>CM060417.1:144555341-149355341 GCA_030545235.1 Helianthus tuberosus | reverse complement strand
ATTTAAATCGGATTGTAATTAATGTATTTACATAACTCGTTTTAATCTGTATTATTTGGTATATGGCCTTTGGGGGTTAAATGACCATGTCCCGGATATCCTTGGCATCATTCAAAGAAATGGCCACGACCTAAGCACGGGGTGTAGGCATACACCTGACAGTTGCATTATGTAAAAACTGGTAATCCACTTAAAGGAATCAACCTTGTGGGCATTATACCTGTGGCGTGTCAGTTAATCTTGTCCGGTTCTTCTAACCGGCCCTGACGGACGAAAAATAAGTAAAACTGTATACAAGATTATTTCTAAATAATTGTCCCAAGTTATAAAAGATATTTTGTGCCTCGTGCATTCAAATCAATTTTCTTAAATGTTTTCAAAATGAGTCAGTTAATTGTATTTACCAGTGTAAACTGACGTATTTTCCAAAAAGGCTAAGTGCAGGTACTAGACGAAATAGGCTGGCTACTCCTGGCATCATTAATCAAGTCTTGCAAGCTCAAGATGTTAAAGTCTGTTGAACAATAATCTTTTTACCTTTCGATCCTCCTGTGGATCCATTACAGTCCGTTGTGATACCTTGATATTACTATTTATTCGGTTTGTAATGTGATAAATCTTTTGCTTCCGCTGTGCATTTTACATTGTGTCGTTTGACCATGATGATATCAACTACGTTACGATACTCCCCACCGGGCCCACCGGTAATACGTGGAAATATCGGGGTGTGACAAAACTTTAATTGCTCATTTACGGTTTACCTCTATATCCTTAAGAGGTACTACAAGCGATTCATCGGCTAAGCATTTCTTGAGATTAGATACATGAAATACATCGTGTATTCCTGTCATTTCCTCTGGCAGTTGTAGCTGATAGGCTACAGGTCCTATTCTTCTAATAATCTCAAAAGGTCCAACATACCTGGGACTTAGCTTTCCTCTTTTGATGAATCTTACCACTCCTTTCCAATGAGAGACTTTTAACAATACTTTATCTCCTACTTGAAATTCCAACGGTTTGCGTCAGTTATCAACATAGCTCTTTTGTCGATCACGTGCTGCTTTCAGTCGTTTCTTGACTTGAATAATCTTGTCGGTTGTTTCTTGCACTATTTCAGGTCCAGATAGTTGCTTCTCCCCAATCTCTGCCCAACAGACTGGGGTTCGGCACTTCGCCCATAAAGTGCTTCAAATGGTGCAGCATTGATACTTGTGTGATACCTATTATTATAAGAAAATTCTATCAATGGTAAGTGATCATCCCAATTACCTCCGAAATCAATTACACAAGATCTAAGCATGTCTTCCATTGTCTGAATTGTCCTTTCGCTTTGTCCGTCTGTTTGAGGGTGATAAGCGGTGCTTAGATTTAACTTGGTTCCCATGGCTTTTTGAAAACTTGTCAAAAATGAGAGGTAAAACGGCTATCCCTATCAGAAATAATTGATAAAGGAATTCCATGTAAAGAAACGATTTCATTTACATATAATTTAGCTAATTGTTCCATACTAAAAGTTTCCTTCATTGGTAGGAAATGAGCTGACTTGGTTAGTCTATCTACAACCACCCAGATTGTATCATTACCTTTCCTTGTTTTGGGTAATTTGGTAACAAAATCCATTGTTATCAATTCCCATTTCCACACTGGCATTTCTAACTGTTGCAGCAATCCTGAGGGTTTCTAATGTTCAGCTTTAACTTGTGAACAGGTTAAACATTTAGAAACATAGGCTGCTATATCTTTTCTCATTCCTATCCACCATAAATTCTTTCTTAAATCCTGCTACATCTTATCACTTCCTGGATGCATCGTATACTTAGACTTATGGGCTTCTTCTAATATATGATGAAGCAGGTTCCCTAATTTAGGTACCCAAATTCTCTTTTTATGGAATCTCCAAATTCCATCTGTTCCTTGTTCTACTTCCTTAATCATACCTTTTAGTTTTTCAGTATCCTCCTTGATTACTGATTCTTGTGCTTCTCTTATCTGATCATTTAAATCTACTTGCAGATTTAATTTAAGAGAACGTACCCTTTTTGGCTTTTCGTGATACTTTTGGCTTAAAGCATCTGCCACTACATTTGCTTTTCCTTCATGATACTGGATATCACAATCATAATCACTAAGCATTTCCATCCAGCGTCTTTGTCTCATATTCAACTCCTTTTGCCCGAAAACATACCTTAAACTTTTATCATCAATGAATATGGTAAACTTACTACCATAAAGGTAATAATGTCTCCAAATCTTAAGGGTAAAAATTATGGCTCCTAACTCTAGATCATGGGTTGAATAATTCTCTTCATGATTCTTAAGTTGCCTAGATGCATAGGCTATAACCTTTTGGCGTTGCATCAACACATATCCATAACCTAATTTAGAAGCGTCACAATAGACTACAAAGTCTTCAGTTCCTTCTGGTAACGCTAATATGGGTGCATGGGTTAATCTTTGCTTAAGGATTCTAAAGGCTTCTTCTTGCTTTAGTCCCCATTCAAACTTAATGGATTTACAGGTTAACTTAGTTAAAGGAATGGCTATTCTAGAGAAATCTCGAATGAACCTTCTATAATAACCGGCCAATCCTAAGAAACTTCTAACCTCGGTTGGTGACTCAGGGGTTTTCCATTTGGTAATCGCTTCGATCTTGGTTGGATCTACATGAATTCCTTCATGATTGACTAAATGTCCAAGAAACTGTACCTGTTCTAACCAAAATTCGCACTTAGAAAATTTAGCATAAAGCTTTTCCTTTCTTAATAGACTTAAAAGGGCGTGCAAATGCTTTGCATGTTCCTCTTTACTTTTAGAGTAAATGAGAATATCATCAATAAAAACAATTAGGAATTTATCCAAATATGGCTTACATATTCGGTTCATCATGTCCATAATGCGGCTGGGGCATTGGTTAAACCAAATGGCATGACAGTAAATTCATAATGACCATACCTTGTTCTAAATGTGGTTTTAGGAATGTCCTCTTCCTGTACCTTTAATTGATGATATCCGGATCTTAAATCGATTTTAGAGAAAAATCGAGCTCCTTGAAGTTGATCGAACAGATCATCAATACTTGGTAATGGGTACCGATTCTTAATTGTGACCTTGTTCAATTCACGGTAGTCAATGCACATACGCATTGATTCTTAATTGTGACCTTGTTCAATTCACGGTAATCCTGATAATTCTTCTGGAAACACATCTGAAAACCGAGACACTACTGGAATGTCTTTTAGTTCTTTTCCTTTAGTGTTAGTAATGATAGAAATCAAATACACTATAGAACCTTTTCTTATATAGCTTGCAGTTTTCATTACAGAGATGAATTTCGTGGATCTAGATGGTTTATCTCCTTTAATTATGATCTTTTCACCTTTTGCTGAACTTACTTGAATTAACTTTTGATCACATAAAATACTGGCTTTATTGGCTATTAACCAATCCATTCCTAATACGATACCAAACCCTGTCAGATTCATTGGGTACAGATTTGCAATAAACTTTTGGTTTAAAAATTCTATTCTTGCTCCCTGCAAGATTTCAGAAATCCTAACCATTTCTCCATTTGCTGTCTCTACTAGACATTCTTGTGGTAGTTTAGTTAATGACTGATTTAGAAGTTGGCAAAATGAAGTACTAATAAAACTTTGGTTTGCACCAGAGTCAAATAATACTTTAGCAAAAACATCATTAACTAAAACGTACCGGCTATTACGTTCGGAATCATTTTGGCTTCATCTGCAGTCAGAACAATTGCTCTAGCATTTTTAGTGCTCTTGTTGTTCGCGGCTGGAGCTAGTTTCGGACAGTTCGGCTTGATGTGACCTTTTTCTCCACAATTGAAGCATAGTCCATTACTGGATTTTCTCCTGCAATCTTCTTCCTTGTGTCCTGGTGCCTTGCAAAAATTGCAGTGAGTGGAGCATTTTCCCGAATGCTTCTTCTTGCAGGCCTTGCAGTATGGTGCAGAGGTAGAACCTATATTTCTACGGTTGGAATTCCCAAAACGTAATTCTTGGGTAAGCCTCTGAGCTAGGTTTCTCTTCTGGTCTTCTTCTCAAGTACGGATTAACTCATCTGTCAAGGTATTTGCTAGTTCTACAGCTTCTTCTATAGTTTGGGGTCTAGCTGCCTTGACTACATGTCTAATCTCTCCAATTAATCCCCAGATGTAACAGGATATTAATACTGGTTCAGGTGATGCAAGGGTTGGTACTATTCTGGCATATTCAAAGAATGTGGTAGTATAACCCTTACTATCTACCCCGGTCATCCTAAGGTTCAGAAATTTATTCACTATTTGTTCCTTTTCATTGGGAGGGCAGATGGCATATTCAAAGAATGTGGTAGTATAACCCTTACTATCTACCCCGGTCATCCTAAGGTTCAGAAATTTATTCGCTATCTGTTCCTTTTCATTGGGAGGGCAGAATTTCCTTTCTACCATATTTTTAAATTCTTCCCATTCCATGTTATAAACCTTATCACTTCCTCTAGACTAGAGGATAGTGTTCCACCATTCTAAGGCTGAGTTTTTAAACAAATTAGAAGCAAACATTATTTTGTCTTCTTCAGCACACTTGCTTATTTTTAAAACAGCCTCAGTCTTTTCTATCCAGCGCAGAGTTGCAATGGGTCCTTCATTGCCTGAGAATTCTATTGGTTTGTAGGGCCATAATTCTTTGTAAGAACAATCATAAGGCATGGTTCTTCTTCTTTTGGGAATGGGCACTTGAAGCATGGGTCCATTGTTTACGCTGTGTTCAGGTTCAATTGGTCGCTTACTGCTATGCTTACTTTTATTTTCCGCATCCTTAACAGTTTGAAGAATATATGGCATTGCATCTATAATTCCTTGTGCCACTATGTGTTGGATGGCACTATTATCCACTTGGTTTCCATTGTTATTGATGCTCGGATTCTCATTAACTAAGTTAGTGTTACTCTAGTTATCGTTATTCAGATTTCCTTGATTTCCTTCGTCGGCCATCTGAATTTTAAACAGTTACCACGTATTAATATCACAAAATAATATTTAATATAGCCAATTACATGACACGCATTTTGGTCAAAAGCATCGATCATTGCGACTTTACTCTATTCATATAATATGCATCTATTACACACCAGTACTGAAATTAAAATTACAATACCAACTGAAATTTAAAGTTACACTACTAATAATAGGCATCCATAGTTGTTTTTTTTTTTCATATACATACACACATGTTATATTATTTTATTATAAATATTATTATTACTACCGTTTCCACCATCACATTCATGGATATGGATTCATCCAGAAATCCATATTGCGCTCGTCGTACTTCCAGACGAGTCGCTCTCCCACCTGTCGCATTCTTTCACTACTCTCTAAAATTTCCTCACCAAATGTCCTAAGTTCTTGTACATTTTCTGCACTCATTGGGGGTGCAGGTTCTAGGACTGGGTTCGGAATCTGGGGTGCGGGTTCCTGGTATGGAGGTGTAGGGGCCTGGTATGGGTAAGGATTTTCTAGAATCTCCCTAATGAATACATCATTATCGTAATAGGGATCTAGAGGATCTAACCCTGGGTAGGCTCCTAGGTTCGGCATGGGTATGTCTTCGTGTATCGGGTAGCGTTGCATGTAGTCCCTATTGTCATCCCACCATGGGTCGTAATTTGGGTTTAAGGGATTTGGTGCAGGTACCCTAGGTATTTCTTCCGGGTCAAAATCATGCATTTCTACTTGATTTTCAGGGTTTTCTATCTCCATCGGTTGGTCAGGAATTGGTGGTTGTGGTTGGGGTGCTAACATTTGCTCCAGGTTAGGGTCAGCTGCAGTGGTTGCTAGGATGTGGATGTTGGCTATACCCCTATTAATTATATCCTGGGCATAGGCATCGGTTTCTCTTTTGGCTGCTGCTAGTGCTCTCTGGTCTTGTAACTTTTTCATACACTTCCTACGCTCATGTGCCCCTCGACTGAACCATCCTCTCTTTTTCTGAGGGAATGGCTCCTCGGACTAAGCTTTAAACACGAATATTCCTTCTTCCGTATCAGCAGAGTACCCTGAGAGGGCAGGCTGAGAAGAGGCACCTTCGCTTCTAGGCGAACCAGACAATTGACGGTACGCGTCAGATGGTCCTTGGTCGCTCATACTGTAAACTAACAAATAGTCAATTAACACATAACAAGAAAATACAATTATGCACGTATTCCTGTAATTTACTTCCTAACAATTTAAATTTTGGTGTCAGCAGAACAATTCTCTGGCTGAATTAGTGGCTTAGCTCTGATACCACCTTCTGTCACAACCCCCGTCCCCCTATTCAAATACAGGAACGGGCGGCCGCAGCCAGTTTCGGTGGTATCTGGTATTGTCTAATTTTGGCAGCGGAATTTTCATCAGGACCGTAGTTAGAAAATATTTGATCAGAGTAAAATACCACATTTTCATAATATTAAACACATGGGATAAAACCCAAGTTTTATGTACACACGTTTTCATAGGAATAAATCCTATTTTTATTTAATAAAAACATCTATTTCTTTTTAGGTAACTTTATTGCCACTTTTCCAAGCCTTCAGTGCTGTCCAGCTGGCTTCTATTTGGCTTTCACATTTTGTTACCTGAAACGCGTTTAAAAACATTTTGTCAGTGGGAAATACTGGTGAGTGAATCCCAGTTTAATCAAGTTTAAATAAAATCCATTGTACAGTATTGAGGGCGATCTCGCAATTACATTCGTTTCCAAGTCAAATCAATTACCACCCACGGTACTGTCAAACCCGACTTGTGGAAAAGTTACTCCTCGCAAGGCAGTAACTAATTTTGTATACAAAACCCCAACATACCGACGATAATTGTATCCTTACAAATACTCAATAACTGCTTAATATATAATTAATTGTGTGAGGTTTTGTAAAAACAGTTAACAAAAAGGAGATTACTCACTTTGCTGTCTTAGATTTTCTGTAAGGATTTCCTGGGAATAATCTATAAATTACACAAATGCACGCGTGTTAGTATAATAACCCATTTTAATATTAGAAATACCCTCCCCGAGACGACATTCCAACGACTACGTCGGGCAGAACCACGACAGCCGTTACGGAACCCTAGATCAATCGGGCAGCGTATCTAATACGTATCCAGGGGTTATGATACTTACAACGGAGCAGAACTTCTTTATTTAGGGGGTATTATACCCGAGTATAGCTTCTACTATGTGGAAATTCGTAAGAAAGAAAAGAAACTGAACGACTGAAACTGATATCCCGAGCTCCCATTATATAGGGCCTCATCTCGAGTTTCTCGCGGCCCGCGTAAAAGTAGGCTAAGGCCTACGCGGCCCGCGTCAAAGGGGGTCAACGGCGTAGCTGATCCGGGTCATATAGTAGGTTCAACACGCGTAAGACACGTGTCAGCACCGAAGCTTGCCTGGTCTTTAAGTTGTCGCGGCCCGCGTAAGACGTAGCTATGGGCTACGCGGCCCGCGACAAGGTGAATTTCTTTGTTTTTATTTTATTTTTAATGTTAGATCATAATTTGGGCTCGGTTTTCACATACGGGGTGTAATTTAAGACATATTGGGATAATTTAAAATATATTAGGGTGTCGGAAAATTTATGAGGGTGTCAGTTTATTTTAGGGTTGTTATACCGATGGCCGCTGCCGCTGTCACACCCTGATTTTCGGTGGGCCCGGATGGGTCGTGACGATTGGATAACAGTAACACAATTTAATAATGCAGCGGAAGTAACTGAATAAAAGTATATAATTCAATAAAAGCTTGAATATATATAAAAGTTGTACAAGCGTTTCAGTACACGCCCACAGGCGGGATGTAGTAAAAGAGCTTTAGACATCATAGGCCTTATGCTTGAGGAGTTGTAAATTCCTTAGCCTTCATTCTAGCCGACCCGGATTCCCAGCCTATAATATGGTTTGGTACCTGCGGTTCTGTCTTTTGAAAATACGTCAGCTTTCGTTGGTAAATACAATTAACTGACTCATTTTGAAAACAGTTTTTCAAAAAGAGTTTTATACATAGAGAAAACCCGTAGGTAATCATTTAATATTTCTTGGGATTCTTTCTTGTCACCAAATTTATATACTTGTCGTACAATGGGAACCAGAGATCAAAGCCGGTCATATTCAGTGCTATAATGATTAAGGGTGCACACCAAAGTTGAATAAAATGTGTCTTAAAGTCGGTATGCCTACCCCTGCATGCTATAGTTCATGAGTCAGGATGCTCGGACACGGTACCAATAACCCCCAATGGTTTCAGTTATCAAGTAAAACAAATTAAACCGAGTTCTTACATTTACGAGCAATCATAGTCGGCTCATTTATTTAATATTCGCTCCAAGTGGCGTATTCGCCATACCCCAAGTTTAAAACTAAAATAAGTTAAGAGTATTTACCTTTTGCTAGCTTCCAATCAATATGATTATAATTTAGCAAAAGCCACAAGTAAAAGTATTATTGACCCAAGTCCGATTATCTAGGGGGTTCTATAGTCTGAAATGAACAGAAGTATTATATGTTATAATGTATACGGGTCAAAGGTTAGTCCCTTTAGATATGACCCGTTACTTAAGAATATATTCGCTAGATTAAGCGTTGTTCGGAACGAATGTGGTTTATGCCTATCAGAGTGCAATGACTCTTTGGATAAAGGTCAATTAACCAAACATTCTGATTT
Source organism: Helianthus tuberosus (assembly GCA_030545235.1). NCBI lineage: Eukaryota > Viridiplantae > Streptophyta > Magnoliopsida > Asterales > Asteraceae > Helianthus > Helianthus tuberosus. The sequence continues at coordinate 149,346,642 of CM060417.1, read as the reverse complement.
GGAATGGGTTTGAAATATATAGACCCGTTACGTCTAAATTATAAGAACTAGGTTCGTATAACTAGTTATGCGCGTAAAAACGGGTTCGGACGATTAGATAGGTCTTATGACAAGTCTAAGATGTCAAAAAACTTTTCACAACGTTATATGTTCTGTTTAAAAGTCAGAATATTAGTTACTTTAGTTTAAAAACCATTTCTTTAGTTTTAGGATAAAAATGGCATAATTGTCCTTTTTAAAATTTAAGTTCTAGACTTGTCATATAACCTACTAAACAATATGACCAAGAGGTATAACTTCTAAGGGTTATATCTTATATTAACATGGTCATAATATCAGTTTTAAACAAGTTCTAATGTTGACCAAACGGGTCAGAATCGAAAGTCAAAGTAAAAGTCAAACTGCTTGACTTTTGATATAGAATTAAGCTCTAAATAAGAAAAGACGAGTTGGACATGTTTAGACATGTCCTAATATGTTTTATAAACTGATATGATTTCAAAACTTAAGGTTTTGATAGTTAAAAACTTAATTAGCGCAATTTGCAAAGTTTACATTTTTAACCTTTTATTTAATATAAAGGAAAAATTACAAGTTTTGTCATTTATCTTTATACCACTTTTCAGGCGGTGTCCTTTTTTACGAATGTTGACAGGCGGTGTCCTTTACTAGGTATTTTGTTGCAAGTTTAGTCCTTTACACCCAACTCAGTTAAAAAACCCAGTTAATTGTTGACAGGCGGTGTCCTTTACTAGGTATTTTGTTGCAAGTTTAGTCCTTTACCTAGGTATTTTGTTGCAAGTTTAGTCCTTTACACCCAATAATTAACAGGGTTTTTTAACTGGGTTGGGTGTAAAGGACTAAACTTGCAACAAAATACATAGTAAAGGACACCGCCTGTCAACATTCGTTAAAAAAGACACCGCCTGAAAAGTGGTATAAAGATAAAAGACAAAACTTGTAATTTTTCCATATATAAATGTGATGTGACTCGTCATTTCGTCTACTTATCGTGATCTTTAGAAGGTATAACCTTAGAGGATTATAACCTTCATTATTACGATCACGTAGCCATGTTCGAATCGAACATTGGCTTGACCATAATGGTCATAACCGAAAGTCAAACAGAAAATCAAACTGTTTGACTTTTGGCTAATAACTAACCTAGAATGAAAAAGAACTATGTAAGAACACTTACTTGTGTTCTAGGAGAAGATTAACTTTAGTATGAGGATTCCTTTGGATCAGGAAACAACTCCAAGAAAGATTAGAGAGAAAAGATGTGAATGAGCAAGTTGAATGTGTGAGATTATGGAGCTATTTATAGTTGCTAAATGATCATAGGATCATGCCATGTGTTGCCACATGTTCTAGGACGATAACAAGTGTGTTATGATGTGTAAGAACCAGGAAGAAAGTGGCAAAATTTGAGCTAGGTGTCACACTTATGCAGAAAGCCTTGAAGAGCAAGCATAAATTCTGCCAGCATGGTCCCTTACGGACCGTAAAGGTTAACCGCTTACGCTGTAAGGAACTCAGCGCACCAGTTTTCAGTTTAGCTTACGGTCCGTAAGCTCCATTGGCTTACGGTCCGTATGGGGTTTCCAGGAAATGTTATTTTGAGATTTTTACATCTTTAGTCCTTGGACTTTGATTCTTTTGCCATTTGGCACTTTTAGTCTCTCTCCTTCCTTGTAGTTGGGATTAATCGGAGATCCGGGACGCGCTTTAGTTAACGCACATTAATAGTTTCTCTCCTTCCCAGAACCGGGATCAGTCAGAGATACGAAACACGTTTCAATGAACATAGAATGTAAGTCCTTCCTCCTTCCACATAGTTGGGATTAATTGGAGGTTTGGACACGTATCGTTACATAGTTGAACGATAAATTCCTTCTCCTTAGTTGGAGATTCGCGACACGTGCTGTCTCACAATTGAACGAAAACATTGGAAGTTGACCCCAAAACTCTACCATGTCTTTTATATTTGCCAGAAGTGTTGAACCTTTTCATGAATCCTTTCATTTTATCATTCAAATGAGCGACTTTTCCAATTAATACATAGTTAATATTATATATTTAAAGGTATAAAAATAAAGTAAGACAATCGACCCCTTGATAGATTTTAGAAGGAATTTTAAAAGTAAGACAATGGGCCCTTCTTTAACAGTTAACGGACACGTGGAACTTTTTTATTCTTTAGTAGAATCGTATGCTTCTTTCGAACACCACCTCTTTTCTTCAGCACAAGAGCTGCGTGAGTTGGGGTTTTCCTCTCAAATTCATTCTTGAGATTTGCAGCTTCTTCTTGAACAACTCAAAAAACAACTTTTCTATTTTGGTTTCCATTCTTTTTATAAATAAAAAAAAAAAAAAATACAAATCTTGAAGAACTGAGATGGGTTTCATCAGTATGTTGTTGGGATTTTCTGGTTTTGGAATTGGAGTTTCTACTGGGCTCATCATTGGTTATTATCTGTTCATCTACTTTCAACCCACAGATGTCAAGGTCTGTTTTTTTTTACTCTCTCTCTCTCTCTCTGTTTCTATGTGTGTGTGTGTTTTGGTGTTTTGCATATTGTTTGATTTGATTTTGTATCATAGATTTGATGTTGTTCTTGCTTTTTGAGATGACTGATCAGAATCTGTTAAACGATTAGGAATGTGGTTTATATGCCTTAGTGGTTAAGTAAAGATTGGATCAATGACAACTGATAATGTGCACCAGTTCTTGTAGAATAAAGTTGACTTGATTTTGAGATTTTGATTAAATAATATATTCTAAAGATTTTCTTTATTTTTGTTTTGTTTTGTTTTGTTTTGTTTTGTTTTGTTTTGTTTTGGGTTTGATTTGTTTGTGTTTAAAATCTGAAAAATCATAGACCTTTATATATGCACCAGCTGATTCTGTTTATTTATAGGCTTGGAATCTTTGATCAACTATTTGTTTAATTGAGTTTAAAGGGTGCTTTGGGAGTTCTTTAATTTTGTTATTTTGGAATGATGAACTATTTGGACAGAAACCTGATATTCGTCCTTTGGTTGAACGAGACTCTGATACGCTGCAAAGTATGCTTTCGGAGATACCACCGTGGGTTAAAAACCCGGATTTTGATCGGGTATTTAATTGAAAACTATCCTGCATTTATTTTTATTCTTGTGGCATGATGTTTTCATGGATGAATGTAGGTTGATTGGCTTAACAAGTTCATTGAATACATGTGGCCTTATCTCGACAAGGTAATTCTTTTGTAACTTACTAATTTTTACTAGTAAATTTTTTTGGTTTCTTTAAATTTTTTCGTAACCTTTTATATTCATAGGCAATATGCAAGACTGCAAAGGAGATTGCAAAGCCCATTATTGCTGAACAAATACCAAAGTTCAAAGTTGATTCGGTTGAATTCGAGACTCTTACATTAGGGAGTTTGCCTCCTACTTTTCAAGGTGATGTTCTTCCCTTGCTATTACGTCTTATCTGCCTAACTTCTTTTTGTTTTGGAAAAGAGTTTCTATCCACGTTAACATCCGGTTAATTGTTTTAACACATTTAAATGACCATCAAAGAAAACTATTTCGATCAATCAATTACAAAATAATGAACTCAATCACTCAATTGTAGAAATGCAAGTTTAACTGTTTAAATGTACATTTGGCTGTCTCGCATTTGGATGTTATTCGGCAATTTCTTTCCCTAAATTGTATGGCATGACATATAGTTACAACTTACAAATGTCAGCATATCACCTACTTTATTGCTAGAAAAATCTATTTTTAATATCCACATTGAATTTTAAAATAACTTTTTGGGATGATATTGCTCATGGGTAATATTTAGGTTTTAAAGGTACACAGGTAAACTATGAAGTTTTTTTTTTTTTTATTATTATTTGGAATTTGGGGTAGAGGTTGATAAATGTAAGAGCCCATTTCCCTTGAGAATTTAAATGAGGACTTTAAGAGCTTCAAATTGCAAAGGAAAACTATAAGTTTTCATTTGTTCATAATTTCATATGCCATTTTCTCTGTTTTCTATTCCTAATTTTGGGCCACCAATTTTTTTTCTATTATCTAGAAAATGGGACCACTACCATAATCTCACTTCTTCTCATACCATATAAAGATCCACTTATCTATATATTGAAAACTGTAAATGGTCAAAAATAATAAGAATGAGATACATTTGATGTTCTTAATGTTTTTTTTTCTTTCAAATTGCAACTCATTAGAAGTTACAAGACAATTCTTTTGAGGGCCATAACTTCATGGTTAAAATCTTTATATGAACTTAAAAATGGACGAAAGGATGCTATGTGTCATCAATTATGGTAGCATGTGCTCAAAAGTATATATTTTTACCTTTTGTTCCAAAATAACTATATTGTTTGACTTAAAGCATTGCTAAATATTTTTTTATACTAATAATAAAAAAACTTGATATGCCCCTTAATAAGATAATTTTATAATGTTCCAACTTAAAGAGTAAATTAATAACAAACTAAATAACTTATTTCTTTCTTTATCTTCAGGGATGAAGGTCTATGTTACTGATGAGAAGGAGCTGATCATGGAACCATCCCTAAAATGGGCTGGAAATCCTAACGTTACTGTTGTTGCTAGAGCATTTGGTTTAAAAGCAACTGTTCAGGTTATTTCTTTTTCCGCTTCTTTACGGAAAACATTTCACAAAACATGTTGAGTTGTCTGAAAGATGTTTATTTTCAGGTGGTGGATTTACAAGTCTTTGCTGCACCTCGTATCACACTTAAACCTCTTGTTCCCAGCTTTCCTTGCTTCGCTAAAATCTGTGTGTCTCTCATTGAGAAGGTAAATTCGGTTCTTTTCGTTAGATTCCAAAACACGGAAAAATACATATTGATTATGAGTAATAGATAATGATGGATATAGTATATCTATTATTATCTATTATATATTAATATGCTCTTTCATTTAAAGGATTATAATTTGTGAACATAATATTAAGAGAAATTATGCGAACTAAATGGAAATGAGCCAGATTTTTACATCAAGCTATTACTTGAATAAAAAAGATTGCTTGTTAATATATATAGTACATTTTTTCGTTACATGTTCCTTCATTCTTCAGCCACATGTTGATTTTGGGCTCAGGCTGTTCGGGGCTGACCTTATGTCAATTCCTGGATTGTATAGGTTTGTCCAGGTAAATATCGTTATCATCTATGCTTATATGATTTCATATATATATTCGTCTTTTTTTGATGACGAATGATCTTGAAAGTTATCATATACAGGAACAAATCAAAGATCAAGTTGCCAACATGTATCTTTGGCCTAGAACTCTAGAAGTACAAATATTGGATCCATCCAAGTATGTTTGTATAATTATATACATTTATTGTGCAACTAGTCAACATGTTGACCAATTTGACTCTTCACATTTTGTAGAGCCCTAAAGAAACCTGTAGGAATCCTTCATGTGAAGGTTTTGAAGGCAATGAAGTTGAGAAAGAAAGACGTTTTAGGTGCTTCTGATCCTTATGTGAAAATAAAGCTCACCGAAAGTAAGCTTCCATCAAAGAAGACAACCGTCAAGCATAAGAATTTGAATCCAATATGGGACGAAGAATTCAATATGGTTGTTAAAGATCCCGAATCACAAGCTGTCGAATTCCAAGTTTATGATTGGGAACAGGTTGGCAAACATGACAAGATGGGCATGAATGTTGTTCCCTTGAAGGAACTCGTACCCAATGAGCCCAAAACCGTGACTCTCGATCTCTTGAAAACTATGGATCCCAATGACGTTCAAAATGAGAAATCACGAGGCCAGATTGTGGTAGAATTGCTATATAAACCTTTCAAGGAGGAAGATATGCCGACCTTCGAAGATGCTGGTGCTGTTCCAAAGGCGTCTGAAAAAACACCGCCAGGTGGCGGTGAACTAGTGGTTCGGGTTCATGAAGCTCAAGATGTTGAGGGAAAACACCACACCAATCCTTATGTCAGGATCCTTTTCAAAGGAGAGGAGAAAAAAACAAAGGTATAATTTTGCAAAATATAAGTTTCTGGTTTATTTGTTATATAGATTTTTGAAGTTTATTTTCGTCGATGCAGCATGTAAAGAAGAACAGAGATCCAAGATGGGATGCGGAGTTCAAGTTCACTTTAGAAGAGCCTCCGGTGAATGATAAGTTGCATGTAGAAGTTTGTAGTGCTTCGTCCAAGATTGGGCTATTGCATCCTAAGGTAAGTTTTTGGTCAGGTCACGGTTTGGTCGGGCTGGTTGAGTAGCGAGTCAAAACGAATAATTTTGTGAGCCGTCTAAAATATAAGATGTTAGTTTACATGACGCCTAAAGTAACACATACAAACCTAGTTAAGATGAGGTTGTTTTGTTGTGTTAAAAACAGGAATCATTGGGTTATGTTGACATCAGCTTGGGGGATGTTGTGCACAACAGAAGGATTAATGAGAAGTACCATCTTATTGATTCAAGGAATGGGAAGATCCAAATTGAGCTGCAATGGAGGACTGTATCTTGATGCTTCTGTCAGTATACAGTTTCATTCTGGCATCACATTAATAATATTTCTTGTACAAAACTTTCTGTACATTATTTTGATATTAATATGGTTAATTCTTGACTGATTTCAGTAGGGTGAGTTGTGGATTTTGAATTATGCTTATTGGTTAAAACAACTTTAAACAATTTATTAAATTTCATCAATGCTTTAGAATTTTATCATCTCCATCTAAGTGTTCAATTTATATTATTGTTACTAGTGGGAATGCCCGCGCGTTGCCGCGGGTATGTATGTTTTTTTTATGCGCGTGGCTCAAGGACCCATATCTCCCACAAAACCATCTGATAATGTGGCTGTTGTTGGGACGTTTGCATATGTTTGGTTGTTGTATGTAAGGATTTGAGTCATGGATTCCCCGAAAATTATGGCTGGAAAAACCAAACTTGAAATTAAAAATTGAAGTATGTATATCAACAACAGCTTCAATTTAACTACATACCAAATAACCACACATGACATCATTGCCTCCATGAGAAATTTGTAAGAACCTCCATACTTTGGTACTTTTTCTGTTAATACAGTTGATAGGACGTCAACCTTCGAGCAAGTTGCAAAACACTACGCTCACATACTTTTAACAAAACTAACATTATATATACCATTTGACACCCCTCAATAAAGAAAAGGAAATAAACATGAAATGGTCCTAACAATTCTATACAATGATTGAACTTTTCTAAAACTCCTCGCTAAAGTTGGGATATCATGAGCAAGCATCTCATCAACTTGTATCATTCTTGACTTCACTCTTTCAACTATGTATGTATTGTAACCATTTAGATATTGTCTAAAGTTACCAACATTTGGGAAATCACCAGGCAGTAAATGATGCTCTCTTTGAATTTTTGAAAACTTGGTCAAGATTATCAATTAGCCTCTGTAATGGTAAACAACACGAGTATGCAAATAACTGACCGTCTGATCATACATTGATCATCTTAAGTTGTTTACCAAGCCGGATGTTCTCAGCTAAAAAGCTAGAGAACATCTACTCACCATTTACCAAGTCAGATGTATTAACTTGCAAGTCAGCAGAACATCTACCGACCATATTTAAGTGTTTAAAACCTTGTAAATGGATAGAATATTATACTTACAAAGCAAGGGTCGGGGGAGCTAGTAGTTGCTCTATAATGTTCTTTAACATTTCTACTGACTAATCTGAAAATGGCCTGCTTAATTTTTTTTTCTTCCTTCTCTGGCCTCTGTAGATCCTTGATGCAGAATCTGCAAACCATGAAGAGAAATACGAGTTAAATTCAGAAACATACATGAAGGAAAATAGCAAGCGGACGGATGCTTACACATTGGTTTTTTCTATCATCATTAGCCATGTTGTTGGATGAAGGCATGATTCTGTCAATATGATCATGATATCACTTATTTAAAAGAAGTGTATTTTAATTTGTATCCAAGTGTTTATTTGCTTTATTCAACAATTTCCCAATATCTTTCCTTGCATTGTACCTCAATGCCGAGCCTTGGATCATCCGGTAAATACATGTCCATGTAATATCTATTGATCAATGCCCTACTGGACAAAACCAATTCATAATAATCAAGGCGTTTCTCTTGATCAATACAAAATATCTTTAAAGGCATTTTAGACATTTTACTGATAGTAAACGCTTCTAGAGAATCATATTTATACTCGTATTCAAGAGCCAAGAATGCGCTTACCGTTAGGGTGGTAATCAGTACCTATTCATTAAATAGTGGGCTGATTTAGGTAAAAATATTTGCATATGGGTTCATTTTGGACCACACAAATTATACAACGGGTCAATATAGGCATGCTAATATTATACAACGGCTCAATGGGTATAAATGTTGCTAATTTAAAATACGTCCAAATGGGTTGACACTACCCACGACCACTGTTTGTCATCACCACCACCTTCACCCGTCACCACTAACCGCCACAAGAAAAATATAGTGGGTGAAGCTATTTAGATATTTTTTCCATTATGGTCAGAAACCGTTTTCACCCCAAACCCATTTTGGTCAAAACTAATTTTGACCCGAATCCATTCCATTACCCCGACCAAGCCACCCATTTTTCCAGACTTACTTACCGCCATGGAGAAGGATGCATATGATGAAAGCCCCTTAGTCTTACAATGATCCCCAAATGGGTTGCCATCATCAGTGCATATTATAGGGACCAATATCAACAGAAGATTTGCAAAATTTCCTAATATTCCAACAAGATTAGAAGTGAAGAAAATAGAAAAGAATAATATATGATGTTTTTGTCTCAAATTAATCTAGGTAAACATGTAGATAAGCAATTTTGCTCTAGTCTGTCTGAAACTCGTTATCCAATAAAATTTACTTGACCAGAACCAAAGAAGGTCAGAAGCAAAATCTCTTAATCCCATAAATTAAAAGTTGACCCAGGATGATTAGTTCCATAACACAAACCTAAACAACATTTCATACCCTGAAGGCCTAAATCCAAATTTATTTCTCTCTAAACAGGGCCGACCCACACAATTGTGTATTTGTTACTCTTTAAACAGTTCGACCTATTTAAAATAGGAACAAAAAAGTATATTTTATAAGGTCAACCCGCCAACTCATTTTCAACCAGTTTAACCTGTTTATTACAAACTGTATTACAGCCCACTAACCTAACATAAATTTAAACTATTTGTGTAGAAACTCAACGAACCTTGGTTGAATAAATGAATTAATAAGGCACATCAGTGATCCAATGAAATTAATAAAAGTCACCACTAAGTTTCGTCCATTATTTGTGATGACTGAAATGAGTTCTGTAAGGAAAGATTTTATTATAGAAAGAATAGATCATCAACGTTAGAAAAAAAATACAACTCAAAAAGTTAAAAAAAAATAATAATCTACATTAATCACTAATAATGAAACAATAATCATGTTGAATCATTAACTTACGGTGAACAACAGATTCAAGCGTAGGGCCACCTAACATTTTTGTAGTGTCACAAAAAAGCACCAACATGCTTCAAATCGTTTAGTCACAACCCTCCGTTCTAGCCACATCCTAATTGGCCGTGCCCCATAAACCAACATATTTTTAAACATGTCAATATTATGATCACTGTATACAAATGCACGAACCAATTATAGTAGGTCAACAAGGTTTTGACACTTACCGGATCATAACTCTCACTTAGTAATACTCCTATCAGCAAGGCGGACATCCACATCTTTCATCTGAAGTCTAGCAACTTTTGTTAATTGATCATGAGAAAGAGGATGGAAAACCACAATCTCATGAAGCCTGTTCTCCTCACCTGTGAGTGATTAAAACTTATTAGTAAAGAATATAAATCAAGATCCAATTACTTTATATACATAACTGAAGAGCCGTATGCTTACCTCTTGCATCACCATCTTATGAGAATTGGCCATTGTGGTCTTTCCAGACAACCCTTTTAACATATATTTAGCTCCAAGTTTGGAGGTCATGATGATGCGGTGTTGGCGAGGTCAACAGTCCGACCTTGACCATCCGTCAACATTCCATCAGCCAACATTTGAAGTAATGTGCTAAAAACTGATTAATGAGCTTTCACTACCTCATCAAATAATACAACACTATAAGGTCTTCTCCTCACAGCTTCAGTAAGTCGACCTCCTTCTTCACGACCAACATGCCTGAAAAAAGAATAAATAGATACACAACTTTTAACCAATATCGTTCATCAAACATATGAAAGCCAATAATGATACAACTGCAACAGAATAAACCTACTTACCCTGGTGAAGTAATGTGTTAAAAACCGGGTTAAAATAGGAACAAGTTGAACATGCTAACGGGTCACAAAAACACCTAAAATGTATTCAAGAGACATAAACCTGCTATTTTTTTATAAATGAAACTCCCATTGAACTTCAACTGATCAATTGCTTTGATATAAACTATTATATGCACAAATATTACAGATAAATGTAGGGTAAGCAAGCAAGCAGAGATATCATTATTAAATACAATACATTGTGATTCAGATAGAATCCCTATATTCCAACAAGAACTGAAATCTGATTACAAAATTAAAATTTCTCTAATCTATAGTCTTCAGAGTTGAGAACATCTTGGTACCTAAAAAATGTACGGATCGGTTGATTTGCACGGTGTCTTCTCAACGTATGCTCAACAATTGACCCAAGCAGTTGGCAGGAACCGACTTAAGAAAGGAAGAACGAATAGAACACCTCCGAACATAGTTTCCACAACCCTTCATCGCCAGACTTGCTCCAAAGGTTGATAGCAGTTCCTGGTGTTCTGTTGGTGTTGTATGGTATTGTTCCTCCATTACTCACAATTTTGGTAGTTCATCGGGGTTTTAAAAACCCATCGCTACCATATTAATACGGTGAGGTGAAGCTGAAGAGTTAGATTGTAATAGGAAAAGTGAAGCATCCGGTGTAGGCCAGAAGCTTCATCCGCCCTAAAATATCTTTTTAATTGATTTCAGTTTCATTCATCAACCCTAATTGATGATATCAGTAATTGATTGATTTCAGTTTCGTGGGAGAAGAATTGATTTCTATCTTGATTGTATTAGTAATTGCGCTGAACGTTTACATCTCCCCTTTTGGGCTAGTTGATGGTCGAAGACATTGAATTGGGGTGGGATGGAAACAGAAGGGATACTCAAAAGAGGAATTGAATTGTCAGATGTCTATTAGGTTTCTTGAGGGTAGAGATGGAAAAGATTTTGAGTGTGTGAGTATGGGTGAATGTTGAATTTACTATTGTACCCTCCCAGTGTCTTAAAAACTTAACCTCTTTACAATTTTACCCTCTTAAAACAAGCTTTTATTAATTGTACATGTTGCTTTAAGAGTTGAACACCATGTAAAATTACATGTGTGTACGTCACTTCTCCTTTTTATAGTATTATAGATTATTCACCTAAAGTATTACGAACTCTTCCTTAACAACTCACACCTTAGAGCACCCACAACCTTGGATTAACAGGACAAACCCACCTTGACCTCAGCATCACCCTGATGAAACAATGGTTAACCGGGTGGGGTTAACTCACTGGTCTCGTCAAGTAGGGTTAATCCCTTCTTTCCGAGGATCGCTGGCTGGATCGTCTAGTGGTGGGTTTCCTGCACAAGGAAACAAACCGTGACTCGTAACAAGGAGGATGGGGTGGGGGGTGCTCCTTGTTACCACTCTCCGGCGTGAGAATCAGTAATTTGCTTGGGAAGCAAAGTGTGATGTAGTAGTAGTGAGAGAGTTGAGAAGTGATACCTCAAACCTGGTTTGGGGTGAGTATTTATAGCCGATGAGTGAAGGAGGGTAGTTGAGTAGCTAGCCTGACATCGCACAGCTATTTGCAGATGTGTCAGACCTGTCGGATACGGTGGTGATGCCACATCCCGCTGTGGTGTCAGACTGTTGTACACATGTGGGCTGATAGGCGACTGTTCCCAGTGCCACTTGCACTGTGGTGTCAGACCCACTTGCCTTGCAGGGAGGATGCGGTGCCAGGCCGCATCGCTGTTTGCGGTCACTGATGTAGTTCCCGCGTTCTTTGTTCTATCCGAGATGCCTGCGGGATGCGGTGCCAGGCCGCATCGCCGCATAGCGACTGTTACTATTGTCTAGATCCCTTGTCGTGACGAAAATGTTCATAGGATGCGGTGCCTGGCCGCATCGCTATGCGTAACATTAGTTTCCGTAAGGTAAGTCTTCTCATCACTGGACAGATTGGACCGCTGTGTTCGCGCGTGCCCGCGCGGACATAGGTAAGTTATTGCTGGTGGGGGTTTTTGATAAGGGTAATGGTCATTCGCGGTCATGCTGACGCGAGATCTGGGACCATACCCCTTCAAGTCCCCCCAGTCTAGTGTTTCTTCCTTATGCAAGTTGCATGTGGGAGGAATACTGGACTATGGTGTTTAGAAGGTAGGCCTTTCGAGTGGATTGTTTCTTCCTTTGAGAAGGATGTCCGGTGAGCAAGTTCCGTCTGATGCGGAATTCTCAGCCAAGGACTTGACTCTTGGTCTATCTTTTCCTGATGTCATCAGCCACCTGTTGGTGTTTCGAACCAACCTTTGAAACGGTGACTGAAGGTGTTAGCAGGGTTCGAACCAACCTTTGAGATCGTGATGGAAGATGTCCGTCTCCGCCACTCTAGTTGTAACCTCTGCGTCAGCTAGTGCAAAGTTGTAAGTACTTTGCTCAAGCTCTATGTTCAGCAACTGGACATGCAACGATGATCCCTGTTTTGTGGGGCGTTCGTGTTCTCCAGTTAAGCTTTCTAGTAACCGCACGTCCTCTGCGGTTTATCTCTCAAGTAACCGCACGTCCTCTGAGGTTTAGCTCTCTAGTAACCGCACGTCCTTTGCGGTTACCTCGTTGCCGCACCTTGTTGGCCATGTTTGTTTGAGAAACGTGGGGTAGTTGCGCCATTGTTGGCCGTGTTTGGTCGAACAATGTGAATCTGGACTATGGGCAGATAAACATGGTCATAGGCAGGGTTGTGCCCACCATTGTTTATTCTATGCGGTCCATAGGTGGGAACTAGTCATAAGCAGACTTGTTACCACTGTTCTGGAGCTACTTTCCTTCACGCTTTGGTGGAAGGTAGTTTTCCTTTAAGTAGTGTTGCCGGAGGAGATCACCTTAGATACTTGGGAAGTTGGTTGAAACTCTTCCGCATTCATTTTGTAGCCACTTTCCTTCATGCTTAGTTGAAAAGCAGTTTTCTTTGAAGTAGCTTTGCTCCACCGCGTGGTGGTTTAGTTGTGGCTCTTCCGTAGCTACCGTTCGCATAGTTGCGGTTTGTAGCAGCTACTCATGAGTGGTTGCAGTTTGCAGCAAAGAACTCGCTTCTAGAACTCTTGTAGCCTGGATGTGGCTCTTGAAGGTTCAGGAGTCAGGGTTGTTGATGTGCGGTTGCCCAACATTCTTGTCCTTTTCCCTAAGGAGAAGATGATTTCGTCCCCTCTGTGGTTGTGAACCGGAAATGAGGGGTTTGAAGCTTGAAGAAGCTTACATAGAGTGCGGTTTTCCGCATCCTGAGAAGCGGTTTTCGCAGTCCAAAGAACCATGTTGGTTCTGAGTATCTGACACACCTGTGCGGGTTCGTGTGTGTCATCTCCACATATTCCACGTGTGCTCGTGGGTATGTACGGTTATTGTTTATACCCCTTTATATAATTTAGAGATATATATTTTTGCCTTTTTGAGGGGTATGTAAAAAACGACATGCGGTATGGGTTATGGTGCGGTAAACCAGAGAAACCGCATGCCGCTTATGTTTGGATAATGTTTGTCGCTTTTGTGCTGCCTACGTGGCTGATGGCACGTGTGGGTTGTTGAAAGTTGGTAGGATTCTGACATGTGATGATCTGAAAGGACGTTTGCATTGCCCGAGGTCATAACTGCACTGTAGCAAGTAGTGTAAAGGTCTTTTCTGTCAGGCGCGTGGGCGGCCAGCGCGCGTGATAACCGTCAGCGGAAACGTCGCTGAACACGTGGCGTCTCGTGAGTGGCCCTTTTTGAACGTGGTAAGTCGGTTTACTGCATCGCATTAATTGCGATGAGTATATAAGGGGAAACCGTTTGTGGTTTCCTCACTTTGTTCAAATTTTTCGAAAATTCTGTTGAGAGAAAAAAGTATTCCCTTCATCTTCTCCGACCAGTCTGTCTGTACTTCCGGTGATTTTCTGAGTTTTCTCGTAAACTCAATACTTTTCTTCTTTATATTTCTCGATGGCTGAACCATCTAATCCACACAATGTGGAGGGTGAAAACCAGGCACCTTCTTCTCCGGTGGGTGGTGAAGAAGAAGACGACGGTGGTAGTGCCCCCGGTGGTGGCCTACCACTATTGAAGTGGTCAAAGGTGTCGTTCACCCAACTGATGACCAGTGTAAAAATGCCCAAGGAGTTTGGGGCTCTTTATCCCAATGAGGGTGACACCGGTGCTAATGCTCCGGCAGGTTATGTCACTATGTGGGCTGATTCATTCGGTGATGGTAACCTTCGTTTACCATTAACCGTGTTTGTTTCCGAAGTTTTGGAGTTTTACAAACTTCATAGCTCCCAGATGAGTCCTTTTGGGATGATTCATATTAGAAACTTTGAGTACACCTTTCGTGCTCTTGGTTTGCCGATTACCGTTGAGAATTTCCGGCGGTTTTACCAGTTAACTGTAAATACTGGGTTTTTTTCTTTTAGCCAACGGTATGGGAGTGTCAAGCTGATGACCCCACCCAAGGGAATCACAACGTGGAAGAGGAAGTTCTTCTACGTTAAAGTAGTGGCGGTTGTTGCGAGGATGACCTTCCGCAATGTGAACGAGGTGATCCATGCAGAGGATATTGATCTTCCTGGTCCGGAAACGGTGGAATGGTTTCCAAGGTTAAGGACCATTGAGCATCAGAAGCTGGACAATACGCAGCTGTGGGTGTTGCGGATGATGTTGACCAGGGCTGATAAGCATGAAAAGCCCATTGTGCGGGAGAAAAGTGGAGGTATGTGTTTAACTCTTTTGCGGTTTCTTTTCTTAGCCATTGTTACTGATTTGTAAAAGTACTTATCAGAGGATGCTGAGCTGTGGAAATATTTGATCCGTCTTTCGAAGGCAAGCTTGAAATTGTTGAGACTGCGGAAGGTGAAGGTTTTAACTTAACCATTGTTAGGAACTTCCGCGTCCCTGCTCACGATGCGTTGAACGCACCCCTGCCGTAGGGCGAAGGTATGTTATATAGTCTTCTTACTTCTTTGTAAAGAAGTTCATCTTTCTTATTTGCTTGTTTTGTGATTTACACGCAGGTACTATTGGGGCCTTGGGTAAATTTGAGCTGAAGGGTGCTCCGAAGAAGCATGCGGAGAAAGCTCCTCGGGGTTGTGGCAAGAGAAAACCTGAGGCTCCTGTTGTTCCGTCTTTGGTGCCGCAGGCGGCAGGTATCCCTCATTCTCATTTCCGCAGATATACCGATTACGTGGTAGTATCTGACACCCTTGAGGGTTTGGGTGTTCCAGGTGGTGGTGCGGTTGCAGGTGGGACCTCTGCGGGTTCCAAGCCTGCTGATGAGAAGAAGAGAAAGGCAGATAAGGCTGTTGATGCCGGTGAGAAGAAGAAGCCGAAAATTCAGACCCGACGGATAGCTGTTCTAAAGTCTGTGAAACCTGTGGTTGCTTCTGGTAAGTAATTCATAACTTTTACGAGTATTTTGTCCTTATACTTGTAGTTTAAAGTCTTTTTGCTTTAATTGCAGAACCGCAAGATGAAGGGTTTTCTATTTTTGATGCTCCTCATCCCCCCCCCCCCGCGTGACACTGCTGCGGATGAGGGGGCTAAGGTGGTGCCTGAGCCCTCTGCGCGGGCGGAGGATGTTGGGAAGGGGCATGCGGCTCAGATCTATGATACGGTGGACTCTGCTGATAATCTGATCTCCCCGCAGGACACTGATGATTTGAACCTGAAGTTTGCTTATACTGAGGGGAAGAAATCTCCCGCTGCTGAGAAGGCTTCTGGTTCCGCTTCTGGGGGTGCGGGTTTTACAGAGACTCCCATTCAGCCTGAAGAGACTGAATTGGAGTTTTATTACCGCACTTATACTGAAGACCGGGCCATGACCTATCACCGCCCCCCATGGAATGTAATGCAAGGGGATGATATTTCTGCTGACCCCTCCGCGTGTAGGGAGATTTTGGGTGGTTTGGGCACCCCATTTGAAGTCAATCGGGCCCGTGCCTTGCCAACTGAGGTCCAGATTAACCAACTCTCCTCCATGCTTGTTGGGAGTTCCGTAATGGCAAATGCCATTATGGAAAAGTATAAGGTGCTGGGGCGCAAGGAGGAGCAGAATGCGCGCTTGCGTGCCGAGGCTGATGAGTTGGTGAAGACTGCACGTGAGGGTGCAGAGCAGCTTGAAAGGGATAGGGCTGCCTTTGAAAAGCGTAAGCAGACTGAAGAGTGAGCTGCAACTGCTGAGCTTAAACAGGTTCGTACCCTTGCAAAAACTGCTTTCTGATGAGCGCAAGAGTTGGAAAGAAACTCTTTCTAATGAGCGCAAGACGCTATCTAATGAGCGCAAGACTTGGAAAGAATCTTGGGCCAAACAGAATGACATTCTCTTTTATGTTCGTCAGGAGCTTACCAATGCCAAGGCAGCGAACGCTGCGTTGGCTAAGGAGAAAGCTGCAGCTGTTGCGGCTGCCCAAGAGGCCAAGGAAGCAGAAGCTCGCCTTGCCAAGGCTCTTGAAGAGGCCAAGGAGGCGGAGGCCCGTGCTGCAAAGGCTCTTGAAGGGGCAAATGTTGACCGCACCAACCTAACCAAAACTATCTTGGGCCTCCAGGTATAAGTCTCTTTTGTTTTTGAATTTGTACATGTTTCACCAGTATGTTGATTATCTTCGTATACTTGTGCTTCCCTTGTTAAAAGGCTGAAGTTCGGACCCGGGGGGCCGCTATTGAGGAGGTTTCTGGCCGTGCTACTGAAGCTGAAGCGTGGGCAAGAGAGGCTGAAGAGGCTAGAGATAGCCTTGCTTCTTTGCTTGATCTGCTCAAGGCTGACTGTGAATGGATGCGTATGCATGGTGTCGGGCATGTAAGTATCCGTTGCCTTTGCTACTTTTTTAGATTTTGCCTTTGCTGACTGTACTTTTTTTGTTTTGCAGATTGTTACGTCCATCCTTGACGCACCTGAGAATGTGACAGGGGTCAATGAGATTAAGTAGCGCGCCCGGGATGCTGGTTTTAAAGCTGGCTACAACCGTTGCATTGGCCATATAAATGTTTTGGCCCAGGGCGAATATACTGATGAAAGATCCGGGTTCCATGGTTTTGACACTGAAGCGCTTCTTGCTGCTGCTGTTGCGGCGTATAACGACACGCCCATTGCTGCTCTTGAGGATCTTAATGAGTGCCTAGAAGCAGAAGACTATGTAGACTGCTTGCGGGTGTTGTATGCTGATGAGGAAGATGAGGAAAAGCCTGATGTTGAAGGCAAGGATGGTGCGGGCTCCAGCGGTACAAAGAAAGATTAGGCTGGCCTGCGTCCTTTTTTTTTCCTCAATGTAAATGTCAAAAACCTTATGTAAATCCCTTGTGCACCGCGGAGGTGTAGGAAATTTTTTGAATATAAAGTTTGAAACGTTTCAAGTTATACAAGTGTTTTTATTACTTGCATGTGTGAACTTGTATGAGTTAATGTTAATGTGAATTAACATTAAGTCTGTGTTGCCTTTTGCATATCTTAGATGATATGCAAGTATGAAACCTGTATCCAGCCGGATAGACAGTTAGTGTTGCCATTGCTGGCCTATTACAATAGTTGCGTGTGGTTGCCACTTTGTGTGGGTATCGCAAATGAAGATTTTGCCAATCTATTTTTGTGGATACCGCAGAGTGGAACACGCATTGGTAATAGAAGTAAATAAACAATATTGCATTGAATCGTCTATTTATTTGTTTACAAAAGGCCTACGGCCCGATAGGTTACATGGTGAATGTAGAAAACATGGCTTACATATAACAGCGTCGAAGCTGCTGCGCATTCCATGTGCGTGCGCTAGTTTTGCCCTCTAATGTTTGCAGTTTATACGCGCCTTTGCCCAGGACCTCTTGGATGAGGTAGGGTCCTTCCCACTTGGGGGCAAGTTTTCCTGGGCGTTCCGCGTTAGATGCTTCATTGTCACGAAGGACGTAGTCTCCTGGGTTGAAGGTACAAATCCGGACGCGTGTATTGTAGTACTTTTCCAGTTTGGTTTTGTACTTGGCCTCATTGATGGCAGCGTTTTCACGCCTTTCTTCCAGTAGGTCCAAGTCAACCCTGCGTTCTTCATTGTTGTCTATCTTGTGGATAGCCAACATTCTTGGTGAAGGGAGGCCTATTTCTGCAGGGATCGCCGCTTCAGTGCCATAGACCAGGCTGAAGGGTGTCTCACCGTTACTTGTCTTTGGGCTTGTCCCGTGGGCCCATAAGATACTTGGGAGTTCATCAACCCAGCCGCGCCTGGCTGTTCCCAACCGTGCTTTGATGCCTTCGACTAAACTTTTATTGATACTCTCGACTTGGCCATTCCCTTGCGGATGCGCCACTGAGGAGAATATGTGTTCAATGTTTAGTTCCTTTAGCCATTTTTGAAAGTCATCGGCCGCGAAGTTGGTACCGTTGTCGGTAACAATGCACATTGGTAGACCGAAACGGTAGATGATATGTTCCCAGACGAATTTCCTTGTTATCATAGCGGTGGTTGAGGCGAGTGGTTTTGCCTCTACCCATTTTGTAAAGTAATCAACAGCCACTTTGATAAATTTTACTGCACCTGGTGCGTCTGGAAATGGTCCCACCACATCGATTTCCCATTTCTGGAATGGCCATGCGGTGGTGACGGGGATCAGATTGGTCTTGGGACGCAAGTTCTTGGGAGCATGCCGCTGACAATTGAAACACTCGCGCAAGACTTTTACTGCATCCAAGTGCATGCCGGGCCAGTAGTATCCGTCACTCATGATTTTGGCCACCACAATGCGTGGGCCCGCGTGTATGCCACATATTCCTTCGTGTATTTCTCTGATAAGGTATGTGGCATCTTGAGGGTCGACGCATCGTAGGAGTGTCCCAGGTATGATTTACGGTATAATATACCGTCTCCCGTTTGGTAATGACACGCTTTGTATTGCAGCTTGCGTGCCTCTGCCTTGCTTTCGGGAGTAACCCCAGATTGCAAGTATGCAATGATCGGTGTCATCCAGGATGTTGTACCGTACTGGATGACATTGACTTGGCGCAGGGGTACTGAGGGATTTTGCAGAACCTCGATGCGTACCTCTTTTGCCAGGTGTTGGAAGCTGGTGGACGCAAGTTTTGATAGTGCATCCGCGGGTTAGTTATCACTCATGTTGATATAGCGGATATTGAAGGAAGTGAACTTTGATTTCAGTTGCAAAGCTTGTTCGAGGTAGAGGATCATGTTATCCCCTTTTGCGGTATAGTCGCCGCGTATCTGCCCTGCCACTAATAGTGAGTCGACGTGTGCTTCCAAATGTTTGACGTCGAGTTTGACTGCCAGACGCAGCCCTGCCAGTAGAGCCTCATATTCTGCCTCGTTATTCGTGCTTTGGAAATCGAGGCGGATTGCATAGGTATGTTCTTGGCCGTCGGGGCTGACGAGTCGCAGACCTGCACCTGCACCATCTTCGTTGGACGCACCATCCATATATAGCGCCCAGGTTTCTGCGGAGGATGGTGGTGGTGCAGGGTTTTGTTCTTCTTCGCATTCTTGAATGCGGTTTGCTGGTACTTCGGCAACGAAATCAGCCAAGACCTGGCCTTTGATTACGGGGCGCGGCTTATAGTTTAGTGAAAGTGCGCCCAGCTCGATTGCCCATTTTGCTAACCTCCCAGAGATGTCGGGTTTGGATAGGATCGGGCCCATCCTGTAGTTGGTTAACACTGTGATGACGTGGTTTGCAAAGTAACGTCGTAATCGTCTCGACGCGTGCACTAGTGCCAGTACCAACTTCTCCATGATGGAGTACCTCGTCTCTGGGTCGTTGAGCATTTTGCTGATGTAGTAGATGGGTGTTTGAATTCCTTCCCGCTCCACTATGAGTTCCGCACCTACCGCGTTGTCCGCGACAGATAAGTACAAGATGAGTGGCTCATCCTTTCGTGGTGCGGTTAAAGTTGGGAGTTAAATCAAACACTCTTTCATCTCCCGGAAAGCTTTTTCGGCCTCTGGTGTAACAACCCGCACTTTTGTGCGTTGTTACTACTCGATATACTCGTTACGCCTAGCACCAGAGATTCGGATCATAATGTAACTATATCGCATACTTCGCTATTCGAAGGATAAATCGCATATTTTCGCAATGCACTATTATCACAAACACTAACACTCACGGAGGCATTGAGTGAGGACCTATTCTACCCTCCTCAGTGGCCGTGATGTGTCGAACGTAAAACAACTAACGCTAACAAGGACTCTCGGGTGAGTGCTATAGTTCTAGTCGTCGTGACGATGATGACAATACGAGTGAGCGGTACCCCGTCAGTCATTGTGGCACGTCACACAATAACGTTCACGATGACATCAAGAAAGGACCTATACTACCCTCCTTGATGGCCGTGAAACGTCGCTTATAACCGCACACTCGAAACGGAAACCGATTATCATGTCGAAACTTTGGAATATGGATACGTAAATACGACCCTTAGTGATATATATACATATATAATAATAATATAAATCAACTATAGAAAGCGCGTACCTCAAAAACTATCAAAACGATCGAAAACGGAGAAACTCACCGCGCCGGGGTGGCCATCCGGACGGATGAGCCATCCGAACGGATGGGCTATCCGAACGGATGGGCCATCCGCACGAATGGCCATTCGACCCAGTCACTCCATTCCAGCCTCTCTTTTTGCCTATAAATAGCCTGTCACACCACTGTTCAAGTGATGTGACAGCTCCCACTCGACCAAACACGCTTAAGACCCTTTTCTCTCGATTCCTCGCGATTTCGGTAAGATTTCAACCTAAAACTCGTACTTCTATGATCTACACTCGATTCTACATCATTCTATCTTTTAAAACTCAATTTTTAACCGTGAAATCTATTGATTCCGAGGTGTTTTAAGGTGATGTCACCAAGAGTTCTTATGAACTTCAAGTTGTGACCTCATCCCACCATAAGCGCCTCAGATCTGAGTGATTCCACATGTTTTGATAACGAATCACACCTAAATCTATGTATTCAACCAAGGAACTGTGCGATTTCGAGCTAAACCGGAGAAACCGTCAAGAACGGCCAGTTCTGATGGAGCGGGGTGATTCCCAGCCGTTAGAGCGGGTCGGAACTGATGGAAATTTCAAGTGTTAGTGCGAAATGACAGTGTTCAGAATGCGAAACAGACGTGTCATCCGCACGGATCACATGTCATCCGGACGGATAACATGTCATCCGGACGGATAACATGTCATCCGGACGGATAACATGTCGTCCGCACGGATGAGCACCATTCGACCGGACCAACTTATCATCCCAACGAATGACCATCCGACCGGATTGCCATCCGATCGGATAGTCTTTAAGCAAACCGCACCTTCATACGAGTGACCATCCGGCCGGATTGCCATCCGACTGGATAACCACTGTCCAATGTCCTCTCCTAACAAGTGACCATCCGATCGGATTGCCATCCGACCGGATGACCAATAGTCACCTGTTTCGTCCATCGCCGTTTAACGCACTCTCAATCGATCAGGCTAAGTCAGACGCGTTCTCAACCAATCAATCAAGCGGTACTTAATTGCTGAATACGCACTGTGAGTGTACTTGAACCCTTTTTAATCGTATTTTGGGTGTAACATACGTTTCTAACAAATCGAACTTATCAATCGAATTATTAAATCAATCGAATTATCACTTGCGAATAACTGTTATGCATAGATATACGTGATGCTAGTTGCATATGTGCTAGGGCTTATACTCACGACGTCCCACCATGACTAGTATAGTACTATTGCGCCCGATGGGGTCTAGTTTGCCATCGCATATTCGAGCATCGAGGACTTAGTTGGTAGTATCAGCTTTGTGAGTATATATGTCATGTGTTACGTTCTTGCATATGGAAATTCGCTACACTTTTTATCTATTACGCTATACTTATCAAACTTGTATACTCGCCAATACTTTTGTATTGACAAACATTTTAACGTATGTTGCAGGTTAGATCGCAGACTATATCAAATCAAGCTAGGAAGTCTAGAAACTCAACTAAAATCTAGGTTGTCGGATTTGTATTGTTCGAGAGGACAAGAAATCTGTGATAACTTATGTGATTGTATTATTTGTTAGTATGGGATAACGAATGTATTAAATATTATCGCAATATAGTTGTTATGGATTCTCTTGAGCAATCTGATTTGCCTAGTGCCGCGCCCCGATGATTCTGCCATCGGTTGGGGTGTGACATCTGGGGTCCATTGGAATTGTTCCTTTTTTAAACAGCTCCGCAGGGTCTTGATGAAAGGATAAGACTTAGCTGCATGGTTGGCTAAGAAACTATTTAGTGCGGCTAGCCTGCCGGCTAGTCGTTGCATTTCTTTCATCGTGGAAGGCGATGGCATGCGTTCGATCGCCTGTACTTTTTCCGGGTTTACCTTGAATCCATCTTTGGTTACGATGAATCCCAGGAACTTGCCTTCTTCCATTCTAAACGAGCATTTCCCTGGGTTGAGCTTCATGTTGACGCTTCGCAGAGTTTGGAATGTTCTTTCAATATCGTTGAGCATGGTGTCTTCCTCCATGCTCATGACGACCAGGTCGTCCATATAGATTTCGACACTTTTGCTGATTTGACCGCGGAAAGTGTCGTTCATCAATTTTTGATAGGTTGCGCCCGCGTTGCGCAACCCGAACGACATTTTTGTGTAGCAGTAGTTCCCGGTAGGAGTGCGGAATGTCGTTTTATCTTCGTCCTCGACTGGCATCTGCACCTGGTGGTAGCCTTTATAACAATCGAGGAAGCACTTCCACTGAAAAGGTGCGAGGTTATCGACCTTTTCGTCGATCTCTGGAAGTGCGTAACAATCCTTGGGACAGGCTTTGTTGAGATCTTTATAGTCGACGCACATGCGCCAGCCCCCGGATAGTTTTTCTACCAAGACTGGGTTTGACAACCAAGTCTGGTATTTGACTTCCCGCAGGATGCCTGCGGAGAGCAGCTCTTGGACCTGCTCATACATCGCCTGGTTTTTTGTTGATCCAAGGTGGCGTTGGCCTTGGATCACCGGCTTGATACCTGACATGGTATTCAAGAAGTGTTGCGCGATTTCACGTGGTACCCCTGTCATGTATGCGGGTGTCCACGCAAAAATATCCTGGTTCCTGAAGAGGAGTTGCTTCAGGTGCGCTTTGATAGTAGGAGACAAGGCGTGGCCCAACGTAACTGTTTGCTCTGGGTGTCTTGCATTTAGAACCCATTTTTCTGGTTGAGTGTTGGGGGTAGGCCTTGCTACCTTGGTCGGACGCAGCTCATCCGTAGACAAAACTTCTCTTCGGGCGTATATTATCGCGACCCCCGTCTCGGTTGAGAAACCGATGGCAGAGTGAGGGACGGATGTGATCATGTTGAAGTCGCCCTGGGACTCTCTCCCGAGAAGTACGTCGTACTTGGAGGTGTGCGGTAAAACCATGAAGTTTACCTCCTCCGTTCTTGTGTGCCTCCCGTTGGTGAGGCGCACAGGAAAAGTAATCTGGCCCAGGGGGAATACGGTTTCCCCTGCAAACCCGGCCAACGGGTAGTCCGCTGGCTGCAACCGATCTTTGTCTTCTTGATCGAATTGGTTGAAGCACTGCTCGTATATAATATCAGATGTACTGCCCGGGTCGATGAATAACCGCTCGGTGCAGTAGTGAGCCAGGTGGCCTGTGATAACCACGGCGCGCCTATCGCGCGGTCTGCCTCGGACTTTTGGAAAGACGACTTGCTCGTCTTTCCCGTCATTGTCCGGTCTTCTCGCCGCCTTGCGCGGTCTTCCTTTTCCTCCATTGATCATGTGGGTAGAGGCCACGTACATGGTCCTCTTACCCGTGGAGGTGCCCTCGTTGTGGGGGGTGATGCGCTTAGTAGCTTTTTGTGCGCCTGGCAACAGGTGTTGCAGTTTCCCTTCTTTTAAGGCTCGCTCAATCTCCAGTCGGAGACTGATGCAACTGTTTGTTGTGTGGCCCGAGTCTTTGTGATACTCGTAGTAGAGTGCGGGATCTTGGTTCTTTTTGGACTTCATCGGTTGGGCCGGTCGCAGGAATTGCGCGTCCGTAAGGAGGACGTCGCTTGGCGACTGGTTGATCTCGGTCCAGCTACGGTCCCGAGACTCTTTCTTCGAGGCCCGATTTTCACGTTGGGCGTTGATTGTAGCCCTTGCGTCGGGCTGGTTGTTACGTGGGACATATGGTCTGGGATCGCTGCCGCGATTCCATGTGTCCCGGTTGCGCTTGTTGTTGCGCTTGTGTTCTTGGTGGGAGGATTGGCCTTCCGTTTGGGGCTGCGCTTGTGTTCTTGGTGGGAGGATTGGCTTTCCATGTGTCACCGGTGGGCCCGGTGGGGAGTATCGTGAAGTGGTTGGCAACATAATAGTCAAACAACACAATTATATAAATGCACAGCGGAAGCAATTTAAAAGATATAATACAACCGAATTTATTATTGTAATATCAAATGTCACAATATTCGGAAGTTTATCCACAGACGGATCGAAAATAAAATAGAAACAATAGTTCAACAGACTTTGACATCTAGAGCTTGCGAGACTTGAGTAATGATGCCTGGAGTAGCCAGCCTATTTCGTCTAGCACCTGCACTTAACCTTTTTGGAAAATACGTCAGTTTACACTGGTAAATACAACTCAACTGACTCGTTTTGAAAAGAGTTTGTAAATTGATTTGAATGCACTTCGGCACAAAATATCTTTATAACTTGGGACAATTATTTGTATATAATCTTGTATACAGATTTACTTATTTGCCGTCAATTAGCACCGGTTAGAAGAGCCGGTTTAAGTTAACTGACACGCCACAGGTATAGTGCCCACAAGGTTGATTCCTTTAGTGGATTACCAGTTTTTACATAATGCATCTGTCAGGTGTACGCCTACACCCCGTGCTTAGGTCGTGGCCATTTCGTAAAATGATGCCAAGGATATCCGGGACATGGTCATTTAACCCCCAAGGGCCATACATCAAATAATACAGAACAAAGCGGGTTATGTAAATACATTAATCACAATCCGATTTAAATGACTACATACCCGACCAAGCGATACTTTTATAGTACCGTACCCCAAGCCCGTATAGGGAAAATAAGTTAAGAGTATTTACCTGAGCAAAGTATCAATCAAATACAGCAAAATGCAAGTACTTTTACTAGGCTCCTAATCTGGAACGAAGGTTTATAATAACCTTTTAGATTTCTAACAGGTCCTTAATTTAGCCTTAGCTTAGACCGGTTAGTTTCAATGATACGGTTCGTACGCACTATTAAGCGAAGACCGGATAGAATGTGATGTAGACCCAACAAGTTTGGAGACTTGTTTAATATGGGTATTTCATACACACTCTGAATTTTGAGATAAAACCGATAAGGTTTGGCCCGTTTAGGCTAGTTTATGTAAACTAGTTACATAAACCGAACCGAACGTGTAAAAAGCGTAACGGGTATTCATATGAGCCATTTACAGGTTTCCTAAGTTAATATGCTTCATATATGTTGTGACATCAGTAAGTTGTCTTTCATTATTCCCGTAACGAGTTTAAACACAAACTATGCCCCTAAGGGGTAGTTTGGTCATTTAAAAGTTTATAAAAGAGTTTAAGTATTTATCTGAGTTACAGGTCTGATGTAATCAGTAAAAATACTTATTTTACCATGTTATAACAGTAGAGTAAGGTATATATGTGAAATTTATCCATTATAACCAAACTAGGCCCCGTAGGGGTATTTTCGTAATTTCACATAAGCCGAAAAGCTCAAAACTGAAGTCTGAGTTTTACAACCTTTGCTTACTGTTAAAATATTATAATTTGCCTCAAATATCAGTAGGTATCACCCTTGGTATATTTAGAATAGTTTTAGTACATACTATGCGTTAAAAACGCTTAAAAAGGCGATTAGAAACCGTTTCCGGGTTCGATACTTAAATCTGATATTATTATATTTCCAGAAGGCTTAAAATGATTTATTTATCATATGTGATCAGTAGCAAAAGGTTTGGAGTCGTTTGGATATGTAAAACTCATTTTATAGCCCGTGAGGGCAAAACCGACAATTACCGGATTAAGCCTACGACTATAAGTTATGCTCATCCTAAAATTTATTAAAAATCTTTAAAAATCCCAAAATAATATATTACATCAGTGGGTAAAAGATTTGATATCAAAAAGTAGGCTTAACTAGGCTATACGCTAATTACGCCGTTTTATTAACATAAGGCTTTAATTTTACGCTAACGAGCATAACTCTAAATCTACAATTCAAACTGACGTCAAACTTTGCATACAAGTTTATATATCAGTAAATAAAGTTTCTACTCTTTTACATTTTCAAAAATCACGTTTTAAGGTAATAAGGGCATAATGGTCAACATATGAGCAATTAACGGAATCATGCGTATTAATCGGTTAATTAATGAACCATAGTGTATAATCACAGAGGGTTATACTAGCATGTAACCTGGTCCAAATAAGGCTCTTAGGTATTTCTAAATCATACCAAAAAGGGTCAGAACTGAAAGTCAAAGTATAAGTCAAACTATGCGACTTTCGGTTCCGAACCGGGTCTAAACAGGAAATTGTCGGGTTGAACATGTTTGGAAATGTTCTTACACTTATTAGCAAGTTATAACAATGATCAAACAGGTTGCATATGATCTACATTGCTAATTATGCATAAATTGTAATTTAAGTATCCTGTTGACTTTTTCTTAGCAAGTTTGACCCGACTTTTGACCTGGTTAGAGTGGTAATCAGGGGGAACCCTTTTGAGGGTTTATTACCCACATAATTACCAACTTATAACTAATTTTAATTCGAGATATGACTGAGCCATTGTTGACTAATCTCGAAGTCAAACCGTAATTACGATGGTTTGACTTTTAGCTAAATAACTAAGCTAAACATTATTAGAGAAGGTTAAGCAAACTTACAAAGGTCCTAAGCTTGATTAGTGATCACTTGAGAGTGTCTTGGAGCTCCAGGAATGATCAGATTGCAAGAGGAAGGTGTGAAGAACAAATGTTGCATATCATGGCCTTTTATAGTGAATTAATCACCACAAATCTTTGACACATGAGTCTACAAGCCACCACAACTGATCAACACATGTTCCTAGTGCTTAGGGGGTGTCTAGGGGTCAAGAGAAATGTGGAAAATCGGATAAGATCGATCAGATCGCACTCAGCAGGCAAAAACCCAAATAATTCGAAGCTGGGCACCCCTAGCGTGACGCTAGGCCCCCCTCGCGTCGCGCTAGGCCCCTTCTGCACAAAATCCATATTTTAGATTTTTGCGATTTGATCCTTGGCTCTTCAAAATTCGATTAGGCACTTGTTTCTTGCATTATGAACCCTCACAATTGATCTATAAGGGCTTTAAAACATATACTCACTTTGTTAAGTCCCCGGTTAACTTTATTGTTACCCGAAAAGTCCTAACTTTCAATGTTTACGCTTTAACCCCTCGCACACGAATTTGATCATAACTTTCTCATACGACATCGAAACTTTATGAAATTTATATCGCGCATTCTAGTGAGCATAATTATCAGTTACAAAGCTTCGGGTTTGTCAAAAGGTCACTCAGAGGTATAATTTAAACATGTTGACACATTTAACCCCTGTAGTTTGTAATCTCTCACTTTTTGCTTCGTATGATCCATGATTTATTCGTTTGATGATATGAACATCATGTAGGGTTATTATGAAGTATGTTTATTCACTGTTGACATTTAGAACTCGTATAATCACATACTTTCCATGTTTGTCAACTTTAGTCCTTTTATAACATTCTTTCACACGTTCAAACTTTATGACACGTGTCAACACATTATAAGACGTGAATTTTCGAGGTGTTACATCCTCACCCCCTTAAAATAAATCTCGACCTGAGATTTACTGAAATAAATAAGGGTATTTTTCTTTCATCGTGGATTCAACCTCCCCCGTGAATTCGGGACCTCTACGGGCATCCCATTTGACCTTTACGATAGGTACATGCTTCCTTCGAAGCTTCTTTACCTGTCGATCCTCAATCAACAAAGGTTTTTCCACAAATTTTAAGCTCTCGTCTATATGCACATCTGTATGTGGTATAACCAGTGATTCATCAGCGAAGCACTTTTTCAGATTGCAGATGTGGAACACATTGTGAATTCCACTGAGCTCTTCCGGTAAGTTTAACTTATAGGCGACTGACCCGACACGTTCGATAACCTCGAAAGGTCCTATGTATCTCGGGCTTAGCTTGCCTTTCTTACCAAATCGCATCACCCCCTTCCAGGGTGACACTTTAAGTAACACTTTATCACCTACTTCGAAGTGAAAAGCTTTACGCTTTGGATCTGCGTAACTCTTCTGCCTATCACGGGCAGCTTTGAGACGGTCACGAATCTGGACAATCTTGTCCGTCGTTTCAAAGACTATCTCAGGTCCTGATAATTGGACATCCCCAACTTCCGCCCAACAAATAGGCGATCTACACTTTCTACCGTATAATGCCTCAAAAGGCGCAGCCTTAATGCTGGTATGGTAGCTATTGTTGTAGGAGAATTCGACTAATGGTAGATGCTTATCCCAACTACCACCCAAATCGATCGTACATGCACGTAGCATGTCTTCCAACGTTTGAATAGTACGCTCACTCTGACCGTCAGTCTGAGGATGGTAAGCCGTACTAAAATTCAAACGTGTGCCCAAAGATTGTTGGAAACTTTTCCAAAAATGTGACGTGTATCTAGTATCTCGGTCAGAGATAATAGACACAGGTATGCCATGTAAGGCTACAATCTTATCAACGTATAACTGGGCTAACATGTCGGAGCTATAAGTCTCCTTGATGGGTAAGAAATGTGTTGACTTAGTCAGTCTGTCAACTATAACCCATATTGTATCATTGCCTTTCCTTGTCTTTGGCAACTTGGTGATAAAATCCATGGTTACCATTTCCCACTTCCACGTAGGAAGTTCAGGCTGTTGTAGCAAACCTGACGGTTTCTGATGCTCGGCTTTGACTTGTGATGTGTGTAAAATGCAACATATAAATTACATCAATTGAGGCATAAAACTAACCCTTTTTAAGTACTAATGTTGGAAAAAGAGTGTTTTTGTCTTCCTTTTGTATTTTCAGGATTAAATGAGCTCAAATTCACAAAATAAGCAAAAAGACAGCTAAATCTAACATAAATACAAGGAAAGGAACATAAGTGGACTGCCCGACCCCTCAACGGCATCTTCCCAAGCAAAATAGAGAAGGCAGAAGACTGAACACGCCCCGTGCTCAGCCAGCACGGGGCCGTGCCCAAGAAGCAGCAGAAAAGACAAACCTATAGAAGCTTCTATTGCCCACCACGGGCCGTGTCCAGCGAACACGGGGGCGTGTCAAAAGTACTGCAGGCGCATTAATTGTAATTGCGAATTACAATTATTGAAGAGAGAGAGTGTCAGACAGGCACGGGGCCGTGCCCAGCCCTCTGTTCAGCCTATAAATAGGAGTGCTTGGTTTCATTTCAACTCATCCCTTGGCACACCACCTCTCTCACACTTCATCCACCACCCACCACCATCACAACACCATCATCCACCACCATCATCCATTGTCCATCGTAGAGTGTGTGAGTCATCTCGGGATCCAAGATTGATCGTAAGAGTTCTTGACAATCAAGGCCATGTTTGCCTAAGTCTCTTACATCACTTGGTGAAGACAAAGTGTCTAGTATAATACTTTTTATTTCTAATCTTTTGCACTTTTTATTTGGTTTTGTATTAATGACTTTAATAACTAGTTACTTATGTTGAAGGTGATCTTTCCTTATCGTTTGTCCGTGGTGTCTTGGCATTATTTTACTGTCTATATAAAATAAAGGATTATCACCATTCATATCTCCACGGTCTATATGGAGGTATGTTGGCTACCTGGTCGGGGGTTAAGGGAACGGTTTGGTAAAGGTCTTGCCATTGTTCAGCGTTTAGAGGTCCTGCAATGGACCTGGGTCAAATTTAGTAGGACCTCCTTCAATACTTCACGGTATTGGATGGCGGGGGTCCAAACTCTTTGATCCCCTCATAAGTTAACTACTATTAATACTATAACCCGGCTACTTAGGACTGTATCCCTGCTGACTCAGACTACTTAGCCGAGGGTAACGTCACCGCCAAAAGCGGGGCCTACCACAATACTGCATTAATAACTTAATTCATTATCTTCCAATAATCCACCCTTTTAGGATTGTATCCTTGCTAACTCAAACTACTGGGGTGAGGGTAACGTCACCTTCAAAAGAGGGGCCTACTACAATAACTAAGATAATCTCTTACTTGTGCAAAAGTGCGGAAATAATCAAAGGTTATACTAGATACGAGTCGGAACCAAGTGATTCATCTTGTCTATCTGTTTTTCTTTTATTTTTATTTTTCAGCATTTTAGTTAGTTTTTATTTTTCTTAGCTTAAAACATTTTTCTAAACTTTTATTTTGATTAGACGTTGAGGATAAACCGGTACTAAAAGCTCTTGTGTCCTTGGACGACCTCGGTATCTTACCAACGCTATACTACGCTCACGATGGGTGCACTTGCCCATATGTGTGTTTAGTGTTAGTAAAATATCGTGTTTTATAAATTTAAAACTTGGCTAAAATAAGTGTTAAAGGGGCTTAAAATATACACCTAATATATATAACACTTTATCGCACATCAAGTTTTTGGCGCCGCTGCCGGGGACACAAGGATTTTAAGAAAGTTAGGAATCAACGGCCTAATCATTTTCCCTTTTTCTTTTAATTTTTTCTAAGTTTTTCTTAGTTTTTCAGCTTCTGCAGAGCTCAGCACGGGTCGTGCCCGCTGAACACGCCCCCTTGCTAAATCATTGGAACTGGCAATCCTGTTTTGAGTCAGACAATAAGCTGAACACGGGGTCGTGCCCACTCAACACGCCCCCGTGCCCAAGTTTCAGTTACTGAAAACAGAACCGTTAGATCCCGGCGGTTGGTAATTTCTGACATAAACATGAGTGATAGTAATTGTTTTTACTTTCGGCACCCTTATGGTACGTGGTGTCAATTATGTGGTGGCAAACATGAAGAAGTAAAATGCTACTTTCTAAATTATAGGCCCCATTACATGGACCCACCAACTTCTTATAACCTTAAGAGGGGCGAAAGTAAAAATAAGCACTATTTCTCCCTCGAGTGCGCCCGGCCAGATATTCTAGGAGAAATGCTCCTTGACGAGTTATTTCAACTAGAAGAGCTAATTCGGAATTGGTTAGAAGAGCTTGGGAATGACTTTATTAATCCACCCCAAGACGATAACCATGAAGAAATGTTGGAACCGCATTCCGACGACCTCGTTGCTCCCGAAAATACCTTCATACCTAGCAAAGACGTGGACGATAGTCGTCCCTGTGCCGATTGTGCCGTGAAGGACTCCCCATCGACTTCGTTCGGTGCATACATAGACCTGAGCGATTCGGCATACACCTTCTTTAACGAGAGCCCGGAAAAGGGTTGGACTTGTCCACCTAGAATAAAAATAGGAATTACCCTCACCGACAACCTCTTGCGTTCTCGCCTTAGTCTAGGGAAATTAAGGTATCTTAGGCACTATGGGGTTGTTCCAACCAATCAGGAACCACCCGATTTCGACGAGATCCTTAAAAGTAGCAAAACTCCATAAAACAGCCTCCAGACACGGGGCCGTGTCCAGGTCAACACGCCCCCGTGCTCACCAAAAATATTCTCTGCTGACTTGGTCAGAATACGGACAAAATGTGTCAGGATTTCCTCTGCACACGGGGCCGTGTCCAGTCAACACGGGGCCGTGTCCAGTGCACTGTCGTTTTCTTTAAATGCAGCCTGAATCCTGCTCATTTTTTACCACTTCAAAAGACAGAGATTCCTGGGATCTTCACTCATACCATCCTAGGTAAGTGTTAAAAGAAGGTTCCCAAGTACCATCTTGTCCCTTCCACTTTTATTCATTTCCTCTTCTTTCAAAAATTTTCAACATTTCCTCCATGGAAGCTTGGAAATCCCATGAGTCCAACCCTCTATGTGAAGTTTGTAAGATTATTTGCTAAAGATTCTTGTTTAAAGTTAGTTGCATAACTTTATTTTAAATTATCTAAGCTTAAAACCCAGATAAAAATCATGAAAATAATTTAAAACTCCAAGATTCTTTAGCCAAAAATCCTGCAGACAAATGGACACGGGGTCGTGCTCAGCGAACACGGGCCGTGTCCGAGGCACTGTTTTGTAAAAATTTAGCTTTCTTCGGTTTCTTTCACAGAAAATGGCAAGCAGAACAAGCGGATCATCTTCAAGAAGTAACCGACAAGGGAGGAGATCTTCAACAGCAGAAGACTCTCTTGTAAACTATGTTTACGCCCTAAGGGAGGCTATTGACGAAATGACGGGAGTGGAGGAAGCATTGGTCGACCGTATCAACCATCTTACAGTGGGGCTGGAGGGCTGTCTCCATGAAGTAAACCTCTTGCACCAGAGGTTGAACCTTCTCGCCTCCCCGCCTTTGGTACCTATAATAACCCAAAGGGCGTGGAACGTGGTACCCGAAGTTGTCATTCCGACCGAATGGTGCGCCATGCACCAAGAGCCTCCGCGAAGAGTGGTGCAAGGAGTCCCGGTGAATGTCCCCCCTCCGCCACCAGCTGCGGAGGAAAATGAAGCCACATTCTTCCTTCCTAGGGAAATCGAAGAATGGCTTTGAGCAACATTTAGGGAAGAAATCCTTCGGCTAAAAGTCCTACTATATCGGGAAACTATTCTCAAAATTTTCTTATAATAGTAGAACTATTTATGATAACCTCGTGTACCTCCTGACCTATTTAGTTTAGTTATCTAGTTTAATATTTAGGATTATGTAAGTTCTCTCTATGATACAATGAAATAATGGTTTTTAAAGTTTGGATGGTTGTTAATGAATAAAACACACTCATGGTGGTAAAGGATGAAAAGGGGAACGAGAAAAATGACCTCATGCACAAAAACAAGGCAACCCGACAATTCTCTCCATTTCAGAAGGTTCAACACGGGTCGTGCCCAACCAACACGGCCCCGTGCTGAGCCACCTGCAGAAAAACGCCCAGTTCAGGTAACTGGACACGGGCCGTGTTCACCCAACACGCCCCCGTGTCCAGACTTCTGTTTCTCTTGTTTTAATTTTGTTACTGGCACTTGAACACGGGGTCGTGCCCGGATAACACGGGGCCGTGTTCAGCGCCCAGTAACACAAATTTTTGCTTTTTAAACACCATTTTACACATCTAATCAACCTAAAAATTTATTTTTGGGACACATTGAGGACAATGTGTAATTTAAGTGTGGGGGGGATGCTAAAACCTTGAAATTTTGCAAGTCCTAAATACAAGCCTTACACAAAACTCTATTGGAACCGCTAATCACCCCAAATTTTTTTTCAAAAATTTCATTTTTTTTACTTGTCTAGGTTTAACTCGGGAAATCCAAAGTTCTCAAAAAGGTTATATTTTTACGAATTTACAACCGATAGCATCGTGATAAAAAGAACCAGCATAGGAAAAATATGAAAAGGCATGGCAAACTTAGTTAAAATTTGATTATATATACTTGATCACATAAAAACCCATTCCCACAAAAGTGAGTTTTGAGCCTTTATTGAGCATACAATTACATATCATTAAACTAAATGCTCATTTTTCGTTTCTTGTGTGAATAGCCGCTTGGTTCTTACAACTCTAGAACTTGCCATGACGATACATTCCCGGTCCTTATCAACTTAAACCCGAGTAAGTAAATGATGGAGGCATTAGGACTAACCCTTTTTATTTCTACACCATTATTTTTCTTTTTCTTTTACCACCTACCCAAAAAATCCCCCTAGTTAGCCCCTTTGAGCCTAAACATTTTCATTTCATCACCCAAACCAAAAAAAAAAAAAAAAAAAACCCTTTTTCCCACCAAAACCCTTTTTATTTTTAACCCTTTGTTTTAGTAACAAGTGCGGTTTTTCGTAGGATCGTTAAAAAAAAATGTGTTGATGATGAAGCAAAAGAAAATAAACAAACAAGTTTAGCAAAAAAATAAATTTGTTTGAATAAAAGCTTCATCAAAATAAAAAGATACAAAAATAGAAAGTCCTACGAAAACCGACACTTGTTATGCTTTTTCACCCTTTTTACTAACCACTAACCCAACCACCTACCTTTAACCCAAAACCTAACCCTTAACCCACAAAGTCCTCTTGATATTTACAAAGGTATATAAGTTAAAAAGGAGGAGGATTGATTGCTTGGCAAGCCTATGGTAGGAATAAGTTCCATGCCGCTCTCGAGTGATTCACCAAAAATACACCTTCGGCCGAGTGTGAGTGATTTCTCCCGTGAGGTATGTGAACTTGTATATAAATAGAATTTTAAAATAAAGGCATGCTATGCCCTAATAAATAATTTCTCTTATGAAAAGTTTTAAATAAATCATGACGAATAGGATTGTAAATAGATAAAAATAAAACTTCCTAAAGAATCTTGGAAATCCCGACACTCTACGACAAACCCAAAACCTTCTCTTCTACCTATTCCATTTGGGAGTGTAAGCCACATATTAAAGAGTTTTGCTTGAGGACAAGCAAAAGTTCAAGTGTGGGGGTATTTGATGTGTGTAAAATGCAACATATAAATTACATCAATTGAGGCATAAAACTAACCCTTTTTAAGTACTAATGTTGGAAAAAGAGTGTTTTTGTCTTCTTTTTGTATTTTCAGGATTAAATGAGCTCAAATTCACAAAAGAAGCAAAAAGACAGCTAAATCTAACATAAATACAAGGAAAGGAACATAAGTGGACTGCCCGACCCCTCAACGGCATCTTCCCAAGCAAAATAGAGAAGGCAGAAGACTGAACACACCCCGTGCTCAGCCAGCACGGGGCCGTGCCCAAGAAGCAGCAGAAAAGACAAACCTATAGAAGCTTCTATTGCCCACCACGGGCCGTGTCCAGCGAACACGGGGGCGTGTCGAAAGTACTGCAGGCGCATTAATTGTAATTGCGAATTACAATTATTGAAGAGAGAGAGTGTCAGACAGGCACGGGGCCGTGCCCAGCCCTCTGTTCAGCCTATAAATAGGAGTGCTTGGTTTCATTTCAACTCATCCCTTGGCACACCACCTCTCTCACACTTCATCCACCACCCACCACCATCACAACACCATCATCCACCACCATCATCCATTGTCCATCGTAGAGTGTGTGAGTCGTCTCGGGATCCAAGATTGATCGTAAGAGTTCTTGACAATCAAGGCCATGTTTGCCTAAGTCTCTTACATCACTTGGTGAAGACAAAGTGTCTAGTATAATACTTTTTATTTCTAATCTTTTGCACTTTTTATTTGGTTTTGTATTAATGACTTTAATAACTAGTTACTTATGTTGAAGGTGATCTTTCCTTATCGTTTGTCCGTGGTGTCTTGGCATTATTTTACTGTCTATATAAAATAAAGGATTATCACCATTCATATCTCCACGGTCTATATGGAGGTATGTTGGCTACCTGGTCGGGGGTTAAGGGAACGGTTTGGTAAAGGTCTTGCCATTGTTCAGCGTTTAGAGGTCCTGCAATGGACCTGGGTCAAATTTAGTAGGACCTCCTTCAATACTTCACGGTATTGGATGGCGGGGGTCCAAACTCTTTGATCCCCTCATAAGTTAACTACTATTAATACTATAACCCGGCTACTTAGGACTGTATCCCTGCTGACTCAGACTACTTAGCCGAGGGTAACGTCACCGCCAAAAGCGGGGCCTACCACAATACTGCATTAATAACTTAATTCATTATCTTCCAATAATCCACCCTTTTAGGATTGTATCCTTGCTAACTCAAACTACTGGGGTGAGGGTAACGTCACCTTCAAAAGAGGGGCCTACTACAATAACTAAGATAATCTCTTAGTTATGTGCAAAAGTGCGGAAATAATCAAAGGTTATACTAGATACGAGTCGGAACCAAGTGATTCATCTTGTCTATCTGTTTTTCTTTTATTTTTATTTTTCAGCATTTTAGTTAGTTTTTATTTTTCTTAGCTTAAAACATTTTTCTAAACTTTTATTTTGATTAGACGTTGAGGATAAACCGGTACTAAAAGCTCTTGTGTCCTTGGACGACCTCGGTATCTTACCAACGCTATACTACGCTCACGATGGGTGCACTTGCCCATATGTGTGTTTAGTGTTAGTAAAATATCGTGTTTTATAAATTTAAAACTTGGCTAAAATAAGTGTTAAAGGGGCTTAAAATATACACCTAATATATATAACACTTTATCGCACATCAAGTTTTTGGCGCCGCTGCCGGGGACACAAGGATTTTAAGAAAGTTAGGAATCAACGGCCTAATCATTTTCCCTTTTTCTTTTAATTTTTTCTAAGTTTTTCTTAGTTTTTCAGCTTCTGCAGAGCTCAGCACGGGTCGTGCCCGCTGAACACGCCCCCTTGCTAAATCATTGGAACTGGCAATCCTGTTTTGAGTCAGACAATAAGCTGAACACGGGGTCGTGCCCACTCAACACGCCCCCGTGCCCAAGTTTCAGTTACTGAAAACAGAACCGTTAGATCCCGGCGGTTGGTAATTTCTGACATAAACATGAGTGATAGTAATTGTTTTTACTTTCGGCACCCTTATGGTACGTGGTGTCAATTATGTGGTGGCAAACATGAAGAAGTAAAATGCTACTTTCTAAATTATAGGCCCCATTACATGGACCCACCAACTTCTTATAACCTTAAGAGGGGCGAAAGTAAAAATAAGCACTATTTCTCCCTCGAGTGCGCCCGGCCAGATATTCTAGGAGAAATGCTCATTGACGAGTTATTTCAACTAGAAGAGCTAATTCGGAATTGGTTAGAAGAGCTTGGGAAGGACTTTATTAATCCACCCCAAGACGATAACCATGAAGAAATGTTGGAACCGCATTCCGACGACCTCGTTGCTCCCGAAAATACCTTCATACCTAGCAAAGACGTGGACGATAGTCGTCCCTGTGCCGATTGTGCCGTGAAGGACTCCCCATCGACTTCGTTCGGTGCATACATAGACCTGAGCGATTCGGCATACACCTTCTTTAACGAGAGCCCGGAAAAGGGTTGGACTTGTCCACCTAGAATAAAAATAGGAATTACCCTCACCGACAACCTCTTGCGTTCTCGCCTTAGTCTAGGGCAATTAAGGTATCTTAGGCACTATGGGGTTGTTCCAACCAATCAGGAACCACCCGATTTCGACGAGATCCTTAAAAGTAGCAAAACTCCATAAAACAGCCTCCAGACACGGGGCCGTGTCCAGGTCAACACGCCCCCGTGCTCACCAAAAATATTCTCTGCTGACTTGGTCAGAATACGGACAAAATGTGTCAGGATTTCCTCTGCACACGGGGCCGTGTCCAGTCAACACGGGGCCGTGTCCAGTGCACTGTCGTTTTCTTTAAATGCAGCCTGAATCCTGCTCATTTTTTACCACTTCAAAAGACAGAGATTCCTGGGATCTTCACTCATACCATCCTAGGTAAGTGTTAAAAGAAGGTTCCCAAGTACCATCTTGTCCCTTCCACTTTTATTCATTTCCTCTTCTTTCAAAAATTTTCAACACAGCTTCCATTAGGATAGTTAGCTTCCAACACAGCTTCCTTCTGTGCAGCTAACAACCTTTCAATCAAATTATTCTTTATTTCCATGCGCTTGGCATTGATTCGGATAGGTTTCACCCTCTCCTTTCTACTCAAGGCATCGGCGACTACATTCGCCTTGCCGGGATGGTATCTGATTTCACAATCATAATCATTTAAAGTCTCCATCCAGCAGCGTTGCCTCATATTTAATTCTTTCTGATTAAATAGATGTTGGAGGCTCGTGTGATCAGAATAAATCACACACTTGACACCATATAGATAGTGCCTCCAAAGCTTTAGTGTGAATACAACGGCACCCAGCTCCAAGTCATGGGTGGTGTAATTCTTTTCATGCACTTTCAATTGTCGTGAAGCGTAGGCAATCACCTTGCACTTCTGCATAAGCACACACCCCATGCCAGTGTGCGAAGCATCACAATAAACCACAAATTCTTCTATTCCATCTGGCAATGTCAGTACTGGGGCGTTGCTCAACTTTTGCTTCATGATATCAAAGGATTCTTGCTGTTTAGGGCCCCAAACAAACTTAACCTTCTTCTTAGTTAAGGAGGTTAGGGGTGCAGCAATCCTTGAAAATTTTTCGATGAAACGCCTGTAATATCATGCCAATCCCAGGAAGCTACGAATCTCTGTAGGCGTCTTTGGTTCTTTCCAGTTCATAACTGCTTCAACCTTAGCGGGATCCACTTGGATACCACACTCACTAACCACGTGCCCAAGGAATTGGATTTCTCGAAGCCAAAATTCACACTTGGAGAATTTGGCATAGAGCTTCTCCTGATGCAGGAGCTTGAGAATACAGGGAAGGTGTTTCTGATGGTCAGCTTGATTCTTCGAATAGATAAGAATTTCGTCGATGAAAACGATGACGAATTTATCTAGGTACGGTTTGCAAACGCGATTCATGAGATCCATGAACGCGGCAGGTGCATTAGTGGGTCCAAAAGGCATCACTAGGAACTCGTAGTGACCGTAACGAGTCCTAAATGCTGTTTTATGCATGTCTTCATCTCTAACCTTCAGTTGATGGTAGCCTGACCTCAAATCAATCTTCGAGAAATAATTTGCTCCTTGTAGTTGATCGAACAAATCGTCGATTCTGGGTAAAGGATACATATTCTTGATCGTGACCTTATTAAGCTCACGATAATCGATGCACAGACGCATCGATCCGTCCTTCTTCTTTACAAACAGGACTGGCACTCCCCAAGGAGACGAACTAGGTTTAATGAAACCCTTAGCTAGCAGTCCATCCAGTTGTGTCCTCAATTCTTTCATCTCCGTTGGAGCCAACCTATAGGGCGCTCTGGAAACTGGTGCTGCTCCGGGGATGATATCAATCCTGAATTCCACTTGCCTATCTAGTGGCAAACCAAGTAGTTCTTCTGGAAAAACTTCTGGGAATTCAGAGATAATAGGGATGTCTTCTATCTTTGGTTTGGGCTCGTCAATAATCACCTGTGCCTTGTAGATGACACAACCCTTCTTTAAACACTTGGAAGCCTTGAGCATAGTTACTTGCTTAGGCAATCCATACTGGGTATCTCCCCGAATGGTAAGTGATTCACCAGACGGAGTCTTTATCACCACTTGCTTTCTGTTGCAGACAATTTAGGCCTGGTTATGAGATAACCAGTCCATACCCAGAACTATGTCAAAACCGGCCAACTTAAAGG
This sequence comes from Helianthus tuberosus, assembly GCA_030545235.1. Lineage (NCBI taxonomy): Eukaryota > Viridiplantae > Streptophyta > Magnoliopsida > Asterales > Asteraceae > Helianthus > Helianthus tuberosus. The sequence continues at coordinate 149,306,987 of CM060417.1, read as the reverse complement.
GGAGTAGAGACAGAGGAAAAGAATGGTTCTTAATGGATATAACACACCCATCTAACATAGTTGAGACGGTTTCTAGTGTACCATCTACTAACTCCACCTCATAATTCACGTTTAAGGTTTTGACAGGTAATTTCAGCAATTCACAAAACTTATTATCTACGAACGACTTATCAGCGCCTGAATCAAAAAGTACTCTTGCAAAGACATCGTTTACAAGGAAAGTACCTGTAATAACGTTGTCGTCTAGGACCGCTTCTTTGGCATCCAATCGGAAGACTCTAGCATTAGTCTTCTTAGCCTCTTCAGGCTTCTTGGCGTACTTAGGGCAGTTGGTCTTTATGTGCCCCTTCTCATTGCAGTTGTAGCATGTGGCATCTTTTATCTTCTTGCACTCTATCGTCTTGTGCTCTTTAGATTTGCATATCCCACATGTAGGTGCTCCTGACTTAGAATCAGACTCAAGTCTGCACTTTCCAAAGTGGCGTTTCTGGCAATTCGTGCACTTTGGATTTTCCTCTGTCCGCTGACTATTCCTTCCAGACCCAGATTTCTTAGAGTCGGTGTTTCCCTTGTGCTTCTTATCTGACCCTCGTGAGTTATCATCCTCACGCTTCCTCTTACTTTCTTCAGATTTCTTTAGCGATCTCAACCTGACCGCATCTAGAGTAAGGGATAAAGAGAGATCAGCTGCTGACCTAAATGTAGCAGGTCTTGAAGCCTTAACACTAGCTTTGATTTCTGGGGTTAAACCCCCAATGAAGCGAGCAATCCGCTTGGGCTCTGGTGTTACAAGGTAAGGAACCAGTCTGGACAGGGTATTAAAACTGGCGAGGTAAGCTTGATAGTCTAAGTTTGTCATCACCAATGATAAGAAATCAGATTCAATTCCTTCGACCTCATGTTGAGGGCAGTAGTTTTCCATAATGAGGGTAACAAACTGCTCCCATGACATGTTGTAGAGCGGGATCTTCCCAGCAGCTTGAATGAGAGACCTCCACCAAGCTAGTGCCTCTCCTTTGAATGATTGGGATACATACTTTACTACATCCCTTTCAGCACAACCGCTGATGTCCACCACCGTGTCCATTTCATCCAACCAGATCATACAATCTACTGCTCCTTTCTCCCCAGTGAAATCTCGGGGTTTACAGGAAACAAAGTACTTATTGGTACAAGACTTGGTACGTGGTTCATTATTGAACGCTATCTTCTTGGATGGAACATTGTGTTCATTTGATGAATGTCGATCATCATCCTTCTTTGGCCCTTCATTCTTAGAGGGCGGCTTGTTATGAGGCTCTGAATGAGTTTTAGGGACAGACTTAGAGTGGGGTATAGATGAGGCTCGACTATGCGTCCCACTATACTCCTTAAATTGTTCTTCTACAGCTTTAGATACAGCTGTGTCAATTAGTGAACGAAGCTCTCCTTTGGTTATATTAATCCGATCATTATCATCGCGGTTTTCCAAAGGATGACTGTTTATCTCGTCAGAGTCAGCCATGTAGTCTTAGTTGCTACAAAAAGAAGATAAGGGCAAGGTTTATTTAGAAGCCCTTACAGTACTATCGTTCTTAAACGATTTATTAACCATGCTTTTAATACACATGTTAGTTAATTTGATAAATATATAATTGTTCAGGATTTTTATCATAATCCTAAATTATAAGTTAATAATAGCACAAAAGGCCTAGTCACGTAGACAAGTTTAATTTATAAGCCATGATTTCAGAGAATCAAGGCATTAAGGTTTGAATCAAAGTTCATTACCTTTCCTTGACAGGGAGTTGTAGGCTACCAGTGTCTTTAGTCCCAGAGGACGTTAATTATAGCCCGTGGGCACTTCATCCATAAGGGATGATTATATAAATAAGGGGATTTAGAATAACCCAATTAAAAAAATGACTTATGTGATTTTCATCGTATCACACTTTGTCGAGCATGTTAATATGCTTTCAGATGTTTAACAAAAATTTGAATCTCTTAAATAGGTTCTACCATCTTGGCCATGTCTATAATGACATTTAGGCTAGGTTTTACTCTTTAGATTCTTTTTAATAATTAACGCAGAACAGTCCTTAATTGGAATGTTAACGAGGATCTGAATCTAATTGTGGAACTACCATCTTGGCCCTGCCTTAAAATGACACATGAGCTAGGTCTTGTCCTTTTTAGATTTTGCCATTTTATTATAACGGTAGATCTTATAATATAGGAATGATATTTTAAACATAATCGTTCCTTTAAATTTAAACAAGTATATGGTTGCCCTAAACGGGACTTCAAATAAAAATGACTTGCCTATGCAAAGGCTAATCAGAAAGATAATCAAGGGAGTAATTAAAAGACAATGAAACAAATTGGAATTTGTCCTATGTTCTTGTCTAGACTCAAGAATGTGCAACTGTGTAGCTGAGATTAAACGCAAAAGGCTAGCGTTTAATTCATTCAGTGTTGGCTCTAATACCAACCTGTCACACCCCGACTTTCCACGTGTCACCGGTGGGCCCGGTGGGGAGTATCGTGACGTGGTTGCAACATAATAGTCAAACAACACAATTATATAAATGCACAGCGGAAGAAATTTAAAAGATATAATACAACCGAATTTATTATTGTAATATCAAATGTCACAATATTCGGAAGTTTATCCACAGACGGATCGAAAATAAAATAGAAACAATAGTTCAACAGACTTTGACATCTAGAGCTTGCGAGACTTGAGTGATGATGCCTGGAGTAGCCAGCCTATTTCGTCTAGCACCTGCACTTAACCTTTTTGGAAATTATGTCAGTTTACACTGGTAAATACAACTCAACTGACTCGTTTTGAAAAGAGTTTGTAAATTGATTTGAATGCACTTCGGCACAAAATATCTTTATAACTTGGGACAATTATTTGTATATAATCTTGTATACAGATTTACTTATTTGCCGTCCATTAGCACCGGTTAGAAGAGCCGGTTTAAGTTAACTGACACGCCACAGGTATAGTGCCCACAAGGTTGATTCCTTTAGTGGATTACCAGTTTTTACATAATGCACCTGTCAGGTGTACGCCTACACCCCGTGCTTAGGTCGTGGCCATTTCGTAAAATGATGCCAATGATATCCGGGACATGGTCATTTAACCCCCAAGGGCCATACATCAAATAATACAGAACAAAGCGGGTTATGTAAATACATTAATCACAATCCGATTTAAATGACTACATACCCGACCAAGCGATACTTTTATAGTACCGTACCCCAAGGCCGTATAGGGAAAATAAGTTAAGAGTATTTACCTGAGCAAAGTATCAATCAAATACAGCAAAATGCAAGTACTTTTACTGGGCTCCTAATCTGGAACGAAGGTTTATAATAACCTATTAGATTTCTAAAGGGTCCTTAATTTAGCCTTAGCTTAGACCGGTTAGTTTCAATGATACGGTTCGTACGCACTATTAAGCGAAGACCGGATAGAATGTGATTTAGACCCAACAAGTTTGGAGACTTGTTTAATATGGGTATTTCATACACACTCTGAATTTTGAGATAAAACCGATAAGGTTTGGCCCGTTTAGGCTAGGTTATGTAAACAAGTTACATAAACCGAACCGAACGCGTAAAAAGCGTAACGGGTATTCATATGAGCCATTTACAGGTTTCCTAAGTTAATATGCTTCATATATGTTGTGACATCAGTAAGTTGTCTTTCATTATGCCCGTAACGAGTTTAAACACAAACTATGCTCCTTAGGGGTAGTTTGGTCATTTAAAAGTTTATAAAAGAGTTTAAGTATTTATCTGAGTTACAGGTCTGATGTAATCAGTAAAAATACTTATTTTACCATGTTATAACAGTAGAGTAAGGTATATATGTGAAATTTATCCATTATAACCAAACTAGGCCCCGTAGGGGTATTTTGGTAATTTCACATAAGCCGAAAAGCTCAAAACTGAAGTCTGAGTTTCACAACCTTTGCTTACTGTTAAAATATTATAATTTGCCTCAAATATCAGTAGGTATCACCCTTGGTATGTTTAGAATAGTTTTAGTACATACTATGCGTTAAAAACGCTTAAAAAGGCGATTAGAAGCCGTTTCCGGGTTCAATACTTAAATCTGATATTATTATATTTCCAGAAGGCTTAAAATGATTTATTTATCATATGTGATCAGTAGCAAAAGGTTTGGAGTCGTTTAGATATGTAAAACTCATTTTATAGCCCGTAAGGACAAAACCGACAATTACCGGATTAAGCCTACGACTATAAGTTATGCTCATCCTAAAATTTATTAAAAATCTTTAAAAATCCCAAAATAATATATTACATCAGTGGGTAAAAGATTTGATATCAAAAAGTAGGCTTAACTAGGCTATACGCTAATTACGCCGTTTTATTAACATAAGGCTTTAATTTTACGCTAACGAGCATATCTCTAAATCTACAATTCAAACTGACGTCAAACTTTGCATACAAGTTTATATATCAGTAAATAAAGTTTCTACTCTTTTACATTTCCAAAAATCACGTTTTAAGGTAATAAGGGCATAATGGTCAACATATGAGCAATTAACGGAATCATGCGTATTAATCGGTTAATTAATGAACCATAGTGTATAATCACAGAGGGTTATACTAGCATGTAACCTGGTCCAAATAAGGCTCTTAGGTATTTCTAAATCATACCAAAACGGGTCAGAACTGGAAGTCAAAGTATAAGTCAAACTATGCGACTTTCGGTTCCGAACCGGGTCTAAACAGGAAATTGTCGGGTTGAACATGTTTGGACATGTTCTTACACTTATTACCAAGTTATAACAATGATCAAACAGGTTGCATATGATCTACATTGCTAATTATGCATAAATTGTAATTTAAGTATCCTGTTGACTTTTTCTTAGCAAGTTTGACCCGACTTTTGACCTGGTTAGAGTGGTAATCAGGGGGAACCCTTTTGAGGGTTTATTACCCACATAATTACCAACTTATAACTACTTTTAATTCGAGATATGTCTGAGCCATTGTTGACTAATCTCGAAGTCAAACCGTAATTACGATGGTTTGACTTTTAGCTAAATAACTAAGCTAAACATTATTAGAGAATGTTAAGCAAACTTACAAAGGTCCTAAGCTTGATTAGTGATCACTTGAGAGTGTCTTGGAGCTCCAGGAATGATCAGATTGCAAGAGGAAGGTGTGAAGAACAAATGTTGCATATCATGGCCTTTTATAGTGAATTAATCACCACAAATCTTTGACACATGAGTCTACAAGCCACCACAACTGATCAACACATGTTCCTAGTGCTTAGGGGGTGTCTAGGGGTCAAGAGAAATGTGGAAAATCGGATGAGATCGATCAGATCGCACTCAGCAGGAAAAAACCCAAATAATTCGAAGCTGGGCACCCCTAGAGTGACGCTAGGCCCCCCTCGCGTCGCGCTAGGCCCCTTCTGCACAAAATCCATATTTTAGATTTTTGCGATTTGATCCTTGGCTCTTCAAAATTCGATTAGGCACTTGTTTCTTGCATTATGAACCCTCACAATTAATCTATAAGGGCTTTAAAACATATACTCACTTTGTTAAGTCCCCGGTTAACTTTATTGTTACCCGAAAAGTCCTAACTTTCAACGTTTACGCTTTAACCCCTTGCACACGAATTTGATCATAACTTTCTCATACGACATCGAAACTTTATGAAATTTATATCGCACATTCTAGTGAGCATAATTACCAGTTATAAAGCTTCGGGTTTGTCAAAAGGTCACTCAGAGGTATAATTTAAACATGTTGACACATTTAACCCCTGTAGTTTGTAATATCTCACTTTTTGCTTCGTATGATCCATGATTTATTCGTTTGATGATATGAACATCATGTAGGGTTATTATGAAGTATGTTTATTCACTGTTGACATTTAGAACCCGTATAATCACATACTTTCCATGTTTGTCAACTTTAGTCCTTTTATAACATTCTTTCACACGTTCAAACTTTATGACACGTGTCAACACATTATAGGACGTGAATTTTTGAGGTGTTACAGTGGTGCCAGGCCGCATCGCCGCATAGTGACTGTTACTATTGTCTAGATCCCTTGTCGTGACGAAAATGTTCATAGGATGCGGTTCCGGGCCGCATCGCTATGCGTAACATTAGTTTCCGTCCTTAAGGTAAGTCTTCTCATCACTGGACAGATTGGACCGTTGTGTTCACGCGTGCCCGCGCGGACACAGGTAAGTTACTGCTGGTGGGGGTTTTTGATAAGGGTAATGGTCATTCGCGGTCATGCTGACGCGAGATCTGGGACCATACCCCTTCATCTAAGTGTTCAATTTATATTATTGTTATTATTCACCTAAAGTATTACGAACTCTTCCTTAACAACTCACACCTTAGAGCACCCACAACCTTGGATTAACAGGACAAACCCACCTTGACCTCAGCATCACCCCTTTCTAGATGGACCCACCTCATCATCCACACTACCGAACTAAGCTAGGTGAGCCCACCTCTTGTCACAACTCGTCCGAAATCTCGTCCCGTCCCTGATAAAATTATAACATCAACTAGGGAGTGGACTGTAGAAGATCTTAAGTCGAAGGACTAAACGAGTAAAATAATAATTAAAGTTATTTAATTATTATTTGAATTATCTATTAGTATTAGTTTTATTATTATTGGTTTAGATAAGTATTGTTTAGTATTTGAGTTAGAGAAGAAATAGAATTCTTATTAGTTTAGGATGTTTAGTCTTTAAACATTGAGTCCTTGTAGTCAAGTTAATTAATTCACAAAAAAGTAAGAGAAGTAACTTGTGGATTGTGTTATTCATCTCTCCTGTACCCAGATTCAACAGTCCCGACTTTTGGACTTCCATCACTCTCTCACTAACTGCTCTCTTCTGCTTGGAGGCAGCTTGATCCAGACATGTCTTGGACCACATGTTGTGGATGCTCTTAGAAAAAAACACACGTACTGAAAATGTGAGTTCCAAATATATTCAAATATGAGTTGGAAAAGGCAAAAGTTTAAGAAGGAAAATTGTAGTGGTGGCTACGAAGTATTCGTGGAAGGCTGCGACGGGAAAGGCGATGGGATTGAAGGTTCATAACGATCCGAAGTTGTTGAAGAGGAGTTTGCAGAAGGAGATGAAGAGTGCGGGGAAGTGGAAGGATACAGCAGACTGTTGAGAAGATGAGGGAAGAGAAGCTGGCGAAGAGGAGAGGGAATATAGAAGAGAGGGCTAACCAGAAGATGATGAGCAAGATTGCGAAAAGAGAGAAGAAGCTTATGAGGTCGGGGTTTGAAGATCGGAAAGAAGGGTATCTTGGTGAGAAAAGCGGTTAAAAGGTGTGTAAATTAGTATCTGCTTTTGGTGTTCAGTTTATTTTCCTATAACGTTGGAATTTTAAGTTGGTTTTGATGATGGGAGCTTTGTTTTTGATATAATGTGATTTGGAGAATTGATAGTATGTTATACAACTAGCTTTTGCCCCGCCCGCGTTGCGGGGCAATAAACCGAATATTTCTCTCGAATAACATGTATGTCTGTATAAAGGGCAAAATCGTAATTATATTTTGAGCTGGAGGCGAAATCATAATTTTAAACTGAGAGGAAAATCATAATTTTGAACTTGGGGGGGGGGATCATAATTTTATTTTGAACTGTGGGCAAAAACGTAATTTTGAGCTGAGGGCAGAATCGTAATTTTAAGGTAGAGGGAAAACCAACATTTTATTTTTAACTGGGGGCAAAACCGTAATTTTAAACGAAGGGCGAAACCGTAATTTTAAACTGAGAACAAAATTAAAAATGAGTTTTTGAACCGAGGGCAAAAGCGTAATTTTGAGGTAGGGGCAAAATTATAATTTTATTTTGAGCTGGGGGCAAAAACGTATTTTTAAACGAAGGACGAAAAGCGTAATTTTAAACTGGAAATAAAATTAAATTAAAAAAAAGGTCGGTCCAATGGGGGAGTGTCAGGCAGTTGCTTGGCACTATTCCCCCCAACTTACAAATGTATATGTAGTATAATAGAAAACGTAAAAAAAACATATAATATATACGAGTCTACCCATTTTCAAAGAGACGTAATCAACTTAAAATTATACCGACACGTACATAAATATAAACACATATAAAATGATTATAATGTTTTTAGAAAATTGAAGGGTTGTAAATAGCAATGCTAAATGTTGAAGGGTAAAGACTAAAATAAACAAAAACTTACTAAAAACAAAACAAAAAAAAAACTTTAAAAAAGGTTGATCAATGGCCAGCTACCATCACCCAACTTGTTTTTTAGTTTTTTTCGTAACCAACGAATCCTTCAAATGAGCTATTGACGAATTTCACCACATCGGGATACACCCGCCTTTGAACCGGGGAAAACCCTCACCTAGGGCCGAAACCCGTGAGCACTCGCCCGAAGTCACGACAGTGTGGTGAGGTAAAACATGTTCAACTCAAGTATCGAATTAACAATTGCCATCTACTTGCCTCGTCTTCCCTCGTCTTCCATCATCACCGGGTGTCATCGAAACTAGGGGTGGCAAAATGGGTGGGTTGGGTAGGTTTGGGTAATGGGTTAGGATGGGCATGGGTTAGAATGGGTTTGGGTTAAGATGGGTTTATTAAGAGATGGGTTAGAATGGGTTTAGGTCAAGATAGGTTTTTGTCAAAAAAATTCAAAAAAAATTCAAAAAAAAAATCAAAAAAATCAAAAAATAAAAAAATTCAAAAAAATTCAAAAAAATAAAAAAAAATCAAAAAAATCAAAAAAATTCAAAAAAATTCAAAAAAAATCAAAAAATTCAAAAAAAATTCAAAAAAAGTAAAACATATATTAACCCAGATGGTTCCAGATCACCACCCAAAAGTTTTAATAATATTATACCACATACCCGATGTCATAGTCTTGTTCCATTTGATTCTGAAGCTCTTCAGCCTGCCAGTAATAGTATTCATAAATTAATCTATCCATCAAAGGGCCTCTATATGTGCATCAAAAATAATAAAAAAATAACTATAACAACGTTTGCATAACAATTCGACTACAAATTTGACAAGGATTTGCTATAAACCAAGCACCATATCTTAACTATTCTGTTAAAGATTCAAACTTCACATATCGAGTTCAAACAACGTTCTTTAATCTATTTCGTCAACTAATAAAAAATGACACCAAAACCCCGAGCAACAAATGAGTATGAGACATTACATCGAGCATATGCAATGCATCTCAAACCACAAATATTCATCCCCATCTTATATGCATATAATAAAAACATACAGATATCGAAAACGATGTTGACGAAAAGAAGGCGGGAAAATCAAATTCACTGATAAAGTTACAATAACACAACCATACACTAATCTACATCTACATTTCACTATAAAGTATATTGCTTTTAACGTCATACCCATCTAACAAATTCTACTGAGACATTTTATCGAACACATGGAGCGCGTCTCAAATGACCCAACAAATAAAAAAGATTCAATCCCACATCACAGAATTCATGCTTATATCTATAAAACACATAAATAATATGAATAATCTACATATTACAATCAGAAGTGCAATAATCATCTATAATCGTTAAAATTAACACACAACTGAAATTACTACCGACACTAAATCTACAAAAAAAACAAAAAAAAAAACAATGCGAAATTGCAATTAGATTTACCTGATTCAAAACAAATTTCGCGTCAGCACGACCGCGAATGACCATTACCCTCATTAAAAACCCCCAACAGCAATTAACTATCCAGTATCCGCGTAGACACACGCGAACACTACGGTCCAATCTGTCCATCGATGAGAAGACTTACCTTAAGGACGGAAACTAATGTTACGCATAGCGATGCGGCCTCGCACCGCATCCTATGAACATTTTCGTCACGACAAGGGATCTGGACAACAGTAACAGTCACTCAACAAGCGATGCGGCACAACACCGCATCCCTCGCAAATCATGGATGGAACAACCAATGCGGGAACAACATCTATGACCGCAAGCAGCGATGCGGCTTGGCACCGCATCCTGCCTACAAGGCAAGTGGGTCTGACACCACAGTGCAAGTGGCACTGGGAACAGTCGCCTACTAGCCCACGTAGGAACAACAGTCTGACACCACAGCCGGACGTGGCATTACCACAGCATCCGACAGGTCTGACACACCTGCAAATAGCTGTGCGATGTCAGACTAGCTACTCAACTACCCTCCTTCACTCCTCGGCTATAAATACTCACCCCAAACCAGGTTTGAGGTATCACTTTCTAACTCTCTCACTACTACTACTATCATACTTTGCTTCCCAAGCAACTTACTGATTCTCACGCCGGAGAGTGGTAACAAGAAGCACCCCCCACCCCATCCTCCTTGTTACGAGTCACGGTTTGTTTCCTTGTGCAGGAAACCCACCACCAGACGATCCAGCCAACGATCCTCGGAAAGAAGGGATTAACCCTCTTGACGAGATCAGTGAGTTAACCCTACCCGGTTAACCATTGTTTCATCATTGGCGCCCACCGCTACTCTTAGCACTTTTTTCCAATCATCCTTTTCTTTCCAAAGATGTCTGATCGTCAAAACAACACTACCGGGGATAACCTAAACCCCACACATCAAGGGCCTACGGGAACCAATCCCCTAGGCCCAAATGCCGAACACATTGGCACATCAGCGCAAGGGGGCGTATCCTTTACGTTTGGACATGATCTGTCACAATACGCTGCTGTCATACCTCCAGGCATGAACCCTCACACCTGGTATGACCAACAAGCGGCCCTTCTGGCCGCAACGTATAACAGAGCTTGTGCAGACGAGCAAGGAGGTATCGGACCTACCCCGATACCGCGTACACCTGCCGGTCGTGTTTTACGATACGACGACAGGACCCCCACACATCCAGCCTCCAGAAGCAGGCAGGAAGACCGCGGCTCCTCATATTGTGATGTCGCACAATCAATGAGGACGATTCCTCATACGGGTCCCGCCGCAGGGACTCCGTACATAGCCGCTTAGGCTCTCAAGATGAAAGAAGGCGGCAGTCTACAATGCGCCGCAACACAAACATTCATAGCCGTTTGGGACCACAGTCCCACCATGAAGGGTATGGCCATACTGATCCTGATGACAGTACATACCGCGGGGAGTCCCATGCCACTAACAGCAGACCGGGAGGACGCGATTATGTTCCTCCCACTCAACCCCGCACTACATACCTCCGCGCTGCAAAGCGCAACCAGGGCAAACCTTACAGGCCGAAATCTGCGGCCGAAAACTCTAAATTTGTCCCAGAGATCGCCAACGCCGATGTCACGACCACAAAATTCCCATTAAACATCGGGAAATACAACGGCTCGACCGACCCAGATGATCACAATAACATCTTCGTCGGTGCTGGGTGTAACGGTCGGTGGGACGAACCTACCTGGTGCCATTTTTTCCCACAGACCCTAACAGGTCTGGCCAGGGCATGGTTCGATTCTCTCCCACCAGCATCACTGACCTCATTCGAGGACTTGCAACAAAAGTTCCTCGCACACTTCAGCCAACAACGACGCCATGAACGTGATTCAATGGACGTCATGAACATCTGGCGCAGGGACAACGAATCGCTCGACGCATTCGTTGTCCGTTACAATAAAGAAATACTAGAGATAGGCGACGTTGACAACCAGATGGCACGTAACCATTTCATTGTTGCAGTCAAAGACGAACAAATGGTTATGAACATTTCAGGCGGCAACGGCTTGCCTAAGAGGTGGGAAGATGTCATGGCTAAGGTTAAAACCTATGCCCAAACGCAGCGGTCTCTAAGACCGCACATGTCAAAGGCACAACCCCTGGCCGAAGGCCAGTCTTCCCGACAAGAATCCAAGCGCAACAATAAGCGCAACAGGGACACATGGAATCGCGGCAGCGATCCCAAGGCATATGTCCCCCGGAACAACCAGCCCGACGCAAGGGCTACAATCAACGCCCAACGGGAAAACCGGGCGTCCAAGAAAGAGTCTCGGGACCGCAACTGGACCGAGATCAACCAGTCGCCAAGCGACGTTGTAACACCCTAAATTTTTTTTAATTTTAAACAAATATAGTTTAAGTACACGTCATTCTTTAACAAAGAGCATATGTAACTAAAACCTTAGTCAACTAATGACTACGTTAAAACGTTTCAAAAATTGTTTAACAAGAGTTTACAACCCATATACAAGAGCTACAAAAGATTCATGTAATAGCGGAAGCTTCAAAAGTCGTGTTCGGTTCTTCGACGTTGCTTGATCACCACCCGTAAAGTCCATCTAGTTACCTAGGGTCAAAACCGTTATACATTAGTTTTGACCTCATTATATAACGTTTATAAACACAAGCTCTAACATTTAAACCTTGTAAAGTAAATAAAAAAAATAAAAAAAAAATATAAAGTACACCGTAAATTACGGTATCACCGTAATTTACGGTGAGACCTGGAACTATTTGGTCACCGTAAATCAGTAGTGAATAACCGTAAAGCTCAGGACTTCCACCGTAAATTACGGTAATACCGTAATTTACGGTGTATGCTGGAAATTTATGATCTTATTTGGTTTGTTCATTTTACTCAAACCAAAATTTCGGATTCTGTTTTTATAAGAAACCAACACATCAATTTTTCTTATTTTGAATATATATCTATATGTCAATCGATATCAAGGAATAATCCGACCTATTTCAAAGTAATAATCATGCTTCGCTTGATTATTTGACCCGTTTGGCTCGTCTAAGGAAATCTCCCTATATGACGACTACCAACGCGAACCAACTGAATTTAATAAATAATTCAATGTAACTACTTCAATGCTTAATTCGAAACAACTCTTATTCAAGATTAAATTCCATATTTGAATCATTCGAGAAATAAGTGTAACGGGTCAAGTTGCATACGTAAATTTTCTAACAATTGTTTTGACCCGTCTCATTAGATTAAAACGACAAGTCACATCCATGATATATTAATTTATCTTGTTTACCATGTTTACGATCTACAACTCATATCTAGCAAATAATACATAATGTAACGAAACGGTAATTTCGTACCTTTAGAGCACGCCTTTCCCCCGTGAATTCCCTTCGGCTTGTCCGCTTGATGATCCGGACTCTTTGCCTAGAAAATTCAGTTTTACAACTTATTTAGAACTCTTTCCATGACCATATTCATATCATTGTGAAACATGATCAAATCTGCGTTCTCATCAAATTTAACATCAAAAATCCTCACTTAGGCATTTCTACAAACACCTAACGGGTCAGATTTTCCTACCATCATTTCCAAGTTCATGACTTGCAATTTAAACCTCAAACTTCACTTTAATTAGTAACCTTGCACACATTTTAACATCAATATCACAGGAATTACCTCCTATTATGAAATTTATACTAGAATTATTATTCAAATCCTAGTGTTCATCAACATCTTATAAAACCCATAACCTAGCTTCCATGGATTCATAGAATTCTCTGAATTTGGGCATGATTTCTCCAATAGTTAGTTAGGTTTTACTTCTAAACACCTAATCAACTTTAATCCGACCAAATAACACACATGCAAGCATCTAATTTCAGAATTTCAGAATCATGAGAATCTCAAACAAAGGATTAACACGAATTTTTACATACCTTATGATCCTCTTGTGATGAGGATCGATAATCTAAACTCAGATTTCGTTTTGGATCAGAATTTCATCTTCAATTTAAGAGATTTGTGAGATTAGGGTTCTTGGATTGGGGGTGTCGCCCCCCGCTTCTCTCTGATCGACCAACACCCTGTTTTGGGGTGTTTGGTTTATTTTTATTTGATAATTTTTAATTAAGTTTTAGAGTTAACAACTATGGTCCCTCTATTTTGTTCAACATATAGTTTGATAGCTTTTTAATCACTCTATAAGCTATTTCTAGACTAGTTAACTAACTAGGTTAAAATTCCTAGTTAGTAAACTCCCATTTATTTAGGCTTTATAATTCTGATATAATGTTTTATATTTTCGGGATGTTACAAGTCCATCCCCCTTAAAGGGGTTTCGTCCCCGAAACCAAGGTACGTACCAAATAATGTAGGGTGAAGACGTCGCATCTCCTCTTCGGGCTCCCATGTAATGTCCGAACCTTTCCTATGCTCCCATTTGACTTTGACTTGGTCAATTTGTTTATTTCGTAAACGTTTGACCTTTTTGTCTAAAATTTCAATCGGTCTCACCACATAATTTAGACTATTATCCACTTCGATATCGTCGTAATGGATATATGTCGTTTCGTCTGCTAGGCACTTTCTTAATTGCGATACATGAAACGTGCCATGGATTCCACTCAGCTCCTCCGGTAGTTCAAGACGGTAAGCTACCTTGCCAACTCTTCCGATAATTTTAAATGGCCCGATAAACCTTGGGCTTAATTTCCCTTTCTTTCTAAATCTAATAACACCTTTCCATGGGGACACTTTTAGCATGACCATGTCACCGACTTGAAATTCAATTGGCCTTTTTCTTTTATCAACATACGCCTTTTGCCTGTCTTGAGCCGCTTTCAAGTGTGCCCGAACTTTATCGATCTTTTCGTTTGTGGCTCGTACTATGTCTTGGTGAGCGAGTTCACGTGGACCCACTTCACCCCAACAAACCGGGGTTCGACACTTCCTACCGTAAAGTAATTCGTATGGTGCCATTTTAATACTAGATTGGTAACTGTTGTTATACGAAAACTCGACTAACGGTAGGTGAACATCCCAACTGCCTCCAAAGTCGATTATGCATGCCCGTAGCATATCTCCCAATATTTGTATCGTTCTTTCACTTTGTCCATCTGTTTGAGGATGGTACGCAGTGCTAATGAACAATTTGGTCCCCATTTGTTCTTGGAAATCACGCCAAAAATTCGAAGTAAACCGGGTATCCCTATCAGACACAATGGACACCGGCACTCCATGACGTGCTATGATTTCATTGGTATAGACTTCTGACATCTTTTCTGACGTATAAGTCTCACGAATCGGAATGAAGTGAGCACTTTTCGTCAATCTATCCACAACTACCCATATTGCATCAAAACCACGATTCGTCTTAGGCAACTTGGTTAACAGGTCCATTGTAATATGTTCCCATTTCCAAACCGGAATTTCTAACGGTTGGAGTTTGCCGTATGGTTTCTGGTGCTCCGCCTTGACTTGTAAACATGTCAAGCATTTTTCCACATATTTCGCCACGTCCCTCTTCATTCCGGGCCACCAATAATTTTGTTTCAAATCATTGTACATCTTGGTCGCACCCGGATGAATTGAATAACGGGATTTATGAGCTTCATCAAGTAGAAGCGCCTTTACTCCACAGGTATGTGGGACCCATATCCTCCCGGATCGAGTCTTCAACCCATGATTCCCATCCGTCAAATCTTTCAATTGTCCAATTATTCTTTCTTTCTTCCAATTTTCTTCTTTCACTGCTTCTAACTGCGTCTCTCGAATTCGTTCAAGTATACCCGAGGTCACCACGAGTTGCATTGACCTCACTCGTATTGGGACATAGTCCGCTTTTCGACTTAGAGCGTCAGCTACCACGTTTGCTTTTCCGGGGTGATAATGTATCTCACAGTCGTAGTCCTTCACCGTCTCTAGCCATCGCCTCTGCCGCATATTCAACTCCTTCTGATCGAAGAAGTATTTCAAACTTTTGTGATCGGTGAATATGGTGCACTTTACCCCATACAAGTAATGTCTCCATATTTTTAATGCAAACACTACCGCTGCCAATTCGAGATCGTGCGTGGGGTATTTCTTCTCGTGCATCTTCAATTGTCTCGAGGCATAGGCTATTACCTTGCCCCGTTGCATCAACACGCAACCGAGCCCCGATAACGAAGCATCCGAATAGACCACCATGTCTTCGACTCCGTTCGGCAATGTCAGTACCGGAGCTTGAGTTAGCCTTTCTTTTAGCGTCCGAAACGCTTTTTCTTGATCGACTCCCCAATCAAACTTTGCTTTCTTTTGGGTTAGCTTTGTTAGCGGCGATGCAATTTTGGAGAAATCTTGAATGAATCTCCTATAATATCCAGCAAGCCCCAAAAAGCTTCTAATTTCAGAAGGGTTCTTCGGGGGATTCCATTTTGACACCGCCTCTATCTTTGACGGATCCACCAAAACTCCATCGGCACTTATGACATGACCGAGAAATTGTACCTCTCGTAACCAAAAGGCACATTTAGAAAATTTTGCATAAAGCTTCTCTCGTCTAAGTGTCTCTAACACTTCTTGCAAGTGGCGTGCGTGTTCGGCTTCACTCTTTGAATACACCAAGATATCATCGATAAACACGATGACCGACTTATCCAACATTGGCTTGCAAACCCGGTTCATGAGGTCCATGAATGCTGCGGGCGCATTTGTTAGCCCAAATGACATCACGAGAAATTCGTAATGTCCGTATCTTGTGCGAAAAGCCGTCTTCGGCACATCTTCTTCTTTGACCTTTAGTTGGTGATACCCCGACCTAAGGTCAATTTTTGAGAACCAACTTGCGCCTTGTAGTTGGTCAAATAAGTCGTCTATCCTCGGGAGCGGATATCGGTTCTTTATCGTGAGTTTGTTTAACTCCCGATAATCGATACACATGCGCATACTCCCGTCCTTCTTTCTCACAAACAACACCGGTGCGCCCCAAGGAGACACACTCGGCCTTATGAATCCTTTATCAAGCAAATCTTGAATTTGGGACATCAGCTCTTGCAATTCCGACGGTGCAAGTCGGTACGGGGCTTTTGCCACAGGTTTCGCGCCCGGAATCAATTCGATCCCGAACTCTACTTCCCGTTCAGGCGGTACCCCCGGTAAATCTTCCGGAAAAACATCTTCATAATCCCGTACTATCGGTACATCTCCAATCTTCCGTGATTCTTTCTCGGTCTCATTTGCATAAATTATGAATGCCTTGCATCCTCGCTTCATGAGCTTGTGAGCTTTCAACATCGAACATACTATGGGGTTGCCTCGTTTTTCGCCATAAACGGTGACGTGTTTTCCGCTCGGAGATGTTAGTTTAATCTCTTTGCGAAAACACACGACCTTTGCATGGTATTGAGATAGCCAATCCATCCCCACGACTATTTGGAATTCTCCCATCGACATTGGGATTAGATTTATCAAATATTCTTCATCGTCGATACTCAGTTTGCAATTTTCACATACATCACAAACAATAAAGCTTTTGTTATTACCTATCTCTACTTCTAAAGGCACAGGTAATTTTGTTAAAATAAATGAAGGATGTCGAATAAACCCATGTGAAACAAAGGATTTATTCGCACCCGTATCAAATAACACGTGTGCTGGAATTGAATTTACAGCAAATATACCTGAGACCACATCAGGTTCAATCTTCGCTTCTGCGGCAGTTAGTTGGAAAGATCTTGCCTTTGCTTTTGGGGCTTCACCTTTCGATTCTTGCCCATCTTTCTTCCCAACCAGTTCCGGGCATTCCGACTTTTTGTGACCCGTTCGATAACAATTGTAACAAACCGTCACCTTCTCCGGGCATGACATAGCCATATGTCCCTTTTTCTTGCATATGGGACATGGCTTATCTTTGTAACGACATTCGCCCTTATGATTCTTCCCACAAATTTTGCAACCTGATGTACTACCTTTAGCATCTGATTTCTTTGCGGATTCATTCGTTCTTGCTTTCTTGGCAGGGCTTGGATTCATATCTTGTGCCCTTCGTTCACCCCGTTCTATACTCTTCTTCAATTCAATCTCCCTTTCCCGAGCAGCATTGACAATCTCGGTAAGGGTCTCATACTTTGAAGGGGTTATGAATTCTCTATACTCCGCGCTTAGCATGTTATGATAATAATAGACCTTCTGCTCTTCATTCGTTATCAAATCATCACAGAACTTCATCTTGTCCATAAACATCCCCGTGATCTTGTCTATAGATTCACCTTTGTGTCTGAGTTGCATGAACTCTTCCTTGATCTTGTTTATGACCGCCTTGGGGCTATGGTGTTTAAGAAACGGCATCTTAAACTCCTCCCAAGACATGGCCTTAGCCGCTTCACTTCCAATCTCCTTCTTTTTGTTATCCCACCAATCTTTCGCTTGACTCCTTAGTTGACCCGTACCATAGGCTACGTAGTCTTCTTCGTCACAATGGGTTCTCTCGAATACCCCTTCGATGTCACTTAGCCATCGTTGGCACACTATTGGGTCAACCTCCCCATTGTATACTGGTGGTTTACAAGCCATGAATTCCTTGTATGAACAAGGCTTTCGTCCTCCACGCTTTTCCTTTACTACATTTGAATCATCTTCCAGTTTCTTGATTCTATCTTCTACTATTGATAAAACCGTGTTTTGGATTTTATCAATAAAGCCCGATAAACTGTTTTCGATCGCCTTTCCAACTTCTTCGGCAATCACTTCCCTCACTTGTTCGGTGACTCTTGGCACCGCATTATCATTGTCTCCATCAGCCATCTCGATTTCTGAAATGTTTACATAGATCGTTAAACATTCTATTTATAACACATGCTTTACTTGTTTTGATTTAATCAAGTTCGTAACTTGATTTAATCATTCTTGTTTTAACTAAATCAAGTTCGTAACTTGATTTAATAATTCTTGTTTCTATCCAATCAAGTCCATAACTTGATTTGATCATTCATGTTTCTATTTAATCAAGTCCGTAACTTGATTTGATCATTCATGTTTCTATTTAATCAAGTCCGTAACTTGATTTGATCATTCATGTTTCTATTTAATCAAGTCCGTAACTTGATTTGATCATTCATGTTTCTATTTAATCAAGTCCGTAACTTGATTTGATTATTCATGTTTCTATTTAATCAAGTCCGTAACTTGATTTGATCATTCATGTTTCTATTTAATCAAGTCCGTAACTTGATTTGATAGTTCATGTTTCATGCATTTCTTGCTTTTTGAGTGAGCTTACACACTCTTTTCATGCATATTGTCCATTTCTCATTTTATACGTAGTACATAATTTATTAACAAAACAAGTTAATTCTTACCGGACGATCGATCAAGCTTGAACCGAACACTTATTGACAACCATGAGCTCTGATTACCAACTTGTAACACCCTAATTTTTTTTTAATTTTAAACAAATATAGTTTAAGTACACGTCATTCTTTAACAAAGAGCATATGTAACTAAAACCTTAGTCAACTAATGACTACGTTAAAACGTTTCAAAAATTGTTTAACAAGAGTTTACAACCCATATACAAGAGCTACAAAAGATTCATGTAATAGCGGAAGCTTCAAAAGTCGTGTTCGGTTCTTCGACGTTGCTTGATCACCACCCGTAAAGTCCATCTAGTTACCTAGGGTCAAAACCGTTATACATTAGTTTTGACCTCATTATATAACGTTTATAAACACAAGCTCTAACATTTAAACCTTGTAAAGTAAATAAAAAAAAATAAAAAAAAAATATAAAGTACACCGTAAATTACGGTATCACCGTAATTTACGGTGAGACCTGGAACTATTTGGTCACCGTAAATCAGTAGTGAATAACCGTAAAGCTCAGGACTTCCACCGTAAATTACGGTAATACCGTAATTTACGGTGTATGCTGGAAATTTATGATCTTATTTGGTTTGTTCATTTTACTCAAACCAAAATTTCGGATTCTGTTTTTATAAGAAACCAACACATCAATTTTTCTTATTTTGAATATATATCTATATGTCAATCGATATCAAGGAATAATCCGACCTATTTCAAAGTAATAATCATGCTTCGCTTGATTATTTGACCCGTTTGGCTCGTCTAAGGAAATCTCCCTATATGACGACTACCAACGCGAACCAACTGAATTTAATAAATAATTCAATGTAACTACTTCAATGCTTAATTCGAAACAACTCTTATTCAAGATTAAATTCCATATTTGAATCATTCGAGAAATAAGTGTAACGGGTCAAGTTGCATACGTAAATTTTCTAACAATTGTTTTGACCCGTCTCATTAGATTAAAACGACAAGTCACATCCATGATATATTAATTTATCTTGTTTACCATGTTTACGATCTACAACTCATATCTAGCAAATAATACATAATGTAACGAAACGGTAATTTCGTACCTTTAGAGCACGCCTTTCCCCCGTGAATTCCCTTCGGCTTGTCCGCTTGATGATCCGGACTCTTTGCCTAGAAAATTCAGTTTTACAACTTATTTAGAACTCTTTCCATGACCATATTCATATCATTGTGAAACATGATCAAATCTGCGTTCTCATCAAATTTAACATCAAAAATCCTCACTTAGGCATTTCTACAAACACCTAACGGGTCAGATTTTCCTACCATCATTTCCAAGTTCATGACTTGCAATTTAAACCTCAAACTTCACTTTAATTAGTAACCTTGCACACATTTTAACATCAATATCACAGGAATTACCTCCTATTATGAAATTTATACTAGAATTATTATTCAAATCCTAGTGTTCATCAACATCTTATAAAACCCATAACCTAGCTTCCATGGATTCATAGAATTCTCTGAATTTGGGCATGATTTCTCCAATAGTTAGTTAGGTTTTACTTCTAAACACCTAATCAACTTTAATCCGACCAAATAACACACATGCAAGCATCTAATTTCAGAATTTCAGAATCATGAGAATCTCAAACAAAGGATTAACACGAATTTTTACATACCTTATGATCCTCTTGTGATGAGGATCGATAATCTAAACTCAGATTTCGTTTTGGATCAGAATTTCATCTTCAATTTAAGAGATTTGTGAGATTAGGGTTCTTGGATTGGGGTTGTCGCCCCCCGCTTCTCTCTGATCGACCAACACCCTGTTTTGGGGTGTTTGGTTTATTTTTATTTGATAATTTTTAATTAAGTTTTAGAGTTAACAACTATGGTCCCTCTATTTTGTTCAACATATAGTTTGATAGCTTTTTAATCACTCTATAAGCTATTTCTAGACTAGTTAACTAACTAGGTTAAAATTCCTAGTTAGTAAACTCCCATTTATTTAGGCTTTATAATTCTGATATAATGTTTTATATTTTCGGGATGTTACAGACGTTCTCCTCACGGATGCACAGTTCCTGAGACCGGCCCAACCAATGAAGTCCAAAAAGAATCAGGATCCCGCACTCTGGTGCGAGTATCACAAGGATTCGGGCCACACCACAAACAACTGCATCAGTCTCCGACTGGAGATTGAGCGAGCCCTAAAGGAGGGGAAATTGCAACACCTTTTGACAGGCGCACAAAAAGCCACAAAGCGCATCACTCCCCACAACGAGGGCACCTCCTCGGGTAAAAGGGCCATGTACGTGGCCTCTACCCACATGATCAATGGAGGGAAAGGAAGACCGCGTAAGGCGGCGAGAAGACCGGACAATGACTGGAAGGACGAGCAAGTCGTCTTTCCAAAAGTCCGAGGCGGACCGCGCGATAGGCCCGCCGTGGTTATCACTGGGCACCTGGCTCACTACTGCACCGAACGATTGTTCATCGATCCGGGCAGTACGTCCGATATTATATACGAGCAGTGCTTCAACCAGTTCGATCAAGAAGACAAAGATCGACTGCAGCCAGCAGACTACCCGCTGGCTGGATTTTCAGGGGAAACCGTGTTCCCCCTGGGACAAATTACGTTCCCTGTGTGCCTCACCAACGGAAGGCACACAAGGACGGAGGAGGTAAACTTCATGGTTTTACCTCACACCTCAAAGTATGACGTGATTCTCGGGAGGGAGTCCCAAGGCGACTTCAATATGATAACATCCGTCCCCCACTCTGCCATCGGTTTTCCAACCGAAACGGGGATCGCGATAATATACGCCCAAAGAGAAGTCATGTCTACGGACGAACTGCGTCCGACAAAGGTAGCAAGGCCTACCCCCAACACCCAACCAGAAAAATGGGTTCTTAATGCAAGACACCCAGAACAAACAGTCACGTTGGGCCATGCCTTGACACCTACCATCAGAGCGCGCCTGAAGCAACTTCTCTTCAGAAACCAAGATATTTTCGCATGGAAACCCGCAGATATGACAGGGGTACCACGTGAAATTGCGCAACACTTCTTGAATACCATGCCAGGTATCAAGCCCGTGATCCAAGGCCAACGCCACCTTGGATCAGCAAAAAACGCGGCGATGGAAGAGCAGGTACAGGAACTGCTCTCCGCAGGCATCCTGCGGGAAGTGAAGTACCAGACTTGGCTGTCCAACCCAGTCATGGTAGAAAAACCAAGCGGGGGCTGGCGCATGTGTGTCGATTACAAAGACCTCAATAAGGCCTGCCCCAAGGATTGTTACGCGCTTCCAGAGATCGACGAAAAGGTCGATAACCTCGCACCATTTCGATGGAAGTGCTTCCTCGATTGTTATAAAGGCTATCACCAAGTACAAATGGCAATCGACGATGAAGATAAAACGGCATTCCGCACTCCTATCGGGAATTACTGCTACACCAAAATGCCGTTCGGGCTGCGCAACGCGGGCGCAACCTATCAAAAATTGATGAACGACACCTTTCGCGGTCAAATCAGCAAAAGTGTCGAAATCTATATGGACGACCTGGTCGTCATGAGCATGGAGGAAAACACCATGCTCGACGACATCGACAGAACATTCCAAACTCTGCGAAGCGTTAACATGAAGCTCAACCCAGGGAAATGCTCGTTTGGAATGGAAGAAGGTAAATTCCTTGGATTCATCGTAACCAAAGATGGATTCAAGGTGAACCCGGAAAAAGTTCAGGCGATCGAGCGCATGCCATCGCCTTCTACGATGAAGGAAATGCAACGACTAGCCGGTAGGCTAGCCGCGCTCAATAGATTCTTAGCCAACCATGCAGCTAAGTCCTACCCTTTCATCAAGACCCTGCGGAGCTGTCTAAAAAAGGAACAATTCCAATGGACTGCAGAGGCCGAAAAAGCTTTCCGGGAAATGAAAGAGTGTTTGATCCAACTCCCAACTTTAACCGCACCACGAAAAGATGAGCCACTTATCTTATACCTGTCTGCCGCGGACAACGCGGTAGGTGCGGTACTTATAGTGGAGCGGGAAGGAGTCCAAACACCCATCTACTACATCAGCAAAATGCTCAACGACCCAGAGACAAGGTACTCCATCATGGAAAAATTGGTACTGGCACTAGTGCACGCATCAAGACGTTTACGACGTTACTTTGCAAACCACGTCATCACAGTGTTAACCAATTATAGGATCGGCCCGATCCTATCCAAACCCGACATCTCTGGGAGGTTAGCAAAATGGGCAATCGAGCTGGGCGCGCTTTCACTAAACTATAAGCCGCGCCCCGCAATTAAAGGCCAGGTCTTGGCTGACTTCGTCGCTGAAATACCAGCGAACCGCATCCAAGAATGCGAAGAAGAACAAAACCCTGCGTCACAACCATCATCCACAGAAACCTGGGCACTGTTTACAGATGGTGCATCCAACGAAGATGGTTCTGGCGCAGGTTTACGACTTGTCAGTCCCGATGGCCAAGAGCTAACCTACGCAATACGCCTCGATTTCGAAAGTACAAATAACGAAGCAGAGTATGAGGCTCTACTGGCAGGGTTGCGTTTAGCAATTAAACTCGACGTCAAACATTTGGAAGCACACGTCGATTCACTACTAGTTGCAGGGCAGATACGTGGTGACTATACCGCAAAAGGGGATACCATGATCCTCTATCTCGAACAAGCACTGCAACTGAAGTCAAAATTTACCTCCTTCAATATTCGCCACATCAACAGGAGTGAAAATAAACCAGCGGACGCACTATCAAAACTTGCGTCCACCAGCTTCCAACACCTGGCAAAAGAGGTACGCATCGAAATACTGCAAAATCCTTCAGTACCCCTGCGCCAAGTCAATGTCATCCAATACGGTACAACATCCTGGATGACACCGCTCATCGCATACTTACAATCAGGAGTTACCCCCGAAAGCAAGGCAGAGGCACGCAAATTGCAACACAAAGCGTGTCATTACCAAATGGTAGACGGTATCTTATACCGTAAATCATACCTGGGGCCACTCCTACGATGCGTCAACCCCCAAGATGCCACATACCTTATCAAAGAAATTCACGAGGGCATATGCGACATTCACGCAGGACCACGCATGGTGGTAGCCAAAATCATGAACGCCGGCTACTATTGGCCGGGCATGCACCTGGATGCAGTCACAGTCCTACGCAAGTGTTTCAATTGTCAGCGACATGCTCCCAAGACCTTGCGTCCCAAGAACAACTTGATCCCCGTCACCACCGCATGGCCATTCCAAAAATGGGCAATCGATGTGGTGGGACCATTTCCAGACGCACCAGGAGCAGTGAAATTTATCATAGTCGCTGTTGATTACTTTACAAAATGGGTAGAAGCAAAGCCACTTGCATCAACCACCGCTATGATAACAAGGAAATTCGTTTGGGAACATATCATCTGCCGTTTCGGTCTACCAATGTGTATCGTCACCGACAACGGTACCAACTTCGCTGCCGACGACTTTCAAAAATGGCTAAAAGAACTCAACATTGAACACATATTCTCGTCAGTGGCACATCCGCAAGGGAACGGCCAAGTCGAGAGTATCAATAAAAGCTTAGTCGAAGGCATCAAAGCACGGCTGGGAACAGCCAGACGCGGCTGGGTTGACGAACTCCCAAGTATTCTATGGGCTCACAGGACAAGCCCAAAAACAAGCAACGGCGAGACCCCCTTCAGCTTAGTCTACGGTACTGAAGCGGTGATCCCCGCGGAAGTAGGCCTCCCCTCACCTAGAATGTTGGCCATCAACAAGATGGACAACAATGAGGAACGCAAGGTTGACTTAGACCTCTTGGAAGAAAGGCGCGAAAACGCTGCAATCAACGAGGCCAAGTACAAAACCAAGTTGGAAAAATACTACAATACACGCGTTCGCATTTGTACTTTCAACCCTGGAGACTACGTCTTTCGTGACAACGAAGCATCCAACGCAGAACGCCCAGGGAAACTTGCCCCCAAGTGGGAAGGACCGTACCTCATCCAAGAGGTCCTGGGCAAAGGCGCGTACAAACTACAAACATTAGAAGGCGAAACTATCGCACGCACATGGAACGCACAGCAACTTCGACGCTGTTATATGTAAGCCATGTTTTCTACATGTAACCTATCGGGCCGCAGGCCATTTGCAAATAAATAAATAGACGATTCAATGCAATATTGTTTATTTATTTCTATTACAAATGCGTGTTACACTCTGAGGTATACACAAAAACAGATTAGCAAAATCTTCATTCGTGATACCCACACAGAATGATAACCACACGCAACTATTGTAATAGGCCAGCAATGGCAATACTATTTGTCTAGCCAGAAACAAATCTTCATACTTGCATATCACCTAGATATGCAAAAGGCAATTACAGGTTTAGTATTACTCACAGTAACACTAAACGCGTACAAATTCAAACATGCAAGTACTAAAAAAACTTAACAAATCTTTATATTCAAAAAATTCCTGCACCTGCGCGGTGCACAAGGACTTTACATAAAGTTTTGTAACGGTTACATAATGGACCAAAAGAGGTACGCAGGCCAAATCTAATCTTCCTTTGTGCCACTGGGGCCCGCACCATCCGTGCCCTCCGTGCCCTCAACATTTGGTTTTTCCTCATCTTCATCTTCAACAGCGTATAACACTCGCAAGCGGTCCACATAATCCTCCGCTTCCAGACACTTTTCAAGTTCTTCAAGATCTGTGAGAGTCGTATCATTAAAATCCTTAATCGCAGAAGCAAGAAGCGCTTCAGTGTCCACGCCATGAAACCCGGACCGCTCATCAGTAAACCCGCCACGCGCTACAACGTTCAAATGACTGATACAGCGATTGTAGCCAGCTTTGAAACCAGCATCCCGTGCACGCTCCCTGATCTCGTTAATACCTGCTACGGTCTCGGGTGCGTCAAGAATGGCAGTAACAATCTGCGAAACATGAATACAATGGTTATCAAAGACAAACCTACAACAAAGATAAACAAAGCAACGGATACTTATGTGCCCGATCCCGCGCGTACGCATCCATTCATGATCAGCCTTGAGCAACCCAAGTGAAGAGGCGTGGCTATCCCTAGCCTCTTCAGCCTCTCTTGCCCGCACTTCAGCTTCAGCA
Organism: Helianthus tuberosus; assembly: GCA_030545235.1. Taxonomy (NCBI): domain Eukaryota; kingdom Viridiplantae; phylum Streptophyta; class Magnoliopsida; order Asterales; family Asteraceae; genus Helianthus; species Helianthus tuberosus. The sequence goes on along the minus strand of CM060417.1, from coordinate 149,280,780 downwards.
GCACGGGCAGAGATTTCCTCAATAGTGTCCCCTCGGGTCCGCACTTCAGCCTTTAAAACAAGGAATCAGAAGTATGCAAAAAGAATCAACAAACTTGTGAAACACAATTTTCAAAGTTAAGGAAAACTTATACCTGAAGGTCCAAGATAGTTTTGCTTAACCTGCTGCGGTCAACATTTGCCCCTTCAAGAGCTTTTGCAGCACGAGCCTCCGCCTCCTTGGCTTCTTCCAGAGCCTTGGCAAGACGAACCTCTGCTTCCTTGGCCCCTTGGGCAGCCGCAACAGCCTCAGCTTTCTCTTTAGCCAACGCAGAAATTGCCGCCTTGGCATTGATAAGCTCCTGACGAACATGAAAGAGGGTTTCATTCTGTTTACCCCAAGATTCTTTCCAAGTCTTGCGTTCATCCGATAGCGTCTTGCGCTCATCAGAAAGGGTTTCTTTCCAACGCTTACGCTCATCAGACAGCAGTTTTGCAAGAGTACGAACCTGTTTAAGCTCAGCAGTTGCAGCCCATTCTTCAGTCTGCTTATGCTTCTCAAACGCAGCTCTATCCCTCTCAAGCTGCTCTCTATCCCTCTCAAGCTGCGTTGCACCCTCACGTGCAGCCTTCACCAACTCCTCGGCCTCGGCCCGTAAACGCGCATTCTCCTCCTCCTCGCGCCCCAGCACCTTGCACTTCTCCATAAGTGCATTCGCCATTATGGAGCCCCCCACAAGCATGGAGGAGAGTTGGTTCATCTGGACCTCAGTCGGTAAAGAACGGGCCCGGTTTACCTCAAAAGGGGTGCCCAAACCATTCAAAACCTCCCTACAAGCGGAGGGGTCAACGGTAATGTCATCCCCTTGTAATACGGCCCACGTGGGTCGGTGATAGGCCGTAGCCCGCGCTTCTGTGTAGGAGCGATAATAATACTCCAATTCAGTCTCGTCAGGCTGAATAGGACTCTCTACAAAACCCGCACCACCAGAAGCAGAACCGGAAGCCTTCTCGGCAACAGGAGACTTTGGCTTTCCGGTGTAACCAAACTTCAAATCCATAACAGTATCCTCTGGGGTGATAACATTATCACTCGAATCAACCGTGTCATGGATTTGAGCCGAAGGACCTTTTCCAGTATCCACCGCCCGCACAGAGGCTTCAGGAGTAACAACCTTATGAACCCCTGCACCCGCAGCAGTGTCGTGCGGGGGAGGGGGAGGAGGAGCATCAAAGTCGAAGAACCCTTCATCTTGAGGCTCTGAAATCAACACAGAAATACTTTACAGAACAAGTATAAACACGAAATATTTGTTAGCCATACGTTACATACCAGACACAACCGCAGGCTGGCTTGGTATGACAAAAGGCTTGCGCCTGGTCTGAATCTTCGGTTTCTTTCTCCCACCAGCATCACCAACTTCACCCGTTTTCCTCTTCTTCTCGCCACCTGGTTTGGAACTCGCAGTGGTTCCCCCTGTGGCCGCACCAGCACCTGGAACACCCAAGCCCTCAAGGGTGTCAGATACTACCACGTAATCGGTATATCCGCGGAAATGAGAACAAGAGATACCTGCTGTTTGCTTCACCAAAGGCGGAACAACAGAAACAGGTTTCTTCACACCGCGACCCCGCCCAGGTTTGTCCACTGGTTTTCTCTCCGCATGTTTTTTGGGGGCGCCCTTTGGCTCAAATTTACCAAGGTCCCCAAGTGTACCTGCGTATAGAATATCAGCAACAAACCTAGTAAAGCAATAAAGATTATGAGTTATTACCTTTGCCCTGCGGCAGGGGTGCAGTCATCACCGCACGTGAAGCAATGCGGAAGAGAGAGACAATCGTCAAGTTAAAACCTTTACCGTCCGCAGTCGGAATAAGATCAACTTTGCCAGTAAAAGTTGGATCAAATATCTTCCACACTTCCACAATTTCTGATAATACATGTCCAAATTAATAACAAACACGGGAATAAAAAAACCGCAAAAGGGTGGCAACACTTACCACCAGTTTTCTCCCGCACCACAGGCGTAAAATTCCTCTTAGGCCGGGTCAACATCATCCGCAGCACCCACAACTCATTGTTGGTCAGCTGCCTATGCTCAATAGATCTCAGCTTTGAGAACCACTCCGCAGTCTCTGCGGTAGGCATAGCAATATCCTCCGCAGGGATAGGATCATTGACGTTCCGCATATTCATGTCCACAACAACTGCGGCAGCTTTAACGTAGAAGAACTTACACTTCCACTTCGTAATACCCTTCGGAGGGGTCATCAACTTGATGCTTCCATACCGTTCTCTAAAGGAAAAGAAACCGGTGTTCACCGTCAACTGGTAAAACCCCCGGAAGTTTTCAACGGTAACCGGCAGACCAAGAGCTCGAAAAGTTGATTCAAAATGTCTAATACGGATCATCCCAAAAGGACTCATCTGGGAGATATGGATCTTGTAATATTCCAAGACCTGAGCAACAAAAATTGTTAATGGTAAACGAAGGTTACCATCAGTAAAACACTCCGCCCACATGGTGATGTAACCGGCCGGAGCACTGGCACCAGTATCACCAGGTTGGGGATATTCCGCCCCAAACTCGTGAGCCATCTCAATCTTGGCCATCAGTTGGTCGAATGAAGCTTTCGACCACCTCAATGGTGGTAGACCACCACCGGGAACACTGCCACCATCGTCTTCTTCTTCTCCGGCCACCGGAGAGGATGCTTCAGGGTTTTCACCCTCCACATTATGTGGGTTAGATGGATCAGCCATCAGAAAATATGTAGAACAAAAGTTTCGAGTGGAAGAGAGAACTCAGAAAACTCAAAAGATTGCCGGAATAAAAGACAGATTGATCGGAGAAGACGAAGAGAATGCTCTCTCTATCAAACGGAGATTTTTCGAAAATTTTGAACAGTAAGGAGAACCCAAACGGTTCCCCCTTTATATACTCATCGCAATAAATGCGATACAGTAACCGCCTCAACACGTTCAAAATAGGCGAGTTACAAGGCGACACGTGGTCAGCGACCTTTCCGCTGACGGTTATCACGCGCGCGTGGCCGTCCACGCGCCTGACAACGAAGACTTTTTCACTTCCTGCTACAGTGCAGTTATGACCTCGGTCAGTGTAAACGTCTTTTCAAATCAGCACATGTCAGAATCCTACCAACTTCAACAACCCACACGTGCAAGTGTGACGTAAGCAACAGAAAGCGACAACCTTATCCAAACACAAGCGGCATGCGGTTCCTCTGGTTTACCGCACCATAACCCATACCGCATGTCGTTTTTTACATACCCCTCAAAAAAGGCAAAAATATATATCTTTAAATTATATAAAGGGGTATAAGTCATAAACCGCACATATCCACGAGCACACGCGGAATATGCGGAGATGACGCACACCAACCCGCACAGGTGTGTCAGATACTCAGAACCAGCACGGTTCTTTGGACTGCGAAAACCGCTTCTCAGGATGCGGTAAACCGCACCCCATGAAAGCTTCTTCAAGCTTCAAAACCCTCGTTTCCGGTTCACAACCACAGAGGGAACGCAAACAGCTTCTCCTTAAGGAACAGGACAAGTATGCTGAGCAACCGTACATCAGCAACCCTGTCCCCTGAACCTTCAAGAGCCACATCCAGGCTACAAGACTTCTAGAAGCGAGTTCTTTGCTGCAAACCGCAACCATTCTTACGTAGTTACTGCAAACCGCAACTGTGCGAACGGTAGCTACGGAAGAGCCACAACTAAGCCACCACGCGGAAGAGCAAAGCTATTTCAAGAAAAACTGCTTTCCAACTAAACGAGAAGGAAAGTGGTTACAAAACGAATGCGGAAGAGTTTCAACCAACTTCCCAAGTATCTAAAACGATCTCTTCCGGCAACGCTACTTACAGGGAAACTACTTTCCACCAAAGCGTGAAGGAAAGTGGCTCCAGAACAGCGGTAACAAGTCTGCCTATGACTAGTTACCCACCTATGGACCGCATAGAATAAACAATGGTGGGCACAACCCTGCCTATGATCATGTTTATTTGCCCATAGTCCAGATTCACATTGTTCGATCAAACACGGCCAACAATGACGCAACTACCCCACGATCCTCAAAGAAACAGGGCAAACGAGGTTCGGCAACGAGGTAACCGCAAAGAACGAACGGTTACCAAAGAGCTACACCTCTGAGGACGTGCGGTTACTTGAGAGATAAACCGCAGAAGACGCGCGGTTACTAGAAAACTTAGCTGGAGAACACGAACACCCCACAAAAAAAGGATCATCGTTACATGTCCAGTTGCTGAACATAGAGCTTGAGCAAAGTACTTACAACTTTGCACCAGCTGACGCAGAGGTTCCAACTATACTGAAGAAGACATCTTCAGTCACGATCTCAAAGGTTGGTTCGAACCCTGCTAATACCTTCAGTCACCGTCTCAAAGGTTGGTCCGAAACACCAACAGGTGGCTGATGACACCAGCAAAAGGTAGACAGCGTCAAGTCCTTGGCTGAGAATTCCGCATCAGACGGAACTTGCTCACCATGCACCCTTCACAAAGGAAGAAACAATCCACTAGAAAGGGCCTACTACTTAAAGAAGATGCCATCTGCATGGCATAATCTTAACCTTCTAGACAACATAGTCCAGTATCCCTCCCACATGCGACTCGCATACGGAAGGAACACTAGACTGGGGGGACTTGAAGGGGTATGGTCCCAAATATCGCGTCAGCACGACCGCGAATGACCATTACCCTCATTAAAAACCCCCAACAGCAATTAACTATCCAGTATCCGCGTAGACACACGCGAACACTACGGTCCAATCTGTCCATCGATGAGAAGACTTACCTTAAGGACGGAAACTAATGTTACGCATAGCGATGCGGCCTCGCACCGCATCCTATGAACATTTTCGTCACGACAAGGGATCTGGACAACAGTAACAGTCACTCAACAAGCGATGCGGCACAACACCGCATCCCTCGCAAATCATGGATGGAACAACCAATGCGGGAACAACATCTATGACCGCAAGCAGCGATGCGGCTTGGCACCGCATCCTGCCTACAAGGCAAGTGGGTCTGACACCACAGTGCAAGTGGCACTGGGAACAGTCGCCTACTAGCCCACGTAGGAACAACAGTCTGACACCACAGCCGGACGTGGCATTACCACAGCATCCGACAGGTCTGACACACCTGCAAATAGCTGTGCGATGTCAGACTAGCTACTCAACTACCCTCCTTCACTCCTCGGCTATAAATACTCACCCCAAACCAGGTTTGAGGTATCACTTTCTAACTCTCTCACTACTACTACTATCATACTTTGCTTCCCAAGCAACTTACTGATTCTCACGCCGGAGAGTGGTAACAAGGAGCACCCCCCACCCCATCCTCCTTGTTACGAGTCACGGTTTGTTTCCTTGTGCAGGAAACCCACCACCAGACGATCCAGCCAACGATCCTCGGAAAGAAGGGATTAACCCTCTTGACGAGATCAGTGAGTTAACCCTACCCGGTTAACCATTGTTTCATCAACCAGGTCTCTCACTCATCGATCAAGGCCATATAATTAAAAAAATTCCATCATACACAATTATTCTTACATCAAACAAAAGTATATTTGTTTTTATATAAAGATTACAAGTTGTGTTAACTTTCGTTAAGCATACGGTAAATCCCATAAGCTCGTATGTCAATCGGGAGCATTCTTTTTTTGTTAATGGCAAATTTTTATTTTGACCTTTTGAACCCATGATTTTTTTAATTTAGGTGCTCCTAGATGCTTGATTACCCTTTCCAACACGGTAACACGAACGCAAATGATAATTTGGACTATAGATGCTGCTAAACGTGGAACACGTCTTGAGAATAAATAAATAAATAATAAAAGATGATGTACCGTAGATGAAGGTCAAACACACAAACCAATGAACTCGACCACACAAGATCACTTCTTCTTCTTCTGTTTGGCTCCTATCCATCTATAATATCTTCAGTGGTGTGGTGTGCTCTTCCCAAGACTCACACTTTCACCTTCACTGTCAATGGCGATGCCTATTGTAGACACCGAATACCTTAAACAGATTGATAAAGCTCGTCGGGAGCTTCGTGCTTTTATCGCCAACAAGAATTGCGCACCAATCATGCTTCGATTAGCGTAAGTCTTAAACATACATACATGCATCTATCTATGTATTGAAATTGATTATGATGATGTTGTTGTTGTAGGTGGCATGATGCTGGAACATACGATGTGAATACGAAAACCGGAGGTCCCAACGGTTCGATTAGAACAGAGGAGGAGTATAGTCATGGCTCTAACAATGGATTGAAGATTGCTATCGACTTTTGCGGTCAATTTTCCTTTCTTATTAGCTGTTTGTGTGTCAAGTAGGGAGTTTTTTAACTGCAGGAATTAGTTACGTTGATATTGTTTGGCTGTTGTTGCTAGATATTATATTTATATATCACCACCCTTACAGGCAGGATATGCTTAGTATTTTTGCAACTAGGTTTAGGATTTGGAGGATATCCCCCCGGGCTTAAGCTTAAGTGTATGTTGTAGTAAGTTTTTCTTGAGACCGTTGTTGTTCATGCTGCAAACTTAAAATGAGTTCACATGCGCCAATTTAAGTAAATAAAATGACAGTGTCCCACTGGGTGAACCGATATTATCAAAGGCGTGCATCTATAGGGTATCTAGGCGCTGAAACGCAGCCTAGCGCAGCATATGCGCTTTGCTCACAAAGGTGCGGTCGCAAGTTCAAAGCATTTTCTGATTCTGGCCCAAAATGTTTAAAAAAGGCTGGAATTAACCTAAATAAGCATGAAATCTACCTAAGACAGCCCTAAACATGTTTAAAACCCCTAAAAATGGTATTTTATACTATGCGCCTGGCTTAAAAAAGCCCTCCACTTTTTAAGTGCCTGGCGCTTAGGGTCCAGGCCAGGCCTATGCACCTTGAGTGTGCCTTTACGCCATGACAACATAGGGGTGGACAAGGGGCTTCATAGCTTATTGGTCTATACTGAAGAACTTAAAGTTACTAGAACATTGGTTTGATGATTTTAGGCTGACTTGTTTTGGAACTGGTCAACTGGATATTGCTGAGTTATCTTAAAAGTGCACACCCCTATCCGAAACCGTCTTGTGTAGGTGATAAAAGCTTTAGTTTAAGGACTTGAGCTCAATACTTGAAAGCATTTTGTTTACTGTCAAGATTGAAATTGAACTCCTTAAACCGAGGCTTGTTGTGTTTCCACTTTCAATCTTTACAGCATTCTTGATAGATTTGCTGTGTGATCTATAAAGAGAAAAGATATATACTTGAATAAACTACTCCTGTTTGTTGCTTTAATGTGTATCCTCTTTCTTACTGCAGAGGAAATAAAGTCCAAACATCCAAGGATTACTTATGCAGATCTATATCAGGTGCATTCATTGATGCTAAAGCAGTTTGTATCGATACATTTAGACATAGGGGTTTCTAGTTTATTGTTTTGTGGTAACTTAACTCCTATTGTAACATATACACAAGCATAGTTGTCAATAGCGAGCATATCGATCGCTATAGCGCACTACGTAGCTTATAGGTCTAGGCTCGCTATAGGGTTGTAGCTATAGACAGCGACAATTTATTTATTTTTTGTTTTTTTAATATAAATAGCAATTAAATATAGCTATAAAATAGTTGGATTTTAGGTTTTTGTTAAATATACATGTATAATAGCATATATACTAGGGTATTTTGATATAACATACATATAATTTTTTTTTCTAGTGTATCGCTATTTATAAAATAGCCGCTCGCTATTTATCGCTATTCGCCATGTAGCATATAGGTACCTTATCGCTATTTGTCGCTATTCGCCATTAACAACCATGTACACAAGCGCACACGGTATATAAAATGTGAAATGTAACTTACTGCTCATTATTAGATATATTGTATAGATTGGATTAGCTTGATTTCAGGAAAGTCTGTTACACCTTTCCATATTTCCGATTCATTGTAATTGTATATATATGGTGAAAGTTTAATGAGAAGGCAAGGGAGAATTATCTCAATATGGTATCAAGCGCCCAGGCTTGATTACCTCCCCCAAAACCTACGGCCTTCTTTCTGCCGCCACCCACCTCCCACTCCAAACCCTACTCTGCCGCCACCTCCCACCATCTCTATCCTGCTCTTTTGTAACCTCCATCTCACCATGGCAACCAAACCCCAACTTCATCCTGCCACAACAGTATCGAACATTAAAAGCCTCATACCGGTCACCCTGGAGATGGAATCCGGCCAGTACTCTTCCTGGTCGGAACTTTTTAAAATCCAGTGCAGAGCTTTTCAGGTTATTGACCACCTCTCTCCCCGACCTGCTGCTCCCTCGAAACCCACAGGCTCCACAGCCGGAAAAGAATCTGACCCACCTAAGCCGGATGACGATTGGGATCGCCTAGATGCCATTGTTCTTCAATGGATCTATGGTACGATCTCAAACGACCTCCTTCACACCATTCTCAAACCCAATACTACTGCTTATGACGCTTGGACAGCAGTTGAAAATATTTTTCAGGATAACAAATCTTCCCGTGCCATCCATCTCCTCCAAAAATTCTCAAACACTCGCTTTGACGGATTTCCAAACGTTTCTGCTTATTGTCAGGAACTCAAGGTTCTTGCTGATCAATTGGCAAACGTGAATGCTCCGGTTACTAATGACCGTCTCGTTCTCCAATTGATCGCTGGTCTGAATGAACAATATGAGGGTATCGCCACTATCTTACAACAGGAACCCTTACCATCCTTCTACACCGCACGGTCCAAGCTCGTTTAGGTTGAACAACGGAAGGCGGAGCAAGCCTTAGCGACTTCCAAATCTGTCGGGACTGCATTGGCAGCCGGCACCTCTCGGTCCATTACGCCAGACAACCGGACAGACTCTGCTGGGAACTCTGATCGTTACCGGGGTCGGGGCCGCACCCGTGGCCGTGAGCGCGGCCGAGGCCAATTTGGCCGAGGTCGTACTCCTTGGTTCTCACAATTTCCAGGCTACTGGAACTTCCCCTTCGCCCCTCAATGGCCTCCTAATTGGTCCGGTTCACAACAGCCCGCTAATCAGTCACAATGGCCTGCACCACCTTGCCCTTATCCAAGTATTTCGACTCGCTCACAGCAGCCCGCTAGTCAGTCCCAAGGACTTCTTGGATCTCGCCCAAATCAGGCCCATCACACTGCTTACACACCTACAGACATCGAGCAGGCGTTATACACCATGTCCTTGTAGCAACAGGATCCGATTCCCTATATGGATACCGGGGCAACAACAAACATGACCAACGAAGCAGGTAATTTCCATTCCTTTTCTAATAAGTGCATTTCAAAAAATATAATTGTTGGAAATGGTGACACCATACCGGTCATTGGACCGGGCACAAAATACCTACCCTCCGGTGGGCCCTTCCCGCCCTTTATCCTTAAAAACGTCTTATACTCGCCAAAATTACTTAAAAATTTAATTTCGGTTCGTCGATTTACAACCGATAATTCCGTCTCTGTTGAATTTGATCCTTTTGGTTTTCTTGTGAAGGATTACAAGACCCGGACCCCTATCCTCCGGTGCAACAGCAGCCTTGGTTTTAAAAAGCGCGCCTTAAGCGCGCTTAAGCGCGAAGCGCATCTAGGCGCCAGTTCCATCGCCTTGTGTGACATAAGGCGCACGTTGTACATGAAGCGCAGCTGAGGCGCGCTTTTTAGGGGAAAATCGACCTGAGGCGCAGGCTGAGGCGCACGCTTTTTGTACTTGGAGTGTTTCTATGCTTCTAAGTGTTGTACATCAGGCTTTTTATGCTGTACATTTATGTTTTTTTCATTTTAAAACATATATAAAGCTTAATTATAGCTAAATCATAGGTATTGGAGGCTAAACACTTATGGGATATATAAAATAAATTTTATAATCACTTTGCGCTTCGCGTACGAAAAGCTCACCGCTTTTGCGCTTCGCTTTAAAAAAAGCTTTTTTCGGCCTCATCGCTTTTGTGCGCTTCCCGCTTTTTTAAACCAAGACAGCAGCGGTGATCTATACCCACTTGTGCTCGGCTCTGCCTCTACTCAGCCCTCAGCCTTTGCAGCCATCTCCTCACACATTTGGCATCAACGTCTTGGTCATCCGGGACATTCGTCTTTACATTCCTTGAAAAACACTTGTTCTTTTGATTTTAATAAGTTGAATAAAAATGTGTGCAAATCTTGCGTGTTTGGGAAAAGTACTAGATTGCCATTTAATACTTCTACTACTTGCACGACTCAACCGTTTGACATCGTCCACAGCGACCTATGGACGTCCCCGATTGTTAGCTCGGGGGGCCACCGATATTATGTCTTGTTCTTGGATGACTTTAGCAACTTTCTTTGGACCTATCCCATTGCCAAAAAATCCCAAGTCTTTTCTGTTTTTTCCCACTTCGCTAAATTTATAAAAACCCAATTTGAAAGAACCATTAAAGCTTTTCAATGCGATAACGGTAAAGAATATGTTAACAATTCCTTCCAACAATTCTTTGATGCAAACGGAATGACCTTTCGCCTATCGTGTCCATACACGTCTTCTCAAAATGGCAAAGCCGAACGCAAGATACGCACCATCAACAACATGGTCCGTACCGTACTAGCCCATGCATCTCTCCCTACCCACCTTTGGCATCATGCCCTTGAAACCGCCAATTATTTACTTAACATCTTACCAACCAAAAACACTAAAGACCAAACATCAACCGAGCTCCTATACCACAACACACCCACCTATGACCATTTTCGCGTCTTCGGGTGCTTGTGTTACCCGCTCACACCGTCCACCACCATACACAAACTCCAAAACCGTTCCCAACCTTGCGTCTTCCTAGGCTACCCCGCCTCACACCGGGGGTACAAATGTCTATGCCTACACACAAAACAAATCTTAATTTGTCGTCACGTCGTTTTTGATGAAACAACCTTTCCTTTCCAAAACACTGTGACGCCCACCCCATCTTATGAATTTTTATCTCCAAACCTTCACCCACTTTTCTGGAACAATGTCCAAAACACCACTACTCACAGCATGTCCAGCACATCCCTTCCTAGCAGCCCCGTCACCTCACCTGGCCCAAACCATCTCGGATCAGCCCAACTTCACACTCCTACCACTGCACCAGCCACAAACCCAAACCTCACATCAGGCCCATCTATTAATCCCAACACAGCCACCCCACCAACCTCACCCGCACCCATCATTAACCCAGGCCCACCGTACTCTGCATGTCCACCCTCACCGGCTCAATATCCGTCCCCCCCTCGACTGAACCCGTCAACCCTGGTCCCCCATATTCTGCCTGTCCCATCCCACCACCTGTCCCGACTCGAACGATTCAAACTCGTTCAATGGGCGGAATAGTCAAACCAAAACAACATCTAAACCTCCACTCCTCCACCACTGACAACATCACACCCATCCCGAAAAACCCAACCGATGCCTTGTCTATACCGGTTTGGTTTTCCGCCATGATCAATGAATATAATGCACTTATTAAAAATGGAACTTGGGAATTGGTGCCTCGTGAACCTCATATGAATGTAATCAGGAGCATGTGGTTGTTTAAGCATAAGTTTAAATCAGACGGTAGCTTGGAGCGGTATAAGGCTCGCCTGGTTTGCGATGGGCGTACCCAACATGTGGGAATTGACTGTGGCGATACGTTCAGTCCAGTGGTCAAACCGGCCACGATCAGAACTGTGTTATCTTTGGCTTTATCTAAATCTTGGTCGGTTCATCAACTGGACGTCACTAACGCGTTCTTACATGGTAATTTACACGAGACGGTTTATATGCATCAACCCATGGGGTTTCGTGATCGTGATTTTCCTAATCATGTATGCCTACTTAGGAAATCTCTATATGGGCTAAAACAGGCACCCAGGGCCTGGTACCAACGGTTTACGGATTATGTTTTGACATTGGGATTTCATCATAGTAAGTGTGATGCATCTCTCTTCACTCTTCATAGCGGACATGACGCCGCCTACCTGCTCCTATATGTTGACGACATTCTTCTCGTCACATCCTCGGATCGTCTACGACAGCAGCTAATGGCTAAACTTGCAGCCGAATTCGCCATGAAAGATCTCGGTCCCCTCAGTTTCTTCTTGGGCATCTCTGTTACCCGACACAAGTCCTCTATGTTCTTATCACAACAGTCGTTCGCCACTGACATCATCGCTCGTGCAGGCATGCAATCATGCAACCCAGTATCCACCCCGGTTGACACGAACGCAAAACTCAGTGCCAACTCGGGGGAACCTTTTCATGATCCCACCCTCTACAGAAGCCTGGCAGGTGCCCTTCAATATCTTACTTTTACACGCCCAGATATTATGCGGTTCAGCAGATATGTATGCAGATGCATGCCCCTCGGACCGATCATTGGAAAACGGATCATTAGGTACATTCAGGGCACTGTCTCATACGGTCTTACTTTGGGCCACACCTCTGCCCCGTCTTTACACGCCTACACTGATGCAGATTGGGCAGGTTGCCCAGATACCCGAAGGCCCGCTAGTGGTTTTTGCATTTACTTCGGGGATAACCTTGTCTCGTGGTCCTCAGTTTACTGTCTCTTGTTCCAGTGCCGAGGCTGAATATCGTGGGGTTGCTAATGTGGTTGCCGAAATCTGTTGGTTGCGCAACTTATTACCGGAGCTTCATCACCCTCTGACACGAGCTACACTAGTCTATTGTGACAATGTCAGTGCCATATATCTCCCCAGTAACCCGGTTCAGCATCAGCGCACGAAGCACATAGAGCTCGATATTCATTTCGTTAGAGAGCAGGTCCAACGCGGTCAAGTTCGGGTTCTTCACGTTCCTTCCCGCTACCAGATAGCCGACATATTCACCAAAGGTCTGCCACGCATCCTTTTTGAAGACTTCAGATCCAGTCTCAGCATCCGCGCACCTCCCGCTTCGACTGCGGGGGTATATTAGATATATTGTGTTATATTGTATAGATTGGATTAGCTTGATTTCAGGAAAGTCTGTTACACCTTTCCATATTTCCGATTCATTGTAATTGTATATATATGGTGAAAGTTTAATGAGAAGGCAAGGGAGAATTATCTCAATACTCATCACGAAAGGATCTCTGTTTGTAGCTTGCGGGAGTTGTTGCTGTGGAGGTTACTGGTGGCCCTACTGTTGACTTTGTTCCTGGTAGACAGGTATTATGATTTATCACATTAGTTTTTCAAGTTTTTCTGTCAAGGTTCTTTTTTTTTTCTTGCTTCTCTCCTGCACGACTGGTCACATATCTTATCGTTTTATGCTTAATTTCTTTTTGAAATGTTACTCTCTAGACGACACACATATATAAGCACGCGATGGGAATTATTCTTTCAGTTAATCTACTCTTCATTAACAAACTCTTATCTTTTTTTTCTAGGACTCAACGGTCTCTCCCAAGGAAGGCAGACTCCCAAATGCTACCAAAGGTTTTCGATCCTTATTTTATTCTTAATTAAAATCTTTTATAAGAACTGAGGTCTATTTTAAATAGTGTCTCGGTAGTTACAAGATGATTCTTCGATCAGCGTCTCGTTCCTGATCTGAAACAGTTATATTGTTGACACGATTAATGGGTTTATAAATTATAACTGTAATGACATCACTACAGTTGAAGGGTGTTTTTGGTTCATCACCCACCAATGCAAGACTTGCCAAACAGTCATTGGCTAATTGCATGGTACCCTAATCTCACTCGGATGACAGATGATATGAAAAATGAATTCAAAGAACTGAAGGGAATCCTGAAATGGGTATTCTTTAATATTTCATAAACTCAAAACAGACTAACATAATGATCCTGATTGGCTGAAAGACGCCTTACATCATGGTCTTCGAAGCTATTTTTTTATGGTAATTGGCTTGCTTTGGATTGACGATGCGAATTTTGTTAAATCCAGAGACCGGAAATGTTGAGAGAAAATTTGCAAGATGGTTGTTTGTGATTGCGTTATAAAGATCTCTTGCTGATCCTACTGTACAGTTCAGCATCTGTTCTTTTCCCACTCCTGTATTAATTGATTTTAACCGTCCTTATATGTTTATAAGCAATAGTTGTCTAGTAATAAACAAGCTATTCACTAGACATATCAGTATCATAATAACACACATATATACTTTGTTAACTTTGATGCATGGTTTCATAAGCCACTTAAATACCTAAAGCAGATTTGTCATCAGTGTGTTGTACATCATGAGGTAATATTGGTTAAAACCCCAATGCCTCTCAGGAAAGCATCGCCTCATGTGTTGAGCAATTTATCCGTTTCCCCTTGTGCAACAAGGGTGTTTTGGACATTTTGCTATGGTACTAATTTCTGATATTGTTGCAAGTAGTCTATTTTCTCAACAAACAAGATTTTATCGATATCTTCATGAATGCGTATATCCAAAGGATTATATGAACACACACCAGAATCTTTTGGACTTTCTACTTTATCTTCTAGAAGCAATTGTATTTTGCAAAACTCATGCCAACATAGTCAAGTGAAACAATTGAAATGCCTATGATTCTATGATGAATATTGACATGAACACTTGTTATATGCTAAAGTCAAACAAATACTGTTACTTATTTACCAACAATCATTTTCATTTCGTATTACTTTCTACAAAGCTCAACTTGTCTGTGAAGGATTTCACAAGGTCAAGTGTCCACTGGGAACTTTGTGTTATTGTTTACGTATGATAGGTTTTTAATTTTTCTGAACATATACTGATTTAGGTGCACCACACTTGCGGGACATATTTTACCGCATGGGTTTATCTGACAAGGATATTGTAGCCCTATCTGGAGGACACACCCTTGTACGTTGCTAGTTTCTTGTTAGACGAATACCTTAATAATACTCTTTTTTCCATTCATGTTAATGTTTTTCTTGTTTCTTGCTGAACTTTTGATGTTGCAGGGAAGAGCACATCCTGAAAGATCGGGCTTCGAAGGCCCTTGGACTAGGGAGCCACTGAAATTCGATAACTCATACTTCATGTAAAACTGGATGAAGCTTCACTATCATTTTCATTTATACTAAAATAATCATTTTCTATATACTAATACTAATACGACACTAATATTGTGAAACCAGTGAACTTCTGAAAGGCGAATCAGAGGGGCTACTAAAACTTCCTACAGACATTGCATTGCTGGATGATCCTGCGTTCCGTCCTTACGTTGACCTGTACGCCAAGGTATACCGTTTTCTTGTGTGGACGAGTTTGACTCAGTTAACAACACAATTTTCGACTCAATAAGTTGCGACAACAATGGTAGATATGTAAACCTAACTAGAAACTTTTACTATTTAACTATAACTTTAAAGTTTAAACAGCCAGCCCCCACACGCACCACCCCAACAGACATCCTTTAATAGGGTAGGAACCTACCTTAACGACTAAAATGGGAACCTATAACCAAACAAACATTAAAGCCAAATACAGTTGTGTGTTTGGTTTTGCCTAGATTGACAGTTGGGACCCTCTCTGGACTCTGACTAATGGTCTGCTCCCATTATCTGTCCCCACCCTCCCTATCCTCCATTTCAACTTACAAATAATAAAACACACTCACCTGTTGCCAACAACCTTTGCACAGATTGTGCTCTTATTCAGGTACATTGTAAGTCATATGAAACTAAATCCTCCTGGCTGCAACATGACTTAGATTCCTTCCTTCTTACACTAATTTTAAACTAATACTTGTACAGTACATTCTCTTAATGCCACAATTAATCTCATTTGACTTTTTTATTTGATTGGTTGTTAACACATCTTTTTCCAAATTTATACCTTATTATTATATGGGATGACTAAAATGGTATTTTATGAGTTGGTAGGCGTCCTTTTCATTATATATTTAATATATTGATGATTTAACTGTACGTTTTTTCCATGTTCTGCTTAATTATTGAACATTTATTATTTACTTATTTATTTATTTTTTATATTTTATTTTCAGGATGAAGATGCATTCTTTAATGACTATGCATTATCACACAAGAAACTCTCTGAACTAGGATTTACACCAAGCTCTAAAACAGTAATTAAGGACGGCGTCTTATTGGCGCAAAGCGCTGTTGGTGTTTTGGTTACTGCTGCTGTGGTGATTCTGAGCTACCTCTACGAAGCCCGCAAAAAGACCAAGTGATTAAAAAGTCAAATATGAAACAAGGTACAACTTTCTATGCAGGGGATACAAGTTACTGTGCTATTATTGTTATGTTCTAAACTCCAGACAACTTGACTTTGGGTTTGATTAGTTAATGGACTCATACACAATATACTAATGTGTACGTACTTAAATTCCTTTGTGTTGGGTTTATTAATATAATCTAGTTTTAAATCTGGCATGTTGGTTTAATAAATTTTTGAGTTGATTATAATCTAGAAATCTAGTCATGTGCTAAGGGGAGAGTTGTCCCAGTTTCCTCATATTTTATTTCCCCGTGTGCCACATCAGCTTTTTCTCCATCTTCCCTTGTTTTCTCTAGAATGCATGGTAGCGTCTCAGTGCTTCCCAGTGTCGTCTCAGTTTTCCTAGTTTTCATATACCACGTTACATTTTAATTGAAAATTAATTCATATATATAGGTACGGGATCAGGAGAAAACACCCAAAAGTTTGAGAACGGTGAGAACGGATTCTGGCGTAACATGTTTTATTTTACCCTTAATGAAGCGCGTCCACTTAATAGAATTGGTGTTATTTACGAAAACACCACCGCGCCAATCTAGTCCATAGATTGTTTTGATCGGACGATCCATAAGCGTTCTCACCGTTCTCACACTTTCAACCGTTTTCTCTAAATCCTGACCCAATATATATAAACACACATATGTGATATATGTGTATGTGTGTAAATATATGTGTATATATATAAAATATAGAATTATAGATGTATGTACATGTGTTGTGTTTTCCCCATTGCCAGATGATCGGTGAAAGGTCAACGTTGAAAAATATTACACCGAATTCAGGGGTGGTGTGCCTGGATGGGGCCGGGTCGCACTGAACCCTCCCGGCTAGGGGTGTTCAAAACGTCCGAAATTTTCGGATACCAGATTTCACTATCCGAATCCGTATCCGAAATTTCGGATATTCGAAATTCGGATATCCAAAATTTCGGATACGGATTCGGATAGTGAATCGGATATCCGAAAATCCAACTTTTTATTTAATTTTTATTTTTTTATTATTTTTTTCATATTCGGAAACGGATATTTTGGATAGTTTTGGATATCCGAATATAAGTTTTCGGATATTTCGGATATTTTTCGGATATTTCGGATATTTTCGGATACTTCGGATGTTCGGATATCCGAAAAAAAATGAAAATTAAATTTTTGGATATTTCGGATCGGATTTTTGGATACGGATAGTTTTGAACACCCTACTCCCGGCTCCTACTCTGACCCTCCTAATGACATGGTACAATGTTGCTTTCATGATTTTATAAATTACATTTATGATTTATAGTCTTTCACTTTTTACTCACGGGTAACAAATTTGTTATAGTAATAAAAAGATGGAGAGTAAGATTTAGATAATATAAAAAAAATCGAAACTATTTTATATATACAAAAACTGATTATTTTGATTTGAAAAATGAAAATGATTATTGATCACCATATATGTCCTGTGAATCATTAGTTAGGGTGTATACCACGTTCGTAGAAGACTAGAAGCAAGTCTTTTTTTCAAGGTTGTATACACCTCTATTTACGGATCCAATGTACAAGCGATTATGCATATCATACAAGCTATTAAGCAAAATGTACAAATTTTGATACTCAAGGTTCAAGTTGTTAAGAACAGATTACAAGTGTAGGTGCATAAGGTATAAACTATTTAGGACAGTATACACATGTTGATGTGTAAGTTTGAAGTTACTAGAGGAATAATATTATTGTGGCATGTGCAAATTATTGAATCTGCCAACTTCCCTCCATTATCTACCTAACCCTCCTAAACTCATGCTTTTTGTCTTTCCTAGTTTGGCAGTGTGTGTTTGGTACCTTCAACCTCCATGTTTAACCTTTTGTCATATTTAATCCCCCCCAAAAAACAAAAATAAGAAGTTTGGCCAAAAAACAGTATAGTTCTCCAACTTTTGCACAATGGCAAAATTTATAGAAGAAGATTTTCTTCTTTCTTTGCAGATTACACACGATTCATTGCATTTCTAAGACATGCAAGTGGTCCCTTTCTTGTTACATGTGACATCAAACCTTGTTATAGAAAGGCGATCGCGTTTAAATGTCTCGTTCACTACCACCATAATTTCTACGCGGCATGATTCTTATCTTTCAGTTATATTTGGTCCTATGGCCAAAAGTGTCGATTACTTGTTTAGATGGATTTTTAATCAAAATAGGAAAATCAAGAAGTTTCGTCACATGTGATATATAGATGTGTGGTGGTGGTGGGGTGTAACAACTTAAAATCTAATGTGAGCATTTAAATCTTTTTACTTTTAAAGCAGAGTAAACTCTCATTTTGGTCCTTGTGGTTTGGGCAATTTTGCCATTTTAGTCCAAATCTCAAACTTTTTACATCTGGGTCCCTGTGGTTTGCATTTTGTTGCCATTTTAGTCCAAAATCAAAAAACCCTATTTTTTTACTTTTGCAACCTCCTATTTTGTCTTTTAGTTCATGGCATTTTGATCATTTTGCTTTTCATTTAACATTTTCTTAATTCAAAAATTAATATATATATATACACACACATACATATACACTCTGCAGTTCATCTTCATCATCGACAACTTCAGCTCTCTCTCTCTTCTCTGAACTACCACCACACCACCACCACCACCCCCACCACCGCATCATCCCCACCACCACCATCCCACTGCCGCCAACACCACCATCCTCATGAACTCTCTCTCTAAAACCTGCACACACATACTCTCTCTTTCTCTCTCCAAACACCCATCTCTCTTTTCTCTCTCTCTCATCTCTCTCGAACACCACCACTAATTCCTATTTTATCCAACAAAAATTCAATCAAAACACATCATATTAACCACAAACATTACCGGAAGAGCAGAATCAAGTCTGCTGCTGAGTTTCTTTCTAGTTAGGGTTTTATTTAGGGATGATGATGATTTATTTGGGAAAACTTCGAACCTCCTTCATCAGCATCAATCAATCAGCTGTTAACAACCCTTTGTCTTATATATTGCATCTCTTCTTCAAATTTGTGTAACACTCTATGATATCAAGATCTGAAAATTCAGCAATACACTCAATATCAGATCTGAATAATTAAGCAACACAACAACGTTCAGCAATTCTACGTCTTTTTCAGTACATCAGCTGCAAACAAAACCTGCAACTTGTGTTCTTCTTCGTTGCAACAACAAACAACAATACTGACCTGTAACTTCGATAAATTTCTGCAATAATCAAACCTGTAAACTATACGATTCTCACAAAACAACAACCAACTCGATTTGACTTCCTACTCCTTCTTAATCAGAAACAACAATCTGCAAAACCAGTCGATCAACAACACAAAAACCTGCAAATCTTTCAGATTGATGAACACAACAATGTTGCAATTTATCAACACAAATTCAGATCTAAAACTTCCATGTCTCAAAAAATACAACTCAAACTTAGATTTGATATAAACATATCAGAACTAACAGACAACTTCAGCGATTCATCATCGGAGTGTCGGCTGTCACCGGAAAACGACGTTGGTCGCCGGTAAACGAGGAAGGAGGTGTGGGTGTGACTGTTGGATGGGACGACGTCGGAGTGGCGATGGTTAGAAGGGGGAGGAGGTGGCGGTGGTGGTGGTGCTATAGAGAGAGAGAAGAAAGAGAGAGGGAGGAGGTGGCGGTGGTGGTGCTATATAGAGAGAGAGAGAGAGAGAAGAGATAGAGAGAGAGCTGATTATTTGATCTGGGTTTTAATAAGAGAGAGAGAGGGAGAGCTGATTATATATATATATATATTAATTTTTGAATTAAGAAAATGTTAAATGAAAAGCAAAATGACCAAAGTGCCCCTGCACTAAAGGACAAAATAATCAGTTTTCAACAGTCAAAAAATAGGGTTTTTGGATTTTAGACTAAAATGGCAACAAAATGCAAACCACAGGGACCAAAATGTAAAAAGTTTGAGATTTGGACTAAAATGACAAAAGTACCCAAACCACAGGGACCAAAATGGCAGTTTACTCTTTAGAGCATCAAGATTTATAACAAGTACAAGTATAAATTAGTTAAATCAAAATTGATAAATGTAGAAGTGAAAGTCAAATAGTAGAAGGGCATAACTGTGAATTTATTTAAAGAGTAAAATGACCTTTTAACTTAGGGTGGCGAGACACATGCGGATAACCATGGTTGTAGAAATCGCTAGTCGCTAGTCGGCCGGTGGGGTGGGGACTAGCGATTAATCGGGATTAACCGAGGATTAATCGGATATAAGCGTGATTACTTGTAATTAATCAAAAAATAATCAGTGATTAATCGAGGATTAATCGGCGTATAGTCGGGATTTTTACAACCATGCCGATAACCCAAGCAAAAACATATGATGTATCCGCACTCTACCACCTACGCAAAACAAAAGCCTTCAAGAAGATGTGGAAGCTGAAGAACTCGTTCCCTCTCCTCTCCTTTGCAACACATTAACGCAAATCTCATTCCAATCGGTAAACAATCCCCGATTCAACTACCCAAATTTGATACCCGGATTACTGGCGCCAGTGTTACCGATTGGGTAACACTACAAGATCATGGGTACCCATGAACACCCTGTCTACCCTTATGTTCAGCTTTCTGACGTGTAAAGGTTCAAGAAAGGTCTCATTCGTTCTCTCAAATGTATGCTTTGGCATGAAAGTTCTCGAGAGAAGGTTAAAAAAGAAAATAAAAAATGTGATCGAATAAATGTTTAAACGTGTAAAATTTCACATCCATAGCAGAAATCAAGATAAAATGAGCAACCTATAGAGGAAAAACGAGTGTAAACCACAAAATTTGAGGTAAATGCTCAAACTTGTGAGCGTTCTTTGATGGGGCATGTTATTAGACCATGTGTAGTGGACCAGTGGTGAGTGAAGATAATGCTCCTCGCTTGGGCATGATCCGTCATGTGGCGGTTCAGTCAGCATTGGTGCATTATGAGGCATTTGTTTAAAATGGGTATAGTGATATAATGCCCAATAATGCT
Organism: Helianthus tuberosus; assembly: GCA_030545235.1. Taxonomy (NCBI): domain Eukaryota; kingdom Viridiplantae; phylum Streptophyta; class Magnoliopsida; order Asterales; family Asteraceae; genus Helianthus; species Helianthus tuberosus. Next base: position 149,259,523 of record CM060417.1, on the reverse strand, counting down.
CCATACAATGATTACCCAATTATTTTTTTGTTTTTCTTTTAAAATTAAAACTAATAATATTTCATTAAATAAAAAAATTGCATTACTAAGAATAAAAAAACAGAAAAATGCTAAAACACATAAAATCAAAAGTCCATATTTATCACGGATTTGTTGCTGACGCATTTCTGCTAGGATCAACGCGTCTCCTACGAGGTGATCGATCGATTTAGACAAAAATTCTATGTCTTTCTCCATTTGTCTCGATTCTTGTAGCGCAACAATTTTTTCCGGCGTTTCTTATTTGCATTGTCTCCAAAAGCCTATGACCGAGGTCTCGTATGTCTTGTAGGCGTCGGTTCATCTTATCGAAATTTTGCTTCAATTCGAAATTTGCTGAAGACGACTCCGCCTTTCCCCCTTTTTCTCACTTCTTCTACTGTGCGGTCAGGCCAACTCCACTTCCTCATCCTCGTCGTCCAATTTGCCGAAGACGACTCCGCCTTTCCCCTTTTTTTCTCACTTCTTCTACTGTGCGGTCGGGCAAACTCCACTTCCTCATCCTCGTCGTCCAAATTAATGTTTAAGTCGATGTTTCTAGCATCGTAAGTGGGTGTTTCCGGATCAACTGAGGATGATGTTTTGGACCGTTTTCCTTTACGTCTACTACTAGAAGTTATGCTCGGTACGTTAGACCACTTAGGACTTCCGTGTAGAAGCTCCCAACAATTCAAGTATGTAAAAACGCCTCTCGTTTGGTTGTACTCCTCCAACGCTCTTGTTAATATATTCGCGTCGTTTTGACCGCTACCCCAGTTATACTTCGTACGTTGGAAATTTTTTTGGAACGAATGACATTTCTGGTTTATATCGGTCCATTTGCTTGATATCGAATCTTTGTCCAGATACTCACCTTTACCCATTGCACTAAAAAAAGTTTCGCGAATTTTATTCCAAAAAATGGGTAGTGTTTGATAGTTGGCTACAAAAAATAAAACAAATATATTGTTATATCTTAAAAAAAATATAGTACCAAAAATAATATAATACAAACTATTTAAAAAAAAATCATACTGTTTAAAAAGGTAAATAACGCTTACCAACTGCGGGATCCTCCGAGATGTCGAGCCACGCCCGTGCTAACGCGTACTCCTCATCTTTCGACCAAGATTGGTAGGTTCAATTCATGCGTGGAGCGTTAGGCCCTTTTTTTATGAGACCGTTTACCACGTTGAAACGCCTCGGCTACGGGCTCGGGTTGTGTAAGGTCTAAAAATTCTTAGTAAAAACATGAATGACTTAATGGCAAAAGAACCAAACGGGTCAAATAATCAACTTGTAATGTTTGCATTAACATCATCATAACTAGTTGTGATAATTTACAAAAAAAAAAAGAGTTTACATCCTAAAAGTCCTTAAACAACTACATAGTTTTAAAACAATAAAAGTTTCGACATCGACAACCTTCCAAGTTAAGTTATTTACAAAGACCTAACTTAACGAAAACCTTCTAACAAAAGTTTAGACGCATTAACTAGCATCATTGCGGAAGCATGCAATTTGGTGTGTCCGTTCCAAAGTAGCGCTAACTATCAAGACGATTTACCTACATTCAACACAAATGATTAGTCATATAAAAATCATCAATTCTTATGGTTCAAACCTCTAATCAAACTACTTGGTACACTTCAAACATTCAATCGGACATAAGTTTCCCAATCTTGACATATGATCCATTCTACTCATTCGACCCATACTCTTAACATAACTTCAACATACGCTAACTTGACACATAAACAAGGTTTCAACTCTAGGATAGTAACATTTCTTATCATTACACACTACTAGGCTATGTAAGCATAAGAACTTACCTTTGTCGTGCTTCGCTTGTGACCCGGAATGGTTTGTGTCTTCCTCCTTTACTCCTACAATTTATAATCAACATACTTTAATCTCATGCCTTCGTTTCCATCCTTTTCTCAACATAATTGATTTAACAAACTAACATTTACCAATTCTAACCATATAACATTATATTCACATGAGATCATCTTTGTCATATAGAAATCTTTATTCAAGACATTTCATCGAACACTTGGTGTGCGTACCATTAACAAAGCATAATGTACAAGTATTCTCTGCACATTCCTACTAATTCATATCTTAGATCATCAAATCAACAAAACTCACATAACATTCATTCTATATCAAATTCATTTATCAAATATTCTACTACATACACATTTATTCATCAATATTGTACTAATTTTTGCACCCACATGATTATCATACTTCATCATCCTACTACTTCAAATCATCAAGATAGTCATAATCAAGCATAATTCATCTTCTACATGATGATTCTAACCAACATTCATGCTTAATTTCATGGATTGATTACAACCCTCTTCATGAAAGATCACCAAATCATAAAATTCAACTTACCTTATGTTTAGAACACTTAGATGATCAAGAACCCTAATTCATGCATTCGATTTCAGCCCTAGAACATCTTTGATTGCTGATTTTTTTGTTGTTGTTGAAGGTGAATGTTTTTCTCCTTCTACCTCTCTCTCTCGTACGATATACACACATACACACACACTGCACTTTTTTTGTTTTTAACTTTCATTCAATTATTCACTTTCAGCCCTTATAGTTTTCATTTGTTATTTATTCAAGCACAACTTTCATCCCCTCTACACAAGAGTCATTCTTACTTAACTTAGTTAGTCAACTAAAGTTATTTTATTACATACAAATACATTTAAAGGCACAATAATCAATTACGGATTTTGGGGTGTTACAAGTCCACCCCCTTTAAAGAAGGTTTCGTCCTCGAAACCTGAATACGTACGGTTTAATAACATGCATACACATTATGTAGTCCAACTCTTTCGGGTATAAATGGTCCTACTACGATCATACATACCTTACTACTCAAATTTCTTAAGTATAATTTACATGCTCACAAATCTATTAAACAAATGCTAATCACAACATCTATGTGGATGATTCTTTTACATAATAAACTACATCCCGTGCATACACATTCACTTAATTTCCTTTGAACACCCTACTATAATAGGCGCACCATTCCTTTTTTTATAAGCATGTTACCATATACTAGTTACGTCACCTCACATATCTATAGTGTCTCAATAAGTTTTACTTTTTAAAAACTTAGCCATGTCCATAAAGAAAACATATCAACATACATGTCACATCTTTGTACTTGCCCTCCTAAGTTTCCGTTCTTACATGTACCTCACAATACTCTATAGTAGGCTTGGGATACCTTTGGGAAGCTTATCGGGGCCTTGAAAGCAAGGAAAAGTGAGAAAGAACGCGAAAAAAACGGGTTTCCGACGTCGGACCCGCGTAGACAACAAGATAAGGCATCAGCTGCAATAGGGCGGGGCGTCGCCGACGCCTCCTCTGCAGCTCAGATGCTGATTTTGCGTGTTGTTCTTTCTACTCCCTAACCGTGTGTCCCGAGGGTTCTAATACGTGAAATAAATCATTATTCAAGTTCTCAATTCATTCCATACCTTTCCCAACCCAATCCACATGTTCTTCGGCTAAATCTTTATACTAAAAGTTTTGACCCGCTTTCCCCTACGTTGAGGTTTCACCGGATTGACATCGAACGACCATTACAACCATTCTCATCCTAGCAATTCCATTACTTGTAGATCCTTAGTTGATTTCAATGTTTCAAATATAGATAACTTTATCTAAACAAAATAAGAAGTGAGATCGATAGTCACTTACATTAAGCATTCGTATTCGTGATCACTTCCTCGCCTCCTTTTGACCCATTTTCCTTTCGTGCTTGCGTCATCTTGACATGATACTTATCCTTACATGTCACCACATTCACATTCTTGTTAGCATACAGGATTTTATATATCACTTATCATATCTAGTTCATATCTCGCATTTGACTTTCACTTATCATTTGTAACAAGCACAAGGCAAAGATTCAATAATACATCATTCCAAATTCACGCAAATTTAGCATATCATTAAGTATATCATACAAGGATACATCATGCATCATTCAATCCTTCTTTTCTTACAATCATATTAGGATTTCTAATCATGTTATTCTCATACTCGTTGACTTTTCTGAAAAGTCAACGATCAAGTATGCAAACTTCTAACTTAGGAACATATGTCCATATCGATGTAGTCGGTTATGCTAATGACACCATAATCATTTCGTACCCATTTAGTATACAACCATCTAATCACCTAGTTACATACACAAATACACATAATCAATTTTACACATGCTAATGCTTTCATTATCTTACATTTGACAAGCACATACAAGGTTAGTCAATTTAATATAATCATAACATCATCCTTCACTAGCAAGTTTATAAGTTTTACTTTTAGCGCACATTCACTTCTTGATCGCAAATTAAGTAATTATTATAAAACATGGCGAGCATCACCCATTCAAGCACAATGTACAAGCCTCTAATGCATAATCTTTTCCAAAACATATATTTTACCTGAATTCTTGTACGAGTTCCATCTATAACACATTATTCAAGTTAGTTTACAACTAATTGCATCATTATCATATTTCATTCATATATGTCAAGTCTTTCATACAATCTCACATCCTAACTTCACTTAGACATTTCATCATTTTCATTATTCCCAAATACCTCATGTTTATATTCCTTCCATTACATTAGATTTGGCTTACTCATCCACTCGATTTCATCACTTTAATCCATTTGAAGAATAGTAAATTAATAAACATTTAACCCGCTCACAACGGAATAAATACATGACTATTTCAAACATTATATTCTAGCTCGTTGACCCGCTTCTACCGGATTCGTCTACATGATCGTTCCAAACATAACATTCTTATTCTTTGACTCATTCGTACCGGATCATCTACATATTCATTCTAAACATAACATTCTTATTCTTTGACTCATTCGTACCGGATCGTCTACATATTCATTCTAAACATAACATTCTTATTCTTTGACTCATTTGTACTGGATCGTCAACATATAAATTCTAAACATAACATTCTTATTCTTTGACTCGTTCGTACCGGATCATCTACATATTCATTCTAAGCATAACATTCGTATTCTTTGACTCATTCGTACCGGATCGTCTACATATTCATTCTAAACATAACATTCTTATTCTTTGACCGGTTCGTACCGGATCAACTATATGACCATATTAAGCATTTCATTCTAGTTCGTTGTTCGTACCAGATCAACTGTATGACCATATTAAATATTTCATTTTAGTTCGTATGGAAACATTATTCCGTCTATAACTTTTTATTTAACATTCACATGTCAAATACTTTACTAACCTTATTATTTTCATAAACAACGATCCGTATCCCGGTTTAGCCCGCCCCTTCATGAGCGCGTGTCAAAAACTAGATTGACCTCGTCCATCCATGTGATGAGCTTCTGCTCGTGTGCATCTTTTCACCAACTCTACTAGTTTTATCACGCCAAGAGTTCAACCATTCTCATCTAAAAATTAAGGGTTAGCACATTTCATTCAGTTTCCTTCAAACTTAACATTTATCAAATCATCTTGTATACATACTAGCCCTTTTAGATTCTTTTAAAACATTAGTTTGTTTGACCCGTTCGTAACGGGTCAATACATGACCGTTCCTTAACATATCATTTTCATTCGTTCGACCCGTTCATGACGGGTCAACACATAACCATTCTTTAACACACTATTTTCATTCAGATATTCATTGTATTCGGTGTTAACTCACCTATATATATATATATATATTCACAAATTTCTCGCTTATTTGATATACTACATTACACACTTCGTTTCTTAAGTGCTATTCTTGCAGTTTATCAATTATATGCCAATTTCTGTAGTTTGACTTTTCAAGGTCAATCTGCCACTTATTACTTATTGTATACATATATTGGATCATGTGTTGTACTTACTTTCAATTCAAACATACTAGGAAAACATCATTTCACCGTTTTAGCAGTTTGCGGATAACTTTTCTTCCTCATCTATACTTATGCCATTCTAAGGGTCGTAGCCCGTCATCCACCCCAACTCGCATGAGTTGACTTTTAATATGTTTCTTACGAAATTTTGTTTATGTGACGTTTAGCTTCATCTCCATTACCATCATATTGTCATTAGTCTTACACTTACCCATATAACCTGTTTGACTCCAACAAGGTCAAACTGTATATACATTTTTAGATAGGTTAGTTTTATTCTTTTTACACATAACATATCCCTTGCTTGTTCGTAAGTGCATCATATGTATATATGCATCATGTTAGTCAAGTGACCTACCTAACTCGACAAGGTTACCTACACCACATACTTACAAGATTTATACTTACCTTAGTAGGAGGAAGAAACACATTCCCTCCCTCACTCTTACCCATTCCCACTTGTTTATGGATTCGACCTTTTGTTCTTACGTGTTTGGTTCGGAAATACTTATGTAGAAACTTATGGATTTAAGTCTTTTCATTCTTACTTATGAATCTTATATGTTCGATCCGTATTTGCTTACGAATTTTACTTTTCTTTATTATGTTCCATTCTTATAAGTGTAATCCGTACATCACCTACGGATTCAAACTTTTTCATTCTTATAAGTTTAATCCGGACTCACCTACTGATTCAAAATTTTCATTCGTACCTTTCTTTCTTATATGTTTGATCTGTACTTATCTACGGATTCAAACCTTTCATTCTTATAGAATACTCCCATTTTCTTAAGAGTATTACAACTCCTTTTATCCACACATCAACCTACTTCCCGATTCTACCGGACATACATGTGATGATTATCATGGTCTCACGAATGTCATATACTTCTTGCGTACTGGCCAGGCGCGCAATCCGCATACTAGTTTCGTGCCTTCATGTAATCATCACATTATGCCCGGAGAAGTGGGCTTCAGTTCGTGCAACATATTTAAAACGTTACCAAACTTGTATTAGATAGCATTCCATTCATTCTCTTTATCATTCTATACTTTATTAGTTTTTTTAATAATAATTCATTCTCGTAGATCATTCTTCATTACAAACATCCTAGACGTGTTAATTCAATCATACATTCATTCATTCATGTACTTAACTTCTTTCTCGTTCATGCTTTTACTAATGGTATTCACGTTAATTAGCTTGTATTCTTGATTTTCATTGGTGTTTTGGGGCTTGACAGAAGGTTTTCGGGAGGCATTACGGAGTATTGGAAGTATACACACAAGTTGGAAGGTCAAAATGTGAAAACCGGGAAGATTGGTAACAATTGGCGCCACTAGGCGCTGATTTCAGTGCACCACAGTTGGAAAGTTCATTTTGGCACACTAGGCGCTGTTTTTGGCGCACTGGGCGCTGAATCCCAGATCTGACTTGCAATCGCTGTTTTTACTCATTTTTACCCAAAAACTTCGTTCCCAAGCCCCGAAAAGGTTTCGTTAAGTCCCAAAACCTCCCGTAACATTCTGTAATGCTCCAACCCAGGTTATTCTAGTGAGTTAACTATAACCCCTACCCGTTTCCAACTAAAAACATAAATTGAAATTTATAAATTATTTACTTGAATAGCGCTTCGGAAAGAACACACCTTCATACGAGCTTTCGGTTTGAGTTCAAGCATTTTAACTCTAATACTTGAATCCCTCAAACCTCGGCTCTGATACCAACTTGTAAGGTCTAAAAATTCTTAGTAAAAACATGAATGACTTAATGGCAAAAGAACCAAACGGGTCAAATAATCAACTTGTAATGTTTGCATTAACATCATCATAACTAGTTGTGATAATTTACAAAAAAAAAAAAAGAGTTTACATCCTAAAAGTCCTTAAACAACTACATAGTTTTAAAACAATAAAAGTTTCGACATCGACAACCTTCCAAGTTAAGTTATTTACAAAGACCCAACTTAACGAAAACCTTCTAACAAAAGTTTAGACGCATTAACTAGCATCATTGCGGAAGCATGCAATTTGGTGTGTCCGTTCCAAAGTAGCGCTAACTATCAAGACGATTTACCTACATTCAACACAAATGATTAGTCATATAAAAATCATCAATTCTTATGGTTCAAACCTCTAATCAAACTACTTGGTACACTTCAAACATTCAATCAGACATAAGTTTCCCAATCTTGACATATGATCCATTCTACTCATTCGACCCATACTCTTAACATAACTTCAACATACGCTAACTTGACACATAAACAAGGTTTCGACTTTAGGGTAGTAACATTTCTTATCATTACACACTACTAAGATATGTAAGCATAAGAACTTACCTTTGTCGTGCTTCGCTTGTGACCCGGAATGGTTTGTGTCTTTCTCCTTTACTCCTACAATTTATAATCAACATACTTTAATCTCATGCCTTCGTTTCCATCCTTTTCTCAACATAATTGAGTTAACAAACTAACATTTACCGATTCTAACCATATAACATTATATTCACATGAGATCATCTTTGTCATATAGAAATCTTTATTCAAGACATTTCATCGAACACTTGGTGTGCATACCATTAACAAAGCATAATGTACAAGTATTCTATGCACATTCCTACTAATTCATATCTTAGATCATCAAATCAACAAAACTCACATAACATTCATTCTATATCAAATTCATTTATCAAATATTCTACTACATACACATTTATACATCAATATTGTACTAATTTTTGCACCCACATGATTATCATACTTCATCATCCTATTACTACAAATGGGTTTTACTTCAAATCATCAAGATAGTCATAATCAAGCATAATTCATCTTCTACATGATGATTCTAACCAACATTCATGCTTAATTTCATATAATTTCATGGATTGATTACAACCCTCTTCATGAAAGATCATCAAATCATAAAATTCAACTTACCTTATGTTTAGAACACTTAGATGATCAAGAACCCTAATTCATGCATTCGATTTCAGCCCTAGAACATCTTTGATTGCTGATTTTTTTGTTGTTGTTGAAGGTGAATATTTTCTCCTTCTATCTCTCTCTCTCTCTCTCGTACGATATACACACATACACACACACTGCACTTTTTTTTTGTTTTTAACTTTCATTCAATTATTCACTTTCAGCCCTTATAGTTTTCATTTGTTATTTATTCAAGCACAACTTTCATCCCCTCTACACAAGAGTCATTCTTACTTAACTTAGTTAGTCAACTAAAGTTATTTTATTACATACAAATACATTTAAAGGCACAATAATCAATTACGGATTTTGGGGTGTTACATGTTGTGTCTTTGACACCATTTCGATGTCGGGCTCGGTTTCTTCTTCAGCCGCATGCAAACCGCCCATGGATGCAAAGCCGTGTGGATCGTGAAAGAATTGCGGAGACATGCCTAATATTTGGGCGTACGCCATCACAATCGGGTCCATCTCTTGGAAATTGAAGCACGGTTGCAGTTGGGTGGTGTTCGGGTGATATGAAGTTTGGTTGCCGGGTCTAGATGGAACACTGAAAGGGGGTCGGTAGGGATTCATGATATATATTTTTCTTATAAAATGTGAAGAAGTATTGAAGAGATGAGGGTAAAATTTATAAAAAAAATATAGTGAAAAGTAGGGTTTTTATAGGTAATAAATTAGATTAAAATAAAAAAAATATTTTTTATTTCCGTTGGACCCAACGGTCCTTTCTCGATTCCTGAACAAAATTAGGCGTTTTAAATAACACGCCATAGCTTTTTAAAACTCCCTTTGGGGGCGGTTGGTGGGGCGTGAAGGGGCGTTTTTTTAGGGGAAAACGCCCAAAACCCACACCACTACAGGTGGTATTAAAGTCTAAACTGATGCCTCGTTGAACTTTCTTGTTTGCTTATTTGACCATGTGTAGTGGTAATGCCCCTACCATTGAGCGTTTTGCGCCATGTGGCAGCCCAGTTAGCAATGGGGCATTATGGGGCGTTTTCTAAAATGAGTGTAGTGAGGATGTGAGCATTGTGGGACATTATGTTGGTAATAAAATTAAATAAAATAACATCAAAAAATCTTATTGGACTAACAAAAGGAAGATAAAGGTGAGTGGACAAAAGCAATGAAGCTGGGCGCGGAAAAAAGCACGCCAAAAGCAATTTGGGCAAAAATACGCTCCCGGGGGTGGAGAAAGGGCATTGTGGGGCGTTTTTAGGGGAAAACGCCCAAAAAACCCCACTACGGATGGTCTTAGTTGTTTGAAATTCATCCTAGTTCTAAAATGAGTTGTGCATAATGCACTAGGAGCGTTTTCTCTTGTGTAAACATGTAAGGGTCAATTTTTGATAAAATATATTTATGTTGTCACATGTGTAGTTGATTGGTTTTATAGTTAAGGAAGACACTCCCTAAAGTATTATAAGGAGTTTCATGTTGACTATTAGTTTTTTGTTGTCAAAAAGATGGCATATACAAAATGTCCTTTAGTCAACAATTTACTTAGGTGCTGTTTGTTTTTGAAGAGGTAAAAGGTCTGCAGTCTGCGGACCACATCTGCAGGCATCTGCAGGAGAAGAGGTGGACCAAAGGACTGCAGTCTGCAAGGAGAAGAGTGTTTGTTTAAGACCCATCTCTCCTCTTTTCACTTCTCAGAACCACCACTCTCCTCTTTTCACTTCTCCTCAACTTCTTCTCTGAACCCTAATCTGAAGACCACCGTCACCACTACACCACCGTCACCACTACACCACAGCCACCACCACCAGTACACTCTCTCTTTCTCTCTCCCTTCATCTACCACCACCACCACCACAAAACTAAGCCTGACCGGAACAACCCAAACTTGAACCAAAAACCCGACACCACCGTGCCATCGGGTTCCGGTCGCCAGTAAACGGCTTGTCGACCATCCGCCGCTGCTCGAGTCACAACCACCACTGAACCACCATCACTGCTGCATCTGCTACCTCCGTGAACCACCACCTGCAACACGTGTTTGATGGAGAAATGAACAGATCTACTTAGATCTAGAAGAAGATGAGGGGTGAGAGATGCTTACCGGACTAAAACATCAAGAATCGCGGCTGCCGTACATCAGAACCACCACTACCGCACTTCAATCGGAGAAACCGACTTTAAATTCATGCTCGGAAGGGGTGTTTTAGGGGGGGTATACCCTGGTTCCGCCGGAAAAAACGCGTCGGAATTCCACTGTCACCGCCGTGAGCGGCGGCGCCGTCGCCGGAGTTGTCACCGTCCTCCCCCTACTTCTGCCGTGCCTTTGATGAAGATGAAAGAATGTGCAGATGGTTGAGAAGAGGTTTGAAGAGATTTGAAGTGGCTGGTCCATGTCTTCTCCAAGAAGAGGACGCGCAGACATTTTTTAGTAAAATGTCTTCCGAAAAACAAACGCACTGCAGACCTCTATGTCTGCCCTTGGTCTTCTTGTCGCAGACAGAAGTGGTCAGGAAGAGCTTCTCACAAAAAACAAACACAACCTTAAAGTTATTGATCGAAAGTAATTTTAGAATTTGTTATTATGCAGCGTGTTTTGAGTTGTGGATTGTTTGTCACCTCTAGTTTTTATTTTGTTTGATAGTATAGTTATTAGAGTCAAACGGGTTTTACTGGTAATTTTACCGTCGTGTTTACGGGCGGGTGGGTTACAGGGTTTTCCCCGAAATTGGTGGTGGACTCGGGTTACTCTCAGAGTACTCCGTTTGTCCAGTGGGTGCCCCGAGAGTACTCGGGATTGATTCTGTTGGCCGTTAAAAAAAGTATCGTTCTTAGAGCATTCACTGTAACAGCCCGCACGTTCGTGCGTTGTTACTACTCGATATACTCGTTACGCCTAGCACCAAAGATTCGGATCATAATGTAACTATATCGCATATATCGCTATATCGCAGTAATTTCGCATACTTTATCGCTATCACAACACATTACACTTGCTGAAGAAACACAGAACTAATTAGGTGATAATCAGTTTGGTTTATGTTCCTTTCATAGTGGTTAATCTTCTCTTTGATTCCTGAGCTCCTTAATGACCGTGTGTAACTGCAAAACAAAACACCGTTACTCGTCAAGAGGGGAATGTGGGGGTTTCCCTCTTAACCGGGCTCCGGCGTGAGAATAAGCGACTACGCTTTGGAGATAATTTAAGTGTTAAGTGAGAGAGTAGAGGGAATGGAATGTTTAACCTGTGGAGTGAAGGTCTCTATTTATAGCCGGAGAGGTGTAAGAGGGTGTGGGCTGATGGGCCTTGGGCCGGAAGGCGACAACATGGAGGATATGCTCCTTGTCTCACTGGTGTCGACCGTTAGTGGCCTCTAGGAGCTCTGTGGAGCTGGCGCAACGTGATTGGAGCCACGTGTCACTGTTGTCGGCCTGGACGCCCTTCTGCCATCAGCAGGTAAGTGGAGATCGTGGGGCAGTTGTCTCTGCCCTGTGATTGGTGCCACATAGGCGTCCTTCAGTACTTTTTGTCTCCTGCATGTCAGACGATCGTGGAGCACGATTGCGCAGGAACAGAAGGACCCTGATTGGCTCTTTTATTCTGCCACTTGTACCTTGTGTACTATCTGGAAAGGCCTTGCGCCGTAGTCACGCACGATTCTTGCTGAGCACGTTATTATCGTGCACGCGGCATGGGCTTTCAGATGTCCCTTTTAGAATACCAAGTGTTGTTAACTGGAGTTTGCTCTTCTATGGACCTCGCGCGGCGTTGCCTAGGCATGTTGTAGCTCGCGCGAGGTTGGCGACCAAGAAAAATGGTGATTAAGGAGTATGGTCCCGCGCGACTTTGCAGGGGGTTGCGCGGCTTTTTGGGACCATACCCCTTCAAGTCCCCCCAGTCCAGTGCTGCACCATGCGCAAGGCAAGTGGTTGGAGCTCTGGACTTAAGAAAATAAAGTAGAATAATGCTTTTGGATTTGGTAGACGTCGCGCGTATAAATTGTTAATTACTACGGCGCGGCTACCAGGCTTGTTGTTGGCTTGTTCATGAAGTTTCTAATGATTTTGGGCGGGAGAAACCTCGAAGTTTGAATTCTGACAGGTGGGTGAAAAAGTCGCGGTTGGTGACGTTTGAGTTGACCCTTGACGGTTGTCATCAACTTGTCGCTGACGGTTCAGATTTTCGTCAGGAGAGTGAGGCCCACGCGCGCGTGGTAACCGTCACTCCGGGAAACACGCCATACGTGGCGCTTTCTGATTGGCCTTGCTTGCGGCGATCTCGGCACGGTTACCCATCGCATTAAATGCGATGGGTATATATATCCGGAGAGATATGAGGCTCGTCACTTTCTTGTTTACTATTCTTCCTCTCAAATCTTTCTCTGAATCTTCAAGTTTCTGAAGAACGTTGTAGCAGAGCATCAAGGTTTTGAAGAAGGTTGTAGCAGATCGTCAAGCAGAACACTCCAAACCTTTGTTTTATTCATCGATGGCTGAAGAGCATGAGGATATCCCCGGAGAAGAAGGTCCTGTGCCTGTTCTCCGGTGGGACTTGGGGCTTTTCGAACAACTTTCCCGTAGTTTCCGGTTTCCACCGGAGTGGGATGCCCGGTACCCGGATCAAAACCAAACGGCCGCTGATGCACCACCGGGGTACATCACGTTGTTTGAGGACTTTTTTCATCAGGGCAACTTCCGGCTGCCGGCGACTCACTTCATGGCTCATGTTCTTCAATATTATGGGTTTCATATATCTCAAATGAGCCCACCCGGGATGGTTCGGGTTCGACATTTCGAGTTCCTGTGCTGGGCTCATGGCATCGAGCCAACCGTTGATAAATTCCGGGTTTTCTACACACTTCAGAGAAACATGGGTTTCTATTCTTTCGCCAGCCGAGGCGCGGCGAAGAAGATACTGTTGAACCCTCCCAAGAGTTTCCATGATTGGAAACCAAAGTTTTTCTATATTCGGGAGGAGGTTGTGCCGGTACCCATGACGTTTCACGCTTGGAATGAACCAATCGTGAAGGAAGACTTGGAGATCCCCAAGACTGCGGCTTGGTATCGCGAGCTTACCGCCACCCCAAACCGAGTATTTGGGGAGAGTGTCTTGGTTGCGGCGCGGATGAGTGATCAGTGGCCGGCTGATAGCAAGGAGGTTCCTATCTTAATGATGGGCGATGAAGGTTAGTAATTTCCTTAATTCTTACTGATTTTCCGAGGTTTGCATTTTCCCTTATTTGTTTTTCTGATGTGATTTATCTTGTAGAGGTGCGCTTATATCAGGCTGCCTTCGCCGCTTTTGGCGGTAGAATGGGTGTGCGCCCGCTTCGAGACGGGGAGCAATACTGGTATTACCAAGTAAGGGATAACTTTATGTATCCTGTTGCTGATGCGTTCGCCTTGCCGCCTACTGGAAATGAAGGTGCGCATATACCTAAACCTCGTCCTCTGCGCTTTGTGACTTCTGCTGGCAAAGAGGTTGTCTATCTTTCCAGCGGGGAGTCTGTAGGATCTTCGAACGGGGAGTTAAGTTCGTGGTCTAACATCTTTGCAGGTGTGTTGCGCGACCTGGGTATCGACCCTGAAGAGAAGAAGACGGGTGAACCCGAAGTGACAAGCAAGAAGGGCGGGAGCAGCCGCGCAGCTGCTGGTAAAGGTAGTCCTTGTCTTCGTCAAAGTGACATAAAAGATTATGTGATAATTAGTGACTCATTAGAGGGTTTGTCGCGCGTAGGCGAAGGTAAAGGTGGAGCGGGCCGCTCAAAAGGCGAAGGTGGCGCGGGTTCTCGTAACCCGGATGCTGGCGCTACTCCTTCCTCTGCTGAGCATGCGGAAGAGGAAGAAGAGGAGGAAGAAGATGCTGCTGGAAAGTTGATCAGCAGAAAGAGGACCAGGAGTGGGGCGACTGCTGGTGTGACTGTGGCGTCGAAGGCTGGAGGAGCTCTGGTGCTTGGTAAACAGAGCAATTTGCGCTCACTCTATCAGTTCTCTCCTGGTATAGTTTGTTTTTAGTTTAACTCATTTTTTTTTTTTTTTTTTTTAGCTTTCCTTGTCTTGACCCTTTGATTTATGTAGAGGGCAAGAAGAAGACCCCTGAGAAGGGTGTTGTTTTTACGGAGCCCGATCCAAAAAGGCCTAAGATTGTCATCAAATCTTCCGAGACTGCTGCGGCTGTGCATGACAAGGGCAAACATGCTGAGATCGATAAGGCAAAGGCTGCCGAAGAGAAGAAGAAGGCTGATGAGGAGCGTAGGAAGAAAGTTGATGAAGACAGGAGGAAGGAAGCGGAGGCGAAGAAGAAAGCTGAGGAAGACCAGCGCCAGGCTGAAGAGGCGCGCAAGAACAAGGCTGCTGAAGAGAAGAGGAAGAAGGCAGAGCAGGAGAAAAGGGCTGCTGAGAAGGCTCTTGCTGATGCTGAGAAGGAGAAAGGAAAAGAGAGAACCCTGCAGAAGGAGAAGGAGAAATCTGCTGCTGAAAGGCCTGTTGGTATTTCTATTACCAAAGGCGCGGGTTCAGGTTCGACTGCTGGTCGGGGTGGTATGAGACCCGACGTGCCGCCGCGCTCTCCGATAGGCCCCCGGGACACAGTGGGGGATATCTACTACAAGTCTTACACTGAAGAGAGTCGCGGTGATGCCCCGCACAACCCGCCTTGGGGTTTGAAGCAGAAGGATACTTTCCTCGAGTTCGCGCCTTGCCATGACTGGTTGGTGAATTCGATTCCTCCTGGGGAGATGGATCGTCAAAGGACGCGGACTCACAGTGGGCTTTATCATGCCTATGTTGTTGGTGAGGCCAACACCCGCGCCGCTAACCAAGAGATTGTCCGGGAATGGCGAACCATGGTTAGGGAGAAGGATGATTGGGAGAGATATCGCGATCGCATAAGTAGGCGTGCTGTTGACTTGGATAAATCCAGAGCTGCGTTTGATGAGCAGAAGGCGAAGTTCGAGGCTGACCGAAAGTCTGAAGAGTGGGGGCGCGAGGCCCTGAAAAATAAACTTCATACTGCTGAACAGGAACTGGCTAAGGAGAAAACCGAGTTCAGGCGCATATGTGCGAAAGATAACGAGCGCGCGGCCGCGGATCGTACCAAGATTGTCAACCTTGAAGCCAAGGTTGTTGAGTTGACCGGCAAGGTCGAGGATGCGCAAGCTGCACAGGTTGCTAAGGAGCAGGTTGAGGTTTGTGCAACTTACCCTTTCTCTGTAGTTTGCTTTATAAAATAGCCTAAGTCCCTTTATTCCTTTTAGGTTGAGTTGGCTGAGGTGAAGGCTCAGTTGTCAAGCAAAGATAAGGACCTGCATGCCAAGGATGTCGAGATTGCGGAACTGAAACGTCGCCTGAATGATCAGGTTGATAAATGCGAGTCCTTGGAGATTGATTTGGAGGCTGAGAAGGTTAAGGCCGCAACTGCTGAGGAGGCCCAGCACCGAGCCGAGGAAGCACGTGATGTTAGCACTTCTGCCCTCAATGTAGCGCAAACGAATTATGCTGAAGCTCAGGGCATTGTTGACACTCTCGTTTCTGAGGCCGAATGGATGCGCGGCCGTGGAGTAGTGCTGGTATGCTATCCTTTTTCCCTTCCTAAGGATATATTGTTTAAAAGTTGTTTTTTAATGCGCACGCTCTGCTATAGATTGCCAACTCTATTCTCAATGCTGGAGAGCTGGACCATGCCGTCGCTGCTTTGACCGATGCTGCACGCGCTGTTGGGCATCGAGGAGGGTATCTAGAATGCGCACAACACGTTGAAGAAGCTTTTGGACAGGAGTTTGACGTCAGTCATTGTTCGGTTACTGACCAGGCTAGTGCCGCGCTGACACGCGCTGAACATGCTTATGACCACTTGTCACTGCCTGTTATGGATTTAGTTGCCAAGGCTTTAGAACATGATGACTGGTGCCAGCGCCTTAAGGGCATTCTTGATCCACCTATAACGGTTGAGTTATCAGATGAGGAGGCAGCTGGGAATGATGGTGATGATGGAGGCGATGGTGGCGACAAGCATGTTGGTGATGATGTTTGAGATTGTTTCGCGTAGATAGGTTTTGTATGGCTTTGTGCCTTGTGAATTTCTGTAAGTTTCTGGTGTAACTTCTTGCGTAGTTGCGCTAGTTTTAAATGAACGTTACTCGTTGTCTATACAACTGTTGTGCGTTTTGCGCTTTGCTTTAAATGTGATGCTTGTTTATTTTTCTTGTTACAATTATTGCACTGTTGCTAGAAACTTTGGTTAAGTTAGCGCGAATAAATGTAAGCATGGCTCTTGTGTGAGTAACTGCCCGGTCTCGCGCTACGTTCGCGGAGGACCTTGGAGGCATGACTGAAGTGTTTTCGTGCTAATCAGAAGTTTAACATGCATTTGTAACTGGAAAATACTGTAGGAGATAGCAAGGATTCAATATGTAAAGAACACTCGTATTAGCAAACTTGATGGGCGCGTGGGCCCTGTTTACAGTGGTGATGCATTACATTCTTCTATTGCCTTAGGTCCTAAGTACGTTCATGTTGTCGTAGGAGAATCTTTTCTTGTGCGCACCACCTGGGAACACCTGACTGCCGTCGAGTGCGGTGGAATTTTGATTCTTCACGGTGCACCACCAGGCAACGCTGACTGCCGTCAAGCGCGGTGATTTAACCGGTGTTTATTCTTGATGGGTAATGTGGCGAGACCAGCGATCACCCATTCCTCTGGATCTTCTTGATGTCTTTGCGCACGCTCTGTAGGAGGTGGTCCAGTTTGCCACTCTTCAGAGCCTTTTCGATTTCTATGCGCAGTTGGAAGCAGTCGTTAGTCAAGTGACCTGTATCCTTGTGAAATTCACAAAACAGGTTAAGGTCTTGGCCTTTTTTGCTACGCATTGGTAGTGGATCTTTAAGATCCAATTTCTCTGTGTTAAGTACTTCAAGAGGTGATTTAGTTAGCTGGGTCCACTTCCTTTCCTGGTTTTCTTCTCTGTCTGTCTTCCTATAGCGATCTCTGTCGATCGTCGAGCGAGAATCTCCCTCCCGCCTGCTTCTGTCTTCGTATGACCTTGTACTCCAGTCGGAGTGTCTCTTCCTCTTATCATGTCTGGTAGAATCGCGCGAATAATCCCTGGAGTAATGATGAGATGAATGATGCTCTCTGGCGTAATAATCGCGCGACTGGCTTCCTTTAGAAAATTGATCCTCAGTATGATATTTTTTGTTCGCGGAGAGTGATTCCTCAGTTTGCGCGACTATCTTCACGGCTTCCATAAGTTTATCCCACTCTTTGGGCATACCATCTTTCCCGGTGATAGTTCGGATGAGGCTATCACAACGAATTGCTTTCTTGAAATGGCAGCGCATGAGTTGTTCACTCACGCCCCCAATCTCCAAACATTCTTTGTTAAATCGCGTGATGAAATCTTCCAGACCCTCATTATCTCTACGCCATATATCTTCAACTTCAGCTGTGTCGCGCTGGTATCGCCTTTGTTGACTGAAGTGACTCAGAAACTGGGTCTTGAAATCTACCCATGATTTTATCTTTCCCGGAGGAAGGCTGTCGAACCAGGCGCGAGCAGCTCCCGTTAATGTTTGGATAAACAAATGACACCAACTGGGCATGTTCCAACCTCCCATGCAGCCCACACTAGTAAACACTCTGACGTGATCGTCTGGATCAGTCAATCCGTTGAACTTTCCGACTGTTGGAGGTAACTTTTCTCTCTTGAGCGGCGCTAGTGCTATCTTTGGGATGAACTTCGAATGCTCTATAGCTTCTTCTGGTCGATAAGCGAGGCGAAAGTCGCGCTCCGCTTCTTCAGTATAACCAACGTGTTGCCTGGGTTTGTAATACTCATGATTTCTTTGCAGACGATTGAAGACCGAAGATTCGTCATCGTTCTCCCAGGTTGGATCCCAGGTTGGATCGTTTGGGTCAGTTTCTTCCCATTCATCGTTCATGTTACGCGGCGTGAGCCGGCTATGAACTGGGCCTCTTTGGAAATTTGACGGTTCGTCATAGTAGCTTTCTGTCTCCCTCCGTGTGTCGCGCGTGTCCTGCACGCTTAGTCTTCGGGTGGGGGGAGGTCTGCTAACTCTTCTTGGAATGTATTGCGGGACCGGCATCTGGCGCGGCCCTTGGCTGGGGCCGGTTGGTGTGACCAAGGATGGTTCTGCCGTTAAAACTGCTTGCTGAGCGCTCAAGGACTGATACGCTTCGTTAATAGTGGCCAGTTGCTTGGCGTACCATGAGGCTGGGGTTTCGCCTTCTGGTAGCCCTAATAGCGCCGATATGTTCTGAGGTGGAGCTGGGTTTGAAGGCCCAGCACCGTTGTTTTCTGGGGTGTTTTGAGTGATGCGGGTGAAGCTCCCGCGCGGACCCCCGGTGTTGGCCATCTCGATCTCGCCAATTTCTTCAACATTTTGGGGTTGGATGTTTTGATTATCCACCCCAAACGCTGCGTTAGGGTCTGCTCCGAGACCAACAAATTCGGGAATGATTCCTTGACCGGCCATGATCGAAGGAAGAAAAGTAGTGAACTCAAGAAATAAGAAGATGAAAATGGTTTGTAGAAAAAATCGGTGGGCGCCAATGAAGAAACACAGAACTAATTAGGTGATAATCAGTTTGGTTTATGTTCCTTTCATAGTGGTTAATCTTCTCTTTGATTCCTGAGCTCCTTAATGACCGTGTGTAACTGCAAAACAAAACACCGTTACTCGTCAAGAGGGGAATGTGGGGGTTTCCCTCTTAACCGGGCTCCGGCGTGAGAATAAGCGACTACGCTTTGGAGATAATTTAAGTGTTAAGTGAGAGAGTAGAGGGAATGGAATGTTTAACCTGTGGAGTGAAGGTCTCTATTTATAGCCGGAGAGGTGTAAGAGGGTGTGGGCTGATGGGCCTTGGGCCGGAAGGCGACAACATGGAGGATATGCTCCTTGTCTCACTGGTGTCGACCGTTAGTGGCCTCTAGGAGCTCTGTGGAGCTGGCGCAACGTGATTGGAGCCACGTGTCACTGTTGTCGGCCTGGACGCCCTTCTGCCATCAGCAGGTAAGTGGAGATCGTGGGGCAGTTGTCTCTGCCCTGTGATTGGTGCCACATAGGCGTCCTTCAGTACTTTTTGTCTCCTGCATGTCAGACGATCGTGGAGCACGATTGCGCAGGAACAGAAGGACCCTGATTGGCTCTTTTATTCTGCCACTTGTACCTTGTGTACTATCTGGAAAGGCCTTGCGCCGTAGTCACGCACGATTCTTGCTGAGCACGTTATTATCGTGCGCGCGGCATGGGCTTTCAGATGTCCCTTTTAGAATACCAAGTGTTGTTAACTGGAGTTTGCTCTTCTATGGACCTCGCGCGGCGTTGCCTAGGCATGTTGTAGCTCGCGCGAGGTTGGCGACCAAGAAAAATGGTGATTAAGGAGTATGGTCCCGCGCGACTTTGCAGGGGGTTGCGCGGCTTTTTGGGACCATACCCCTTCACTTGCTGACAACCACGATGATGTCGAGTGAGGACCAATTCTACCCTCCTTGATAACCGTGATGTGTCACAATGTAACACAATACTAAAAAACGCACTCGTAGGCATGCGTAACTCGATCATCGCAAGATTTGGGAATATGGAGATGTATATACGACCGAATGTGACTAATTATAATAAATATATGAAAATGTGGATGAAAATGTGTACCCAAACTATCGCAACGCTTAACGATCGAAACGTAACGCCAAAACTCAACTCGCCGGAGATTGCCATCCGATCGGACTGTCATCCGATCGGACAGTCATCCGATCCAAATCACTGCACCACCTCCTCTCCTCTCTTGCCTATAAATAGCACTTGTCACATCACTTGAACAGTGATGTGACAGCTCTCACTCGATCAGCACGCTTTGGGGCTTTTTTCTCTCGATTTCTCGCGATTCTTGTAAGTTTTCGACCTAAATCTTGTACTTCTATGATCCGCGCACACTTCTTCATCTTTTTCACCTTTGAATCTTAACTTTTAACCATGGAATCATCGGATTTGGGGTGTTCTAGGATGATGTCATCATGGAGTTCTTAAGAACTTCAAGCTTTGGCCTCATTCCACCAAGAACAACTCAGATCTGAAGGATTTCCACATAAATTAAACAATGTTTTCGCATAAGTCAACACCTATTCATGATTAAAAAGGATTGAAAGATGGTTCTCCAACTTTCTTTCAACTCTTTTAAACTCAATGCACTTAAAACCGATAGAATCGGAGCTTGTACCGACCTTCTACTCATTCTTAGTGTCGTGTTGATTCAAGATCTGATTTTTAACAAAGAGACGACCGATTTCGGGTTAACCAAGAACGACCGTCACGAACCAGAGAACCGGTCAGATTCAGGTGATTCCTGTCCGATCGGGTCCCTTGGTTCGCGATGGGGTTTCTGTTGTTTAGCATGTCACGACACCGTCTCGATCAAAACCGCTGAAAACCTTCAAAATAATCAAGTGCCAAGGACGACTAGATCGTTTGGACGGAATGCCGTCTGATCGGACAGTCATCCGATCGGACAGGACAGCCATCCGAACGGACAGGACAGACGTCCAAACGGATAGGACAGTCATCCGATCGGACTTCCATCCGATCGCATTGCACCTTGGGTCCCACACTTGACTTTTATTTCAACAATTTGGAGTTTGGACATTGAACGGACTAATGTCCGATCGGATTGTCACCTGATCGGACTACCACCCGACCATGTGGTGTTTAGACTTCAACACTTAAACAATTTTCAAACATTCAAAGATCTGAACGACGAACGGATTGCTGTCTGATCGAACGACCATACGATCGGCTGACTTTTGAATCCTCAACACTTAAACGTTTTACAAATCTTCATTGTCACCCGATCGGGCTGCCACCTGATCGAGTGACCAGTCTGCTGTGAGCTTATCATCAACCAAAGTGTCTTGCCAATCGGATCACCGTCCGATCGAACAGCCACCCGATCGACCGGCCGTTCGATCGACCGACCTGAAAGGTAGAGGTACTTCTCTGTTTTCGAAATGCTACAACGAAAACTTCAAAAGGCAAACCATCATACACAAACACATCTTTCCCAAACGTGGCAACAATCCAATCGAGTGGTCACCCGATCGGATGACCATCCGAACGGATTGTCACCCGATCGACCGGCCACCCGATCGGATTGCCATCCGATCGGAGTACTGTCCGATCCATTGACACCTTGCTCCGTTTCTCGCACTATCCAACGCTTACGCTATCAATCTAAACTCAGGATAATCTCAAACGTGCTCCCTTCAATCCAACCAAGTTGTGTTGCTTTCCGAATACCGACTGTGAGTATACTCGAACCCCTTTTTATCGCATTTTTGGGTGTAACATACGTTCCTAATAAATCGAACTTATCGAAACGAATTATTCAATCAAACTGTTTACCACTTGCGAATGACTGTTATGCATATTTATACGTGATGCTAGTTACATATGTGTTAGGACTCATACTCGCGAGGTCCCGCCTTAACTAGTATAGTACTATAGCACCCGACGAGGTCTAGTTAGGATGAATAGCAATCGCAATCGCAGCTCGAGTGACTTAGCTGGTAGTATCTGCCTTATATGCATGTATGTTGAGGTATCTCATTTATGTATATGGTAATTCGCAGCATTTTTATCTATTTCTCGCTACTATCAAAACTTGTATACTCGCCAATACTTTTGTATTGACGTTGTTTTAACGTATGTTGCAGGTTTAGTCGCAGTCTACATCAAATCAAGCTAGGAAGTCTAGAAACTCACCTAAATTCTATGTTGACGGATTTGCATTGTTCGAGAGGACAATAAATTTGTGATATCTGATGTGAATGTATTGTTTATTAGTATGGGATAATGAACGCATTAAATACTGTCACAATATAGTTGTTATGGATTCTCTTGAGCAATCTGATTCGCCTAGTGTCGCGCCCCGATGATTCCGCCATCGGTTGGGGTGTGACATTCACATCCAACCTTCCACATTTTCTCTCTCTTTCAGTCACAACCAAAATATATTAAAAAATTATAAAGGATGAACGGTGTCCCATCAAATTTACAGATAAACAATAACATTCTCTCTTTTCTACTTACAACCACCTAAGACCACTTTTCATAAAATAAAAACCTCTCTCACATAATTTGGAGGTTGGATGTGAATGCTCAGTTTTGAGGTGCTAATTGGGTATATTTCTCAATATTGTAAAGAAACATGAGAGTGCAACTTTAGCCCTCAACTTTTTTTATTGAAAACCCTTGATTGGAACAACCCTTGATTTAATTTTTATGTTTTAACAGATTTTTATATAAAAACATTCACACACACCAAAATAAATGAGGTGATACGAATAACAATTTTTAAACCTAAAAATATGTAGTTGAATTCCGGTTGAACAATATGCAAACAAACTGAAGTTCCTCTTATAACATATATCAATTGAATTTAATATAAAATTTCACACCTTAAATACAACCACGAAAACTAAAAAAAATACATTCCTAAGACCATGCGTAATGGTTAATGCCCCATAAGGGGCATTTTTCGCCATATTAGCATCATAACGCCCCTTCAAAAGATGTGTAACGGTTATTGCCACTTAATATGTCCATTCATTTAATATTTTCCATTTTTTTCCTCTTTGGGCATTATTCTAGAAATGTCCCTATAACGCCCAGGGGAATGGTGCTATGGGCGTTATCAAACCCTTTCACGCCCCTATAATGTCCATTACGTATGGCCTAAGGATCAACATTAAAGTAGGAGCTATCAAAGCCGGATACTAATGAAAAGGGAAAAAAAGTGTACCATGATGAAAAAATAGAGAACTTGAAGCAAAATATGTCGTAATTTCGTATTGTCGTTTGCTATTGGGAGCAAAGCACGTTGTGGTGACCTTGAGAAGATGTGTCAATTTGGCCATTTGGGGGCCAAAATTTGTTTTCAATTATTATTACTACTACTAATGATAATAACTGAAGATACATATCCGAGGCCGGACATAATCCCTTGGGACGAACCGGACTATACCCAAACGGGCATCTCTCATATGACCGTTCCCCATAACTCCGAGGATGAACCTCCATTTAAGTGCGTCTGGACGAATGACGTCATCTCAGTTGACCATTATAAATACCCCATCAAGTACAAGGCCAGGTTCGATTTTCTGAACCTTCGTCCTTACTTTCTCTCTCTACCAATACTTATCCTCACGCCGGAGGGTGGTCGCAGAGGGGCCCTCCCATCTCTGCGGAGAGCCTAACGGTTTTCTGTTTTGCAGGACGATTCTCCAGCTCTTGTATAAGATCCAAACCCTCGATTACAGTCTCCAGCCTAAATTCGATTCTTTGGCTCTTCAATTGGCGCCATCCGACTTAACAGCTCACAGTCCTTCACTTTGGTGAATTTATTGAGCAACGAACTGATCTATGGCGGCCTTGGGTTCTGTGAATCCGAGATCCATGGCTGTTAGTACACAAACTACAGCACCGGCAAGCACTGTTTCCACAGTTTTAGCTCCTTTGAGCTCGGGACCAGGAACAACTCTGCCATTCATACTGATTCCCACTTCGCAAGCATCAGAATTCGATGCGGAATTTCTTTCCAAAAATGCAAGTCTTTTACGAAGATTAAAAGCCCAATAGGCTAGAGATGAACAGATCCTCGGTTTACGAACCAGGCTCTTTCATGATGAAACTCCGGTAAGGACTATGGGTCCTGCGATATTCACCTCTCCTACTTTCTCCACAGTTGTTACTTCGGAAACTTATAATGGATATGTGCAGGGTTCTTCCGGACCATCTCCAGCAATGGCAATACGAAACGAAACGCAAATGGAAGTAGTTAATGATCCAGAACTCACCAAGCCATATCATCCGGTTTCCATGACTTCTAAGTCCAAATTCAGTGCCCGCATCACACACACCAAGCTCCATCCGAAGCTCAAAATGCCAACCACAGTAAAGAAATATGACGGTACAACTGATCCGGACGATCACATGTTTGACTTCGACGGGGCTGCACGTGTGGAATAGAGGCTGATGCCGGCATGGTGCTTCATGTTCGCACAAACACTAACTGGGGCTGCTCGGGTGTGGTTTGATGCGTTGAATGAAGGAAAGATCAACGATTTTGAAGAATTCCGAAGGCTATTCCTCCAGAACTTTAGCCAACAAAGGCACTACTCCAAAGAAATTACTGAAGTACACAACATCCGAAGGAAAGATGGTGAATCTTTGGATAGTTTCATGGACCAATTAAGGATTTCTGGATTCTGTCACGGTGTCCGGAATAACCAGTTGGTCGAAAAGTTACACGAAAATCTCCCAAAGACGATGGAAGTACTCATGGAGCGAGCCAGAGCTTTCGCTCGAGGAAAAAACGCATGTAATCCAGCCCCGGAGTCAGATCATAAAATGTCCTCTTGGAAGAAAACTGGTGGGTCCGTATTTGATAAAACTCCGTCCGGGAGTAGGGGACGAACACATCCTTACTGCAGAAACGATAGGCCTCAGCGGGGAAGAAGTTCCGGGTCAAGATTTTATAATCTATCGGATCTTTCCAAAACTCCTAGTGAAATTCTCAGTGCCGAAGGAGCAAATTTCCCCGCTCCACCAAAGCTCCGAAATCCAGGCGATAAGAACTCTAAAAAATATTGTGATTACCATCATGCGCGAGGCCATAATACGGACGATTGCTGGTCTCTAAAACAGGAAATAGAAAAAGCAGTTCAATCCGGTAAACTGTCGCATTTGGTAAAGGAAGTAAAGGAAGGAAAATCTTCAGGGAGTTCGGTAGAAAATCCGAATAACCAACCAGCAATCTGCATGATCAGGAAAGCAAATAACCAGGGCATAAAGAGGACCAATCATCATATGGCCGCTTGGATGCAACAACCAATCGTTTTCCCCCCAATCACTTCCGGAGAAGTCAAGGAGGGACCAATCATCGTATCCGCGGTGATCGCAGGGCACAAGATCCGACGGATCTATCTCGATAGTGGAAGTGCCACTGAAATCATGTATCAACAGTGTTTCCAACAACTGGCCCCACAAACCAAAGCAAAACTGATACAAGTATCTATGCCGTTGGTAAGTTTCTCCGAAGAGGTGGTCCAGCCGATTGGACAAATCACCCTACCAACAACGTTGGGTACCGAAAGCCTGGTCAGAACTGTCAACTTGACATACCTGGTAGTGGGAGAAAGGTCCGTCCACAACGTCATACTAGGGAGACCAGGGATGTGCGCTTTTGGTATTGTTAGCTCTACCATTTATGGGTCATTAAAGTGTCCCACCGAAGCAGGAGTAGCAACTGTACACTCTGAATTAACCATATGCGTTGCTGAAATACGACAAATCGAGAGTAATGTGCAAACTCCGACCCTCCTTACAGAGGAATGGGCTATCCACCCACATTTTCCGGAGCAAAAAATTGCCGTTGGAGCCCAGCTCCCCGAGCGTACTAAAAAGCGGTTATGGAAACTTCTGTCCATCTCACTCGATGTGTTTGCTTGGCAAACCTCTGACATGGTCGGGGTCCCTCGGTGTTTGGCCGAGCACAAGTTAAAAGTATCACATTCAGCAAAACCAGTCGCTCAAATAAAAAGAAACATGGCTCCAGCCCGTCACAAAGCCATTTCCGAGGATGAACAGAAACTTCTAAGCGCCGGAATTATCATGGAAGTGCGGTATCAAACATGGGTCTCCAACTCGGTGATGGTAACAAAGAAAGACAAAACTTGGAGAATGTGCGTTGATTTTTCTGATCTAAACAATGCATGTCCGAAGGACTGTTACCCTCTGCCGGAGATCGATTTGAAGATTGATTCTCTTTCTAGTTTTCGCCTTAAATGCTTCTTGGACGCATATAAAGGTTACCACCAAATACAGATGGCTTTGGAAGATGAGGATAAGACCGCGTTCATAAAAAATGAAGGTCTCTTCTGTTATACTAAAATGCCGTTTGGGTTAAAGAACGCCGGAGCGATGTACCAAAGGTTGATGGATAAAGCATTCAAGGATCAGATCGGAAGAAATTTAGAGATTTACATAGATGATCTGGTCATCAAAAGTCAAGCCGAAGATAACATGATCGATGACATACTCGAAACCTTCACTAGGCTTCGAAGTATCAATCTCAAGCTAAATCCCAAAAAAATGTTCTTTTGGTTTAGAAGAAGGGAAGTTTCTGGGCGTATGGATAACTCAATCCGGAATCCAGGCACACCCGTATAAGATCAAAGTGGTGATCTCCATGCAACCTCCTAAAACGGTCAAAGAGATTCATTCACTGAATGGTAAGTTGGTAGCTCTTCATTGTTTCGTCTCAAAAGCGGCTGATCGAACTATTCCTTTCATGAATGTATTGAAAAAACGAACCGGAAAGGGTCAGATAGAATGGACAACGGAGGCTGATTCAGCATTCCAAGAGTTGAAAATTTGTCTTGGATCTTTACCCACTTTGACCGCTCCAATCACCGGAGAAACCGTCACTGTATATCTCTCCGCTTCCCATTTTGCCATTAGTGCAATACTGGTAGTACATTGGAACCAAGCGCAAATACCGGTTTATTATGTAAGCCGCATCCTAAAAGATTACGAAACTCGGTACCCGATGATAGAGAAATTGGCACTGGCATTAGTACATGCATCCAGACGTCTCCGAAGGTACTTTCAGGCGTTCAATATAGAAGTGCAAACTGACCTTCAGATTCAGCAAATTCCCAGAAAGCCGGAGGTTTCCGGACGTCTCACCAAATGGGCAATCGAACTCAGCGCTTTCGATATTACCTACCGAACTAGAGGTCCGGTAAAAGGTCAAGCTGTGGCAGATTTTCTTACGGAGGTACCGACCGGGAAAGCACCAAGGAAAAGTCTACTCTCCCAAAGGTATGGAACCTGTATACAGACGGAGCCTCCAGTAAAGAAGGGTCGGGAGCCGGTTTAATTTTGATAGATCCGGAAGGAATAGAATACACTTATGCCCTGCTTTTCGAGTTTAAAACTTCAAATAATGAAGCAGAGTATGAAGCCATTCTTGCAGGACTCCAAACCGCAGCTAAGGCTGGCGCAACCTCCGTATTGGCTCATGTTGATTCATTACTAGTCACCAACCAGGTCAGTGGAGAGTACGAAGCACGAGAACAAAACATGATCCGATATCTAAGTCAAGTTAACAGTTTAATCTCCTCATTCGACTCTTACAAAATAGTCCACATACCACGAAGCAAGAACAAAAAGGCGGATGCTTTAAGCAAGCTTGCGTCCGTAACATTTTGTCACCTGTCCAAAGAAGTGCTGGTTGAAACCTTGCAAGCCCCGGCCATCCATCAATCGGAAGCCGTAATGTCAATCTCTGTACAAGAGAAATCATGGATGACTTCGATCCTTGAGTACCTAAAAGACGGCACACTCCCAAAAGAAAAAACTCAAGCTCGGAAGCTGAAAGTAAAGGCACTGCAGTATCAGGTTCACGATGGAAAACTCTATCGAAAGACCTTCTTGGGTCCGCTCCTAAAGTGCTTAACTCCGGATGAGGCTAGCTATGTCATAAGAGAAATTCACTGGGGGATATGTGGCATCCACTCCGGGCCAAGAATGGTCGTGGCCAAGGCAATGAACGCTGGATATTTCTGGCCGGGCATGCATCAAAGCGCTGTTAGTGAATTACAAGCATGTGAAGACTGCCAGCGGCATGCTCCCATTAGTCACCGAGCTAAAAACTACCTTGTCCCTGTAACTTCGGCATGTCCGTTTCAGAAGTGGGGAATTGACATCGTCGGTCCTTTTCCTGTTTCCACCGGAGGAGTGAGGTTCTTGTTGGTAGCCATCGATTACTTTACGAAATGGATTGAAGCCAAACCCCTCCGAACTATCACCGGGGATCAAGTGCTGAGATTCGTTTGGGAAAAGATAGTGTGCAGATACGGAATGCCGCTCTGTATAGTCAGTGACAATGGGAAGCAGTTCGCAGAAAAACCATTTAAAACCTGGTGTGAAAGGATGCACATTGAACAAAATTTCGCTTCGGTCGCTCATCCTCAGGCCAACGAACATGTAGAAAGAGCCAACCGCAGCATTGTGGAGGGCATAAAAAAGCGCCTGGGTAAAGAAGGCGGCTCTTGGGTAGATGAACTTCCGCATGTCCCGTGGGCTCACCGGACGATGCCAAAAACAAGCACGAGGGAAACCCCTTTCAGTTTAACGTACAGTACGGAGGCAGTCACCCCCGCCGAAATAGGCATACCTACCCTCCGCATGCAGCAAAATCAAGAAGTGAACGAACAAGAACTCCGCCTGAACCTCGACCTGGCCGAAGAAAGAAGAGAACTTGCGGCCATCCGAGAAGCAAAATATAAAAAGGAGTTGGAAAAGCATTACAACTCAAAAGTAAAATAGATCCGGTTCAAGGTTGGAGATTACGTCATGCGAAGCAATGAGGCAAGCCTGGCCGAGGGTACGGGAAAGATGGCTCCGAAGTGGGAAGGTCCTTATCAAATCGAAACCGTTGGAAAAAATGGTGCTTACACACTCAGCAGAATGGATGGCACTCCCGTTCCGCGCACTTGGAATGGGACGCACCTAAAACGATGTTTTCTTTAAAAATTTTAGAATATTTCAAAATAAATTTGTAATGCGAAGGCCATGGCCCGCATCGTTCTTACTTTCCTTGTAATGCGGAGGGTGTTACCCGCACAACTATTTTATATTTCCACGAACTGCGGAGGGTTTTACCCGCAGATTATCTTAATGTTTTTACCATGTGTTAACCGGAAAACATACTCCGGATGGATTAAATAGAACACTTAAAATTTCTATCATTTAACAAAGTTGCAACACAAAGTTATCATCGGCCGAATCAGGGATACTAACCCTAAAAGGCAAGAACGAGCTGGCATTGTTCGTATTCTTTCTTTCATCTAAAAAATTATCCTCAAGGTAAAACAAATCGGATCCATACATTAAAAAAGAACGTTCTAAAAAATAAAAATGTAAAGCACAGAAAGCATGGACACATGCACAGCAAAGTGAATACATCAAATTGTCCGGACCAAGGTAACCGGAAGCCACAAAAGCCATTTACATATTGAAGGATAATTTTCACATATACAAAATACAGTAAAAACATCATCATGTCCGATCCACATCAAAACAAGGTGCATATCCCAAGTGGCCGGATATGTCCACCTAAAAAACAGTTAGACAAACTAAAACCTACCAAGGTGCATACCCCAAGAAACCGGGCATGTCCACCTCATTCTTTCGGAGATTCGCCGCCTGCAAAATAGAGAGCATCCTTGATCTTAGAAAGCGGCTCGTCTACAAGCTTCGGGAGATCCTCAATCCCTGGAAAAGTAAGGGAATCAAAGCTAGCAACCGCTGCATTTAACTCTTCTCCGGCATTACGGTTCAGCAGCGGAACTTCAGCATAGGGAGTCTTTTTCTTCTGAGCATGAACATACCCATGCTGAAGACCAGAGTTGATACCCACATCGCTCATCGCATTGTTTACGGCAGCAACAGCCACAGTCATCTCCGGACCTTTATGTATATTCTTGGCAAGGAGCTTGGCTCCTTTCGAAAGCAGCCAAGTTTTGGTCGCTTGGAGATCCTCCACCTTCGCATTCAAAGCAGCACTCTCCTTCTTAATCTCCTCCATTTCGGCTTCGTGATTCCCTTTCATATCTTCAATTTAAGCTTTCAAATCAGCCTCCCCTGTTTTAAGTGCATCCCGCTCTGAAGAAAATGTTAGAAATAATTAAACAAAAGGAATTAGACAAAATAAGGTACGTACCGGCCATCATATTCGCATAAGCCAGACGAGCATTTGCAAAAGATTCTTCCATCTTCGCCA
Source organism: Helianthus tuberosus (assembly GCA_030545235.1). NCBI lineage: Eukaryota > Viridiplantae > Streptophyta > Magnoliopsida > Asterales > Asteraceae > Helianthus > Helianthus tuberosus. The sequence goes on along the minus strand of CM060417.1, from coordinate 149,228,750 downwards.
AGACCGTCTTACGCTCCTCGTCCTTCTTCTTCAAGGATTCAGCAAAACTCTTTAACTCCGCAGAAAATCTATCACGATCCTCCGCCGCTGAAGCAGCAGCTGCCTAAGATGATTGATTTTGAGTATTCAGGGATTTAATCTTTTCCTGCTGAGCTTGAAGATCTTGGGTAAGCTGGGCAATCTTTCTCTCAACATCCGGAGTCCTCTGAATCTTGCGCTTCAAAGAGAGGGTCTGTTTCTCCAAGCTCTCTTTCACCGACTCCGCCTCAACCCACCTTCGATAAAGCTCCGTCACAAAAATATTAGATTGAGCTTGATTTGATAGCACCATGACACCCAAATCTTGGCTTTTCATCTTTCGACTCCTGGCATGATCCAGCGGAGTATTGATGTTAAAAAGAAGAGTTCTTGCAACAAGCTCATCCATTACTGAATCTTTGTTCCGAATATCCCAATCCGAAATGAACTTCTCTTCAGCCGTCGACGGGTCAATCTCCATGTCATTCGAAAATACATCTGCATATCGAAAAAAGGACATCAACTCAGGTCCGAACCAAGATGAAGGAAGAGAAGACACTTGGTCTTCCTCATCATCAATAAAACGGTCCGGACCCAAAGACGAGTCCAAATTCGTACCTGAAAAAGTCACCACCTTCGGTTCTCCGCGAGTCTTTCCATCCCCCTTATCCGAAACCTCTGGATTCTCCACCTCCATACTTTCTACTTTGTTCACAGGAAGGAAGCCACCTGAAAAAGTGGGAGTAGGCGCAGAGCGAGCCAGTGCAGCTTCCTCCCTCGAAAACTTACCACCGGTGAGATGCTCATCCAACTCAACCATCACATCGCTACCAGAGTGAGAAGAACTTCTTTTATTTTTCTTCGACTTCGGCATAGGAAGAGGATCAGACGAACGAATCTGTAAAGGTTCCTTCTTCCTCTTGTGGACAAGAGCTTTCTGGTCAACTTCCGGCATGACACCTTTACTTTTCAGAGAAGCAGAAGAAGGATGGTACTGTAGAGCTTCGTCTATACTACGTACCTCCGGATCACTGTCCACATCATCCAGAATAGATTTCTTTCCAGTTTGAGTTCCGGAAGAACCAGTCGCATCTTTCGTAGGAGTCGGAACAGAAGAAGTAGCCTCAGCAGCAGATGGTTCGACCGCATCCTGAGTAACCAAAGGACGAACCTCTTGGGCTGCATAAGCCACTTGTTTCATAAGAGGAACTTCACCTTCGCCTTGATCGTCCAAATAAAAATCAAGAACGTCAAAACTAGGAACCTTCAGAGCATCCCTCAGAGACATTTCAACACCTGCATTTTCAGAATAAAAAAAACAAGTTAGTAAAATAGGGGAAGAAAAATGCCGAAGGGGAGGTAAAGGGCCGGAACTTACGATCACGCTTTCTGCGAATAACCGGCCAATCCCTATCCACTTGGCTCCAAGAAAAACAGACTCGAACCAACAAAAGAAAGTGCTCATGAAGGGGACGGATCGGGGACTTGTGCTCAATTAAGGCACGGGCCAGTTCTTGGTCAAAAACGAAGTTCCCGCCCAGATCGAAGGACATCGACTGGTCCTTAAAACGACATCTCATCTCCTCCGGAAGACAACGATCGTCCAACCAGAAGAAATTATCCTTCCAGTTTTTCAAGCTAGATCGTTCGTCTGAGGAGGGGGGAGGGATACCCTTCCGATGCGCAAAGGTATACCAGTCCCCGGCGGTAATAAATTCGTAAAAATACCGGAAGACATTTAAGTCCGGTCTCCGATCTTGGGCCCGACAGGAAATCTCAAAATGACTTATACGACTTAGCCCGAACGGATTGACCTGACAGATGTGAACTCGAAAAAATTGAAGAACCCTTATAAAAAACTTTGAAAATGGAACTCGATAGTTTGCAAAATTACAACAACAACAACAACCATACCCAGTAAATCCCACAAATAGCAAAGCTACTTATAGGGTCTGGGGAGGGTGGGATGTAGACAGACCTTGCCTCTATCCATAGGGATAGAGAGGCTGCTTCCAGAGAGACCCTCGACTCGAAAACGAATAGCAAACCAACACACCAAGTCAAAGAATATAGAAATAAGAAGTCGCCCATATCAAGAACGTGAACAGAGTGGCACAATATATTGTAAATCATGTAAAATAGCATACAACATCATTTGTGCATAAACATAAGAAGGCAATCACCGGAAAAGTCACTTAAAGAATCAGAAAAACCTACGACCCTGAAATACACCTAAGGGCTTACTGCCATATCCTCTAGAGGTCCTTAACCCTAATCCTACGCCTCCACGAAGTCCTATCTTGGACCATGTCCTCGAAAAGATGCAACTCTAGTAAATCATGCCTGATCTGCTCATCCCATGTCAGTTTGGGTCTGCCTCTTCCTCTCCTCCCCTCCACAGTAAGAGTTTCCACTACTCTAACTGGTGCTGTCGTTTCCCTCCGCTTCACATGCCCAAACCATCTCAATCTCCCCTCCTTAATCTTCTCCGATATACTAGCTACTCCTAATCTTTCCCTAAAAACCACATTTCTTATCCGATCTAACCTCGTGTGTCCACACATCCACCTCAGCATCCTCATCTCTGCTACCTCCATCTTGCGCGCTTGTGTCTTCTTGATAGCCCAACAGTCTGTGCCATAAAGCATAGCTGGCCTAACTGCTACCCTGTAAAATTTCCCTTTTAGTTTAGTTGGGAACCTCCTATCGCATAAAACCCCACTGGCTGCCCTCCATCTACACCAGCCAGCCTGTATGCGGTGGGTTACATCACTATCTATGTCACCATCTCTTTGTACAAACGACCCCAGATACTTAAATCTAGTTACCTGCGGGACCAATTGATCCTCAATGGTGATTTGGGTGTCATCGTCCACGGGCACGGCTACACCGCTGAAATCACAGTGAAGATACTCAGTCTTAGATCGACTAATCCTTAAGCCCTTGCCCTCTAAAGCTACTCGCCACTCCTCTACCCTCGCGTTCAGGCACTGTTTAGTCTCTGCAATCAACACAATATCGTCTGCAAAAAGCATGCACCACGGAACTGTCTCCTGAATCAACTTGGACAACTCATCCAAGACAACCGAAAAAAGAAAAGGGCTCAACGCTGACCCCTGGTGGAGTCCTACCTCCACAGGAAAGAAGTTTGTATCCCCTACAGGCGCGCGGGTATAAAAAGGAAACTTCCCCTGGCGGAAGGGATATATGGTTTCGTCCTTTGAAGGAAGAACCAGATTCAAACCTAAGGGAATCCTATACTCGCGGATAAACTTATCCAACTGCCGTTGGGTAAGCACGCTTACACTCTCCGATAGGTTCTCCTTACCAGGAGCCATACTACAAAAGCAGAAAAAGGACACACCTTGAAGAAGAAGAGATTAAGCGAAGATTAGAGGATAACAGTGGAGAAGAAGAAGATCAAAAAGAAGAAAGGTAAAAATAAAGGGGTAACAAGCAGCTTTTATAGGAAGTTTCAAGTCGGTTAGAGATGGTCAAATCGAACCGTCACCTCAACAGGCTCTCACGGTTCCCAACACGGGGTTTCCCAACCGTCACGCGTGGGTGACTGACGGTCAAGTTACTTAAGTCACCCACGCCACGTTGGCACCATTCAGATCGCGCCACGACATTCAACCAGAACCACTCCGGCAACGACACGTCATTCAGACAAAACAACTTACGCAAACATTTTGCTAAGTCCCTTACGGAACTTAACAAACTGGGAGACTTGAAGATACATATCCGAGGCCGGACATAATCCCTTGGGACGAACCGGGGACTATACCCGAACGGACATCTCTCATATGACCGTTCCCCATAACTCCGAGGACGAACCTCCATTTAAGTGCGTCTGGACGAATGACGTCATCTCAGTTGACCATTATAAATACCCCATAAAGTAAAGGCCAAGTACGATTTTCTGAACCTTCGTCCTTACTTTCTCTCTCTACCAATACTTATCCTCACGCCGGAGGGTGGTCGCAGAGGGGCCCTCCCATCTCTGCGGCGAGCCTAACGGTTTTCTGTTTTGCAGGACGATTCTCCAGCTCTTGTATAAGATCCAAACCCTCGATTACAGGCTCCGGCCTAAATTCGATTCTTTGGCTATTAATAACAATAATAATTAAATTATCCGTAACATATCAATAAACTAAAATTATGTTGAACCAATGCATGTAGATAGATATATGGGTTGAGATCCAATAAGAATAAATGGAGTGGGATTCTTGGAATAAAGATTTTCACATGGAAGAAAGAGGGAAACTACCCCCACAAGGCTTTTCAATTGTCAATTTGTCATCATATCCCACAACCTACTTAGTTGGCTCTAACCATACTTAAATGAGTTTGGTCATGTTCTTTCTTGCTTGTTTGTCTCTTCAATTAATTACAACTTTCTTGAAATTTTCATACAATTGGTATTCAAGACTAGAATATATCCGTTAAGATCTCGGTTTCTAATAATCTTTAGAATCGGGTCAAGGTGCGAAAGATAAAGATCTCTGACGGCTTTAACTTTTTAAATTGTGAAAAATAAATATTTTATAAGTCAATTTTTTTTTTCAAAAACATCAATATCATTCCACACAAAAAAGGGCAATTACAAAGCAATGACAGGTAGTCAAAATCAATAGTAATTTTCTTATTCAAGAGAATTAGGCACAGCCTACCCTAACAATTAGCATGAGCTTTATTTACCTTTTTATTGAATATTTGTTGGTTTCTTGATTGATTGTCGTGTTATGTGGCTTAACTATTGTAATACCAACTCTTTGCAATTTAATGCTACCGAACTTTGCAACATGTTCTATGGATTCATAATGGAGTTTTTGGTTCAACAAGTAATAAATCCATGTAGGTAGACATGTTAGTTATCTTCATTTTTCAAAACCTAATTTCTATCTTTCAGTTTTTTAAATTTTCTTTTCATATACACATATATTTTTTTTTTATTTTAAACACCCAAAATCTATTCAAAACAAGTAAAACAAGGTTAAAATTTTTCTGAAGATGCTTATCAACAAGTGATTGGACTTGTTAACCCTTTATATTTGCAAATATAAATGTCAAACACTAAGTTTTGTATGAAATGAACAACTGATTCAGACAAACAAATGGAAATAAGAAAACCATAGAAAGTACAACACTTCTTGTTTCTAATGCTCAAGTGACATAAACTAATTGGTATTATCTGGCATGTACAATAATAAAAATGTTTGTGTTCATAAAAACCGAAAGGATGCTAAAAGCATTCTCGTTTGGTTTATATACCTATCAATCTATCATCATCTCTAAAGTTTAGGGAAGTACAAAGAATTTTTCTTTTTCAATAAACATCAGGATCATCACCCTAAAAACTCATCCCTAAAATTTGAGGAAAAGCTATAGTAGTTTCCTAAATACAAGGACTCACTATTCACACGTATATTTATTCTCTATATTTTTTTGTGAGTGGTTATGAGTGAAAAAAAAAGAAAGAGAAAAGGTAATAAAAAAAGAACAAATTTGTATTATTTGATTGAATATGGATAGATATGAAATTATAGAATAATAATAAGTTTAAATTGCCATTTTAGTCCCTGAGGTTTGATCCAAATTGTCATTTTAGTTCAAATAGTTTTTTTTCTCCTCTGGGTCCCTGACTTTTCCATTTTCTTGTCATTTTGATCACATTACCTAATCCAGTCAAAAAATATGGTTATAACTAAGGGTATTTTTGGCATAACTGGTGTGTAGTGATAACTAGATGTATTTTTGGCATAACTGTTGTGTAGTGATAACCAATGGTAGTTTACAACATAATTTATAAACCTCATAATAATTTAATGCCAAAAATATCCCTGATTATAACCTGATTTTTAGACTAAGTTAGGCAATGTGATCGAAATGACAAGAAAAAGGAAAAGTCAAGGACTCAGAGGAGAAAAAAAACTATTTGGACTAAAATGACAATTTAGACAAAAACTCAGGGACTAAAATGACAATTTAATTTAATAATAATAAAAAATATATAGCCTAAACACCCCTCTAGTCCGTCTGGTCTGAAGTCTGAACCATAATCACCTTACACAAATAAAGGCAGTTCAAAAGAACCCAACATAACTGGTTATATCCGAATTCTGATTTAACCGTTCTATCTTGTACAATTTCGAGACAAGTGGGTTTATACATGTCTATTTATATTTTTAGAGAAATAAAATAAAGAAAGTGTTTGTTTGTGATATGGTGTGGGGGTTGACAAGTGATGTGCAAATTGAGGTGAAAATAAGTTAGCCAACCTCCCAATGGCAATTGGGAATGGGATTGGGAATCCTACTTGTGCCTAAACTTGGACCACAAGGTAAACCAAAGCCCACTTTCAACTACAACCCAACCACACTCCATTTTTCTTTCACTTTTCCCTTTTCATTTATAACCAACTTCCTACTCATATACCTTCTAGAAACTCTCACTCACTCCCACCAATCACCAATTTATATAAACATAATTAATTATATAAAATTGTCTTAAAATATGAACGTTTTTCCATGATAAAAGAAAAAAGTGCACGACAAAAGAAAGGTTCACCAGAAACACAATGTGGGGTGTTAGTTCCAGCAGCATGATTAAATAAATATGAACATGGGTAGTAAATTAATGCAAAAGTAGTTGAAGAATTTGGGAAGGTTAGCTAATTACTCTATATAACTATTGACCTAAAAGTTGTTCAAAAAGATCACACTTTTGTGCCATCTATTCACTCTATTTACCTACACTTCACTTTACACCTACATCAATCTCATCCTACTTTTTTTTTTTCAATTTTCATACCTTATGCAGTTATATTATTTTACAGTTTACACCCACATGAACCTCATCCTACCTTATACACCTACATTGACACACACATTTTATGCGTTATTTACAAAATGTTGGAGGGTAGGTTTTACTTCATTCTCGTTTTTAATTACTATCTTCTTTTTTGAAAGGCGAATTTTTTAATTCTTATAAGAACTGAACCTAAGACCTCACACTTAAGTGTATTAAAAGACTTTATCTTGCCACTGGACCACCACGCATTAGTGCAGGGAACTTAGAAAAGTTAAAATTACACAACGTAGACCACTTATTAAGTGGGACTTATGCTCTATACTTGACTCAAACAAATGAGTTTGTTTTAATCCCCTCAATCACATTTGTAATAGATACCGATCGGTTGTTGAAAAACTTGTTTAGTATTGCCATACAGATACTAACAAACACCATTTTGTTTCCCTTTGTAATAAATAAGTTTATATAAATCATGGAAGTCAACAAATTTGGCTTTCCTATTATTAAACATTATTTGTATGGGAAGTTTTACATTCAAATTTTTGTATAGATTGACTGGCTCCTTTTAGGCTGAACGGTATGGTGACAGAGGGATGGACGGCGACAGGGGTGGCGGGATGGGGTGACGGAGCGGCGCCTAGAAGAAAGAGGGGGGCCCACATGTTTTGCTCCGTCCTGAACGTCGAAATTCCGACGGAGAGGACGATGACTGGACGGCGACCGGGGGGGGGGGGGGCATGGAGAGGGGGACGGCGACGACTGCTGAACGGTCCCCATACCGTCCAGCCTTAGTCTACAGACAAGACTTTAACTGGTGAAAAATTGGTGTGCAAAGGTCGTTTGACAGCTGCCTTTGATTGCTGTTGTTTATTAAACATTATGTATGGGAAGTTTTACATTCAAATTTTTGTATAGATTGACTGGCTCCTTTTAGTCTACAGACAAGACTTTGACTGGTATTGCCTTCATGTTCTTTAAGACATCTATTTTGATTGATTACACAAAGAATTATTTAACTTATACTATGATAGTATTATATAACAAAGTATATTCATCTTGGATCAAGATTGTGTTAAAATCCTTATAGTAATATTACATCAACTGGTCCTATCTTCTAGAGACCTGTACTGTATTCCTTAAAATCTAAAAAAAAAAAAAAAGTCTAATCTAACCATCTTCCAATAAAAAAAATGTGTCCAATTTTATATACTTTCATATAACCTTATTTTCTATAAAGATTAAAAAGACAGACTCTAATCCCATCATGCCACTTTAAAGATCAAATCATCTGATTAAATATTTTAAAAGATGATGAATATGTTATCATTGATAACAACATTCACTAAATATCTTTTGTTTTTATTTACATGATATGGTAATATCATCATCAACCCAAGCCCACCAGCCACTCCCTTAAACCTGTCTCACCAACTCGCATCTAGAAGCACTTATATTTTATTACAATACATTTCTCTCTCTCTCTCACACACACACAAACACAACCCTTGTGGCCATATATAGTCAAAACTCAAAAGGCTTTATAAAATCCCAAATCAAGTGCTCAAAACGGCCGGCTTGTTGCTTCACAATATATTGATAATAAACTATAAACAAGAAACAAAGATGGGAAGGTCTCCTTGTTGTGAAAAAGCACACACAAACAAAGGTGCATGGACCAAAGAAGAAGATGATCGTCTTATTGCTTACATCAGAGCTCATGGTGAAGGTTGCTGGCGGTCACTCCCCAAAGCCGCCGGCCTCCTCCGCTGCGGCAAAAGCTGCCGCCTCCGGTGGATCAACTACCTCCGCCCTGATCTCAAACGTGGCAACTTCTCTGAAGAAGAAGATGAACTCATCATCAAACTCCATAGCCTCCTTGGCAACAAGTAGGTTACTTTTTTTTCAAGATTTCTTCAAATTTTTTATCTTTTTTTTTTTTTTTTTTTTTTTTGTAAACAAACGATACCCATATCCCAAAATTAAATTTTTTAATTTTCCAAAAAAAAAAACACCTTTGAAGTCTTTTTTTTTTTCAAGATTTTTTCAAATTTCTAATCTTTATTTGTAAAAAACAATACCCATATCCCAAAATTAAATTTTTTAATTTTCCAAAAAAAAGAATAAAAAAAAACTTTTTAAGTCTTTTTTTCAAGATTTTTTGAAATTTCTAATCTTTATTTGTAAAAAAACAATACCCATATCTCAAAGTTTAATTTTTTTAATTTCCCAAAAAAAAGGTTATTATTTTAATTTTTTTTTCAAGATTTCTTCAAATTTTCAATCGTTATCTATAAACAAACTATACCCGTATTTCAAATTTAATTTTTTTAATTCTCAAAAGAAATATTATTATTTATTGTTTATTAACAACCCTTTTTTGAAAAAAAAAAATAGGTGGTCTTTGATAGCCGGAAGATTACCAGGGAGAACAGATAATGAGATAAAGAATTACTGGAATACCCACATCAGAAGAAAGCTTTTAAACAGAGGAATTGATCCGGCAACTCACCGGCCACTAACCGGTTCCGACAACCATCAAAATAATATCACCACCGTCGCCGCCGGTAACTCCTCACCGGACGTTACCACCACAACCACCATCTCATTTGCACCCACCACACCCATTTCAACCCATCTTATTAAACATGAAGTTGAAGATATTAAAATCATTAATAATAATGATTCTCTTGATAACCGGAAAATCAAGAATCACTCGCCGGAAAATCAAGAAAGATGCCCAGATTTGAATTTGGAGTTAAGAATTGGAATAGGCCCAGCACAAGAACAAAACAACGCCATGTCATCATCATACATGCCACATCAGCAACAGTCAGTTGAGTATCACCGTCAGAAATTGGTGACCGGCGGGAGAACTTCCGGCGGTGCTATTATATGCTTTGCGTGCAGTATGGGTATACAGAATAGTAAGGAATGCAGTTGTACAAGTAGTAACAGCACTGGTTATGGTTATGATTTCTTAGGTATGAAAAATGTTGGCTTGGACTACAGAAGTTTGGAGATGAAATGATTTTTTTTTAATTGGGTAATTTTTTTAACTTAAAATGTTTTGTATATGTCTAGACTTTGTTTTATTGTATAATTATATTTATAATATATAATAAGTTAAATCATTTTAAGAAAAGAAATGGTGATTATATATCCCATATTCCCATGTGCAATGTCAAACTTTTACGTTGTAAGATGCATTTAGCAAAACATAATTGAGGAAACTCATGATTTATGTATATTGTATTGTATCTAGAAACTCTATAAATAAATAGAAATATTAGTTTTATCAAATGATTCCTAAGATGTTTATATAATAACTAGTAAATTTATCCACGCGATGCGGCGACGCCAAAACTTAGGGCATGTTTGGCTAAGCTTTTTGAAACAACTTATTGACTTATTGGCTTTTTGGAAAAGTTAGTATGGAGTGATTTATTGACTTATTGGCTTTTTTCTCTCACATACATCCTCATTGCCAAACATCATTTTGGAGCTTATGACTTTTCAAAAAGCCAATAAATTAATAAGTTGTTTCAAAAAGCTTAGCCAAACATGCCCTTAAACTAACTCAAATTTATACCATCTAATGAAAACGTATGACTTGTTTCCGAACAAAATTTATGTCAAAACGTAAACCAACTAAAAACTAGACAAAAAATTAAGCATGGAACGTATTATATTTGGCCTGACTTGTTTGCGAAAGAAACTTACGTTGAAACATGAACCAACTTAAATTTATACCGACATATACATAAAAATAAACACGTAAGAAAATAATGCTATTTATGTTAAAGAATGGTGTGGCGCCCTGCAGTGGAGTTGAAGCGTAGAGTAACTCGAATTTACTGTATAATGAAAACGTATTATAACTGAACTGACTCGTTTTTGAAAATAATCTATTTCGAAATAACGTAGATCATCTGAAAACAAACATAAAAATAAACACGAAAATGGATTATATTTGACCCGACTTATTTCTAAAAAAATGTTATAGCAAAACATAAATCAACTTAATTTATATCGATAAATATGTATGTATACAAAGTTTTTAAAAATTTTAAAGGGTTACAAGTGCTCATACAGAAATTTGAGTAATAACGATAAAAAGCAGAAAAAGTTAAGAGATAATGATAACAATAATAAAAAAATAATAAAGAAAAGACAAAATAAAGAAAAATATAATAAAACTACTGTACGTATATCTCACTGGAATTTGTAAATATATAGAATAGAATAGTATAAATGATAATGTTTCTCTCTACTAATACGTTTTGATCAATCTAAAATTACCTCTATTTAACACCAAGTATAAATGGTTATTACGATTCTTACAGTTTTTCACTTGAGTTTATTTTAGATTTATCATACCTATGTATTTTATAATTAATATAATATGAGTTCATAATTTGCATAAACATAACAAAATTTTAAAAATGCATAAGTTACAAACTTAGAATAACATTATTGTAATAGAATTAATTACTACCAAAGCTGCAGCAAAGCAACAACAAAATAGCGTTTAATCAATGTCATTAGGGTTCATGGTGGCATGAATGGTTCTCTAGTTCCTTGTGTTTTGGAGAAACAAACCAGATTTCATATGATTTCTGAACAGCGTGAAAGTGATTCTCATTGAGTTGCTTCAATCGTATTGGAAATGAGAAGGAACCGGCTAGAACACTGTTCTTTTGTTGCTTGGAATAAAACATGTAACCTTGGGTTATTATGTGTAGGGTTTCTTAAGTTTAGTAGGCAACATTCCTAACGTACTCATCACATGATAAGCATATGAGTTAAAGTTAAAAAGAAAATGGATGGTGTTAGAGGTGCCAATGAAATTGGAACAACTAACAAAAAATTTTAGAGGTAAAACAATATTTTATTCTTTTTGGAGGAAAATAGATGTTATCTCGCAACCTGTAAGGTAAAACTCAAGAAGAAGATGAGCAATTAGAATTCTTGGTTTTCAACTTTGTCCTATGGAACATGTGTAACTAGCTAACTAAATTAACAAAGATATCTCTAATAAAGATATCTCCATTTCAGCTACGCCCCGCTTGCGGTATACGCATATAATGTATATATGTCTCGCTTGCGGTATACGCATATAATGTATATATGTGTGGGCATGTGTGGGCCATCGGGGGGCAAAAGTGAAAGTGCACTAATTTTAACATTATTTACGAATTTCGTGAAAATAACGTTAAAAACTGAGAACGGTTAATCATGCATCATGTGGTGGCGTTGATAGCTGAAAGACAAAAGGGTACATGCACTAATCGGTCTTTGTCCCGTTTGCTGAGTGTTATGTGCCTTATGTCCAAGGTTTGATGCAAAACTACTATCGAGCCGGGGGTCTCACTGGAAGCAGCATTTCTATTCCTATGGGGTATAGGTAAGGCTGTCTACATCTTAGTTACCCTTATCAGACCCTACCTTTGCTTTGCTATTGGTGATATTTACTGAGTATGATGATGATAATCTCCATTTCAGTACTGTTAAACTTATTTTAATCAACCACAATTTATATTTTTTATGAGCTTTAAACTAGAGCTTTAAATTCTTTTGAGTCTTGATTACCCCCCGTGTGAATTATTCAAAGTGGAATTTACAAAGAAATTACAAAGTTGATTAGAGGTGTTGATTATGTATTTTGTAAAATCAATTTGAGTTGTAATTGTAAATACTTGTAGTAATAATTAATTGGGGACTGAAAAAAGAACCAATTACACGAATTATTAATTAACGTATTAAACCTCAATCAGTGCTGGAGCTTGACCAAAGGTTTCGAGGGGGCGTAAAGTGATGGGACCGAATTTTTTTTCCTATCGTTATGTTTCGGGTCGGGTTAGGTCGGCTATTCAATTCAAGTCGAGTCAAATAATAATAGTTCCAAATAAAACTAACAAAAAATTCATTCATTCAAAGAACCCGTTCTTGCACATAGAAAAACTAAATATTGCATTCCTATAATCCAATTAACAATTAACATGGTGGTGGAACCGCGAATCACTGAATTGCAAATGGATAAGGATGGCACCACTTCCCAAATTGTGAAATTGGCCCAAAAGTCTTACCGGAGAACTGAAGAAACAGAAGTCAGAACCAAAAGTCTTGTGGCAGGATGCAGAAACAAAAAGCTACGGCGGCTGGGAAAAAAGATAAATAATATTTGATAATTAATAATTTGGTATTAAGTTTGTTGTGTGGTGGGTAATCTAGGGTTAAACAAATAAAATAACAGTTAAAATATATTTACCAAATTACCCACCATTTAGGAAAAATAATCGGGTGGGCGATCCTATATAAATTTTAAATTTTCGGACAAAAAATCGGACCATATACACACTTCTAGCCGAAACATTGGGGGTGGGCGGGTGCACCCCCGGGTAACCATAATGCTTCGCCCCTGACCTCAATGAATCTGATTTGTTATTTAAGAACTGTAGGTTAGTGAGATCGATTCGTGGACTTATGCTGAGAATTAATGCATTTTTATTTTGCTATCGTGCTTAAGGTGCGGATAATCCGACTCATTCTACTATATACAGTGGATCACTTTGCAACCTCTTTTGTTATATTGTTACACCCTAAACCAGTTTAACCTTAAAACAACGCAGCGGAATTTCGAGTCTGAAAATTTCTTTCATGACATACATCTTGACATTCTAAAAATTCATTTTAGAATATAAGAACATAACTTATTAACACTAAATTACATATTTAAACATTCACGTACAATCTGTCTTGTGACTCGATCCTCGATCTCCAATCCTTGGATATCCTCATGACTGGTACTACCTGCGCTCACCACATAAAGTTCATACTTTAGTACGCATTATAAACATACAAGGTTTGTTCACGTTTACTTCTCGTTTCATTTACTCTTTACATTCCAGCTTTTCCATCCTGTCATACCATCCGTGGTGAGACTTCTTTGCTATTCCTGCATTTCACTTATAACTCCATGTATACGAATAAACAACGTAAACACTTGATCGTACCAAAAGACTTACATACACACCTAAACTTCATACTCATTATCCCCATACATACATATGTATCCACATACATGCCATCCTACATGCAACCTTACACATAAATACATATCAATCATTCTACATGTATCTACATTTCTACATACCTTCATCGTTACGTACGGCCATGACATCCCACATATATGCATACACACATACCTACATACGTACATACACATACATACTTATTACATACCTTCATACAAACCTACATACGTGCATACTTTCGTACGTACCCACTTGCGTACATATACATACTACCTACATACACACCTACGTACATACACTTAGATTTATAAAACATACATACGTACATGTCTACATACTTACTTACATATATATACATAATCACCTATTTCAACATACCCAACTCACACTTACCTATTCATATACGTCTTCATATATGCGCGTGTACTTCTTCACACACTTATAATCTCACATACGTTTGCGCATACATGCTTACATACGCTTCTACACACATGTTAGATACACTCAAACATACATACATACCTAACAAGTGTGGGCATACACTTAAATTCATAAAAACGTAAGTTGAACTAGTCGTACATAACTTAAAACACGTTTAAACGAGTTCCCAAGCCGAAACGAGACATAAAAATAATTTTTCCGGATAACACACCCGTCGCGCGACGCGACGGGCCGTCGCGCTACGCGACCCCCCTATTTCAGCAGAAAGATTGCAGCTGTTGCTGCATATTCCCTGCACGTCCGGATTTTACGGAAACGAGCATAACTTCCTCATTTTTGATCCGTTTTACCCGATTCTTTTTCCTACGCGTCCGTAATTTAATTCTCCATCTAATGGAACTAAAATCCAACATCCGACTTAATATAATTTCCGACTTTTAACTCTTCGGCTTATTACCCTTTTACCACTTTTCGACCCATTCATGCATACGTCAACATAACTTGTTCATTTTACCAAAACCTCTTATAAACATAATAATATAAGTGACGTCTATCATAAATTACCAAATTCTTGGATGTCTTGCATCCTCTTAACACCTTATCGTTCATATGCTTATTTTTGACCCGTTAAGGGTATTCGTACATTAATTGGTCTACGACTAACCAAACCGTAATCCCCACTTCCATACTTGTCCAAAACATTACACTAATCGGATAACTTGCTTCAAAACTACTTTTAAGCTCGTTTACCCCAAAATACCCATCAAGGGCATTTTGGTCAACCTTAAACCCATCATTTACGACGAAAGACTTTAACACATATTTGACTTCAAACATCATGTTTAATTCATTACAACACTTTATTACTTACTGGTACTAAGAAGTGATTACGGAAATCACTTACCTTATGCGTCCGTGCTCGTATCCGATTCCTTGCCTCTTCTTGACCCGTTAACACCTCATGCGTGAGTCCGTCTCTACGTGATTCCTATACTTTCATTTCATCGAAATCACGCTCTTATTAGCATACACCTTTGTACATGTAACAATCATATCACTTGCATAATACATACTTAACTTTCCTTAGTCATTTCTAACAAGCATTAAAATACATAATCAACTTCATATAATCATATCCGTATACGTTAAACTCATGTAACTCATCATGTCATTACATTTAACACGGATTGCTATAACATGTACCATACGACTTCCCATCAACCTACATTTACGACAACGAGTCAAGTCATGTTTCTTATACTTAGTTGACTTTCAAAAGTCAACTATTAACCATACTTAACTATCGACTTATCATCATATACCCGTAACATCATAATCGACTATACGGACGACACTATATACATTTCATCATACAATTGATGTGAGTACTACCTTTTAAACATAACGTACAACTATTTCATGCACAATTCTTCTAAACTCATACATAACCCATCAAAACCATCTACTAATCATCATGTATCATTCCAAATGAACATTAAACATAACATCAGCATATTCCTATACTTTCATCTAACAATAATTCATCACACCCACATAATACATCAATCATTCAACAAGACTTGAACATAGGAGGTGATTCTAGTCATCATCTTCACCCTAACTAACGGGTGTCACCTCTAAACATCAAATTAACGCAAACCTTTCATAACCCATGTTCTACACGAGGATTCTAACCCTTGTACATGATTGATTTCATATTAACTCACGGATTAGAACATAACCCACTTCACCCATGATCACCAATCTTAGATTTAAAACATACCTTATGATCCTCTCGTGTTGGTGATCATTAATCCATGCTCGGTTATGGATTTGGGCCTTGATTCATCCTTCAAATCGAAGCTTTTGAAGAACTAGGGTTTTGGGGCTCTTGAGAGCCCCTGCTCGATCTTTCCAGAACACACGTATGTGTGTGTTTGTGTGTGTCAAGTTATTTTATAACTTACTTTCATTTGTTCCAATTTAGCCCCTCGGGTTTACCTTTAAAACATAACTGACACTACCTTCGTCATTTAATACTTTTGACCATACCCTTAACTAGGTTAAATAGCCTAGTTATTTATTTCATGACGTGTCACATAAGAACATACGACAATTATTAACATTCAGATTTTTGGGGCGTTACAAGTCTACCACCCTTAAACAAGGTTTCGTCCCCGAAACCTTTCTCACTTTCATCAAACACACACATTATCTTTTCTTCTAGTCCAACCATACGACTACTAGCCCATACTTTCCTGATCATTCTTTCTTATATCATTTTCATTTTCATTTACTTGACCTGTCAATAACTGGTTAATACACATACTCTTCCGTCCTTTAATATGATCCTTTCTTAATGGATCTAATATCTCCATCTCACCCCTACAAATTTACATTCTCTACATACTTTGTATAACATTTAACTTTTGTTTTGTTATCACGACAAAACTATTATTACATAATCACGCCTACGTGCTTAATTCTAACGTTAACCTCATTCTACATTTTCTACAGTTACGTATACCTTGCATACCTTTATTTTATCTTTATATCATTCCGTTCATTTCACATTACTATTGCTTCCACTTCATGCATTACTTAATTCACTTGTACAAATAGTTCATATCTCTCAAATCATGAGTTAAACATTTTACTAACCTCTTTTTCATTTCCCAAACCACGATCCGCAACCCAGATCGATCATCTTCTCCTCGCGTACTAGCCGTACAGGCCAGGTTTCATTCATTCACATAACGAGCTTCCGCTCGTGCACGTCCTTTCACCAATACGATTGGTTTCATTACATCAATAGTTCTAACATTATCATCAACAACATCAGCGGTTAGCATATGTCATTCAAACATTCATTACACTAGGTGATTACCCACCTATAACTCTTCTACAATTTCCTACGTGCCTGCTATAACGTGCCACACATTCTATTTCTTACATACAATCCTTTCATTCAATTAATCATTTCGCCAACTGAAGTACACGCTCGTACTTCCTTCCATTCATACTTACTTGCGAAAACTTTATTACATCGTCTCAATATTTCTTACCAAACTTACCATTCCCGCCCCTACTTAAATTATTGTTCGGGTCACAGCCCGTCATCATTCCGACTTTTAAGAGTCAATTACTCACATATCTTACGCGTAACTTATACAAAACTTCGTCTATTATACTATCACTTTTTACTTTATACTTATTCTCTATGACCCTTTCGACTCAATCATGGTCAAACTATCGACATCTTCTTCGGCGGATTAATTTCATCTTTTTATATTTTTGAATCCGTCTCACGGATTCAGACGCATCATTCATGCTTTTTCATTCATTGAATCCGCCTTACGGATTCAAACATTACATTCATGCCTTTTATCCTTGAACCCGCCTCGCGGATTCAAACATTACATTCATACCTTCCCTCCTTGAATCCGTCTCACGGATTCAATCATTTCATTCATACCTTTCCTCCTTGAATCCGTCTCACGGATTCAAACATATCATCCATGTCTTTCATCCTTGAATCCATCTCACGGATTCAAACATATCGTTCATGCCTTTCATCCTTGAATCCATCTCACGGATTCAAACATTGCATTCATACCTTTCATTCCCTGAATCCGTCTTACGGATTCAAACATATTATTCGTATCTCGTTGATCCGCACTTAATCACGGATTCAACATTCTTCATTCTTATCAGACATGTTTTTTCATTCTTACATAGTACTCTCAATTTCCCGAGAGTCTTACTTCCCATTTCACCCACACGCCTGCCTGTTACCCAACTCTACCGGACATACCTGTAACAATTATCATGAACTCACGAACGTCATACGTTTCTCGTGTACTGGCCAGGTACACAATCCACATAGTAGTTTCGTGCCTTCATGTAATTATCACCTTATGTCCGTAGACTTAGGTTTCGGCGCGTGTATCGCTTCCAATACTTCATTACTATACTATCATTGTCTTTCATCTTAATATTTTCCTTCCCTTTATGAACTTTACCATTACCTACATCCACATATTAAATTCACATACCTGGGCTCATTTGCCTATTTGTCTTATTACCTCTTTGCCTGCCTTAGTATTCATCCTAAACTGCATTCACGGATCATCCTCTTCCAACACTTATGCTTACCTTGCACATACGAAATCGTCAGTTTCTATATACGTATACATAACTACATACTTTCATCAACCTTTACCTTTGGATCTTGATCGAGTCTTAGATTGTACGGATTTCTTATCTCAAGAGCACACAAGTTTGAGTTCAAGTACTTACCTTCTCGTACTTGATTCCCTCAAACCAGGGCTCTGATACCAACTTGTTACACCCTAAACCAGTTTAACCTTAAAACAACGCAGCGGAATTTCGAGTCTGAAAATTTCTTTCATGACATACATCTTGACATTCTAAAAATTCATTTTAGAATATAAGAACATAACTTATTAACACTAAATTACATATTTAAACATTCACGTACAATCTGTCTTGTGACTCGATCCTCGATCTCCAATCCTTGGATATCCTCATGACTGGTACTACCTGCGCTCACCACATAAAGTTCATACATTAGTACGCATTATAAACATACAAGGTTTGTTCACGTTTACTTCTCGTTTCATTTACTCTTTACATTCCAGCTTTTCCATCCTGTCATACCATCCGTGGTGAGACTTCTTTGCTATTCCTGCATTTCACTTATAACTCCATGTATACGAATAAACAACGTAAACACTTGATCGTACCAAAAGACTTACATACACACCTAAACTTCATACTCATTATCCCCATACATACATATGTATCCACATACATGCCATCCTACATGCAACCTTACATATAAATACATATCAATCATTCTACATGTATCTACATTTCTACATACCTTCATCGTTACGTACGGCCATGACATCCCACATATATGCATACACACATACCTACATACGTACATACACATACATACTTATTACATACCTTCATACAAACCTACATACGTGCATACTTTCGTACGTACCCACTTGCGTACATATACATACTACCTACATACACACCTACGTACATACACTTAGATTTATAAAACATACATACGTACATGTCTACATACTTACTTACATATATATACATAATCACCTATTTCAACATACCCAACTCACACTTACCTATTCATATACGTCTTCATATATGCGCGTGTACTTCTTCACACACTTATAATCTCACATACGTTTGCGCATACATGCTTACATACGCTTCTACACACATGTTAGATACACTCAAACATACATACATACCTAACAAGTGTGGGCATACACTTAAATTCATAAAAACGTAAGTTGAACTAGTCGTACATAACTTAAAACACGTTTAAACGAGTTCCCAAGCCGAAACGAGACATAAAAATAATTTTTCCGGATAACACACCCGTCGCGCGACGCGACGGGCCGTCGCGCTACGCGACCCCCCTATTTCAGCAGAAAGATTGCAGCTGTTGCTGCATATTCCCTGCACGTCCGGATTTTACGGAAACGAGCATAACTTCCTCATTTTTGATCCGTTTTACCCGATTCTTTTTCCTACGCGTCCGTAATTTAATTCTCCATCTAATGGAACTAAAATCCAACATCCGACTTAATATAATTTCCGACTTTTAACTCTTCGGCTTATTACCCTTTTACCACTTTTCGACCCATTCATGCATACGTCAACATAACTTGTTCATTTTACCAAAACCTCTTATAAACATAATAATATAAGTGACGTCTATCATAAATTACCAAATTCTTGGATGTCTTGCATCCTCTTAACACCTTATCGTTCATATGCTTATTTTTGACCCGTTAAGGGTATTCGTACATTAATTGGTCTACGACTAACCAAACCGTAATCCCCACTTCCATACTTGTCCAAAACATTACACTAATCGAATAACTTGCTTCAAAACTACTTTTAAGCTCGTTTACCCCAAAATACCCATCAAGGGCATTTTGGTCAACCTTAAACCCATCATTTACGACGAAAGACTTTAACACATATTTGACTTCAAACATCATGTTTAATTCATTACAACACTTTATTACTTACTGGTACTAAGAAGTGATTACGGAAATCACTTACCTTATGCGTCCGTGCTCGTATCCGATTCCTTGCCTCTTCTTGACCCGTTAACACCTCATGCGTGAGTCCGTCTCTACGTGATTCCTATACTTTCATTTCATCGAAATCACGCTCTTATTAGCATACACCTTTGTACATGTAACAATCATATCACTTGCATAATACATACTTAACTTTCCTTAGTCATTTCTAACAAGCATTAAAATACATAATCAACTTCATATAATCATATCCGTATACGTTAAACTCATGTAACTCATCATGTCATTACATTTAACACGGATTGCTATAACATGTACCATACGACTTCCCATCAACCTACATTTACGACAACGAGTCAAGTCATGTTTCTTATACTTAGTTGACTTTCAAAAGTCAACTATTAACCATACTTAACTATCGACTTATCATCATATACCCGTAACATCATAATCGACTATACGGACGACACTATATACATTTCATCATACAATTGATGTGAGTACTACCTTTTAAACATAACGTTGTAACACCCCGAAAATTTGCGTCCTATAATGTATTTTCCCTATTACGGGCTTGGGATACGGTAATATAAATACCGCATGTTCAGGTATGGGATTCAAAGACCAATGAGTCGGGAAATCCAAATAACCTGTTTTAATTCGTATTGCTTGACTGAAACATTGGGGATTAATGCGACCGTGTCCTGGATATCCTTGACTCATGATTTGCAATGGCCACGACCTAAGCACGGGGTGTAGGCATACACCTGACAGATGCCATATGTATATACCAATATGGGATTCCCAATAGGGGAATAGTGGTGTGTCGGTTAATCATGAACCGACATAGTTTCGGGCCCTACATGTAGAGCAAGTTATGTAAAACTGATAACATGAAATATAGTTTGTCTCAAGTATAAAATATAAATTTTGCCTTGTGCATTCTAATCAAAGTGTCGAAACATTTACGTGTCTTGCGCACCTAAACAAATTTTCATAAACTCTTTTCAAATGAGTCGGTTGAGTGTATTTACCAGTGAAAACTGACGTATTTTCAAAAGTCTAAGTGACAGGTACACGTACGTAATAGGCTGGAAGCGGCTCAGGACGTTACTAAAGAATCTTGCAAGTTCTAGACGTCTAAAGTCTGTTGAACAATGATAATGTTTTAAGATCCGCCTGTGGATCCTTTACTTTCCGTTGTAATACTTGGATATTACTTTATATTCGGATTGTAATATAATTATCTTTTGCTTCCGCTGTGCATTTAATTATTGTGTTGTTTGACTATTATGTTGCCAACCACGTCACGATACTCCCCTACCGGGCCCATCGGTGACACGTGGAAATTTGGGGTGTGACAGGTTGGTATCAGAGCCAACACTGAGTGAATTAAACACTAGCCTTTTGTGTTTAATCTCAGTTACACAGTTGCACATTCTTGAGTCTAGACGAGAACATAGGACAAATTCAAATTTCGTTTTATTTTGTCCTTATTTGGTTCCTTTGTTATTTATAAGATTAGCTCTTGTATGGGCGAGTCATTTTCGGTAGAAGTCCCGATTAGGGCAACCATATACTTGTTTAGATTTTTGAAGGAACGATTATATTTAAAATATCATTTCTATATTATAAGATCTACCATTATAATAAAATGGCAAAATCTAAAAGGACAAGACCTAGCCATATGTCACATTAAGACAGGGCCAAGATGGTAGTTCCACAATTAGATTAAGATCCTTATTAACATCTCGATTTAAAATTTTGTTCTGCGTTAATTATTAAAAAGAATCTTAAAGGTAAAACCTAGCCTAAATGTCACTGCATACAAGGCCGAGATGGTAGAACCTATTCAAGAGATTCAAATCCTTATTAAACATATGAAAGCATAATTACATGCTCGACAAAGTGTGATACGATAAAATCACATAAGTCCTTTTTATGGAAGTATTCTAAATCCTTATTTATATAAGCATCCCATATGGATGAAGTGCCCACGGGCTATAATTAACGTCCTCTGAGACTAAAAGACAATTCTATAATAAACTCACCAATAGACTATTGTCGATATGTTACAGTTCAAGCTACATGGCAGACTCAAACGAGGTCAACAGTCACCCAGGGATAGTACCTGATAATGCCCGAGTAAACGTAGAGGGTGCAGAATTACAAGCAATGATAGATAATGCGGTTAATAGGGCTATGGATAGACAACACCATGGATCAAGTGGTACCCATACGAGGACCCATTCTGCATCACACACTAGAACACCCTCCAGGACCCACACTGCCCACAACAGTAATTCTCACCACTCCTCGAATCAAAGGAGTAATCCATCCCAAAGAGTTCCACAGAATCAAGAACCTCGTAATAGGGGTTGCACCTATAAGTACTTTGTTTCGTGCAAACCCAGGGACTTCACTGGGGAAAAAGGAGCTGTTGATTGCATGACTTGGATGGACGAAATGGAAACGGTTGTGGATATTAGTGGTTGTGATGATAGGGATATTGTGAAATTTGTGTCACAATCTTTCAAAGGAGAGGCATTAGCTTGGTGGAAATCTTTGATCCAAGCTACAGGGAAAGTCCCGTTATATAATATGACCTGGGAACAGTTCATGACGCTGATCAAAGAAAACTATTGCCCTCAACACGAGGTTGAGAAGATTGAGACTGAATTCTTGACTTTAGTCATGGAGAACTTAGATTGTCAAGCATACCTTACAAGTTTCAATACCAAGTCTCGATTGGTTCCTTATTTGGTCACACCGGAACCAAAGCGAATTGCTCGCTTCATTGGGGGTTTAGCCCCAGAAATAAAGGCAAGTGTGAAAGCATCGAGACCCACTACCTTCAGGTCAACGGCAGAATTGTCGCTATCTCTCACACTGGATGTGGTTAGAAACAAGGCTGCCAAGGCCTCTGAAGATGGGAAGCGTAAAAGGGAGGAGAATAATTCCCAGAATCCTAAGAAGAACAAATCCGAGTTCAACAATGACCAGCAGGATTCCGACAAGAAGCCTACATGCAAAACTTGCAAAAGAAGACATTGGGGACAGTGTCGATCAAACCAAAAGATAAAGCAATGTGGCATCTGCAAAAGAACTGGCCACCAGTCCCACGAATGTAGGGACATAAAGAATGCAAGCTGTTTCAGATGTGGTGAAAAGGGCCACATCAGTACTAATTGCCCGGAGGCTGCCCAGGGAGGAGCAGCTAAGTCTGGGATGGATAAGAAAGGAAACGCCTAAACTACCAGTTGAAGGCCAGAGACAGTGCATATCAATAAGAAGGTACGTCCTTACCTTTTAGCATCAGTTGTATCTGCTAAGTATTTTTTTTACGTTAATGTAAGGAATAATAAACCTTTAGTAAACCATAAGCTTAGCAAACTTTTGGTTGCATACTTAAGGACTCAATATATTGATAAAAATCGAGTGGTTGCCTTAAAAAAAAAATCAAGTCCATATTGTGAGTGATAAGAAGCAATTAATTATCAAGACTCCTTATGAGACAACCCTCGTAATTACACGTGTCCATACGCTTAATTAATATTAAACAAAAAAAAATGGTGGAACTGGCCGTCCCCGGAATCGAACCTGGGTCTAGGCCGGCCGCACCCTTTCGCGCGCCTAGCCAACTGAGCTAGGTGCCTAGTTTGTGAAACTTCCATTATTTATTAGATATAAGCACTTGTACAATAAACTTCCTTATCATTTATCAATGATAATTCCTGCTAAGTGTCCTGTTTTAATACAGGCAATAATAAATCTTCATGAACCATAAATTTAGCAAAATTTTTATTATTATCCACAAGGTATAACTACCAAGGAAACCATAGTAACCGATTCTTATAGATCGGCAAGGAATCCTTTCGAAAATCTAAGAGCACTCTTTCTTTGCATAGAGTACGACAACATATGTTATTTTAATTATTTTCTCATTGCTTTCTATCTTCTGCGAATGCCTAACTATGTTTGATAAAAGTGCCATATGAGGATTGGCGTATCTTAGTGTGTCCCATAGATTGCTTCCATGCCTGATCAGTATGGAGGTTTAATACATGGAACCCCTGAGACATCCCAATGGTCATATCATACTATGGTCGACTAGTAGTATTCAAAGAAGATATCCAATATAAAATGTCCCTATATGTATCCCTACTTAGGGCACCCTTACATTTGTAAAATGAATGTGTCATTTATCTGACACCGACATCGATAGATGAACCAAAGCCAGAGAACACGGACAATTATGACATCTCTATGTGTGTCATGATTATTTTCTTCATAGGAATTACCATGTTTACCTCCTGAGAGGCAAGAGGATGTTAGGACAAACATCCCGCTTAGGGCTACAGTTACTGTAAAAGCCGTATATCTGTTAGTACCAACGGAATAGGAATAACTAAGAGCCAAATCGATAAGTTTTTAGAGAAGGTTTCTTAAAGCCAAAATTCAAAGTTCTAAGAACACCGATTTTTAGTAAATAAGAAAGACAGTTCATTTTGCTTGTGCATTGATTACCGCAACCCTAACTAGGCAACAATTAGGAATCGCCATCCGCTGCCCAGGATTGTCGATCTGTTCGACTAACGGCAAGGATTAGCTATTCCCTAAACATTAGCTAAGCAGTGGTTGGAATAACCACCTCACCTTAAAATAAGCTTTTCTATAATAATTAATAAGTAAGTATTAAGGCTACTCCTTTGGAGACCTAGTATAGATGGAATGTTAAACATCTATTGTTAGATAGAGAATTGGTAAGTCCAATTATCAAGATCTGAAAGTTGCCTGGGGGACAACAAATAAGATTATACAAATCCATAATCGATTGTAGGTTGCCAGTATATGGCAGGAAATCAAGGAGTTATGAAAATAGCAAACTTCCTAAGTTCTTGTTAAGGAATGTGGGTTAACAAAAGATATCACCAGGAAGGGTGTACCAAATTTGTGAAAATATCAGGCTAGTTAAGCTCTGAATATATGGAAATCATTCGAAGGAAATCGAATGTATCAAGATCAAGTAGCTTGTAAGCTAAAACCTACTTAAGGAGTTTGACGGAGCTCGCAATACATTGCACACTAGTGACTGAAGGATGTGTTCCGCCAATAAGTCAAGAAGCACTATCACATAATGATATGCAGAATTTTGAGATAATGAGCATCCTGTATCGATTGAGGATCGACAGGTCAAGAAGCTCCAAAAGGATACATACGCCTAATATAAGGGCCACTTCGGGAGCTTGGAAAGACTCCAGATATGCTATAAAAGTTAAGTCCCTTATGCGACAAAGAGTACTTCCAGCATTCTAACAAATCTCGAGGTCGAGATTTCTTTTAAGGGGGTGAGGATGTAACACCCCGAAAATTTGCGTCCTATAATGTGTTGACACGTGTCATAGGTTTGAACGTGTGAAAGAATGTTCTTGAAGGACTAAAGTTGACAAACAGTGAAACTGTGTAAATAGAAGGGTTCAAAGTGTCAACAATGAATAAATATACTTTGCAATAACCTTACATGATGTTTATAACCTTAAACGAATAGATCATGGATCATACGAAGCGAATTGTGAAAGAAAGTGAGAGATTACAAACTACAGGGGTTAAATGTGTCAACATGTTTAAGATATACCTCTGAGTGACCTTTTAGCAAACCCGAAGCCTTGTAACGATTAAATGTGCTCACTAGAATGTACCATAAAAATTTCACCAAGTTTCGTTATCGTATGAGCAAGTTGTGATAAAATTCGTGTGTGAGGGTTAGAATCGTCAATAATGAAATTTAGGGCTTTTCAGGTGATCACAAAGTTACCCGAGGACTTAACAAAGTGGGTATAAGTCTTAAAGCCCCATATATTAAATAACAAAGCTTCTTAAGCAAGTTGGGTGGTGAAAACGACCTTTCGGGGGACCAGGGACTGAAATTGCAATTTAGGAAAACTTGTTTGTCAGGTCACCAGGGTCTAGCGTAGCGCTAGCCCTATACCCTTGGCAGTAGCGCTACGCTACTGCCTTATCTGGACAGAAAAGTGTTGTGCAGCTGTGGGTTGATGTTTAAACCGACTTTGATCAAATTCTTGCATACCTTTGGCTTGTCTAAAGTGGTATTTAGCATGTAGGACACATGTTGATCATGTGGTAACATCCCTAGGCTTATTTGTCGATCATCCGTGATGTTTGAAGATGTTATAAGAAGCCACATTTTGCACATACATGAACATCTTCACTTCTGAGCATTTCAAGACCATTCAAGCAGGCCACCAGCAATCCATATCATCCATTAGACAAGTGTAAGTACCCTTGATCTTTCCTAATTCATTCATACTTAGTTTATGGCCTAGAAATCAAACCGTCGTAACTACGGTTTGACTTTTCGATGATAAATAAATGGTCCAGAGATTTGTCGAATCAAAGGTTGTTATAAGTTGGTATTTATATGGTTAATAAACCCCTAAAAGGGCACTCACTAATTCGAATCCTAACTAGGTCGTTTATCGAGTCAAAGGTTATCCGAAAAAGTCAACAGAAACCTTAATCGCATATTTAATGATACGGAAGGCGTATAACCTGTTTTATTAGTCATACAACTTGAAAATAAGTATAATAACTTGTCTACACTTGTTTGATTCGACAACTTTAGGTTTAGAACCGATTCGGAACCGAGATACGCAAAGGTTTGACTTTTGCTTTGACCTCAGTTCTGACCCGATTCTTATAGGTTTAGATATGCCTTAAGGTTCCATTAGGACCTAGTTACATGTGTGTATAAGCCTCTGCGTTTATACCACTCGAATCCCTAATTGTCCGATGTTTCCGTTAAACGCCTAAATATTGACCGTAATGCCCTTATGACCATAAAACGAGATTTTAGAAAATGTAAAAGTGCAAAAGCCTTTAATACTGACTATTGAACATGTCTGCAAAATTTCACGTCAATCGGAAGTCTAGATTAGGAGTTATGCTTAATGGTGTATTTATAAACATGTTATTAATTAAACGGCGCCATTAGCGTAAAACCTATCTAAACTCAGTTGTGACACCAAATCTTTTACCCACTGATGTTAGATAATATTCTAGGATTTTTAAAGATTTTTAATCATTTTTAGACTGATCATAAGCTTGGATTAGCGCCTTAATTCGGTAAATACCGAATATACCCTTTTCGGGTATAAAATGAGTTTTACAAATCCTTTTAACGCCAATCCAATTGCTACTGATTTTAAATAATAAATATAGTGTTTTGAACTTTATAAACGGACCTAGAAACTCAGAATACTATTTTAACCCGTAAATCGCTTAAAACGACGTTATACGCGTATTAAGTGCATAGTAAGGGTTTAAAACCATTTTGCCACATAGGACTTAACACCAACTGATATACCAAGTTAAAATAAACTATTTTACTGAATTATTCAAACCCGGATCACAGAAGCTTAAATGATCCCTTTTATACTCTTTAAAATGACCAAAATACCCCTACGGGGCTTAATATAAGATTTAACTCGTTTTGGGCATTATGGAAGGTATCATTATGATATCACAACATATTTTAAGCATTTTAACTTAGGAAACCTGTTCGTGACCTATTCGGTTACCCGTTACGCGTTATTCGCGTTCGGATCGGTTTATATAACTGGTTTATATAAGTTAGCCGAAACGGGTCAAACCTTATCGGTTTTATCTCAAAATCCAGAATGTGTATAATATACCCATATTATACGAGTCTTCGAACTTGTCGGGTCTAAATCACATTCTATCCGGTCTTCGCTTAATCGTGCGTACGAACCGTATCTTTCTGTAAGACTAACCGGTCTAAGCTTAAGCTTAATTAAAGACCCGTTAGCATTCTAATTAGTTATTTATACCATCATTCCAGACTAGAGCTTTCCGGTAAATTGTACCTACGCTTGCTTAAGTGAATACGGCTGAGTTATAAATTTCTGCTATTTAAGACAGGAGCTAGCTCAGGTAAATACTCTTAACTTATTTTCCCTATTACGGGCTTGGGATACGGTAATATAAATACCGCATGTTCAGGTATGGGATTCAAAGACCAATGAGTCGGGAAATCCAAATAACCTGTTTTAATTCGTATTGCTTGACTGAAACATTGGGGATTAATGCGACCGTGTCCTGGATATCCTTGACTCATGATTTGCAATGGCCACGACCTAAGCACGGGGTGTAGGCATACACCTGACAGATGCCATATGTATATACCAATATGGGATTCCCAATAGGGGAATAGTGGTGTGTCGGTTAATCATGAACCGACATAGTTTCGGGCCCTACATGTAGAGCAAGTTATGTAAAACTGATAACATGAAATATAGTTTGTCTCAAGTATAAAATATAAATTTTGCCTTGTGCATTCTAATCAAAGTGTCGAAACATTTACGTGTCTTGCGCACCTAAACAAATTTTCATAAACTCTTTTCAAATGAGTCGGTTGAGTGTATTTACCAGTGAAAACTGACGTATTTTCAAAAGTCTAAGTGACAGGTACACGTACGTAATAGGCTGGAAGCGGCTCAGGACGTTACTAAAGAATCTTGCAAGTTCTAGACGTCTAAAGTCTGTTGAACAATGATAATGTTTTAAGATCCGCCTGTGGATCCTTTACTTTCCGTTGTAATACTTGGATATTACTTTATATTCGGATTGTAATATAATTATCTTTTGCTTCCGCTGTGCATTTAATTATTGTGTTGTTTGACTATTATGTTGCCAACCACGTCACGATACTCCCCTACCGGGCCCATCGGTGACACGTGGAAATTTGGGGTGTGACAGGTTGGTATCAGAGCCAACACTGAGTGAATTAAACACTAGCCTTTTGTGTTTAATCTCAGTTACACAGTTGCACATTCTTGAGTCTAGACGAGAACATAGGACAAATTCAAATTTCGTTTTATTTTGTCCTTATTTGGTTCCTTTGTTATTTATAAGATTAGCTCTTGTATGGGCGAGTCATTTTCGGTAGAAGTCCCGATTAGGGCAACCATATACTTGTTTAGATTTTTGAAGGAACGATTATATTTAAAATATCATTTCTATATTATAAGATCTACCATTATAATAAAATGGCAAAATCTAAAAGGACAAGACCTAGCCATATGTCACATTAAGACAGGGCCAAGATGGTAGTTCCACAATTAGATTAAGATCCTTATTAACATCTCGATTTAAAATTTTGTTCTGCGTTAATTATTAAAAAGAATCTTAAAGGTAAAACCTAGCCTAAATGTCACTGCATACAAGGCCGAGATGGTAGAACCTATTCAAGAGATTCAAATCCTTATTAAACATATGAAAGCATAATTACATGCTCGACAAAGTGTGATACGATAAAATCACATAAGTCCTTTTTATGGAAGTATTCTAAATCCTTATTTATATAAGCATCCCATATGGATGAAGTGCCCACGGGCTATAATTAACGTCCTCTGAGACTAAAAGACAATTCTATAATAAACTCACCAATAGACTATTGTCGATATGTTACAGTTCAAGCTACATGGCAGACTCAAACGAGGTCAACAGTCACCCAGGGATAGTACCTGATAATGCCCGAGTAAACGTAGAGGGTGCAGAATTACAAGCAATGATAGATAATGCGGTTAATAGGGCTATGGATAGACAACACCATGGATCAAGTGGTACCCATACGAGGACCCATTCTGCATCACACACTAGAACACCCTCCAGGACCCACACTGCCCACAACAGTAATTCTCACCACTCCTCGAATCAAAGGAGTAATCCATCCCAAAGAGTTCCACAGAATCAAGAACCTCGTAATAGGGGTTGCACCTATAAGTACTTTGTTTCGTGCAAACCCAGGGACTTCACTGGGGAAAAAGGAGCTGTTGATTGCATGACTTGGATGGACGAAATGGAAACGGTTGTGGATATTAGTGGTTGTGATGATAGGGATATTGTGAAATTTGTGTCACAATCTTTCAAAGGAGAGGCATTAGCTTGGTGGAAATCTTTGATCCAAGCTACAGGGAAAGTCCCGTTATATAATATGACCTGGGAACAGTTCATGACGCTGATCAAAGAAAACTATTGCCCTCAACACGAGGTTGAGAAGATTGAGACTGAATTCTTGACTTTAGTCATGGAGAACTTAGATTGTCAAGCATACCTTACAAGTTTCAATACCAAGTCTCGATTGGTTCCTTATTTGGTCACACCGGAACCAAAGCGAATTGCTCGCTTCATTGGGGGTTTAGCCCCAGAAATAAAGGCAAGTGTGAAAGCATTGAGACCCACTACCTTCAGGTCAACGGCAGAATTGTCGCTATCTCTCACACTGGATGTGGTTAGAAACAAGGCTGCCAAGGCCTCTGAAGATGGGAAGCGTAAAAGGGAGGAGAATAATTCCCAGAATCCTAAGAAGAACAAATCCGAGTTCAACAATGACCAGCAGGATTCCGACAAGAAGCCTACATGCAAAACTTGCAAAAGAAGACACTGGGGACAGTGTCGATCAAACCAAAAGATAAAGCAATGTGGCATCTGCAAAAGAACTGGCCACCAGTCCCACGAATGTAGGGACATAAAGAATGCAAGCTGTTTCAGATGTGGTGAAAAGGGCCACATCAGTACTAATTGCCCGGAGGCTGCCCAGGGAGGAGCAGCTAAGTCTGGGATGGATAAGAAAGGAAACGCCTAAACTACCAGTTGAAGGCCAGAGACAGTGCATATCAATAAGAAGGTACGTCCTTACCTTTTAGCATCAGTTGTATCTGCTAAGTATTTTTTTTTACGTTAATGTAAGGAATAATAAACCTTTAGTAAACCATAAGCTTAGCAAACTTTTGGTTGCATACTTAAGGACTCAATATAGTGATAAAAATCGAGTGGTTGCCTTAAAAAAAAATCAAGTCCATATTGTGAGTGATAAGAAGCAATTAATTATCAAGACTCCTTATGAGACAACCCTCGTAATTACACGTGTCCATACGCTTAATTAATATTAAACAAAAAAAAAATGGTGGAACTGGCCGTCCCCGAAATCGAACCTGGGTCTAGGCCGGCCGCACCCTTTCGCGCGCCTAGCCAACTGAGCTAGGTGCCTAGTTTGTGAAACTTCCATTATTTATTAGATATAAGCACTTGTACAATAAACTTCCTTATCATTTATCAATGATAATTCCTGCTAAGTGTCCTGTTTTAATACAGGCAATAATAAATCTTCATGAACCATAAATTTAGCAAAATTTTTATTATTATCCACAAGGTATAACTACCAAGGAAACCATAGTAACCGATTCTTATAGATCGGCAAGGAATCCTTTCGAAAATCTAAGAGCACTCTTTCTTTGCATAGAGTACGACAACATATGTTATTTTAATTATTTTCTCATTGCTTTCTATCTTCTGCGAATGCCTAACTATGTTTGATAAAAGTGCCATATGAGGATTGGCGTATCTTAGTGTGTCCCATAGATTGCTTCCATGCCTGATCAGTATGGAGGTTTAATACATGGAACCCCTGAGACATCCCAATGGTCATATCATACTATGGTCGACTAGTAGTATTCAAAGAAGATATCCAATATAAAATGTCCCTATATGTATCCCTACTTAGGGCACCCTTACATTTGTAAAATGAATGTGTCATTTATCTGACACCGACATCGATAGATGAACCAAAGCCAGAGAACACGGACAATTATGACATCTCTATGTGTGTCATGATTATTTTCTTCATAGGAATTACCATGTTTACCTCCTGAGAGGCAAGAGGATGTTAGGACAAACATCCCGCTTAGGGCTACAGTTACTGTAAAAGCCGTATATCTGTTAGTACCAACGGAATAGGAATAACTAAGAGCCAAATCGATAAGTTTTTAGAGAAGGTTTCTTAAAGCCAAAATTCAAAGTTCTAAGAACACCGATTTTTAGTAAATAAGAAAGACAGTTCATTTTGCTTGTGCATTGATTACCGCAACCCTAACTAGGCAACAATTAGGAATCGCCATCCGCTGCCCAGGATTGTCGATCTGTTCGACTAACGGCAAGGATTAGCTATTCCCTAAACATTAGCTAAGCAGTGGTTGGAATAACCACCTCACCTTAAAATAAGCTTTTCTATAACAATTAATAAGTAAGTATTAAGGCTACTCCTTTGGAGACCTAGTATAGATGGAATGTTAAACATCTATTGTTAGATAGAGAATTGGTAAGTCCAATTATCAAGATCTGAAAGTTGCCTGGGGGACAACAAATAAGATTATACAAATCCATAATCGATTGTAGGTTGCCAGTATACGGCAGGAAATCAAGGAGTTATGAAAATAGCAAACTTCCTAAGTTCTTGTTAAGGAATGTGGGTTAACAAAAGATATCACCAGGAAGGGTGTACCAAATTTGTGAAAATATCAGGCTAGTTAAGCTCTGAATATATGGAAATCATTCGAAGGAAATCGAATGTATCAAGATCAAGTAGCTTGTAAGCTAAAACCTACTTAAGGAGTTTGACGGAGCTCGCAATACATTGCACACTAGTGACTGAAGGATGTGTTCCGCCAATAAGTCAAGAAGCACTATCACATAATGATATGCAGAATTTTGAGATAATGAGCATCCTGTATCGATTGAGGATCGACAGGTCAAGAAGCTCCAAAAGGATACATACGCCTAATATAAGGGCCACTTCGGGAGCTTGGAAAGACTCCAGATATGCTATAAAAGTTAAGTCCCTTATGCGACAAAGAGTACTTCCAGCATTCTAACAAATCTCGAGGTCGAGATTTCTTTTAAGGGGGTGAGGATGTAACACCCCGAAAATTTGCGTCCTATAATGTGTTGACACGTGTCATAGGTTTGAACGTGTGAAAGAATGTTCTTGAAGGACTAAAGTTGACAAACAGTGAAACTGTGTAAATAGAAGGGTTCAAAGTGTCAACAATGAATAAATATACTTTGCAATAACCTTACATGATGTTTATAACCTTAAACGAATAGATCATGGATCATACGAAGCGAATTGTGAAAGAAAGTGAGAGATTACAAACTACAGGGGTTAAATGTGTCAACATGTTTAAGATATACCTCTGAGTGACCTTTTAGCAAACCCGAAGCCTTGTAACGATTAAATGTGCTCACTAGAATGTACCATAAAAATTTCACCAAGTTTCGTTATCGTATGAGCAAGTTGTGATAAAATTCGTGTGTGAGGGTTAGAATCGTCAATAATGAAATTTAGGGCTTTTCGGGTGATCACAAAGTTACCCGAGGACTTAACAAAGTGGGTATAAGTCTTAAAGCCCCATATATTAAATAACAAAGCTTCTTAAGCAAGTTGGGTGGTGAAAACGACCTTTCGGGGGACCAGGGACTGAAATTGCAATTTAGGAAAACTTGTTTGTCAGGTCACCAGGGTCTAGCGTAGCGCTAGCCCTATACCCTTGGCAGTAGCGCTACGCTACTGCCTTATCTGGACAGAAAAGTGTTGTGCAGCTGTGGGTTGATGTTTAAACCGACTTTGATCAAATTCTTGCATACCTTTGGCTTGTCTAAAGTGGTATTTAGCATGTAGGACACATGTTGATCATGTGGTAACATCCCTAGGCTTATTTGTCGATCATCCGTGATGTTTGAAGATGTTATAAGAAGCCACATTTTGCACATACATGAACATCTTCACTTCTGAGCATTTCAAGACCATTCAAGCAGGCCACCAGCAATCCATATCATCCATTAGACAAGTGTAAGTACCCTTGATCTTTCCTAATTCATTCATACTTAGTTTATGGCCTAGAAATCAAACCGTCGTAACTACGGTTTGACTTTTCGATGATAAATAAATGGTCCAGAGATTTGTCGAATCAAAGGTTGTTATAAGTTGGTATTTATATGGTTAATAAACCCCTAAAAGGGCACTCACTAATTCGAATCCTAACTAGGTCGTTTATCGAGTCAAAGGTTATCCGAAAAAGTCAACAGAAACCTTAATCGCATATTTAATGATACGGAAGGCGTATAACCTGTTTTATTAGTCATACAACTTGAAAATAAGTATAATAACTTGTCTACACTTGTTTGATTCGACAACTTTAGGTTTAGAACCGATTCGGAACCGAGATACGCAAAGGTTTGACTTTTGCTTTGACCTCAGTTCTGACCCGATTCTTATAGGTTTAGATATGCCTTAAGGTTCCATTAGGACCTAGTTACATGTGTGTATAAGCCTCTGCGTTTATACCACTCGAATCCCTAATTGTCCGATGTTTCCGTTAAACGCCTAAATATTGACCGTAATGCCCTTATGACCATAAAACGAGATTTTAGAAAATGTAAAAGTGCAAAAGCCTTTAATACTGACTATTGAACATGTCTGCAAAATTTCACGTCAATCGGAAGTCTAGATTAGGAGTTATGCTTAATGGTGTATTTATAAACATGTTATTAATTAAACGGCGCCATTAGCGTAAAACCTATCTAAACTCAGTTGTGACACCAAATCTTTTACCCACTGATGTTAGATAATATTCTAGGATTTTTAAAGATTTTTAATCATTTTTAGACTGATCATAAGCTTGGATTAGCGCCTTAATTCGGTAAATACCGAATATACCCTTTTCGGGTATAAAATGAGTTTTACAAATCCTTTTAACGCCAATCCAATTGCTACTGATTTTAAATAATAAATATAGTGTTTTGAACTTTATAAACGGACCTAGAAACTCAGAATACTATTTTAACCCGTAAATCGCTTAAAACGACGTTATACGCGTATTAAGTGCATAGTAAGGGTTTAAAACCATTTTGCCACATAGGACTTAACACCAACTGATATACCAAGTTAAAATAAACTATTTTACTGAATTATTCAAACCCGGATCACAGAAGCTTAAATGATCCCTTTTATACTCTTTAAAATGACCAAAATACCCCTACGGGGCTTAATATAAGATTTAACTCGTTTTGGGCATTATGGAAGGTATCATTATGATATCACAACATATTTTAAGCATTTTAACTTAGGAAACCTGTTCGTGACCTATTCGGTTACCCGTTACGCGTTATTCGCGTTCGGATCGGTTTATATAACTGGTTTATATAAGTTAGCCGAAACGGGTCAAACCTTATCGGTTTTATCTCAAAATCCAGAATGTGTATAATATACCCATATTATACGAGTATTCGAACTTGTCGGGTCTAAATCACATTCTATCCGGTCTTCGCTTAATCGTGCGTACGAACCGTATCTTTCTGTAAGACTAACCGGTCTAAGCTTAAGCTTAATTAAAGACCCGTTAGCATTCTAATTAGTTATTTATACCATCATTCCAGACTAGAGCTTTCCGGTAAATTGTACCTACGCTTGCTTAAGTGAATACGGCTGAGTTATAAATTTCTGCTATTTAAGACAGGAGCTAGCTCAGGTAAATACTCTTAACTTATTTTCCCTATTACGGGCTTGGGATACGGTAATATAAATACCGCATGTTCAGGTATGGGATTCAAAGACCAATGAGTCGGGAAATCCAAATAACCTGTTTTAATTCGTATTGCTTGACTGAAACATTGGGGATTAATGCGACCGTGTCCTGGATATCCTTGACTCATGATTTGCAATGGCCACGACCTAAGCACGGGGTGTAGGCATACACCTGACAGATGCCATATGTATATACCAATATGGGATTCCCAATAGGGGAATAGTGGTGTGTCGGTTAATCATGAACCGACATAGTTTCGGGCCCTACATGTAGAGCAAGTTATGTAAAACTGATAACATGAAATATAGTTTGTCTCAAGTATAAAATATAAATTTTGCCTTGTGCATTCTAATCAAAGTGTCGAAACATTTACGTGTCTTGCGCACCTAAACAAATTTTCATAAACTCTTTTCAAATGAGTCGGTTGAGTGTATTTACCAGTGAAAACTGACGTATTTTCAAAAGTCTAAGTGACAGGTACACGTACGTAATAGGCTGGAAGCGGCTCAGGACGTTACTAAAGAATCTTGCAAGTTCTAGACGTCTAAAGTCTGTTGAACAATGATAATGTTTTAAGATCCGCCTGTGGATCCTTTACTTTCCGTTGTAATACTTGGATATTACTTTATATTCGGATTGTAATATAATTATCTTTTGCTTCCGCTGTGCATTTAATTATTGTGTTGTTTGACTATTATGTTGCCAACCACGTCACGATACTCCCCTACCGGGCCCACCGGTGACACGTGGAAATTTGGGGTGTGACAAACGTACAACTATTTCACGCACAATTCTTCTAAACTCATACATAACCCATCAAAACCATCTACTAATCATCATGTATCATTCCAAATGAACATTAAACATAACATCATCATATTCCTATACTTTCATCTAACAATAATTCATCACACCCACATAATACATCAATCATTCAACAAGACTTGAACATAGGAGGTGATTCTAGTCATCATCTTCACCCTAACTAACGGGTGTCACCTCTAAACATCAAATTAACGCAAACCTTTCATAACCCATGTTCTACACGAGGATTCTAACCCTTGTACATGATTAATTTCATATTAACTCACGGATTAGAACATAACCCACTTCACCCATGATCACCAATCTTAGATTTAAAACATACCTTATGATCCTCTCGTGTTGGTGATCATTAATCCATGCTCGGTTATGGATTTGGGCCTTGATTCATCCTTCAAATCGAAGCTTTTGAAGAACTAGGGTTTTGGGGCTCTTGAGAGCCCCTGCTCGATCTTTCCAGAACACACGTATGTGTGTGTTTGTGTGTGTCAAGTTATTTTATAACTTACTTTCATTTGTTCCAATTTAGCCCCTCGGGTTTACCTTTAAAACATAACTGACACTACCTTCGTCATTTAATACTTTTGACCATACCCTTAACTAGGTTAAATAGCCTAGTTATTTATTTCATGACGTGTCACATAAGAACATACGACAATTATTAACATTCAGATTTTTGGGGCGTTACATATACTTTTAAAGATTATGTGCTACTCCGTTTTATCTAATCGCTCTCTTATGATCAACTACTTGACACCATCTGTGGCGGTATGATTAGACAACGACGTCTCTATTTTATTTGTGTATCTATGTGCCTGAGGAAACGCTTTAGTTTCGCTGAGATGTAGTCTTTTATTATTATTATTATTATTATTATTATTATTATTATTATTATTATTATTATTATTATTATTATTTGATCAATCATATTCAAATTACAAAATATAAAACCAAGTTTTAACCTAGTGTTAAATAAAGGGAAATAAATAATTTAACCCAAGATCATATTAAGAGCATTCACACCCCATTCTTCTTTATCTCTGTCTACGCAATCTAACTAAAAACATATTTTTCTCAAAAAAATGTATATTTTTTATAAACCTCACACATCGCATTCTCCATCTCTATCTTTATCTTTCTCACAAACGCTTATTTTTTTCTTTTTTTAATCTTTCTTAGGGTGGTCGGTATCGTTGCGGTGAACCATTCGGGGAATGGTCTTCACCGATCAGTGATCGGTTGCCGGCTCCAATTCGGTGAGCGGTGAGGGTGATGTGCGGTGTGTAGTCACCGATTGATTGAGTGTGATTGATTGAGGAATATAGCCGTTACCTATCCGTTGGAACTAGCCGTTTTCGAAGACACTGTTTATAACGAGATCATTGATGAAGATACGTATTATAGACTAAAATATGATCTTGTGGAGCATCTTGGAGAACAAGATTTACCCCACCTTTTGGCGGATTCCGACGACGAATAGTTAAATTAGGTTTTTTTAATTTCTTTTTATATTTTAATGTCATGTTATTTATTTTAATTTTATGTAATGTGTTTTTTTAATTAAAAGTACTTTTATTTAGTTTAAAATATGTTTTATTTATTTATGCATAATTTCTAGAAACAAAAAATATATAACTCAAACACCCTAATAGTGATTGACTATTGCTAGTGATTGAGTGCAAAATATGAAGTGGAATGGAGACTTGATATGGTATGATATTATTGGCTAGAGAATAACTCAAACACCCTAATAGTGATTGACCACTCCCTCCACCCTTATGCACTAACAACAAATTATAGTGGCTTGGATTCAAGCCTCTATATATAGAGCTTTGCTTTTGTTTTCTCTAAATGGTTCTTTAAATGGGATCAAGTAGTGTTTTAGAGCATTCACATTTGAGCTTCCATCTTCCTTTATATATTTAACAAAAAAACACACTTTTCTTTAAATTTTGTTTATTCCTTAACTCAAACTTTCCACGTCCAACTCTCTATTTTTATCATACTCACAAATATTTATTTTATTATTTTTTTTCTCTTTCTTATACACTCTCAAAAAAACATAGAGGTGTACTATATAAGCCACTAAATATAGAAGTATACTTTAGTTTTCTCTAAAATATTCTCTTTTATAGAGAATCCATTATAGTAGTGTTTTACTTGTGTTCTTTATTATTTTCTTATATAATATAAAGAAATGATAAGTGTGAATCCTCTTAAATGGTTTCTTCAAATTGTTCTTTAAAATCTAGAGATAAAAAATAATAGAGGATGGGATGTGCATGCTATAAGTTTTAGTGAATTTGTTTGCATGATTCAGGGGCGGTGATGAAGGTGTGCGGGGAAGACCACCGCACAGAGCCGTGATTTTGAGGGGCACGTGTTTTTTGTAAAAAAAATCCGATATGTATATGTTAATTTTTTTTTAAAATAATATACTCATACCAACTTTAAGGTAGGCCCATTTACAAAACAATTTTCGTGGTTTAGAAGTTATGCCATTGGTATTAGGTTTATTGAGCCCAATACCCATTTGATTTTAAAAAAATTAATAATAAAACATTACGGAAGGACACATTTTTTCAAGCTCGAACAAGGTATATGAATTCTTAGAGACACCTCTACCGTTATGAAACTGGGTTGACTTTCTGATTAATAAGTATACGTTGTAGGTAATTTTAATAAGTATATAAAAGAAAAACGATCATGAAATGGTTCAAATTTTGTCCCATTACGTGGAAAAAAGATGCATATGTCAAGAAAGAGACACCTTTGAAAAGAGTATTGGGTTGTTGTAAAATGCTGCTTTGGGCCGATAGATGGATGGATACTACTCGATACATTACGATATTAGGTCTTGTTTCTGTTAAAAAAAAAACCCGGTGATGTTTTAAAGTATTCTTATATATATATATATAAGAAATTAATTATTTGTTTTTTAACGGCAATATAGTCGTTTGAAGCTCGTTAACACAACGTATCTCCTGCACGGCATTATAGTCGTTTGAAGCTCGATATTTTCCCCGCTCCACGCTAACTCATTACATCTTATACTCTTGTTGGAACTAGAGAAAATCATATTTTCAATCTAACGCGGAAAAATAAAGACATCGACTTAAAAATGACATAAAAGAAGAGGACAACCTTGAAAGTGAAAGGACATAATGAAAGCATGATTGAAGAACACTTGATGGCAACAAATAACAACATAACGGCGATGAATTTGCTACCATAGTTATGGCACAAGATATGGCGTGATGTTGTTGGCGCCATGCGAATACAAGAGCTTTGATTGTGATGGAAGAAACTCTAAACGCGGTGTCATAAGGTGCAATGAAAAGAGTTGCATTTTCTAAGTAAATGCACAGTTTTGTTCATATTGTTCATGAAGATATTGTGATTGTGTTGTCAGAAGAGTATGGTATTGTTGTAATTGTATGATAAAGTGGACGAATCTTAAGCATGTCACATAAACTAGGATCATACGCTTCTTTAAGGAAAATCTAACTGTTGCGGGCTTCAACATATTTCTTCTTATTTTGCTATATAAATCGAAAAGCTACAATTCTGGTTACACGAGATTGCCGCACTATCATCTTTTAATTCCTCACATGATCGTTAATTCTGATAGAACAAAACTTATTTCCAGTTCTGCTTGTATACATGTTATTCTCAACTCATCTTATGCAATTTTTGAAATAGATTCAATGAAGTAACTAATAAGTATTGCTATAAAATATTCAAATTGATAATAAAAGAAATGAGGTCAAAAGAAGGTGCTCATTAGCGACTTATTAAGAGTTAGAACTTAGAAGCATAAACAAGCACATTTTCTTACTTTTTAATCAAATATATCCCTAGCATAAAAATCACATAGACATAAACACGTAAAATGTAATTATACTTATTGAAGAAACACCAAGTTAACCCGAGGGTTTAATTTGTGAGATTAGTCTCATTCACAAATGTTAATTTTCTTTCTTTGCTCGCCTAATAATCGCTTGGTCCGAATCTAATACTGCAAAACAACACAACACCGTGAATTTCGTTACAAAGAGGAGAGGTGGGGGGGGGGTGTTCTCCTTGTAACCACCCTCCGGCGTAAGAATACGAAACCATTTTGAGGATAATAAGTGTGTGTTAGGAATTAGATTGTGAGAGAAGCGATCCTTAAACTTAGAGATGAAGTCCTCTATTTATAGCCGAAGAGTGTGGAGAAGGAGATATGCTCATGGGCCTTGGACGGGACGCCTCCATTAAGAAATATCATGTTTGTCTCCCCTGGCACGACCATTAGTGTGTGAAGAGGCTTTAGGAGTTGTCGCATGGTGATTGGAGCCACGTGGCCTAAGAGTTGTACTTGATGTCGGGTCTGTCATCAGTTCTAAGTGGAGAATGTGGAGCAGTAAATAGCGCAACCTGATTGGTTACACGTCACTGTCCTTTTGTACTGTTTGTCCCTTGCATGATTGGCTATCGTGGGACTTGTCTGGTCAGGGCTTGGCGCGAGCTGATTGGCTGCAACTCTTTCCACCTGTATTATTTTTACTTGCACTAGTTGTCATCTTCGTCTCTACGCTTACAAAGCTTGCGCCACACAAATAAGAATAATTGAATGTTGTATTGGTTTTAAGCTGGGTATGATCCTCCAGCGTGTTGCTTACTCGTGGTCGCGCATGCAGGCGCAAGATCTTGGACCATACATCTTCACTTATGGTAATGAAAATGTAATGAACACTTATAGCGTTATTATTGCAACTTTTGGCCATCATACAATGGAGTAAAGGTGTTGGAAGGTTTGTTTCCTCATCGGATTGGAAGACATGTCATTGGTGTGAAAATCCTCGAAGGCGGCGTTAGCAGTAGATTGGCCGTGAAAAAAGGCATCTTATGCCGTAGATTTGATGAGTTGTCTTCCACATCTATAGGACCCTAAATGCGAGCTCCT
This sequence comes from Helianthus tuberosus, assembly GCA_030545235.1. Taxonomy (NCBI): domain Eukaryota; kingdom Viridiplantae; phylum Streptophyta; class Magnoliopsida; order Asterales; family Asteraceae; genus Helianthus; species Helianthus tuberosus. The sequence continues at coordinate 149,187,100 of CM060417.1, read as the reverse complement.
TTTGCTCCACTCATATATTGGTGTCGCTTATTTGTTGTTCATCCTTAGAACGTGCCAACCTACGTATGTAGGGGAGGTTGTTTCTGTTTTTGGAAAAAGGCCTCTAGGGAGCGATCAAGGATATTGTTGTTTGCGAGAGAAGTTTAATTAATCTCATCTCCAAAAAGTACCCTATTTAGTAGAATTGTCCAAAGTTAGAGAGAGAAGTTTAATTAATCTCATCTCCAAAAAGTGGTGCTTGAATGTCTCCAGGCCCCTCATGCTCAGGATTTTCTGACATCCATCCCCATTGAAAGACTTGGTCAACACCAGTCGGTTGTGGAGTACCGTGCAATCCTTAAGTACCGGCTAATCGGGTAGTGAAGCTAGCTTTAGTTTTACCGGTCGCAACCGCAACCGTTGAAATATTTTTTTTTTCTAAATTAAAGCATGTCAAGACGGATTTACGCAATCGAATAGACCCGGAATATTTGAACAATGTTATGGTTTGTGCGGTCGAAAAATAAACTTTTGATAAAGTAAAAGACGACGATGTGATGGAACGATTTCAAGCTATGAAAAAAAAGAGTACACATCTATTAGGTATTTGTTTTACTTTATTTATTATTGTTTTTTATAATTGCCTGGTAATTTTTTTCGGGATACCCCTAAATTAATGGGCTAGTTCCGCCACTGTAGTGTATTTACATTGTCAGTAAATTAACGTATACGCTAACGAACCCTGCTGCAACACAGCAGGAGGGGTGTTCGAAACCGGATATCCGAAATTTTCAGATACCAAATTTCACTATTCGAATCCGTATCCAAAATTTCGGATATCCGAAATTCAGATACTGATTCGGATAGTGAACCAGATATTCGAAAATCCAATTTTTTATTTAATTTTTCTTTTTTTATTATATTTTCATATTCGGGACCAGATAGTTCGGATAGTTTCGGATATCCGAATATAAGTTTTCGGATGTTTTTCGGTATTTCGAATATTTTTGGATATTTCGGGTATTTTCGGATACTTCGGATATTTTCGGATATCCGAAAAAAATAAAAATTAAATTTTTGGATATCCGAAATATCCGAAAAATTTTAAAATCACTATCCGAATCCGAATCAAAATCCGAATAATTCGGATATTTCAGATTCGGATATCGGATATTGGATATTTCGATCGGATTTTCAAATGCGGATAGTTTTGGACACCCCTACACAGCCACAGCATAGCTTACATCCATTTAATATTAATTTTGTATCAAAAACTTGTATTCGAATATTAAGTTTTTGATATGCTGATTCATGTGACAAGATTTTCACTTGATCGGATAATTTTTTGCCCTTTTTAGCTATCCCCGATTTTGGATCTTTAGTTTCTTTAAAAGGAAACAAGATATCGGTGCTATGAATAAGTAGTTTGAGGATGAGCAAGTACGAAGAAAAAGCCAAAAGGTTACTACTTATTTCTCTTTATAAAATAAACTAGTTTAAGAACCCGTGAGGTTCGCGGTTTGCTAAAAGAAATTTTCTTCATTAATACCGCTGACATTAAATTTTATTATTTTATACACGGTAAAAAGACGACATGATATATTAGATTATGACGACAAATTGAAATACATGAATATGCAACGATCACAGTTCGTTGAAAATCTCTTTATATACCACATTAGTTGTTTTATCTGTAGGTTTCCCGTCGTTGTCAAGTATTAGTAGTTTGATCCCATCTCTTGTTTTCACCCTTGATACAACACAAACGAATATATTAGAGTTAAACGACAAATTAAAATACATAAATATGCAACGATCACAATTCGTTGAAGATCTCTTTATAAACCAGATTGGTTGTTTTATACGGTAACTTCATACATCATGAACACGTTTAAAAGAAGAGATCATGGCATGATTGGCTTCAATATGATCGATGCACTCAACACTCCTATAAACTACGTCTTATATATAATCAATTCTTTCATTGGTTACTTAAACTTAATTATATAATATTTAACAATGTTGACATAAAATTTGAAATGAAAAAAACATTCCATTACTTATGTTTATAAACCTCAAAATATTTCTTTTTTTAACGGTGAACTTGATTAGAAAAACACACCGACCCAAACCGGGCCGACCACAAAACATGACTACATAATTACAAATTTACACTAATTCTCCCGAGATAATTCTTTAAACTTCAATCTACTTCTAAACCATAAGAAGCCAACCGACGTTACTTCGCTCATAATGTCTTCAATCTGAACCGGTTTATTCGAGAACTTCCAAGTTATTTCTCACCCTCCACAAGCTCCAACACCCCACTATTACAATACCACAGAAAGCAATGCTAGCCCCTTCCAATAACCCCACCACAATATGCATTTCGAGGAGATCTGAACCGGTTTGACCCTACACGTAACTGATTTCCTCTTCAATACCCGATTTATGCAACTTTATAGTAAGGTGTACACTATTTGTTTGATACAATGATTAGAATGCTTTAAAATTGATGACCCGGTGAACTTACTTTTGCATAAATCTTTGTGCTTCTACATACATGGTTGGCACAAAGCATAGTATGTAGGTGCCCTTCTAATTCAAGAATTGAAAGTTGTATAAAGAATTTCTTACAAAGAGTACAAACATAAAACTTGTATAAATTACTAATTGATGGACCTTAATAAACACCAAGTTTGATCATAATCAATTCACCAAACCATCAGCATTAATAAAGATTTTTTTAAATATAAATCAAAATACCTACCAATTCAAAAGTTGAATCTTATTCCTTTGTACCAACATCAATTGTGCTATGTATCAAGAATTTATCCTTGCACTACACATCAGATGGAGCTGATCTTAGTCCTTGCATAATGACAGCAACAAAAGTAGTTTAATGTTCAAAAGTATAATACAAATTCCAGATACAACAATGAATTTATAAGGAACGATGATTCTAGGCGTGCATAATGACAATTCGATGTAGAGATAAGTTGTTAGCATATACCTGTGAAACCACATGCTGACTTTGGGCTAATGATGCTTGATTGGGTCTTACTTGACATGCAAAGTATTCGTATATGCATGTTAGTAAAAGTGTCGAATCAACTTAGCCCATCTCGTTGCGCGTACAAAAAGTAAACCATTTTGAGCAACAAACCACCAACTATAGTTTCAAACATATGAAATTAAATAAAACCTTTCAAATACTTGTAAATGTAAGATCAAGGTTTATGTATGTTTATAAACAATCAAGAAAAATAAATTAACACCTCTTAAAAATAATAATAAACTAACACCTTATTTGAGCATCAACTTTATATATGGGATATAAAGGATTGAGCAAGCAGATGGGAACAGAACATTTTTCCCATGCAAGGGAGCTAATCCACACAAATGCATCCTTTTTAATGAGGTCGACCAATTTCGTAGTTGGTATAAACCTTTCTCTAAACACTATAGCATTTCTCGCATCCCATAATCTCCAAACCGTCGCCAATGCTACAACCATGACCACTTTCTTCCATCTTTTAGATCCTATTTGGTTTCGAATCCACTTGAGCATCTCTCCATTGTATATAAGTCAACTGGTATGGAAACTCTGATCCATCTGAAGATATGCCACCAGACAATTCTAGACATTAGATAATCAACAAATATGTGATCTGCAGTCTCGTCGTGCAACCCACATTTTTGACACGCTCGATCCGTTATGGCCACTCTTCTCGCAACTAAGGCAACTTTAGACGCTATTCTTCCAATACCTGCCCTCCACGTCAAGATATTGGCTTTTATGGGTTCCCATGAGTGCCAAAACAGCCTCGAATTAGCGACTGAATAGACACCCGCTTCAGCCAACTTCATTCTCAGGGCTTTCACAGAGATGTTCACTCGCATATTATTCTCCCATCTCCAAACATAACTCACATCTAAAATTTGAACCGCCTGCAGCCTCTTCATGAATCATGATGTCATCGACCTTGAACCATTCTTCCAAAGAAGTAGGATTACGCACCTAACCCCAACTCCATTGTGTAGCGTTACCAATTCACGTATAGCAAGAGGAGACATGAGTATTTTTGTCCTTCATGTACCAAGCGGAAAACGTCAGGAAATAGGCTGGCCAACGGAGCCATTCCCACCCATTTATCCATCCACAACAGAGTTTTCTTCCCCTTTTCCCATCTCCATATTGCGATCGCTACGGTCGCTATAGCGAATAGTGTGGCATATAGGTACATGCTCGCCATATGGTCTGCAGCGATAGATAGGAGCCTTTATTTTTTTTGTTTTTTAATATATAAAGAGCAATTAAATTTAACCTGTCTAACTTAACTGGGTTTTAATTTTTGTACTGAAGTGGCACGTTTCCAGTATGTATTTTTGAAAATTGGTCTGAAATGGTAAAAGTGAATAAACCACTGGGACGAAAATAGCAGTTAACTCTAATTATAAATAGTATAACTAAGTTATATCTCTTCTAACATGTATATGAGACAATATGATAAAAACACAAAAGCTATTCAAACACTCAAATCTCCTAAACTAAAAGTACATATGGGTAGGTATGTGAAATTTAAGCAATAAAATGACATGTAAATTAAAATTGATACAAACATCATTAGCATCTAATTTTGGGTTCACTAAAAAAGTATCAAGTAAATCTTTTGTATTGTATAATTTATAGAAGGATCAAGGATAATAACATATTGTTTATGCTTTATACAAACTGAATTTACATCGAGATAGTTGTATAATTTATAATTGCTTTTACACTTCTTATAGGAAGTGACTACTTTCTAAAATGAAAATTAAAGATAAATACAGGTGTGGCTAATAAATTTTTGTATTGGTTACTTTTAGAAAGAATTGGAAAAAAGTGTTTTAGTCAACCTGCCAACTTGACCGGTACCAAAACCCATTTTAACCCGTACCCATATTGCAACATATTGACCAGAAAAGTCTCATTTTTTACACACGGTTGATCAGAAAGAATTACTTGGTTCAAAAGAGAGGAGGGTGTACCTAACTGTATTTCTAAAGTAGAAATCAGAGAATCTGATGCAAGAAAGCAGTTGATATTACACTACAAGAAGGTTGGATCCTTTTTCCACCAAAGACACAATCACTGCCACATTATCCTGCTTGCCACCAGCATATCCAGTGTATCCAGCAGCCTGTGCAGCGTATGAGAACGGACTTCTTACAAATGAAGACTTCCCTACCTCTTGTGCTCTTGTTGCCAATATGTTAGCAATTTCGTAACAATAAAAGGAACATAAATCACTATTTAAGCTTAATGTCACTTATTACGCGCTAACCAAATATTAATTCCTCGTCACATATATGATATTGTATCTTAATGAATCAGGTTAGATGAAACAGAACACTTATATTTGTTAGCAAACTATACATCTACTCATCAAGATCATATCTTGTAAAGATGGGACAGCCAACTATGAACAAATCAACCAACTTCGGGTCTTTATTAAGGAAAAAACTTTTTTCCACATAACTAATGATGTTTTAAATAATGATTATAACACACTAATGATTATAAACATGTACCTAATTTGTGATTACTTTAAGAAAGGACATAAGTGTTTACCTTCGGTTTCATCCCAGCTTGCAATGACTTGGAGACAACCATGGTTATCTCTCTGTTATAAAGATTGTCAAAAATTCCATCTGTAGCAGATATAACTATGTCACCCACCTCTAGTTCAATTAAGGATTCATGAGATCAATTGTTAAAAAGTTGGAGATTTTGTCAGAACATAAAGAATCTTTGTGCATATAAGTGATATTTATAGTTATCATACCTACACAATTTGTAAGGGGTCGTCAGAGTCTTCAACTTGCAATGGAAAATGGAACTCGTGAAGCAATGGAGAAGACTTCTTATAAATAGTACCATGTCTTATACTCTTATTACCAAAAATCATGTGTCTCCAATATTAGCTACATGAAGAACCTGCTGTAGTTTCAAGGATTTAGTGGATCTTGGGAACATGTTGATTAAATTCCATTTGAATAAATATTCTAGAAGCAAATAAACCACAACTTAGCCAATATTTGGAAATTTGACCAAAGAAGTATACTAAGGATTGAAAGAGAGAAGTGGAAAACACGCCAAAACACTAATATTTGTATAGTTAAAATTTGAATATTTTAGGTTCTTTTTTTCGAAAGGCGATGTTTCTCCCAAGGCTCAAACCCTTGAACATCATATCAGTATGATTCCTTAGATAACAACAACACCGCCATCAGTGAAAATATAATTCATTTCAATATAGAACATGTGTGCATAACTGCATATCCTAGAGTTCATTTGACCTTAGCTCACCTTGTCATTCACTTCACAAGAATTGAACTTTTCCGTGTAGATGCAATCAACATTGCTTATCTTAAACTAAACTGAGTCCTCCAATCTAACAAATATAAAATAGAAACAATATATTACCCAATTATATGCCTATTACATGTTTGATCATTGGTGTTGAAAACTCCATCAGAACTAATGTTTGCTTTTGTAACGATGAAGTTTAGGTCAGCGAGCACTTGCACAACGTCGAAAAGAATACCATGTTTAGTTGCACAGTCCACTTGTTCAACAAAACATTAGATCACACAATCAAAACAAACTAACAAAAATCCCAAATCAAGAAAAGTTAGGTGAGAAAACCCATGCTCAAGAACCGTATAAATTAGACAAATTTCATTGACTCACTTCTTTCATGCATAAACACAAACACTTGGTGGGCATGCCTTAACAGATGAAATTGAACTTTTTGTGTACCTAAATAATGGTAGCAATTTTAAACGATTCATTGTCAGATTACGGCTCGCTACGGGTTCACCCTAGATTAAAAGCAAAACACTCAGGATAAAAACTAAAAATAAGAAAAAAAAACCCACCAAACATCATCATGTAAGTGTAAGTTAAAAGACCAGACAATTTACTGGATTCAACAAAACAATTTATCCATGTAATCAAATCTAGAAATTAGAATAAGCTTGATTGTTATTATATATAGTACTTTGTACTCGCTCTTTAATCTTATTTGAAACCCTTTAAGGCTAATTTTGATAAGCAACAAAAATGCAAAAATCAAGATAAGAAAACAAAGGGTAACCCTAATCGGTGTCTAACACATCGAGTAGAAACAGTAGGTATGGTCTCAAATAGGGTAGAAAGTTAAACATATTATACCTTTCAGGCAAAGGGCAATCCAATTGCAACGTCTTCTTCCCCCAATTTCTTGAGTCAATGATGATTCAGTCATCATTTTTATAACTTGAGTTCTACAATGATTTAGACAGAATACATACCGACAATCACCATAATCGTAGCCAGAACCACCACCATCGTCATCTCTGTTATCATCAACCATCACCGCCAGTTTGAGAGAAGAATCCACAACGTGAAATATATAATCAGATCTGGGGTTTTTGATTTTAAATCTGGTGGCCACAGAGGACGTAGATTAGGGTTTTTGAATGTCGAGGATGAAATGAAAATGGGAAAGAAGAGAGAGAGATGGTGGTGTGAAAGAAACTTACGTGAGAAGGAAAATATAGGAAAATGTTTGGCGCTCATCAACAATTAACTGGCCTAAGAGGGTGTCCACATCACCCAATTGATTGGCCAAGAATAGGGCCATGTGTCAAAGTTGAATTCTTTTAGTATAATAGATAGATATGGTGGAGATACAATAGGAAGTTTATTTGGCTAGGAAGGCTAGGAAGTGATCTTGACCATCCATTTAATTAATCAAGAGCTAAGATTAAATGAATGAAATTGAAGCAAAAAAAAAAGAGGCGCGTGGGTTTGTTAGGGGCATTCTAGTCAATCCAGCACAATAGTTTCTCTCTCCTCCAATTCCCCCCCATTTTTTAAACGTTAATAACTTTTTCATACGACATTATTTTTTATAAAAATTGCACCAAAAAAACCAGCGTTTTTTATCTTTAAAACGAGTATACTATTGCTATGTTTTCGATTTTTTTTTTTGAAAACCCAGTTGCTTAAAACGCAATGGAGAAAACCCAGTTGCGTAAAACGCAATGAAAAAAAAAACGAAAAAATGACTTTTCCTAAAACGCAACGCACCAAAAACACAAAGAAATGTCTTATTTCTAAAACGCAATGACCAGAAAACACAAATAAATATCTTATTTCTAAAACGCAATAGCCTAAAAACACAAAAGAAAGTGTACTTTATAAAACGCAATGGACTGAATGTGTTTTACCTAAAACGCAATGCACCCAAAACACTTAAAAATGTCTTATTTCTAAAACGCAATGCACCCAAAACACTTAAAATGTCTTATTTCTAAAATGCAATGGCCAGAAAACACTTAAAAATGTCTTATTTCTAAAACGCAATGCCTAGAAAACACATAAAAATGTCTAATTTCTAAAACGCAATGGCCTAAAAACACAAGAGAAACTGTTCTCTCTAAAACGCAATGAACTGAATACACATAAAAATGTGTTTACCTAAAACTCAATGAGTAAAAACACTTCAAAAATGTTTTATTTCTAAAACGCAATGACCAGAAACTGTCTAAAACGCAATGACCAGAAACTGTTGTTCATAGAACTAGAAACTGTCTAAAACGCAATGACCAGAAACTGTTATTCACAGAACCAGAAACTGTTGTTCACAGAACCAGAATCTAACTAAAACGCAATGACCAGAACCTGTTGTTTACAGAACCAGAAACACTGTCTACGAATGCAGTTTTCCAGAGGCAATTTACAGAAAATTAATTTTTCTGATGCATTTTTATTACAGCAATTTTTCTGATGCAGCTCAACCCCAGCCAGGGGCTGCCGCCCCTGGGACCCTGCTACCAGGGGCGCTGCCCCCGGACCCCCGCCAAGATCGTAAAACGCAATGACTAAATCAAAAACCCAGATCGTAAAAATGAAATTAAAGAATTTCTTACATGGATCGAAATGATTTCTTCAACAATTGACGAAGTTTGAATAATTGAAACACTTATCAGCGCTCGAATCGAACGAATCGAGTGATTATATCCAAAATCACCGGAAAAAACGAGATTTTTTATGAAATTAAACTGGGTTTTCTTCAAAAAAGCTGAAAAACACGTTGATCAGGTGTTTGAATCATTGATTTGTGATGAAAATCGCACTATAATGTAGTGATTATTGAGATAGAAAGTGAAGAAATGGTTGAAGATGGTGGGTCTTGAAAATGGTGGGTTTTGAAGTTACCGGGTTTTGAAAAGGAAGAAGAAAGGGTTGGATTGACTAAAATACCCTTTTTCTTTATTTTAAATGTTGCCACATATCCTAATCCTATTGCTTCCTACACTTCTTAGCCAAAATAAACTTCCAATTTGATCTTTTCCCAAAATAAATAAATAAAAAACTTTAATTAATAAAAGTCAAGCTACGCTAATGACCCTTTGGTGGAGTGGTGGAAAGGACTTGGGCCATGTGAGTGGTCTCAGGTTCGATCCCCACCTCCATCAAAGGTGAGGCATTGGGGTTATTCCCAACCCAAGGATGGCAAGGACTCTGGGTCAAGCCTGAGGGAACCAGAGTTTTCTATTACGGCGCATTTACTCCAGCTGGTCGCTCTGTCACAACAGGCGGTCGACTCGTGTGGAGGGTGCAACTCCTGTCAAGTGGCAGGGGGTCGGAAATTTTCTCGGGGAAAGCTATGTCCCATTTCTACCGAGGCGTGGGCCCCGTTAAGACAACATAGTCCTTGGGACAGAAATGGGGCGTGCCTGCGTCTTGCAGGTATGTATTAACCATCTGTTGTGAATTACACCTTTAAAAAAAAGTCAAGCTACAGAGCTTAGTTACTTTTTGAAAGGCTATTTTTCAAGTTGACAACGAAATAAAATATCGTTCATCAATCAAACAATGGAATGGGATCAAATACAAACACTTATGTTTGTAAGAACCGTAAGAACCAACACATAATTTACAAGTGTCCCTCCATATAAAATTAGTTTAGGGGTAATTTAGACCTTTTTACCATATTTATTTATAACTAATTAAAAATAATTATTAAAATATCCTAAAATCCATGCAAGTGTAATTCAAATCGAAGTTGAATTTTTTTAACATATCCATGATCTAGTAAGTCTCCGTGATCGAACCAACCTGCAGGAACCACCACAAAAAAAAAAAAAATCAGCACAACACTATATAATTAGTATAACATCTTTAATCGTTCTCCATTATCAGCAGATCGTCCTAAATCATTCTTCACTATCAACATAAACGACATTAGCACAACATCCTCAATCGTTCTTCATTATCAGCACATCAGATGTGCTGATTATATTTTGGTGTTTGTTTGTATTATACTGTAATTAACACATAATCAACACAATTATAAAACAACTTTTGGTAACTTTTTTAAAAGTCACTTTTATAAATAAAAAAAAAGTATAGCAATATGGTACTCATATTAAAGATAAAAAATACTTGATTTTATGGTATATTTAAAAAAAATAATGAAGTATATAAAAGTTATTTTAGTTTAAAAAACCTTGGTGGAATTTGTATTTAATTGAAAATGGTCAAATGACTAGCAATTTACGAAATTACCCCTAACTTGTTAGTACAAATTTTTAATTATAAGTGTTTTATTTATAATCATCCCCAACCCTTGATTTAAACTATCAATGATTCAGATCTGTTCTTACGATTCTTACAATTAGCACTGTTTGTATAGGATCTCAGCTCATCAAACAATATTAATATACTTTTTTTTAAAACTAGTGTAAACTGCCATTTTGGTCCCTGAAGTTTGGTCACTTTTACCACTTTAATCCAAAACTCAAACATTTCGCATCTGGATCCCTGTGGTTTCAGTTTTATTGCCATTTTGGTCTAAAAGTGAAATCTGATCATATTTGTCTTAGAAAATCCTACTATTTTGTCCTTTTCCTCAGGGGCAAAATAGTAATTTTAAGCATTAATATGTAAGGACCTGCAAAATTGTCCATAAACGACCCGTAAGTGAAAACCCGAACCCCTGAAACCCTAATGTGCATGAAAAACCAAGAAAACGAGATTTCTGGATTTCACGCGTGCCGCGTAAAACGTAAGCTTAGGCTTACGCGGGCCGCGTCAACTTAAAGTTGACCGGATAAGCGTTCTAGGCCACGTGTCGCACACGTGGTAGACCTATCGGTGACACACAAGCCCTACACGTAGACTAGGGGCCCTCGCGGGCCGCGTAAGATTCATGTTAAGGTTTACGCGGGCCGCGTAAAACCTAAAATGTTGCTATAAGTAGCCTGTGCATGGGACTTGCTTCTGTGCTCGAAATCTCACTCTCAAAACGTCCCTATTCTGCTAAAAACGAGTTTTACAGTGTCAAAACGCTGCTACGATCAAGGGTAATAACTCGATCACTGCTACGATACAATGTCCGATCGATTGAAACCAATCCGATAGATGTTTAAGTGCTGCCCATATTTGGGCTATACTTTGTCATTCGTCGTGAGGGTTTTGATTTCATGAGTTTATCGTAAAGGTTGTATTAAGTTACTGACCTAGTTCGTGTGCATTGTTATTTAAACTAGGTTACAAGGCTAAATCAGTAGGCTAAACTCTGCCCAACTAAACTTACAATGTGAGTCATTCTCTTTTATCAATAGTGTTTTACAATACTCCAATCATTTTTAAAAGTTATAATTACAGGGATTAAGTCTTGGTTATCTTGAATCACTGGCAAGTGGGGTATTGTGCACATTACTAATTTCTCACGGCTAGGTTAACAAACCTAACAGTGATAATCATCACTACTTGGGTGAAAGGACCCAATAATGGTATGACCATCGTCACCAGGGTGTGACACGGCGCCAGATAAAAATAAGATAGTAGCCATTGTAATCGCTCTTATGCTGTAATTTATAACTATGTGTCGTTTTATCACAATTGAGTGACTCGCCAGTATTTCCCCGCTGATAAAATATTTTTAAAACATGTTTCAGGTGACTTACTGTGAATCAAGGAAAACGTGCTACGGAGCACTATCAAGCTTGAAGTGGTGGCTCAGTAAAATAAATAAACATGTTTTGTAAAACAAGGGATTTCCTCGTGAAATTACCTTTACTGTAAATTATGGGGTTTGTCCCAATTTATGAAATAAAAATAATTGGGCATTTTCAAGTTTCAAAAGATCCTGTTAAACTTCCGCTGTCAACTCATCAAATAATAAATACCACGGGTTTCTGTCCCGCGGCTCCTGAACCGGGTAACACCAGGACGGGGGCCGTGACAGAAAAAGGTGGTATCAGAGCCACTGATTTAAGCCAATTAAGTATTTAGAAATACTTAATTTCTCAATTTGCCACTCTGTGATTATGTGAAATTTAATTTGCAATATATAACTTTCTAATTAGGATTTTGTGTTTCCTTTATATCTGCTAAAACACCATGAATGAGTTGTCTGAAGCTCTTCAGAATCTCACTATCTATCCTATTGACATGGAAGTTTCCGAGGGCTTTTCCGGTTATTGGGCCGACACTGAGAAACCTATGGAATTCCAAGCCCAACCTCAGGAGAAACCCAAGTCGAAAAAGAGAAGGAGAATCGTAGGCTGGAGACGCGCATGAAGGAAGAAGCCAGCTGCACAGAAGGTTAAAAAGACTGGGGACCCAAATGATAAAGGGAAAGGAAAAGAGATCGGGGAAAGTTCAGGGCAATCCCAGAAAATGCCACCCTGAGAGGAGCTTGATTGCAAACTGGCAAATTGTGATCTCATTGGACCTGCCAATGAAGACCTCTTCAATTACCCCGCCGAATCACAACTTCCAGTTAACTTAGCACCTGCTATCCCAGATCCCATTGTCAACCACCAACTTCTGCCCGGAGAGCTGGAGGAATGGTGGACAAGTGATTGGCAATTTCAGAATCTCTTGAATAACCCTAACACCTTTTTCCCCCAGTTTGACCCAGAGCCTGCACCAAACCCACCTATGAGCACTGAAAACTTGGCTGAACTCCGCCACTATGGCGAGGAGCTGGTGGACGCAGGAAATAGAATCCGGGAAGTGGGGGAGAGGATATCATGGAAATACGACGAGAGGGAACGTCGTTTCTGAAGTGCCAGCTGACAGGGATCGTGTGTGGTTGTGTGATTATTTGTTTAATAATAATAAAATATTAATCAAAATATAATCATGTAAAATAACTTAAAATAAAACTTTTGTAATATAACTGGTGTGTATGGATGCATACTAATATATAAAAATATCAACGTCGCAAAGTCGACAATTTTGGGCTATATGTGTTGACATGATTATGTGTGATTATTTTATTGTGATTGGTTATTATTTTGTGCAAATAATTTATATATTGATAATTATCAGATGGAACACGCCGTCAATGAGCTAGTTAACGAAGTTAATCAATCCGAACAAAACCATGAAGATCAATTTCTTAATAGGCAGGATATAGAAAACATCGTTGCCCAGGGAATAGCAAATGCTATCCCAGCAATCCTTGCTGCTGCCCGAAATCCAGTTGAACCTAAACCAACTACTCCCAGCAAACGAACTCACGACGACAATTTCAGTAATAGTGTAAATGGAGGCGGCAACATTAATAATAATAATAATGATGTGATGCAAGCCCCCTTTCTTAAGAAAATGAAAGATGCAACGCCTGGTTGCACTTACAAGGAATTTCTTGCCTGTAAACTAATCGAATTTGCAGGCAATGAAGGGGCAACTGCTGCAGTGCGTTGGTTAGAGAAAACCGAAGCAGTAATTAAAATAAGTAAATGTGCCGAGGAAGACAAGGTCATGTACGCATCACATCTTTTTAAAGAAGGGGCACTAGAATGGTGGAATACGGTATTACAAGCCAAGGGAAGCGATGTGGCTTATGCCAAGAATTGGGAAGAATTTAAGAGACTAGTAGAAAGAAAATTATGTCCCGAATATGAAAAGGAACAAATGACAAATAAGTTCCTAAACCACCGGATGGTGGATGTTGATTGTTGAGGGTATACTTCGACATTCTTCGAGTATGCTAGAATTGTAGCTACCCTGGCTTCGCCAGAACCGGTACTTATTTCTCGCTATATTTGGGGTTTAATTAGCGAGATTCGTGATATTGTCAAAGCTGCGAGACCCTGCACAATTGACGATAGCCAACACCTTGACCGACGGGCTGGTACGCACAAGAGTAGAAAACCGGAAAAAGGAAGTGGACCAAAAGATTACCCAAGGATTCCGTGTGGGTAATAGTAGTAATTTTAAGAAAAAGGGAACCGTGCAACCTTCCACTGCTCCATTCTGCGGTACCTGTAAAAGAAAGCATTTTTGGAAGATGCAAAGGATATTGTAATTTCTGCAAAATTCTAGGATATCAAGAAGAAGATTGCAAGAGGAAGAAATCAACAATCTGCTTCAACTGTGGAGAAGCTGGACATTTTAGACCAGACTGCCCCAAGTTGGTCAAATCAGCTGACAACAAAGCCAAACCTACAGAAGGAACTACCAAAAAGAATGCAAGAGCATTCCAGTTGACTACCCAAGAAGCAGAACTCATCCCAGATGTAATAGTTGGTACGTTCCTAGTTCACGACGTTTATGCAAAAGTATTATTTGACTCTGGTGCAAACCAAAGTTTTGTAAATACTTCATTCTGCCAAGCTCTTAACCTACCTTTAACCAACCTTAGACAAATTTTTACGGTAGAAACCGCATATGGTAAGTCCATTCTGTAACGCCCCAAAACTTGAATTTTAGTTCACTAGTACGTTTCCTTGTGTAATGGTATGGAATAAAATAACCAAGCTATTTAACTAAGTTAAATAGTTTAATCAAAACAAATAAAGAATGAATTTGGGACAACTATGAGCAAGTAACAAACATGAGGGGCTAAACTTGAAGATTTAAGATGAAATTTGGATTAAATGTACAAGGCAGAATTTTAGTGTGTGTGTATGTCGTATATGGAGATGGAGGAAGGGGAGAAATCCTCTCAAAACTAGAAGGCAAAATCAGCGCCAAATCAAGAGTAAATTGAGTGATAAACCTTGCATGAATGAAGATTACTCACCATCTAGCTCTAATAAACATGTGGTAAGTTGCAATTTTGATTTGATGACTATGTATGAAATGGGTTTATGATAGATTCTTGAAATTAAGTATGAAGGTGGTTAAAATTATCAAATAGGACTTGAAATATGAACGATTTTAAGTAATTTGGTGATTTAAGTTGAAACCCACCATTGATGGTGAAGGTGATAACATGCGTGAATCGCCCATGTCTAAATCATGTGCAAATTCGATTAATTATGTTGTATGTGATGAATTCCTGTTAGTTAGGTTGAAGTATAGTATGAAATTTATTTGATGCTTAGTTGTGTTGATGAATGAATGCAAGGAGAAGAATGAAAGCATGAATGGTTTGTACATTATGCTTAGATAGTAGTACGCATACCAAGTGTTTGATGAAATGTCTGTGTGATAATAATATAGGAAATTGTATGCAAGTTGTGGGTCAATATGTATAAAGAGTGATAATGATGTGTTTGTTAGTAAACTAACATGAGAAGTGTGTTTTAGATCGAGTTCATGTGGAATTTTGATTGTAAACATGATTTGTTAAAAAGTGTACATTAGAAGGTTGTACTCTATGTTGTAATGGTATGATGTTCACCGTATGCTTGACTAATTTCTTAATTGAAATTATGAATTAAATGAACACTAAATGTGAAGCGTATGAGGTTTGTGTAAGGGAATAATAATGGAATGATATTGGTTAGCTAATATGTGTTATGGTGTTAATTATGAAGTAATAAAAATGCTAGTGTGGATGGAACATAATATGTACGTGAATGGGTATAAAATTAGGTGATTATGTGATTGTGAGCACATTTGCATCGTGAGTAAGAGATGTATAGTGTGTCATTGATATAACATAAATGATGTTATGTTACACCCCCATATTTCCACGTATTACCGGTGGGCCCGGTGGGGGAGTATCATGACGTAGTTGATATCGTTATAGTCAAACAACACAATATATAAATGCACAGCGGAAGCAAAAGATAGATTCATTTCAACCAAATAAAATTGTAATATTAAGTATCACAAAACATTTGAAAATAATCAACAGGAGGATCAAATAAAAAGAAACATTGTTCAACAGACTGAAATGCATCCAAGCTTGCGAGACTCTTATTGATGCTAAGGAGAAAGCCAGCCTATTTCGAGTAGTACCTGCACTTAATCTTTTTGGGAAAATACGTCAGTTTACACTGGTAAATACAAACAACTGACTCATTTTGAAAAAGGTTAAGAAAATTGATTTAAATGTACGAGGCACAAACATTTTATAACTTGGGATAATTATTTGAATATAATACTCGTAAAAGAATTACATGTTTCTTATGCGTTCAGTAGCCCGGTTCATGCCGGGTTAAAGATCAATAGACACACCACATTATTTATTTAGGCACTGACGAGTGTACGCCTACACCCCGTGCTTAGGTCATGGCCATTTCGTAAAATGATGCCAAGGATATTCAGGACATGGTCATTAACCCCCCAAAGGCTTTAAGCAACAAAACAATTTAAACGGGTCATCTCGATAATACTTAACCATCAATCGATTTAGGTCGAATGCCCGACCAAGCGGTATTTTAGATACCGTACCCCAAGCCCGTATAAGGGAAAATAAGTTAAAAGTATTTACCTTTGCAAGTAATAATCACAACAAGCAAGTGCACGTAGCTTTTACCGGGTCTCCTATTCTGGAACGAAGGTTTATAATAACCTATTAGAATCCTAACGGGTCTTTAATTAAGCCTTAACTTAGACCGGTTAGTTTTAAAGGAAGATACGGTTCGAACGCGTGATTAAGCGAAGATCGGAATAGAATGTGATTTTGACCCGACAAGTTTGAAGACTTGTATATTATGGGTAAACTAAACACATTCTGGATTTTGAGATAAAAATGATAAGATTCGACCCGTTTCGGCTAATTTATGCAAACTAGTTACATAAACCGAACCGAACGCGAATAACGCATAACGGGTAACCGAATGAGTCACTAACAGGTTTCCTAAGTTAATATGCTTTAAATATGTTGCGACATCATTAGGATACCTTCCATTATGCCCAAAACGAGTTTAATCTCAATTTAAGCCCCGTAGGGGTATTTTGGTCATTTTAAAGATTATAAAAGTGATTAATTATAATTCTGAGACTCGGGTCTGAACTAATCAGTAGAACAACTTATTTTAATAAGTTACATCAGTTGGTGATAAGTCTTATATGACAAAATGGTTTTAAACCTATACTATGTGTTTAATACGCGTAAAAAGCCGTTTTAAGCGATTTCCGAGTTTAACAGGAAATCTGAGTTTTCTGATCAGGTTATAAAGTTCAAAATACTTCATTTATCATATAAAATCAGTGGCAAAAGATTTGGTATCAACATGTTGTGTAAAACTCATTTTATAAACGGAAAGGGTATAATCGGTATTTATCGAATCAAGGCGATAACCCTATGTTATGATCAGTTTAAAAATAATTAAAAATCTTGAAAAATCCCAAAATATTATATTACATCAGTGGGTAAAAGGTTTGGTGTTAAAAATTGGGTTTAGATAGGCTTTACGCTAATGACGCCGTTTAATTAATAAAAACGTTCAAATTACGCCATTGAGCATAACTCCTAATCTAGACCTCAAACTGATGTGAAAATTTAGGGACATGTTTATAAATCAGTAACAAAGATTATTGTCCTTTCACATTTCCAAAATTCTCGTTTTATGCTCAAAAGGGCATTATGGTCAACATTAAGCAATTAACGGAAACGTGTAAACGAATCGGACAAACAACGAACCAATCACAGAGGCTTATACTATCATGTAACCTGGTCCTAATGAAGCTTTAAGGCATTTCTAAATCCATCTAAATTGGGTCAGAACTGAAGTCAAAGCAAAAGTCAAAGTTTTGCGACTTTCGGTTCCGAACCGAGCCTAAGCAGAAAATTATCGGATCAAACAAGCTTAGACCAGTTCTTGTACTAATTACCAAGTTATATGAGTGATAAAATAGGTTACATGTCTTTTTACATTGTTAATTATGCGTTAAATCGAAAATTAAGATTATGTTGACTTTTTATAACAAGCTTTGACCCGACAAATGATCTAGTTAGAGCGGGAATCAGAGGGTGCCCTTTTAAGGGTGTAATGCCCACATAATTACCAACTTATAACCACCTTTACTTTGACTAATCGCTTGTCGCACCACGGTATTTCCACGTTTGACCGGTGGGTCTGGTGGGGAGTATCGTGACGTAGTTGATATCGTCATAGTCAAACAACACAATATATAAATGCACAGCGGAAGCAAAAGATAAATATATTACAATCCGAATATAAAGTAATATCCAGTATTACAACGGAAGGTAAAAGATCCACAGGCGGATCGAAAATAAAATGAAACATTGTTCAACAGACTTTGACATCTAGAGCTTGTAAGACTTGAGTAATGATGCCTGGAGTAGCCAGCCTATTTCGTCTAGTACCTGCACTTAGCCTTTTTGGAAAATACGTCAGTTTAAACTGGTAAATACAACTCAACTGACTCATTTTGAAAAGAGTTTGAAAATTGATTTAAATGCACTTCGGTAAAATATCTTTACAACTTGGGACAATTATTTGTATATAATCTTGTATACAGTTTTTACTTATTTGTCGTCCATCAGGACAGATTAACTGACACACCACAGGTATAATGCCCACAAGTATTGTATTCCTCTAAGTGGATTACCAGTTTTTACATAATGCATCTGTCAGGTGTACGCCTACACCCCGTGCTTAGGTCGTGGCCATTTCGTAAAATGATGCCAAGGATATCCGGGACATGGTCATTTAACCCCCAAAGGCCATACACCAAATAATACATATTAAACAAGTTATGTAAATACATCAATCACAATCCGATTTAAATGACTACATACACCCGACCAAGCGGTACTTTTATAGTGCCGTATCCCAAGCCCGTATAGGGAAAATAAGTTAAGAGTATTTACCTCAGCAAAGTATCAATCAAATACAGCAAATGCAAGTACTTTTACTGGGCTCCTAATCTGGAACGAAGGTTTATAATAACCTATTAGATTTCTAACGGGTCTTTAATTAAGTCTAAGCTTAGACCGGTTAGTTTTTAAAAGGAAGACACGGTTCAACCGCATGAAGAAGCGAAGACCGGTTTAGAATGTGGTTTTGACCCGACAAGCTTGTATGCTTGTTTAATATGGGTAACTTAAACACATTCTGGATTTTGAGACCAAAAAGATATGGTTTGACCCGTTTCGGCTAATATATGCAAACTAGTCACATAAGCCGATCCGAACGCGACAAGTGCGTAACGAGTAACCAAAAGAGTCATCTACAGGTTTCCTAAGTTAATATGCCTTAAAAATGTTGTGATATCAGTAGGATACCTTCCATTATGCCCAAAACGAGTTTAATCACAATTTAAGCCCCGTAGGGGTATTTTGGTCATTTTAAAGATTAAAAAAGAGGTTAATTGAAATTCTGAGATTCGAGTCCGAATACATCAGTAAAATAAATTATTTTATTAGGTCATATCAGTTGGTAAAAAGTCTTAAGTGACAAAATGGTTTTAAACCTAAACTATGCGTCTAATACGCTTTAAAAGCCATTTTAAGCGATTTCCGGGTTATACAGGAAATCTGAGTTTTCTGATCAGGTTATAAAGTTCAAAATACTTTATTTATTATATAAAATTAGTAGCTATTGGATTGGTGTCAAAATATTATGTAAAACTCATTTTATGACCAAAAAGGGTATAATCGGTATTTACCGAATCAACGCCATAACCTTAGGTTATGAGCAGGTTAAAAATAATTAAAAATATTTAAAAATCCCAAAATATTATATTACATTAGTGGGTAAAAGGTTTGGTGTCAAAAATTGAGTTTAGATAGGCTTTATGCTAATTGCGCCGTTTAATTACTAAAAGGCGTTATAATTACGCTAATGAGCATAACGCCTAATCTAGACCTCCAACTTATGTGAAATTTTAGGGACATGTTTATAAATCAGTAACAAAGATTATTGTTCTTTCACATAACCAAAATTCTCGTTTTATGGTCAAAAGGGCATTATGGTCAACTTTAAGCATTTAACGGAAACGTGCATATGAATCGGACAATCAACGAACCAATCACAGAGGGCTATACTACCATGTAACTTGGTCCTAAGGAAGTCTTAAGGCATTTCTAAAACATACGAAAACGGGTCAGAACTGAAGTCAAAGCAAAAGTCAAAGCTTTGCGACTTTCGGTTCCGAACTGGGTCTAAACAAAAAATTGTCGGGTTGAACATGTTTAGACATGTTCTTACACTAATTACCAAGTTATATTAATGATCAAACAGGTTGTATGGGTTCTACATTGCTAATTATGCATAAATTGGAAAATAAGCATTATGTTGACTTTTTAATAACGAGTTTGACCCGACATTTGACCTAGTTAGAGTGGGAATCAGAGGGTGCCCTTTTAAGGGTTTATTGCCCACATAATTACCAACTTATAACTACTTTCAATTCGACTAATCACTGGACCATTAGTGATTAATCGCGAAGTCAACCGTTAATTACGACGGTTTGACTTTTAAGCTAAAACTAAGCAAAAACTCAACTAAGAAAGGTTAAGCATACTTACCAAAGCCTAATGCACTATTAGGGATGACTTTGGTCTGCTCCTTTGCTCCAGGAAGCTCCACAAGTGCAGATGGAATGAGTGATCACAATGTTGCAACTATGAAGCCTTTTTATAGTGATTTTGATCCATTAGATTGTTGACAACTCATGCTACCATGGATCCCAGATCATTTACAAGTGCCCCTAAGGCCTAGGAACATGTAGGGGGCGCCCATGAAGTGAAAATATCTGATCTAAGTCGATTCCAAGGCTGAACAGCCAACTTTCACGATTTTCTGCATCTGGGCCACCCTTACGGACCGTAAGGCTTGGGGCTTACGGTCCGTAAGCCTTCCATCAGGGCAACAAAAATTCTTTCAGTTTGCATCCTTGCCTCTTGGTCCTTCGAAAGGTCAATCCACCTTTATTCTTGCATTTTGAGCCCCTCAATTTTTCTTATAAGGGCTTCAAGTCTTATACCCACTTTGTTAAGTCCTTGGTTAACTTGGTTATCACCCGAAAAGTCATAAACTTCATCGTTGACGCTTTTAACCCCTCGTATATGAATTTGATCATAACTTTCTCATACGATAACGAAACTTTATGAAATTTTTATCACACATTCTAGTGGGCATAATTTACCGTTACAAAGCTTCGGGTTTGATAAAAGGTCACTCAGAGGTATACTTTAAACATGTTGACACATTTAACCCCTGTAGTTTGTAATCTCTCACTTTCTTTCATATTTAGCTTCGTATGATCCATGATTTATTCGTTTGAAGGTATGAGCATCATGTAGGGTTACTGAAAGGTATATTTATTCACTGTTGACGTTTTTAACCCGTTTATTCACATACTTTCCATGTTTGTCAACTTTTGTCCCTCTAGAGTATACTTTCACACGTTCAAACTTATGACACGTGTCAATACATTATAGGACGTGAAATTTCGAGGTGTTACATCGCTGGACCATTAGCGATTAATCGTTAAGTCAAACCTTAATTACGACGGTTTGACTTTAGGCTAATTAACTAAGTAAAACACGATTAAGGAAGGTCAAGGAAGCTTACCAAGGTCCTATGCACGACTAGTGATGCTTAGAGAGTGGCCTTGAGCTCCAGAAATATTCAGGAGTGAAGTTTAGAATGAATGATCAAAGTTGCAACAATGTGGGTCTTTATATAGTGTTCTTGATTGATTAAGATCATGCCAAACAACTCTAGGATTGATCCCTGATCAATCACAAGTGTCCCTAGTGCCTAAGAACTAGTTTGTGTTGCACATGGAAGTGAAAAATGGCAATATAAGTCGGTTAACTCGTTTTAACAGGCAGCTGTCAAACTTTCTGTTACTGGGACTGTCTTACGGACCGTAAGCGGAGGGTCTTGCGGTCCGTAAAGACTCTTACGGACCGTAAGACCAAGTCTTTACGGTCCGTAAGCCTTTACCAGAAGGCAAAAATTTGTAACCTTTCAAGCTTCGAACAGGTAACTTATGTATTACGAATTTGGGCCTCTATTTTCAGAATGGGGCCTCCATTATCATGTCCTGAACAGTTAAGACCACTATGCCATGTTCTAAAGTTGCCTTGGATTATTTTGAAAAGGTCTTGAATGTAGAATTTGTCGAAACACTCACATAGGATCCATTCATTGAGATTTAAATTAATTATCATCAAAGATAATCAGATTTGAATGCATATCAGATGTTTATAACACAGGTTAAGGTTTGGGATTTATACATAGGTCGCTCAGAGGTATTTATTAACATGTCGACGCTTTTAACCCCTCGTATACGAATTTTATCATAACTTTCTCATATGATAACGAAACTTGGTGAAATTTTTATCATGCATTCTAGTAAGCATAATTAATCATTATAAAGCTTTGGGTTTTGCTAAAAGGTCACTCAGAGGTATACTTTAAACATGTTGACACATTTAACCCTTGTAGTTTGTAATCTCTCACTTTCTTTCACAATTAGCTTCGTATGATCCATGATTCATTCGTTTAAGGGTATAAACATCATGTAGGGTTATTGTAAAGTATATTTATCCATTGTTGACATTTTGAACCCTTATATTCACATACTTTCCTGGTTTGTCAACTTTAGTCCCTCTTGAGTATTCTTTTACACATTCAAAGATTATGACACGTGTCAATACATTATTGGACATGAAAATACGAGGTCTTACATCCTCACCCCCTTAAAAGAAATCTCAACCTTGAGATTTACTGAAATAAATGAGGGTATTTTTCTTTCATTGTGGACTCTACCTCCCACGTGTACTCGGGACCTCTACGGGCATCCCATTTCACTTTTACAATCGGTACATGCTTCCTTCGAAGCTTCTTAACCCGTCGATCCTCGATCGACACGGGCTTTTCAACAAACTTCAAGCTCTCATTGATGTGCACATCTGTATGTGGTATGACTAGTGATTCATCAGCTAGACATTTCTTCAGATTGCAGATGTGGAATACGTTATGAATACTACTGAGCTCTTCAGGCAAATTTAGCTTATACGCTAGTGATCCGACACATTCGATAATCTCGAATGGTCCTACGTATCTGGGGCTTAACTTGCCCTTCTTGCCAAAACACATTACCCCTTTCCAGGGTGATACCTTAAGTAGTACCTTGTCACCTACCTCGAATTTCAGAGGTTTACGCCTTGAATCCGTGTAGCTTTTCTGCCTATCCCTGGAAGCTTTGAGACGATCGCGTATCTGCACAATCTTATCTGTCGTCTCCAGGACTATTTCAGGTCCTGTCAGTTGGACATCGCCAACTTCCGCCCAACAAACGGGCGTTCTGCACTTTCTACCATACAAGGCCTCGAAAGGCGCAGCCTTAATGCTGGTGTGGTAGCTATTGTTATAAGAGAATTCTATTAATGGCAGGTGGTTATCCCGACTACCACATAAGTCAATCACACATGCACGAAGCATGTCTTCCAAAGTTTGGATTGTACGCTCACTCTGCCCGTCCGTCTGAGGATGGTAAGCCGTACTAAAATTTATGCGCGTGCCCAAAGATTGTTGGAAACTTTTCCAAAAATGTGATATGTATCTAGTATCTCTGTCAGAGATAATAGAGACTGGTACGCCATGCAGAGACACAATCTTATCTACGTACAATTGGGCTAACATGTCGGAGCTATAGGTCTCCTTAATGGGTAGGAAATGTGCTGACTTAGTCAGTCTATCAACTATCACCCATATAGTATCATTTCCTTTCTTTGACTTTGGCAACTTGGTGATGAAATCCATAGTCACCATTTCCCACTTCCATGTGGGAAGTTCAGGCTGTTGTAGTAAACCTGACGGTTTCTGGTGTTTCGCTTTGACTTGCGCACACGTCAAACATTTAGCTACATAGGTAGCTATAGACTTCTTCAAGCCTATCCACCAAAAATTTGCTTTCAAATCCTGGTACATCTTGTCAGCTCCAGGATGAACGGAGTATTTAGAGCTATGGGCTTCCTGGAGGATAACATCTCGAAGTCCTCCAAAAACTGGAACCCATATTCGTCCATTTAACCTTAGGATTCCGTCCTTGTCATAAGATAACTGCTCCTCAGTTACTCCCAGCTTTTCAGCAGGATAGTTAGCTTCCAATACAGCTTCCTTCTGTGCAGCTAACAACCTTTCATTCAAACTATTCTTTATCTCAATGCTCTTGGCATTGATTCTTATAGGCTTGACTCTTTTTTTCTGCTCAAAGCATCGGCGACTACATTCGCCTTGCCAGGATGGTACCTTATCTCACAATCATAATCATTCAAAGTTTCCATCCAACGTCGCTGCCTCATGTTCAAATCATTTTGGTTAAACAGGTGCTAGAGGCTCTTGTGATCAGAATAGATCACACACTTGATACCATATAAATAGTGCCTCCATAGCTTCAGTGCAAATACAACGACACCCAACTCTAAGTCATGGGTGGTGTAATTCTTTTCATGCACCTTTAACTGACGTGAAGCATAGGCAATAACTTTGCCTTTCTGCATAAGCACACATCCCATCCCGGTGTGTGATGCATCACAATATACCACAAACTCTTCTATTCCATCAGGCAATGTCAACACAGGTGCATTGCTTAGTTTCTGCTTAAGGATATCAAAGGATTCTTGTTGCTTCGGTCCCCAATCGAACTTAATATTCTTCCTAGTCAAAGAAGTTAAGGGCGCAACAATCTTTGAAAAAATTTCAATGAAACGCTTGTAATATCCTGCTAATCCCAAGAAACTGCGAATCTCTATGGGCGTCTTCGGCTTTTGCCAATTCATGACAGCTTCAACCTTAGCGGGATCTACCTGGATTCCGCGTTCACTAACCACATGTCCAAGAAATTGGACTTCACGAAGCCAAAATTCACACTTAGAGAATTTGGCGTAGAGCTTTTCTCGATGAAGCAGTTTCAGAATGCAATGGAGATGTTTCTCATGGTCAGCTTGATTCTTCGAGTAAATAAGAATATCATCGATGAAGACGATGACAAATTTATCCATGTAAGGCTTGCAGACGCGGTTCATGAGATCCATGAATGCG
This sequence comes from Helianthus tuberosus, assembly GCA_030545235.1. NCBI lineage: Eukaryota > Viridiplantae > Streptophyta > Magnoliopsida > Asterales > Asteraceae > Helianthus > Helianthus tuberosus. The sequence continues at coordinate 149,161,864 of CM060417.1, read as the reverse complement.
GCTGGTGCATTAGTGAGTCCAAAAGGCATCACTAAGAACTCGTGATGACCATAACAAGTCCTAAATACAGTCTTATGTACATCTTCATCCTTGACTTTCAGTTGATGATAACCTGATCTTAAGTCGATCTTGGAAAAGTAACTCGCTCCTTGAAGCTGATCGAACAAGTTGTCGACCCTGGGTAATGGATATCGATTCTTGATAGTAACTTTCTTAAGTTCTCGATAATCGATGCACAGACGCATCGAGCCATCCTTTTTCTTCACAAACAGGATTGGTGCTCCCCAAGGAGACGAACTAGGTCTAATAAAACCTTTGGCTAGCAAATCATCTAGTTGTGTCCTCAATTCCTTCATCTCTGTTGGTGCCAACCTATACGGTGCTCTTGCAACAGGTGCTGCTCCAGGAATAATGTCGATCCTGAACTCCACTTGCCTATCTGGGGGTAAACCAGGTAGTTCTTCAGGGAATACCTCTGGATATTCAGAGATAATAGGTATATCTTCGATCTTAGGCTTTGGTTCATCAAGGGTTACTTGTGCCATGTAGATAACACAACCCTTCGTCAAACACCTTGATGCCTTGAGCATGGACACTTGCTCAGGAATTCCGTACTTAGTATCTCCTTGAATTGTCAGAGGCTCGCCATGAGGAGTTCTGACAACTACTTGCTTCTTTGCACAAACGGTCTGGGCTTGGTTGCGAGACAACCAATCCATGCCTATTACTATATCGAAACCAGCTAACTTCAAAGGAAGTAAGGATAACGGAAAAGAGTGGTTCCTAATGGATATGAAACATCCATCTAACACGGTTGAGGCGGTTTCTAAGGTACCGTCAGCTAATTCCACCTCATATTTCACACTTAGGGTTTTAACAGGTAAATTCAGCAACTTACAAAACTTATTATCTACAAATGACTTATCCGCCCCTAAATCAAACAATACCCTCGCATAAACATCATTTATAAGAAAGGTACCTGTTATCACGTTATCATCCTGCACTGCCTCCTTAGCATCCATTCTGAAGACCTTAGCATTGGTCTTTTTACCTTCTTCTGGTTTCTTAGCATATTTTGGGCAGTTAGACTTAATGTGCCCTTTCTCGTTGCAGTTGTAGCAGGTCGCATCGTTCAACTTTTTGCAATCTAAGGTCTTGTGTTCCTTGGATTTGCAGATCCCACATCCAAAAGTCCTTGATTGTGTCTGCGAGTTTGAAGAAACACTAACTAAATGGTCGGAACCGAGATAGTTAGGGGGTTTGAATCTGCATAAAAGGGGTTAGCTCTCTCTCGGTTGATTCAGTTGCAATGGAATTTCCTCTCCGATGGTTCTGCAAAAAAGAACACCGTTAGTCTCGTCAAGGGGAGAAGAAGGTTCTCTCCTTGACCCGACTCCGGCGTGAGAATAAGTATTGGTAATGGAGAAGATAAGTATTTGGGAAGTGAGAGTGATCTGAGTTTATACCTGAACAGTTCTCTTATTTATAACCGGGAGTTTTGGAGGGAAAACCTGTTATTGAAAAGATAACGGAAAATGCTAACGCCGTAGCGGTTATTTTTTCTCCCGTTTGAGTTCTTTGATCTGACGTCAATTAGCCTCGATCCGATGTGAATGCACACGGATCGTGGTTTGATCTATGGCTGGGGAATCGCCACGTGGAAAATGATTAATTGGAGATTACTCTCCAATTGCATGCCTTCGTTGTGATTCCAGGGTTGTCTGTGGTGATGACACGTGTCCAGACGGTTATAACCGTCTGGGTGGTGCACGATTGTATTTCTTTCTAGAAGATTACTGCTGTAATCTGGTGTGACACCTTGCTGTGTGGACACAGACGAATAAATCCCAAGTCTGGGTAAAATAATATCCAAGTCTGGATATTTAGGCGGAAGTAAAGGTTTTTAATCTTTTGTGAATGGGAGAAGGCGCAAGGATTTATGTTTTCCTTTGGGCGCACGATTATAGATTGCTGATTTCTTCTTCCTCTTGTGAGACCGTTGCGCGGCCGCGCAAGGTCAAGAGGTTAAAAAGTTGGTTTGTGGTATGGTCTCAAATCCTTTTTATAAGGTTTTTGGGACCTTACCCCTTCAAGTCCCCCAAGTCTAGTGTTGTACTTATGCAAGTAAGTGGAGCACTGGACTTATGAGAGGGAAATGTTTTTGGGCGCGGAAAAATAAGAAATCTTCTCTGAGAAGATTTGAATTTACTGAGTTTGTAAAGATTTTTTGTAAAAAATCTTTGACTTGACGTTATTTCAGTAAATTGATTTTGACAACCTGTCATTGTCAGTTGTTTTTTACCATTCGTGTTGTACACGCGTGCGTGTAAACGCGTGTATGTTCTGACATCTTTATTTTCTGTTGCTTGGGGAACTGTGATACCCGGAACAGTGCTGTGACGGTTATCGATGCTATTTATTGCGATGGGTATATAATTGTTTGGGTAACCTCCGTTGTGTAATCATTGTTTTGTTTGAAAATTTTTCCCAATTCTTTGTTCTTAAGAAAAATTTCCCGTCATCCTTTTGCTTATGTCAACCGGAGAACGTCAAGAGGATCTTGTTGAAGATATGTCGACTGATCTTCCACCGTTGAAGTGGCCTAGGGCATCGTTTGAGGGTTTGATTCAGAATCTTAAATTTCCGGAGAACTGGGGTGCCTTGTATCCCGAAGATGGGCAAACGGCAGCAAATGCTCCGGCCGGGTATATTACCCTTTTTTGGGATTTTTTCTGTGATGGTAACTTTCGCTTGCCTGTTACCAGATTTTTTCTTGAAATTCTTGGATTCTATAATCTGCACATCTCCCAACTTCACCCTATTGGTATGGTTAGGGTTCGACATTTCAAATTTGTATGTCGGACGATGCATGTGGAGCCAACCGTTCCCCGATTTAGGGTTTTTTATCAGATGCACTGTACCCAAGGGTTTTACTCATTCGTTCAGAGGGCTTCTGCAAAGAAGATTCTTCATCAGCCCCCAAAGTCATTTCATGATTGGAAACATAAATTTTTCTTCATCAAGGCTGGAGTGATTCCGGTGAAGATGACTCTAAGAGGGAAGGACGATATTCCGATTGAATCGCTTCAGACTCCTGTTGATGAGAACTGGTACCAAGATCTGAAGGATGTTCCCAATATTTCTTTGCCGGAGAAAGCCCTAGTCGGAGCCGGCATGAGTTTGAACTGGAAGATGGAACGTGATGATAAACCCGTGTACACTGAGGATGGTCATAGTAAGTTTGGGGCTTTTTCACTGTTCTCTTCTTTTTTTTTTTTGACCTGCTTTCTCTTCAATGTAGTTGTTTCTCTATATGTTGTTGCCTTTACGAGGGAAGGCGGACGAATGGGAACTATCAAGAAGAAACCTGAAGAGGAGCTCTGGTATCATCGTATTGTGAAGAATTTTGTGCTTCCGCGGGATGCGGACCTATCTGTTCAACCGGCAGCTGGTGCTGGTGAGTTTATCCGTTTTCCCTTTCTTTGTTGCTTTGAGTAATTTCTCTGTTTTGCGCTTTTTGTAGGTGAGTTGTTGAATTTGGGTGTAGGCCCTGAAAAGAAAAAACGCGCAACTACGTCCACTTCCGCGCCGAAGAGAAGTGAGACTGTTAAGACTCAACCTTTGAAGGCGAAAAATGTTGGAGAGAAGAAAGGTACGCGCCGTTCTTCTGTCTCCAGGTGTGATTATGTGGTGGTTTCTGACTCTTTGGAGGGTCTTACTCCTGTAGTGACCATGCGGGAACCGAAGCCAGAACCGAAGGATCCTGCTGATATTCCTCCTTCTAACCCGAATGAGCCTATCGATCTGGATTCCAGTCCCGAACATTTGGTTCATAGGAAGGCTGGTAAGAGAAAGCCAGCTGATGCTGATGCGGAGGGTCAACCTCCCAAGAAAGTGCAGAGGAAGAAAATTACCAGAAAAGGAAACCTAGATGCTTTTGTTTCAGAATCCATTCCTGGTAAGTATTGCTTTTTTTTTTCTTTGAGCGGATAGGATTTTTACAGAATTTTGTTTGTCCAGAAATTCTTGTTTCTCCTGTTCCTGTAAACGCACCAATTGTGGTTGATAAAGAACTTCCCTCTTCCCCGTCGCGTGCTGTCGTTACAGACCCGTTAGAGTCTTCAGAGATAGCTGAGGAAGGTTTTGAGAAAACTATTGAGGCTGAGGAGCCTGTTGGTGTTAATGTAGAGACTGAACAGGTTGTTGAGCCGAATGTGGTAAATGATGCTGATAATCCACCGACACCGGAAAAGGAAACTGCTGAAAAAATTCAATCTTCTCCCCCTAGACCTTCTGAACCTATACCTGAGCATTCTGAGAAGACCGCCACTGAGGAGGTAGGTTCATCTGCTGGTGTTGAGAAGCAATCCCCAATTCGTCCAGAAGATATTATTACCGGACGTATGCGGAGAAAGATGCTGCTGATCCTCATGTTCCTGTTTGGAATGTGAAGAAAGGAGATACCTTCTCGGATTGGCGTGTATGTCAAGATTGGTTGCAGGGGATACTTCCGCCTGGCGAGATTAAATTTCAAGAGAATCAGCCTTACGAACAGACCTATCAGTCTTATCTTGCAGAAACTGTTTCTCACGTTTCTACCACTCACCGTATAGTGCGTGAGTGGTATAGCATGCATAAAGAGCGAGTATCTTTTGTAGCATCACAAAGGAAGTTTGCAAAAGATGAAAAACATGTGGCTCAGTTGAAGGCTAAATTAGAGACTGAGCAAGCTAAATTTGAAGCGGAGCGCAAGACTGAAGAATGGTCAGTTTCTGGTTGGAAGAGAAAAGCTGAATCTGAAGCTGCGCTTTTATCTGAGGAGCGCAAAAATTGGAGAAGAATTTGTGAGAAAGATAATGCCGAGAAGGCAAACCTCCGTAGTATCATAAATAACCTTAAGGCTGAGGTTGAAAATCTGAAGAATCAAGATGCGGAGGTGGAAAGACTGAAGAAAGAAAAAACTGACATGGAAGCTTTGTTGGAGGAAGCGCGCTCTCATAGGGAGCGAAGTGAGCAACGGGAGGTACAAGCTTTAGCCACTCTTGCCGTTAGAGATAAGGAATTAGAGGAACTTACCGCTTTGGTTTCTGACCAGGAACAATTGAAGAAGGATCTGGAGCTAGCGCGGTCTGAAAATACTGAAACCTCCCGCCATTTGACTGAAGTTGAAGAGAAATTGGAGAATTCAGAAATGGCGCGGGTTTCAGCGGAAAGCGAGCTCGAGCCTTTGAAGAATGATATGGCCTGGTTAAATGATCGCGGGATTGCTTGTGTAAGTTCCTTTCTTCTTTTTCGTTCATGTATGCGCTCTTCTTGTTTTGATGCCTATCTTGATTTCGTAGGTTGCTGAATCTGTATTAAATTCTGAAGAATTGGATAAAATTGTTGCAAATTTGATGGTCGCTGCGCGAAGAGATGGTTACGCGCAAGGTTATGCGGAATGTTCCCATCATGTGAATAACGCTTTGAAAGTGAACTGGGATGATAGCAAGTCTGCTACCTTTGGCGTTAATACTGCCAGCGCACTGGCTGCTATGAAGACAGAGTTTAATAACTTGCAACTTCCAGTGATGGAGTTGATAAATGTGGCACTGCAATCGGATGATCACGTTGCGCAACTTAAGGAAATCTTTCCGGATCGGGGAGAAGATTTAGAGTAGGATGAAATTGTTTTGAACAATTTTTTTTTTATATGTAGGATGTTGATCCTTGTTTTGATGGTTTGCTGTTGCGCAAGGAATTTAAACACTGCTGTGTCTAAACTCTTTAGGGCGTATTCGTACGCTTAAAAATAGCAGGTTTCTATTTGTTTTGCTGAATGACTTTACAATTTCTTGCATGAGTACAATTATTTTTTCCTTGAGTAAGGCGAATAAAGTTGATGTGAAGCTCATGTGTGAGTGTATGGTCGTTTGTGACGTGATCACTGACCGCGCATGGAGCTTTATACTACCATAATGTTTTTGCACTTACTAAAAAGGAATTGCATGCATTTTGTAAACACAAAAATAATAGAAACTTTGTAATTTTATTCATGGATAATGCTCAGAGGCGCTACAAAGTTTTTCGGATAATTAAATGGAACTTAACTTACTCCCTGATAGTTCCGCCGCTTTGATAAGTCATGTCTTTTCCGCGGAAAACGTACAGAGTTCTTTAAGTCTTAGCCCGTTTGCTTGAGCCTTCTTCTCCCCGAGTAATCTGTTTAATCTCCTTGCGCATATTCTGGAGCAAATGCGTAAGTTCTCCATTTTTGAGAGCCTTTTCGATTTCCGTGCGCAGAGATATACAGTTGTTCGTGGTGTGCCCGTTATCCTTATGATATTCGCAGTACTGCGTCGGGTCTTGACCACGTTTACTCTTCATCGGAATCGGAGGTTTGAATTGGTGATCCTCGGTACTTAGCACCTCTGCTGGGGTTTTCGTTAGGGGAGTCCACTGCCTCTCCCTATTTTCGTGTTTGTTTTCTCTTTGAGCGGAGAATTTGTTAGTTGTTGTGCGGCCGTCTTCCGAGGATCGACTTCCTGATGCTTCGCGCCATGACTTTTTGTACCTTTTTTCTCCATTTGCCCTTAAGTCTGCTGGCCTGTTGTGTGGTGGTGGTGGCCTGTTTGTAGTAAGGTTTTTCTCGGTCTGCGCATAAACCATGGCCGCCGCCATTATCTTTTCCCAACTCGTGGGGAGGCCCTCCGTTCCTGATAACACCTTGACCATGTCGTCACACCTAACCGCGTACTTAAACTGAGCACGGATTAGTTGTTCGCTCACTCCTCCAATTTCTAACACTTCTTTATTGTATCTGGTAATAAAATCTTCCAGATTCTCATCATCGCGGCGCCAGATGTTCATGACGTCGGATGTATCACGTTTTGACCGCCTCTGTTGGCTGAAGTGTGTTAAAAATTTTCTTCGCAGATCCTTCCACGACTCGATCTGTCCTGTTGGTAGGTTATCAAACCAGATTCGCGCTGGGCCAGTTAGTGTTTGCACAAATAAATGACACCATAGCGGAAGAGTCCAACCGCCAACCAACCCTGCGCTGGTGAATACTCTTAGATGATCATCAGGGTCAGTTAACCCATTGAATTTCCCAACGTTAGATGGTAATTTGGCCCTTTCCAACGGAGCCAGAGCTATCTCTAATATGAACTTCGAGTTTTCTGCCGCTTCGTCCGGGCGATAAACTAAATCATAGTTGTGCTCGGCCTCAGGGTTATAAACCGCTCGAGGCCTGCATTTGTTATAGTTTGGCTGTAGTCTATTGAATACGCTGGTGTTTTCACTCAAACGATATGTTCGATCGGATTCATCGGTATGAATGTCTCATTGGGAACCCAACCTGTCATGGACCGATTGTCTTCGACGAGGGTGTAGTTCATCATGATGTTGTCTTCGGTAACTGCTTGTATCATCATAAGTTGATTCTTCTCGCTGAGAGGCATGAGCTCTTGATCCCGGCCTCCGGGATTGGGTTATAGGAGCAGTTTGAGCACATAACTGTGAGTATACTGCGTTTAATGCTCCTTGGGACCGGACATACCATGATATCGGAGTTTCTCCTGGTGGTAAAATTGATTGTGCAGGATTTGCTGGTAACATTCCTGGGGTTACAGGATCATTTGCTCGATTAGATTGAACCTCATTATCGTCCGAGGCCTCTTCTACGATCCCTTCTAATGGTAAATTGTTTCCGACGTTTGGTCGAGGACCAGGTTGTCGGTGAGATGACGAATTTTCTGCCATGTGCAAAAACAGAAAATGGAATGAACTGAATCGAAACGAGATAGAAACTAGAAAAACTGAGAAAACGGTGGGCGCCAATGAAGAAACACTAACTAAATGGTCGGAACCGAGATAGTTAGGGGGTTTGAATCTGCATAAAAGGGGTTAGCTCTCTCTCGGTTGATTCAGTTGCAATGGAATTTCCTCTCCGATGGTTCTGCAAAAAAGAACACCGTTAGTCTCGTCAAGGGGAGAAGAAGGTTCTCTCCTTGACCCGACTCCGGCGTGAGAATAAGTATTGGTAATGGAGAAGATAAGTATTTGGGAAGTGAGAGTGATCTGAGTTTATACCTGAACAGTTCTCTTATTTATAACCGGGAGTTTTGGAGGGAAAACCTGTTATTGAAAAGATAACGGAAAATGCTAACGCCGTAGCGGTTATTTTTTCTCCCGTTTGAGTTCTTTGATCTGACGTCAATTAGCCTCGATCCGATGTGAATGCACACGGATCGTGGTTTGATCTATGGCTGGGGAATCGCCACGTGGAAAGTGATTAATTGGAGATTACTCTCCAATTGCATGCCTTCGTTGTGATTCCAGGGTTGTCTGTGGTGATGACACGTGTCCAGACGGTTATAACCGTCTGGGTGGTGCACGATTGTATTTCTTTCTAGAAGATTACTGCTGTAATCTGGTGTGACACCTTGCTGTGTGGACACAGACGAATAAATCCTAAGTCTGGGTAAAATAATATCCAAGTCTGGATATTTAGGCGGAAGTAAAGGTTTTTAATCTTTTGTGAATGGGAGAAGGCGCAAGGATTTATGTTTTCCTTTGGGCGCGCGATTATAGATCGCTGATTTCTTCTTCCTCTTGTGAGACCGTTGCGCGGCCGCGCAAGGTCAAGAGGTTAAAAAGTTGGTTTGTGGTATGGTCTCAAATCCTTTTTATGAGGTTTTTGGGACCTTACCCCTTCAGAGTTCGATTCCAATCTACACTTTCCAAAGTGATGTTTCTGACAAACTTTGCATCTGGGTTTCTCACCCGACTGTTGGTTACCTTTGTTGAACCCTGAATTCTTCATATTCTCATGGTTCCCTTTGTGTTTCTTGTCTGAACGACGTGAGTTATCATCCTCACGCTTTCTCTTACCTTCTTCAGAATTCTTTAGCGATCTCAACCTGACCGCATCTAAGGTTAGAGACAACGATAGATCAGCTGCTGATCTAAAAGTAGCAGGTCTTGAAGCCTTAACACTGGATTTGATTTCTGGGGCTAATCCCCCAATGAAGCGAGCAATCCTTTTGGGTTCTGGTGTCACAAGGTAAGGAACCAATCTTGACATTGTGTTGAAGCTTGTAAGATAAGCTTGGCAATCTAGGTTTTTCATAACCAACGATAAGAAATTTGACTCAATTCTTTCAACCTCATGCTGAGGACAATAATTTTCCTTAATAAGAGCAACAAACTGATCCCATGTCAGATTGTAGAGTGGGATCTTTCCAGCTGCTTGAATGAGAGATTTCCCCCATGCTAATGCCTCTCCCTTGAATGATTGGGATACATACTTCACTACATCCCTTTCAGCACAACCGCTGATATCGACCACGGTGTCCATTTCATCTAACCAAGTCATACAGTCAATTGCCCCTTCTCCCCAGTGAAATCCCGGGGTTTGCAGGAAACAAAGTACTTATAAGTACAGGACTTGGTACGTGGTTTATCGTCAAATACTATCCTCTTGGATGGAACACTGTTTTTGGTTTGAGGAATGTTGATCATCATCTTTCTTTGGCTCATCATTCTTAGAGGGCGGCTTGCTGTGAGCCTCTGAATGCGTCTTAGGCTTGGAATGCTGTGCGGATAGGGTCCTACTTCGAGTCCCGCTAGATTCATTATACTGCCGCTCTATAGCTTTTGTAACAGCATTGTCTATTAATGCTTGCAGTTCTGCACCCGCTATGTTAATTCGGGTATTATCATGATCCTCCCTTGGGTGACTGTTGATCTCATCCGAGTCAGCCATGTAGTTTGAACTGTTACATAAGATATTGACAATAATTTATTTGGGAGTTTATTATGGAATTGTCTTTTATGGCAATTCATTAACCATGGTAAACATAGACCATATTTGGTTAATTCGTTAATCATATTTATTTAGGATTTTGTTATAACTTATCCTAATTATAAAACAATAACAGTATTATTAGTGGCACAAAAGGCCTTGTCACAAGGACATTCTAAATCATAAGCCATGATTTCAGAGAATCAAGGCATTAAGGTTTGAACATAGTTCTTTACCTTTATCTGACAGGGAGTCGTAGACTACAATTGTCTTTTGTCTTATTTGACATTTATTATGGCCCGTAGGCACTACATCACCAATGGATGTTTAATATGTGATCATCTTAACTGATGATTTAAACCCATGATTTATAGATCGTCAGGTTAGGATATGAATCTTTTGAAGAATCCTATGATAAGAATGACGTGTGTGATTTTAACGAATCACATCTGCCAGGAGTGTTAACATGTTTTCAGATGTTAACAAGGATTTGAATCTTTTTAAACAGGTCTTACCATCTTGGCCAAGTCTTATAACGACATGCAAGCTAGGTTATACCTTTAAGATTCTTATTCAATATTTAATAGGCAGATTATTTTTAAAAGGAATGATTTTTAATTTATTTATTTCATGTATAATATATTATGCATATAATAATAAAATGAAATTTTTTAAAACTTAACATTCCATTAAACATTAAAGGAGTACACATTGCCCTAAATGGGACTTTTAACAGAAATAACTTGCCCACGCAGGAGCTAAACTGATAATACAAGTCCTCGCAGGGACTGATTACTAAGATAGGTGTCCACGCAGGGACTAAAAAGACAAGTCCACGCATGGACTAAGTACATAGATAAATGTCCACGCAGGGACTTGATTGAAATAAGGAAATACAACAATACATATAGGGATTCGATGATCCCTCTTCTTCTTTCCTTTTAACAAGATTGCTAGGCCCTTGAGGAATCCCCGGTTGTTCCTACGTTCTTCTTGAAATTCTTGCTCCACCCTGTGTAGCCTGTGGAGGATTTCCTCCTGTTCCGGTGGGGAAAACCGTGGTGGTTGTGGCTGGTGCTGAACCGGTGGTCGAGCAGGTATTTGATACCCATGAGTTGGGTATCCCACTCCCCAAGGGGCTCCATATGGTCCTTCAGGATGAAGGGCGTTGTAGTTTGCCGCTACAAGGTACGGGTCGGCTTCAGCATAGTTATAGTGAGTGTGAGCCGGCTGCTCAAACGGATTATACGCCGTTGAACCAGCGTATGTAGGAATCGGGTTACCAAAACCCAATGGTGGCGGTGGTGGTGCAACTGGTGCAGAATTCACCTCTGGAACTGGGTTTGAGGGCCCACCCATTTGTGGGTCTTCATGCAGTGGCGGATAGTGACTGCCACTTGAGTGATGGGGGGTGCTAAAGTGAAAACCCCCTTCTCGCGCGGATATTCGTGTGCCTATTCTTCTACGCCTTGGTGGTTCTGGAGGTGCTATATGAACTGGCGGTGGTGGTGGCGGTGGCGTGACTGCCACGAAACGCGAATCCCCGGAGGGATCCTACTGCTACTGCTGCTGATGAGGCGATGAATGGTGAGAGGGTGTAAAATACCACTCATACTGGTTGAACCTTGCTTGGTAACTGTCTGGACCATGGTATGGTGATCCATGGAAAGATGATCCATCAGAGACTTCAATACGGTGCGTGGGTGTTCCAGTCGGTGGTTCAACAGGGTCGGTGTCCTCATCCATATCCATGGCTTGATCGCCGGAAAAATGATCCTCTGGTCCCAATGGGTTAAAACCCACTGGTTCTTGAATATAGTTTGCCGGGTTAAACCGGCCCTGAAAGATAGGAGTGGGGTCGCCAAAGGAATGGTGCGACATGGATCGCTGCAACGGCAAGTAGGAGTGGCGTGAGTCTTCAGGCTCATTTTCCGATTGCGGCCCAAAGGAATGGCGGTAAGGAGGTGTTGAGCTATGCGAGACAGACCGTCTAGCGGGCTCCACAGAGGTCCTCCAATTTCCTTGAGGATCGGCACTCATAGTAGTAGAAGGAGTTCGCCGGTGTGAAGGACCGGCCTCGTGATCGTTGGGGGCGGTGATTGGCCCCTTACCTCGTCCTCCTCTTCGGAATCTCGGTGGCATGTTTCCTGTTACAACAAATGAAAGATACTACAAGGAAATATAAAGGACAAGGTTAAAATTTAAACAATTTGTATTTTGTCCTAAGTTCTTTGTCTAGACTCGAAAATTTATGAATGTGCAATTGTGTAACTGAGATTAAACACAAAAAGGCTAGTGTTTAATTCACTCAGTGTTGGCTCTGATACCAACCTGTCACACCCCGATATTTCCACGTATTACCGGTGGGGGAGTATCGTGACGTAGTTGATATCGTTATACTCAAACAACACAATATATAAATGCACAACGGAAGCAAAATATAGATTCATTTCAACCAAATAAAATTGTAATATTAAGTATCACAAAACAGTTGAAAATAATCCATAGGAGGATCAAATAAAAAGAAACATTGTTCAACAGACTGAAATGCATCCAAGCTTGCGAGCCTCTTATTGATGCTAAGGAGAAAGCCAGCCTATTTCGAGTAGTACCCGCACTTAATCTTTTTGGGAAAATACGTCAGTTTACACTAGTAAATACAATCAACTGACTCATTTTGAAAAGGTTAAGAAAATTGATTTAAATGCACGAGGCACAAACATTTTATAACTTGGGATAATTATTTGAATATAATACTCGTAAAAGAATTACATGTTTCTTATGCGTTCAGTAGCCCGGTTCGTGCCGGGTTAAAGATCAATAGACACACCACATTATTTATTTAGGCACTGACGGGTGTACGCCTACACCCCGTGCTTAGGTCGTGGCCATTTTGTAAAATGATGCCAAGGATATCCGGGACATGGTCATTAACCCCCCAAAGGCTTTAAGCAACAAATAAATTTAAACGGGTCATCTCGATAATACTTAACCATCAATTGATTAAGGTCGAATGCCCGACCAAGCGGTATTTTAGATACCGTACCCCAAGCCCGTATAAGGGAAAATAAGTTAAAAGTATTTACCTTTGCAAGTAATAATCACAACAAGCAAGTGCACGTAGCTTTTACCGGGTCTCCTATTCTGGAATGAAGGTTTATAATAACCTATTAGAATCCTAACTGATCTTTAATTAAGCCTTAACTTAGACCGGTTAGTTTTAAAGGAAGACACGGTTCGAACGCGTGATTAAGCGAAGACCGGAATAGAATGTGATTTAGACCCGACAAGTTTGAAGACTTGTATAATATGGGTAAACTAAACACATTCTGGATTTTGAGATAAAAATGATAAGGTTCGACCCGTTTCGGCTAATTTATGCAAACTAGTTACATAAACCGAACCGAACGCGAATAACGCATAATGGGTAACCGAATGAGTCACGAACAGGTTTCCTAAGTTAATATGCTTTAAATATGTTGTGACATCAGTAGGATACCTTCCATTATGCCCAAAACGAGTTTAATCTCAATTTAAGCCCCGTAGGGGTATTTTGGTCATTTTATAGATTATAAAAGAGATTAATTATAATTCTGAGACTCGGGTCTGGACTAATCAGTAGAACAACTTATTTTAATAAGTTACATCAGTTGGTGATAAGTCTTATATGACAAATTGGTTTTAAACCTATACTATGTGTTTAATACGCGTAAAAAGCCATTTTAAGCGATTTCCGGGTTTAACAGGAAATCTGAGTTTTCTGATCAGGTTATGAAGTTCAAAATACTTCATTTATCATATAAAATCAGTGGCAAAAGATTTGGTATCAACATGTCGTGTAAAACTCATTTTATAAACGAAAATGGTATAATCGGTATTTATCGAATCAAGGCGATAACCCTATGTTATGATCAGTTTAAAAATAATTAAAAATCTTCAAAAATCCCAAAATATTATATTACATCTGTGGGTAAAAGTTTTGGTGTCAAAAATTGGGTTTAGATAGGCTTTACGCTAATGACGTCGTTTAATTAATAAAAACGTTCTAATTACGCCATTGAGCATAACTCCTAATCTAGACCTCAAACTGATGTGAAAATTTAGGGACATGTTTATAAATCAGTAACAAAGATTATTGTCCTTTCACATTTCCAAAATTCTCGTTTTATGGTCAAAAGGGCATTATGGTCAACATTAAGCAATTAAGGGAAACGTGTAAACGAATCGGACAAACAACGAACCAATCATAGAGGGTTATACTATCATGTAACCTGGTCCTAATGAAGCTTTAAGGCATTTCTAAATCCATCTAAATCGGGTCAGAACTGAAGTCAAAGTTTTGCGACTTTCGGTTCTGAACCGAGCCTAAGCAGAAAATTGTCGGATCAAACAAGCTTAGACTAGTTCTTATACTAATTACCAAGTTATATGAGTGATAAAATAGGTTACACGTCTTTTACATTGTTAATTATGCGTTAAATCGAAAATTAAGATTCTGTTGACTTTTTATAACAAGCTTTGACCCGACAAATGATCTAGTTAGAGCGGGAATCAGAGGGTGCCCTTTTAAGGGTGTAATGCCCACATAATTACCAACTTATAACTACCTTTACTTTGACTAATCGCTGGACCATTAGCGATTAATTGTTAAGTCAAACCTTATTTACGACTGTTTGACTTTAAGCTAATTAACTAACTAAAACACGATTAAGGAAGGTCAAGGAAGCTTACCAAGGTTCTATGCACGACTAGTGATGCTTAGAGAGTGGCCTTGAGCTCCAGAAATCTTCAGGAGTGAAGTTTGGAATGAATGATCAAAGTTGCAACAATGTGGGTCTTTATATAGTGTTCTTGATTGATTAAGATCATGCCAAACAACTCTAGGATTGATCCCTGATCAATCACAAGTGTCCCTAGTGCCTAAGAACTATTTTGTGTTGCACATGGAAGTGATAAATGGCAATATAAGTCGGTTAACTCGTTTTAACAGGCAGTTGTCAAACTTTCTGTTACTGGGACTGTCTTACGGACCGTAAGACCAAGTCTTTGCGGTCCGTAAGCCTTTACCAGAAGGCAACAATTTGTAACCTTTCAAGCTTCGAACAAGCAACTTATGTATTACGAATTTGGGCCTCTATTTTCAGAATGGGGCCTCCATTATCATGTCCTGAACAGTTAAGACCACTATGCCATGTTCTAAAGTTGCCTTGGATTATTTTGAAAAGGTCTTGAATGTAGAATTTGTCGAAACACTCACATAGGATCCATTCATTGAGATTTAAATTAATTATCATCAAAGATAATCGGATTTGAATGTATATCAGATGTTTATAACACAGGTTAAGGTTTGGGATTTATACATAGGTCGCTCAGAGGTATTTATTAACATGTCGACGCTTTTAACCCCTCGTATACGAATTTTATCATAACTTTCTCATATGATAACGAAACTTGGTGAAATTTTTATCATGCATTCTCGTGAGCATAATTAATCATTATAAAGCTTCGGGTTTTGCTAAAAGGTCACTCAGAGGTATACTTTAAACATGTTGACACATTTAACCCCTGTAGTTTGTAATCTCTCACTTTCTTTCACAATTAGCTTCATATGATCCATGATTCATTCGTTTAAGGGTATAAACATCATGTAGGGTTATTGTAAAGTATATTTATCCATTGTTGACATTTTGAACCCTTATATTCACATACTTTCCTGGTTTGTCAACTTTAGTCCCTCTTGAGTATTCTTTTACACGTTTAAAGATTATGACACGTGTTAGTACATTATTGGACATGAAAATACGAGGTGTTACATGTTACAAGATATATGTGGATAAGTCGGAAGTTCATATGATAAACCGTTGACTTCTGAAAGTCAACTACACATAGGAAGCATAATTTAACTTGTTGTTGTAAAGGTAGGATATTAGGAAGTCGTACGGTACATGTTACATCAATACGCGTTATATGGAATGACATGGTGAATTATATAAATTTGAAAGGAGGTGAATTTGGGAATATGTCTTATGTTTGCTAGAATCGACTAATGAAAGTCAAATGGGAAATATGCATTTGATATGATCGTTAACATGCGTAATCATGTATGCTAACAAGAATGTGATTGCGATGATGTGAAACTATAGGGATCATATCAAGACGGATAAAAGCATAGAAGGTTAACGGATCAAAAGGAGGCAAGATAACAGACACGAACTCGGACGCACGAGGTAAGTGATTTCCGTAATCACTTCTTAGTTGTTTACGTAAAGTTATGTGCTAGTTAATTAAGTATGATAATTGAGGACAAATAAGGATGGCTCATATGAAACCGATGATTTTCGCTAAGTAGATGTAATGGGTCAAAATGTGGTTTTATTTTTATACCGGAAGGGTTGTATAAGTAATGATTACGGTACTATAACCGGGTATGGGAAGAATGGTATATAAGTACGCTAATCAAGAATCAGAGGCGCAAATTAATAGAATAAATACTCGGTTGTGAGTTATGGTTAATGGACAAGCAATTTCGCGATTTGAAATTGTATTAACCGAGTTTGTTTTCGTATAAATGAATGAAATGAATAAGCTTAACGCATACCGGGTATCGGGTGCATAAATCCCAAGTACGAAACCCCGGATAATGTAAAAGTATTATAGTTATAATGTTCATGAAGGTTTTGGGCTAAAACAAATGAGTAGTTTAATGAAATCATGAACGGGTCGAATAATTCGTAAATGAATAATAAGCCGAAAGTGCGTAAGTTAAGAATTTCCTTAATCCGGATGTCGGATTTTGAGTCCATAGGGTAGAGGACCAATTTACGATCACGTAGGAAGAAAAGGGAGGTTAAACGGATAAACGGGTTGAAAGTTATGCTAGTTTTAGTGTGTGCGAACGACGAAACAACACAGCAGCAAAAACCCATTTTCTAGAGGCCGTCGCCGATGCCCTCTGGAAAGTCAGTTTTTTGCTGACGGGTTATTTGACTGTCTACGAAAGTTTTGGGCTACGGGCAATTGCAAGGGCCGTCGCCGACGGCCTCCCCATGTTCAAAAACCTGAAATTTGTTATCTAAGTTGATTTGGGTATAGTAGGCTTTGGTTTGTTATTCGTGGACCACGAAGGGCCTCCCAAACATGATTTTGATCGTTCCTTTGACGTTTATGGGCTATAAATCTAAGTCTAACTACCATGTAATTAATGTATGGATATATAAGAGGTATGTAAGATCTTGAACATGTACGTAAGAGTGTATGTACATATGTAGACGTGTATTTAAGTATATATGAAGGCACGTATGAGTGTATGCAAGTAAGTAGAGACGTAGTAATGTATGTAAGCATGTAAACATGTATTTATGTATATGTGAAGATACGTATGTGTATATGTACGTATGTAGAGACGTAGTAATGTATGTGCGTATGTAGACGTGTGTATGGTATATATGAAGGTACGTATGAGTGTATGCATGTATGTAGAGATATAGGAAGGTATGTACGTATGTAGATGTGTATGTATGCATGTAAGAATGTATGTATGCATGATTTAGATACGTCGAGTAATACGTTACTAATAGTGTGCCTTGAGAATGAAAAGTAATGCGGGCACATCATTGAAGCCTCGCCAGAATATGGATACACAGATGAAATGCTTAAAGTTAGAAAGATAACGAAATGGGAAGTGTACGAGATTGAATCTTGTTTATGTATTGTGTACTAATGTTATGAATGTATGTGATGAGTGCAGGTTGTACGAATCACAGGCGGTTATCACGAGGAATAGAGATCGAAGACCGAGTCACAAGATAGATTGTACGGGAATAATTGAGTATGTGCTTTAGCAAACAGGACTTATACTTTATTTTTGTAAAAGATACATATTAAAACAAACTTTCAAGTAGGTCAAGACGTTTGTAATGAAAGAAATTTTATGGCACGAATTTCCGTTGCGACTTTTTGTCAAATACGTATTAGGGCCTTACAAGTTGGTATCAGAGCCCTGGTTTGAGAGAATCAAGTACGAGAAGGGAAATACTTGAACTCAAACCCGTGTGCTCTTGTGACGAGGAACCCGTACAATCCAAGACTCGATCAAGATCTAAAGGTAGAAGCGAATGTAAGTATGTACTCGAATATGCGTATAAAGAAAACTAACAATATGTTGTGTGTAAGGTAACCATGATTATTCGGAGAGGATGATCTACGAACGCGGTCTAGGACCGACACCAAGGCATGTAATAGACAAAATTTGAACCCAGGTATGTAACTTCATATGTGGGTACATGTAATGGTAAAACCTATTAAAGGAAAGATAATGATGAGATAGTAATGAAGTTTTGAAATGATACACATGCCGAAACCTAACTCTTCGGACATAAGGTGATAATTACATGAAGGCACGAAACTAGTATGTGGATTGCGTACCTGGACAGCACGCGGGAAACATAGGACGTTCGTGAGACCGTGATAATTGTTGCAGGTATGTCTGAAAGGATTGGGTATTAGGTGGACGTGTGGGTGAGAATAATAAGACTATCAAGAAAATTTAAAGCACTTTATATAAATGAAAAGTATGAATTGTATGTTTGAACCCGCGAGACTGATTCAAACATAGAAGTAATGGAAAGTATGAATGATATGTTTGAACACGTGAGACGGATTCAAACATAAGAAGTAATGGAATGTATGAATGATATGTTTGGACCCGCGAGACGGATTCAAACATAAGAAGTAATGGAATGTATGAATGATATGTTTAGACCCGCGAGACGGATTCAAACATAGAAGTAATGGAATGTATGAATGATATGTTTGGACCTGCGAGACGGATTCAAACATAGAAGTAATGGAAAGTATGAATGAAATGTTTGAACCCGCGAGACAGATTCAAACATAAAAGTAATCGAGTGTATGAGTGATATGTATGAATCCGCGAGACGGATTTAAGGACGAAAGAATTACCATAAATGGCATGCGAACTTAAAATTGAATTAAGGAAAGAAATTTTGATTATGCTACATGTTAGATATGTTGGTAAATGACTCTTGGGAGTCGGAATGAATGACGGGCTACGACCCGAACAATAACTTAAGTATGGACGGGAAGGGAAAGTTTTGCAAAAAGGTTAACGAAATAATTATAAGAATGAAAGAATTGAGAGTATTTAAAACCCCGAATAAAATACATTTGGAGAGAAAGTAATAATGACAAGTACCGATAGAAAATGCTAACTTTGATGCTAGGTTTGTTGGCCATGTTCATCTGAACAAGATATTGATGGAAGGATGCTCATGAGCGGAAACCCACTTCATGAGAGGAAGGAATTGAATCGGCTTTGACAAGGATTCATTCAGAAGCGGGCCGATCTGGTTTGCAGATTGTTAGTCTATGCAATGAAATCGAGGTTAGTAAATGATTAACCCATGTTGAAGAGGTATGGTACGGTATGGAATGTTGGGATTTATTTATGGTAATCAAAATGAAATATCATGGATGATATAACATGAGATACGAGTAGAATGAAATGAATTAAAATATTTCAAATAAGTAGAAACATGTGCGTATTATGATTTATTAGAAGGATAGACACAAGTCGTAAACATAGGCTGTGCAGCCAGTAGAATGATGAACGAACCGTTAGTAATGAAATGTGCTAGGAACTAGCACTATAAAGTGTAATGACACTAATAAGGGCTCTGGATGAGCTTCTGACCTATTATATGTTTGTGAAGGTAAATTACTTAACTCAAGAAGGTAGGAACAATGTGTACAATTATGTTTGTTTATGAACCAAATCTTTAGCCAAGAATTCCGAATGTATTCAGTATGTATTATGCACTTTGATTAAGTATAATGAAAAGGTTTAGTAAAAATGAGAAAGGTTTCGGGGACGAAACCTCGTGTAAGGAGGGTAGACTTGTAACGCCCCAAAACTTGAATTTTAGTTCACTAGTACGTTTCCTTTTGTAATGGTATGAAATAAAATAACCAAGCTATTTAACTAAGTTAAATAGTTTAGTAAAAACAAATAAAGAATGAATTTGGGACAACTATGAGCAAGTAACAAACATGAGGGGCTAAACTTGAAGATTTAAGATGAAATTTGGATTAAATGTACAAGGCAGAATTTTAGTGTGTGTAGTGTGTGTGTATGTCGTATATGGAGATGGAGGAAGAGGAGAAATCCTCTCAAAACAAGAAGGCAAAATCAGCCCCAAATCAAGAGTAAATTGAGTGATAAACCTTGCATGAATGAAGATTACTCACCATCTAGCTCTAATAAACATGTGGTAAGTTGCAATTTTGATTTGATGACTATGTATGAAATGGGTTTATGATAGATTCTTGAAATTAAGTATGAAGGTGGTTAAAATCATCAAATAGGACTTGAATTATGAACGATTTTAAGTAATTTGATGATTTAAGTTGAAACCCACCATTGATGGTGAAGGTGATAACATGAGTGAATCACCCATGTCTAAATCATGTGCAAATTCGATTAATTATGTTGTATGTGATGAATTCCTGTTAGTTAGGTTGAAGTATAGTATGAAATTTATTTGATGCTCAGTTGTGTTGATGAATGAATGCAAGGAGAAGAATGAAAGCATGAATGGTTTGTACATTATGCTTAGATAGTAGTACGCACACCAAGTGTTTGATGAAATGTCTATGTGACAATAATATAGGAAATTGTATGCAAGTTGTGGGTCAATATGTATAAAGAGTGATAATGATGTGTTTGTTAGTAAACTAACATGAGAAGTGTGTTTTAGATCGAGTTCATGTGGAATTTTGATTGTAAACATGATTTGTTAAAAAGTGTACATTAGAAGGTTGTACTCTATGTTGTAATGGTATGATGTTCACCGTATGCTTGACTAATTTCTTAATTGAAATTATGAATTAAATGAACACTAAATGTGAAGCGTATGAGGTTTGTGTAAGGGAATAATAATGGAATGATATTGGTTAGCTAATATGTGTTATGGTGTTAATTATGAAGTAATAAAATTGCTAGTGTGGATGGAACATAATATGTATGTGAATGGGTATAAAATTAGGTGATTATGTGATTGTGAGCACATTTGCATCGTGAGTAAGAGATGTATAGTGTGTCATTGATATAACATTAATGATGTTACAAGATATATGTGGATAAGTCGGAAGTTCATATGATAAACCGTTGACTTCTGAAAGTCAACTACACATAGGAAGCATAATTTAACTTGTTGTTGTAAAGGTATGATATTAGGAAGTCGTACGGTACATGTTACAACAATACGCGTTATATGGAATGACATGGTGAATTATATAAATTTGAAAGGAGGTGAATTTGGGAATATGTCTTATGTTTGCTAGAATCGACTAATGAAAGTCAAATGGGAAATATGCATTTGATATGATCGTTAGCATGCGTAATCATATATGCTAATAAGAATGTGATTGCGATGATGTGAAAGTATAGGGATCATATCAAGACGGATAAAAGCATAGAAGGTTAACGGATCAAAAGGAGGCAAGATAACGGACACGAACTCGGACGCACGAGGTAAGTGATTTCCGTAATCACTTCTTAGTTGTTTACGTAAACTTATGTGCTAGTTAATTAAGTATGATAATTGAGGACAAATAAGGATGGCTCATATGAAACCGATGATTTTCGCTAAGTAGATGTAATGGGTCAAAATGTGGTTTTATTTTTATACCGGAAGGGTTGTATAAGTAATGATTACGGTACTATAACCGGGTATGGGTAGAATGGTACATAAGTACGCTAATCCAGAATCAGAGGCGCAAATTAATAGTATAAATACTCGGTTGTGAGTTATGGTTAATGGACAAACAATTTCGCGATTTGAAATTGTATTAACCGAGTTTGTTTTCGTATAAATGAATGAAATGAATAAGCTTAACGCATACCGGGTATCGGGTGCATAAATCCCAAGTACGAAACCCTGGATAATGTAAAAGTATTATAGTTATAATGTTCATGAAGGTTTTGGGCTAAAACAAATGAGTAGTTTAATGAAATCATGAACGGGTCGAATAATTCGTAAATGAATAATAAGCCGAAAGTGCGTAAGTTAAGAATTTCCTTAATCCGGATGTCGGATTTCGAGTCCATAGGGTAGAGGACCAATTTACGATCACGTAGGAAGAAACGGGAGATTAAACGGATAAACAGGTTGAAAGTTATGCGAGTTTTAGTGTTTGCAAACGACGAAACAACACAGCAGCAAAAACCCATTTTCTAGAGGCCATCGCCGACGCCCCCCTGGAAAGTCAGTTTTTGGCTGACGGGTTATTTGACTGTCTACGGAAGTTTTGGGCTACGGGCAAATGCAAGGGTCGTCGCCGACGCCCATAGGGTCGTCGCCGACGGCCTCCCCATTTTCAAAAACCTGAAATTTGTTATCTAAGTTGATTCAGGTATAGTAGGCTTCGGTTTGTTATCCGTGGACCACGAAGGGCCTCCCAAACATGATTTTGATCGTTCCTTTGTTGTTTATGGGATATAAATCAAATTCTAAGTACCATGTAATTAATGTATGGATATATAAGAGGTATGTAAGATCTTGAACGTGTACGTAAGAGTGTATGTACATATGTAGACGTGTATTTAAGTATATATGAAGGCACGTATGAGTGTATGCAAGTAAGTAGAGACGTAGTAATGTATGTAAGCATGTAGACGTGTATTTATGTATAGGTGAAGATATGTATGTGTATATGTACGTATGTAGAGACGTGGTAATGTATATGCGTATGTAGAGACGTGGTAATGTATATGCGTATGTAGACGTGTGTATGGTATATATGAAGGTACGTATGAGTGTATGCATGTATGTAGAGATATAGGAAGGTATGTACGTATGTAGATGTGTATGAATGCATGTAAGAATGTATGTATGCATGATTTAGATACGTCGAGTAATACATTATTAATAGTGTGCCTTGAGAATGAAAAGTAATGCAGGCACATCATTGAAGCCTCACCAGAATATGGATACACAGATGAAATGCTTAAAGTTAGAAAGATAACGAAATGGGAAGTGTACGAGATTGAATCTTGTTTATGTATTGTGTACTAATGTTATGAATGTATGTGATGAGTGCAGGTTGTACGAATCACGGGCGGTTATCACGAGGAATAGAGATCGAAGACCGAGTCACAAGATAGATTGTACGGGAATAATTGAGTATGTGCTTTAGCAAACAGGACTTATACTTTATTTTTGTAAAAGATACATATTAAAACGAACTTTCAAGTAGGTCAAGACATTTGTAATGAAAGAAATTTTATGGCATGAATTTCCGCTGTGACTTTTTATCAAATACGTATTAGGGCCTTACACGTTCACATAGATAAGGTTTTGCAAGAAGAAAAGATAGAACTCTTAGGCCATAAATTTTCTGCAAACCTGTTACCTATGAATTTAGCCGGATTCGATTTTGTGTTAAGAATGGATTGGTTAGTAGCCAACCATGCTCGAATTCTCTGTGATAAGAATTCCATAAAAATTCATGCACCCACAGGAGAAGAAGTAATGATTACAGGAGATATGCCACGTAAGCCAATGAAGTTCATTTCTGTAATGAAAGTTGCTAGTTATTCAAGAAAACAAGGAATAGTGTATATGATTTCGGTAATCATTAACACTAAAGGTAAGGAACTTAAGGAAATTCCAGTAGTATCAGAATACCCGAATGTATTCCCAGAAGAACTACCTGGATTACCACCCGATAGGGAAGTAGAATTTAGAATTCATCTAATTCTTGGAACTACACCGATAGCTAAGGCACCGAGTAATGGGTTGTAAAGAAGTATAAGTATGAACCGGGTAATGGTAAGCGTAAGACAAACCGACGTGCAAATGACGCTAGAAGTCGTAAAGTCGGAAAGGATAGTCCGAAAGTAAACAAATGAAACCTTAGACTACGGTTAAGGTCAACTAAAGTTCAAAAGCAAAATTAAATGATTCCAAACATAACAAAGGATGCTTTAAAGCTATATAGGTATAAATAGACAATGGAATACAGACTAGAATAAAAGATGATCTACGGGATCATCATAACCTACGGGATATTAATTAGTGTAAGGGTCTACGGGGCCAAAATGACCCACGGGTCATGAATTGAAGCAAAAGGGATCATAAGGGCCTCGTCTTAAAGAGATGAAAGCCTAAGGAGATAGCCTACGAGGTTAAGTGAAGGAACCTACGGGTCAATAGTGTAAGGTGATGGAACTTGTTACGATTCCCCGTGTAAAACGAGAACGGAAAACAATAAATTATGGGTTGTCAATTTCCTTGATATGAGTAATTGACATAGCTAAAGAGAAAAACGTTAGACTAAAATTCAGTTTTAGTAAGAAATAACTTTTTTATAAATATAAATTCTGAAAGGAAATTGAATAGTAAGCAGGAAAGATTCAAGTCTTGACGCTGATAGGCGCAAGACAATATATTCGAAAAGTGATCTTTTCGAAAATGAAAGGTAGATATATAAATTAAACATGATGTGACACGATCACGGTTAAGAAATGTAATGTGAAATAGAATCGCATTATAACCAAGCGAGCGGTAAAAAGTAACTGGACTAATAAGTCTAGTTAGTGAGACCGGTGAAGGTCAACAATTCAAATCGAGAAATTTGGTTTGTGTCACACCCCGATATTTCCACGTATTACCGGTGGGCCCGGTGGGGAGTATCGTGACGTAGTCGATATCATCATAGTCAAACAACACAATTTAAATGCACAGCGGAAGCAAAAGATAATTATATTACAACCGAATGAAAGTATCAAAGTATTACAAACGGTATGTAAAAGATCCACAGGCGGATCGAATAAAAGAAAACTGTTCAACAGACTTCAGGCATCTAGAACTTGCAAGATTCCCTATTAACGCCCTGAGCTCCCAGCCAATTACGTACAGTACCTGCCACTTAACCTTTTTGGAAAATACATCAGTTTACACTGGTAAATACAATTAACTAACTCATTTTGAAAATGTTTAAGAAAATTGATTTGAATGCACAAGGCACAAAACTTTTTATAACTTGGGACAATCTTATTAATAAAAATCCTGTATCCGATTTACATGGTTGTCCAACATTTAGGGCCGGTGATTATACAATACAAGCCGGTCAAGATTAATCGACACACCATAAATATAACTCACAAGAAGACAGCCTTACGAGTGAGTATATCTTTTACATACGCAACAGGAGGTGTTATGCCTACACCTTGTGCTTAAGTTATGGTCATTCACTTTTTAAATGAGCCAAGGATATCCAGGACACGGTCATTAACCCCCAATGTTATTTGTTATCAATCAATACAGATTAAAACGGGATTATGCAATTTAATCATCTCCGATTAAAAGGTTTCTACACCCGACCAAGCGGTATTTTTATAATACCGTATCCCAAGCCCGTGTAAGGGAAAATAAGTTAAAAGTATTTACCTGAGCTAGCTCCTGTCTTAAATAGCAAGAATTATAATAACTCAGCCGTATTCACTTAAGTAAGCGTAGGTACAATTTACCGGAAGGCTCTAGTCTGGAAATGATGGTATAAATAACCAATTAGAATACTAACGGGTCTTTAATTAAGCCTAAACTTAGACCGGTTAGTTTTAAGGAAATATACGGTTCAAACGCATGATTAAGCGAAGACCGGAATAGAATGTGTTTTAGACCCGACAAGTTTGAAGACTTGTATAATATGGGTAATCTAAACACCTTCTGGATTTTGAGACAAAAATGATAAGGTTTGACCCGTTTCGGCTAACTTATGCAAACTAGTTACATAAACCGAACCGAACGCGCAAGAGGCGTAACAGGTAACCAATTGAGTCATGAACATGTTTCCTAAGTTAATATGCTTTAAATATGTTGTGATATCAGTAGGATACCTTCCATTATGCCCAAAACGAATTTAAAACCAATTTATGCCCCTTAGGGGTATTTTGGTCATTTTAAAGGTTATAAAAGAGATTAAATATTATTCTGAGTTACAGGTCTGATTAAATCAGTAAATATACTTAATTTAATAAGTTATAACAGTAGGGTATCATATATATGTGAAATTTATTAATTATAACCATATTATGCACCGCAGGGGCATTTTGGTAATTTCACATAGGCTTTAAAAGGTCAAAACTGAAAACCTGAGTTTAAAACTTTTCCTTACTGTTAAATATATCGGTAGGCATCAGCCCTTATATGTTTAAAATAGTTTTGATACATACTATGCGTTAAAAACGCTTAAAAAGGCGATTTGGAGCCATTTCCGGGTTTTGTATAGAAAGCTGATATTTTTATTATTCCAGAAGGCTCAAAATATTCTATTTATCATATTATATCAGTAGAAAAAGGTTCGGGGTCAAAAGGATTCGTAAAACTCATTTTATAGCCCGGAAAGGCAAAACCGGTAATTACCGAATTAATGCTATAACCCTAAGTTATGCTCAGTCTAAAAATAAATAAAAATCTCCAAAAATACCGAAATATTATTTTATATCAGTAGGTAAAAAGTTTGATATCAAAAATTGGGTTTATATAGGCTATATGCCAAATACGCCGTTTAATTAGTAAAAAGCTTCTCATTTACGCTAATGAGCATAACTCCTAATCTAGGCCTCAAATTGATGTCAAATTTTAGGGACAAGTTTATAAATCAGTAATAAAGATTATTGTCTTCTCACATTTTCAAAATTCTCGTTTTAGGGTCAAAAGGGCATAACGGTCAACATTTGGGCATTTAACGAAAACATGCATGAACTAGGATTTCTATGGAACCAAGTTGTATAACCTTGGAGGGTTATACTAACTTATAATATGGTCCTAATGGAATCCTAAGGCATATCTAAACTAAGCTAAGTCGGGTCAGAACTGAAAGTCAAAGCAAAAGTCAACTTTTGCGACTTTCGGTTCCGAACCGAGCCTATACTTAAAATTGTCGGGTTGAATCATGCTTAGGCATGTTCAACTAATATTTACCAAGTTATTAAAGTGAGAAAACTGATTTTATGACTTTTATATTAATAGTTATGTATTTTATTTAAAACTAACCCGTTTGACTTTTATTTGACCTGACAATTAAACTAAGTAAACGTGGTAATTAGGAGGTGCCCTTTTGAGGGTTAATCACCTACCTAATTATGGTCACGTAGCCATGTTCGTTGCGAACCATAGCTCAACCGTTTAAAAGTCAAAGCGTCTATCGAAACACTTGACTTTTTCGGCTATAATCCGTTAAATAATTAAACTGAGAACGAAAGGGAACTTACAAGGGTCCAATGGACCGAAGGAGGTTCTCAAAAAGGTTCAAGATCCTCACAACTCAGAGAATAGATCAGATTAGAAGGAGAGGTGCAAATGAGAGCCAAAGATCAAGTGGGTTTATATAGGAAAACAAGGACCGTTAGGATCGTTTCTTGATAAACGTGATCGAATCTGGACCGTACACCTTTACCCATAGTTTTGGCGCCCCTAAACAGCCCCTAGATTGATAAAAACCCACTTGCAACACCTGGAAACAGCTGGAACAGCTGGAAATCAAGTTTCTGAAATGGCAGTTTTGGTCCCTGCATGCTTCTAGCCCCTTTCTGATGCGTTTGAGGCCTGTTAAACCATTTTTAAGCCTCTACAATGATGCCTAAACATGAGGGACATGAAACATGCTCAAGACATGTCGGATGTCGGTTCGTTTGGTCGTACGGTCACGTTGTTCGACTAATTACGACGAAACACGAACGGACGCTAAAAACGATCCAAATTACGCGACGAATGGAATTTTATCATGGCGATCACTAAAATAAAATATTTTAATGCTTACATAAATTTTTGGGTGTCCGGAGATATTCAGAATGTGAGATATGCGCGAAAATGCAAACTTGTGCACTTTTTGACACTTTTAGTCCCTGCTTGACATAAAAGTTTATTTTTGCGCACTGAACACCTCTAAGCCTATATCTAAGCTATACAAAGGATATTTAGGGCATGTTTAACTTAGGGTCAACTTCCGGAAGGTCCGTTACCCTACGAATCGACATACTTTTGCAGTTTGACGCAAATAGTCCTTTAATTGCGCAAAGTAGCGCGAAATGCCGTTTAATGATATCCAAGCCTTCCATGGCCCATATTGATCTTTCCCAAGCATATAATTAAATATTACTACGCTCACGTTCGCTTAGATGGTCACCGAAAGGCGTAGATTCAAAATTTGACGCTTTAGGTCCCTCTATTGCGCAAACTTGCGCATCTCATCATTTAATAGCATTGAAGCCTCATCTAATCCATATTAGGCATTCTTGATAGTATTATTAAACATTACAATGCTTCGGGTTTTCTAAAAGGTCATTCAGAGGTATAATTAAACATATTGACACTTTTAGTCCCTCTAACTTGCAAAGTTGCGCGTAACTTTACTTATAGGCATAAAAACCTTAGACGGCCATTATTTGGAATTCCCGAGAGTATAATTAAATATCATGAAGCTCTCGGTTTGTTTAAAGGTCACTCAGAGGTTAGAATTGACATGTTGACGCTTTTAACCCTTTATTACGCAAACCTTCAATTAATTACGCAAACGGCTACACTTAACCATCAAGTGCCACATTTGTGAATATAAACATCGTAAGAGGTTATTTAGAAACTTATTTTAGGTATGCTAACACTTCCAGTCCTTTCATAATCAAAGTTTTCGATTTTTCAAAAAATTAGTCCCTAAATTTCAATGTTTGACTTCATTAGGGTTCATTACACGTGTCAAGACTTCATTGGACGTGATTTTACGAGGTGTTACAGTTTGCTCGTAAGCGGAGGATTCGGAGTAACTGAACCGAATAAATGAATTTGAAAACAAAAGAAATAGTTGCTAAAAGTGAAAGATTTCACTAAAGACCTTTAACGGGTCAAGGTAACGGATTCACAAAGAGTTCGATAATATATAAAAGCGATGGATATCGCTAAGTTAACTAAACTAGTAGAAATAACGAAATTACGTTATTTCAAGTTGCATTATGTCGTAAGAGGTACGTAGATGTTTTGTAACCAAAAAGATATTACAATAAATTTTCTGGTAATACTAACAAACGGTTAAAATATGAGCAATGCTCAATTGATTTTCGAGAGCAAATGCATGAAGTTAAACTCGATAAATTATGTAAGAAAATGTTTCGAGGACGAAACCTCTTTAAGGGGGGTAGACTTGTAACACCCCGAAAACGGGTTTGATAATTAAACCCCGTTAATACTAAAGACAGGGAAAATACCGTTAGTGGTAAAATTTAACCCGGTGAATATTAGGACTTAAATAAATAATCATAATATTTACTAAAAGGTGAATAAAAGCTTTTAAGGAAATAAAAAGGATAAAAGGCCCGAGTTAACGGGACCTAAAATAAACTTAGTCATAAATATTCCCGAACCCGCTAAGTTAACTAGGAATATTAAACCTAGTTAATAAGTGGGAATATTATTGAAAATAATTAGGTTGTGATCTAATTAATAACTAACCAAACACGAGGGACCAAAGCCGGGTAACTTGAAATTGGAATTATAAACTTAAAAAAAACACAACACACACAAGTGTGTGTGTGTGCGTGGGTAAGGCCAGGAGAAAGCTCCCATGGAGCTTTAGCCCTAAATCCAACAAATCTCTCAAATTGAAGCTTAAATCAAACCCAAATCGTCTGCATGATTACAAATTCGTGATCACCTAGTCGTGGGGATTACAAGGTATGTTGAATTTTATGATTTGGTGATACTTGAGATTATGATGAACAATCATAATCAAAATTCTGGAATGAACAATCATAATCAAAATTGATTGTTATAATATAAGTTCTTGATGTAACTCATGAACACTAGACTTAGAGGTTTGATTGTTATATAAATCTTGGTGAAAATAACTAATTATAAACTAGTTAGTAAACATGTGAAATTATGCACATTAGGTGTTTGTTAAAATGCCTAAATGAGAACTAAAGTATTGAAATTTAGAGTGAAAACGCGTATTTGAATGATATGGCAATTACGCGTGATATGAGGTGATAAGAGTTCTAAATACCATGTTGATTTAGACTTATTGTCGTAAACCATGCGATTGAAAGTAGTTAACTTTAGATAAGTTAAGTTAACTAATCATGAAGTCGAATAATAGTTTCGGCATAGGAAATAAGTGAGGTGGAATAGTCGTGACTTTTATGACTAATTTAACCGCCTTGTAAATGATTGACAATAGTTTGACGCGTAACAAGCTAGATGAAAGCTTGGAGGAGGGAGCGGGTCAAACGGAGCAAGTACGGAAAGGAAAGCGTGGCGTGGATGCGAGGTAAGTGTAATTTACACACTTATGTAGAATACCCGTTTATTCGATACGTTGTAAACGTGATAACGATAATATTGGAAATATGGAAATTTGTCAAGTGTCGACTAATGTAAATCAAGGTTAAAAGGATACCCATGGCGTAAGCCGAAATGAGTTGAATTTATAAGAAAAAAGTGTAAAAGAAAAAGGGTATGGTTATAAAATCCGGGAGGGGATGGATGTATGAATTGGAAATCAAAAACGATGTTTTTGATTAAAATAAGATAATGTTGGGCATATAGTCCAAACGGGTCGAATGGTGATGATAACACCATTTGACAATATCGACTAATATGGTTGTCAAGTCTTATGTTAACAGGACCGATTAGCCAATTGGATAATTGCGTCACCATTGATGGTGTGATAATGAAAACGAGGTATAAATTGGGTCTACTTGTTGATCCAGGCCAGGTACGCATAATTATGTTGTAGTTAAAAGTGTTATTGTTGGTCGAATAATTTGAGAGCGAGTCCTTCGTCATAAAAGGACTAAAATCGACCAAAACACCCTTGTAGGCTAAATGGAACAAACGACCCTTAAAGGTTGTTTGGAAACGAGTTTTATGACTAGGTAAATACTTAGAATAAGTATAGAAGCTGAAAGAGGTATTGTATTAGCTAAATGGCACTATTTGAGTTTTTGCCGTAAAATAATGATTCGAGAGGTAAAATTGGTTTATATTGATCACAACATTAAACCTACCTTAAATACAGTTGGGGTGGGAGATTATAGGATAAGAAATGTGGTAATGAAATGCTAGAAGCAATCGAAAGCTATTTTAGGCTCGAAAGTGCTTAAATACCCTTAACGGGTCAAAATAAGCATACGGGCGAAAATGGGTTTAAATTGTGTAATAAACCTGTGATTAGAACCTAATATGGTATATAACAATCATTTGAAGAAGTGTAGGTGATGTAGGAATCAAACAAATATGTTTGATTGATAAAATGCATAAACGGGTCAACATTTGGTAAAAAGGGTAATAAGCCGAAGACTTAAAAGTCTTAAATTTTATTAATCCGGACATTGGATTTAAACTCCATATAATGGAGGATCAAATTACAATCATGTAGGAAGAAACGGTAGGTCAAACGGATAAGCGGATTGAAAGATACGAAAGTTTTCGTGTCAATAAACGGCAAAATGGAAAAGCTGAATGCTGGAGCCACCGTAAATTACGGTGTCCGTGGAGCTGAAAATGTTACGGTGGTTCTCTTCTGATTTACGGTGGAAGAATAAAGTTTCAGGGGCTACCGTAATTTACGGTGGGCCCTGTACAAAAATGTATTTTTTTATCAAGTTTCGCTTCCCGGACTCGTTTAGACACATTTTAATCTCCGTATGACTAAAGCATTTCATGTTTATGAAATGTAGGTACATTTTGGATGCCGAAAGACGATCAAGCTCAACGAAGAACCGAACACGATAAAGATACATGCTTCCGCACATTGCATCGTCGTAAATTTTTAGACGACGAATTCGATCACGTTATGTTGATTAACTTATGATTTGTAAAAGTTTTAGTAAACCTGTATTTCCGGTATATATGTAATCGTAATTACATGATTGTTTTCGTAAAATATTCATTAAACCTTGAATTATAAGAACGGGTGTTACAGATGAATTATTAAGCAAAGGATTTATACAACCTAGTTCATCCCCGTGGGGAGCACCAGTGTTGTTCGTAAAGAAGAAAGATGGTTCGATGCGAATGTGTATTGATTATAGGGAATTGAATAAGGTTACAATTAAGAATCGATACCCATTACCTAGGATTGATGATCTTTTTGATCAACTTCAGGGAGCTAGGTATTTTTCTAAGATAGATTTACGCTATGGATACCATCAGTTGAAAGTACAAGAAGAAGACATACCTAAAACTGCCTTCAGAACTAGGTATGGTCATTACGAGTTTACAGTCATGCCCTTTGGATTAACAAATGCTCCTGCAGCATTCATGGACATGATGAATAGGATCTGTAAACCGTACTTGGATAAATTTGTAATTGTCTTTACTCATTTATTCCAAAAGTCAGGACGAGCATTGTGAGCACCTACATGCCCTCTTAACTTTGATAAGAGAAGAGAAGCTTTACGCCAAATTATCGAAGTGCGAATTTTGGCTGCAAGCGGTACAATTTTTAGGACACATGGTAAATCACGAAGGTATTCACATAGATCCCACCAAAATAGAAGTGATCACCAAATGGAAGGTTCCGCAATCAGCTATGGAAGTTAGAAGTTTCCTAGGGTTAGCCGGATACTATAGACGGTTTATTAAAGATTTTTCGAAAATAGTTGTACCGTTAACTAAGCTAACCTGTAAAGCAGTGAAGTTTGAATGGGGATCTAGAAAAGAAGAGGCTTTTAAGATTTTAAAGCAAAGGTTAACAAACGCCCCAATTATTGCCTTACCAGAAGGGACAGAAGATTTTAAAGTTTATTGCGATGCTTCTAAGTTGGAATTAGGATGTGTGCTGATGCAATGCAAAAAGGTAATTGCGTATGCCTCAAGGCAATTGAAAAAGCACGAAGAAAATTATACGACACACAATCAAGGATGATGCTGAAGGAATGAAGGGAAGAATAAAAGAATTAGAACACGGAAATGATGGAATTTGGAGATTCCACAAGAAAAGAATTTGGGTACCTAAGCAAGGAAACTTAAGAGATAAAATTTTAGAGGAAGCCCATAAATCTAGGTATACCATACATCCTGGTAATAATAAAATGTACCAAGATTTAAGGAATAACTTCTGGTGGATAGGAATGAAAAAGGACATAGCTAGACATGTTTCTAAGTGTCTTACTTGTTCACAAGTTAAGGCAGAACACCAGAAACATTCAGGCCTACTACAACAATTAGAAATGCCTGTATGGAAATGGGAACTAATAACCATGGACTTTGTTACTAAGTTACCCAAAACCAGAAAGGGTAATGACGCGATCTGGGTAATTATGGATCGATTAACCAAATCAGCTCATTTTCTACCCATGAAGGAAACCTTTAGCATGGAAAGATTAGCAAAATTGTATGTAGACGAGGTGGTATCCTTACATGGAGTCCCACTCTCCATTGTATCAGATAGGGATAGTTGTTTCACTTCACATTTATGGACAAGTTTCCAAGAAGCAATGGGGACCCGACTAAATTTAAGTATTGCATACCATCCCCAAAAAGATGGACAAAGTGAAAGGACGATCCAAACCCTGGAAGACATGCTCAGGGCATGTGTGATAGATTTTGGAGGAAACTAGGACAAGCATTTACCTTTAATTGAATTCTCCTATAACAATAATTATCATTCAAGCATCGAAGCTGCCCCGTTCGAAGCACTGTATGGACGAAAGTGTAGAACTCCAGTTTGCTGGGCAGAAATAGGAGAAAGTTAGTTATCGGGTCCGGAAATCGTACAAGAAACCACAGACAAGATAACGCAAATCAAGGAAAGACTAAAAACGGCTCGAGATCGCCAAAAGAGTTATGCAGACAATCGACGCAAACCACTAGAATTTCAAGTTGGAGACAGGGTACTCTTGAAAGTTTCTCCTTGGAAAGGAGTGGTTCGGTTCGGTAAGAAAGGAAAGCTAATTCCAAGGTACATAGGACCATTCCCAGTAATCCAGAAAATAGGACCAGTTGCCTATCGCTTACAACTACCAGAAGAGCTAGCAGGAGTACATGTTGTATTTCATGTATCTAACCTCAAGAAATGTCTATCGGACGAATCGCTAGTAGTCCCTCTTCAAGACATACAGGTAAATGAAAAGTTGAAGTTCGTGGAGAAGCCGCTTCAAATAGAAGATAGAAAAATTAAGTTTCTCAAACACAAAATATTGGTACTTGTCAAAGTCAAGTGGGATTCAAAAAGAGGACCCGAATACACCTGGGAGCTGGAATCGGAAATGAAGCGAAAGTATCCTCACTTATTTCAGTAAATATCGAGGACGAGATTTTAAATAAGGTGGGGAGGATGTAAGGACCTGCAAAATTGTCCATAAACGACCCGTAAGTGAAAACCCAGACCCCTGAAACCCTAATGTGCATGAAAAACCAAGAAAACAAGATTTATGGATTTCACGCGGGCCGCGTTAAACGTAAGCTTAGGCTTACGCGGGCCGCGTCAACTTAAAGTGACCGGATAAGCGTTCCAGGACACGTGTCGCACACGTGGCAGACCTACCGGTGACACACAAGCCCTACACGTAGACTAGGGGCCCTCGCGGGCCGCGTAAGATTCATGTTAAGGTTTACGCGGGCCGTGTAAAACCTAAAATGTTGCTATAAGTAGCCTGTGCATGGGACTTGCTTCTGTGCTCGAAATCTCACTCTCAAAACGTCCCTATTCTGCTAAAAACGAGTTTTACAGTGTCAAAACGCTGCTACGATCAAGGGTAATAACTCGATCACTGCTACGATACAATGTCCGATCGATTGAAACCAATCCGATGGATGTTTAAGTGATGCCCGTATTTGAGCTATACTTTGTCATTCGTCGTGAGGGTTTTGATTTCGTGAGTTTATCGTAAAGGTTGTATTAAGTTACTGACCTAGTTCGTGTGCATTGTTATTTAAACTAGATTTCAAGGCTAAATCAGTAGGCTAAACTCTTCCCAACTAAACTTACAATGTGAGTCATTCTCTTTTATCAACAGTGTTTTACAATACTCCAATCATTTTTAAAAGTTATAATTACAAGAATTAAGTCTTGGTTATCTTGAATCCCTGACAAGTGGGGTATTGTGCACATTACTAATTTCTCACGGTTAGGTTAACAAACCTAACAGTGATAATCATCACTACTTGGGTGAAAGGACCCAATAGTGGTATGACCATCGTCACCAGGGTGTGACACGGCGCCAGATAAAAATAAGATAGTAGCAATTGTAATCGCTCTTATGATGTAATTTATAACTATGTGTCGTTTTATCACAATTGAGTGACTCGCCAATATTTCCCCGCTGATAAAATATTTTTAAAACATGTTTCAGGTGACTTACTGTGAATCAAGGAAAACGTGCTACGGAGCACTAACAAGCTTGAAGCGGTGGCTCAGTAAAATAAATAAACATGTTTTGTAAAACAAGGGATTTCCTCGTGAAATTACCTTGACTGTAAATTATGGGGTTTGTCCCAATTTATGAAATACAATAATTGGGCATTTTCAAGTTTCAAAAGATCCTGTTAAACTTCCGCTGTCAACTCAAATAATAAATACCACGAGTTTCTGTCTCGCGGCTCCTGAACCGGGTAACACCGGGACGGGGGCCGTGACATAATATATATATAAAATTAAAAAAAAAAACCCTCAAAAAAACTAATCATCTCAGCTCCCTTCTCCTTCTGTCTCTACGTTCTCACCAGCAGCCAACAACTACCACCACCACCCAACCACCGGCAGCCAGGAGCATCACCACCATCTTCCATCAACTCAAACCCAGCAACATCCACCGCCACCTTCAATCCACCAACAAGAAAGGAGACAAACACAGGTCTAGGGAGAAAAACTTTTAAGAGAGAGAACATATCAAGGCATATATATATGTATATCTGTACGTATATTAACTTGTTTTCAGCTCTCTGTAACGTCGTTTCCACATTCTAGTGAGAGAAACAACAATTTCAGCTTAATTTCAACTCAATTTCATCTCTTCCGGTTTTCGGATCCGTTAGGGTTTCATCAACCAACTTCAATTTTGTTATAAATACGAAGAATTTCTTAATTTTGGAGGCTAATTTTGCGGAAATTAGGGTTTCATAACATTCTATTCTGTTGAAGAGGTTCAATTTGTCTCCATGTTGAACAGAGGACCATCGTTTCCCCCACTTGAAGGTGAATTACCTCATAATTTGTTGCTAAAATGGTTCAATTTGTTAGGGCTTTTTGTTTCTATGCTACTGTTAATATTTTCCCCAAATTAATTTGATTATTAATGTAGATTTTTTTGTTCATTTTCTAATTTGTGCTAACAGTGTTATACCCCGGTGATGCTAAATTTATCATCTTTTTGTTTAAATTTGTTTTAAAAAGCTGTTAAATTTGTGAAGATCTGGTGTATAAGGAGCTATGGAAGGCTTGTGCAGGGTCATTAGTGGATGTTCTAAGTGATGGAGAGATGGTTTTCTACTTTCCACAGGGTCATATGGAACAAGTAAGTTAAAAGGTTTCTTACTATTCTTTGCTTGAAGGTGGCGGGGGATGTTGCTAGGTTTGAGCTGAAGGAAGATGGTGGTGATGCTCCTAGCTGCCGGAGGTTGGGTGGTGGTGGTCATTGGCTGCTGGTGAAAACGTAAAGAGAGAAAGAGAAGGGAGCTGAGATGATTAGTTGTTTTGAGTTTTTTATTTTATTTTATTTATATATGTATATATTAATTCTTAAAATGACCATTTTGCCCCTAAGAAAAAGGACAAAATAGCATAATTTTATAAGACAAATATGACCTGATTTCACTTTTGGACCAAAATGGCAATATAACTAAAACCACAGGGACCCAGATGCAAAAGGTTTGAGTTTTGTACTAAAGTGGCAAAAGTGACCAAACCTCAGGGACCAAAATGGCAATTTACTCTTTAAACTATTTAATAAGTATAACAAACATTGAAAAACATTTCTTAATATAATATGGTATTACCTGTACTCATCATATCCTACCAATAGCGAAGCTAAGGTAGGGTCTGAGGAGGGTGAGATGTAAATAGTCTTACCTCTACTCTGTAGGAATAGAGATGTTGCTTCTAATGAGACCCCGACTCGATAGCCTTGGACATAAGGCATATAACACTCGACAATTGAGACAAACGCCGATTAGTACATGTATCCCATTGTCTTTCGGCTCTCAATGCCACTACATGATGCATGATTAACCATCCCCTTCTTTTAACATTATTTTCATGAAATTAGTTAAAAAACGTTAAAATTAGTGCACTTTCACTTCCCCCCCCCCCCCCAAACGCCCACATATATACATCATATGAGCATACAACAAGCGGGCGTTGGTATTACCAGTACTATGTAATTTATAAAAAAATTACAAGGTGACTACATTATTAAAAAGTTATATATCAAGAATTCAGGATAACACTATATTTCAACAAGTATGTTCACTAAGAATGCTTGGTGTGGGGCTCGTCCCCGAGGCGTCCAGGTGCGGCGATGGGCCGGAACAACCCCCCCCCCCCCCCCCCCCCGTTTCGTCCTCGTCGCAACCGTCAAGCCCAAGACGGGGCTCTTTCTTTTTATCTCACACGCACATATACATACATACACACATATATATATAGACTCATTCTCACACTTGCTTACGTAGACGCCTACGTAACGGATCATTCTTTGAGGACTGCCCTCCTCCACACCCCATAGTCTACGGGTGTAAGTATTTAAATAAAATTATTTTAGTTTACATAATAAAATGCAGAGTTGAAATCAATATAATATATATATATAGTGTAATGCTAGATAGAAAACCCTAAAAATTTTTGAAAACCCTAGAAAACCCAACCTCCCGACTTTTTTTTTTTTGAAAAAAATAACACATGTAATATACATGTTATTAAGAGTTTTGAGCCAAAAAATCGAAAAAGCGCCAAGTGGATGTTTTAAAAAAAAATAAATAAGTTTCAGCAACTTTCAGCACTAAATGTATTAGACAAAAGTTGCTGAAACTTGTTTATTTTTTTTTAAAAACCACTCGGCGCTTTTTTGATTTTTTTTTTTGGCTCAAAACTCTTAAAAACATGTATATTACATGTGTTATTTTTTTCAAAAAAAAAAAGTCGGGCGGTTGGGTTTTCTCAAATTTTTAGGGTTTTCTATATAACCCTCCCCTATATATATATATATATATATATATATATATATATATATATATATATATGTATGGAGAAGATCATGCGAGAACCACCTCTTATTGCGAGAACCGCGAGAACCAATGTGAACACAACCAAAAATGCCTAAAAATAGCTAAAAATCACACAATTTTTTTTAATATTTTTTATATAAAAATCGCTACTTTTCGAAGCAAAAAAAAAAATTAATATTTTTTGGGGGGTTTAGTTTTTAGCATTTTAGCTTGGGGGGGGGGGGGGGTTAGGTTTTTGGGGGTGGGGGAGGAGAGTTTAGGTTTTGGGGGGGGGGGGGGGGGGTTAGGTTTTTTTGGGGTATTAGTTTTTAGCATTTAGCTTGGGGGGGTTAGAATTTTTTTTTTTGGGTGGGGGGGTTTAGGTTTTGGGGGGGGGGGGGGGGGGTTAGGTTTTTTTAGCTATTTTAGGTT
Organism: Helianthus tuberosus; assembly: GCA_030545235.1. Classification (NCBI taxonomy): domain Eukaryota; kingdom Viridiplantae; phylum Streptophyta; class Magnoliopsida; order Asterales; family Asteraceae; genus Helianthus; species Helianthus tuberosus. The sequence continues at coordinate 149,123,425 of CM060417.1, read as the reverse complement.
GTGTTCACATTGGTTCTCGCGGTTCTCGCAATAAGGGTGGTTCTCGCATGAACTCCTCCCTATATATATATATATAGGGTTGAGTTCATTTCAGAACTCTAAATAACTACAGAACTTTCAGAACCCCTAATAAACAATTATTTTGTATATAAGTTTTTGTTTTTGGGATCTTTTTATCATCTATTATATGTATTTCTTTGATTACATACATGTTAAAAGTAGTTTACATATGTTTAATTGCCAAAATTATATATATGTGTCATAACTAATTGCATATATGTAAAAAAACTAGTTTAGATATGTGTAATTATAAAATTACATATAAAAAATGATAAAATTACTCTTAACATGTATGTAATCGTAAAAATACACATAATAAATTATAAAATTACCCTAAACATAAAAATATATAAATAAAAAGATTGTTTATTAGGAGTTCTGCGAGTTCTGTAAATATTTATGGTTCTGAAATGATCCTGGCCCTATATAGGGTATATATATATATATATAGTCCATCCCAACAATTGTGTGTATGTGAGAGAGAGAAAGAAAAGTGAGAGTGAAGACACAAAAACCTCTTATTGCGCCAATATCTTTCTAGATCTCTACCATCCAACAATTATTATCTGGCCATGAGCCAACCAACCATCACCCTTTTCAATTATTGGCCATTTAATTATTCTACCAAGATTTTCCCTATTTTCTCTTTTAACCTTTTCTAAAATTAACCTTTTACACAAATAGTCATTAGGGTTCATCTTATTCATACTTTGAGGGTGTATGTTTAAAAAATTTAGATTTGAGTCATGTGATTTTCATATATAACAATATTGCATTCTAACATTAATTTTTTTAAAACCTTAGTTAGAATTATGTAACATATTTTCACCCTATTACAAACTAAAGGACTTTTTAATTTATTTACTTAAAATCAATAAAAAATTTAAATAAAAAGAAACCCATCTCTCTTTGCTTTGTTCACTCTAAATTAGATCGTCGATGATCTCACCAATTGCCCCCATTTCGTTGCGCCAAACATAAAATTGACTTCGTCCCTCACCATCTCCACATCGTGCCATCTCCATCAATCATCACGTGCACAAAACCGAAACCCTTGAACAATGTTTTCTCCATTTTGGTGACAATATACCTTGGTCTGGTTGCTATGAGGTGGGGACACGCAACAATAAACTTATTTTTGTGCATATGGGTTGTTATGCGGTGGTAGTTTGTGTTTTATGGTGTAGTAACAGTTGTATGAGCAATAATAAACTATGGGTTGGTTTTGCAAGATCACAAGGATTAAAGACGATGGTTCAATATGGCTTTTTTGTGGGGTTCTACTCGACAACATCAATCGATGAAACAGAGTAGGCAATGGGAATCCATGAGCAAAAATTGATATTGGTTGTGACAACAAACTAAGAGCGAGGAATGTATAAATTGATACGAAGAAGTTGTAAAATGAGATGAGGGAGGAAGGCACCAAACTCAATTTAAAATTCGAGGTTCACGAGAATGGACATTCCAACAACAATTTTGTTTGCGTGTAAGAAAGAAATACCATATATGTTTAGTAACATCACAATAAGAAACGAGGGATCCAATACTCCCTGTAAAAAAAGATGTCTGACGTTACGATGACAAGAGTTACACTTACAGCTATAGTGGAACAAATACATGAGTAAAATAAATAAAACCTAATATATGTGTGTACAAGTGTTCCCATGCAGAACGAGAAGGAGAAGAAGAGAAAGAAAGTCCTCATCCAAGGGAATCATAAGGGAAGAAGGTCGACGACACCAACCATTTATCTGGCAACTAAGAGAGATGTGAAGGAAAAAAAATAAGACAAGATCTCTAAGGCCCTGATATCATATTAAATAATGAAAACCCATAAAGTATTGTGTATTATAGATAAACTATTTATAGGAGTACAATGAAGATAATTATAAAAGAAAACCTAGTTAATTCGTGTCTTTTAACTATGTTAATGATATACAATAAAGCCTAACGAATATATTGTCTCTAATAACCGTTACTCATTACGCATCAGGTTTGCGGATATACCCATGGGTATCGTGCATATGTTTATGAACTTTTACGGTTAAAATTTACTCGGTTGAATGCCATTACTCAAAACTCAATCCTAAGTGTACATAAAAATCGATTTGAAATATCAGATACTCAAATACACCTCTAACAATTCTATATATTAATATATTTTGTTTCGATGCAGATAAATGAGTTCAAATAGTCGAGTTGTATCACCTTACCTAGTCAAGCCAATGATTTGATGAAAGAAAAAGCTTATCCAATATTTGAAAAGCTCTATAAAATGTATCAAATTTCTAGTTAGATTCTAGTTCTTTTGTGATTTCAACCTCTCTAAAAGATATCAAAATAACAAACCAAACCTTCTCTGGAAGATAACGAAGTAGTGTTAATAGTATATACCCAACCCTTGAGCATTCATATTGTAATCATTACACCATCACAAACTTTATAATTTAAAGAAAAGTTTTAGGTTTTCATCAATTTTTGCACCTTGTTCAATTCCCTAAAATAGGGAATAGATATATGGATTGTATAGTGATTCCCTAAATACATGGAATTAAATATGGAGTTAATATTCACTCCATATACTTGTTCCATATATTTTCTGTAAATAGAAGAAAGAGAAAATATTATTAAAAAGAACAAAAAACTATTATTTTCATTGAATAGAGACGCATATGATGAATCAGATGTAGGGGTTCTTTTTAGAGTAAATTACAAGTTTTGTCCTTTATCTATGTACCAAATTGCAGGCGGTGTCCTTTACCTTTAAAATTGACGAGTTTTGTACTTAATGTTTCAAAATCTTGCACGTTACGTCCTTTGGCCCTAACCAAGTTAATTTTTCTTGTTAAATCTGGTCACTCAAGGGTATTTTAGTCTTTTTACATATTTATTTAATATTATTTAATAGAAAACAATATATATATAGGTTAGTTCTCCTTCTCCCCCAATCTACCCAGACCCACCTGTGCCACCGGTCACCACCGCCTCCACCCCACCTGCCACCACCATCTACACCCACCACATCCACCAACGTAATGTTGAACAGCCACTTGCCACCGCCTCCACCCCAAAAGCACCACCATCCTCAAGCACCACCACCCACAAGCCCCACCGTCCACCACTTGCCACCACCACCTACTAGCACCGCCCACAAGCAGAGCAGTGCCACAACCCGCCAACAATCACTACCGCCACAAATCTGCTGGTTGAAATCAAGTCAGATTTGTCGTTGAAATCCAGTCGGATCGAGTCAGATCTAGCCTCCGCCACCAACGCACATCACCACCATCCACCGGAAATTGAAGTTTTTGGTTGAAACAGAATCAACGCTAACAGACCCGTTAGAAGTTTTCGGTTGAAAGTTGAAACCCACACCACAACTACCTCCCAAATCTTCAACAAATGCTACCAATTTCTTCAAAGATGTTCAGATTCGTTCTTCAAAGATGCTCAGATTCGTTGCAATATAATAAGACAAAGAAAGAAAAGTAAATATTTTGATTCTTTACTTTCTAGTGTTTGCTGTGTAATATAAATATTTGTGTGCAGATTGTTGATGACGATTGAGGGATGGCAGATGGTGGGGGGAGGTGGAGGTGACTGGTGAGGGTGGGTGTTTTAGAGAGAGAGAGTAGAAAGTAGAGAGAGAGGTTTATATATAAATTTTTTTATTTTCTAAAACATTTTTTAAATAAGGGGAAAGACAAGTGGAAGGTGAAATGACATTTCTACCCTTATGTGCCCTGCACATGCCTCTATTTAACTGAAAAATATAACTGAGTTTGCCATAAAGGACATAACGTGCAAGATTTGCAAACATTAAGGACAAAATTCATCAATTTTAAAGATAAAGGACAGCGCCTGCAATTTGGGACATACATAAAGGACAAAACTTGTAATTTACTCTTCTTTTTAAAGGTGAAAGGGTTTTAGGGATCAAATGTGGTTTTAGCTAAAGTATACGGATAAATCTAAGGATTCCAACGTGAATACGTTGAAAAACTCAACAACAACAACAACCGTACTCAGTAAATCCCACAAATAGCAAAGCTACTTATAGGGTCTGGTGAGGGTGGGATGTAGACAGGCAAGAGGCTGCTTCCAGAGAGACCCTCGACTCGAAAACAAATAGCAAACCAACACACCAAGTCAAAGAATATAGAAATAAGAAGTCGCCCATACCAAGAAAGTGAACCGAGTGGCACAATATATTGTAAATAATGTAAAATAGCATACAACATCATTTGTGCATAAACACAAGAAGGCAATCACCAGAAAAGTCACTTAAAGAATAAGAAAAATATACGACCCTGAAATACACCTAATGTCACACCCCGACCACGTAGAACATACAAAACGTGGCGGAAACATCGGGGAGTGTTGTAACAGAATTAATTGTTTCAAATCCATGGCAATTGAAGTTTCGTTTTATTGATTAAAAGTGTTACAATGTCTTAACAAACAAGAAAATACAACATAATTAACTAGTCTTGCATCTTTTATTGTCACTAAAGCCCAAGTCTGCCTATATGTATCTTGATCATCTTATGCAACAGTTCCTGAAAAACACATGTGAAAATAGGTACGTCAGCATAAAAATGCCTGTGAGATACATAGGTTTTGTGAAAATAGGTTCCATGACTTATGTTTGAGAAAATGTTTAGTCATGAACCTTGTAATTTGCTTTGCTTTGTAAATCATTTGAAAAACAATGAGTTCAGATGATATGTATAAAATAAGTGAATAATGTATGGTTAAATGAATAACCATAGTAAAATGGGTTTGTATAAGATAAGTTGTTTGTAAAACAATGTCTTGTGAAAAGTATGTTATTTGTATAAAATGTTCTATGTCTCAAACTGAAATGATTCAAATAACGCTATGATATGTAATACCATACAAACACTTATATATAGGAAGTACCAGCGGCGTATCCACCATGCTTGTATCATATTACACACGCATCGTTACTTAATCACTTAATCAAACCAAACCAATCAATGTAAGAAGTCTATGTTTAAATCAATTGTCAAATGTATTGGGTAATATGTCAAAGTGTTCATGTCAAGATGTAAATCATATCAAAATGTCTATGTCAAATATCCATGTCAAATGTCTATGTCAAGATGTCATGTATGGCAAGTGAAATGTCTCAACTAAACCATATGCACAGAAACAAAGTATTGAAGTAAAACTTGTTTTAAATCAAAGTTATGTTTTGTGGGAAATGCATGATCAAATGTCAATCATGTTAAAATGTCTATGCCGAAATGTCTATGTCAAATGTCTATGTCAAAATGTCACGTAAAACGATGTACTAAGTAATGCACACAATTGAGCACACCTAGCATGAAATGTCATAAAATCATGTACTATAATGTACTAACGAACATAGCAGTATATGATGTTAAAACAGGAAAGCATGAAAGTAACAAATAGGCACATGTGTTCCACCCCAAAACAGTTTGGAAAACAGTAAAAGAGGGGTCTATGTACTCACCTGAGATTGCTCAGTAGTCCTTGAGTAACAACTAAACAATGCTAGAGATCGCGGATATCAAACGGCACCTAGTATAGGTAACTATGTTAATAAACCGGACCTAGATCGGAAGATTGGGTAGCATTAGGGTTTGTAAACCAAACGAGTGTAGAGACTCGTGTCATTTGGTTTAACAAAGCCTACATACTAAATGAAACTTAACCTGAGTGATTTCGACCCATTACGACCCGTTTAGGTAGCTTATGCTACTTTAACGCGTCGTTCGCGTGAAACGCGTTCGGACCGCCTAACTAGCCCTATGACAAGTGTTATATGCCTAAACATATTACATAATCAGTTATGTGACAAAGGTTTAGGTTACATATGCTTAATTACCAATTATACATGAAAAGGGTATTCTGGTAATTTACCTAAGGCATATAAACTACCTATCATACAACTACTTAAACGATGCGACCATAGGGTATAACCTCGGAAGGTTATGCCCTATACTAGGGTCACCTAATGTATTTGGTCGGATCCTAATGATCGACCAAACTGGGTCGGGTTCGAGGTATAAGCGATTCATTAGATCGCTTACCCTACGACCCTAGACAACGTGGTAATCAGTGGGCCAGTCCCAAGGGACTATGACCAACGTGATTACACTCACGTTGCGAAGTTCAAACGAACTTCGCATTGACCATTACTGGTCAACGCTGAAAGTCAAACAAAGTTTGACTTTCTGACTCGAAAAGCAGTAAATAAGGAAAAGAACGAAAGAATACTTACGAAGGGTCCCCGAATGCTAAACTCGATTCAAAAATCTCAGGTATGAAACAAATGTTTCAACTTAGAGTTTCTCAAATCAAGTTTCTAGTGATTTTAGCAATGGGGGGTATGGGGTATTTATAGGAATACCCGAACCGTTAAGATCGTTTCATGGAAAACGTGCCTTAATCCCATCCGTACATGTGTTGCAAAGTTATGGTGTTTAGGTGTTTAAATTCCATCCATACATGTGTTGCAAAGTTATGGTGTTTAGGTGTTTAAATTCCATCCATACATGTGTTGCAAAGTTATGGTACCAAAATTTCATCCTTATCCGCTGACTAAGCAAGTTTAGAATGTGTGGTTGTGAATTAAACAACGGCTAATACATCGAATCTGGTCTTGAATGCGAAAAACGAACCAAATGACGCGACGAATGGATTTTTCTTATGGCGAACACTAAAATAAAATATTTTAGTGCTTACATAAATTTTTGGATGTCCGGATGTATTCAGAACGTAAGTTATGCGCGAAAATGCAAACTTGTGCACTTTTTGACACTTTTAGTCCCTGAATGGCCCAAAAGTTTATTTTAGCATACCGAACCCCTCAGAGCCTATTTCTAAGCTATGTAAAGGATATTTATGGTATGTTTAACTTATGGTCATGTTCCGGAATGTCTGTTACAGTTCAAATTGGCATACTTTCGCAGTTTGTCAACTTTAGTCCATGTAAGCGATTAAACTTGATTTCACCACACCAAACCTTCCAAAACTTATATATAAGTTATGTAAAGGTTATTTAAGGTATGTTAAGCCTATTTCACTATTCCGGAGTGTTCGTTGCATTAAACTGGTTATATTTACGCATCAGTGCGCGTGTAACCTTCCAGAAAGCGATTTAGAGCTTGAAATCGAACAAGAATTGATATGTGTAAACGATACACATATTTTTACAAATCCCAAGTATGAAATACAATATTTCATTGGTTTGGTATTTGTTTGATGGTCACAATGACACGGGTGTCACAGTCTCCCCTACTTTAGGAAATTTCGTCCCGAAATTAATTCGTAGGAGTCTATTTGTGACTTTGTGTTAAATAACCATCAAAGATGAACAAGACGTAATCCTGTAATTTCTCTTTAACAAACATTTTTCAGAAATGAAAAATGAACCGAGTTATTTTTAACAGGCATTCTTTAGAAACAAAAATGAACAGAATAGTCATTTTCCACAACATCTTCAGAAACAAACATGAACAGAATAGTCATTTTACATCTTCAGAAACAAAAATGAACAGAATAGTCATTTTACATCTTCAGAAACAAAAATGAATAGAATAGTCATTTTACATCTTCAGAAACAAAAATGAACAGAATAGTCATTTTACATCTTCAGAAACAAAAATGAACGGAATAGTCATTTTACATCTTCAGAAACAAAAATGAACGGAATAGTCATTTTACATCTTCAGAAACAAAAATGAACGGAATAGACTCTAGACACATGACAAAATTCGCTGTGGTTTCTGTGCACTGAATTTCATAATTATGTATGCATCCATAATTATGCAATTCCTTGCATAGTCCGCACAACTTGTCTTGAAATGTTTGTGGGGAGGATAATCAAACCTGTGATGAGTGTGACTAGACTACCATAGGGTCCTTTTAATTAGATCAACAAAGGATCCTTTTAATTAGACCACCAAGGAGTCCTTTCAGCTATATCATCACATGATATTCCTAACCAGATTTTTGGATCAATCTGTTTACCTAGACCTCTCAGGGTCTAATTATGGAATGGTACAATATAATCCAAGGGTCTTTACTATTACGTACAAGCCCGTTGAGGATTTAGTATAGCACCCAAAGATATGGAAGATTCTACGAGAATTTGAATGACAAGAATTTGGATCACACAAAAACATAAAAGGGAACACATAAGCACATAATCACATAGTTGTTTAACTTGGTTATTAATTTGTTATCTTTGGACGCGGATACTTAAAGCACACCAGGAATCCAATTCGTGGATTTCATTTGGCACTTTAATCATTTCAAGAATCTATCTATGAAGATAGGAAAATCTTAATAGGAATTCGGCTTTGTCCTTATTGAATTGTGATGTACGTATTGAATCATACAAGGAATTCAATTAAGGATTCCGATGAATGATACCCATCCACAAGGATCTAATTATGAGGATAGAAAGATCCTACATGGATTTTTGGAATTTGTGTAACGAGAGGTGTTCCGACACCTTGCACTAGGCGTGCTTAATTCGATACACAAGGTAGAAAGTTCATGAGGTTGAGGCGCCAGATATGCCAAGCAACATATGAAGCAGAGTTTGAAGGTTGAGCAGCAGCAGGATTTGTAACAGCTTTTCTTTGGATTGCAAAGCGGCACATGTTAACCAAATGTCTCCATCGTCCACCGTGGGTACATTTGAAACAGGGTATTTGGTTTGGATGATGACAGTTGCATTGATTGCACCAAGGAGCAGTTCCCTTACGGCTTCATCCCTGAGGCGAGTCATGGTGATAGCTAAGTCAACGGTCCTCTGGAGTACGACGCCTATTCGTTGGGTAATTGCAGCACCTGGTTCGGACATTGTTGTTGCGATGAAGAGGCACCATGAAGAAAATAGAAGACATGGGAGGAAACAAGGGAAAGATAGTCGAGAGAAAATGACAACGCATGAAGATTGTGACCATTTGTTTGTTACCAAAGGCAAACAAATGAGACAGTGACTAATCAAAGTAAATGGGTCAAAAATAATGTATCGCGAAGACATGCTCGCCTTTAAGTGAACACTCATCCCAAGAATTCCCAGGTAAGCACAACTGGTCTCGCGTCTGGTTGAGATGTATACGAAGTGCTTGCCTAGACAGAAAACCCAGAATACAGGCGTTCACCCTTCCAGTTTGCACGTGTTCACATTATTTAAAACCCTAAACCTTGACGAGATTTTGAAAACTCAAAGGGGTTCAAAACCGTATAACAGAGAGTTCAAAACCTTACAATAGAGGGTTCAAAACCTTGTAATAAATCATCCTTGAACAGATGATTAGTTTTCAAAGCGGTTTTGAAATTTATGTTCTTGTTGTGGTAGTCGCCTAAGGATAGGTAACGGTATTGTTTTATGACTAAACGCAAGTAAACTCGCGTTAGGGTCCTAGAAAGGTTATAGACTAGGTCAAAGCATTACTAATAACCTAATTCCCTATAACCATTGGCTCTGATACCATCTTTTCTGTCACACCCCGACCACGTAGAACATACAAAACGTGGCGGAAACATCGGGGAGTGTTGTAACAGAATTAATTGTTTCAAATCCATGGCAATTGAAGTTTCGTTTTATTGATTAAAAGTGTTACAATGTCTTAACAAACAAGAAAATACAACATAATTAACTAGTCTTGCATCTTTTATTGTCACTAAAGCCCAAGTCTGCCTATATGTATCTTGATCATCTTATGCAACAGTTCCTGAAAAACACATGTGAAAATAGGTACGTCAGCATAAAAATGCCTGTGAGATACATAGGTTTTGTGAAAATAGGTTCCATGACTTATGTTTGAGAAAATGTTTAGTCATGAACCTTGTAATTTGCTTTGCTTTGTAAATCATTTGAAAAACAATGAGTTCAGATGATATGTATAAAATAAGTGAATAATGTATGGTTAAATGAATAACCATAGTAAAATGGGTTTGTATAAGATAAGTTGTTTGTAAAACAATGTCTTGTGAAAAGTATGTTATTTGTATAAAATGTTCTATGTCTCAAACTGAAATGATTCAAATAACGCTATGATATGTAATACCATACAAACACTTATATATAGGAAGTACCAGCGGCGTATCCACCATGCTTGTATCATATTACACACGCATCGTTACTTAATCACTTAATCAAACCAAACCAATCAATGTAAGAAGTCTATGTTTAAATCAATTGTCAAATGTATTGGGTAATATGTCAAAGTGTTCATGTCAAGATGTAAATCATATCAAAATGTCTATGTCAAATATCCATGTCAAATGTCTATGTCAAGATGTCATGTATGGCAAGTGAAATGTCTCAACTAAACCATATGCACAGAAACAAAGTATTGAAGTAAAACTTGTTTTAAATCAAAGTTATGTTTTGTGGGAAATGCATGATCAAATGTCAATCATGTTAAAATGTCTATGCCGAAATGTCTATGTCAAATGTCTATGTCAAAATGTCACGTAAAACGATGTACTAAGTAATGCACACAATTGAGCACACCTAGCATGAAATGTCATAAAATCATGTACTATAATGTACTAACGAACATAGCAGTATATGATGTTAAAACAGGAAAGCATGAAAGTAACAAATAGGCACATGTGTTCCACCCCAAAACAGTTTGGAAAACAGTAAAAGAGGGGTCTATGTACTCACCTGAGATTGCTCAGTAGTCCTTGAGTAACAACTAAACAATGCTAGAGATCGCGGATATCAAACGGCACCTAGTATAGGTAACTATGTTAATAAACCGGACCTAGATCGGAAGATTGGGTAGCATTAGGGTTTGTAAACCAAACGAGTGTAGAGACTCGTGTCATTTGGTTTAACAAAGCCTACATACTAAATGAAACTTAACCTGAGTGATTTCGACCCATTACGACCCGTTTAGGTAGCTTATGCTACTTTAACGCGTCGTTCGCGTGAAACGCGTTCGGACCGCCTAACTAGCCCTATGACAAGTGTTATATGCCTAAACATATTACATAATCAGTTATGTGACAAAGGTTTAGGTTACATATGCTTAATTACCAATTATACATGAAAAGGGTATTCTGGTAATTTACCTAAGGCATATAAACTACCTATCATACAACTACTTAAACGATGCGACCATAGGGTATAACCTCGGAAGGTTATGCCCTATACTAGGGTCACCTAATGTATTTGGTCGGATCCTAATGATCGACCAAACTGGGTCGGGTTCGAGGTATAAGCGATTCATTAGATCGCTTACCCTACGACCCTAGACAACGTGGTAATCAGTGGGCCAGTCCCAAGGGACTATGACCAACGTGATTACACTCACGTTGCGAAGTTCAAACGAACTTCGCATTGACCATTACTGGTCAACGCTGAAAGTCAAACAAAGTTTGACTTTCTGACTCGAAAAGCAGTAAATAAGGAAAAGAACGAAAGAATACTTACGAAGGGTCCCCGAATGCTAAACTCGATTCAAAAATCTCAGGTATGAAACAAATGTTTCAACTTAGAGTTTCTCAAATCAAGTTTCTAGTGATTTTAGCAATGGGGGGTATGGGGTATTTATAGGAATACCCGAACCGTTAAGATCGTTTCATGGAAAACGTGCCTTAATCCCATCCGTACATGTGTTGCAAAGTTATGGTGTTTAGGTGTTTAAATTCCATCCATACATGTGTTGCAAAGTTATGGTGTTTAGGTGTTTAAATTCCATCCATACATGTGTTGCAAAGTTATGGTACCAAAATTTCATCCTTATCCGCTGACTAAGCAAGTTTAGAATGTGTGGTTGTGAATTAAACAACGGCTAATACATCGAATCTGGTCTTGAATGCGAAAAACGAACCAAATGACGCGACGAATGGATTTTTCTTATGGCGAACACTAAAATAAAATATTTTAGTGCTTACATAAATTTTTGGATGTCCGGATGTATTCAGAACGTAAGTTATGCGCGAAAATGCAAACTTGTGCACTTTTTGACACTTTTAGTCCCTGAATGGCCCAAAAGTTTATTTTAGCATACCGAACCCCTCAGAGCCTATTTCTAAGCTATGTAAAGGATATTTATGGTATGTTTAACTTATGGTCATGTTCCGGAATGTCTGTTACAGTTCAAATTGGCATACTTTCGCAGTTTGTCAACTTTAGTCCATGTAAGCGATTAAACTTGATTTCACCACACCAAACCTTCCAAAACTTATATATAAGTTATGTAAAGGTTATTTAAGGTATGTTAAGCCTATTTCACTATTCCGGAGTGTTCGTTGCATTAAACTGGTTATATTTACGCATCAGTGCGCGTGTAACCTTCCAGAAAGCGATTTAGAGCTTGAAATCGAACAAGAATTGATATGTGTAAACGATACACATATTTTTACAAATCCCAAGTATGAAATACAATATTTCATTGGTTTGGTATTTGTTTGATGGTCACAATGACACGGGTGTCACACCTAAGAGCTTACTGCCATATCCTCTAGAGGTCCTTAACCCTAATCCTACGCCTCCACGAAGTCCTATCTTGAACCATGTCCTCAGAAAGATGCAACTCTAGTAAATCATGCCTGATCTGCTCATCCCATGTCAGTTTGGGTCTGCCTCTTCCTCTCCTCCCCTCCACAGTAAGAGTTTCCACTACTCTAACTGGTGCCGTCGTTTCCCTCCGCTTCACATGCCCAAGCCATCTCAATCTCACCTCCTTAATCTTCTCCGATATACTAGCTACTCCTAATCTTTCCCTAAAAACCACATTTCTTATCCGATCTAACCTCGTGTGTCCACACATCCACCTCAGCATCCTCATCTCTGCTACCTCCATCTTGCGCGCTTGTGTCTTCTTGATAGCCCAACAGTCTGTTCCATAAAGCATAGCTGGCCTAACTGCTACCCTGTAAAATTTCCCTTTTAGTTTAGTTGGGAACCTCCTATCGCATAATACCCCACTGGCTGCCCTCCATCTACACCAGACAGCATGTATGCGATGGGTTACATCACTATCTATGTCACCATCTCTTTGTACAAACGACCCCAGATACTTAAATCTAGTTACCTGCGGGAACCTCCTATCGCATAATACCCCACTGGCTGCCCTCCATCTACACCAGCCAGCATGTATGCGATGGGTTACATCACTATCTATGTCACCATCTCTTTGTACAAACGACCCCAGATACTTAAATCTAGTTACCTGCGGGACCAATTGATCCTCAATGGTGATTTGGGTGTCATCGGTAACGGCTACACCGCTGAAATCATAGTGTAGATACTCAGTCTTAGATCGACTAATCCTTAGGCCCTTGCCCTCTAAAGCTACTCGCCACTCATCTACCCTCGCGTTCATGCACTGTTTAGTCTCTGCAATCAACACAATATCGTCTGCAAAAAGCATGCAACACGGAACTGTCTCCTGAATCAACTTGGACAACTCATCCAAGACAGCCGCAAAAAGAAAAGGGCTCAGCGCTGACCCCTGGTGGAGTCCTACCTCCACAGGAAAGAAGTTTGTATCTCCTACAGGCGCGCGAACACTAGTTTTCGTTCTATCATACGTATCCTTAATTACGTCTATATACTTCCTTGGTATCCCTCTACCCTCCAAACTATCCCAAAATACGTTGAAAAACTCAATTTTCATAATTTGGAAAAATGTAGTTTGTTTATCTCTGTTTAATACAAATCCGAACTTTATAGATATTATATTGGTATTAAAGTTTTAAGAAGACGAGTATAACATATAAAATTATATAGTATTCGTTTGGTTATATCAATACGATTACGCCATTGGTTCTAATCTAGTTCAGTGAAAATAGTGTGTTGTGATCCAAACTCACACTTTAAGCTAGTGATCTAGACGTAGATACCGCACACGACACAAAATGCAATGAAAATCGAAATTTGTTATACATACTATAGAGTATTGTACCATTTATGCCCAACGTCGTTACGAGATGGTATGGTTCCAACATTGTTTGTCATATGATAATATTATATGAGTTTTGTACACTTTTAATAGTTCCTTTTGTGCTTCACACTAATCACTAATATTTATTCTTCAAGATAAATTACTATAGTATCATGGAGGGTGAAAATTACTATTGTACTACCCGAGATCGTCCTCAAGCCCGAGATTATACCGGGTATAATTTTGTTTAGAAAATGTGAAAAGAAGTTGTGTAAAAGAAAACAATTTAAAGAGTGCTCCTCTTTAAATTTTCCATGGAACAAAAGAATCTATAAGTGTGGGTATATTTCATATTGTATTTAGAATAAACCACCAAGTTTATTCTTATAGTCACATACAATAAGATCTCACTAAACCCAATTAAAGTTTGTAACAAGCAAGATAAGTATTCTTTGTAATAAAATCAGGTTTAATCTAAGTGGTAGTCAAAACTGTCATTTAATTCTTTAACATGAGTTGAAACAACTAGTTTGACCAGGTCCAAACAACTGATCGAACTAAACAACTGGGCTAAATTGATGACCAAGACAAACAACTGATTAGTGCTTCTGATGATGGGAGCTAAACTTCTAATGTTGACCAAACTGTTGATCAAGGTCTCAAAACAACTGTTCTGTTCTGTCCAAACCGAAACAACTGTTGATCAGTTTTTCGAAACCCGTACTGACCCGCACTAGACCCGAACCACAGGTTAGTCGAACCTGAATCGAGCAGCTCGAGCCATTAAAGCATCACATTGCACCCATCGCCCACGCCGTGCGCGCGCATTTGCGTGTGTGAGTTAGGGTGCTTCGCACCTTTTAGTGTCCCCGCCAGTGTTTGCTTTTATGGAAACACCTTACAAGGACAAAGCTCAATTCAAGTTATGTCACCTCGCCTTTGTGGGATAAGTTGACAAAGCTCAATCTATTTTTCTCATCTTTGATTGTTTCAATAATACAACTTTGAGCATCGATATCTCATTCATCTTAACTCCATTTTAGACATTATTTGGTTCGCTATGATGTTGTTACAACGTAGAACACAAACCATAATTATTTATGCAACGCGTACATAAACATAATTATTGGTGTTCAAATATTTAGTGAAAACCCTTAAAAAAACTAAGGAGTGTAATGCAATGTTCACCTCACTGAATCAAGAAACTTGAAGGAATTAATGAAGAGGTTGATCTTGTTTGAGATCAGTTTTGTTATTATTATTATTATTATTATTATTATTATTATTATTATTATTATTATTATTATTATTATTATTTGAAATAATATTGTTATCATTAACTATAGTGTAAACAAGTCTAGAGTTACGCTGGCTTTTCAAAGTAGACAAATTTGGGTTGAAACAAATTCAAAGAAAAAATAATTTTTTGTTTGTCCTATTTTATGTAAATTTAAAGTTTTATATGGATATTGAAGATGACTTCATAGTTCATACTAGAAGATACAGTCGCTTCCTTCCCCTCAAAATACATGGCATTTACTTTTGCATACTAGTGAAACAAATATGTCTAATTACTTGTAAAAAATATACGTGAAACCAAATATTTACACTTTAAAAAAACCATTGTTCATTTTATTTTGATAAAACTAAATATTTAATTATCAGAACACAAAAATCATTATATAATATAGAAATAGTATTATTATATATAAAAGAAGGGCTTGGCTATACAAGAAACCCCATCTTTTTTAAAAAACTTTGGAAACTCTATGTGGTCCATTGATCTTGTTTCATCTTAATAGATTAAGGGTCATGATTTGTTTAGACAACTTTTAGCATTTAAAACATTAAAATACTCCATGCTTGTACAATTAGTCAACTGAAAAGGGCATTTTGGGTAGTATATTTCTTCTCTCTCCAATGTCTAGTCCTATCATCTCTCTTTAATGCACCTCCCTTTCTCTCTCTTCATATCCAATTCAAAATCACAATTCCTCTCTCTAAAATCACAGATCTCATCTTCTCCTCCCTGAATCAAAACCCTAGCCCCCATGACTTTCCCTTCTCTCTACACAACACTTACAACCTGCAAGCCTAGAGAAAGAGTGAGAGCCGTGAGAGAGAGTACCAGAGAAATCGAAAGAGAAAGAGCGGCGACAGTGGGTGGTTGTAGAAGGTGGTGGAGGGTGGGTGGGTGGTTGGTGGCGCCGTAGTTCGGAACGTCGTCGGAGTCAAGATCTAGTAATGGTTAATGTTCTCTCTCTCTCTCCTCTCCTCTGTCTTCGATCAAGATCTAGTAATGGTTAATGTTCATGTATTTTAAATAAATCGAAAACTTTAGGATGAGATTTTTGAACGGGATTTTTTGTTGGTTTGGTTGCTTGTTTGGGGATTTTGATCTTAACAATAATTGGTTTTTTTTTTGTTGGTTTGGTTGCTGGTTTAGCCTTTTGATCTGAACAATAAGTGTTTTTTTTGTTGGGTTGTTTGATTTACAGAAACAGACCCATAACATGTGTTAAGCACCTGTTAGAATAATATATAACGTGTGTTGATTTACAGAAACAGATCCATAAAGATATTCAATTGACAAGCTGGATGGATGCGGGGATATTGAATAAGTCAAATCTTTTGGGGAAGAAGTTTTCGTTCGTTTATAACATGTGTTAGTGGTTCATGCTGTAACAGATCCATAAAGAAGTTTTCATGATGTAACAAGTTTTCGTTCATTTATAACATGTTTAGCACCATTTTGGAATGTATAACATGTGTTAAGCCTCTGTTATAATTTTTTTTGTAACCTGACATGTATTTATGTATAAGCTAGTGTTAAGCCTCTGTTATAATCTTTTTGTAACCTGACATTTTGGAATGTATAACATGTGTTAAGCCTCTGTTATAATCTTTTTGTAACCTGACATATATTGATGTATAAGCTAGGGGTTTACAAAACACCATGATGTGTATATACTGATCTAACATGTGTTACAATTTGTCTGTTCGGAACATGTAATTGATTAACATGTGACAAGGGTGAAAACAGTCGACGAGGGCGATGAGTTTAATGGTGAGCTTAGTTAATATCGTAATCTTGTTGTAACCCCACTTGTATACATATGATAACATGTAAGCATCCATTTATAACATGTGTTGGTGGTTCAAGCTGTAACAGAACACCATGATGTAACCTGACATGTGTTCATGTATAACACGTGTTAAGCCCCTGTTAGAATGATATATAACGTGGGAAAGAACTCTTCGTTCATTTATAACATGTGTTTGTTTTGCACATTTTGGAATGTATAACGTGTGTTAAGCCTCTGTTATAATCTTTTTGTAACCTGACATATATTCATGTATAAGCTAGGGGTTTACAAAACACCATGATGTGTATATACTGATCTAACAGGTGTTACAATTTGTCTGTCGGAACATGTAATTGCTTAACATGTCACAAGGGTGAAAACAGTCGACGGGGGCGATGAGTTTAATGGTTAGCTTAGTTAATATCGTAATCTTGTTGTAACCCCACTTGTATACATATGATAACATGTAAGCATCCATTATAACCCGACTTGTATTCATGTATATGAAAGTGGTTTGCAAGTTAATATGTGTACAAGTTAAAATGGAACATACAAGTTAATATTGCAACACCGTATATGGAACATACAAGTTAATATTGTATAACGTGTGTTAAGCCTCTATTATAATGTGTGTTAAGACTTCCAACATGGATGCATAAACTCCAATAGTAACTTAATAACAACATAGTAT
Organism: Helianthus tuberosus; assembly: GCA_030545235.1. Lineage (NCBI taxonomy): Eukaryota > Viridiplantae > Streptophyta > Magnoliopsida > Asterales > Asteraceae > Helianthus > Helianthus tuberosus. The sequence goes on along the minus strand of CM060417.1, from coordinate 149,105,675 downwards.
ACCTGATATAACGTGTGTTAAGCCTCTTTTATAACGTGTGTTAAGACTTCCAGAATGTGTTAAGTCCATACCGTTTTAACATCATGTACTAGACAAAACAATAAGAGTCTCACATTACATATTACTAGTAAACAAAAATACATAGCACTAAGAAAATGGCGGAGCTTCCTTTGACAGTCTGCCTTAGCTTTTCAGCGGCTACCTTTCCTGCCTTAGCTTTTCAGCGGCTACCCTTGCTTTATTGTTTGGGTCGGTCTTGAAACGCTTTGTAAACATGTGGGTGTGCGTATGCCAGGGATGTTATAAAAATGTGTTTTCATGTCACACGTAACACGTGTTACGTTGTACATGGGTTTCATGTCACATGTAACACATGCATGTCCGAGAAGTTCAAACAATAACACGTGTTAGTTGTGTTGTGCTGCAACATAAACATGGTCATGATCCTTGAGTATCTGATCCACGTTTGACGAAACCAACGGTCCCGAGAATTGGATCTTATATCCCTTGTATCCATCACCGTCCTAATAAACAAAAAGATAAGATAACCGTTAAGTCGTTAACACATTCATAGCCAGAAAATCTTTTTTCTCAAATAACATCACAAAAACGGTTACTATTCAGATCAAAAGCCCCAAACAAAGCAACCAAACCAACAAAAAACAGTTACTATTCAGATCAAAAGCCCAAAGAAGCAACCAAACCAAGCATAACTTTTTAACACAAAAATAAAAACCTGCAAATTAATCTTACACAACTGAAACAACAACTAACAAAGTACACAGAACTAAAAACCTGCAATTAATTCGTCATACATGTCTCTAATACATCGTCATACCCTAATACATGTCTCTATAACATGTTACTATGGTTTAGCTGTGAAACAGGAGTTCAGACTATAACATGTGTTACGTTGGTTGTGCTGTAAGACAAACTTGGCTTAGCTGTGAAACAGAAGTTCAGACTATAACACGTGTTACGTTGGTTGTCCTGTAAGACAAACTTGGCTTTTCGTTTCTAAAAACAGATGTGCCGATTATTAGACGTCTAAAAATAAAAAAAATCGGGCATGTGTTAAACACGTCATAACTATAATAATTTAAACTATATGGCTATGTCTAATAGGATAAAGTGTAACATGTATTAGGGTATGACGAGGTAAAATTAATCAGTAAAACTAATCACATGTTTGATAAATTAAACAATAACACCTGTTTAATAAAATTAATCTTACACAACTGAAACAACAACTAACAAAGTACACAGAACTAAAAACTTTTTAACATATAATCAATAACACCTTACAATTTCATCAATTAATTCAGCAACTCCTAATCAACAATTAGTAAAATTAATCACATGTTTAGTAAAATTAATCTTATACAACATTAACAAAAAAAAAACCCTCACAGATTTAACAACTCTTAACACCTTACAATTTCAACAAATTATTTCAAACAAATCACATACAAAACAATAACCAAAATCTGAAACAACATATACAAATCATATTTTATATAAACTAAAAAAGTGTAAAAAAAACTCACAAATATTCAGATCTGAAACAACATATACAAATCATATTTTATATGATCTTAAGAGCTCGTCGACATCGGTGACCTTTGAGCATTAGTTGATGATGGCAACATTCCGATCTGGTGCCATTTTGAGGATGCTACGGACCCACATGGTTCTTCAAGGAATAAAGTATAGCCATTTGGGTTGAATATATTCAGTTCCACATCTGAATATATGGGTTGGGGGATGGCGGTGGTGGAGGGGCAGTGGTGGCAGTTCAAATTTTTTTCTTCTTTATCTTCCCCACAAGATATTCATTACTCCCTGTTCATCTTTCTCTCTCATGAAACAGGGTATGTCGTCAGTTGATGTGGATCGAGTTAAACCTGTTGGGGAAACTATGGATCGGCGACATTAACTCCAATGTTGGTGGATTTGTCTCCATAGAAATTAATGGAGAAAGCATGAACTTGTTGAGAAGATGTTAATGGAGATATTTAAAAAAATAGTGAAAAAAAATATGGGGATGGGTAATTTGTACAATGGAGTTGATGGGCATTAATTATTAAAGTCAAATCAAGTTGGGAAAGTATCTTGGGTTGGGACAATTACTGATTTACCCTTCTATTCAAAAAGGTAGATGAAATGGATATGGGATACGTGGACATATGAGAGCCACATGTTGAGTTTGCTAAGTTTCTTAAAAAAATGGGGTTTTTTATAGAGCATTGTCCTATAAAAAATACGTAAATTTGTTGAAGGGACACTTTAACCTGGAATTATTATTATTACTGTATATGATTATTTTGTAGAGAATTATTAAAAGACTGCAAACTCGTTAAGTCCTGACTCCTGAGGGAAAACAAATACACACCCACTTCTTACCAAGATGAGTAAATAATTGACGGAAAAAGATTGAAAATGCCATTAATTAATTAATAATTAACGCCGTTCAAAAAAAATTTAATAATTAACACACCCACTTCTTACCAAGATGAGTAAATAATTGACAGAAAAAGATTGAAAATGCCATTAATTAATAATTTAAAATTAAAAGAGATACAATTGTGGGCGTGGGCCCACTTAATAATTGAAAAGAGGGATAGTTGGGACTCGGGGACCCTGATGAAGTAGCCAATGCCCCTTCACTACTTTAAAGTGAAGGAGGTCGCTTTTCAAGATTCACCAACTTGTATTGAGTTTTCTTCAATGGTTGTTTGGTACTCACATATTAGAACCTTCTATCAGTATATACATCCTTCTATCAGTATATACATAATAGAGTTAACTTTCATTTTGCTCCATGTGATTTGACCATTTTAACGGTTTTGCTCCCTTCAAACTCGTATGGAAGAAAGTTACGGGACTCATTTTTTTTTTCCTATCGTTATATTTCAGGTTATATATTTGGGTCGGCTATTTGATTCGGGTTGGGTCAAATAACAATAACTTCAAATTTGAACCCTCAAGTTACATTTATTTAAACTCACTTCAAATATAAAAACAATTATAAAAAATTACTAATAGCCCAATTTTCACTTTTTTTTAACTCAATACGAAATTATGTATAATTTATTTGGACAATAAACTTGGTAGGGGTAAAGAATTTTTAGACCAAATAATTGACGGGGACCAACCTATATAATTTTAAAAATTTCGAACGAAAAATAAAAAAAAAGTTCCACTAATAACCGAAACATTATCGGGTACGGATGCACCCCTTTGTCCCAAAAAAAGCTCTGCCGCTACATACATACATTAACTCAATAAAAAAATTTCATTAAACAATATAATTATATGCATGCTTATCATTTGGCATATGATTATTAAAGAGAAAATGAACATAAGCTTTTACATGCGTTAAATTTCATTAAACTATGCTTGTAAATGAACCAAACATTCACTGAATTGTTCATGTATCATTCGGCAGGAAACTCGTTTATGTTCGTTTATTTAATAAACAAACGAACATGAATAACTTTTTTCCGTTCATTTAACTAAATGAACGAACACGGACAATGTCTCGTTTATTCATTTACGTTCATGAACGATCATTTATGTCCGTTCAGTTATGTTCGTTTGAATTCGATCGTTTATGTTCGTTTATTTAATTGTTTAACTTTATATATTACTAATATATTAAGTTTAAAACTAATACTAAATTTAAAATGTACAAGTTTTTTTTACCATCCCATTACATTTTTTTTTGAATGGCTAATTTCATTAATCCACTGTCGTCTGTAGGACTTGAACCCAAGACCTCCTTCCCAACCTAGGTGTTTTAAAGACTTTGCATTTGCGAATGGACCACCACCCCATTGGTCACCATCCCATTACATGTTTTGAGTTTCCGATTTCAAAACAAACTTATATGGTATTAATATATTTGATTTCTACGTTCCAATTTAAATACAACCTTTTATGTCTTATGAATCGTTGATTAAGGTTTACTTATTTTTTGGTTTTTTCTTTTTCTCTACTACACATACACAATTGAGACTTGTTTCGTTTTTCTATAGCAGATAAGCACTAAAAATTACATATGTAATTTTAGTTTGGCAAGTAACGTTTCCTCACATTGTCATATACATTGAGTTAGAATAAAGTTGGTGCATTGTTGATAAAGATGGTGCTTTGAAGTGTCTATAAGACTATGATTTTAACGAATTTATTTACATTTGAAGTTCTTTTTTTATGATGGTTATGTTTGGATATTCACATTTACTTTTAATTGGTGTTTCATCATTTGTGTTCGTTAATTTATGTTTAGTTATTTTCGTTTTTGTTTGCTCATTTATGTTCATTTAGATTCGCTTATGTGACATCGCGCTCGTTTATGCTCGTTTATGTTTGTATGCTCGTTTATGTTCGTGAACTATTCGTTTACACTATTAATAAACGAACATAAACGAACACAAACATTTTCATTTTCTAAATGAACGAACACGAACAAGAAAATATGTTCGTTAAAATGTTCATATCAGATCGTTTGTTCGGTTAAACTTTAATGAACGAACACGAACACGCTTCGTTCGTGTTCGTTTGGTTCATTTACAAGCCTACATTAAACGATGATAATTATATGCATGCCCCTACATTAAGGCTAGAGGGTATGGTGCACATCCTCCCTTGGAGGATGATCCGCCACGTATGCACCACATCATAGTCCTCCCAAGGATGGTCCATCTCACAAAACTAGTGGAAATGGGAGGATGGTCCTAGAGGATCCTACCCCACCACTTTTTTATTTTTTATTTTTTTAATCTTCCACTTTTTTTAACTTTTAACAAATAAATTAATAAAAATATTTTCATTAATATTAAAAAACACTACATAAACTTAAAAAAAAACATAAACTTAAAAAAAACATAGGCTTAAATAATTTGATGCTTCTTCATGATGTCAGTTTGTAGTTTTTTCAACATCGAACGTTTCGGCTTGGGATAATTGTCGACATCCATCGTTATTATTTCCCATTCCTTGAGCCGAATCTATTCATCGGACAATCGGATTTTTTCATCGGACAATCGGACCTTTTCGCGTAACTTTTCTCCCGCCACACGAGACTTTTCTTCGATGGCCCGCTCCTTCGTCTTCGCCTTTTGGGCCGTGACCTCGGTGTACGTTTTAAATTGTGCCATAAACTCGTCCATCTTCGGGTCCACCTTTTCCTTTTCTTTCCCCTTCGCCCGCTCCTTCTTTGATTTGTCCAGGCCCGTGGGACGCTCCGCTTCATGTACGGCGTATTCTTCTCCGTCAAACTCGGCGTCATCATTTAAGTTTATGTGACACCTCACGTCCAATCCACCGGCGCTAAAACTACCCGATTCCGATGTCCTTTGCCGCTTCGCCATCTCCAGCTCGTTGGGAATCGGCGCCCATTTTTGGTGCGTCCACAAAACTTCCCACGCGCGAACGTGTGCGAACGAGGTATTACCATTGTTCTCCTTGTACTTCTCCAACGCCTTTTTAAACACATCCTCGTCGCTCATGCCTTTACGAGGCCCACTTGAATATATTTTATTATATTCTTCGCAAAACTTATTGACGAACCCGTTCATTTTTCGCCACTTTGATGACACCGAGTCGATATCTCGATACGGGCCTTGGTCCATTAGCCTAAGGAACTTCGTCAAAACCGCCTTCCAAAACCCGTCACCCGTTTGATTATTACCAATAAAATATGTTACAAAAAAATATGTACACAAAAATAAAAAAACTAATTCTAAAAAATATAAACTTTAAAAAAAGTTAATTTTACGAACCTTTTGTCGAGTGTGTAGACTTGCCTATGTAAGCCTTAGCTAAGGCTTCTTCTTCGATTGGAGTCCATGGTTTCGCCTTTGGTTTGGACGGTTGCTCACCCACCACTTGCTTGCCTCTTCTTCGTTTGCCTTTTTCTTTTTGCGGTTGGGTTTCGGGAACAACTTCCACATCCTCGTCGGGTTCGGATTGGGGTTGAACGGGTTGCGTCGGGATCGGTTGGGGTTGAACGGGTTGCGTCGGGTTCGGTTGGAGATTAAACCGCATCATCAATTGTTGAAGGGTTTGATTTTGAGAGAATTGAGAGAATTGGTTCGGTGAGTGTTGGAATGCGGCAAAGGCGTTTGACGAATATTGAGAGAATTGGTTCGGTTCGATCGTCGGATAATATCCTGGAACCGAGAAAACATTCGGTTGGGTCGGGTTGTTGGGGACGTTCAGGCTGTTGAAGGGATCCATGGTAGAATATAAGTTTATAAAAGTGGAAGATGTTTTATAAAAAATAAAGGAAGAGAGATGAGAAAATGGGTTAAAAATGGTGAATGGAGGTGAAAAAGGTTTGAATTTTATATAATTGGGGGATTATGACCGTTGCTTTTTGATTAAATTTGGTAAATTAATTTTTTTTATTTAACGGTAACAAATCAAGGGGGGCCCACTGTTTTTGGATCGTCAAAAACGTCAAGATGCCGACGGAGAGGACGGGGACCGCGGGGGGGGGGGGGGGGGGATGGTGTTCAAGACGGCGTCGGTCTTTGACGAATGGGGGACGTACCCCATACCCTCTAGCCTAACGTAAATATAGTTAGTCGGTTATAGTTGAAAGTCATAACTTACCCGTATCAATATCATCTTGTACATAAGTATTAACTTATAAATTAAGTTACACGGATAATGTTTGAGTATCTAGGTTATAGCCTTCACAATTCATGATACATGACTCTGATTCGTGTATGATCATTTCATGTATGTACCATCTACAAAATGTATGCATTTGCGGCTTTGATGGTGTGCGGGTATTACCTCCACACACAGTGGCGGATCTTGCCCGTTGAACATGCCAGGGCCGAAAGACACGATCACTAAAATTAGCACTACGGCCGAAAAACTTGCCAGGGCCGAACATAGTATATATACAAAATTTCGATCGAAATACGGAAAATTAGCACTACGGCCGGAAAACTTGCCAGGGCCGTGGCCCTGCCACGGCTCTACTAAGATCCGCCAATGTCCACACAAGACTTGTGATTTCGAGGGGTATACGATTTAAAAAAAAAATCTGATATATATATATATATATATATATATATATATATATATATATATATATAGTGGAGGGTTCAAATGAGAAGAAATTCTTTGTAAGAAGAAAAAAAAAGAAATTTCAACCAATAGGAATGATTCATTAGATTTCATTTAATATTTGTACTTAATGTAACTATAAGGGTATATTAGTAAACTTACATACATCATTAATTGGTAGTTTCATCTTTAATAACTAACTATATTATATTTGTAACTTATTTTTAAGATATATATTTTTCACAAAAAATGAAAAAAAAATTCATTTAAAGTGTAGGATAAATACGAGGCGTGTAGGATAAATTACGAGTTGTGTAGGATAAATTTCAATATGTGTAGGATAAATTTCGAAATGTGTAGGATAACTTTTGATGTGTGTAGGCAAAAATATTTAGTGTGGAGGATTATAGTCTTAATGACTAATTAATTAGTCAAACATAATAATAAATGAGATGAGAAAAAAAACTATTTAGTGTTTTACAATTATACCATTTTATTCTTTTTCTTCTCAAATGAACCTTCCCCTATATATATATAGGGGACCGCTAAAATGAGAACCACCTCCAGTTGTAAGAACCGTGATAACTACACCGTACGGGGCGAGGTGGACCAAATTTTTTTTCATAGACGTAGATGCATGTATTATAAACACATTTGTAAAAAAAAATTCAAAAAAAAAAATGTCGGGTGTATAGTTTTGAGCACCCAAAATTTGCGTTTACGTGACCCGTAACTGGTGTGTAGTTTTGAGCACCCAAAGTTTGCGTTTACGGGATCCGTAAATTTTATTTAAAATTTACGGTACCCATAAACGCAAACTAAAAACTACACACCCGATATTTTTTTTGAATTTTTTTTACAAATGTGTTTATAATACATGCATCTACGTTTATGAAAAAAAAAATTTGGTCCAACTCGCCCCGGATAAAAAAGTTCTCACTGTTCTTACAATTGGAGGTGGTTCTCATTTTAGCGGTCCCCTATATATATTATATATATATATATATATATATATATATATATATATATATATATATATAGGTAGAGGATCCTGTAAAAAGTGCCCAAAGTGTGAGAAGTGTAAGAAATAATCTGGTGTTGACACATGTCCATCAATTATATTAATGAATAAGGGTAATAATGTAATTTACTCCTAAAAGTAGTTAAAGTCAATTAAAGGAAATGAGATCATGTGTTAACTATTTTAGGAGAAATTTTAGGAAACATTTTTGTTTTTACGATTTTATACATCTGATTGTTTTAACTTCTTCATCATCTTTTAATCGCAACATCTTTTAATCATATATTGTTCATATCTTCTTTCATCATCTTTAAACCCACTAGAAATTAGGTAAAACACCATGACTTGAATCATGATACAGTCATGGTGTTTTAAAATCTGGGAATGTTTTGTATTGATTGTCCATGGTATTTTAAAATCTGGGAATGTTTTGTATTGATTGTCCAGATGTTAAAACACCATGGATGTAATCACAATACAATGTTTTCTGGATTCCAGATAAAATACCATGACTTGAATCATAGTCAATTTATCCAGATGTTTAAAACACCACGCCATGAATCTGATTACAGTTCTTCTAAACGTTAAACACCACGCCTTGAATCATAGTCAATTTATCCAGATGTTTAAAACACCACGCCATGAATCATAGTCAATTTATCCAGATAAAACACCATGACTTGAATCATAGTCAATTTATCCAGATGTTTAAAACACCACGCCATGAATCTGATTACAGTTCTTCTAAACGTAAAACACCACGCCATGAATCATAGTCAATTTATCCAGATGTTTAAAACACCACGCCTTGAATCATAGTCAATTTATCCAAATAAAACACCATGACTTGAATCATAGTCAATTTATCCAGATGTTTAAAACACAACACCATGAATCTGATTACAGTGCTTCTAAACGTAAAACACCACGCCTTGAATCTTATATAAAACAAAGAGGCTTCCGATTTAGATCTTGGTCATTAATTCCGATATTTAAGGAAAAAGGAGTGAATGTAGGTGTTTTTGGTTGTGTAGGATACGGTTACCATATTTGAAACATTGGAAAAGACACTATTGCCCTTCAATTTTACATAAGGTCCCTCTAATTAAAACACAATTTACATTTTTATACCTTATTGATCTAAACCATTAGATCAAATATCCAATGGTTTAAAACACTTCTTACCCTTCTCATATATCTTCTCTATAAAAGGAGATTAAGTGCTGACATAAGAAAAGGTTATGTGTCAATCTCTTAGATATGCCAACTAGGATTTTCTTATGTATTTATTACATCATAAATCACTAATTTAAATACTTTTTAAATCTTTTAAAATACAATTAAAATACAAAAGTTGAGGAAGTTCAAAATTCAAAATCAAATTTGCCTCGAATCTTTCAAAGTCCACCCAAATATATATCATTTCAATACCTGTCTCTTTCTCTCTCTCAAATCAAGACCATCTCTCAAAATTCAAACCATCCTCTCTTTCTCTCTTAGTTCAGTTCCACCACCACAAAACTCAAACAATCACAAACCAGAAACACAATAAACAACAATAATCACAGCAAAAGACGATGGTCAGCGAATAAACTCAACTCGAGGATAAGAGCGGTGAAGAGTCAGATCTACGAAGAGGTAAGATTGGGTATTTGTAATATTCATACCGATTTATAGCTGGTAGTTTTTTTCAGATCCAAAGTTTAACCTACTCGAAATCTTTCAAAACAAACTACAGGTTTCTAATTTATCAGAAAATGTTTGCTTGATTGCTTCCATCCTCATTTTGCACTTACAATCTGCTTTGTAATTTAGGGTTTTTGAAATTGATTTACTGTAGTGTACAGAGGAGAAGAAAACGGATAATGAGAAGATGAAGGCCTTACAAAAACTGATTCCAGATTCATATAAGGTTAGGGTTTTGAACATAGAACTAATCCTAGAATTTGTTTATGAATTGCAGCATTTCTTGGTGTAAATTAGGGTTTTCTTTTTTCTTGACTTGTGCTTTATACTGATAAGGCTTCAATGTTGGACGAAGCCATTGAATATCTAAAAAACTTCAAATTCGACTGCATAAATGCAGTTCTTGAAATATATATATGTTGGTGCATTACATCTGTCGACTTCGTCTTGTATCGAGTCTTAGACTAGTTAGAATAGATCAGGGCACGTAGAACGAGAAAATGTGATAGAGTTAGTGAGATTTCGCTTGAACATTTAGATGTTGAAGAGATTTCGCTTGAAGCTACTCAAGCGAAATCAACATGTTAAGATTTCGCTTGAGTTATGCTGAAGCGAAATCCTAATCTCTATATATAGGAGATCAAGGTCAAGCGAAATCATAAGTTGTTTTTGTGAGATTTCCATACCGAGGTGCTGCCGGTGTGAGAACTGATTGTAATTGTGTTCATATCAATACAAATCAGTGTTAAAGTGAAAATTCAGCTGTTTATAGGTCAAATACTTGTTTTCCGCACCTGTATTTGATGGAATTCCTCTGAACCATCTCGTTTAGGTCGCGAACCCGATCCTACAATTGGTATCAGAGCCTGGAGGAGGATTTCTGCAAAATTCAGCTGAAACAGTTCAAAATCTCTTACTTCTACATCTTCTTTCATCAGTTCAGAAATTTTTCACGGTCAAAAACTATTCAATTTCTCACGGATTGTTTAAAAGTACAAGATAACAAACCCTTGAAAGTTTCATAGCAAAATTTGATCTAAAAGTGATCAAAATCGACCTTCGAATGGATTTCGCTTGAAGAACAAAGCTTCATTGAACGATTTCGCTTGAACTTTCAAGCGACACTTAACATTTCGCTTCAACGTTTTCGCTTCAGTGTTTCGCTTCAAGGTTTTCGCTTCAGGATTCTCATTTCAGACAGTTTCGCTTGAACGATTTCGCTTCAAAGAATTGATTAGTCTCACTTCAATCAGCTTGATCATTTCGCTTCAAAGATTGTTCAATTGACCAGTTCGCTTGAAAGTGATTAAAACATGGATAACGATTTTCACAACGCATTTGCAACATCGTCCAGTTCATCTTCCATTACTCAGAACATGAATTCAGAAAATGATACGGGGACTACTCAGAAACCCCCGAAGCTTATGGGAATTGAGGAATACTATGGGTGGAAAGATAGATTCGAAAACTGGGTGCAAGCAAATCATCTAAGATCATGGGAATGTATTCTGACAAAGTATGCTCTACCACGAACTGAAATGCAGACTGAAAAACAGCTTTCAGATCTTAGTAAGGAAGAACGGGAAATATACCGAGCTGAAAAGATGATGATCAGTTTGCTTCAACAGGCCATCAAAGAAGACATCTTCATACTACTTCAACATGACAAAACATCACAATCAATATGGGATGCTTTAAAAATCAAGGTTGAAGGCAGTACAAGTATGATTAAAAGCAAGAAGGCATTGATTAAAAAAGAGTTTGATTTGTTCACAAGTTTGCCCGGAGAAGATACGAAGAAACTTATTGAACGATACTGTCACTTAGTACGAACAATGTCGATGATGAACATTACAAAAGAAAATGAGGAATGGGTGGATAAACTTGCTGATGCATTACCTCAGAAAGAGTGGGGAACTTATTTGATGATACTGAAGAATACTGGAGTTTATGATAGGTTGTCGATTTCTCAGTTCATTGAAAAGATTGAAAGTCAGGATTTGGAACAGCAGAAGATTGCAAGGATGAATAATCCAAGTGGTCAACAAGATGTAAAGATGTATTACAAGGGTGGTGTTCCAACTTCAGAAATTGAGAGAAGTCCAAAAATTCAGACTGCATATAGTGTTGGAGATACTACTGAAAAGATTGATCAAAGCTCAAACAAAAACAGCAGTGGATTCTCATCTTATCCAAGTGTCAATCCAAAGACTTCATCAGAAAGTTTTCAGTCTCAAAGCACAAAGATGGGAAATGGTTGTGTGATTCAATGCAACATAGCTCTGAATCTTCCAGAAGGTCAAAGTTTTTCTGAAGACATTGCGAAAGATCATATGGCATTACTTGGTTCCTTGCTTATCTCATATGAAGGTTTAGTGGCTGGTCGAATTGGAAATCCTATGCTTACCAAAGAGGATTACGACCAAATAGATGCAGAAGAGATGGAACTAATGGATATCAAATGGTGTCTTGCAAGTGTTCTTAGACGTGCTGAAAAGTTCAAGACAATTACCGGGAGAAATGATTTTCTTGATGCTTGTGTTTCTACTTTAGGTTTTGATAAATCTAAAGTTACTTGTTTCAGGTGCAGGGAAAAAGGTCATTTTAAGCGGGAGTGCAAAAACAGAGAAGTTAGTGGTGCTCAGAATCCATTTGGAAAAGATGACTACTACCGGAAAGCCATTTATCAGCAAGTTGGTCAGACACAAGAATTACAGACGGCTCATGGTAGAAAGATTGAAGATTCAAAGAAAGGATGTTTGGTAGATTTCAACTGGAGCAACTACATTTCTTCTAACAGCACAACATGTATAGTGGACCAAAATGATGAACAACTACCTGAAGGATTCAGCTGGGATATGTTTGTTGATGAAAAGGGGGATTTCAAAGCTTTCATTGCAAAGATTGTTAGAGAACCAGATTTGTTTGCTACTTGGATGAGTTCAATTGGTGAAAAAGTGAAAGATCAATCGATTACATCTGAAGAAAGTTCAGAAAGTGCTGATTCTGAATCATTAAGTACAGATGAGAGTGTGCAAAATGAGGATACTTCAGAAAAAGAAGTTGTTTTTGATCAAACACCATCTGATTCTGGTATTTCAGATGCTGATTCTGAAAAATCCGTAGAGTTTGATCAAACACCAATGGAGAGTAACAGTGATAATGAGGAAGAGAAACATATTAATATTGCTAAAAAACATCTTTCTCCTGAAAGTTTTCATTTCTATTTTGCAGATCGCATGGAGAAACTGAAGGAGAAACAAGCTGCAAAAGAACAACAACAAGATGAGAAGGTTGAAATTGTTGTTCAAACTGAAGAAGTTAAAAGTGTGGATGAAGAAAAAGTAATTGAAGTGGTAAAAACAATTGAGATTGAGAAGATTGTTGAAGTTGAAAAGCCTTGTAAGAAATGTTTGGAAATTTGCAAGAGTTGTGAAGAAAAAGATGTGACTCTGTTTGATAGAGAAAGACTGATAGAAAAGCTACTATCTGACATCAGCTATGTGAAAGAATCGTATAGTGTGTTGAACAGAACTGTGACAGGTCTTCAAACAACAAACTCTGAAAGAGAAAAAGCTTTAACGATGACAAATTCTACGTTGATGGCAAAGCAAAAGGCAATTAATCATTACATCGAAGAAAATGCTAATCTAAAGCAAGAGTTGGAGAAAGAAAAGATTGAGAATGAAAGGATCAGAAGGTTATTACTGAGTTATTCTTGTTCTGATTATGTTATTGATCGAGTTTATCCTACTGTTGCAGGTTTTGAAGCATTTCAGGATGAGATGCAAAAGAATGAGACTGGTAAGAAATCGACTGTTAAATACAACAAGTGTCCGCCTCCTATCTGGGAAGGGTATTCTCCTAGAAAACCAAATGAGGAGCAAGTCGAAAAAGCAGTCAATATAAAGTTAAAATCCGAGACAACTGACGTTTTACCAGATAACATTGATATCACGTTTACCTCGTCTGATACTGATCATGAGTCTGAATTAATCAAAAAGGTGGTCGATCAGGTGTTGGATACTGAGGAGGTGTCTGAGTCAAAGTTTGAGTCTGGGTGTTCAAGTTCGTCAGTCAACAGTTCAAAGTCATCGGAAAAACGGTCTTATAGTAAAGAATTTTTGTTATCAAAGGCAAATTTGGATGATGAAACATTTGAAGTTGCATATACTTTAAATGATTCGGACAAATTATACTCTGACAAAGAGTTTCCGATTAGAAGTGTTCATTTTGACATGATTAAAAAGGTTTTCAAAATGACGGAAATTAATTTTTCTGAAATTAAGAATCTAAAATCTATTGAAAAACCTAAAAAATACACTTCTAGAGTTCAACAAAGGTTAAACAAGAAAAAAGGAAAAAAGAATTACAATTCTGATTCTAGTTTTCAAAAGAAAACAAATCAAAATTGTAGCTACAAAAAGAAAGGTCTTGGTTTTATTCCACCTGAAAACTGTAAAAATGAAAAATATGTTAGAGATTTTAAATCAAAAATGACATATGTTGCAGGAAAAAACTATGAAGAGAAGTCAAATAGCTTATTTTGGAGAAAATCAAATCAAGAGTTCCTTGCTGAAAGAAAAAGAACAGGAACTGGAGTTTTTCATCCAATTGGAGTTTTTCAACCAAAAGACACAAGAACTTGTTTTCAATGCCAAGTGGTTGGACACATCGCTCACAATTGTCCAAACAAAGTCAACAAAAAACAGGGAGTATCTGAAAAACTTAAAGAAAAAGTGGTTGAAAAGAATGAATCACCAACTACAAACTTCAAAAATTTTGAAAATTCAAAGAATGAAGTTGGTGAAAATTCTAAAAGATTGTACAAAAAGAGTGCAAAAGACAATCAAAAATGGATTGTTAAAAAATCAGATGAAAAATCTGACGATGAATCTGATTTCACAAAATCAGAGGAGTCACAAGATGAGATCAAAGATTTGATGAATGATGTTGACATTAAATCACTGAGTGTGGAAGAGATTAAACAAATGGTTGGTAAAGTAGAAATCTCAGATTTTGATATTGAAAAAACATTTAATGGAAATGTCAAGAAAATTTTCAAGAAAATGCTTGATGGGAAAGTAAAGGGGGTTAAAGATTTTTATGCAACTAAAAAGGCAACTTACAATCCTACTGCACAAGAATTGGAAGCCACCAAGTCTAAGAAGACTTAGGTGGAAGTTTGTTTTCCATGATAGTCTTAGGACTTGCCGGAGATCCCAAGTTTATATCGTGGATCAGGAATCGGCATCTTTCTAATATTTGAAGTTTTTGGTTGAAAGTTTTTGATAGTGTTTGGATGATTACAGGTTGTATGACTACGCCGGAGCTTCCAGGTTGGTAAGTGAGAAGCAGGAATCGGCATTCTGATTGGTAAAATGGTGATGTAGACGTAACATTCCTACAAGTGATATTGTGTTCTACATGTGGTAATTTTTACAATTGATATAGAAGGTGCATACATGCAAGTGGTAAATCAGGGACATTAATTTGTACTTGATCTGCTACAAGTGGTTAAGAATAAACAATGTGATGAACCACACCCCGAATATACAAATGATTATATCATAAAAACTTATTTTCCGGAAAAATCATTTTGATTAAAACAAACTTAAGTGTTTTGAAATCTAAATGAGAAAATAGTTTTGTGATAGGGGGAGTTCTGATTGTTTATGCCAAGTGAATGGCGATTTGATGCGATTAGATATCAGTTGTCACTTTATTGTATAGTTTGTTTTCAAATTTCCTAAAATGTGTTTGCTTTTTAGGGGGAGTAAAAAATGTTCAGAAAATCCAAAAACATTTGAAAATTTGAAAAAGACAAAAACATGATAAAATTCAAAAATGAGTTTTTGTTGCATATAGAGGAAATGATAGTACATCAGTGGACTATCACAACATGCTAAAGAAATGTAAAGTAAAAATGTGATAAACAATCTTACTGCGGATATGTCAGTAGGTTTTTGCACATTTAGTAAATTGTGACGAGATATAAACCTAATTTCAAACTTGCTTGTTTTGTGGGTTAACACAAACTTGGATATATAGGTAACCCCTGAAATCTTGTTTGAAAGGTCCCTTATTCTGAGATACTAGGTCTTTATGCTCAGTGATATCTGGGGTATTATCCCGGGACTTCTGATTTTGCGGAAGCAATGGCCTAGTCCCCGGAGAATACTTTACATTTGCTTGAAATATAGCTCACCCTCAGCTAAAAAATGATGAAACATTGAAAAATGCTAATCATGGCTGTTGAAACAAAAGATCCTCTAAAGGGGACACACCAAAAAGTCGAAGCCGTCATCTCTCTGCGTATACGGGAGTATCGACCTGAGCTCTCACGGCCCTCGTACTATAATTTATTCCCCTGACAGATATCATCTGTGGTATACTCACCTGTAAGACTGAATATTGGGATCTGGATACGGGAGTATATTCAAGTAGTGGGACACACGGATAAGTTTAAGTTGCTTAAAACATTAACAACATATCTCGGATCAATTGAACTTTGTGTGAAAATTTAAGTGGACAAATATACTGACAATCTAGGTAAATTGTTTAGAACGTAATATGTAATGAAGCTTAACGGTGTTAGTGATCTGTTTCATAAACTGATATGATCCTCTTGCACAAACTCACAAAAATAGTGTTTGTAAATATTTCTGTATTGCATTCCTTTACAATCAAAAATTACAAAAAGATTTTTAGTGTGTTTTAGCGTAAATTTTGAAAAAATCCAAAAAGATTTTCGACAACTGGTATTGGAAAGCTGATTGTCAAAGTTTCTAGTGCTAAACATGATGATTTGGTTGTGAGGGGGAGTGAATCTTAAAATGTCAAAAGGTTTGTTAAAATCCTTACAATTTGTATTTTAAAACCTACATTTGGTTCATCATTGATTTGTGATATGAGAAAATTATCTGATTATATCAGATTGTTGGTGCATTTAAATTGTTAAATTTAGAAAATTTATTTCTGGGTTAAGATTGTTACAGGTGAGCCAGGTTAATTCATTCAAAGCTTACAAAAGTCAGACTATGATCATGAATCTAAAAGTTTGCTAGCTGCTGATGCTGATGAACTTAAGGAATCAAGAGATCTGATCAAGAGAATTAGATGAGATCCAGGCAATGATCTTGTAAACAACATTTGAGTCAGGCATCGATCCTAAAGCAGATGTTGCTGAAGAACAAATGAATACCAGCAAATCGTGAGGGGGAGTCTGATAGAGCCAGGTGATTCTAGAGAAGAAGATAGAGAGAGAAAAGCCCAGAGACTGATCAAGAATGAAGATGTGAAGACACAGCATTGGTGTGACTCGATAGTCGACTCGTCAACATCGGAGGGGGAGTCTGTTGGTGCATTACATCTGTCGACTTCGTCTTGTATCGAGTCTTAGACTAGTTAGAATAGATCAGGGCACGTAGAACGAGAAAATGTGATAGAGTTAGTGAGATTTCGCTTGAACATTTAGATGTTGAAGAGATTTCGCTTGAAGCTACTCAAGCGAAATCAACATGTTAAGATTTCGCTTGAGTTATGCTGAAGCGAAATCCTAATCTCTATATATAGGAGATCAAGGTCAAGCGAAATCATAAGTTGTTTTTGTGAGATTTCCATACCGAGGTGCTGCCGGTGTGAGAACTGATTGTAATTGTGTTCATATCAATACAAATCAGTGTTAAAGTGAAGATTCAGCTGTTTATAGGTCAAATACTTGTTTTCCGCACCTGTATTTGATGGAATTCCTCTGAACCGTCTCGTTTAGGTCGCGAACCCGATCCTACAATATATATTTTTTGCAGGTTCTGATCTGGATTTTCAGAAAATTAACATTTTGATTAACGTTTAGAAAGAAAAAAAATTAATGAGATCTATTAATTTCTCTATTTCCAATGTTTTCAAGGGTGTTTATTGGATTTATGCGATGTGTGAGGATTTGCAATGGATACGAAGGTTTAACATAGATCAAGATCTGGTGTAATGTTTGGTTCTCTATTCTAAATGGGTTAATTTGGGTTGATTAATGGCCTTTGAAAACATTTTAATATTAATGTCATTTGTTTGTTTTTATATATTTGTTTTTTATATAACTTTGGATATTGATTGATCTATAGACTGAATATAAAGAGGCTATGTGTTGGTTTTTTGGTTGTAGATTGATGAAAATGTTGCTCAAGAAGTCATAAATCAAAGATCGCTTCGACACCTAACATCATGAGGTTTAGATAGTATAGATTTAACTATATAACTTCATTTGTGTAATTGTACATATAAGAAATGGGATGTAAGGAGTGTTCAGATTCCGTTCTAATCAACGCAAATAGAGCCGTTTGAGATAAAAAAAAACATGGTTTTTTTTTGTGGTTTAGAAGTACAGCAGTCTGCTCCCAGATTGAAAAAAACAATGTTTAACATTTTTAATTAGTTTGTAGTCTTCTAAATATATTGATTATTCTTGCGATTGAATTTTTTTTCCCTTTTATAAATTTTTATGCAGAAGCTGAAGGACAAACAAAAATTTCTGAGGCATATTAGTTTCCATTGTAGCTTATTTTGCTTATCTTAAGGTATGTGGACACTATTTTCATTCTTTGTTTCACAAAATTTGGAATAAATTTGTTAAATTCTGTTTAAAACCATTGTGTTAGTTTTTCCTGTTTCACATTTGGTAAGCTGCCATCATCCCACCATAATATGAATCATAATAAGTATTTGGAGCACAATCGTGTAGAACAAAACAAACAGCTCAGAAACTGCTATGCCATAAACATCAAGTTGTATTATAAATTACAAGTGAATAAATGGGTGGGTCGGATGCTAACAGGTTGGATAGGTAAGTGGCCAAATCAGGTTCAGCCCAAAACGAAAAATTGGTTTCCTGGTTTCCTTACCAAACTTATTGAACTAGGCATAGTGTATCAGAATAAAAGGTCCAATTACTATCATATCAGGTACGTACGTGTGTTATAAATTTAATGTATTGTTTTTTACATTATGAAGTTTGTGACACAACTTCTTTGTTTCACAATAGGCAAGCAAAGACGGCTACAGTTTGTTGAGTGCCCAAATGATATTAATGGGATGATTGAAGCTGCTAAATATGCTAATCTTGCACTGTTACTTATTGATGGAAGCTATGGTTTTGAAATGGTGAGTCCATAATTGTCAATAACGAATAACGACAAATAGAAAAGAAGAGATAAATATTATGGGTGGTACAAATGGACCTGCATTTACATCTAATTGCTATTTACATAAAAATAAAAAAAATAATTGTCGCTACTTACGCTATCAGTCGCTATAACCCAAATGAATCTTCATACATGCTTTTCTTTATCTTTTTATAACTATTTTACTGAAGTAGTTACCAATTTTGGATGAGAATCGCTGCTGTTATTTTTCATGGATATGCTCATGGAAACAGATTTGTGTGAATATGCTGATGAAATTTTCGGATGATTGATAGAATAATCATTTAAGATGTGTTTGCAGGATATAAGTCACAGTCTGCAGTTGCATTCGTCATTCCTTAGAAGGCTTTCTCTAGAAAGAGAGCTGGAGGTGTGTTTAAATCTTGGTATATCTTGCAAGGGATACTTTTCAGATGGAATTTAAATTTCAATCAACGTGTTTGTTTGTGTTCTTTCAGGGGCATCGGGGATGTGTAAACACTATTGCATGGAACTCAAATGGCTCACTATTGATATCTGGATCTGATGACACTTGTGTATGCCTTTTCATCTCTATCTTTATATTATTATTACATATTTGATAATGTCAATTATAGAGACAAATTGCATTGTTCATTATTTATATAGTAAGAGAATTTGCATCACAATACTTTTCTTGAGGTCCAACTGGTTTAACTCACTTTAAATTTTAACGCCTTTCTTTTTTATGGTGATTAAAGTTTAACGTCTGAATCATGAGTCTTGGCTGTTTATTAAGAATTTTATTATTGTTAAACCAATAAATTATGACCTTTAGGAATTAGGACATGTAATTTATCAAACCAATAAATTAAGATCTTTATGTAGTTAACTGTAATCAAAGTATCAAACTAATGAGAAAATTTTAAATTATTACATGTATATTCTTTTTTCATTAAGAAGTTTCTACCACTTCTGTTGAATTATTTTTGTTACTTATTCATTGAAAAGTTTCTATCACTTCTGTTGAATTACCTTCAATTTATAGCTCTTATTATTTGGCATATCAACAACAGTAATCTGGTACTTTTAGATGTGTATTTAAGAACATGATGTAATTAGTAAAAAATATTCTTGGTGCTTCATGAATATTTACGTCAATATTAAAAACATCAATCTAAATATGTAATATGTTACTCTTTTGAATGCTTTTGTTTTCCATATTAATGTGTCATGTTATATTGCTTTGAATTTGTGATAGTATTTGATTAATGACTACTGTTGTAGTTTAATTCAAAAATCAGAAGAAGCAAGATCTCCCTTTGTTAAGAAGTTTAGAAGCATTATCTATCTTGGAAAGGTAACACTCAATGCAATCTGACTATTGAAAAAGTTAATTCATAATATGACCATTAACACTCAAAACAAGTTGTGGAAGTCCAAATTACGCTGCCCCTGAGGTATGGTTTATGATATTGAGTTTGATAAGTCAATAAGAATATATAATTCATAATCTATTTTACTCTTAGGGTTATCTGGCGAGCTGTGTACTGGACCTGAGGTTGATGTATGGACCTGTGGTGCTACTTTGTATCCTTTTCTCTGTGGCACCTTTCCTTTTGATGATAAAAATATTCCAAATCTCTTTAAGAAGATTAAAAAAAGGTTAATTTACACGGTAACCCCGACCGCGGAGGGGATCTCCCCTCCCAGTTCACTATCCGACAAAGATCCCTGCCAGAAAATATCCTCTGGTCGTACTCGAGTGGGATCGAACCCGAGACCTCTCCAAATGAGGGTCCCCGAGAGACTTTAGCAAGGATGTCGGTGGTCACTTGAGCTAGCCCAAGTGGTTCTTTAAGAAGATTAAGGTGCTTTCAAAGATAGTTTTTTTACATGGAAACTTTTTATATTATATTGCTGCAATTAATGTTCGTTAATTTGGAATATGAGATTTTAGTTTGTGTAGTTGGAATATTCTGTTTGATTTAGAGTTTATTGAAGGTTATTAGGGTTTGATTTAAGTTATAAGCCTAAGGAAACTGATTGTCAACTAGCACTTTGTGATCTCTTTTTTAATATTTCTGTTGCGTAAAGTTAATGAAGTGAACAAACAATTTGGTTTTGCAGCTATATGAAGGTAGGTATGAGGACCAGTGTCGAAGCAATCTTACTGGTTAGTTTTTAACTCTTTTGCTAAGTTACTAGTTTTTAGACCAGCTGAAGTTACCAGTTTTTAACTCTTTTGCTAGATTTCTGTAAGAAAGTTTGATGCTAGCATTTGGTCGTCCATCGAACCAAAAAAACTGAACTGCACAAAGAATAGAACTGAAATTTACAGTTCAGTTACGGTTTTGCAGTTTATAAAAACCAAACCGAACTGAATAACTTAAAAATTTATTTTTATCAATTTTTATATAACTGTTTACGAATTATCTATCTCAAAGATGATTTATCTATTGCCTACAATAAATAACAAAATTTAACATAAAAAGTAAATGATTTTCAAAGTATATAAAAGCAAATGTCTTAATAAAATCTTTGAAGAAACATAAAAATAGATTAGAAAGTTCGGTTTACGTGAACAATATTAATTAAAAAAGTTAAATATAATAACTTAAATGTGAACATCTAAGAAACAATTTTAAATCTTCGTTTGTACTTTTTATTTTTGAATCTTACGTAATTTTGTTCCAAAAGCCGAAAAACCGAACCGTTGTTAAAACCGAAAACCGAACCATGCACACCGACTCACATTATCTACTTTCCTTCTATGATTGCAATATTCGAAATATTACCGCCGAAGTAGAGGCTGATGTACTTTTAAGTCACTCGACCCGTTTGAATTTTTTAAATCTTGGTTTGTACTTTTAAGTCATTCGACCCGTTTGAATTTTTTTGTTATTAATCCAACTGAACCGTTTGATTTCTTAAAGTTTTCTACTAAGAGGCATGATAAAAGCAAGAACCGTTCGATTCAATTACTTAAAAAGTAATTGCAATACTGACGTTGTTATTGTGATAATTTTTAGGCGTTCAGAGAATCTGGAAGAAATTCTGAAGGGTAGTCGTGGTTGTAAGCCTGGTTAGAAGATCTTCATCAAAATGAATGAATGGAGGTTCTTTATTGCGATAATTAATAATTTGGAGTCAACAGGATTGAGTTGCTATTGCTTCTAGAGGAGTTGATGACTTACACAAGCAACCAAGAAAAGTGGGTCTATGGTGTCAAGTAATGGCATTTATTTTCTCTTTGTTCGTAACATAGTAATGAAATTTTTATGTCCTAACAGATATTGTCTTTAACATTGTTTTATAAAGATATGTAACTAAACGCAAACAATTTAAACGATATATTATAATCTGTTTTTTAGTATTTGATTTCGATCGTTATTAAACATACCCCTGTGTTCACACGGGTGTTACAACTAGTATATATATATGGTAAGGTTCATTTGAGAACCACCTTTATTGCGAGAACCGGAAGAACCAGTGTGAACACAAAATAAAATCTAAAAAAATAAAAAAGCACTCAAATTTTATTTAAATATTTTTTTAAAAAAAAATCGTTATATTTAGTTAGCAAAAAAAAAACTTTTTTTTTCGAGTAACAATTATCCATGCACATGGGGGGGGGGGGGGGGGGGATATTGCACGGTCTTTCCAACCGCTGGAGTGATCCCACTCCACAAGCTAGCTTAGCCCTATAGCTTCCTGGCGGTTAATACCCACCCGAAGCGAACAGCCTAGAGGACTGTGCCTGCCAGGATTCGAACTGGGGTCCTCTAGGAAGAGGTGGGTGAGGCTGGCCACTGGGACACCCAAAGTGGTTAGTTATCAATGCACATGTACATATGTATCATTACTTCTCCATGCACATGTGCATATGTATCATTAATTCGACAAATTCCGTAATACGTTATCAGTAATAGACAATTGCACTTTAATTTACAATACCATCCGTAATGCACTACTTTTTACATTATCAATATTAAAAATGCACATGTCCATCATTATGTATAACCATGATATAAAGTGTTTTGGTATAAAAAGTTTGTTATTTTGAATGGAGAAGTAGGCCCATATACATGTTTTTTGGTTAGTTATATCTAGTGGTTGATGGTTTGGTTATAGTTGTCAATTTATGATGTAATATGTTGATTGGATAGTATAAATGGTGTTGATATACATGTAATAAAGTGAAAATATTGGTAATTGAAGGGGTATGGTCCCAGATCTCGCGTCTGCATGACCGCGAATTACTATTACCCTTACCAAAACCCCCACCAGCAATAAACTTACCTGTGTCCGTGCGGGCATGCGCGAACACAGCAATCCAACCTGTCCAGTGATGAGAAGACTTACCTTAAGTACGGAAACAAATGTTACACATGGCGATGCGGCCTGGCACCGCATCCTATGAACATTTTCGTCACGACAAGGGGTCTGGACAACAGTAACAGTCACATAGCGGCGATGCGGCATGGCACCGCATCCCGCATACATCTTGGATAGAACAAAGAACGCAGGAACAACGTCTGTAACCGCAAGCAGAGATGCGGCCTGGCACCACGCCCTGCCTACAAGGCAAGTGGGTCTGACACTCAAAAGTGCTTAAAGCAAAAAGGGATCGAGTATACTCACAGCGATTAATGGATTGAAAGGAGCGTTTAGCCAGTAAGATTAGCCTGAATAGATTAGGTTGTATAACGATAAGCGAAGCGTAAAACGGAAAAAAGTGTAGGAGGGTCGGACAGCTGGTCGATCAGACGGTAGTTCGATCAGACGGCTGACCGTTCGGTTCGCTGTTCGTTCGGTCCGCTGTCCGGCCGATCGGATGGCTGTTCGAGTGGATTGTTTCTTCCTATAAGAAGTATGTGTTTGTGTACGATGGCTTGACTTTTGAAGTTTTCGCTGTAGCATTTGAAAACTTTAAAGTACCTTTACTTTTCAGGTCGGTCGATCGGACGACTGTTCGATCGGCCGGTAACCCGATCGGTTAGGCATTCAAATGAATTGCAATGTTTAGTCTTTGGATCGGACATGTGTTCGATCAGACAGGTGTTCGATCGGATAGGTCAACTAGTCAAAGACTTTAAATGAAAATGTAAAGTTATGGTGCAATGGCTCGGATAGTTGATCGATCGAATAACACAACTGCTGTTCGATCGGACAACAGGGTGTCACCTGATCGGACGGCTGTTCGATCGGGTGGCACTTCTAGTGCATTGAACATGTTGAAAAATCGATTAAGTATTGAAGCATAGTATCTCATGATCTGAAGAGTAATCCGATCGGACAGTAGTTAGATCGAACGGCAGTTCGTTCAATACTAGTATTCAAAATAGGTTAGTTGATTGTGTGGGACCATGTGTTAGCCGATCGGCTGGCCGGTCGATCGGCTGACTATCCGATCGGCTGGCTGTCCGTTCGGGCAGCAGTCCGATCGGTCAACTTCCTGACCTGATCAGCCCTTTCGTCTAACACTTGGTTGTTCTGTTCGTTTGTCGTTTTATTGAGGTATTTTGACAACGAGTAGAACCATAGATCCCTCGTCCTTACTTGGTTCCCCTGGTCGGACAGGAATCACCCAAATCCGGTCAGTGGACTGTTCGGAACGAAGTTTAACGTTCAACCCGAAATCGGTTAACCTCGTAGGTAGAACACGGATCTTGAGCCATGCAACCACCGAAGTGATTTGCAAAACGTCACAGACCCCGTTTCTATCGGTTGACGGTATTGAGTGTAAAAGAGTTGAAAGAAAGTTGGAATATCCCTCTTTCAATCCTTTTTCACCTGGCATATGTTTTGATCTACCACAGATCTTTGTTTGTTTATGTGGAAATCGGCTAGATCCAAGCTATTCTTGGTGGATTGAAGCCAAATCATGAAGTTCTTCAAGAACCCATGATGACATCATCCTAGAACACTTGATTCTTGATGATTTCACGGTTAAAAGTTAAGATTTGAAAGATAAAAAGGTGTAGAAGTGTGTATAGATCAAGAAAGTACAAGAATTAGGACGAAAACTTACCGGAATCGAGAGGAATCTGCGAAAAGATGAGTTGAGCGTGCTGGTCGGCAGAGGTTTCCAAAAGTGGAAAGAATGACAATGACAGGGGTATTTATAGGATGCCAAAAGGGGTAAGTGCTGGCCGATCGGCCAGGCAGCTCAATCGGACAGCTTGTCCGATCGGACAGCAGTCCGTTCGGCTGGCTGTTCGATCGGCTGGGAGCCTGATCGATCAGTCGCACCCTTCGAGTGTTTTGCGCGACGATTTTTGATATTTCGATTTCGATTGCGAGCGGTACGATACGATAGGGTTTCCTAATAAAATTACTTTCAGTCCCAAACACTCATATCTCGCATAATCTATTGTCCACCATTTATCATAGTTCATTCACGCTTCGAGTTCGATTGTATTTCGAGTTAGATTTTGAGTTTCGATTGAGTTTGCTTTATTATCACAACACAACATAAATAAACATGCACAGGTAACACGTAAGGCACACACACACGTATAATAACAAGTAAAAATACGTAGCTCGAGTTGCGATTTGATGTCGGTTCGATTAGCATAGCTTGATTATTGATTAGTTAACTTTATCGCATTGTTACTACCTATAATTCACAGTCGTAAGTCGATTGATTAACGATTAACACACATCGATTCTTGTCATTAACAACACTTACTCCACATAATACGAATTAAATAAAGAAATTTCTACGAGTCAAGTTGCGAGAAATCGGTCGTTGACTTTGACCTTGGTTTGACTTGACTTATGAAAACACGGGGTGTTACACCGGCTGCCATTCGCGGCTGTGCTAGGTAGCGTTCGCTGTAATCCATGTTCGATCGATGATTATGCCATCGCTGTCACATAAGACAACGTTTTTTAGATTGTAAGCGATATTCATTCAATGATGTTGATGAGATGGTTCTCACCTAAGACTAAAACTATGGTGTTTTCCAAGAATTCTATGTTTGACGGTGCTCCCAGAGTGGTGATATATCTATCTATCTATTGCTATCTATTAAAGGAGCTTAAACGGTGACGTAATTTTGCCTACGTGTCATTATATTAGGTATGCCACATTGACTCCGCTGATGTCATAATTCCGAATTTTTTATAATATTATGTATATATAATCTGTTTTTTATTTGTTATTAAATTGAAAAAGTTTTCTTTTTTTTAGGAGGCAAAATTTGAAAATGCATGGGGAGTTGTTTGGCCATTTAATGCACATCAGAAGTAATCATATCAACTCTCTCTTTCTTCTCGATTCAAACTCATAACGCACATTTCTCTCTTTCTTCTCTATTTCTCTCTTTCTTCTCTATTCTTCATCACAGGCGATTTCGATTCAAACTCTAGGGTTTCCTTTACAAAGCTTCCACAGAGGGTTTTGGTAGTTAGCCAGGGTTCCGGGCACTTTACGGTAACTTAGATGCGTTTCCGATGAAGCAAATGTCGGCCTGAATATACGCGAGGTCTGACATTTTGCAATCATTTTTATAGTTTAGTAAATCATTTAGTGTTGACTGTGATGGTGAATAAAAATGAATGCAAAGTGCATTTGACAAAAGTCCTTTCAAAATGAGGCTATGACGATTTTGTAGATCTGAGTAAAAATTGGATGAATATAGCATTATGGTATGACAAGGTTGTAGGATGGCAGTTGTTCATGCAACCTCTCTTGCAGCTATGGTGTTATCATCTTTATTCACAATCTGAGCGTTGCATTCTGAAAATGCAAATGTTTTTCAACTTCACTATGAATGACCTTCGCTGACGATGTGTTGTTGATTAAGGTTTTGAAAAGTGATCGTGTATAATTGTTGTTACATCTATACAAGAAAATGGAGTTTGGTTGGTCTGAGATGCCTATTTAGCTGTATGTGATGATGCCGGTAAGTTTTTCCAATTTTTCGTTTGTAGATCGTTCATATAAATTGACGTTTGTAACCGATTCCTGTGTTTTGTTTTACAGGTGTTCGTGTTGCCAGTTTACTGTGAATTTGGTTGAATCATCGTTGTCATTGATACAGAGTGACTGTGAAGATGTTAAGGTTGAAGCAACTGTCTCCTACAGATCAGGTGGTTACTCTCAATTCTCGATTGTTGTTCAATCAGAAAGATAATGTACTTTTTCCATCCCTGAAGATGGTCTTGGTCTGTTTGTTCTTAGTTGTGATTAGTAATTTCAAGTATTTGTAGTTTGAGAAAGGTTTCATCTTTTTTTATTCGTTTTGTTTGTGGTGATGATTTTTGTTTTGTTGTAGTGTTTGATTTGTTTTTTAATTATTTTGGTTGGCTGATACACGAGAATCACCCATAGAACTCACCAACAGAACCATCGGGCATGTCGAAAACGATGATCATGAAGCCAACAGCAACAGTTTACATAAACAATCACTGGTTAATTCAACACACATGCAAGTCTGGATGGGTTGTTTATAGATTCAATGATCTTTGTTTGTTTTTCATTCAGTTTACTTTTCACTTAAACGTGTTTTGATGATAATAGCAATTTGCTGATTACGATGACGGTTAGTTTGATAAGCAGCAAACCGGTGTACACATGTGGAGGTTGCGGTGCAACACTTCAAGTTTGGTAGCATATAACTAAGTACTTGTGTTTTGTTTTTTTTTTGGAACATTTTGTTTGCTTTTATGTTTTAAGATTTTAATGTGTTAATACAGCCAAGAAGCGGAATAACAGTACAATTGACACCACATCACACAGACCAAACAACAATTTTTCAGGAAAAACCGGTTAGTGCATTCAGAAGTTAATAATCTGAATTATGGATTGGTATTAACATGTTTGTAAATTGGTTATTTGTTGTCAGCTGATGTTGAGATTCTTGAATCAGTGAAAATCTGAATTAAGGATCACTTATGTTTCAGACTATACAAAGATTGCCTTTTGGTTATCACAAGGTTAAATTTTAAATTAATATGGTCTCATTCGTTAATAAGCTTATAATTATACTTAAGCCATCAAATTCTTTCTGTTAGGTCTCAACGCACCTAATGACAGCAACCAACATTGGGCCATCACATTCTTTCCGTTTACATATCATGTAACAGTTTTCCTTAATACATCTCGAAACTTAGGTTGTTATATATGATTTTTCAATGTGGTTTTTAAACTTACGGTATAGTAATTGTCAATTTCAGGTAGGTTGGGTATTGAGATCAAGAAATTCAGCGCCACTTGCAGATATGGTTTCAAGGTCAATATTTGGCTTCAAACAGAGACAGAGGACTTTTGTTTCTGAATGTTTTGTAGCTTCACTTATGACTTATGCCTGATGTTGTTGTCAATTCATAATAGAATGTGAATTTATTAAATAATTTCACATCATATTTTACTTATATATGTAGCAAAAAACTTTGCACATTATAAACTACTTAGTTTATTTCTATATCAAACATGTACACTAACACATACTGTCTTTAACATTGTTTTATAAAGATATGTAAGTAAACGCAAAGAATTTAAATGATATATTATAATATGTTTTTTAGTATTTGATTTCGATCGCTATTAAACATACCCGTGTATTCACACGGGTCTTACAACTAGTAAATCTATTATTACATGAATGATACTCATGTAACATATGTTGATTTATTATTGTTGAACGTAAACGATGATAGACGAATAAAGTTGATTTGCGACTGGCTTATAACATAAGTTGTGAATATAATATTTATATAATAATATACAATGTATGTGTATGTGTACATAGACGTATGGGTTTTTTACATATTTCCCCCTCCTAAGCTGTCTTATTACGTATTTCCCCAACCCGAAAAATCAATTACATATTTCTCCTTCCTAACTCATATATATTACATATTTTCCATTTTCATTAAAATGACTCTTATGTATGACCATTTTACCCTTAATGAGCTTTTAACTAAATATTTACATATTTCACCACTCTAATATGTAAAATCAATTACATATTTACCCAAAACCATAATACTCAAAATAAAGACTTAAATTCCGTTCAAAAACATAAAAATCGTTCATAATAAATCTCGTTCGAAAAACATAAAATCCGTTCAAAAAATAAAATCCTTTCATAATAAATACGAGACCAAAAAATTCGAAATCAACCGCTCAACTTTGACTAATTACTTTCACGTCTTTTTTGTACTATTTCCTCGTCCCCTTTTACTTGTTGAGGCTTGATGTTGAGTAGGATCTTCAAGTGATGAGTTTTTGCACGTCTTTTCACGGTGTCCATACTCACCACACCGTGGACATTTTTATCGTTTTTTAGGCTCGTCACCTGGTCTAATTCTATTCTTTCTTGGTCTCCCAAATGGGTATATCTTCTCCTTATTATCTATATGCACCCATTGATCCTTTGTAGAGATTAGAGTAACTTCTAAAGCATAAGTAATGATTCTACACCCAATTTCTACATACAACATTCAAAATATTAATGATTCTACTCCATTCTCCCAAGATGATGTAAATGAGTTATTTTCCATATCATCCATATCATGTTCCATATAAATCACTTGATGAATAAAAGAAATAAATATAAATCACCTGATCATACAAACTGGACAAAAATGATACTAACCTTTTCCATTGCAAATAAACAGTTTAATATAAGCAAACGATTAAAGAAATAAAATTTTTATAAAATAATGTAAAACAAGGCAGAAGATGTTAATTGTTGTTCAAGTCCATTATAAAGAAACGATTAAAGCAAAAAAATACTATAAAATAATTTAAGTTGGGCATCAGCTCCAATCACAAATATGTAGCCCATTCTCAGTTAAGTTGGGCTAAAAATCCACCACCGGTGCTTGAGAAGATTCGATTAAAAATCCACCACCGGTGATTGAGAAGATTTGATTATGATAGGCTGGGTTGATTGCGAATGAAGAAGATGAACAAGATTCAATTATTAACATACCTGATGAAGCAACGATGTGTAGCGGAGGAAGAAGAAAGGTCGTTGTTGTGGTAGGGTTTTGGCGTGTGGATTATACGAACATAAATATGAAGATGAGTTATTTTGAGGGTAATTGGGTAATTTCTCAAAAAAAGGGGAAATATGTAATTGATTTTATTGTTTGGGGAAATACGTAATAAGGCCGCTTAGGAAGGGGAAATATGTAAAAATCCCTAGACGTATTGTGTATGGATAACAACACTACTTAAATGTTTTATTAGTTCTAATTCAAAACACTTAATAGAGTTGGTTGTCGTAGCGATCCGTCATATTACCATTTTCTTCTTCCTTTCTCATCTCTATTTGGTGCAGCCTCACATAAAATTTCGGATATCTTTTACCATCTATCATCACTCTCTCCTCCATTTTTAACATAGGATTCGAACCAAAAAATACACCACCAATTTAGGGATGTTTAAAAAGCCCGTGGCTCGGGGCTCGCTCGAAAAAAGTTCGAAAAAAGCTCGGTTCGAGGTCAGCTCGGTTTTAAACGAGCTGGCTCGGCTCGGATCGGTATGTAAACGAGCCTAGCCCGAGCCAAGGTAGGTTCGATTTGTGGCTCGCTCGATAGTTGGCTCGTTAACTCGTTTAAATTAAACCCCCAAATTATACATGTTTGTGTATTCTAATATATTTAAGAAATGTTTAATTAGTAACATGGTTATTTTTTTATCGAAAGAAATAGATTGTTAAGCTATAATTATTGATTTAAAAAAAAAAATGTATTATAGTAAGTAACATTGAATCTTTTCTTATTGGTTTTATTTATAGTTTGCACAAAATTACCATTCTATTAGCCTAAATAATGTTCTATTTATTGTTTTTTGGTTTTATGTATATTATTATGTGTAAAAAATACAAATATATTATTTTTTTCAACAAACGAGCCAGCTCGACAAGCCACTTGCTGGCTCGAGCTTTTGAGGAGCCGATCCCAATCCCAACTTTCCAGCTCGTTAAGAAAAATAGCTGGTTCGGCTCGATTTTTAAACGAGCCGAGCCTGAGCCCACCCTAGTTCAGTTCGACTCAGCTCGTTTACAGCCCTAACCACTATTAGAGTTGCTCTTACTACAAATACCAAAAAAAAGGTTTTCAATATAGGGTCAAACTATCTACATACCAAGTGTGTAGATAGCCAACCCAAAAATGTGTTTTTTGTCCTATATGCATACTCTGCAGTGTCGAGCTGTGGCCAAAGCGCGGCGTTTTGGTCCGATCAACCAGAGAAAGACTGACGGGTGTCTGACGGGTCTGTTGATCGGACCAAAACGCCGAGCTTTGGCTGTGTTTTGGTCCTGTCAACCAAACCGGGTGTCAGTCTTTTGTCTGGTTGACATGACCAAAACGCAGCCAAAGCTCGGCGTTTTGGTCCGGTCAACAGACCCGTCAGACACCCGTCAGTCTTTGTCTCGTTGACCGGACCAAAACGCCGCGCTTTGGCTACAACTCAACACTACAGGGTGTGCATATAGAAAAAAAAACACATTTTTGGTATGCCAATAGACAAATGGGTGTGCAAATAGATACACCCTATCTATAATATTAGGTAATACTTTATTTATTGGTTTGCCCAACAACCACATCACATTCACATGCACATCCCTAGTGGCTAGTGGGGTAACGGTGTTATCCCCTTACAATTAAATTTATCTTCATATATTTATTTGAATACTTTGTGAATTTTTATCTTCATATATTTATTTGAATACTTTTGTGTATTTAAAATTATATAAAGTTGACAATCTATGGTTGAAAGCTAAAGTCAACTTCCACTTATCACAGCTTTATGTATGTACCAACACGAAACAAGTTTCTTCAACCCTAAGGGTGTAGGGAGTCGAGCGGTAAACGTGTGCGGTGAAGACTTCACCGATCGGTGTACACCTCCACCAACCATTGTTGCCGCACGGTAAAATTCCCGATCGATGTTTCATTGCCGAAGCGGTGAAATGAGGGAAGGAGAGAGTGTGTGTGGGGTAGTGGGGTCCATGCCATTTTTAACCAATCACACATTTTTCCTTTTTTTTTTATAAAAAGTTTACCACTTTACCAAGTGTCTAACCAATGCCAACACTTTTCACCAAAGTTTAAACTTTTTCTCCTCTCTGACGTGGCACTCTCTGATTGGTCCATTTTAAAGTTTACCACTTTCACATGTTTAACCACTCCCTTCACCCTAACAAAAGTGTTGTATGTGGTTCACATATTTTTACTTACTTATTAATGCAGTCTTAGTTCTCATATTAACCTAAATATGCCTCAAAGGTTCAAATTTTATATTCATCTCCCTATTTTAAAAGATACTGCATTTTTTCCACTCTTTAAGAGATAAAAAATGTAAATTTATGTTTTTTTTAATAAAGTTTATTCTTACTCTATTACACCAATAATCCTAAATTATTCTCTCTTGTCAAGGTCTGTACTTGAGAGTTAAGACCTCCACTCTAAAAGGCATATACCTCTATGACGTGGGTTAACCCTACATTGACGTAAATTTAGTTAGTTGGTTATAGTTTCAAGTTATTACTTACCATTATATTATGTTTTCTACAATTTTATGTCACCTAAGATAGATTAAAATATATTCTGACCTAATTAAAGTTCTACTTAAATGAAGAAATAAAGTAATCAACCTCTTTTCTAGACTAGTCATATATATAGTCTAAAAAATGTAGAAAAAAATGTTGCCATGAGGTACGTGGTTTCACATTTCATTTTTCACTAAGGTGTGTTGTAGGAGTGTGAAATATGATACGATGAGTAGTAAAAAATAAAATGCAAATTTTAAGATGGAGATGAATCATTGGTTTGTGTATTAATTATTAATAAATTAAAAAGAAAAAACACTCATTTATACATAGGCGTTCCTTTGTTATGCATAGGTCATAAAGTAGATACGCAAACATATTCACGTAGCATTTATTTCCGATTATTTTTCACACTATCATCGGATGTAAAAGAAGACACGTAAGGAAAAATTAAAACCTAAACGTATTATTATAATCATAAAAGTAAAAGGTGATATAAGAATAAGGGGAATTGGAAATAAATAATCCCATATTTAACTTAAGCTGTTCAATAATAATTTCAAGTCAGTTATTAGCTTATAATAATTTGAACTGGTCAATTTTTTTTTGTAAAATAGTCCGCCGTTAAAATAGCTTAACAGAGTTAAGTTTCTTTCCGAATTACAAACAGATGTTTTAGGGCTTTTGATCAGAACGATGATACCAGTCGATTGATGTAAAACTTACCTCGAAATTGTGCTCGAAATGGCTTGATTTTGGTCAATTGGAAGTTTAAACAACCGAATTGAAGCACCGTTTTTGTGGGTTGGGGCAGTATTTCGAGGTAAGTTTTACATCAATCGACTGGTATCCTCGTTCTGATCAAAAGCCCTAAAACATCGGTTTGTAATTCAGAAAAAAACTTAACTCTCTTAAGCTATTTTAACGGCGGACTATTTTACAAAAAAAATTGACCAGTTCAGATTATTATCGGCCAATAACTGACTTGGGATTATTATCGGCCAAATTGAGTTCGGTGAGATTATTTATTTCCAATTTGCCTAAGAATAAAATAATTTCGGCATACATATAATGGGTTAGTTTATAATCGACTCTAAGCATGTTTAAGTTTAAAGCCACTATCAATGGCAAGGGTGAAGTATGAAGAAGAAAAACGTCAAAATCTGAATAAAACTTTAGCTACCGGCCCTCCCTTTTAGGCTTTTAGGGCGGTGGTTTGCATCCACCGACGTCATGGCATGTGCTCGTTGCGGCGGCGGACCCTACCGGTGTGGGTCCTATAACTACATATATCAATCAAAGACTAAAACCTTATCTGAATTCTGAAGATAAAAGGTTCATATGAGCTTCTTATTATTTTTTTTCTTATTTATCATTATTCAAAATATATTGTCATTGTCACTATCCTTTTCATGTTCTAAATTATTATAACTTTAACTAATTAACACATATTAATAGTTACATTGCCACTTGTTGCTACATGGATCGTCTCAACAATTTAGGAGATGAAATAACCACATCTCGTCTTCTCCATCTTGCACCAGATATGCAAAACCACAAATAACTTGTTAAAAGAGGTTAGAGCGGTCTCTAGACCACACTCTGACACTATAGGTGGTATTGAATTCCACCATTAACATGTGTATGTAGAGGTGCAAACAACTAGACTCGAGCTCGAGCTCGTTTAACATATGAAAACTCGAGCTCGGCTTGAAGGTAATTTTTCAAGCTCGAGCTCGGCTCGGGCTCAACTCGTTTACATTTTATTAATTAATTTATATTAATTATAATTATTTATACATATAATTTAGTTGTTTTTTATATTTATATAAATGGTAATTATTATTATATAAATATATGTTTTATATATTAATAAAAAAAATATATAAACAGAAAGCTCGATTAGGCTCGCGAGCCGGCTCGAGCTCGATAAGCGAAGCTCGGGCTCGTTTACTAAATGGGCTTGTTTTTAGGCTCAAGAGCGAGCTCGTTTAAGCTCGGCTAGTTCGAGCTTTTTTTCGAGACGAGCTCGAGTAGCTTGGCTCGTTTGCACCCGTATGTGTATGTAAGAATAATAGAGAATATGGTTAGGGTAAAATGAAAACTTATACGAGTTGTGAGAACTTATAAAACTTGGCCTTACGAATGGTTTTTTCAAAAATTTTCTTTTTACCAAAAATCCTAAAAAAATTAACTTTTCTAAAAAGAACTAGTTTGTTATCATTTACAGCAGCCGTAAATGCTGATGACATCAGTTTTTACAGCAGCAAGGGGCCAAAAACATCACTTTGAAATTTTTTATGGCTGTCTTTGTAACATTTTAATTTAGAGGTGTGAAAAAAATAAAGGAAAACTCGTACAAAAAGATTGAGTTCTCTAAGTTCTCTAAGAGCTTTTCCTTGATTTTTCATCTAGAGAACATGAGTGATCTATTAGGGAAAAGAGGATGATGAACTGAAGATCCCCTTACCATGAATATGTAGGCCCATTTATACATAAAATAGGTGATAGGGTTTGATGGGCCTCTTTTTGTATTAGGTCCTAACGCATATAGAACTTAGGATTATTTTTACGGTTAAAGACCAACATAAATTTATATTTAATTACAGCTCATCTATAATGGGTGGATAAAATATTATGTATTTGACAGAACTCACAAGTCTTTGGTACGTATGATTGAACTATAGAACATGCATAACCAACGAAAAAAAATAGAAGCACCTTTGTGTGATTTATTTGATGTATTAGAATAAGTCGTAGTTAAACATTTCAAACGAAATAAGCACATTTTGTATTTAATTTTATAGTAACACGAAGTCCTTTAACGAGAACTATTGTGTGCAAAGCAATTGTTTTCTTTAATTTTCCAAGCACCTAATCCTTGTTCACGGAAATAAACAACGGTGTTGGTCAAACACATGGGGATGCAGATCATCGGTGGAGACTTTGTTTGCTATTTTATGTAGCAAATACAAGTTTACTTCTCATGATTCCTAGATGTTTTTAACATTTTAAATTAAACGAGTAGTTTGCATTTATTTTTTCTATATGGTTTGGGCAGGGCCGGCCCAATATTTTTGGAGGCCCAATATTTTTGGAGGCCCTAAACGAACTACAAAGTAAGGGCCCTTGTGAGACTTTTTTTTTTGAATGACTAATTTCTTTAATCTCTTGTCGTCTTTGGGATTTGAACCCAAAACCTTCCCATTCCCAACCTAGATGTTTTAAAAGGCTTTGTTTTTGCCAATGGACCACCACCCCATTGGTAAGGGCCCTTGTGAGACTTGATCCTAAAAATATCAATTGGCAGTAGCAAATTGCAAAATAAAGTAATCAAGTGCATAATCATGTTCAAGAAAAAAGGACTAGGTGACTTAGACCATGTGTAGTGGTTAAGAAAAATAATGCCCCCACCATGGGGCATTATCCGACACGTGGCAGTCCAGTCAGCATGGGTCGTTATTGCAAAAGTGACGTAGTGGGAATAATACCCAAATAATGTCCATTCCAATCACTAAAAAGGATAAAAAAAAAAAAAAGAAACTTACACTTGGACCTATAAAAGGCTGCCAGTCAAACATGTCAGACTAAAGCAAGTTGTTGTTGAGCGTTTTATATAAAACGCCGGTCACCTTTTTTTTCAAAAAAATTACAAAATAACGCCCTATGTAATGGGGGGAGGCGGTTTTGGGCGTTTTTTTTGAAATTTAAAAAAAAACGCTCCACTACACATGGTCTTATAGACTCAAGAAAAAACTGATTTGGCCAATAATCTTTTAAGTTTTGGTTGTAGACATTTTACTTGTTTTGGTTATTATATCTTTACCTATGTGTTTATTCATTTAGGCTAAACACACATGTAATATATGAAAAAAAAAAAAAAAAAAAACCTTGGAGGCCCTAGGCACCTAGAATGCTATGCCTATCGGTCCGGCCCTTGGTTTAGGCAAATTATGGTTCGGGAACCAGAACCAGCTTAGCAAGAACTGGTTAGGAACCAAACCGAACAGTGGGTTTGAGATCGGTTTGGGAACCCTCCGTTGAAACCACTTTAGAACCGGTTAAAACCGAACTAAATTGTTTACAAACCGAAAACGTTTTGAAACTGAATTGATACTTTTCCACTTGAAAACTGGAAAGGTTTGGGCAAAAACCGCTTTTGACTTCTGTTGAAAAAACATAACGGATTTGTAACCAGAACCAGTTTGAGCTCAAAAACGGTTTGTACACGTAACGTCCTCGTAGGCTCACGTTGTTTCTATGAACAAGTATTACACATATCCTTTTAGCTGGTTGTTTCCTTCATATAACATAACTTTTAATGGACTCATTCGTGCGACATATTTGATTGTTACACATGTTGATAAATGTTGTAGTTAAAATAAAATGTATAAGAAACCAAGTGATCGTTCCCTTTCGTTATAGTTACGTAAAACTACTATTTTTTTTTGGAATTTTTTAATTTACTGCACATATTGAATTGATAATAAACCAAAGTTCGTTGATGCTCAACCAACAAAACCATAAACCCCATTTTTACGAATAGTAGTTTTACGTTTTGGGTTTAGACAATTTGGTTTGTTTTTTTTAACGACCAACAGAATCAATCCCGAGCACTCTTGGGGCACCCACTGGACTAAACGGAGTACTCCGAGAGTAACCCGAGTCCACCACCAATTCTGGGGAAACCTCGTTTGGCTCAAGGATAAAACTCACGTTTCCCTATGTCTCCTATCATTTGCCCACCAGTGCCTCACTCTGCACCAAGTGAGAGTTGAACATGCATCTCTTAAAAGAAATGCAAGTCTTTCACCACTTGATCTAGAGATTATTGGCTGTTTGTGAAGCTTAAAGGCTTTCACAAGAGTAGTAGACTCTTTGTGTTCATTGCTTTTCGATTTTTAAACACAGACCAAGCGGTCCCTACCCGCCCAGCCGCACTCATCCCTTCGTGTCACTTCTACTTTTGTACCATCAAACTCTCTCGTATCAGCTAATATTGTTCAATTTGAACACTTGAAACTCACGGCTTAAGCATCAAGGGCTGATATAGCTTGTAAATAGGGGTAGCCTACCCCTTGACGCTCCGGTGGTAGTATAGATTTTTGAGAAAAATGACATTTTTTAGATATCGTTATAAGTATTTTCTAGATCCGCCACTATTAAACATGGATTTCAAACAAACTATGTTATATCTGTGTGAAACAAAGACAATCGTAAATTAAATTATATTTTATTCATAACTAGCAAAATGTTATCATCGACCATAGGTGGTTAAAATATTATATGATGTTCTACGTAACCAAAAATATTCTTTTAAGAGAAAACGACCTTTTATGAGATATATTGTATTTAAATTACTCGTGTTTAAACATTTCAAACGAAATAATATTCTTTTAAGAGAAAACGACCTTTTATGAGATTTATTGTATTTAAATTAGTCGTGTTTAAACATTTCAAACGAAATAACCACACTTTGCATGCCTTCTATAATTTATTCGCCGACTGCCTACAAGCAATTGATTTCTCTAATTTTCCACGCATCTATAATCCATTGAATATTATATTATACATATTAACAGAAACTGTTGATAAACAGTACTTCTAGATTTTTTGATTATACATATTAACAGAAACTGTTGATGAACAGTACTTCAAGATTTTTTTAATATTATAGTTTTTTAAGTTTTATTATTTTATTACTTTAATTTATTGTTTTATTGTTTCCCTTTACCTTATTATTTTAAGTTTTCTTATATAATATTATAATTTTTTACGTTTCTATTATTTTAAGTTTTCTCATATGACATTTAAGATAATGTCTTAGCAACATTAATGCCTTGGCGATCTCGACTGTGTAACGTCGGTATCGATATCCTTATTATCAGAACGTTACATATTATACATAAGTGTCCATGAACAGTAGTTGTAATATTTTGATAATATGTAGTTTTTCTTTAATATTTTAATATTATATAGTTTTTTTATATTGTCCCTTTAACCTTAAACATATTTAGATTTTTTATTTTAACTTTAATGATTTTTTTAATATTACCAATACCGTCCGAACAACATCAGTACTGGTACCGTATAAAAACTGTTTAGTTTCTTTTGCATAATGATGTTGATTACCCTTTTTCGTTTTTTATTGGAACAACATCAGTAATGGTATCGTATAACAACGGTTTAGTTTCTTTTGCACAATGATGTTGATTACCCTTTTTCGTTTTTTATTAATATATATGGCTTTATAAAATTTCAAATATGCTATCTATTCAATAAAATTTTTATTTGAACGGGTCAAATATACTTGATATTTTTTATCGTCACAAGCCAAACAAGTACCGACAAACAACGCCGACACATGTACTGTATTCCTTTTTATGGTTTTATCGATGTGGCTGTATAAAATTAATTAAACATAGAGTTATATTCAAAATCATGTGATTTTTTTGGTATGGTAACATATATCGTGTGCCAGCACTAACTGAACAACACCGGTACAAATATCTGTTTTTATAGTTTTTAATCAATGTAAAAAACGTATTGATTGCTATGCCAAGTGCCGATATCGTACTGTAATGAACCGGACATATACTGCCTGAAAGCCCGCCGCAAAGCGCGGGCGAGTCCAACTAGTTAAATTTGAATGTCGTATGCGATGAATAGGTTAATCAAACATACGTGGCGGCAGGTCCTCTATGAAGGCTTTATAAGTATTTTTAAATGTTTGCACAACCGAAACGGACCCGTTTGACCCATGCACAGGACCAAACTAGCTAGGAGTGAACCTGTTTTTAAACTTTTTTTTTTCTTTGAAACCTCATTTACTATTTCAAACTTCATATTTTATTAATATTTTATTAATTTACATGTCTATAGCTTATGAAATTACAAATCTACACCAAAAAAAACATAAGTAAAATTGCAAATCTACAACCTAAATGGCCCGTTAAGGTGATCATTTCGCTACCCGAGCTTCACATATCGAGCTCGAGTCAGCTCACAAGACCAAACTAGCTTGGAGTGAACCTGTTTTTAAACTTTTTTTCCTTTCAAACCTCATTTACTATTTCAAACTTCATATTTTATTAATTTACATGTCTATAGCTTATGAAATTACAAATCTACACCAAAAAACACAAGTAAAATTGCAAATCTACAACACAAATGGCCCGTTAAGGTGATCATTTCGCTACCCGAGCTTCACATATCGAGCTCGAGTCAGCTCACAAGTCTAAATTAGGGCTGTTCACGAGCCGAACCGAACCGAACCGACCAGACCTTTGCTCATACTCGGTTCGTTTACGAATCGATCCGAACCGAACCGAGCGTTTTTTCAACCGAGCCAAAGTCGAGCGAGCGTCTTTCGATCCGAGCATTTTTTGAACGAACGTCGAGCGAGTATCGAGCGTCGCAGCACAAACAAGGAAAGTGACGATGGGAGTGTTAGTTATTAGAATAAAGTGCAGTTTTCATCCCTGATGTTTCGTACAATAGAACACAAGTAAAAATTTAACAAATAACAAGGAATACAAAAACACTCAACTAGTTCTATCGAGATCAGCTAAGCGGGACGATAAATTGTCGACCGATTGAAACATACCCTTGTTTTATCGGAAGTTTGAAATTGAATGAACCAATTGAAGCAAAACCCTGGCGAGTTGCCGTCTTGGCGAGTGGCGATGGAGAAATCAAATAACAATGGCCAATGGGGGGCTTTGATTAGGGTCTTGTACTTCTGAATCGAATGACGGGTTGAGAGTTGAGTATTGATTGACGCTTCACATTTTAGTATTTGAAATTTTGACTAAATACTCAAATCGACATTTAAGTATTGGACAATGGACTATTGATATTGGATTTGAATTCTAATTACTTAAATGAGCGCCAACATGGTATAGCCCAGTTGGTCAGGAGAGTTTTCTGTAAGGTTTCTCCTCTGGGGAGGTCTCAGGTTCGACTCCTGCTGTGTACAAATTGGGATTTCAGTATGGAGTTGGGCCTGAGCAGGGTTTAAGAGCTTGTCTCGCCCTGTAGGGTAGTGGGTCCTTTGGCCCCTACAATTGTCGTTCGAAAAAAAAATTACTTAAATGAGCTCTATTTAGGGGTGAGCAAAAGTTGATACCCGACCCGACCCTATAAGAACCCGACCCGACCCGAGAA
The DNA here is from genome assembly GCA_030545235.1 of Helianthus tuberosus. Taxonomy (NCBI): domain Eukaryota; kingdom Viridiplantae; phylum Streptophyta; class Magnoliopsida; order Asterales; family Asteraceae; genus Helianthus; species Helianthus tuberosus. Next base: position 149,065,047 of record CM060417.1, on the reverse strand, counting down.
CCGGAAAAGCATAATACATTGAACCGAAACACTACCCTATAAGACCCGGTCGGTTCCGGGTATTAGAGATCTCGGTTATGTCGGTCCAGTAGGTAAACACCGACCCGAGCACATATTCACTTCCAGGTTTGTTACAAACCGTTTGTATACTTAAGAAAAACATGTGACGACTTTAATCATTTAACCTGAATCATCACATAATTCTACAGTTACAATCAATGAATAAGAAGAAACAGAGCATTCATATTCACAGCTTCACTTCATTCTTGTGTTATATTTTGCAGCAGGTTTGGGATGATACACACCTCCAATTTCCAGGTTTGGTTTTCAATCCATGAATGGCCTTGAATTATTTGTTTAACTAGGTATGTAATAATTGATACGAAACTGAAATTATTTCATGATTGATGTAGTGTTTATGCTTCAATATCCATGTTTAACTTCGTTGCATGCCAAGTGTTCGATAAAATATCCGATCGAAAAAATTGACGAAAGGTGTTACCAAAACATAGATAAATCATTGTAATCAAAAACTGATAATTCAAACATCAAAAATTTCAAAAAGTATTAACAAACTTCAAACATAATCCCAAACAAATGTAAGAAATCCAAACAAAATCCTCAAAATCCAAAGCAAACGAACTTAAACCGACACTACTTTTACTCTTTTCTCCATTTTCCGTATCCATCTCCAGCCATCCGTTAATTGACATCGATATTCATGTGATCCGGTTCCACTTTATCATAAATTTCTACATGAAAAAAAATATAATGATAAATACAACGTAAACAACAAACAAGGATGTATTTCGGTGTATCGTAAAATTACCTTTTCCAATGTCATCGAACTCTACAGAATCTTCAATGTAGATTTTCTTTTTAATTGATGCACGAATCCAATCCTCTGTACATATTAATGCCTCGACAATCGGCGTTGATAAAGAAGTTCGATAAGTATCGACAACTCTTCCGCCTGTACTAAACGCCTCCTCAGAAGCAACACTGGATACCGGGATAGCCAATATATCTATAGTGATAGGAAGAAATCTAATTAACACTATCGTGTTTTTAAAAGTAATAAAAATAAACTACTAATTAGTAAACATACCTTTCGCCATTTTCGCTAGTGCATGGTATTTTGAAGATGCAGCCTTCCACCAACCAAGAATATCAAATCCCTTGTAATGGGCCTCCTCTCCGTCGTCTAGGTACCTCTCAAGTTCTGACTTGGTGTTATAAGATGTAGAACCGCCACCCGCTTTAAATTCTGTAAAAAAATCACTCTCTCCTAGTGATGATGGTTCAAAGTTCTCCTGACTTGGTGAAACTTTATCTGAACCTTGTTTTTCACTGCTTGATGCATAATGCTCATACAAAAGCTTCAATTCATCCTTTATACTATTAACTACAATTTTAACTCGTTTCTTCAAGTCATCTTCTGTCTTATCGTCTTTTTTTTTCAGCCCTGAATATTCTCTCAAATCCAAACTGAATAACACGAACCTTTAACCTCGGATCTAAAATTGCAACAAAATACAGAATGTAATTAAATGATCTGCCAGTCGGTAGATTTCTCCAGTACTTGTCGAACTTCAGGTGCATCTTAGCACCCATAAGTTTACCTTCCATGTCAGATCCGTCTTTCATCTTCCTTAAATGCCTGTCTATATCCATAACCTCGTTAAAAAATAAATTAACGGTAACTGTTTTTGTAGCAGAAGCGTTGGCAGTTTTACGCTGAAACAATTCTAACACACTTACCAATTGTCTCGCGTAGTTCCAGTCAGTAACTCTAGGAGCATCATCACCCATATCATTTTTATAATTTGGGTCATCCAGATCATATCTGTTAAACGCCTTCTCAAATTTTTCTGCCTTGTCTAACATCTCCCAAGTCGAGTTCCATCTTGTAGCCACATCTACACCTATGAATGCTTTGCTTTCGATCTTTTCTGCCTTAACACATTTTTTAAAAATGTCTAATCGTTGAGGAGACATTCTAATATAGCGAATTGCATCTCTGATACGATCTATGCATGTTGACCCATCACGTAAGCCGTCTTTCACAATCAGATTGATTATGTGTGCCATACATCGGATGTGCAAGTATCTCCCGTCGAACAAGAGGTTGTTTAACCTATTTTTTAGAAACTGTATGGCAACATCATTAGCTGACACATTATCTAATGTAATGGTCAGCACATTTTCAATGTCCCATTCTTTTAAACATTGAATAAGCGACCTACCTATCTCGTCTCCCTTGTGGCTGAATATTTGCTTGAAGTTAATGATTCTTTTGTGTAACACCCAATTGTCATCTATAAAATGAGCTGTAACACACATTTAGTTAACCCGCTGACTTGAAGTCCACGTGTCTGTGGTTAGACACACCCGTGTGCTATTCTTTGCAAAAAATGACTTCAACTTCCCCTTTTCCTCTAAAAATATCTCCCCAATATCCCTCGCAATCGTAAACCTGCTTGGCATCTTAAAAGTTGGATTAAAAATTTCTATAACCCTTTGCTGTGCGTGAAGTGTGTTATGGTTTTAATGTTTATTTTAAGCCCTTTTACACTTTCTTTAGCCAAGTTTTTAATTTATAAAACACGATATTTACTAACACTAAACACACATATGGGTAAGTGCACCCATCGTGAGCGTAGTATAGTGTTGGTAAGATACCGAGGTCGTCCAAGGACACAAGAGCTTTTAGTACCGGTTTATCATCAACGTCTAATCAAATCAAAAAAAGTTTAGAAAAAGGTTTTAAACTAAGAAAAATAAAAACTAACTAAAATGCTGAAAATAAAAATAAAAATAAAACAGATAGACAAGATGAATCACTTGGCTCCGACTCGTGTTTAGTGTAACCTTTGATTATTTCCGCACTTTTGCACTTTTTAAGAGTTATCTTAGTTATTGTAGTAGGCCCCTCTTTTGAAGGCGACGTTACCCTCAACCCAGTAGTTTGAGTCAGCAAGGATACAATCCTAAAGGGTCGGATTATTGAAAGATAACTAATTAAGTTATTAATGCATATTATGGTAGGCCCCTCTTTTGAAGGTGACGTTACCCTCGGCTAAGTAGTCTGAGTCAGCAGGGATACAGTCCTAAGTAGCCGGATTAAAGTATTAATAGTAGCTTACATATGAGGGGATCAAAGAGTTTGGACCCCCGCCATCCAATACCGTTAAGTATTGAAGGAGGTCCTACTAAATTTGACCCAGGTCCTTACAGGATCTATACACTGAACAAGGCAAGACTTTTACCAAACCGTTCCCTTAACCCCCGACCAGGTAGCCAACATACCTCCATATAGACCGTGGAGATATGAATGGTGAAAATCTTTTATTTTATATAGACAGTAAAATAATGCCAAGACACCACGGACAAACGATAAGGAAAAATCACCTTCAACATAAGAAACTAGTTATTAAAGTCATTAATACATAACCAAGTAAAAAGTGCGAAAAGATTAAAAATAAAAAGTATTACACTAGACACTTTGTCTTCACCAAGTGATGTAAGAGACTTAGGCAAACATGGCCTTGATTGTCAAGAACTCTTACGATCAATCTTGGATCCCGAGACGACTCACACACTCTATGATGGACAATGGATGATGGTGGTGTTATGGTGGTGGTGGGTGGTGGGTGAAGTGTGAGAGATGTGGTGTGCCAAGGGATGATTTGAGCTTGAGCCAAGCACTCCTATTTATAGGCTGAACAGAAGCTCGGGCACGGCCCCGTGTCCACATCCTTCTCTGTCTTCATTAATTGTTCTTGTCTGTATTAGTTGACCACGGCCCCGTGTCCGCTGGGCACGACCCCGTGTGCAGAATCATATCTGTACTATCAAGATTTGCCTGGATTCTGCGAATCTTATAGTTGACCACGGCCCCATGTCCACTGAGCACGGCCCTGTGGTGGGCGATGGAAGCTTCTACAACTTTGTCTTTTATGCTGATACTTGGGCACGCTCCCGTGCTCATTGAGCACGGGGCGTGTTCAGCCTTCTGTTCTCTTGTTTTGCTTGGGAAGATGCTGTTGTGGGGTCGGGCATGTCACGTTTGTTCCTTTTCTTGTATTTATGTTAGATTTAGCTGTCTTTTTGCTTCTTTTATTAATTTGAGCTCATTTAATCCTGAAAATACAAAAGGAAGACAAAAGCACACTTTTTCCAACATTAGTACTAAAAAAAGGTTAGTTTTATGCCACAATTGATGTAATTTATATGTTGCATTTTGAACACATCAAATACCCCCACACTTGAATCTTTGCTTGTCCTCAAGCAAAACTCTTTATAATGTGGCTTTACACTCCCAAATGGAATGGGTAGAAGAGAAGGTTTTAGGGCTTGTCATAGAGTGTCGGGATTTTCAAGATTCTTTATTTAGTTTTATTTTTATTTATTTACAATCCTATTCGTCATGATTTATTTAAAACTTTTCATAAGATAAATTACTTATTAGGGCATAACATGCCTCTTTAAAATTCCATTTATATACAAGTTCACATACCTCACGGGGGATCACTCAACACTCGGCCTAAGATGTATTTTAGTGAATCACTCGAGAGCGGCATGGAACTTACTCCTACCATAGGCTTGCCAAGCAATCAATCCTCCTCCTTTTTAACTATATACCTTTGTAAATATCAAGAGGACTTTTGGGTGAAGGGTTAGGCTTGGGTTAAAGGTAGGTGGTTGGGTTAGTGGTTAGTGAAAGAGCGAAAAGTGTAACAAGCGTCGGTTTTCGTAAGACTTTCTATTATTTTTTTTTTTGCAACTTTTTATTTGAAAGTTATTTTTGATAAACTTGTTTGTTTATTTCTCTTTTGCTTCATCATCAACTTTTTTTTTTTGAGTCATAAGAAAAACCGGGCTTATTACTAAAATAAAAGGTTAAAAATAAAAAGGTTTTGGTGGGTGAAAGGGTGTTTGGTTTGGGCTATGAAATGAAAAGGTTTAAGCTTAAAGGGGCCAACTAGGGGGATTTTGGGTAGGTGGTAAAAAAAAAGAAAAATAATGGTGTAGAAATAAAAAAAGGTTAGTCCTAATGCCTCCATCATTTACTTACTCGGGTTTAAGTTGGTAAGGACCGGGAATGCATCGTCGTGGCAAGTTCTAGAGTCGTAAGAACCAAGCGGCTATTCACACAAGAAACGAAAAATGAGCATTTAGTTTAATGATATGTATTTGTATGCTCAATAAAGGCTCAAAACTCACTTTTGTGGGAATGAGTTTTTTATGTGATCAAGTATATATAATCAAATTTTAACTAAGCTTGTCATGCCGTTTCATAATTTTCTTATGTTGGTTCTTTTTATCACGACGCTATCGGTTGTAAATTTGTAAAAATATAACCTTTTTAGAATTTGAATTTCCCGAGTTAAACCTAGACAAGTAAAAAAAATGAAAATTTTTGAAAAAATTTGGGGTGATTAGCGGTTCCAATAGAGTTTTGTGTAAGGCTTGTAGTTAGGACTTGCAAGATTCAAGGTTTTAGCATCCCCCCACACTTAAATTACACATTGTCCTCAATGTGTCCCAAAAATAAGTTTTTAGGTTGATTGAATGTGTAAAAAGGTGTGAAAAAACAAAAAAATGTGTTACTGGGCGCTGGACACGGCCCCGTGTTGTCCGGGCACGGCCCGTGTTCAGGTGCCAGTATCAAAATTGAAAAAGAGAAACAGAAGCCTGGACACGGGGGCGTGTTGGGTGAACACGGCCCGTGTCCAGTTTACCTAAACTGGGCATTTTCTGCAGACTGTGCAGCACGGGGCCGTGTTGGGCGGACACGGCCCGTGCTGAACTTACTGTTAACGAAGAAAATTGTCGGATGGCTCTGTTTTCCTGCATGGGGTGCTGGTTCAAGTTTCCCTTGTTATCCCTTGCCATCCCGAGTGTGTTTTATTTGTTTCAACGCCATCCAAACACCAAATTAACTAAAACCATCATTCATTAAGTCATAGAGAGAGTTACATAGTAGTCCTAAGGGTTAAAATTCTAGATAAGTAGGTTAAAGAAACACAAGAAATCCAAATCAAGAAGTTTTAGCCTAAACTTTATTTTACTAGCAAAATTTCCAAAAAGATAATTCTCTTGGTTAGATGCGGTATGAAAACTTCTTTTCTTCAGGCATGGGTTCCTCACACGTCGGCGAGCCATTCCTCTATCTCCCTTGGGAGAAGGAAGGCAGGTTCATTGGCGTTAGTTTGAGGAGGTACAACTTCCACCGGGACTTCTTGTAGATCTTTAAGAGGAGGCTCCGCTAGAAGGTCATCCCACCCATTAGGATTGTGGATTCCAAGTGCTAGGTTCCAATCCTCTTGAGGGAGGATTGGTTCCATGGGAGGTGTTACAAGAATGTTTAACCTCTGGTGCAAGAGGTTAATCTCTTGAAAACTGTTTTCCAGCCTTACCGTAAGATAATTTATACGGTCTATTAGGACCGCCTCCACCGAAGTCATCTCATCAAGAGCTTCACGTAACGCCATTACGTATCATACGAGAGTTGCTTCAATTGATGACCTTCTTTCCCTTCGACTGTTTCTGGAGTGCGCAGAAGAGGTTCCACTGTTTTGGCTAGACATTCTACGAAAACAAACCAAAGATAGTTTATTTTAATGAAACAGTATGTGTAACAACTCTCATCAAAAGTCATATTTATTTAATTAAATTGTCTAATAGGAAACCCTAATTGAGAAACCTAAGTAATTCTGAACAAACCCTAAAATTTTCAGAATAGTTGAAATTAGAATCAGGGCCCCTAAAACTCAGTGGGGGTAAACCCTAATTGATAATTATCTTCGAAATACGCTGTCAAATTTGAGTTACGTTCGAATAACAACTCACCAGGCCTATACTAGTGACAAGGCTACCCTAGGGTAGATGTGTACCCCAGGCTAGTCGCGACAGCATCCATGTCATCTTCCGTGACACGCGGGAGATGCCAATTTCACGTATAAATACAGGGCCTTGGGACTTGAATTCTGTCTTTGGAACGACGTAAATTCGCTTTACGTAGGTTGAGTTATAACAGAAACAGTCCACAAAACACACACTGATCACGAAGTGCTGCCACAATCAGGGTAATAACTCGATCGCTATTACGATTCAACGCCCGATCGATTATAACTATTCAACGATTGTTTAAGTGCCGCTCAAATTGAGTTTATACTTTATTAATTCATCGTGATTTCGACTTGAATGTTTGAGTGCTGTTCAAAATCGGACTATACTCTGTCATTCGTTGTGAATCCGCTGAATTGTTAAGTATTGCACTTGTAAATTGTTGTGAGGGTTTAATCTCGTGAATTGTCGTAACTGCTGTATTAGTTACTAACCTGTTTGTGTGTGCATTGTTATTTAAATTAGGTTAATCAAGGCTAATCAGTAGGCTTATACTCTGCTCGTTAAATCTACAATGTGAGTCATTCTCTTTTTATCAAAATGCTTTATAAATTCTTAAATATTTTCAAAGGTTATAATTACAGTGATTAAGTTTATGTAATCACCAAATTACAGCCGGTATGTGGGGTATTGTGCACATTACTACTGTTGTTGTCACTTTAGGTGGGCGAACCTAATTAGTGATATTCGTCATTCATTGGGGCAGCCAATGGTGATACGACCACAGTCACCGAAATGAGTCGAGTGACAAATACTGTGGGTAGTTGGTTTGATATCAGAAACATTGTAATATCTCTTAATACTGTGAATTATAACAAACGAGTCATTTTAGTAAAACTGAATGATTCACTCAGTATTTCCCAGCTGACAAAACCTTTTTCAAACATGTTTCAGGTGATCTGTTGTGAGCAAAGAAAAAGTGCCATGGAGCACTACAAGCTTAGAAAAGTGGCTCAATGTAAATAAATAAAGAAACATGTTTTGAGAAATAAAGATTTCCCAGTGAAATCACTTTATTGTAAATTATGGGATTTATCCCTATATTATATATATAAACGAGCAGTTTTAATATTAATCGATCCTGTTTAAAAAGACTTCCGCTGTCAATTAATTAGATACCATCGGATTTCCTGCCTCGCGGCTCTGGACCGGGTCAAACCGGGGCCAAGGGCCGTGACAGGAAAAGGTGGTATCAGAGCCACTGATTTAAGCTTACTATTGATTTTAGCCTATAAGAGATACTTAGGAAATTTAATTGCTATTCTGTGAAAACATGTTTATTAACTGATTAATTGTTGAGTTACAGTATGGGTAAAAAAAAGATTTCTGCTATCTACCACAAATTAGATACTGCACCCACAGAAAAAGGAACCTCTTCCTCCAAACACCCAGCAGAGATGGAAGAAGGGATTTTTGTCCGTAAAGCAAATTATGAAAATCCTCTTACCCAAGATAAAAGAAATTTGATTCTTAGAAAGGGACAGGAGAAAATAAAGAAACCCCAAGTCAAGAAAGTGAGGTTTAATTCAGAAATCCAGGAATTAGGCAATAGGCCACCTTGGGAAGACACATTAGATGAAAAATGGGCAAACCTTTATATGCTAGCTACCGTAGCAGAGAATGCAAACCTCTAAAATATTAATATGCCTGGTCTAGTAGAAAATTAATCCTCAGTAAATAAATAAATTATAGTGTGTTCTCTTTTCTATGATCTTTTGTACAAATCCGTATGCAATAAAACTTTAATGTTTATTTGTAAAACTATCCAGCATGAGTGAGATATCAGAAGCATTTCAGAATCTCAACCTCTACCCAGTACCAATTGAAGTCTCCCACGACTTTACTGGTTATATTGCTGACATAGAGGAACCTCTGGAATTCCAAGCTCCACCGCTGGAAAAAGCAAAACTTAAAAAGAAAAGAAGATATGTAGGATGGAGGAAAGTGCGCAGGAGAAAGCCAGTTACTAGGAAACTCCCCAAAATAGAAAACCCTATAGACAAAGGAAAAGGAATCGAAATCGGAGAAAATTCTAATCCAGCAGAGATAGAAATCCGGAAAGATTCTAAACAAAAAGGAATAGAAATTGGAGAAAGTTCTAGACAAACTGAAGAAATCACATTTCAAGACGAAATCGACCGTCTACTAGCAAATTGTGATGTCATTAGCCTTATCCATAATAATCTATATCCTTATATAGAAACCCAACTTCCTGTAAATCTGGAACCAGCTATTCCAGACCCACTAATCCACACTCGACCTTTAGGCCAAATGGAAGAATGGTGGACAAATGACTGGCAATTCGAAAATATCATCAACAGTCCTTATTCATTTCTTCCACAGTTTGATCCAGAACCTATCCCCAATCCTCCAATGAGCAACGAAAACTTAGCCGAACTCCGTCAGTTCGGTGAAGAGCTGATAGGTACAGGGAATAGGATCCGGGAAATGGGGGAACAAATTTCCTGGGAGCGTCGCTACTAAACTGCCAGTTGACCAAAGAATAGTGGGGTTGGGAAGAATGTCTGTATAATAATAATAATAATAGTTCAATATAACTCTGTAAAATGGGAAATAAAACATTGTAAGATAAACAGTGTGTATGGATGCCTATATAATATATAAAGCAAAATAGAAGTCGAAACATCGACAATTTTGGATACATATATCTGTGTTGTAAGATTTTATGTGCTTCTGTGAAATTGTTTTATTTACAATTATTTGATACTAATAGTTATATTTATAATAATTATCAGATGGAAAATGCTAGTAATGAACCAGTTAATGAAGAAAATCAATCTGAACAAAATCAGGAAAACCAGTATATGACTAGACAAGATATTGAGAACATCATCACTCAAGGGATAGCTAATGCTATTCCAGCAATCATGGCTGCTGCTCAGAAACCTGTTGAACCACAACAAATCATTCCTAGTAAACGTACTCAGGAAGATAATTTTAGTCATAGTGTAAATGGAGGCGGCAATCATGACGATAATAATCCACGACAGGCTCAACCTCTTAAGAAAATGAAAGCCGCAACACCTGGTTGCACTTTCAAAGAATTTCTTGCTTGCAAACCTGCTGAATTTGCAGGCAACGAAGGAGCAACTGCAGTACTGCGTTGGTTAGAGAAAACCGAAGCAGTAATTGCAATAAGTAAGTGTTCCGAAGAAGATCAGGTTATGTATGCGTCAAATTTGTTCAAAGAAGGGGCACTAGAATGGTGGAACACCGTATTACAAGCAAAAGGAAGAAGGATAGCTTATGCTATAAACTGGGAAGAATTTAAAATTCTTGTAGAAAGAAAATATTGTCCTGAATATGAAAAGGAACAAATGGCAAATAAGTTCTTAAACCATCGTATGGTAGGCGTAGAGTGTCGCGGTTATACTTCGACATTCTTTGAATATGCTAGAGTGGTACCAACACTGGCTTCGCCAGAACCGGTACTCATTTCCTGTTACATTTGGGGATTAATTAGTGAAATTCGTAACATCGTTAAAGCTGCGAGACCTCGCACTATTGATGATGCTGTGGAACTAGCTAATACCCTAACTGATGAACTAGTGCGCACAAGAGAAGAAGATCGAAAGAAGGAATTGGCTCAAAAGATTACCCAAGGATTTCGTATGTGTAATGATAATAATAGGTTCAAGAAAAGAGGAAGGAGACAATCTGCACAACCACCTTTTTGCAGAAATTGCAAAAAGAATCATTTTGGAAAATGCAATGTAATCTGCAACTTATGCAAAATGGCAGGACATCTTGAAGAAAATTGCAAAAAGAAAACCATAGTCTGCTATAACTGTGGAGAAACAGGACATTATAAAACAGAATGTCCTAAATTGATTAAAACCGCAGACAATAAAGTCAAATCAGCTGATGTAACAACAAAGAAGAATGCCCGAGCATTCCAGCTAACCACTCAAGAAGCTGAACTAATCCCTGACGTCACAGCTGGTACGTTCTTGGTCCACGACGTTTATGCAAAAGTATTATTTGACTCTGGTGCAAACCAAAGTTTTATCAATACTTCATTTTGCCAAGCCCTTAACTTACCCTTAACCACCCTTAGGCAAATTTTTACAGTTGAAACGGCAGACGGGAATTCTGTTAACATAAATAAGATTTTGCAAGAAGGAAAGATAGAACTGTTAGGCCATAAGTTTTCTGCAAACCTGTTACCTATGAAGTTAGCTGAATTTGATGTTGTATTAGGAATGGATTGGTTAGTAGCCAACCATGCTAGAATCCTTTGTGATCAGAATTCCATAGAAATTCAATCACCCACTGGAGAAATGATTAGGATTACAGGAGATAAACCACGTAAACCCATGAAGTTCATATCAGTAATGAAAGTTGCTAATTATGAACGAAAACAAGGCATAGTGTATATGATTTTGGTAATCATTAGTACTAAGGGAAAAGAACTTAAGGAGATTCCTGTAGTCTCAAAATACCCAGATGTATTCCCAGAAGAGTTACCGGGATTACCACCAGATAGGGAGGTAGAGTTTAGGATTCATCTAATTCCAGGAACTACACCGATAGCCAAGACACCTTATCGGTTAGCACCCACTGAAATGTTAGAACTAAAAACGCAATTAGATGAATTACTAAGTAAAGGATTCATACAACCTAGCTCATCCCCTTGGGGAGCTCCAGTGTTGTTTGTAAAGAAAAAGGATGGTTCAATGAGAATGTGTATCGATTATAGAGAATTGAATAAGGTTACAATTAAGAATCGATACCCATTACCTAGGATTGATGATCTGTTTGATCAACTTCAGGGGGCTAGATATTTTTCTAAGATAGATTTACGCTCCGGATATCATCAATTGAAGGTACAAGACGAAGACATACCTAAAACTGCTTTCAGAACTAGGTATGGCCATTATGAGTTTACAGTCATGCCCTTTGGATTAACAAATGCACCTGCTGCATTCATGGACATGATGAATAGGATCTGTAAACCATATTTGGATAAATTTGTAATTGTCTTCATAGACGATATACTTATTTATTCTAAAAGTCAGACAGAACATTGTGAGCATTTGCATGCACTCTTAACTTTGTTAAGAAAGGAAAAACTTTATGCCAAATTCTCGAAGTGTGAATTCTGGCTGCAAGAAGTACAATTTTTAGGTCATATGGTGAATCACGAAGGTATTCACGTAGATCCTGCTAAAATAGAAGCAATCACCAAATGGAAGGTCCCACAAACAGCTATGGAAATTAGAAGTTTTCTAGGCTTAGCCGGATACTATAGACGATTTATTAAGGATTTCTCTAAGATAGTTGTACCTTTGACTAAGTTAACCTGTAAAGCCACTAAGTTTGAATGGGGACATAGGCAAGAAGAAGCTTTTAAGATTTTAAAGCACCGATTGACGAATGCTCCAATTTTAGCATTGCCCGAAGGAACAGAAGATTTTGAAGTATATTGTGATGCTTCAAAATTAGGATTCGGATGTGTGTTGATGCAACGCAAGAAGGTAATTGCGTATGCCTCCCGGCAGTTGAAAAAGCACGAGGAAAATTATACGACTCATGACTTAGAATTAGGAGCCATAATTTTTGCCCTTAAAATCTGGAGACATTATCTGTATGGAAGTAAGTTTACTGTTTATACAGATCATAAAAGTTTAAAATATATATTTGGGCAGAAAGAGTTAAATATGAGGCAAAGAAGATGGATGGAAGTTCTAAGCGATTACGACTGTGATATTCAATATCATGAAGGAAAGGCAAACGTAGTTGCAGATGCCTTAAGTCATAAGTATCAGGAAAAACAAAAGCGAGTTCGTGCTCTTAGATTAAATCTACAAGTAGATTTAATGGAACAATTAAATAAAGTTCAGGAAATAGCAATCAAGGACGATGCTGAAGGAATGAAAGGTTATATAAAGGAACTAGAGCAAGGAAATGATGGAATTTGGAGATTCCACAAGAAACGAATTTGGATACCTAAGCAGGGAGAATTAAGAAATCAGATTTTAGAAGAAGCTCATAAATCTCGGTATACCGTACATCCAGGAAACAATAAAATGTACCAAGATTTAAGAAATAATTTCTGGTGGATAGGAATGAAAAAGGATATAGCTGAATACGTATCTAAATGTCTTACTTGTTCACAAGTTAAGGCTGAACACCAGAAACCTTCAGGACTACTACAACAATTGGAAATACCTGTATGGAAATGGGAACTTATAACAATGGATTTTGTTACTAAGTTGCCTAAAACAAGAAAAGGTAATGATGTGATTTGGGTAATTGTGGATCGATTAACCAAATCAGCTCATTTTCTACCCATAAAGGAAACCTTTAGCATGGAAAGGCTAGCCAAGTTGTACGTAGACGAATTGGTATCTTTACATGGAGTCCCACTCTCCATTGTATCAGATAGGGATAGTCGTTTCACTTCTCATTTTTGGAAGAGTTTCCAGCAAGCTATGGAAACTCGACTAAATCTGAGTACTGCATATCATCCCCAAACAGACGGACAAAGTGAAAGAACCATCCAAACTCTAGAAGACATGCTTCGAGCATGTGTAATAGATTTTGGTGGAAACTGGGATGATCATTTACCATTAATTGAATTCTCCTATAACAATAGTTATCATTCAAGCATTGAAACTGCTCCATTTTAAGCACTATATGGAAGAAAATGCAGAACTCCAGTTTGTTGGGCAGAAATAGGAGAAAGTCAATTATCAGGTCCAGAAATTGTGCAAGAAACTACTGACAAAATAACTCAGATCAAGGAAAGACTGAAAACAGCTCGAGATCGTCAAAAGAGTTATGCAGATAATCACCGCAAACCATTAGAATTTCAGGTCGGAGATAAAGTACTCTTGAAAGTTTCTCCTTGGAAAGGAGTTTTTCGATTCGGTAAAAAGGGAAAGCTAAGTCCCAGGTACGTAGGACCATTTTCAGTGATCCAACGTATAGGACCCGTTGCTTATCGTTTACAATTACCAGAAGAATTAGTTGGAGTACATGATGTATTTCATGTATCCAATCTCAAGAAATGCTTATCAGATGAATCACTGGTAGTACCTCTTCGAGATATAGAGGTAAACGAAAAGTTGAAATTTGTTGAGAAACCTCTTCAAATTGAGGATCGAAAGATTAAGTTTCTCAAACATAAACGACTAGTTTTAGTCAAAGTCAAATGGGATTAAAAGAGAGGAGCTGAATACACTTGGGAGCTGGAATCAGAAATAAAGAGAAAGTATCCTCATTTATTCCAGTAAATCTCGAGGACGAGATTTTTATTAAGGTAGGGAGAATGTAACAACTCTCATCAAAAGTCATATTTATTTAATTAAATTGTCTAATAGGAAACCCTAATTGAGAAACCCAAGTAATTCTGAACAAACCCTAAAATTTTCAGAATAGTTGAAATTAGAATCAGGGCCCCTAAAACTCAGTGGGGGTAAACCCTAATTGATAATTATCTTCGAAATACGCTGTCAAATTTGAGTTACGTTCGAATAACAACTCACCAGGCCTATACTAGTGACAAGGCTACCCTAGGGTAGATGTGTACCCCAGGCGAGTCGCGACAGCATCCATGTCATCTTCCGCGACACGCGGGAGATGCCAATTTCACGTATAAATACAGGGCCTTGGGACTTGAATTCTGTCTTTGGAACGACGTAAATTCGCTTTACGTAGGTTGAGTTATAACAGAAACAGTCCACAAAACACACACTGATCACGAAGTGTTGCCACAATCAGGGTAATAACTCGATCGCTATTACGATTCAACGTCCGATCGATTATAACTATCCAACGATTGTTTAAGTGCCGCTCAAATTGAGTTTATACTTTGTTAATTCATCGTGATTTCGACTTGAATGTTTGAGTGCTGTTCGAAATCGGACTATACTCTGTCATTCGTTGTGAATCCGCTGAATTGTTAAGTATTGCACTTGTAAATTGTTGTGAGGGTTTAATCTCGTGAATTGTCGTAACTGCTGTATTAGTTACTAACCTGTTTGTGTGTGCATTGTTATTTAAATTAGGTTAATCAAGGCTAATAAGTAGGCTTATACTCTGCTCGTTAAATCTACAATGTGAGTCATTCTCTTTTTATCAAAATGCTTTATAAATTCTTAAATATTTTCAAAGGTTATAATTACAGTGATTAAGTTTATGTAATCACCAAATTACAGCCGGTATGTGGGGTATTGTGCACATTACTACTGTTGTTGTCACTTTAGGTGGGCGAACCTAATTAGTGATATTCGTCATTCATTGGGGCAGCCAATGGTGATATGACCACAGTCACCGAAATGAGTCGAGTGACAAATACTGTGGGTAGTTGGTTTGATATCAGAAACATTGTAATATCTCTTAATACTGTGAATTATAACAAACGAGTCATTTTAGTAAAACTGAATGATTCACTCGGTATTTCCCCGCTGACAAAACCTTTTTCAAACATGTTTCAGGTGATCTGTTGTGAGCAAAGAAAAAGTGCCATGGAGCACTACAAGCTTAGAAAAGTGGCTCAATGTAAATAAATAAAGAAACATGTTTTGAGAAATAAAGATTTCCCAGTGAAATCACTTTATTGTAAATTATGGGATTTATCCCTATATTATATATATAAACGAGCAGTTTTAATATTAATCGATCCTGTTCAAAAAGACTTCCGCTGTCAATTAATTAGATACCATCGGATTTCCTGCCTCGCGGCTCTGGACCTGGTCAAACCGGGGCCAAGGGCCGTGACAGTATGACAGACACGGCCCCGTGCTCAATGAGCACGGCCCCGTGTTCACCTTTCTGCAGTTTTTTAGAACAAAGGATCTTGGAGTTTCAAATTATTTTTCCAATTTATGAGGCATTTTTTAGCAGAAATAACTTAAAACAATGTTGTGTAACTTATTTTTAACAAGATCCTTTGAACAATAACTTAACAAACATCACAATAAAGCTTGGATTTAAGCTTCAATGGAGGTGTTGTTGCAAGAAAGATGAAGAAGAAGGTAATGGATAAAAGAGGAAATGACAAGATGTTTGTTAGAACCTTCTTTTAGAACATACCTAGGATGGTAGGTGAGAAGATCCTTTCAAATCTCTGTCCCTGGATGGTCCAAATGTGCAGGATTCTTGGCTGCATTTATAGAAAACGACAGCATGCTGGACACGGCCCCGTGTGCAGGCAAGATCCTGACACGTTTTGTCTGTATTCTGACAAAAAGTCAGAGGGAATCTTCTGGTGGACACGGGGGCGTGTTGACCTGGGCACGGCCCCGTGTCGAATGGCTGTTTATGAAGTTTGTCTATTTTTAAGGAACTTTTCCGGATCGGGCGGTTCCTTACTGGATGGAACAACCCCAAAGTGCCTAAGATACCTTAATTGCTCTAGATTAAGACGAGAATGCAAGAGGTTGTCGGTGAGGGTGATTCCTATGCTATATGTAGGTGGACAAGTCCAACCCTTTTCCGGGCTCTCGTTAAAGAAGGTGTATGCCGAATCGCTCAGGTCTATGTATGCATCGAACGAAGTCGATGGAGAGTCCTTCACGGCACAATCGGCACAGGGACGACTATCGCTCAAGTCCTCGCTAGATTTAGAGGTATCGTCGGGAACAACGAAGTTGTTTGAATGCGATCCCAACATTTCTTCTTGGTTATAGTTTTGAGATAAATTATTGAAATCTATCCTAAGTTCTTTTAACCAATTAAGAATTAGATCTTCTAATTGAAATAGTTCATCAAGAAGCATTTCTCCTAGAAAATCCGGTTGAGAGCATTCGAGGGAGAGATAGGGATTATTTTTACTTTCGCCCCTCTTAAGGATACAGGGAAACGATGGGTCTATATAGTGGGGTTTATAATTTAGAAAATAACATTCTAAGTCCTTATGGGAACCACCACATATTTGACACCACGCACCATAAGAGTGCCGAAAGTAAACAATGTCAAGATCACTCATGTTTGTGTCAGAAATTACCAACCGTCGGGATCTTACAGTTCTGTTTTCAGTAACTGATTCTTGGGCACGGGGCGTGTTGAGTGGGCACGGCCCCGTGTTCAGCTTACTGTCTGACTTAAAACAGGATTGCCAGTTCCAATGATTGGGCACGGGGCGTGTTCAGCGGGCACGGCCCGTGCTGAGTTCTGCAGAAGCTGAAAAAACTAAAAAAAATCCTAAAAAAATAGAAAAATAATAAAAACGATTAGGCCGATGATTCCTAACTTCCTTAAAATCCTTGTGTCCCCGGCAACGGTGCCAAAAACTTGATGTGCGTGAAGTGTGTTATGGTTTTAATGTTTATTTTAAGCCCTTTTACACTTTCTTTAGCCAAGTTTTAAATTTATAAAACACGATATTTACTAACACTAAACACACATATGGGCAAGTGCACCCATCGTGAGCGTAGTATAGTGTTGGTAAGATACCGAGGTCGTCCAAGGACACAAGAGCTTTTAGTACCGGTTTATCATCAACGTCTAATCAAATCGAAAAAAGTTTAGAAAAAGGTTTTAAATTAAGAAAAATAAAAACTAACTAAAATGCTAAAAATAAAAATAAAAATAAAACAGATAGACGAGATGAATCACTTGGCTCCGACTCGTGTTTAGTGTAACCTTTGATTATTTCCGCACATTTGCACTTTTTAAGAGATTATCTTAGTTATTGTAGTAGACCCCTCTTTTGAAGGCGACGTTACCCTCAACCCAGTAGTTTGAGTCAGCAAGGATACAATCCTAAAGGGTCGGATTATTGAAAGATAATTAATTAAGTTATTAATGCATATTATGGTAGGCCCCTCTTTTGAAGGTGACGTTACCCTCGGCTAAGTAGTCTGAGTCAGCAGGGATACAGTCCTAAGTAGCCGGATTAAAGTATTAATAGTAGCTTACATATGAGGGGATCAAAGATTTTGGACCCCCGCCATCCAATACCGTTAAGTATTAAAGGAGGTCCTACTAAATTTGACCCAGGTCCTTGCAGGATCTATACACTGAACAAGGCAAGACTTTTACCAAACCGTTCCCTTAACCCCCGACCAGGTAGCCAACATACCTCCATATAGACCGTGGAGATATGAATGGTGAAAATCTTTTATTTTATATAGACAGTAAAATAATGCCAAGACACCACGGACAAACGATAAGGAAAAATCACCTTCAACATAAGAAACTAGTTATTAAAGTCATTAATACATAACCAAGTAAAAGGTGCGAAAAAATTAAAAATAAAAAGTATTACACTAGACACTTTGTCTTCACCAAGTGATCTAAGAGACTTAGGCAAACATGGCCTTGATTGTCAAGAACTCTTACGATCAATCTTGGATCCCGAGACGACTCACACACTCTATGATGGACAATGGATGATGGTGGTGGATGATGGTGTTATGGTGGTGGTGGGTAAAGTGTGAGAGAGGTGGTGTGCCAAGGGATGATTTGAGCTTGAGCCAAGCTCTCCTATTTATAGGTTGAACAGAAGCTCGGGCACGGCCCCGTGTCCACATCCTTCTCTGTCTTCATTAATTGCTCTTGTCTGTATTAGTTGACCACCGCCCCGTGTCTGCTGGGCACGACCCCGTGTGCAGAAGCATATCTGTACTATCAAGATTTGCCTGGATTCTGCGAATCTTATAGTTGACCACGGCCCCGTGTCCACTGAGCACGGCCCTGTGGTGGGCGATGGAAGCTTCTACAACTTTGTCTTTTATGCTGATACTTGGGCACGCTCCTGTGCTCATTGAGCACGGGGCGTGTTCAGCCTTCTGCTCTCTTGTTTTGCTTGGGAAGATGCTGTCGTGGGGTCGGGCATGTCACTTTTGTTCCTTTTCTTGTATTTATGTTAGATTTAGATGCCTTTTTGCTTCTTTTGTTAATTTGAGCTCATTTAATCCTGAAAATACAAAAGGAAGACAAAAGCACACTTTTTCCAACATTAGTACTAAAAAAGGGTTAGTTTTATGCCACAATTGATGTAATTTATATGTTGCATTTTGCACACAACACCCTTCTAAATTCCTGATGCTCAACGGTTGAAAACGGGACCTCGTCTATTAACACCATCTCTGCAATGGCTCTTCTACTCGCTTTCGCACAATACTTCCATGCCTTTACCTCACCACTACCGCCCTCACCATCATTGCCTTTTTTCAAGAAAATATTGCTTTGGTTTTTTAATCGGTCCGGATGGTTTTCACATCTCCTACTGTGTTTACTCAACGCCGATGTGCCATTTTTATACGGGTCCGCAGCCAAATCTTTCGAGCAATGCTTGCATCTTGCCCGTTGGTTTCCGTCCTCATCTTTATACTTCTCAAAATCAATCCAAACAGTAGATTTACCTTATGTTTTAGAACTTGTCGTTTTCTTCGTTGTTATGGTTTTAATTTTCTTTTTTGCGGTTTGTTTTTCGACATTTTGTAACTTCCTCTATCCACTTCCGTCCACGTGAGAATCGTCGCTTGATACATTCTCGATGTCGATATTTGATGAATCCATCTACAGTTTGTCATAAAACATACAGTGAATTACGTAATCATTAAACGGGTAATGGTATCAAAGATTTCATTCAAATGGGTCACTTAGTTTACATACTTAGATGAACATAGGAAAGGAATGCACTATAAATAGGCATTAGGACTGCACTTAACACAATTGTGACAACTCGTATTTCAAACCTCTTTGTACTTCAATGTAACTTGTTTGAACAATATGTGTTTACGTGATATGAGGTCTTAATGGAATGTTATGTTTGTAATATGTGATTTTGTGTAACGAATGTATGTATATTATATGATAGCATTAAACGAGCCTAAACGCACAACGACCCGAACGCACAAGCCTTTGGGCTGTGGTTCCTTAACACTCTCGGCCCACACTCTTTTGTGACTGAACCGAATGGGCAGCCCATTAGGAGGGTTTGGCCCACTCCCTTGTGTCGCATAACCTCATGAGGAGAGTGTATACTCCTCATTAGTTGCAAACCTCTTCACACACACCAAAACCTAATATCACTCTCTCTCCCTCACGAACTCGACGGCAGCTACATCCCTTCTCCATCGAAGACTTTCTATTGGATCAATTCTCGTTCCATCCTTCTAATCGGTTAGTGTTTGTGATTATCGGTTGTATGTTTGATGATGTTATGATCTATGTGATGATCTAGTAATATCTTGTGATTGAACATGATATAAACTGTTGAATCTTAGTGCTCACGAAATCAGCTCACATGTGTGTAATTGATAATGTTCTTATTAATCGGATATGCATATTATTGATCTAGAGCCGGATAGATGTTAATCGGCTGTTATGTTCATGTGCTTCGGATTGTTTGCTTGATAATGCTGAAGGCTTTAATCTGATAGTTTGAATGTTTTAAAATGTTGTTTATGCTTGAAACATGATTAGGGTTCATAGAGATTTGATGCTAAAAACCTTTGTTTGATCGATTAATTGTATGAATGGAAACTGTTAGTGTTGTTGATTGATAACTTCATAAATGGAAACCATATAACTGATTGCCATGATTTCGGATATTATATAACCGATCGCACAAGTTTGTCGGTCGCACAAGATCAGGTCGCACAAGATCTGATCTGATCGCACAAGCTCCCAATCGCACAAGATAGGATACAACTGTTACAGCACTATGTACAACATATATCTGCATGATCGCACAAGACCTTGTGGATCGCACAAGATGGTGCCGATCGCACAAGGCTTGGGCCACACACGAACCACTTGGACCTTTATACGGTTGGGCCTCAAAGCCCAATTCCAATCGCACAAGGACTGGTCAGTCGCACAAGACCATCCGGACCGCACAAGACTCATGTTTATTTGTTTGGGCTGTTTACGTGCTGGACTGCTATGTTTTATTGGGCCGGGTATCTTTGGGCTTCAATGGGTGACTCGCACAAGTTCGGATATGTTATGTACTTGACTGTTAATGTGTTGCCATGATCAATACGTGTTCGTAACCTGTTAGCTTATATGTAAACTTATGTGCACTACTTGAACCTAGACCTGACTTGTATGGTAACCGTGTTAGGACGTGGTTGACCACTAGGAGCTCAATCGACCTTTACTTATCTGCCGAGCTAACCTAAGGTGAGTTCACACTTTCTACAAAGCATGGGATTCCCGGGGGTTGGGAATGGGTTAAGGAATATGGATTCCTCGTCCTTCTTGGGTTGGACAGTACGGGTTAAGGAATGTAATTCCTCGTCCTCATGGACAGTTAAATTTCACTAGACCAAAACTCTATCACGAAGTCCCTCCTTTTTATATCGACTTAATCGCCGGGCCAATGGCGAGCGGGTCATTAGTTAGATAGCGCTATTTAGGTCTGACAAGCCTCACACCGTGCCGCAGAGGACGGGCGTGAACTAATGGATCTGGGCACGTCAATGATGATAGACATTGACGCTAAGGGCACATAAACATGACTAAAGTTAGTGGTCGATATGGTAACGAGTCTAGTAGTATAAACATGGGGTAGCCCCCACGGCTGGATTGCCAGAGTAACTGGGATAAACAAATCACGTTTTCAACTATGGGGTATCCCCCACGGCAGGGATGCCAGTTAAAGGAAACTGTTTTTGGAACACTTAAAACAAAACACCCAACTGTGAACTCGCTCAACTTTGTTGTTGACTCGTTACTACATGCTTTGCAGGTCACTAGGTTTAGCAGGAGCTTGCATGGAGAAGAGTCGTTGTGGAGCATGGACATTGAGTGTTCATGATGAACTTAAACATTATTGACTTATGCTTTGGTTTTAGACATTATGCTTCTGCTTGCAACTTAAACTATGTTTTTGTTTTGGACACCAATTATATTGTGTTGGATTCTATGTTTACTTGTATGCTTGTTCAATATGATTGGTGGCTTGATCCTGGTCATGTCACGCCTCCAAGCGGTGATACCCCGCGTGTGGATTTTGGGGGATGTGACAACAATGGTAATGGGTCAAACAGTGATTCTTCATGAGTATCCGACCCTATCTATATATTACCACTTTAATTCTATTAAACAAACAAAAACCTACATAAGTATCCGACCCTATTTATAACTCTAAATGGGCCATTGGGCTTCATCTATATATTACCACTCATGTCTCTGATCTTATTATTATAACTCTAAATGGGCCATTGGGCTTCATGGGTTACATAGATTATTCAAGTCAAAAGTCTAATCCAAAACATACCATCATCAATACCGGTATGGGTTACATAGAATATTCAACTGATAAAAAAACATGTGGTAACATCGTATCATCAACTTATATAACAAAATGATTCTTATACGTGCAATATCTATCTATCATCAAGCACTTTTTCAAACAAACATTATTTATTCTTATACGTGCAATATCTATCTATCATCAACTTATATAATAGAATGAGATGCTAATATCGTATCACACTTATGTTGTCAACTAATCCTCATATACATGTGACGTGCAACCAAGTTAATAACTAACTGTCATGAGTTTGATCGAAACATGATTCCAAAGTCTAACCCTTTGTTTCTTCTGTTTACAAACTAATGTATGTGTTTCACACATAAAAACTGTTTTATGTACCTTGACGGATCGGCTGGACGACTTCTGTTGCTGTCAATCTGCAGGTTCTGTTAACAAGTTTCTCAGGAACTGTTTCTGTACGCACAATGAAGCTGCAGCCTGCCCGTAATGTTCTGATTATAGATATAACGAAAATAGAACAAGAATATTTAAAAATATATTATTTTGTTAACCACTGGTACGCAGGGAATTGTTTTTAAAAAAATATTATTTTGTTAAAAATAAAATCTTACTCCAGAATAAGATTAATACGAAATATTAGATAAGTATAAACTAATCTCAGTGTTTGTTTTTTATAGATATTAGATAAGTATAAAATACAAACTCAATATTGTATAACTAACTAATCTTGTGTTTTTAATAGATAACTATAAAATACAAATTCAGTTGTTGTTCCTGTATCTGTAGGTTGATCTTTTATTTATAATATCAAATTGAAACAATGAGTTTGTATCTATAATATTGTATAACTAACTAATCTTGTGTTTTTAATAGATAAGTATAAAATACACTTCAAGTATAAATCATTCTTGGTGCGAATTCAGTCGATAGCAGTTCGGTTCTTTATGTTATGGTCTACTACTTATAGTTCGTATAACAACCGTAAGAGAAAACAAAATTCAATGCAATATTATTATATTATAGATTCAATACCAAGTTCAAACTGAAACAATGACATGAAGAAGTCGAAAAAAACAAAAAACCATAATCAAACAGAACATAAATCCTAAAGATTCTTTTCCATGTTCATCCCACATTTTTGAAGATGCCTTATCAATGTGACTTTTCCGTTTTTAACCGTGTCTGCGTTGACAACCATCGAGCAGTGCTTGCATCTTGCTTTAGCATTCCCGTTATCATCAGAAAACTTCTCAAAATCATCCCAAACATTGGTATTCGCATTATTTCTGTTTCGAAGCATCTAAGATAAACAACAATAAAATGACACAAAATTAAGTTCGTGAAAAATCGCAAATTTATAATACTACAACATTTTTTATTTGTATATCCGGATCAAATATAATCGTACTGTTTAGTACATGTCGCAACCCCCGATCCCTTATCTGTCCCGGGAACGGGCGGACGCGAACTCAGAGTTTCGGTGGTATCAACTTGTTAATTTGGCAGCGAAAATTACATCAGGACCGTAGTTAGGAAATGTTTATCAGAGTAAAACCACCATATTTGATATTAATAATCACATGGGTAAAACCCAAGTTTCTTATTACAATACGTTTATAGGGATAAACCCTATTTTATTGAATTTAAAACATCGTCTTTTAGGTAACTTTTATAGCCACATTTTTCCCAAGCCTTCAGTGCTCTCCAGCTGCCTTTTTACTAATTGGCTGTCACATTATGTTACCTGAAACGCGTTTTAAAAACATTTGTCAGTGGGAAATACTGGTGAGTGAATCTCAGTTTAATCAAGAAACATTTTATCAATTAAAACAGTATTGAGAGCGATCACATTGTTTATTTCTACACAATTACTCATTCAGTACTGTCAATCCTGACTTGTGGGTCATATTACACATTGGCTAACTCGTTGTCCAATGGTAACTTAATGTCATCCCGACTTACTGCTCGCAGTAGTAAATTTTGTATACAAAACCCCAACATACCGACAGTAATTGAAGAACTATAAAGACTCAATCACCGCTTAATCACATTGTAAAACAATTAAGGTTTTGTAAAATATTACAAAAAGGTTAACAAAAAGAGGATAAACTCACATTGCTATCTTAGACTTCTCGTAAGGGTTTCCTGGGAATAATCTATAATTTACACAAATGTACATAGGTTAGTATCATAACCCTTTGAAAATATTAATGATACCCTCCCCGAGACGGCATTCCAACAACTACGTGGGGCAGAACCATGACAGTTGTTACGGAACCCTAAATCAATAGGGCAGCGTATCTATTACAAAACTGGGGTTATAATACTTACAACGGGGCAAAACTTTGCTAATTAGGGGTTATAATACTTGAATATTATGCCTATATCTTCAGAAATTCGCTTAAGAAAGAAAAGAAATGAACGAGGAATACTGAAACCCGATGCCTGCTTATATAGTTGCTGAAACTTGGGTCTCACGCGGCCCGCGTAAGAGTAGGCAAGAGCCTACGCGGCCCGCGTCAAACCTCGGTCAACGCGTAGCTCGTCCGGATCACCAACTAGACTTGACACGATGATGACACGTGTCATCACCGGGCTTCGCCACTATTTTGATTTCATGCGGCCCGCGTAAGTGTTAAGGTTAGCTTACGCGGCCCGCCTTAACTTATAATTCACCGAAATCAGTTTTAAGCCTTGATACCGCCCGCGTGAGGGTTGGGGTGGGTCTATGCGGCCCGCCTCAACTTAAAAATCAGATTTTATATTTTATTTTTGATGCTATTCTGTATTTCAGGCTCGGTTTTCACATACGGGGTGTTTTTAAAGACATATTGAGAAAATTTAAAATATACTAGGGTGTCGGAAATATTTGAGAGTGTTGGTTTTACTGAGGGTTGTTACATCCTCCCCACCTCGTTTTAGAGCTCGTCCTCGAGATCTACTGGAACAAGTACGGATATTTCCTTTGCATTTCAGATTCAAGTTCCCATGTGTATTCAGGTCCTCTTTTGGAGTCCCACTTCACTTTGACCAGAATTAGTCTCTTGTGCTTGAGATTCTTGACTTTCCTGTCTTCAATCTGTAGAGGTCTTTCTACAAACTTGAGTTGTTCATTTACCTCTATATCTTTAAGAGGTACTATTAGTGATTCATCAGCTAAACACTTTTTGAGATTAGATACATGAAATACATCATGTATTCCTGCCATTTCCTCTGGCAATTGTAGCTGATAGGCTACAGGTCCTATTCTTCTAATAATCTCAAAAGGTCCAATATACCTGGGACTTAACTTTCCCCGTTTGATGAATCTTACTACTCCTTTCCAAGGAGAGACTTTCAATAATAATTTATCTCCTGCTTGAAATTCCAAGGGCTTGTGTCGGTTATCAGCATAACTCTTCTGTCGATCATGTGCTGCTTTAAGTCGTTCCTTGACTTGAATAATCTTGTTGGTTGTTTCTTGCACTATCTCAGGTCCAGATAGATGCTTTTCCCCAATTTCTGCCCAACAGACTGGGGTTCGGCACTTTCGTCCATAAAGTGCTTCAAATGGTGCAGCATTGATACTTGTGTGATAACTGTTATTATAAGAAAATTCTATTAAAGGTAAGTGATCATCCCAATTACCTCCAAAATCAATTACACAAGCTCTAAGCATGTCCTCCATTGTCTGAATTGTTCTTTCGCTTTGTCCGTCCGTTTGAGGATGATAAGCTGTGCTTAGATTTAACTTGGTTCCCATTGCCTTTTGGAAACTTGACAAAAAATGAGAGGTAAATCGGCTATCTCTATCAGAAACAATTGATAAAGGAATTCCATGTAAAGAAACAATTTCATTTACATACAACTTAGCTAGTTGTTCCATATTGAAAGTTTCCTTTATTGGTAGGAAATGAGCTGACTTGGTTAGCCTATCTACAATCACCCAGATTGTATCATTGCCTTTCTTTGTTTTGGGTAATTTAGTAACAAAATCCATTGTTATTAATTCCCATTTCCACACTGGCATTTCTAATTGTTGTAGAAATCCTGAGGGTTTCTGGTGTTAAGCTTTGACTTGTGAACAAGTTAAACATTTAGAAACATAGGCTGCTATGTCCTTTTTCATTCCTATCCACCAAAAATTTTGCCTTAAATCCTGGTACATTTTATCATTTCCTGGGTGCATCGTATACTTGGACTTATGGGTTTCTTCTAATATACGATGACGTAGGTTTCCTAATTTAGCTATCCATATTCTCTTTGTATGGAATGTCCAAATTCCATCTGTTCCTTGTTCTAATTCTTAAATTATACCTTTCAATTTTTCAGATCATCCTTGATTACTGATTCTTGTGCTTCTCTTATCTGGTCATTTAAATCTACTTGCAGATTTAATTTAAGAGAACGTACCCTCTTTGGCTTTTCATGATACTTTTGGCTTAAAGCATCTGCCACTACATTTGCTTTTCCTTCATGATACTGGATATCACAATCATAGTCACTAAGCATCTCCATCCAGCGTCTTTGTCTCATATTCAACTCCTTTTGCTTGAAAACATACCTTAAACTTTTATGATCAGTGAATATGGTAAACTTACTACCATAAAGGTAATGTCTCCAAATCTTAAGAGCAAAAATTATAGCTCCTAATTCTAGATCATGGGTTGAATAATTCTCTTCATGATTCTTAAGTTGTCTAGATGCGTAAGCTATAACCTTTTGACGTTGCATTAATACACATCCGTAACCTAATTTGGAAGCGTTACAATAGACTACAAAGTCATCAGCTCCTTCTGGTAATGCTAATATGGGTATATGGGTTAATCTTTGCCTAAGGATTCTAAAGGCTTCTTCTTGTTTTAATCCCCATTCAAACTTAACAGATTTATAGGTGAGCTTAGTTAAGGGAATGGCTATTCTAGAAAAATCTTGAATAAATCTTCTATAATAACCGGCCAATCCTAAGAAACTTCTAACCTCGGTTGGTGACTCAGGGGTTTTCCATTTAGTAATCGCCTCGATTTTTGTTGGATCTACGTGAATTCCTTCATGATTGACTAGGTTTCCGAGAAATCGTACTTGTTCTAACCAAAATTCGCACTTGGAAAATTTAGCGTAAAGCTTCTCTTTTCTTAATAAACTTAAAAGTGCGTGCAAATGATTTGCATGATCCTCTTTATTCTTAGAATAAATGAGAATATCATCTATGAAGACAATTATGAATTTGTCCAAATATGGCTTACATATTCGGTTCATCATGTCCATAAATGCAGCTGGGGCATTGGTTAAACCAAATGGCATGACAGTAAATTCATAATGGCCATACCTTGTTCTGAATGCGGTCTTAGGAATGTCCTATTCCTGTACCTTTAATTGATGATATCCTGACCTTAAATCGATTTTAGAGAAAAATCGAGCTCCTTGTAGTTGATCAAACAGATCATCGATTCTTGGTAATGGGTACCGGTTCTTAATCGTGACCTTGTTTAATTCACGGTAGTCAATGCACATACGCATTGATCCGTCTTTCTTTTTAACAAACAGTATCGGCGCTCCCCATAGCGACGAACTAGGTTGTATAAATCCTTTCTCTAACAATTCGTCTAATTGTTTCTTCAGTTCTTGCATTTCTGCAGGTGCCAAACGGTAAGGTGCTTTGGCAATCGGTGCTGTTCCTGGTTTTAAATGGATTCTGAATTCAACTTCTCTATCTGGAGGTTGCCATATACTACTGGAATATCCTTTAAATCCTTTCCTTTAGTGTTAGTGATTATGGAAATCAAATACACTATAGAACCTTTTCTTATATAACTTGCAGTTTCCATCACAGAGATGAATTTTGTGGATCTAGTTGGTTTATCTCCTTTAATTGTGATCATTTTACCTTTTGGTGAATTTACTTGAATTGACTTTTGATCACATAAAATACTGGCTTTATTGGCTATTAACCAATCCATTCCTAAAATGACATCGAATCCTGTCAGATTCATGGGATAAAGGTTTGCAATAAATTTCTGATTTAAAATTTCTATGCTTGCTCCCTGCAAGATTTCAGAAATCCTAACAGTTTCTCCATTAGCTGTCTATACTAAGCATTCTTGTGGTAGTTTAGTTAATGATTGATTTAGAAATTTGCAAAATGATGTATTAATAAAACTTTGGTTTGCACTAGAGTCAAATAATACTTTAGCAAAGACATCATTAACTAAAAATGTACCAGCTATGACATCTGGAATCATCTTGGCTTCATCTGCAGTCAGAACAAATGCTCTAGCATTTTGAGTATTCTGGTTGTTTGTAGCTGGAGCTAATTTCGGGCAATTAGGCTTGATATGACCTTGTTCTCCGCAGTTGTAACATATCCTATATTGGCTTTCTTCCTGCAATTTTCTTCCTTGTGTCCCGATATTTTGCAAAATTTATAGTATATGGAGTATCTTCCTGAATGCTTTCTGTTGATACAACAAATAAGAGACCAAGGATGGTAGCTGGGCTGGTTAGGCAAAAGGGTTGAAGGGTTCAACTTTGCCTAACGCAGGTCGTGGGGTCCCCCCACGTTTGCAAGACGTGGAAGGAGGTTCACTAGTTTATTGTTGTTGTTTGCTGAAGTTCCTCCTCTGAAGTTTATCCAGATTCGGATATTGGAGCAAACGGAGTGTGTGTGTTGGATGTGAAAGCGAGTGACTCGCATAAAGCAAGTACTCAATATGAATGACCAGAGTTTAAGGGAACAGGCCTGGCCAAGAATGTTTTCTGAAGTAAATGAAGTGTCAATTTATAGGAGAAGACATCTCCCAAAGAAGAATGCATTTGACTAGTGACCTTGCTTGCAGTGAGGGGCTTGCCCTTTCGGGGGTTAAAGCCTTTTGACCCCTGGATAATAGCGTGTGCTCTGCAGACCTGCGTTGCTTTTGCGGCTGGCAAGTTGGTGGAGATGTCCGGAGATGTGACTTGTTTACTGTTCCCGTATTGCTTTACTTCATCTCCTCAGCTTTTCAACCGTTGAACCATTTAACCCTTTGAGCATTTGCATATTTAGTCATTTTATTTAGTCTTTGGCTACCCCCGTCATCAGCCCCCCAAGTCAGAGGTTTTTGGGGAATGAGCTCAAAGACTTCTGACTTTTATACGTGTATTTTATTGCCTAAAGGTTTCAAGGGTTCGATGCTTGAAGGCTTGAAGGGTTGTGAGAAGTTAATATTTGAATTTTAAATAACTGACAATTGATTTGATTGATGTATGGCAGTTTAATAGGGTGGCGGTTACTGTTTGCCATTATTACCCCTATTGTAGGTTATTTTATATTTGTATATCTCATTTATTATCACATTTTATTTTGAAGAACATCACTTTGCTCCTTTTTTTCTCTCCGGTATCCCCCTTTTTTCAAAATCAGGTCAGTTCCGATTTTCTTACTTTCTCTTTAATTGTTCATTGTGATGGGTGCTCGTAAGGATATGGCAAAATCCTTCTCTCGACTGACCCAAGAGGAAGTCGATTTATTTTTGTGGAATGGGGAATAGGGACAAAGTATAAACCGGTTGCACCGGCTTGCGATAAATCTATCAATGCCTGTCCTTCTGGTATGATTGCCTTGTATTGTCGTCATTTTGAGTTTTCAAATCTTCGTTATCCGTTTTCAAACTTTGTCTTGAATGTTTTGGAATATTATCGGGTGTCTTTTGGTCAAGTTCATCCCCTTGGCATGGCTAGGGTTTTACATTTTGAGATTCTGTGTTGGGCTTGTGGGTATGATCCCACTCTTTTAGCATTCCGTCGCTTTTTCCGGCTTGCTAAGAATGGTGATTGGTTCACCTTTGAAACCAGTCAAGTTGACACTTGTTTGATTTCGTCCATGGTTTCTACACTTGGGGTTTGGAAAGATCGGTTTTTCTGGGTGTCGGAGGAAATTGTTCCTTTCAAACTTGTTTGGAGACACCCGGATGCTGTTCTGAACGAGCCGGAGCCCTCTGATTCCGAGATAAACACTTGTTTTTTAGAAATTCTTAGGGAGTGCCCTTCTAGGCTTCGTCCCTTCCCTGAGCATTTGTTGGTGTTGTTGGGTATAAGTAAAGTGTGGGAAAAGGCTAACCGGGATCCGGTGCTTATTAGAGATGGGAAGGGTATGCATTTATTCTTTTCTTGCTTTTTTTGTTCCTTTCTATTTGTTTGCTCATGTGCTTTTATATTTGTGTTATAGCTATGTCTGCCCTTGACTTTATCAAAAGCGATGATACCTCTGACGTTGTTTTTGATGATGTTGCTGCTACCCCTGACGAGAATGCGGTTGTCAAGGGTTCTGATTACAGGTTTGAGGGTTCTGGTTATGTAAATGTTCCGAATGTTAAAGGCTTCACCAAGGTTACTATTTCCAAAGGTTCTACTCGTCGTTCCCAACGTCATCTGAAGAGTGTTGACCAACCTTCTGGTTCAGAGCCTATTGATGTTAGTGATGATATTGAGGCGTCAGGGGATCAAGTTGTGGATGTTGGTAAGGGCAAGGAAAAGGAGTTGATTGTTTCAAGCAAGAAGAAGAAATTGGTTAAGAAGGGTGCCATTCCTGCTATTCAAGGCTCATCAGCCAAAAGTGTTGAAAGATTCGAGGGTTCAGAGGACATTTATGTGCCTAATTGGGGGGTTAAGGTTGGTGACAATTTTAAGGACCTAGTTGTTTGTGCTGAAGCTTTGGCTCACTTTGCTCCTCCCGGTGTTCGAAGTGCCATATCTGAGATGGAGGCTGATCATCTTATTTCTAGGATGATGCTCAGTTCCTGCAACCTTTCTGCCTTTTTGGCTGAAGGTGTCACTCGCTTTGCTAAAGGGATGCGGGAGTATGAGGAAGCCTCCAAGAAGAAGGAGAAAATGTAAGCTTCAATTGCTGCCTTGAAGAAAGAAATCGAGATCTTTTCTGAGAAGGAATTGGCTTGGACCAAGAAAGAGGGGGAGTTAACGAAGAGGCATGAAATTGAGATGGGTGATCTCAAAAAGAGCTTTGAAGCTAGCCTCTTGAAGCTGAAAGCTGACCGGGAGGCCTTGGCTGTGCAACAGAAGGCTTTTGATAAGGAGAATGATGGTTTGAAGACTTTGGTTGCCCAAGCTACCGGAGATAACCAATGGCTCATTGAGCAGGGTTTTCACCAGGTGGTTACCTATCTCTTGCACTCTAAAGAATTTAACTCCGCTCTTGGTGATGTCTACACTAAACTGCTCAATCTGGGAAAACACCAAGGCCTTATTGCGGGTTATAAGCTTCACGAGTCTGGTCATCCCATAGAGAAATCTCCCCTGTACCGTCCCGAGGCTTCGGATGTTTTTAAGAGTTTCGTTGAGCAAATGGAGAGGTTGTCATACCCGTATGTGAGTCAGGTTGCTTCTTGTTACGGTAAGCCTCTCTCCGTTTTGCAGGAACTGAAGCCGGATGGTTTGAATGAAAAGTTATGTGCTGAAATGCTTAGCTCCCTTTCAAGGAAACGTTCCTACTCGGGAGATAGTGAAGATACTTTTCCTGGGGAATCCGATGCTCCGAAGGATGTTAGCCTGGAGGTTTCAGCTGTTGAGGATCTGGGTCCAAAAGCTAAAAAGGCTAAGAAGACTAAGAAGGCCAAGGGTAGCAGTTCTGGGGCTTCTAAGCCTTCTACTGATGCATGAATTCGTAGCTTTCTTAGCATTCTTAAAACAATTTATGGTGTGTAACCTTTAAACAATGTTAGGTTTTCAGGAACCCTTAAGGTTCCTGCTGGTTGTGTTTAAGGCCTTTATGGCCGTTTGAACAATAGTTAAACTTGCAAGTTACTAGGACTTGCCTTAACTTGTGTTTGAAAGTCTTTTTGGGGCTTTCTTTGATATGGTATGATGTTTAGCTATTTGTGTTATGTTTTTGTACTTGTGCCTGTTTCGCTAAGGTAGTTTGTTTGGCTTTAACCTTCCAAGCCTTTTGGCTGTCTGTTGGTAGGTTGAAGCCTTTGAGGTATCAAGTTGTTACCCAGGTGGCTTGAAGCCTTTTTTGTTTTATGATCTGACTTGGTTTGTATCTTTATGATTTCTTGTCTGAGTTGTATTGTTCTTTTATATTTTCTTTGTCTTCATGTAACTTTGTCGAGTTTGTGCTTCCCTTATGTTTTTTATACCTTAAAGGGTTCAGTGCTGCAGACACTTAGCCTTGGTATTTTTAACAAGAAGACATAGCACCTATCCTTTTTATTATTTCTTTGTTTGTCACTTGACTTTATAAGTCTGTTTGCGGATTATATTTCTAAGTCTTAGGGAACATTTGGTGTGGGCTGTTCAAACCCGTCTATGAGACAATTTTGTTTTTTCTTAACAAGCCTCATGGAGTTGTATTGATTTAGGAACTCACCCCTTATATAGGCTCATTCAACCCTTGAACCTATTGAGTGATGTGGACTAGGAGCTCATCCCCTTACATGGCCCTTGCCATGGAGTTTCTTGCTAGGTTCTCAACCTGATCTTAGGATAGAAAGACAAGTTTGATAAAACAACTTCATTCATTCAAGCAATACTTGATTTTTACAAAAGGTATTCATAGTGTTGTTCGAAATACATTTTGATACAAACCAAACTTTCCTGTCTAAACATGGAACCTTTTTAGGGTTTTGACATTCCAATGCCTTGGAAGCCTTTTGCCTTCTGAATTCGCTAGCTTGTATGATCCGTCCTTGTGTGCTTCAAGGATGGTGTATGGGCCTTCCCATTTCGGGCCAAGCTTTCCTTGATTTTCTTTTTTGCTAGCTTCATTGTTTCTGAGGACCAGGTCTCTTGGCTTGAAACGTTCGTTCTTGACTTTCTTGTTGTAATAGGCTTCCATTTGCTGCTTGTATTTGGCTTCTTGGATTACAGCTTGGTCTCGTGCTTCCTCTAGGAGTTGTAAATTCAACATGGTCTCTTTTTGGTTTGTTTCGGGATCCATGTTGACAATTCGCTGGGTTACAACTCCTATCTCAGCGGGGATCACGGCCTCGGACCCAAATACCAAGCTATAGGGTGTTTTCTTATGGCTTGTTTTTTCGGTTGTTCTAATTGCCCATAGGACACTAGGCAATTCTTCAAGCCAGTTGCTTTCGTATCTTCCCAATCTTGTTTTGATACCTTCCACTATGCTTCTATTTGTCCTTTCAACCTGACCGTTTGATTGCGGATGAGCCACTGAGCTAAAAACCTGGTTGATTTTGTATTCCTTGCACCAAATGCTGAAAGGCTTCTCAGCAAATTGCCTTCCATTATCAGTGACAAGTACTCTCGGCAATCCATAACGGCAAATGATATTCTCCCAAACAAAGTCAATGACCTGCTTTCCCGTGATTTTAGCAAGTGGTTTGACCTCGGGCCATTTGGTGAAATAATCTATTGCCACCAGCAAGAATTTTACTCCTCCCTTGCTTGGGGGAAATGGGCCAACAATGTCCATTCCCCATTTATGGAATGGCCATGCTGTTACACCCCAAAACCGAATTTTTATATTCGTTAAATGTTACGATATGGTACATCAAGAAATAAGTGACTAGGTTATTTAACCTAGTTAGGAATATGGTAAAAAGTAATTAAAGGATGATAGTTGTGCCAATATTATTTAGTGGCAAACTTGAGGGACTAAAATAGGGTAAAATGAAAGTTGAATATTATCTATGAAAAACACACACAAATACACACACACGTACGTGTGTTCTAGAAGAGCAGGAGCTCCATAAGAGCTCAAAACCCTAAACATGAAGGATCATCAAATTGAAGGGCAATTCAAGGTCTAAATTCATGAATAAACACGGATTAATGATCACCTCCTCGTGGGGATTGCAAGGTATGTTTTAAAAGCTAGTTTGGTGATTATGCATGAAGCGGGTTATGATGTAAATCACGAATTTGTATGAAATTGAGTATGAGTATGTGTTAGAATCATCATTTGGAACATGGATTATGCATGAATTAGGTTAATTTGATGTTTAAGGGAGAAACCCGTTTGTTATG
The DNA here is from genome assembly GCA_030545235.1 of Helianthus tuberosus. Taxonomy (NCBI): domain Eukaryota; kingdom Viridiplantae; phylum Streptophyta; class Magnoliopsida; order Asterales; family Asteraceae; genus Helianthus; species Helianthus tuberosus. Next base: position 149,030,972 of record CM060417.1, on the reverse strand, counting down.
GTGAAGATGATGACATGGGTAAATCATCTATGTCTAAGTTCTTGCTTAATATTGATGTATTTTGAGTTGTATGATGTATTCTTGTTAGAAGAATTGAAAGAAATGTGATACTAGTATGTTTGATGTTTATGCATGTATGAATCATGTTGATTAGGAGGTAGAAATTGATGAATTGTGTATAAGATTAGAATAATATGCATGAACTAGTTGTACACTATGCTTACAAGGTAGTACATATATCAAAAGTATGATGAATTATGAAGAACTTAAGATTAGATCACTTGTAAGTGATTAACAAGTAGTTATGAAGTGGGTTTTAGATGAGGTAATGTAAATTGATGATTCACTTATGTTAATAATGTTTGGAATCATACACGTGTGTGAATGTTTAAAGATATGGGATAAGAAATGATGAATTGTTGTTAGATGAAGTGAATAAAATGTGATGATAACATGTTTGATGTTTAATTTAAATACCCCATGTTGGATTGTAGAAGCATTTGATGAACTATGTATGAATTTAGAAGATTGTGTATGAATAAGTTGTACGTTATGCTTAAAAGGTAGTACGTACATCAAGTGAATGATAAAATGTATATAGTGTCGTCCGTATAGTCGATTATGATGTTACGGGAATATGTTGATAAGTTGATAGTTATGTATGGTTGATAGTTGACTTTTGAAAGTCAACTAAGTATAAGAAACATGAGTTGACTCGTTGTCGTAAATGTAGGTTGATGAGAAGTCGTATGGTACATGTAATAGCAATCCGTGTTAAATGTAATGACATGATGAGTTACATGAGTTAAACGTATACGGACATGATTATATGAGTTATGTTTGTTAGAAATGGTTAATGAAAGTTAAGTGTGAAATATGGGATTGATACGATTGTTATCAAGTACAAATGAGTATGCTAATGATAGCGTGATTTCGATGACATGGAAGTATAGGAATCATGTCGAGACGGAATCAGGCACGGAAGGCTAACGGGTCAAGAAGTGGCGAGGAACGAATGGGAACACGGATGCATGAGGTAAGTGATTCCGTAATCACTTCTTAGTTGTTATGTGAAGTTATATGCAATTTAATTAAATATGATATTTGAGGTCAAGGAGGAATGAATTGTACGCTATCGATGAAGTATTAAACGGATCTTAGCTTTGATCCGAGAAAGGTATGTGTGATTAGGAATTGTAGCTAAGTAGTAGGATTGGTTACTTATGCAAGGAAATCCTTTGTTTTTAAGGATAGAGTAATGTTGACAAAAACGCCCTTGATATGTATTTCGGGCAAACGACCTTAAACGTCGTTTGGAAATGAGTTATTCGATTAGAGTAATGTCTTTGTCAAGTATGAAAGCGAAGTGTAGGGTTTTGTATGTCATAGACCTTTTAATGTACAAATACCCATAACGGGTCAAAATAAGCTTTTGAGCGAAAATGGGTTAAGAGAATGCTAGACATCCGAGAAATTAATCTTTTATGATAGGCGTCAATGAAATTATTAAGTTCATATGAGATTGAGGTCAAATAAACATATTTTGTTGATAAATGCAAGAATGGGTCAAATAATGAGAAGATGATAATAAGCCAAATGTATGTAAGCTAAGAATTTCCTTAATCCGGATGTGGGATATTAAGTTCATATGATAGAATGTGAATTTACAAGTGTGTAGGAAGAAACGGGAGGTTAAACGGGTTAACGGTTCAAAAGTTACGCGCGTTTTAGTGCGTTCGGACGACGAAACGGATCTGCAGGAAATGGACTTTTCTAGAGGCCGTCGCCGACGGGCTCCCAAAAGTGTGAAAGAGGCCGACGGCCTAACTGACTGGTTACGGGTTAAATTGGGCGACGGGTATTTCTGGAGGCCGTCGCCGACGGGTACCCACCCCGTCGCCGACGGGCTGTCTAGCCCACTTCTCCGTTTTGCTTAATTTTGCTTTTCCAAATGATCCGTAACGCATCCCGATGGTTCGTAAAGTTTCTTATGAGCATATAGGGATGCACATAAGTAGATAGGCATGTACGTATGTTTATATGTATCCGTATACGTACATAGAACTTATGTAAGTAGGTATGTGTGTAAGTATGTAAGTTTATAGTATGGGAACAAGTACTAGTTATGTATGTATAAATGTAAATGTGTAGATATCGGCTTATGTAGGTACGCAATTATTTATATAAGAGCATGAGCATCATGTGATTGAATATGAAGATACATACGCGTGTAGGTATGTATAAAGATATGCACAAGTAATGCATGTATGTAAAGGCGTGGTAAAGATATGTACGAATGTAGACGTGTATGCATGTATGTATAATAATATGTATGAGCGTATGCATGTATGTGTAAATGTAGGAAATGTGTGTACTTATGTAGTTGAGTATGAATGTATATATATAAGGACATGTATGAGTGTATGCATGTATGTAAAGTTGTAGGAAAGGCATGCACGTATGTAGATGTGTATGTGTGTATGTGTGTATCTATGTATGTAAGTACGTATGTATGTATGGAATAGTCACGTTGAGTGTTAATGTTATTAATGGTATACCTCGACCATGAAAAGTAATGCAGGTACATTATTGAAGCCTCACCAGGAAATGGATATGCAGATGAAATGCTTAAAGCTTAAAAGATGACGAAGTGTGAAGTGTACGCGAATGTACTTTGTTTCTTTAATGTGTACTAATGTTATGAATGTATGTGGTGAATGCAGGTTGTACGGATAATGAGCGACTATCATATGGATTAGGGATCGAAGACCGAGTCACAACAGAGATTGTACGGGGACGTTGAATGTAGAATGTAGTGAACGTAAGCTGTGTTTAATTAGCAAGTAAGAGGATGACGGATTTATGAATAAGAATTATGTTAAGGGTAAATTTTTAAATGAGTTGAGGTATTTATAATGAAAGAAATTTTATGGTTAGTGTTTCCGCTGCGACTTTTTGTCAAATACGATTTAGGGTGTTACACATGCCGAGGTTATCGGGACCAAGTCGTGCTTGGGACTCTTTGGGATTGGTGCATGAATCTGGCAGGCATCACATTTCCTTAACTGTTCAGCTGTATCACGATGCATTGAGGGCCAGAAATACCCAAGGTTCATGAGCTTTGCAACCACCGACCTAGCTCCAAAGTGAGCTCCGCATATGCCTTCGTGAATTTCTTTGATCAAATACTTACTTTGCTCAGGACCGACACATCTTAGCAAGGGAGCAAGGTAACCCTTTTTGTAAAGGGTTTCTCCTTGTAGTACGTATTGCCTCGCCTTGATCTCAACCCTTTTAGCTTCTACTTGATCATTGGGCAATTCACCATTTTTAAGGAACTTTTTGATGGGAGTCATCCAGTTTGGATCTTCTTCGGTAACTACATCTTGAACTTCCAATTCATCGATTGATGGAGCCTTCAACACTTCTACTAGCACCTTCTTGGTAAGGTGGGCGAAAGTGAGAGATGCAAGCTTACTTAGGGCATCAGCCTTTTTGTTTTGAGATCTGGGGATCTGTTTGATGTTGCATGCTTGGAAGGTGCTCATCAGTTCCTTGGATTTTTCTCTGTATTTTTTCATGTTGGGTTCTTTAGCTATGTAGCTATCATTCACTTGGCTTGAGACCAGCAACGAATCTGTGAACACTTCAAGCTTTTCAACCTTCATTTCTTTAGCCAGCCTTAGGCCAACTATTAGTGCCTCGTATTCAGCCTCGTTATTGGTGGTCTGAAAATCGAAACGAAGAGCATACGTGAATTCCAACCCTTCTGGGTTGATCAAAATTAGCCCTGCCCCTGACCCTTCAACACTTGAAGCCCCATCGGTAAAAAGCTTCCAGGCTTCGGGGTTGGAGGGTTCAGTGGTGGTAGTGTTTACTTCAGTGATTGCTTGGTTCGGGATTTCCACGATGAAATCGGCCAAGACTTGGGCTTTGATAGCTTTTCGTGGGACGTAGGTGATGTTATGTTCACCTAGTTCCACTGCCCATTTGGCCAGTCTTCCCGAATTTTCTGGTTTTTCAAGCACATTCTTAATGGGTTGGTCCGTGACCACTTGTATAGGATGTGCTTGGAAATACCTTCGAAGCCTTCTAGCTGTTTGAACTAGGGCTAAGGCAAGCTTTTCAAGGGGGGGGGGGGGGTATTTGGTTTCAGCCAATTTTAGAGTTTTACTGAAGAAATAGGCGGGTACCTGAGCTTTGTCCCGTTCGATGATGAGGACTGCACTTATGGCCTCTTCAGCAATTGATAAATAGACTGAAATTGGTTCCCCCGTTTTAGGAGCTGCGATGTCTGGTAGGGAAGCAAGATGTTGTTTCATCTGGTTGAAGGCTTCCTCAGCCTCGTCGGTCCATTTGAAGTTCTTCTTATCAGAGCAATTCTTGAGCGTTTTGTAGAAGGGTAGAGACCTTTCAGCCAGCTTGGAGGTAAAATGCTTCAAGGCTGCAAGCTTCCCGTTTAAACTTTCGACCTCTTTCCTGGTTTTTGGTGGTTTGGTTTCGAGGACGGCTTTCACTTTGTTTGGGTTGGCTTTGATGCTTTGTTTCCCAACAATGTGACCCAAGAACTTTCCTTCTTCGAATCCAAATGAGCATTTTTCCGGATTAAGCTTCATGTTAACCTTTCTGAGATTCTTGAAAGTTTCTTGAATGTCGTCGAGCATTTGATACTCCGTCTTGCTTTTAATTACCAAGTCATTGACATATGCCTCCATGTTCTTACCAATTTGGCTACCAAAGGCTTTGTCAACGAGACGTTGGTAGGTTGCACCGGCATTTTTGAGGCCAAAAGGCATCTTTTGATAACAAAAGATCCCTTTGTCCGTGTGAAAGGCTGTTTTTTCCTCATCCTCTTCCTTCATGAGGATTTGGTGGTAACCTTTGTATGCGTCGAGAAAGCATTTGAACGAGTAACCGGTGAGGGAGTCAACCTTGAGATCAATTTCCGGTAGTGGATAGCAATCCTTAGGACAAGCCTTGTTAAGATCCTTAAAATCTATGCACATCCTCCAAGAGTTGTCAGGTTTCTTGACCATAACCGGGTTTGCAACCCATGATTGGTACTTGACTTCTCGGAGAATGCCGGCTGATACAAGCTTTTCAACCTCTTGGCAGGCCGCAAGACTCCTCTCGGGTGCCAGGCTTCTTTTCTTTTGGACCACAGGCTTGACATCCGGTGGTATTCTTAACTCGTGCTCGGCAATGTCCTGAGGGATCCCTGTCATATCTTCTGGACACCAAGCGAAGACATCGCTATAATGTGTTAGCAGTTTTTTGAGATACGAAAGGGTTTCTTGTGAAAGGCTTGGATTGACCCTTATTCTCTGTTCAGGGTACTTAGGATTTATGATTAGCCTTTGCCTGTCTTCTTCACTGTTTGAGCTTTCACCCTCAACCATGTAAGCTTCTTGAGAGGGTTGCAGGGTTGCTATGCCCCTCTCGGTAGGGAATTTGACTGTACCATGGCCAACAGACACGGCCATGTAGAATGCACACTGCCCTGGTCTTCCAATGATCACGTCATAACTTGAGGGGATGTTGATAACCACAAAGGTGAGTGGTTGGACTCTTTCTTTCAAACCTTCGCTGAAACGAACATTAAGTGTCAGTTGCCCTAAAATCTTGAGGGGTATATCGGCGAAACCTTTTATAGAGGTTCCATAGGGTTGAAGCCTTGAACGTTCTTCATTACTCAAATGGTTGAAGAATTTTTCGAACATGATTTCAGTAGCTGCCCCAGTGTCTATGTATGCCCTGTGTGTTTGCAATGTTCCTACAGTAGCTTCTACCACAAGAGGGCTAGAGAGAGGGTCTTTCTCCGTTGGGGGGAAACAGACACACTGAAGCTCCCAAGCTTCCAACCGCTGTCTTTTGTGAGGAACCCTTCCATCAAAATCCACCATATTGACTTCCTTGCCTTTTCCTTCAGCCATTTTGTCCCGGACTCCCTTTACCAAATGAGCTAGTTCTCCGGACTTAACAGCTTCTTCAATTCTTTTCTTGAGCTGGAAGCAATCATTGGTGTGGTGACCTTTTTCTTCATGAAACTCACAATATTGCGTGGAGTTCTCATTTTTTCTGCTCTTGGGGAGAGGTCTGGGAGGCCGAAAGTTTTGCTTGACTTCTTCCGTTGCGAGGATTTCTTGAGGGGTCTTCATGAGGGGTGTGAAACTTATGCCTTTCTCCCTGCTTGAAGGGTTCCGGCCTTCAAACCTTCGAGGGTCTGAACCCTTTGACCGCTTGTCATAGGAGTTAAAGTTTCCCCTTTTTCTAGCTGGACTATTGCTTCGCCAGCTGGACCCCCTTTTCCTTTGTTCTTGTTACACCCTAATTCGTATTAGACAAAAAGTCGCAGCGGAAATTCATGCCATAAAATTTTCTTCCTTTACAAACGTTTTGACTTACTTGAAGGTCCAATTTAAATATAAAAACATAACTTATCATTACTAAATTACATAAGTAACCATTCCCGTACAATCCGTCTTGTGACTCGGTCTTCGATCGCTACTCCTTGTGAGGTTAATCCGTGATTCGTACAACCTGCACTCACCACATTCATTCATACATTAGCACACATTATATAAACAAGATTTAATCACGAACACTTCACATATCATCATTTATCAAACTTTAAGCATTTCATCTGCGTATCCATTTCCTGGTGAGGCTTCAGTAATGTACCTGCATTGCTTTTCATTCTCAAGGTACACCGTTAGTAACATTAACACTCAACGTGTCTACATTATGCATACTTGCGTTCTTATTTTCAAACATACATTCACATCTACATAGATACATATCCTTCCTACAACTTTACATACATGCATACACTCACACATGTCTTTACACATACATACATACACAACTACATACGTACATACCTTCCCTATGTCTTTACATACATGCATACACTCATACATATCTTTATACATCCATACATACACATCTACATACGTACATACCTCTACTACATCTTTACATACATGCGTACATTCATACATATTCTCATACATACGTACATACACATCTACATACGTACATACCCTACCTACATCATTACATACATGCATACACTCGTACATATCTTTATACATACATACATATCTACATACGTACATACCTTAACGAACACGTATTAGATCACGTGTAACTCCTACATAATCATACATTATTTACATGGGTCTTAGACTTAGCTTTATAACCCATAAACATCTAAGGAACCATCAAAATCATGTTTGGAAGGTCCGCTGTAGTCCACGGATAACAAACCGAAGCCTACGATCCATAAATCAACTTAGAAACAAGATTTCAGCTTTTGAGACCTTGGGAGGCCGTCGGCGACGGCCCCTAGGGTCGTCGGCGACGGGCCTTGCATTTGCCCGTAGCCAGAAACACCCGTAGACAGGTAGTTAACCCGTCGGAGGAAAAATGGTTTTCCCTTGCCCGTCGGCGACGGGTCCCCTACCCGTCGGCGACGCCCTCTAGTTTTTGCAGTTTTCTGCAGATTCGTTTCGTCGTCCGTACGCACTAAAACGCGCGTAACTTTTGAACCGTTTACCCGTTTAACCTCCCGTTTCTTCCTACATGCTTGTAAATTCACATTCTATCATATGAACTTAAAATCCCACATCCGGATTAAGGAAATTCTTAGCTTACATGCGTTCGGCTTATTATCATCTTCTCATTATTTGACCCGTTCGTGCATTTATCAACAAAATATGTTTATTTGACCTCAATCTCATATGAACTTAATAATTTCATTGACGCCTATCATAAAAGGTTAATTTCTCGGATGCCTAGCATCCTCTTAACCCACTTTCGCTTAAAGCTCATTTTTGACCCGTTATGGGTATTTGTGCATTAAATGGTCTATGACATAACAAGACCATACTCTACGCTTTCACACATGACCAACACATTACCCTAATCGGTTCACTTGTTTCCAATAGACATTCAAGGTCGTTTGCCCGATATACTTATCAAGGGCGTTTATGTCAATTTCGCTCTATCCTTAACAACAAAGGAATTCCTTACATAAGTAACGAATCCTCCTATTTAGCTAAAATTCTTAATCTCACTTACCTTGCTCGGATAAAAGCTAAGATCCGTTTAATACTCATTTACATCATACAATTCATTCCTAATTGACCTCAATTATCACATTTAGTTAAAATGCATATAACTTTACATAAACAACTAAGAAGTGATTACGGAATCACTTACCTCATGCATCCGTGTTCCCATTCGTTCCTTGCCACTTCTTGACCCGTTAGCCTTCCGTGCCTGATTCCGTCTCGACATGATTCCTATACTTCCATGTCATCGAAATCACGCTATCATTAGCATACTCATTTGTACATGATAACAATCGTATCAATCCCATATTTCACACTTAACTTTCATTAACCATTTCTAACAAACATAACTCATATAATCATGTCCGTATACGTTTAACTCATGTAACTCATCATGTCATTACATTTAACACGGATTGCTATTACATGTACCATACGACTTCTCATCAACCTACATTTACGACAACGAGTCAACTCATGTTTCTTATACTTAGTTGACTTTCAAAAGTCAACTACCAACCATACATAACTATCGACTTATCAACATATTCCCGTAACATCATAATCGACTATACGGACGACACTATATACATTTTATCATTCACTTGATGTACGTACTACCTTTTAAGCATAACGTACAACTTATTCATACACAATCTTCTAAATTCATACATAGTTCATCAAATGCTTCTACAATTCAACATGGGGTATTTAAATTAAACATCAAACATGTTATCATCACATTTTATTCACTTCATCTAACAACAATTCATCATTTCTTATCCCATATCTTTAAACATTCACACACGTGTATGATTCCAAACATTATTAACATAAGTGAATCATCAATTTACATTACATCATCTAAAACCCACTTCATAACTACTTGTTAATCACTTACAAGTGATCTAATCTTAAGTTCTTCATAATTCATCATTCATTTGATAAATGTACTACATTGTAAGCATAGTGTACAACTAGTTCATGCATATCATTCTAATCTCATACACAATTCATCAATTTCTTCCTTCTAATCAACATGGATCATACATGCATGAACATCAAACATACTAGTATCACATTTCTTTTAATTCCTCTAACAAGAATCCATCATACAAATAAAAATACATCAACATTCAACAAGAATTAGACATGGATGATGATTCAAATCATCATTCTTACCATAACTAATGGGTTTCACCCTTAAACATCAAATTAACCTAATTCATGCATAATCCATGTTCCAAATGATGAATCTAACACATACTCATGCTCAATTTCATACAAATTCGTGATTTACAACATAACCCATTTCATGCATCATCACCAATCTAGAATCTAAGACATACCTTACGATCCCCTTGTGAAGGTGATCATTAATCTGTGTTTGGTTATGAATTTGAGCTTCGTTTAGCCTTCCAATTTGAGGGAATAGATGAAGTTAGGGTTCTTGGCTCCATGGGAGCTTCCTGCTCTTTCACGAACACACTATGTGTGTTTGTGTGTGTGTTTTGTTATTTAGTAACCTAACTTTCACCTTATTCCATTTAACCCCTCAATGTTTGCCACTTAAACATGTTTGGCACAACTTTCATCTTCTACTTAGTTTTTATCATACACTTTATTAGGTTAAATAACCTAGTCATTTATTTCTTAATGTACCATAGCATAACATTTAACGAATATAAACATTCGGGTTTTGGGGTGTTACAGTTCTTTAATGTCTACTGCCTCCTCTCCCCGAATGTGGGCTTCAGCCCTCTCGAGAGCTTCTTCCAAGGTCTTGGGCAGGGATTTGTTGAAATCTCTTGTGAGATATTTGGAGGTGATGGCATTCATGAAACCAGCCACTCTCATCTTTTCGTCTGCCCCTACATAAGTCAAACCTTCCTTCTTGTATCGTTCAATGAATGCTCGGAGACTTTCATCATCACGTTGTTTTATTTGGAAGATTACTGTTGCGTCTTTAACATATCGCCTTTGTTGGGAGAAATTGGCCAGAAAACCCTTGCTGAGGTCGTCAAAGCTTCGAACGCTTCGAGCAGGTAAGTCGTTGTACCAGATTCTGGCTGATCCAACAAGGGTTTGCATGAACATTAGGCAACATTCAGCGTTTGACCATTTCTCTATCCTTGCTGCTCCGGTAAAGATCTGAAGATGGTCCTCGGGATCTTCAGTCCCATCGTATGTTTTGATGTGAGGAGGCATCTTGATCTTTGCTTGGAAATCATAATCAGCTATTTGCTGTGAGAAGCATGAAAGGTTACTTGGCTTATATGGTTTGGCCAAGTCTTCTTCAGCCCCTGCACCCACATTATTGCCATTGCCGTTGTTTCCCTGAGTGGCTAGCACCTGATTAATAAAGTGTTGTCACGGGAAGTTGGCCATCATCTGGGTTATCATCGTGGGCATGAGGTTGAAGCCTTGAAGGCTTCCGGGTGCAACTGAGCAGCTTACTCCAAAGGGAGTACTCATAACAGCACTTTGTGCCAAGGGGAGCACGGACAGGGCTTGCTCCCATGTGGTTGTCGTAGATGCTAGAAAGCTTGTTACTGGGGACTATAGGAGCTGGTCAAGAGTTAGCTCATGTCCCATAGGAGCACCACTAGCAATCGGTTGGGAAGAGAAGATGGGATGCACTGTGGGATTCGTCATTGTAGATAGATATGGGTGAGGGTTTGCAGGATTACTGGGACCAGCCTCATTTCTAGTTGTAAAAGGAAGGGGAGGAGGTCCAGGAGACAACGTTGGTTCCGGCTCGTCATAATCTAGGCGGATTCTCACCCCCTTTTCTCTTTCTTTATTCACATGTTGGTTGAGGAGAGATCTCAATTCCAGGAAATTGTTGGCGACCCCTTCGGGGGTAAGTTCAACACGCGCCGGGGTGTCAGAGACACCGACATTGGGAGAAGGAACTCCGGATCTGGACGGAGTTGGTGTGTTGAAGGTGAGGAACTCGGGTGTGCTCCCCGGGGTTGAGAAAGAAGTTGGTATAGCCACATGAGCTTGGCTACTACCCGGGGTAGAGGTGTTTGGAACCTGATTTACTTCACCCGGGGATCCACTTTCAGACATGATGATTTTTAGTGAAGAGAGTTACACTACTAGGTCTTTTTGAGGAGAAATAGCGGCGCAGCCCCACGGTGGGCGCCAACTTGTTGATACAACAAATAAGAGACCAAGGATGGTAGCTGGGCTGGTTAGGCAAAAGGGTTGAAGGGTTCAACTTTGCCTAACGCAGGTCGTGGGGTCCCCCCACGTTTGCAAGACGTGGAAGGAGGTTCACTAGTTTATTGTTGTTGTTTGCTGAAGTTCCTCCTCTGAAGTTTATTCAGATTCGGATATTGGAGCAAACGGAATGTGTGTGTTGGATGTGAAAGCGAGTGACTCGCATAAAGCAAGTACTCAATATGAATGACCAGAGTTTAAGGGAACAGGCCTGGCCAAGAATGTTTTCTGAAGTAAATGAAGTGTCAATTTATAGGAGAAGACATCTCCCAAAGAAGAATGCATTTGACTAGTGACCTTGCTTGCAGTGAGGGGCTTGCCCTTTCGGGGGTTAAAGCCTTTTGACCCCTGGATAATAGCGTGTGCTCTGCAGACCTTCGTTGCTTTTGCGGCTGGCGAGTTGGTGGAGCTGTCCGGAGATGTGACTTGTTTACTGTTCCTGTATTGCTTTACTTCATCTCCTCAGCTTTTCAACCGTTGAACCATTTAACCCTTTGAGCATTTGCATATTTAGTCATTTTATTTAGTCTTTAGCTACCCCTGTCATCACTTTCTTTTGCAATTCTTACAGTAAGGTGTAGAGGTAGAACCTATATTTTTCCCACGATTAAAATTTCCAGAACGAAATTCTTGTGTGAGTTTCTGGGTTAGGTTCCTCCTTTGATCTTCTTCTCGGGTACGGACTAATTCATCTGTCAAGGTATTTGCTAGTTCTACAGCTTCTTCTATGGTTTGAGGTCTAGCTGCCTTGACTACATGTCTTATCTCCCCAATTAATCCCCAGATATAACGGGAGATTAACACTGGTTCAGGTGAAGCAAGAGTTGGCACTATTCTAGAATATTCAAAGAATATTTTAGTGTATCCCTTACTATCCACACCAGTCATCCTAAGGTTTAAAAATTTGTTTGCTATCTGTTCCTTCTCTTTGGGTGGGCAGAATTTCCTTTCTACCTTGTTCTTAAATTCTTCCCATTCCATATTGTAAGTTTTATTGATTGGAGGATCGTGTTCCACCATTCTAGTGCTGAATTCTTAAACAAATTAGAAGCAAACAATATCTTATCTTCTTCAGCACACTTGCTTATTCTTAAGACTGCCTCAGTCTTCTCTATCCAGCGTAGGGTTGCAATGCCCCCTTCGTTGCCCGAGAATTCCATTGGTTTACAAGACCAGAATTCTTTATAAGAACAACCGTAAGACACGGTTCTTCTTCTTTTGGAAATGGGCAATTAAAGTACAGGTACATTGTTTATACTGTTTTCGGGTTCGATGGGTCGCTTACTGCTATGCTTACTTTTATTATTCGCTACTTGAATAGTTTGAATAATAAATGGCATTGCATCTATGATTCCTTGTGCCACTATATGTTGAACAACACTATTATCCATTTGGTTTCCATTGTTATTGATGCTCAGATTCTCATTAACCACGTTAATGTTACTCTGGTTATCATTATTCAGATTTCCTTAATTTCCTTCGTCGGCCATCTGAATTTTAAACATTTACCAATCATTAATAGAATAATTAAATAGTTTAAGTAACAACCACATAATACACATATGGGTCAAAAATGTCGTGCATTGCGACTTTACTCTTTTTGCTATAGTAGGCGTCAAATACACACTAGAACAGAAATTAAAAATTACAATACTACTATGCCTCGTTAACCACAGAGTGGTCTATACTACGATAGATTTATTATTATTACACATATTTTATTTATTATTATTACCAACTTTATCACTTCCTTCAGGGATATGGATTTCCCCTGAAATCCATCTGACGCTCATCGTATTTCCATACGAGTCGCTCTCCCACCTGTCGTATTCTCTCACTATTTTCTAGAATTTCCTCGCCAAATGTCCTAAGTTCTTGTACGTTTTCTGCACTCATTGGGGGTGCAGGTTCTAGGACTGGGTTCGGAATCTGGGGTGCGGGTTCCTGATATGGGGGTGAAAGTGCCTGAAATCGGTAAGGATCTTCTAAGATCTCCCTAATGTAGTCATCATGGTAATAGGGATCTAAAAGTCCATACCTGGATAGGCTCCTATGTTCTGTATGGGTGTGTCTTCATGTATCGGGTAACGTTGCACAAAGTCCCTATTATCATCTCACCAGGGGTCGTAATTTAGGTCTAGGGGGTTTGGTGCTTGTACCCTAGGGATTTCCTCTGGGTTGAAATCATGCATCTCTACTTGGTTTTCAGGGTTTTCTATCTCCATGGGTTGGTCTGGGTTTAGTGGTTGTGGGGCTGCTAGTTGTTCCAGACTTGGGTCAGCAGCAGTTGTAGCTAGAATATGGAAATTGGCTAGGCTTCTATTAAGCATATCCTGTGTATGGGCATATGTTTTTCGCTTAACGGTTGCTAAGGCTCTTTGATAAGTGGTAAAATACACATATTTGTCCCGTGTAAATTGTATAATTATTGTATAAGTTTTATTTATTTTTATTTAGTTTTAGTATTATATTATATTATTTGGTGTTTTGACAGGTTCTAGTGCAAATGGAGTGAAAATGAGTAATTAGTAAATTACCAGCCAGTTGGGTAGAGTGGAGGGACCCGAATTAATTAATAAAGTTGAAATCTTGGAGGGCCAAACTGAATCAAGCTAAGGGTTGTTTAAAAATAGTTTTTGAAACTTAAGGGTCTAAAATGTCAAAAATCTCAAAGTTGAAATTAATTCATGATCTAAAATACTTGAACGTAAATTAGAGCATGTTGGGCGAAATTTGTGGGCCATGAAAGGCTTGAGTTCAGCCAATTCAATTAAATTCATGTTTTGGGCCTTTTAAAATAAGTATTAATATAGTGTTATTAAAACCCTAAATAAGAGGGATATATGGAGGGGAATATTTTTACTTGGACGACAAGGTGGAGAGGCAGCCAATTATATTTAGAGGGCGGCTGTTATTATATATTGGAAGACATCACGGCTGAGGATATTCTGGACGCAAGCAGATATCACGAAGGACGAATTCAAAAGGTTATTATTCTTTGGAGTGGAGTTCGATCAGCAGGGAGAAGAAGAAGGGTTCAAGGGTTAAAGCAACGATCAAGATTTAATCCCGGGTTTGTAAATAATTAATTTATTAGTTTCGATATACTTTTTGTTATCAAACTTGATACTATGAATTGTTTGTTATTTGAGACTTGTTTCTTGTTCTTGGTTATGTTCCTTGGCTAATTTTCTTTAACTACCTAGGCATGACAATTGTTTAATTAAAGTTTGGATTTTTATTCGGTTTTTAAGTGGTTTATGGATTTTCTTGTATTGTAAAGGCTATGGAATTTTAACTTGGTGTATATGCATGCTTGATATTTGTTTTATCGTTATTTATTGCTTCGTATTTATCACATAATAGGGTTGTGCTAGGGTTCTTGATTTAGGTGAGTGTCTATATCACATAATAAGTCATTAATCCTTTAGGGTGAAAAGTGCACAAGCAACCTTAGAAGTAATATTCGGTAATTTAATAAAATCAAGTGTTCTGCTAATCTTGTCGTTGTGAGGCTCGTGGTTATTAATAGGTCTTGGTTTGGTTTATAGCTAGGTCTAAGAAATTGGTCTAGTCCTTAAACAATCTCTTGTCTATTAAACCAAGATTAAAACCCATAGTTGCCTTAGACTTTCGCGCTGTGAGGTAGATCGTCTTATTTAGGCACTTTCAAGAAGTTAGAGGACTGTGAGGAAATCTAAAAACCGGTAAGCGTAACAGCCTAGGTAGTGCCACAAGAATCACCTTGAGATGGATTGAGGGGCTTAGTTGGTATCTTAATAGGTTTAGCATCTAAAGATCCCGGTTCCATACCACAAAACTATCGAGTAGAAATCCATTCTGAGTTAAACCTGCGTCTAGCCTAGGTAGTCTTCATCGCCACTGGTTCAAGTCTTCGTCCGAGTTCGTGTTTAGTTAATTTAGCTAATCTAGTTTAGTCATTATTTGCATTATTTAGGATTTTTTAGAAACCCCCCTCAATCAATAAACAATTAGTTAAGTCGTGTCAGTCATAGTCTAAATAGAGTCTTAGCGTAATCCTTAGAGTCTCGTGGGTTCGATACTCGGACTTACTGTAGCTATACTGCATTGATCGGTACACTTGCCGGTTGTGTGGTTTAGTTTTAGATCGAGTCTAAGTTTATAAATTTAAAGCTTAGAGTGTCTAGATTAGGGTTAATTTTAGTTGTTTTTATTAAACCACTTCGAGCACATCACTCTTTGCTGTTGCAACTTTCGCATTCTTTTCCTACGCGCAAATGCTTCCTTACTGAACCATCCTCGTTTCTTATGAGGGAATGGCTCTTCTGACTGAGCTTTAAAGGCAAACATCCCTTCTTCCTGATCAGCAGAATCCCCAGAAAGGGCAGGCTGTGAAGAGGTACCTTCACTCCTAGGTGAATCAGACAACTGACGACACATGTCTGAGGGTCCTTGATCACTCATACTGTAAACTAACAAATAGTCAAATAACACATAACAAATAAATACAATTATGCACATATTTTCGTAATTTATTTCCTAACACAAAATTTAGAATTTAAGTGTCAGCATAACACTTCTTTGGCTTAGACCAGTGGCTAGGCTCTGATACCACCTTCTGTCGCAACCCCCGATCCCTTATCTGTCCCGTGAACGGGCGGACGCGAACTCAGAGTTTCGGTGGTATCAGCTTGTTAATTTGGCAGCGGAAATTACATCAGGACCGTAGTTAGGAAATATTTATCAGAGTAAAACCACTATATTTGATATTAATAATCACATGGGTAAAACCCAAGTTTCTTATTACAATACGTTTATAGGGATAAACCCTATTTTATTGAATTTAAAACATCGTCTTTTAGGTAACTTTTATAGCCACATTTTTCCCAAGCCTTCAGTGCTCTCCAGCTGGCTTTTTACTAATTGTTTGTCACATTGTGTTACCTGAAACGCGTTTTAAAAACATTTGTCAGTGGGAAATACTGGTGAGTGAATCCCAGTTTAATCAAGAAATATTTTATCAATTAAAACAGTATTGAGAGCGATCACATTGTTTATTTCTACACAATTACTCATTCAGTACTGTCAATCCTGACTTGTGGGTCATATTACACATTGGCTAAATCATTGTCCAATGGTAACGTACTGTCATCCCGACTTACTACTCGCAGTAGTAAATTTTGTATACAAAACCCCAACATACCGGCAGTAATTGAAGAACTACAAAAACTCAATCACCGCTTAATCACATTGTAAAACAATTAAGGTTTTGTAAAATATTACAAAAAGGTTAACAAAAAGAGGATAAACTCACATTACTATCTTAGACTTCTCGTAAGGGTTTCCTGGGAATAATCTATAATTTACACAAATGTACATAGGTTAGTATCATAACCCTTTGAAAATATTAATGATACCCTCCCCGAGACGACATTCCAACAACTACGTCGGGCAGAACCATGACAGTTGTTACGGAACCCTAAATCAATCGGGTAGCGTATCTATTACAAAACTGGGGTTATAATACTTACAACGGGGAAGAACCTTGCTAATTAGGGGGTATAATACTTGAATATTATGCCTATATCTTCAGAAATTCGCTTAAGAAAGAAAAGAAATGAACGAGGAATACTGAAACCCGATGCCTGCTTATATAGTTGCTGAAACTTGGGTCTCACGTGGCCCGCGTAAGAGTAGGCAAGAGCCTACGCGGCCCGTTTCAAACCTCGGTCAACGCGTAGCTCGTCCGGATCACCAACTAGACTTGACACGATGATGACACGTGTCATCACCGGGCTTCGCCACTATTTTGATCTCATGCGGCCCGCGTAAGTGTTAAGGTTAGTTTACACGGCCCGCCTTAACTTATAATTCACCGAAATCAGTTTTAAGCCTTGATACCGCCCGCGTGAGGGTTGGGGTGGGTCTATGCGGCCCGCCTCAGCTTAAAAATCAGATTTTATATTTTATTTTTGATGCTATACTGTATTTCGGGCTCGGTTTTCACATACGGGGTGTTTTTAAAGACATATTGAGAAAATTTAAAATATACTAGGGTGTCGGAAATATTTGAGAGTGTTGGTTTTACTGAGGGTTGTTACAGTACAACTGTGGATCACTGATCACATGTTTTTTGTCTATTGTTTTAGTATAACATCATGTACCTTGTCAACAAGCGTGGAGCAACCGTCAATTGAAGAACGAAGAACAAAACAAAAGATGAATGCAGATTGCAAGAGAGTGAAGAATTCGTATGATGACTGATGATGATCTGTGTGTACGTAAATTAGGTATTGTATTGAATTTAGTATAAAAGTGAAAAGTCAGTCCAATAGAATAACAGGCCAAAGCCTAGTCGATTTGGTATCGGTCCACTTATGTTGTACTCGGGTTTTCCCTTTTGTGGCCCGGAACCGACCCGGTACCCGACTTTTATGAATAATGGGAACCGACTAACTACCCTATATGTTATATCCCGGTTCGGTTTCGGTTTTTTATAGGGTCGGTTCTCAGTTATTTTCGGTCCGACCCTATTTATGCTCACCCCTAGCTCTATTTGGATCTTGGATCAAACATTGTTGATGTTGACCTCTAGTCATTTCATTAAAAACAAAACACACACAAATATATATATATATTAAAAATTAAATCGAGTCAACCGAGCCGAACCGAACTGAGCGGACCTTTGCTCGTGCTCGGTTCGTTTACAAACCGAACCGAACCGATCTGAACCGAGCATTTTTTCAATCGAGCTGAATCGAACGAGCATTTTTCAAGCGAGCATCAAACGAGCGTCGAGCGCCGAGCAATTTGAACAGCCCTAGTCTAAATGAGCTTTTATTTATATATTTTTTGTTTAATACAGTTATATGTGAACATATATAAAAAATAATTAAATGAACAATCTTATCTTCTGATACTAATAAATGAGTGTAAATAATGCCACATGACATCTAATATTAAGAAAGAATTATAAATAATGCCACATGTCATTTGCTCCTTTAATCTTACAACTTTTTTTAATTTAATTTATGAATATCACTTTGAGTTATCTTAATCCCTATTATATTATAATAAATTTTATAAAACATCATCAAATCTCTTCTCCTAATATTCATATTATATATAAATTATATCTTCATTATAATATATACTAGAGAAAAATGCAATTTGCGTTCCTGTGGTATGTGTGAAACATCAACCTGACCCCCTAAATTCATTTTTTGGTTTTTTGAGCCCCTGAGCTTTTAAATTCATAACAATTTGAGTCCCTCCATTACACTTCCGTCTGTTTGACTGTTTGACAATTGTGAAATGTCCTTTATACCCTTAATGATAAACACATATAATCCTTAATTCCCTAAATTGATCAAACTGATTCATAACACAACTGATCTCATACGAACCCTAGAACCCTAATTCCCAAATCGATCGATCCAACCTGATCTATTGTGAAGATGTCTCAAAAATCCGCTGCAAGCTCCAACAAGAAATCATCTCAGGGCGGGGAAGCTTCTCAATTCCTCTGTTTATGTGGTGCAGCGACTTGGTACAAGGTTTCAAAGACTGAAGCTAATCCAAATCGATGCTTCTTATGCTGTGTAAGTTAAAATTATAGAAGAAAGATTGAAGTTAATTATATGGTTATTTCCTGATTGATATGTTTTTACAGAAGAAAGATTGTGGTTTTATACGGTGGGCTGATACACCTTCATCTCCACCTTCATATTCATGCTCTGGTTGTGAGAAGGTAATACCCGTATTGTTAAGGAGCATGGAAAACAAAGATGATTTGGCAATTAAGAAAGCTAAGGAAGTGATGTTTTTGAAGATGTGTTTATTGTTTACTTGGTTAATGATTGTGGTGGTTTATGTGTATTTTTAGTTTAATGTAATGAATGTTGGTTATGTGTCTTTTTTTTGTTAATGTAATGAATGTTGGTTATGTGTCTTTTTTTGGTTAATGTATGAATGAACATTGAACAAGTTTAGTATCAGTTTAATGCTATGAATGTTGCCGTTGATGTGTAGAATAACGAATTGGTTGAGGAAGTGGCTGACAATGAGATGGACTTAGTGTCGTCTGTGCTGAATGAGGAGTGGTTTGATGACTATGATGCTGTGATAGAAGTGTTGAAAGCAGAGTATGAAGCGTCTCTTCCAGATCCAGCAGCGGACTACGACTCAGAAGAGTTGGAATGGGCTAGGTGGGAATGTGCAGTTCAACCACCGGAGGATGATTGGTACTTCTGCAGTTAATCTTCTGACTCCAAATGGTCAAATGATGATGCTCATTGGAAGTAGATTGTTAGGGTTTTAAATGTTTGTATTGACCGATTGGATGAGACTCGACATGTGTTTGATACGTTTAATGAAATTTAGTTGTGGTTGAGACTCAATGTGTTTGATACATTAACTGCATAAACTGCATTAACATATAGTTGAACTGCAGAAACATAAACTGCAGTTGAACTGTGTTACCAAGAGCAGTATAAACTGCAGTTAAACTGCATTAACTTATACATAAACTGCAGTTGAACTGCATTAACTGTATAAACTGCAGTTAAACTACATTAACTTATACTACAGTTAATTGTATAAACTGCAGTTAAACTGCATTAACTTATACATAAACTGCAGTTATCTGCAGACTGCAGTTGACCATAAACAACTCTTTATACATAAACTGCACTTGACAGGTCTTAAACCATACATAAACAAGTCTTATAGTAGCCACTGCATAAACAGGTCTTAAACCATACATAAACATGTCTTAAACCATACATAAACAAGTACTTCACAAAACATAAACAAGTCTTAAACCATTGAAATCATTGAAATCAACCTAACTAAGCTTCACTCGAACTTGGTGCACCTTGTGTTGCAGTTTGAGATTCTTGAACATTCTCCCCTCCCTGGCCCTTGCATGTCCTACTGTTGTGACCCAAGGTTCCACACTTATTACACTTTCCCTTCCTGGTTTTGTTTTCTCCACCTGCAACTTGATCCTCACTTGGTGCATGTACAACATTCTCCCCACCCTGCCCTTTGCATGTACTACTGTTGTGTCCCAAATTTCCGCACTTGCTGCACTTGGTTGTATTGCCCTTCCTGGTCATTTTTCCCTCACTATCAAAATGAGCTTCAACTTCAGCCTCACCAACTGATTTCTTTCTCTTCTTTTGTGGCCTCCCAACCTATTTTTCATTATACTACAATTAAAAATAGAAAAGGTAAACTGTTATAAATGAGATTACCTATTAAAAACCACTAACCTGCTTATGGTGTTTGGGAGGCAGAAGTGTGGTGGGACATTGTGAGGGTATCCAATTCTCAGGCCCGGGAATTGGATTAATCACATTCTCATAAACCTTCTTCCATGTGGATAACCAATACACTTCATCAACCAATTCTTCGGCACCCCTATCCTAATATCATTCCTGGCCATATCATTGATAGCAGCCACTGCATGTTTACATGGCATGCTAGTTAAATCCCACTTTCTGAAGGTGCATGTTCTATTATTCATATTAACAACACACTGGGATCTTGAGCTATTCACCTACACAAAATCAGTATCCAACATTGAAATGGTCAAACTGCAATACAACTAGTAAAGGGTCTTATGACAAAAATACACATACCTGGTACTGTACTGCATCCACCATTAAAACATTGAGTTGTGAGGCTTCTTCTTTGATCTTATTAAACGCTTCTTGAGCATGAGGAGTTAATGGACCATGAGCTTTAGCTTGAATCTTCTTTACATTCACAATTCTTTTGGTCATGTACACTCTTATGAACTCTAAACATGTGATTACAGGTTTGTCTCTAGCTCCTATCAACTGCCTATTGAACACTTCACATATATTATTCAACAATATGTCACATTTGGCCCTACCTGAAATGTGTGCTTTTGACCAACTGCTTGCTAGGATATGTGATAGCTTTTCATGGAAACCAGGCTCTGCAATCTTCATTTCCTCCATTGACTTTTCAAAATATGGCATTGATGTCTTGCATGCTACTCCCCACAACAAGTTTTTGTACACATCACCTGGCCAATCCTTCTTCAGATTCTGGTGGATATGTCTTAAACAGAACCTGTGTTCAGAGCCTGGGAACACTTTGGATAATGCAGGCAGTAGTCCCTGCCTCAGACAATGTAAGTTAGATATGATAAAATGCCATAAACATTTAAATGATAAAATGCCATACCTTTTGCCTATCTGAGATGAAAGTGAATTTGGTACTGTCTGCTAAGCCAAGATCATCTTTGAGTAATTCCAAAAACCATTCCCAAGATTTAAAAGTTTCAGCCTCCACTAAAGCATATGCTACAGGATATATACCGTTGTTGCCGTCTACACCAACTGCAGTAAGAATCTGTCCAGGAAATGGACCTTTCATAAAACATTCAACTAGTCCCAATATTTATCTACCACACATCTTGAACCCCCTCATAATCGAACCAAAACAAACATAACATCTCTTGAATTGCCTAGTAGGAAGACTAGGGTTAGCACAGGGTTCAGTATCTATTTTAATTGTGCTACCTAGATTTGCCCTCAACAGTGCTTCACAATAAGACCTTAGGATACCATACTGCTCTCTATAATCTCCAATGATCCTTGTTGTAGCATTCTTTTAGCCCTAAACACTTTCTGGACTAAAACATTCACCTGATGGTTCTTCACAAGCATATCCTGTATGGCTGGCAAAGGCATGTCAGGGTTTGACTCGATCATGGGTTGGATCTCATTCGCTATCTGAGACATGGTGTACATGCCCACTTCTCTTGTTTGGAGGCAATGATGTTGTGAGGTAATGGTTTTCACGCACCAAGATTCCTTTTCAGTTCTCCTGGAGATATGAACCACCCAAGGACAAGTGGGCTTCAAGTGACTTTTATCTTGTTTTAACCCTAGCCCTCTAAATTTACTATTCTGCCCCTCACCAGAACCCAAAGTAGGATTAGTCCCAAGACAAATAACTCTGAACCTCAACTTATCATTTTTTAATATATAAATCTACCTTCTACTATTAACAGCATATGACTTAACCATGTCATTCAACTGTTGTTTATCTGGTATTAATTGACCAATTGAAAATGGGAGGTATGAGTCACTAACATGACCTGTATTTTTTCTCTTCTTCCTTACCTTCTTCGCAACCTTGTCCAGCAGTGTACAGTTATCATCTTTATCACTAAAATCCTCATGATCACAAGTTACATATTCCTGCCTAAGTTCTTCTTGACTATTCTCATTTCTAGCATCCTTAATTGTCTCATTGACTTCATCAGGATCAAAGTCAACACATGCCTTGAACTGACTCATATCTACTTCATAATCAAACACTGGATTATCTGGTTCCTGATCAAATGTGTAATCTGGATCGTCTTCATCACTGTTCTCTTCATCACTACTTTGTGACTCACCCTCAGAAACTGCCTCGCTACTTTGTGACTCACCCTCAACCACATTATCTAGTAAAGCCATGCTCATTGCAGTTGAATCCTTGATTCTAGAGTCTCCTATTTCAACATACAAATATACTAACTTGCATCCTTTTCTAAGTTGGGCATACACATACTCTAACTGATCATCACCAGTCAAGTGTCTAAGACCAAAATCCAAACACACATTAGGATCTTTAACAAAATAATTGAACACATCATCTATAGAGTAACCTATATCTTTCAGCATTTCACGAAGAACAGCAATACTTAACTTTTCAAACTCAACCCAGTCAATGTAACTAACCTTACCGTTGACATACTCCCTTCCTGGATAATCAGTAAACTCACCTCCATGGTTAATCTTTATAAAAAATAGTCTGGGTTCATTCCATGTTAACACAAATGATCAAAACATCAAACTCATTCTCAAAAAACCGAAAACAGACTATACCCCTGAGGAGGAAGACATAATCAACTTACCATATATTGTAAGATTAAATATATTATGTAACAATATTTAATCTATAGCCATTATAATCATTTACATAACAAAGATCAAAATATATAATAACCTATTATTTAAATTAGTTGGTAATTGTTGATGGACCATATTACCCTTAGTAACTAATTAGGTTTCCTCCTGGGTGCTTATATAAGGAGAATGATATGGAGGTTAAAGGGTTACTCAGTTTCACACCCCATAAGCCTAACATCAAATTTTCGTCCTCCCTCTCCAAACCGATATCCCTTTTTGGTTTTCTCTAAGTCCCCATCATTAGTCAGCATCCTAAGGAGGAACCAGATCACAATGACAAGTATGTCGAACTCCATTACTGGATTCTCCAACGCACTGTCTGCTGTAACAGGTATGATTTCATGTTTTCTTTATGTTTAGAACAGAACTGAACCAACATGTGGTATCAGAGCATATGTTGATTAGTCGGTTCTGTTTCATATTCATCATTCTGGAATAGAAATCATGAAAACAGAATTTTTTAATTAATTTCGTAAACATAACTGATGTTTTGGATCTTGGACTGAAATCCCTGTTTTCGGATAAAAGATCACTTATATGTTTGGTCGAAATCAACTGGATAATCTTATAACCGAAATCTGTTTAGAAGAGGATTAAAAAGTTCAGGTTTCGGGTTCCAGAATCATGTTTTATGTTTTAGGGTTCATCAAGTTCTTAGTTATAATTCGAAATATCCTTTATGTTTTGGAGTATGATTTGGATTGTTATATGTTTTTCCTGTTTTGATCTATTTTCTAATAAGGATTTTTTCGAAATTTTGTTAAAAGGATAAACATATTAAGTTTTTCGAAATTTATGATAAAAATAGATCAACATTATAATGGGAAAGTATATCACAATTCATAAATTTCGAATTGTCAGTTGTTATAACCACAAACAACAGAATCGCACAAATCAGATCACATGATAAGATGATCTGATCGCACTAACGGATCGCACAAGAACTAACGGATCGCACAAGGCCCTAACCGACCGCACAAGTTACTTGGGCCTAACGGATCGCACAAGTTACTTGGGCCTAACGGATCGCACAAGTTACTTGGGCCTAACGGATCGCACAAGTTACTTGGGCCTAACGGATCGCACAAGTTATTTGGGCTTAATGGATCGCACAAGTTACTTGGGCCTAACGGATCGCACAAGTTATTTGGGCTTAATGGATCGCACAAGTCACTTGGGCCTTATGAATCGCACAAGTCCACTTGGGCCTAACCGATCGCACAAGTTTTGAGCATAACCGATCGCACAAGTTACTTGGGCCTAACGGATCGCACAAGTTACTTGGGCCTAACGGATCGCACAAGTTACTTGGGCCTAACGGATCGCACAAGTTACTTGGGCCTAACGGATCGCACAAGTTACTTGGGCCTAACGGATCGCACAAGTTACTTGGGCCTAACGGATCGCACAAGTTACTTGGGCCTAACGGATCGCACAAGTTATTTGGGCTTAATGGATCGCACAAGTCACTTGGGCCTTATGAATCGCACAAGTCCACTTGGGCCTAACCGATCGCACAAGTTTTGAGCATAACCGATCGCACAAGTTACTTGGGCCTAACGGATCGCACAAGTTACTTGGGCCTAACGGATCGCACAAGTTACTTGGGCCTAACGGATCGCACAAGTTATTTGGGCTTAATGGATCGCACAAGTTACTTGGGCCTAACGGATCGCACAAGTTATTTGGGCTTAATGGATCGCACAAGTCACTTGGGCCTTATGAATCGCACAAGTTTTGAGAACGGGTGGTTTGCTATTAAATAAATGGTTTTGTAATTTACTTAGTTAATTTAATCAGAATCAGATAATGTTTTGCAAAACCAGAATAGCTTAACTTGAATGAGCTTTTGATATATCATTTCTGGCCAAAGCTGACTTGATACATCTACTTATCGTTCAAGTATTACGAAAGCTATGTTGTGTGTGCATCATAAGCATGAATGTATTAATTTCTGGCCAAAGCTGATTTAATTCATTCATAGATGGCATACTCAACAAGTGCATAACTAAAGTGATTGTTTCAATTTCTGGCCAAAGCTGATTTGTTACAACCACTTTGCACATATGCTTAAATGATTACACTTCTGGCCAAAGCTGTTTTGTTTTCGTTTAAGTAGAATTTTTTAGCTAAGTCTATTATTTTGATGTTAGTAATAGACAATATCACAGCTTCATAATGTAAAATGGTCATTATTTATGCCTGCCTTAGTTTAACGTGCCCTTAGATCACATTAGGACTTCTTCATTTGTATCATAACTTGCTCATCTTATTTCCACTATCAGCACCAAATTGCGGAATTCCACCTTTAACTGGTGAAAACTTTGCTGCATGGAAGGATGCCCTCATGCTTACACTTGGAGTGCTGGACTTTGATTATGCTTTAAGAGAGGATAAGCCAGCGGACCTTACTCCACAGAGTACTGCTCCTCAGCAGTTACTTCATGATAAGTGGACTAGAAGTAACCGCATGTCTCTCATGTTCATGAAGCAGTCCATTAATCACTCTATCAGAGGAGCTATTCCTGATTCTGATGATGCTAAAACCTACTTGGCTTCTGTGGAGGCTCAGTTCAAGGGGACGTCTAAAGCACACGCTAGTACTCTTATTCTCAAGCTGGTGACAACTAAGTATGATGGGAGGAGTGGCATTCGCGAGCACATCATGATGATGAATGACATGGCCAATAAGCTGAAGGGGCTGGAAATGGAAATCAGTGATGGTTTCCTTGTTCATTTCATCATTACTTCGCTTCCTTCGTCCTTTGAAGCATTCAAGATCAATTACAACACTCAGAAGGACAAATGGACGATGAGTGAGCTGGTCGCCATGTGCGTACAGGAGGAAGAGCGTATGAGGATGGATCGCCATACTGATGTTGCCAACTTTACTACCTCCAACTCTAAGAAAAGGAAGAACAATTATCAGAGGAAGGATGCTTCAAAGGTCCAAAGACCTAATTCTAATCCTAGTACAAGTGCAGCTTCCAGCTCTAAGAACTCCTTAGGCAGTATCCGCTGCAAGTTCTGTAAAAAGACAGGACACATGCAAAAGGAATGCCCTGACTTCAAGGAGTGGCTGGCTAAGAAAGGTAACGATTATTTTATGATACTTGAGTCCTATAATTTAAGTGTTCCTGCTAATTCTTGGTGGTTTGATTCTGGTTCTATGGTTCATGTTACCAATTCTACTCAGGGATTCCTTTCAATCCGGAAGCTGGAAAGAAACCAAAGAACGCTTAAGGTTGGGGATGATCGAGAATTAGAAGTGAAGGCCATTGGAACATTACAATTAGTTATGAAAACTGGTTTATGTATTAAACTTTATGATACCTTATATGTTCCTGAGGTAACTCGGAACCTTGTATCAGGACCAAAGTTAGACATGGACGGTTTTATTGTTTCCCATGGTCATCGCAAACTCTCTATCCATTATGATTCTGTTCTTTATGGTACTGGTATTCTGGATGGTGGTCTCTATAGATTAGAACTAGAAGATAACTTTTCCAAATCTTTGTTGTCATATAATATTAATGAATCACTCACAAAGATGGAAGAGAAACGAGACTTAGAAACTTCATCCATGTTGTGGCATCAGCGTTTAGGCCACATTTCAAAAGAACGATTAAATCGTCTTGTGAAGGATGAAGTCTTACCTCCTCTCGATTTCTCTGATTTTGGAACATGTGTCAAATGTCTTAAGGGTAAAATGACATTAGCGAATAAGAAAGGTGCCACTAGGAGCTCTAATTTATTAGAACTCATTCATACTGACATTAGTGGTCCCTACCAAATCGCTGGCATAACAGGACATACGTCATTTATCACTTTTATTGATGATTATTCTCGTTACATGTACTTGTATCTTATTAAGGAGAAATCTGAATCTCTAACAACTTTTAAAGATTATAAGGCTGAAGTTGAAAAGCAATTAGATCGTCAGATTAAAGTTGTGAGATCAGATAGAGGCGGTGAATATTATGGAAGACATACTGATGTGGGTCAAGCTCCTGGTCCATTTTATGAGTTTTGTAAGGGCCAGGGGATTGTGAACCAATACACCATGCCTGGTACACCTCAGCAGAATGGTGTCGCTGAGAGAAGAAACCGTACCCTTATGAACATGGTGCGCAGTATGTTAGCCAACACTAATTTACCATTATTCCTCTGGACTGAAGCGCTAAAAGCAGCTGTTCATATACTCAATAGAGTTCCTTCTAAGTCTGTCCCTAAAACTCCTTATGAACTTTGGACAGGAAGGAAACCGAGTCTTAAATATATGAAAGTATGGGGCTGCATTGCTGAAGCGAAACTTTACAATCCTTTCCTAAGGAAACTTGACCCTAAGACAGTTACCTGTTTCTTTATCGGGTATCCTGAGAACTCTAAGGGTTATCGTTTCTATTGTCCTTCCCATGTCACCCGTATTGTTGAAACCAAGCGTGCCGCGTTCCTGGAGGATTTCAAGGTCAGTGGGAGCAGTACCAACCCTTACGAAGAATTGCAAGAAGTACAAGACGCGGGGGGGAGAGACTCGTCGCTTACCATTACTCCGATTACTCCTCTTGTACCCAATGCAACTACTGTACCTGAAGCTACTGCACCAACTCCAAATTCACCTCTACAATCAGAACCCATTATACCTCATGACGAAGGCACATCAAACGCTCAAAACCAAGACAACGCTGAACCCGATAATCCACTCAGGAGGTCATCTAGGCAAAGAAGGCCTACTAATTGGGATGATTATGTTACCTACCTGACTGAAATGGATGCTGGAAAGCTCAATGATCCTATCTCTTACAATGAAGCCGTTAGCAGTGATCAGTCTTCTGAATGGAATAAAGCGATGATTGATGAGCTTGAATCCATGAAGAAAAATGACGTTTGGGATTTGGTAGAATTACCCAACGGAGCCAAACCCGTAGGATGTAAATGGGTATTCAAAACAAAACTGGATCCGAATGGGAACGTTGAACGCTACAAAGCGAGATTGGTTGCAAAGGGCTACACTCAGAAAGAGGGAATTGATTATCAAGAGACGTTTTCACCTGTCTCTCGTAAAGATTCATTAAGGATCGTCATGGCCCTAGTAGCTCATTTTGATTTGGAGTTACATCAGATGGACGTTAAAACCGCTTTCCTTAACGGAGATTTGGACGAAGATGTTTACATGAAGCAACCTGAAGGCTTTAAACCTGAAGGTCAGGAGCATCTAGTCTGTAAGTTGAAGAAATCCATTTACGGGTTAAAACAAGCATCACGTCAATGGTACCTCAAGTTTGATGAAGTCATGAAGAAGCAAGGTTTTATGAAGAATCAAATGGATCAATGCACCTACCTCAAGATGAGTGGGAGCAACTTTACTATTCTTGTCCTTTACGTTGATGACATTCTATTGGCAAGTAATAGTTTAGACATGTTGCATGAGTCGAAGCGGTTACTTTCGCATAACTTCGACATGAAGGATCTCGGAGAGGCTTCTTACGTCATTGGCATCGAAATTCACCGAGATAGACACAAAGGGATCTTAGGATTATCCCAAAGGGCCTACATAGATCGTGTCCTTACGCGTTACAACATGCAACAGTGCAAACCCTCCGTCGCTCCAGTAGTTAAGGGAGATGTTTTCGGTTCATTCCAGTGTCCGACAACAGAGGTTGAGAAGGAGCAAATGAGCCAGATACCTTACGCGTCAGTAGTCGGGAGCTTGATGTATGCTCAAGTCTGTACTCGCCCAGATATCGCTTATATTGCTGGAATGTTAGGCCGTTATCAGACCAATCCTGGTCTAGATCACTGGAAAGCAGCTAAGAAGGTACTTCGATATCTGCAAGGGACGAAAGACTATAAGCTGACTTATAGAAGAAGTGATCATTTAGAAGTGGTGGGCTATTCTGATTCTGACTTTGCCAAATGCAAAGATGACAAGAAATCCACTTCGGGCTATATCTTTATGTTAGCAGGCGGCCCTATCTCATGGAAGAGTCATAAACAACAGTTGACCACAACTTCCACAATGATGGCAGAGTACATTGCTGTTTATAACGCAACCTGTCATGGAATGTTGCTTAGAAATCTGATCACTGGACTCAAAATTGTTAATTCCATTTCTAGACCATTGAAGCTTTACTGTGATAATTCAGCTGCCGTTAGTTTCTCGAACAGTAACAGTTCGACTGGAGCTGGTTTATATCTCGATACAAAATATCTGTTCGTACGTGAACGAGTTGAGGAAAATAATCTTAGTATCGAGTATATTAGTACTAAGGATATGCTTGCGGATCCGATGACTAAAGGTCTCCCTCCTAAGGTTTATGAAGAACATGTTCGTAATATGGGATTTTGTAAAGACCTTATTTAAGCATATTGTACTAGCTTATGTTTTATGTTAATGAAATTTCCTCAGTTTGATTTTGTATGTCTCTTAGAATATGTTCAACCGGTATAATGGCATATTGACAAATAAAGTTACAAATCAAACAAAGGGCTTACGCGTATTTTGATCATAACGATTAGGTTTTAAATTAAGGCTATAGTATGATTAATGGGGGTCCTGAGTCGCATAATGATTCAACGGCTGTATTTTTCTGCTATAGTACTTGTTTAAGGCTAAAATGAGTGTTAACTCCTGATCAGGCTTATCTAATACTCATAGTAAATGATTACTCGGCTAAGTGGGAGAATGTAAGATTAAATATATTATGTAACAATATTTAATCTATAGCCATTATAATCATTTACATAATAAAGATCAAAATATATAATAACCTATTATTTAAATTAGTTGGTAATTGTTGATGGACCATATTACCCTTAGTAACTAATTAGGTTTCCTCCTGGGTGCTTATATAAGGAGAATGATATGGAGGTTAAAGGGTTACTCAGTTTCACACCCCATAAGCCTAACATCAAATTTTCGTCCTCCCTCTCCAAACCGATATCCCTTTTCGGTTTTCTCTAAGTCCCCATCATTAGTCAGCATCCTAAGGAGGAACCAGATCACAATGACAAGTATGTCGAACTCCATTACTGGATTCTCCAACGCACTGTCTGCTGTAACAGGTATGATTTCATGTTTTCTTTATGTTTAGAACAGAACTGAACCAACATATATATCTTCAGGATCGTAGTATTCACCTTGAGGACGAAATCGCCATATGAACACCATCGATTTGGGGGGTTTTAGAAGTTTCTCTCTGGCACAATCAACTGTCTTTGTTTTTGGTGGGACTAAATTAGGGCTTAATACTGAATTTTGGGGTTTTTAGAAGGGAAAGAAATCCAAAAGACGGTCTTACCCCTGGCTCAAACAGTCAAACAGACGGAAGTGTGACCGAAGGACTCAAACTATTATGAATTTAGAAGCTCAGGGGCTCAAAAAACTAAAAAATGAATTTAGGGGGTCAGGTTGATGTTTCACACATACCACAGGGACGCAGATTGCATTTTTCACTATATACTATGTACGTATATATTTTTGATTTGTTTTATTCGGATACTCGGAATATTTTAGAATTTCGCAATAAATGAATAATAAAATATTCCGAATTAGTATTAGCGATAAAAACAGTTAATATAAATTATATTATTGCAATTTCTCCGCGATAATTCATATGTTACTTTTATTCCAAAATATTGTTATTCATATATTTGCAACAATTTCCATAAATAAGCTTCACATAACTAATGGATAAGTGTAACATAATTTTTTTTTATTTAGAATTCTATAACCAAAAGCTTTTTAGCTATGTAACAACTTTCAATTTCGATAAGATTATATATTTATTTAGAGGTCTAAAGCACTTAGATAAGAATTTTATTTTAACTATTATGTTTATGATTAATCGTTTTGGAATTATTAACGGTCTAGAATTTTATGGAATAAGCATGAGAATATATTTATAGATTTAAATCACTATAGTTTGAAGTATATCAAAAAAATAATTTAGTTGTGTAAATTTGTGTACATCTTATTACAAATTACATAATTCTACCTTTGAATCCGTGTATTACACGGGGTCTATAATCTAGTAACTAATAAATGAGCTGAGTCTGAGCCACACGCGTGCTTTCGAACTACTTGTTTGCACCCATATACAGACACATACCACACACACACATATGGGTGCAAATGAGCCAAGCTACTCTTGAGCTACTTGAACTCAAGTCGAAAAAAATAGCTCGAAACAAGCCAAGCTTAAACGAGACTGAGCCCGAGCTTTGCTTATCGAGCTCAAACCAGCTCACGAGCCTAGGGGTGTGCATGGGTCGGTTTGGTTCGGTTTTTAGTATTAACAATAACCATAACCGCTAGTTTGGTTATGGAGTTTTGGTAACCATAACCATAACCAAACTTCGGTTATGGTTAATCGGTTATGAAGTCGGTTATGGTTCGGTTTTGGTTAATTTCGGTTAAGTAACCAAGCAAGGTTTGAAATAAATAGCGTTGTGCGCGATTTAAACTTAGCTTGAGCCTATTTTATAAGATAACGGAGACTAAACTTTTTGGTTAAACTACCGATTTAGAGTTTTTTTTAATAAGGTAATTCTCAAACAAAAACAATTATGGCCATAACACCTTAGTTCTTTATCAAAATAAATGACATCTACATCAACATCATTTTGTTACTAACATACTTTTATCTTAGTAAAAACCCTTTATGTGGTTTTGTAAAACACAAACCCATTATATAAAGTTAACATCACAAGTTCGGTTCGGTTTTGGTTATATCGGTTAACCAAAGCTTCATAACCATAACCATAACCGATTGAGCGGTTATACAAAGTTTCATAACCATAACCATTGGTTATAGTGGTTATCGGTTATTAGTGGTTCGGTTATATCGGTTATGGTTCGGTTATCGGTTATGGTGGTTAATTTGCTCACCCCTACACGAGCCTAAACGAGCCCATTATTTATATAGTTAATTATTAAATAATAAATGAACCGAGCTCGCGCTTGAAAAATTATCTACGAGCTGAGCTCAAGCTTGAGCCTTCAGAAGTTAAACGAGCTCGACTCGGCTCGTTTGCACCCGACACATATACACATACAAACACATACACTAACACCGTAACACACATATGCATACACATATGCATACAGTATCATATACAGAACACATACACGAACATACCCCACCCACATATGCACGCATTGCATTACACATACAAATACATACAATAAACATAAACTAACACACATCATCATACTCAGTAAATCCCATCAGTAGCAAATGCTAAGGTAAGATCTGAGAAGGGTAAGATGTCGACAACCTTACCTCTATTCCATAGGAATAGAGAGACTACTTCCAGTAAACTAACACACATACACATATATACACAATCACATTTTTTTAAATGAATATATACACTAACTGGTTTTCAAATCAAACCGTTCCCAACTTCCCATAGGTTCGTGTTTCACGCACCTCAAACCCGGTTCAGAACCGATCCAATCCAGCTACTCCACCAAACCGATTTATTCACAAACCGATCAAAGCGAAACTGATTCCAATTTGTGCATCTCCACCAACAACCACGATACTCGATAAATGAGACTTAACAATTATTGGTTTGTTCCGTAGAACTAACCTAACTTATGCAAACCTATTCCACGTTTCTTTTTTCTCTTGTCTAATTGTTGGTGGTTATTTAGAACATATAATCTTATAATCTCAAAAGGTATTACTAACTCTAAATTGAAGCAATTTAGCAGTGGCACATTCCCAAAAGCTTTAAACAATAACTGAGGTTTCTTAGAATTAGCAAGGTAAGGAAGGTACTATAAAAAGTTATTTCAATCTTTTGGATTATAACAAAGCCAAAGACTTGTGTTTTAAAGAATGGCACATTTTGCGGAATAAGAAGGCATAATCATGCCCATGGCTTTATAGCCTAGTGTCATCTTGGTGGTGGGATAAGACTTTGGGACCAATAGGTCGGGTTCGATTCCCACAATGGGGGTTTTCCCATATTTATTGGGTTTCCTCCTGAATTTGTGTATAGGCATTATGCCTAGTAGAGATGGATATGATCGGGTGGTTCCACTGGTGACACGATGATACTCCAGTGGTCCGTCAGTGATTCAAATTTGCCGTTAAAAAAAAAGAAG
This sequence comes from Helianthus tuberosus, assembly GCA_030545235.1. NCBI lineage: Eukaryota > Viridiplantae > Streptophyta > Magnoliopsida > Asterales > Asteraceae > Helianthus > Helianthus tuberosus. The sequence continues at coordinate 148,997,574 of CM060417.1, read as the reverse complement.
GCACAATCATCTTTCAATCTAGTAGTTAGTGTACTCTTTGTTAGATAACCAGTCAAGAAACTACCTTTTGTCCGAACTCGAGACAACTAAATATGTAACTCGCTAAGCAAGCATGTATGCGTCCAACCGAATCGAGCAACATCATAACAGAATTCATGTGCATTTAAATCAGTATTAGTTGGCACTCAATAAGCAAATGAATGACATCACAACATCTCATAAAAGGTCGTGGTCTCCACACTTCGCATCAAGGCTTATCATTTTACACGAAAAATGATCATGTTCGCTGAAAAATCAAGAAATACAATCTGTGGAACGCATTAACGTCTAAATTTGACTTGACAAGTGATTTGAACCAAACATTATACCAACCATAAAATCCAAAAACTACTTATTTGTGACTTTTCATGTTCCAAAAACTACTTAATGCAATGCGTGTATATGTGTTTTGTATATCAATATCACAAAACTAAACCATAAGTCTGAAGTATCTCCAACAAACAAAAAAAAAAAAAAAAAAAAAAAAAAAAAGCAAAGAAAGCCGAGAGACAAAAGGTTGGTATAAATACAACCAAACCCAGTAAAATCATACGAATAGCAAAGCCAGGACTGGCTCTTAGGCCGGCTAATCCGTGCCGTCGCACGAGACCCAAATTTTCAAAGTGCCCGAAAGGTTTTATAAGATTGTATATATATTTATTAAATTATATATTTAGTATATGTATCAATTTGTTATGCAAAAAAATGTTAGTGGTGAAGTGAAAAAAACCATCTTAAGATACTGTAGAGGTCTTAAGTTCTTTTTGTAACCCGAGGCCCAAATTTTTTTGTCGCCTGAGGCACAATTTTTTTTGTGAGTTCTCAGGGATGGCTCTGAGCAAAGCGATTGGTATACATGGACCATGTATACACACAACACACATATAGAAAGCTACCAGTAACAAAAACGTGGTAAAATAGTAGATGAAAAAAAATATATACAAATATAAAGAAACAACCTATAAACAAGGATACAAAAGTTGGTATCAATGTTTTAAAAACCGGTAAATACCGGCTGGTTATACCGTTACCGTTTCCAGATGTAAATACGGTACGAAACACCCCGATAAATAAGTGAAACGGCATAAGGTTTGTATCGGCGGTAAAATCCGGTATACCGGTACCGGCCCAGGGTTATTTAGTTTGGGTTGATATATGTTACTTATCTTACGTAATTTGTATATATTATGATTATTCGTAACTAAAAGTTTTTATTTAATATTATATGAAACGAAAATAGTTATCCGCTAGTTGATGAGGATGACGATAATAGTAAATTTCATCTTTTATGCGATCGTGAACTTGATGTATTCAACACTCAAATGACTGAAACATATCGTACACTTTCATTTAAAAGAGCTTGTTGGAAAATTGAATAATTTTCGATTATCTTTTGGATTATTTTTTATTATGGATTTACTTTTGGATCATCTTTTAATATGTAACCATGCATTTTTTATTAACTTTTGAGTTGGTGTTGTAATTTATGAAATTATAGAGTTAGCTAGTCAACCCGGTTGAACTGCTCGATACAACATGGTTCAGCCGGTTGAACCATTTTTTAGCCTTAATCCGGTTTGATTTAAAAATCGGTTTTTAAAACATTGGTTGGTATAGATGTGCACAAAAATCCCATCACCAAAGAAAAATCCCATCACCAAAAATCGGAAAATTGAATGATTTTCGATTATCTTTTGGATTATTTTTTATTATGGATTTACTTTTGGATCATCTTTTAATATGTAATCATGCATTTTTTATTAACTTTTGAGTTGGTGTTGTAATTTATGAAATTATAGAGTTAGCTAGTCAACCCGGTTGAACTGCTCGATACAACATGGTTCAACCGGTTGAACCATTTTTTAGCCTTAATCCGGTTTGATTTAAAAATCGGTTTTAAAACATTGGTTGGTATAGATGTGCACAAAAATCCCATCACCAAAGAAAAAGATAAACTAAGACTGGAAGGTATTAGGCGGCCACGTAAGCGGGTGTGAGGATGGGCCTAAAAGGGATGGACCTAGGGGTGGGGGATGAACCCCTTTATATGTATGTATGTATGTATGTATGTATGTATGTATGTATGTATGTATGTATGTATGTATGTATGTATGTATGTATGTATGTATGTATGTATGTATGTATGTATGTATGTATGTATGTATGTATGTATGTATGTATGTATGTATGTATGTATGTATGTATGTATGTGTGTATAGGTGTGTGTGAGGGAGTGAGGCCCGGCTTGGGCGGCTGTGGGCGGACGAAGAGGACGCCACCTGGGCGGCGACGGAGCAAGGGGTGGCAAGGCTGGGGCGGCGGAAAAGGGATGGACCTGGGAACGAGCCCCATACCGTCCGGTCTAAACAATGAAAAAGTTAACAACAAAGAGACCTGTACAATGGCAGTCTAACTTTCAGTTAAAATCGGTCAAACCTTGTCAAAATCTTTGAAGTATTTGAAAAATTATACTTATTAATCCAATCCAATTAATAAATTATGAAAAAATATGTATATTAATTTTTAAACGTTACATTTTAAATTCCAATCATATTAATCTCGGTTAAGCGCTAGTGTGTGACTAGTGCCTAGCGATTTTTACAATGATGATCATATCACAAATCCATAGAATAATTAAAACCCGATAAGGTATTGTGTATAAAGTACAATGATGATAATTACAAAGGAATCCTAACAAAATGATTTCGCCTAATTATGATAACAACATTACAATAAACCCTAACTAATAAATTCATCATAATAAGGATTCTTAGACATTTCTGGCAATTAATCATAATGTCAAGACAGCAACATAACTCAAACTAAAAACTAGATGGTGTTTAAGTATATATGTGTGAGCGCTCGGGGGGCAAAAGTGAAAGTGCACTAATTTTAACGTTATTTTACTAATTTCGTGAAAATAATGTTAAAAGAGGGGATGGTTAATCGTGCGTTATGTGGTGCCGTTGATAGCCGAAAGACAAGGGAGTACATGCACTAATCGGCCTTTGTATTAATTGCCGACTGTTGTGTGCCTTATGTCCAAGGCTTGATACAAAACTACCATCGAGCTGGGGGTCTCACTGGAAGCAGTCTCTCTATTCCTACGGGGTAGAAATAAGGCTGTTTAAATCATACCTTTCTCAGACCATACCTTAGTTTTGCTATTGGTAGGATTTACTGAGTATGATGATGATGAGATGGTGTTTAAGTACATATTAGAACTAATACAAGTGTACATGAGCGACCCGCATACTTTGCTATTATCACAAATGACCCCCTTCTAATATTATTTGTTATTTGATACCTAACCATAGAAAACCGTTAAACCACATAACTACTGATCAGAAATTAAAAAAAAGAAAAAACTGGAAGAAAAGTACAAAAGTTTGTACCATAATCTATCCCTACACAAAAATGCAAAATAAGACAAGTGGAGATGATGGTGGTAGATGGACGGCGGTGAAGACGGATAGTGGTGGGGGTGGAGATGGATGGTGGTGGTTATGGTAGAAGACGTGTTGGAGAAAGAGAAATAGAAAGAAAGATGGGGAAGATGAGTAAAAATGTGGGACATCTCTTTTATTTTTTTAAATTGTTCAAGGGTAATCTAGTCATTTCATACATGCTTAACTGAAAAACTTAACACAAATTAGTGATAAAGACCACACGAGTGCAAAAATTACAACTATTGGGACCAACTTGGTAATTATTAAAGCCTTAGAACCAATTCTGCAATATCTACAAACCACATGGACCAACCAAACATTACCAAGTTGAGTTTCTAAATTCTGGAATAGTTTCATAATTTTCAAATTCTGAAAATTCAAATAACTAAAAAATCAACCTAAAGAACACCTTACACCCCTATATGGCTATGATAAGGCTATGAGGTGTGGGGGACCGCGGAGGGCAGTTGAGCCCCGTGGAGGCACGTCCACACCCGCTGGTTCGTCCTGTCCCCATCGTCCCTCCATTGATGCTCGCGACGGGCCCATTGTTTTATGATCCAACACACACATATGCCTATATAAAGGGGCTCATCACCACACCCTTGGCCCGTCCATTGGGGGGGGGAGGGCTTATCCCTACACCCAATGACGTGGCCACCTACGTGACGGATCATCCCCAAAGGACCACCCTCCTCCACACCCACCAGCCTAATAAATGTCTAACGAGTAGTCAATAGTCTAGAATAGCCTTTTTTTTTCAAGCGACTTCATTTGTCTTCAGATGACAAGAAGTGGGCCATGCGGGATGCCTTATCTGCGGATAGGGATTTGTTTGTTTCAATTGGTGAGGCTCTTAAGGTCTCTGGCCAATGGTTATGTGGGGAGTGTATGTGTTTACATGCTCTTACTCGGGGGTGCCACCATGCAGATGGGGTGGCACGGTTCAAGTTTGTTACGGGAAATGCGGAGGAGTTTATGGTGGGGATCCCTACGCCACATGTTGGAAAGGAAATTGTTTCTTTGGGAGGTATGGTGGTGGATGTGGGTCTGCTTGATCGTGTCTTCTCTCTTCCTATCAAAACAGTTAAGAGCATCCCTCATAGTTGTCGAATGGCCTTTTCCCAGGCTTTAACGGCATCTTTGTGCAAGGTGGTGGCAACGCCAGATTCTGTTGAGGCGTGGGTGAGACTTTTGTTGTTGCCACGTTGCACGTTGCGGGTTTTCAGGCCTTCTAACCGTCAGGAGCGCAGGTCGGGGAATAGGAAGTCATTTCAATGTCTTAGTATTCAGCGGGCCCTGGCAGCGTGGGGCAATGGGGATGGTTTTGCGGAACTCATCCTATCACTTTTTGCCGAACCGTCAAAAGTGGTTACGCGCCCTAATGAGCCTCCACATGGGTCTAATAATTCTAGGGTGGGCACCAACGTTAAGCAATGTTTACGGAAAGTGGCAGATGGCCATTTCACTGCGGCGGTTAAAGTTTTATGTTCTTCGGGGGTTGCACCTCTTGGTGAGGATACTATGAAAGTGTTGGTGGCTAAACATCCTATCCTACCTCCTCCGGTTATGCCTGGGTCCTTACTATCGGAGCCACCTCTTACTGTGGATGTTGATAACATCCTTGGGTGCATTAAATCTTTCCCCAAAGGGACCTCTTGTGGGAGGGATGGGTTGAGGGCACAACACATTTTGGATGCTCTTTGTGGAGAAGGGTCGGTGATCGCTTGCGGGCTGCTTAGGGCTATTTCTGAGGTGGTCAACTTGTGCTTGGGTGGGAGGTGCCCTAGGGTCTTGGCGGAATTTGTTGCTTCTGCGCCCCTCACACCCTTACTTAAACCGGACAACGGGATTAGGCCTATTGCCGTGGGCGCAATTTGGAGGAGGTTAGTCTCCAAGGCGGCTATGAGGGGGGTCGGGAAGGAGATGGCTAAATATCTTGGAGATTTTCAATTTGGGGTGGGTATTCCTAGCGGGGCTGAGGCTGTGCTCCATAGTGCGAACAGGTTTTTAAACGTGTTCCACTCGGATGGGTCGTTGGCCATGATTACTGTTGATTTCTCTAATGCTTTTAACCTGGTGGATAGAACCACTCTTTTGTCAGAAGTTCGGACTCGATGCCCATCCATTTCCTTATGGGTGGATTTTCTATATGGACAACCGGCTAGATTATATGTCGGAGATGATCATATTTGGTCCACCACCGGGGTTCAGCAGGGAGACCCCTTGGGGCCTCTTCTCTTTGCCTTAGTTTTGCATCCCCTTATTCATCAGATACGAGATAGATGCAAGTTACTCTTTCATGCTTGGTACTTGGATGATGGTACGATTATAGGAGATGCTAAAGAGGTGGCTAAAGCTTTAGAAATCATCAGGACTAGGGGGCCTTGTTTGGGGCTTCAACTTAACGTCAAGAAAACAGAAGTTTTTTGGCCATCGTGCAATGGAGTTAAGTCGCAAAAGGGTTTGTTTCCTAGTGGGATTGGAAGGCCGGTGTCGGGTGTCAAACTCCTCGGGGGGGCCGTTAGTCGGGATGCAGGTTTTATCAGTAGGTTGGCCGTGAAAAGGGCATCTTGTGCAGTGGATCTGATGACCTATCTTCCACATCTGCGGGACCCTCAATGCGAGCTCCTCTTGCTGCGCTCTTGCATGGGTGTTGCTAAGTTGTTGTTCGGCCTCAGAACGTGCCAACCCACGTTTGTTGGGGAGGCTGTTTCGGTTTTTTACAAAGGCCTTCGGAGAGCTATCGAGGATATTGTGGTTTGCGGGGGTCCGTTTTTTGGGGATCTTCAATGGAGGCTTGCATCCCTTCCGACCCGTTTTGGGGGTTTGGGTTTATGTTCGGCTGCGGATGTATCTACGTATGCTTTCGTGGCCTCGAGGGCGCAATCTTGGGGTTTGCAGGACCACATTCTTCGGGACTGTGGTATTATCGGGTTAGATTCTGATTATGTGTGTGCGTTGGATTGCATGCACATGTCCCTTCCGGATTTCGATCTTGGCGGTTTCTCTAATAAGGACACCGCCCCCCTAAAGCCCAGAATGCTTTGGCGAGTGCCCTATTTAGTAGAACTGCCCAGAGTTTGGGAGAGAAGTTTAGTCTATCCCCTCGTCAGAAAGCCGTGTTCGATTATCTCCGGGCTCCTTATGCTCAGGATTTCCTGACAGTTATCCCCATTGAAGGACTTGGCCAACACATGTCGGCAGTGGAATACCGGGCAATTCTTAAGTACCGGCTAATGATCCCTCTGTTTCCGGTTGATGAGCCCTGCCCAGTTTGCCGCAAGGTTTGTTTAGATACTTTTGGCGAGCATGCGGTTCACTATAAGGAGTTGCCTGGTTTTAAATACAGACATGATTTGGTAAGGGATATTTTGTTTGATGTTCTAAAGCGGGCAGGGATTTCGGCCAAAAAAGAGGCTCCGGTGAACTTCCTGACGGATCCGCTCGAAGGGAGGTCTACTCTTCGACCAGCTGATATTCTTGTGTTTGGGTGGGCCAGGGGAAAACACGCTTGTGTGGACCTTACAGGAGTGTCCCCGCTTGTTGGGCTCAGGGATAATGGGTTTGTTGCTGGTCAGGCTGCGTTGAAGGCGGAATCAAGCAAGGTCGCTAAACACGAGAAGGCTTGTTTAGAGAATCAGCATGTGTTTATCCCATTCGCTTTTGATACATTTGGTTCCCTAGCCCCAGAGGCCGTGGAATTCCTAAACAGGGTCCAACGAGTTGTGAATAGTAATCTCTCAACCTTTAAGGGTCGTTTCGTATTTAGTAGGATTGGTTTTGCAATTCAAAAGGGGGTTGCGGCGCAGCTTGTTGCCCGTTTACCCGCCACTTGTTTGTAATTTATTACTTTGCCATTTGAATGAAAAAAAATATATATATATATTAAAACTGATCATAAAAATTATACGATAGTGAAACAACATTGATGCTACAATTTCTTTTTTTGTTCCTGCTTAAAACCACAATAAGTACTATGATGTGACTTTATCATTTTTGCATACCACCATGTGAAAGTTTCTGACCACTTGCACCTGTATATATTTATTTCAAAATATCACACCATTTAGCATCCGAGAAGTTATGGATCATGGCACGGTTTGTGTAACCGGTGCATCGGGTTTCCTGGCTTCTTGGCTCATCAAACGACTTCTGTTATCTGGTTATCATGTCATTGGCACCGTTAGAGACCCTGGTATGTGTTATCGTGTTCACTTGTGCATTCATGGCATGCTAAAGAGTCGGGTCACAATTTGACACGTTTTTACTTATTAGATGACCGATTTGGGGTTTTGTCTCTAACAGGTCAAGAGCTAACTCAAAAATGTTTAGCTAAGAAAAAGTAGTTCAAAAACACTAGATTGTTAACACACTAGTTACTTGTATAAAAAAGTGTCACATGTCAACCCAAGATGTTTTGAAGTGTACAAAAGATACTGGTTTTGACCCGTTTATCAACCGCCTGACTTGCCCAATTTGCCATACTTTTGATGCTGCTTTGTGCTTAAATTTGAAGGAAATGAAGCAAAACTGGCTCACTTATGGAACCTGCAAGGGGCAAAAGAGAGACTCCGCCTCACGAAAGCCGAACTAACAGAAGAAGGAAGCTTTGACAATGCCATCATGGGGTGCGCGGGTGTCTTCCACATGGCTTCCCCAGTTCTCGGACAGATTACCAATCCAAGGGTATGTTTCTACTTCATTAAGCCTCATCATGATGCCATCTTTTTCTTAAACGCGTGTGTTTTGCAGGAAGAGATCATAAATCCTGCTGTGAACGGAACACTGAACGTGTTGCGTTCATGTAAAAAGAATCCGTCTCTAAGACGAGTGGTTCTCACTTCATCATCTTCCGCGGTCAGGGTAAAAGACAAGGTTGACCCTCAGATACCTTTGGATGAGTCATCTTGGAGCTCTGTTGAACTATGTGAAAAACTCAAGAAATGGTATGCATTGTCAAAAACCATGGCAGAAAAGGCAGCATGGGAGTTTTGCAATGAAAATGGGATCAATTTGGTGACTGTTATGCCATCATTTGTGGTGGGACCAAGCCTATCTCCTACTTTAGGCTCTACAGCTTCAGATATCTTGGGCTTGCTTCAAGGTGAGGTCTAGAGGCGGTAATTTCAACCCATTTATTTATGAGCGAATCGAAACGGGCTGTGTTTTTTATTAGGATTTTTAATCTTTTTTTTTAAATACATGGGTTGTAATTTTGGGTGGAAACAGGGGAAACAGAGAAGTTTTATTTATATGGAAGGATGGGATATGTTCATATAGACGATGTTGCTCTCGGCCATATTCTAGTTTACGAACACAAGAACGCTGAAGGACGATATGTGTGCAACTCAACTGTCCTTGATAACGATGAACTCGTTTCGATTCTTTCTGCGCGTTATCCCACACTAGCGATTCCAAAGAGGTATTAAACTATATCCTTATAGTATGTGTAGTGGTTTAACTAAAAGTGAAAAGACGATTACCACAACACTGCCGCATAGACAAGGGGGTTCTCACTCACTTTTCCCTCAAAAGTGTCTAACAGTTTCACTTGTAAATTATATAAATAAAAAACAATAAAAATGAAGTGTTTGTGCATGATTGGTCTGGAGTTGGTGGACCCGATGCCCCCATCCCCTCGGCCCTCGCGCTCTTACCGTCACACCCTCCTCTTTGGCGCCCCTGTAACGTCCTCACGGGGTGGTGTTTAACGCCCCCTTTATGGTGACCAGGCCAGGGCATTAGCCCACTACACACAATCTTACTCTTTTAAATAAAAGTTAAGTTAACCTATTATTATATGTATGAAAGACTGAATGAAGATTATTTTTCAGGTTTGAGCAGCACGACCGTTCGTATTACGATTTTAACTCGACAAAGATAAAGGGCTTAGGGTTGAAATTCAAGTCAATTGAGGATATTTTTGATGATTGTGTGACATCTCTTGTGGCACAAGGCCATCTTTCTATACCCTAGTTAAGTTAAAACCTCTCTAGTTTGTTTCATGAAAATGGTACCAAGTCTTTTAATAAAAGACCAAGATAGGAAACTTTATAATTACAAAATGTAGCCCACCTAGTATGTATTCGCATATGCGTTTGTTATATATATCTTGTCTTATGGTTATCTAAAGGTCATTTACGTTCTTTCTCGATCTAGTGTTGATGGTCATAAAAAAATAATAGGATGATGCGAATAACTGAAAGGGTCATAAAAAAACAGCCTTCACTTTTTGACTTTTTTGGTTTAAATTTAGTTCCACCATTTATATATACTCTAATTTACAATATAACTATGCATATGGTGGTTGTACTCTATGCATGACATATGTTTTGTGTTATTGCATGCTGTATGTTAAGTAATGTTGTTTGTACATTCCTATTTTGAAACCACGTGTCTCCTTTATATCCGCATTCACAACTTTACCTTTACTTTCTTTCTCTCTCACAATATAAGACGACTGATTCTCAAAGATTCACTCAAATCACACTTCTGAATCACCAATTCAACAACCTAATTTCTTTGTGTTCGAAGTGATCTACATACAGCGACATCGATAGTTACAGGTTCGTGATCTCAACATCACATTTTCTTCTTTTGACATCGAACCCTAAGTCTTGATTTCTTGATTCTTTATTTTAACTAATTTATAATAACATACAAGATTTTGTTTCATATTTTAGCGTCGATTTGCAATATTAATAATATAGAAAATCTGAAGATATAAAATATTTGAAATTTTGTATTACCACCTTGCCTGGTTAACCGGTTATGCAGGCCATACCGGTTCAAATAGACTCAACAGAGTCAACTGTGTAGACGGTGTTCTTCAAATGGTAGTAACATCTAAAGGTTCAATTTCTCGGTTTGGGTTTACCTCAAAATCCAACAATTATAATGTAGCATTTAATTGAATAGTTTATTTGATAAATAAAATTTGCTTTGTCTAGGATCAACGATTATTATCTTAAGTTACAAATGTAAAAACAAGACTTAAAACTTTGTTCATTCTTATCCAAAACCAAACAAAATGTGAACATATGATGGCAACTTTTTTATCAATAGCCAACACTGAGGGCCACAAACTACAAGCCAAACATAATTGCCCTTATTAAAGCATAGCTCTCAATGATTGTACATGTATCAACAATTCAACTAACTGCATAAGATATGTTAGGTCTACTGAACACTACGTCAAAAATGGGCTACGGCCACACTTTTTGCAAAACAGCCCTGCCACACATTTGAAAAAATGTGTGACTAAAAGTCATTTATGACATTTTAATACACCGTTAGCCACACATTTTATTATTAATGTGACCATTATATACGAGTTCAAAACCTTTAGCCACACTTACTAGCCGCAACTCGGAAAGTGTGGCCAAATGTAAACTACGACCACTTATTTTTGTTTCATGTGACAAAAAACATATGTATTTGAAACATTTTGCCACACTTTAATAAAAAAAAAACTAAGACATTTATTAGCCACATTAGCAAAGTGTGGCCAAATGTAATCTACGACCACAATAATATTTTTTATGTGACCAATAAAACATGTATTCAAAACTTTTAGCCACAATTTGAGAAAAAATTGTGACATTTAATAGCCACACTAGAAAAGTGTGGCCAATTGTGATCTACGACCATAGTATTTCTTTCATGTGACTAAAAACACGTGTATTTGAAACCTTTAGCCACACGTTAAGAAAAAAACAGTTACACTAAAAAAGAGTGGCTAAATGTGATATACGACCATAATATATAGGGGTGTTCAAAATCATCCGAATCCGAATCCAAATCCGAATTATCCGAATATCCGTATCCGAATTATCCGAAAATTCGGATATCCGAAAATTCGGATAATCCGAATTTTCGGATTCGGATTCGGATAGTAATTTCAGAAAATTTCGGATATTTCGGATATCCGATATCCGAAACATTTTTTTATTATATTTGTATAATATATAAATACCAAAAGTTAAAACCTAAAAACCCTAATTCATTCTCACCAGCCGCTCTCACACCCCACGTCCCCACCCACTACGACCCACATCCAGGTTCGAACAACTGAGCATCGAAGATCCAGATCTGAAGAATCAAGATACAAATATTAAAGATCGAGATCTGAAAGTCGACGTTTCAAGGTTTGTTTCCATATATCGATTATCGAATCTGTTTTGTTCAACAGTTTATATGCCGAACATCAAAGGTTCAATCAGTTTATATATGATTTACTGATTCGGTTTTACACGATTCGTTTCAGTTTCAAAACATGGAAGCTGTTTATATACGATTTGGAAGCTAAACATGTACGATTTGGAAGCTGTTTAGTGTTTATGTTTGTTTAAATCATCGAAGTTGTTCTTTTTTTTTCTTATGGTTTTGTTCCCTATATTTGTTCCAACTTCCAACAGTAGATTAATTCACAAATACCTTGTATTTTGATTCAAGAGTAAAGTTGCTCCATAGATTTATTCACAAATACCTTGTATTTTGATTTTTGGAAGCATATTTGATTCAGTTGAACTTTGAACAGATCTTTTTATTTGCTATTTGGTATGTTAGAAAAGTTATCATTTTTATTTGAATTTTTTTTTTTTTAGAATTTCGGATATCCGGTTCATTATCCGTATCCGTATCCGAAATTTCGGATATCCGAAAGTCGGATATCCGAAATTTCGGATACGGATTCGGATAGTGAAATCCACTATCCGAAATGTTCGGATATCCAACTTTCGGATATCCGGTTTTGAACACCCCTAATAATATATATCTGATAATGTGGCTAAAAGCTAATACATATGGCCACATATATTATTTTGTGTGACCAAATGCTAGACAATAGTCACACTTAAAATTTCAAATTTTCATGTGACTTTAAATAAACATTCGTCACACCATCGTCCCTTTGTTTATTTTGTGTGACAGAACCATATCAAATGTCATGGAAAAAATGTGTGACCAAATGTTAAACTTACTACATATTTAAAAATTTTCCACAAAATATTTAATCCTAAAACTTAAACTTCACCCCTAAATATTTCATCCAAAAACTCCCCCTAAAATATTCCATCTTAAATTTTAAACTTCCTCCCTAAATATTTCTTCCTCAAACTCCCCTCAAAATATTTCATTCTAAAACTTAAACTTCTCCCCCTAAATATTTTATCCTAAAAGTCCCCCAAAATATTCCATCCTAAAACTCCCACAAAATATTTCATTCTAAAACTTAAAAGTCCCCCCCCCCCCCAAATATTTCATTTTAAAACTTAAACTTCCCCCTTAAATATTTCATCCTAAAACTCTCCCAAAATATTTCATCCTAATTTAAAACTTCCCCTCAAATAATATTCTAATTTAAAAAATTACTTAATTCAATATTAAAAAATAAAATAAAATCTTAGTACATATTTAAAAATTCATACTGTTATTATTTATATTATATATTTTAAACCATATTCGTTATTACTCGTTTTTCTTGTAAATAATATGTTAATGTATGCATATTAGTTACGGTTATATACGTTTTTAATGTATGCATATTAGTACCATAACCGAATTGTTTTCGGTAGCGTTCGGTACCAATTTTTTGACGTTTTTGATACCGGTATTTTCCATTCGCTATAGTTTCGGTATATATTTTACCGGATTTTACTTTCAAAAAAGCAGTAACAGGAATCGTACACTAATGTACCAAGCATTTTCTGTACCGGTACCCGTATTTGGCGATTTTCGGTACCGGTAACAATCACAACTCTAATCATATACGTGTTAATGGACAATATTGGTTCTTAGTGGATCACAATGGGCAATATTGGATCATATATGCGTTAATGAAACATATTGGGTCTTAATGGATCACAATGGACAACAATAGGTCATACATGTTTTAATGGACCATATTGGACTTTAATGGATCACAATGGACAATAATGGATCATACATTCCTTTATGGGCATACTACGCCTTAACGAATCACAATGGCCAATAATAGATCATACATTTCTTAATGGACCGTATTTGGGGCTTAACGGATCACAATGGACGAGAGTAGATCATATATGTATTTATAGGCCATACTAGGCTTTAATGGACTACAATGGATGGAAATAGAACATATATGTTGTATAGATCATATTAGGCTTTGATGGATCACAATGAACGATAGTAGATCATACATGTCTAAATGGACCACATTGCGTCTCGAAGGATCAGAATGGACAATAGTAGATCATACATGTCTTAATGGACCATATTGGGCCTTAATGAATCACAATGAACAATAGTAGATCATAGATGTCTTAATGGACCATGTTGGATCTTAATGGATTACAATGGACAATTGTAGATCATACATGTCTCAATGGAGCATATTGGGCCTTACGTGTCATAAAGGACGATTGTATATCATATATGTCTTAATAGACCATATTGGGACTTAATGGATCTAATGGAAAATAGTATATCATACATGTCTAAATGGACCATATTGGGTATTAACGAATTATGATGGCCAATAATAAATATATATATATCTTAATAGACCATATTGGGCCTTAATGGATCAAAATGGACCATAATAAATATACGTATATACTATACTAGACTATGATATATATACATTATATCATATACTATATTATGCTATAATATACTATATTATATACTATGTAGTGTGTGTATATATATATATATATATACAGGGTAGGGTTCCCAAGATAATTCCACACTATTTGAGAAATTTGAGAAACATTCTGGACCAAACTTTTTCCTAAGCTTTTAGTAATATACACAAATATATAGTTTAAAATTATTTATATGCATATATGTATATTACAAAAAACTTAAGTAAAAAATGTGTTGTCCAGAATATTTCTTAAGTTTTTCAATTAACCTAGTGTTTCTCAGACGATCCAAATCATATATATATAATACTATACAATATACTGCAGTGGACAACACTAAGACCATACGGTGGGGGCTTGAAAATGGGGCGTTATGCGACACGTGGATGCCACGTAAGCACGTGTTAGAAATGGGGCGTGGTGCAAAAACGCGAGGTGTGGGACAGGGCGTGGAAAAACGGCGTTATTCGACACGTGACACACTTTTATACTTAAAAATTATATAAAATCTATTAAATTTAAATAAAAAACATTAATATTAATTGCATCCAATCACACGCGGCCATGTTGTCTCCCACTATGCCCTCCACGCCGGTGGAATTCTTGCCGCCCCTTCAACAATGCCGTTTACAACGCCGGGCCCGGTGTGGTGTGTGCGGTGTGGAAAGGAAACAACACCACCCCACCATGCCCACACCATGTGGTCTAAGGATGAGAAGTTGTAGGTATGTAAGTTTCATAAAAGCTTTGGCCCAGATGCGTGCTATGTTCTCAATGAAGCCCCATACAAGGTAAATGTAATACATGCTACTTTGTTGTACTCTCATATGAATAGGGTCAATTGTATGAAATAAGTATGTAGCTTATTGTATTAATGTCCAGCATCTTTTAATATTTTGAAAAGGGATACTCTTAGATCTGTTATCCCTCCCATTGCCCAGCAACTTCGAATATTTTGAAAAGGGATGCTACTAATAATGATAAAAATATTATGTGACTGTAAATGTTGGTAGCTTTCTATTAAATTTCATGACATTTTATTCATAAGCATGCTTCTGAGTTCTCACAATTGATTATTACAGGTGGCGGAACACTACTACCAACAAACGACTCCAATCACTCCACTCTTTTTTGAGATTCAAGTAACTCACACTTCTTTGTTATTCAGGCAAGAGTCGTTTATAATCACTTATATCTAACTTTCTGTATTATAGTAAAGCATGATCATAGTTCTTATAGTTTTCTTGGCCAGTCTATGTGACATGCTGGCATATTTTTTAAATACAGTTTAATTATAACTTAGAAGGGTGCTGCTTTAGAATTTTGATGTCAAATGAAGGCTAGACCTACTAAGGTTGCATTTTTATAATCTGCATTTAATTAATTTAAGTTCAGTGAAATACAAAACCATCATCTAATTGAAGTACTGAACATGATAGCTTCTTGTTTGTCGAGATTAATACATGAACATCTCTAGCACTAGTAGTCTTGATACTTTTATTATCTGGTAGCATTGCTTGTGACTTTCTATCATGCTATTTTTTGTTATCAGGCTATTTATTATGGTCATATTTGCAAGTATTGAAAGTGATTTCTAAATTTTAGTGTTAATAGTGGTATTTATGAATTTTGGTTTGAAACTCTCCAGGTTTCGGTTATGAATTTGGGTCACAACAGGAGATTGTTGCACACTCAATCACGTTATCGGTACATGAATCACGGGACTATGATTGTTGGTGGACATTACCTGAACAGCTGAACCGGAATGTAAGATCAAACTCGCCTAATGTTTGATGGCCGACATTACTTTTTCGGATCTTGGAGCATTCAATAGTGTGGCAAAACAATTGTTGCAAAATGGCTGAATATAAATTTGCAGCACTTTCAAGAGAAATAGTTCTTAGTTTATGTGTAGAGTTATTTCCCTTTGCAACTTTTATAGATAGTTTTTGATTAAAAGCTTGTCTTTAGTTGGTATCTAAATTGAAAACTTATGTATGGATTTTGGTTATTATTGTTAATATCATTTGGTTTTAAGATTCTCTCATGTGACTGCAGTTTTTATATTACAAAAAATGGGTAATTACATGAAAATGGTCATAAAGAACCACAATAAATATGTGACCAAATGTTAGACAATAGTCACACTTAAAATTACGATTTTTCTTTGTGTCTAAAAATAGTTTTTAGCCACAGTTATATAATAGAAACACTACACTCATAGTAAGTTTGTGTGACCATTGATATCATTTAGTCACAATTAATGTATCATTTGCTTGATTACAACAACCTTTTTGCCATGGATTTTTTACATTGATGTGGCTAAAATAAATTTTTAGCGACTATATAATAGAAACGGTCATACCTATAGTATATTCATGTGACTATATAATAGAAAGGACCACACCAATAATAAATTTATGTGGCCATTCAAACAATTTAGCCACACTTAATAGAGAATTTGCTTGATTACAACAACCTTTTGCCACTATTTTTCTAAATCGATGTGGCTAAAACATACTTTTTAGTGACTATAAAATAGAAACGGGCACACGTACAGTAAATCATGAGACTATATGATATAAACGACCACACTTACAGTAAACTCATGTGGCCGTTTATACTATTTAGCCACACTTAATGGAGCATTTGCTTGATTACAAAAACCTTTTTGCCACAGTTTTTTATAATTGATGTGGCTAAAGCAAACTTTTCAGTGACTAAATAATAGAAATGGCCACACTTATTGTAAGTTCCTGTGACTGTTGCTACCCTTTAGCCACAGTTATTGGACAAAATGCTTGATTTTAGCAAGACCCTTTAGCCACACTTTTAAGTTGCTATGGCCACACATACGTAGGTGTGGCCATATGATGCCTACGATGACTCGACCTTTGGTCACACTTAGGCTTAGGCTGAAAAGAATTTGTGTGGCGGTTGGCATATGGTCACAGTTTTTTTGTGTGGCAGTAGCCCTTTTTTGACGTAATGGAAGCCGAGATATCGTAGAGCAACAACAAGACTGGGATAAAGATCAGGGTCATCAATCATAGGTACCGCAAGTCCAACTTTGAGGTTAGTCTCATGAACAACTTGCGGTGACATGATCTAAAGATCTCACAATCATACCGTGTGTTGGACAAGATGGACCCACTATATAACGAGTAACAACAATGTCCAAAAAGTAGTTGGGGGGACCGAAATCAGTCATAGCAAACTAAAAACTGAGGCGCGATAATAACATAGTAGAGCAAATCATCATAGAAGACTCCAAACGCACCAATAAGCCAACAGTTGAAAGAAATTTCAGTTTTAACCAAAACCAGAATTACTGACAAACAGACAACAAAGTTTTGAACTAAAACATGACTGCATACATGGAGGACTTGATGCTGCCCTCATTCGTCTTCTCTTTCGGGTGGAAGTCCACATGGCAACAGCATTTTCTGCAAAAGAGAAACACAAAGTTACCGCGCATAATTTAATGTCTTCCTACAACATTCATAAGACATTGTTGTAAAGAGAGAATTAATTAATTATTATTAACTATAATACAATTAGAAATTAGAAACTTTTGTGAATAGTGATTTCAATTTTTTTTATTATTTTTAATATTACTTTTACCCCTCAACTTTTAGCATTGACACTTACAACCCCTTACATTTCTAAAGACTTTGTAATCGAGTTTTATGTGTTTATATTCATGTACGTGCCGGTATAAGTTAAAGTTGATTAACGTCTCAACGTAATTTTTTCACGAAAATGAGTTGGGTTAAACATTATTGTGTACGTTTTCAGTTAATCTATGTTTTGGCGTAAATTTTATTTTATATTATTTTTCTGAAAATGAGTCAGGTCAGATATAATATGTTTTCGTGCTTATTTTTATGTACGTTTTCAGCTGGTTTACGTTTTGACATAAATTTTGTTCGGAAATGACTCAGATCAAATATAATATGTTTTCATTAGACTGTATAACTTCGAGTCACTTCACATTTTGACACCGCCAAAACGCGCCGTACCATTCTTTAACTTAAAAAACAATATTTTCTTACGTGCTTATTTTTAGACAAAATTGCAGAAAACAACCTTTATGTATACCCCAAACTGCACTTTATACCTTTCACTATGAAATCCGCCAAAACCAACCTTTACGTTCATGTTTTGCTACAAGTTCAACCTTTAACACAAACTCTGTTAATATTCTTGGTTAAATCACCTCGCATGCTTTGCATGTGAGGGTATTATTGTCATTTCAACCTTGTTTTTTTTGTTTATTAATAAATTATATAATTACACATGACCCAATCATCACTCATCCTAGGATCTAACGAATAAGACAAAACATTCACACACAATGTCAAATCACAAAACATTCATGCGAGTTGTACCATATGTATAACTACTTGTACAATTTATGAAAATTCATCTTCAAGCAATTGAGATGAAAACCCAGCTCATTAATTCATACCAACAAAGCCATGAACATTTTCATAACAATTTATCTCAACCAGATTATGAACACGAAGCATCATTCTTTTCTTAAAACATATAGTAAACTAACGGTGATTATCATTTCGAATGTTCAAAACATAATGGAAGTCATTACTTAGAAACATGAAATTAGGAACATCATTCTTAGCAATTATCGACCATCATAATCATCATCATTTCACAACACCCTAACAGTATCATTTTATTCTAACATACACCATTCTAACAATATCATTTTCATCAAGGATCATTCTAACACTACCACTAATATGCTTGACCAGGTTGTACCTTGCGCATAGGCAGTTGTACCCACCATGAAAACACTACATCATGCACTCAAAGTAAACCCAGATTTCTTACATAACTCTACATTAATGTTTTTCTCACAATCAATCATTTAAAACATGGAAGTTAGGAGAAGACCCATTTAAGATAAAACCCAGTATCATGTTTTTGGGTATGAACAGAGCACACTAGTCATTTCATCTTGACACATAATGTGTTGTGCGACCAAAAGGAATTTTTCATAGAAGAGCACATTATTCACTCATCGTACACAGATCTAATATATCAACATTAATATGATTATCTACATATACCCAGTTTGCATATGATTCACACAAAGATCATACCACAGTAAACGTTTCAATTTACAAGTCCCAAGCTTCCGCTCTCGAGAAGCATGCCGCTGCAAACTGCAAGGTAATTTTAATGTTGATCTACATATCATGATTAGTAGATATAAGTCAACCTGTGCATTGTGATAAATATGGTGTGTTATCTGCTTGCATTATGTTTTTTTGTGAATAGGTCAGGGGTGTTCAACAACACATATATGCTTATATCACTACAACATGTATGTGTTAGATGATGATGGCGGCGGTGCTAGATGATGATGGTGGTGAGCGATTGTTGATGAAGACGGCGCAGATGAAGGAGGGGTGTTTGTTGATGATCTGGGTTTTCTGGTTGGGAGCTAGGAGAGATGAACAAGAAGAGTTTTATGGTGGGGTCATGTGTAATTATATATAAACAAAAAAAACAAGGTTGAAATGACAATAATACCCTCACATGCAAAGCATGTGAGGTGATTTAACCAAGAATATTAACAGAGTTTGTGTTAAAGGTTGAACTTGTAGCAAAACATGAACGTAAAGGTTGGTTTTGGCGGATTTCATAGTGAAAGGTATAAAGTGCAGTTTGGGGTATACATAAAGGTTGTTTTCTGCAATTTTGTCTTATTTTTATGCACGTTTCGGTATAAATTCAAGTTAGTTTACGTTTAGACGTAAATTTTCATTAAAGCTATATTAAAGATAGTGTTTACATTTCCATTTATAATTAATTTAATATCAGCCCGTACCTCTGTCCAATTTAAATTATTTTTATGTTTTTCGGTGGATATTGTATGCAATGAAGGTTTTTCGAAATATTCATGTGTAGCTCTAAAACAGCGGACGGTTTGAATCTTGGGCAAGAAGAAAGAAGAAAGGAAAGTGCATCTTGATAAATCCAGAAGGATGGAGATCGAAGATAAACATAGTACATTGAAGCATAGTTATTAAAGGTGCTAGGCGCATAGGCCACGCCTGGGGCTTAGGCGCAAAGCGTAAAAAAAGCGAGGGCCTGAGAAAAATAAAGCGCATAATGAAAAAAAAATTAAAAATGTATTATGTATTAGAAAAAAAATATTATTCCTCAAATAAAATAAACAAAATCTATTATATAACACTTTATATCATCTATTTAGTACTAAAAGTTCTAAAATATTAGTGTATTAGTGTAGACAAGTAGTTTTCCTTAGATAAAAGTAGAAATCTGGCTAGAATCTTGTCGGAATCTAGAGAATTTGGACGGAATGTGTGCCTGAACCATCAACTCGAGAATTAAAGCGCAATTTCCTCGACTTAAAGCTCAACTGCCTCGCCTCGCCTAAAAAATGGGCCTAGGCGCAAGAGGCGGCGGCTTTTAACAACTATGCATTGAAGTATAATTTATTTTGAACGATAAATTTCTTTTAGAGTTAATTACATAGTTAAGTCCATGTGGTTTACACAAAATAACAATCTAAGGGTGAAGGGTATGGTTCAATCACTCTAGGGTGTTTGAGTTATTGTCTACCCAATAATAGCATGCCATGTCAAGTCCCTATTCCACTCCTCATTTTACACTCAATCAGAGGGTATGGTTCAATCACTTTAGGGTGTTTAAGTTATATATTTTTTATTCAAAAAATAGCGGGTAACGGTTAAAAAATTGTTCACCGTTTCATCAATCATCATCGGTGACTATACGCCGAAAAATGCTATCACCGAACCCCGAATCTTCATCACCGATTTAGCGGCACTCATTCACCGATCGGTGAATGGCATACCCCGACCAATTCACCGAACCATACCGACCAGCCTAAGATATTAGACCATGCGTAGTGGTTTAGTGAATAATGCCCCTACCCTTGGGCGCTTTCCGCCATGTGGCAGTCCAGTCAGCAAGGGGGCATTATTGGACGTTTTAAAAAAAGGGCATAGTGGGATAATGCCCAATAATGCCCCGTCAATCATTACACAATTATTAATTTTTTTAATTAAAACTAATTAAATTTAATTTAAATAAAAAACATTACATTCTTAAAAAAAAATCAAAAGTTAAATAGAAAACATTACATATCTAAACCACAGGGACCAAAGTTGTCAAAACTAAACTTTTAAAACCTTTTCTGCATTCCATCGTCTTCTTTGTTTTTTATACAGGTTTTCCGGCAACAATTCCGGCTAACCACAAAACCATTTCGACTCGAATTCGTCCCATTCCGGCACAAATTCCAAGTATCTCCATCTGATTGGCCAAACAATTTGCCCTTTTGGCATGATTCAAAGCACGTCGGTAGGGGTTTTTTTTGTGAAAAACGCCGGATCACGCCGGAGGGGGTGGGGGGAGGGCATTTTCAGGCGTGATTGGGGGAAAACGCCGAGGATCTTGCCCACTACGCATGGTCTTAATAGTTTAAAATCACATCCTGGGGTACTAACTTTTCATTTTTTAACATGTGATGGTATTAATTACATAGTTAATTACATAGTTAGTCCATGTGGTTTACACAAACTAACAATCTAAGGTACTAATAGTTAACAGGGAATTAACGTTAATACCCTCACATGTTAAAAAATGGAAAGTTAGTACCACAGGATGTGATTTTAAACTATTAGTACCTTAGATTGTTATTTTGTGTAAACCACATGGACTAACTATGTAATTAACTCTTTCTTTTGTTTCTATCGTCTGTGTGACTTGAATCTAAAACCTCTACATCCTAAATTCATGTGTGATGAAACTTATAATATGATATGATATGATATTTTGAGATAAGATATAATTGAAATTACATATTAATTAGGTATAGATACATGTGTGATGAAACTATTTCTAAAAAGCAAAATTGTTAACCAACTTTTTCTTAATCCATACTTTACAATACCGTATCAGTCTCTAATAAAGTAAGAGAAACTTTATCTACGAACCGAAAACCCATTGTAAGATCTTTATCTAAGGCTTTAGAATGAATAATATCTAAGATCTTTATCTTTAATTTCATATAACTGGAGCTTAAGAAACTTTCTTATTCATATATCCATAGAATCGTATTGATAAAACATTCATATTTTCTTTATTTTTATATAATATTTCTTTATTATTAAAAAAAGACAATTTATTTCTTTACTAGAAGCATATAATTTTCATGCAACATTTTGGTGCAAGTAAAATAATAAATAGACGAAGTAAAAAAGAAAAATAAAAATAATGGTTAGAATAAATTAGATAAAGTAATTGTTTAATATTAAGACTTTTGACTATGCAGTGTAAGTTTTTTCATTCCAAATGCTACTATTAATAATATTCATAAACTTTATTCTTTACCAACGTACATCATCTTAGGGGTGTTTAGAATTCGTTTCGAATTCGAAAAATTCGAAATTCAATTAAATTTGATTCGATTATCAACAATTCGTTTCGATTATAAGAATTCGAATTCGATTCAATTCAATTCAATTCGAGTCAAGTAAATCAAATACGAATCGAATACGAATTTATAATTTCAAATTCGATTCGATTCGAAATTCGAATAAAAATTGTACATTTTATTTATTATTTTTATATATAATACATATATAACTTTTATTGGGCTATACTATAAATTATTTTCAAAATTTATTCCAAGTATAAAAATTACCCATTACCAAACCCACTACATGACCTATAACTAAAACCTATGTAGCAAATCTATCAGGAGATTTCTAACCCTAAAAATATTAACTTGTAGTGGTTATTCCCGAATTATCGTTTTGAATGTTAGACTTATGGTACTTTATTTGGAAAGTTTTATGGCTGCTTTAAAACTTATGTTTCATTTTTATAGTTATTTACATGTTTTAAAAGAAACTGAATCAAATCGAATTTATTCGAATTCGCTTTTTTAATCGAATACGAATTGGGTTTTTTATTCGAATAGGAATTCGAATCGAATTGGGTAGGTTTTAATCGAATATGAATCGAATTCGAATTTAAGGAAAAATAAAATTATTCGAATAATTCGAAAATTCGATATTCGATTCGATGAACACCCTTACATCATCTTCTTCATTTTTAACGATGAGGTGCTGCAAGTTTCCGTCACCGGTAATTTCATTTCCGTCAACCATAAAATTTCATTTCATCTTATATTATCTTCATCTACACTCAGGGGTATCCTAACATTTGCTTAGGGGTATCCCTAATAAATAAAACGGAGATTTAAAAAAAAACTATCCACTTCGCCAAGAAAGTTGAGGGGTATCCCGGGCTACCCCTGAGTCCCACATAGATCCGCCCCTGTCTTATGTACCGGCGGTAAATCCGGTTCTACCGGTTCAGACCGTTGAACCAATTTGCATTATCTTAAAATTTGATTTTTTAGTTTTAATAAATATGATATAAAGGTAATATTGACATCCCATAATTCCGGTAATTAAGAAAATGCCTTCCATTTTAATATTCCATCACTATTGAAACTCTTGCTCACCTCGTCCAATATAATATTGTTTATAACTAATAAAACTTCTCTGAAAATGCTTAATATTTTATAAGAAAATAGTTTTTTTTAGATAAAACCATGAACACTTACATAAATCCTAACAGTGATTAGATTAATTTTTTAAATGAATTTGTATTTTATGAAATTATAGGGTTAACTAGTAACCTGGTTGAACCGGGCGGTACAACCTGATTCAACCGATTAAACCATTTTAAAGTAAAACCCGTTATGATTTAAAAACCGGGTTTTAAAACATTGGATATCACTTATGTTTGATCTAACCTAGTTTAGAATGATATTAGCTAATGTCTTTACAATTTTAACACCCTTGATGCAACCCGCAAGTAATATACCACTTGTTAAATTTAAAACCTAACAAAAAGTAATAAAAAATAGATTATTTAGTTTTTTTTTGTATTAAGGCTCATAAAATCGTTTTATTACTGTTTTTTATAAATAAGTTTGTGTTTAGAGATGAGCACGGTACCCGTTCGGTACCGAAAATACCGGTACCGAAAAACGGGAAAAGTGGGTACCGGTACCGAAAAGTGGGCTAATGTTTTCTACTTGCACAAGGCCCTCGAGGTTTGTATTCAAGGCTTATAAAATCGTCTTATTACTGTTTTTTATAAGTGGTGTGGCCGGGCGCTATGGGGCGCCATGACCGAGTTCCGCGTGACATATCGCCCCACTATGGGGGTTCTTGTAACTCTTGGTTTTAGGGTTGTAATAATTTTAATGAATGTATCTATACTATATTATAATGCATGAGGGAAGGGTATTTTAAGATACCCAAAAAATAAGAATTTCTTCTCTCTTTATTTATAAAAACATCCCTGCAATGAGGGTAACTTGGTCTTTTAAACACGAATTATATTTTAGCCCCTCATATTATTACACATAAATCCCTTTATTTTAACAAAATTATGACTAATTAGTTACACTTATCCCCTTCCACAACAAACTTATAATTATTTTATGTATTCTTGTCATATCTTAGACCATCCCCAATAAGAGATTTTTTCTCATTTTTAGAGTACATGTAGGAGAGAGAGTGGTGATGTGGAAGAGAGAAGGTATTGATGTGTTTGTGAGGAAATATGAGAAAAAATGAGTTTGTGAGTAGAGGAAGGAAGAGAGAGGAGAGAGGAGAGAGGAAAGAGAAGATAGGTGTTTTTGAGAGGGGCAAGAGAGAGAAAATGTTTGATTGGTTGGGCAATGCCAACATGGCAACCTAAAAACATAAAAATTTGATGCTTATTGTGGATGCTCTTATAAACTATAATGTTTAAAAAAATCCAAAGGTATCATGATGACCTACTCATTTTTGTCGACGTTTCGATAGTTGTCTTGGTCAGTATTGTTGTGCGGATTAAAATGCACAACTAGCGGAAATATTATATGAATAAGAAAACAACCAGAAACAAGTGCCGCATGCAAAGTGTTGCCCCCTCCGCATCGCGCGGGCACCCTACTAGTATGTATAATTGATAAGATGAATTGGGTAATAATTATACATGTGGGGTAATGGCTACCTCTTATCATAGTTGTATAAATATAGGTGGGGGTTAGGTGTAATTGACAAAGCCATTGGAGTTAAGATGTTGCTTTCTTTGAGATCAAGTGTCTATTTTATTATACATTTTTAGTAAATATATTCTAAAAATATTGATTGATGCTAACTGTCATGAGCGATTATAGATTCAAATATCTGTAAAACTAGTATTATAGCGGTTGTCATAAAATTGTGTTAAGTAGTAGCAATACTATACCATTGTCAGCGACCACCAACACCGGAAAAGCTCGTAAAAACAAAATAAATAAAAACGGCAAAAAAATAACACTGAGCGAAAAGCAAACGTAAAATCTTTGAATCACGCACGCTCGTTGCTGAGAAATTAAACCGAAACACAAAACATAGAAAAAATAACTAAGTCCATCCAGGACCCGCGTGTTGGACGAACTTGTCAAACGCAGAAAAATAGATGTGACGCGACGGAACAGTCAAACGGGAAAAAATATACGAAAAAAATATTGAACCGCACACGCACGTTGCGGTGCATTAACTCACAAAATTTAGAACGAAACGAAAAACTTGGGAAATATATAAGTATGGTGGACCAAAATTGAAAATAAAAAAGAGTTGGGATTAAATTGCGAAAGATGAAAAACTTTTGGTTAAAATTAAAAAAGCAATGGGTCTAAATTGGAAATTTGAAATTATTTATTAATTTTATATAAAGATAAAGATAAAAATAAGTTATATATATATATATATATATATAGGGCTTGGCTAAATAGGAAACTCTATCTTTCTTAGAAAACTTTGCAAACTCATTGTCATCCATTGATTATGTTTCATCCAAGTTGATCAATGGTTCTCATCATTTTAGAAAGAATTATAATTAAAAGAAAACATTATAATACACAAGAAAAGCACCGAAGGGTATTTTCGGTAGTGAAATAGAACCTTGGAAAAACAAATCCCTGCCATGCAGTAGCAGTCAAATCAAAACTGCAAACCAATTCAAAAAAACTTTCATAATTATCTTTCCCACTAAACTGTTCATACGCAGTTTTGTTCTTCTTTCCCCCAACCGATACACTGTTCACATTTCCTCATCGTGAAGTCAACATCGATCGGTGCCTTCTAACCCTAAGACAGAAGCCGATAGTGTGGTTCCGGGAAAATGAGGAAATCGTTCGTAATTTTGTCGTCGTCGATCAAAATGAAACGATTACGGAAGATCAAGAGTTCAAGCAAAAGGTTAGTTCTTGTAATTTCATCGGTATAAGGGGGTTTTGTTCTATCGAATTCCCCTTCCAAAAATGGCAACTGATTTTGTTTTGTTTTCTATCTATTGCACTAGGAGACCTAAATTAGGGCGGGAAAGGTCTGCCAGCCGTAGTGTTGTTATTATATCCGATGATTCCAAGCAAGATCCTCCCAAACAACAATCTCACCTCGGTCCGACCCAGCGAGCTTTAGGTTAGTATTGATGTGCGTATAAACGGTTATTGTAATTTTAGGTGATGTATAGTGTGTTGAATGAGGCTCTGTTCATAACATACTTGTGTTTAGCTGCATTTGCAGTGTATGAAGATACTGACACTGGGTCAACATCCACTGGGAAACGACGGTTAAATGGTAAGTGCCTTTGGTTACAATAATTAGTAATTGCGTATCAATGTGAACTTGTATAACATTTGTTAAAATGGTAGGGAAAAAAATGTTATAATAGTATCAATGGTAAGTGCCTTTTGGTTACAATAGTTGGAAATTGCCTATCAATGTGAACTGGTCTAACATGTGTTAAAATGGTTATGAAAAAAAATGTTGCCTTGTATAGTTCTGGCTGTGGAAGTACATTAATTTTTGGGTAGTTAACTTTAGAAGTTTGCATAACATGTGTTAAATAAATTAATGGACGGACCAAAGATCATTGCCTTTGATTTGTTTGACTGCCAAATAATTAATAGTGGGAGTTTGAAGTTTGCCTAACAGATTGAAAAATTATATTAAGGTTATTGGATTAATGGTAAAATCAGTTAAGATTATTAGATTAGCTGTTTGAAAAATGTAAAACATATTGTTAGTGTATGAATGTGAACTTCTATAACGTGGTTAGGTAATTTCCGAAGTTTGCCTAACATGTGTTAAACAAGTAATGGACAGACCAAAGATCATTCGGCTTGATTTGTTGGTCTGCCAAAGAATTAATGGTCTGATTACAGTAGACTGCCTAACATGTGTTAATTGGCAGAGGAAAAAAACATTGCGGCTGATAATTCTGGCAAAGGAAGGCAAAGAACCCGTGGTTAGTTATTTTTTATTTACTTTCATTTGTTTGATGTTCAAATGATAAATTGTTCGATGTTTGATCTTATAACTGTAATGTTACCGTTTGTGTTAGAAAGATTTGACATAAAGGGTTATAAAGTCGACTAATTATTTTATGGTTGGTTATACCAGTACATAGGGCAGATGTAACAGCTACGTCAAGCGGGAGAACCTTACGGTCAGGGACAAAGAAAGTTTTAGAGGAGAGTGCGAAAGTTAAAAAACGGAAGCAAAAAGAAGTTGTTAACGAGCAAGCAAAAGCTCCCAAAGCCCGTAAGCGGGCAAAGAAGGATGAATTTCTGGGAATAAGGACGCGATCCGCACCACTACAATTTTATAAGTGTGTACGAGCATTGACTGACCAACAACGTGCGGCAGTCAGGGAAATGGGCTTTGGTCGTTTACTTACTTTCAGCGTTGATGGGTTACCTGCTAAGTTAGCTTATTTTGTTGTCGACAATTTTAATCCCGATGAGATGGTGATATGTACACCTGCTGGTAATATCAATGTAAACACGAATGTGATACATCAGTTACTTGGGATCCCGACTGGTGGGATAAAGTTTAGTTCGATTGATAAGCTGCCTATCTTGGTTGATGCCATTGCGGATTGGAGGGCGAGATACCCGGGTGTAATGGTACCGCCAACTAAGATGGTGAAAATGATAGATGAGTCTGATGGCGAAGACAGTTTTGATTTCCGCATGGATTTTGTAATGTGTTTTGTGGCAGTGCTTGTTGACTGTCATAAACAAAGTTGTTTACGGGAAGAAATCTTAGAGTATCTAGATGACGAAATGGATTTTGCAAAGATAGACTGGTGTGACCTGGTGGTAGAGAAGTTGAAAACTTGCAAAGATACCTGGGATCAGCTTGACCCACAAAGCATCTTTGTTGGGCCTCTTTCCATTCTAATAGTAAGTGAAATTTATTTTGACGTCCTGAATTAACATGTGTTAAATATACTTGCTTGTTCTTCGGACTGAACTGATCGCTGTTACTTGTAGCTGTTGTACGTTGATAGCATTGAGTGCACAGGGATGAAGGTTGACAAGGCGGTGTGTCCTTTGGCTTTCTGGAACTTGAAGAGATTGCGAGAGAGAGAAAGGCTGGAAATACTTGCTGGTGGGTTTGGTCTGGGAGGGTTTAAAGGGTTAACACTTCCAAGTAACTATAACGTGGAACACTGGGCAAGTAAGGAGGTATAGTTATGTACACTAACATGTGTTTTTTAGAATTAGTATATAATTTTTGTATGAAACTGTTGCTTTAACCTTTGTTTACAGGAGAGGCTGTTGATGGTACGTCAGCTAATTAATGTGACAAACAAGAACAAAATCAAAATAGAGGGTATGTTGGAATCTTTGTGTGTGGAGAGTCCTGATGACAAGGAAGTACAGACGTTGAAGGCAATGTATGAAAGTTTGTTTGAACAGAGAGCGTATGCAAGTACAAGTCACGATCAAGCGGTAGATTTATCGTCGCACCGTATCAATGATGTGTTGGTAGATTTGAAAAATGATGAAAGTATTCACGTTGACGAGGGACAGAACGCTGGTTAGTCACTATTATTGTTTGTAAAAAATTGACTTGATTAATGTGGCACGTATTTACTGATGTGCAACGTTTTCGTAGGGGATGGCGTGCTTGACGATTTCTCGGATGATTCGCCAATAGCTAGTTTGTACAGGAAGTCACTTAATCGGCCTCCCAAAAGGATCAGTAAACGGAGATTGAAAGAAGTAGGATCTTCAGCCATAGACTTTGATGTCATAGAAGGTGTGATTATTATCTTTCTGACATGTACACTGTAACACATGTTAATGTGTTACCTATCTTATTGATTAACATCTGTTGTGGTTACAGGTGATGTTGCCGGGCAATCAAGCGTAGCTGTTGATGGAAAAGAGTTTGCTGAAACGATGGAAGATGGTGGGAAGTCGTTAAAGGTGAGGCGATCGGCTCGACTGGAGATGTTAAAGGATGATCAAGAGAAAGAAGAAATCTGTGTGACCCCAAAAAGGCGCAAGACAAATATAAAGTGTGATGGGCCAAACACGGAAGGTGGTAACGAAACAGGTAAAGTGTTACATGTGTTACCATTTTTAGTGTACGTTTATAGTTAAGTGTATAGATGGCAGCCTAGGAAGAAAACATCAGCTACACATTGTTGGTGACGCGTCGATTAGTGCTCGAGAAAGTTTATGTCCCTGTAATGTTTATACGGGACTGAAACGTATGGTGTAACACATGTTAAAGAGTGTAAACACATGTTTAACATCTGTTGTCGTTGCAGCTGATGATGCGGACCAAGCAAGCATACCACATGATGGCAAAGAGTGTACTGAGACGCTGCAAGATGTTGGGAAGTCGTTGCGGGTAAGGAGATCTCCTCGACTGAAAAAGTTAAAGGGTGCTCCTGAGCCAGAAGTAGGCTGTGTGACCCCAATAAGGGGTAAGACAAATAGGATGTTTGATGGGCCAAGCACGGATGGGGGTAAAGAAACAGGTAAAGTGTTACATGCGTTACCAGATACATTGCACCGTCCCTAGGAATAAAAAATAAGTACACATTGATGGGTGATGCATTGTTTGTACAGGGACAAAGTTTATGACCCTATAATATGCGTACGTGTCTGAACCCATTTAATATTAATGTGATGTTATAGGGTGCAATGAGACTGAGAAGCAGGACGGTGGTAAGAGTGCTCATGAGGCTGGTATTTCAACTGGCTGTAGTATGGGTGGGGCGGCACATGTTGAAGGACAATGGAGCGGGGATAAAAGTGATGTTGAACAAGTCCAAAAGCCGTTCGGTTTAATGCGTGCGATACTACGTTTCAAAGTAGCAGCGGCACAGAGTGTACCTAGTAGTGCTTCGTACAAAATCAGATTGTTGGTTTTTTATAATGTGCTTTATTGTTTAATTCTGTTTTAACATGTGTGATCTTGCTTTGACAGTTGACGGTGGCTCAGGCATGCGGTTGGTTGGTCAAGATGCATATAGTGTGGAGGCAGCAGGACATGAACAGCCACCTGAAAAAAATGTGGATGAGAAGGACAATGATCAGCTGGCACATTTAGACGCCACTGCTGACACAGAGGATAAGATTACTGATCAGGCAGAGAAAAGTGTAGAGATGGGTGTTAAGCTTACTGGTGAGGTTGAAGGGAATGACAATGAAGGTAATATTCAGACCGCATCTTATTTGTAGGGGTCGACAAAACTCTAGACACACCACGTTAAGCCATTTCTAAATTTTTCGAGAATGTTTATGCAGCATCAAATACTAAGACTGAGCATGAAGTGGTGGATGCAACTGATGCAAGTACGTTAGAAGCGGCGGTAGAGGAGGGGCAGCCAGACTTTAACGGTAAAAGTTTTTTATGCTATAACATGTGTTAGCTATTAGGTACATTTAGTGGGCTTAACGTGTGTTAATCGTAAGAACAGTAGACGGGGGCGATGCGTCGATTGATGAAGGTGGTTTAGATGGGCCTAATTGGAGTCTTGGAATGACACAAATTGGTGGTGAATTTGACGAGTCACAGCAAACCGGTATGTTCAATATAAAAAATGATTAGGATTGCTGGTTTACTTGAGTCATTTCAATATACTTATTTGCATCGAACATGTAGGTTGCAAAAGTTCAAAGGTGGATGACATGGATGGGACCGAAACAGCGCCCGAAGGTTCCGGTAAGCTTGAATATTTTTGTTTACTGTCAACGTGTTCAAATTGGTTGCAAAGTAACATGAATTGTTTTTTTTTAATACGTGTTTAGGCGATGTGGAGACCACACCACAGATGAGTATGGTTATAATGGTAGAACCGGTGAGCTCATATGACCCCGCAATTGCTATCCATAGGGAGCAAGCTGGGGTGGAATTATTGGGTGGTGATGGGTTTGAGGTGGAGGACAATTTGCCGCTAGCCAACCGTGTACGTATGTTAGCTGAATTGGGGGCCCAGAAAAGGAAGTTTCCTTTTAGAGAGAAAGTGGCAGCGGAACCAAATAGATCACCTTACTATATAAGGTCTGTTGACATGGGTAAGCCAATCACTAAGAAAGAGGCAAATCTGTGGGATTACATATACGCTGATGAATCCCCCACGCACTCCCTAAATGGGCATTCTCGTAGGAAGCGGGCAATGGAGGCAAGCATGTAAGTAGAACTACCACAGGGTTTATTGTTGTATAATAGGGGTGTAAACCATGAACCCAAATGGATCTAGTTAATTGGTTATTTTTTTATTTTTGCCGCAGGAAGGAACATGGTACGTCGTCAGTTGATGATGTAGATAGCCCGATACACATGGCTGTGTAAGTATGGGGATACTGTTAAAAAAATGAGTTAAATTACATTAACATGTGTTAAGGTATGGAATGTAAATTTTTTTCTGTACGTATGAAACCAGGGAGTTGCTGTTTCGAAGCCCTTCCCATGTAGAAGCGTCTCGGGCTATGTTCAAGAGTTTAAACGCTGGCAATGAGGTATCGGATGGTATTATCGACTGTTGGGCGGAGGTGCTAAACTTCCAAGAGAAACGGAAATCAAGGGAGGCTTACAGTAGGCTATTCTTTGGTACTAAAGTTGTGGTGAGTGATTTGAATATTGACATTATTTGTGTAGATTGTTGTTTTCTGTGGAAAACTAGTTACAGTGTGCCGAGTGCTTATCCTTATTTATTTCTCTTTTATGAAAGTTTCCGTGGATGTTAACAATTGAGAAAGGTGGAGTCGAGGCGCGGATGCACAAGTTCCAGGTTGGAATAAAAGGTGGGGTTAACAGCGCTGAAAAAGATCCTGATTTTAGAAAGCACGACATTGTATTCTTCCCGATCTTGGAGCACACACATTTTTACTTGCTAGTGTTTGAGTTACGGGACCCCGGAATTTATGTTGTTGATAATGACAAAGCCAGACAAGGACAGCCGATAGAAGATAGTGTATACTACCTCCACAAGGACACACCGTATAAGTTTGTAAGTTTTTAAAATTACCCATGTTGTAACGTAAGTGTGATTGTATTCAAGATGTGTTTTTTATATTGAGCATGGATTGTATATGTATATGCAGAAAGATATGTTTGTGCAATACCTTCGGGAAGTTGGGAATCCGCGAGCCGATGACATTGACTACTGCAACATCCAGCGTATGCCGGTTAGTTGGGCGACCACAACAAACAAAACTGATTGTGGGGTCTTCTTAATGCGTCACATGGAGTGCTACATGGGGAAAAACAAAAGTTTTAACTGTGGGTTCAGCATGAGTGGGGCGAAGAAGATGGCGGAGGTGCGGAAGTTGAGAAAGAGGTATGCTGCGCACATCTTATGTTCAGAGGTGAATGTGCTGCTGCCTAAAATTCAGCAGGAATGCCGGTTAGAGTAACGTGTGTTAATGGGTGAATGGTATTTACTGTAGGATAACTGAATGCGTTTAATGTGCCAGCTTTGTTTTGGGAGTGTCATGTACTTTGCTTTTGGGATGTTGCTTTAAACTTATTGTGATAGACTGTCTATGCGATAGACTGTCTATGCGAATTTTTTTTGATAGACTGTCTATGCGAATTTTGTCTGACTAAAACTGATGTCTAGTGACTTGGTTATTTTATACTCTGATACATATTGATGTATTCTTGCATGTGTTGTAATGTTATTTCTTGTAGTTGATAATGTTTTAAATGAGGCTGTTTTAAATTATATATTGGTAGGTGTAACATTTAAGGAAATGTAAAAATGTTGCTTCCTGTTTTCAAGGGGCCCACTATTCTCAAAATGTAGTAGGGTTCTTGGAAGTTGGGGAATGTTGGGTAAAGAAGTCTACTAACATAGGGGTTGGTGGCTACAAAACAACTTTATTGGAACATGAACCATAGTTTTTTTGCCCCATATGGTCACATCAAAGTCAAGTCACAACAACTATATTAAATGTAGCAATGATATACCTCTATAAAGTAGTGTAATAAAGAACTAAGTCCTGGATTGTAATACTTCACTACTTCAGTTGTGACAACCCGTAATTTACGACTCTTAATTACGTGATTAACAGGTAATTAACGCGATAATAAATAGTGTTACAGCGCGAATTAACTTAATTAGGCCTTTGGAGTGCCTGGGAACGTCTATCCGTCTTTACAGTGCGCGAATGGTGGTTTACAGAGAAACCGGTGAAACGTTAAACGGCAACGGATTGAAACCGAACAGAATACTGACAACGCCGACAAATATTAAATTTTTACGCTATATTTAGCTCCGTAATTAATTTTAGTGACTACAGTCGGAACCGGATCGAAAAACGGATTAAAGACGGCAACGATACCATTTTTCGCGATTATTACCGTGATCGACGAACGGGCGTGCAAACAACGACTACCGACCGTATTTTTGTGTATTTTAATTTTTGACGTTAAACGAAGTTCGGGTTTTGACAACAGGTCTCGTAGGAATTACGGGCCACTTACTCACGAGATGGACTTGTGGGCCCTGTGCCCAAACCTAAACCCACAAGCCTAAACCCGCATATAATATATATTAGATTTCTACAAAAATCTTAGCAAATATTGCCAAATCTCTACAAAAGATTTCCAACTATTACCAAATCCCTATAAAATCTTATAAAAATATATAAAAGATTTGTGAAATCTTCAAAAGATGTCTACAAATGATTACCAGATCTCTAAAGAGATTTTATGTCTTCAAAAGTTGTCTACAAAATAATTAAAGTCTCTCTCTCCCTCTCGATATTACATACACAAATACAAAGTATGGTTCCTCCCTCTAGAATTTATACAGACAACACAAATCATCTACTCCTCTCTCTCAATTACACTTGCAGACACCACCACAAGAACCAAACTCCACCATCTCTCACACCTTCTCGATCCCTTCCCTCTCTGATAAAACCACCGGCAACCGGAACTAATATTCCGGCGGTGGAACCCCCCTGCCATCCCCAACGATCCGACAAACCCCCCCCTGTCATCATCATCGTCATCTGCTCCGGTGGCGGAGCCGGAGGTGTCGGCCGGCTGCCGGTGAACCCACACACACGCACACAACGCGCGGCATCAGCGATCGAGAAGCCAAGAGAGAGACGGTGAGAAAGAGAGCCGACCGGCGATGTGCCGGCGGCGCTGTGATGGCAACTCGACGAGGAAGACAGGCGGCTCGGGTTTTGGTTTCTTCCGACAAAGCTTCACGATGATGTTGACGGTGATGGTGGTGGCCACCGGTGAGACACGGTAGTGGTGGAGGTAACGGTTGCTATTGTTTCTGGTCAGATTATAGCTTCGGGTCGGATTCGGGTTGCGAGTCAAGTCTCGGGTTTGACAGTCTGAAAGGTTTTGGTTCGTGTCTCGGTCAGAAACATGATGCGGGCTTTCGGTTCAACTCGGTTCAGATTTCAGTCATGGGTCTCGGGTTCGGGTGCGGTCCAGTCAAAGGTGGTCAACAATGGTTCGGGTTAGTTTTGGTTCAGCCTTGGTTCGGTCCAACCCGGTCAAAAACAGCAGCCTCGGGTTTTGCTCGGTTCAGTTGACTCGGTCAAACCGAGTCGACTCAGTGTTCGGGTCAGCAGGTTCAGGTCAACAGTTGGTTCGATGTCAGTCGGTTCGGGTCAGACTCAGTTTCAGTTGACTCGGTCAAACCGAGTCAACTCGGTCAACAGCAGGTCAACTCAGTCAACCTATCCACATTTCGACCCGAAGAGTGGTAAAGATCTTACGGCGCGTTTTCTTTCTTTATTTTTTCATAGTTTTATACGTTACGAGCTCGAACCGATTTAAAAGGGTGTTTAGTTTAAAATTTGTCGTCTTATGAAAACTATATATATATCAATGATTGAACATTGTTGAATTTTTGAAAAACGACGACAACTTGTGTTGTCAGGGACGTCCAAAAACAGAGGAAACTCTGCCCGTTTTTCGAGAAAACCCGTAAACAAAACACGTTTTATTATGAGACGAAACTTGTTATCCGAAGAGCTTTTATAAAGGCAAATACGAATATAAAACCTCTTTCGACCACAACTTACAACAAATAAATATAATTATTATATTTATTATAAACTTCGGAATTTCGACAACTCCTTTATAAAGTCAATATAATTATTTATATTGTTTCAAACGCCGATCACACATTCGTTTATAAAAAATAAATATAGTTATATATTTATTTTCAAACACGACAATCCGACGATTCTTTCATGAATATGACTTTTTATATTCACGTCAAACGCCTAAATGGCATAAACATACACTTTGATAAATATCATACGAGACGTATATATGATACGAATTGGTTATACGTTATTTTCATACAAGACGTGATATATATAATACAAGTTATTATATATTACTTTCATACTAAACGTGATATATGATACGAGTTTGTTATATGATATTTTCATAAAAATATTCTTTTATACACGTATGACTACTCGAGACGGCTAACACACCTACAACGATATATTTATATATTTTTATATAAATATTTATTCATTTTAAGTCTCTCGGAAACTAAGTCTTTTGCAAGACTTATTAAATTGCTACTGTCATTAAACGAGACTTAACACGTATAACTTAATCTTTTCCATTAAGTTAATAACTTACCGTCGAATCGTTCGGCTAACGATTCGGTAGAGCTCGACGACACGTAATTTAGTTATTGCGTATATTTAGAAACTTATTAGATATTCCGTGTTAGGAATATTGTAGAATGCACGCTAGCGAGTCTCATCTTGGAAACGACATCACGAAGTCGTAATTAGCTAGCTTTACACAGGAATATTCAGGTGAGTTCATAACCCCACTTTTTACTATTTTACATTTTTATAAATGTTTTCGTGGTGGAAAGACATGCACGTTTTGCAAAAACATACAAAGTTTTGAACTAACGCAAAACTCGTATTTCTAAATCATATTACGAAGGGATTTCGGGGAACACAAATGATTTATGAAAGGTTTATACTAAACATACCGGTTTTCAAACAAACGTATCTTTCGGAATGTGCATACCCACAAATTCTAGTTTTCTAAACTACGGGTAAATACAAAAAGCACTCTTGGTGAGAACGAGTACCAAGTATGATGCAAATGATTATTTTTGAAATGTGAATGATATTCGGCCAGGGTGACCAGGGATCTGGTCAGGGTGACCAGGGATCTGGTCAGGGTGACCAGGGTTTTATTTTACACATGGTATGTTTAGCGTAAGGAGGGTTACTACTTAGATCATGTGAGTGGGTAGGCGCAACTTGGGATCATTAATCCTCATTGTAGGACCGAGGGACAGGAGTGGTAGATCTATCTGGGTGTAGCGAGCCCAGCCCCCAGGCCAAACAGAACGGACCTCGGGGTGACTTTGTGCCCAACGCATAAATCTGCTAGGGTTTGAGTCTTCCTACTTACACTTCACACATATCAATGGCCTTGCAAACCATTGGTGATCTCTTTTTCCTTATCTGCTACATACCAGGGATTTTATACTTACGAAACAACTTGTTCATACAAATTAACTACCATGTTTTATACAAATTTAAAGCATTATGCGGGTATGGAGTCAAAGTCAGGGTGGGCATTGACGGTTATGCGAACATTACAAATACAAGGCTTTACAAATACATGGTTTTATGAACATAACGTGTTACAAACACAACGTTTCCATATAACTTGGCAAGAAAATGATTTTTAAATTCATTTTCTCAATACTATTTCAAAAACCGGTTATTCCAAAGATTTATTTCAAATCTTTCACAACTCAAAAGATTTATCTCAAATCTTTTACGAACAAACTATGAACTCGCTCAACATTATGTTGATTTTTCTCGCATGTTCTTTCTCAGGTTACTTTTCTAAGACAAGACACGGTTGGAATAGGAGAACCATCTGGAGTCGAGTACTTAGCGGGCGTTCAATTTCTAGAAAGTCTTTGCTTATTTGCTTCCGCTGTGCAATGACGATACCAGTCCAGTCACGCCAATGCTCTGATAATTTTCGGGGTGTGACATCAGTAAACCAAGAAGTTTTAGTGGTTCCAAAGTATGCTAATGTGATGGACACTTATAAAAATAAGGTAACGTCTACACCACCAGGCATGAAGAAGCTGAATCAAAAGAGGAAGGAAGCATGTGAGGGTCGGTACGGGGTGTGCTACGCAAGAAAAGTGTTTCACAAGAAGCCCGAAGACGTGAAAAGTGGAGGAGCTTCTGGTGACCATGATTCAGGTAGGGGAGTAAACAATGTAGCTGATGTAGCAGGTGTTTCAAAAGAAGCGTCACGCCGTACGGAACACGTTTTACCAGAAGCTGAAATTTTGAAGGGGCTACCAGATGAGTTGGTTAGGTTGCTGACGGATCCAGACCATGAATTATGTGGTTGCCCGTTGTGTCCATACTCACCCGAAACAATCCAGTCCTGGTGTTACCATGACCCATGGGAGAGTGAGCGCAGCCCCTCTCCTCTGTACTTTCATGATGAGGATATTGCGACACCATGAAGAAAAGCTTGGTAGAGATGGAGGACAAGGGGTAGTTAGGATGTGGTAAGTGGTTAAAGTTGTGATAACCTTTTGACCCTATGTTTGTAGGCCACATACTAAGGTCGTTTTCTTGTTCTTTTATTATTAGTATTTTTTTTTGGGAATGGGTTGATGTCACGGCTCCGTAGTCGATCCATTGTTTCAGGTGCGGTTGTAACCTAGTAGTAGAATGTGTGCTTAAGTTGGCTAGTTGTGGAGTTTAATTCTATAACCTGATGTGACTTAATATATAAGTTATTGATGTGGTTAAGAACCTTTTGTGTTGATCCTTTACAGTTAAAAAAACCCCAGGTACAGGGCTAACATGTGTTAAGATTTGTTTTGATGTTGTTGTAAAATATAAACCAAAACCACAATTATCCATGCATATAATAATAAGATAGGCCTGTTAATACCAAACAGAGGACTTTCCACAAAAGTTGGCCTACAAAACATAAAGTGCCGAAGGCCACAAAGTTTTTACAAGACTGGATATGATAACTGGGATAAAAATAGTTCCACCTTCTTACACACGTAACAGAAAATGGGAGGATGATGTTAAAAGACTGTTACATGTGTGTAAGAAGGCCAAAATGAAGAGAGTCTCCCATAATATATTACTAGTAAACGAAACCAAAGATTTTAATCAGAGAGGGATGCACCAGGGGCGGTCTGCCTTTGTTGTTCAGCGGCTGCCTTTGCTGCTTTCATTGCAGCCACCTTAACGCAGTTGCGTGAGTCGTGGTCGTCGACATAAAGACCACAGCGCTTGCATAACCGAAGCTGCTTTGGACGTTTCGGTGGTTTTGTCTTTGCCTTCTCACCGGGTCCGGAAATGCGAGTATGCGTACCACATCCCTTATTGCGTACAACATCTGGATTAGCAACTTCGACTGGAATGTTGATTGATTGCCCAACTATTTCTTCCATTTCACACTCGTTTGTTTCATTTTGGATTGTACCCAATGGTTGCTTGGAGAGCACATTGATCTTGAAATCCCGGAGTTGGGCAACCAATTTTGACAACGAATCCTCGTCGGTTCTGGCCACATCAACGCATTCAGTAACGAGGTCAAGGATTTCATTACGCATAATGGATGGTGCGTGTGGGTTGACGCCGTATCGGCTGGAAAGTGAAAAAACCTCTTTTGGGAGGGTATATCGGCGCCACCTATCGTTTATGTATTGGGGTGGTATCTTTGCAACATTTTTCAATCGATATACGCAAAAGACATGGCGACACAGATATCCGATACGTGTGAAATTCCTGCATGAGCAACTGGCGGAGTGGTCTACAGTGTTATATGTAACCTGTTAGGAACAGAAGGAGCATAAACAAAAGGCTTTAGATCTAACATATGTTATTGGAGTGGTAATAATGAAGTTGACTAACATGTGTTACCTGATAGACATTTGTGATGTTGTTCCTTTTGTCCAAATGAGTGACGTCTAGCAAAAGAGTGGGATTGCTGGAATCAGTTTGGTTTGTGATGTAGCATAAAAACTTCCCTTTAATTATCTCCTTTTGAACTTGCACGAAAACAGCGTCTGTGTAAATGGCGAACGCGTGCTGCTCTATCGCTAACTCAGTAGTGTCCTTGAATACCGTGGATGAGGTTTTGTACTCGGATACACGTTGCCGATAGCGTTGCTATCTACCCTATTTTCAAAGCACATCATAAATTGTACAAGGGTGTTTGCGCTTGTTGAGTTGACCTTGAAGGCAGCGTTAGAGCTTTCGCAGCGTGAAGTGGTCTTCATCAAGCAACACATTGGCAGTTCCCTGAAGTAGGCTGGTACCCAAAGATGTTTGATGTTGTACATGTCGTTCAACCAAGTGTGGTCTTGTAGGCCAAATGTTTCTAGGAGGTCATTCCAGCGGGACTCAAACGTTTCTGGTTTGATATAAACATTCCAAACCAACCGGTGAATGCAGGACCGAACATTAGTGTTTTCAAGAAGGTCCGCGGAGATCTGGTAGATTAAAGAATTACTAACACATGTTAGATTAAACAGTTTAAAAACACATGTAAGTCTGTGATGTTGAATAACACATGTTAAAGGCTAACAATTTAACCTAACCTTGGAGGGTAGTTTTTTCATTATATGCCACATGCATAGACGGTGGCGTGATTCGGTAAAGACCATAGGAACAACTTGAAGCATGGATGGGTCTTGATCACTCAGCACAAGAGTTGGTTGAGTACCGTGTGCCTTCAAGAAAGCCTTAAGCAACCACACATAAGATTCAATGGACTCGGTTGTTATCAAACCCGCACCAAATGTAACACATTGGAAATGATGATCCACACCCGTGAATGGCACAAAAACCATCTTGTACCTATTAATAAAAATGGATTTGAGGTTAACAAAATGTAACACTTTTTTGGTTTGGTTACAATACTTGGATATCAGGCCTAACACATGTTAAAGGGGGACCTAACCTGTTAGTGCTGTAAGTCGCGTCAAAGGCGAGGACATCGCCAAAAGCTTTGTAGTTTAGCTTTGAAATCTCATCAGCCCAGAATACAGAAGACAACTTTCCATTTGATACAGTGTAATCAAAAAAGAAGTTGGGTAGGTTGTCAAAGCGCTCACGCAAGCGTTCAAGGAAAACTTGTGCGTCGCGTTCACCAATAAAAATTCGCAACTGGTGGCTAAAATTTTTAAAATCCACCGGAGTCCCATTGACATTGTGATGCCCCCCTTTTAAAGCTACAAGACATCTATAAGCTCTCATGGGTCCGATACGGTTTAGACTCATATTGTGAATGAATTGTTTGGTGGAGAATGACAGCTTCCGTGATATCTTGCTAAGATCACGGTTGTGATCCTCAACAAGTTCATGATTATGAATATCATTGAAAGTCAGCACTGTGTATGAGTCATTAGAAATTGAGACTAGAATGCTTGCCTTACATTCACACCATGTGAAGTTGGATCTCCTACACTTTACAGAAGATTCATCTAGTGTGTCAAAAGTCCTCTTGGGTTGTGGTTTCCCGTATTTTGAGCATCGGAGATACTTGTGTGTGGGAATTCCATTCCAGACTTTAGTTTGGCCTTTTTTAACAGAAAAACCAGCTTCAAACGCATAAAGTTCATACATGGAAATAACAGCCTCAAATGTTGGATAAGATTTCCCACACACTGGTATGAACTTATCAGCGACGGTAGGAATCCAGTAACGGGTTCCCTGAGGGGTATCAAAAACGAAGTATGGATGCGCTGGCCCTGCATCAGAAAACGAAAAGGTTATGAATCTGGTATATGGCAGGACAAAAGGTTAGAACTCTGGTATATGAGTATAAAGTGTGCTCCCATGGAAAATAAACAACCGTCTAAATGGCCGGGAGATATTTCAGCAAACACATAAGGGCCCTGAGATGATCCAGAACCATCACCCGGCATGTTAGCGTAGCCAGAATCTTGGAATTCTACATGTGAACATTATGCAATATGTTTGAACTATGCCATATCTAGTGAAGAAAAATCAAAACGAGTGTATCTAAAAACAAACCTTGATCATTATCCATAACCTCGTCAGAATGAAAAGCACTGTTCATGAACTTGTTGGATATAAGAACATCGGGTGATCTAACAGGGTCTTCAGATGATCGAGAACCATCAACAGGCATGTAAGTATATACAGAAGCTTCTAATGGAACAGGTGAACATTGCCATGCAGTATATTTGGATTATTCCATTAAAAAAATGTCAAATAACAAAAAAAAAAAAACATTTATTCGAGATAGTTAAATTAGATAAAGAGACAAACCTTGAGCATTTAATTCTTCATCAGTTTGGAAGTCACTGCTAAAGAACCTGTTGGGGAAACTATGGACCGGCGACATTAACTCGGATGTTGGTGGATTTGTCTCCATGGCCATTAATGGAGAAATGATAATTTGGAGAAGATGAAATATGCACTTTCTCTTTCTGTTAAAAGAAGATATAA
This sequence comes from Helianthus tuberosus, assembly GCA_030545235.1. Taxonomy (NCBI): domain Eukaryota; kingdom Viridiplantae; phylum Streptophyta; class Magnoliopsida; order Asterales; family Asteraceae; genus Helianthus; species Helianthus tuberosus. Next base: position 148,955,575 of record CM060417.1, on the reverse strand, counting down.
ATTAAAATGAAATAGGGTAAAAGAAATATGGGGTGACTGATTTGAACACATGAGTTGATTGGCATTAAATGATCATGTCAAATCAAATTGGGAAAATAACTTGGGTTGGGAAATTACTGATATAACCTTGAGAGCAAAAGGGATTAACAAGGGACTATGGCAACGTGGATTAATATAGGCCACAAGTAAGGTTTCCTAAGTTTTCTAAGTAAATGGGGTTTTTTGCATAGCATTCTCCTATATATATATTGGTTGTTAATTATTAATATTAATATTAAAAGAAATTTATTAAACAAATATAAATAAAATTTATGAGGTTGAAGGAGAGAATGTCATGTAGCATTATTTGGAGTCTTTTATTATAAGTTAGATTAGATTAGATATATAAATTTTTAGATTTCACAAATATTTTCATTAGAACATTAAAGATCCATAGCATCTGAGAGTTCTCGTGCTATCGTGCATATCTTGAAAGTACACCTACATGCTTATGCCATTTCCCAAAAGTTGGGAACTGAATTGCTAATATTTTTGACGAAACGGTTGTTTTCAACTCGTTTTGGACACTCTTAGTTTCATGCTTTATGTTGTTACACTCGTCTAGCTTGAGATCGATGACATATTAGAGCTGTTATATTTTGTTTATACAGTTGCTAGTTAGTTTTAGTTTAAGTCTTGGCTATAAATAAGAGACAGACCACAACATTGTACTCATAAGTGATATTGATAATACAAGATACAACAAGCACATGTAGTCTCTATGATTTGCATCGTCTTTGTCTTTTATTTGTATCTACTTGTTAGAAACATATAATTCTTATTCATGTACAAATATCTAATTTGAGTAATTTCATAACGATACTCATCAACTTTTGCATAATTGTCATCGCTCACAAAATTCCTCTATCAATCTTTTAATAATGTATAAACACGACTTATTATTTATTAATATGTGCTCTCAAAATAATAATTATCTAAACTTTTGATAATGGACTGATTACTCAAAAGGTGAACTCGTATATAAAGCGGTAGGATTGTGGAAAAAAAGTAAAGAAACGAGTCAATAACTCCAAAAAATGGACTAACACCTAATGAGCCTCTAACAACGATGTGTTAACATAGATAGACGTGTTTAAAATTAGGGAAATTTACGAAAAATAGTCAAAATTGACAAAAAAAAAAAATTAAAAATAGATGTGACATTTAACTAGCCTTCATTTCCTCCAATCAGAAGCTGTCACATTAGCTCCGCCGGCTGAGACAACTAAGATTTAGCTTAAATTTACCGGTAAAAAACACCTGGCTAAGCTTACACGTTTGGAGAAAAGTGTCGGCTCCCGTTCTTTTTGGTGAAAAGCGCCTGATTACTTTGGTAAATGCTACCATGTTTCTTTTTAAAATTTTTTGGTCAACTTTAACTATTCCGATACTAGTATTTTAGTATTTGCAACAGGACTACACCAAAACATAATAAATAAATGTTCAAATAAAATTTACCACAATAAGAGTTGGAAATTTAAGCATTGCATACCTCATATCATAACAATAATTGTAAAGAACCCTTTGATCTGTTGGATGTCATGAGTCTTTAGTTTGTGCTTTGACCTGTGGTTTAAAGAAATGAAAATATAACAGTATAAAAGAAATTTAAAACAACAATATGCTACCATTTCCTTTTTTCCCCTTGCTTAAAACCAAAAATTGTTTTGTGTTTCAAATAATAAACTTCATAATTATTATGTGACTTAACTTCTCCATACCACCATGTGAAACGTTCTGGCCACCTGCACCTGTATATATATTTTACAAATATCACATCATTTGGCATCATCATAGTTATGGAGCATGGCACGGTTTGTGTAACCGGTGCATCCGGTTTCCTAGCTTCTTGGCTCATCAAACGACTCCTGTTATCTGGTTATCATGTCATTGGTACCGTTAGAGACCCTGGTATGTGTTATCGTGTTCAATCTAGTTATAAGTGGAACGATTTGGGATGTTATCTCTAACGGGTCAACAGAAAAACTTAAAAAATCCAAATGTTTTTTTATTCACAGCACTAGATTGTTACTAAGATAATATAATTGTTGTGATTGTAGTTAACACACCAATTACTTGTAAAAAAAAAAGCGTTACGGGTCAACCCAAGCTGTTTTGAATTATACAAAGATTACATGTTTTTTGTGCTTAAATTTGTAGGAAATGAAGCAAAACTAGCTCACTTATGGAACCTGCAAGGGGCAAAAGAGAGACTCCGCCTTGTGAAAGCAGAACTAACAGAAGAAGGAAGCTTTGACAACGCGATCATGGGGTGCGCAGGCGTCTTTCATATGGCCTCTCCTGTTCTCGGACATATTACTGATCCAAGGGTATGTTTGTACCTTCATTAACTCTAATCATGATGCTATCGTTTATTCATTTTCTTAAACGCGCACATTTTGCAGGAGGAGATCATAAATCCAGCTGTGAACGGAACACTGAACGTGTTACGTTCATGTAAAAAGAACCCGTCTCTAAGACGAGTGGTTTTCACCTCTTCATCTTCCACAGTCAGGGTCAAAGACAACATTGACTCTCAAATACCTTTGGATGAGTCATGTTGGAGCTCTGTTGAAATCTGTGAAAGACTCAAGATTTGGTATGTACTGTCAAAAACCATGGCTGAAAAAGCAGCATGGGAGTTTTGCAATGAAAATGGGATCAATTTGGTGACTGTTATGCCATCATTTGTGGTTGGACCAAGCCTACCTCCCACTTTATGTTCTACAGCATCTGATATCTTGGGCTTGCTTCAAGGTGAGGCCCAGGCCCATTATTTACGAACCGGTCGATTCTGGTTGTATTTTTTTTTATTAATTTTGTAATGAAAACAGGGGAAACAGAGAGGTTTTATTGGCATGGAAGGATGGGATATGTTCATATAGATGATGTTGCTCTCTGCCATATTCTAGTTTACGAACATGATGACGCTGAAGGGCGATATTTGTGCAGTTCAAATGTCGTTGATAACAATGAACTCGTGTCAATTCTGTCGGCACGTTATCCCACACTACCAATTCCAAAGAGGTACAAAATTTGTATTCTTAGTGTTATTATTATGGAAGACTGAATGCAAATTAGTTTTCAGGTTTGAGCAGCACGACCGACCATATTATGAGCTTAGCACTGCAAAGATCAAGAGCTTAGGGTTCAAGTTCAAGACGATTCAAGAGATGTTTGATGATTGTATCACGTCGCTTGTGGCACAGGGCCATCTTTCTATACCTTAGTTAAGCTAAATGGTACCAAGTAGTAGTATCTTAATAAAAAATAACCAAGATAGGAAACCGAATAATGTAGCATCAAGTTGGCGCGTAATATGTATCTGCTTAAATTTTAAATAAAACCATAAAGACTAGAAGATCTGCCTAGTTTACTGTTTTGGACCCATGACTGTGACTGTTGGAGGGAACTCGGTCGGTCCAACATGAAATACTGGGTTTAAGGTCAAAAACTCTTTTATATGCAGTTCTTGGTATAATGATGTATATGCGCGTCTTCATTAACATTTTTTGCCATTAAGTTTAATAGATTTAGTTAGGATTCAAACCAACGCACATAACAATCAAAACATAAATTGATCCGAAAGCTACAACAAAGAATTCTGGGGGTTGTTCCCATGAATGAATTTGCTTGTAAGTCGCCTCCTCGCATTAAATTTGTTACTATTACTTACAAGCAGTAAAACTTCATTCAGAGTAGAGTCAGTCACTTTGTTCTTTACCTAACGATAGAAACTAGGGGCACTTGGCATTAATTAATGATATGGAGTGATCAGCTACAAATTTTTTTTTTGAACGGTAACTTTCTTCAACAACCGGAAGTTGTTACACCCGTCAAGTCGGCAGGCCCACCACCCCACTCTGGCCAAGACTATGTTGTCTTAACCAGATCCACGCTTGGCGTCAAAGTTTGGCTCAGCGTTCCCCGAGAAAATTTCTAGCCCCCTGGCACATGCCAGGAGTTGCACCCTCCACAAGAGCAGAGACTCTCTGGAGTAAATGCACTGTAATAGAAAACTCGGGGTGGCTTGGATTCGAACTTGGGATCACCCCTTTCAAATCTTCATTGCCTTACCACTGGGCTATACCCAGCGGATACGATCAGCTACTATGGGGGTGTTTGGGTTAGCTTATTTTGGAGCAACTTATGACTTATTTACTTATAAAAGTTAATAAGTTGTTTTTTGAGTGTTTGGGTTTGCTTATTTTGAAGTGTTTTGTGTGCTGAGAAGTCATTTTCGAGAAGTTAGAATTTCTAACTTCTCACTTTTGACTTAAATAAGTTAATAAGTCACTTTTGAGAAGGAATCCCAAACACCCACTAATAGGCAAAAGAGGTAGAAAAATGTCCAACTTAAAAAAGTAGTTTACAAGACAAATCATGTGTAAAACGTCAAAGACATTATTTTGGCTCAACCGTTTAGCCTCAATTTCAAAATCACCCAGTGTTTTTAGCAATCTTGGCTTGGGTGCTCGGAGTCAGTCAAGTCTGGGAAGGAGACCAAGCACGCCGCCCCCGGTTCCAGCGATAATTTTTTCACCACAAATCAGTTACCGATCCTCAACACACATATACATACATATATATACACACACACATAACCGTCACATGTGTGTGTTTAGGGCTGTAAATGAATCGAACGTTCAGTGAACAGTTCGTAAACCGTTCGGCAGGAAGTTCGTTTAAGTTCGTTCATTATGAACAAGAAATTTCGTTCGATTAGTTAAACGAACGAACATGAATAGAGGTCTCATTCGTTCAACTATGTTCGTAAACGTTCGGTAGGGTGTTCGTGAACGTGTTCAGAAACATTCATTCATGTGCGTTGTAAAAAGGACCTTTTTCGTGAGAAGTGTGACAAAGCATAGGAATTGACATGTATGCATCATGTTTTGGACTTAGGCATGGGTTGTTTTGGCAAGAAAAATACCAAACATAACAATTTAAAACACAATGCAACGTATTATGGGCGTGAAATTTAAAACACAACTAAAACACACTGCTTAACACTTAAAACATACTGCTTAACGTTCTTGGCATGGTGTTTTATGTTTTAAGCCTAGAATTTATTGCATTGTGTTTTAAATTGTTATGTTTGGTGTTTTTCTTGTCAAAACAACCAAAACATCATGTCTAAGTCCAAAACATGATGTCTACATGTCAATTCTTATGCCTTCTCACACTTCTCACGAAAAATGTCATTTTTACAGGATTCTAAGACATACTTCTTATATTATTTAATTGATATTTATTTTATTACCCTAACAATTAAACAAGGAAACCTCATTTCCACCTTGTTTATGCACTATTCCCCTTTACTTTCTCATTATTTACATCGATAAATATGATCGACCTCCGTTCCACAATTAGGGTTTCAAGTTCCAGTGCTTCTCTCTGGGCCATCCATCTTTAGCCTTCGTCGCATTCGCCAAATTTATTTCTGTTTGTGAACCGTTCGTGAACACGCTCATTTTCTTAAGGCAAAATTGCACTTTTCGTCCTTTATGTTTCAGGGTTTCTACAGGCGCTGTCCTTTAAGTTTAAAAATTACACTATATGTCCTTTATGTATGCAACCTATAACAGGCGGTGTCCTTTGTTGTCAACGCAGTTAACTTTTTATGTTAAAACCCCTCTTTGTAAAACTCATTAAAAACAGGGACCATATGTGTAATTTTTAAAGTTACACATGCCCACCCTTCCTCTCTGCAATGAAGCTGCCGGAAACTGCAACCGTCACCGGCGATCACGAAACCGTCACCAGAAAACTCAATCCTTCAAAGGCAAATGGTCACTGATTACTCTCCGACGTCTCCGATTTCCCGCCGAATTCATCGTCTTCTTAAACTACTTCGATGCTGCTTTCAACACCTTCTTCCACCCCTGTTTCAAATCATCAAAACCCACCAAAAAATTCATCAAAATCACTCAAATCATCCAAACCTCTTGAACTCCTACTATCCTTCTCCTTCACCAAGTCAACTGTCTCCGTTGGACCTAAATTCCCTAACAAATCATCAAAATCATCCCTCCGTTGATCATCAGAAGTAACATAATAATTAAAAACATCAAAGAACTAGGCGATTCCGTTAAACGGCACAATAATCGTTGACCTCGTGGCCGACGTCTTCTACGATATCTTCAAGTAACGTCCACGTGGATTCTCCTTCAGATCAAAGTAAAACAGCTTATGCTCCACCTATAATGTCTTCGACAACAGCTCCACGTCATTACCGCCGCTTCTGCCACCGCCGCCTGAGCTGAACTCCATCTCCGCCGTCCCCTGCCGCCCTCAGATTCGAACAGAACTTACAAATGTTACTTCAACTGGTAGCTTGATCGATGAAAGTGTGTGAAACAGATTCAATTAGGTGGATGATTCGTTGTTACATGATGAATTGGAATGTGTGATTGCAGATCTGGAGTTGTTTGTGTGAGAATTTGAAGTGAATTTAGGGTTTCAGAATTGACGGCGTCGATCGACGGCAGCGGTGGCGTAGCGGTTAAGCGGAAGAGAGGACGGCCCAGGAAGTATTCCGCCGACGGTTCTGACTCTCCGGCGGCGGTTGACGGTGGTGGCTTTTCGTCTCCGGCGGTGAAGAGGCCTAGGGGTAGACCACCTGGTTCGTTGAATAAGCAACAGCCTGCTGCTTCAGGTATATTAATATTATGTGTTATTATTATTATTATTATTATTATTATTATTATTATTATTATTATTATTATTATTATGTTGTTTGCATTGGAAACTAGACAATTGTTTAATTAGTTGGTTAAAAAGGATGGATATTATTATATGTTGGATATTAGTTTATGTTTATTTTATTTGTTTTATTGTAATATGTGTTTCTTAGAGCATTCACATCCAATCCACCATCTCAACCCCTACCTCTAATATTTAAAAAAATCTTCTAAAAATTCACTCCATCCTATCCCCTATTTCCTCTCTTTAACCCTAAATTCTAAAAAGACTATAGAGTAACTTTTCATCTATGAAAAGCTACTGTACACCCCTCATCTTCAACCATATCATAATCACCCGCCTATCTCATTTACTACAGCCCATATTCTCCCACCCATATTCTCCCACCCATCTCATTGATACGTGCCAATCTCCCACGTTTCCATTACCTCCATGTTTCCCTATTTATTGCATTAAATTAGGAATAGTAATAGTTTCATGTAGTTAATCATCTGCACGTTTGCTCCATGTTTGTAAGCCTATATAAGGCATTCTTGTTTTGTTAAATGAATTATGAATGAAAATTATAGAGAGTTATCTCAAGTCTTGTTTCCTACTATTTTCTTTTGAGCTTAATCCACTCAACGGATTATCTATCAACCGATTGGTTCTTATTAATTGGTATCAGAGCGGTCTTGATCCCCTCATGGACGCTCACGAATGGAACGAGTCGTTGGATCGAATCATATCAACGATTGCTGAGATGATCGATCTTCTCAGAAACGAGTCCCGGAGATGGGCAACTTCACCCATTTTTTCTACACCGCTACCGTCACCCGCTGCCCCATCACCACCATCAACACCCATATCAACCCCAAAATTCACCACCTTCAGCCAACCTACTGCCTCACCGAAACCATCCTTGCTTCGAGCATCACTACCCGCACCATCTGGTCCGAAAGCCGCACCCCTGTCGGCTTATGCTACCACACAAGCCCCATATTCTTCCTTAAATGTAACTATATCATTTAAGGACAGTAGAGTTTGGAAGATCAGCAAGTATGATTCGGAGCAATTGTTGAAGTCTTGTGGCTACTCAATATGTAACCATTTTATACAAGTGGACGACAGTGTTCTAAAAGCTTCAAATTTGTTGATGTATTTTGTTGTATTTGAAGAGCCTTTTGATATAATTGAGGAAAGTCATAAGAAACGGGTATCAAAAAGTGGAGCCCAGAAACATGAGTGGCGCCCACCATGGTGTTCCGTTAAGGGTTCGCCAAGCGCTGCCGGAAGAACCGAGTGGCGGCCACCGTGGCGAAGTCATTTTCGTTCTTGAGGACAAGAACGTTTCGAAGCGCGCGGGAATGATACGTGCCAATCTCCCACGTTTCCATTACCTCCATGTTTCCCTATTTATTGCATTAAATTAGGAATAGTAATAGTTTCATGTAGTTAATCATCTGCACGTTTGCTCCATGTTTGTAAGCCTATATAAGGCATTCTTGTTTTGTTAAATGAATTATGAATGAAAATTATAGAGAGTTATCTCAAGTCTTGTTTCCTACTATTTTCTTTTGAGCTTAATCCACTCAACGGATTATCTATCAACCGATTGGTTCTTATCACTCATCTTCTTCCACCCTCGTTCTTTTCCTTTCCCCTCGCATCAAGTGGCAGTGACAGAACCTCACCATAACAAGGAACCTCATCTTGTTGCAGCCCTCCACGTAAGTCTATTTAATTTCAGTAACAATTGAATCGTATTTTTGTGATTGTTCGTAGTGATAGGTTGTTGGATTGTATACTATGCACCTCCCGTGAGATATAAGTCTTAATGCCTGTTGTACATATATATGCAACTTTAATTTCTTGTTTATGTTCTGTATGTGTTGATGCTATTTGGGGGATTATGTGATCTTGAGTTTTTTGTTTTTGTAAGATTAAGAATCGATATGGTTTGTTAATTGTTATAAACAAGAAAGAGAGAAAGCTTGACTAAACCAAAATTAACCCTAAGGCAATGAACATAAGTTGCTGTCTTGAACATTTTAGGAGCTTCAACTGTGATGTACATATATACATATATATTTTTAAGTCTAGTATAAACATTAAATAAATGATCTTTGTATCCTATTGTAGCTTTGAGTATGGATTCACAAGACCAAGGTATGTATTACACCAACCTTCTTCATGGAAACTCTATTGTAAGCCTTGACGACTCTCCACCCTTACCCACTAATCCAATCAGGCTGCTTATGAATTTTGATACAGTTAACTTCATATCTTAGATTCTAGTAGATTGATTGTTTCATGTTTTTGTAGGTTACAAACAGAGACTGTGAGGCAATCGCAAGACGGTTGGGGTAGCTTACGAGACTAGCAAGTGATATCATACGTCTATATATAGATTAGTAGTGAAAACGTTTATACATATTATAATTCTTAGGGGAATAACAGGTTGGGGCAGCCCCTCAGCTCACCTATCGCTTATTTTTGGAGCGACTTTCAGAGAAGTAAGTGATATCATACGTCTATATCATATATGCCGATCATTCATAAAGTCCAACTAGTATTAGATATGCAATAAGTTAATCGTGCAGTTTTTTCTACAATATACAGAAAGAAAGTTAACATGTGTTGTTGTTGTCTAGGGGTGTATTGGTGATAGCAACACCTTATGCTAGTGGCTTTGATCACTTCCCTATTGCAGAAAAAAATTCAGTTCAAATACGACAGGTGTCTTAGATCTTTAGATGAAATATTGAGCTTTAAACTTCAACCTGCAGAAAGTATTCTTCATCTATAAATTATGTTTTTCTCTTTTCTTTAAATTGAAGTTGATCCATCTATAGGTGCAAGATCTTCCATCTTTTGGCATTGGACATTCTCTTGGATCTGTCATCCATCTTTTGATTGGTATGTTATCCTCGTTTAAGTTTATTTTTTAGAACTACTTGCATAATTAGTTTTTTGTTGATCAGGTTCCAGGTTTGCTCTCATTGGCATCATGTGTTAATTCAAAACAAAAAATATACCTGGTGGCAAAAAAGGAGCAGGCATTACACCTTCTGTATCACCTTTTTTATAATCTTCAATTTCCACCTTGTCCAACCCATCTATGACTTCAGTTTGTGCAGCTTGTGTACTTCCTAATTCAATGGACATTAATGGATCCACAGTTGTGTTATCACTTATGTTTGAGCTTATTATTAAGGTAGGATAGTTGTGGAGAGGTGTGGTAATGTATATACCAGGTTTGACTTCATTGAGTGGTAAAAGATATATTCGACGGAGATTTCTGATGAGTCAAAATAGTGGGTAGTTAAGATTGTAAATGAAAGAAAGAAAAAAAATTAATAAAAAAAAGAATATAGAGATAAATATAAAGGATAGGATGTGAAGGGTTTTTTAAAATGGGAGATAAATTTTAAAAAGTAGTGATTTTTTGTTAAATTATAAGGTTAAAGATAATGGAGTGGATGTGAATGCTCTTACTAAGTCTGGTTATTGTTCGTCGTATTAATGAATCACCTCTTTTTTGTTATAAGTAAAAATTACACATATGGTCCCTGTTTTTAATGAGTTTTACAAAGAGGGGTTTTAACATAAAAAGCTAACTGGGTTGACAAGAAAGGACACCGCCTGTTATAGGTTGCAAACATAAAGGACATAGAGTGTAATTTTTAAACTTAAAGGACAGCGCCTGTAGAAACCCTGAAACATAAAGGACGAAAAGTGCAATTTTGCCTTTTCTTAATGAACGAACACGAACATAAAATCTTGTTTGGTAAGTGTTCATAAACCGTTCCACATTTATTTCCTTAACGAACGAACACGAATAAGGCCTTGTTCGTGTTCGTTTACAGCCTTATGTGTGTTTATGCATATTAATTACTAGGTTAAAACCCCGTGTATTACACGGGTTGCGTAAATATAATTTTATATAATAAATAATAAAAAGATATATTTAAAAAAAACTCGTATATTGCAAATGTTGAATAAAATATAATGTGATATGTTAATACAAACAGTCATCAAGATTTATTTTTTATGAATGGACATTGATGTATTATTTACTTATATTATAACATTTTACTTTGTTTTTTTATTTTACATAAATGAAATTTTATATAATAAATAATAAAAAAGATATATCTTTAAATAAAACTTGTATATTGCACGTGTTTAATAAAATATAATGTTATATGTTAACACATACAGTAGTCAAGATTTATCTTTCAAAAATTAACTTTAATGTACTATTTACTTATTATAACATTTTACTTTGTTAAATATGTATTCTTAACTAATTTTTTGTTAAAAATTATCATTATTATTTAATATGGAACCACGTGTTGCGGCGGACCCGTAATCACATACGTAATTTATATAAACCACATCGATCAACTATATAAAGGTTTTTTATAAAGTTACATCTTTTCAAATCGTATAATAAACGAGGTTTTTTAAGATATATACTTTGTAGAGACTTATGTCTTTTAGAGAGGAAATCCTAGGTTCAAACCTAGGCAAGGGTATAGATTTATTGGTGTGATTTATAGTAAGGGTAACATTTGCCATTAAAAAAAATATAAAATTACATTTATTCAACCAATGTAAAATACGGGGTTCTAACCTAGTATATATATAGATTATTTATAAGTTGTGGAAATTATGTATTTTTATGAATATATCCATAAATAAATTAATTCATATTTTATGAACACATATAAGGAAATATATATTTATATATTATTATTTAAATACTTGAGAAAGTATGAGAAGTTGTCACGTTACATTTAGTTGAATCGTGAATTAGATTTTAGATTAGATTTGGTTAAAAATTACATGCAGAGATGCATGTTACTTGAAATCTTATGTTATGTAGGGATGGCAATCAAACCCAAACCCGCTGGGTAAACCCGAAACCCGACACATTTGGGACGGGTTTGGGGTCGGTTAATTGGGTTTGGGACGGGTTTGGGAATAGTTTTTATTTTTTTCGCGGGTTTGGGACGGGTTTGGGATTTAGTGATATACCCATTTACCCGACCCAATTACCCGATAAAGTGTACCCGTTTACCCGATTGTATACCCGATATAATTTCTTTTATATTATTAAGTATGTATATATATATGATACATCCATTTTTTACACATATAGGTATTCTATTTGTATACATTGTAGTAATTTAATATATATTTTTATAATGACAATACAAAATGTAACCGGTTAGTAGTTACCCGATAAATACCTAATGGATTTTGAGATAAGTATACCCAACGAATAATCTTTTTAAATTAACGGGTTTACCCGAAACCCGCGGGTATACCCGATACCCAATGGGTATTTACCCGCTAGAAACCCGACGGGTTTTGGGACGGGTTTGGGAATAGTTTTTATTTTTTTCGCGGGTTTGGGACGGGTTTGGGATTTAGTGATATACCCATTTACCCGACCCAATTACCCGATAAAGTGTACCCGTTTACCCGATTGTATACCCGATATAATTTCTTTTATATTATTAAGTATGTATATATATATGATACATCCATTTTTTACACATATAGGTATTCTATTTGTATACATTGTAGTAATTTAATATATATTTTTATAATGACAATACAAAATGTAACCGGTTAGTAGTTACCCGATAAATACCTAATGGATTTTGAGATAAGTATACCCAACGAGTAATCTTTTTAAATTAACGGGTTTACCCGAAACCCGCGGGTATACCCGATACCCAATGGGTATTTACCCGCTAGAAACCCGACAGGTTTTGGGACGGGTTTGGGACAAGCTTATCTAACCGGGTTTGGGTTTGGGATTACCTAAACCCGTCCCAAACCCGACCCATTGCCATCCCTAAATTGTTATGGTCACCTAAAAAATCGAATTCTTATCTATTTTTTTAAATTATTATTATTATTATTATTATTATTATTATTATTATTTATTATGATCATAATAAAACAAATTTTTATCCTTATCTAAATATTTATTTTTATCTAATAATTTTGTTTAAAAATATTATTATTATTTAGTATGAGAGATAAATAGGAAAATAAGATTAGGAAGCACCAGAGAGTGACACGTGTTCAAAAAAGATTTTCATTTATTAGTATAGGAAGATTTTTATATAGAATTAAATGTAAATCATGAAAACAGGGATCTGGGACGGTTCCCTACAAAATGGGGAAATTTGGGAAAAATAAGAATAATTGAGAAAACCAAATGTGACGCTGGTGTTGTATCGAAAAAACTAGGGAAACCGGGACGACTCTCTTCACCCTGATTTTATATCAGTTTATATGTAAGACCATTGGGTGTGGTTTGAGTAGTCACTTTGGGGACTATCCGCCACGTAAACGCCACGTCAGATTCGATGAAGGACCATCCAAAGGGGACTACCCAAGGGTGTGGGGACTACCTAATAATAAAAAACTAATATATAATACAGGAGAGAGGAGAGAGAAGAACTTGGGGGCCCACCATCAGTCAATCACCTGGCTCGTCCCAAACGTCCGCAGATGGACGCCAGCGACACGACGGAGGGAGAGGGCGGTGTGCGATGGAGGGGGACATGCGGCGCCGGTAGGGGACGATCCACACACCGCATGGTCTAAACAAATATATCTAAATATTTGATTTGTTTGAGTAATTTTTGGGTTTATTTAGAAAGTCAATTTGACAAAAAAACAATTCCTATATTACCTTCTTTTAACTTTCAATTAGGTCATGAAGCCACGTTAGAGAGAGAGAAGTCAAAATAGGTTTTATATGATGGCCAGCACGAAGCCACAAATCAACCAATTAATCCCATATTTTTTTCGTCAACAACAGGCAGGCATAATCCATATCCAAAATTATCATACAAACCGCCCCTTTCAATCATATTTCAATTCTTCTTCTTCTTCTTCTTCTTCTTCTTCTTCTTCTTCCTACGTGATCCATCATCGCCTTCAATTCATCCTTCCGCCATTCTTATTTACATGTACGTACAACTTTTATTATTCATTTAAAGATTAAAGATTTCCCATGTGGGCTTTCCCCCAAATCAGCAGCAGATTCCAAATCTTTTTGTCATTTTCAATCATTCTTCATATGGGTATTGTCTTAATCGAAAAAAAAAAACACGTAATATGTTTAATTTATGATGCATTTATTATGAAATCACCACTATTGGTCCAATCTGTAACAATTTCTCTCGCATACAACTTTGTTTTGGTTCAGGCATTTACGCAAACAGATGATATGCATTCATTAATATGATTGTTGGCTGATAGATCGTAAACAACATTTGTTTGCAGCATATTTGATGAAATCAAGATGATATGCATTCATTAATATGATTGTTGGCTGTTATTTCTTCTTACATACAACTTTGTTTTGGTTTAGGCATTTTCACAAACAGATAACGTGCATTCATTTATATGATTGTTTGCTGATTGATTGCAAACCATATTTGTTTGCAGTGTATTTGATGATCAAGAAAGAGGCTTTCGGTTTGTTTCTTTCCACAGAATCTTGATTTTTGGAGGAAAAGAAGATAGATTATCATAAAACACACGCTTTTTACCACCAAATTAACAACTAAAATTATCAAAAGTTTACATCATAATCACTTATTCCAAATTGTTTTTATAAAAGATTACACCATGAACCGCCATGGCAGTGCGAATCAAGCGTTCTATGTTATCGGTCATAAAACCGAAAACATTCGTGATCTTTACACATTGGGGCAAAAACTAGGGCAGGGTCAGTTTGGCACAACCTATTTATGCACCGAGAATTCCACCGGTATAGATTACGCCTGCAAATCAATATCCAAGCGGAAACTGATATCGAAAGAGGACGTGGAGGATGTGAGGAGGGAGATTCAGATCATGCACCATTTATCTGGGCACCAGCATATCGTCACCATTAAAGGTGCATATGAAGATCCTTTATATGTTCATATTGTCATGGAGCTTTGCAATGGTGGAGAGTTGTTCGACAGGATCATCGAAAAGGGAAATTATAGTGAGAGGAAAGCGGCTGAATTGATCAAGATCATCATCGATGTTGTTCAGGCATGCCATTCGCTCGGTGTTATGCATCGAGATTTAAAACCTGAGAATTTCTTGTTGGTTAATAAGGATGATGATTTTTCTCTAAAAGCCATTGATTTCGGACTCTCCGTATTCTTCAAGCCAGGTATAGATATTAGAACAGTTAGTATATTTATTTTATATTGTAGTTTTAACATATGAGTCGGGGGTCTCTCTGGAAGCAGCCTCTCTATCCCAGTGATAGAGGTAAGGTTTGCCTACATCCCACCCTCCCCAGACCCTACCCTATCGATAGCTCTGCTATTTGTGGGATTTACTGGGTATGGTTGTTGTTGTTGTATTGTAGTTTTAACATGTAATTGGATTTTATTTATGTTTAGGTCAAATATTCTCGGATGTGGTTGGAAGCCCATATTATGTTGCTCCTGAGGTGTTGTTGAAGCGTTACGGGCAAGAAGCGGATGTATGGACAGCCGGGGTGATACTTTACATACTTTTAAGCGGCGTACCTCCATTTTGGGCTGGTATGGTATTTAAGTTTTATAAACTATGTGTTATAGATTATATTGAAACAAGCTTTGCGGATGCTTATTCAACTATCTTGTGTAGAATCGCAGCAGGGAATATTTGATGCGGTTTTGAAGGGAAATCTAGACTTTGAATCAGACCCGTGGCCAATTATATCTGACAGTGCAAAAGATCTTGTTAGAAACATGTTGTGTTCTCACCCTAAGGATCGGTTAACTGCCCATCAAGTTCTCTGTATGCTCTCTTTTAACCACTGTGATTCATTTTGAATATATGTTTTGCTTATATTTTATCGTCGGTTCGACAATGAATATACATGATATTATGATCTGTCATTACAATTTTTTGTTGTAAATAATAAATATTAACATCATTGTTATCACATTGGGACACGTTTTGTTTATAATTGATGTGCAGGTCATCCTTGGATATGTGAAAATGGAGTTGCTCCCGACAGAGAACTGGATCCCGAAGTTCTTTCTCGTCTGAAGCAATTCTCAGCAATGAATAAGTTAAAGAAGATGGCCTTGCGGGTATGTATATGTTATACATACACACACATATATATAGGGTG
This sequence comes from Helianthus tuberosus, assembly GCA_030545235.1. NCBI lineage: Eukaryota > Viridiplantae > Streptophyta > Magnoliopsida > Asterales > Asteraceae > Helianthus > Helianthus tuberosus. Next base: position 148,939,692 of record CM060417.1, on the reverse strand, counting down.
AGCCAGTGAGGATCATTATATAAAACTAAATTATCACGATAACAAAAAGAACAAACCCAAAACGTTTAATTTTTGATCAATGGTTCATAATCATATTATAAAATTTTATACTTCTTACACACAAATGCGTATGTTATGTACATAAAAAATCAAACTAATTTGTTGATATGAATTTACAAATTTATTACCGTTTACCTACACATGTGTAGGTTATATTGATAAACCAATTATGTTCATAGATCTTTTTGTATTTCAAGAGAGATAATAAACGTTACAAATCTACCAATTTCTTATAGTTTAATTATTTTATGATTGATAAAACGTATATTTCATTTTGTTATGCGTATTCTTGCAATATATAGTGTTCTGCATAGAACCATCCCCTAATATATACATGTATATATACGCACACATATACAGGGGCGGGTTATCGTACAATAGCCTCTTATCGTGCGACGGTACGCGACCACCAAATTCGAAATTACGCATGTTATATACATAATCACGCATGTTACATAAAATCAAAACCCGCATGCCATCAAACATGAAAATTACGCTTATTTACGCATGTTATATACATTAATTATGCACGTTATTTTGGTGGTCGCGTACCGTCTCACGTTAAGAGTCTTTTGTAATTAAAACTTTCTCCACGTACATGTGTGTGTGTGTGCGCGTGCGAAGTACAATATTGAACCTTTTTCTTGTCTTGATTTAGGTTATAGGAGAGAGTTTGTCAGAAGAGGAGATTGCTGGTTTAAAGGAAATGTTTAAGGCAATGGATACAGACAACAGTGGCGCAATTACATTTGATGAACTAAAAGTCGGTTTAAGGAAGTTTGGTTCGACATTGAAGGATACAGAAATACAAGACCTTATGGATGCAGTAAGACTATGATTAAACAACCTTATTTTGTACCAAAACTTTGTTAGAAAGAAAAAAACAGGTAACTGACGTTGTTTTTCAGGCTGATGTGGACAACAGTGGGACGATCGACTATGGAGAATTCGTAGCTGCTACACTTCATCTGAACAAACTGGAACGCGAAGAACATTTGGTTGCTGCGTTCAAGTATTTTGATAAGGATGGAAGCGGTTATATTACAGTTGATGAACTTCAGCAGGCGTGTGCAGATCACCACATGACGGATTTTCTTGTTGAGGATATTATTAAAGAAGTTGATCAAGATAATGTCAGTAGAAATATAATATGTATGTGTATATATGATCTATATAGGATTGGTGTTTGATGGATTTATGTTGTTAATTTGCAGGATGGAAGGATAGATTATGGGGAATTTGTGGCTATGATGACAAAAGAAAATGCAGGAATCGGTAGAAGAACGATGAGGAATAGTGTGAATATTACCATGAGAGATTCACCAAGGGCTGTCCAGTGATATTATGAATTAATTGTATCTTCTTCTTGTTGTTAAATTAATTGTTTGTTGTGGGATGATTTGTATTTTATTTGGTTGAAGTAGAAAACAGAAATATGATCAAATTGCAGTTAAATATTTGTTGCTTATAAATACATATAATCTTTTAGCTCTGCAACATGGAGTCATGGTTTCGAGTGTAGATGTAGAAGATCAACATTCATCCAATCCAATGACAACATATCCAAAAAAAAAAAAATCATGTGTTTGCCATGATTTAAAAAAAAAAAACATTTTGTATCACAGCCCAAAGATGGCAACCTTACGCCAAAAAAATAATAAAAATAAGTATTAAAAATGGTAAAAAAAAATTAAAAAATTGGAAAGCACCTTGACCCACGTCAATGCAAGATGGGGACAACCTTCTGCCTAAAATATTATACATATTATACATATACATACATATTAAAAGAAAGGGTTCATAAACAGTAAATAAAATTTATACATATTAAAAGAAAGGGTTCATGAACAGTAAATAAAATTAAAATTATATATGTTGTTATATTTTTTCTAGCTTTTAATTATTATATTATATTAATTAATTTATACATATTAAAAGAAAGGGTTCATGAACAGTAAATAAAATTAAAATTATATATGTTATATTTTTTCTAGCTTTTAATTATTTTATTATATTAATTAATCATATTTTATTTTTCTATTATATGATATGATATTTCATAAAATTTTGAATATGCAGTGACGACGTGTATTTTTATCGACGTTTTATTATTTTTATTATATGTTGACGCCGTTTATCCATTACATTATTTTAATAATACAAATAGTGCCTTATAAAATTTTGAATATTGTGTTGCGACATGTTTATTTTTATCTATATTTAAATATAAGTTTTGTTTGAATCGAATGGGTAAAATATAATTGATTTTTTTTTGTTTTTTATTGTGACGAACCGACTAATACCATTTGAACAACTTCGGTAGTAGTATATAGTATATTTTATACATTGTAAGCTATAGCGAGTATTGGTACCATACCCTTACCGTGACTAACTAAACTGACACTGTCCTAGCAACATCAATGCCCTGTCGATTTCGACCGAACAACATTGGTACTGGTACCGTTATTATTGGAGCCGATATTCGTTTTTATGGTTTTCGTCTTTCGACCATTGTAAAACACGGGTTGAAATCATTGTGGTCATATCATGTAAGAACTTGCAAAAATGTCCCTAAACGACCCGTAAGTGAAAACCCGGACCCCTGAAACCCTAATGCACATGAAAAATCAAGAAAACAAGGATTTTTTATTTCAGACGGGCCGCGTAAAACATAAGCTTATGTTTACGCGGGCCGCGTCAACCTTAAGTTGATCGGATAAGTGTTCCGGGCCACGTGTCGCACACGTGGCAGACCTACCTGTGACACCGTAGCCCTAGTCGTAGACTAGGTGTCCCTCGCGGGCCGCGTAAGGGACTTGAATGGGTTTACGCGGGCCGCGTAAAACCCAAAAAGTTGCTATAAATTGCTAGGGCCTGAGCAGTTCATCTGTGTCGAAAATTTTGATCAAAACACGAAGTTTACTGCTCCAATTCATAATTTCCACATAGCAAAACGCTGCTATGATCAAGGGTAATAACTTGATCACTGTTACGATATAATGTCCGATCGATTGAAACCAATCCGATGGATGTTTAAGTACTGTACTTTGTCATTCGTCGTGAATCTGATGGATGTTTAAGTGCTGCTCGAACTCGGGCTATACTTTGTCATTCGTCGTGAGGGTTTTGATTTCGTGAGTTATCGTAAATGTTGTATTAAGTTACTGACCTAGTTTCGTATGCATTGTTGTTTTAACTAGGTTATCAGGCTTATCAGTAGGCTAACTCTGCCCGTCTAACCTTGCAATGTGAGTCATTCTCTTTTTATCAATAATGTTTTACAATACTCCAATCATTTCAAAAGTTATAATTACAGGGATTAAGTCATGGTTATCTTGAATCACTGGCTAGTGGGGTATTGTGCACATTAATAATTTCTCACGGTTAGGTTAACAAACTTAACAGTGATAATCATCACTACTTGGGTGAAAGAACCCAATAGTGGTATGACCATCGTCACCAGGAGGTGACACGGCGCCAGATAAAAATAAGATAGTAGCCATTGTAATCGCTCTTATGCTGTGATTTATAACTAATGTGTCGTTTTATTTAACCTGAATGACTCGCCAGTATTTCCCCGTTGATAAAATATTTTTAAACATGTTTCAGGCGACCTATTGTGAATCAAGAAAAATTGCTACGGAGCACTAACAAGCTTGAAGAGGTGGCTCAATAAAATGAATAAACATGTTTTGTAACACAAGGAATTTCCTTGTGAAATTCCTCTATTGTAATTTACGGGGTTTATCCCAAATTATGAAATAAAATAATCGGGCATTTTCAAGTTTTCAAAGATCCTGTTAAACTTCCGCTGTCGACTCAAATAATAAATACCACGGGTTTCTGTCCCGCGGCTCCTGGACCGGGTAAAATCGGGACGGGGGCCGTGACATATCATTACTTTTACTTTTTGGTTGTATCTTTTGGTTACTATATCGAGTGCCGATACCATACCGATCTTGTTATAAATTGAACCGATACTGCCGTAGACCCGTCGTAACGCGCGGGGAATATTACTAGTTAGTATAACTATAAAAAGGCTATGTCGGTGGGGGGCCTTTTTTATTTTTTTTCCATTTTTTGTCATTTCCTACCAACATTTGTCTTTTCTTTTTTTTTCTTTTTTTCTTAATTTACGTTTTCGGCCCTCATGCTTTGTGTGTTGTTTCTTAAATACCAACTTCTTTTTAATTTACAGTTTTCATCAACTTTTTAACTTTACGTTTTTACCCCTTACACTGATTTTTTTTTGGTTTTGTTTTTTACGTATTTTTTCCCATCTCTTGTAATGTACGTTTTCGGCCCTTATGCTTTGTTTGTTGTTTCTTAAATACCAAGTTCTTTACGGCCGAAATTTCAAGTTTTCAAAGATCCTGTTAAACTTCCGCTGTCGACTCAAATAATAAATACCACGGGTTTCTATCCCGCGGCTCTTGGACCGGGTAAAATCGGGACGAGGGCCGTGACAGAAAAAGGTGGTACCAGAGCCACTGATTTAAGCCAATTAAGTATTTAGAAATACTTAATTTTTCTGATTGCCATTTTGTGATTCTATGAAAAATTTTAACTTAGAATTTTGGGTGTTTCTTCATGTATGCTCACAGCATGAATGAACTATCAGAAGCACTTCAAAACTTTTCTATCCATAGCTCAGATATGGATACCACCGGTACCTTCACCGGCTACCAGGCTGACACTGAAGAGCCAATGGTATTCCATGCCCAACCTCAGGAAAAACCAAAACCGAAAAAGAAAAGAAGACCTGTAGGATGGAGACGTGTGTGTAGGAAGAGGCCAGTAACACAAAAAGTTATAAAGACTGAGGATCCCAAAGATAAAGGCAAATGAACAGAGATCGGAAAAAGTTCAAGGCAAGCCCAAGAAATGCCACCCTGGGAGGAGCTGGACCGCCAACTGGCAAATAGCGACCTCATCGGACCTGCCGATGAGACTCTTTTCAATTACCTAGCTGAAATCCAACTTCCAGTCAACCTGGAACCTGCTATTCCAGATCCTCTTGTTAACTCCCGACCTCTAGGAGAGCTGGAAGAATGGTGGACCACCGACTGGCAATTTCAGAATCTTTTAAATAACCCTAATACCTTTCCCCCCAATTTGATCCTGAGCCTCCACTACACCCACCTATGAGCACAGAAAACCTGGCTGAGCTCCGCCACTATGGCGAGGAGCTAGTGGACGAAGGAAATCGAATCCCGGAGGTAGGGGAGAGAATATCATGGAAATACGACGAGAGGGAACGTCGTTTCTGAAGTGCCAGCTGATGAGGATCGTATGTGGTGGTGGGAATGTGTGTTTAATAATAATATAATAATAAAAATATAATCATGTAAAATAATTAAAAATAAAACTTGTGTAACATATCTGGTAATGTACGGATGCATATTAATATAAAAATATCAATGTCGCAAAGTCGACAATTTTGGCTATAAGTGTTGACGTGATTATGTGTGATTGTTTTATTGTGTTTGGTGGTTATTTATTTTATGCTAATCACTTATATATATATATATATTAACTACCAAATGGAACACGCTAGTAATGAACCAGTTAACGAAGTTAACCAATCTGAGCAAAACCATGAAGATCAATTTCTGAATAGGCAAGATATAAAGAATATCGTTGCCCAAGGAATAGCTAATGCTATTCCAGCAATCCTTGCTGCTGCCCGAAATCCTGTTGAACCTCAACCAATTATTCCCAGCAAACGTACTCACGGCGACAATTTCAGTAATAGTGTAAATGGACGCGGCAACATTAATAATAACGATAATGATGATGTGGTGCAAGCCCCATTTCTTAAGAGAATGAAAGCTGCAACACCTGGTTGCACTTATAAGGAATTTCTTTCCAGTAAACCAGTTGAATTTGCAGGCAACGAGGGGGCGACTGCTGCACTGCGTTGGTTAGAGAAAACTGAAGCAGTAATTAAAATAAGTAAATGTGCCAAGGAAGACAAGGTCATGTATACGTCACATCATTTCAAAGAAGGGGCGCTAGAATGGTGGAATACGGTACTACAAGCCAAGGGAAGCGATGTGGCCTATGCCATGAATTGGGAAGAATTTAAAAGTTTGGTGGAAAGAAAATTCTGTCCCAAATATGAAAAAGAGCAAATGGCAAACAAATTTTTAAACCACCGGATGGTGGATGTAGACTGTCGAGGGTATACTTCGACATTCTTCGAGTATGCTAGAGTTGTACCAACCCTGGCTTCGCCAGAACCGGTACTTATTTCTCGCTATATTTGGGGTTTGATTAGCGAAATCCGTGATATCGTTAAAGCTGCGAGACCTCGCACTATTGACGATGCTGTGGAATTAGCCAACACTTTGACCAACGGACTGGTACGCACTCGAGAAGAAAATCGGAAGAAGGAAGTGGCCCAAAAGATTACCCAAGGATTTCGTGTGGGTATTAGTAATAATTTCAAGAAAAAGGGAACTGGGCAATCTTCCACTGCTCCTTTGTGCGGTACCTGTAAAAGAAAGCATTTTGGAAAATGCAAAGGGTATTGCAATTTCTGCAAAATTCCGGGGCATCAAGAGGAAGATTGCAGGAGGAAGAAATCAACCATCTGCTACAACTGTGGAGAAGCTGGACATTTTCGGCCAGACTGCCCAAAACTGGTCAAACCGGCTAACAACAAAGCCAAACCTGCAGATGAAGCTACCAAGAAGAATGCAAGAGCATTCCAATTGACTACCCAGGAAGCCGAGCTAATCCCTGATGTAATAGCTGGTACGTTCCTAGTTCACAACATTTATGCAAAAGTATTATTCGACTCTGGTGCAAACCAAAGTTGTAACAACCCGCACTTTCGTGCGTTGTTACTACTCGATATACTCGTTACGCCTAGCACCAGAGATTCGGATCATAATGTAACTATATCGCATACATCGCTATTCGAAGAATAATCGCATATTTTCGCAAAATATTATAGCTACATCACATCACAAACACTAACACTCACGATGACATTGAGTGAGGACCTATTCTACCCTCCTCGGTGGCCGTGATGTGTCGAAACGCAGACAACTAACGCTAACAAAGACTCTCGGGTGAGTGCCATAGCTCCAGTCGTCGTGACGATGATGACAATACGAGTGAGTGGTACCCCGTCAGTCATTGTGGCACAACACACAATAACGTTCACGATGACATCGAGAAAGGACCTATACTACCCTCCTTGATGGCTGTGAAACGTCGCTAATAATCGCATACTCAAAATGAAAACCGATTGTTATATCGAAACTTTGGAATGTGGATACGTAAATACGACCCCTAGTGATATATATACACATATAATAACAATATAAATTAACTATAGAAAGCGCGTACTCCAAAAACTATCGCAACGCTCGAAAAACGGAGAAGTTCCCCGCGCCGGAGTGGCCATCCGGATGGACCGGCCATCCGACCTAGTAACCCTCCAGCTCCTCTTTTGTCTATAAATAGCATGTCACATCACTGTTCAAGTGATGTGACAGCTCCCACTCGACCCAGCACGCTCTAGGACCCTTTTCTCTCGATTCCTCGCGATTCCGGTAAGATTTTAACCTAAAAACTTGTACTTCTATGATCTACACTCAATTCTACATCATTCTGTCTTTTAAAACTCGATTCTTAACCGTGAAATCTACTGATTTGGGGTGTTTTAAGATGATGTCACCAAGAGTTCATATGAACTTTAAAGTGTGACCTCATCCCACCATAAACGACTCAGATCTGAGTGATTTCCACATGTTTTATAACAAATCTCACCTAAGAATCTATGTATCTAATCAAGGTACTGTGCGATTTCAAGTTAAACATGGGAAAACGTCAAGAACGGCCAGATCTGCTAGAACGGGGTGATTTCCGGCCGTGAGAACGGGTCGGGACTGATGGAATTTCATTTGTTAACACGAAATCACACCGTCCCAGTAAAACCGCACGTATTCCTACCAAAAACACTCAAAGACGACTGATCGGGACGATAAAACAAACGTGTCATCCGACTGGATAACATGTCATCCGAACGGACCACATGTCATCCGACCGGATCACATATCATCCGATCGGATAGCATGTCACCCGATCGGATAGCATGTCACCCGATCGGATAGCATGTCATCCGACCGGATGACTGTCATCCGACTCAATTACCATGCCATCCGATCCATTACACTAGTCATCCGATCGGAGATGGCCTCATCCGATCGGACAGTCTCATACCGGATATCCTCATCCGACCAGGAATGGTCATCCGACTGGATCAGCTCATCCGACCGGATTGACATCCGATCGAATCACCGTTAGGCCGATCATTTGACTCTTAGCGTTTAGCACACTTACGATATCATCCGATGTCCAGGCTAACTCGGACGCACTCGCAACCAATCCAATCCAGTTGTATCCTCGCTAAAAACGCACTGTGGGTATACTTGAACCCTTTTTAATCGTATTTTGGGTGTAACATACGTTTCTAACAAATCGAACTTATCAAACAAATTATTCTATCAATCGAATTATCACCTGGGAATAACTGTTATGCATAGATATACGTGATGCTAGTTGCATATATGCTAGGGCTTATACTCGCGACGTCCCACCACGACTAGTATAGTACTATTGCGCCCAACGGGGTCTAGTTTGCCATCGCATATTCAAGCATCGAGGACTTAGTTGGTAGTATCAGCTTTGTGAGTATATATGTCGTGTGTTACGTTTATGCATGTGGAAATTCGCAACATCTTTTACTCTATTACGCTATACATATCAAACCTGTATACTCGCCAATACTTTTGTATTGACAAATATTTTAACGTATGTTGCAGGTTAGATCGCAGGTTGTTTCAAATCAAGCTAGGAAGTCTAGAAACTCAACTAAAATCTAGGTTGTCGGATTTGTATTGTTCGAGAGGACAAGAAATCTGTGATAACTTATGTGATTGTATTATTTGTTAGTATGGGATAACGAATGTATTAAATATTATCGCAATATAGTTGTTATGGATTCTCTTGAGCAATCTGATTCGCCTAGTGCCGCGCCCCGATGATTCCGCCATCGGTTGGGGTGTGACAAAAGTTTTATAAATACTTCATTCTGCTAAGCTCTTAATCTACCCTTAACCAACCTTAGACAAATTTTTACGGTAGAAACGGCAGATGGGAATTCTGTTAACATAGATAAGGTTTTGCAGAAAGGAAAGATAGAACTCCTAGGCCATAAATTTTCTGCAAACCTGTTACCTATGAATTTAGCTAGATTCGATGTGGTGTTAGGAATGGATTGGTTAGTAGCCAACCATGCTCGAATCCTATGTGATAAGAATTCCATAGAAATACATACACCCACAGGAGAAGTAGTGGTGATTACAGGAAATAAGCCACGTAAGCCAATGAAATTCATTTCAGTAATGAAAGTGGCCAGTTATTCAAGAAAACAAGAAATAGTATATATGATTTCAGTAATCATTAACACAAAAGGTAAGGAACTTAAAGAAATTCCGGTAGTATCAGAATACCTGGATGTATTCCCAGAAGAACTACATGGATTACCACCCAATAGGGAAGTAGAATTTAGAATTCATCTAATTCCTGGAACTACACCGATAGCCAAGGCACCTTATCGGTTAGCACCCACCGAAATGCTAGAATTGAAAAAGCAGTTAGATGAATTATTAAGCAAAGGATTTATACAACCCAGTTCGTCCCCGTGGGGAGCGCCTGTGTTGTTTGTGAAAAAGAAAGATGGTTCAATGCGAATGTGTATCGATTATAGGGAATTGAATAAGGTTACAATTAAGAATCGATACCCATTACCTAGGATCGATGATCTTTTCGATCAACTTCAGGGAGCTAGATATTTTTCTAAGATAGACTTACGCACCGGATACCATCAGTTGAAAGTACAAGAAGAAGACATACCTAAAACTGCTTTCAGAACTAGGTATGGTCACTACGAGTTTACAGTCATGCCATTTGGATTAACAAATGCTCCTGCAGCATTTATGGACATGATGAATAGAATCTGTAAACCGTATTTGAATAAATTTGTAATTGTCTTCATCGACGATATACTCATTTATTCCAAAAGTCAATACGAGCATTGTGAACATTTACGAACACTCTTAACCTTGTTAAGAAAGGAGAAGCTTTACGCCAAATTCTCGAAGTGTGAATTTTGGCTACAAGAGGTACAATTTTTAGGACACATGGTGAATCGCGAAATTATTCACGTAGATCCATCCAAAATAGAGGTGATCACTAAATGGAAGGTCCCACAATCAGCTATGGAAGTTAGAAGTTTTCTAGGATTAGCTGGATATTATAGACGATTTATTAAGGATTTTTCCAAAATAGCTGTACCATTAACTAAGCTAACCTGTAAGCAGTAAAGTTCGAATGGGGACCTAGGCAAGAAGAGGCTTTTAAGATTTTAAAGCAAAGATTAACAAAGGCCCCAATTCTTGCCTTACCAGAAGGAACAGTAGACTTTGAAGTTTATTGCGATGCTTCTAAGTTAGGATTAGGATGTGTGCTAATGCAACGCAAAAAGGTAATTGCGTATGCCTTAAGACAATTGAAGAAGCACGAAGAAAATTATACGACGCATGACTTAGAGTTAGGAGCCATAATTTTTGCCCTTAAAACTTGGAGACATTATCTGTACGGAAGTAAGTTTACTGTCTATACAGACCATAAAAGCGTAAGATATATATTTGGGCAAAAAGAATTAAACATGAGGCAAAGGAGATGGATGGAAATCCTAAGTGAGTACGACTGTGATATTCAATATCATGAAGGAAAAGCAAACGTAGTTGCTGAAGCCTTAAGTCGTAAGTATCATGAGAAACAACAACGAGTTCGTGCTCTTAGATTAAGCTTGCAATTAGACTTAATGGAACAACTAAAGAATATTCAGGAAACAACAATCAAGGATGATGCTGAAGGAATGAAAGGAAGAATAAAAGACTTGGAACAAGGGGCTGATGAAATTTGGGGATTCCACAAGAAAAGGATTTGGGTACCTAAGCAAGGAGAGTTAAGAAATAAGATTTTAGAAGAAACCCATAAATCTAGGTATACCATGCATCCTAGTAACAATAAAATGTACCAAGATTTAAGGAATAACTTCTGGTGGATAGGAATGAAAAAGGACATAGCTAAATATGTTTCTAAGTGTCTTACTTATTCACAAGTTAAGGCAGAACACCAGAAACCCTCAGGGTTACTGCAACAATTAGAAATGCCAGTATGGAAATGGGAACTCATAACCATTGACTTTGTTACTAAGTTGCCCAAAACCAGAAAAGGTAATGACGCGATTTGGGTAATTGTGGATCGATTAACCAAATCAACTCATTTCCTACCCATGAAAGAAACCTTTAGCATGGAAAGGCTAGCAAAGTTATACGTAGACGAGGTAGTATCCTTACATGGAGTCCCACTCTCCATTGTATCGGATAGAGATAGTCGTTTCACTTCCTATTTCTGGACCTGTTTCCAGGAAGCAATGGGAACCCGATTAAATTTAAGCACTGCATACCATCCTCAGACAGACGGATAAAGTGAAAGGACGATTCAAACCCTGGAGGACATGCTTAGGGCATGTGTGATAGATTTTGGTGGAAACTGGGATGACCACCTACGCTTAATCGAATTCTCCTATAATAATAGCTATCATGCAAGTATTGAAGCTGCCCCATTCGAAGCACTGTATGGGCGAAAATGCAGAACTCCAGTTTGCTAGGCAGAAATAGGAGAAAGTCAATTATCAGGTCCTGAAATCGTGCAAGAGACCACCGATAAAATCACTCAAATCAAGGAAAGACTGAAAATGGCTCGTGATCGCCAGAAGAGTTATGCAGACAATCGACGCAAGCCACTAGAATTTCAAATTGGAGACAAGGTACTCTTGAAAGTTTCTCCTTGGAAAGGAGTAGTTCGGTACGGTAAGAAAGGAAAATTAAGTCCAAGATACATAGGACCATTCCCAGTAATCCAGCGAATAGGACCAGTCGCCTATCGCTTACAACTACCAGAGGAGTTAGCCAGAGCACATGATGTATTTCATGTATCTAACCTCAAGAAATGTCTATCGGACGAATCACTAGTAGTCCCTCTTCAAGACATACAGGTGAATGAAAAGTTGAAGTTCGTGGAGAAACCGCTTCAAATAGAAGACATAAAGATCAAGTTTCTCAAGCACAAAAGATTAGTACTGGTCAAGGTCAAGTGGGATTCAAAAAGAGGACCTGAATATACCTGGGAGCTGGAATCAGAGATGAAGCGAAAGTACCCTCACTTATTTCAGTAAATCTCGAGGACGAGATTTTAAATAAGGTGGGGAGGATGTAAGGACTTACAAAAATGTCCATAAACGACCCGTAAGTGAAAACCCGGATCCCTGAAACCCTAATGCACATGAAAAATCAAGAAAACAAGGATTTTTTATTTCAGGCGGGCCGCGTAAAACATAAGCTTATGTTTACGCGGGCCGCGTCAACCTTAAGTTGACCGGATAAGTGTTCCCGGCCACGTGTCGCACACGTGGCAGACCTACCTGTGACACCGTAACCCTAGTCGTAGACTAGGTGTCCCTCGCGGGCCGCGTAAGGGACTTGAATGGGTTTACGCGGGCCGCGTAAAACCCAAAAAGTTTCTATAAATTGCTAGGGCCTGAGCAATTCATCTGTGTCGAAAATTTTGATCAAAAAACTAAGTTTACTGCTCCAAATCATAATTTCCACATAGCAAAACACTGCTACGATCAAAGGTAAAAACTCGATCACTGCTACGATATAATGTCCGATCGATTGAAACCAATCCGATGGATGTTTAAGTACTGTACTTTGTCATTCGTCGTGAATCCGATGGATGTTTAAGTGCTGCTCAAACTCGGGCTATACTTTGTCATTCGTCGTGAGGGTTTTGATTTCGTGAGTTATCGTAAATGTTGTATTAAGTTACTGACCTAGTTTCGTATGCATTGCTGTTTTAACTAGGTTATCAGGCTTATCAGTTGGCTAACTCTGCCCGTCTAAACTTGCAATGTGAGTCATTCTCTTTTTATCAATAATGTTTTACAATACTCCAATCATTTCAAAAGTTATAATTACAGCGATTAAGTCATGGTTATCTTGAATCACTGGCTAGTGGGGTATTGTGCACATTACTAATTTCTCACGATTAGGTTAACAAACTTAACAGTGATAATCATCACTACTTGGGTGAAAGGACCCAATAGTGGTATGACCATCCTCACCAGGAGGTGATACGGCGCCAGATAAAAATAAGATAGTAGCCATTGTAATCGTTCTTATGCTGTAATTTATAACTAATGTGTCGTTTTATTTAACCTGAATAACTCGCCAGTATTTCCCCGCTGATAAAATATTTTTAAACATGTTTCAGGCGACCTATTGTGAATCAAGGAAATGTGCTACGGAGCACTAACAAGCTTGAAGATGTGGCTCAATAAAATGAATAAACATGTTTTGTAACACAGGGAATTTCCTTGTGAAATTCCTCTATTGTAATTTACGGGGTTTATCCCAAATTATGAAATAAAATAATCGGGCATTTTCAAGTTTTCAAAGATCCTGTTAAACTTCCGTTGTCGACTCAAATAATAAATACCACGGGTTTCTGTCCCGCGGCTCCTGGACCGGGTAAAATCGGGACGGGGGCCGTGACATATCATTACTTTTACTTTTTGGTTGTATCTTTTGGTTACTATATCGAGTGCCGATACCATACCGATCCTGTTATAAATTGAACCGATACTGCCGTAGACCCGCCGTAACGCGCGGGGAATATTACTAGTTAGTATAACTATAAAAAGGCTATGTCGGTGGGGGGCCTTTTTTATATTTTTTTCCATTTTTTTGTCTTTTCCTTCCAACATTTGTCTTTTCTTTTTTTTTTCTTTTTTTCTTAATTTACGTTTTCGGCCCTCATGCTTTGTGTGTTGTTTCTTAAATACCAACTTCTTTTGCAATTTACAGTTTTCATCAACTTTTTAACTTTACGTTTTTACCCCTTACACTGATTTTTTTTGTTTTGTTTTTTACGTATTTTTTCCCATCTCTTGTAATGTACGTTTTCGGCCCTTATGCTTTGTTTGTTGTTTCTTAAATACCAAGTTCTTTTGTAGTTTACAGTTTTCATCAACATTTAAACTTTACGCTTTTAACCCTTGCACAAGTTTTTTTCTTTCTTTTTTGTGGTTTTGTTTTTTTACTTAAAACCTTTAATTTTCAGCATTGACTCTTATAACCTCCTAACTTTCTAAATACTTTTTAATCAACTTTTACGTCTTTATTTTTATTTACGTGTCGCTATAAACTTAAGTTGATTAGCATTCACACTGACAACCTTTTTACTTTGTAAATACTTTTCTAATTGAGTTTCCCACTTGATGTAAGACATGTGTCGATATACTTTTGTATCGGATCAAAAATCGGGTCGCCCTGCCGCGAAGCGCAGGTGTAACACCCTAGTTATATATATGAATTTAGACTCTTGATGAACAGTGCATAAATTTTAGTTATTTTTTTAGTTTTATAATTATTAAAGTATTTTATAGAAGAAGAAGATGATTGATTACTAGCTTTAATAATTAGATCGGTATTGATTTGATTCGTTACAATATTGGTACGATACATGCATTTTGTATAGAAATCAACGAAATTTTACAAGAGCGAAAACGTTAAAATCGAACACTGTCACGGCCCCCGCCGCGGTTTGACCCGGTCAGGAGCCGCGGGACAGAAACCCGTGGTATTTATTAATTGAGTTTGACAGCGGAAGATTTAGCATGATCTTTTAAAACTTGAAATGCCCGATTATTTTATTTCATGATTCCGGATAAACCCCGTAATTTACAATAGAGGAATTTTACTAGGAAATTCCCTGGTTTACAAAACATGTTTATTTGTTTAACTGAGCCACTACTTCAAGATTTATTAGTGCTCCGTAGCACTTTTCCTTGGTTCACAGTAGTCACCTGAAACATGTTTTGAAAAATATTTTATCAGCGAGGAAATACTGGCGAGTCACTCAAATTTGATAAAATGGCACATAGTTATAAATTACAGCATAAGAGCGATTACAATGGCTTTTATCTTATTTTTATCTGGCGCCGTGTCACCTCCTGGTGACGATGGTCATACCACTATTGGGTCTATTTCCCCAAGTAGTGATGATTATCACTGTTAGGATTTATTAGCCTAACCGTGAGAAATTAGTAATGTGCACAATACCCCACTAGCCAGTGATTCAAGATAACCACGACTTAATCCCTGTAATTATAACTTTGAAAATAATTTGGAGTATTGTAAAATACTTTTGATAAAAGAGAATGACTCACATTACAGATTTAAACGAGCAGAGTTTAGCCTACTTATTAGCCTTGTAACCTAATTTAAATAACAATGCACACGAACTAGGTCAGTAACTAATTCAGCATTTACGATAACTCATGAGATTAAAACCCTCACAACGAATGACAAAGTGCAATACTTAAACATCCATCGAATTCACGACGAATGACAAAGTATGGCCCTAATGTGGGCTACACTTAAACATCCATTGGATAGTTTCAATCGATCGGACATTGAATCGTAGCAGCGATCGAGTTAATACCCTGTATCGTAGTAGTGCCTCACTACCTTAATTTTCGAAATTGAGCAGTAACACTTCGTTTTTATGAAAAGTTTTCGACACAGAATGAAAGCTCGATGTCCAGGCAATTTATAGGTGAAATTTGGGGGTCTTGCGGCCCGCGTAAACCCCCTTTAATCTTTACGCGGCCCGCGTGGAGGTCTATTCGTAGATTAGGGCATCCGTGTCACTGGTAGGCATGCCACGTGTGTGACACGTGGACCGGGAACGCTTATCCGGTCAACAGGACTTTGACGCGGCCCGCGTAAGGTTATGCTTAACCCTTACGCGGCCTGCCTGAAGACCAGATTTCTTGTTTTCTTGGTTTTTCATGTGCATTAGGGTTTCAGGGGTCCGGGTTTTTACTTACGGGTCGTTTTGGGACATTTTTGAAGGTCCTTACATCCTCCCCACCTTATTTAAAATCTCGTCCTCGAGATTTATTGAAATAAGTGAGGATACTTTCGCTTCATTTCCGATTCCAGTTCCCAAGTGTATTCAGGTCCTCTTTTTGAATCCTACTTGACTTTGACCAGCACTAGCCGCTTGTGCTTGAGAAACTTGATATTTCTGTCTTCTATCTGTAATGGCTTCTCAACAAATTTTAACTTCTCATTTAACTCTACATCTTGAAGAGGTACTACCAAGGATTCGTCCGATAAACATTTCTTGAGGTTGGATACATGAAACACATCATGTACTCCAGCTAGCTCTTCTGGTAGTTGTAAGCGATAGGCAACTGGTCCTATTCGTTGGATGACTGGGAATGGTCCTATGTACCTTGGACTCAGCTTTCCCTTCTTCCCAAATCGAACTACTCCTTTCCAAGGAGAAACTTTCAAGAGTACCTTATCTCCGACTTGAAATTCTAGTGGCTTGCGTCGATTATCGGCATAACTCTTCTGGCGATCTCGAGCCGTCTTTAGTCTTTCCTTGATTTGAGTGATCTTGTCAGTGGTTTCTTGTACGATTTCAGGACCTGATAATTTGTTTTCTCCTATCTCTGCCCAGCAGACTGGAGTTCTGCACTTTCGTCCATATAGTGCTTCGAATGGAGCAGATTTTATGCTTGCATGATAACTATTGTTATAGGAGAATTCAATTAAAGGTAGGTGGTCATCCCAATTTCCACCAAAATCTATCACACATGCCCTGAGCATGTCTTCCAGGGTTTGGATAGTCCTTTCACTTTGTCCGTCTGTTTGAGGATGATATGCAGTACTTAGGTTTAGTCGAGTTCCCATTGCTTCCTGGAAACTTGTCCAGAAGTGAGAAGTGAAACGACTATCCCTATCCGATACAATGGAGAGTGGAACTCCATGTAAGGATACGACTTCATCTACATACAACTTGGCTAACCTTTCCATGCTAAAGGTTTCTTTCATGGGTAGAAAGTGAGCTGATTTGGTTAATCGATCCACAATTACCCAAATCGCATCATTACCTTTTCTGGTTTTGGGCAACTTAGTAACAAAGTCCATTGTTATAAGTTCCCATTTCCATACAGGCATCTCTAATTGTTGTAGTAAACCTGAGGGTTTCTGGTGTTCTGCCTTAACTTGTGAACAAGTAAGACATTTAGAAACATATCTAGCTATGTCCTTTTTCATCCCTATCCACCAGAAATTATTCCTTAAATCTTGGTACATCTTATTGTTACCAGGATGCATGGTATACCTAGATTTATGGGCTTCTTCTAAAATCTTATTTTTTAATTCTCCCTGTTTAGGTACCCAAATCCTTTTCTTATGGAATCTCCAAATTCCATCACTTGCTTGGTCTAATTCTTTTATTCTTCCTTTCATTCCTTCGGCATCATCCTTGATTGCTGTTTCCTGAATATTCTTCAGTTGTTCCATTAAATCTAACTGTAGATTTAATCTAAGAGCACGAACTCGTTTTTGCATTTCATGATACTTACGACTTAAGACATCTGCAACTACGTTTGCCTTTCCTTCGTGATATTGAATATCACAGTCGTAATCACTTAGGATTTCCATCCATCTCCTTTGTCTCATGTTCAATTCTTTTTGCCCAAATATGTATCTTAAGCTCTTATGATCTGTATAGACAGTAAACTTACTTCCATATAAATAGTGTCTCCAAATCTTAAGGGCAAAAATTATGGCTCCTAATTCTAAGTCATGAGTCGTATAGTTTTCTTCGTGCTTCTTCAATTTTCTTGAGGCATACGCCATTACTTTCTTGCGTTGCATTAGCACACATCCTAATCCTAGCTTAGAAGCATCACATTACACTTCAAAATCCTTTGTTCCTTCTGGCAAGGCTAGAATTGGAGCGTTTGTTAACTTTTGTTTTAAAATCCTAAAGGCCTCTTCTTGCCTAGGTCCCCATTCAAACTTTACTGCTTTACATGTTAGCTTAGTTAATGGCACAACTATTTTGGAAAAATCCTTAATAAATCGTCTATAGTAACCAGCTAATCCTAGAAAGCTTCTAATTTCCATAGCTGATTACGGGACCTTCCATTTGGTGATCGCTTCTATCTTGGAGGGATCTACATGAATTCCTTCGTGATTCATCATGTGTCCTAAAAATTGTACCTCTTGTAGCCAAAATTCACACTTCGAGAATTTGGCGTAAAGTTTCTCTTTTCTTAACAAAGTTAAGAGTGAATGCAAGTGCTGACAGTGTTCATCCTGGCTTTTGAAATAAATAAGTATATCGTCAATGAAGACAATTACAAATTTATCCAAGTACGGTTTACAGATCCTATTCATCATGTCCACAAATGCTGCAGGAGCATTTGTTAGTCCAAAGGGCATGACTGTAAACTCGTAATGACGATACCTAGTTCTGAAAGCAGTTTTAGGTATGTCTTCTTCTTGTACTTTCAATTGATGATATCCGGAGCGTAAATCTATCTTAGAAAAGTATCTAGCTCCCTGAAGTTGATCGAAAGATCATCGATCCTAGGTAATGGGTATCGATTCTTAATTGTAACCTTATTTAATTCCCTATAATCGATACACATTCTCATTGAACCATCTTTCTTTTTCACAAACAACACTAGAGCTCCCCACGGGGATGAACTAGGTTGTATGAATCCTTTGCTTAATAATTCATCTAATTGCTTTTTCAATTCTAGCATTTCGCTGGGTGCTAACCGATAAGGTGCCTTGGCTATCGGTGTAATTCCAGGAATTAGATGAATTCTAAATTCGACTTTCCTATTGGGTGGTAATCCTGGTAGTTCTTCCGGAAAGACATCCGGGTATTCTGATACTACAGGAATTTCTTTAAGTTCCTTACCTTTCATGTTAATGATTACTGAAATCATATACACAATTTCTTGTTTTCTTGAATAACTGGCCAACTTCATTACTGAAATGAATTTTAGTGGCTTTCGTGGCTTATCTCCTGTAATCACCACTAATTCTCCTGTGGGTGTATGAATTTCTATGGAATTCTTATCACAAAGAATTCGAGCAAGGTTGGCTACTAACCAATCCATTCCTAATACTACATCGAATCCGGCTAAATTCATAGGTAACAGCTTTGCAGAGAATTTATGATCTAAGAGTTGTATCTTTCCTTCTCGCAAAACCTTATCTATTTTAACAAAATTCCCATCTGTCGTTTCTACCGTAAAAAATTGTCTAAGGTTGGTTAAAGGTAGGTTAAGAGCTTGGCAGAATGAAGTATTTATAAAACTTTGGTTTGCACCAGAGTCAAATAATACTTTTGCATAAACGTTGTGAACTAGGAACGTACCAGTTATAACGTCAGGAATTAGTTCTGCTTCCTGAGTAGTCAACTGGAAGGATCTTGCGTTTCTCTTGGTAGCTCCTTCTGCAGGTTTGGCTTTGTTATCAGCTGGTTTGGCCAATTTAGGGCAATCTGGCCTGAAATGTCCAGTTGTAGCAGATTGTTGCTTTCTTCTTCCTGCAATCTTCTTCTTGGTGCCTCGGGATTTTGCAGAAATTGCAATACCCTTTGCATCTTCTAAAATGCTTTCTTTTACAGGCATTGCAAAATGGAACAGTGGAAGATTGCCCAGTCCCCTTTCTCTTGAAATTACTACGGTTACCTACACGAAAACCCTGGGTAATCTTTTGGGCTACTTCCTTCTTTCTATTTTCTTCTCGCGTACGTACTAATCCGTCAGTCAAAGTGTTGGCTAATTCCACTGCATCGTCAATTGTGCGAGGTCTCGCAGCCTTAACGATGTCACGGATTTCGCCAATCAATCCCCATATATAGTGGGAAATAAGTACCGGCTCTGGCGAAGCCAGGGTTGGTACCACTCTCGCATATTCGAAGAATGTCGAAGTATACCCTCGACAATCTACATCCACCATCCGGTGGTTTAAGAATTTATTCGCCATTTGCTCCTTCTCATACTCGGGACAGAATTTTCTTTCTACCAACCGCTTAAATTCTTCCCAACTCATGGCATAGGCCACATCGCTTCCCTTGGCTTGAAGTACCGTATTCCACCATTCTAGCGCCCCTTCTTTAAAAAGATGTGACGCATACATGACCTTGTCTTCCTCTGCACATTTACTTATTTTAATCACCGCCTTGGTTTTCTCTAACCAACGCAGTGCAGCAGTCGCCCCTTCGTTGCCTGCAAATTCAACTGGTTTACAGGCAAGAAACTCCTTATAAGTGCAATCAGGCGTTGCAGCTTTCATCTTCTTAAGGAGTGGAGCTTGCATCCCATCGTTGTCGTTATTAGTATGGTTGCCGCCTCCGTTCACACTATTACTGAAATTATCACCGTGTGTGCGTTTACTAGGAATAATTTGTTGAGGTTCAATTGGATTTCGTGCAGCAGCCAGGATTGCTGGAATAGCATTGGCTACTCCCTGAGCAACGATATTCTAGATATCTTGCCTATTCAGAAATTGATCTTCATTGTTTTGCCCATATTGGTTACCCTCGTTAACTTGTTCATTACCAACGTATTCCATCTGGTAATTATTTTATATAAGTGATTAGCATAAAATAATTAATAACCAAACATAATAAAATAATTGCACATAATTACGTCAACAAGTATAGCCAAAATTGCTGATTTTTCAACGTTCGATATTTTTATATATTATAATATGCATCCGTACACACTGATTATCTTACAAAAGTTTTATTTTTAAGTTATTTCACATAATTATGTTATTATTATTATTATTATTATTTTATTATTTTACAACCACAACCATGCCGTCACACCATCCCCGTTAGCTGGCATTTTAGAAGCGACGTTCCCTCTCGTCGTACTTCCAGGAGATCTGTTCTCCCACCTCCCGGATTTGATTCCCTGCATCCACCAGCTCCTCGCCAAAATGGCGGAGTTCAGCCAAATTTTCATTACTCATTGGTGGGTTTGGTGCAGGCTCTGGGTCAAACTGAGGGAGAAAGGTATAGGGATTATTGAGGAGGTTCTGAAACTGCCAGTCGTTGGTCCACCATTCTTCCATTTCTCCTAGAGGTCGGGTATTGACAAGGGGATCTGGGATGGCTGGTTCTAAGTTTACTGGAAGCTGGGTTTCAGCAGGATAAGTGAAAAGATTTTCATTAACAAGCTTAAGGATATCACAATTTGCTAGTATGCAATCTAGCTCTTCCTGCAATGGCATTTCTTCAGCTTGCTTTGAGCTTTCTCCAATCTCTATTTCTTTCCCTTTATTTATTGGGTCCTCCGTCTTGGCAACTTTCCGAGTTACTGGTTTCCTTCTGCGCACACGCCTCCAGCCTACAATTCTTCTTCTCTTCTTTGGCTTGGGTTTCTCCGGTGGCTGGGCTTGAAATTCCATAGGTTCCTCAATGTCAGCATAATAACCAGTGAAGTCTTTGGAAACTTCCACATTAACAGAATAGAGGTTGAGATTTTGAAGAGCTTCAGACAGTTCATTCATGCTGTTTTAGCATATATGAAGAAACACACAAAATTCTAGGTTAAAATTGAATTTCCACATAATTACAGAAAAGCAATCAGAGAAATTAAGTATTAATAAAAATACGAAATATTGCGATCTTATATATCTATTACAAATTAGTAAATTACAACTGGAATATAAAATATACTAGGGATAATTTATTTTAGTCTATCTTTTCTTACTAAGTTGTTTATTTAATGGGCAAAGTTTTTTGGCTTTATAGATGATATGGGTGCTGGTACTAGTTTGGCGATTTAACTATAGGTTAGCATTTACTGCTGTAGTGGCTAACATATAGAGATCTGCCCATTGTTCATCTAACTCATCTTCCCATGGTGGGTTATGGTCTATTTTCTGAGTTTCCTTATTACTCATCACTCTTTTTGGTTGTGACTTCTTTATTTTCTCTTGACTTTTTCTAATAATCCAACTTCTTTTACTAGGGGTAAGTGGTTTCTCAAACTGTGCCTTACGAACAAATATTCCTTCCTCAGTTTCTGCTGAGTATCTTGAGAAATTTGATTGGGATGAAGTTCCCTTATCTTTTGGGGTACTATCTAGTTGACGACAGATGTCCGAAATTCTTTGCTTACCCATACGGTAACTAATAAGTAGTCAGTTAACAAAACACATAATCACAAGATGGGAATCAGGAAAATTAAGTATTTTTAAATACTTAATTGGCTTAAATCAGTAGCTCTGATACCACCTTTTTCTGTCACGGCCCCCGCCCCGGTTTGACCCGGTCAGGAGCCGCGGGACAGAAACCCGTGGAATTTATTAATTGAGTTTGACAGCGGAAGATTTAGTAGGATCTTTTAAAACTTGAAATGCCCATTATTTTATTTCATAATTCGGGATAAACCCCGTAATTTACAATAGAGGAATTTTACTAGGAAATTCTCTGGTTTACAAAACATGTTTATTTGTTTAACTGAGCCGCTACTTCAAGCTTTATTAGTGCTCCGTAGCACTTTTCCTTGGTTCACAGTAGTCACCTGAAACATGTTTTGAAAAATATTTTATTAGCGGGGAAATACTGGCGAGTCACTCAAATTTGATAAAATGACACATAGTTATAAATTACAGCATAAGAGCAATTACAATGGCTTTTATCTTATTTTTATCTGGCGCCGTGTCACCTCCTGGTGACGATGGTCATACCACTATTGGGTCTATTTCCCCAAGTAGTGATGATTATCACTGTTAGGATTTATTAGCCTAACCGTGAGAAATTAGTAATGTGCACAATACCCCACTAGACAGTGATTCAAGATAACCACGACTTAATCCCTGTAATTATAACTTTGAAAATAATTTGGAGTATTGTAAAATACTTTTGATAAAAGAGAATGACTCATATTGCAGATTTAAACGGGCAGAGTTTAGCCTACTGATTAGCCTTGTAACCTAATTTAAATAACAATGCACACGAACTAGGTCAGTAACTAATACAACATTTACGATAACTCACGAGATTAAAACCCTCACAACGAATGACAAAGTGCAATACTTAAACATCCATCGAATTCACGACGAATGACAAAGTATGGCCCTAATGTGGGCTACACTTAAACATCCATTGGATAGTTTCAATCGATCGGACATTGAATCGTAGCAGCGATCGAGTTAATACCCTGTATCGTAGCAGCGCCTCACTACCTTAATTTTCAAAATTGAGCAGTAACACTTCGTTTTTATGAAAAGTTTTCGAAACAGAATGAAAGCTCGATGTCCAGGAAATTTATAGGTGAAATTTGGGGCTCACGCGGCCCGCGTAAACCCCCCTTTAATATTTACACGGCCCGCATGGAGGTCTATTCGTAGATTAGGGCATCCGTGTCACTGGTAGGCATGCCACGTGTGTGACACATGGGCCGGGAACGCTTATCCGGTCAACAGGACTTTGACGTGGCCCGCGTGAGGTTATGCTTAACCCTTACGCGGCCCGCCTGAAGACCAGATTTCTTGTTTTCTTGGTTTTTCATGTACATTAGGGTTTCAGGGGTCCGGGTTTTTACTTACGGGTCGTTTTGGGACATTTTTGAAGGTCCTTACAAACACGCACCGATGTTGTTCGTACGGAACCGATCGGTTCAAAGTGGCACGGTATCGGTAACGTTATTCATATATCCTAATAGATAGAGTTGTATAAATGAAAATGTTTTGAAACCGAAAACCAAAAAAATGAATACAGGTATCGGTACCGGTGGTACGGTAGCAATACGATGTTAGATTATCAAAAGAAAAAAACTATATAAATAAACTCATGTACCGAAAACGATGTTGTTCGGTTCGGTACGATATGGTAGCGACACGGTGTCAATTTATTGAAAGGAAATCAAAAAAAAAAAAAATACCACTACCGATACAGATACAGATGTTGTTTAGTCGGTTTCGGTTTGGTATGGTATGGTATGGTATGGTATGGTATGATAGCGGCATAATATTCGTTATCAATAAAATTTATATCGCAATGTTGAAAAAAATAAATAAACATAAAACGCAAATCAACCAAACCGATACTAATTGAACAACATCGATACCAGTATCCGATATTCATTTTTATTGTTTTTGATGTAAGGTTTTCTCTTTGGATTACTATAGGCTATTGTGAATACTGGTACCATAACGAAAAGAACAGACATCAACCGAATTCCTGCCGCGAAGTGCGGGAATTGAAACTATTGATGAATAGTGATTTGATAATATTTAAGTATTTATTTATATTAGTTATTATTGAATTTGATTTTTTTAGTTACAAATAGTAATTGAAAATTCTTATTAATAATTTACGTTTGTTAACTTTTAAAAAAAGTTATCAATTCGCATCTATGTTTATTTTTTTTAACATTCAAAGCTATTTGCGCAGGCATTATGGCAGAATCTTACCGCGAGCAATAGATCAGTATCGGTTGCTTTGTTAAAGTACTAATACGATACATGCACTCGGTATAGAAATCAACACGCCATTTACGTCGACCAAATAATAGGATGAATACCAATACTGACACCTGTGTTGTTCGAACGATATCGATCGGTTTAGGTTGTCGTGGTACTGGTACTGATATCCATTTTTCCTAGCAGATAGAGTTGTATAAATGGAAAATTTTCAAAATCGGAAACCATAAAAACGAATACATGTACCAGTATTCTATGGTAGCAACGTGGTGTCACCTGGAAAGAAATAATAATAAAAATAAATTTCGGTACCAAAACCAATATTACTGGTTCGGTCTCTGTTCGCTTCACTACGGTAGCGACACAATATCCTTTATCAAATAGAAAAGCATAAAAATGAATATATACCGCTACCGATTTTGTTCGGTTCGGTTTGACACGGTATGGTAGCGATACGGTGTCAGTTTATCGAAAGCAAAAACAAAAGTAAATAAACACTGGTACTAATACAAATGTTCTTTATTCGGTTTCGGTTTGGTTTGGTATGACAGCGACACAATATCCGATTTCAAAAAAAAATTTATATCGCAATGTTGAAAAAATAAAACATAGGACATAAACGAACTGAACCGATATCATCTAAACGGTATTGGTATCGATATAAATATTCGTTTGATTGATGTAAGGTTTTCTCTTTCGATTACTAAAACGAGTGCCAGTACCATAACGGACTGAACTGATACCGACCGTATTCCCGCCTCGAAGCGCGGGGAAAATCTCACTAGTTCTAATTAAGATTAAAGAGGTTTTTATTAAATTAAAGGATTTTGTGAAAAAAATATGTATGTTATAAACTAAAAAATTATTGATGTTTTGGTGATTCACTAATTTGTAATTTGTAATTTTATAAAAAAGGAAAGTTTAATAGCATCCATATTTTTTTACAAAATATTTCGTTTATTAATTTTTGTTATAAGGATTGGTAAGTTATTAATTAAGCAATAAATTATTCATATGTTCCAAAAAAAGCATCTACCATTATATATATTTGAGTAAAGATCCCGTACAAACGTACGAATGACATGGAAAAGTAAAAAAATACGGTGTCATTTTCGTAATTATTTTACTCGTAATTACCCTACAAGATCATTTTACAAAATTACTCTACAAGATCATTTATAGTGTAATTTTGATAATTACCTACGAGTAAAATAATTATGAAAATGTCACCGCGTTTTTTTTTTTTTACTTTTCACTCCATTCGTATGTTTTGTACGATAAAATGCTTTGTATCTAATCTTTTGTCTATATAGATTTTTGAACAATTGAATAACAAATTTCTATTCGTAATCAATAGTTGAGAAATGTTGCAAGAAACCCATTTTTAAATACAGAGTGTCAATCCCTTCAACACCAATAACTTCACTCCGTCCAACATCTCTGTGTGCATTGCCCCATGCCAAAGGCAAGATCTCTATGGGCGTGAGACACATTTTCAACATCACCAACTTAATTTTTAGCCATTTTTTTCCCTCACCACCCCTTCTATTTTGTGCTTTAAAATACAAAACCTCTAATGTCTATGTGACCCCTACATATCAGAGCCCCTTACATTTATTTACTCATCACATCCTGTAATCTAACGGTGAACAACCTCATACCTAACTTACTATTTTCTCTCCCTTTGGCTTTCACATCATGTGTTTTTGCTCATTCAAAATCTTCACACCCATAACTCTCTTATCTCCACAAAAACACCACCGTAATACCGTATGCATTAGCTATTTTATTAATTTTTCTTCATCAAATAATCAAATTTCCTAAAATTATTTTAGTCAACGCATTGACTAACCAACCACACATTAGCTGGATCCGACTATACCCATTTATAACCACCATCCCAAATAAACAAAAAACAAATACAAATACAAATACTCACCCACCCGTATCTTGCTTATCAAGACGTCGTCTTCTTCTTCTTCTCATGCATGCTCACTCTCACTCACTCAACCACACCAAGTTGACACTCCTCCGGTTCACCCCACATTCCGATCTCAATGGAAGTTGAGTGTATGCGATCATGCATGCGAAAACTCTCCATCTGGTACACCCCCAATTTCAAGCCCATCATCACCCACGACGAGCTCGATAAAATCTTGTCTACATTCGGCTTCACCGCCGCTGCTTCCACCACCCCCGGTTGGAAAGAATACTCCTTTTCCGCTGCCGGAACTTTTCTTGCCAAATCCCCCTCTCCTCCTCCTCCTCGCCCCCGTCTTCCCTATCCCAGAATTGACGGCTTACATGTCACTACTTATCGATCTTTTTTGGATTCTGTTAATTTTTATCTCCGGATGAATAACATTTCGGATCTTTTTCATGTGAGGTGAGTTTCCCTTTTCGGGTTTCTTGATTTAGAATGTAAAGTTTTGATTTTTATGTTGGGAATTTGATGGGTTATGAATGGAATTGATGTGGGTTTGGATCTTTTGGAAATGGGTACTAACTAGGGTCAAGTGTTTTGGAATCTTTAGTTGTGATGTGATTCTGGTGTTGATTTTGTGATGAAATGTTGGTTACTAGTTTTTGGTTTTGTGTGAAAATGTGCTAGGGTTTATGAAAGCTTGACGCTTTAGATGGTAATTAAGCTACTGATGTGCATACTATTTTGTTCTATGTAAGAGTTGTTAGTTATATGTGTTAGATGGTAATCAAGACACTGATGTGCATGCTATCTGTTCGATGTAAGAGTTGTTAGTTATATGTGTTAGATGGTAATCAAGCTACTGATGTGCATGCTATCTGTTCGATGTAAGAGTTGTTCGTTATATGCTTTAGATTGTAATCAAGACATTGTTGCTCAAATGTCGAGCCAGTGGTCTCACTGGAAGCAGCCTTTCTATTCCTACGGGGTAGAGGCAAGGTTGTCTACGTCTTACCCTCCTCAGACCCTTCCTTAGCTTTGCTATTGGTGGGATTTTTTGAGTATGATGATGATGACGACATTGATGCTCAAATGTGCACGCTATCAATTCTAGGTACGAATCGTTCGATATATGGTTTAGATGGTAATCAAGCCACTGATGTGCGTACTATCTGCTCTATGTAAGAGTTGTTCGTTGTATGCGTTAGATGGTAATCAAGCGATTGATGCTCAAATGTGCACACTGTCTATTCTATGTAAGAGTCGTTCGTTATATGTGTTAGATGGTAATCAAGCCATTGATGCTCAAATGTGCACACTATCTACGTAAGATTCGTTCGTTATAAGCTTTAGATGGTAATTGAGCCACTGAAGCTCAAATGTGCACACTGTCTACGTAAGATTCGATTGTTATAAGCTTTAGATGGCAATCAAGCCACTGAAGCTCAAATGTGCACACCATCTACGTAGGATTCGTTTGTTATAAGCTTTAGATGGTAATCACGCCACTGAAGCTCAAATGTGCACACTATCTATTGTATGTAAGAATCGTTCGTTATAGGCTTTAGATGGTACTCAAGCCATTGGTGCTCAAACGTGTGCATTATCATTTCAGCGAATAAGATTTTGTTTTTGATAATTGTGGTTATATTTTTTGGATTTCATCAATTTTTATCTCTGGAGGAATAACATTTCGGATCTTTTTCATGTCCGATAAGTTTCCCTTTTCGGTTTATGTAATTCGGATTTGATGTTGAAAATTATATGGAATTTGATGGCTCAAGAATGGAGGTTTAGCTTGACTTTGATTGATCAGTATGATGGTGTCTAGATTCGGAATTGATATGGGTTTAGATCTTTTGAAATGGTTACAGACTAGGATGAAGTGTTTTGGAATGTTAGTTGTGATGTGTCAATTTTGTGTCAAAAAACTGATTACCAGTTTTTTTATTTTGCAAGAAAAAGTGCTCGGGTTGACTCCCAATGTAGATTCTTTTTTAGTAATCAAGATTAGGTCTATTTACGTAATGCTTTAGATGGTTATCAAGCTACTGTGCGCACACTATCTGTTCTATGTAAGAGTCATTCGTTATATTTTAATCAAGCTTCACGCTATCTATTCTATGTAAGAATCGTTCGTTATATGCTTTAGATGGTAATCAAGCCATTTGTTCTTAGTAGTTATTATTGTTATGGTTTATTAGTTTATGACCCGTAGCATACTAGGTTTCTAGGTCTCGTTAGGGTTACTTGCTTATATATTGAGTCCCCTCCCTTGTATTTACATTCAGTTATTTAATCCAGTTTGCTTTTAAAAATGCTCAATTGTGTACACTATCTATTCTTTGTAAGAATCGATCGTTATAGGCTTTAGATGGTAATCAAGCCATTGATGCTCAAATGTGCTCATTATCATTTCCGCTAATAAGGTTAACATTTGAAAGTGTGTACTAAAACATATTGTAATGTGATATATTGAACTTGTTTCAGGGGAGTACCATTGCACCATGCTCATGACAGGAGCCACAAATGGTCGAGAATGGTCAAAGACGATTTGGTGTATGTGTACAGAGAGGGAACCATGGACATGTCAGCAACATGCAAGAACGCCAACAAGGATCACAAGTACAAAGAGGGAGCCATGGACATGTCAGAAAAATGGAAGAATGCCAACAAGGATGAGGATCCTGCTTCGATCATTGTTCCATGGAAAAACATCATGAATAGGATAATATAGTAACGTAAGCATACAGTTCACCTTGTTTAATTATTGTATCATGAGATTTTTTATTGTATGATGGTGTTTACTGGATCAATAGATCAGTATGATTTTGACAATACATGTGAAGGTGAATATGTTTGTTTCGAATCCATTTTTGAGTTTGATGTTTGTGATTGATATCGTTTACTGTCAAAAGGTGGCTTGTGGGTCCCACGCCCCTTTCGTCATGTCCTAAAGAAAAGTCACCAATGTACATTCTTTGATCATTGCTTCACTGTCCTTAGTAAAATAATGATAAGCTTCATGATAATACAGTAGTAAAGTTATTAGGAGTAAAGCTACTAGCTTTATAATCTTTTGGTTATAATATTCTTATGAGTCAAGATCTGCGGGTCAAAAGAGTTTAAAGTTATCGTTATATATGAACTGGATTGAATAGTTGAACTACAGATGTTAGATATCGTGTTTAAATGATATAATCCTTGTAAGTCACATAGCATCACTTGCATGAGGACATGAGGTTAGGACAATGGGTATGAACTTGGAAGTTTTTCAGTAGATTGATTATTTAATAAAGATGATACATAATTAATATAACTACAAAGGATGATATGTAACTATGTGTTATTACGTCTCCGGATAAAATTCATGTTTAGATCGTGTTTTGACTCTTATATTTTGTTTTATTCGAAATTAACTATAGCGCGATGTGTTTGGTTAGACGCATTAAGTGTGGAGATCTGCGTGATGGAACACAAAATTTAATAACTAAATATTTGTAATCTTATACGATCCTTTTTAAGTGATACTCGACTTGTTTAGATATGTGTTATATGGATCAACTTAATCGGAGGTTTTTTCCAAGGGTTTTGCTCGATGGTTTCATCGACCTAGAACTTTTTGAAGGTTTTCATTCGTTTAATACGTTTTCGGATTTGATTAATTGAACTGGATTTCATAGACCTGGGTTTCTATCTGGTGATTCAGATCTCTTAGAATTGTAATGAGCTGGATTTGTTCAAAGGATTCATTTGATTTAATTTATGATCCAATTGAAGTTTTTGACTAATAACAAACATCGAAAATACTTTTTATCAATTGCAATTGTTGTTACTAAACAAATATATAAACATTCAAACCCTAAATACTTTACAAGCATAAAAAATATGTTGGTACACAGTGATTTGATGTGTGACAGGCAAACAAACATAGAAGGATCAAACAGGCTTATAGATTAGCTCACAAAATGACGGTTCCAGTTAGAATCGGATCCTTGAATTTGTGTTGGGACATGTTTGTGACTGTTTTTGCAAATACAAAACAAGTATGAAACATACACAAGTTTCATCTTTTAAACCTGATTACGTACAGCTACAAATTCTACAACTTTCTGCATCTGTTAAGAAACAGCTGCCTGCTCAAACGGCACTCTCACAAACAACTGACCATGCAGGGTTACAACGGCTGAGGTTTGATGAGGATCAATCCGAGACGGCAAGCTCACAACCTTCATTACAAAAACCGCTTTTTAGTCTACAATCTAAGCTTCAAATCCCTATAAATATGTTATCACTCGTACCTTTTTAAAAGGAGAAACGCCCCAAGGATTGTCGAGCTGCTCTGGTTGACCAGATATGACCAAGCGACCAGCTGGATCTGACTGTACCCGCACCTACTTCCATCCAGAAAATATGTGAATTTTTATGGACGTATGACAGTACCGAGGGAGTATATTAAAAGAAGAGTGAAATGCCATTTTCGTCCATGAGGTTTGGCCAGTTTTGCGACTTTCATCCAAAGGTTTGTTTTTCCGCATCTGGATCCAAAAGGTTTGAAATCTTGCCCCATTTTCATCCGGCTCGTTAACTCCATCCGTTTTTCTTCGTTAAGTCAGGGTATTTCCGTTTTTTTTTGTTAACTTAAAGGGCTATTTTGCCTTTTTCACTTTATGTACAAGCATTTAGCATAATGTACAAGTATTCACTTAAAGGGCAATTCGGTCTTTTTCACTTTATGTACGAAAATACCACTGACTTAACGAAGAAAAATGGATGGACTTAAGGAGCCGGATGAAAATGGCAAGATTTCAGACCTTTTGGATCCGGATGCGAAAAAACAAACCTTTGGATGAAAGTCGCAAAACTGGCCAAACCTCAGGGACGGAAATGGCATTTTACTCTCAAAAGAATGATGGTTCTGTTACCTCTTCACGTAAAAGCCCGGGGACCAAAGCATACACCTCAAAGCAGTCCTTCTGTAAAATCAATTTTCAAAACAAAAGATCGACAAAACCCCTTCAACTTCAATTAGTTATCAACTAAAGCAGGTACAAGAATAAAAGAAATTATTCAAAAAAATAGAAAACGATATACAAACAAACTTACAGTTCTCTGCACATTAATCTTCACCCAATCAGCAGGAGGGCCCACATCCACAACTGGTGAGTCCAATCTGAGAAATTCATTACAGCAGCATGTGTACGTCAATGCAACAGCATTTTAAACTTTTAATACAGATTCACAAAGAAAACAGATATCTCAACTGTGGTTTTGACGCTTTCATGCGAGCAACTTTGACTGCACGTTCAACCGGAGATGGCTTTTTGCGCTTCAGCAAACCTATATAGCAATGCAGTAGTCAAAAAGTCAAATGGAAGTAATAAGTATAGATGTTGAAGGATGTTCATGCAAATTGTACCAATGCCTTGCTTTTCTCGCTTCACAGACGTACTTGAAGTCTTGTCCTACAACACAGAAGTTTTGATATCAGTTCATATATTACAAAAGCTACACATACATTTTAAAATATAAGAATATATATACCTTGATGACTGGTTCCCCAACTTCGCCGTTACCAAGACGTTGAGAATGCCAACCCTGCATAGCTCGAGCTGCTGCGTCTCTCCTGGCCCTTCCTGATCCAGGTGTTTGATTTATACTGGTCTACAAATAAGATGATCAAGCAGTTAAATACCATAATAAACATGCTAGATATCAAAGTTATGAGATACCTGTTTCAAACCAGAAACAGGTTCTGCAGAAGAGACATCAGTGAATGGAAGCTCCCCTATACTACTCTTATATTTCTCGTATTCAAGCAGCGCCTGCAAACTTTTATGTCAGCAGTTTGATAATGAACCTAAAAGATAACTTCAGCAAACTTTGATATTCAAGTCAAAGAGAAAGCAAGAAACAGTAGACTTTCACCAAGATGTATGGGTGCTAACCCGTTTGTGCTCATGGGTTGACGGGTTGACCCCGACACAAACCCAAAGATTGAATCAAATACATGAACTCAAACAGGAGTCATGACATGACACACATATCCATGGGTTGTTACAAACACGGCCCTTTAAATCCGGGATGTAATACATGTTTTTGCATATTATACACTAAAATTGCAACTAACTTGCAACCAAAAATACAAATATGTAAAAAAAACAATTACGTTTAAATTATAAAACGTGATGCTCGTTTCTCTTTTTAACCTTTTAAACTTTGGAACAAAATACCCAACCAGTTTAAGTTATGGCACAAAATATATATATAAAATAAATGGGTCAACGGGCGAATCCACCAGGTTGGCCCGGACCATCCTGTTTAGCTAAACGTGTTCGTGAGTCCCACCATAAACAAAATCGGGCCCATTTACACTAAACACAAATCAATGAATTCCGTGTTAGGTTCGTGCAGTGTTTTCGTGTTTTGTCATTATTAAATCACATGCCTACTAAAATTGTGTATGTATATTAGAAAGACATGAGTAATTAAGTACCTTCTCGTAAAAAACTCGGAATGTCCATGAGACAGTAGTACAAGTCCTGCAAAAATAAAGCGTAAGTGTCAGACTGGTCATCGGATAAAAATTATTGAAATAATTAGACATACACGTAAACATTCCAGGAAAGAGATGTGATACTTACTTAGGGGGTTTAAATGATTCTCCAATTTGTCGCCACAGCTTGCAAGAGGTCACCTACAAGTGCAAGATCGAATAAGCTTGATTAAATTAATAGATGTTGTCTTCCTTTTAAGAGAAAATGCAAATGGCCTTAGAATCATATGAATTCATGTCTCCTTTGATTACTATGTTACTACAAGAAGCATCTGAGAAAATAAAGTGTGAAGTTAATTGATTATGAAAAAGCTAGATGAAACATATAGTGGAACAAGCATATAGAAGTAGCATATAATGGTTCACTTCACTAGATAATTTCTCTTCAACTACACTACCCAGTTAACTAAATGGGTACTAAGAAAATCACAGAAACGCACATCTTCAGTTCTGCTATGGAAAGCCACCACCATAAGGTTGTAGCATCGATACAAGTTATATACCGAAAAGTAGAAAAATCAATAATTAGAAGTTAATATCATCATTGACTGAATATCTAAAAAAGATTACGCAACTATGACCCTGACCCATGTTGCAACTATTAACAAACTTTTACATGTTTGTTTAACTAAACCAGTTTACCAAATTTGTGATCTTTCACATACGCTAAGCCCCTTATTTCAAAGTTACAACCTCTAGTCCCCTATATTCTGCAACAAGTTAGTGGCAAAACGCAGAATGAAGATATGTTCGTGTCGCCTACAAATATTCACCCAAAAAACTAACTTTTACAGTTTTCTAATGTGATAAACAGGTTTAATTCAAATAAAAAACAGGAAATACAGTATACAAAAGAATTGTGAGATTGAAAAAACCTGTTCATAGCCACCGAGCCTGATCACCGATCTCCATAACCTAACGAATGACAATAACATTATCTTAAAAACCGATATACGAAAAAATAAAAATAAAAAAGGAAACAAACAATCTTACTTAAGGCAATTGAGTGGCTCTCCA
The DNA here is from genome assembly GCA_030545235.1 of Helianthus tuberosus. NCBI lineage: Eukaryota > Viridiplantae > Streptophyta > Magnoliopsida > Asterales > Asteraceae > Helianthus > Helianthus tuberosus. Next base: position 148,905,662 of record CM060417.1, on the reverse strand, counting down.
TAAAACTTTGGAGGCTTAAACTCCAAAAACCTCTCTTTATGAAAAATTTCAACCTCCTTCATAAACGCAGCTTGTTCATCCTCCGTTCCAGACTCATCTTCAACACCCGAATTCGGTTCCAATAGAAACGAATCCCCAATTTCCCTTTCCAATTCCATCTTAGGAACTACAACAAAATCAGCACACATCTTTCCCTCCATCACATCCTCTACGTCGTCGTTTTTGTTCCCACCGGATGCAGATGGAGACGCAATATGATGATGTTCTTCGCCGTTTTCCAGCTGTTCCACGTCGTCGTTTTTGTTCTCAACTGCTGCTGCTGCTGCTGCTGCTTCTGTGACTGGATATTTGACATTGACATCCTCGTTTGAGACTACTGCAACTGAGTCAGACTGATTTGCAATTGCATCAATTTCGGTGGTGTTATTATCATGCTGTTCTGCAGTATTGGCATCGTCTAGGGTTTCAGCTAAGGGTTTATCGTCTGATTTGGTGGCGTCGGTTGATTTGGATCCAGTATCATTAGGTTTGTCTTCCATCATCACTGTTGCGTCTTCTTGTTGTGAGTGGGTTTTGAGTGTGGATTTCTGCAAACCCTAGGAAAATGTCTGATGTTGGATTTTTGGTATCTCTCCCTCTCTCTCAGAATCAAATTATACCATAATTATTATTTGCTGATGATTTAAGATTTAGTAAATAAATACCTACGAGAGTTGAATTTTGAGTTACATGTAATTATAGTAAGGTTTTTTTTTTTTTCCGAACTCTACCACATCACTCTCCATTTCACCTTATCATTTCATTAACTAAAAGTAAAATTACACTGCCTTTGGAAAGACATAATTTTAATAAACATAACTTAAAAATAAAAAAACTAAAGCCCGCTTTCATTTCCTCCTAGCCATTTCTTCGCGATCTTGTACTTCATTCTTGAGAGCACCTCACGGTCTCTTTTGGGTACACTTTTGATGTCGGTTTGAGTCGACGGTTTGAACGGTGGCATTTGTATTCCTTGTGATTGCATTTGCATAGCATGTTGGTGTTGTTGGTATTGCATTTGCCAAGTGTTTTGAGCTTGACTAAAACCACCAAACGAATACGGATCTATTGGTGTCGTGAGGTATACGAGTGGGGGTTGGTTTGAGGGAGTAGCGGGTGTGTTGGGAAATAATGGAGGCGGGTTCGGTCGGCTCGGATCGATGAGTTTTTTTTTTATATAAGATGAAGTAAACTAAAGATATTGAAAATGGATTGAGATTGTGATTCTTAAAATTGAAAATGAAGTTTAAATAGGATTTTAAAATTAATTTAAGTTTTTTTCGACCGTTGCCAACGACAACATTTCAAACGTTCGAACTTTTAGAGCTTTGGGGAGGACGGGGTTGAATCCCCGATGTCGCCGATGGATGGACGGGGGGAGGGGGTGTTCCCCGACAGGGAAACCCTCTACATCGGCTCCCGATACCACCCCGAGACCATACCCCATAGTCTAATCCATACCAAATTTTAAATGTATACTATTTTCATCCCTCACATACTTAAAACGTGTTACTTCAGTCCAAAAAGTTAATGTCCATTAATCTTGTCTGTTTAATTAGGGGTAAAAAGGTCACTGTAAATTTTTATTTGAGTTAACTACCATTTTCATCCATGTGGTTTGTTCAATTATGTTAGTCCAAACCAAATTTTAAATGTGTACCATTTTTGTCCCTAGTTTACTTAACCCCACCAGCCACCATTAAAGACACCAAACACCATCATCCCACCCGACCATCTGCAATCAATCCCCATCACTGCCCTCTATCCCCACCCGACCACCAAACGCCATTTGTCGTCCCCCACCTCCATTCAGATTTCGGGTCACATATACAAGGTTCAGCTTTCCGGTTACCCATATGCATTTGAAAACACAGTCGCCATACTCACACAAATCTAGGGTTTTAGTGGTGGAAGATGGTGGTTAGTAGTGAACGGAGAAGGTGGTCGGTGGTTGAATGTGTAGCTGGGGTGGATAATGGGGGTGCAGGGTTTGCGGCAGAGATGGTGGTGGTTAAAGGGGTATAGTATAACAAAGGTAGTGGGGAGTGAAGTGGTGGTCGCCAGTAGGAGGTGGATGGTGGCAAAAGGTGGTGGTCTAGTGGTGGGTAATTGTGGTGGAGGTAGGGGACGATTGATGGTATGTAGTGGTTAAGTAGGGATGAAAGGCAGTGGTGGAGGTGGATTGCAGGAATAAAAATGGTTGTCGGTGGTTGTTGATGGTGGATAAAGGTGGTGTTAATTAAATCAGAGATGAAAATGGTACAAATTTTAATTTGGCATGGACTAGCATAATTGGACAAACCACCAGTGTAACACCTCGAAAATTCACGTCCTATAATAAGTTGACACGTGTCACATGTTTGAACGTGTGAAAGAATGTTCTGAAAGGACTAAAGTTGACAATCATGAAAAGTATGTGAATATACGAGTTCTAAATGTCAACAGTGAATAAATATATTGTACATTAACCCTATATGATGTTTATAACATCAAACGAATAAATCATGGATCATGCGAAGCTAAAAGTGAGAGATTACAAACTACAGGGGTTAAATGTGTCAACATGTTTAAGTTATACCTCTGAGTGACCTTTTGACAAACCCGAAGCTTTGTAACTGTTAATTATGCTCACTAGAATTCACGACATAAATTTCATAAAGTTTCGTAATCGTATGAGAGAGTTATGATCAAATTCGTATACAAGGGGTTAAAGCGTCAACATTGAAGTTTATGACTTTTCGGGTAACAATAAAGTTAACCGAGGGCTAAACAAAGTGGGTAAATGTCTTAAAGCCCTTATAAGTCAATTTAGAGGGCTCATTGTGCAAAACAAGACACGAAAGCGACCTTTAGAAGGACCAGGGACCAAAACTGCAATTAAAGGAAAATTGATTTGGCAGATCATGTATGCTCGCGTAGCGCGAGCACTAACCACATATGCAGTCGCGCTACGCGACTGCCTTATCTGGACAGAATGTTGATATTCTTGGATTTTCTTGGATTCTTGTCTGCCATAGCCCTTGTAAACGACCTTTGAACGATTTTCCTTATCTTGCTTGGCCCCTAAACAACCCCTAGACATTTAGGGAGACTTGTTAGTGATCAAACATCAGTTATAGAGCTTGTTGTCAACAATCCATGAGGTTCCAAGCACTATAAAAGGCCATGAGTTGCAACCAAGTTCTTCACACCTTCCCTCAGCTTGCTGATCATTTCTGGAGCTCAAGTCTTCTCTCAAGTGATCACTAATCAAGCTTAGGACTTCAGTAAGTTTGCTAATCCTTTCTTATTTAAGTTTTTGCTTAGTTTAAGCTTAGAAGTCAAACCGTCGTAATTAACGGTTGACTTTAAGATTAATCACTAATGGTCCAGTGACTAGTCAAATTAAAAGTAGTTATAAGTTGATAATTATGTGGGTAATAAACCCTTAAAAGGGTTCCCCCTGATTCCCACTCTAACTAGGTCAAATGTCGGGTCAAACTTGTTAATAAAAAGTCAACAGGATACTTAGTTTCTAATTTATGCATGATTAGCAATGTAGAACACATATAACCTGTTTGATCATTAATATAACTTGGTAATTAGTGTAAGAACATGTCTAAACATGTTCAACCCGACAATTTGCTGTTTAGACCCAGTTCGGAACCGAAAGTCGCATAGTTTGACTTTTGCTTTGACTTTCAGTTCTGACCTATTTAGGCATGTTTTAGAAATGCCTCAGAGCTTAATTTGGACCAGGTAACATGCTAGTATAACCCTCTGTGATTATACACCATGGTTCATTAGTTAACCAATTAATTCGCATGATTCCGTTAATTGCTCATATGTTGACCATTATGCCCTTATCACCTTAAAACGTGATTTTTGAAAATGTAAAAGAGTAGAAACTTTAATTACTGATATATAAACTTGCACCAAAAAAATTTGAGATCAATTGGTGGTGTAGATTGAGAGTTATGCTCATTAGCGTAAATTGAAAGCTTTATGTTAATTAAACGGCGTAATTAGCGTATAGCCTAGTTAAGCCTACTTCTTGATATCAAAATCTTTACCCACTGATGTAATATATTATTTTGGGGTTTTTGAAGATTTTTAATTAATTTTAGGCTGAGCATAACTAATAGTCGTAGGCTTAATCCGGTAATTGTCGGTTTTGCCCTTACGGGCCATAAAATGAGTTTTACATATCTAAACGACCCCAAACCTTTTGCTACTGATTCTAAATGATAAATAAATTATTTTAACCCCTCTGGAATAATAAAAATATCAGATTTCTATATAGAACCCGGAAACGGCTTCTAATCGTCTTTTTAAGCGTTTTTAACGCCTAGTATGTACTAGAACTATTTTAAACATACTAAGGGTGATACCTACTGATATTTGATGTAAATTATAATATTTTAACAGTAAGCAAAAGTTGTTAAACTCAGACTCGGTTTTGAGCTTTTCGGCTTATGTGAAATTACCAAAATGCCCCTACGGTGCATAGTTTGGTTAAAATTGATAAATTTCACATATATACTTTACCCTACTGATATAACTTAGCAAATTGATTATCTTTGCTGATTACATCAGACCTGTAACTCAGGATATTACTTAAACTCTTTTATCACCATATAAATGACCAAACTACCCCTACGGGGCATAGTTTGTGTTTAAATTCATTTCGGGCATAATAAATGATATCTTACTGATGTCACAACATATTTGGAGCATATTAACTTAGGAAACCTGTAAATGGCTCTCATGATTACCCGTTACGCTTATTACGCGTTCGGTTCGGTTTATGTAACTAGTTTACATAAATTAGCCGAAACGGGTCAAACCTTATCGGTTTTATCTCAAAATCCAGAGTGTGCATGAAATACCCATATTAAACAAGTCTCTGAACTTGTCGGGTCTAAATCACATTCTATCCGGTCTTCGCTTAATAGTGCGCACGAACCGTATCATTGAAACTAACCGGTCTAAGCTTAAGCTTAATTAAAGACCCGTTAGAATTCTAATAGGTTATTATAAACCTTCGTTCCAGATTAGGAGAACCAGTAAAAGCTACTTGCAAATTTGCTTATTGTGATTTATACTTTGCTCAGGTAAATACTTTTAACTTATTTTCCCTATACGGGCTTGGGTTACGGTATATAGAATACCGCTTGGTCGGGTGTCAAATCTTCCATCGTTAGGTGGTTAATTGAATAATTTGATCGGCCCGTTTAAACAGTCTTGTTACTTAAAAGCCTTTGGGGGGTTAATGACTATGTCCCGGATATCCTTGGCATCATTTTACGAAATGGCCACGACTTAAGCGCGGGGTGTAGGCGTACACCCGTCAGTGCACAAAAGAATAATGTGGTGTGTCTATTGATCTTTAACCCGGACACGATCCGGGCTACTGAACGCATAAGGAACATGTAATTCGTTCACAAGATTATATATTTAAATAATTCTCCCAAGTTATAAAAAGTTTGTGCCACGTGCATTCAAATCAAATTTTAAATCATTTTCCAAAATGAGTCGGTTGAATGTATTTACCAGTGTAAACTGACGTTTTCCCAAAAAGATTAAATGCAGGTACTAAACGTAATTGGCTGGATTGTCTCCTTAGCATCAATAAAGAGTCTCGCAAGCTTAAGATGCCTGAAGTCTGTTGAACTATTGTTTCCATTTTATTTCCGATCCGTCTGTGGATAAACTTCCGAATATTGTGACATTTGATATTACAATATTAAATTCGGTTGAAATTATATCTTTTTAAATTGCTTCCGCTGTGCATACTAAATATTGTGTTGTTTGACTATTATGTTGCCAACCACGTCACGATACTCCCCACCGGGCCCACCGGTGACACGTGGAAATCGGGGTGTGACAACCAGGTTGAAAAATACTGTTAAATAAAAATGTACAATGACCTTTTTACCCCTTATTAAACAGACAAAGTTAACAGGCGTTAACCTTTTGAACTGAAGTAGCATGTTTCAAGAAAACTGAACGTATCCAAACGTCATTTCAATTCTCTATTTGATTTAACCTAATTTAGAAAATTGATTTCAGTAGCTCGGTAAATCTTGTTTAGTTGATGAACTTTTGTTCTTAATAACACACAATATGTTATGCTTTATGATTCTGATTTTCAATCTTGGCTATGCATCATCCTAAGCGATATGCATTGGCATGATATAATTGCCTCATGTTCTTTGTACCACACAATCTAGTTCATGATCTCATATCCGATGAAAGAACTAAAGGTATCTCTAATCGAACATAAACTAATCGAGATTGCGATGAAATACCATGATTCGAAGCTATTGATTGTTATCTTTATGTTGCAACAGGTTTAAAAAACAAGAACCGAGATTGATAACGTGTGGCGGTAACAGAGATTTGATCTCTGCCACCTAGATTTTCAAAATGTAGGGCTCATGTGGATAAGAAGATGACTGGCTATATAGGGTTAAAATGATTTAAACGCATAATAAAAGAGAAAGAGCTCTTAAAATGATTTAAAGAAGATGATAGTGTACTCATCATTCTATGATCGAATAACTTACATAGTGTAATTTGTGTTTTAGAGGGTAAACTACCACACCTTTCACTACTTTCTCTAGTTTGGATTTAATCGATAATCACCTAGATGAGATTCATTAGATGTAGTTTTAACCGTTGTAACAAAGTCCTTTGATGTCAAATCAGATATAAAGGTTCATCTACATAGTTATCATTATTACATTATTCTATCTTAATCTATTGGAAAAAATATATATTAAAATACATAGTTAACGCGTTGGAGCTCATCTAGGATGTTTCCCTAAAATGTACAAGCTATAGAGGATCCGGGTTTTCATTTTCAAGGCAAATACTTATATGCTTAAGTTAATTACTTATATTAGTTTACAAACCCATGTGACTGGTTGAATGTCGACTCGTATTAAATAATGCACGTATAATCTTACTTGGCCTAGTGTTAGATTTATCTTCTAATCCACCTAACTTGACGATAACTTTTTTTAATACTTTTCGGCTTGTACTAGTTTTGGCAGCCCACTCCAAACTGTGACACGGGTTTTTCAACCCGTAAACCGAACATAAAACGATTACAAGTAAAAAAGGTTCAACTTCATAAAAGGAAAAAGGTAAAGAGTTCATGAAAAGTGCCTATTGATAGATCTAAAATATTAATTTATTTATATATATATAATCGTTCATTATCAATACAACCTTCTCCGACCTAGATCGAAGATGTTTCGGATGCCAATATTAAAAAAATAAAAAAAAAAGTTATTTGACGGCTAAACTTGCACCACATGAGGATTGAACTCTTTACCTCCTACTAGGCTACTACTATTTTAAATTGTATCAAACTCACTAACACCGCTAATTATATACTAATAGAAAACAAACTAAATGAATAGTGATTTCAATATGTATTAATTAAATGAATAGTGATTTTAACATATATTAATTAAAACAAACGAATAGTGATTTGAACCTATATTAATTAAAACAAACTAAATTAATAGTGATCTAGGAAATATAAGAATATGGGGTATGGGGCGGGGGTTGTGACGTGGGTTGGGTACAAACGCCCAAGTCACCACCCCGGGTGGGCTTGGGTTTCGGCGTGGCCCCTTGGGCGGGGGTTTCAGCCAGGGCGTTGGGCGGGGCTATCAAGATGACATGGCGGGATCTCATTGGCCAAGACAAGTAGCCGTTTGGGCTAGCCGTTGGCCAACGGCTATGTGTTTAAAAAAAAAGATCTAGGAAATATTAGAATATGGGGTATGGGGCGGGGGTTGTGGCGGGGGTTGGGTACAAACGCCCAAGTCACCACCCCGGGTGGGCTTGGGTTTCGGCGTGGCCCCTTGGGCGGGGGTTTCAGTCCGGGCATTGAGCGGGGCTATCAAGATGACATGGCGGGATCTCATTGGCCAAGACAAGTAGCCGTTTGGGCTAGCCGTTTGCCAACCGCTATGTGTTAAAAAAATAGATCTAGGAAATATTAGAATATGGGGTATGGGGTGGGGGTAGTGGCGTGGGTTGGGTACAAACGCCCAAGTCACCACCCCGGGTGGGCTTGGGTTTCGGCGTGGCCTCTTGGGCGGGGGTTTCAGCCCGGGCGTTGGGCGGGGCTATCAAGATGACATGGCGGGATCTCATTGGCCAAGACAAGTAGCCGTTTGGGCTAGCCGTTGGCCAACGGCTATGTGTTTAAAAAAATGATCTAGGAAATATTAGAATATGAGGTATGGGGCGGGGGTTGTGGCGTGGGTTGGGTACAAACGCCCAAGTCACCACCCCGGGTGGGCTTGGGTTTCGGCGTGGCCCCTTGGGCGGGGGTTTCAGCCTGGGCGTTGGGCGGGGCTATCAAGATGACATGGCGGGATCTCATTGGCCAAGACAAGTAGCCATTTGGGCTAGCCGTTGGCCAACGGCTATGTGTTTAAAAAAATTATATATTCACTATAAATACTCACACTTCTATTCATTTTTTACCACAACTACTCCACCTCTTCTATAATGATCTCTATCTTATTTAAAAAAAAAAATTTCTCATCCAACCACAATACGAAAAATGAATCCTCATAATCGTGGTTTTGACCCGAACAATCCGTGGCCATTCCAACAAACACCTAGTCCAGCATCCAATCGTCCAATTGCTCTCTTTTTAATGCACTCCACGATGCCGGATATGACTGGTTACGCATCGTTTATCTCGAATCGTTTGAAGAATGATGTCGGTCAGTTTACTTACTGTGTGTATAAAAGGTAATCTAAACTGTGCAATTACTTGCATTGCTACGTTGCTATAGGATTTTATGAGCTTGGTACCAATCGGTACCGAAAATACCGTTACCGAAATCCCCAAAAGTATGTACCGGTACCGAATATACCTGGTACGGTACGGTTCGGTACCGGTTGGTACTGGTACAGCACTGGTATTTGAGGGTAAAAATCGGTGAATACCGGTGCCGAACCGGTACCGAAAATACGTTACGTTTTAGTTCGAGCTACTTTTTGTTATTTGACATGTTTTGTCATTCTTATAGAACGATTTGGTTTAGTGCGCCGCAACGCGCGCGCATGGTAAACAACTAGTTAGACTAAAAAAACATAATACGGTTTATGATATATTAATATTAATATTACTATTAGTCTATTACTATGTATTATTACTTTACTATATATTAATAAACGAAATGAAATGAATAGTGATTTTAATATTATAATAATATATAGTTTAATACTTTTATTATTTTAATATATTATAATAATAGTTATTTTCTTTACTTTTTAAATTGAATCCTTTTTTTTTATATCAGAAGTTGGGATAAGCTTGGTGTCAACTGGTATCGAAAATACCGGGCCGGTCTTGAGGTGTACAAATCAGTTTTTTTCAAAAACCGGTTTCGGTTATTAACTGAACCGGTTTTTTTCATCCAAAATGAAAACCGGTTTCGGTTACTAACCGGTTTGTCAAGTCCAAAACAATAACCGGTGTAACCGGTTGGGATCGGTTTTTAACCGGTTTTTGCCAAAAAAACCGGTTTTTAACCGGTTTATGCCAAAAAAAAAACGGTTTTTAACCGGTTTTTCATACCAAGAATCCTAACCGGTCTATAACCGGTGGTTCAGTTATAAAAAAAACCAATTAAAAAAAAAACCGGTTTCTGTTTTGTTCCCGGTTTCGGTTCTGAAACCGGTTTTTTTGTACATCTCTAGGCCGACCCTGTTCGGTATCAGTACATGAAGGTAAAAACCGGCACTAATACAGAAAACGTCAAAAGTTGGTGTTGAATTGATATTGGAAATCTTTTGGTTTGGGAAAGTCAGTGTTGCTACCCGGCACCTTTGCTCATCCCTGATCACGGTTACCGTACGAACAACGGTATCGTACAACTTTTTTTTTGTTGATTTTCTTCAACTTTTAATTTTTTCTTTTTTTAGTTTCAGGGGTAGGGATGAGCTCGGTGCCAACCGATACAGAATCGGTACTGATACCGAAAATACCGGTTACGGTACCGGTATATGAAGGTAAAAAACGGTAGTGAACCGGTACCAGGAACGCCAAAAGTCGGTACCAAATTGGTACTTAAGATCTTTCGGTTCGACAAATTTGGTACCGGTACCCAGAACAATTTTCTCATCTCTGACCACGGGTTTCATACGAACAATATCGTTACCATACAACTTTTTTGGTTGATTTTCTTTTGGTTATCTTTTAGTGTTTTTTCTACATTTTCTTTTTATTCGTGTCAGCAGTTCCGTTCGCAACACGCTCGTAGTTATTTCAAAACACATGTAAACACAGGCTAAATAACAAAAGAAATGCGCCGCAACGCGGCAAACTTCTTTAAACCTAGTATAGTTAAAGTCATATCGTTATTAATTGTTTATAAAAATATATTTGAAATAATAAATGTTTAAATGGAAATCTTTATGAAAATTTAGATTAGATTCTAATAAATATTAGGGTTTGTATCAGTTTTCTAATTTGACGATTACATATTTTGTATAAGGTTTAATGGTCACTATCTGAATATTATTACTCTTCGTGATAACTCTCTTCGTCACACATACAAATACAGTAGAAACTTTATAAAATAATACACTTGAGACCACCAAAATTTATTAATTAAAATAGTTATTAATTAATCGATAAATTAATAATTATTAATTTATATATTAATTAATATTTTATTAATTTATAGTAGAATACTTAGTTTACAAACACCTTTTAAGCTTCCACTTAATTATTGTATACAATGCATGTATATCAAATGAACGGCCCAATTTGAAAGAAACCTTCAATCTCCCACCTTATTATGCTTCTTGTGTTCAATGTATCACTTTATGGACATTAAAAATATTTTCTATATAAATACAAGATCAAAAAACAAAAGACAATTGAGTCATTTTTCAAGAAACCTTCACAAATCATTTATGTAATATGCTATATATAAGGAATTATTAATTTATATTTTATATGGGGTCTAAAGAAATTATCAAAAATGTATTATCTTATAATTTTAGCGAAATATTAATTTAGCACCCTATCCCCGAGTCGGGACCGGCAAAAAATATTATCTTAGAGAGTTTATTAAATAATCGAGTATTAATTTATCGAGTTTCTACTGTAAGAGCCAAAAGACATCTCCAACTCTTCATGTATTTTGTGTGTGCCCATCTCAATACGAACAACAAAGGATATTACATCGTAATGAGTTACACATTATTGTGTCTGAATGGGTGCTATAAGAGGGTGTTTCACTGTTTTTACATGCCTTATGAAACTACAACTTGTGACCCTAGCAATCAGTGGCGGATCTAGAAAATTACTTAAGGGGCAACGTTTCAAAAAAAAAAATTAACGTTTCAAAAAAAAATAGTAGCTCGGTAATAAATAAATTTAAACATGTACTTAAATGAGTTCTCCTCTTCGGTTTTTGAAAGCTTGAAACCGGGCCATGACATCCTCTTCTTTTACTTTACAAAAATTTTCTTTTTCGACCGCACAAATTAGAGCGTTGTTCAAATACTCATCACCCATCCGATTGCGTAAATCCGTCTTGATAGACATCTTTCAACGGTTGTGGTTGCAACCGGTAAAATCAGTGCTAGCTTCAATGTTCGATAAACCAAAGGAAAAGTTTCATTTTTTCCGGTTTCCACCATTACACGAGCAAGGTCACTCAATCCAGTCAAATTTGCAAATTTATCATCTTCCTTTGAAGTGTGATAAAAGGTAGAAAGATCACTCGGAAGATACCCTCTTTCTTCTTTATTAAAGTCATTCGGATACATCTCAGAAAACTTCACTGTCTTTGATATGTCAAATTTAGCAAACGAATTACAAGGATTTAAACCCGACATATTTTCTATCAAACTAGTTGAGACCTCATTAAATCGGCTTCCAAGTTCTTGAAGTTGCATATCCAAAACCGTATTAAAAACCTCAACTTCAAAATGATGTCGGTTAGTAATGACATACTTTCGGTTTCTTTGATTACCTTAACTTTCCGCCATATCTAACATCTTAATGTTGTTTTTTTCACAAAAAGATGTTACGTTTTCCAACATCTTTTCAAACCCATTTTGTCTTAAATGATTCAATTTCAGATTCGTCATGACCACGAAACGGTAAACTCTTTTCTAAACAAAATCCAGCACTACGAATAGACCCCATTAATCGATACCGATTTCCAATCCTTCTTTCCTTGTTACGTTTTTTTTCATTCGCATCATAGGATCGCTTTTGGTTCAATAGATTTTCACATTTTTGCGCCGCCTTATTATGTATACTATTAACTAACCCAACATGTTCTTTTAAGACACCCGGTTTACTCCAATTACAAAAGCCTCCACTTACAAAAGTCTCTCTTCCACCTTTATTACCAACACTTTCATTAAACAAGTAACAATATAAACAATATGTTTTTTCTTGTTTAGTGCTATACTCCAACCAATGATATTTATCAAACCATTTAACATTAAAACGTCTCCGGCCACTAGAATAGTTTGTCCATTTAAAGTCATGACCTCGTGGTTGAAAAGCCTTTTTAACAAGATACGCTCTTCTTATGTCGTCTATTTGATTTGGATGATAACTAGTAATAGGCGGTCTATCGGAGGGATCCGAAGGAAGATCATTCAAATCGATTTTGTTTCGTGTTGAAGGACTTGAAGCCGAAGTAATAATTGGACTTGGAGTTGGTCCGATATCTTCATTTTCTTGCATATCAATATCATTCTTTGAACTTGGACCAATATCTTCATTTTCTTGCTTATCGTCAATAATATTTGAACTAGGAGTTGCACCCAAATCATCATTTTCTTGGAATTTTCATTTAAAAAGACTACTAATGAGAGTTTGTTTTTTCATCTTTCAACTTCCAAATTCCCTAATTTTATAAGACAAATAAAATTAAACAATAAGCCCTAAATCAATTTCATATAAACCCTAAAAGGCTATAACAATTGCACATAACTATAACTAAAATACTAAATGGAAACATTGTAATTTGCAATTAAACAATCATAAATTATTCAATTTTTCATAAGGAATAAAGCACTAACCAAAATACCCGATTGGAATTTGGAAAGACACTTACCTGAGGATGGACTGGAGTGGCGGACGATGATGATAATAGACCCAGGCAACGACGGCAAAGGGCGGAGGGAGGCCGGGAGGGAGAGCTGAGGTCGGCGCTGCTCCTGCAGTCCTGCTCGTTCAATTCTGTGGAAGTGGGGAAGGTGATATGTGAGTTCGCTGTTGCTGCTTCTTCTATTCTTTTTTGCTGGGTCTTTTTTTCTTTGTTCAAATATTGGGTATGGGGTTGGGACTTGGGCTACAATAATTGGGCTTATAAGTATTGGGTAATTAGTTGGGTAGTATAAAATTTTTTGGGCTTTCAAAAGGGGTAACATAATATTTATTAAGGGGCAACGAAATCCGAAAAACGCAAAAAAATAATTTTTTTACACTATCGCGGCCGAGCCAAGGGGCAACGCGGGCTACCCCTTGACATAGGGTATGTCCGCCCCTGCTACTAGCAATTATTTAACTTACGCTGTATGGATACTAAGATTATGATTCAAGTTTTATATGATAAGACTATATATGTAGTGGAGCGCTACATATCGCCATTTCTCAATATAAAGCCCCATGGCGCCCCTAAACACCATTACAGGGGGCGCTATGGGGGGTGGAAAATCTTGGAGCCACGATAGACATAGCAGCGTGAACATTTGCACCATCTTTCCCCCCACTCACACATATATATATATATACATACATATGTATGTATAATTGAAGGGGTTATATAACTCCTTTACCACTACACCCTCTTGTGATATAAAGCCTCATAAAGCCCCTCTCTTACGCATTTCGCCACTTGTCGCATAACGCCCCCAAAGAGGCTTTATGACTACACATGGCCTAATCTTTATAAACAATCATCATGTCAACTACAACAAAATTAACCATTTAATTATAATTAAGGTTACCTTTCTCACTATTAAATAGTGATTATATAAGAAAAGAAAAAGGTAACAATTGGAATTACAGGTGAAATTTTCACAAAATGATTGAAAATAATTTATACATGATATCAAAATATAAGTATTAATTTTGCAAAATATAGCCCTTACGGTAGTTGATGATAATTTAATAGAGTACAATATTAACTTTAATATTATGTATAACTAAACCTTAAAATAATACAGGTCGTTATTCGGTAACATATACATTAGTTACTTAATATAGTTAGAATTTATCCAACCCATAGAAACAAATCCAGATCACTCTCTCATACATCTTAACTATAATTTTCCAAAACTCCACAAAAAAGAAATATAATAGAATAAAAAGCATGAAGAAAAAATACAGACCACTGATATATATTTGTAGCTATAAATACGGTGGTTAAAGTAACATAAACGTGTATGGTCTGGCCTCTTCTTCACCTCCTTGTCTTCATCAATCATCAATCATCATCAGTAGATCCATCTGAATTTCATGCACTCTCACTACTTTAATTAATTACAAATACAAGGTTTTTAATTCAACTCCACGTATAATTTCATTGTTTTATTTCTAGTAGATCATCACCTGATTTACGTCGCTTTTTCATCATTTTGTTATCTTTCGATCATTCATCGATATTGTTCTCTGAATATGATCTGAAATATATGTACACATACATGTTTGATTGAAATATATTATATATAATAGGGACACTGTATAATATACTTATCCTGATTTAGTTTGTTTTCTCTTCACACTAGCATTGTTATTGTCTTTTCGTTGGTAGAAGACATGGCGGAAGATTTATGCAACAACGCGATTGAAGGACTGAAAAAGCTTCTTAGGTAGGTATATGAATGGATAAACATAGCCATAACAACTAAATTATGGTTGTATACATGCATGATTAAAAGTTTTTATGGTTTTTGTCCACAAGCAACTATATTTGAGTTCTGTCTTTTTTTAATTGGTATTTAATTCATGCTGTCGTGCCGTTTTGCAGTGAGAGACATGATCTTGAAGCTGTTGCGGCTGTGAAGGTCAAGCAACTCACGGCGGATTTGGAGGCGACCACTTCTGTCGAGAGATCAAGACCGGATTTGCTCATTTCAAAACAGAGAAATATGAGTGAGTTTCTTAACCCAAATCATTATTTTTATTTTCTAGTTTTTTTTTTTAATTTAAATATCAATTTTTTTTTTTTACAAAAAAATGTTATTTTAAGAAAAAACTAATGGATTCGTGAATTCGCAGTTACAAATCGTGATTATAAACTAAAACACTTTATTTAGTTTTTGATGTACTTATAACTACAAAAGTTATTAAAAAAGTTAAGATACACATTACAATTAATGTAAATTGTATGTTTTATCATACAAATAACTGTTTTTAGAACCGGACGGGCTAGTCAGACATAACTAGCTTCATCTACTTTTTTTTGTTCAAAACGGTTTTTGTCCTGTCGGTGAAAAACTATACTGCAACTTTAGATTCACATTTTGTTACCTGACCCATTAATGAATAAAAATGTCCTTTTTTTCTTTTACCTTAATTGTCAATTTGAACAAGGTTCATGATTCATGAATAATAAAATCTGGTTGTTGTTTACTCCCTATCTGCTGCAGAAAGAACCCGAGTTTGTATGAAGAGCTGGTGCAAGGACAAACGCCCAAGGTTACTTCACTACTAGAAAATCTGAAACTTCTTACACCAGTTTTCCTAGAAAATGCGTTATAAAACTGGTTTTTTCTACGCATTTATGACAAACACTTGATGTAGGAAAACACCTCGTAGGAAACCCGTTTTCAACGCAACTTGCTACAAATTTTCTACGAAACTACTATGTCGCAAATTGCTACGAATCTCCTACAATATATTTAATTATTATCTTTTAGGATTTATTTTTTTGGCTACACATTTCCAACCAAAAAAAAACAAAAAAAATTAACAAATTTTAATACAACATTATTTGTGACCCACTTCAAATCTCAACTTAAATTTTAAATGCAGTTTATGGTATTTGCCTGCTCGGATTCTCGGGTTTGTCCATCCCACATACTAGATTTTCAGCCAGGTGAAGCCTTTATGGTCCGTAACATCGCAAACATGGTCCCACCATATGACAAGGTTGTTCTTTTAATATATGAATCGAAGATATATGATTTAATTAAGTTAAAATGTTTGGCTGAATAATTGTTCCTTGTGCACAGACAAGGTATTCCTGTGTAGGGGCAGCTATTGAATATGCAGTAGAGCATCTGAAGGTGATATTAGAATTTACAATTGGTCAAACACCCCCTTGAAGAAATGTCTTATACACAAAGATGATACATTGAATGTTTTTTGCATAATCAGGTAGAGACTATATTAGTCATTGGACACAGCCGATGTGGTGGGATTAAAGGCCTCATGTCTATCCCAGATGACGGGACCACTTCTTCGTAAGTGTTACTACTGAGCGATTTTTACCTTGCAACTTTGCGTCCCTAAAAAATCTGGTTGAGTTAAAGACTTAAAGTAAAAATATGTATTATGACAAATTTTTAACTGGTTGAATGGTGTATATGGGCAGTGACTTCATAGAGGATTGGGTTAAAATATGTTCAACTGCTAGAAGCAAGGTGAAAGAAGAACACAAGGGGTTGGATATTACAGAACAATGCAGCAAGTGTGAGGTGGTAAGTTGGCATCAAGTTACAATCTTTATACCTCTAATTTAGAGTCAAACCTTTTGTTTTCTTATTATAAAAGTCAAACTATGCGTAAATACGAATTGATTGATAGATTTTTTTTGCTATTTTTTGACAATGCAGGAAGCTGTGAATGTGTCTCTTGGGAATCTGTTGACTTACCCTTTTGTTAAATCAGGAGTGTTGAATAGAACACTTAACTTAAAGGGAGGATACTACAACTTTGTCAATGCTACTTTTGACATTTGGTGTCTTGATCATGGTGTTTCGCCCCCTCTTACCGTTTGAGTTCTTTTTTTATGATCAAATAATACGTGTTACATGTTGGATATTTAAGGAGTAGACTAGAAACCATTTAAATTACTTGTTTGAATAAACTGTACTAGGAGAAAGATAATGTCTTTCTATGCCTTGTATTAATCTGTAAATTTTTGTTTCTCAATCTTTTTAAAAATATGCCCTTTCATAAACAGGATCTATAACAACCTTTCAATCTGGAAGCAGTAGAGATCACAACAGACCTGAACCAGTGACACTGCACCGGTTAGGACTTAGGACCACCACATTGTTACCTTCCTCACCACCTTCACCGCTTTCTCCCCTTGCCATCGACAAATTAATTATGTTTTGTAGTTTCGATGATATTCTTATAATCTTTATAAGATATTTCAAAAAGGTTCAAGAACGAGTGTGTGTTTTTTGTTATAAAAAACATGTTCCATAATAGACCAAAGACTTTTCGTTTTGGGGAACCATCACAATGTTTGGTTGAAATGACACAATGATTGGCAATTATTCGATTACAATCAACAGAAACTTTGTTTCTAGAAAAATCCTTCAATAGTAACTTAGTTACTACCAACTTTTATGAGCGGTAACATACTTAACCGGTGATTCCTGATTATTATTGAATGTAGTTGCTATTGATCGTAGTTATTGCTGATCACGTAGTAACTATTGATAACGTTGTCGATCCTAACCATTCAGTTAATTCTAAAAATTTGTAATTATGTTTGATAAAAAACATATAGATTTAATATTTGAACTTTACAAGGACAAGACCTTGATTATACAACTATAACATTTTGAGCCATATCAAATTTTATATACTTTTAATTAGTAAATTGAAAACTATAAATGTCTTCACCTTTCATTAACGTATAATAGAGATAGAAAATAAGTAAATAAATAAATTAATTAACCAGCAAAGCCACCATAAAAGTAAATATGACGATATTTTTCCTTTATCTAAAATCTGAGTTCTTAACAACCTGATCTAGTAATATAAATCGTTATAAAGTGTATTACTATACTATCATTGATTGATCCACATGAAAGATTTAAGGCATTTGTGTAAGATTTTACTTGATATTCTCCGAATTTATGAAGCGAAATGACCCCAAACCTGCTTAGTTTATATTGTTTGTCTTTTTTTTAACGGCTAACAGAACATTTTATTAATATAATAGGACTAACAATGAGTTAGGCCACACCAAAGTACAATACATCGCCAAAACATACTTAAACGCCCATGACTTATAAATCAAAATTACACCATTGCTCCTAAGAAATAGCTTGCGATTTGGACCGGTTTCTAATCCATGGGAATCCGAGATGCTTTATCTCCTCCTTTATTCCACGTAGGCTTGCTTGTTTCCAATTAAAGATCACGTCATTCCTACTTTTCCATATGCATCAAATTGTGATTTGTATTATCAAGTACACCACTTTCTTCCATTTCCAAGAACCACAAACATGTTTATACAACTCTAGCAGGTCCTTAACCCCAAAAATGACACTTTGCACCATTGTGCCACAAAATCCCAAACAAGTGGAGCCCAATTACACGCCACAAACAAATGCGTAGAAGATTCATCATCCTCACACCTGGTTAGCTCTAAATGAACGTTCCTTCTAACCAATGTTTCCATAGTCGAGATATGGCCTATAACCAGCTGATGTCGAGATATGGCCTGTAACCAGCTGATATGAACCAATCGGTTGATAGATAATCCGTTGAGTGGATCAAGATCAAAAGAAATTAGCAAGATACAGACTTTGAGATAATCTCTAATTTTTCATTCATATCAAATCTGTAAACAAACTTGCGTATTTATAGGCTCATACAAATAACCAAACTAATGACCCACTAACCTAGTTAATTTGACCCACTACTCTAGACATAGAGAAATCAGTAACTATAATATGCATAAACATTAAATTAGAGAGAATTTAAATGGAAACATGTAAAGTCCCACAAGCCACGTTTTGATCATGGATGAGTGTTGATAGATTGCATGGCATCATGGTAACGTAGGTACATAACACCAGCCTCCATGAAAGGAAATTAACCTTTATGGGGGGTCTAGTTATTCCACATAAAACTTGTTCCCAGGCTCGGAAATCTTGCAAGTTGTAGAAAGGATCTAAGACTCCGTACTTAAAACACACCAGAAGGATCCAATGTCCACCTTGACCCAATAATTACCAACATTAAGGCAGATGGCAATTCTTTCAGTTTCGTTACCTCATCCGTTGTAGCAAGTTGCCAGATCCACTAAAAATTAATCATCGTGTTCCCATCGGATGTAGTCACCTAATATATCACCCATTACATTTTTTACCTGCCCCAAACTAAATAATAAAGGGAAGCTATTATTGAAATCGGCAATGTTAGACTAAACGGGGAGGCACGATTGATCTTGAGGGGTGGTTGGAGGAGATCTATTAAACCTTAGGGTTCCAGTCGTATTATTAGTATAGTTATATTAATAATTGTTCAGATAAATGTTAAGTTGTTTAGATAAGTATGAAAGTGTCCTAGTCCTAGTTTAATACGTATTATTAGCAGTATAAATAGGAGGTCTTATTTATGTTTCTGTATTCAGTTTTTATCATCAATAAAAAGAGTCGAACGTTGTGTTCAATCCCTTGTGTTCTAAGTCGTGTGTTCAAGGAAGAGTCTGGCTGGTTCGGGTTGGTTCGATATCGCAACAAAGTGGTATCAGAGCCTATAAGATCGAAGGCTCAAATCCGCTGCAAAGGAGAAGACCGATCGCAGATCAAGACTCGTAGGAAGAAAACAAGGCAGAAAGCATGGCTGATTTACAGATGGGTGGAGGAATCAAGAAGCTAAATCAGACAAACTACAAGACGTGGATGACCTGTATGAAGTCCTATCTGCAAGGACAGGATCTCTGGCAAGTCACGAATGGAACCGAGACCCGGGTACCCACCAACGACATAAACGGAGCAGTCGAGAAGTGGCAGATTAAGGCGGGTCGAGCGATGTTTGCTATAAAGACAACCGTAGAGGAGGAGATCCTTGATCATCTTCAAGATATTGAACATCCAAAGACAACCTGGGATACTCTCGAATCGTTATTCTCGAAAAAGAATGACGCTCAACTGCAGCTACTGGAAGGAGAATTGTTCACAGCCTCTCAAGGTGACTTAACCGTGGCCCAGTACTTCAGGAAGGTAAAAAACTTGTGCAGAGAAATAGGAAACCTCGATGCCCAATCAAGAATAAATGAATCACGGTTGAAACGGATTCTAATTCATGGTTTAAAACCTGAATACCGCAGCTTCGTTGCTGCGGTTCAAGGCTGGGCGACTCAACCGAGTCTGGTGGAATTTGAAAATCTTCTGGCAGGTCAAGAAGCGCTTGCAAAACAGATGGCAGGTGTCCAGATCAAATCTGATGAAGACAAGGCCCTTTATGCAGAAAAAGGAAAAGGTCGAGGAGGTAATAAACCATGGAATAAAAACAAAAGTAATGATAAGTTTAAGAAATCTGATTCAAATAAAAAGAAGGAAAGCAATGGAGAAATCTCAGGAGACCGTAAGGGCAAAGGTAATCGCAGGTTCCCTTTCAATTGTTATAATTGTAACAAACGTGGACACATGGCGAAAGACTGTAGACAACCGAAAGTAGAAGGAAACTCGGCAACTACAGTCGAGGATGAAGAAACATGGGACGCTGAAGCCATGGTTGCACAAGTAGTAGAGGTTACGGCACTTACAGTTTCAACTGAACCGAAGACAAACAACCTTGGAGATTGGATTGTTGATTCAGGGTGTTCGAATCATTTAACCGGAGAGAACGAACGCCTAACCAAAGTAAAAAAGTATGTTGGAAATCATGTGGCCGTGATTGCTGATGGGTCAAGACATCAAATTGCAAATATTGGAGAAGTAAAGTTTCCGAAGATAGAGGGAGAAAACGAGTTCACCATGGAAGAAGTTTTTCACGTACCCGGCATGAAGAAAAATTTACTTTCCGTCCCTCAGATCACAGCAACAGGGAGGTACGTTCTCTTTGGACCAAACGAAGTGTGTATCTTTGATAAGTTTAAAACTGAATCAGTACCTATTGTGACGGGTAAACGTAATGATACTGTTTATATACTAAATGCTGAATCGGCATATGTCGATAAAGCAAGTCATAATCAGACTGCAGAATTGTGGCATGCTCGTCTAAGCCATGTCGGATATGATCGGCTTGAGGTAATGATGAAAAGAGAACTGGTTCGCGGTTTACCTCAGTTCCCAATTTGCAAAGAGATCGTGTGTGCCGGGTGTCAGTATGGCAAAGCACATCAGCAACCATATGACACTTCAAATTACAAAGCAACAATGCCACTCGAATTGGTTCACTCAGACGTGTTCGGTCCAGTGAAACAAGCATCAGTCAAAGGGTTAAGATACATGGTTACATTTATTGACGATTTCTCCAGATTTACTTGGGTTTATTTTCTAAAGGAAAAATATGAAGTATTAGAAAAATTCAAGTTATTTAAAGTAGAGGCTAAACGATTAACTGGAAATCGAGTTAAGTGTTTAAGGTCCGATAATGGAGGGGAGTATTTAGCATCTACTTTTGACAAGTATCTAAAAGAAAATCAGATTCGGCGTCAACTTACTTGTCCAAACACCCCGCAGCAAAACAGTGTCTCTGAAAGAAAAAATCGCCATCTTGGAGAAACGTGCAGGAGCATTATGCATGCAAAGAATGTACCGGGGAGGTTCTGGGCTGAAGCTATGCAAACTTCGCCTCATGTAATTAACCGATTACCGCCACAAAATAAGGGCTATGTATCTCCATACGAAAGGTTGTTGAAACGAAAACCAAATGTAACACACTTTCGAGTATTTGGGTGTGTGTGTTACGTGTTCGTACCAAATCCATTAAGAGGTAAGATGGAAAAGAAGGCAATCCGGTGTATTTTTGTTGGGTATGATACCGAAAGGAAAGGGTGGAGGTGTTGTGATCCAGTAACACATCGGTGTTATGTTTCAAGGAATGTGGTCTTTGATGAGAATTCGTCATGGTGGTTAGAGAACAAAGAAACACTACCAGACACAGAATTAATAAAAGAAAGGCTGGAAGCAAATATGGTGAAGTTAACATTTGATGATGATGAATCCGCCATTGAAGTTGATGCCGAAACAAGCCAAGATCCTAGTCCGAGTCAAGAACGTCAAAGTCCATGGCAAACTGGTATGTCTAACCAGCGTAATGGCGCGGATTCAGGTTCTGCAACGCCTGGTCCGAGAATATCCACTCGGGTATCAAAACCAAACCCAAGGTATGCGGAAAATGTAGCAATCACATAAGTGGAAGAAATAGAACCTGAAAGTTATGAAGAAGCCTGTGATCAAATAAAATGGAACCTTGCGATGCAAAAAGAGATTGAAGCAATGAACCGGAATGAAACTTGGTCTTTAGTACCCAAGCCTGAAGAAGCAAGGCCGATAACATGCAAGTGGGTATACAAGATTAAGCGCAAGCCTGACGGATCAGTTGAGAGATATAAAGCAAGATTAGTGGCACGCGGATTCTCTCAACAGTATGGTATTGACTATGAAGACACGTTCAGTCCTGTAGCCAAGATAACTACAATACGGGTAGTAATAGCGGTAGCGGCTAGTAATGGATGGAAACTGCATCAGATGGACGTAAAAAATGCGTTTCTCTATGGCGATCTAGATCATACTATCTATATGGAGAAACCGAAAGGATTTGTAAGTGTTACTTCGCCTAATTATGTGTGTAAGCTAAATAAGGCGATATACGGTTTAAAGCAATCCCCAAGGGCGTGGTTTGGGAAGATGGGAGAATTCTTACAACATAATGACTATGAGATGTCGAAGTTTGATGCAAGCATGTTTATCAAGTCAAATGGGTCAAAATTTGTGGTAGTGTTGGTATATGTAGATGACTTGATAATAACCGGAAACGATAATGAAGGCATCAACCAGTTGAAGCAAAACTTGTGTATTCGGTTCCACATGAAAGATTTGGGAAAACTCAGTCATTTCCTTGGTTTAGAACTAAAGTATGAAGAAGGAGCGATAATTCTTCATCAGCAACGCTATTGTGCAGATTTGTTAGCTCGGTTTGGCATGATAGATTGCAAGCCTATTGAAACTCCTATGGATAGTGTGGTAAAACTAAGCGCTGAAAGTGGAAAGGAACTGGCTGACCTAACTATGTATCGACAAATAGTTGGTAGTTTGATATACTTGACATTAACCAGACCTGACATAGCGTTTGAAGTAGGTGTGTTAAGTCATTATATGCAAAAACCCCGGAAACCACATCTAGATGCGATACGATGTGTGCTAAGGTATGTAAAGCACACGATAAATCTAGGCGTGAAGTTTAATAAAGGCGAAGAGTTAAAACTGGTTGGATTTTGCGATGCTGATTATGCAGGAGACTTAGACACTAGAAGGTCGACAACGGGGTATGTGTTTAAACTGGCTCAGGGAGCTATTGCTTGGTGTAGTAAACGACAACCCACGGTGTCCTTGTCGACTACCGAAGCAGAGTATCGGGCTGCTGCTATGGCAACCCAAGAAGTGGTATGGCTACGACTTGTTTTGGAGGAACTAAAGCAAAAGGTAGATGATGGTGTAGTGCTTTATTGTGATAATTTGTCAACAATATATTTAGCAGAAAATCCAATGTTTCATGCAAGGTCCAAGCACATTGAAGTTCACTGCCACTTTGTCCGTGAAAAGGTTTTGGAAGGCAAAGTTGATCTGAAGTATGTGAACACTCATCAACAAGTAGCTGATATGTTTACTAAAAGTCTACCAGGTGAAAAGCTCAAGTAGTTTCGAAGCGAGATTGGTTTGAATGAAGTCAACATTGAGAGGGAGTATTGAAATCGGCAATGTTAGACTAAACGGGGAGGCACGGTTGATCTCGAGGGGTGGTTGGAGGAGATCTATTAAACCTTAGGGTTCCAGTCGTATTATTAGTATAATTATATTAATAATTTTTCAGATAAATGTTAAGTTGTTTAGATAAGTATACAATTGAAATAACCCACACCAAACACACACACTAAGGTGTGTTTGGTCGACTGGAACATAAGGGGCGACCATGTCACACCCCAACCGATGGCGGAATCATCGGGGCATGGCACTGAGCGAAACAGATTGTCCAAAAGTTTCCATAACCATTATAAATACTATTCAATTTAAATAATACGTCCCATACCGTATCTCAAACAATAACATAATTATTACAGACAAAAACCGGCAAATATTCTGTTCCGACAACTCAGATTTAAAATAGTCAGCAATTGTTTATCTGCTTCTAGAGACCCTTAGTTTGACCACTACAGACAACTATTTGTTGGGCTCTAAAGCTTTATTCTAGCTTCAACTTCCTATCAAGTGTGCGTCCTAAGCACCTGTCACATACGTTAAAATAAAATCAATACATAAAATGTAAAGGTGAGCATACAAGTTTGATAATAGCATATAGAGTTCGAATTCGTTTACGCATAACCAGCACGTACACATAGTGAAATGAAGCACGTTAGTTATCGACATAGATCCATCGATCCCAATGACTGCGGGTTGACTGCCTGAGGCAGTTCGCAATACATGATTACCACCGTAATCCATGAAAGTAATGGTCCTTAACAACCCCCGTGTGAATGGGTGCTGAGTCCAAACTATAGTACTATCGTTGCTAAGGCAGGTAGACAACATTCCATGTGTAAACATAACAAACAAGCATTCATAAGCCACGTATAACATGCATTAACGGTTAGCGTTCAAATAGTATTGAGTAGTGTGATTGTTGTAGTTTGAATATTCGTAACGTATGTAACACCCAAAAGTGCGTAAAGCAAAAAGGGATAGAGTATACTCACAGCGATTTATGGATTGAAGGGAGCGCTTAGCGAGTAAGGTTAGCCTGAGTAGATTTGATTGCATAACGATAAGTGATGTGTAAAACGTTATAAAGTGTGAAAGGGTTGGATAGTAGTTCGATCGGATGGTAATCCAATCGGACAGCAATCCGTGCGGATAACAATCCGTTCGGGTGGTCATCCGGTCGGACAGTGATCCGGTCGGATGACGATTCGAGTGGATTGTTTCTTCCTATAAGAAGAATGTGTTTGTGTATGATGGCTTGTCCTTTGGAGTTTTCGTTGTAGCATTTTGAGAACATTGAAGTATCTCTATCCATCAAGTCGTTCGATCGGATGGTGGGTCGTGCAGATGACGATCCGTGCGGGTGGTCATCCGGTCGGACGGTGGTCCGGTATGATAGGGTTTCCTAGTCAAATTACTTTTAGTCCCAACTACTAATTATCATAGTTCGATTGTGATTCACGTTCGAGTTCGATTACGAGTTTCGATTGAGTTCGATTGCATTTCGAGTTAGATTGCGTTTCGATTGATTACCACAACACCACATAAATAAACATGCACAAGTAACACATAAGGCACACACACACGTATAATAATAACCAACAAGTATAGATCGAGTTGCGATTCAGAGTCGATTCGATTAGCATAGCTTGATTGTCCGTCGATGGCTTGTAATTAACAACACTTACTCCACATAATACAAATAAAATAAATAAATTTCAATAAGTCAAATCCGTATAACCGGTCATTGACTTTGACCTTGACTTTGACTTTGACTTGTGAAAACACGGGGTGTTACAACCTCCCCTTGTTTAAGGAATTTCGTCCCGAAATTAGGCTGGAAGTTGTACAACGCCGTGATTCACGTTTGAGAACTTTCTCTTCCTAGACTTTCTCTTTGAACAACTACGGGTACTTTGCCTTCATGTCGCTTTCGAGTTCCCAAGTGAACTCTACGCCTCGTTTGCCTTCCCATCGGACTTTCACGATAGGAATGCGAGAGCGCCTGAGTTGCTTGGTTTGGCGATCCATGATTTCGACAGGCTTTTCCACGAAGTGTAATGTTTCGTTCACTTGCAGATCATAGAGAGGAACGTGTAAGTCGTGGTCGGCTAGGCACTTTCGGAGGTTTGACACGTGGAAAGTCGGGTGGACATTACTAAGTTCCTCCGGTAGTTCGAGTCTGTAGGCGACTTTTCTGATCCTTTCCAGAATCTTAAAAGGTCCAACATATCGAGGCGCGAGTTTTCCCTTTTTTCCGAATCGGACTACACCCTTCCATGGTGATACCTTTAGGAGTACGTAGTCACCAACGTCAAATTCACGGGGCTTGCGTTTCTTATCGGCGTAACTTTTCTGTCGATCCCGAGCTTTCACCAGGTTGTCTCGAATTTGGAAAATTTTGTCTGTCGTTTCTTGTAATAGCTCAGGACCGGTTAATTGCGAATGACCGATCTCATGCCACACAATGGGTGATCGACATCTTCTTCCGTATAATGCCTCGAATGGTGCCATTTGGATGCTATAATGATAGCTGCTGTTATACGAGAATTCGACTAACGGCAGGTATTTATCCCAATTACCACCGAAGTCTAAGACACACGAACGGAGCATGTCTTCAAGAGTACGAATCGTTCTTTCAGTCTGACCGTCGGTTTGGGGGTGGAAAGTGGTACTTAGATTAAGCGTTGTACCGAGTGCCGTTTGAAACGTTCCCACAGTCGCGAAGTAAACCGAGCATAACAATCAGAGATGATGTCACGAGGCGTCCCGTGATTACAAATGATCTCGTCGGTGTAGATTCGGGCTAATCGTTCTACCTTGTAGTCTTCTCGTATTGGCAAAAAGTGAGCTGATTTAGTCAAACGGTCGACCACAACCCATATGCTGTCGTGACCTGATGACGTGTGCGGTAGCTTGGTTATAAAGTCCATGGCTATACTTTCCCACTTCCACATGGGAATTGGCGGTTGTTCGAGTAAGCCAGAGGGTCTTTGATGTTCAGCCTTGACTCTAGCACAAGTTAGGCATTTTCCGACGTAGAGAGCGATATCCTTTTTCATACCCGGCCACCAGTACCTATAGCGAAGGTCCTGGTACATTTTGTCGGCACCGGGGTGAATAGAATACCGGGATTTGTGGGCTTCGTCCATCAAGATCTGTCGCAAATTGGTTCGTTTGGGAATCCAAATTCGGTCCAGGAAATGGAATATCCCGTTCGGTTTGCTCACAAGCTGGGCTCCATCGTGGTAGATTCTTTCTTTCTTCAGAGTGCGTTCGTTAAAACACGCATGTTGAGCATCGCGGATGAGGGTTTCGAGATCATGTTGGGCTTGAACGTTACGAGTGCTAAGCAGATAGCTCCGTCTGCTAAGTGCGTTGGCAACAACATTCGCCTTGCCTGGGTGATAACGGATCTCACAGTCGTAATCGTTGAGAAGTTCTACCCATCGGCGTTGAGGCATATTTAGTTCCTTCTGATTAAAGATATGTTGCAGGATCCTATGATCGGTGAAGATCGTACACTTGGTACCATACAGGTAGTGTCGCCAAATCTTTAATGCAAAAACAACTGCGCCTAGCTCGAGATCATGGGTTGTATAGTTCTTCTCGTGGACTTTGAGCTGATGAGATGCGTAAGCTATGACCTTGTCCCGTTGCATAAGAACACAACCAAGACCAAGGTTGGAAGCATCACAATAGACAATGAAATCATTGTTTCCGTCGGGCTATGTGAGAACAGGAGCATTGCAAAGCATGTGCTTGAGGGTTCGAAAGGCAGACTCTTGTTCGGTTTTCCAAACGAAAGGCTTGTCTTTATGCGTGAGAGAGGTAAGCGGTACAGCGATCTTTGAGAATCCCTCGATAAATCGTCGATAATAGCCCACTAGTCTGAGAAAAGAGCGGACTTCTGACGGGTTCTTAGGCGTAACCCAGCTCTTAACAACTTCAATCTTCGCAGGATCGACGTGAATGCCTTGACTATTAACAATGTGACCCAGAAATTGAACCTCCTCCAACCAGAATTCGCACTTGGAGAACTTGGCATAGAGTTGGTTCCCCTGGAGTAACTCGAGAACCAAACGTAGATGTTGCGCGTGTTCGGCCTTCGACTTGGAATAGATCAAGACATCATCGATAAATACGATGACGAAACGGTCAAGATACGGTTTACATACGCGATTCATCAGATCCATGAAAACCGCTGGTGCGTTGGTTAAACCAAAAGGCATGACAACGAATTCGTAGTGGCCGTAACGGGTGCGAAATGCGGTTTTGGGTATATCCTCCTCTTGAATACGTAGCTGGTGATAGCCTGAATGTAGGTCGATCTTCGAGAAACATGTAGCGCCTTGTAGTTGATCAAACAAATCGTCGATGCGAGGTAGGGGATAACGGTTCTTGATAGTTAACTTATTCAATTCCCGATAATCGATGCACATCCTGAACGACCCGTCCTTCTTTTTGACGAAAAGGACTGGCGCGCCCGAAGGAGAGGTGCTCGGGCGAATGAAGCCTTTTTCAAGTAATTCCTGGAGTTGGGCTAAGAGTTCGCGCATTTTGGACGGCGCGAGTCGGTAAGGAGCTTTGGCAATAGGGTTGGCTCCAGGAATGAGGTCGATACGAAAATCGATATCACGACTTGGCGGTAGTTCGGGAAGATCCTCTGGAAAAACATTAGGAAATTCTCGAACCACAGGAACGTCTTTCACTTCCTTCTTCTCTTTCTTTTCCTTCTCCGCTACCACAATGTTAGCCAAGAAAGCTCTGTATTCCTTACGGAGATACTTGCTAGCTTGGACACATGACATGAGCTTGAGATTCCTTGAAGTAGTATCACCATATACACATAATAAGTCACCATTCGCGAGCGAAAATCGAATCATCTTGTCGAAGCACACAACTTCAGCATGGTTTTCTCGAAGAAAGTCCATGCCTACTATGACGTCAAAACTTCCGAGTTGCATTGGAATAAGGTCGATTGGGAAGATGTGATTGTTGAGCTCAAGGGTACAATCACGAAGAACAGAATTAACGGCGACGATTCTTCTGGTAGCGACTTCAACATCGAACGTCGAGGAGAGTTTGGAGCGTTTACGACTAAGGAGTTTCTCGAATTCGAACGACACAAAGCAATTATCCGCTCCAGTATCAAACAAACTGGAAGCATAAATACCATTTACAAGGAACGTACCATTGACCACGTTGTTGTCGGCCTGGGCCTGACACACGTTGAGGTTGAAAGTTCTGGCGCATGCGGCCTGTTGTTGCTGCTGCTGTTATTGTTGTTGCTGCTGTTGTTGAGGCTCTTGTTTCACGACCCTGTTTGGGCACATGTTGGCGAAGTGGTTCGGGTCGCCACATGCGAAGCAGGCTCTGGCTTTGACCGCGGGTGCCGGAGGAGCTTGTTGACCCGGTGGGGCAGTGAGTAGAGCTTGATTGGCAGGAGCTTGTCGAATACGACAGTTGGCAGTAAAGTGGCCGCATACATTGCAATGAGCACAAAAATGGCAAGCAATGGCAGTTGGGTGATGGTAGGTGCAAGTAGGGCAGAGCGGGTGTGGCCCAATGTATGCACGCTTTGCAGGCGGTGCATTAGCCACAGGCGCCGCTACTTGACGCTGTTGGGCTGGTACAGCTTGGATCGGTGCAGCAGTGATTGCACAGTTCTTGTTGCTGGAGCTGTTCTTTCTCTTGTTCTTTCTCTTGTTGCTCGATGAGGTGGGTTCAGAAGTTGGTGTGGTGGGGGTAGCTTGATGCAGGTGCTTCGAAGTTTTATCCCAGATGTAACAACCCTCGGTAAAACCAATACCCACATAATATTTTTGACACCTTAGTATATTGTAAAATGTCTTAATATGTCTTATATTACACCCCGTATGTGAAAATCGAGCCCCAGTTAGGTTATAATTATAAAATAAATAAAAAATCTGAAAATGTAAGTTGAGGCGGGCCACGTAAAACCTCACCTCAACCTTATGCGGGCCGCGACAGATCCTCACACGCGATTACACCAGAGGCCGACACGTGTCGACATCGTGGCGGACCTACTAGCTGACCCAGCTAAGCTACTGAGTTGACCGATGTTGACGCGGGCCGCGTAAAGGTCCCTTATCTATTACGCGGGCCGCGACAGGACCAGATTACACAACTATAAATAGCAGGCATCAGTTATCACTTTCCGTCGTTCATTCACACTTCTCAAACTCGAATTCTGAAAGTATTAGGCATATTTTGCAAGTATTATACCCCTAATTAGCGAGGTTCTGCTCCGTTGTAAGTATTATAACCCCAGTTTCGTAATAGTTACGCTGCCTGATTGATTTAGGGTTTCGTAACAACTGTCGTGGTTCTGCCCGACGTAGTTGTTGGAATGTCGTCTCGGGGATGGTATCATTAATAATTTCAAAGGGTTATGATACTAAAAAATGTACATTTGTATAAATTATAGATTATATCCAGGAAACCCTTACGAGAAGCCTAAGATAGCAATGCGAGTTTATCCTCTTTTTGATAATGTTTTTGGAATGTTTTACAAAACCTTAATTATTTTACAATGCGATTAAGCAGCGATTGAGTCTTTGTAGTTCTTCAATTACTGCCGGTATTTGGGGTTTTGTTTACAAAATTTATTACTTGCGAGTAGTAAGTCGGAATGACAGTACGTTACCATTGGACGACGAGTAGCCAATGTGTAATATGACCCACAAGTCAAGGATTGACAGTACTGAATGAGTAATTGGGTAGACATAAACAATGTGATAGCTCTCAATACTGTGTTAATTGATAAAATGTTTCTTGATTAAACTGGGATTCACTCACCAGTATTTCCCGCTGACAAAATATTTTTAAAACATGTTTCAGGTAACACAATGTGAAAGCCAACTGGGATAAAGCGAGCTCGAGAGCACTGACGGCTTGGAAAATAAGTGGCTATAAAAGTTATCTAAGAAACGATGTTTTAAATTAAATAAAATAGGGTTTGTCCCTATAAATGTATTGTAATAAGAAACTTGGGTTTTGCCCATGAGTTGATTAAATATGGTGGTTTTACTCTGATAAACATTTCCTAACTACGGTCCTGATGTAAATTCCGCTGCAAGATTAAATAACCTGGTACCACCACTACTGAGTTCGCGTCCGCCCGTTCCCGGGACAGATAAGGGATCGGGGGTTGCGACAGGAGGTGGTATCAGAGCCTAGCCACCGGTCTGAGCCAAAGAAGTGTTCTGCTGACACTTAAATTTTAAATTTTGTGTTAGGAAATAAATTACGAAAATACGTGCATAACTGTAATTATGTGTTATGTGTTATTTGACTATTTGTTAGTTTTCAGTATGAGTGATCAAGAACCCTCAGATATGAAACGTCAGTTATCGGATTCATCTAAGAGTGAAGGTACATCGTCACAACCTGCCCTTTCGGGGTATGTTGCTGATCAGGAAGACGGAATATTTGCTTTTAGAGCTAAATCTGAAGAACCATTTCTTAATAAGAAACGAGGATGGTTCAGTAAAGAAACTTTTGCTCGTAGGAAGAAAATGCGAAAATTGCAACAGCAAAGGGCTTTAGCAGCTATTAAGCGAGAAACAGATGCCCATACTCAAGATATGCTAAATAGAAGCCTAGCTAATTTCCATATCTTAGCTACGACTGCTGCTGACCCAAGTTTGGAACAATTAGTAGCCCCACAACCACAAAACCCAGAACAACCTATGGAGATAGAAAATCAGGAAAACCAAGTGGAGATGTACGACCTTAATCCAGAAGAAATCCCTAAAGTGCCTGCACCAAACCCTTTAGACCCGAATTACGACCCCTGGTGGGACGACAATAGGGATTTTGTGCAACGTTATCCTATTCAGGATTATCCACCCATACAGAACATAGAAGCTTACCCAGGTATGGACCCTTTAGATCCCTATTATCAAGATGATTATATTAGGGAAATATTAGAGGATCCTTACCAATTTCAGGCACCTACACCCCCATATCAGGAACATGTACCCCAGATTCCAAACCTAGTCCGAGAACCTGCACCCCCAATGAGTGCAGAAAACGTCCAAGAACTTAGGACTTTCGGGGAGGAAATCTTAGAAAGCAGTGAGAGAATGCGTCAGGTGGGAGAGCGTCTCGTATGGAAATACGATGAGCGTAATATGGATTTTTGGATAAATCCATATCCGTGAATGTGAGAATGGAGGAGACGGTAGTAATAATAATAATAATAATAATAAAATTATGTGTGTACGGATGCATAGTACTATTAGTATAATTTTCTTTCTGTTGGTATTGTAATTTTATTTCTGTACTAGTGTGTAATAGACGCATAATAGTATATGAAAAGAGTATAGTCGCAATGATCGACGCTTTTGGTAAAAATGCGTGTCATGTGATTAACTATATTAAGATATTAATTGTGATATTAATATGGGATACGTGTTTAAAATTCAGATGGTCGACGAAGAAAATCAAGGAAATCTGAATAACGATAACCAGAGTAACATTAACGTGCTTAATGAAAATCCCAATAACAATGGGAACCAGATGGATAATAGTGCTATCCAACACATTGTAGCACAAGGAATTATAGATGCAATGCCATTTATTCTTCAAACTGTTAAAGATGCTGATAATAAAAGAAAGCATAGCAGTAAGCGACCAAGTGAACCAGAGCATAGCGTGAACAATGGACCTGTACTTCAATTGCCTATTCCCAAAACAAGAAGAACCATGCCTTATGGTTGTTCTTATAAAGAATTCTGGTCTTGTAAACCAATGAAATTCTCGGGCAATGAAGGGGCCATTGCAACCTTACGCTGGATAGAGAAAACTAAGGCAGTATTAAGGATAAGCAAGTGTGCTGAAGAAGATAAAATATTGTTTGCTTCTAATCTGTTTAAGAATGCAGCACTAGAATGGTGGAACACTATCCTCCAGACAAGAGGAAGTGATCAAACCTACAATATGGAATAGGAAGAATTTAAGAATAAGGTAGAAAGGAAATTCTGCCCACCCAATGAAAAGGAACAGATATCAAACGAATTCCTAAATCTTAGGATGACTGGTGTGGATAGTAAGGGATACACTAAAATATTCTTTGAATATGCTAGAATAGTGCCAACTCTTGCTTCGCTAGAACCAGTATTAATTTCCCGTTATATTTGGGGATTAATTGGGGAGATAAGACACGTAGTCAAGGCAGCTAGACCTCAAACCATAGAAGAAGCTGTAGAACTAGCCAATACCTTGACAGATGAATTAGTCTGTACCAGAGAAGAGGATCAAAGAAGGAGCCTAACCCAGAAATTAACTCAAGAATTTCGTTCTGGAAATTCTAACCGTGGAAGAAATGTAGGTTCTACCTCTGCACCCTGCTGTAGGAATTGCAAAAGAAAGCATTCAGGAAAATGCTCTATATACTGTAACTTTTGCAAGATATCTGGACACAAGGAAGAAGATTGCAGGAAGAAAAACAGCAGGATATGCTACAATTGCGGAGAACAAGGTCACATCAAGCCTAATTGCCCAAAATTTGCTCCAGCTGCAG
This sequence comes from Helianthus tuberosus, assembly GCA_030545235.1. Taxonomy (NCBI): domain Eukaryota; kingdom Viridiplantae; phylum Streptophyta; class Magnoliopsida; order Asterales; family Asteraceae; genus Helianthus; species Helianthus tuberosus. The sequence goes on along the minus strand of CM060417.1, from coordinate 148,872,181 downwards.
ACAACAAGAATACTAAAAATGCTAGAGCATTTGTTCTGACTGCAGATGAAGCCAAGATGATTCCAGATGTCATAGCTGGTACGTTTTTAGTTAATGATGTCTTTGCTAAAGTATTATTCGACTCTGGTGCAAACCAAAGTTTTATTAATACGTCATTTTGCAAAATTTTAAATCAGTCATTAACTAAACTACCACTAGAATGCTTAGTAGAGACAGCAAATGGAGAAACCGTTAGAATTTATGAAATCTTGCAGGGAGCAAGAATAGAAATTTTAAATCAGAAATTTATTGCAAATCTATATCCCATGAATCTGGTAGGATTTGATGTTATTTTAGGAATAGATTGGTTAATAGCCAATAAAGCCAGTATATTATGTGATCAAAAGGTAATTCAAGTAAATTCACCAAAAGGAAAAATGATCACCATTAAAGGAGATAAATCCTCTAGGACCACAAAATTCATCTCTGTGATGAAAACTGCAAGTTTTATAAGAAAAGGTTCTATAGTGTATTTGATTTCTATAATCACTAACACTAAAGGAAAAGATTTAAAAGATATTCCAGTAGTATCTCAGTTTTCAGATGTATTTCCAGAAGAATTGCCAGAGCAACCTCCAGATAGAGAAGTTGAATTCAGGATCCATTTAATACCAGGAACATCATCAGTTGCCAAAGCACCTTACCGTTTGGCACCCGCTGAAATGCAAGAATTGAAGAAATAATTAGATGAATTGTTAGAAAAAGGATTTATACAGCCAAGTTCGTCGCCATGGGGAGCGCCGATATTGTTAGTTAAAAAGAAGGACGGATCAATGCGCATGTGCATTGACTACCGTGAATTAAACAAGGTTACGATTAAGAATCGGTACCCATTACCGAGAATCGATGATCTGTTTGATCAGCTACAAGGAGCTCGCTTTTTCTCTAAAATCGATTTAAGATCAGGATATCATCAATTAAAGGTACAGGAAGAGGATATTCCTAAGACCGCATTTAGAACAAGGTATGGACATTATGAATTTACTGTCATGCCATTTGGTTTAACCAATGCCCCAGCTGCATTTATGGACATGATGAACCGAATATGTAAGCCATATTTGGATAAATTCATAATTGTATTCATAGATGATATTCTAATATATTCTAAGAATAAAGAGGATCATGCAAAACATTTGCACGCACTTTTAAGTTTATTAAGAAAGGAAAAACTTTATGCTAAATTCAATAAGTGCGAATTTTGGTTAGAACATGTACAATTCCTTGGATATCTAGTCAACCATGAAGGAATTCATGTAGATCCAACAAAGATTGAAGCAATTACTAAATGGAAAACCCCTGAGTCACCAACCGAGGTTAGAAGTTTCTTAGGATTGGCCGGTTATTATAGAAGGTTTATTCAAGATTTTTCTAGAATAGCCATTCCTTTAACTAAGTTAACCTATAAATCTGTTAAGTTTGAATGGGACTAAAACAAGAAGAAGCCTTTAGAATTCTTAAGCAAAGATTAACCCATACACCTATACTAGCATTACCAGAAGGAACTGAAGACTACATAGTCTATTGTGATGCTTCTAAATTAGGTTATGGATGTGTGTTGATGCAACGACAAAAAGTTATAGCTTACGCATCTAGACAACTTAAGAATCATGAAAAGAATTATTCAACCCATGATTTAGAATTTGGAGCCATAATTTTTGCTCTTAAGATTTGGAGACATTACCTTTATGGTAGTAAGTTACCATATTCACTGATCATAAGAGTTTAAGGTATGTTTTCAAGCAAAAAGAGTTGAATATGAGACAAAGACGCTGGATGGAATTTCTTAGTGATTATGATTGTGATATCCAGTATCATGAATGAAAAGCAAATGTAGTGGCAGATGCTTTAAGCCGAAAATATCATGAAAAGACAAAAAGGGTACGTTCTCTTAAATTAAATCTGCAAGTAGATTTAAATTATCAAATAAGAGAAGCACAAGAGTCAGTAATCAAGGAAGATACTGAAAAGTTAAAAGGTATGTTAAAAGAATTAAAACAAGGAACAGATGGAATTTGGAGATTTCATGAAAAGAGAATGTGGATACCTAAATTAGGAAACCTGCGTAACCGTATATTAGAAGAAGCCCATAGGTCTAAATATACGATGCATCCAGGAAGTGATAAAATGTACCAGGATTTAAGGAAAAATTTCTGGTGGATAGGAATGAAAAAGGATATAGCAACCTATGTTTCTAAATGTTTAACTTGCTCACAAGTTAAAGCTGAACATCAGAAACCCTCAGGTTTGTTACAGCAATTAGAAATGCCAGTTTGGAAATGGGAATTTATAACCATGGATTTTGTTACTAAATTACCCAAAACTAGGAAAGGAAATGATACAATCTGGGTGATTGTAGATAGGCTAACCAAATCAGCTCATTTTCTACCAATGAAGGAAACAATTAGTATGGAACAATTATCTAAATTGTATGTAAATGAAATCGTTTCTTTACATGGAATTCCTTTATCAATTGTTTCTGATAGAGATAGTCGATTTACATCTCATTTTTGGTCAAGTTTCCAAAAGGCAATGGGAACCAAGTTAAAGCTAAGTACAACCTATCATCCGCAAACGAATGGACAAAGCGAAAGGACAATTCAAACAATGGAGGATATGCTTAGAGCTTGTGTAATTGACTTTGGAGGTAATTGGGACGATCACTTACCTTTAATAGAATTTTCTTATAATAATAGTTATCACACAAGTATCAATGCTGCACCATTCGAAGCACTTTATGGGAGAAAGTGTCGAACCCCAGTCTGTTGGGCAGAAATTGGGGAAAAGCAACTATCTGGACCCGAGATAGTACAAGAAACTACTGACAATATTATTCAAGTCAAGGAACGACTGAAAGCAGCACGTGATCGACAAAAGAGTTACGCAAATAACAGACGCAAGCCATTGGAATTTCAAGTAGGAGATAAAGTATTGTTGAAAGTCTCTCCTTGGAAAGGAGTAGTAAGATTCATAAAAAGGGGAAAGCTAAGTCCCAGGTATGTTGGACCTTTCAAAATTATTAGAAAAATAGGACCTGTAGCCTATCAGCTACAACTGCCAGAAGAAATGGCAGGAATACATGATGTGTTTCATGTATCTAATCTTAAGAAGTGTTTAGCAGATGAATCACTGATAGTGCCTCTTAAGGATATAGAGGTAAATGAACAACTTAAGTTTGTAGAAAGACCTCTACAAATTGAAGACAGGAAAGTCAAGAATCTCAAGCATAAGTGACTAGTTCTAGTCAAAGTGAAGTGGGACTCCAAAAGAGGACCGGAATACACATGGGAACTTGAGTCAGAAATGCAAAGGAAATACACGCACTTGTTTCAGTAGATCTCGAGGACGAGCTCTAAAACAAGGTGGGGAGAATGTAACAACCCTCGGTAAAACCAATACCCTCATAATATTTCCGACACCTTAGTATATTGTAAAATGTCTTAATATGTCTTATATTACACCCCGTATGTGAAAACCGAGCCCCAGTTAGGTTATAATTATAAAATAAATCAAAAATTTGAAAATGTAAGTTGAGGCGGGCAGCGTAAAACCTCACCTCAACCTTACGCGGGCCGCGACAGATCCTCACACGCGATTACACCAGAGGCCGACACGTGTCGACATCGTGGCGGACCTACTAGCTGACCCAGCTAAGCTACTGAGTTGACCGATGTTGACACTACTCAAACTCGAATTCTAAAAGTATTAGGCATATTTTGCAAGTATTATACCCCTAATTAGCGAGGTTCTGCTCCGTTGTAAGTATTATAACCCCAGTTTCGTAATAGTTACGCTGCCCGATTGATTTAGGGTTCCGTAACAACTGTCGTGGTTCTGCCCGACGTAGTTGTTGGAATGTCGTCTCGGGGAGGGTATCATTAATAATTTCAAAGGGTTATGATACTAACCAATGTACATTTGTATAAATTATAGATTATATCCAGGAAACCCTTACGAGAAGCCTAAGATAGCAATGTGAGTTTATCCTCTTTTTGATAATGTTTTTGGAATGTTTTACAAAACCTTAATTATTTTACAATGCGATTAAGCAGTGATTGAGTCTTTGTAGTTCTTCAATTACTGCCGGTATTTGCGGTTTTGTATACAAAATTTATTACTTGCGAGTAGTAAGTCGGAATGACAGTACGTTACCATTGGACGACGAGTAGCCAATGTGTAATATGACCCACAAGTCAAGGATTGACAGTACTGAATGAGTAATTGGGTAGACATAAACAATGTGATAGCTCTCAATACTGTGTTAATTGATAAAATGTTTCTTGATTAAACTGGGATTCACTCACCAGTATTTCCCGCTAACAAAATATTTTTAAAACATGTTTCAGGTAACACAATGTGAAAGCCAACTGGGATAAAGCCAGCTCGAGAGCACTGACGGCTTGGAAAATAAGTGGCTATAAAAGTTATCTAAGAAACGATGTTTTAAATTAAATAAAATAGGGTTTGTCCCTATAAATGTATTGTAATAAGAAACTTGGGTTTTGCCCATGAGTTGATTAAATATGGTGGTTTTACTCTGATAAACATTTCCTAACTACGGTCCTGATGTAAATTCCGCTGCAAGATTAAATAACCTGATACCACCACTACTGAGTTCGCGTCCGCCCGTTCCCGGGACAGATAAGGGATCGGGGGTTGCGACACCTGACACCAGCCTTGACCCTTTTGTCGTTGATTTCAGCGGCCAGTAGGTAAGTTTCTTCGATCGTCTTAGTCTTAGCCGCTTGCACGAAATCTGCGACGCAGTCGGGCAAAGCTCGGATGTACTTCTTGATTGAGATCTCCGGAGTCTTGACTTGATCGGGACAGATGATGCTGAGTTGTTTGAAACGAGCAGTGAGAGCAGCGTTGTCACCCTCATGCTGGTGTATGTGCCAAAATTCATCTTCAAGATTTTGACATTCGTGAGGAGGGCAGAATTCCTCTAGGCTGCATCGTTCCCTCGCTTGTTCATCTCGGCCGTCCACCAGTCTAGTGCACGGGACTGGAAAACGCCGGTAGCATTCAGAGTTCGAAGGTCATCAGGGCAACCACTCTGTCGCAGAGTAACCTCAATGGAATCAAACCGTTGGAATAGTGCAGTCGGACCTCCCTCGCCAGTGAATTATTTTGGCCCACACGACTTGAATTGCTTGAAATTGAAGGGCCTTGCGGCAGCTTTAGGAGCGTCGGTCCTTGATTCCTCAGATGATTTGCTGGCATTCTCGTAAACATCACTCACGGCCTTTGCCACACTTTTGGCGATGATGGAAGCAAGGCGTTTGTCTCTCTTTTCTTGACGGGAAAGTGCGTGACGGGATCCAGACGACATTGTCTGCAATAGGCATCGTCACAGGACTCAACACATTGTATTCGAATCTCACCTCACACGTCTACTACTTACAAAAGCTCAGGAACACGCGTATTCACATAACACATAGAGCACAATATCACATATACAAATAAGCACGTAGGGCACATAATCACATGACATCTAAGCAAGTAAGGCACAGAAGCAAGGAAACACATACGCATTAAATCACTAGAGGCAGTCAGAAAATAGAGTTCTAGATCCCTTGGCCTATAAATAGGAACCTGAGGTGTTAGGTTTAGAACTTTTGGCACTTTTGGTGTTTTAGAGAGTTGAAGAGCTCTAGATCTAGAGAGAGAAACTAGAGATAGAAAGTGACATCGTGATTCAGGTGCCTGTACGATATCAGATCTGTCAATTGAATCACTGATTATATCACGTTCTCGTGTGTTCGGTCACGTTCGTGTACGGATTCCACACGTCACACGTTCGGTTCGCAATCGTTTCGGAGCGAAACCGGGACCTATCATGAGTGTGTATCGTAGTATGTTGGGTGACTAGCAGAAACAAGAAGCGTTAGATCGAATCCAATGATACCCCAGTATGCTAACAAATAAACATAAACCACATAATTCACATAAATTCGACAATACTCATAAAAACCGAGAGATAGATTGTCTGCGGCTAATAGACTTGGACTAACCAAGGTGGTTCGACTATTCACAAGGACTTGTCTTTCATGTCTGACCTTCGGAACTGTGCTTATGCCTCGATTCTGGGGCAATTGGCACACATCCCGTTAGTCATATCGAGTTTCAGGTCATTGGAGTTCGTCGAGTCCTCGGTGAGAGTGTTGCAAATTATGCGGAACAAGTCGACAAGGTTAGGGTTTCACCCCTGGCTTAACAACTTTGTCCCTGTTTTTGATTAAAATAGAGGAGATTATTCATCAAAATATAGGTTTCACCCCTGATTTGGTATAATTTCCCCCGCTGAGCAGTATTGATTAAGCAATTTAGTCGGGAGTTTGTGGTTTTCACACCTAATCTCGACTTTATTGCCCTGTTGTGATTGAAAAATCGAGTGTAGAGATAGTGTAGCATAAGTGAGATTATTGAGGATTAAGCTCGTACGTAATCCCTACTGGATGTACTCGAATCGGTCCGTTGGTTCTTAACTATAGTCTAGGTTTCTAATACTTCGACCCGGACTAGGTCGAGTCTTGCCTAATTCCCTATAGTTATGGCTCTGATACCAATCTGTCACACCCCAACCGATGGCGGAATCATCGGGGCATGGCACTGAGCGAAACAGATTGTCCAGAAGTTTCCATAACAATTATAAATACTATTCAATTTAAATAATACGTCCCATACCGTATCACAAACAGTAACATAATTAGTAGAGACAAAAACCGGCAAATTTTCTGTTCTGACAACTCAGATTTAAAATAGTCAGCAATTGTTTATATGCTTCTAGAGACCCTTAGTTTGACCACTACAGACAACTATTTGTTGGGCTCTAAAGCTTTATTCTAGCTTCAACTTCCTATCAAGTGTGCGTCCTAAGCACCTGTCACATATGTTAAAATAAAGTCAATACATAAAATGTAAAGGTGAGCATACAAGTTTGATAATAGCATATAGAGTTCGAATTCGTTTACGTATAACCAGCACGTACACATAGTGAAATGAAGCACGTTAGTTATCAACATAGATCCATCGATCCCAATGACTGTGGGTTGACTACCTGAGGCAGTTCGCAATACATGATTACCACCGTAATCCATGCAAGTAATGGTCCTTAACAACCCCCGTGTGAACGGGTGTTGAGTCCAAATTATAGTACTATCGTTGCTAAGGCAGGTAGACAGCATTCCATGTGTAAACATAACAAAAAAGCATTCATAAGCCACGTATAACATGCATTAACGGTTAGCGTTCAAATAGTATTGAGTAGTGTGATTTGTTGTAGTTCGAATATTCGTAACGTATGTAACACCCAAAAGTGCGTAAAGCAAAAAGGGATCGAGTATACTCACAGCGATTTATGGATTGAAGGGAGCGCTTAGCGAGTAAGGTTGGCCTGAGTAGATTTGATTGCATAACGATAAGTGATGTGTAAAACGTTATAAAGTGTGAAAGGATCGGATAGTAGTTCGATCGGATGGTAATCCGATCGGACAGCAATCCATGCGGATAACAATCCGTTCGGGTGGTCATCCGGTCGGACAGTGATCCGGTCGGATGACGATTCGAGTGGATTGTTTCTTCCTATAAGAAGAATGTGTTTGTGTATGATGGCTTGTCCTTTGGAGTTTTCGTTGTAGCATTTTGAGAACATTGAAGTATCTCTATCCATCAAGTCGTTCGATCGGATGGTGGGTCGTACGGATGACGATTCGTGCGGGTGGTCATCCGGTCGGACGGTGGTCCAGTACGATAGGGTTTCCTAGTCAAATTACTTTTAGTCCCAACTACTAATTATCATAGTTCGATTGTGATTCGCGTTCGAGTTCGATTACGAGTTTCGATTGAGTTCGATTGCATTTTGAGTTAGATTGCGTTTCGATTGATTACCACGACACCACATAAATAAACATGCACAAGTAACACATAAGGCACACACACACATATAATAATAACCAACAAGTATAGATCGAGTTGCGATTCAGAGTCGGTTCGATTAGCATAGCTTGATTGTCAGTTGATTAACTTTATCGCATTGTTACTGCCTATAGTTCACAGTCGTAAGTCGCTTGAATAATCCGTCGATGGCTTGTAATTAACAACACTTACTCCACATAATACGAATAAAATAAATAAATTTCTATAAATCAAATCCGTATAACCGGTCGTTGACTTTGACCTTGACTTTGACTTGTGAAAACACGGGGTGTTACAGTCCAGGAGAAGTCCCCAAACCCTAGATTGTGCAATTTCAACAAATTGGAGGCCTACATCAGTTCCAAAACGAAATCTGAGCATAGAATCGTGACCTCCTCAGTAAAGGGATTGTAAGGTATATGAATTTTTTCAAAAATTTCCCTCTAAAAATTCTGGATAAATACTTGAAATCTCGAAATCTTGTTGCATGAATGTTATTTGGATGAGATAAGAAGGACATTGTGTCTAGGAATAAAACCTAGTCAATCACTTATCGAAATTATGCTTATTTCTTGTGAATTCACAATCACCATTGAAGGTGATAAGTGGGTTTTGTAGTAATATGATAAACACTAGGATTATGAATGTTATTCTAGTGTGGTTGGGTCCTATGAAGTGAATTCAGATTTGTTAATGTGAAAAATTGATGTGAACATGCTTATTTGATAATATTCTTAGCAAAATAACAAGTCATGAAACTTGATCCTAGCTATGTAAAGATTTGACCCGCTAGGTGTTCGTTAAAATGCCTAAGTGAGGATTAAAATGTCAAAAATCGGATGAAAACGCATGTTTGAATTTTATAGCAAATTATGCGTTAAAAATTATGAAAAGAGTTCTAAATTAGTTGTAAATTGAACTCTTTAGGCAAGGAATCCGGATCGTCAAGCGGACAAGCCGGAGGGGATACGCGTTTGAAGGGTGTGCTCTAAAGGTACGTGACTTATCGTCTAGTTACACTTATGTAGATGAAACTAATCGTAGGTATGTTTGATATGATATAGCGTAAATGATTGTATTTGGTATGTCAATGAAGTGGTGTAACTCACTCGGCAACCAAACAGGTCAAAATAGTTGAATGAATATGTTGTTAATAATATTGTTTAAACTGTCGAGTTGCAAACATAAAAGTGAATGACCATCACTCGTTGATTGGTTATAAATAAAGCGTAAGCCGTGAAGCAGACACGCTAAACATGTTGCAAAATGAACCCTTGGTATGGGGATTAAAGTTCAGAAATTATGCTTGTCAAATTGTTAAGAAAAGCATGTTTAAAATCCTAGTTAAATAAGTAGGTCGTTGATGTCATTGTTAAAATAGATGTGTTGGAATGTCAAAGAAGTGATGTAACTCACTTGACAAATCCAACGGGTTAAATAATGGTCGATTTGTTAGCGCTTGAAAACAACTTAAACATCATTCGTTAAATTTGGGGTATAAAGCGTAAACCATGGAATGGAAGTGATACGCTAAGCTTGACAAACCCGGGAATGGGTAATTATGGTGAGAAACCAACATTGATGAATTAGGTAAGTACGCGACCTATGGTTTCGTTATGTCATATTATTTATTTTAGTCCGTTGTGTTGGAAAATAGCTAAACAAGAAAACTCGTTAAGTCACGGAAGTGACGAAGTGCTTTAGATGATTAAAACGGGTCAAAACATGTGTTAGAATAGATTTTTTTTGGAATGTCTTGAATAGTGGTCTTCATTCGGCATCCAAACGGGTCAAGACAAGTCGAGTAGTAAACTTTGAAGTTAATAACCATCACTTGTTGAATGGTTATAAACAAAGCGTAAGCCGTGTAGCGGACACGCTAAACTAGTTGAGAAATTTAGCCCTTAATACGGGAATTAAAGTTCGGAAACTTAAACACGTCAAGTAGTATTAAAAAGCAAGTTTGAAACCTTGGAAACAAGCATGAAGGTTATCGCGTAAGCAATCCCTCGAGAGGGAAGCGGAACGTCATAGTTGGTAAAATCTAGATATGTGTAAATGGCCCTAATCATGTGATAACTAATATAAAAGTTGCGGAACTTGTAAATAAACGGGTCAAATAAACAAGAGACAAATTATAGGACAACTGTTTTTAAAATGATATTTTTATGCAAACCGTGTTGATAAACGTGTTCGTAATTAAATTACGGTCACGTAGGAAAAGAATCAACAAAACTGCAAAATAAGAAAGAAAATGCAGCAGCTACCGTAACTTACGGTAGCTACCGTAACTTACGGTAGCGAGTAAAACGTTACGGTAGCTTTCTACTGCCTTACGGCAGACCACTCTTACCCAGTGGATACCGTAAGTTACGGTAGCGCCCAGTAATAAATGTTGAATTTTGCATTTCTTAGTTACTCGAATCCGTTTTTGAAAGTAGTTTCGATTATGTTAATTTCCAAGGACTTTAAAACTATTGTTTGTCAAAATTTTCAGCTTCTAGGTAATGCATGTACGTGGATGATGATCAAGCATATGCCTCCGAACCGAACACACACAAAACGAAGCTTCCGCACTTGATCTATTTTGTTTTAAGAGTATGTAAACACTTGTAGTCGTGTCATGAATATTTGATTAGTAGAGTTTTAACTTGAATATTAGGATCATATATGGTCTTAAAAACACGACAGTTTTTGTAAACTCCGAATTTTGTACCAAATGCATGTTATATATTATTAAATCGGTTATTTTAAGTTAGGTCCTTACAAGTTGGTAATCAGAGCTCAAGGTTGTTAATAAAGTGTGTTCAGTTCAAGCTTGATCAAGCATCCGGTAAGACTTAGTAAATATAGAAAATGAATATGATTAAGATGTGCATGGGAAGAGTGCGTAATACACTCAAACCCGGAAGTGCACCAAACATGAATGGTCTAAGCAAGTTGTGAACTTGGCTAAACCAAAGCAAAAGATGCAAATGATACAAAATGAAATGTTTAAAAATTAATATAAACATCCAGATTCAAGATGACTGATGAAGGCAATGATGATGATACGGTGCCGAAAGTCAAAACCGGACAGATGAAAGAAATGTCTGGTGTAACCGGGGGCGAATTAGCATCTCAATTAACTGAAGAGATGGAAGCTAAAATTTCAGAGGAAGTCAGAAAGGCAATAGAAGCCAGTCTACCGCAGTTCGCCGAGAGACTACAAACCACAATTTTGTTAGCAGTAGAGGATATGCTGACTGAATTAAAAGATATTCTCTCACAAGAAAAAGATGACGGGAGTGAGTCCGATGTAGACCCAAGACCCGTAAAGAAATCAAGGTCTGATACCCCGAAAGAAAAGACAAAGTCTTCCCACACGACAGCCGCGGAGGCTAAAGTTGAACCTGATGTCGTTTCAGGTATACTTATTACAAATTTAATTTCGCTATAAATTTTATTCAATATTAGTGTGAACAATAGTTGCATAGGGGCATATATGAGTAGTGAAACGGGCGAGTTATGTAAAAGAAATATATATGCATGAGAAAATAAGCAATGGTGAGCGTGTGAAACCAAGGCAAAAGTAATCACGATAAATATTGTTGTGGGAAGGAGTGCGTGTACACTCGAACCCGGGAACTTAATAGAGTGAATAACTGACGTATTGGGAAGAAGGGTAATAACACCTGATGATCAAACCCTTATTAATCTAACCCTATGAGGAAGGTTGGATGTGATTATATAAAAGATTAATAAAATAAACGTTATGAAAGTGTTAGATTAAGAACGGGTAAACCCTAAAAGCCGAATAACAATAGCAGTAGTTTACCAAATAATACTTGAGAAATGGGCCTTCGGGACATTAGTAAAAGAAACAGACCTAAGGGTCGCTAACAAAAGAAAGGTGGTGTTCGGATTAAATAAGTAAAATGCTTGATGATAAAGGTAAACGAAAGCCGAATAATGGGAGCGTATTACACTAAGATAAAGAACCCGGTAACGGGTTGAAAGGAAATAGGGACATAAACCAAATAACGGTATGAGTAAAATGAACTGACACGAAGGTGACATAAGAAGTCATAGAATCAGAAAGATAATACGAAAGAAAACGAGTGTAGCCTTAGCCTACGGTCGATGTCAAATGAATTTTTGAGGCAAAAAAAAATTATTTATTCTAAACACAAAAACGGGTGTAACACCTCGAAAATTCGTGTTAAATAATAAAACGACACGTGTCATGTAAGACAAAACGCGTTGTAAACTCGGATTTAATAAAAATGTTTGACAGGATTTAAAAGTGTCGTCATGTTAACTTTTGCACCTCTGAACGACCTCGTTATAAATCCCAAGACTCAAAACATATTAAAAACATCTAATATATGTTCAAAATTCAGTGAATTATAACATTGAATGATGCATGATTTAATTGGTGGACTCCTATGAAGAAATTCCAACGGTAAACCTTATAATTCGGTACTTTCTTTTGGAATACAAGCATACAATTCATAATGGTAGGGTATGATACTGTACAAAGCACTTTTTGGAGGTCCCTAATTGATAAAACAAGTCCCAATTTCGAAACAAGTGGCTGCCCCTTCGAATTACCAAAGAACAACAGATTTTTGAGCCTGATGCCAGGCTTACGGACCGCAACAAAGAAAGCTTACGGTCCGTAAGCAAGTGCCAGCGACCAGAAAACTTGCTGCAGCCTGTTATGCGCGATTGTGACCATTCTAGCCGGTTTTTCTCACATGTGGACGACCCCTAGGCACCCCCTAAGCACTAGGACAAGTGTTAATCAGTTGTGGATGGGTGCTAGACTAAGGTGTCAAGCTTTTATGGTGTCTTGGATCACTATATAAAGCCTCTTTAGTTACAAACATTCCCACACCTTCTCCTGCATTGTTGGATCATTTCTGGAGCTATCAAGCAGCCTCAACTGATCATATTTCGTGCATTGGACCCTTGTAAGTCTGCTAGTCCTTCTTTAATTAGTTTTAGCTTAGTTAATTAGCTAAAAGTCAAACCGTCGTAATTACGGTTTGACTTCGAGATTAGTCAATAATGGCTCAGTCATGTCTCGAATTAAAAGTAGTTATAGCTTGGTATTTATGTGGGTAATAAAACCTCAAAAGGGTTTCCCCTGATCACCACTCTAACCAGGTCAAAAGTCGGGTCAAACTAGTTTAAGAAAAGTCAACAGGAAGCTTAAATTGCAATTTATGCATGATTAGCTATCTAGAACATATACAACCTGTTGGATCATTGTTATAACTTGGTAATAAGTGTAAGAACATGTCTAAACATGTTCAACCCGACAACTTCCTGTTTAGACCCGGTTCGGAACCGAAAGTCACATAGTTTGACTTTCACTTTGACTTTCAGTTCTGACCCGTTTAGGCATGTTTTAGAAATGCCTCAGAGCTTTAATTGGACTAGGTTACATGTTAGAACAACCCTCTGTGATTATACACCTTGGTTCATTAGTTATCCAATTAATATGCATGTTTCCGTTAATTGCTCATATGTTGACCGTTATGCCCTTATTACCTTAAAACGTGATTTATGAAAATGTAAAAGTGTAGAAACCTTAAATACTGATATATAAACTTGTATGCAAAGTTTGACATCAGTTTGACGTGCAGACTAAGAGTTATGCTCATTATCGCAAAACTAATGCTTTATGTTAATAAAACAGCGTAATTAGCGTATAGCCTAGTTAAGCCTACTTTGTGGTATCAAACTTAATACCCACTGATGTAATATATTATTTTGGGAATCTTAAAGATTTTTAATTAATTTTAGGCTGAGCATAACTCATAGTCGTAGGCTTAATCCGGTAATTGTCGGTTTTGCCCTTACGGGCCATAAAATGAGTTTTACACATCTAAACGACTCCAAACCTTTTGCTACTGATCACATATAATAAATAATATATTTTAAGCCTTCTGGAAATATAAAAATATCAGATTTAATTATCAAACCCGGAAATGGCCTTTAATCGCCTTATTTAGCGTTTTTAACGCATAGTATGTATTAAAATCATATTGAACATACCCGGGTTGATACCTGCTGATATTTTAGGCAAATTCGAATGTTTTAACAGTAAGCAAAGGTTGATAAACTCAGACTTCAGTTTTGAGCTTTTCGGCTTATGTGAAATTACCAAAATACCCCTACGGGGCATAGTTTGGTTAAAAATGATAAATTTCACATACATGCTTTAACCTACTGATATAACTTAGCAAATTGAGTATATTTGCTGATTACATCAGACCCGTAACTCAGAATGTTACTAAAACTCTTTTATACCCTTTTAAATGACCAAAATACCCCTACGGGGCCTAGTTTGTGTTTAAACACGTTTCGGGCATAATAAAAGACATCTTACTGATGTCTCAACATATTTGAAGCATATTAACTTAGGAAACCTGTATATGCCTCTTACGGATACCCGTTACGCTTATTACGCGCACGGTTCGGTTTATGTAACAAGTTTACATAAATTAGCCGAAACGGGTCAAACCTTATCGGTTTTATCTCAAAATCCAGAATGTGAATAATAAACCCATATTAAACAAGTCTTCAAACTTGTCGGGTCTGAATCACATTCTATCCGGTCTTCGCTTAATCGTGCGTACGAACCGTATCTTGAAACTAGTCGGTCTAAGCTTGAGCTTAATAAAAGGCCCGTTAGAATTCTAATAGGTTATTATAAACCTTCGTTCCAGATTAGGAGGACCAGTAAAAGCTACGTGCATTTTGCTTATTGTGATTAATACTTACTCAGGTAAATACTTTTAACTTATTTTCCCTATACGGGCTTGGGTTACGGTATATAGCATACCGCTTGATCGGGCATCAAATCTCCACATTAAGTGGGTAGTTGAATAATTTGATCGGCTCGTTTAAACAGTCTTGTTTACTTTACAGCCTTTGGGGGGTTAATGACCATGTCCCGGATATCCTTGGCATCATCTTACGAGATGGCCACGACCTGAGCACGGGGTGTAGGCGTACACCTGTCAGTGCATGACTCAATTATGTGGTGTGTCTATTGATCTTTAACCCGGACAAGATCCGGGCTACTGAACGCATAAGTAACATGTAATTCGTTCACAAGATTATAATATTAAATAATTCTCCCAAGTTATAAAAATGTTTATGCCACGTGCATCCAAACCAATTTTCAATCATTTTTCAAAATGAGTCAGTTGAATGTATTTACCAGTGTAAACTGACGTATTTTTCCCAAAAAGACTGAGTGCAGGTACTAAACGAAATTGGCTGGATTGGCTCCTTAGCATCAATAAAAAGTCTCGCAAGCTTAGGATGCCTGAAGTCTGTTGAACCATTATCCCTATTTTATTTCGATCCGTTCTGTGGATAAACTTCCGGATATTGTTACATTGATAAACAATATTAAATTCAGTTGTATCATATTTTAAATTGCTTCCGCTGTGCATAATAATATTGTGTTGTTTGACTATTACGTTGCCAACCACGTCACGATACTCCCCCACCGGGCCCACCGGTGACACGTGGAAATCGGGGTGTGACAGGTTGGTATCAGAGCCAACTCTAAGTGAATTAAACACTAGCCTTTTGTGTTTAATCTCAGTTACACAATTGCACATTTCTAAACCTTCGATTCTAGACATATAACATAGGACAAATTCCACCTTATTCGGGTTTTTTGTTTTGTCCTTTAAATTTTATATTTGTTATTGTTATCTTATGCTACTTTGACAGGATAAACAAAATGCCTCCAAGATTTTTCCGTAGACGAGGACGAGGAAAGGGGCCAATCACCGCCCCCAACGACAATGAAGCGGGACCGTCCAATGTACGAGCTCCATCTGCTACGGAGAGCGACAATCCACGTCAGAACAGGAGGAACCTGTTCGAGCCGGCGAGACGATCCATTTCGCACAGCTCTACACCTCCGGTCCAAAATTCATATGGACCGCATTCGGAAGACGAACCCAACAACCCTCTGCCTTCCTTCATACCGCTGCAGAGGTCTTTGTCCCATCATTCCTATGGAGACCCTACACCTGTTTTTCAGGGACAGTTTAACCCGGTAGGATTCATACCAGAACCCGTGGGTTTCAACCCACTAGGGCCAGACGATCACTTCTCCGGTGAGAATGCGGATGACATGGACGAGGATACGGACCCCGTCATGCCGGCAAGTGGTACTCCGAACCACCCAATAGAGATCTCCGACGGATCTTCATTCCACGGATCGCCCTATGTTGGTCCGGATAGCTTCCAAGCCTTGTTCACTCAGCACGAGTGGTATTATACACCTTTTCACCACTCGTCGCCTCATGAGCAGCAACAGCCGCAGCAGCAGCAGTATCATCAAGATTCCTCTGAGGATCACCGATTTGTGGCAGTTACGCCACCGCCTCCACCACCACCAGTTAATCAGGTGCCTCCGCCACCACCGAGGCGTAGGAGGTCAGGTGCACGTATGTCATCACGTGCGGGAGACTTTCATTTCAGCTCCCCACGTCAGTCAAGTGCCAGCCACTACCCGCCACATCAGGAGGACCCACAAATGGGTGGACCTTCCAACCCCGCGATGCCACAGCCGCCGCCAATGGGTTTTGACAACCCAATCCCAGCTTATACAGGTTCCATGGCTTATAACCCGTTCGAGCCGCCAGTCCTCAACAACTACGGGTATGCAGAGGCCGACCCCTACTTGGTGGCAGCTAACTACAATGCCCTGCACCCAGAAGGACCATACGGAGCTCCATGGGGAGTTGGGTACCCAACACAAGGGTACCAGATACCACCTAGTCCTATCATACGGACTCAATCGCAGCCGCCTAGGTTCTCCCCACCTGAGCATGAGGAACTCCTTCAGAGGCTGGATCAGGTGGAACGGGAAGTGCACAGGGACCGTAGGGAGAGACAGACTTTCTTCCAAGGATTAGTAGGATTGATCAAAGGGAAGAACAAGAAGGATCATTGAATCCTTCCATTTTCTGTATAAGCCCCTGCGTGGGTGTATTTGGTTGTTAAGCCCCTATGTGGGTATGTGTATTGGTATGTTTGCTTCGAGCCCCTGCGTGGGCCTATCTTTCCATAAACCCCTACAAGGGTATATTGTATGTGTGAGCCCCTGCGTGGGCATGTGTGTTATTAAGCCCCTGCGTGGGTAAGTACTTGTTTGACCCCTGCGTGGGTAAGTTTGTTATTTGAAAAGACCCGTTTAGGGCAGTGTATAATATTTTAAATAAATCAATGGAACGGTTGTTTTATAAATTTCATGTTTGCCATTTTGCGCATAAATAATTTATAAATGAAATAAATAAATTAAAATCATTCCTTTTAAATTAATCTGCCTATGTAATTATTTAAGTAAGAGTCTTAAAGTGTGAAACCTAGCCTCGTGTCAAATATAAGACCGGGCCAAGATGGTAAGACCTGTTTAAAAGATTCAAATCCATGTTAACATCTTAAAACATGTTAACACTCCTGGCAGAAGTGATTCGTTAAAGTCACATGTCATTCTTATTGTACAAGGATTCTTTAGAAGATTCCAAACCCAATTATATGATCTCTGAATCATGGGTTAAGATCATCAATTAAGATGATCATATTTTACCATACGTGGTAATATGATGCCTACGGGCCTTGCTCACTTCCATATGAGCCAAAAGACAGTGGTAGCTATGAATCCCTGTCTGATAAGGGTAATGAACTAGGTTCAAACCTTAAAAGTCTTGATTCTCTGAAATCATAGCTTATAATTTAAATTGTCCATGTGACTAAGCCTTATGTGCTAATATATATTGTTATTGTTTATAATTAGGATAAATTTTAATTGAAATCCTAAATTAATACGATTTATAAGTTAACCAAGTATGGTCTCTGTTACCATGGTTAACGAGTTACCCTAAGGGGTAATTCCATAATAAACTCCCAAATAAAATATTGTCCTTGTTTTCTGCAACAGTTCAATTCAAATGGCTGACTCAAATGAAATAAATAGCCATCCAGTGGAGCAAAATGAGAACGCCCAGATTACGTTAACGGGTGCTGAATTAAAAGCGATCATAGACGGCGCTGTTACACAGGCTCTGGAGCGGCAGTATGATGATTATAGTGGTACTCGAAGTAGGACCCAATCTACACCGCATTCAAAGCCCAAGACACATTCTGAGGCTCATAGCAAGCCTCCTCCCAAAAAGAATGGACCCAAGAAAGATGGTGATGACCGTCAGTCCACCAACCATCAAAGTGTCCCATCTCAGCCATTAGTACTGCATCAAGAACCCCGTAACAAGGGTTGCTCCTATAAGTACTTCATGTCTTGTAAGCCCAGAGATTTTAATGGGGAGAAGGGAGCCGTCGATTGTATGACATGGCTTGACGAGATGGAGACGGTGGTAGATATCAGCGGGTGCGCTGAAAAGGATGTGGTTAAGTTTGTGTCACAGTCCTTTAAGGGCGAAGCATTAGCATGGTGGAGATCTTTAGTTCAAGCCACCGGGAAAATCCCATTGTACAATATGTCATGGGATCAATTTGTCGCCCTGATCAAGGAAAATTTATGCCCTCAACATGAGGTGGAAAAGATAGAATCTGACTTTCTATCATTGGTGATGACGAACCTCGACTGCCAAGCTTATCTGACAAGCTTCAATACGCTGTCCCGGTTGGTACCTTATCTGGTAACCCCGGAGCCAAAAAGAATCGCTTGCTTTATTGGTGGTTTAGCCCCGGAAATCAAGGCAAGCGTAAAAGCTTCTCGGCCAGCTACCTTCAGGTCTGTAGCTGACATTTCCTTATCCCTCACTCTGGATGCGGTCAGGCAGAGATCGCTGAGGAATAAGGATGCCGAGAAGAGGAAGCGTGAAGATGATGGTTCACGAAAGTCGAACAAGAAGCACCGTGGGAGCGGTGACAACAAGAAAGGGTCGGAGTCGAGGAAGGATGGGCATAATTCTGGGGAAAAGCCCAAGTGTAAAATTTGCAAGAAGCAGCACTATGGAAAGTGCAGACTCGAGTCGAACTCTCAAGCTCAGTCAAAACCCTTTGCTTGTGGAATTTGCAAGTCCACGGATCACAAAACCCTGGATTGCAAGAAGATAAAAGACGCAACGTGCTACCGTTGCAATGAAAAGGGGCACATCAAGACCAACTGCCCAAAGTACAACAAGAAGCCTGAAGAGGCTAAGAAGACTAATGCCAGAGTCTTCAGAATGGACGCGAAAGAGGCTGTGCAAGACGATAATGTCATAACAGGTACTTTCCTTGTAAATGATGTCTTTGAAAGAGTACTTTTTGATTCAGGCGCAGATAAGTCTTTCGTAGATCATAAGTTTTGTACATTGTTGAATTTACCCGTCAAAACCTTAGGCGAAAACTATGAGGTAGAGTTAGCAGATGGTACCATAGAAACCGTCAGTTAGATGGATGTGTTATATCCATTAAGAACCATTCTTTTCCTCTGTCTCTACTTCCCTTTAAGTTGGCCGGTTTTGACATAGTTCTGGGTATGGACTGGTTATCTCATAACCAGGCCCAAATTGTCTGTAAGCAGAAACAGGTGGTAATAAAGACTCCGTCTAGTGAATCACTTACCATTCGGGGAGATACCCAGTATGGGCTGCCTGAGCAGGTAACTATGCTCAAGGCTTCTAAGTGTTTGAAGAAGGGATGTGTCATCTACATGGCGCAAGTTATCATTAATGATCCTAAACCGAAGATAGAAGACATCCTTGTCATTTCTGAATACCCAGAAGTGTTTCCTGAAGATCTACCTGGTTTACCACCGGATAGACAAGTGGAATTCAGGATCGATATCATCCCCGGAGCAGCACCTGTTGCTAGAGCTCCATACAGATTGGCACCCACAGAAATGAAGGAGTTGAGGACGCAGCTAGATGAATTGCTAGCTAAATCATTAGACCTAGTTCATCTCCTTAGGGAGCGCCAATCTTGTTTGTCAAGAAGAAGGATGGGTCGATGCGCCTGTGCATCGACTATCGCGAGCTTAATAAAGTCACGATCAAGAATAGGTATCCTTTGCCCAGAATCGACGATTTGTTCGATCAGCTTCAAGGGGCAAGTTACTTCTCGAAGATTGATTTGAGGTCAGGCTACCATCAATTGAAGGTCAAAGATGAAGACGTGCACAAGACTGCATTTAGGACTCGTTACGGTCACTACAAGTTCCTAGTGATGCCTTTTGGGCTCACTAATGCACCAGCCGCGTTCATGGATCTCATGAATCGTGTCTGCAAGCCTTACTTAGATAAATTCGTCATCGTTTTCATCGACGACATTCTTATCTATTCGAAGAATCAAGATGACCATGAGAAACACCTTCGTTGTATTCTCAAACTTCTACATCAGGAGAAGCTCTATGCCAAATTCTCTAAATGTGAATTTTGGCTACGAGAAGTCCAATTCCTTGGACACGTGGTCAGTGAGCGTGGTATCCAGGTGGATCCCGCTAAAGTTGAAGCCGTAATGAACTGGCAAGAGCCAAAGACGCCTACTAAAATTCGTAGATTCCTGGGATTGGCAGGATATTACAGGCGTTTCATTGAAAATTTTTCAAGGATTGCTGCACCCCTAACCTCCTTAACTAAGAAGAAGGTTAAGTTTGTTTGGGGCCCTAAGCAGCAAGAATCCTTTGATATCTTGAAGCAAAAGTTGAGCAACGCCCCAGTACTGACACTACCAGACGGAATTGAAGACTTTGTGGTTTATTGTGATGCTTCGCACACTGGCATGGGGTGTGTGCTTATGCAGAAAGGCAAGGTTATTGCCTACACTTCAAGACAATTGAAAGTGCATGAAAAGAATTACACCACCCATGACTTGGAGCTGGGTGCTGTTGTATTCGCACTAAAGCTTTGGAGGCACTATCTTTATGGTGTCAAATGTGTGATTTATTCTGATCACAAGAGCCTCCAACATCTGTTTAATCAGAAGGAATTAAACATGAGGCAACACCGTTGGATGGAAACTTTAAATGATTATGATTGTGAAATCAAATACCATCCCGGCAAGGCGAATGTAGTCGCCGATGCCTTGAGTCGGAAGGAAAGGGTTAAACCCATCTGAATTAACGCCAAGCGTATGGAGATAAAGAATAATTTGATTGAAAGGTTGTTAGCTGCACAGAAAGAAGCTGTGTTGGAAGCTAACTATCCTAATGAAAAGTTAGGAGTAACTGAGGAGCAGTTAACTCTTAGCAAGGACGGAATTTTACGTTTAAACGGACGAATATGGGTTCCAATTTATGGAGGACTTCGAGATGTCATCCTCCAGGAAGCCCATAGTTCCAAATACTTCGTTCATCCTGGAGCTGATAAGATGTACCAGGATTTAAAGGCAAATTATTGGTGGATAGGCTTGAAAAAGTCTGTAGCCGCCCATGTAGCAAAATGCTTGACATGTGCGCAAGTCAAAGCCGAGCACCAGAAACCGTCAGGTTTGCTACAACAGCCTGAACTCCCTACGTGGAAGTGGGAAATGGTAACTATGGATTTTATTACCAAGTTACCCAAGACAAGGAAAGGAAATGATACGATATGGGTTATAGTTGACCGACTGACTAAGTCAGCTCATTTCTTACCCATCAAGGAGACTTATAGCTCCGATATGTTAGCCCAGTTATACGTTGATAAGATTGTAGCCTTACATGGCATACCTGTAGCTATTATCTCTGATAGAGATACTAGGTACACGTCACATTTTTGGAAGACTTTCCAGCAATCTTTGGGCACACGTTTGAACTTTAGTACGGCTTACCATCCTCAGACAGACGGTCAGAGTGAGCGTACTATTCAAACGTTGGAAGACATGCTACGTGCATGTGCGATCGATTTGGGTGGTAGTTGGGATAAGAACCTACCGTTAATCGAATTCTCCTACAACAATAGCTACCACACCAGCATCAAGGCTGCGCCTTTTGAGGCATTATACGGTAGAAAGTGTAGATCGCCTATTTGTTGGGCGGAAGTTGGAGATGTCCAGTTATCAGGACCAGAGATCGTGTTCGAAACAACGGACAAGATTGTCCAGATTCGAGATCGTCTCAAAGCTGCCCGGGATAGGAAGAAAAGTTATGCTGATCCTAAGCGTAAGGATTTTCACTTCGAAGTAGGTGACAAAGTCCTACTTAAAGTGTCACCCTGGAAGGGAGTGATGCGGTTTGGTAAGAAAGGCAAGCTAAGCCCTAGATACATAGGACCTTTCGAGGTTATCGAACGTGTCGGGTCAGTTGCCTATAAGTTAAACTTACCAGAAGAGCTCAGTGGAATTCACAATGTGTTCCACATCTGCAATCTGAAAAAGTGTTTCGCTGACGAATCACTGGTTATACCACACACAGATGTGCATATAGACGAGAGCTTGAAGTTTGTGGAAAAACCTTTGTCGATTGAAGATCGACAGGTAAAGAAGCTTCGAAGGAAGCATGTACCTATTGTAAAGGTCAAATGGGACGCCCGTAGAGGTCCCGAATACATGTGGGAAGTTGAATCCACCATGAAAGGAAAGTACCCTTATTTGTTTCAGTAAATCTCGGGTCGAGATTTATTTTAAGGAGGTGAGGATGTAACACCTCAAAAATTCGTGTTAAATAATAAAACGACACGTGTCATGTAAGACAAAACGCGTTGAAAACTCGGATTTAATAAAAATGTTTGACAGGATTTAAAATTGGTCATGACTAGGTCATTAGTTCAACACCCGTCCTCCCAGGTACGGGGTGAGGTTGCCAAACCTAAGTAGCGCTACTAACTAATACCATGTTACCTCCCCGGTAACCAAACAACACGGAGGGACTTTAAAGGTGATAAGATGAGTATATTATCCAACATTCCCGTTTTTACCCAAAAGACTTATCCCTCCCCGGGATACCCACTGACTGTCCCAACCACCGGGACGCATGCTCAAGAGAGATGAACTCACCTTAGAGTGCTCGGTATGTTATGTTACGCTACCCGTTCCTATTGATCAACCAAACCCTAGTGTGGTTACCAATAACAGTTAGTTTCATATGCACATAGAACACGCATTCTCTACACATTCCACACTTGTAGTGTACACAGATTTCACATAACATTATACAAGTCACTATAGAATTTCACGTAGCATGCCAGTTCATTATCATGTATTCACCTAATGGGTAGTTAGTTCATTCACATGTTCAGCAAACCACATAACATCATGTGCACCTTAATCGGCTATTCTCACCCATCAACAAGTTGTTTCTTTCTGGCAAGACATTACATCAATTCATTATTGCATCTCATCTTTATCATCATCATTTATATAAATAATACCCCTCATTAACATGTTATTTAATCCTAGTCCAATGATTTATATCGTACCAATTATAATCACAAACATATGTAACCCTATTAGTCATCAGCATGCTAATCGATTATTAATATATTCATCATTTAATCACATGCAATCAGATTCAATCCATACGTGTTTATTTCCTGATCACACCCTAGTTCCTCAATGTTAGCATTAATTATGACCAATAACACCATTAGATCTAATCATCCAATCATCGCAAGGGAATCATCCACAACTGACCATCATGCAATCATATACGTGTATAATCTAAATCGCTGATTTATTAGTATGCAATCCTCCATATTAACCAACCATTCCATCATTGACCAAAACATTCATTCATATTCAGTTAGTGCTCAAATTTTATACAATTCGAACATGGTTTACTATTTATTTATTTATTTATTAACTTTATCAAGTGGGTGATAAATATACTAACCGAAGAATTAAGTTTATCAGCACGGAAGGAACAAGTCTTCACAGAAAAGAAAGGCTTCGAGTACAAGGTAGCTACCGCCGGTTCAAAAAGGGAGAGGATAGAGTATTAGGGTTAATATGGTTTCCAAATTCACATACGTATTCCTAGATCTGCCTTTAAGCGAAATTTACAAATACTGGGCCAAGTAATTCGGGCCTGGTGACATGTGTGTGGGCCGAGAAGAGTATCTTACTACTTATTTGCGTAACCTATGACCCGTGAAGTTAAATAAAGACGCATGTGAGGGTCTGGCTGGATGTTTTGATATATCAAATCATCATCATCATAAAAAGGGGCGCTGACTTGATGTTGGGGAAGAGACAAAAACATAATCATCATCCTCAATAGAGGTGACGACAGCCAACATTAAATGGGGAGATCATATTTAGTCAGCATCATTAAATCCATCATCATCACATCATCGTAGAGGCTGCCAATATAGATAACAATTTTTTTTGTGGAAAATTGTTTCACAACTTTCGTTATTATTATTATGACAAAAATTATGTTAGGTCCCTAGATTAGCTAATTGACACATAAAAATGTTTTAACGATTTCGTGTAGTTAAACAGTTAAACACAAGTAGACATATCCAATCACGTTATACATTTAACAATTACATTACAGTCACAAGTGTTTACTAATTTTTATCATCGTAAGGAATATGAAAGAGAAATAACAAGAAACCGGATCACGTGACTAAGAGACACTAACCTTGAAAGTTCGGGTTGTCACATCATCCCCAACTTGAAAGAAATTTCGTCCCGAAATTTGACAAGTAAGCACAGAGAAGTGAAGTGATAAATCAAGATTGTTGCGGATTTTCCTCAGGTGTCACATCATCCCCAACTTGAAGAAGAATTTCGTCCCGAAATTCATCAGTTTTACCAGAATTAGATTGGTCATCAGGAAAAAGTTGGGGATATTTGAGCTTCATCTGATCCTCACGCTCCCACGCGAACTCCGGTCCACGTCTGGAGTTCCAACGAACTCTCACAATCGGGATACGGCTATGTTTACCCAATGCTCTGGTCCTAACGTGAGCCAAGGGTGTTGTGTATTGCCTGTCATAAATCAGGTATAGATCAAAACCAGAGGTAATAGGGGGTAGCACCCCGTGCCTACAAACCGTGTCTCTCAGGGAAATATTTACAAGCTGTGAAGACTCGTCAGTTTCCTTCATTGCAACAAAGTGTGCTGGCAATAAAATCCATGGCAGTCTGTTCCCATTTCCATATGGGTGTTTCTGGTCGCTGATACTCCACCTTGACTTTCCCACAAGTCAAACATCATTCACATACATTGCTAGGCGGGCCTTCATGCCCGGTTGCAAGTACCCGATTTACAGATCCTAATATCCCCTATCAAAATCCAGACGACTAGAATAACGATGCTGGTGCGCTTTGTTCAACACAAGTTCCCTACGGTTGCCATACAGTGGAGTCCACATTCGTTCCATGAAGTAGCGAATATCGTCCGTCTTGCCGAAAGTTGTTCCTCCATGCCCCGCATGGGTTAATCTTGAAAAAAAATCTCTTCCTTCATTTCTTCAGTTTGAACGGAGCAAGTCTGATCAGGTAGGTTAGAGTCGATAGTGAGCTGCAAAGCTCGTGCACGTTCAGGTTTCACAGTCGTAATCATTCAAAAGTTCCATCCAGCGATGTCGTTACATGCTATAGCTCTTCTGAAACAATGGTACACGGGAGGCCCTTGTGATCGGTCTAAGTAGTGCATTTGGTACCGTACAAGTAATGCCTCCAGCTTAAATCCCAAGACCATAGCTTCCACCGTAGGTTGTAACGCGTGCAAATCTTCTTGTAAATCCACCGAGTAGATCATTACTTTCTTCGTGTTACGTCGGCGTGTAACTGTAACTCTGATTCGAACCGTCATGGTTTACCCAGTACTTTCAGATAAATGCGATGTTCAGTGTATTGCAGAGTTGTGTTTCAAAAGCTGGAAAAAACGTCCTCCTGTTTTGTTTCCCATGAATTCACAGCTCCCCGTTGTGCTAAAGGGGTTAATGATGCGCAACTTTTGAAAATTCCGCGATGAATCTGTGATAGCATCTAGCGAAACCAAGAGATTGTTGTATCCTGAACGAATCTTTGGTGCCAATTGGTTTCTAACTGAATGGGTCGTAGCGAGATCCACATGTATTCCACTTTGTTTATTTCATGGCCAAAAATGTACCTCTCCAATCCAGTAGTTACATTTAACCAGACTTCGCGCTGAGTGGCTCCTCCCTCAGGAGCTCTAGAATAAGATACAAATGCCGCCCATGATGTCCCTTTCTCCTGGTAATGATTTAAAACGTCATCAACAAACACAGTCGATTCTTGTGGTCCATAAAGCTACTGGTGTGATGATTAGCTCGAAGGTCTTGCAATACAACATCGAAATGGCCGCACTGCGCTTGGTATGCCGTTGCAGGCACATTCTCCCCTTAGACTACCCTCTGACAATAGCTCGTTTGTTATTCAATCCTCGAATGTAAGCTCGACCCCCGCAACTGGTCGTCAGGTTGTTAATATATGGTCGTGGCAAACGGTTCTCAACTGTCACCTTATTGAGTTTTTGAAAATCAGTACACATACGAAAAGGCTAATCTTCACGGATATAACCGGGGCTCCCCAAAGCGAAAAGTTAGGTCCGACAAAACTCTTGTCCAACAGTTCCTGCAGTTGATTAAACAGCTCTTGCAACCCTCCTGGTGCAAGACGGTAAGGAGTACGAGTAGTTAGAACTGTCCCTGGCGTGAGATCAATCTAAGATTCTACCTGACAGTTGTGGAGGAAATCCTGGAAGTTCCTCGGGTAGCACATCGAGGGTAAACACGAACGACTGGTGGATCCTTGATCCTCTTTTCCCTAACCTTAACGTTAATAACAATTGCTAACATAGCGAGGTACTCCTTACGTGGACACTTCTGGCCTTCATTGCTGAGTTGATGCTAACCTCTGCATCATCCGTATACTTTATGACAGACGACAACTTTCTCCTCACAGGGTATATCTGCGCGATATTCGGATAACCAATCCATACTGACTACTATATCACAACTATCAAGGGTAGTAGAAAGAAGGTCGATGTCGAACACTTGTCCCACCAGATCGAGTTTGCATCCCAACGAACATATGAAGTTTCAATTGCCTTGCCCTCAGCCGATTCTACAACAGGTTCGGTTTCAAGAAGCATCAGGGTTAAGCGGGACAGGGACGAAGCGATTAATTACCCATACAAGCTACCATGTTGCTATTATGCATGGCGTCGCTCACGCCAATCCTAAATGCCCTTCCACAAGCACCACTACCAGTGTTGTTACGATCACGTGGATTTCCCCATACTGTTATCGTTCCCTTGGTTGTTGACATTTTGACTTAACGACAGTCGATCCTTGTCGAAGTCACCCTTGTTTCCCTACGGTAGGCTACAATTATGAGTACCTTGATGTCACCGTGACTGTTGCCTCTCATGCCATTGCTTGAAACGGAGACAGGGTCCATCTTGTCACATCCCGAGTCGCGTCCTCAATGTGCTGGCAGTTACGCATTCCACACCATATTCAATTGTCGTCGTTTATGTCCCGATTAACTCGTAAGAGTTGACTCCTGTAAGTCGCTGACTAGGGTTAAAGATTCGATTGGAGTCAAATTGCTGAGGTTCATTGCTGGTAATTAGGATCGTCCAATTACTGAAGTCGGTAAAGTACTACGCTCATCCTCTTGTCCATCGTTCTTGCAAGTTGACTGAGTAATACACGGTATGTCACGAGAGTGTTGCAGAAGTGATCACACTTCGGGATTTAAGACGTCAATACGTTAAGTTCCAGCAAACGAAGAAAAGTGAGAAAGGTATAGACCAATCATTGTCGTTGCAACATCCAACTCAAGGATGTTCGTACAAGCACCTAACATTCTACACAGTTTGCTAGGCGTTCAGGTGGGTGTTCATGTAATATTCGATAGCATCGAGATTCGAAAGGATTCAGAGAGGAGTGAAAAGATCACGTTCAAGTAGGAGACAATCACTACCACGACTCCTATAGACTGTTGTATTTCACATCGATCAAATAACGGAAGTGAGCCCCTTTTTCACTTGTTAAGCCTCACTGGGACTCGCATGCACCCCACATTATTATTATGTGTGCACCCATAATAATATTGTGATTTGCATGCTCATCTCAGCTCCTCCTAACTCATGTCAAATGGTTCCTCAAGCTCGAGTAGCAAACAAAGAGCATCACGAAACGTAAGCCATGAATGTTTAGGGAAATACCACCCTATCAGTCACATAACACATGCAAGTAATACATGAATTCATTCTGTTGTGCTAAACGTGCAATCACATGCAATATCATATGTAAGTGTTCACTAGTTATGCAGTACAATGAGTATACGAGAGACGAACCTTGCAGTCTGGAGCTGAGTGTCATGGTCGTATTCACGTATTCAGAACTGTTCGGTTATAGTCTGGTTTTACAAAAAAAAAGTTTTAAAACCAAGTTCACTATAACCAGTGGCTCTGATACCAAACTGTCACACCCCCAAAATACCACCTAGGGAATGTCCCTGTTAGGCGTATGACAACGAATAATGAGCCACTAATTACATTGAACCAATTCAAGTTTATAAATACAATCCCCAATTATTAATAAAAATGTCATCAACAAGTTTAAATGAAAACCATCATGTTCAGCGGAAGCAAATAGTAAACCAAAGTTAAATTGTTCAAAACCAATGTATAATAGCAATAATCAATCACATAAGTCCCTACAGTCGACCCATGACCACTCCAGCTACTCCAGACAGCAAGTTCCCAAATCCAAGATATCTAACGACCTGCGAGCATGCAACAAGTGTATCAGACAACGCTGGTGAGTTCATGGTTTTACGAAAACGTTGGTTACCAAGTGTTTAGTTAATCCATTGAATTTAATTCCGAAATAATGTTGATAATACCCCGAATACAAGACGACTTCTGATTATTTTGCCCTTTCTCCAATGCTCCTATCAAAGCATTGGTCATGACTAGGTCATTAGTTCAACACCCGTCCTCCCAGGTACGGGGTGAGGTTGCCAAACCTAAGTAGCGCTACTAACTAATACCATGTTACCTCCCCGGTAACCAAACAACACGGAGGGACTTTAAAGGTGATAGGATGAGTATATTATCCAACATTCCCGTTTTTACCCAAAAGACTTATCCCTCCCCGGGATACCCACTGACTGTCCCAACCACCGGGACGCATGCTCAAGAGAGATGAACTCACCTTAGAGTGCTCGGTATGTTATGTTACGCTACCCGTTCCTATTGATCAACCAAACCCTAGTGTGGTTACCAATAACAGTTAGTTTCATATGCACATAGAACACGCATTCTCTACACATTCCACACTTGTAGTGTACACAGATTTCACATAACATTATACAAGTCACTATAGAATTTCACGTAGCATGCCAGTTCATTATCATGTATTCACCTAATGGGTAGTTAGTTCATTCACATGTTCAGCAAACCACATAACATCATGTGCACCTTAATCGGCTATTCTCACCCATCAACAAGTTGTTTCTTTCTGGCAAGACATTACATCAATTCATTATTGCATCTCATCTTTATCATCATCATTTATATAAATAATACCCCTCATTAACATGTTATTTAATCCTAGTCCAATGATTTATATCGTACCAATTATAATCACAAACATATGTAACCCTATTAGTCATCAGCATGCTAATCGATTATTAATATATTCATCATTTAATCACATGCAATCAGATTCAATCCATACGTGTTTATTTCCTGATCACACCCTAGTTCCTCAATGTTAGCATTAATTATGACCAATAACACCATTAGATCTAATCATCCAATCATCGCAAGGGAATTATCCACAACTGACCATCATGCAATCATATACGTGTACAATCTAAATTGCTGATTTATTAGTATGCAATCCTCCATATTAACCAACCATTCCATCATTGACCAAAACATTCATTCATATTCAGTTAGTGCTCAAATTTTATACAATTCGAACATGGTTTACTATTTATTTATTTATTTATTAACTTTATCAAGTGGGTGATAAATATACTAACCGAAGAATTAAGTTTATCAGCACGGAAGGAATAAGTCTTCACAGAAAAGAAAGGCTTCGAGTACAAGGTAGCTACCGCCGGTTCAAGAAGGGAGAGGATAGAGTATTAGGGTTAATATGGTTTCCAAATTCACATACGTATTCCTAGATCTGCCTTTAAGCGAAATTTACAAATATTGGGCCAAGTAATTCGGGCCTGGTGACATGTGTGTGGGCCGAGAAAAGTAGCTTACTACTTATTTACGTAACCTATAACCCGTGAAGTTAAATAAAGACGCATGTGAGGGTCTGGCTGGATGTTTTGATATATCAAATCATCATCATCATAAAAAGGGGCGCTGACTTGATGTTGGGGAAGAGACAAAAACATAATCATCATCCTCAATACAGGTGACGGCATCCAACATTAAATGGGGAGATCATATTTAGTCAACAACATTAAATCCATCATCATCACATCATCGTAGAGGCTGCCAATATAGATAACAATTTTTTTTTTGTGGAAAATTGTTTCACAACTTTCGTTATTATTATTATCACAAAAATTATGTTAGGTCCCTAGATTAGCTAATTGACACATAAAAACGTTTTAACGATTTCTTGTAGTTAAACAGTTAAACACAAGTAGACATATCCAATCACGTTATACATTTAACAATTACATTACAGTCACAAGTGTTTACTAATTTTTATCATCGTACGGAATATGAAAGAGAAATAACAAGAAACCGGATCACGTGACTAAGAGACACTAACCTTGAAAGTTTGGGTTGTCACACGTGTCAACATCGTGGCGAGTCTAGTAGTTGACCCAGCTAAGCTATATGTTGACCGCGTGTTGACGCGGGCCGCGTAAGGCTTAGCCTTACTTTACGCGGGCCGCGTAAGGACCAGATTACACAACTATATATAGCAGGCATCAGTTTACGTTTTCCGTCGCTCATTTCTTTCTTTCAATCTCGAATTTCTGTAGTAGAGACATAATACTCGGGTATTATACCCCCTAATTAGCGAGGTTCTGCTCCGTTGTAAGTATTATAACCCTAGTTTCATAATAGTTACGCTGCCCGATTGATTTAGGATTCCGTAACAATTGTCGTGGTTCTGCCCGACGTAGTTGTTGGAATGCCGTCTCGGGGAGGGTATCATTAATATTTTCAAAGGGTTATGATACTAACCAATGTACATTTGTATAAATTATAGATTATACACAGGAAACCCTTACGAAAAGCCTAAGATAACAATGTGAGTTTATCCTCTTTTTGTTAATGTTTTTGGAATGTTTTACAAAACCTTAATTATTTTACAATGTGATTAAGCGGTGATTGAGTCTTTGTAGTCTTTAATTACTGCCGGTATGTTGGGGTTTTGTATACAAAATTTGTACTACCTGCGAGTAGTAGGTCGAGTATGACAGTACGTTACCATTGGACAATGTGTTAGCCAATGTGTAATATGACCCACAAGTCAGGGGATTGATAGTACCAAATGGAGCAATTGTGTAGACATAAACATTGTAATCATCCTCGATACTGTTTTAATCATTAAAATGTTTCTTGATTAAATTGGGATTTACTCACCAGTATTTCCGACTGACAAATGCTTTTAAAACGCGTTTCAGGTAACCCAATGTGACAGCCAATTAGTGAAAAGCCAGCTGGAGAGCACTGAAGGCTTGGGAAAAATGTGGCTATAAAAGTTACCTAATAAACGATGTTTTAAATTCAATAAAATAGGGTTTGTCCCTATAAATGTATTGTAATAAGAAACTTGGGTTTTGCCCATGTTATTATTAATATAAAAGAAGGTGGTTTTACTCTGATAAACATTTCCTAACTACGGTCCTGATAGTAAGGGGTATACTAAGATATTCTTTGAATATGCTAGAATAGTACCAACTCTTGCTTCACCAGAACCAGTGTTAATTTTTCGTTATATTTGGGGATTAATTGGAGAGATTAGACACATAGTCAAGGCAGCTATACCTCAAAATATAGAAGAAGCTGTAGAATTAACAAATACCTTGACTGATGAATTAGTTCGTACTAGAGAAGAGGATCAGAGGAGGAACTTATCCCAAAGGATTACACAAGAATTCCGTTCCGGAAATCGTAGGAATATGGGTTCTACCTCTGCACCCTACTGCAAGGTCTGTAAGAAAAAGCATTCGGGAAAATGCTCCAATCTCTGCAATTATTGTAAGATGCCAGGACACAAGGAAGAAAATTGCAAGAGAAAGTCCAGTAATGGATTTTGCTACAACTGTGGAGAAAAAGGTCATATCAGGACAAACTGTCCGAAATTGGCCCCAGCTGCAGACAACAAGAATACTAAAAATGCTAGAGCATTTGTTCTGACTGCAGATGAAGCCAAGATGATTCCAGATGTCATAGCTGGTACGTTTTTAGTTAATGATGTCTTTGCTAAAGTATTATTCGACTCTGGTGCAAACCAAAGTTTTATTAATACGTCATTTTGCAAAATTTTAAATCAGTCATTAACTAAACTACCACTAGAATGCTTAGTAGAGACAGCAAATGGAGAAACTGTTAGGATTTCTGAAATCTTGCAGGGAGCAAGCATAGAAATTTTAAATCAGAAATTTATTGTAAATCTATATCCCATGAATCTGGTAGGATTTGATGTTGTTTTAGGAATGGATTGGTTAATAGCCAATAAAGCCAATATTTTATGTGATCAAAAGTTAATTCAAGTAAATTCGCCAAAAGGTAAAGCGATCACAATTAAAGGAGATAAACCTTCTAGGTCAACTAAGTTCATCTCTGTGATGAAAACTGCAAGTTGTATAAGAAAAGGTTCTATAGTGTATTTGATTTCTATAATCACTAACACTAAAGGAAAAGAGTTAAAAGATATTCCAGTAGTATCTCAGTTTTCAGATATATGTCCAGAAGAATTGCCAGGACTACCTCCAGACAGAGAAGTTGAATTTAGAATTCATTTAATACCAGGAACATCACCAATTGCCAAAGCACCCTACCGTGTGGCACCCGCTGAAATGCAAGAATTGAAGAAACAATTAGACGAATTGTTGGAAAAAGGATTCATACAGCCAAGTTCGTCGCCATGGGGAGCGCCGATATTGTTTGTTAAAAAGAAGGATGGATCAATGTCACACCCCGAATTTCCACGTGTCACCGGTGGGCCCGGTGGGGGAGTATCGTGACGTGGTTGGCAACATAATAGTCAAACAACACAATATTTAAATGCACAGCGGAAGCAAAGTATAGATTTAATTCAACCAAACGATATTGTAATATTAAGTATCACAAATAGTCGAATATAAATCCACAGGTAGATTAAATAAAAAGGAAACAATTGTTCAACAGTTTATGACATCCAAGCTGGCGAGACTTAATGTGGATGCTAGGAGACAAGCCAGCCTATTTCGCGTAGTACCTGCACTTAACCTTTTTAAGAAAAATACGTCAGTTTACACTGGTAAATACAATCAACCGACTCATTTTGAAAAGAGTTTAAGAAAATGCATTTAAGGCACAAGGCACAAATAATATTTTATAACTTGGGATACTTATCTAATATATAAACTTGTACAGGATTTACATGTTCCTTATGCGTTCAGTAGCCCGGATCGAGCCGGGTTAAAGATCAATTAACACACCACTTTAATTATGAGACACTGACAGGTGTACGCCTACACCTGAGTGCTAAGGTCGTGGCCATTTCGTAAAATGATGCCAGGGATATCCGGGACACGGTCATTAACCCCCCAAAGGCTTTAAGCAACAAAACAAATTAAACGGAGACATCTCAATCACTTAACCATAATAAGATTAAATATTCGACGCCCGACCAAGCGGTATTTTATATACCGTACCCCAAGCCCGTATAGGGAAATAAGTCAAAAGTATTTACCTGAGTAAGTATTGATCAAAAATCAGCGAGTGCGGGTATCTTTTACTGGTTCTCCTATTCTGGAACGAAGGTTTATAATAACCTATTAGAATCCTAACGGGTCTTTAGTCAAGCTCACGCTTAGACCGATTAGTTTTAAAGATACGGTTCGTACGCACGATTAAGCGAAGACCGGATATAATGTGATTTAGACCCGACAAGTTTGAAGACTTGCTTTATATGGGTATATGATACACATTCTGTATTTTGAGACAAACCGATAAGGTTTGACCCGTTTCGGCTAATTTATGTAAACTAGTTACATAAACCGAACCGAACGCGCATGAAGCGTAACGGGTATCCGTAAGAGTCCTAAACAGGTTTCCTAAGTTAACACGCCTTAATTAAGTTGTGATATCAGTAGAATATCACCCATGATGCCCAAAACGAGTTTAATCTCTTAATAAGCCCCGTAGGGGTATTTTGGTCATTTTAAAGATTATAAAACGAATTAATTAAGTTTCTGTGAACCGGGTCTGATTAAATCAGAAAAATGGTTTATTTTAACAGGTTATAACATTTGGTTATAAGTCTTATGAATCAAAATGGTTTTAAACTCAAACTACGCGTATAATACGCGTATAAAGCCGTTTTAAGCGACGTACGGTTTAAAATACGATTCTGAGTTTTCTGATTAAATAAACAGGCTCAAAACACTCTATTTAACTTTTAAAATCAGTAGCAATTGGATTGGCACCATTTGGACTTGTAAAACTCATTTTATGGCCGAAAAGGGCATATTCGGTATTTACCGAATTAAGGCGCTAATCCAAGCTTACGATCAGTTTAAAAATAATTAAAACTCTTCAAAAATCCCAAAATATTATTTAACATCAGTGAGGAAAAGTTTTGGTGCCGAAAATCGGGTTTAGATAGGCTATGCGCTAATCGCGCCGATTAATTAATAGAAAGCTTATTATTTACGCTAATGCGCATATCTCCTAATCTAGACCTCCGATTGACGTGAAAATTTACAGACATGATTAATAATCAGTAACTAAGATTATTTTATTTTCATATCTCCAAAAATCTCGTTTTATGATCATAAGGGCATTACGGTCAATATTTAGGCGATTAACGGAAACATCCGACGATTAGGGATTCGAGTGGTATAAACGCAGAGGCTTATACACACATGTAACTAGGTCCTAATGGAACCTTAAGGCATGTCTAAACTTATATAAATCGGGTCAGAACTGAGGTCAACGCAAAAGTCAAACTTTTGCGTCTCTCGGTTCCGAATCGGTTCAAAACAGCAAGTTGTCGAATCAAACAAGCCTAGACAAGTTTTTATACTTATTTTTAGGTTATACAAATGATAAAACAGATTACACACCTTTTACATGGTTAAATATGCGTTTAACGATTCTGTTGACTTTTTCTATACATGTTTGACTCGACAAACGACCTAGATAGATTAGGAATCAGTGAGTGCCCTTTTTGGGGTTTATTAACCATATAAATATCAACTTATAACAACCTTTGATTCGACTAAACTCTGGACCGATTTTGATTTATCGAGAAGTCAAACCGTAGTTACGACGGTTTGATTTCCAGGCCATAATCTAATCATAATTGAATTAGAGAAGGTTTAAGGTACTTACACACAACTAAGGGATGATGGGAAATGCTTGGGACTTGCTTGTATGCTCTGGAAAAGCTCAGAAGATGATATGTGCATGTATGTTGCAACTTTGTGATATTTATGAGCTTTTTTATCTTCTTAGATGATTGACACACAAGTCTAGGGGTGTTACATAACCTCCACAAATGTCCTACAAGCTATAAACCACCTTAGGGCAGCCCAAGGTTTCGTAAAAATGAAATTGGAGTCGGATACATGCATCTACAGGCTGCTGTCAAAATTTTCGCAACTGGGCACCCCATACGCATCGTAGGCATTTAAGCCCTACGATGCGCAGGGCATCATACGATGCGCAGCAACAAACCCCCTACGATGCGCAAGCCTACAATCTGATTTCTTAAATTTGCAATTTAGTCCCTGGTCCCTTGAAACATCGCTTTCCCTCTGAATCTTGCATGTTAAGACTTTGTAATTTATATATGGGGCTTTAATACTTATACCCACTTTGTTAAGTCCTCGGGTAACTTTGTGATCACCCGAAAAGCCCTAACTTTCAATGTTAACGATTATAACCCTTGCACACGAATTTTATCACAACTTGCTCATACGATAACGAAACTTCATGAAATTTTTGTGGTACATTCTAGTGAGCATAATTAATCGTTACAAAGCTTCGGGTTTGTCAAAAGGTCACTCAGAGGTATAACTTAAACATGTTGGCACATTTAACCCCTGTAGATTGTAATCTCCCACTTTCTTCCACAATTCGCTTCGTATGATCCATGATCTATTCGTTTAAGGTTATAAACATCGTGTAGGGTTATTGCAAAGTACATTTATTTATTGTTGACACTTTGAACCCTTATATTTACACAGTTTCACTGTTCGTCAACTTTAGTCCTTCAAGACTATTCTTTCACACGTTCAAACCTATGACACGTGTCAACCCATTATAGGACGTAAATTTTCGAGGTGTTACATCCTCACCCCCTTAAAATAAATCTCGACCCGAGATTTACTGAAACAAGTAAGGGTACTTTTCTTTCATCGTGGATTCAACCTCCCACGTGAATTCGGGACCTCTACGGGCATCCCATTTGACCTTTACAAAAGGTATATGCTTCCTTCGAAGCTTCCTCACCTGTCGATCTTCGATCGACAAAGGTTTTTCCACAAATTTCAAGCTTTCATCGATATGCACATCTGTATAGGGTATAACCACTGATTCGCTAGCGAAACACTTCTTCAGATTGCAGATGTGGAACACATTGTGTATACTACTAAGCTCTTCAGGTAAGTTTAACTTGTAGGCAACTGACCCGACACGTTCGATAACCTCGAAAGGTCCTATGTATCTCGGGCTTAGCTTACCTTTCTTACCAAATCGCATCACTCCCTTCCAGGGTGACACTTTAAGTAGGACTTTTTCACCTACTTCGAAGTGAAGATCCTTACGATTTGGATCAGCATAAATCTTCTGCCTATTCCGGGCAGCTTGGAGATTGTTTCGAATCTGGACAATCTTGTCCGTCGTTTCAAACACGATATCTGGTCCTGATAACTGGACTTCTCCAACTTCCGCCCAACAAACTGGTGATCTACACTTTCTACCATATAATGCCTCAAAAGGCGCAGCCTTGATGCTGGTATGGTAGCTATTGTTGTAGGAGAATTCGATTAATGGCAGGTTCTTATCCCAGCTACCTCCCAAATCGATTGCACATGCACGTAGCATGTCTTCCAACGTTTGAATAGTACGCTCACTCTGACCGTCAGTCTGTGGATGGTAAGCCGTACTAAAATTCAAACGTGTGCCCAAAGATTGTTGGAAACTTTTCCAAAAATGAGACGTGTACCTAGTATCTCGGTCAGAGATAATAGCTACAGGTATGCCATGTAAGGCTACAATCTTATCAACGTACAGTTGGGCTAACATATCGGAGCTGTAGGTCTCCTTAATAGGTAGGAAATGTGCTGACTTAGTCAGTCGGTCAACTATCACCCAGATGGTGTCATTTCCTTTCCTTGTCTTGGGTAACTTGGTAATAAAATCCATAGTTACCATTTCCCACTTCCAAGTAGGAAGTTCCGGTTGTTGTAACAAACCTGACGGTTTTTGATGTTCTGCCTTGACTTGCGCACACGTCAAGCATTTAGCTACATAGGTAGCTACAGACTTCTTCAAGCCTATCCACCAATAATTTGCTCTAAGATCATGGTACATTTTATCAGCTCCAGGATGAACGGAGTATTTGGAACTATGGGATTCCTGGAGGATAACATCACGAAGTCCTCCATGAATTGGAACCCATATTCGTCCATTCAATCTAAGAATTCCATCCTTACTAAGAGATAACTGCTCCTCAGTTACTCCTAGCTTTTCGTTAGGATAGTTAGCTTCCAACACAGCTTCCTTCTGTGCAGCTAACAACCTTTCCATCAAGCTGTTCTTTATTTCCATGCTCTTGGCATTGATTCGGATGGGTTTCACCCTTTCTTTCCGACTCAAGGCATCGGCGACTACATTCGCCTTGCCGGGATGGTATCTTATTTCACAATCGTAATCATTCAGAGTTTCCATCCAACGGCGTTGCCTCATGTTCAAGTCCTTCTGGTTGAACAGATGTTGAAGGCTTTTATGATCGGAGTAGATCACACATTTAATTCCATATAAGTAGTGCCTCCACAGTTTTAGTGCGAATACAACGGCACCCAACTCCAAGTCGTGGGTGGTGTAATTCTTTTCGTGCACCTTTAACTGACGTGAAGCATAGGCAATGACTTTGCCTTTCTGCATAAGCACACATCCCATCCCGGTGTGTGATGCATCACAATAAACTACAAACTCCTCTATTCCATCAGGCAATGTTAGTACTGGAGCATTGCTCAACTTTTGTTTCAGAATATCGAAGGATTCCTGCTGCTTAGGACCCCAGTCAAACTTAATCTTCTTACGTGTTAGTGAAGTCAGGGGTGCAGCAATCCTTGAAAAGTTTTCTATGAATCGCCTATAGTATCCTGCCAAACCTAGGAAGCTACGAATTTCAGTAGGCGTCTTTGGCTCATGCCAATTCATGACAGATTCAACTTTAGCGGGATCTACTTGGATACCACGCTCACTAACAACATGTCCAAGAAATTGGACTGCTCGAAGCCAGAATTCACACTTCGAGAACTTGGCATAGAGCTTCTCTTTATGAAGTAGTTCCAGTATGCAGTGAAGGTGCTTCTCATGGTCAGCTTGGCTCTTTGAGTAGATGAGAATGTCGTCGATGAAGACGATGACGAATTTGTCTAAGTGCGGCTTGCAAACGCGATTCATGAGATCCATGAATGCGGCCGGTGCATT
The DNA here is from genome assembly GCA_030545235.1 of Helianthus tuberosus. Classification (NCBI taxonomy): domain Eukaryota; kingdom Viridiplantae; phylum Streptophyta; class Magnoliopsida; order Asterales; family Asteraceae; genus Helianthus; species Helianthus tuberosus. The sequence continues at coordinate 148,833,441 of CM060417.1, read as the reverse complement.
AGTGAGCCCAAAAGGCATCACTAGGAACTCGTAATGACCATAACGAGTCCTAAATGCTGTTTTGTGCACGTCTTCATCTCTAACCTTCAATTGATGATAGCCTGACCTTAAGTCAATCTTTGAAAAGAAACTCGCCCCTTGAAGTTGATCGAACAGATCGTCGATTCTGGGCAAAGGATACCTATTCTTGATAGTAACCTTATTAAGCTCGCGGTAGTCGATGCACAGACGCATCGATCCATCCTTCTTCTTAACAAATAAAACCGGTGCTCCCCATGGAGACGAACTAGGTTTTATGAAACCTTTGTCTAGCAAATCATCTAGCTGCGTTCTCAATTCCTTCATTTCTGTTGGTGCCAACCTATAAGGCGCCCTTGCAACTGGTGCTGATCCAGGAATAATGTCGATTCTGAATTCCACTTGCCTATCTGGTGGCAAACCAGGTAGTTCTTCAGGAAATACTTCGGGGTATTCAGAAATGACTGGGATATCTCCAATCTTGGGTTTCGGCTCATCAATAATCACCTGTGCCATGTAGATGATACAGCCCTTCTTCAAACACTTTGAGTCTTTGAGTATAGACATTTTCTCGGGCAGCCCATACTGGGTATCTCCCTGGATAGTAAGTGATTCACCAGACGAAGTCTTGATCATCACTTGCTTCTTATTGCAAATAATCTGGGCCTGGTTATGAGATAACCAGTCCATACCCAAAACTATGTCGAAACCGGCTAGTTTTAAAGGAAGTAGAGACAAAGGAAAAGAGTGATTCTTAATGGATATGAAACATCCATCTAATAAGGTTGAAGCGGTTTCTAAAGTGCCATCTGCTAGTTCCACCTCGTACTTCACACTTAAAGTCTTAACAGGTAATTTTAACAGTTCACAAAACTTATTATCTACAAACGACTTATCAGCGCCTGAATCGAATAACACTCTCGCATAAACATCATTTACGAGAAAGGTACCTGTTATCACGTTGTCGTCCTTGACGGCTTCCTTAGCATCCATCCTGAAGACCCTAGCATTGGTCTTCCTAGTCTCTTCGGGCTTCTTGGCGTATTTTGGGCAATTGCTTTTGATGTGCCCCTTTTCATTGCAACCATAGCAGGTTGCATCCTTTATCTTCTTGCAATCCAAGGTTTTGTGTTCCTTGGACTTGCACAGGCCACAAGCAAAAGCTTTTGATTGTGAGTTCGAATTTGATTCAAACCGGCACTTCCCAAAGTGCTGCCTCTTGCAGATTTTACATCTGGGTTTTTCACCCGTCTGCTGACCATCCTTCTTGAATCCTGACCCCTTCTTTTGGTCATTATTTCCCCTCTGTTTCTTGTCTGATCGTCGTGGGTTGTCATCCTCACGCTTCCTCTTTTCGGTATCACTCTTCCTTTGTGACCTCAGCCTGACAGCGTCTGAGGTCAGAGACAATGATATGTCCGTTACTGACCGAAAAGTGGTTGGTCTGGAGGCCTTTACACATACCTTGATCTCCGGTTCCAAACCCCCGATAAAACGAGCTATACGCTTAGGCTCCGGAGTTACCAAGTAGGGAACTAACCTTGACAAAGTATTGAAAGTGGTAAGGTAGGCCTGACAGTCCAGGTTTCTCATGACCAGTGCCAGGAAGTCAGATTCAATTCTCTCAACCTCATGTTGAGGGCAGAAATTTTCCTTGATTAGCGCCATGAACTGTTCCCAGGTCATGTTGTATAACGGGACTTTCCCTGTGGCCTGGATCAAAGATCTCCACCAGGCTAAGGCTTCTCCTTTGAAAGACTGTGAGACAAACTTCACAATATCCCTATTATGGCACCCACTAATATCCACCACAGTATCCATTTCATCCATCCACGTCATGCAATCAACAGCTCCTTTTTCTCCATTGAAGTCTCTGGGTTTGCACGATACGAAGTATTTATAGGTGCAACCCCTATTACGAGGTTCTTGGTTCTGAACAACTCTTTGGGATGGATTACTCCTTTGATTCGAGGAGTGGTGAGAATTACTGTTGTGGGCAGTGTGGGTCCTGGAGGGTGTTCTAGTGTGTGATGCAGTATGGGTCCTCGTACGGGTACCACTTGATCCATGGTTTTGTCTATCCATAGCTCTATTAACCGCATTGTCTATCATAGCTTGCAACTCTGCACCTGCTACGTTAACTTGGGCATTTTCATTCACTATCCCTGGGTGACTGTTGACCTCGTTTGAGTCTGCCATGTATCTAGAACTGTCACATATCGACAACAATTTATTGGTGAGTTTATTATAGAATTGTCTTTTATGGAAATTTTATTAACCGTGGTAACATAGACCATATATGGTTAATTTATTACTCACATATATTTAGGATTTCTAATATAATTTATCCTAATTATAAAACAATAACAGTTTTATTAGCACATAAGGCCTAGTCACCAGGACAATTTAGATTATAAGCTATGATTTCAAAGAATCAAAGCATGAAGGTTTGAACAAAGTTCATTACCCTTATCAGACAGGGTCACAGACTAATACTGTCTTTTGTCTCATATGAAAACGAGAAGGGCCCGTAGGCATTCTATTACCAAAGGATGGTAAAAGAACTGATCATATTCATTAATGATTTAACCCATGATTCAGAGATCATTTATTTGGGTTTAGAATCTTTGAAAAGATCCATATATAATAATAATACGTGTTTTTAACGAATCATGTCTGCCAGGAGTGTTAACATGTTTTTCAGATGTTAACAGGGATTTGAATCTTTTTAACAAGTTTTACCATCTGGGCCAGGTCTTAAAATGACATGCAGGCTAGGTTATACTTTTTAAGATCCTTAATTAAATTAACATAGGCAGATAGATTTTTTTTTTTTTTTTTTTTAATAGGAATGATTCTGATTTATTTATTTCATATATAATTTAATTATGCATAATATAGCAAAGATGAAATTTTAATATCTTACATTCCATTAAAACTAAAAGTAGTACATTTTTGCCCTAAACGGGACTTTTCACATAAACACATGCCCACGCAGGAGCTATTCATAAAATACATGTCCTCACAGGGACGGTCTACAAACGTAAATGTCCACGCAGGGACTACTAGAGACAAGTCCACGTAGGGACTAAGTACAAGGATAGATGTCCACGTAGGGACTTGATTTAAACAAGGAATATATATTGGGATTTAACGATCCCTTTTCTTCTTTCCCTTCAGTAGGTTTGCCAAACCACTCATGAATCCCTCATTTTTCCTACGCTCCTTCTGGAGGTCTTTCTCAACCTTGTCCAGTCTTTGACGGAGATTCTCCTGCTCTGGTGGAGAAAACCGTGGTGGCTGGTACTGTGGTGGCGGCTGAGCCGGTACTTGATACCCTTGAGCTGGATGTCCCATTCCCCAAGGGGTTCCATATGGACCCTCAGGGTGTTGGGCATAGTAGTTTGCTGCCACTAGGTATGGGTCGGCCTCGGCATAGTTATAGTTATGGTATGATGGCGGTCCGTAAGGGTTGTAAGCTGCCGGAGCAGTATAAGCAGGGATTTGGTGGCCAAAACCCGGTGATGGCGGTGCAATAGGTGCTGAATTCACCTCCGAAACTGGAACTGAAGGTCCTCCCATATGTGGGCCTTCATATATAGGCGGGTAGTGGCTGCCGCTAGAGTGTTGAGGAGTGGTGATATGAACTCCCCCTGGTCGTACTGATATCCGCGCGCCAGTTCTCCTTCGTCTCGGCGGTTCTGGAGGCTCTACATAAACTGGCGGCGGTGGAGGCGGTGGCGTTTCTGCCACAAAACGTGGATCCCCAGAGGGATCTTGTTTCTGCTGTTGCTGCTGCGGGGTATGGTGAGACGGTGTATGGTGAGACGGTGTATGATGAGACGATGAGTGTTCAGATGGGGTATAATACCACTCACACCGTTCGAACCGTGCCATGTGACTATCCGGACCTTGGTATGGTGTTCCGTGAAAAGACGAACCATCTGAGATCACAAAAGGATGGTTCAAGGATCCGGTTGAAGCCTCGACGGGATCTGTGTCATCGTCCATATCTTGATCACCCGAAAAGTGATCCTCTGGTCCGAGTGGGTTAAAGCCCACTTGCTCTGGTAGGTACTCTGCTGGGTTAAACTGACCCTGAAAAACTGGAGTAGGGTCGCCAAAGGAACGTTGCGGGTTGTGGGGTTCGTTCTCTGACTGTGGCCCATAAGAGTCATGATATGGAGGTGTTGAGGTGTGCGAAAAAGATCGTCTGGCATCGTCTTCATAGGTCCTCCATAGTTCCCTCGTTTCGTCATTCCTTATAGAAGAAGTTCGTCGAAATGAAGGCCCTGCCTCATGGTCGTTAGGGGCGCTAGCTGGCTCCTTTCCTCGACCACCTCGTCTAAATCTTGGCGGCATTATTGTACCTATTAAAATACACAAGGTAATAACAAGGAAAATAAAGGACAAAAATTTAATTAAATAAAAATTTGAGCAATCTGGATTATTCCTAAGTTCTTTGTCTAGACTCGAAGATTTAGGAATGTGCAATTGTGTAACTGAGATTAAACACAAAAGACTAGTGTTTAATTCACTCAGTGTTGGCTCTGATAACAACCTGTCACACCCCGAATTTCCACGTGTCACCGGTGGGCCCGGTGGGGGAGTATCGTGACGTGGTTGGCAACATAATAGTCAAACAACACAATATTTAAATGCACAGCGGAAGCAAAGTATAGATTTAATTCAACCAAACGATATTGTAATATTAAGTATCACAAATAGTCGAATATAAATCCACAGGTAGATTAAATAAAAAGGAAACAATTGTTCAACAGTTTATGACATCCAAGCTGGCGAGACTTAATGTGGATGCTAGGAGACAAGCCAGCCTATTTCGCGTAGTACCTGCACTTAACCTTTTTAAGAAAAATACGTCAGTTTACACTGGTAAATACAATCAACCGACTCATTTTGAAAAGAGTTTAAGAAAATGCATTTAAGGCACAAGGCACAAATAATATTTTATAACTTGGGATACTTATCTAATATATAAACTTGTACAGGATTTACATGTTCCTTATGCGTTCAGTAGCCCGGATCGAGCCGGGTTAAAGATCAATTAACACACCACTTTAATTATGAGACACTGACAGGTGTACGCCTACACCTGAGTGCTAAGGTCGTGGCCATTTCGTAAAATGATGCCAGGGATATCCGGGACACGGTCATTAACCCCCCAAAGGCTTTAAGCAACAAAACAAATTAAACGGAGACATCTCAATCACTTAACCATAATAAGATTAAATATTCGACGCCCGACCAAGCGGTATTTTATATACCGTACCCCAAGCCCGTATAGGGAAATAAGTCAAAAGTATTTACCTGAGTAAGTATTGATCAAAAATCAGCGAGTGCGGGTATCTTTTACTGGTTCTCCTATTCTGGAACGAAGGTTTATAATAACCTATTAGAATCCTAACGGGTCTTTAGTCAAGCTCACGCTTAGACCGATTAGTTTTAAAGATACGGTTCGTACGCACGATTAAGCGAAGACCGGATATAATGTGATTTAGACCCGACAAGTTTGAAGACTTGCTTTATATGGGTATATGATACACATTCTGGATTTTGAGACAAACCGATAAGGTTTGACCCGTTTCGGCTAATTTATGTAAACTAGTTACATAAACCGAACCGAACGCGCATGAAGCGTAACGGGTATCCGTAAGAGTCCTAAACAGGTTTCCTAAGTTAACACGCCTTAATTAAGTTGTGATATCAGTAGAATATCACCCATGATGCCCAAAACGAGTTTAATCTCTTAATAAGCCTCGTAGGGGTATTTTGGTCATTTTAAAGATTATAAAACGAATTAATTAAGTTTCTGTGAACCGGGTCTGATTAAATCAGAAAAATGGTTTATTTTAACAGGTTATAACATTTGGTTATAAGTCTTATGAATCAAAATGGTTTTAAACTCAAACTACGCGTATAATACGCGTATAAAGCCGTTTTAAGCGACGTACGGTTTAAAATACGATTCTGAGTTTTCTGATTAAATAAACAGGCTCAAAACACTCTATTTAACTTTTAAAATCAGTAGCAATTGGATTGGCACCATTTGGACTTGTAAAACTCATTTTATGGCCGAAAAGGGCATATTCGGTATTTACCGAATTAAGGCGCTAATCCAAGCTTACGATCAGTTTAAAAATAATTAAAACTCTTCAAAAATCCCAAAATATTATTTAACATCAGTGAGGAAAAGTTTTGGTGCCGAAAATCGGGTTTAGATAGGCTATGCGCTAATCGCGCCGATTAATTAATAGAAAGCTTATTATTTACGCTAATGCGCATATCTCCTAATCTAGACCTCCGATTGACGTGAAAATTTACAGACATGATTAATAATCAGTAACTAAGATTATTTTATTTTCATATCTCCAAAAATCTCGTTTTATGATCATAAGGGCATTACGGTCAATATTTAGGCGATTAACGGAAACATCCGACGATTAGGGATTCGAGTGGTATAAACGCAGAGGCTTATACACACATGTAACTAGGTCCTAATGGAACCTTAAGGCATGTCTAAACTTATATAAATCGGGTCAGAACTGAGGTCAACGCAAAAGTCAAACTTTTGCGTCTCTCGGTTCCGAATCGGTTCAAAACAGCAAGTTGTCGAATCAAACAAGCCTAGACAAGTTTTTATACTTATTTTTAGGTTATACAAATGATAAAACAGATTACACACCTTTTACATGGTTAAATATGCGTTTAACGATTCTGTTGACTTTTTCTATACATGTTTGACTCGACAAACGACCTAGATAGATTAGGAATCAGTGAGTGCCCTTTTTGGGGTTTATTAACCATATAAATATCAACTTATAACAACCTTTGATTCGACTAAACTCTGGACCGATTTTGATTTATCGAGAAGTCAAACCGTAGTTACGACGGTTTGATTTCCAGGCCATAATCTAATCATAATTGAATTAGAGAAGGTTTAAGGTACTTACACACAACTAAGGGATGATGGGAAATGCTTGGGACTTGCTTGTATGCTCTGGAAAAGCTCAGAAGATGATATGTGCATGTATGTTGCAACTTTGTGATATTTATGAGCTTTTTTATCTTCTTAGATGATTGACACACAAGTCTAGGGGTGTTACATAACCTCCACAAATGTCCTACAAGCTATAAACCACCTTAGGGCAGCCCAAGGTTTCGTAAAAATGAAATTGGAGTCGGATACATGCATCTACAGGCTGCTGTCAAAATTTTCGCAACTGGGCACCCCATACGCATCGTAGGCATTTAAGCCCTACGATGCGCAGGGCATCATACGATGCGCAGCAACAAACCCCCTACGATGCGCAAGCCTACAATCTGATTTCTTAAATTTGCAATTTAGTCCCTGGTCCCTTGAAACATCGCTTTCCCTCTGAATCTTGCATGTTAAGACTTTGTAATTTATATATGGGGCTTTAATACTTATACCCACTTTGTTAAGTCCTCGGGTAACTTTGTGATCACCCGAAAAGCCCTAACTTTCAATGTTAACGATTATAACCCTTGCACACGAATTTTATCACAACTTGCTCATACGATAACGAAACTTCATGAAATTTTTGTGGTACATTCTAGTGAGCATAATTAATCGTTACAAAGCTTCGGGTTTGTCAAAAGGTCACTCAGAGGTATAACTTAAACATGTTGGCACATTTAACCCCTGTAGATTGTAATCTCTCACTTTCTTCCACAATTCGCTTCGTATGATCCATGATCTATTCGTTTAAGGTTATAAACATCGTGTAGGGTTATTGCAAAGTACATTTATTTATTGTTGACACTTTGAACCCTTATATTTACACAGTTTCACTGTTCGTCAACTTTAGTCCTTCAAGACTATTCTTTCACACGTTCAAACCTATGACACGTGTCAACCCATTATAGGACGTAAATTTTCGAGGTGTTACAATCAATGCGCATGTGCATTGACTACCGTGAATTAAACAAGGTTACGATTAAGAATCGGTACCCATTACCGAGAATCGATGATCTGTTTGATCAGCTACAAGGAGCTCAATTTTTCTCTAAAATTGATTTAAGATCAGGATATCATCAATTAAAGGTACAGGAAGAGGATATTCCTAAAACAGCTTTTAGAACAAGGTATGGTCATTATGAATTCACAGTCATGCCATTTGGTTTAACCAATGCCCCAGCTGCATTTATGGACATGATGAACCGAATATGTAAGCCATATTTGGATAAATTCTTAATTGTCTTCATAGATGATATTCTAATTTATTCTAAGAATGAAGAGGATCATGCAAGACATTTGCACGCACTTTTAAGTTTGTTAAGAAAGGAAAAACTTTATGCTAAATTCAATAAGTGCGAATTTTGGTTAGAACAGGTACAATTCCTTGGACACCTAGTTAATCATGAAGGAATTCATGTAGATCCAACAAAGATTGAGGCAATTACTAAATGGAACACCCCTGAGTCACCAACTGAGGTTAGAAGTTTCTTAGGATTGGCCGGTTATTATAGAAGATTTATTCAAGATTTTTCTAGAATAGCCATTCCTTTAACTAAGTTAACCTGTAAATCTGTTAAGTTTGAATGGGGACTAAAACAAGAAGAAGCCTTTAGAATTCTTAAGCAAAGATTAACCCATACACCTATACTAGCATTACCAGAAGGAGCTGAAGATTTTATAGTTTATTGTGATGCTTCTAAATTAGGTTATGGATGTGTGTTGATGCAACGACAAAAGGTTATAGCTTATGCATCTAGACAACTTAAGAATCATGAAGAGAATTATTCAACCCATGATTTGGAATTAGGAGCTATAATTTTTGCTCTTAAAATTTGGTGACATTACCTTTATGGTAATAAGTTTATTGTATTTACCGATCATAAGAGTCTAAGGTATGTTTTCAAGCAAAAAGAGTTGAATATGAGGCAAAGACGCTGGATGGAATTTCTTAGTGACTATGATTGTGATATCCTGTATCATGAAGGAAAAGCAAATGTAGTGGCAGATGCTTTAAGCCGAAAATATCATGAAAAGCCAAAAAAGGGTACGTTCTCTTAAATTAAATCTGCAAGTAGATTTAAATGATCAGATAAGAGAAGCACAAGAATCAGTAATCAAGAAAGATACTGAAAAGTTAAAAGGTATGTTGAAAGAATTAAAACAAGGAATAGATGGAATTTGGAGATTTCATGAAAAGAGAATATGGATACCTAAATTAGGAAATCTACGTCATCGTATATTAGAAGAAGCTCATAAGTCTAAGTATACGATGCATCCAGGAAGTGATAAAATGTATCAGGATTTAAGGAAAAATTTCTGGTGGATAGGAATGAAAAAGGACATAGCAGTCTATGTTTCTAAATGTTTAACTTGTTCACAAGTTAAACTTGAACATCAGAAACCCTCAGGTTTGTTACAACAATTAGAAATGCCAATTTGGAAATGAGAATTAATAACAATGGATTTTGTTACTAAATTACCCAAAACTAGGAAAGGAAATGATACAATCTGGGTGATTGTAGATAGACTAACTAAGTCAGCTCATTTTCTACCAATGAAAGAAACAATTAGTATGGAACAATTATCTAAATTGTATGTAAATGAAATTGTTTCTTTACATGGCATTCATTTATCAATTGTTTCTGATAGAGATAGTCGCTTTACATCTCATTTTTGGTCAAGTTTCCAAAAGGCAATGGGAACCAAGTTAAAGCTAAGCACAGCTTATCATCCACAAACAGATGGACAAAGTGAAAGGACAATTAAAACAATGGAGGACATGCTTAGAGCTTGTGTAATTGATTTTGGAGGTAATTGGGACGATCACTTACCTTTAATAGAACTTTCTTATAATAATATTTATCACACAAGTATCAATGCTGCACCATTTGAAGCACTTTATGGAAGAAAATGTCGAACCCCAGTCTGTTTGGCAGAAATTGGGGAAAAGCAATTATCTGGACCAGAGATAGTGCAAGAAACAACTGATAAAAATTATTCAAGTCAAGGAACGACTGAAAGCAGCACGTGATAGACAGAAAAGTTATGCTAATAACAGGCGAAAACCATTGGAATTTCAAGTAGGAGATAAAGTATTGTTAAAAGTCTCTCCTTGGAAAGGAGTGGTAAGATTTATCAAACGGGGAAAGCTAAGTCCCAGGTATGTTGGACCTTTCAAGATTATTAGAAAAATAGGACCGGTAGCCTATCAGCTACAAATGCCAGAGGAAATGGCAGGAATACATGATGTGTTTCATGTATCTAATCTTAAAAAGTGTTTAGCTGATGAATCATTGATAGTACCTCTTAAGGATATAGAGGTAAATGAACAACTCAAGTTTGTAGAAAAACCTCTACAAATTGAAGACAGGAAAGTCAAGAATCTCAAGCATAAGAGACTAGTTCTAGTCAAAGTGAAGTGGGACTCCAAAAGAGGACCTGAATACACATGGGAGCTTGAGTCAGAAATACAAAGGAAATACCCGCATTTGTTTCAGTAGATCTCGAGGACGAGCTCTAAAATAAGGTGGGGAGAATGTAACAACCCTCGGTAAAACCAACACCCTTATAATATTTCCGACACCCTATTATATCTTAAAATATTCTAATGTGTCTTATAATACACCTCGTATGTGAAAACCGAGCCCAAAATATGTTATAGTTATAAAATAAATTAAAAATATGAAAATGTAAGTTGAGGCGGGCCGCGTAGGACCTCACCTCAAGCTTACGCGGGCCGCGACAGATCATGAAACGCGGAATCATCCGGTGCTGACACGTGTCAACATCGTGGCGAGTCTAGTAGCTGACCCAGCTAAGCTATATGTTGACCGCTTGTTGACGCGAGCCGCGTAAGGCTTAGCCTTACTTTACGCGAGCCGCGTAAGGACCAGATTACACAACTATATATAGCAGGCATCAGTTTACGTTTTCCGTCGCTCATTTCTTTCTTTCAATCTCGAATTTCTGTAGTAGAGACATAATACTCGGGTATTATACCCCCTAATTAGCGAGGTTCTGCTCCGTTGTAAGTATTATAACCCTAGTTTCATAATAGTTACGCTGCCCGATTGATTTAGGATTCCGTAACAACTGTCGTGGTTTTGCCCGACGTAGTTGTTGGAATGCCGTCTCGGGGAGGGTATCATTAATATTTTCAAAGGGTTATGATACTAACCAATGTACATTTGTATAAATTATAGATTATACACAGGAAACCCTTACGAAAAGCCTAAGATAACAATGTGAGTTTATCCTCTTTTTGTTAATGTTTTTGGAATGTTTTACAAAACCTTAATTATTTTACAATGTGATTAAGCGGTGATTGAGTCTTTGTAGTCTTCAATTACTGCCAGTATGTTGGGGTTTTGTATACAAAATTTGTACTACCTGCGAGTAGTAAGTCGAGTATGACAGTACGTTACCATTGGACAATGTGTTAGCCAATGTGTAATATGACCCACAAGTCAGGGGATTGATAGTACCAAATGGAGTAATTGTGTAGACATAAACATTGTAATCGTCCTCGATATTGTTTTAATCATTAAAATGTTTCTTGATTAAATTGGGATTTACTCACCAGTATTTCCGACTGACAAATGTTTTAAAACGCGTTTCAGGTAACCCAATGTGACAGCCAATTAGTGAAAAGCCAACTGGAGAGCACTGAAGGCTTGGGAAAAATGTGGCTATAAAAGTTATCTAATAAACGATGTTTTAAATTCAATAAAATAGGGTTTGTCCCTATAAATGTATTGTAATAAGAAACTTGGGTTTTGCCCATGTTATTATTAATATAAAAGAAGGTGGTTTTACTCTGATAAACATTTCCTAACTACGGTCCTGATAGTAATGGGTATACTAAGATATTCTTGGAATATGCTAGAATAGTACCAACTCTTCCTTCACCAGAACCAGTGTTAATTTTTCGTTATATTTGGGGATTAATTGGAGAGATTAGACACATAGTCAAGGTAGCTAGACCTCAAAATATAGAAGAAGCTGTAGAATTAACAAATACCTTGGCTGATGAATTAGTTCGTACTAGAGAAGAGGATCAGAGGAGGAACTTATCCCAAAGGATTACACAAGAATTCCGTTCCGGAAATCGTAGGAATATGGGTTCTACCTCTGCACCCTACTGCAAGGTCTGTAAGAAAAAGCATTCGGGAAAATGCTCCAATCTCTGCAATTATTGTAAGATGCCAGGACAGAAGGAAGAAAATTGCAAGAGAAAGTCCAGTTTAAGTTGTTTAAGTGTTTAACATATGCTATTAGAAATTATTAATTTTATTCTTGAATATTAAGTATCTATCTACTATAATAAAAGAAACCAAGTTTTGGACACGTGTCATTTATAGAAGGCATCCTCAAATCTATACTTATCTTATATTAACTAATAAATAAATAAATAATAAATAATAAATTAATATTAAATCTTATCATACTTTGATAAAATATTATCCTCAAATCTAAATTTTTAATTATTAAATTGTTAGTTTAATATATTTTTAACAAAATTATATTTATTCAACTCGTGTAAAACGCGGGGTTTTTAAAAATATAACTTTTTTTATTATTTACTATACAAAGTTACATTTATATAACACGTGTAATAGACGAAGTTTTTAAAGATATAACTTTTTATCATTTGCTATGTAAAATTAGATTTATTCAACACGTGTAATACACAAGGTTTTTAAGGATACAATTTTTTTATTATTTGGTAGATTTTTCAACCCGACTATACACGGGTTTTTTTAAAGATACGACATTTTTAGTATTTAATATACAAAATTACATTTATTTACTATGTGTAATACACATGGTTTTTAAAGATATAACTCCTTTTTAGATCTATTCAACACGTGTAACATACGGGGTTTTTAAGGATGTAATATTTTTATTATTTGGTAGATTTATTCAACTTGATTATACACGGGTTTTTTTAAAAGATACGACGTTTTTAGTATTTAGTATACAGAATTACATTTATTTAATCTGTGTAATACACATGGTTTTTAAAGATATAACTATTTTTATTATTTGATATATAAATTACATTTATTTAACCTGTATAATATACGGGGTTCATAAAAATATAACGTTTTATTATTTAATATATAAAATTACATTTATTCAACCCGTGTAATACACGAGGTTCTAACCTAGTTCATAATAAAAACATTAACATGTCTATTTATAATTAAAATGATTTATCTATAAAATTAAATGATCAGAAAAGTACTATAATAGAAAATGTCTTAATAAACACTTTGGATAAACATAAAACATATTAGAAGGTTAGATTTATATGAATAATATTAATTAAAAGAGTCAAATATAATAACTCAAACGTAAACATCTAAAAAGATTCTTAAATTTTGTATTATACTTTATATTTTTTAATTTTACATAATTTTGTTCCAAAACCAAAAAACCTAACCGAACCGTTGATAAAACCTAAAAAACCAAAACTAAACGGTTTTTAAAAACCGAAACTAAACGGTTTTTAAAAACCGAAAACCGAACTTTCAACTACGGTTTCGATTTTACCCAAAAATCATACTGAACCATGCATATCCTAACATCATCCGTGTAAACAAAATGAGACCAAACCAGACCATAACTTTTACATTGAATCCCTTCCTTCAATCCAATCGAACACACCTTCTTTATACCCCGGATAAGGCCTCATCAATTAGACTAAAGGGTTTTGCGATTTGGTCCTTTAAATATGTGATGCTTCACGTTTGACCCTCTATAACAATTAAAAATTTTCTAAACTAATATAAATTTTAATCAGCTTAGTCATCAAAATCTTAAGCGATGTAATGTTTTATTTAAGTTATGTATTGTTGATTTTTGTTTTTTAGAAAAAGGGGAGGGTCTTCCTCCACACTCTTAGCCCATCCATTGGGGTTTATCCTCACATCTAATGACGTGATTGCCTACGTAACAGATCATTCTTAAAGAACTACCCTCCTCCACACCTTAGAGCATTGGCATCCCTTCTATCTCTTTTACCCTATAATTTCACTAAAAACAACTACATTTTCTCTCTCATTTCAATTAAATAATGTTTTTTTATACTTTTATCATTACATTTTCTCTCTCCTCCACTCACAACAACTTTCAAAATATATTAAAAAAATTATAGAGGGTGAATAGTGTACCCTAAAATTTACAGATGAACAGTAATGTTTTCTCTCTCCTCTACTTTATACTCATTTTCAGGCGTTGTATTTATGTTCAAAATTGACGAGTTTTGTACTTTATATTTTCAAATCATACACGTTTTGTCCTTTAGGCCTAACACAGTTAGTTTTTTCAGTTAAATTTGGTCATGTGCTTTGCACATGAGGACATTTTTTGTCAATTCATATTTGCAGGAACTAATTGTGTAGATAATATAAATAACCAACCATTTTAATGATTTTAATAATTAAAACAAAAATGAATCCTCTTTCCGATCGACAGAATGGGGAACAACAATAGTTGACAGAGAGAGACGGTAGTGGTTGTTCTTCCGCTGAGACCCACCACCAGCGACGATTCCAGCGACGTGCTCACACACACACACAAACATACACACTCTCCATCTACTCTCTCTACTATCTCTGTATCTCTCTCTCTATCCCTCTATCTCTCTCTCTCTTGCACCACCACCCTCACACCAGCCCTACCACCGCACGACCCCAACACCACCCCCACACACCAACTTTCACACCATGAGGAGCCGTGGTCTTATTTCCGATTCAAATCCAACAACATACAAATCTCCGATTCAAATCCAACAATCAAATCCACGGCGGTCCAATTTCCATAGTGGTCTGGCACCACCGTCGTACTGGTCGATTTGTACACATTTTCACCCAATATTTCAGCCAAAGCTTGATCAAGATTCAAAACAGAACACATGGAAGCATCAAATTACACAAGTTGTGTGTTTAGGATTTTTGAATTCTAGGGTTTTGGTTTTGGTTTTGGGGTAGCGGCGCAGCTTGTTGCTCGCTTACCGGCTATCTTGGTGTAATTTGTTTGACCTTATATATAAATTAATTAACATTAAAAAAAAGGAATTGTATGTGAATATATAGATGGGGGTTTGGGGATATGAGATCGGCTGAGTCGTATATAGACTGAAATTGTAAAGGTGGAGTTATGGGGCCGGTGACATCTTTTAGGTTCGGTTTCCAGTGCCACATTGGAGAACGACATTTCTATTAAACCCGTGCTGTTGTGATGGTCTGGTGGAACTGTGGTGGACGAAGGAGTGTGATGGTGGAATGAGGCTATGGTGGTGGAATGTACAAAGAACGATAGAGATAAAATTTGTTAGAGAGAGAAAGAGATAAGATATAATTATATATTGCTATATAATAAATTATTTATTTTCTGTAAGATTATTTTAAATAATATGGTAAAAAGATAAAAATGCCCTCATGTGCAGCTATGTAATAAATTATTTATTTTATGTAAAATCTATTATTATAAATAATATGGTAAAAGGACAAAAATACCCTCATATATAATACACAAGACCAGATTTAACCAAAAATATTAACTAAGTTAGGCCTAAAGAACAAACGTATATGATTTGAAAACATAAAGTACAAAAACTTGTCAATTTTAAAGATAAAAGACAACACCTTTAAAAATATAAATTACAAAACTTGTAAATTTTAAACAATAAAAGACAATTTTGAAAATAGGTATAAAGAGGATCTAATAAATAATAATTCGAAAGTCGGTCGCCTTCAGATTTAAATCCTGTAATATCAAGATACAAATTCTAGGGTTTCCAACTTTTCACAATCGCACAATCATGGACCTATTACAGACATACAAAGACTCCGGCAACAGCGACGGCGAAGACCACCGTACGTCCGACCAATCCTCACCGGACTCCTCCCCTCCCCGCCTCTCAATCGTCCCCAAATCCGCCGCCCCAAAAGTCGACGACACCATGCTTTCTCTCACCGTTGCCGCTGCAATCACCAACAAAACCCTAACCAAACCACTGGACCCCACACAACACGTCGTAGAATTCAACCCGACCTATGACCAACTCTGGGCTCCGATCCAAGGCCCCGCTCATCCCTACGCTAAAGACGGCATCGCTCAAGGTATGCGTAATCACAAATTAGGGTTTGTAGAAAACGCCTCAATTGAACCGTTTGTGTTTGATGAACAATATAATACTTTTTATAAATACGGTTATGCTGCCGATCCCTCCGCTTCCGCTGGGTTTAATTACGTTGGTGATATGGATAGTTTGAACGGGAACGACGGCGTTTCGGTTTATAATATTCCACAGCATGAGCAGAAGAAGCGGAAGCTTGAGAATAAGATGGAAGCTTTGGACAGGGAGAGATTGGATGAGGAGGCGAACGGTGCGGTGGATCCCGAGGAGGTGGCGAATCCGGCTACGGATGCGTGGTTGCGGAAGAATCGGAAGAGTCCGTGGGCGGGGAAGAAAGAAGGATTGCAGGAGGAATTGAGTGAGGAACAGAAGAAGTATGCGGAAGAGTACGCGAAAAAGAAAGGGGAGGAGCGAGACGGGGTTAAGGATAAGGGAGAGGCGGTTACGGACAAGAGTACGTTCCATGGGAAAGAGGAGAAGGATTATCAAGGACGGTCGTGGATTGCGCCGCCAAAGGATGCGAAGGCGACGAATGATCATTGTTATATACCGAAGAGATTGGTGCATACGTGGAGTGGACATACAAAGGGGGTTTCGGCGATTAGGTTTTTCCCGAAGCATGGGCATTTGATTTTGTCGGCTGGGATGGATAACAAGGTGAAGATTTGGGATGTGTATAACTCGGGTAAGTGTATGAGGACTTATATGGGGCATTCGAAGGCGGTGAGGGATATATCATTTTGTAATGACGGGACGAAGTTTTTGACTGCGGGGTATGATAAGAATATTAAGTATTGGGATACGGAAACGGGGCAGGTGATATCCACGTTTTCGACGGGGAAGATACCGTATGTGGTTAAGTTGAATCCGGATGATGATAAGCAGAATATTCTTTTGGCGGGTATGAGTGATAAGAAGATTGTTCAGTGGGATGTGAATACGGGGCAGATTACTCAGGAGTATGACCAACATCTTGGCGCTGTGAATACAATAACGTTTGTTGATAATAACAGACGGTTTGTCACTTCAAGCGATGATAAGTCTCTTCGTGTATGGGAGTTTGGTATCCCAGTTGTTATAAAGTATATAAGTGAACCGCATATGCATTCGATGCCGGCGATTTCACTTCATCCTAACGGGAACTGGTTGGCAGCACAGAGTTTGGATAATCAGATTCTGATTTATAGCACTAGGGAGAGGTTTCAGCTGAATAAGAAAAAGAGGTTTGCTGGGCATATTGTTGCCGGTTATGCTTGTCAAGTGAATTTTTCACCGGATGGTAGGTTTGTTATGTCAGGGGATGGTGAAGGTAAATGCTGGTTTTGGGATTGGAAAAGTTGCAAAGTGTTTAGAACGTTGAAGTGTCATAATGGAGTGTGTATTGGTGCTGAGTGGCATCCTTTGGAGCAAAGTAAAGTTGCAACATGTGGTTGGGATGGCTTAATCAAGTATTGGTCAGTATCTTTATTCTCCATAGAATATATAAAAAATTATAATTATACTTGTTTAATTTACAAACATAGAATATATAAAAAATTGACATAGGCCATAAAGGCTCAGCCGTGGAGAGACCATTAGAGAGATCACAACAACCTGTTTACTTTTTCTCTTGAAGAAACCTGCAAATATAAAATTAGAATAGCTGTCAAAATTTGTATATACACCATGTAACAAAAATCTAACTCTTGTGTTATGTATTTATGGGTTGCAGGGACTAGTTCTTGGGCAATCTACTGCTAGCGAATGTCATGCCAACTAAACGTATAGTATAAGATGGTTAGAGCTTACAAACTTACTGGCATGATCAGAAATCCAAAGGTATCGTGAGGCACAATGATGGGTTTACTGCAAAACGGAGATTGTTTTATGCATCCAAGTTGTATCGTTACTTGTATTTTACTTCAACTGCCATCGTGTATTGTATGGTTTTTCTAAATTAAGGGGAATGGTTTTGAGATCATGTTTAATTGCGTTGGACCGTATGTTAATGATAGTGCTTGTACTTTATGGCCCTAGTTAAGAGACTGTGTCTGCACCAAAAAAAGGATTTGTTGGACGTTACTTTAACAAGTTGTTTCTTGATTACTGGTTTTAGCTCTGTTATTCTATTACGTTTGCTGGTTCAAGATCAAAAGTAGTAAGAGTTCGTGTTTTCACTTTTCCAGTTTTATTTTTCTTCTATTTTTATATGATATTGCATTGAATTTTGTCAATGCACATCAGACCACCCGTAGTGGCAGGGGCGTAGCTTTCAGGGGGGACCCCTCGAACTTTTCGTTCAGTAATGGTACGTATGTATGTTTCCTATAGAATTTTTTAGATATATACGTTTTTGACCCCCCGGTGACTTATATAGAATTTTTAGGTTCGGTGACTTCCGACCCCCCGGTGGAAATTTTCAAGCTTCACCACTGCGTAGTGGCCCAATTTTTGGGCTTTTTCTCTGAAATCCATGCCCCAAAACGCCGCCGCCACCGCCCCCTTGGGCGTTTTCAGAAAATGGGGGGAAGGCTTTGTGTAAAGAACGGCGGTGCAATGTTTCTCCAGTATTGTTTGACCAATCAGAAGCTTCCAAGTGTTATTTTTTGTGTTATTTTTTTAAAAGATAATAATTGGGTAATCATTGATGGGGCATTATTGAGCATTAACCAACTACACCCATATGTGAAAAACGCCCCATAATGCCCCTTTGCTAACTGGGATGACACGTGTCGCACAACGCCCATGGGTGGGGGCATTATTCATGTGTACCACTACACATGGTCTCAGGTTCTTGATAGGATTTGCAGTAACTTTTTGTCCTTAATTTGACTTTTTAGGTATAATCTTACCAGGACCTTCAAGCTTGAACAGAACCCTTGAGGTCATTTATGTTGCAGTTTTTGGAGTATGCAGTGATGGTTTTGAGCAAAACCCTTGAGGTCATTTATGTTGCGGTTTTTGGAGTATGCAGTGATGGTTTACTGCTTGCTTGATTGGTGCTTGTGAGTGATAGAATTCTATCACTAGTGACCACCCCCCCTCCCCTTATTCGACCCATTTCACACACATACAGTTATACTGTTCTGTGTTTTTTTTAATGATTTAATAAGATGGCAATATTTGAGAGAGGAGGGAGAAGGAACCGTCCATGTTGATAATGGGATGAGGTCGAGTTGTGAGTTGAGTGGAGAACTTTGAAGAATTGTGTCAAAATAGAACAAGTAGAGGGGACTTCTGTTTGATCCTTGCAAAGATTTAAGGGTGCACCCGATGCTTTGGTTTAGCTCTTGCATTCACTCAGGGTCTGGGGAGGGGGTGGGATCGCTTCTTTATCTGATGTACGCCGCCCTACCCTACGCTTTGTGCAGGAGGTTGTATCCCACGGCTAGAACCCATGACCTCAAGGTTCATAAAATGGCATGTTTGATTCTTGTAAAGATACAATTTTGGAAAATAAACGAGTCGGTCAAAGTAGAAAATTGATTAGAAAAGCGGAAGAGGATGTTCTTGGAATGGATCGGATAACATTATTAGGTTGGTTCTTGGGTCTCAAGGAAGCATCAAAATACCAAAGGTTACTTCTGACTTCCTGGCATAGAATTAGCCAATTATGTTATGGTTCTTGCATGGTGAAACGATGCTACCTATTTATTACTTCTTATATCTTAGAATTGCTATAAATGGTCCTTAGACATTTAGCTATATGTAATTATCAAGATAATAATGTATGTTGGACTCCGAAGATAATTGTCATAGAATGGCTTGTAAGACGCCAATTTATTGTTTAGACAATTAGACATTTTTTGCAAGGAGATCCAGGACACTCATCTTCTCCATCACTTGAATCATCACTACCAACCAATCATGTTATACCACCTCATCTCTTTGAATCACGAGTTCATAAGATCAAAGGGGTTATGGCGGTGTTCTAGCCATCCCTTGAACCCCTTACAATTAAATTAAAAAAAATCAAATCCACCAATCACTATCTTACTTTTGTTAAAATATTTCGGGTTTGTGAACCCACAAAAGCCACCATCCCAAGTGATCACTTGAGTAGTGGCGGTGTTCTAGTTGAACCCATAGCTCACTCCATCACGGGAGTCCCCCGTCCCCCAACACTAGTAAAAATTGGTTAAGAGACGGAATATGTTTTAGAATGAGATGTGAATTTTAGATGTTGATGAAGATCGTTATTTTGACCAATTAGATGGTCAGTTTAGTCTTAAATTTGTTTATTTGAAGGTGTTAAGTTTTTAATGGTGAAATTGATAGTAGAAGAAGATCAACGTTTTGAAAACCTAAAGAATTAGTTAATTGGGTATTTGACCTGTCAATATTGTATAATATCAACCAATGAAACATGATTAGGTACATCATTAATTGATTAGTGATTTAAGGATGTACAGTAAATACAAAGGACATCAATAAGAACAGAATGTACTAGCAATTGAATTCAAAGATTCATAATTACTATAGCTAAAAGGATTGTGGAGGGAATCCTGGCCCAGTACCCTTTTTGGGTACTCATCATCCCACCCCGCAAGGGTTATGATACCAGCAAATAGCCTCGGTTGCTACCTCCATGATATGGGCACCACAACAGTCGAACCTGCGTCACTACAACTTCTCATTTCAGCGTGACTTTCATTGGCTGCAGGTACCACTGGGATATAAGCCAACTGGTACAATTACTATATAGCTAAGGCGAGCACATAAAAAAGTTATACAACTTATTTTTATAAAATGGTCACCAAAAACAAACGATGATGTAAGTGGCCTGATTAGAAAGAGAAAATATTGATTAATATAATGTCACGGGACAAATGTCCAAAATTACTCCGTGACAATACACACCCATCAAATTTTTATTTCTCATCAAGCAGTTGACAAGAAGCTACACCAAGACATTTGGTGAAAAGCATGGATTATTTTTTTCCCTTTTAAGGGGTCAAAACATTTCTACCCATTTAGCAATTGCACCACTGTTAATCCGGCCTATACAAATGTATATACATCTAAAAACTCCACTTTTACCATAATGCTTCTACAACTAAACCAAGCTTAGCACTAGAACTGCGCCTAGCTCTTCGGAGATGAGGTGGATTCTTTCTCTTTGGCTTTCTTGAACTCTTCTACAAGAAGTTCACAAACTTTAGCCCTTAAGTTGGATGCTTCTTGAGGCCGAAACCATT
The DNA here is from genome assembly GCA_030545235.1 of Helianthus tuberosus. NCBI lineage: Eukaryota > Viridiplantae > Streptophyta > Magnoliopsida > Asterales > Asteraceae > Helianthus > Helianthus tuberosus. The sequence continues at coordinate 148,812,101 of CM060417.1, read as the reverse complement.
GTTTGCTAAACTGATAATAACATACATTCATTGGCAAGTGAATTTGAAATAAAATATATCGACTATAAATCAAGTAAAAAAGGTCAACCATGTATAGAAATTACCATTGATAAGTCTTTCTTTCTGAACCTCACTGGAGCTTCTTTGATGAAACGCTCCATATAAAGCAGAACAAAGAGTCCAGTCATAGTCGTTCTTCTGTTGTGGAACCTGATAAAAGAATACTCTGATGAAATAACTAAGAACACTTAGAATGTAAACATGCAAGCTATGAATATGTTTACCGTAACCCTTTTGTGATCCACTCGAAAGTCATCATTTTCGCAGATTTCATCTGTAGTGGGTGGGTCTACAGGAGTCTTTGATTTTCTTAGATAGCTCCACTCTTCTTTAAGAAATCTAGAATTTGAATATTTATAGAGCAAAAAGAAGTTAATTGAAAGTTGTAAGAACATGTCATATTGATGTCATTCTAGAATAGGAAAACTCCATTGAAAAAGATTGGGTGACGATTGTGAAATGATTTCCAACAGCATGTATTTTCCAGTAGTCATGATATCTATATTCATGCAAGTTTTTGTTGACAGTTATATATTCTACCTTTTGATATTATCACAAAGTGTCCTGCTGTCGTGTAGTCCAAGTGAGTCCAGATGAAGCAAAATCGGGCTTAGTTCATCTTCTGCGCTAGGGAGACAAATTATCACCAGGCTCCAATGAGCACTGCCAAATTTCAGGAAACATTTAGTAGAAACACACACATATATGTATGGCATATGGTATGTATAATAACTACATCACACACTTTTTGAGCATTTAACATATCCACTTTACAACAATAAAAACATTCAACATTCAAGCACTGGCAATCACATCAATTATGCTATAATTGTTAATAATCCTATTAGAACAATCACATCAATTATGCTATAATTGTTAATCCTATTAGAAAAATGACAATTGGCACCTTTTGAATTTCAGTAATGAGAAATCATGAATGCTTGATACGAGTTCAAAAGCTTACCTTTCATGTACAGGCAGAAGAATGTATGCTTTCTCAGATAAGCTAACACCTTTCCACCACTTTCTGAACTTGCGAAACGAATCTTCCTCGTAGCTCAGCTACCAAAAAAAAAAAAAAATTAGTTATTCGCCATTTATAAAAAGGTTGAAGTGAAGAAGTACAAAATCATGCATTGAGAGGAACCAAGATGGAAAAGAGCATACCTTTTCCAGTTTGTTATAAAAATATGTGTTGAAGATATGAAAATGGCATGTTGCACTATCAAAGGAAGATGACTGCTGCTGAAGATATCTACTCAAAAGAAAATAAAAGGAATCCGACATATACAAGATTAAATTAAAAAAAAAAAAGAGAGAAGACCTTGCAGAGAACAGAAAAAAAAAAAGCACTAACCGGATATAAAAATTCATAATAATGGATGAAATGCACGCTTCAGGTGCAAGGCATTCCATGTGAGCATAATCAACTTCAACAGCATCCGGGTCATCCCTTGATGGGTAGTAGATTTTAACATCTTTCATGCTGAATTTGAATATGCCGAATTAAAACATTTTAGCAATCTTGTATCATTAAGCATAAGCAAATAAATGGAAGAAACCAATAAGACCTACCCTGGATCCAAATTTAACATAAATTTCTGAGTCTCTGTCTCCTCATCCACTAAACGGTTAGCCCGTGCCTGTTGAAAAAAAGAAAACGGTAGAAATTAAAAGCAGGAAAATCACCACATATCACAGAGTCTGTTTATTCGAATGCTAAAGTAGCCACCCCATATGAAACTAACGTCTCATATAATTATGCACATAAGCAATGGAAGTAACTTACAGATCTAGGCCTCAAATTCCTCGAGGGTGGATCATGAGGAGACTTTGGCCTGCCAAAGGAATAGATTATAACTTAAGGATACACAAGAACCAGTTATAAGCTAAAACAGATCAAGAGAAAGATACTTGAAGGGGATAATAACATATTTCAAAAATATTTATTTTGGAGACAAGTCTTCTTACTCTGAGAAAGATGTAGGATCGCCATCTTCGTTTTCATCATTGGAGTTCATTGGTTTCTTACCATCTACTACAGAAGTCTTCATGGATCGTGAAGAAGATAAAACCTTCCTGGATTTACCCTTACCCAAAGGTCCCGAAAGTTGACTCTTTAATTTGCGCCCACCACAACGATTGATGTAAGTCAAATCTTTTTCGAATGCACAGACAGTCCTAGAATCTTCTTGCTAATCAACAAACAAATACATGTGTGTGTACTCCGCCAGAGAAAAAGGGAAAAAAGTAATGACTCAAGTGTAACAGAGAATCATACCTCTTCCTCCATCTTTTTGCCAAAAATTTTGGCAAACTTTGATGCGGATTTCTTTTTGCCATGTGAAGCACCTACAGAAAAAAATTCAACTGATTGCACACAAACAAAACAGACAATGCAATACTCCCAAATCAGAAATTCTATCTACATGTCTCTTAATTGCGTGTTATGATCCGAACATCAACAAAGCCTGATCATCTAGGCACAAGAATATATAAATACACATCAACGTTAACAAAACCGTGCGATTAATCTTACCGTCATCACTATGATCAGAAAGCTGTATTGTCTCATCACATCCATTCTCCGCCTGTTAAGAAAATACAACAGCCCAAAGAATACATATATTATCAAGCCGCTATTGCAATGTATATATGGCCATGCTAAAATTATATTATAATGCCTTTAAAACATCAACTAGCAAGCACAGCATATTGACAGTAAAACTAAAATTCCCCTCTTACAAAACGTAACCCTTACCCCCCCCCCCCCCCCCCCCCCCCAAATCTCCCAATTTATCCCTAATTGATAGGAAGACAATACAAGCACTAAAACACATAATCATCATCAATCAATCCTATTTCATAACATCTATAAGCAATGCATAAAATCTAAGATTCCACACAGAGCCAAACCTTCTCTAACTGAAGTTTCTTCCTCCGTTCGAGTTCATATTCATGTCTTCTTAAATTCGCCTTGTACTTTTCACCTCCATCAGGCAACCTAACACCTATCGTCTGCAAACCTATCTTGATCCTTTCAATAATCGCCGCAATTTCACGGTCCGATTTCTCCATAAGTTCCAAATCCTCCGTTTTATTCTCCTGCGCGTCTACTCCACCACCGTCACTATCGGAATTCTTCTCCGATGTATGTTCTGCCGTACGATCGTCATCGCCGGAAGCGGTAGGTTTTAAGTCCTCGTAGGGTTTCTTTCGCTTGATTCCGTTGCAAGTGGTTTCTGCTTCGATGTCCATACATAAAATGTAAGTGAAATTGATGGTGATTGTGGCCGGTAAAGTGATCGGAGATGAGGGATTGAGTGAGGGAGACGACGGCGACCGGAGTAATGGAGTTCAGGGTGTGATGCTACCCACCACCATGTGTGCGCCGTGAAGAGAAAGGGAAGTGTTTGGAAATCACGATTTAAGTGTGTCGCAATTTGGGTGAACTTTTTGTTTTTATAAAATATGTGGGTGAACTTTTTGTTTTTATAAAATATGTGGGTGAACTTTATTTTTTTTGTATAAAATATGTTTATTCATAGCAAGGATTAGCTCGGTGCCATACTAGTTGTCTCATATCGAAAGTGTCGATCCCGTGGTAAAATTGAGTACTAGTACAAGTATCGAAAGTGCTCGGTACCGGTAGTGGTATAGTATGGTATTCGAAGGTAACGATTGGGTAAAATATAAATGAACTGAAAGTACCGATATCGAAAAACATCAAATATGGGTACTGATGAAACAATGGTTAACCGGGTGGGGTTAACTCACTGGTCTCGTCAAGTAGGGTTAATCCCTTCTTTCCGAGGATCGCTGGCTGGATCGTCCAATGGTTGGTTTCCTGCACAAGGAAGCAAGCCGTGACTCGCAACAAGGAGGATGGGGTGGGGGGTGCTCCTTGTTACCACTCTCTGGCGTGAGAATCAGTAGTTTGCTTGGAAAGCAAAGTGTGATAGTAGTAGTAGTGAGAGAGTTGAGAAGTGATACCTCAAACCTGGTTTGGGATGGGTATTTATAGCCGAGGAGTGAAGGAGAGTAGTTGAGTAGCTAGTCTGACATCGCATAGTCTTTTGTAGGTGTGTCAGACCTGTCAGTTACGGTGGTGATGCCACGTCCTACTGTGGTGTCAGACTGTTGCACACATGTGGGCTAGTAGGCGACTGTTCTCAGTGCCATTTGCACTGAGTGTCAGGCCCACTTGCCTTGTAGGCAGGATGCGGTGCTAGGCCGCATCTCTGCTTGCGGTAACTGATGTTGTTCCCGCGTTCTTGTTCTGGCCAAGATGTATGCGGAATGCGGTGCCGTGCCGCATCGTCGTTTAGTGCCTGTTACTGTTGTCCAGATCCCTTGTCGTGACGAAAATGTCCATATGATGCGGTGCCAGGCCGCATCTCTATGCGTAACATGTGTTCTCGTACTTAAGGTAAGTCTTCTCATCAATGGACAGGTTGGTTTCAACCGCTGTGTTCGCACGTGCCCGCACGGACACAAATAAGTTCTTGCTGGTGGGGGTTTTTGATAAGGGTAATGGTCACTCGCGGTCGTGCTGATGCGAGATCTGGGACCATACCCCTTCAAGTCCCCCCAGTCTAGTGTTCCTTCCTTATGCAAGTTGCATGTGGGAGGGATACTGGACTATGGTGTCTAGAAGGTAGAATATGGGCCATGCAGATGGCTCCTACTTTCAGTAAATCAAGCTGCTGACCTGTTCGTTCGGACCGCTGTCCGGTCGGTAGGTCGTTTGAGTGGATTATTTCTTCCTTTGAGGTGGATGCGTGTTGTGTATGATGGTTTGACTTTTGATGTTTTCGTTGTAGCATTTGAAAACATTGAATTCCGCATTGGTGAGCAAGTTCCGTCTGATGCGGAATTCTCAGCCAAGGATTTGATGCGGTAATATGTGTCACACCCCCAAAATCCACACGCGGAGTATCACCGCTTGGAGGCGTGACTGACCAGGATCAAGCCACCAATCATATCGAACCAAAGTAAATAGTAATGTATTTCAACCAAACCAATATGAAAGGTGTTCAAAACATAAGTATTATTCAATGTTTAGCGGAAGCATAAAAGTAAACCCAATCATAAGTAAAAGTATGCAATGGCATAACGTCTAATCAAACATCCATGATCCATGTCCACAACGACCGCGCCTCCCGTGCAAGCTCCATAAGTACCTAAGGTCCTGCAAGGCATGTAACAGAGGATCAACAACTAGTTGAGCGAGTTCACAGAAAGTAAATGCGTAATAGTAAGTTCGTATGTAACATGTGGCTCTACTGGGCCGATAGTACGTTCTATTGGTGGGGGCTTCCCATAATGTATATTCACTAGACTAGTTGTATTCGTAAGTATCCTTCCCAATCCGAGGATAGAAATAAGTATGAGTATATGTATAAGTATCCTTCCCAACCGAGGATAGTACGTATCGAGTACGTAGGTTTAGCGCTGGCGTCCTTCCCAATCCGAGGACGGTAGTACGTAGGTTTAGCACTGGCGTCCTTCCCAATCCGAGGACGGTAGTACGTAGGTTTAGCACTGGCGTCCTTCCCAATCCGAGGCGTCCTTCCCAATTCGAGGACGGTAGTACGTAGGTTTAGCACTGGCGTCCTTCCCAATCCGAGGACGGTAGTACGTAGGTTTAGCACTGGCGTCCTTCCCAATCCGAGGACGGTAGTACGTAGGTTTTACGTAGGTTTAGTGCTGGTGTCCTTCCCAATCCGAGGACAGTACGTAGGCTTTGCGTAGAATTTGGCACAGGCATCCTTCCCAACCGAGGACCGTGGTAAATAGTCTAGTGTTAATGTAAGTGCAGGTAATCATTCAATCCCATTCCCAACCCAACTGGGGAATCCCATGCCTTGGTAAGAGTGTGAACTCACCTTGGTTTGCTCGGTATGCTAAGTATATGCTCGCAAGTAATCAATCACGTCCTAGAGTATGCACGTATAGAATAATCAGTTTGCGTTCAAGTTGTTCACGTATGCGAAATCAGTTTACGTACGAGTACAACATGGTAACACCGAGTCAAAGATCATCTTGTAGCACATAACACGTATTCAAACACATACGAAACATGTAATTCAGTTAACAGCAGTTAATTAGGTCAGTTAAGTTCTAACGGAAATAAACCAAGTTACAACAGGTTCCCCACTCGACGAAACACCATCAGTTTCGTCGAGAGTCCCTTCGGCGAAACAAACCCAGTTTCGTCGTTTGATTTGTTGACGAATCAGATCCTGATTCGTCATATTTCAGATTCGCCATAAGTTCCGATTCGTCAACCATCAGTTACGTATCACCTCAGTTACGTCATAATATCACAAAACCCTAATATACACTATCAACCACATGCCCAAACATCACGAGATTATTCATTAATAAAATGGCTCAACAATGGCCGACAAGTATTGATTGTTTTCTTGCTGAAAATTGACCATAATAATACATCACTTATCAACACTTATCAACATACACACACTCCCATATGCACATGTGATGGCAGACTAGTCAGATCACAAACCATAGAGAAATCATATATCATTTGCAAGTTATCATGAGTCATGTATCACATAAGCAGATTTCAATTGTTCATCAGACCCCATGCTTTTGTTTGTTCCAAGTTGTCGGCCACCACATCAAATAATATTTAATCATCATTGCTATTCAACATCTAGCATGCACCCTATTTTGTATATTCAACAAATCGTAACACGTAGCCGATCATACACATCATTATCTAAACCAAGAATCAAAGTATGAAAACAATTATGAAATCACATGTTACTGACAAAGCCTCATGCAAACATATACACCATCACATGCAAGAACATAAACTTACTAACCAATTAAATGCTTCGATGCACAAGGGGGTGTCTCCTGTTGCCGCCACTCCAAAGGAATTAGGGTTGGTAAGTTGATATTGTGAGTTGACGTATTACCTAATTTAATACTAACAACTTAAAGTGGGCCGGTGGTCAAACAACCCAAAGTGGGCCGGTGGTCAAAGCATGACATCTAATAATATGTCAACAAACTAGGTGGGCCGAAATTAGTATTATATGCGCAATACACAATGTAGCATGCCGAGATCAAATTAAACAAATAACATAACAAACACAAAACGATTTAACAGTTGTGAAACAAACAAGTCGTGTGAACAAACGACTTAAGCAATTAACGTGCAATTAATGCCAAGGTGGAAATCGTGGAAACTCGAGTTGTCACATTATCCCCAACTTGAAAGAAATTTCGTCCCGAAATTTAGCATGCAGTTACTGAGGAAGCTAGTAGTGTGACGTTGTTTACCTGTGTCGTATCGCGGCTCCTCGAGCAGGTTTGCGAAGATTACTGGTTTTCTTGGGGTGTCACATTATCCCCCCGTTGATTTGGAATTTCGTCCCGAAATTCTGTATTGGTAGCTTCAGCCTCAGTAGTAGTTGCATTGGTTCCGAATAACTGGGGGTATTTGAGTTCCATTTGATCTTCACGCTCCCAGGTGAACTCTGGGCCGCGGCGGGAGTTCCAACGAACTCGTACAAGAGGGATTCTCGTGTTCTTGAGGACCTTAACATCCCGGTCCGTGATTTCAACAGGTTCCTCGACGAAGTTCAACCGTTCGTCGATAGTGAGTTCCTTCAAGGGAACTACGTGGGTCTCATCTGACGTACATTTCTTCAGATTCGACACGTGAAAGACATTGTGAACTGCACTGAGTTCAGGTGGTAAGTTCAATCTGTAGGCCACTTTGCCTATTTTCTCAATAACTTCGAAAGGTCCGACGTATCGTGGATTTAGTTTGCCGCGTTTGCCAAAACGAACCACACCCTTCCAGGGTGAAACTTTAAGTAGCGCTCGATCCCCAACTTGGAATTCGAGTAGTTTCCTGTCTAAATCAGCGTATGCTTTCTGACGGTCGCGTGCTGCCGCCATGCGTTGTCGTATTTGTGCAATCTTTTCTGTAGTATCGACTACCATTTCTGGACCTGTGATTTGACTTTCTCCCACCTCTGCCCAACAGAGAGGTGACCGGCACTTACGTCCGTATAGTGCCTCGAATGGTGCAGCTTTAATGCTGGTGTGGTAGCTGTTATTGTACGAAAATTCCACAAGTGGCAGATGTTTTTCCCAACCATTGCCAAAGTCTATGACGCACGCCCGAAGCATGTCTTCTAGAGTTTGAATAGTGCGCTCAGACTGCCCATCGGTCTGAGGATGATACGCCGTGCTCATGTCTAAACGAGAGCCAAACGATTTATGCATTGCTTGCCACAGTTCTGAAGTAAAACGTGCGTCACGATCAGAGATGATAGAGGTTGGCACTCCGTGCCTCGAGACCACTTCTTTTAAGTAAATGTCTGCCAAGGTAGAGAACTTGTCTGTTTCTTTAATGGCCAGGAAGTGAGCAGACTTTGTGAGTCGATCCACGATCACCCAAATAGTATCATTTCCGCGCTGGGATTTAGGTAAACCAGTAACAAAATCCATGGAAATTTGCTCCCATTTCCATTATGGTATCTCTGGTTGTTGGAGTGGACCTGACGGTTTCTGATATTCTGCCTTGACTCTCGCACAAGTCAAGCATTTGCTAACGTATGTGGCTATGTGGGCCTTCATGCTAGGCCACCAGTATGTAGTTCTGATATCGTGGTACATTTTATCCGAACCAGGATGTACCGAGTAGCGAGACTTGTGAGCTTCATCCATTACTAGCTCGCGTAAGTTGCCGTACAGTGGGACCCAAATGCGTCCTGTTACGTAATAAGCGCCATCTGCCCTTTGTTCTAACCGTTGCCTTGAGCCGCGTAGGGCTTCAGCCCTGACGTTGTCTGGTTTCAATGCTTCTATCTGAGCATCTCGTATCTGGGAAGGAAGGCTAGACTGTATGGTGAGTTGTAAAGCTCGCACGCGCTTAGGCGCAGTGTCTTTTCGACTGAGGGCGTCAGCCACAACATTGGCTTTGCCTGGATGGTACCTGATTGAGCATTCGTAGTCGTTTAGCAGTTCAACCCATCGTCGCTGTCGCATATTCAGCTCTTTCTGTTTGAAGATATGCTCAAGGCTTCTGTGGTCAGTGTAGATAGCACATTTGGTACCGTATAAGTAGTGTCGCCATATCTTGAGCGCAAAAACAACAGCTCCCAGCTCTAAATCATGCGTAGTGTAATTCCGTTCATGAACCTTAAGTTGGCGCGAAGCATAAGCAATAACTTTATCCCTCTGCATCAATACACATCCAAGACCCTGGATAGATGCGTCGCAGTAGACTACAAAATCGTCCGTGCCTTCAGGCAATGAGAGGATAGGTGCGCTACAGAGTCTATCCTTTAAGTGTTGGAACGCTGTATCCTGTGCATTACCCCAACGGTATACCACACCCTTCTGCGTCAGTAGTGTAAGTGGCTGAGCAATCCTTGAGAAGTCTTTGATGAACCTTCTGTAATAACCCGCCAAACCCAAGAATTGGCGTATTTCTGTTGGTGTGCGAGGTGCAGGCCAGTTCTTGATCGAATCTACCTTGGATGGATCGACATGGATCCCATCCTTGTTCACCACGTAGCCTAAGAAGTGGACTTCACGAAGCCAGAAGTCACATTTGGAAAACTTAGCGTAGAGCTGTTCCGTTCGTAGAAGTTCCAGTATGAGTCGCAGGTGCTGCTCGTGTTCTTCCTGACTTTTCGAATAAATCAGGATGTCGTCGATGAAAACAATGACGAACTTGTCGAGATAGGGTTTGCACACCCTGTTCATAAGATCCATAAATACGGCAGGCGCGTTCGTTAGCCCAAATGGCATGACCATAAACTCGTAGTGGCCGTAGCGTGTTCTGAACGCTGTTTTGGAGACGTCCTCATCCCGGACTCTCAGCTGATGGTACCCTGACCTTAAGTCTATCTTGGATTAGTAGCTCGACCCTTGCAGCTGGTCGAATAGATCATCTATGCGCGGAAGAGGATAACGATTCTTGATCGTCACCTTGTTGAGTTCACGGTAGTCTATACACATCCTGAACGTACCGTCTTTCTTCTTTACGAATAACACTGGAGCTCCCCAGGGCGAAGAGCTAGGACGTATAAAACCCTTTTCCAAGAGTTCTTGTAGCTGCTTTGACAGTTCTTCTAATTCAGTTGGAGCTAAACGATAAGGTGCCCGAGCTATAGGTGCTGCTCCTGGAGCGAGTTCGATCTGGAATTCGACTTGACGATGAGGTGGTAACCCAGGTAACTCTTCTGGAAACACTTGAGGAAAATCGCGTACCACAGGAATATCCTCAATCTTTTTCTCTTTCTTCGATGAATCAGTAACGAGAGCTAAAACAGCTATGTGGCCCTTTCGCAAACACTTCTGAGCCTTCAGGAAGGAAATGACGCCACTCACGACACCACCCTTGTCGCCTTGAACTTCGAGAGGTTCTTTACCAGAACGTGGAATACGAATGATCTTCACCTTGCATAGGATCTCTGCTTGTTGTTGCTGATTCTTAAAGATCTTGTGTCTGTTGTTATTGGTTCTGGCTTGCAGAACGTGAGTTTCTACCATCTTTGGCTCCATGACCAAGCTTGTAGCATCATTGACAATGATTTCGGTTGCACTGCCCGCTGTGGTGCAAGTTACATCGTTTGCACTTAGGGTGGTTTCCCCTGTATTCACCCTGCCCTTGACTATTAATAGGTTGTTGTCCAGGACTTTGGTTGTCATTGATCTTTCGCTGCTGTGCCTGGGACAGATTCGTAGTCGAACCCTTGCTAGAGGTTCCATCCCACTTTCATCCGTTGTTACTGAGGGTAGCAGAAGTAGTTGAAGTAGTAGTGGTAGTAGTATCGCTGATACGTTGAGGCAGCTTGTTCTGTTCCACTGCCTGGTCTGTGAGACGATGAGCAAGATGAGTAACATCTTGAATAGTAGCAAGTTTAGCCGTCTTCACGTGGTTTTGAATTCCTGATACTAAGCCTTTGAGGTACAGCTCAAAGCTCTTTATGGGAGGATCCACCATAGTTGGACACAAAATTGTCAGTTTGTTGGATCGTATCGTGCACGCTTCTATCTCTGACCTCGTCATCTTCATGTTATAGGACTCCACTTCCAGCTTGTGGATGGCATCATAACTACCGTATTCACGTTTGATAGGTTCCTTAAAATCATTCCATGGGGTGGCATTAGCAGCCGCCAGCTCCAACATCGTAACTTGCGCGTTCCACCAAGTTTGCGCAGTGCCTTCGAGAATATCAGTGGTATATTTCACCTTACGAGCCTCAGGTCATTCGCACATTTGAAGGCCGATTCGAGTTCCTCGAACTAATGGAGGAGTCCAACAGCTCCTTCGGTGTCGCTGAAAGTAGTAGGACGACAGTCCATAAAAGTCGTGTATGTGCACACAGGTGGCTGAGCGTGTTGACTTGTCGTGTGCGTAAGAGTAATCAAAATTAAGCACAAGTGTTGAGTTACGAGAGTAGGATCTAAAAATCCTAGAGTAAGTGGCGATGGCAGGTTACACCTCCTGCCTGGGCAGTTGCGAGTGCTGCAGTAACTTGTTCAGTGATCGAAGCCGCCAACTGGGCTTGAGTTAGGTTAACGCATCCACTCATGATCTTGACATCAAAGAGAACATGTGGGTGAGGGGTTCGCGAATAGTGCGAAGAGAGTGAGCACACAAGTATTCTCAAGCAATAACATATAGTAGGTTCTGTAATCTGAGCATACCACGAGCAAAGTTCTATGTAATTCTAGCAAGTAGGTAAAGTAACATGAATAGTACTACCTATGATGTTGAGCCTTGCACGTGGAGCGAAGCGTCGTTGTGGATCGTTGAGAGCACTGTTCTGGTTATAGTCTGGTCTTAATAAAAACGTTTTCCCCATATTAAAACCGAGTTCTCTATAACCAATGGCTCTGATACCAATCTGTCACACCCCCAAAATCCACACGCGGAGTATCACCGCTTGGAGGCGTGACTGACCAGGATCAAGCCACCAATCATATCGAACCAAAGTAAATAGTAATGTATTTCAACCAAACCAATATGAAAGGTGTTCAAAACATAAGTATTATTCAATGTTTAGCGGAAGCATAAAAGTAAACCCAATCATAAGTAAAAGTATGCAATGGCATAACGTCTAATCAAACATCCATGATCCATGTCCACAACGACCGCGCCTCCCGTGCAAGCTCCATAAGTACCTAAGGTCCTGCAAGGCATGTAACAGAGGATCAACAACTAGTTGAGCGAGTTCACAGAAAGTAAATGCGTAATAGTAAGTTCGTATGTAACATGTGGCTCTACTGGGCCGATAGTACGTTCTATTGGTGGGGGCTTCCCATAATGTATATTCACTAGACTAGTTGTATTCGTAAGTATCCTTCCCAATCCGAGGATAGAAATAAGTATGAGTATATGTATAAGTATCCTTCCCAACCGAGGATAGTACGTATCGAGTACGTAGGTTTAGCGCTGGCGTCCTTCCCAATCCGAGGACGGTAGTACGTAGGTTTAGCACTGGCGTCCTTCCCAATCCGAGGACAGTAGTACGTAGGTTTAGCACTGGCGTCCTTCCCAATCCGAGGCGTCCTTCCCAATCCGAGGACGGTAGTACGTAGGTTTAGCACTGGCGTCCTTCCCAATCCGAGGACGGTAGTACGTAGGTTTAGCACTGGCGTCCTTCCCAATCCGAGGACGGTAGTACGTAGGTTTAGCACTGGCGTCCTTCCCAATCCGAGGACGGTAGTACGTAGGTTTTACGTAGGTTTAGTGCTGGTGTCCTTCCCAATCCGAGGACAGTACGTAGGCTTTGCGTAGAATTTGGCACAGGCATCCTTCCCAACCGAGGACCGTGGTAAATAGTCTAGTGTTAATGTAAGTGCAGGTAATCATTCAATCCCATTCCCAACCCAACTGGGGAATCCCATGCCTTGGTAAGAGTGTGAACTCACCTTGGTTTGCTCGGTATGCTAAGTATATGCTCGCAAGTAATCAATCACGTCCTAGAGTATGCACGTATAGAATAATCAGTTTGCGTTCAAGTTGTTCACGTATGCGAAATCAGTTTACGTACGAGTACAACATGGTAACACCGAGTCAAAGATCATCTTGTAGCACATAACACGTATTCAAACACATACGAAACATGTAATTCAGTTAACAGCAGTTAATTAGGTCAGTTAAGTTCTAACGGAAATAAACCAAGTTACAACAGGTTCCCCACTCGACGAAACACCATCAGTTTCGTCGAGAGTCCCTTCGGCGAAACAAACCCAGTTTCGTCGTTTGATTTGTTGACGAATCAGATCCTGATTCGTCATATTTCAGATTCGCCATAAGTTCCGATTCGTCAACCATCAGTTACGTATCACCTCAGTTACGTCATAATATCACAAAACCCTAATATACACTATCAACCACATGCCCAAACATCACGAGATTATTCATTAATAAAATGGCTCAACAATGGCCGACAAGTATTGATTGTTTTCTTGCTGAAAATTGACCATAATAATACATCACTTATCAACACTTATCAACATACACACACTCCCATATGCACATGTGATGGCAGACTAGTCAGATCACAAACCATAGAGAAATCATATATCATTTGCAAGTTATCATGAGTCATGTATCACATAAGCAGATTTCAATTGTTCATCAGACCCCATGCTTTTGTTTGTTCCAAGTTGTCGGCCACTACATCAAATAATATTTAATCATCATTGCTATTCAACATCTAGCATGCACCCTATTTTGTATATTCAACAAATCGTAACACGTAGCCGATCATACACATCATTATCTAAACCAAGAATCAAAGTATGAAAACAATTATGAAATCACATGTTACTGACAAAGCCTCATGCAAACATATACACCATCACATGCAAGAACATAAACTTACTAACCAATTAAATGCTTCGATGCACAAGGGGGTGTCTCCTGTTGCCGCCACTCCAAAGGAATTAGGGTTGGTAAGTTGATATTGTGAGTTGACGTATTACCTAATTTAATACTAACAACTTAAAGTGGGCCGGTGGTCAAACAACCCAAAGTGGGCCGGTGGTCAAAGCATGACATCTAATAATATGTCAACAAACTAGGTGGGCCGAAATTAGTATTATATGCGCAATACACAATGTAGCATGCCGAGATCAAATTAAACAAATAACATAACAAACACAAAACGATTTAACAGTTGTGAAACAAACAAGTCGTGTGAACAAACGACTTAAGCAATTAACGTGCAATTAATGCCAAGGTGGAAATCGTGGAAACTCGAGTTGTCACAATATGGTCTACCGTTTTCTGATGTCATCAGCCACCTATTGGTGTTTCGAACCAACCTTTGAAACGGTGACTGAAGATGTTAGCAGAGTTCGAACCAACCTTTGAGATGGTGACGGAAAGTGTTCCGCAGGGTTCGAACCAACCTTTGAGATGGTGACGGAAGGTGTCCGTTACCGCAACTCTAGTTGTAACCTCTGTGTCAGCTTATGCAATGTTTGTAAGTACTTTGCTCAAGCTCTATGTTCAACTGGACATTCAACGATGATCCCTGCTTTGTGGGGTGTTCGTGTTCTCCAGTTTAGCTCTCTAGTAACCGCACGTCCTCTGCGGTTTAGCTCTCTAGTAACCGCACGTCCTTTGCGGTTACCTCGTTGCCGCACCTTGTTGGCCATGTGCTTTTGAGCCACGTGGGGTAGTTGCGTCATTGTTGGCCGTGTTTGGTCGAACAATGTGAATCTGGACTATGGGCAGATAAACATGGTCATAGGCATGGTTGTGCCCACCATTGTTTATTCTATGCGGTCCATTGTTTATGTTGTTATGTGTTAGTTATGTTATTTGTGTAACTATTGTTTAATACCATCGCATCACTTACTCGCAACTCGCTCCAACGCAACGCTCAACGCATGAAACGGAAGTCGGAAACTAACTCACACGCGTCGTTCGATCGAACGACCGTTCGATCGAATGGTCATCCGATCGGATGACCATCTGATCGGATGGCCATCCGATCGGAAGGCCGTCCGACCCGTCACCCTTGCACCGCCTTTCTCACCCTCACACTATAAATACCCCACTGTCACATCAACTGTTCATTGATGTGACAGCTCCCTCCGACCCACGCACTCTCAGGCTATTTTCTCTCGATTTCTCGCGATTCTTGTAAGTTTTCACTATAAATCTTGTACTTTCTTCATCCTTACACACTTTCCCATCGATTTCACCAACAAATCTCACGATTTCACCATGAAATCCACCTGATTCAAGCTGTTCTAAGATGACGTCATCATGGGTTCTCATGAATACTAAAGTATGACCTCATCTCACCAAGAACAACTCAGATCTAAAGGATTTCTACAATGTTTAAACACTGATTTCACCTAAATCTAAACATTTTCCATCTGATTTCCACTTTTCTTCAACATTCTTAACTTTTTACTCACAACCGATAGAATCTGAGCTTGTTCGGGCCTTCTACTCATCCTCTAGTGAAGTGCCGGACCGAGAACGGATTACTATCGAAGAGACGACAGATTCACGGGTTGAACATGAAATTTCGTCAAGAACGGTTGATTCGGATCGGACGGGGTGATTCCCATCCGACCGGATTAGTTGGACTTGATGAGATTTCCATTGTTTAACACGTCATCATATCGTCTCGGTCAACCCGCAAAACTTTTTAACTTGACGGATTTTTCGAGTTTTCAAACGAAACAGGTTGCTCAATCGGATAGCCGTCCGATCGGACCACCATCCGATCAAACGACTATTCGTCCAGGTGACTTGTAATTCCAAACACTTAAACAATTTACAAAACTTCAAAGAATATCAGTGTCCAAACGAATCACCATCCGATCGAACGGCTATCCGTCCGGATGACCATCCGACCGGATGGCTGGACACATAGAGATAATTCTCACTTTTTAAAATGCTACAACGAAAACTTCAAAGTTCAAACATTTCACAAACACAACCATTCCATCGAACGACTATCCGACCGAATGGTCATCCGTCCGGACGGTCATCCGATCGGACCACCATCCGTCCCTCACCTCACCAACACGCTGTTTTTACGCACTGTTTAACGCTTATACTGTCGTACTATGATCAGGCTAACTCTCTAGCGCTCCCTTCAATCCAAGACTGTGTTTATTTATTAAAAACGATATGTGAGTATACTTGATCCCTTTTTGCTTAACGCACTTTTGGGTGTTACATACGTTACCTATATCAAATCACATCGATCACACAACGCAAACACTTTTTATACGCTAACCGCTCTCGCATGTTATACGTTTTATTCGATGAATGCTTGTATGTTATGTTTACACAGTGATTGTTGCCTGACTCCTTAGCAACGATAGTACTATAGTTTGGACTCAGCACCTGTCGTGGACAAGGGGTTGTTAAGGGTATTTCTTCACGTGTTACAGTGGTGATATGTGTTGCGCATTCTACAACTCGCAGTCATATATGTGCATATTTCATTGTCGATAACCTACTTGCTTCACATTTCTATGTGTTACATGCTGGTTATGCGTAAATCGCTTTCGCTACTATTATGCTATTAAACTTGTATGCTCACCTTTACACTATGTGTATTGACTTTATTTTAATGTATGTGGCAGGTGTTTAGGATGCTGTGTTTTGCTGAACTCTGTGGAATCAAGCTAGGGGAGTCTAGAAACAAACTAAATAATTTATGAGTTTTCGGAACAATATTTGTCTTTGAGAACCCTATGTCTATAATAACTGTTTTACTTTATATGTTATGGTATGGGACATGACGTTAAATATTTGGTGATTATAGATGTTATGGATTCTTCTGGACAATCTGTTTCGCTCAGTGCCTCACCCTGATGTTTCCGGCATCGGTTGGGGTGTGACAGATTGGTATCAGAGCCATAACTATAGGGAATTAGGCAAGACTCGACCTAGTCCGGGTCGATGTCTTAGAATTGACCTAGTCTATAGTCTAAGTACCAACAGACCGACTTGTGCAACCCAGTAGGGGTTTTGTACGAGCTACTTGACATTCTCGCTCGAACTCGCTGGAAACTACTTAGCTTTTCCTAAAGCTAGCACAATACACACACGCTTTTCAAAAACGCTCGCATGTCATAATCGAGTGATTTTGTCGAGATTAGGTGTGAAAACCGAGAACTCTCGACGAACTTACTCGCTCTACACGCATTTTTACTATAAACACGAGAATTTGCGTTGAATCAGGAGTGAAATCCAAACTTCGACGCAGATCTCCCTCTCTATCTTGTGATTCCGTCACACAAACAGGAAAGCAGCCGTTAAGTTAGGGGTGAAACCCGAATCTTGATGACTTGTTCCGCTCTCTATTTTGGTTTTACAAAACTCACACCAAAGTCTCGATGGATTCCAACGACTCAATTCACGTATAAACCGAAAGGATGCATGCCATTCACCGTATGCTGGTGAGGGAGTACAGTCTATTAGGCGAAAGCGTGTACTCGAAGTCCTTGAGAATACTCGAATCACTTTGTGTAGTCGATGTCTAAACACCCAGATGCTCCAATTTCAAGCTCACAATCGCTGGTTTTTGTTTTGCGCTTTATCGATTTTATGTGGTTTTATGTGTTATTTATTTATGTGTTTCGATTTTGGAGGCTATACGCTTTTCGCTCCTCGCTTTGATAAACACGCACAACTCACACAGTACACAAACGTCAATACGCTAACAAATCGCACGTTATGCCACTCGCTATGTGACTCGCAATCGCTACTCGCTAATCGCACTCGCAACTCTCGATCGCTTTACGCAACTATGAAAGATAGGTGAATACGTGCAAAATATGTAGGTGAATACGTGCAAAATATAGTTGAAGATGTGCTTATGTGGACTACGTGGATTATGTGCTTCTATGCTTACGTGCTCTACGTGCTTATGTGCCTATGTGGATTATGTGCCTACGTGACTATGTGCCTATGTGTGGACGTGTTCCTTATAAAGTAGCTTTTGGTGTTACGATAGACTATACTAGATTTAATCGAAACCGCGTCTGAGTCCTATGACGATGTTTGTTGCAGAAAATGCCATCATTTGGATCTCATACTTCTCGCACTGCTCGACGCAACCACGCTGACAAACGCATCGCATCGCTAGTTGCTAAGCAAATGGCTAAGGTCGTTCCGTAAATCGTCAGCGAAGTCAACGAAATTGATAGCAAGTCCTCTGAGGAATCTAGGACTGACTCGCCTCGTGCTACTTTTAGCTTCAAGCAGTTTAAGGCCTGCGGCCCCAAAGACTTCACTGGTGAAGACGGGCCGAGTGCCATGTTTCAATGGTTCGACTCGATTGAAGTCACTCTTCGCCAAAGCGGATGTCCAGACAACCTCCGCACTGTGAACGCAACTGGCGTTTTCCAGTCCAGGGCTCTGGATTGGTGGACTGCCGAAAGAAACAGGCGAGGTAACGACGCAACCTATGGGCTTACTTGGGAGGAATTGAAGGAAATCATGATGAAAGAATTATGTCCCCCGCACGAGCTTCAGAAGCTGGAGGACGAGTTTTGGAACATCAAGCAAGAAGGTGGCGACAATGCCGGACTAACTGCTCGCTTTAAGCAGCTTAGCATCATCTGTCCCGGCCAAGTCTTAACTCCTGACATCACAATCAAGAAATATATCTGCGCTTTACCTGATTGTGTTGCTGATTTCGTGCAAGCCGCCAAGACGACTACCATCGAAGAGACTTATCTACTCGCTGCAGAAATCAATGACAAGCGAGTTAGGGCTGGTTACTTCAAGAACACTACCAAAAGTCTCCACCAAGTCACCGCTACTCCCGCCTCTGAAACCGCCGCACCGCAAGGGTCGAAATCTTCACGCCACAAGCGCAAGAGCAACAACAACAACAAGAACTGTGTTGTCACGGCCGCTCCTCTCAATGCTGTCCCTGCCCAACCCCAGAACCAGAACCGCCAAGTAGCCGCACCCGTGACCAATGCACCTCCTGCAAAACGTGCATACACTGGTCCGCACCCTCTGTGCCCTACTTGTACTTACCACCATCCTGTTGGGATCGCATGCCGATTTTGTGTCCACTGCAACCTTTATGGGCACTTTACCGCCAACTGCCATACTAGTCCCCGTCAAGCTCAAGTTCAAGCTCCTGCACTGCCAGCTCCTCTTCCCGCTCCTCAGGGTCAACAAGCAGCTCCTGCTCTCGCTGCTCATGCAAGAGCCTGTTATGCATGTGGTGATCCTAACCACTTTGCAAATGCCTGCCTGAACAGAGTGGTAAAGCAAGAGCTGTAGCAACAGCTGTCACACCCCAACCAATGGCGGAAACATCGGGATGAGACGAAGTGTGAAGATTGCTCGAGACATCATAACACTATTTGTGACAATATTTAAATAATTCCCATTTCATTTCATAACTTCAAATTGTCAACATTACATAAATTCAAATAACAACAAGTTCCAAAAGTAATACATAACAACATAAGCAAAATTTGATACAACATATTAAACCTAAACGTCTATATGTGTATCTAGGCATCAACGCTACTTCTTTTCATAGCATCGTCATCATCAACCTGTAACATGTTTAAAATACAATTCAATGCAAAAGCAATGGCGAGTATACAAGTTTGGTATGTACATAGAAAAAGATAAGTTTTAAACAATTCCTCATAGCAAGCATGTGATTCAAGATAAACAATAAATATGGCATGTGTCTAACATATCAAACCAAGGAAACGCAACAGGCTCATGACATAACCTCAAGTTTACGGGCGGGTCGTTAATCCTATAGCGCTACATATGTCACGGTTTGGCTCGTACGAAGTTAATGATAAGTTCAACACATAAGATTCACCCAAGTTTAAAGTATCAAGCCATCACGTATACAAGCATGTTAATAGGAATGTTCATGTGTTTAAGCAAAATGTTCATGTGTAAGTTGTTGATAAGTAAACATGTTACACCCCAAAAGTGGTAAAAGTAAAAGGGGGAAGTACGAGTATACTCACGGTGGTTGCAAGCGTTCCTACTTGAAATCCCGCGAGTGAGTTGGTGGATGGATTAGTTTGGAGCACCTAGTCCTTCTACATTAGGAAACATAGGTGTGTGAGTTTGGCGTTAACGGAAGATTATAGATTCGGAATTTAACATAGCATCAAGTATAAAATACGATACGAAAAATAATCATCTTTCACTTAGTAACCTTTGTATGACACTATGTAACCACTAGGGTTATATTGTATTTCATGGGTAGTATACCCATTAGAATCATACCATGGTTTTAAAGTCTTAGATGATATTCTACTACTCTTAACATATAAACACAAGTTCAATATTAAAAGGTTCGAATGAGTGTATGTACATATCTAGGTTAAGTATTACATATTACTTAGTCCAATAATTCATGTAGGAGGTAGAAGATTAGAATCTTCATTTAGGCACCTCGAGTAGTCATGGATGTCAAGTATGGGGTAGGAAGAACTAGCTTCCGTTTAGGAACCCCTTGAATGTTCACCACTTCACTTGATGTAAAAACAACCAAGGAGGGTCACGAACTAGGATTTGTACAATAATATAAATAATCTAATCTATAAGAAATCATCAAATCATGTGAGGATTGTATGTAGGACAACCCAAGTTGTTCCATAATCACTCATTCATCAAGATCTAAGCTTGACATGATTTGTGGGTTAAATACCCTAACAAAACAGAAAGTATTTGAGGTTTAATCCTCTGATTTCAAGTGTCTCAACCTTGTTTTTAAGCCTAACCAACCATAGAAGGGGTTGTAAGCATTGGGACATAGGTATAAGATGTGTTAGACACAAGTTTGTTGAAGTTAAAACAAGTTTGAAAGAACATAAATCAAAACAGAAAGTTTTTGGATCATTTCAGGGGATTTCCAGGTCTGATTTCTTCAAGGAGAAGTCAAGGAATCATACCCTATGATTATCCAAGCAAGTAGGAAGAAGAATCGGGTGATTTCGTTAAGAAATGAGCAAGTTATACTCACTTTAGTGCAAGTGTATGAATCTGCCCGAATTCTGAGTTTGCAAGAGATTTTGAGAGTGAATTTGTGAGATGTTTTGAGTTGTAAAAGTGTAAAATGGTGTGGAGAAGGGTTGTATTTATAGTGGAAGAGGTTGGTGGTGATTGGAGGTGTTTAGAGGTGGCTAAATGGTGATTGGGTGAGGTTGGAACTTGGGATTTCGTGCATTTTCGCTGAAGAAACACACAATCTGTCGAAACAAGGTGCTCGCGTAGCGCTAGCACTAAGGCCTTAGTGCTCGCGCTACGCCACTGCATGGCTTCTGAAATTAAGTTTGATTTTTGACATTTAGGCCCCTGTAGTTTATATTTTAGGGTTTTTAATGTGTTTTAAGGACTAGACTTGCCATTTAAGCATAGTTTAAGGCCAAATAAGGTATGAGGAACATAATCAAAGTATAATTAAGCGTATGAAGGTCGTATACAAGTATCGTTTACGCTCAAAGCATGTTTTATGCATAAGTTTCACATAATTGCAAGTTTAGCACATAGTTCCCAAGAATTACGAATAAGTATCAATTGTTCCACGAAATTGAATGTATGAGCATATATAAAGTGTGTATAACATGTAATTAACAAAATACGATTTTCATTCATGATCCAAGTCTCGGATTTTACAACGATTACAAAGATAGAACGATTACAAGAACACAAAGTTTCCAAAAATAGAAACACTAACAAGACTTGCTATAAAAGGAAAGTACAAATAAGCGGGGCGTTACAGTCTCCCCTCCTTTTGGGAATTTCGTCCCGAAATTGAAGAACACTTAGGAAACAGATGTGGATACTTCTCCTTCATTTCGCTCTTGCGTTCCCAAGTAAATTCGGCGCCACGCTTACCTTCCCATCGAACCTTAACGATAGGGATTTTACTGCGCCGCAATAATTTGGCTCCTTGGTCCATGATTTCAACCGGTTTCTCCACAAAGTGAAGTGTTTCGTTGACTTGTAAGTCTTTGAGAGGGACGTGTAGTCCTTCGTCAGCTAGACACCTCTTCAAGTTGGATACGTGGAAGACAGGGTGTACATTGTTGAGTTCTTCAGGCAGGTCCAGTTTATACGCAACCTTGCCAATCCTTTCGAGAATTTTGAAAGGACCCACGTAGCGAGGTGCGATATTCCCTTTCTTGCCAAAACGAACCACGCCCTTCCAAGGGGATACCTTGAGAAGCACGAAGTCACCTGTCTCGAATTCCATTGGTTTACGATCCTCATCGGCGTAGATCTTTTTTCGGTGCCTGGCTTTCAGTAAGTTGTCTCGAACATGTAAAATCTTGTCCGTCGTCTCCTGTATGACCTCGGGACCAGAGATTTGAGCGTCTCCAATCTCGTGCCAACAAATAGGCGAACGTCACTTGCGACCATACAATGCTTCGAAAGGTGCCATTTTAATACTCGTGTGATAACTGTTATTGTACGAGAATTCGACCAAGGGCAAATGTCTATCCCAGTTGCCACCAAAATCTATTACGCAAGAACGAAGCATATCCTCTAAGGTTTGGATAGTACGCTCGGTTTGACCGTCTGTCTGAGGATGGAAGGCAGTGCTAAGGTTAAGTTCAGTACCCATAGCAGATTGAAAAGTTTGCCAAAGGCGAGACGTAAAACGAGCGTCACGATCGGAAATGATGTCAACGGGAATACCATGGCGGCAGATGATCTCATCAGTGTAGATTTGAGCCAATTTAGCGACTTTGAAATCTTCACGGATGGGAAGGAAGTGAGCCGACTTGGTTAATCGATCAACGATCACCCAAATACTGTCATGACCAGAAGAAGTGCGGGGAAGCTTAGTGATAAAATCCATGGAAATGCTCTCCCATTTCCAGATAGGAATTCTTGGTTGTTCGAGTAATCCAGAGGGACGTTGATGTTCAGCTTTCACCTTTGAACACGTGAGACATTTCGAGACAAAAGTGGCTATATCCTTCTTCATTCCAGGCCACCAATAGGACGTACGCATGTCATGGTACATCTTGTCGGCACCAGGGTGAATACAATACTTCGTACTATGTGCCTCTTTCATCAGGAACTTGCGAAGACTATCGCGATCAGGAATCCAGATACGATTGAGATAGTATAAAATACCATCAGACTTAGACACGAGTTCATGTTCCTTAGCGCCTCGTACCTCAACAGAGAGGTTACCTTCGTTAATGGAGGCGTACTGAGCTTCACGTATGCGGCATTGAAGATCATGGACGAGTTGGAAGCAACGGGTACTTTTGACATGAGTTTTACGACTAAGGGCGTCTGCTACTACATTCGCTTTACCTGGGTGGTATTTGATTTCACAGTCGTAGTCGTTTAATAGCTCCACCCAACGACGTTGACGCATGTTCAGTTCTTTTTGATCGAAGATGTGTTGAAGGCTCCTATGGTCGGTGAAGACCACACACTTAGTACCATAAAGGTAGTGTCGCCAAATCTTCAACGCAAAAAAAACTGCGCCAAGTTCAAGGTCGTGAGTAGTGTAGTTTTTCTCATGTATTTTGAGTTGCCTTGACGCATAAGCGATGACCTTGTCTCGTTGCATAAGCACGCAACCAAGACCAAGGCGGGAAGCATCGCAATATACGACGAAGTCGTCGTTTCCATCAGGAAGTGTGAGGATAGGAGCATTGCATAGCATGTCCTTGAGCGTTTGAAAAGACTCCTCTTGCTCGGGACCCCAAACAAAAGGTATCTCTTTTTGAGTCAAGGAGGTCAAAGGGACGGCGATTTTCGAAAAATTGGAGATGAAGCGACGATAGTAGCCAGCAAGACCAAGAAACGAACGAATTTCGGATGGAGATTTAGGTGTGACCCAATTCTTTACAGCTTCGATTTTAGCGGGGTCAACGTGAATACCAAGTTCGTTGACAGTATGACCAAGGAATTGAACTTCTTTTAACCAAAATTCGCACTTGGAGAATTTGGCGTATAGACGTTCAGCACGAAGAAGTTCGAGGATAAGACGCAAGTGTTGTTTATGCTCTTCTTGAGTCTTGGAATAGATGAGAATATCGTCAATGAAAACGATCACGAATCGGTCCAAATATGCTTTGCACACGCGGTTCATCAAGTCCATGAATACCGCAGGTGCGTTGGTCAAGCCAAAGGGCATGACCACGAATTCGTAGTGACCATAACGTGTACGGAAGGCGGTTTTAGGCACGTCTTCTTCGAGGACTCGAAGTTGATGATACCCAGAACGAAGATCGATTTTTGAAAAGCAGGCCGCGCCTTGCAACTGGTCGAAGAGATCATCGATGCGCGGAAGAGGGTATCGGTTTTTGATGGTAAGCTTGTTGAGCTCACGATAGTCAATACACATTCGGAATGACCCATCTTTCTTTTTGACGAACAAAACGGGAGCGCCCCAAGGAGAAGTACTAGGGCGTATAAAGCCTTTATCAAGAAGCTCTTGAAGTTGACTTGAGAGCTCTTGCATCTCGGAGGGTGCTAAACGATAAGGGGATTTAGCGACAGGCGTTGCGCCAGGCACTAAATCGATGCGAAAGTCGACAGAACGAGCAGGAGGCGGACCAGGAAGATCGTCAGGAAATACATCAGGAAAGTCGCGTACAACAGGAACATCGTTTATGCTTTGGCCTTTGTCCCTCTTTTCCACAATATGGGCGAGAAAGGCGAAGGTACCCTTGCGTAAGCACTTGTTTGCTTTGATACACGACATAAGCTTAAGGCCTTGAGAAGGCTTTTCACCATAGACGTGTAGGGAGTCACCGTTTGGAAGAGGTAGGCGAATAAACTTTTCAGAACAGACAACTTCAGCACGAACTCGCCTAAGCCAGTCCATACCTACTATGACGTCGAAACTACCCATTTGCATAGGTATGAGATCGATTGAAAACGTATGATCGTTAAGGATTAAAGAACAATTGGAGAGAACGGAATCAACAGCGACGGTTTTACCATTAGCGACTTCGACAGCGAAAGATTTTGGCAACTTAGAGCGTTTACACTTGAGCAAAGACTCGAATTCTAACGATACGAAACTTTTATCGGCACCAGTATCAAATAGGCATGAAGCATAAACATGGTTAACAAAAAACGTACCGGTAATGACGTCGTTCGCGTTTTGAGCCTGAGCAGTGGTGAGAACAAAAGCTCATCCTCGAGCGGGTTGTAGAGCCTGTTGTTGTTGTTGTGGCTGTTGCTGTGGCTATGGTTGTTGTTGTCGAGGCTGTTTCGGTTGGTATCGTTGAGGGCAGTAGTTGGCCATATGGTTGGTATCACCACATGTGAAACATGCTCGCACAGGAGCGACTTGAATTGGAGCTAAAGGGGCTTGGTTTCGATAGGCCGGTGGTAGGTTGCGGCAGTATGGAGAAGTATGCCCATTTCGGCCACACTTGTCGCACTTTCGACATTGAGTGTTTGGAGGGTGATGATACTTGCATTTACCACACTTAGGTTGCGTTCCAGTGTAAACCTTGCGTGGAGTCTCATCGTTGGTAGAAGCAGGTACGGCTTGTAGGGGTTGTGGGTTTGGCGGAGTGACAACCGCATAATTTTGGCTTGAAGCCTTCCGCTTCTTGCCCTGGTTTTTCTTGGACGATTGGGAGGGTAAGGGCTCATCAGTAGTAGGGTCAATCGTAGCTTGGCGTGCACTCTTCGTTGAAACCTTGTCAAAGGTTCCATGAAGAACACAGTTGTTGTTAAGTTCGGTGGCTATACGAAAAGCATCTTCGAGGGTTTGGGGGTTGGCAGAGGCAAGGTGGTTTGTCAGGGAAGGTGCAACACAACGAACAAATTTGGCTATTGACTTGGGGACGGTCTCAACTTGTCCAGGACAGAGGACACTGAGTTGTTTAAAGCGCGTAATCAGGCCATCCATGTCACCCCCTTTCTGAGTGAGGTTCCAAAATTCGTTCTCCAATTTTTGGAGTTCGTGGGGAGGACAGAAGTGGTCTTTCATAAGTTGTTTGAAATCGCCCCAAGGCATAGCATGTGCAACCTCGTTTCCCCTCTTGTTGCGTTCAGCTGTCCACCATTCGAGTGCCTTTTCACGAAACACCCCAGTTGCATTCAAGGTTCTTAGTTCATCAGGGCAGCCACTTTGCAGGAAAGTAAGCTCGATTGCATCGATCCAGTTCATCATGGAGGTAGCGCCATTTTTGCCAGTAAACTCCAAGGGTTTACAAGCCATGAATTGCTTAAACTGGAAGGTCGATTTGGGTTTGTCTGCCTTTGAGTCGACAAAGCCATGAGGTGAATCGGTGTTCGTATGAATCTTGCTAACAATGTCGGGTAGGACCTTAGCAAATTGCTTGGCCATGAATCTCATGCAATCCTTTTGTGACATGGTGTTGGAAGTCGAACCCTTCTTTGACTTGGTTCTCTTTGACGCACCGTTGGACGATATCTAAAGATGGAAAGAGAAGGAAAGGATGAGACTTGGTCATAATTTTAAAACAAGGTTTTTGCATGTAAAAACAAGTAAGTGTTCATGTATCATGTAAAGTTCACATAAAGCATAAGTTTCCAACATGTATTCAACACGTATAACACATATGATTGCGTAAGGGTATATAAATTTAGTTTGTTCACGAGGATTTTTATTGTTTTTGGTTGCGATGACGTGCGAAAAGAGTTTAAAAGTTTGAAATGAAGAACGTTCAAATATAAAATCACATATAAATTGAGATACATAAAAGAGAGGCTCAATAAAACATTGGATTGTTTCGGGTAGAGAAACGTCGACTATTCCAAAGTGGGTCGAAAGTCCTTTTGAATTAGAGAAAACGTGCTTTGGCCTATAGGTAAGATACTCTCATCGAAAAGCGATTAACGGTATCTTACCCTTCCAGTTACTACACGTCTCTAATCGATCAAACAATCAGGACTTTGGCGAGATCGAAAATCGAGGAGTGGGACTTAATCGACAAGGTGCGGGTTTCACCCCTAACTTGAAGATTCCGTACCCCAAATGTGGTTGGTACTTGTCGGGTCAAAATAAAATTTCGACACTTTGACGAGGGTCCACTAGAGTTGAAAAGGAAATTACCATTAAGTTGTGGATTTCACTCCTAGCTTAATGGTGAAATTTCGTGCAAAAAATAGTTCAAGGGAGAATGAGAGTCGTTTACCAAATTGTGGGTTTCACGCCTATTTTGGTAAGGTCGTCTCGTTTGTGTTACAAGAGTATACAAATAATCAAAAGTGTGTTTGTGTTAGCCTTAGGAAAGGCATGTAAATTTAACAACAAGAAGTGTAGCTTGGAAGCATGAAAGGTAGAATGCATAAGTTTTAAACAACAAATAAGAGACAAAGTTCCTAAAACTATAGACTAGGGCAAAAGCATGGCAATTTTCCTGTACACAAACGTCAATACGCTAACAAATCGCACGTTATGCCACTCGCTATGTGACTCGCAATCGCTACTCGCTAATCGCACTCGCAACTCTCGATCGCTTTACGCAACTATGAAAGATAGGTGAATACGTGCAAAATATGTAGGTGAATACGTGCAAAATATAGTTGAAGATGTGCTTATGTGGACTACGTGGATTATGTGCTTCTATGCTTACGTGCTCTACGTGCTTATGTGCCTATGTGGATTATGTGCCTACGTGACTATGTGCCTATGTGTGGACGTGTTCCTTATAAAGTAGCTTTTGGTGTTACGATAGACTATACTAGATTTAATCGAAACCGCGTCTGAGTCCTATGACGATGTTTGTTGCAGAAAATGCCATCATTTGGATCTCATACTTCTCGCACTGCTCGACGCAACCACGCTGACAAACGCATCGCATCGCTAGTTGCTAAGCAAATGGCTAAGGTCGTTCCGTAAATCGTCAGCGAAGTCGACAAAATTGATAGCAAGTCCTCTGAGGAATCTAGGACTGACTCGCCTCGTGCTACTTTTAGCTTCAAGCAGTTTAAGGCCTGCGGCCCCAAAGACTTCACTGGTGAAGACGGGCCGAGTGCCATGTTTCAATGGTTCGACTCGATTGAAGTCACTCTTCGCCAAAGCGGATGTCCAGACAACCTCCGCACTGTGAACGCAACTGGCGTTTTCCAGTCCAGGGCTCTGGATTGGTGGACTGCCGAAAGAAACAGGCGAGGTAACGACGCAACCTATGGGCTTACTTGGGAGGAATTGAAGGAAATCATGATGAAAGAATTATGTCCCCCGCACGAGCTTCAGAAGCTGGAGGACGAGTTTTGGAACATCAAGCAAGAAGGTGGCGACAATGCCGGACTAACTGCTCGCTTTAAGCAGCTTAGCATCATCTGTCTCGGCCAAGTCTTAACTCCTGACATCACAATCAAGAAATATATCTGCGCTTTACCTGATTGTGTTGCTGATTTCGTGCAAGCCGCCAAGACGACTACCATCGAAGAGACTTATCTACTCGCTGCAGAAATCAATGACAAGCGAGTTAGGGCTGGTTACTTCAAGAACACTACCAAAAGTCTCCACCAAGTCACCGCTACTCCCGCCTCTGAAACCGCCGCACCGCAAGGGTCGAAATCTTCACGCCGCAAGCGCAAGAGCAACAACAACAACAAGAACTGTGTTGTCACGGCCGCTCCTCTCAATGCTGTCCCTGCCCAACCCCAGAACCAGAACCGCCAAGTAGCCGCACCCGTGACCAATGCACCTCCTGCAAAACGTGCATACACTGGTCCGCACCCTCTGTGCCCTACTTGTACTTACCACCATCCTGTTGGGATCGCATGCCGATTTTGTGTCCACTGCAACCTTTATGGGCACTTTACCGCCAACTGCCATACTAGTCCCCGTCAAGCTCAAGTTCAAGCTCCTGCACTGCCAGCTCCTCTTCCCGCTCCTCAGGGTCAACAAGCAGCTCCTGCTCTCGCTGCTCATGCAAGAGCCTGTTATGCATGTGGTGATCCTAACCACTTTGCAAATGCCTGCCTGAACAGAGTGGTAAAGCAAGAGCTGTAGCAGCAGCTGTCACACCCCAACCAATGGCGGAAACATCGGGATGAGACGAAGTGTGAAGATTGCTCGAGACATCATAACACTATTTGTGACAATATTTAAATAATTCCCATTTCATTTCATAACTTCAAATTGTCAACATTACATAAATTCAAATAACAACAAGTTCCAAAAGTAATACATAACAACATAAGCAAAATTTGATACAACATATTAAACCTAAACGTCTATATGTGTATCTAGGCATCAACGCTACTTCTTTTCATAGCATCGTCATCATCAACCTGTAACATGTTTAAAATACAATTCAATGCAAAAGCAATGGCGAGTATACAAGTTTGGTAGGTACATAGCAAAAGATAAGTTTTAAACAATTCCTCATAGCAAGCATGTGATTCAAGATAAACAATAAATATGGCATGTGTCTAACATATCAAACCAAGGAAACGCAACAGGCTCATGACATAACCTCAAGTTTACGGGCGGGTCATTAATCCTATAGCGCTACATATGTCACGGTTTGGCTCGTACGAAGTTAATGATAAGTTCAACACATAAGATTCACCCAAGTTTAAAGTATCAAGCCATCACGTATACAAGCATGTTAATAGGAATGTTCATGTGTTTAAGCAAAATGTTCATGTGTAAGTTGTTGATAAGTAAACATGTTACACCCCAAAAGTGGTAAAAGTAAAAGGGGGAAGTACGAGTATACTCACGGTGGTTGCAAGCGTTCCTACTTGAAATCCCGCGAGTGAGTTGGTGGATGGATTAGTTTGGAGCACCTAGTCCTTCTACATTAGGAAACATAGGTGTGTGAGTTTGGCGTTAACGGAAGATTATAGATTCGGAATTTAACATAGCATCAAGTATAAAATACGATACGAAAAATAATCATCTTTCACTTAGTAACCTTTGTATGACACTATGTAACCACTAGGGTTATATTGTATTTCATGGGTAGTATACCCATTAGAATCATACCATGGTTTTAAAGTCTTAGATGATATTCTACTACTCTTAACATATAAACACAAGTTCAATATTAAAAGGTTCGAATGAGTGTATGTACATATCTAGGTTAAGTATTACATATTACTTAGTCCAATAATTCATGTAGGAGGTAGAAGATTAGAATCTTCATTTAGGCACCTCGAGTAGTCATGGATGTCAAGTATGGGGTAGGAAGAACTAGCTTCCGTTTAGGAACCCCTTGAATGTTCACCACTTCACTTGATGTAAAAACAACCAAGGAGGGTCACGAACTAGGATTTGTACAATAATATAAATAATCTAATCTATAAGAAATCATCAAATCATGTGAGGATTGTATGTAGGACAACCCAAGTTGTTCCATAATCACTCATTCATCTAGATCTAAGCTTGACATGATTTGTGGGTTAAATACCCTAACAAAACAGAAAGTATTTGAGGTTTAATCCTCTGATTTCAAGTGTCTCAACCTTGTTTTTAAGCCTAACCAACCATAGAAGGGGTTGTAAGCATTGGGACATAGGTATAAGATGTGTTAGACACAAGTTTGTTGAAGTTAAAACAAGTTTGAAAGAACATAAATCAAAACAGAAAGTTTTTGGATCATTTCAGGGGATTTCCAGGTCTGATTTCTCCAAGGAGAAGTCAAGGAATCATACCCTATGATTATCCAAGCAAGTAGGAAGAAGAATCGGGTGATTTCGTTAAGAAATGAGCAAGTTATACTCACTTTAGTGCAAGTGTATGAATCTGCCCGAATTCTGAGTTTGCAAGAGATTTTGAGAGTGAATTTGTGAGATGTTTTGAGTTGTGAAAGTGTAAAATGGTGTGGAGAAGGGTTGTATTTATAGTGGAAGAGGTTGGTGGTGATTGGAGGTGTTTAGAGGTGGCTAAATGGTGATTGGGTGAGGTTGGAACTTGGGATTTCGTGCATTTTCGCTGAAGAAACACACAATCTGTCGAAACAAGGTTCTCGCGTAGCGCTAGCACTAAGGCCTTAGTGCTCGCGCTACGCCACTGCATGGCTTCTGAAATTAAGTTTGATTTTTGACATTTAGGCCCCTGTAGTTTATATTTTAGGGTTTTTAATGTGTTTTAAGGACTAGACTTGCCATTTAAGCATAGTTTAAGGCCAAATAAGGTATGAGGAACATAATCAAAGTATAATTAAGCGTATGAAGGTCGTATACAAGTATCGTTTACGCTCAAAGCATGTTTTATGCATAAGTTTCACATAATTGCAAGTTTAGCACATAGTTCCCAAGAATTACGAATAAGTATCAATTGTTCCACGAAATTGAATGTATGAGCATATATAAAGTGTGTATAACATGTAATTAACAAAATATGAGTTTCATTCATGATCCAAGTCTCGGATTTTACAACGATTACAAAGATAGAACGATTACAAGAACACAAAGTTTCCAAAAATAGAAACACTAACAAGACTTGCTATAAAAGGAAAGTACAAATAAGCGGGGCGTTACAGCAGCCAGCGCTTAAACAACATCAATAGCAGCAGCCTCAGCAGCAGCAGCAACCCGCACAACAAGCAGCACGCGGCAGAGCATTCAACATCAACACTCGCCAAGCCCAAGCTGACAACAATGTTGTCAATGGTACGTTTCTTATCAACGATATATATGCTTCGTGTTTATTTGATACTGGAGCCAACAGTATCGTTAGAATTTGAAAAGCTCCTAAAACGTAAACGCGCTAATCTCCCAACGACGTTCGACGTAGAAATTGCCACTGTAAGAACCGTCACTGTTAGTTCTGTTCTACGTGATTGTACTCTTGAGCTCAACAATCACGTCTTCCCGATCGATCTTATTTTGATGCAGCTTGGTAGTTTTGATATCATAGTAGGTATGGATTTTCTTCGCGAAAATCGTGCTGAAGTCGTTTGTTTTGTTAAAATGATTCGCTTCTCTCTCGCTAATGGTGATCAACTCTGTGTCTATGGCGAAGTCTCATCAAAGGATCTGAAACTCATGTCGTGCATCCAAGTGAGCAAGTATCTCCGAAAGGAATACATAGCTTTCTTGGCACACATCGTAGTAGTGGAGGAAAAGGAAAAGAAGGCAATGGATAAGGTGCTTGTGGTTTGTGATTTTCCTGCTGTCTTTCCTGACGATTTACCTGGTCTACCCCCGAGTCGTGATATTGATTTCCGTATCGACCTCATTCCTAGAGCTAACCCTGTTGCTAAAGCTCCTTATCGTCTCGCTCCGTCTGAGATGCACGAACTCTCGAGTCAACTCCAGGAATTGCTTGATAAAGGCTTCATTCGCCCTAGCACCTCTCCTTGGGGCTATAGGGAACTGAATAAGCTTACTATCAAGAATCGCTATCCCCTGCCCCGAATCGATGATTTGTTTGATCAATTACAAGGTGCTACGTGTTTCTCGAAGATCGACTTACGCTCAGGTTACCATCAGTTACGAATTCAGGAGGAAGATATACCTAAAACCACATTCCGAACCCGATACGGCCGTTATGAATTCGTCGTTATGCCCTTTGGTTTAACCAACGCACCCACGGTTTTCATGGATTTGATGAATCGCGTGTAAACCCTTTCTCGACCGCTTCGTCGTGTTTATCGATGATATCCTTATCTATTCGAAGACGAAAGCCGAACACGCGCAACATCTATGTTTGGTTCTCGAATTACTCCAAGGGAATCGACTCTATTCCAAGTTCTCCAAGTGTGAATTCTGGCTAGAGGAGTTCAATTCCTCAGTCACATCGTCAGTAGTTAAGGTATACACGTCGATCCCGCAAAGATTGAAGTAGTTAAGAGCTGGGTTACACCAAAATCCCCGTCCGAAGTTCGTTCGTTCCTCGGATTGGCGAGCTACTACCGTCGATTCATCGCATACTTCTCTAAAATCGCCGTTCCGCTTACTTCTCTAACGCATAAAGACAAGACTTTTGTTTGGGGAACCGAACAAGAGGAAGCCTTTCGAACTCTCAAACATATGCTCTTCAATGCTCCTATCCTCGCGTTACCCGACGGAAACAATGACTTCGTAGTCTATTGCGATGCCTCTAACCTCGGTCTCGGTTGTGTTCTTATACAACGGGACAAGGTTATCGCGTACGCCTCTCGTCAGCTCAAGATCCACGAAAAGAACTATACAACCCACGAACTCGAGCTTGTTGCAGTTTTTTTTGCATTGAAGATTTTGCGACACTACCTTTACGGTACCAAGTGTACGGTTTTCACCGACCATAAGAGCCTGCAACATATCTTGAACCAGAAGGAACTGAATATGCGCCAACGCCGATGGGTTAAACTTCTCAACGATTACGACTATGAGATTTGTTATCACCCTGGCAAAGCAAATGTCGTTGCCGACGCTCTCAGTAGACGAAGCTATTTGCATAGCATTCGTAATAAGCAAGCCCAGCACGACCTCGAAGCTCTTATTCGCGATGCTCAACACGCTGTCTTTCTTGAAAATACCATGCGGGAGGAAAGAGTACTAGGTTCCAAAAGCCAATTGGAAAGCAAATCGAATGGTATCTACTACTACCTCGATCGCATCTGGATTCCAAGTCGCAATAACCTTCGAGAGATATTGTTGACTGAAGCCCACAAGTCTCGATATTCCATTCATCCCGGTGCCGACAAGATGTACCATGACCTTCGTCTTCGGTATTGGTGGCCTGGAATGAAGAAGGATATCGCTATCTATGTTTCAAAGTGCCTGACTTGTTCGAAAGTCAAGGCTGAGAAACAGAGACCCTCTGGCTTACTCGTAGAACCCGAGATCCCTATGTGGAAATGGGAGAGTATAGCTATGGACTACATAACGAAACTTCCACGAACGCCATCAGGTCACGATAGCATTTGGGTTATCGTTGGTCGTCTTACTAAATCTACTCATTTTCTGCCGATACAAGAAGACTTTAAGGTAGAACGATTAGCACGGATCTATACCGACAAAGTCATTTGTCGACATGGGACACCTCGTGATATCATCTCTGACCGCGATGGTCGCTTTACCTCGCGTCTTTGGGAAACGTTTCAATCTGCCCTCGGTACTACTCTTAATCTTAGTACCGCTTTCCATCCCTAAACCAACGGTCAGACTGAACGCACGATTCGCACCCTTGAAGACATGCTTCGTTCGTGTGTGATAGATTTCGATGGTAATTGGCATTCGCATTTACCTTTAGTCGAATTCTTGTACAACAACAAATATCATTCTAGCATTCAAATGGCACCATTTGAGGCACTATATGGAAGAAAATGTTGATCGCCTATTGTATGGCACGAGATCGGAGATGCGCAAATGACCGATCCTGAGTTACTACAAGAAACGACTGACAAGATCCTCTAGATTCGAGACAATCTCCTGAAAGCTCGGAGTCGTCAAAAGAGTTACGTCGATAAACACCGCAAATCCCTTGAATTTGACATTGGTGATCACGTACTCCTAAAGGTTTCACCTTGGAAGGGGGTGATCCGATTCGGCAAGAAAGGAAAGCTCACGCCTCGATATGTTGGACCCTTTAAGATTCTGGAAAGGATTGGTAAGGTGGCCTACAGACTCGAATTACCGGAGGAACTCAGCAACGTCCACCCGACTTTCCATGTTTCAAACCTAAAAAAGTGTCAAGCCGAGCAGAATTTACATGTACCACTTGAGGATCTACAAGTGTACGAAACATTACACTTCGTGGAAAAGCCAGTCGAGATCATGGACCGAGAAACCAAGAAGCTCTGACGCTCACGCATTCCCATTGTGAAGGTTCACTGGGAAGGAAAACGCAGCGCCGAGTTCACCTTGGAACTCGAAAATGACATGAAGGCTAAGTATGCACAGCTATTCGTTACGCCTGCACCTTAAAGTAGGGGAGGCTGTAACAACCCGACTTTTTAAAGTCAAAGTACAAGTCAAAGTCAAAGTCAAAGTCAAAGGAGGAAAAGATTGCTAATCAGATCTGTCATTTCTGACTTAACTATTGCTTGTACTCTCGTACTTCGCAAATCGATACTTTAGTTAACGCTATATTCGTTTACGATTTGTAATATGTGAAGTAACAATGCGATAAGCGTAATTAAACGCTAATCTACTTAACGCTATCTCATCGCTATCGCATCGCAACTCGAATCACAGTTAATTGGTATTGTACTATGTGTGTGTGTTAATATGTGCATGTCATATATGTGTTATTCGCAACGCAATCGCAACTCTATCGCAACGCAATCTAATCGCATACGCTAAACGCTGATTTACGTACTTGTATGTTGTTATGTGTTAGTTATGTTATTTGTGTAACTATTGTTTAATACCATCGCATCGCTTACTCGCAACTCGCTCCATTGCAATGCAACGCTCAACGCATTAAACGGAAGTCGGAAACTAACTCACACGTGCCGTCCGATCGAACGACCGTTCGATCGAATGGTCATCCGATCGGATGACCATCCGATCGAATGGCCATCCGATTGGAAGGCCGTCCGACCCGTTACCCTTGCACCGCCTTTCTCACCCTCACACTATAAATACCCCACTGTCACATCAACTGTTCATTGATGTGACAGCTCCCTCCGACCCACGCACTCTCAGGCTATTTTCTCTCGATTCCTCGTGATTCTTGTAAGTTTTCACTCTAAATCTTGTACTTTCTTCATCCTTACACACTTTCACATCGATTTCACCAACAAATCTCACGATTTCACCATGAAATCCACCTGATTCAAGCTGTTCTAAGATGACGTCATCATGGGTTCTCATGAACACTAAAGTATGACTTCATCTCACCAAGAACAACTCAGATCTAAAGGATTTCTACAATGTTTAAACACTGATTTCACCTAAATCTAAACATTTTCCAACTGATTTCCACTTTTCTTCAACATTCTTAACTTTTTACTCACAATCGATAGAATCTGAGCTTGTTTAGGCCTTCTACTAATCCTCTAGTGAAGTGCCGGACCGAGAACAGATTACTATCGAAGAGACGACCGATTCACAGGTTGAACATGAAATTTCATCAAGAACGGTTGATTCGGATCGGACGGGGTGATTCCCATCCGACCGGATGAGTTGGACTTGATGAGATTTCCATTGTTTAACACGTCATCATATCGTCTCGTTCAACCCGCAAAACTTTTTAACTTGACGGATTTTTCGAGTTTTCAAACGAAACAGGTTACTCAATCGGATAGCTGTCCGATCGGACCACCATCCGATCGAACGACTATTCGTCCGGGTGATTTGTAATTCCAAACACTTAAACAATTTACAAAACTTCAAAGAATATCAGTGTCCAAACGAATCACCATCCGACCGGATGGCTGGACACATAGAGATAATTATCACTTTTTAAAATTCTACAACGAAAACTTCAAAGTTCAAACATTTAACAAACATAACCATTCCATCGAACGACTATCCGACCGAATGGTCATCCATCCGGATGACCATCCGTCCAGACGGCCATCCGATCGGACCACCATCCGTCCCTCACCTTACCAACACGCTGTTTTTACGCACTGTTCAACTCTTATAATGTCGTACTGTGATCAGGCTAACTCTCTAGCGCTCCCTTCAATCCAAGACTGTGTTTATTTATTAAACACGATCTGTGAGTATACTCGATCCCTTTTTGCTTAACGCACTTTTGGGTGTTACATACGTTACCTATATCAAATCACATCGATCACACAACACAAACATTTTTTATACGCTAACTGCTCTCGCATGTTATACGTGTTATTCGATGAATGCTTGTATGTTATGTTTACACAGTGATTGTTGCCTTACACCTTAGAAACGATAGTACTATAGTTTGGACTCAGCACATGTCGTGGACAAGGGGTTGTCAAGGGTATTTCTTCACATGTCACAGTGGTGATATGTGTTGCGCATTCTACAACTCGCAGTTATGTCTGTGCATATTTCATTGTCGATAACCTAATTGCTTCACATTTCTACGTGTTACATGCTGGTTATGCGTAAATCGCTTTCGCTACTATTATGCTATTAAACTTGTATGCTCACCATTACACTATGTGTATTGACTTTATTTTAACGTATGTGGCAGGTGTTTAGGATGTTGTGTTTTGCTGAACTCTGTGGAATCAAGCTAGGGGAGTCTAGAAACAAACTAAATAATTTATGAGTTGTCGGAACAATATTTGTCTTTGAGAACACTATGTCTGTAATAACTTTTTTACTTTACATGTTATGGTATGGGACATGATGTTAAATATTTGGTAATTCTAGTTGTTATGGATTCTCCTGGGCAATCTGTTTCGCTCAGTGCCTCACCCCGATGTTTCCGCCATCGGTTGGGGTGTGACAAAACATGGGGGTTTATTCTATTATCAACTAATTAGGAAGTTGAATCCTACTATATACCCAAATCTTGTCCTATATAACCTGGTCAAAGTTTTGATTAAGGTTAAGAGAAGAGTAATCAGTTTTAAGTTATTTTCTGACTGAGAGTTATTCAATTTAAATTCTTATTCTTCAACTTGTTTATTCGTTTGATTATCGATTAGGACTTGAATTGGTATCAGAGCTTGTTTCAAGCAACCCGAACTCGATAGAGAAATACACATGCAGTTAGCCTAGTAGAACAACAAGATTAGAAGTTGCTAATCTGCAAGTTGTGATATTCTTCGTAGCGCAGAAGACCCGCAAGCAGAAGGTGGTTGTCAAGAGGTGTTCAACGAATTGTAGAAACCCGATTTCAAGCCGGAATCGAAGAAGAATTTATCCAAAGAAATCGATCAAGGAGAAAACAGAAGGCCGATCGAGTTTAGGACCGGAATTCAAGGTGTAATCAGAAGTCATTGATTATTGTGGAGTTTCAATTACAACCGCGGTCAAGCGCTGATTACTGTGGAGTTTCAATTACCACCGCAATCAAGAAGACGATCAGAACGCTGGTCATATTTATATTGTGTTGCGACGATCTAACCAGAAATTGGAAAACGGTTAACCAGAAATTGGAAAACGGTTTTTGCAATGGGTTAATTTGTGTGGTGGCGGCATGTTCATACCAGTGGAGAACTCGGGAAAGTGGGTTTCGATCACGTTTTGTGACACCCGACATTTTCAGATTAAAACATTATCTCAAACATTCACTCATGCATTTCACTTGATTAGGGTAATTAAGTTTATTGGATATAGCAAAAACACTCATGTAACGGTAATTCAAAGAATTATTGAATCACACACGAGTTTGTTCTCGAACCGTGGTGAACAGTCAGAATAATATTCTTGGACTATTGACTATATATAAATTATGTGAATTTATATATTATGTGAACTATGTGTTTATTTTATGAACTTTCGTGAAACCGTGAATAATTACGCATAACGTGTTAGTGAATTCGATGCAAATAAATCTATGTGGATACACGTTTCTTACTTTTAGTATTTTTTATGGTTTTAAAATATAATAACTTACGACACGTTATAATACTTATGACACGTGCAACATGTCGTTTAACCGACAACTTTGGTTTAGGGGTATTAATTTAACATATATACGTTTTTAAATATATATATTCAAGATATTTCTTTTAAGCGGGTTTGTATATACATAACCGCTCGATATATTTGGTAAGTTAACAGACAATTTATTTAACAAGACGCGAGGCGTTTAGCGGGTTCATATACGCGGTGCACACCTAACCCACCCACACCAAACCCTAGGTATATAATCATCTTATTCTCCTTCCCACCCTCATTCTTCCCCTACACATAAACCGTAGCCCCCATATCCCTTCACTCTCTCATCTCTCTCTCGGATCTCTCTCACTCTCGACATCTCTTTCTTGGCAAACCTTTCTCACTCTTGTATGTATATTGTGATTTGTTGATTCGTATGATGTTATGTATATATGTGTAATCGGTTGTGTAAACATGATTAGGGTTTTGACTAGAAGCATGATTTTGATGAGATATGTGTTAAATCCGACCTACAAGGGCTTATGCATGCTAGAATGGCCGAAAGTATGTTAATAATGATCTTGTACACGTTTTTTATAAGTGTAGTAGGTTAACAGCTTCTGATCAGAATATTGTGTCGACTTGTAAAGGCCATATCTCGGCCAAAACAAAATGAAACTATGTGATTTTTTACTCTAAAGTTAAGTTCAAAGAATTTCCCTACAAACCTTACTGGTTTCACATTCTTACAGTGAGTTTTGTTCATTCAAAAGTTTAAATCGAAACAAAAGGTCAAAGCTGAATTTCTGATCAGAAAAGGAGATTTATGATGAGGGTTAGAACTTGGTCAATATGTAGAGTTAGGACTTGAAATTTGTACAATGGTCAATATGTAGAGTTATGAGACACTCCAATTGGAATTTCATCAATCGGGTCGATGAAGATTTTTGTATAAATTAAACGGTAAATTGTCATCAGAAGATGACAGTTTTGACCTTTGTATAGAATATAATTTTTCACGAATTTTCTATAAGTATTGAGGACTCAAGAAAATTACACAAACCAATATGGACTGTTTGCCACATCTCATAAAATATTTATAATTCTTCTGACCCGTTTGGTATTATAAATAAAATCCACAAATCGGCTGAAAATTTAATGTTTAGCTGAAACTGCAGAAACTTTGGGTTAACATGTAAGAGAGTATCTAATGGTTGTTGCAAAGTGTTCTTGGAACGTGTAACCTGAATAAATATTATTGAACATGTATTTGTGAATACGTGAAATGTGTATACATGAAACTTGCCCTTGATCTTGTTGTAGTATATTCGGCATGGTAGCATATGTGTGTAACATGAAAACTGGTAAAGTGTGTACGTGCATGTAATATAAATACCTACGTGAAACCACATTGTGATATCCTAATAACTTAACTATCAACAACATGGTAAACATATCAGGACGTGTTTGACCCATAACTTCCCCTAGCTACTTAACTCTTACTGAGAAAATCTGAGGTGAGTGTCACTACTTTTCTAATAGCATGCATCCCTGGTTTGGGACTACATTTATTCCTGGGAGGAATACTCTTTCTCTTAAGGCTATAGTTTAATTTCATGTCTATAGCGGACTAAACAACATCTATCTTGAAAGTCCCTACTTTATACCGAATCAGTTGCCGGGGGCAAACATGGTATTACTTGATAGCGCTATTAGGTTTGACGAACCTCACATTGTGCTAGGAGCGGTTATGAAATTTCGACTCTTTCTTTACATAAATGTTGATAGACATTGATGTGGGGCACAACACTTATCAGACAGTTTTTAGTCGCTTAACCATAGGTTAGCTACCCATGACATACTTTTATAACTTTTGGCATTTACATTTACTTTCGTTAAACTAAACTAGTGAACTCGCTAACTTTATGTTGATACATTTAAGCATGCTTTTGCAGGACGCTAGGTATGGCACGCTTGGAACATGCATCTTGGAGTGTCATTTTTTAATTGAATTGTTTTCTTTTAATATACAAAATGATTATGGGTTTTTGCTATGTCAGGATTTTTATACTTTAAGGTTCTGCTGATAAACTTAAACTTGCATTTCAAAACAATTAAAATATTATCACTATTCATGTTGAATGTGATATTTAAGTATTTATCAATTAATTATGAATGGTTTAACATGATTAGTGGCTGAATCCTGGTTTGTTACACGCCTCACGATAAAACCCTGTATGTGGAATTGAAGGATGTGATACATTTTCTTTTGAAGTGGTTTTTGTTTTGGTGCAAACTATGGCTTTCATTTTGGTGTAAACTAAAGTCAGCCGAAAGGTTATTTAATTGTTGAAGAGGGGTTCTTTTTTCGAAAGGGTTTTCTTAAATGGGAAATTTTTAACAACTTAGTTCCATCTTTACCTTACACTTACAAGAATTTGAACCAACAACATCACATTTGTAAGGGGATACCTACCACTAGACCAATAGGTCATGAGTGAAGGGAAAGTGTCACAAAAGTCAACAACTTGAATTGCCCTTGGAAGGTAGGTTACGAAAAACAAACAAAATAATTCTTTTAAGCAATTAAAGGAATTATGGTAGGTTACGAAAAAACAAACAAAATAATTCTTCTGCTATAGGGTGTGGTCATGACCCTTATGTGATCCATGGCCCTCCACGTCAGTGTCATGTCACCCACCTCTAATTCACAATCCAAAACCACTACCCTAAGGGTGTTGTCATGACCAAAACTACTATCCCCTTATTTATTTTAATTTATCTTTGTTTAAAGAAAAGGGAAATGATTACTTGAAAAATGGAAAGTAGAACCATGGTTGCCATGGTTTAATCCATACAAACCTTGGTGGATTAGGAAGGTGGTGGTATAACCTTCCATTCATGTTCCTATGTGGCGAATCATGTCCCAACCATGACCTCCACACCCTTTAGCCTAAGCAATTAAAGGGAATTATTTTAAGCAACTAAAGGGTTGGTTTTGTTGCATAGCTATTCGGGTTTTTCGAAAGGTATTCGTGAACATGTTTCTGTGAGTAGACGGTTTAGTACTAATAAGTTGTTCGGTGTTGATCAGTTGGTATTCTTTCCGATGGATTGGAGCGAGGGGGTAAAATGGGTACTCACTAACAAGTCCGTTAGAGTCAGTATCTAATTTAAATTAGTTTCTTGATCGATAAGTTATTGTTGTTGTTACATTTGTTTTCAATCAAC
Source organism: Helianthus tuberosus (assembly GCA_030545235.1). Taxonomy (NCBI): domain Eukaryota; kingdom Viridiplantae; phylum Streptophyta; class Magnoliopsida; order Asterales; family Asteraceae; genus Helianthus; species Helianthus tuberosus. The sequence continues at coordinate 148,770,436 of CM060417.1, read as the reverse complement.
AAAGAGGTTGAATTTTGGTGTTGATTTAAACGAGTAACATTTGAAGTATTTGGTTAAACGAGTTGGTTTAATCAATGAATACTGTTCAGGTTGAATGAGTATGTGTTTGATCGAGGTTTGAATTGGACATGAGTCTAAAATTCTAAGAGAACGTGTTATGATCTAAGAAAGCTAGTGTTTGCTCAAGATCACAGCCGAGTCAATGGTGGTGTATTTTCTTATGGCCAAAGGACTAATCGAGTACGAGGTTGTGAGAATGTTCGAGTTAGGAAGGACCTGGAAAACACAACTATGGATCAAGAAGAGTTCTATGAGAATCAAGGCAAAGAAGACATGTTGGAGCCTACCCATTTCGAGTCAGAAATTAAGGGGGTGATTGTTGAACGTAATTCCCTACTCAAGCGTATGAGGCTGGTTGGGCCGATTTTGAGTAATGGGGCGGTTCAGGTTGGGTTAACCAATTCAATTTATAGATTAGTATGATTATTTGGCCAAGTTAATTAGAGATATATCAAATGAGTTTTATTTAATTTATAATAGTTAAGTTAGATGAACATGGGGTTTCTTCTATTATCATCTAGTTAGGAAGTTGAATCTTAATCTATACTCAAGTCATGTCCTATATAACCTAGTCATTTTATTTAGGTTAAGAAAAGAGTAATCAGTTTTAAGTTATCTTCTGATTAATAAAATTAGGAGTTATTTAATTTAAACTTTTATTCTTCAACTTTTTTATTCGTTTAATTATTGACTGGGACTTAAAAAATCATAAAGGGTAAAAATTAACATTTGTTTAATTTCAATCTTTTTTTTTTCTTAATAAATGTTTTTAGCATGAGAGGCCTTACCTTATGTAGCTTGATATGTATTTAACTAGTTTTTGCCCCGCCTGCGTTGCGGGGCAATAAGCCGAATATTTCTCTCTCACAACATGTATGTCTGTACAGAGGGCAAAATTGTAATTATATTTTGAACTGGATGCGAAATCATAATTTTAAACTGAGAGGAAAATCATAATTTTGAGCTAGGGGGGAAAACATATTTTTATTTTGAACTGTGTGCAAAAACGTAATTTTGAGCTAAGGGCATACTCGTAATTTTTAGCTAGAGGAAAAAACAACATTTTATTTTTAACTGGGGGCAAAAACGTAATTTTAAACGGAGGGCAAAACCGTAATTTTAAACTGGGAACAAAATTAAAAAATGAGTTTTTAACCGATGGCAAAAGCGTAATTTTGAGCTAGGGCAAAATTATAATTTTATTTTGAGCTGGGGCAAAAACGTAATTTTAAACGAAGGACGAAAGCGTAAATTGAAATTGGGAATAAAATTAAATTAAAAATGAGTTGGTCCTATAGGGAAGTGACAGACAGCTAATAATTTTGAGATAGGGGGAAAACATAATTTTATTTTGAACTGTTGGCAAAAACGTAATTTTGAGCTGAGTGCAGAAGCGTACTTTTGAGCTACAGGAAAAAAACAACATTTTATTTTGAGCTGGGGGCAAAAACGTAATTTTAAACGGAAGGCGAAACCGTAATTTTAAACTGGGAACAAAATTAAAAATGAGTATTTGAACCGAGGGCAAAAGCGTAATTTTGAGCTAGGGGCAAAATTATAATTTTATTTTGAGCTGTGGGCAAAAGCGTAATTTTAAACGAAGGACGAAAGCGTAATTTTAAACTGGGAATAAAATTAAATAAAAAATGGGTTAGTCCAATAGGAAAGTGCCAGGCAAGCTGCCTGGCACTATTCCCTAAACTTGTAAATGCTATGTAGGTAATATTATGAGCTTCACAAATTGAATTATATCTTTTCTTTTTAATATGAATCGAATCAACTTGAATTGAATCCGTATACCCCGAATTTGAATTGGTTTTCTTTAATCTGATTAGAATTATTGGAATTTAAGATCATGTGTAGTGATGATTGAACTTTAAGCCCCGTCCGTAGGCATTATCCGACACGTGATGTCCTAGTCAGCAAGAAAGATTATAAGGCTTGAAGTTCAAAAGTGATGTAGTGGTATAATGTCATTGCAATGATTACCCAATTATTTATTTTTAATTTCTATTGGATCATACATCAAATAATATTACCCTACTGGACCACTCAAAAATCACAAGGTCTTTAAATAATCACACCTTTCGTTTTTATGATCACTTCATGCCCGCGGGGCGGTTGTGGGGCATTATGAGGTGTGATGGTGGCCTCTTCACGCCACTTCATTTTACCACTACACATGGTCTAACTTCAAATTTTCAAAACTCAAATAACTTGATTCCGTTAACTTGAGTAACTCAATTTATATTCGTTGAGAACTCCTAGTTTTTATAATTTCATCTATTACATACTCATGACTTAGAGCAAGTTATGCCTTTTTAATGTTAAAAACTTAAAACCCCTAATAACCTATTTATATGGTTGGTTCAAGTATGATTTGAACAATCTACGTGTGATATTATTCTGAATACACAATAGTATAATGTTAGTATTCAGTACACAATAAAATGAAGTAAAACAATAGTGGAAAATAACTATAACGCAAATTTAGTTATGCATTAAAATTTTAGAAGGAACTAATAAAATGAGTATGATATTAAACATGCTTGGTAGTGTCTGTTATTAAATAATCAACACATAACTGTGTCTATGTATTACTTAAATTAAATTCGTGCTTCAGGACTAATAATTGAATAGAGTGATTCTAAGAATTATACAACTAATTTGAAGGATTACTTCTAATAGTAACTAGTTTTTTTATATCGCGTGTTGCAGCAAAACCGAGCAAATGATAATGTAAAGCAAACGTAATTTGAAAATAAAGCATGTTATTTAGAAAGTCAAATCATTAGAACGATTTAGTTTATCATCGTACCGTTTTATGATATCAAATAAATACTTTATTTTAAGTATAACATCGTTTTAACAAAACTTATAACGGAATGTCAGAGAAAAAAATCAAGCACAACTACGTACTTATGTTTTTAGAAAAAAAGTTATAAATGTAACTTATTAAAGAAGTATCAAATTAACCGATAAATTAATATATGTTTAAAAAAAGAAAAATATGTTATTAAAAGTAAATATAATAATAAACTATTATAATATATTAAATAATAAAATAATAAAAAAACTATATATTATTATAAAAATAAAGTTACTATTTATCGTCACTCGAAATCAATATATATATATATATATATATAATAGTCAATGTCGTAAAAGTAGGTGTAGAAGGTGTTCATCGAATATCGAATTATTCGAATCGAATTATTCGAATAATTTTTTTCCTTAAATTCGAATTCGATTCGTATTCGATTAAAACTTACCCAATTCGATTCGAATTCGTATCCGAATAAAAAACCGAATTCGTATTCGATTAAAAATTCGAATTCGAATCGAATTCGAATAAATTCGATTTGATTCAGTTTCTTTTAAAACACGTAAATAACTATTAAAATGAAACATAAGTTTTAAAGAAGCCATAAAAACATTCCAAATAAAGTATCATAAGTCTAACGTTCAAAACGAGAATTCGGGAATAACCACTACAAGTTGATATTTTTAGAGTTAGAAATCTACTGATAGGTTTGCTACTTAGGTTTTAGTTATGGGCCATGTAGTGGGTTTGGTAATGGGTAATTTTAATACTTGGATGAAAATAATTTATAGTATAGCCTAATAAAAGTTATATATGTATTATATATTAAAATAATAAATAAAATGTATAATTTTTATTCGAATTTCGAATCGAATTTGAAATTATAAATTCGTATTCGATTTACTTGACTCGAATTCGATTTCGAATTTTTATAATCGAAACGAATTCCTGATAATCGAATCGAAATTAATCGAATTTCGAATTTTTCAAATTCGAAACGAATTCTGAACACCCCTAAGAATCATGAGTTCTTGCCGAGTAATCGCTATAAAGTATGGTGCCGATGCATTTTTTTTCAACTTCGCCTAATTACTTGGAATTGATCAAGGGCGGTCAAACTCGGCCAAAATCGGATTTATTCGGTCAACTTGGGACGAGTTTGACTAAAAAAACATAATTTCTATAACTAAAATGCTAATGAATTAATATCAGGTTTTGAAATACTTTAGTATTTGAAATGCATATTTTCTTATTTATATTGATATTGATGTATTTTTTTATAAATATTAGTAAAAATATATATATATATATATATATATATATATATATATATAATTTCTTAAAAATTAATTTCTATATAATTAAACACGTTCGATTACTCTCCGCCTATACCTAGTACTCCCAACTCCCCGCTCGACCGATCTGGGAGCGCATAATAGTGACTTCTACAACCACGATAATAGTATAGAGCCAATTAGATGTAGCTCAACTAACGTTGGAGGATAAATAAAGATTTGGAGTGATATGCCTAAAAGGATAACTTCACATGTTACATCGATCAAATACAATGAAAAGGAATACGGTAGCAATATATTACTCAGTCTAAGTTAGTTCGGCTCATCAGGGTAACTTCACAGTGCTGGCAATACGTGACACTTGTATAGCCAGTGATACCAGAGGAACAGTCTATCTTGAATATAATTCCGTTGTCAAATAGAATTAATTACACCAAGACGTTAAGAAAACTAAATTAAACACAACCACGAATTCAACTTTAAAAAATTTGGTAGCGTATAAGAGTTATCGAAGGAAAATCAAATTAATTAAAAATAAAAAATGTAAAAACAAGTAAAACTGAATAAAAAAAATACATTTATGTTTGGGAAAATTACCAAAATAGCCAAGAAAAAGTTTGACTTACCAAAATAGCCATCTCATGAGTCTTTGGAGAGGGGCATCACAGATTCAAATGCACGGGATGCCTCTTTCAAGACCCCTCATGCATCTTTAAATATGAAAGTGACACGTGTCTCAATGATTAGGTAGACTCCTCCAATGCCTCATGCAGACTCCTCCAATGCCTCATGCAGACTCATCTAATGCCTCAGGCAGACTCATCCAATGCCTCAGCAGACTCATCCAATGCCTCAGGCAGATTTCTCCAATACTTTAAGAAAATACTTTAAAATATTTAAAAAAATACTAAAAATATTTTTTTTTAAATTTAAAAAAAATTACTTTTTAAAATTTATATACGTAAAGATACCTTGGCTAATTTTAAGAAAATACATAAAAAATTTAAAAAAAATACTTGAATAAAATATTTAAATTAATTTTTTCAATTATTTTTTTTAAATTAAAAAAATATTTTAAATTTATATACGTAAAGATATCTTTAAAATACTTAAAAAAATACTATACGTATATAAATTTAAAATACTTTACGTATATAAATTTAAAAAATATTTTTTTTAAATTAAAAAAATATTTTTAGTATTTTTTTAAAATATTTTAAAGTATTTTCTTAAAATATTTGGAAGAGTCTGCCTGAGGCATTGGAAGAGTCTGCGGAGGCATTGGATGAAGACATTGGATGAGTCTGCTGAGGCATTGGATGAGTCTGCCTAAGACATTGGATGAGTCTGCATGAGGCATTGGAGGAGTCTACCTAATCATTGAGACACATGTCACTTCCATATTTAAAGACGCATGAGGGGTCTTGAAAGATGCATCAGGCATTTGAATCCGTGATGCCCCTCTCCAAAGACTTATAAGGTGGCTATTTTGGTAAGTCAAACTTTTTCTTGGCTATTTTGGTAATTTTCCCTTTATGTTTTACTAATCAGGCTCAACTTTTTTAATATAAAAATATAATATAATGTGTGTTCATTTGTCTTAACTAAGATAACGATAATTTTCCCAGATTCTACAATCTGGTTACATTCCAAGCCAAATATTTTAAGTACATAATTTGTGCCACTTGAAACTCAATTCATCATTAGCTGATGGTTACGTATCTTTTATGGTATATTTTTTGTTTAAATTATTTTTTTGATGATTCATTCTTAATCAACATGATCGAAGCGTGATTTTTTTTTTCTTTTTCTTTTTGTAACATGAGTACCCACAACTTTGAAGATTCTTTCTTTTTGTTACTTACATATCTACAAAAAGTCACAAGTTTATTTTACATAAAAATTTTAAACGATCTTCTATTAATTAGTACATACCATTATGGTTAATTTTGATTTGCAACTTTAAATCTGAAACTTTTAAGAGTAATTATGAACGCTTTTTGATAGTTTAAAATTGGAATTCAAACAAATCATGTAACATCCAACCCTTCGTACCAACCAGTATTTAACTATTTATGTTTGACACGAGTAGCTAACGGATCAAAACTGAAAACACGTTAGATGATATTTGAGACCAGACACTCCTTATGCCCCAACATCTCTCAAATCAAGTAAAAAATAATCTCCAATCACCCAGCATGAATCAGTTGAGGTAGTCACTATCTTCAAAAAGATACATCCAGCTTTGCAACAGCCAAGCAATATATAATTAACAAACAATTGCACCATTCCATGCACTATATAAAAACCTAATCCAAACTTCCAAAAATACTCACATCTTGTATACCTTCTCCTATCTACTCTCCTAATTACTAACCTTCCATGGCTTTTCTGCAAGAAAAGTTTCTTCTTTTATGTCTTGTTATCCTTAACAGTTTACTCTTCCCAGTTTCATCTCGAGGTCCAGTTTATCGGCCACCGTCAGTTGAGCAATTAACAGATCGTTTCCCTCGTATACGCTTCACCCAAGGGATGTCCACATTATTTGGAGCATCAAATGTCCATTTGAAAAGCAATGGGTCATATGCTGATATTATATTAGACAAAACCTCAGGTAATTGCTTACTATTAACCTATGAAGCTATACAAGTTGTGTGTGTATCTATATATCTTATAATGTCTTTTGTACATATACAGGTTCTGGATTGGTTTCAAAAAACAAATACTACCATGGATTTTTTAGTGCTGCAATAAAGTTGCCAGCCGGTTTTACTTCAGGAGTAGTACTAGCTTTCTATGTAAGTATTGTTCCTATTCTTTTTCATTTTGCACATTAACATGGGCTGTAATTAAACTATGCATGTAAATTAGTTTTCTCTCAAGATGGCATGATTTAATTCTTGGCATGCATGCATGCATTTTTTACCAGATGTCAAATGCGGATGTATTTCCCCATAACCATGACGAAATCGACTTCGAATTACTTGGATATGCGAAAAGAAGGCAATGGGTTCTTCAAACAAATATGTATGGAAATGGAAGTGTCCATACCGGAAGAGAAGAAAAAGTTTATCTATGGTTTGACCCCACACAAGAGTTTCATCAATACACCATCCTTTGGAACAACCACCACATTGTGTAAGTTTTTTTTGTAAACCTAAACACTTCTAACATCCATTGTCTCCTAGTGACGGAACAAGAAACTTTTTAATCAGGGGTCATCATAAGTTTCCCTTCCAGGGCCAGCTCATGTTTTTTCTAAAAAAATACATAAGATTTCATATATGAGATAATTAGAATTTAACAAATATTGGTGACAGGGGGTTAGCAGACCCTCTTGACCCCATTGGTTCCACCCGTGATTGGCCTACCGCATAACACCTTATGAACATCTTGTAATCTATATCAGGTTTCTAGTAGACAATGTGCCAGTGCGAGAGGTAATCCACAACAAAGCGATTTCGTCTGTGTACCCATCGAAGCCAATGTCACTATACGCAACCATATGGGATGCTTCAGCGTGGGCAACCAATGGAGGAAAGTACCCAGTTGACTATAAGCACGCACCATTTGTGGGATCATTGGGAGAACTTGAAATTGTTGGGTGTTCAATGCAGAAAACAAACTCAACAAAAGCTGCGGCTGGGTGCTTAAAGAATACAACGGTTTCAAGCTTGGATCCTGTGGATGGAGATGAGTATGCAAGGTTATCGAAGCAACAGATGGCTGGTTTGAATTGGGTCAGGAGTAAACATATGTATTATTCGTATTGTAAGGATACAACACGATATAAAGTGATGCCAGCAGAGTGCAATGCTCAATAATTCTTTGTAATTGCATAGTCATATATTTTGTTATTGTTTTATTTATTTGTTTAAAAGATATAAAGTGATTGTTCCAGTTAACAACCACATCTCCTTCCTCAACTCTGGATATACAGAATCTGGCAATTTGCCAGTGGATTTCAACATTAAATAGTCTTTTAGTATACAGAAAACATTTCAACCAAGGCAGCATATTATAAATACAAAACTAATTAAAATTACATTTGTTGGGCTCAAGTTCAAAACCATAAAGGTAAAAAGGGTAATATCTGTCTTAATTTAGGAGTCTCATCAGGGTCTCAAACAATTATTTAATTTCACATTGTTCATAACAATACTTTTAGCAATGATCTTCCTTATCTAGCTTTGTTACTAGCACTAGTAAACTAAAAGTTTATAATTGACACAGTTAAACAACTATATAACATTTAGATTTAGCTAATTAGCTCGTTCAGTAGGTAATGGGCCAAAAGTACATTGATTGTAAGCAAATAAAAAGTTGATGACATAATGATAAAAATACATAATGTAATAAATAAAACAGTGAACCTAGGATTACTTTAATGTCATTCGGCCTGTTAGAATATAGACAATTGCTGTTGCACGTAAGGTCCAATTATGAAGGGGTATGGTCCCAAAAAGCCGCGCAAACCTCCGTCAAGGTTGCGCGCAGGACCATACTCCTTATTCAGCAAATTTCTTATCACCAACGTCGCGCGGGCTACATCAACATTCTTTGATGCGGCGCGAGGCCTAAGCAATAGGAAGCTCCACTTTCAACACTTAGTATTCTGAATGAGCATGCAGTAACCTATACTCCTGCGCGGGGTAGTTACGTGCTCAGCAAGAATCGCGCGTGACTACGGCGCAAGACTGTTTTGGATAGTACACAAGGTACAAGTGGCAAAAGAAAAGAACCAATCAGCGGCCTTCTGGCCCTGCTCAATCGTGCTCCACGATCGTCTGACATGCAGGAGACAAAAAAAGTACTTAAGGACGCCTACGTGGCACCAATCACAGGGCAGAGACAACTGACCCACGATCTCCACTTACCTGCTGATGGCAGAAGGGCGGCCAAGCCGACAACCTTGACACGTGGCTCCAATCACAGTGCGCCAGCAACAACGAGCTCCCAGAAGCCACTAACGGTCGACACCAGTGAGACAAAGAGCATATCCTCCAAGTTGTCGCCTTCTGGCCCAAGGCCCATCAGCTCATACCCTCTTACACCTCTCCGGCTATAAATAGAGACCTCAGTCCACAGGTTAAACATTCCATTCCCTCTACTCTCACTCTTAATACTTAATTATCTCTCCAAAGCAGTCGCTTATTCTCACGCCGGAGCCCGGTTAAGAGGGAAACCCCCACATTCCCCTCTTAACGAGTAACGGTGTTCTGTTTTGCAGGACTTAGACGATCATTACGAAGCTCAGAAAGTCATTAGAAGATTAACCATTATGGTGGGAACATAAACCAAACTGATTAGTCCCATAATTAGTTCAGTGTTTCTTCATTGGCGCCCACCGGTTTTCTACAAATCACTTTCATCTTCTTCTTTTTCTGAGTTTTCGTTGTTTTTTCCTTCGATCATGGCTGGTCAAGGAATCATTCCTGAGTTTGTTGGTTTCGGAGCAAACTCTAATCCAGCGTTGGGGGAGGACAATCAAAACGTTCAACCCCAACACATTGAAGAAATTGACGAAATCGAAGTAACCAACACTAGGGGACCGCGCGGGAGCATCACCCGCATCACCCAGACGGTAACCCCAGGAAACAACGGCGCTGGACCTTCGAACCCAGCTCCACCTCAGAACGTTTCGGCGCTATTAGGGCTACCAGAGGGCGAAACTCTAGCCTCGTGGTACGCCAAAAATATTGCCACCATTAACGCGGCGTATCAATCCCTGATCGCACAACAAGCAGTCTTAACGGCAGAACCGTCCTTGGTTACACCAACAGGCCCCAGTCACGGGGCGCGCCAGATACCACCACAGCAAAACATCCAAGGAAAAGCTAACAGACCTCCCCCTACCAGAAGACTAAGCGTGCAGGACACGCGCGATACACGGGGAGAAACAGAAAGCTATTATGACTATCCGTCAAACGTCCAAAGAGGCCCAGTTCATAGCCGGCTCACGCCGCGCAACATGAACAATGAATGGGAAGATACTGACCTGAATGATCCAACTTGGCAAGACGATGAAGGATCTTCAGTCTTCAATCGTTTACAGAGGAACCATGAATACTACAAACCAAGACAACACGTTGGGTACACCGAAGAGGCAGAGCAAGACTTTCGCCTCACCTATCCACCAGCTGAAGCCGTAGAACATTCAAAGTTCATTCCAAAGATCGCGCTGGCGCCACTTAAAAGAGAGAAGTTACCTCCGACAGTTGGAAAGTTTAACGGATTGACTGATCCCGATGATCACGTATGAGTTTTCACAAGCGTGGGTTGCATGGGAGGATGGAATATGCCCATGTGGTGCCATCTGTTTATTCAAACGCTTACAGGGGCTGCTCGCGCCTGGTTTGACAGCCTTCCTCCGGGAAAGATCAAGTCATGGGTGGATTTCTGGACACAGTTTTTAAGCCACTTCAGTCAACAGAGACGTTACCAGCGCGACACAGCCGAGGTAGAAGACATCTGGCGCAGAGATAACGAGGGTTTGGAGGATTTCATCACTCGCTTCAACAAAGAGTGCTTGGAAATCGGTGGCGTAAGCGAACAACTCATGCGTTGCCACTTCAAGAAAGTCATTCGCTGTGATAGTCTCATCAGAACTATCACTGGGAAAGACGGGATGCCCAAAGAATGGGATAAGCTCATGGAAGCCGCAAAAATAGTCGCGCAAACTGAAGAGTCACTCGCCGCAAACAAGAATTATTATGCTGAAGATCGATTTTCTAAGGGGGGCCATTCGCGCGACAACAATAGACGAAACAAAGGCAAAAACCCTGGGTGGAAAGCCAACCACTCCAGCGGTTATGGCGAACGATCTCGTTATGAAGAGCAGTCTCGCTACAAAGACGACGCGCGAGACACTATCGATCGCATTGGTTATTGGAAAGCAGTCAGGGATGACAACCGAGAAAAGCACTGGACTCCGCTCACAAAAACACCGAAGGAGGTGCTGATGACGGAGAATCATGATTTCAAGGCTCCAAGGCCTATGACAAACAAGAAGGGGCAAGACCCCAACCTGTACTGCGACTTCCATAAAGATACGGGACACCTGACAGACGACTGTTACAGTTTACGTTAGGAGATCGAAAGAGCGCTAAAAAGCGGGAAGCTAAGCCACCTGGTGAAAAACGTGCGCAAAGAAGCTCGACAGCTCCAACGCCACGATGAGGGGAATCACAAGAAAGTCAGATGCCGAGAAACCCATATGGTCAACGGACCAAGATACAGCGCAAAAGAGAAAGGCAAGCGCCCTTACGAACCCTCATGGCAAGAGCAACAGGTCATTTTCCAGGTAGTGCGGCGGCCCTCGTGCCACTCGACCCGTCGTCATTACCGGCATTATCGGCCATTATGAAACGGAGTATGTCTTCATTGACCCAGAGAGTATGGCTGATATCATCTATGAGCAGTGTTTTAACCAGTTTGATGAGGATGACAAAGCGAGACTTGAGCCAGTTGATTATCCACTGTCTGGATTTTGCAACGAAATGGTCTTCCCGCTAGGCCAAATCAGCATCCTCGTCACGCTCTCTGACGGGAAGCATTCAAGAACAACAAATGTAAACTTCATGGTGATGCCGGTCAAGTCGAGGCATGATGTGTTAATCGGGAGGGAAACCCAAGGCGAACTGAACATGGTAACTTCCACGCCCCACTCAGCAATAGGGTTTCCAACCAAGACAGGGGTGGCGATTATCTATGCCAAGAAAGAAGTAATGTCCACAGAAGAGATGCGCCCAACAAAAACGGCGAAGGTTTCAACAACAGAGCCAGAGAAATGGGTGTTAAACCGCAAGTACCCAGAGCAAACGGTGACGATAGGCCATGCAATCTCACCAAACATCAGAACGCATCTCAAGCAACTCCTGTTCAAGAATATGGATATCTTCGCCTGGACTCCGGCCGACATGACCGGTGTCCCGCGCGACATTACCGAACATTGTTTAAACACCTACCCCTCTGTTGAGCCGAAAGTCCAAAGAAGGCGCAGCTTAGGGGAAAACAAAACCAAAGCAATGAATGAGCAAGTATGCGAACTACTCAAAGCTGGTATCTTGCGAGAAGTGCGTTATCAAAGTTGGGTCGCGAACCCAGTGATGGTGGAGAAGTCTAGTGGAGGATGGCGAATGTGTGTTGATTATACTGATCTCAACAAGGCATGCCCTAAATATTGCTACTCTTTGCCTGAGATCGACAAAAAGATAGACTCTCTCGCGCCATACAGATGGAAATGCTTCTAAGACTGCTATAAAGGGTACCATCAGGTTCAAATGAAGCTAGAAGACGAAGACAAGACAGCTTTTCGAACCGATCTAGGGATCTTCTACTACACAAAGATGCCTTTCGGCCTGAAAAATGCTGGCGCGACGTATCAACGCCTGATTGATAAGACCTTCGCTGGAGATATCGGGAAGCATATTGAGGTTTACATTGATGATTTGGTGATCAAAAGTCCTGAAGAGGACCAAATGTTGAAAGACATCGAAAAAACATTCAACTCATTGCGCAGCGTGAACATGAAATTGAATCCAGCCAAGTGTTCTTTTGGTATGGAAGAAGGGAAGTTCTTAGGCTTCATAGTCACAAACGGTGGCTTTAAGGTGAATCCAGAAAAGGTCCAGGCAATAGAATGAATGCCATCACCACGAACGATCAAAGAGATGCAAAGGTTGGCCGGTCGCCTAGCCGCGCTTAACCGTTTTCTGTCAAACCACGCCGCGAAGTCATACCCTTTTATCAGCACTCTGCGCAACTGTGTGAAGAAACAAGAGTTCAGGTGGACCCCTGAAGCAGAGAAGGCTTTTCAGCAAATGAAGGAGTGTTTGATCGAACTCCCTACCCTGACTGCACCGTTCGAGAAAGAGCCGCTCATCTTGTACTTGTCATCATCGGAAAAGGCAGTGGGATCGGTATTGCTTGTAGAAAGAAATGGAGTTCAGACTCCAATTTATTACATCAGTAGAGTGCTTACTGATCCAGAAACAAGATACCCCACAATGGAGAAATTGGTGCTTGCGCTGCTACACGCCTCTCGGCGGCTGCGCAGATACTTTACAGGGCATGTGATCACCGTACTTACCAATTTCCACATTGGCATGATATTGCAAAAGCCAGAAACATCTGGGCGACTAGCAAAATGGGCGATCGAGCTGGGGGGCCACAACATTTTGTACAGGCCGCGCCCAGCCATCAAGGGCCAGGTCCTCGCCGACTTTATCACAGAAGTCCCAGCAGAGAAAATCAAGGATTGCGAGATTGTTGAAACTCCCTTGAAAGATACATCTAATGAGTTGTGGTTGCTGTACACCGATGGGGCCTCAAACGAAGATGGCGCAGGAGCAGGATTGCGGCTTGTGAGCCCTGAAAAACATGAATTTACGTACGCCATCAAGTTGGATTTTAAGAACACCAACAATGAGGCAGAGTACGAGGCATTCCTGGCAGGCTTACGCCTCACCATAAAAATGGGAGCTAAGAATCTTCAAGCGCATGTTGATTCACTTTTGATCGCCAGTCAAATCAACGGAATCTATGATGCAAGGGGCGAAGTTATGGCCTTATATTTGGATCAGGCGAAAGAACTGCTTCAGAAATTCAAGTCATACAAGGTAGTACACATCAATCGTTCCGAAAACAAACCAGCTGACGCTTTGAGCAAGCTTGCTTCAACCTCCTTTCAGCATTTAGCAAAAGATGTAAGGATTGAAGTACTCAAAAATCCGTCAGTATTACTGCGCCAGGTAAATGTGGTCGAAATAGGGCAGCCATCTTGGATGACCCCTATAATTCAGTATTTGCAAGAAGGAATACTCCCTGAGAGCAAGGCAGAGGCAAGAAAGATTCAAAACAAAGCTCTGCATTATGAGATGAATGGTGGTATCTTATACCGCAAGTCCTTCTTGGGGCTACTACTGCGTTGCGTGGACCCCCAAGATGCGAATTACTTGATCAGGGAAATCCACGAAGGGATCTGCGGTATCCACGCTGGACCACGCATGGTTATCGCGAAGATTATGAACGCTGGATATTATTGGCCAGGGATGCACGTCGACGCCCTGAAGGAGCTGCGCAAATGCGACTCTTCTCAGCGACATTCTCCAAAAACCCTGCGCCCAAAGAACGATCTTATCCCTGTATCCACTGCTTGGCCTTTCCAACAGTGGGGAATTGATATGGTGGGACCCTTCCCAGACGCTCCTGGCGCCGTCAAGTTCATAATCGTGGCCGTCGATTATTTTACTAAGTGGGTGGAGGCCAAAGCTCTCGCCTCAACCACTGCAATGATGGTGCGCAAGTTTATTTGGGAGCACATCATTTGCAGGTTTGGCCTCCCACTCAAAATTGTCACAGACAACGGTACTAACTTTGCTTCTGAAGACCTCCAGAAGTGGTTGAAGGAGATGAAGATTGAGCATACCTTCTCCTCCGTTGCGCATCCTCAAGGCAACGGTCAAGTGGAAAGCGTCAACAAAAGTATCGTCGAGGGGATCAAAGCCCGACTGGGCACAAAGAGAAGAGGCTGGGTAGATGAGCTCCCAAGCATCCTGTGGGCTCATCGAACCATGCCGAAGACGAGCACCGGCGAAACTCCTTTCAGCCTAGTATACGGCTCGGAGGCAGTTATCCCGGTGGAAGTCGGACTCCCCTCACCGCGCTTGACAGCAGTCAACACGGTTGATAACGAAGCAGAGCGCCGTCTCGATCTGGATCTACTAGAAGAAAGACGCGAGATTGCGCGTATCAAAGAAGCGAAATACAAGACACAACTGGAAAGGTACTACAATGCGAGAGTCCGCATTTGTACCTTCACTCCAGGAGAATACGTTTTCCTAGACAACGAAGCTTCAAACGCTGAACGCCCCGGGAAGCTAGCACCCAAATGGGAAGGCCCATACTTGGTTCACGAAGTGCTAGGCAAGGGGGCATACAAACTGCGCACTCTGGATGGGCACATCATCCCGCGCACATGGAATGCGCAACAACTGCGCAGGTGCTATATCTAACTACTCTAGGCCATGCGTCATTTAGTTCATGCTGGCCACGCGCCATTTAAATTTCCTATGTTGGCTAAACGCCCCTATGTTACTTATCTGCAATGTATGATTGGCCTATGCGCCTGTTTCCCAATTAATGAAAGCATACGACATGTTTTCTTTTATCATATTGCTTCTTGAGTTACAAATGCATGTTAAACTTTTGATTAGCACGAAAACACTTCAGTGAATTACGAGCTCTTGAGTTATGCCTCCGAGGTCCTCCGCGAACATAGCGCGAGACCAGAACTACACTTACATTTATTCGTGCTAACTTAACCAAAGTTTCTAACAACAATGCAATAATTGTAACGAGATAGAACAAGCATAAACATCATGTTTAGATAAGCGCAAACGCGCAATGGTTACACAGCCTATCATTCATTTGACCTAAATCAAGCGCGACCGCGCGACACGCTATATTCAAAACCTAAACAAAATTACAAGGCACGAAACCTCCAACACTATCTATTCAAAGCTATCACCGGCGTCATCATCATCGTGCTTATCACCGTCTCCATCACCTTTACCATCGCCATCATCACCAACAGTTTCCTCTTCATCCGATAGCTCAACGGTCTCTGGTGGGTCAAGGATGGTCTTTAGCCGATGACACCAATCATCATGCTTCAACGCTTCAGTAACCAAATCCATCACAGGTATCGATAGATGATCATAACCATGTTCAGCGCGAGCTAGCTCAGCCTCAGCTTGATCAGTCACTGAGCAGTGACTAGTGTCGAACTCCTGTCCAAGCATCTCTGTAGCATGTTGCGCACATTCAAGATACCCTCCACGATGACCAACTGCGCGGGAAGCATCTATAACGGCCGCAACAGCCTTATCCAGTTCTCCAGCATTTAAGATAGAGTTGGCCATCTACAGCAAACGTAACACATGAATAACCAGGTTTTGAAGGGTAAAGCTAAGGTTAAAAATATCATACCAGAACTAAGCCTCTGCCGCGCAGCCATTCAGCCTCGGAGACCAGAGTATCAATAATGCCCTGAGCATCGGAATAGTTGTTCTGCGCCACATTAAGAGCAGATGTACTAATGTCCCGCGCTTCCTCAGCTTTCTGTTTGGCCTCCTCAGCAGTAGCAGCCTTAACTCTCTCCGCCTCAAGATCGATTTCCAAGGACTCGCATTTGTCAACCTGCTCGCTCAGACGGCGTTTCAGCTCAGCAATCTCGACATCCTTGGCCATCAGATCCTTATCTTTACCAGTCAGCTGCGCCTTCACCTCAGCCAGCTCAACCTACAAAGGGCAAAAGACTTAGGCTAATATGCAAACAAAACACCAAAGAAAGGAGTAAACATTTTACAAACCTCAGTTTTCTCCTTAGCAGCCTGCGCATCATCGACCTTCGCCGCCAGATCAGCAACCTTGCCTTCGAGCTCAGTAATCTTATTTCGAGCAGCATAAGCGCGCTGGTTGTCTCTCTCACAGATCTTCTTCCACTCAGCCTTCTCCTTCGCCAGCAGATCCTCGGCAGCTTGAAGCTTGCTTTTCAGGCCCTCGCGCCCCCATTCCTCCGCTTTCTTATCAGCCTCAAACTTGGACTTCTCGTCCTCAAACTTGGCATGAGCTTTCTCAAACTCCTTAACTTGCCTCACAAGGCGCTGGCGGTAGTTCTCCCAATCCGACCGCTCCCTAATCATGGTGCGCCACTCACGCACGATCTCATGGCTGGCAGAAAGAGTATTGGCCTCCCCAATGACATACGCAGCATACAGCTCTTCATGAGTACGCGCCTTTTGTCGGTTAACCTCACCAGGAGGGATGGAATTCAAGAACCAGTCGCGACAAGGGGCAAATTCCTGGAAAGTGTCCTTCTGCTTCAAATTCCAAGGAGCTCGATGGGGGGCACTCCCACGTTCTGCCTCGGTGTAAGTCTTATAGTAAATATCCCCGAGAGTATCCTTTGGACCAATGGTTTGGGGGTTATACCCCCCAGCGCCCCCGGAACTCGCACCACCAGAAGCATGCGGACCAGATCCGCAGCAGAAGTCACTTTAGCAGAATGTTGAGGAGAATGAGGTTGCGATGGGTGGGTAGGTTTATCAACTGTTGGCTCTTTCTCCCTCTCATCAGCCCTTTTCTCTCTCTCTCTCCTGCTCAGCTCGCCTCTTTTTCTCCTCATCAGCTTTTCTTTTCTTCTCATCAGCTTTTTTCTTTTCCTCTTCGACCTTCTTCTTACGCTCTGCATCAGCCTTCTTCTTCCTGTCCTCTTCAGCTCTCTTCTCCTCAGCCTTTTTCTCCTCTTCAGCAGCTTTCTCCTTCTTCCCCTCAGCAACTTGTTTATCCTTCTCAGACTCCACTCCAGCAGTCTGGGAAGCTTTGATAGTAATCTTAGGCCTTTTTTGCGCCGGCTCTGAGGGCTCAGTAAACACAACACCCTTCTTTTCAGGGGTCTTCTTCTTGGCCTCTGCAGAAGATCAAATGTCAAAAAGAGGAAACAACATAAGGAAGAGAGAGTAAGAACTTACCAGGAGAAAACTTGTATAAGGAGCGCAGGTTGCTCCGCTTCCCAATCAAAGGAACATCACCACCCTGCGGCGCAGTGGAAGCACCAGCGGTGGTCTCACTCCTATTTCTTTTCCTGCTGATTAAATTTGCAGCGGCATCCTCTTCTGCTTCTTCTTCCTCTTCTTCATCAGGCGCAACAGAGGAAGGAGTCGCACCAGCATCTGGGTTGCGAGAACCCGCGCTCCCGGAGCTCTTAGAACCAGCTCCTCCAGACTTCTTCTCGCCTATACGCGACAAACCTTCAAATGAATCACTGATAATAACGTAATCCTCCAAGTTACTTTGACGAAGGCGGAAAGTACCTTTGTCAGCAGCGCTAGCGGTTGCGCGACTACTCCCAGCTCCCTTGCTGGTCACCTCAGGATCCAGGGTGATAACCTTCTTCTTTCTCACAGGTTTTTTCTTCTTATCTTCAGGGTCAATCCCCAAGTCGCGCAACACACCTGCAAAGACGTTAGACCACGAACTCAGCTCTCCATTTGAGGATCCCACAGACTCCTCGCTGGAAAGATAGACAATCTCTTTCCAAGCAGAAGTCACAGAGCGCAAGGGACGAGGGTTAGGTATATGCGCACCTTCGGTTGCAGTAGGCGGAGAGGCGAATGCACCAGCAACTGGGTACATGAAATTACCCTTAACCTGTTCATACCAATATTCTTCTCCAGCCTGGAGCGGGCGCACGCCCATGGAACCACCAAAGGTGGGAAAGGAAGCTTGATACAGATGCGCCTCTACACGTCAAATTACATACATAAAACACAAGTTACGAAAAACAAAATCAACCAAACTAAGGAAATTACTAACCTCTATCGTCGAACATCAGAATAGGAACCTCCTCGCTGTCAGGCAACCATTGATCGCTCATTCGCGTCGCGGCCAAGACGTTCTCACCAAACACTCGGTTTGGGGTGGCAGTAAGCTTCTGATACCAGGCCTCAGTCTTGGGGATCGCTAGATCTTCCTTCACGATCGACTCAGACCAGGCGCGAAATGTCATAGCGATCGGGATCACCTCCTCGCGAATATAAAAGAATTTTGGTTTCCAGTCATGGAAACTCTTGGGAGGGTTAAGAAGTATCTTCTTTGCAGCTCCCCGACTGGCAAACGAGAAGAAACCCATGTTCCGGATCAACTGATAAAAGACCCTAAATCTTTCCACAGTTGGCTCTATATCATGAGATCGGAAAAGGAATTCGAAGTGTCGAACCTTAACCATCCCAGGAGGAATCAACTGGGAGATATGAAATCCATAGAACTGCAGGATATATGCCATGAAATTCGTCGCCGGCAACCAGAAGTTGCCTTGATGGAAGAAATCTTCATATAACGTGATATACCCCGGTGGTGCGTCGGTGGCCGTCTGATTCTGACCGGGGTACTTGGCATCCCATTCCGGTGGGAACCGGAAACCCCGTACTATCTGTTCAAAAAGTCCTAAGTCCCACCGGAGAACGGGAACAGGGCCTTCTTCTCCGGGAATATCCTCTTGATGTTCTTCAGCCATAGTCGACGGAAGAAAGTTTGAATATTTCTTCAAGAAACTTGAAGATCTGCTACTATGTTCTTCAAAAGTTTGAAGATTCAAAGGAAATTCGAGAGCAAATAGGAAAGAGAATGCAACAGAAGATGAAAAGTGATTTCTTCTCTCCATCTCATCGGATATATATACCCATCGCATTTAATGCGATGGGTAAACGTGTCGGGATCGCCGCGCACGTGACCAATCAGAAGACGACACGTAAGGCGAGAATCCCGGAGTGACGGTTACCACGCGCGCATGGAGCTCACTCTCCTGACGAAATGACTAACCGTCAGAGACAACTTGATGACAGCCGTGTAAGTGGTCAACTCAAACGTCACCATCAACGACGTTTCTCACCAACTTGTCAGATTTCAAATTTCAAGGGATTTCCCGCCCAAAATTACTACAAACTTAATGAAGAAGTTTCCCAAGGCACACGCGCCATAGCAACACAAAGCAAAGAGCCATCACCTGCCAGATATGTAGTCGCGCCGTAACAAATGTCAAGCATTTGCACGCGCGCGCCTACCAACCAAAAAAAAACACTCTGCAACTTTCTTTTTTCTAAGTCCAGAGCTCCAACCACTTGCCTCGCGCATGGTGCAGCACTGGACTGGGGGGACTTGAAGGGGTATGGTCCCAAAAAGCCGCGCAAACCTCCGTCAAGGTTGCGCGCAGGACCATACTCCTTATTCAGCAAATTTCTTATCACCAACGTCGCGCGGGCTACATCAACATTCTTTGATGCGGCGCGAGGCCTAAGCAATAGGAAGCTACACTTTCAACACTTAGTATTCTGAATGAGCATGCAGTAACCTAGACTCCTGCGCGGGGTAGTTACGTGCTCAGCAAGAATCGCGCGTGACTACGGCGCAAGACTGTTTTGGATAGTACACAAGGTACAAGTGGCACAAGAAAAGAACCAATCAGCGGCCTTCTGGCCCTGCTCAATCGTGCTCCACGATCGTCTGACATGCAGGAGACAAAAAGTACTTAAGGACGCCTACGTGGCACCAATCACAGGGCAGAGACAACTGACCCACGATCTCCACTTACCTGCTGATGGCAGAAGGGCGGCCAAGCCGACAACCTTGACACGTGGCTCCAATCACAGTGCGCCAGCAACAACGAGCTCCCAGAAGCCACTAACGGTCGACACCAGTGAGACAAAGAGCATATCCTCCAAGTTGTCGCCTTCTGGCCCAAGGCCCATCAGCCCATACCCTCTTACACCTCTCCGGCTATAAATAGAGACCTCAGTCCACAGGTTAAACATTCCATTCCCTCTACTCTCACTCTTAATACTTAATTATCTCTCCAAAGCTGTCGCTTATTCTCAGGCCGGAGCCCGGTTAAGAGGGAAACCCCCACATTCCCCTCTTAACGAGTAACGGTGTTCTGTTTTGCAGGACTTAGATGATCATTACGAAGCTCAGAAAGTCATTAGAAGATTAACCATTATGGTAGGAACATAAACCAAACTGATTAGTCCCATAATTAGTTCAGTGTTTCTTCAAATTATAAGCTTCAATCCAAGCTGTTGAAACTTGGCCCAACAAACAACTAAGTGAAAAGGAGGCTCATTTGTTTTTCTAGCGACTAATTTTAAAAACCCAAAGTAGCGAATACCTGATAATCTGATACAGACATAGAGGTGTAAAGGTAGCGAACACCTGATAATCTGATATAGACATACATAGATGTGTACAAAACCCAGTTTGGGTCCAAACTGGTCCAATTCTTTTTAGTTTGGTCTCAAACTCGTTTGGCCTAAACCGGATTGGGCTAAGAACCGGCTTTAGAGTTGAAAATCCCAACCCACCTAAATCGATTCAGATCAGGTTCAACACCAGTTTTAGCTTTTAAACTGGTATTTTATTGATTTTTTTAAGCGGACAACCGGTTCGGGTGGGAACCAATTGTCAACACAAAAATCCAAAACCTGTACCAAATTGCTCGGTCGGGTTGGTCCCAAACTGGTTTGGGTCAAACCGTTTTTTACAGGGTTGGGGCCGGGCACGTTTCCAGGTTGTCGGCCCCAAATCGGCTTTTTTGTGCACAGTAAAAGGACCAACAACCATCCCATCTTAAATGAAAGTTGTATAAGAAATCCATCTAACTACTTATGTTTATTTTTATTAAGATTGTGTTATGGGACAACACCCCATGACATGTGTTTTATTCCATTGACCCAAAAAACATTTCACATGCATATCCACACATTCCAAACCCATGACCGTTATCATACTTATGCCTTAGCCCTTGACGCTCTTTGAGTACGGTGTTTGGCGCCCCTATGGGTTGACATGGCAATGAGAGCCAATGCACTACACACAGTCTAAGATGATTAGTTTATTAAAACTGCTTAATAATCCACTTAATATTTAATAATGCCTATTAATTTTCATTTATATCAAAATGCCATATATATAGTTTTTAAACATCTTGGTATTATTTGATTGTTACATATATAGTTTCTTAGATGACCTATAGGATTTGATATAGATAATATGTGAAACCAATTACATACTTGCATACTACTACAGAAATGATTTGTCTAGGCGGTGGAAACGAAGGTTATGAGCGGTTTTCTGACCGCCCAAACAAAGGTCGCAGGAAAAAATGGGTCACTTAATCTGGGCGGTTAACAACCCGCCCAAAATAAAACTAAGACCGCCCAAAAAACCTTGTAAATGTTTAGCACTTTTGTATCATTTTGGGCTACAGTCAAACCGCCCAAAAATATTCAAATGATTCAAGGCTACAATCAATCGCTTAGAAAGAATTAAAAAGGAATTTAAAAATAAATTATAATAATTTCACCAAAACAATATATATCCAGCCAAAAAGAAAGAAACCCAAACAAATTCAGATATAAAACCTGTTTAATTACATTATAACTTGCATAGTTTACAAAACTTGTTCAAACACAATACAATACAATACAATACAATACAATACAAAACTAACCTAACCGTATCTAGCTACTATCATTAAACTAGCGGATTTAGCCCGCACGTTGCACCCCTTCATAGAGGATTGTTCACCCAAGAAATTGCTTTCCACATATCAACTAACTGGACATCATGGTTCTTGTTAGCTAACTCTTCAACTTACCACTAGTGTCGTTGCGAGCGCTACGCGGCGAGTTTAAAGTGCGATGTGCAATGATAAATAGTCTGAGCGCGTTGTGGCGATTCTGGTGAAAAATTGACAGTATGCATACATACATGTTAACCCAAGTTATAAGTTGCTCAAGTGTAAAAAAATGAGCTAGGATTTTGCTTTTGAGAGTTAAAAAGTAAATATATCATTATATGAACTCTTTAGTACTAATTTTAACCTGAGTTGAGTATTGAGTTGAGCTACTCGTTCTCACTTGTTTTGTTTTAGCCTTTTGCTCAGCTTCCTTTGCGGTTGTTTTTAAGTGCAATCCCAAGTTCTGCAGCTATGTAATCTCTTTCTTGTGCATAATCACCGGGAAAATCTTATCTTCCAAATCATGAAATCCAATTAAAAAAATAAAATATAATATATACACTATAGAGCAAGTATATGTTTATCTGATGTTGAAACTCTTTTACACATACCTTTGCTTTCAGTGCCATGCCATGCCATTACTTATCTTAATATCTTGACGAACATAACGAGCCTTTGTATACCGTAATACAATATTTAAAACATCACTTATTTATAAAACCAATGCAATAAAAGACAATAAATGATAACAGGCTGGCTAGACTCCTTTGACCCACAACAACGCAATTCGCCACCTCTATTCAAATAATTTAGAGAAGAGGGTCTTAGGAAACAGTTATCTCTGCGTCAAAAGCATCTCCTCGTGCATCTCTTTTTCTACGTGGATCTCCTTAGTTTGATTTTCCTCCAAATATTTTGTCATCAAAATATGTAAACAAATAACTATGAAGAATATAATGGTGTAAGATAACAAAATGAATATACACAGATATAAAATCACATTACAGTTCAAATTTAGATCATACTAACAACAATTGAGTAGCCAATTTGCCTATGTAACTTTTTAATAATAGTCTAATCGTTAAGTATCTAGATGAAAACATTAGCATAGTTCAAAGTATGTGAGATATTCGTAGGAATTCATATTCAAATTAGCATAGTTCATGTGGGCACTACGGTAGGAATTCAGAATCAAATTAAAGCAAAAGGAGGTAAAGAACACATAATGTATGGGTACTTACCTGAACTTTGCATCGAAAACCGAGTGAAATAACTGAAGTTCTTCCTAGAATAATTGCAGTTTTGAAAATTATATCAGCGTCAAAGTGAGGCAACAAAACTTAGAGCATGCATTTTGTTTATGGTGCCCGTAACATTATTGTGTGGCAAAAATGTAAACTACTGGATTGTTGCACCGTTAAGCATACATTTGATAACTTTGTGTTGCAAAAAGCTACGGTACAGTGACTTGTTTATCTACGTAGGAACCAAAATTAGTGTACTTATATGATTTTTGTATAGCATATGTTAGGGAATGTATAAGAGTAGCAAGTGGATACATAGTATTTTCTTACTAGATCAACCTGACATGATTAATCAAGTGTCCATCCATAAAACACAATATGCTTGTAGTCTTTTGGCGCCAAAAGGATTGTGGGTTTGCAGAATCATAAGCATTAAACGGGTCATGGATCGCCTTTTGGTTTGGTCGGACGGACCCATACCGATGCCAAACCGTATGGCCATCTTTAACTTGATTGTACCTAGAGGTGCAAACGAGCCGAGCCGAGCCCGAGCTTGACTAGGCTCGAGCTCGAGCTCGATTAACTTATGTGAGCTCGGGCTCGGGCTCGAGCTCGGCTCGATTCGAGCTTTGTTTTCAAGGATCGAGCTCGGCTCGTTTGTATTTTCTCAAGCTCGAGCTCGGCTTGGGCTCGGCTCGTTTATTATCTATTAATTAATATATTAAATAAAAATAATATAAATAATAGACTTTTTAGGCTCGCGAGCTCGATAAGTGAAGCTCGGGCTCGGGCTTGTTTACTAAATAAGCTTATTTTTAGGTTCGAGGTCGTCTTGTAAACACGTTTGAATAAGCTCGGCTCGACTCGGCTCGTTTACACTAAGGCTCGATAAGGCTCGACGAGCCTAACGAGCTTCACATGCGAGGCTCGAGCTCGGGCTCGATAAGCAAACGAGCTTTATTTTAGGCTCAAGCTCGGCTCGGGCTCGATAAGACTCGGCTCGTTTCGAGCTTTTTCTCGAGCCGATCTCGAGTAGCTCGCGAGCCGCTCGGCTCGTTTGCACCCCTAATTGTACCGACGGACAACGGCTAGCAATTCCGGGTCGCAATTGCTATCAATAAGCATATTAACTATAACACTTATAGTTATGTCCAACAGAAAATATGCAGAAAAACCAACTATATGCTTTAATCAAGATCTAACTCTCTAATATGCAGAAAATTAAAAACAAGACGTTGAATAATTAAAAAACAAATATGACTTTTGTCATAAAAAACATATCCATCTGGGGTTTCAAGAGACTTATTTAAGCAATAGAACTATAATAAACTTAAATTTAGTGGCTTTATATCTATAAGAAATAAGAATGAAAGATCACCTATCAAATTACTAGTATAAAAAGGGCATAATATAATGATAATAAGCCATAAACGAAGATTAAAAGAAAACTTTATTGAATTGAAGAAGGAATAACAATGCACTGATACACACATACATATATTATATCAAAATCAACCAACAAATATAAGAGACCACATGAGATACTCATAAAATCCTAAAAAATATATCAAAATCTGACACAAAGGACTACACATGGAATTATATATCTAGCAAAATCCAAAACATTATCGATTTAGGATTCATAAACCGGTAAAAAGAAACACAAATGAATAGATAGAATATAAATAGAGGTAGATCACATAACCTACAAAACTACTCAAACTTCACAAATCTCTTCAAAATAAGCTCCAACACGGATCAACAAACTAAAATTCTAGAACAATAATCAATTTCATTCAAAAGATTACACTAGAAAGGAAAGATATAAGGAAAAAAAAAGTAGGGTTGTTACCGGTTTCTTTTGTGCGCTGCGATTTAGGGAAGAGAGGTTAGGGTTCAAGTCTCTCTAAGTTTTTTTGGAGGATCCATTTTGAGGTAATTAGTTTTTAGTGAAATGTTTGGCGGTATCATTTGCCGCTTACATGAAAAATCTTATTTTTCTGGGCTTTCACCAAATTTGGCCCAAAATAAAATAGTTTTTTGGGCATTCACTGTACACCGCTCAGAATGAGATTTTTTTTAAGCGATTATTTATTTTTTTGGGCTATTAATTGGCAAGAAAATAAATAAAGCAATGTTTTAGGCGGTTTTAGGTTATGAACCGCCCAAAACAAATATTGATCCGCCCAAACTCTTATATATGCTCTCAACAACTATATAATTCTAATAAAAAATATTAAAACCATAATCTATCTAGCGGAATGTTATAAATCTCCCACTCTCATTCGGACACTCAGTTAACCAAGCCACTTTCAATAACATACAAAACAATTGCATTGTAATTTGAAATTCAAAGCAGTTTATAGTAATGCATATATGATATGAAATGAAATGAAATGGTAGACTAGTGATCGGGGTCCACGACATAAAGAGTGGCATGAAAGAAGAGGGCATGTGGAAGCATGTGCGTTCCGTTCCCACCACCAAAAAGGAAACACCGTTACACGCCGATTTCATTGTCATTCCATGTGTGCATTCACTCTACCATTCAAGGTGTCTTTGCATCATATCATCATTTCATCCATAAACAACTCATTTTCTTCATCCCATTCTTCATACATTTATTAATGTAGGGATGCGAACAAGTCGAGCTTCAGCTTAGACCATTAAACTTGTGAGAGCTCGAGCTCAAATTCTAAAGCTTGAACTTGACTCGTGAGTAGTTTTTCAAGCTCGAATATTATTTATCTATACATATTTATAATTAATTATTTTTATATGTATCTATAAATTTATTTTTATAATATAACACATACTTTTAGTCATTCTTACATTAATTCTAAATACAATAATAAATATTATTGTAGGTATATTTAATAAATTATATAAATAATAGGCCTATTTAGGTTCGTGGGCCTACTTGTGCTCGATAAGCGAAGCTCAGTCTTGTTTATGCTCAGCTTGATTCGAGCTTTTAACAATTTGATTTCAAGTACAAGAGTGGCTTGGTCCGTTTACGCCTCTTTATGAAAATAAGATCGTTGGTTGAATGCCATAGCTGAAAATAAACTTTCTATATAAATATATGGGTTACACACTTTATACAAGTACCTCATGCCTACCTTTAACTATTTATTTGATTCGTTTTTTGATGGATTATTGGTGAAATTTTAGTTTATTTTCCATGCATACGTGTGTGTATGGATATATCCTAAAAAATGAAAGTAAAAGTTATCGACAAGACAAAGATGTAACCTAGACACTTTTGTGGGATTTGGGACCATGCCATACATTCGATAAAACAATATTTTAAGCTTATCCAACTTGTTGTTAACTGTATGATAATCATTACTTTTAGTAATGTGACTGTTGACATGCTATCACCTCACATTTAACCTTTAATGGCTTAGAGTATTAGAGCAACACATTAGCACACATGTCGTCACACTCTTTTACCGTTGTGTTCTCAACGCTTAACGTGTTGTTCTATAACATCACACTTCACATACTAATAAGTTTGTATGTTTTTCTTATTAATAGCTCACATATTTGGTTACATAATTGGAGACTTCCCAACAATTTACTCATCTAAAATCTCTTTTATAATGTAGAAACACAAATTACCCATAGTGTTTTCCTGTCATCCACAATTATTGCATCCAAGGATCCATACACTAAAGGGTAATTAGTAACACATTAATCATGTATACACGCAACAATTCATACTAATGGGGTGGTGGTCTATTGGCAAAGACAAAATCTTTAACACCTCGGGAGGGAGAGGCCTTGAGTTCAAGTCTCATAGCAAGGAATAAAAGAAATTTGAAGTTAAAAAAACATGCAACAATTCATACTTTAAGTATTATTAGTATCGTGGCCGATCGGTGTAATACAGGTTCGAACGGTGGGTGGAGTTGGGTCAAGCAGCCTTACTCGGTTGAGGAGTTAGCTGAATGGGCTGATTGTCAAAGCATGGTGGCTTCGGTGTCCCTGTCAACGGTGAAGGATAGGTGGAAATGGATAGGGAACTCTTTTTCGGTCGGCTCGCTCAAATCTCAGATAAACAAGGATTATAACATTAGAAACTTCTGCATGAGATGGTGTAAGTGGGTTCCATCGAAGTGCAACATCCTTATTTGGAGGGCTGAATTTGACCGCATTCCGACAAAAGTGGCCCTTATAAAGCGGAGAGTGACGCTGGAGTCTGATGTTTGCCCGAAGTGTAATGATGGTCCGGAAACGTCGGAGCATTTATTTACTTCTTGTGAGGTGTCGTACAGGGTCTGGCTTAGCATCAGTAAATGGTTCAGGTTGCCGCCTTTCATCCTTTTCTCGATCAGAGACATTCTGACACTGTATGAGACTGCTAATATGGATAAACGAAAAGCGGACATCTTGCACGGGATAATGATAACGGCTTGTTGGTGTATGTGGAGAGGCAGGAATGAAAAAGTTTTTAATAAGAAAGATTATGCAACGGACCGTATCTTTGGCGACATTAGGTCTTTCAGTTTTATTTGATTAAAACATAGGTTTAAACACAAAGCGTTATCATGGAACGATTGGTGTAAATACCCTTTTATATGATGAATTTGTAATCAGATCTTGTTTTGGATTGTTGCCGTGTTTCCCTGCCTTTTGGTAGGGGCTGTTGTGAATGAATTTTAAGTTTCAAAAAAAAAAGTACTATTAGTAACACAGGTAGAGGATCCTGTACATTAATCCAGAAGTGTGAGAAGTGTATTACTAGTATAACACTATATAACACCATATAAACATCGTATAACACTATGTAACATCATATAACACCATATAACACTATGTAACACTATATAACATTATATAACAAATATAACACTATATTTTGTCTTATAGCATGTCTATGATAGATGTATAGTGTTATATATTGTTATATAGTGTTACATGGTGTTACATGGTGTTATATGGTGTTATACGGTGTTTATATTGTGTTATATAGTGTTATATATAGTGTTATAATACACTTCTCACACTTCTGAAATAATGTACACTATCCCTACTCTAGTAACACATTCAATGTATGCAACGATGATTGCAATTATTTATAAGAGTAAATTACAAGTTTTGTCCTTTATGTTTGTACCAAATTGCAAGCGGTGTCCTTTGCCTTTAAAATTGACGAGTTTTGTCCTTGATGTTTGAAAATCATGCACGTTATGTCCTTTAGCCCTAACTCAGTCAGATTGTTTTGTTAGATATGGTCATGTGCTTTGCACATGAGGGTATTCTTGTCATTTTACCTCATTAGGGACTATTGTGTAAAACAATTTATAGCAAGGGATTGTTGTGTAAAATATAAAAAAATTTACATTTATAAAGAATCTGCAAACATCTCTCTCTTAAATTTCCTCTCTCTATAATCTCTGAACCCATCTGTTTTACACACCAAACAGAATACATGATATGATAAATTGATAATGATATACCTTAGAATTGAAACCATAGAAGCCAAATCAAAACTATTAGATTGTTGTTGATGATGCTTTACATACCCCATCTCTAAACCCGGCTCCGATCTCTCGTGATACAACAAAAACGGGTCGTACTCTTCCCGGATCACCGTAGCAGAACTCACCGGCGACCCAGAAACCACCACCGGATCCGACAAACCCACTAAACCCCATCCTCAATATCCTTATTCTGCACTTTCTGAACGCTAATCGCCCACCAGACCCCATCATCATGATTCTCAGAATTGAATCCACATAAGCCAAATCAAAAGCATTTAATTGTTGTTATGATGGCTTGATTGTTTGATTTGAACTTGGGTGCGGTGGTGATGGTGGGTGCAGTGGGCTTGCGGTGGTGGAATTGGTGGTGTTGTTTTGGATTTGGTGGTGGTAAGTAGTTGGGGGTGATGGCGAGGCTGGCTTGGGTGGTGTCGGTGAAGGTTTTGGGGGTGGTGGTGGGTAAAGTCTGAGAGAGTGAACGGTGGGGCTATGGTGGTGTGGGTGCAACAGCGGTGTGTGGTGGCGGCTGAAGGGCAGTGGTGGGGGTGGAGATGGTGGTGGTAGTGGGTGAAGGGAGAGATAAGAAAATGTGTGAGAGAGAGAGAGAGAGAGAGAGAGTCAGAGAAAGAGAGAGAAGATTTTTAATATTTATAATTTACTCTTTATTTCTTACACAATTAACAACTAGCCCCATAAATATCAAAGTATTTATTCAATAGTCCCTAGAGAGCTAAAATGACAAGAATTCCCTCATGTGCAAGACACATGACCATATTTAACAAAAAAATTAACTTAGTTAGGGCTAAAGGACATAGCGTGCATGATTTTCAAACATTAAGGACAAAACTCATCAATTTTAAAGACAAAGAACACCGCCTGCAATTTGGTACAAACATAAAGGACAACTTGTAATTTACTCTATTTATAACTATGACATGTAATCACCAATGCATACGTCATACTACTAATGTTTCACTTATTAACGATATTT
This sequence comes from Helianthus tuberosus, assembly GCA_030545235.1. NCBI lineage: Eukaryota > Viridiplantae > Streptophyta > Magnoliopsida > Asterales > Asteraceae > Helianthus > Helianthus tuberosus. The sequence goes on along the minus strand of CM060417.1, from coordinate 148,740,457 downwards.
CCACTATATGAAATTTCAGCCCCTTTGTGAAATAACAATGCATACAATATACTATTAAATTTATACGATACTGCAACCAAAAAGTTTGTATTTGATGTTTCACATAATTACAAAAATGTCATTGCATATTATTATTTTAAATCTTAAATATTGAAAACCTAGATATGGTTCTTTATGTGTTTGTTAGAATTGTAAAGGGGAATTGGCCTGTAATAATCTCACCTAGACCTTATTGGCCATTAATAATCCCACCTCAGAATATTCCCCCCACCAGTCTCACGTTTCGCTTTTTTTTTCCTACAGTGGTCCCCCGTTAAAAAAACTTAACGAAGTTAAGTTTTTTTTCCAAATTACAAACAGATTTTTTAGGGCTTTTGATCAGAACGATAATACGAGTCCATTGATGTAAAACTTACTTCGAAATGGTGCTCCAGAAAATCAAGAAAATAAGACATGTGTTTGTGTTTTTTGGTGCATTGCGTTTTAGGTAAAACACATTTCAGCCCATTGCGTTTTAGAAAACAGACATTTTAAGTGTTTTCTGACCATTGCGTTTTAGAAATAAGACATGTGTTTGTGTTTTTGGTGCATTGCGTTTCAGGTAAAACACATTTTTATGTGTTTTCAGTCCATTGCGTTTTAGAAACTACACTCTTTTGAGTTTTTAGGCTATTGCGTTTTATAATTGAGACATTTCTTTGTGTTTTCTGGCCATTGCGTTTTACAAATAAGACATTTCTTTGTGTTTTTTGTGCATTGCGTTTTAGAAAAATGTCATTTTTTAGGGTTTTTTTTTCCATTGCGTTTTACGCAACTGGGTTTTTTCCATTGCGTTTTACGCAACTGGGTTTTCAATTTTTTTTTTAAATATAGCAATACTATACTCGTTTTAAAGATTAAAAAACGCTCGTTTTTTTGGTGCAATTTTTATAAAAAAAAAATAATATCGTATGAAAGAGTTATTAACGTTTAAAAAATGGGGGGGGGGGGGATTGGAGGAGAGATAAACTATTGCCTTGGATTGACTAGAATGCCCCTGAAAAACTCACGCGCCTCTTTTCTTCCTTTCAATTTCCCTCATTTAATCTTAGCCCTTAATTAAGTAAATGGATGGTTAAGATCACTTAGTAACCTTCTTAGCCAAATAAACTTTCTATTGTATCTCCACCCATATTTATATATCATGTCGCTGGGAGGGTTCATTGGGGAACACTAAAAAAGTGGGGAACGGAGAACACTTTTAAAAATTATTACTTAACATGTTAAAAAAATATTTTTCTAATTTTTTTTTTCGGCATTTTTTCTTATAAATACAAGTAGAAACATTTTTGATAAAAAAAAATGAAAAACTAAAAATATAAAAAAATGTTTAAAAAACATTTATGTCTTATAGAATTAACTTAACATGTTAAAAAAAAAATTTAAATTTCAACGCTTTTCTTTATAAAAAGGAGGAGAATCTAGTCGAGTATAAAAAATATTTTTTCTAAAAAAAACAATTTTTAGCCTTTTTTTAATTGTTTTTTTTAATATTTTTTAGTTTTTTTTATTAAAAATGCTTCTACAAGTATATATAAGGAGAAGCGCCGAAAAAGATGTCTAAAAAATTAATTTTTAACATGTTAACTTAAATTTTTAAGAGTGTTCCCCGATTCCCCACTTTTTTAGTGTTCCCTAATGAACCTCACACTCATGTCGCTTTTATATTGTTATGTTATGTTATTTCCTACATATACAAAACCAAGTTAGGGGAATAGTGTCGCGCAGCTGCGTGGCACTTCTCTATTAGACCAACATTTTTACTATTTTATATTCGTTTTAAAATTACGATTTCATCCTTAATTTAAAATAAAATTACGTTTTTGCCCCTTGTAGGACCGGTTTTGACTCCGAAACGATTGCGAAACGAACGTGAAACGTGCGGAATCCGTACACGAACGCGACCTAAACACACATGACGTAATATAACGTGATCCTATTAGAAATCTGAAATCGTACAATCACTTGAATCACTTAGAGACTTTCTCTCTCTAGTTTCTCTCTCTAGAACTAGAGCTCTTCAAATCTCTAAAATGGCAAAAGTCCCTAAACTATGACATAAGGATCTATTTATAGGCCTTGGCTTTTAATGAGATTTCTCATTAATTACAATTATGCCACCTTGCCTTTTTGACTAGCTATCTCATCATAACGACTCGTTTTCTTCTGTTTCTCGTTTGCCACTTCAAAATAAAATTATGGTTTTATCCCTCACTCAAAATTACGATTTTTACCATCGGTTCAAAAATATGATTTTATCCCCAGATTACAATTACAATTTTTTGCCCCAGTTCAAAATAAAATTTTCCTTTTGCCCCAAACTAAAAATGACGATTTTGCATTTGCGCCCCGTTTCAAAAATTTCAAAACAAAAGTATGCCCCCCCCCCCCCCCCCTAATTCAAAATTACGATTTTGCTCTTAGTTCAAAATTTTTATTTTGCCCCAGTTCAAATTAAAAATATAGTTTTGTCCCCAGCTTAAAATTATGATTTTGTCCTTAGTACAAAGTTATACTACGATTTTGTCTCTAGTTCAAATTTATACTATTGACATCACTTTAACATTTGGTAAATTACGATTTTACCCAAGTCAACATATACAACTTTACCCTCACTTCAAATTACAGTATTGCTAACGTTTTAGTTTTTTTAGCAAAACTATAAAAGTATTTATTTAATTGGTTGACTGGATTTCATTTTTTCCATGTCAAGAAGCTGCCTAACACTCGCTCATTAATCATGACAAACTATAGTTTTGTCCTGAGCTCAGAACTACGGTCTTATCATCGTTTTAGTTTTTTTTTTTTCCTAACAAAACTATAATAGTGTTTTTTTAATTGATTTAGAATTATTCGGCAATCGCCCCGCAACGCGAGCGGGGCATCAACTAGTTGTCAACAAAAACATAAGATACGCTTTTATATTGTTATGTTGTTGTCAACAAAAACATAAGGTAAGCATGTTATGGGTTAACACAATTAAATTTATGATAAATAACATAATTGTAATTTAGCTTTAGTGTGTAATTGTTGACTTCGTTTTGATGAATAGGTTACCAGAGTGTCGTTTAAATTATGTGATTTTAAGTGTTTTGGTAATTTGGTTAATGTTGATGTCTTTGATGTGTATAAATACTTAGGTTATGTTCGGGTTTTTTAATTTCAATTTGTCAACCAAACAACATTTTTCACCCTTGATTTTAAACATAGAGGTTGCAACATATGGGGTCTTGATTAGCAAGGGGGTAAACCAAACGTGGAAGTTGTTGAATCAGATATCATAGTCTTTGGTATTGTAAGATCATTTGGTGACGTGTGAAACTACACATTTGAGTAGTGATGGATTTGGTTTTACGAATTATCACCTCGTTCAGAGGTGAGCTACGTTTATTGATGGTAATCAGATAGTGGGTTTTGATGTGTAATTAGTATATAGAGTAAACTAGGTTATAACCCGTGGTGTCACTCTATTTTTAAGGATATTAATATTTTATTAATTTTATTAAAACAGTTTTTTTTATAAAATTTGTGAGGATATATATTCAATAATTCAATGTTAATCGTACATAAAAATATATTAAATTAATGATATAGTTTTATCTTAAGAAAAGCTCCACTAACTAAAAAATGACATTGATCAACTCATTTAAGGCTGAATGGGATGTTTTGGATAGAAATACCCTTTCAAATTTCAATTAAAGGGATTTCTGACTTAAGTTGTTGAACGCCTATTAATAGACCATGGCCATGAGCAGCCAGCAGTCGTCATCACTTCTTCATGCAAGTCATGAAAGAAAATTTCTGCAACCAACCATACCCATTCAATTACCTTACCCACTTTCTAGATAACAAATTATACGAATCGACCCATTTTGAGTAAAATTTTACCTACAGGAGGCAGAGGAGCACCAATTGATGCAAAACCAACCAAATATAAACAAATGAGAACTTCATAAGAAGTCAATTAGTCCGTAAGTAGCTAATGATTAGCTATAAATAAGTAGACCTATGACCTGATTGAGTGATACTACTTATGTGCCCACATAATACAATAGGAGCTGATGGAATTGCACCAAATACAACAGTAGCACACTAACATATATCATTTCCTAACTTAAATAACCAATTAGGATACAAAAAATATTTTAATATTACTTAACTGGTAAACCACATAACATTAAAAAATGTCATTGAAGAATTTAAAGAAGAGATCTAAGAATACGAACCTCGTAGCTCTTTTTTTTTCCGGTGCGGCTAACGCTCGATTTGTCTTCAACAGACACAAAGGTTTATTTTTTTGGTGCGGCTAACACTCGATTTGTCTTCAACCGAGACAAAGGTGTGCTTGAGGTGCTAACGAAGTACTTTAGGGAATAAAGATTCGTATATAAGTGGGTACATACTACATCCGTCAATATAATATGCCATCACGAATGCCCAGTTCTTGAATTTCTTGGAAAATAATTGTCAACTTAGAAAAATATTAATTAGCGGGTTTACCACGTCATACAATGAGCGAGAAAGTGAAAATTAAGTGGTCTCATTGATTGACACGTGGCATAAAAAACTTTATCTATTATATAACATAGAATAGATTAAGCTTCACCCCTCTGAGGAAATAAATCCCCCAGAAACTATACTATTCAAATATTAATTAATCAAAATATTTAAGGGTTGTTCGATTTTTTTTTTTTTTTTTTTTTGATAATGAACTTTTCTATTTAATAAACACGAGTTGTACAATTTGTTTTTGATAACGACTTTTCTATTTAATAAACATAAACAAAAATTATTTGTGATTGTAAAGTGATGTCACACCCTGAATTTCCACGTGTCACCGGTGGGCCCGGTGGGGGAGTATCGTGACGTGGTTGGCAACATAATAGTCAAACAACACAATATATATGAATGCACAGCGGAAGCAAAGGATATTTATTATTACATTCCGAATATGAAGTAATATTCAGTATTACAACGGAAGTAAAGGATCCACAGGCGGATCTTAAAACATATCATTTGTTCAACAGACTTTAGACGCCTAGAACTTGCAAGATTCCTTATTAGCGCCCTGAGCTCCCAGCCAATTCCGTTCAGTACCTGTCACTTAACCCTTTTGGAAAATACGTCAGTTTTCACTGGTAAATACACTCAACTGACTCATTTGAAAAGAGTTTAAGAAAATTGATTTAGATGCACCAGGCACAAAACCTTTTGAGACTTTGATTAAAATGCACAGAGGCAAAATTAATCTTTTATAACTTGGGAAAATTATTTATATATAATCTTGTATACAGTTTTACTTATTTGTCGTCCGTTAGGGCCGGTTTGTAGGGCCGGACTAGATTAACAGACACGCCACAGGTATAATGCCCACGGGCTATCATCCCCTAAGTGGATTACCAGTTCCGGTATAACCCACAGGGATGATACCTCGGAGTGGATTACCAGTTTTTACATAATGCAGCTGCCAGGTGTATGCCTACACCCCGTGCTTAGGTCGTGGCCATTTCGTAAAATGATGCCAAGGATATCCGGGACATGGTCATTAACCCCCAAAGGCCATACACCAAATAATAATAAAATAATACATATTAAACAGGTTATGTAAGTACATCAATCACAATCCGATTTAAATGACTACATACACCCGACCAAGCGGTACTTTTATAGTACCGTATCCCAAGCCCGTATAGGGAAAATAAGTTAAGAGTATTTACGCAAGCCCGTATAGGGAAAATAAGTTAAGGGTATTTACGCAAGCCCGTATAGGGAAAATAAGTTAAGGGTATTTACGCAAGCCCGTATAGGGAAAATAAGTTAAGGGTATTTACGCAAGCCCGTATAGGGAAAATAAGTTAAGGGTATTTACCTGAGCTAGCTCCTGTCTTAAATAGCAAGAATCTAATAACTCAGCCGTAGTCACTTAAGTAAGCGTAGGTACAATTTACCGGAAGGCTCTAGTCTGGAATGATGGTGTAAATAATTAATTAGAATGCTAACGGGTCTTTAATTAAGCCTAAGCTTAGACCGGTTAGTCTTAAGGGAATATATGGTTCTTACGCACGATTAAGCGAAGACCGGAATAGAATGTGATTCTGACCCGACAAGTTTGAAGACTTGTTTAATATGGGTTCATTATTGACATTCTAGATTTTGAGATAAAACCGATAAGGTTTGACCCGTTTCGGCTAACTTATATAAACTAGTTATATAAACCGATCCGAACGCGAATAACGCGTAACGGGTAACCGAATAGGTCACGAACAGGTTTCCTAAGTTAATATGCCTTAAATATGTTGTGATATCAGTAGGATACCTTCCATTATGCCCAAAACGAGTTTAATCTCAATTTAAGCCCCGTAGGGGTATTTTGGTCATTTACCTAAGGCATATATACTACCTGTCATACAACTACTCGAACGATGTGACCATAAAGTCACTTAATGTGTTTGGTCGGATCCTAATGATCGACCAAACGGGTCGGGTTCGAAAGTATAAGCGATTGTTTAGATCGCTTACCTTTACGACCCTATATAAGCACTAAACTAAATGTGACGAGCTAAGCATGTTGAAACATGCTTAACTAAGTTAGAAAACAAGTTTGGTATCAAAACAAACGGTTTTGATACCCATAAGTAGTTTGGTTACAAAATACGCAAGAATACGTATTCTGGCCAAAACTACGGCTCGTCACTGAGCCTAGATAACGTGGTAATCAGTAGGTATAGTCACTAGGGACTATAACCATCGTGATCACGCTCACGTTATGAAGTTCAAACGAACTTCGCATCGACCATAAACTGGTCAATGCAGAAAGTCAAACAAAGTTTGACTTTCGGACTCGAAAAGCGATAAAAGAACGAAAGAATACTTACGAAGGGTCCCCGCTAGTAAATCTTGATCGAATAGCTCAGGTATGAAGCAATGGCTTCAACTTAGAGCATTTGGATCAGATTTGGTGGGTTTTGAATGAAAGGGGGGTTGGGTATTTATAGTAAACGGTCCACCGTTAGGATCGTTTCTTGGAGAAGAGGGCACGATCAAGGCCGTACACTTGTCGGGAAGTTGTGGTGCCTAAATTGCCACTAACCATAAGGTATCAACACTTGGCAAGGGATTAGGAAGTGGTTAACAGCTGAAAACAGGCTGTTACATACTCTGCATCTGGTCTGGAGACCCCTAGCGCACCGCTACGCTAAAAGTGTAGCGCACCGCTAGGCTTAAGTTTGGCAGATTTTCACTTTTGGTCCCTGTCATGCATTCAGCCCATTTTCGACACGTTTAAGGCCCGTTAACCCCATTTCAAAGCTCTAAAATGAAGTTAAAGTATAGGGAACTTAAAATGTGTTCAAAAATATCTCGGATGTCGGTTCGTTTGGCCGTACGAACGCGATGTTCGCTTAATTACGACGGAATGCGCATAAGCGCGAAAAACGAACCAAATGACGCGACGAATGGATTTTTCTTAAGGCGAACACTAAAATATAATGTAGTCATGCTTACATAAATTTTTGGATGTCCGGATGTATTCAGAACGTATGTTATGCGCGAAAATGCAAACTTATGCACTTTTTGACGCTTTTAGTCCCTGATCCTTCTACACTTGATCTTATCATGACTTCTTGCACTTTGAGCCCTCTAACTTGACTTTTAAGGACCTTAAGACATAACCAAACTTTGTTAAGTCCTTGGGTAACTTTATGGTTACCTGAAAAGTCATAAATTTCAACGTTGACGCTTTTAACCCCTCGCACACGAATTTGATCATAACTTTCTCATACGATAACGAAACTTTATGAAATTTATATCGTGCATTCTAGTGAGCATAATTAATCTCTACAAAGCTTTGGGTTCGCTAAAAGGCCACTCAGAGGTATAACTTAAACATGTTGACACATTTAGCCCCTGTAGTTTGAAATCTCTCACTTTTAGCTTCGTATGATCCATGATTTATTCGTTTGAAGGTATGAGCATCATGTAGGGTTAATGTACAACATATTTATTCACTGTTGACATTTAGAACTCGTATTTTCATATACTTTCCATGTTTGTCAACTCTAGTCCTTTTATAACATTCTTTCACACGTTCACTTTATGACACGTGTCAACACATTATAGGACGTGAATTTTCGAGGTGTTACATCCTCACCCCCTTAAAATAAATCTCGGCCCGAGATTTACCGAAATAAAGGAAGTATTCTCTGCCTAATAATGGCAACTTACAGATGATTAGGAATTTGTATGATCTTATTTGTTGTTTCCTGGGCAACGTTCAGATCCTTTTAATTGGACTTACCAATCTATTGTCTTAATAAACATTTAACATGCCATTTATACAAGGTCTCCAAGGAGCCACCTTGATACTTATATGGCAGTTTTTTTTTTTTTAGAAAAGCTTATCTTAAGGTGAGATGATTATTTCAACCATTGCTCAAAATTAATCTTACGGAATAGCTAACCTTTACAGTTAGTCGATCAATTCGACGATTTTGGGCAGCTGATGGCGATTCTCAATCTTCGCCTAATTAGGGTTGCGGTGAACAATGCCTTAGCAAAATGAACCGTCTTTCAAAATTTCCTATACCGAATTCTCAGGATATTGAGTTAGGCTATGAATCTCCTATCTTAAAATTTACTTAATCAGGTTTTCGGTTATTCCATAATCAACATGGAGTTCTTACAACTCTCCAACCCAAAGTGGGATGTAAATCTTAACTCCACCTGCCTCTAGGGAGGTAAACAGGGTAAATTTAGGAGGAGATAATCTAAGTACAAGGAGATTGCAGAGATTTTCCATATCTCAAGCTCTAGTTCATCCATCGCTGCTCGTGTCGAATAAGTGACACATTTATGTTACTAGTCCACGAATTCCTTAATCGGGAATATTTACTTGGACAATTATATTATGGATATTTTCTTTGAATGCTACTAGTCGACATTAGTACAATATGACCATTGGGATATCTCAGGAGTTCCATGCATTAAACCTCCATGCTGATCAGACATGGAAATAATCTATGGGACACACTAGGATACGCCAATCCTCATATGACACTTTCATCAAACATAGTTTGGCATTCGCAGACGATAGAAAACAATGAGAAATAATTAAAATAATATACGTTGTCGTACTCTATGCAAAGAAAGAGTGCTCTTAGATTTTCGGAAAGATTCCTTTATAAGGATGACTGTTGTGATTTTCTCGAATCACATTTGTCAAGAGTGCTAACACGTTCCTAAGTGTTAACAAGGATCTGAATCCCTTGAGTAGGTTTTACCATCTTGGCCGCGTAGGCTAGGTTTCACCTTTAAGATTCTTTTTAAAATGCATACTGGCCGGGAAGGAAGGATGTTTATTTCACTCAGGATTTTTATCATAAATCCCAATTTATAAGTTAATAATAGCACAAATGGCCTAGTCACGTAGACAAGTTTTATTTATAAGCCATGATTTCCATTGATCGCTTTTGTTAAAAAGGGGTTTGGAAAAATTTCCTAATATAAAGATGACAAGTGTGATTTTATCGCATCACTGTTGCCAGGAGTGTTAACTTATTTTCAATGTTACAAGGATTTGAATCCTTTGAATAGGTTCTACCATCTTGGCCTTGTCTGGAATGACATATAGGCTAGGTCGTACCTTTAAGATTCTTTTTAATAATTAACGCAGAACAATCCTAATTTAGGTGTTAAATATGGATCTGAATCTAATTATGGAACTACCATCTTGGCCCGATCTCAAAATGACACGTGGCTAGGTCTTATCCTTTTTAGATTTTTGCCATTTTATTATAATGGTAGATCTTATAATATAGGAATGATAATTTAAACATAATCGTTCCTTTAAAAAATTTAACAAGTATATGGTTGTCCTAAACGGGACTTCTAATAAAAATTTGATTTGCCCATGCAAGAGCTCAATCAGAAAAATAACAAAGGACTCCAAAAACAAAATAGAACTTGTCCTATGTTCTTGTCTAGACTCAAGAATGTGCAATTGTGTAACTGAGATTAAACACAAAAGACTAGTGTTTAATTCACTCAGTGTTGGCTCTGATACCAACCTGTCACACCCTGAATTTCCACGTGTCACCGGTGGGCCCGGTGGGGGAGTATCGTGACGTGGTTGGCAACATAATAGTCAAACAACACAATATATATGAATGCACAGCGGAAGCAAAGGATATTTATTATTACATTCCGAATATGAAGTAATATTCAGTATTACAACGGAAGTAAAGGATCCACAGGCGGATCTTAAAACATATCATTTGTTCAACAGACTTTAGACGCCTAGAACTTGCAAGATTCCTTATTAGCGCCCTGAGCTCCCAGCCAATTCCGTTCAGTACCTGTCACTTAACCCTTTTGGAAAATACGTCAGTTTTCACTGGTAAATACACTCAACTGACTCATTTGAAAAGAGTTTAAGAAAATTGATTTAGATGCACCAGGCACAAAACCTTTTGAGACTTTGATTAAAATGCACAGAGGCAAAATTAATCTTTTATAACTTGGGAAAATTATTTATATATAATCTTGTATACAGTTTTACTTATTTGTCGTCCGTTAGGGCCGGTTTGTAGGGCCGGACTAGATTAACAGACACGCCACAGGTATAATGCCCACGGGCTATCATCCCCTAAGTGGATTACCAGTTCCGGTATAACCCACAGGGATGATACCTCGGAGTGGATTACCAGTTTTTACATAATGCAGCTGCCAGGTGTATGCCTACACCCCGTGCTTAGGTCGTGGCCATTTCGTAAAATGATGCCAAGGATATCCGGGACATGGTCATTAACCCCCAAAGGCCATACACCAAATAATAATAAAATAATACATATTAAACAGGTTATGTAAGTACATCAATCACAATCCGATTTAAATGACTACATACACCCGACCAAGCGGTACTTTTATAGTACCGTATCCCAAGCCCGTATAGGGAAAATAAGTTAAGAGTATTTACGCAAGCCCGTATAGGGAAAATAAGTTAAAGGTATTTACGCAAGCCCGTATAGGGAAAATAAGTTAAGGGTATTTACGCAAGCCCGTATAGGGAAAATAAGTTAAGGGTATTTACGCAAGCCCGTATAGGGAAAATAAGTTAAGGGTATTTACCTGAGCTAGCTCCTGTCTTAAATAGCAAGAATCTAATAACTCAGCCGTAGTCACTTAAGTAAGCGTAGGTACAATTTACCGGAAGGCTCTAGTCTGGAATGATGGTGTAAATAATTAATTAGAATGCTAACGGGTCTTTAATTAAGCCTAAGCTTAGACCGGTTAGTCTTAAGGGAATATATGGTTCTTACGCACGATTAAGCGAAGACCGGAATAGAATGTGATTCTGACCCGACAAGTTTGAAGACTTGTTTAATATGGGTTCATTATTGACATTCTAGATTTTGAGATAAAACCGATAAGGTTTGACCCGTTTCGGCTAACTTATATAAACTAGTTATATAAACCGATCCGAACGCGAATAACGCGTAACGGGTAACCGAATAGGTCACGAACAGGTTTCCTAAGTTAATATGCCTTAAATATGTTGTGATATCAGTAGGATACCTTCCATTATGCCCAAAACGAGTTTAATCTCAATTTAAGCCCCGTAGGGGTATTTTGGTCATTTACCTAAGGCATATATACTACCTGTCATACAACTACTCGAACGATGTGACCATAAAGTCACTTAATGTGTTTGGTCGGATCCTAATGATCGACCAAACGGGTCGGGTTCGAAAGTATAAGCGATTGTTTAGATCGCTTACCTTTACGACCCTATATAAGCACTAAACTAAATGTGACGAGCTAAGCATGTTGAAACATGCTTAACTAAGTTAGAAAACAAGTTTGGTATCAAAACAAACGGTTTTGATACCCATAAGTAGTTTGGTTACAAAATACGCAAGAATACGTATTCTGGCCAAAACTACGGCTCGTCACTGAGCCTAGATAACGTGGTAATCAGTAGGTATAGTCACTAGGGACTATAACCATCGTGATCACGCTCACGTTATGAAGTTCAAACGAACTTCGCATCGACCATAAACTGGTCAATGCAGAAAGTCAAACAAAGTTTGACTTTCGGACTCGAAAAGCGATAAAAGAACGAAAGAATACTTACGAAGGGTCCCCGCTAGTAAATCTTGATCGAATAGCTCAGGTATGAAGCAATGGCTTCAACTTAGAGCATTTGGATCAGATTTGGTGGGTTTTGAATGAAAGGGGGGTTGGGTATTTATAGTAAACGGTCCACCGTTAGGATCGTTTCTTGGAGAAGAGGGCACGATCAAGGCCGTACACTTGTCGGGAAGTTGTGGTGCCTAAATTGCCACTAACCATAAGGTATCAACACTTGGCAAGGGATTAGGAAGTGGTTAACAGCTGAAAACAGGCTGTTACATACTCTGCATCTGGTCTGGAGACCCCTAGCGCACCGCTACGCTAAAAGTGTAGCGCACCGCTAGGCTTAAGTTTGGCAGATTTTCACTTTTGGTCCCTGTCATGCATTCAGCCCATTTTCGACACGTTTAAGGCCCGTTAACCCCATTTCAAAGCTCTAAAATGAAGTTAAAGTATAGGGAACTTAAAATGTGTTCAAAAATATCTCGGATGTCGGTTCGTTTGGCCGTACGAACGCGATGTTCGCTTAATTACGACGGAATGCGCATAAGCGCGAAAAACGAACCAAATGACGCGACGAATGGATTTTTCTTAAGGCGAACACTAAAATATAATGTAGTCATGCTTACATAAATTTTTGGATGTCCGGATGTATTCAGAACGTATGTTATGCGCGAAAATGCAAACTTATGCACTTTTTGACGTTTTTAGTCCCTGATCCTTCTACACTTGATCTTATCATGACTTCTTGCACTTTGAGCCCTCTAACTTGACTTTTAAGGACCTTAAGACATAACCAAACTTTGTTAAGTCCTTGGGTAACTTTATGGTTACCTGAAAAGTCATAAATTTCAACGTTGACGCTTTTAACCCCTCGCACACGAATTTGATCATAACTTTCTCATACGATAACGAAACTTTATGAAATTTATATCGTGCATTCTAGTGAGCATAATTAATCTCTACAAAGCTTTGGGTTCGCTAAAAGGCCACTCAGAGGTATAACTTAAACATGTTGACACATTTAGCCCCTGTAGTTTGAAATCTCTCACTTTTAGCTTCGTATGATCCATGATTTATTCGTTTGAAGGTATGAGCATCATGTAGGGTTAATGTACAACATATTTATTCACTGTTGACATTTAGAACTCGTATTTTCATATACTTTCCATGTTTGTCAACTCTAGTCCTTTTATAACATTCTTTCACACGTTCACTTTATGACACGTGTCAACACATTATAGGACGTGAATTTTCGAGGTGTTACAAGTGAAGTGTCCAAATGAGTCGGAAGTATTCAAATGCTTAATCGATAAGTGTTTATTGATTTATGAAGTATACGGTTTTCATTTTCAACACGTGTAATACAATAGTCTGTAATCTATATAATAAAAGAAACCAATCAAAGTACACATGTCATTTGTTGAAGCTATCTATTTTTATAGATAATTAATATCAATTAAAAAATATAAAATTAAATTTAATATAAATTTAAACAATTTGTATAAGAGATAATATAATATTTTATAATATTTATAACTTTGTTATAGTTTCCTTCTTACCCCTAAACTTGATCAAATTTTATCTTTACCTTTTCTTAGCCCTTAAGTTCAGGAAATGCAATTTTTAACCACTTAACATTTTATAAAATTTGTAAATGCCACTTTGACCCCCTCAAGAGTTTTTGCCTTGTCGATATAAATTCGAGTTAGTCGGGTCGCGTATAATACGTTATGATTGTACGCTATAATTTATGTTACGATTTGATCCAATCGCAATGCAACTATAGGATATATTGAGTTCAATCAGATACGTCAAAACGTGCGTTTTCATATGCTTAACACATCACATAACGCTTGGACTAATCCTTTTGATATAAATTAATATAATTTAAATGATTTCTTTATTTTATTAAACTAAAGTAGTTAAGGATAGAACCTAGTTCAAAAATGTTTATAAGGGGTAAACAAAATATTAGTCAATGTTTATTGGTTCTATACTTTTATTTCCGTGTTCAAGTCTCAACTCAAATACGGTAATCACTATGTTTACATGACATTTATAAGAACCATCACCGCAATCACATCATCCATCGTATATTGAGTATATCCGTTAATTTTTTTTTAAAGATATTACTACACAAAATTACATTTATGCAACTCGTGTAATACATGGGATTTTAAAAAATATAACTTTTTTATTATGTAGTATATAAATTATATTTATTCAATCCATATAATACATAGGGTTTATAAAGATATAACTTTTTATTGTTTGGTGTATAAAATTACATGTGGTCAACGCGTATAACACATGAGGTTTTTAAAATGTAACTTTTTTCATTATTTAATACATACTTAAAACCATACAAAAAGATTGACATATTAATGCCTTGGTTGTAAGAAGATTTATAAACTTCTCATAAACGTAATCCCGGGTTGTGAAGTTGTAGGCAAACTTATTAACTGCTTAAGTTCCCAGAAAACAGTGTGGAGCTTTATGCTGAAAGGGTTAACAACAGAGGCCTCTGTGCTATTGCTCAGGCTGAGTCTTTGCGTTACAAGCTTCTTGGAGGCCTTGCTATTCGCAGGTTTCTCTCGTAAAACTTTTCTTTATGTTTTTACTCTATTCATCATGATTAAAGGGTTTTTTTTTTAACAAATGATCTACTGGTCTGTTTTCAGGGCTTGCTATGGTGTTCTGAGGTTTGTTATGGAAAATGGAGCTAAAGGGTGTGAGGTATGTAAACATATGGGGTTATTTTTCATGGCAAACTGTTACATTTGTCAACACTGTTTGTTCACTACTCTCAGGTGATCGTGAGCGGAAAGCTTAGGGCTCAACGTGCAAAGTCCATGAAATTCAAGGATGCATACATGGTATCATCTGGTCAACCGGTCAAGGAGTATATCGACTCCGCTGTCAGACACGTGCTTCTTAGACAGGTTACCCCTTGTTCATACTTGAGTAAATAATTGTTTTAGATGTTTTTGTTTACACATTCTTTTGAAATAACTGAATTTTGTGAAAAACGAACAGGGTGTTCTTGGTATCAAGGTAAAGATCATGCTTGACTGGGACCCAACTGGCAAGCTTGGGCCCAAGACACCGCTGCCCGATAATGTTGTTATTCATATGCCTAAGGATGATGTGGTTGCACTACCGCCCAAAGAGGTTGAAGAATACAGGCCACCGCTTGTGCTTGGTGACGAGCCTTTGCCCATGTCAGTACCAGTTTAAATCTCCAGTCACAACATATGATTGGCAATCTGTGATGATCCGTAGACTTTGCGTGTTATAAAAGATAAGTTTTGGTTGTGTTCGCTTTTGACTCTTTTCAATGGAATTTGTGTTACTATATAGTGGTTATATAAGTCAATTATTGTATAATGTGTCATATGCAGAAGCAAGTCTAGAACTAGCTACCTTTGTTGGGCACGATATAGGATAAAATTTTGTGTCTTATCATGACCTTAGTTTTAAAAAGCGCGCCTAAGCGTGAGGCACACGCCACAGGGCTTTTATGCTCAGCGTCTAGAGTAATCACAAGAAGCGCCAAAAAGATGCGCTTTTTTGAGAATTTTCTGGACTTTTTTTGCTTTGAGGCGTGCGCCTCTTGTACCAGAGGCGTTTTATGCATCTAACTGTTGTACAATGGGTTTTTTGGTTTGTACATACAGTTAGAATCATACAAAAACCTGACTTATAGCTATATTTTTAGTAGGGAAATCTAAAAGCTCGTGGGATATGTATGGGATATATAAAAAAAACTATAATTAGCTAGCGTCTTGGGTACGAAAAGCCTGCCGCTTTCCTCGGTTTTAGACTTTGTCACTTTTGTACGTCTCACTTTTTAAAACCAAGATTGATTTGTGTTAAAAGAATTTGTATTTAGTTTATTTGGGCTACACAAATCAAACAATAGGCAAATCACATCATTACCCTTGCTTGATTTGTGTTAAAAGAATCTGCATTTAGTTTATTTGGGCTAAACAATGGGTCAAAACAATAGGCAAATCACATCACTACCCTTGTGTTTGTCTGCGTGAACTTGTCTCAATTCGAAAGTGTTATTGGCCGAGCCAAATTACCATTTTATAATCCATTTTTACCCGAATTCATTTATAGTTGAACCAATTGTGTCTACAAACAACGATATAATCTAATAGATTGGGCACCCGGGCACTTCTTTATTGCAATCGTTAAAGACTACTTCTTTTATTGATTTTGTTAAACCCAATAATACGCTTTGTCAGTCTTGTGTCTTTGGAAAAAGTGTTAAACTTCCCTTTTATGATTCTATGAATAGTACTTATTTGCCATTTGATATCATTCACAGTGATTTGTGGACCTCCCCGGTTTTAAGTACCGGCGGTCACCGTTATTATGTATTGTTTCTTGATAACTTCACTGATTTTCTTTGGACATTTCCTCTAGCAAATAAATCTCAAGTTTACACGACCTTTATCCACTTCTATAATCATATTTCTACACAGTTTGAACGCAAAATTAAACAGTTCCAATGTGACAACGGCACTGAATACACCAACAATAACTTTAAACAGTTTTGTCACACAAATGGAATGCATTTTCGTTTCTCATGTCCCCACACTTCCTCACAAAACGGCAAAGCCGAAAGAAAAATTCGAACCATCAATAATATGATTCGCACTCTTTTAGCTCATGCCTCCTTACCACCCTCGTTTTGGCATCATGCCCTCGAAACCGCTACCTACCTTCTTAATATTCTTCCAAAGAAAACTCAAAATTTTTTATCCCCCATTACACTTCTATATAATGCCCTTCCCACCTACACACATCTTCGTGTGTTCGGTTGCCTATGCTATCCCATCACCCCCTCCACCACCATCAATAAACTCACCTACCGCTCCAAACCGTGCGTTTTTCTCGGTTACCCCTCTAACCATCGCGGATATAAATGTTTTGATCTTTCTAATAATCGACTATTTATATCTCGTCATGTTCAATTTGAGGAAACCATCTTTCCTTTTTCCATACAACACTCCACCTCTAAAATTGACTACACCTTTCTCTCCCCACCTGTACACCCTTTGTTGCATCAATCTGTCCATTCCACCCAACCCAACATCACACCCTCAAGCCCACCTCACACTACCAGCCCACCACCCTCATCCGGCCCATCCCCTACTTCAGCCAACTCTTTACCCTTAACGCCTCACCAGCCCATTACCCCCTCCTCATCTCCTCACTCGCCCAGCTCACTTGGGCCTCTTTCCAGCCCATCTCCGCCCCATCTACTTGACCCTGCCCTCAACACACCCGGCCCACCCACCTCTTCACACCTGACCACTCCTCCCCCCCCCCCACTCGACCTCCCCACAACATCCCCAAACATCACCGTCCTCAACACAGTCGGCCCCACTTCAATCCGACCCACAGCCGTCCCCACCTCACCTCATCTCACAGCCACCAACTCGTACCATGCGTACTCGCGCAATGGACGGGATCACCAAGCCTAAACAACTTTTCAACCTTACCACCGCATCCATTATACCGGTTCCGAAAACTCCCCAACTTGCCTTGTCCACACCTGAATGGTATGATGCCATGCAAAACGAATTTAGTGCACTTATTAAAAATGAGACTTGGGATTTAGTACCACGTCGCTCGGACATGAATATTATTCGTAGTATGTGGCTCTTTAAACACAAATTTCGTTCTGATGGCTCTCTAGAACGGTACAAAGCAAGGTTGGTATGTGATGGTCGTAGTCAACAGGTTGGTATTGACTGTGGTGAAACGTTTAGTCCGGTTGTCAAGCCAACCACTATACGGACGGTTCTCACTCTGGCCCTCTCTAACTCTTGGCCGATCCATCAATTGGATGTTACCAATGCATTTCTACACGGCCAGTTGCAGGAAACTGTGTACATGCATCAACCAATGGGATTTCGCCATCGGGACTTCCCCGATCATGTTTGTCGTCTAAAGAAATCCCTCTACGGTCTCAAGCAGGCACCCCGTGCTTGGTATCAACGCTTCACTGACTTTGTTCTCCAGCATGGATTTACTCAGTGCATGACAGATAATTCTTTATTTATTTATCACCATGGTCGTGATGTCGCCTATCTTCTCATCTATGTGGACGATATCATTCTCACCACCTCTTCTGACCAACTACGTCAACAGCTCATGACCATTCTTGCAGGTGAATTTGCTATGAAAGATTTGGGATCCTTATCTTATTTTTTGGGCGTCTCGGTCACTAGAACAGGGAACACGCTTTTCTTATCTCAACATGCATATGCAAAAGATATAATTCATCGTGCAGGTATGGATTCTTGTAAACCTGCCGCCACTCCGGTTGACACTCAGCCTAAATTGGGTAGTGAACCGGACTCATTATTTGAAGATCCTACTACCTATCGAAGCCTTGCAGGTGCATTACAGTATCTCACCTTCACTAGACCCGACATCGCCTATGTTGTTCAGCAAATATGTATGCACATGCACTCTCCTTGAGTAGCTCACTGGCATGCACTTAAGCGTATTATCAGGTATTTACAGGGTACTGCTGATTATGGTCTTCATCTTCACTCTTCGGCGACGCTCTCCATTCGTGCCTATACTGATGCTGACTGGGCCGGTTGTCCTGACACTCGTCGGTCCACATCTGGGTACTGTGTCTACCTCGGTGATAATCTAATCTCATGGTCCTCTAAGAGACAATCTACTATTTCTCGTTCTAGTGCCGAAGCTGAATACCGAGGAGTTGCTAACGTCGTTGCGGAGATATGTTGGCTGCGTAATTTGCTTCTTGAGCTTCATCGTCCCTTGCACAAAGCTTCTATCGTCTATTGTGACAATGTCAGCGCTATCTTCTTATCAGGAAATCCGGTTCAGCACCAACGAACCAAGCATATCGAGCTCGATATTCATTTCGTCCGAGAACATGTTCAGAAAGGCCTGGTTCGTATCCTCCACATGCCTTCTCGTTTTCAAATTGCAGACATCTTCACCAAGGGTCTTCCTCGGGTCCTCTTTGATGATTTTCGCTCCAGTCTAAGCATACGATCGCCTCCCGCTTCGACTGCGGGGGTGTAATAGACACCATATTTATAGTATTGTTATTGATGTGTCATTTGTATTAATGAGTATCAATTATCTCCATAAATAGGAGATTGGGTTGTATCTTTATATACAGAATTTTATGATGAATGAAATCAAGGAATTATCATTCTATACATAATCTTATGTTAATATACAAACTAAAAGTATGCTATACATATCCACGCACGCACACGAATATAAATTATATATTTAATAACATAACCCAAGCCAAGGCTAAACTTGTAAAAATACCTATCTGTCAAAATTAAGTTTTAACCGTAGACCTCAAAACAAGCCGATCTGCTTGGGCTAAAGATCTTCCAAAGTTAACCAAGCCCGAACTCGACTTAGGACTGATATATTTGAAACAATATGTTAGATATCGCGTGGATTAATATAATCAATTGATACAAGTTGTCTTCATTAATAAGTAAATATGTAGTGATTTTGTTAGTACCTTTTTTATTTTTCTTCTCTGTATACGACAGTAGTTTTATTGATCTTGATGTAACACTAAGATTTTTTTTTTTTGAGTTTTTATTGATGAGCAGTTTTATATTCGTGTATTTTTTTTTTTGGCAACGACTGCATTGATTTATAAAAACTAGCTAAGCTAGCAAAAGAGGCACAGGCGACGTTACATTACAAGGAGGGGATTTTGAATCCATGACACCCAAGAAACGACTAACTTTCTATTCCTACTACCGTTGTACGAATAATTCATAATATAGTAAAATAAAAAAAATTATTGAGCCAATTATCTTCGGAGAAAATAACGTTGTTCCTAAATCTCCAAATAACCCACCACGTCGTCATCAAAATACCGTGAATGAGAATTCTTATCTTTTTATCCATTCGGAGTGAATCCATCCACACAAGCATACCCAAAGTGCTTAAATCACCACTAGGCGAGACCTCTAACCATTTGAAAATAACAACCCAAATCCTTCCCGCAATGTCGCAACTCCCAAACAAATGCAAGATAGATTCCTCCTCCTTATTGCGTATAACACCGACCGAAGGCACATCTACACCCCGATCAGCCAGCTTCACTCCAATAGGAATTCGATTGGTTTAGTAAAATACGCCATGCTAAAATATTTACTATTATGGGAACACATCGAAAGGAGAATAATTACCCAGGAGAACAATATCCTCAATGTGCTTCTGAATAGATTTCACTCTAAAAATGTTATGAACATCAAACTCCTATAACCAAGTATCTCGTTCAACTTTTAAAGTTACCTGCATGGATCTACGTCAACAAGTTAAATTGCTCTAGCTCGACCTCTCCTCCCGCCAATCCCAGACCCACCTTGTATCAGACCACTTCGATCGAATAGAAGCCTCAGGATTTACTTCTAACCGAAACAATCTCGGAAACCGAGAACAAAGAGATGATTCCCCATTCCAAGTATCCAACCAAAACCTAGTTTCTTCACCATTTCCGACTTTCTTCTTCAACGTATTCCACGGAGTATCTTGTTCATGTAGGAAATTAAGAACTTGATCTAATAATACGCTGCCAAATACCATTACCAAAACCAATGCCTTGACAATCGATTTCGCGTCTGCCAGATCTCCATCTCCGCTTTTGTAAAAGAGCAAAGTTAAAACTTTTAAGAGAACCAATACCCAAAGCATGCACCTTTTTGTTTATCGGCTAATATATTCATGTAATTTTATTTTTTAATAAATTTGCTTTTTTAATATTACAACTAGTTACATGCTATTTATATCATATATTAAACAAAGATTAGTACATAAGTACTATAGATAAACAATGATATCATAAATTTACTCCTCATAGTTATGATACATCTATAATCTATCTATAATATATAATAAAACAAATCAAATTGGAACACATGTTATTAAACGCGAAGCTCTCCAATGTGTTTTTCTGCCTAAATAGAGTTATTGCCCAGAAAAATTTATTCAACCCGTACTACACATGGGGTTCTTAAAGATATAACTTTTTATTATTGAATATATAAAAGTACATTAACTCAACCCGTGTAATAAACGAGGTTTTTAAAAATATATTATTTTATTATTTAGTATATAAAATTACATTTATTCAATGCGTATAATACACATGGTTCTAACAAAGAAAAATATTTAATAATCAATTTTCAAATAAAAAGAGAAGAAAATGGGTGGGAGGCGATTCTTCATACAGAGAAAACCAATGTTTTAAAATCCGGTTTTTTAGTCGTACCGGATTAGACACAAAAATGGTTTAACCGGTTGAACCGAGTTGTGTCGGGCGGTTCAACCGGGTTGACTAGTTAATTGTATAATTTCATAAATTACAACATTAACTCAAAAAATAATCCAAAATTGGATTAAAATGGAAATCTGGAACGAACGATGGGGTGATGGAAGTCTGGAACAAGTCACGAATGATGGAGTGATGAAGCAAGTTTTGAATTTTAATCGATGGAGATAAAATATTAAAAGTTGTTAAGTTAAAGCTAAGAATAAACATGGAGATGGGACGAAAAAAAGTAAAATCCTAACCAAAAACATACCTGAGACGGTACCGGTATAACGGTTCAAACCGGTATACCGGATTTTACCGGCGGTACAAAGTCTATGTCGTTTCTCCTACTAATTACCGGGTTGTTTCGGACCGGATTTACATCCGAAAACAGTAATACCGGTATAACCGGCCGGTATTTACCGGTTTTTAAAACATTGGAGAAAACAGTCAACTTTATTCCGAAGATCAAGCGGAAAACGATGTCGCATGGGAAGCGAAGAGACTTTGTTATATATGGCATGTGTATGTGTATGTTACTTGATTATTTACAAGTATTTTGGATTGCTCTAAATTTAAATTTTAAATTAGAGTTAACTGCCATTTTCGTCCCTGTGGTTTGGTCACTTTGGCCATTTCAGTCCATTTTTCAAAAATGCGCCATTTTCGTCCCCCACGTTCTGGAAAGGTGCCATTTCAGTCCAAAAATCATAACCCAGTTAAGTCAGTTTGTAAATAAGGACTGATTGTGTAAATTTGTAACATAAAGGACTGATTGTGTAAATTTGAAAAATGGACTGAAATGGCAGTTAACACCACCACCACTAGCCCTGCCACCACCACCACTCCGCTGCCACCACCGCCACCACCGCCACCACAGCCACCACCGCCACCACCGCCACCACAGCCACCACCGCCACCACAGCCACCACCGCCACCACCACCACTCCGCTGCCACCACCGCCGCCACCACCGCCACCACAGCCAATCCCTGCTCATTTCTGTGAAGTACAGATGATGGAGACTGTTTTCAGCGAATGCATATATTTCTGCGGATAAACTCAGTTCTGTGCAAACGGGTTCGTAACAACTTGCAGAAAAGAAAACTGCAAAACAGTTCTGCAAATGGACACGTTTTGATTCTGCAGCAAATGTACAACAGCGGATTAAACTGAATCTGTTGTGGCTGTATAACAGTGGATTAAACTGATTCTGTTATTTGTTCACAAATCGAAAATCTGCGGGCTGCAGAAATCTAATTCGTAAACATCAATAATTCCAGATATGTGCTTCATGATAAGAGTATGCGCAATAACTTGTTCCAGATTCGTATTTAATTGTTGTGTTCTTGGGTTCGTATGAATGATGAAATCAACACTGGTTCGTAACAGTCCAGATTCATAACACTGATGCTGATTCGTATGAAATCAGATCCAGACTCGTATTAACTACACTAATCTCAATTCGTAACAAATGTTGAATCTCAGATCCGTATCAACTTCTAAACCAGATTTGTATTAACTGGGTTCGTATGAGCAGACCTCGGTTCGTACAAGGCAGACCTGGGTTCGTACCAATTATTCTGCAACTCGCCGGAGTTCGGAGTTCATCGGAGAAGACGACCGGAGAAGACGAAGACGTCCCCGTAACCCGCAAGCTTTTCGTTTCGGTATACCGTTCTCGTTCCTTTGTTTTGCTCGTTTACTTTTCGGATACCGTTCTCGTTCCTTTCGTTTCGCTGTGGTGGCGGTGGTGGCGGTGGTGGTGGCAGCGGAGTGGTGGTGGTGGCAGGGCTGTGGTGGCGGTGGTGGCTGTGGTGGCGGTGGTGGCTGTGGTGGCGGTGGTGGTGGTGGTGGCAGCGGAGTGGTGGTGGTGGCAGGGCTAGTGGTGGTGGTGTTAACTGCCATTTCAGTCCATTTTTCAAATTTACACAATCAGTCCTTTATGTTATAAATTTACACAATCAGTCCTTATTTACAAACTGACTTAACTGGGTTATGATTTTTGGACTGAAATGGCACCTTTCCAGAACGTGGGGGACGAAAATGGCGCATTTTTGAAAAATGGACTGAAATGGCCAAAGTGACCAAACCACAGGGACGAAAATGGCAGTTAACTCTTTAAATTAATTACCATTATTATAACTAAAAGCTTCCTTTTATATGAATCCTTAAAAGTAATCTATTCTCAGCTAGTTATCCTCCTATTTCTTTTAGGATTCTAATTATTCAAATATTCATACTTTCTCAGTAATATATCCCCTATATATATGCACACAAGCCATATGTACATGCACGTAGTTTATTGTTTTCTTGAAACCAACTCAAACTTCTAATAACAATGGGCGTTCCAAGAAAAATCACCAAGAGCTTGAGTGTCCGTAAACATGAAGAGACACGAGTCGGTAAACTCGTTCACCAATCAACAAGGACAATCGGATCGCTTCCAAAGGATCTTTTGATTGACGTTCTTGCCCGAGTTGCATCGTCTTCTTTCACTGATCTTTTTAACACCAAATTAAGGTTAGCCTCCTAATCTCATAGAATAACTTCTTTATAGACTGAAAATCATAGCATCAAAACCAGTTTCTATGTTTAATGTAGTCTTCGACACATGAATAATCAAAGAAGTATGTGACTTCTTTTAAGCTTCTTGCCATACATGTGTGCGAGATTTTTTTTTTTTTTTTCAAAAGTTCAATGATATTGTACAGAAAAATCACATGTAATGTTATGGCTGCTTAATAAATACATACATACATAATCATCATTGTGCCCGAAAACTAATTTTATTATTATGTTTAAAACAATTTTCTTGGTTTTCAAGGGTTTATGAAAACAAGAATAGGTCTCCAAGAATCATATTAGAAAAACGTATTTTCTTGATTTTCTGGACGTTGTTTTTCTTTCGACTTAAGTTCGGTTTTATTGTTCACAATTTCTTTTGATGTTGTTGTATAGTAAACAAGTTTTTATACAACACACTTTTTGTTATAATATGTTATTAATATTATTGTATGTATAGGACTTTAGGGTAACAAAATATTCCGTATCTATTTTCAGTTGGTTGTTAGCTTTAATCCCTTTGTCTATTTTAACTAGTTAATTTTGTTGTAATGCAGTTGCAAGGAATTTCTCGAATCTACAAAAGATGACTATATCTTTCAACATATTTCACTCGACAAATTTCCAGTTCCTCACTGGTTTAAACCAAGTCAAAGAGAGCATTCTTTCTTAACTTACTGCTTTAAAAAAGGAAATCCCGAGTCACTATTCAGACAAGGAATGGTAAGACTAATTAAAAATATTTATATATCTTTAGGGTTGTGTAAAATTCGATGTAATTGGTAGTTCGGTTCGCAATCTATGATTGATACTAAAAAAATTGATTCAGTGAATCTAGCACGGTTCATTCATTGTCCGGTCTAAAACCAAATCATATTTTTTTCTAACTTTTGATAGAATGATACCATCTTAGGCAAGAACCGAACTGAATAACTGGCCCATTGGTTTGGGTCCAATTTGTGGTTCAACTTGGGATCAACCCACTTCTAATCTTACACTCTTTGATTAATATCATCATTCAAACTTTTAATTAGCTACAATGATAATATTTTTTACAGATTGAGTATTTTAAGGAAGTTAACGTCAAATTTGGGCTAGAGCTTTTGAAAATGGCGGTTGAGAAGGGACATTTAGAGGCGACATATGTGTACGGAATGATTCTTCTTTTAGGCGGGGATCAATTGAGTCAAAAAGGATTAAAACTTTTGAATTCCATGAAATATTCAAGAGCAAGGCATTGGAATGTGCGAGATTGTAGAGATAAAGTTGAAACGATATTAAGTCGAATGTGGATTAACAACCGGATTACTTTGAAAAAAGTCAACACAAAATGCCAAGAACGAGATCACGCCATTCGTTTTGAAAAGAGGGGTTGGAGTTTAGATGAAGATAGTGAAATTTCAAATTGTCATACATGTTTATGGTATCGGGAGCTTGTTTATTTTTGTAGAATCATGAATGTTATTGTTTAAAAGTTTAGTCAACATTAAATATCAAGAATGTATCGAACTTATTATTATCAAGCATATAAATTTGTTATCTTAATACAATAGTTATTTCAGTCTTTTCTCTATTCACTAATCTATGTTGAGAACGAGGATAAAAGTAACTTGCCCTTAACACAAAAAAGATAACTATATCGCCTTATATTCTTGATCCGACCCGGTCCGATCTAACCCAAAGCGATCCTACTTGAACGGACCCAAAACAATTATTAAATAGCGATAGACAAACGACCCCTAGTAATTTCTGCACAGCATGGAAAAATTTCTTGGGTCCGACATTGCTTGACATTATATGCCCCATTGACTCTGTTCTAATAAAAAAAATGGTTTTTAGTTTAGAAAACAAACTGCTTCAATATCGCTTAGTGCCGGGATCGTACCTGTGGCGTGATGAACCGAATAAAACCGACTCCCATCTAACAACGTCACTACCGGTATCAACCGGTATTTGTTATACGCCTTTAATCCATCTAATATTTTATTTAAATTGATTTTACACTATTAACTTGAATTCGTTAACGTTTTTTAATAAAGTTGAACACGTAATCGTGCTTATTTTTTTCATTGACATTCCGATATAAAATTTTAATCAAAATAGAGTAACTTTTTGTATCGTAAGCCATATGAGTGCCAGTACGGCAGTAGCATAACGGTACCATGACGAACCGATCACCTGTACTGGTATTGGTATTATTGGATGTATCGTAAGCCATATGAGTGCCAGTACGGCAGTAGCGTACCGGTACCATGACGAACCGATCACCTGTACTGGTATTGGTATTATTGGAACCGGTATAAGTTTTTATGGCTTACGGTCGATGTGAAACACTTGTCGATTTTCTTTTGGGCATATCACGATTTTAATTTTTATATTTTCTCTTTCGTTGTTAAAGTGAGTGCCGGTAACGTAACAAACCAAATCGATACCATTAAATTTCCACCGGGTGCGAAGGTCTACTTCTTTGGGGAATGGATTTTTTATTTTTAATTCAAAATCCAAACCGAAAATTGAGTTTTATAAAACCCAAACCGATCAACCGGTTCAGTTACTTGTCGTTGGCAAAACTATATTGACGTTTGCACATAATGTTTTCGTGAACATACTGACTGGTTTGCTATGCTATTCATATTTCATAGCTTGTCATTATAGCTAGTTTGATAATACAACCATCAAAAAATACAAACATAGTAAGAGTCTTGCATAATATAAATGAACTTTAAACTTATAGATTGGTTGGAGCCCTTTGTCCAAAAATATGTATGCCACTTAAAAGCAACGAACACACGATATTCTTTAGTAAAAGGCGAAAGAATAGTTCGCTTTGTGCTCACTGCGTGCCTTTCAACATACCACCTGCTTTGCTTTAAATAGTGGAATTCTCTCTTATAACTTCACCATTCCTGGGACACACTCCAAATATGTTCTCAAAATCTGATAATATTATTATAAATTTGAAAGTCATTTTAAACAAACGATTTTTAAACCATCATACCTTTCTTTTACACATACTCATTTAGAAAAACACTAACAGTGATTTCATAATTAAAAAATGCAATTTATGTTGATGAACAGAAGTGTAAACAAAAACTCAAAAATACAGATTATTTGAGTGTCCTGAGTGTTGCAATCATAACCCTAAAGATAACAAACAAGTGCATTCATGACGCTAATGTCCCTTCTCATATGCCAACCATGTCACTGCACCATAATATTTCCTCATGACAAGTACAGATTACTACACTGACTAAAGTAGTTATTCAAACCACTAAAAGATGCAGAATATAATATCTTGTTGGCTCGGCAATGAAGTCATGGTTAATTCGTCTACATTCATGGATTAATGTCATCTTATTTGGATCCATTCTTGGTAGTTGTCGACGCACTTCAAGTCTTGTTATTATCTACCAAGAAGCTTGGCTGCAGCAGCCTCAACACTAGCTTCAATCCCGCTTTCATGTACTATTTGAAGTGGTATGTTGGTTAGTTAGACAAGCAGTTAATATAATAATATGTTCGCAATCATGCCACATATCACATCAAAAAAAAAATCTTTTTCGCTAAATGATCCAGTGGTAGTTGAACAGGATTGTTTGTGCTATACGGTAGTAGGGTAGTAAGTACAGTACCTTGGATTGGCAGCAATCAACTTCTTAGGAGGGTTGTTTACGGGTGCGCCACTGAAACTTTTGTTTGTTATTTCTGTCAGAGTTTCTTGTGCTTTATCATGTAAGAATCTCAAGTGGTGTTTTCTGTTTAAAAGCGTGTGTTTCTAGAGTGTTCTCCAACCACTAGTAGTTGTCTTCGACCTCACGCCATAAGGTAACAGTCGCCCTTTGAATTTCTACATATTCACTTGAAGTGTTAAGCTTACTACTTGGTAAGCTCCAAGTGTTAACGAGTTGAGGCGAAAATAAGAATTGAGCTTGATCACCCTCTAAGTTCTGTATTCCCTCTAAATCCAGTAGATTTTTAAACAAGACTTAAGAGATTGTTGTTTTGTGTGTTCTCGGCGTTTTGCGTGAAATGATTTAAAGATTTAGAAATGCCTATCAATGTTTCTTGAGTAGGCTGAATCCCGTTCTGAAGTTACAGAACATAACCGTTCGTATTGTCATTGCTTGATGCAACAGATACAGAGGATAACATTTCACTCAGTGACTTCCATCAATTAAAAATACCCTTAACAAAATCACTACAAACAAGAATTGAACTTGGTTTGGTTTTATATTTGTAGTTGGTTGTTATAGTGAAATAACCACGGTTTTTCCATTATGCATTAGAATTCAATTAAAAATACCCTTACAAAAATCACTACAAATTTAATAGAACTTGGAATAGAATAACCAGAATTGAAATATAATTAACCATTAAAATTCAATTAAAAAAAACACTCCAAAGTAACAAAACCTGCTTGAACTAGTTCCAGAAAGAAAAGTAACCTTACACTCTTACAGCAGTCAAAAAAACAAAAGTGTTGTCTAAGCAAATTCAACAATATATCCAAAATTTATCTTCCAAAACTTAGGAAGTCTTTGGATCACCATAGATTTAGACTGGCACGGGCATAGGCAAGGGCTCATCACCAAGCACAAGTGGTGGCCTGTATTCTTCAACTTCTTTGGGTGGGAGTGCGACCACATCATCCTTAGGCATATGAATAACAACATTGTCGGGCAGCGGTGTCTTGGGCCCAAGCTTGCCAGTTGGGTCCCAGTCAAGCATGATCTTAACCTTGATACCAAGAACACCCTGTTTGATATTAACAACTTCAGTTAATTCTTGAAAATGTCAGTCAAAAACATCTAAAAAGCGTAAAGTCAATTTCTAAACCTGTCTAAGAAGCACATGTCTGACAGCAGAGTCAATATACTCCTTCACTGGCTGACCAGATGATACCATGTATCCATCCTTGAATTTCATCGACTTTGCACGCTGAGCCCTAAGCTTTCCACTAACAATCACCTGAAAAAAGCGACCAAAAAGCGTTGGCAAATATAATAAACATTTTAGCATCACTATATTAGATGCGAAAATTAATAAGCGAAATCATCACTAATGAATTATTCTTTTCATTTATGAACCGACTTGGTTTTCTTGTGAACAGACATATCCCTAACTTTTTATAATGCTTAATATTAAATCAACATGCTGTATTAATTAATGTGACGGTTCGCATGGCGGATATATGAACAAAATAAATTATAAATTAAAGTGTCATGACTTTTTGCAAGGGGTAAAATGGTTCGGATGGAAGCAAATTAATTTGTAAATGCCTAGTAAATTTCTACTTATGTTGCGACAGAGATGCGTGTTTGTTTTAAAGTTATAATTTTTATTACATTACTTTCCCAAAAAAATTGTTACCATATATTTTATTAAAATCTTTAAATGGATTTAGTGAAAATCTTGATAAACACAATAAAACCGTCGGCGCCCTCGGTTTTTAACTTACCAAATAAAACCATTTATTTATGCCACTGCTAACTACTCCATTCCAATTCTCCATCACAACCACCATTTCATCTTCCAATGATTCATCGGACGATGGCCTGTTCTTGGCTGGAGTCTGCCATTAAAAGTCGAAGCCCGTCAAATCCAACCGTAAACTCGTAGTCTGCCGAAGCAACGGAAACCGCATGGATGCCGCCGCTATTCGCCGCCGTGCTCGGTCATCTTAGGTTGGCCGGAATCTGTCGACCCTCCATCGCTCAATCGTGAAGTCCTCTCTTTCTTTTTCTAAGTATTGAAATGCCTCGTCTTCTCCACCAAACCACCGCACCGCCACCATAGCCTGAACGCTGACCCATTGTCAGAACCGGACACCACAATAAAACCGCCAGCGCACAACCACATCTCTCTCTCCGTCATCATCGGTGGCCGGCCTCCATGGCCAGTGCCGGAAGTCTGTTGGTTCGAACGAAGGGCAATTTTGTATTATGTACCAAATTGACAAAGCGCATAAGCAAATTGATTAATTGCATGTATTACTGAAGACAATGAGGAAGTTTAAAAAAAGATCTTTGAACACTAACAAAACAGGAAATAGAGAGAAACCTGTATCGATCTTCGTTCGTTCGTGGGTATTCAGGGGGAGGCAAAAAACAGTGGTGCGCTGTAGACAGGAGAAAAGATGAAGATAGCGGTGGCGGAAGATGAATGATGGTGGGGGTTATATAGTGCATGAAACGGTTGCAAACGGTGGTGAATCGGTGGACTGTTTTGACGCGCCGGTTTGGTTCTTTTCAAAAGGTGCATGAGTTTGGTTGCTGAAAGTAAAGTGACGACGTCGAAAGACGCGTTGGTTTGGATATTTTGCCGGTTCCATAGTGAGTTTGATTGTCAAATGTAAAGTGACCATGTCCAAAAGGCGCGTGGGATGGAATATTGTCATTTCAACCGTTTGGTAGTTTCATGCGGGTATGTGTTCTTGATGAAACGGCACAATGGATGGGTGATACCTTAAGTTGCTAATTGTATTATATAGTAATTGCTTAAAGAAATAAAAGAAAGATAACCATGTATTTACATACCTCACACCCTTTAGCTCCATTCTCCATAACAAACCTTAGAACACCATAGCAAGCCCTGCAAACAGACCAACAGATCATCAGTTAATAAAATCTTATCAAGCTCTATCTGCTTTAATAGAGCTCTATAAAGTGTCGATGACAATTCTAAACATGATGGATTAGCAGTTGATTGGTAGCAACAAAAAGAAAGTTTTAAGAAACCTGCGAACAGCAAGGCCTCCAAAAAGCTTGTAACGCAAAGACTCAGCCTGAGCAATAGCACAGAGGCCTCTGTTGTTAACCCTTTCAGCATAAAGCTCCACACTGTTTTGTGGGAACTTAAATCTCTTCTGAACAAGTGATGTCAGCTCCCTGATTCTCCTTCCCTTCTCACCTGCACAATCAGGTTTAATATCCCATTAACCAAAGAGTTATTATGTCTAATAAAAAAACGCAACAGTTTTTAAATAAATAAGAAAAAAGTACAATCAGAATTTACCAAGAACGTTCTGGGTACGGGTAGCCCTGATTATAATCTCCGTGCGCATGGGTGTAACCCTAACTTCAACACCAGAGTATCCAGCTTCTGCAAGTTCCCTGGTGAGGACCTCATTCAACTCGGCAAAGAACACGCCATCAGCAACAAACTGCAGCCAAAACAATTAAAAACTACAATATAATGCACTTAAAAATATAAACATACGATCCACTTGTAATAGCAAATGAACAAACCTTTCGCTTTTTGCTCAGTTGGGTCGCCATGTTGGACAGTAGTGTATTGGGTACAACAAACACCGAGCCTAAAAATCCAGAGGATAGGGATAAGGCCTCTTTTAACGGGATATCTTCATGTTGCTGTTACATATCAAATTTGGAAAAAGACTAGACATAAACATGGCTTTAGGAGACATGAACCCGACAACCAATGTTTCAACTATACGTCAAGGGCGGATTTAGCATATGTTGAGGGGGGTGCCCGGGCTACCCCTCCACTTTCTTGGCAAAGTGCAAAGATAGTGAAATTTTTTTTCTTCTTTTACGTATCGGATACCCTTAAGCAAATATTAGGATACCCTTAGGCTCAAAAAAAATGGTCCGGGTTCGTATTGTCAGTGCTTGATGCAACAGATGCTGAGGAAAACATCACACTCAGTGACTTCCATCAATATAAAAACTGCATAACTAAGATTACCATCGTTTTGTGTGATACAACAATTACTTTACGTAATATAATCCAGAGGTCTAGAAGGATCTTCTTCGAATTGTGAACAAGGGCTCTTGATTTAGGGTCATTAGATATGAAAGGTAGTCACTTTCTTTCCATTCATACAGCTTGTGTCCGATATTCCTCTTACCTCCATAACTCCAATTGACCACGATATAAGAATTGAAAGTGTGGTCGACTTATATTGTGACCCATACGCGCTTTCATGATGTTTTAACAAAAATTGGTAGCACCAAACATACGTAGATGAGTACATCAACCATGTAAATTACACCAGAAGTGAAAGATAATGGATTACCAGCAGTAGACATTCGCGTATGCAGTGGATAGTGATCATTTAAGGCCATTTGTTTACTAATAATCTCGATTTTTGCCATATAGGTGATAAGACTATACGTTGGCCAAAAAACTGGTTGATAGGAATCAGGTTCGGTTGGTTAAAAATCTAGAATTCAATTGGAACGGTAGAGAAAAAGGAAAGATCTAAGATCCGTTTGTGATACAGAAACACCACACAAACAAACAATAGGGCAACGGATTTCAAACCAAGGATAAACACATATACACCACCACGGTCTAGAACTTGGGTCTAAGAACACCATCCAACTTGCCATGGATAAACTAGCATAAACACATATCAATCTAACTCACACTTGAGATAAATCAACACAAAAAAAATAGTCATTCATAAACTCCACCGTCTTTCATCAACGATAAAAATCGATCACATATAGAATGGAAAGACAACTACTAGTAACCCACGTTCAAAATTCTGGAGACATAAAAAGAATGAATTATTACAATTGCAACATTTCTAGCAATCGGAATTCAAAATTCTACAAATTCGAGATGGTATGAAAAGAGTTACGGACATTTATGATTGAAGAAACTCAGCCTATTGTGTGCCCCGAATTCATTCAAAATAAGGAATTAAAATCAGGCTACCTTTTCCTGTTTTTACCAGGTCTTAAAAAAATGCCAGACTTCAAGAACATATAGCTTTAGATCACACTCTACTAATGTAATTCCCATCATCAAAATCAACTTAAAAATTCCAAGGTTAAAGCAAATACAACGAAAATTCCAAACAAAGGATAAAAATTTAGCACCTTTTAACCACTTTTTTCACCGATATATCCTTCTTTTCGGCCTTCAAACCCAGGCCTCATGAGCTTCTTCTCTCTCTTAGCAATCTTCCTCGCTTTCTTCTGGTTAGCCCTCTCTTCTATATTCCCTCTTCTCTTCGCCTGCTTCTCTTCCTTCATCTTCTCCTGTGTCTCCACCCTATCCTTCCATTTCCCCGCACTCTTTTCCCGCCTCTTTTTCTCCTTCTGTAAACTCCTCTTCAAAAGCTTTGGGTCATCATGAACCTTCACTCCCATCGCCTTTTCCGTCGCAGCCTTCCACGAATGCTTTGTAGCCACCACATCATTTTCTTTCTTAGCTTCCTGCAGCTTCTTCGCTTTCTCCAACTCTTTCACTTTCGAAGCCTTTTTCGCTTTCTTCCTGTTTCCATCTTCGTCTCCCAATTTCACTTTCCCGAATTCAAAATCGGCCTCGATCTTACCCTTTCCCTTACCACTACCACTGGCGTCTTTATTGTTACTACCACTGTCTTTATCTTCCCGTTTACGTTTCTTGTCGGTATAATTATCCCTTTTTCTAACCTCGTTCATTATCATTGTTCGTTTCCCGTGGCCTCGGTTCGCGCGAAGCATTTCAAGCTTATGATGCAGTCTCTGTTGTAACTCCTCATATGTAACAGACTTGTGACGGTTACTGGTTTCACCGTCAAACTCCGATACTGGTTTCACTTTGATTTCAATTTCTTCCTCTTCGTCATCATCGTCCTCTTCGTCTGAATCCTTATCTTCGTTTGCGTTCTTACTGATGCTTTTCTTTAGAAGATCTAGGGTTGTGGTTTGTGATTTCTCCGGGTCCAGACGATCACGCCGGGATTTCTTGATGTTTTCACGCGTTTGTTGTCTAAGAGATGCTTTTTTGTCTTTGCTAAGACCTTGAAACCAGGGTTTCGAATCTTCATCGACGGGAAGGTAGAACTTTGCGGGGATTAATTCGACTAGTTTGTCAAAGAACAGAGCATGGTCGTGGATTACGGTTTTAAGGTCAACTGTGGAGGTGGCTACAGCAGCAGAACAAGCGGAAAGTGCCTCCTTTTGCAGCTTCTTCTTCATTGTGAATGTAAAAGATGATAACAAGATGACTTCTTGGAGCTTTTCTTATCTTCAGGGGCACAAGATTGCAAAGAATCATTAAAAGATATCACATATTAACAACAACACTGTGAATCTATATATAAACAAGATGATGTACTAGCATCCTCCTTTTGCATTACTGTTGCCAAAACTACCAAATTACATTTATTCTAAACAGTATTCACAGTCATGTTACTTCAACTGAAATCAATAATCCAAACATTGATATCCATTCAAATTTGTAAAAAAAGAAAAAATAAAAATAATTAAAAATAATAATAATAATAACCGCATTTGACAAGACACGAGCAATTGATGAATGCACAAATTAAAAGTTAAAAGTGATGGTTTATCAACATAAGCAAGATGTCACAAAAACACACAACAAAGCATGTTATATTTAATTATAATTAGAGCACCTATGAAGCAGATAACTAACGCAAAAATAAGGTAGTTTCATCATCACTACGAACAGAGATTCATCTTAGAGACCTAATTATTACCAGAAAAATTAACATAGAGACGTAATTATTACCAGAAACAATAAGAAATGACAGAAAAGCAGAAGAAACCCTAACCTTAAAAGAAGAAGAAGCAGACGATTCGGCGATGAGGAAGAAAGAAGAGACGAAAATGGTTTG
The DNA here is from genome assembly GCA_030545235.1 of Helianthus tuberosus. Lineage (NCBI taxonomy): Eukaryota > Viridiplantae > Streptophyta > Magnoliopsida > Asterales > Asteraceae > Helianthus > Helianthus tuberosus. The sequence continues at coordinate 148,705,773 of CM060417.1, read as the reverse complement.
GTAGTTAGGGTTTAATATTGTTACATTCGTGGAATGGGCTTATGACCCGACTGAAACCATATCAAATAAGCCTGTTTTCGGCCCATACCAATTGACAATTAATTAAGGTTAATATCCGGGTACGGGTATGACCAGGTTTTGAATTTTCGGGTATTGACAATACCCAAATCGGGTCCGTGTATTGGCTAGAAAATCAAAACCCTATGTACCCGGGTCCGGGTTGGGTCGGGTATTGGCCAGGTATGTAAAAGAACCCAGGCGGGTATTTAAAAAACTCGGATGGGTATAAACATGAACATTGTGGTTTTTTTATTTCCAACTTCATTTTTAGGTTTATAAATATAAACTTTAATTATTTAAAACTTTAAGTAGAATAATCAAAGTGCATACATTTCTAAAACCCGAGTATAAATCAGGTACGAAAAAAACTCGGGTTCGACAACTAATGAGAATATGCATACCCGTACCCTACCCTACGAGTAGGGTCGGGTTCAGGTTTTAAAAGCCCGGTTTTTTAATACCCTGGTCCGGGTTCAGCTTTTTGTGCACCTCTAAATTGCATATATATATATATATATATATACTAGTCGTTTACCCGCGCGATGCGGCGGGAAACATATCACTTAGGTTGGTGAGTTTAGGGCTATGTACTGGGCAGTTCGGTTTTGAGTCATAACCAAAACCAAATTCGCGATGCAACTGAAAACAAAATCCATGACTAAATTTCACCATCACAAATCGATGTACACAAAAGCGTTAGATCTACACAAAAGGAACTCAGAAACACATACTCGTCCATCATAATCGTAACAATCCGACGCGAGATTTTGAGCTCAACCGGATAATTCGAAAGCATTAGATCATACCACATCGAGCTTTTGGTTCCAAATGTCATGAAAGCCCTTGAATTTGACTCGATCAGACCCAAGTGAGACCGAGTGGTGGAACCGAAACAATTTTGCCCACTTTGTGCATACCTGGTGAGACCGAGTGGTGGAACGCGCAGCAGCGCTGGTCGCTGGCGAACCAGTGGCAATGTATTTCAGGCTAACAAAAAAACCTAACATGTTGAACTCGTATATCAGTGAAGCACTTGAAACTCTCGAATTCATATATGTCCAACACTAAAGTTACTTGTTTGCTCATTCTTTTACTTCCATTTCACAAAATGTCCTGTTTTTAAACTAAAATGCCCTCTATGATCATTTATTAATTATTACAACTTCAAGTGGAAGAAGCATATCCAAACACCCGCACGATGCGGCGGGGTGACGACAATTTACAATGCAGTAGTCGTTTTCTGTTAGTTGATCAATCCGTTTTCTGTTAGTTGATCAATCCACCTGTGATATGTGTGATATGTTGTATAGTACGTTTGTTAATTTTCTTATTCGTAGCATCGGTTGGCATATCTATGTCATGAGCCTTACAATCAATTAAATAATAACGAATACAAAAATAAGAAAATATAAGTCATAACATAGTTCAATTTGAGCAAAAATTTAACCCAAATGTCTAAAATTAGAACTAATTGTAGAATTTAAACCAAAAGTTCAACGATATAGCATTGACAATTATTTGATATATATTTATTATTTGCATGAACATGATTAGCATATATGATTAAAGTTATCTAATAGTTAAAATATTTAATCTACAACAATAACAAAAAGATAACTTTAAATAAAGTGATTTAAGGTACAAGAGGCTTTCCATTTGCAAGTTGATTATTTTGTCAAACTATGATATATGTCTTTGATATTGGCAATAGCCTCTATGACTCGTGCCAACAATTTTTTGTCATTTTATACAAGTAAAGGTAATTTATATGTTACATATGATTGCAAATAGTATTTTATTAAAATAAATAACATATTTTTGTTAAATGAAATGATTTAAGTGGTAGTGAATAGTTAAGGATTATTTCAACCAGTATCATCTCATTAGAAATAATATACTTGCATGAATTAACATGTGTATATATCAATTTGAACTCATGATGTATAGTGAAAACTGATTATTTTGTCATTTATATGTTAAATTTGGGATATATGTGTAACATTTTTAGATGGTCATATACCTCTCTATACATGCGTATACAATCACATCTGCTGTCATATACCGGCGTGTATTGTACCATACAATGATAGATGATAAAATACACGAATAAAAATAACCATTACTGAATAGAAAGTTAGTAGGTGGCTGCCAATAAGAATATATACCAATAACCCAAAATGAAAAACCAATCAACTCATTTGATTTCAAGATACACCAAAACTGAACAGGCTGCTTTTCTAAAAGACATTCTTTCCTTGAACATCCACGGTTGCAAAACGAAATTTTTGTAGGCGTGATTCTCATCGCATTGGAGGGCAGCTACAGATACTTCAAATACACAACCTGACAAAAAAATCAGGCTAAAATTTTTGAAAAATATAAAAGTATGGTTAGGTTCTCCAAGAGTGATATTGTTTCAAAATGAGGCCCAATGCAATTTAAGGTCTAATTAAAACATGAATTCTAATAAATGCAATTCCTCACGAAAACATAAGACCCTGTTCACTTGTTGGAACTTGTATAGATTCAGATCTTTATATTTTACTTCTTTTTAACGGCAAAGAATTTCAGGGGTAAACCCACCCTGCTCGGGACTATGTCCAAGGTCGACGACTCGGCCACCATAAGACCATGCCCCCTTATGCACGGGAACCGGATGGAATCCCTAAACCCTTAGGGAGGGCAGGCCAATTAACCGCTTAACCAAATTCTAAGGGCCTTTATATTTTACATATTTTACCATGAACTACCGTGCTTAGGAATCTGAAATATGATACATTGCAGCCTTTCTACTCATTTGTTAAGTGACTGTTATTAATATATCTTACCCTTAAAAATTATTACCTCTTTGCCTTTGCATCCAAGTGCCCAAGTCAGCAGGAATTAGTTCCTTTCCGATAACTGGTCCAAGAAGTTCAGCAAGTACTTCCTAAACGATGCATATTAAGTGTCACATAAAGTATGATTTGTGTCAAAACGGGTCAAGAAGGTTTACTAAAAAAATGTATAATTGCCAAGATAATATTTCGGCCGCTTTCAAATAATTATAAATAATTAGCATGTTAATATCAAATATGATTACGGTATTGTGCCATGAATTAATAATTGGGAGGTCGTAAGCATTGAAATATTAATTAGGAGGTTGTAAGCTTCCGATTACAATGTTATCCCGAGTCTCTAATCTGTGTTATGAGGTTTTGTGTGATCCGAAAAAGAAGATTGAAGAAAGTGGCTACTGCCATATGTCATCTGAACCATAACCCATTACAAAGAAAATTTTACCTGCAAGCTATCATAATTCCAAGCAGCGATTTGACCCAAAGAAGTCCCCTGTAAGCTGACCAAAAATTGAAGCGGCAATCTGACCCATTAACAACAACCTGTTATACTTCAAATGCGAAAAATGACATGAACCAAGATAATTAGTTATTAGGATCAGTAAGGCATAACATCTAAAATAATTAAAGATGTTGATAGCTAAAGAATTTGGAAACATAATAAATGACAATTCAGTTGTAGCACAATTAACTTGACAACAGAAATCCTCAATAGCTGTTCAGATGAAAGCAGACTTACCAAAGAGTCATTGTCGTATAAGGACCTGCATGAACAAACAAAAGGTTAAAAAGAGATAAAACCAGCCTTTAGCCATATACAAGAACCCTATTCACTTATGAGCATAATTAAGTATTAAAAATATGGGTCTACACAAAATCAACTAAACAAAGTAACTGGTTAATTACCTTATACCAGATCTGCGGCTACCCTCCAACACTTGATCCGCCATAAATCCCCTCTTCTTACTCCGAATCGAACCAGAACCTTTCAATAAAAAAACAATCAAATTCAAAATTTAAAATATGGGTCGACACAAAATCAACTAAACAAAGTAACTGGTTAATTACCTTATACCAGATCTGCGGCTACCTTTTTAACACGCACTTCAACCCCTGTTCTGGCTGCTTGCCTTAACTGATCCAGCTTAGCTAGACGCAACTGAGCTTTCGCTAAAATGCTTGATCTGATATTAAAACAAAGAATATCTTAATAAATTTTGTGGTGCAAAATTAAAGACAAACAAAGGTTCAACCAAATATACCTAGATTCATGAGTCCAGCTCATATCTTCAATCCACCATGCCAGGTTATAAACCAAGTCCAAGACATCAAAAACGCCCACTTCAATCCACCATGTCAGGTTGCATACTCCATATGATCTACTGAGTAAGTCATCCGTCCCACAATCTGATAAGAGAATACAAAACCAATAAAGTCTTCGTAAATTGTAATGAACAATTTTAACTTCCAAACATGAATTTACCATGTAGGAATCAGAAGGATCCGATGTCGATCCTGAAAAAAACCCCTTCTCTCCATCAAATAGCGGTATGAGTTTTTTTAATTCCTCTAGCCCCACCATCATAAATAAATTTAACCCAATGCTAGCACATCCTTCTATCCTGCAAATACATAAACACATACACATAAAAATTATAACAATCAGCTTTGTGAGTGTTTAATTAAGGTCAAATGTTACACGTTACATACATATAAACTAATAATCTATCATACAAAAGTAATTAAATCCATACACACTAACAAACATATCTTACTCTAGGGTTAGGGTTATTTTGCATACGATGTATATATAATTTAGGGTTCTTTTGATTAACATGTCTTCCTCTAGGATTCTTTCCTTACAGTAGGCGGCGTTTTTTCTGTACAAATTAAAGCAAACAACAGCATACATGTATGTTCCCTCTGATTCCGTCTTGGCTTGATTTTTCAATCTGTAGTCGTGATTTGGATCACTAATTTGTGCCCGGTTTCAATGGTCTGCAAAGAAATAAGTAAATACTATAGAATATTTACATTTACACGCACATAAAAAGATAACCCATAGTTATTAAAGTGATCGCCCAAGAGTAACAACCTCTCCACTTTCATTCAGGACTTTATCACTACAACTTTACAATGGTGTATCTCCAATCTAAAGTGCCCTGAGCCTTAGACACTTGTTAACACAAAATTCCATCTAGAATCTGCCCTAATATTACGAATTTTCACCCAAAAAAAAAACAAAATTCTTTACGACCAACACACTAAAATCCAGAACTAATAGTGAAAATAAAAGCCTTAAGAATAGGGAAACGAAATTGGAAATTAGTGCCAGTGATATACCTTTAAATCACCATTACTAATGCTGCCCTCTAATCAGCAGGAATCCTCCACTCAAATTGCCAATTATCAAACCCTAACATCTCAAATTTCATAAAATCAACTTCCTAACTTGATATCATTTCCCCATATTTCATAATTCAAAAAAAAAAAACACAGAAGAATCATACCATAACGTATCAGATGGTCCAAAAATCATAATCACCGCAGCATGTTTCCATTAACGACCACCATCCTCGACATCCAACAGATTTTGCCAGTGTTCCAGCTTCTACCTCTCTTTAAATTCCAATTAGAAGATCTGCAGGAATTCATACAACTAAAAACCATTAAATAGATCTTGCAGTTTAACTGTACACTTAAAGATGAAAAACGTATCCAGAATTGTGATAAACCAAATAGAGTTAGAAGCATTAGAATTGAGATTGCCATTTCTGAAAAGATAACCGATTTAATTCTTTCCCAAAATTGATGATTTTATACGATGAATTAGTTTAAATGTCTAAAGAAATATTTCTCACAAAAAAATGAATTGGTTTAATTGATGATTTTATATGATGAATTAGTTTCCTGGCCCACCCATCTTGCCACCTACAATTCAAGCATACCTAAATGGAGATATTTGGTATGATCTTCCCCAATCACATCAACCTGTAGAACAAAGATTATATTTTTAGAGATTTAAGATTACATCTCTGTTGAATATATTTGTCTTTTAAAATATATCAGCCACTCACCAGTAAGAACATGTAACAAAGAAAAGTAGTACAACACCTGCACAACCCTTGAAGCATTCACACTTTCCTGCTACAAGAATGTGATTTCCTGCAAACAACAAAGACGCAAAATTTGTAATAAATCCTAAACTGCAACAGGGGCCTACTACATGACTTTAAAAAGTTAACAAATAACTATCACCTTCTTTATAAAATTTTGTCTATTGTATTGAATAATAATAGAAGGCCCCCATGTTCCCAAAATCATAAATACAAATCATCTTATCTTCTCACTATTACATATCCAAAACTAACCTAAATATCATTATTATCATATAACCACGACACTTATCAGTCCCAATAATGATGAAATATCCAAAATATGAAAAAACAAAACAAACTAAAATCAAAACTGCAAAATCAATTTATCATTTTCACTATTCCATGTCTAAAATTGACCTACCTATCATAACTATCATATAACCACAACACTTATCATCCCCAAAAATGAAAAAATAAATCAAAACATCCCACAGAACAAACTAAAATCAAAACTACATAACAATTTATCTTTTCACTATTCCATATCTAAAATTGACCTAACTATCATAATTTTCATTGAACTACAACACTTATCATCCCCAAAAATGACCTAAATATCATAATTATCACAAAACCATGACACTTATCAGTCCCAAAAATGAAGGAAAAATCAAAATATAACAGAACAAAGTAAAATCAAAACTACAAAAACAATTTATCCTTTCACTATGTCATATCTGAAATTGACCTAACTATCATCACCAAAAATAAAAATAAAAATTCAAATATCACGAAACTTTCAGCCTAATTTGAAACAACCGCATCTACTAACAAATCCACATCAAGATAAAAGATAAATCAACGTTTAGAACCTAACCTGAGTCGATTCTTCACAAAACACATGCGGAAACCCTTCGTAAACCTCAGATTTCGTCCTTCGAACATCCGTCAAGCTCTTCCGTCCCCCAAGGGTTGCAGACCTTCATCGATCTGGTGAAATCCTCACAGATCTGGTCATGAAACAACATCTGGTGAGAGATCTGGCATGATATTCTTGAGTCGCCGAGAGAGAGAAGGTCTGATGAAGTTTTGTGAGATGTGTGAGTTGTGAGAGAGAAGAAACAAACACAGATCTGAAGAGGAATCGTAGACCTGAAGAGAAACAAACTGTAATCTGAAGAGGAATTGCACATCTTAGCGTGGTCTTCTTGGTACCGTGATGGATTTGGGTTGTGATAAGTTTGTAGGGTTTCTTGAGAGAGAATGGTTGCCCAGATTTTGAGATTTGATTTTGAAAAGACAGATGTATGGGGAAGTGGAGATGAGCAGGGATTCAAATTTTGAACAAAAAGGATTGGCCGCCCACAAATTAGATATCCCGCCCAAGAGTTCTGCATGTGTTGAAAAGTTACTTTCAACACCTTTGTGCTTAATAGGTTGTACAATGAGGCTTCAAAGACTTGTAAAGTGGCAAATGACCATTTCTATCCTTCCTATATGCTTTATAAAGTAGTATAGATAGTATAGATATAGATATATATATATACATACATCTATATCTATATCTATACTCCTTTATAATACATATCCGAAGGACTTCTTAAAGTCATAAAAATTTCCTTAAAACACCCCTAAAGCATAATGTACAAGTCTTTTAAGCATCAGAAAACATCACTTTCCACTTATACCCTTTACTAAAAAACACGGGATACCATTAGGATTTCAACTTCATTCATTTCAAAACATTTCAAAATTGCCCGCTTCCCTACCTCTCTCTCTCTCTCTCTCTGGATTCCAGATCTGGATCTAGGGTTTTTCTCCAAGGATTCAAGATCTAGCCTTTCTCATTAACACCAGATTGATCATCTCGCACCTGCTCTCTCTCTCTCTCTTCAACCTTGATCATCTGTCTTTTCTAATGTCCTTTTATCTCAAAAACGCTTACAATCAGCAGCATGAAGCTTCAAGCTGAAAGTGAAAGAAGGCAAAGGAGAGAAGAGAAAGAAATGAATTACAAAGAAGCACATGGTGTCGGCAAGAACAGATTACCTCTAAGAGTTCGACCTAGGGTTATCTTCAACAACGTTCGACCTAGGGTTTTCTTCAACTGAACCGATGGCTAGAGGTCTGTTTTTCTTTCAGTTACTCTTAAAATATGGTAATGGATTAATATATTTTTGTGGTTTATTTTGGTTATGTATCACTTCAACTGATGTCCACAGATTTGCTGGAGAATGGCCGGAATCAGGTGACTGTCTGTCCATGAATCTCGCTGGAATCATGTTTCAGATGAAGGTAAACACACAAATCGCTCTTTAAGACGACGTTTTACTTACATATTAATTACGTTGTCCTTTGCACAACTTGAATTACTATTCTGAATTCTTAAGAACTTTGAAGGAATCGGTATGTGGGTGATTCAAAATTCAAATAACCCTAATATGGCCTCAGGCATCGCTTCTCCCTTCAAAACTTTGAAATTCTAGCAAAACTGCACATCATCGATTCCATGGTATGTATGTTCTTCCCCACTGAAGTTTTGTATGTTTGTTATGTACTTTGTTGAGTTAATTTGAGTGTGTATGTTTTTAGTTAGTTTCTTCATTCTTTTTTAGTTTAGTATATGTATTTGGCTATTAAGTTGTATATCCGGGTCATTAATTGAATGTATGTAAAACCAAATCTGATTTATAGATGACAATTGATTATATCTATGTTGACTTAGCAGGAACACACAAGCTTATGAATGGGCTCTTCTTGGCAGACTTGTAGTCAGTGATCGTTTTGTTACAATCACAAGATGTGAAAGCATTAGAAGGTTCTTTAAGCATGTAGAAGAGGCTGAGGAAGAAGAGGTGATTATCTTTTTTTTTTTTTTTGTAATTCTTTTTTTAGTTTAAATACAGTTTATTGTTTTAATGGTTTTATTTGAGCTAGATTGGTTGTATAAAAGCTTTTAATTCAGTGAATACTGAAAACAAACAGCTGAAAAGTTGTACGCTTGCTTCTTGGTTGTGTGGTACGGGTCTCTTCTCCAACTCTTATTGTTGAAAGAGCTGGTTCTAATGCTTGGAATCACAAAAGCTGGAGAGTTAGAGAAGAGTTTGCAAAAACTGTCCCATCTGTCATTGGTTTATTTGGTGAACAATCTTGGTACATTGCAAGATCCGGAAGCAAAGGGCGACCTAACCTTGCATGCCCTGAACGCCTGCAGATCGGATGACTAGGTAAGCCCCCTACGTGTCGTTCTCAATTTACGTTATAGATACATTCAAAGCTAAGGATGGTTCGTATTTTCAGCAGGTCGGAGGACACGCGTCGGTAAAAAACAAAGTTGTTGGTGGACTCCGTGAAATTATGGTTCAAGTGCTCTTTCTCTTTGTATCTTGATTGGTTATGGTTAGCGTCTGCGTTCAATTTACCCTACCTACTCAGTTCCGTCGAGTTGAATACGTCAGTTGCTATCGATTGGCATAAAAGATGAGCGATTCTTCAATATAAATGATTAAATTAGGGTTTCAATTTTGAAGTTAGTATTACTTATAATTGTTCTTTGGGTTTCCATCTTGAATTGAATACAGCAGTTGCGATCGATTATCATCCTAATCCAGTTTCATCTGCTGATGTGATTCTTCAAACACAACAGGTAAAGGATGCGGTTTTGTCAGATTTGCATCCTAATCCAGTTTTATTTATTATCAAAAATGTTATATAGATCTTAATCCAGTTTTATTTATTATTAAAAATGTTATATAGATCTTTGTTCGTTAGCGTCTCCGTTCAATCCAGTTTCATCTGCTGATCGATTAGCATCCTAATCCAGATTTATTTATTATTAAGATCTTTGTTGGTGGACATAATATTTGTAGGAAAAGAATGTGGTTTTGTCAGATTTGCAAATAGGTAATCATGAATTGTAAAGTGAAATCTGTCCCGATTGAGTTTTCGACCGATTTGGAAGTTTGTTCAACTGTTGTCTAGAGATGGTTTATACCTGGTTCTATTTTTTTTTACCGTATTCGAAAGAGGCGTATCATGTTCTAAGGGGACCGTAAATCTAAGACTGCTAGAGTGTATGGACTTGAGCCTGTTGCGAGGCACTTTATCCTTAACGAGGATGCAACGTCGTTTGGTCCGATGATGGTATATTTTTCATTGTAATATCTCATATAGAACTGTGCAGGTTAATTTTTGACTTGATTGTTTGCAAATAATCCAGTTTCTAAGCACAAAATAGTATAACTTAAAGATGATCGTTTGCGTTTATGATGCAGGTGAAAAGTCACAACCTGCATACAGACGGGGTGGATGTTATTCAACATATGATCGGTCATTTTTGTCTTTAAAGCTCCCGCCAGCTGTAAAATTATTCAATGTCCCCGTCTGCATACATGCCGTTACTAGATGGTAGCCAGGCTCCAAGATTCAAGATTTGTGATTTTGGATATTCAAAGGTACTAATCATCATGTCTTCCCTTTTTATGCTACTTCTGATACAGTATCATATCATTCTTTGCTTGTTAATGTTTGGTTAAAGACGGCTTCTTTGAACTATAGGTTTTCCTTATTAAGCGAATGTAGGTTCTTTTACTGTGGTTTTTTATTGAAGCGTATTTGTTACATGCCCGTAAAGGGGACGGATTCGACACACTTACTTATGAACGGGTTACATGGGTAAAATAAATTATATCTCATCTAATGGCTTGAAAGTCATCCAAAAGCCCCTTATATCATATTGTAAGCATATGTGACACTAATTATATACATAAAAAAAAAGTTTGGACAAAGAGTGTTTACGCCTGATCCATCTCCACATGTAAAAAATTGCCTTTTGGCACGTTACGATGTTACCCAGACCCACCCATTTTGCCACCTTTACATTTCTAGGTTCTACTCATTGATGAACATATATAAAGTTAAATAGTCTCCTTGTGTTTGTTTTATATCTTTTGATATTATCTTACTTATAAGCCTCCTATTTCTTTGTATTTGTATTTGTATCCAGTCCTCTTTTCTGCATTCACAACCAAAATCGACTGTCGAAACGCCGCATATATTGCTCCGGAAGTCTTAAGAAAGAATATGATGGCAAGGTAAGCCCATCAAAATCTTTAACAACATGATTTTCATTCATGACACATGAAGATCACTTCACGTTTTTATAGGTTGCTATAATTTGACTATTTTACATGGCGAAGCCAAGGGATAGATGTTGCGGGGCACGCAATCGGCACAACATGGGCGGTTTTCAAGATCTGGAAGGCTTTGAACCTGAAGAGCATTGTGAAAGTGACGATTCTCATGAAAGTTGCGGCTTCTAAGTCGGGTTTGTCCAAATCATAATTGTAAATGAGCGACGGTTCTTGATACATCTGATTACTATCATAGTTGAATGGGTTTTAAATAATTTTTAATCGACTAAATGGTTTTAAAGATTTGGAAAAAGATTGCAACTAGATAACGTCATTTTTGAAAAAATAAAACGCTTTCCATATTCTAGATTATTAAATTATGACTTTTACAAAAATGGAAGCGATTTTAATTAAAAAAGTTGTGTAAATGAATCCATTATTGGTATATATATATTTTTTTGAATTTACAGAAACTTTTTGTTATATTTGTTTTCATTCTTGCCTTTTGATACAATACTTTTAATTCTAACTACATTTTTTAATATTTTTGTTGTAGTTACCGTTCTGTTTACGTTTCTATTTATATTTTGTTAATAATTCGTCCGCCTGCTTCAAAGTGCGAGGGAACCCATTAGAGGATTAATAAATAAACAGAAAATGAGTACCGCCTTGAAAATTGTCGACACCGCCACATCGTTTTTTTTTTCTAAACATCAATAACAAAACTGTGTCAAGAACATATGCTTTTTTCTAAATATTTATACCATATGCTTTTTTTCTAAACATCAATAACATAACTGTGGCAATAACATTGGTTCATGATAACCGGTTTGTAACAATGGCGTTAAATTGACACTACTTTATGTCTCAACACTCAGCGGCTCATGTTCACACGCTTTGTTTCTTTGTGTGTATATTGAAAACATCATAGATATACTACAACGATGTTACGAAAAAAACAGAAGTACCATAAACTATATCACAAGAGGGATTGATAAAATAATAGAAAACGAGATCAACATTGTAAATTGTCGCCACCGCATTAACGGTCTGGTCTGATTTTATATGGCCGGTTTTGGTATAAAACCGAAAATCAAACCAGTCGCTACGTTTTGAAGATTTTGAAACCGACAAGCCAAAAGTTAAAGAAAGAAAGTGACCACGAAACCAAACCGAAGACCGGTTTGGGCGGTTTTACGATTTGAAACCGAAGCGTGATCACCCCTATAATATATCACGAAACGACTGATAAACTAACGGTAATCAAGTATCCTATTGTAAATCGCCTCCGCCGCCGCATCGCGCGGGTAGAAAGCTAGTATATATATGTATAAGGTCACACTTGGGTTGGGTTCAACCCAAGATAAGACCCAGCCCGCAAGACCCAATCTAACCCATCTCTAGTCTCTGCTCTTATAAAGGAAGTGTTTCCTTCTTTCCTCCACCTCTCTCTACTTGATAGGGTAGGGATAAGGGCTCTTTTAACGGGTTATCTTCATGTTGCAGTTGCATATCAAATTTGGAAAAAAGGCTAGATATAAAACGGCTTCAGGGGACATGAACCCGACAACCAATGTTTCAACTATACGTCAAGGGCGGATTTAGCATATGTTGAGGGGGTGCCCGGGCTACCCCTCCACTTTCTTGGCAAGGTTCAAAAATAATCGCCCGGGTTCGTATTGTCAGTGCTTGATGCAACAGATGCAGAGGAAAACATCACACTCAGTGACTTCCATCAATATAAAAACCACATAACTAAGACCGTGGGGTATGGGGCGGGGGTTTGGGCATGGGTTGGGGAGAACGCCCAAGCCACCACCCCGGGTGGGCTTGGGTTGGGGCGTGGCCCTTGGGGCTTGGCTTTCAAGCCGGGCGTGGGGAGGGGGAGCAAGCTGACATGGCGGGCTGCGAATGGCCAATTCAAACTAGCTGTTGGCTAGCCATTGGCCTAGCCGTTGGGGGCTAGTTTAAAAAAAAATATTTTCCTTTATAAATACCTTACCATATTTAACATTTTTATCACACAATATCAAACGTGTACGGTACTACCTAGTTGATGGGATTTACCCAGAGTGGGGGTTTTCGTAAAATCGTTCACAAGACACGGTACCGCATATCCAAAGAGATTAAAGTTTAACAGGGTCCAGATGGCTGCACGTAAAGACATCGAGCGAGCATTCGGTGTTTTGAAGAAAAGGTGGCGAATATTGGCAATGCCTTGTCGACTATGGGACAAGGATCAGATTCGAAACGTGATGACATGTATCATTCTTCACAACATGATTTTGGAGGATGAAGGTAGAGCGGTCGTAACCTACTATGATGATGATGACCCCCAACCAGGTAACGTAACAGACGAAGATAAAGAGGCGATTGATTTTTTTACAAAGTCAAGGGATATACATCACAACCTTCGATCTGATTTGGTGGAACATGTTTCAACGATTCCTGGGTTCGAAACCGACGAAGACGACGAAGAATGATAGTTTTTATTTTGATAATTATTTTGTATGTTTATTTTAATAATTATTTTGTATGTTTATGTAGTTTTTGTTTATATATATATATATATATATATATATATATTAAAAAAAACTGATGTGGCTTGGCCACGCCAGCCAAGCCAAGCCACGCCCACCATACCCCCTTCAAAGTGGGTTTGAGACTTGAGTTTTGAAATTCCACGTGTTAACCGATGCCCCAACCCAAGCCTCACGGTCTAAGATTACCATCGTTTTGTGTACCGGCGGTAAAATCCGGTATACCGGTTTGAAACGTAATACCGGTACCGGACCAGGGTTATTTTAGTTTAGGTTGTTACTTATTTTTATTATATATGTTACATATCTTACGTAATTTTTATATATTATGATTATTCGTAACTAAAAGTTGTTATTTAACATTGCATGAAATGAAAATAGTTATCTTCTAGTTGATGAGGATAGCGATAATAGTGAATTTCATATTTTATGTGATCGTGAATTTGATGTATTCAACACTCAAATGACTTAAACATATCGTACACTTTCATTTAAAAGAGCAGGTTGGAAAATTGAATGATTTTCGATTATCTTTTGAATTATTTTTTATTATAGATTTACTTTTGAATAATCTTTTAATATGTAATCATGTATTTTTGGATTAACTTTTGAGTTGATGTTGTAATTTATGAAATTAAAGAGTTAGCTAGTCAACCCGGTTGAACCGCTCGGTACAGCCTGGTTCAACCGGTTGAACCATTTTTTAGCCTAATCCGGTTTGATTTAAAAACCGGTTTTTAAAACATTGTGTAATACAACAATTACTTTACGTAATATAATCCAGAGGTCTAGAAGGATCTTCTTCAAATTGTGTACAAGGGCTCTTGATTTAGGGTCATTAGACTATATGTTGTGAACTTGTGATTAAACAAAAAGTGCATGCCGATCTGCAATATCTCTCCATTGGAATAAAATAACCAAATTTAAAAATTAAAATATAATTAACCATTAGAATTAAAAAAAATATTGAACTAGTTCCAGAAAGAAATGTAACCTTACACTCTTACATCAGTCAAGAAAACAAAATTGTGTAAGCAAATTCAACAATATTGAAAAACACATAAAAAACTAAACTACTAGAATAACACAAAAAAGCTACAAAACAAGGCCATGAGGAACGTCGGCCAAAAAACTGGTTGATAGGAATCAGGTTCGGTTGGTTAAAAATCTAGAATTCAATTGGAACGGTAGAAAAAAAAGGATAGATCTAAGATCCGTTTGTGATACAGAAACACCACACAAACAAACAATAGGGCAGCGGATTTCAAACCAAGGATACATATACACCACACCACCACGGTCTAGAACTTGGGTCTAAGAACACCATCCAACTTGCCATGGTTGAACTAGCATAAACACATAACAATCTAACTCACACTCGAGATAAATCAACACAAAAAAATATTCATTCATAAACTCACACCGTCTTTCTTCAATGATAAAAAACGATTACATGTATTCGGAATTCAAAATTCTACAAATTCGAGTTGGTATGAAAAGAGTTACGACATTTATGATTGAAGAAACTCGGCCTATTGTGTGCCCCGAAGTCAAAAGAAGGAATTAAAATTAGGCTACCTTTTCCCTGTCTTTACCAGGTCTTAAAAAAATGCCATACTTCAAGAACATATAGCTTTAGATCACACTCTACTAATGTAATTCCCATCATCAAAATCAACTTAAAAATTCCAAGGTTAAAGCAAATACAAAGAAAATTTCAAACAAGGATAAAAATTTAGCACCTTTTAACCACTTTTTTCACCGATATATCCTTCTGTTCGGCCTTCAAACCCAGGCCTCATGATCTTCTTCTCTCTCTTAGCAATCTTCCTCGCTTTCTTTTGGTTAGCCCTCTCTTCTATATTCCCTCTTCTCTTCGCCTGCTTCTCTTCCTTCATCTTCTCCTGCGTCTCCACCCTATCCTTCCATTTCCCCGCACTCTTTTCCCGCCTCTTTTTCTCCTTCTGTAAACTCCTCTTCAAAAGCTTTGGGTCATCATGAACCTTCACTCCCATCGCCTTTTCTGTCGCAGCCTTCCACGAATGCTTTGTAGCCACCACAACATTTTCTTTCTTAGCTTCCTGCAATTTCACTTTCCCGAATTCAAAATCGGCCTCGATCTTACCCTTTCCCTAACCACTACCACTGGTGTCACGGCCCCCGACCCGGTTTTACCCGTTTCAGGAGCTGCGGGACAGAAAATTCCGTGGTATTTATTTAATTGAGTTAACAGCGGAAGATTTTAACAGGATCTTTTTAAAACTAAAATTTCCCGATTATTTTATTTTACAATTTGGGATAAACCCAGTAGTTTACAATCATATGATTTCACTGAGAAATCTTTATTTTACAACACATGTTTCTTTATTTTATATTGAGACACTTCCTTAAGCTTGCAGTGCGGCACTTTTCCTAAATCACAACGGATCAACTTAAACATGTTTGAAAAAGATTTTTCAGCGGGAAATACTGGTGAATCATTCTATTTTACTAAAATGACACGTTTGTTATAATTTACAGTATTAAGAGCGATTACAATGTTTCCTGATATCAACCAACTACCCACGGTATTTGTCACTCGACTCGTTTCTGTGACTATGGTCATATCACCCATTGGCTACCCCGTTGTCCAATGGTGAAGATTATCAAGTAATGTATACAAAACCCCACATACCGGCTGTAATTTGGTGACTACAAAGACTTAATCCCTGTAATTATAACTTTGAAAACATTTAAGAATTTATAAAGTACTTTTGATAAAAAGAGAATAACTCACATTGCAGATTTAACACGGACAGAGTCTAGTCTACTGATTAGCCTTGTTAACCTATTTTAAATAACAATGCACACCAAACTAGGTTAGTAACTAATACAACATTTACGATAACTCACGAGATTAAACCTTCACAACGAATGACAAAGTGCGATACTTAAACATCCATCGATTTAACGACGAATGGCAAAGCATAAACCCTAATGTGGGCAACACTTAAACATCCATTGGATAGTTTAATCAATCGGACATTGAATCGTAGCAGCGATCGAGTTATTACCCTGTTTTGCGGCAGCACTTCGTGAATTGTGTGTGTTTTGGACTGTTTCTACTATATCTCAGTGTACGTAATGATTTGAATGTCGAACTAACGCAAAATTGCATGTACCAGACTCCTCTATTTATACATGAAAAACGGCGCCCTCGCGTGGCACGAGAGGCCTGTCGCGTGGCGCGACGGGTTGCTTTTAGGGTAGGGTAGGTTCGTGTCTTTTATAGCCTTAGTGAGTCACGTTTCGACGAATTTCAATTCCTACAGCAAACTGTGAGGATATTATCAACTAGGATTTACCCCCCCCCCCCTGAGTTTTAGGGGCCCTGATCCTGATTCCGATTGTTCTGAAAATTTTAGGGTTTATACATAATCACTTGAGGGTCTCAATTAGGGTTTCTTATTGGGCAAATAATAATAATAAATAATAGTTTTGGTGAGAGTTGTTACATCCTCCCCATCTTAATAAAAATCTCGTCCTCGAGATTTATTGGAACAAGTGAGGATACTTTCGCTTCATTTCTGATTCCAACTCCCAAGTGTACTCAGGTCCTCTTTTCGAATCCCATTTGACTTTGACCAACACTAGTCGTTTGTGCTTGAGAAACTTGATCTTTCTATCTTCAATTTAAAGAGGTTTCTCTACGAATTTCAGCTTTTCATTTACTTCTACATCTTGAAGAGGTACTACTAGGTATTCATCAGACAAACATTTCTTGAGATTGGGTATATGAAATACATCATGTACTCCTGCCAGTTCCTCTGGTAGTTGTAAACGATAAGCAACTGGTCCTATACGTTGGATCACTAAAAATGGTCCTACGTATCTTGGACTTAACTTTACTTTCTTACCAAATCGAACTACTCCTTTCCAAGGAGAAACTTTTAAGAGTACCTTGTCTCCTATTTGAAATTCCAACGGCTTGCGTCTATTATCTGCATAACTTTTCTGACGATCCCGAGCCGTCTTTAATCTTTCCTTGATTTGGGTGATCTTATCGGTAGTTTCTTGCACAATCTCTGGTCCTGATAATTGACTTTCTCCTATTTCTACCCAACATACTGGAGTTCTACACTTACGTCCGTATAGTGCTTCGAATGGGGTAGCTTCGAGGCTTGAATGATAACTATTATTATAGGAGAATTCAATTAAAGGTAGGTGGTCATCCCAGTTTCCACCAAAATCTATTACACATACCCGGAGCATGTCTTCTAGGGTTTGTATTGTCCTTTCACTTTGCCCGTCTGTTTGAGGATGATATGCAGTGCTCAAATTTAGTTTAGTTCCCATAGCTTCTTGGAAACTTGTCCAGAAGTGAGAAGTGAAACGACTATCCCTATCTGAAACAATGGAGAGTGGAACTCCATGTAGGGATACGACTTCATCTACATACAACTTTGCCAATCTTTCCATGCTAAAGGTGACTTTCATGGGTAGAAAATGAGCTGATTTGGTTAATCGATCCACAATTACCCAAATCGCATCATTACCTTTTCTGGTTTTGGGTAACTTAGTAACAAAATCCATTGTTATGAGTTCCCATTTCCATACAGGCATTTCTAATTGTTGTAGTAGACCTGAAGGTTTCTGGTGTTCTGCCTTAACTTATGAACAAGTAAGACACTTAGAAACATATCTAGCTATATCATTTTTCATGCCTATCCATCAGAAATTATTTCTTAAATCTTGGTACATTTTATTGTTTCCAGGGTGCATGGTATACCTAGATTTATGGGCTTCTTCTAAAATCTTATTTCTTAATTCTCCCTGCTTAGGTACCCAAATTCTTTTCTTATGGAATCTCCAAATTCCATCAGCTCCTTGTTCTAATTCTTTTATTCGTCATTTCATTCCTTCAGCATCATCCTTGATTGCTGTTTCTTGAAAATGCTTGAGTTGTTCCATTAAATCTAACTATAGATTTAATCTAAGAGCATGAACCCGTCGTTGTTTCTCATGGTACTTACGACTTAAAGCATCTGCAACTACATTTGCCTTTCCTTCGTGATACTGAATATCACAGTCGTAATCACTTAGGATTTCCATCCATCTCCTTTGTCTCATGTTTAATTCTTTTTGCCCAAATATATATCTTAAACTTTTGTGATCCGTATAGACAGTAAATTTACTTCTGTACAGATAATGTCTCCAGATCTTAAGGGCAAAAATTATGGCGCCTAATTCTAAATCATGAGTTGTATAGTTTTCTTCGTGCCTTTTCAATTGCCTTGAAGCATACGCAATTACCTTCTCGCGTTGCATTAGCACACATCCTAATCCTAGTTTTGAAGCATCACAGTAAACTTCAAAATCTTCAGTCCCTTCTGGTAAAGCTAGGATTGGGGTATTTGTTAACTTTTGCTTTAGAATCCTAAAAGCTTCCTTTTGCTTAGGTCCCCATTCAAACTTAACTGCTTTACAGGTTAGCTTAGTTAATGGTACAACTATTTTGGAAAAATCCTTAATAAACCGTCTATAGTATCCGGCTAAACCTATAAAACTTCTAATTTCCATTGCGGATTGCGGAACCTTCCATTTAGTAATTGCTTCTATCTTAGCAGGATCTACGTGAATACCTTCGTGATTCACCATGTGTCCTAAAAATTGTACTTCTTGCAGCCAAAATTCACACTTCGAGAATTTGGCGTACAACTTTTCTTTTCTTAACAAAGTTAAGAGTGCATGCAAGTGTTGACAATGCTCATCCTGACTTTTGGAATAAATAAGTATATCATCGATAAAAACAATTACAAATTTATCCAAGTACGGTTTACAGATTCTATTCATCATGTCCATGAATGCAGCAGGTGCATTTGTTAACCCGAAGGGCATGACTGTAAACTCGTAATGACCATACCTAGTTCTGAAAGCAGTTTTAGGTATGTCTTCTTCTTGTACCTTCAATTGATGATATCCGGAGCGTAAATCTATCTTAGAAAAATATCTAGCTCCTTGAAGTTGATCAAACAGATCATCAATCCTAGGTAATGGGTATCGATTCTTAATTGTAACCTTATTCAATTCTCTATAATCAATACACATTCTCATCGAACCATCCTTTTTCTTAACAAACAACACTGGTGCTCCCCACGGGGATGAACTAGGTTGTATGAAACCTTTACTTAATAATTCATCTAATTGCTTTTTCAGTTCTAACATTTCCGTGGGTGCTAACCGATAAGGTGTCTTGGCTATCGGTATAGTTCCAGGAATTAGATGAATTCTAAATTCTACTTCCCTATCTGGTGGTAATCCTGGTAACTCTTTCGGAAATACATCTGGGTATTCTGAAACTACAGGAATCTCCTTAAGTTCTTTATTCTTAGTACTAATGATTACTGAAATCATATATATAATTCCTTGCTTTCGTTCATAACTAGCAACTTTCATTACTGATATGAACTTCATGGGTTTACGTGGTTTATCTCCAGTAATCATAATTACTTCTCCGGTGGTTGCCTGAATCTCTATAGAGTTCTTTTCACAAAGGATTCGAGCATGGTTGGCTACTAACCAATCCATTCCTAACACAACATCGAATTCGGCTAATTTCATAGGTAACAGGTTTGCAGAGAATTTATGACCTGAGAGTTCTATTTCTACATTTTGCAAAACCTGATCTATTTTAACTGAATTCCCATCTGCTGTTTCGTCTGTAAAAATCTGCCTAAGGTTGATTAAGGGTAATTTAAGAGCTTGGCAGAATGTAGTATTTATAAAACTTTGGTTTGCACCAGATTCAAATAATACTTTTGCATACACGTTGTGAACTAAGAACGTACCAGCTATTACATCTGGAATGAGTTCTGCTTCTTGAGTGGTCAGCTGGAATGCTCTGGCATTCTTCTTAGTAGTTCTGTCGGCCGTCTTGGTTTTGTTGTCTGCTGGTTTGGTCAATTTAGGACATTCTGTTTTAAAATGCCCCGCTTCTCCACAGTTAAAGCAGATTATGGTTTTCTTTCTGCAGTTTTCTTCACGATGTCCTACAGCTTTGCAAAAGTTGCAGGTTATATTGCATCTTCCATAATGTTTCTTTTTGCAATTCCTGCAGAACTGAGGAGTTGAGGATTACCCTGTTCCTCTTTTCTTGAAGTTACTACTATTACCCACACGAATTCCTTGGGTAATCTTCTGAGCCAGTTCCTTTTTCCTATTTTCATCTCTTGTACGTACTAGCTCGTCAGTTAGGGTGTTAGCTAATTCTACCGCATCGTTAATAGTGCGAGGTCTCGCAGCTTTAACGATATTACAGATTTCGCTAATTAATCCCCAAATATAGCGAGAAACGAGTACCGGTTCTGGCGAAGCCAGCGTTGGTACCACTCTAGCATATTCAAAGAATGTCGAAGTATATCCGCGACAATCTACACCCATCATTCGATGATTAAGGAACTTATTCGCCATTTGATCTTTTTCATATTCGGGACAGAATTTTCTTTCTACAAGACTCTTAAATTCTTCCCAGTTCATGGCATAGGCTCTATTTTTTCCTTTGGCTTGAAGTACTGTAACACCTCGAAAATTTACGTCCAATAATGTAGTGACACGTGTCATAAGCTTGGGATATGTGAAACAGTACTTTAGAGGGACTAAAGTTGACATACAGTGAAACTGTGTGATTGTAAGAGACCAAAGTGTCAACAATGGATAAATAAGCTCTACAATAACCCTACATGATGTTTATAACCTTAAACAGATAGATTATGGATCATACGAAACGGGAAATGAAAGAAAGTGAGGAATTACAAACTACAGGGGCTAAATGTGTCAACATGTTGAAAGTATACCTCTGAGTGATCCTTTGGCAAACCCGAAGCTTTGTAATGATAAAATATACTCACTAGATTATGTGGTAAAAATTTCATAAAGTTTCGTGAACGTATGAGAAAGTTGTGATCAAAACCGTACACGAAGGGTTAAATGCGTCAACGTTGAGTTTCGAGACTTTTCGGGTAAGCGCAAAGTTAACCGAGGACTTTACCATGTTTGTAAATGTCCCAAGGCCCTTAACAATCAGACTTGAGGGTCAAAAGTGCAAGATAATTAGCCAAAACCACATTACAAAAGACCAAGGACTAAATTGCAAAACAAGGAAACAAAGTTTTGTCATGTGAAAGGCTAGCGCACCGCTACCTCAGAAGCCTAACGGTGCGCTAGGCCTATATCTGGGCAATGTTACGCACAGCTGTCTGTTGCAGCCTCTAAACCGACTTAAACCAGCTGTAGGCGACTCAGGGACTTCACCAATTACATTACATGCATTCTGGGTCATTTTTATTCATCTCATAACACTCCAAAAGCTCTGAATCATCCTTGAATCAAGATCAAAGTGCATAAAAGGCACTTGAAGTAGTAAAACCAAGAACACTTGAAACTCCAAATATTCACAAGACAACTCCTGGAGCTCTCTGGACGTGAAGGCTGCTTCCTAGTGATATCTAAGCTCTATTAGGACTATTGTAAGTGTTTACATCATTCCCTAATTCATTCTAAGCTTAGATAATGATCTAAAGTCAATCCGTCGTAAATATGGTTTGACTTTGCAATTAAACGAAATGTGCTCAGTCATATCTCGAATCAAAAGTACCAACAAGTTGGTATTTATGTGGGTAACAAAACCCCAAAAGGGTATTTTCAGATTTCCACTCTAAGCATGTCGATTGTCGAGTCAAAGCTTTTGTTAAAAAGTCAACAGAATGTGTTTTTGCAAAATTAAGCATATTTAGCAATGTAGGCTACATGCAACCTGTTTGATCATCAAAATAACTTTGTAAATAATGTAAGAACATGGTTCTTCATGATCAACTCGACAATTTCCAGTTTAAACCCGAATCGGAACCGAAAGTCACATAAATTGACTTTTTCTTTGACTTTCAGTTCTGACCCGATTTAATAACTTTAAGGGCTGAATCAAAGACATATTATGATCCTTATAATATGTAGTATAACCCTCTGTGGTCATCCTACAAGATCATATTCAAAATCAGAGATTTAACACAAGTCCCGTTAAGATGCCTAAAATGCCCTTTCATGTTAAAATGAGAATTTTTAATAAATATGAGCATGCATATGATTTATAAACTGATCTAACAATATTTCAAATTTATTTTGATGTCAAGATCTGGTCATGATTTGAGTTTTGCATAAAAACCCTTTTATATATTTTTAAAATGACCAAAATGCCCTTTCGGCATATGGAATGGTATAAACACGATTTTTATGGCAAAACGCCTCATTCACTGATGTTATATTATATTTATAAAATTTTTAAATAGTAAATCAGATTCAAACTGAGTTTGCATGCATACGTTGCGTGTATTCGATAAATGACGAAAATACCCTTATGAGGCTTAAAATGAATTTTAGTACATTTTCATAACTAAATCTTTTACCTACTGTTATGAACTAATAAATAACTTATTTTAGCCTTACAAATCAGTTCATAACATATACTTAACCTTAAACCTCATCTAGATCGTCATTTACCGACTTTTACGCCTTTTCGGCGCATAGTATGGTTTAATACCATATCTATGAAATAAAACTTGATACCTACTGATTATTAAACATATTTTAAATATAAATTCAGTAGGTACTTGACCCAAACTCAGATTTCTAAATAAGTCACCAAACTATGTGTGAAATTACCAAAATGCCCTTTCGAGGCATAGTTTGGTTTTAAACTATAAACCACACATATTTTCGACACCCTACTGATATAACATCATAAATAAAGTATTTTTACAAAAACATAATGACCATAACATCAGTTTATACACTAGCTCTCTTTATGCATCGTAAAATGACCAAATTGCCCTTTTGAGGCTTAATTCGGTTTTAAAACTATAACGGGCATACATGTTGATATCTTACTGATATCTTAACATATTTTAAACATATTGGCATATGGAACTTGTGTATAACTCATCCGGTTACCCGGCTTCGCTTATAAGCGTACGGTTAAGCCTACGAGGCTAGTTTTCATAAAATAACCGAAACGGGTTTAACCTTATCATTTTATTTCAAAAATCCAGAATGTGTATGAAATACCCATATTATACAAGTCTTCAAACTTGTCGGGTCTAAAACACATTCTATTCCGGTCTTCGCTTATCATGCGTTCGAACCGTATTTTTCTTTAAGACTAATCGGTCTAGGCTTAAGCTGAATTAAAGACCCGTTAGCATTCTAATCGTTTATCTATACCATCATTCCAGACTAGAGCCTTCCGATAAATTGTACCTACGCTTACTTAAGTGAATACGGCTGAGTTATTAAAATTCTTGCTATTTAAGACAGGAGCTAGCTCAGGTAAATACCCTTAACTTATTTTCCCTATTACGGGCTTGGGATACGGTAATATAAATACCGCATGGTCAGGTATGGGATTCGAAGACCAATGAGTCGGGAAATCCAAATAACCTGTTTTTAATTCGTATTGCTTGACTGAAACATTGGGGGTTAATGCGACCGTGTCCTGGATATCCTTGACTCATTCAATTGAAATGGCCACGACTTAAGCACGGGGTGTAGGCATACACCTGACAGATGCTATATGCTAATTAATTATTTATACCTAATAAGGGATTCCCAATAAGGGAATAGTGGTGTGTCGGTTAATCATGAACCAGCATAGAACCGGGCCCCGCATGTAGAGCAAGTTATGTAAAACTGATAACATGAGATATAGTTTGTCCCAAGTATAAAAGATTAATCTTGCCTTGTGCATTTTAATCAAGTGTCAAAATATTTTGTGCCTGGTGCATCTAAATCAATTTTCTTAAACTCTTTTCAAATGAGTCGGTTGAGTGTATTTACCAGTGAAAACTGACGTATTTTCCAAAGTCTAAGTGACAGGTACAACTACGTAATAGGCTGGAAGCTGCTCAGGACGTTAATAAGGAATCTTGCAAATTCTAGGCGTCTAAAGTCTATTGAACAATGATTATGATTATTCGATCCGCCTGTGGATCTTTTTACTTTCCGTTGTAATACTCTGATATTACTTTATATTCGGATTGTAATATATTTATCTTTTGCTTCCGCTGTGCATTTATATATTGTGTTGTTTGACTATGATGATATCAATTACGTCACTATACTCCCCCACCGGGCCCACCGGTGACACGTGGAATTCGGGGTGTGACAAGTACTGTATTCCACCATTCTAGCGCCCCTTCTTTGAAAAGATTCGACGCGTACATAACTTTATCATTTTTGACACATTTACTTATTGTAAGCACTGCCTCGGGTTTCTCTAACCAATGCAGTGCCGCAGTCGCTCCTTCATTGCCTGCAAATTCAGAGGGTTTACAAGCAAGAAATTCTTTGTAAGTGCAACCAGGCGTTGCAGCTTTCATTTTCTTAGGGAGCGGAGCTTGCCGTGAATCATTATCGTGATTGGTATGATTATCGCCTCTGTTTACACTATTACAGAAGTTATCTTCAGAAATACGTTTGCTAGGAATGATTTGTTGAGGTTCAACTTGATTTCTAGCTGCAGCAAGTATTGCTGGAATAGCATTGGCTATCCCTTGAGCAACAATATTTTCTATGTCTTGCCTAGTCATAAATTGATCCTCCGGATGTTGCTCAGATTGATTAACCTTGTTTACTGGTTCATTATTATCGTTTTCCATCTGATAATTAATATATATAATTTATTAGTATCGAATAAATAACAATTATACACAAAACAATCATACAAATTTCACAACACATATAGCCAAAACTATCGATTCCTCGATTCCCATTTTTATATATTATAATATGCGTCAATACACACCCTTTATCTTACAAAGTTTTATTTGTAGTTATTTTACACATACTGATTTTTATTACTATTATTATTATTATACAAACATAATTTCATAACCCACTTCTCCCTCGTCCACTTGCATTTTAAAAGCGATGTTCCCTTTCATCATATTTCCAGGAGATCTGTTCTCCTATGTCCCTGATCCTATTTCCTCCATCCACCAGTTCTTCGCCAAAGTGACAGAGTTCAGCTAAATTCTCATTGCTCATAGGTGGGTTTGGTATAGGTTCCGGGTCGAACTGAGGGAGAAAGGAATAAGGACTGTTGAGCAGGTTTTGAAACTGCCAATCGTTCATCCACCACTCGTCCATTCCTAGAGGTTGGGTGTGGATTATAGGTTCTGGAATTGCTGGTTCTAAGTTTATTGGTAATTGATTTTTAGCAGGAAAAGGGTAAAGATTATTATTGATAGGCCTGACGACATCACAGCTCGCCAATGCACGATCCAATTCCTCCTGAAATGGTAATTCTTCAATCTGTCTAGAGCTTTCCCCAATTTCCATCTGGGTTTGCCTAGAACCTTCCCCAATCTCTATTTCTATCTTTCTAGAGCCTTTCCCGATTTCAATCCCCTTTCCTTTATCTAAGGGATTTTCTATTTTAGGAATCCTCCTAGTTGCAGGCTTCCTTCTGCGCACACGTCTCCATCCCAGAAATCTTCTCCTTTTCTTAGGCTTAGGTTTCTCCGGAGGTGGAGCGTTGAATTCCATGGGTTCTTCTATGTCTGGTATATAACCAGTGAAATCTCTAGAAACCTCTATTTTCACCGGATAGAGATTTAGATTCAGAAGGGCTTCAGATAAGTCATTCATGCTGTTTAGCATATATGCAAAATACACAAAATGCTAAGTTAAAATTTTATAACAAATTTCATAGATAACCTTTAAATATTATTGCATACCGTGTAATTAATTTAATACAAAGGACAAATGACAATTAAACATACTAGGTTTTATTGTAATTTTATTTATTTACTGGATAACGTTTTTGGCGTGTAAGTAATAAGGTTGCTAATACTGGGTCATGGTATTCTAAAGATTTGCATTTACTGCTACAGTGGCTAGCATATAAAGATCCGCCCATTTTTCATCTAACTTGTCTTCCCATGGTGGTTTACTATCTAGTTTCTGGATTTCCTTATTAACTCTCATTTCTTTTGATTGAGATTTCTTTATTTTCTCCTGACTTTTCCTAATAATCAAACTTCTTTTATTAGGAGAAAGTGGTTCTTCATAATGGGCTTTACGAACAAATATTCCCTCCTCGGTATCTACTGAGTATCTTGAGGATTGGGATGAACTTCCCTTCTCTTTTGGCAAACTATCTAATTTAAGATAGATGTTTGAAAGCTTTTGCTTACCCATACTGTAACTAATAAATAGTCAGTTAATAAAACACATAATCACATAATGGCAATCAGGAAAATTAAGTATTTCTAAATACTTAATTAGCTTAACTCAGTGGCTCTGATACCACATTTTTTCTGTCTCGGCCTCCGACCCGGTTTTACCCGTTTCAGGAGCCGCGGGACAGAAAATCCCGTGGTATTTATTTAATTGAGTTAACAGCGGAAGATTTTAACAGGATCTTTTTAAAACTAAAATTTCCCGATTATTTTATTTTACAATTTGGGATAAACCCCAGTAGTTTACAATCATATGATTTCACTGAGAAATCTTTATTTTACAACACATGTTTCTTTATTTTATATTGAGCCACTTCCTTAAGCTTGCAGTGCGGCACTTTTCCTAAATCATAACAGATCACCTAAAACATGTTTGAAAAAGATTTTTCAGCGGGAAATACTGGTGAATCATTCTATTTACTAAAATGACACGTTTGTTATAATTTACAGTATTAAGAGCGATTACAATGTTTCCTGATATCAACCAACTACCCACGGTATTTGTCACTCGACTCGTTTCTGTGACTATGGTCATATCACCCATTGGCTACCCCGTTGTCCAATGGTGAAGATTATTAAGTAATGTATACAAAACCCCACATACCGGCTGTAATTTGGTGACTACAAAGACTTAATCCCTGTAATTATAACTTTGAAAATATTTAAGAATTTATAAAGTACTTTTGATAAAAAGAGAATAACTCACATTGCAGATTTAACACGGACAGAGTCTAGTCTACTGATTAGCCTTGTTAACCAATTTAAATAACAATGCACACCAAACTAGGTTAGTAACTAATACAACATTTACGATAACTCACGAGATTAAACCTTCACAACGAATGACAAAGTGCGATACTTAAACATCCACCGATTTAACGACGAATGGCAAAGCATGAACCCTAATGTGGGTAGCATTTAAACATCCATTGGATAGTTTAATCGATCGGACATTGAATCGTAGCAGCGATCGAGTTATTACCCTGTTTTGCAGCAGCACTTCGTGAATTGTGTGTGTTTTGGACTGTTTCTACTATATCTCAGTGTACGTAATGATTTTGAACTTTCGAACTAACGCAAAATTTCATGTACCAGATCCTCTATTTATACATGAAAAACGGCGCGAGGGGCCTGTCGCGTGGCGCGACGGGTTGCTTTTAGGGTAGGGCAGGTTCGTGTCTTTTATAGCCTTAGTGAGTCACGTTTCGACGAATTTCAATTCCTAAAGCAAACTGTGAGGATATTATCAACTAGGATTTACCCCCCCTGAGTTTTAGGGGCCCTGATCCTGATTCCGATTGTTCTGAAAATTTTAGGGTTTATACATAATCACTCGAGGGTCTCAATTAGGGTTTCTTATTGGGCAAATAATAATAATAAATAATAGTTTTAGTGAGAGTTGTTACAACTGGCATCTCTATTGTTACTACCACTGTCTTTATCTTCCCGTTTACGTTTCTTGTCGGTATAATTATCCCTTTTTCTAACTTCGTTCATTATCATTGTTCGTTTCCCCTGGCCTCGGTTTGCGCGAAGCATTTCAAGCTTATGATGCAGTCTCTTTTGTAACTCCTCATATGTAACAGACTTGTGACTGTTACTGGTTTCACCGTCAAACTCCGATACCGGTTTCGCTTTGATTTCAATTTCTTCCTCTTCGTCATCGTCGTCCTCTTCGTCTGAATCCTTATCTTCGTTTGCGTTCTTACTGGTGCTTTTCTTTAGAAGATCTAGGGTTGTGGTTTGTGATTTCTCCGGGTCCAGACGATCACGCTGGGATTTCTTGATGTTTTCACGCGTTTGTTGTTTAAGAGACGCTTTTTTGCCTTTGCTGAGACCTTGAAACCAGGGTTTCAAATCTTCATCGACCGGAAGGTAGAACTTTGCGGGGATTAATTCTACTAGTTTGTCAAAGAAAAGAGCATGGTCGTGGATTACGGTTTTAAGGTCAACTGTGGAGGTGGCTACAGCAGCAGAACAAGCGGAAAGTGCTTCCTTTTGCAACTTCTTCTTCATTGTGAATGTGAAAGATGAGAACAAGTGGGCTTCTTGGAGCGATTCTTATCTTAAGAAGCACAAGGCTGAAACCTAGAAACCATGAGAAAGACGTTAAAGTGGTCGCATCTAAACATCTATGCAAGAAATCATTAAAAGATAAAACTGTTTGAAACCATTATACCTTTTTGTTTTACACGTCAAATAATTATACTACTCAATCCAACTTAACAGCAACTAGTCAATTCAATTTAGCAGTATTTCAAATATAAACATAAAAATTCCAATTAGCATGTGTGGCAAACCAAAAACTATACTACCTAGAGTCTATTCAGATGAGTCAAATCAGAAAACAAGTCCAGATAACAGAAATCAAAGATTCATACGATTTTCTTGATAAAAAAACATTTACTTCATATAAATGTACGACACCAATTGTATATGTATCAGATAATGGATGCATACCACACAAATGTTGTTGATTAAACAAATGTAAAAACTAGCCAAACATAACAAGTGAAGTATTGTATGCAAATCACAGAATTTGTAAAGCTAAACTAAGGGTTCATTACCAATAATTTCTATTAAATACCATAATCACAGAAATCAAACAATCCACAAATTGAACAAATCTAACAATCGCATAAATTTCTGACCTTGTGTAGTAGTGGTCGAGCAGGGGATGAAAAAACTGAAGATTCGGCGGTGGAGAGGAAAGGGGAAAGAAGAGATCGATAGGTGATACGTGGTTGAAAACCGGTGCTCGTTATTGTGTAACTTTATGTTTTTATATGGGTTTTAATCTTGAATGGCCTACTTTTAATAAGACTTGTGCTTGTGCAGGTTTAATGAAGTTTAAGGAGCTTTTCGGGAGCTTTACGGGACACCGGAGCGATAAACGGACCACCGGGAAGCCTTACGGATCAAACGGGAGCGAAGAAATGAAAAATCAGGAATGAGCTTTGGAGAGCCCGTCGCCGAGGGTCCCAGGCCGTCGGCGACGCCCACTTAAAATACCCGTTGGCCAGATTTGCTCGTATCCAGGAACTTAAGGCGTCGGACGGAGAAAGAAAATCCAAAGCCCGTCGCCGACGGGTTGAGGGCCGTCGGCGACGGCTTGTCAATTCCTGAAACGCGGACTTTGTTGATTTGGGGGTTAAGCTCGATTTTTATTGGCTCTCTGGCATTGATTTCGTAAGTTACACTTGAATTGGAGATTTGAAATTCATCTTGGTGCCACAATTGACTATCTATCACCAACGATTCATCTCAATTCCACCTACTATCTTCAACATATTCATCATCAAGAATCATCACCATCATTGAGAATCACCATCCAAACCCTAGTTCATCCAAGCCATTATTCTTTTCACCATCATCATCCACTAAACCCTAATCCTCATCCTTCTACCAATTCACAAGATTCAAGATGATTTAATTGGTATTCCACTCATCCGGTGATCAAGTCTCTTCAACCATGAGTGGCTAATCATCTCGGTTTCACCCCGGTGTAGGTAGTTGTTAATTTAGGGTTTCAAATTGTTTATTGCTTCAACTTTGTGACAACTTGTGTTTGATTTTTGAAACCATTGATGATAGTGTTACATTTGTTGCGAATTTGTAAATTGTCGAACGATGTTAAAAGTTATGAATTTACGAAATGGTGATATGTAATTGTGCATTGTCGTGGTTAGGTTTTACTTGTGTTGACTATAAAGTGTATTCTTGTCCGTTCTAAAGTAGGGGAGACTATAACCACCCTGGGTTTTCTTATTTAAAACTAACCTAGTTAGTTATTTAACTAAACTAAGGGACTAACTAGTCTTTTTATGAAACATGAGCTTTAGGGACTGAAATGGTCATTTCTGAAACTTATTTAACCAAAATAGCTAACCGGGTTAAACTTTACAAAAGGTTTCCATGGTTAAAGACTAACCCAGTTAGTGGTTTTAACCATATAAGGGACTGGTTGTGTTTATTCTCGAACCTCAGGGACTAATATGTAATTATTTCAAAAATCGTTTAAAAAGGGGATAAACCACTGGAACTGGTGTATGTGTGGATCGAACTCGGGACCTTATCGTTAACAAGTAAACTCATAACCACTCGGCCGGGCATGCCACATCCGGTTTATATCCGAATCGTTTAATATATATACACTAATTAGAATTATATATTATATATGCAAATAAGAACAACCTGGCAATCACCAACATTGGATCCAATTCTTTCATTTCATTTTTTTTATTCACCGAAAGTATCCCCCATGGTCCACAACTTTTTTTTACAACTCATTCTTTTGCATAAATCCGACATAGTTTCATGCTTTCCACTGTGAACCGAGGAAATTTTAATAAAAAAATATATATATATATATATATATATATATATATATATATATAATAATAATTAAACAACAAACCCCACATATTTTTTTTTAACAGAGACTTCATATATTATTTGAAAAAAAAAAACCTCACATATTATTTGATTAATTCACCGAAAGTGTCCCAAACGGTCTTTGACCTCTTTACAGTTCATCATCGCACCATTCCGACACAAATTCGATGCTTTTTCTTTTGAACCGAAACTTTTATAAAAGTTTTTAAAGTGGAATCAATCCACTGATCTTTGTCGGTTTGTGTCAAATTAAACCCGTTTATAAGATTCCTTGGAACCATACAAACCTTCTGAACCCATTAATACATGTAAACACATCGATTTTTCGTCGAGCAGAACCTGCAACTTCGCCGGAGTAGTTCGGTTGCCGGAATTAGTCGTTTCGCTGTTTCAGTCGTTGCCGGTTAGTCCCGTTTTTACCATTTTAATCGTAATCACATGTCTAATGTTTATACACATCGAAATTAGACTTAAACATAGGTAGCCGTAGAATTCAGAGGTTTGACTTTTGTTTTGACCGGGATGTCTGACTTTGACTTCTCATTGTTGAAGATGACATGCTACGATTTCAGTATTTATCTTATTTAATCTAAAATGAAACACAGAACCACTGATGGCCCAGTGGTTGTGTGTGTTTGGTTATAATCAGTTGACCCGGGTTCGAACCCAGGGATCAACATGTATTTTTATTTTCTTCATTTTTGATTCTTTTAACCCCTCGATATTTTTATAACATTATTAAACACTGATACATTTATTAAAAATACAAAATCTGTCAAAATATTTATAAAACTAATTTTTATAATATTAAAACAGTTTATTACTAAATAATTCATAATAAATCCGTTTTTATGAATTAAATGCTGAAATTTTTATACAAATTATTTTAAATGATAAACTTTACAAAAATAATATTTTTACTAATATTTTATAAATTTGATATTTATATAAATAAATCAGTACTTCTACTTAATTATATAGTTTAATTCAATGTAATTAAATTATATAACTATATAATTTTGATCAAAAATTATTCTTATGACAAAAGATGCATTATTCTGAGTTTATATAAATTTAGAATCTGAATTTTTATTATGTTTAATTATTTAGATAATTAAACTTATATAAACTTATTTATTGTAATTATAGTCATTTTAATTCATTTTATTTATTTAAAATGATTCCAAGACCATAATAATTATTTTAAATCAGTAATATTCAAGTTTAATAATTAAAGATATTATTTTTAATTATTCAGATTTAATATAATTATTTTGATAATTAATCATATAATTATCATATTTTATTCTTTTAAACAAAATATTTATTATTTATCAAATAATGAATATTTTAATCATCTAAATTAATTTATAATTTTTATAAATTAATTATATCACTTGTACAATATTTTACTGATAATCACTATATTTAATTATGATATTTAATTATACTAGTTAAAATATAGTTGATTTATTATTACAAATGTTTATATTAAATCATTTGTACAATTTTGCAATATTATTGTTTATGAAAAATAAATATTTTTCATAAGTGATTCCTTTACATCATATTCATTTTCCAAGTCCTCTATTAGGTTATCCAAACCTTATAGTCACCATTTAGACACTACCGAATCCTATAGATTTAGGATTTCCAATTATCCAATTAAACATTATTGTTGATACATATCCCATATTGTGCATGTTCAATCAATTAGAGTGACGTGGAATCTTATTTCCAAGAACTCTCACATTTGCATACTCGTTAGGACTTACTCGTAATCAAGGTGAGTACATAGATCCCCTCTTTTTACTATTTTCGATTATTTTGGGGTGATTCATATAAATGATTTCGATATTTTAACGATGGTTTCTACACGATTGAGATGGTTTATACTAAACTAATAACGATTTCAATAATGTGAACGAGCTTGTTGGTTGTAATTACATAACAAATGACATTCATTAATTTCGGCCAAACCGACCAGTATTAGGTTATGGTACCATAGGATCCGACAAATCCCGTTATCAGACCAAACCCATGGTTATGTGTGGGTTAGGTGGTAACGACTGAATCTGATGAATTGTTAACTTACCCTTTGGAGGTTTGTTAATACGAAAACGAGTTGAACGATGGACGAGTCACAAAGGTTTGAATGTTGTTAACGAGACGACCAAAAGCAGTTTTCACAATTAAAACGAGAACGATTTGTACGAGTAAACGAATTGAACGATTTAAACGAATGAACAATGTGCTATAACGAGAACGAGTTAGACAAGGTTACACAACGATGATTACAAAACTATATAAACCATACGAGTTTTATTATGAGAACGATTTATGATTTGGTTTACATAAACAAATGTTTTGGGTTAAAATTCATGGCAATGGTCATAAATTATGACCAATCTAATTTGATTTGGTTATTATTTTACAATACAAATGGTTTACAAAACAAGGATTTTCTAATATCAATAAACGAAGTTGTACAAGTTATTTCAACATACAAACGAGCCATGAATCTGATACTCACACAAAAACCTATGAATTCACTCAACTATTTGTTGACCCAAATATTTTCCCTAACATATGTTTCAGGTGACAATATTTGATGACATGATTTGCAAGAATATTCACATAGGATTGATCAAGACTTTTGCCTTAGATTAAATCCGGACTTATCAATTGTGAAACAATTCTGATGTATGTACTTATAGACTCTTATATACTCAGATGTGAATGCAATCTATTGAATTGAACGTAAATTATATTCCAACTTAGTATAATCTCCATGTGCTCAAATGCATTCTATCAAGTTTTGTTATGCCCTTTGACTTTTCCGCCTCCGGTCAGGGTGTTACACCAAACCTCAACCAAAATCAATTCCAATCCCGAGGCACCTTTTACCCCACTCAAAATGTTCAACCTATGCCTCAAGAGCGACCGGGTGGTAACAACAACAATGGACCACCCGCACCACCTTTCCAAAACCAAAATCCCAACAACAATCAACGAACACCCCAACAACAAAACCTTCATCGACAAGCTTCCTTACCCCTCAACCTTGATGACAGGAATGTCAATTCCGACCGTCGAGGCAACCGAGATCATGGCAATCCCGTGAACGAAGACCCATTTTTCAACTTAGACGATTTGTGAAACGCCATTCCTGATGACGAACCTTAGAGTGTTCCCGGTTATCAATCGCCGGAGCATGTGAGTGTTCACACGGAAAATTCGGATGACGGGGGCTACTATGATGATCGTGTTAACGACGAGGAAGATTGGGGATACGTGAATAGGGGAAATGTCTACAATGCGAGAGGCTTTGAAGATGACGAGTTCGGCTATCAAAATGCCATCTTTGTGGGGGATGATGATTATGGGTACGGGAACGTGAGAAACGATGGTTACGGAAACAACCGTCAACCACGAAACAACAACCAACGGAACCGAGATGATGGGTTTTACAACAACAACAATAACAACAATGGTAACCCTAATCGGATTCCTCATTTCGTGGGAGACAGTAACCAAAGAGGAAACCAAGGTAGAAATCAAGGTGGGGATAGAAGAGGTGATCGAAGAGACAATCGAAGACCGGTCGATCAATAGGTTAACGGTCCACAACGCCGTCAACAACCTCCACAGGGAGTGAATGACCGTTTCCGACCGGTGGTCACCGAGAATGATTCACCAATTGTGTGCGAAAGAAGAATGTTCGATTGTAAACCGCATTACATCAATATACTTCCCCATTTCAACGGGAGGTCTAATGATGAACCGTATACACACTTGGCGGAATTTTCATCGATATGCAACACGATTGGGGGGCACAATTTTGCACTAGAGGAGGTCAAACTTCGCTTGTTCCAATTTTCATTGAAAGACAAGGCAAAGCAATGGTTTCTCACACTTCCGGCGAATAGCATCTGAACATGGGGTGAGATGCAACAAGTCTTTTTAGACGAGTACTATTCGATGGCTAAGACCGACGACGCTAGGGATGAAATAAGGTCGTTTCGGCAACTATCGAGTGAACCGTTACATGAAGCATTCACTTGATTCAAAGAATTGATGCGGAGATGCCCACATCACCAAATAGAAAAGTGGGAATTGGTGAAGTGCTTTGTACGTGGTTTGGATGACGCGACATGGAATCGCCTTAAGTCGACAAGCAACGGGACTCTTCTGAGCAATCATGAAGATGACGATTGGGAATTTCTTGAGCGGATGAGAAAACGGTCAAAAGAGAAGTAATCGGCAGATAGAGCTAAGAAACATCCCATTTCCCGGTCACTTCCCAATCTTGATTCTAAGGATCGGA
Source organism: Helianthus tuberosus (assembly GCA_030545235.1). Classification (NCBI taxonomy): domain Eukaryota; kingdom Viridiplantae; phylum Streptophyta; class Magnoliopsida; order Asterales; family Asteraceae; genus Helianthus; species Helianthus tuberosus. The sequence goes on along the minus strand of CM060417.1, from coordinate 148,670,116 downwards.
TTTCCACTTTAGAACGGGAAATGGCTCGCATAAAAAAGAAAGAGGTGAACACGGTCCAATTCGTGGTGTGTGAGGATTGTGGAGATATTGGCCATAGGACCGATCAATGTCCAACGGGGCCGGGTGAGTACACCGCGGAAGTGAATCAAGTGTTCGAGGATAGAAAGAATAATGGCATGAATTCAAACACTTACCATCCCGGATTGAGAAATCATCCCAATTTCCGATATGGGAATGCCGCGAATCAAATGAACCCGAACTTTCAACCGGGTAATCAAAGTGGGTCATCATATCAAAATCGCCAAGGTGGTAACCAAGGGGGTTACCAACGTAATTACAATCAAGGATACCAAGGTAGAGATAATAATTATCAAGGTGGGTATCAAAGAAATTACAACAACCAAGGCGGTAATGGAATTGGGTCAAACAACCAAGGGGGTGGTAATGATTTGAATGCAAAAATGGATGCGATGCTTTCGATGATGCAAGAGTCCAAGAAGGAGAATAAGATTCGGGATAAGGCATATGAAGCATTAGCAAAACAAGTAGGCCAACTCGCGGAGGAATTGGCTCAAGTGAGAGGAAGTTCGGGAAAGCTTCCAAGTGACACAACGGTGAACCCTAAGCATCAAGGGTCAAGCTCAAGGAACACACGTGAGGTAGCAATTAATAAACTTACTTTACGTAGTGGTCGAATTGTTGATAATGGTGTCAAAACACCGCCACCCCAGTTTGTTGAAGGGGTGGTGGAAGATGCTAGTGAGGATGAGAATGAGGATGGTCAAACGGGTTAAAACAAAAATGATTTAAAAAAGAATAATGACACTCCCGTTGTGACCATACCGGTCCCTAAGGCTAAGGAAAAGGGTGTGGAGGCTAATACCGCCCCTTATCCTGAAGCATTGAAGGGACCCATTAAGAAAGTTGTAAACAAAAGAGGTCCACAACAAGAAGAATTGTTAGAGATTTTTAAACAAGTGAAAATAAATTTACCTCTTTTGGATGCAATCAAACAAGTACCGTCTTATGCTAAGTACTTGAAAGAATTTTGTACCCAAAAACGAACTCATAAATTTCCAAAAAAATTAGACTTAACCGAAAATGTGAGTTCGATTCTTTCGGGTTCACTTCCACCTAAGCTCAAAGATCCGGGTGCGCCTATTCTTTCAATTCAAGTAGGCGATTTCAAAATTAACCGGGCACTTCTAGATCTTGGTGCTAGCGTGAGCATTCTACCAGGTAGTTTGTATGACCAATACGAGTTTGGTCCACTTCAATCGTCAAACACCACCGTGGTGTTAGCCGATTTGACACCCAAACTACCCCATGGAATTGTTTCGGATGTGATAGTAAAAATCGAGGATTTTTACTATCCGGTGGACTTTTTAGTGCTTGATTACGTGGCCAAGGACCCAACCAAACAACCTATGGTGATTTTGGGTCGACCGTTCTTAGCAACCGCAAATTCTCAAATTGATCGCAAAACAGGAACGGTTGACATGACATTTGGAAACCGAAGGTTGAGGTTGCATGTTTTTTCCGAACTCATGAACCCTCCAGTTGATGATGAATGCTATATGGCGGACATTGTTGACACGTGTATACCTCTTTGCGACACAGTCGTGGATGGGGAAAACACAATGGAGGATTGTTATATGTTTGACAGGTCACAGGTGGAGATGGATAAGAGCATAGACGAGGAAGTGAAAAATTTAGAGGTGCTTGTGGTTAGAGATGGAAAACCGACATGGACGCACCAAGTTGAGAGTTTACCGGAGAGCATTGATACCAAGTTGAAGTCGTCGTTAGTAGAGCCTCCGGAAGTTGAATTGAAGGCGTTGCCTAAGCATCTCAAATATGCTTATGTTGGTGAAGGCAATACACTCCCGGTTATCATCGCATCAAATTTAACTGTGGAGCAAGAGGAGAAGTTGATGGGTGTTTTGGTCAGCAATCGGGCGGCGATTGGATGGACCATTGCTGATTTGAAGGGTATTAGTCCCTCAGTGGTGATGCACAAAATCATCACAGAAGAGAATGTGACTCCCGTTCGAGATACACAACAAAGATTGAATCCGAATATGCGGGAGGTAGTGAAGAAGGAATTGCTGAAATGGCTCGATGCGGGTATCATTTACCCGATCTCGGATAGTCAATGGGTGAGCCCAACACAGACGGTTCCAAAGAAAACGGGTATACAAGTCGTCAAAAATGACACAGGTGAAGAGGTAGCCACTCGGCCGGTAACCGGGTGGCGAATTTGTATTGATTATAGGAAGTTGAATATCGCAACTTCCAAAGATCATTTTCCTTTACCGTTCATTGATCAAATAGTTGAGAATTGTCAGGGCAACAATTTTATTGCTTCTTAGATGGCTATTCTGGTTATAACCAAATTGCCATCCATCCAGAAGATCAATCAAAGACCACATTTACTTGTCCCTGCGGCACCTTCGCATTTAGGCGAATGCCGTTTGGATTATGTAACGCCCCCACCACCTTCCAAAGGTGTATGATGAGTATCTTTTCAGATATGGTGGGGAAGTCTTTGGAAATCTTCATGGATGATTTATCAATTTTTGGGTCATCGTTTGAGGCTTGTTTGGACCAATTGGATAAGGTACTAAAAAGGTGTGTTGAAACTAGTTTGGTCCTAAGTTGGGAAAAGAGCCATTTTATGGTTCAAGAGGAAATCGTGTTGGGACATGTGGTGTCGAGTCGTGGGATAGAGGTTGATCGTGCAAAAGTACAAGTTATATCCACTCTACCGTATCCCACAAGTGTTAAAGGTGTTAGGTCGTTTCTAGGTCACGCGGGTTTTTATCGACGGTTTATTAAGGGTTTTAGTGATATCACCAAGCCTTTGTGTAACTTGTTGTTAAAAGATCAACCGTTTGATTTTAATGAAAATTGCCAAAACGCTTTTAACAAGTTAAAAGAAAAGTTAGTTGAGGCCCCAATCTTACAATCGCCAAATTGGTCTTTCCCTTTTGAAATTATGTGCGATGCGAGTGATTATGCGGTGGGGGCCGTGTTGGGACAACGGGTTGACAAGAAACCCGTTGCCATATACTACACGAGTAAGACTCTTTCGGAGGCACAATTGAATTACACCACCACCGAAAAAGAGCTACTTGCGGTGGTATATGCATTGGATAAATTTCGGGCATATATATGGGGTAGTAAAGTGATTATTTATTCTGATCACACTGCAGTTAGGTACCTCATGGAGAAGAAAGATGCAAAACCGAGATTGATCTGATGGGTGTTGTTGCTCCAAGAGTTTGATTTGGAGATACGGGACAAAAAGGGTACTGAGAATGTGGTAGCGGACCATTTGTCCCGATTGATGGTTGATGAGGATCCGAAAGCATTAGAGATCAATGAGTCTTTCCCTGATGAGCATATTATGAAATTAGATAAGTTACCTTGGTATGCTAACATTGTGAATTATCTTGTTACAGGTGACTTACCGGCACATTGGGATAGACGGAAGAGGCAACACTTCATGTCTCAAATCAAGTATTACCGGTTGGAGGAACCGCACTTGTGGAAAGAGTGTGCGGATCAAGTGATTAGAAGATGCATAGATGATGAGGAAATTCCAAGCGTGTTGCATCATCTACATTCGTTTGCGTGTGGTGGCCATTTTAGTGGCCACAAAACGGGTCATAAAGTGTTGAATAGTGGTCTTTATTGGCCAACCATTTTTAAAGATGCAAATGAGTTTTCCAAGAATTGTGTAGAGTGTCAAAAACTAGGGGGTATTTCAAAGAGGGATGAGATGCCCATGCAACCAATCCTTGTAGTCGACATTTTCGATGTGTGGGGTATTGATTTCATGGGCCCATTTCCCAACTCTTATGGCAATTTGTATATCTTGGTGACCGTTGACTATGTGTCAAAGTGGGTCGAAGCAATAGCCACCAAGAAAAACGACCATTCCGTGGTTTGTAATTTTGTTCAAACCAATATTTTTTCAAGGTTTGGGATTCCTCGAGTCATCATAAGTGACGGAGGATCTCATTTTAAAAACTTTCGTTTTGGAAAACTTTTAAAACGATTTGGTGTTGACCATAGAATTGCTACCCCCTATCACCCGCAAACAAGCGGGCAAGTTGAGGTGTCAAATAGGAAAATCAAAGAGATTTTGCAAAAGACCGTGCGGGCGGACCGTAAGGATTGGTCAATTAAGTTGAACGATGCTTTATGGGCCTACCGTACGGCACATAAGACACCCATTGGCACTACACCTTACCGATTGGTTTACGGTAAAAATTGTCATTTACCGGTTGAACTTGTGCACAAATCATTATGGGCTATTAAAGAGGTTAATGTTCAATATGATGATGCAGGTAAGGAACGGAAACTCAAGCTATGTGAGTTGGAGGAGCTAAGGGAAATGGCATATGAATGCGCGTCCAAGTACAAGGATGGGATGAAGAAGGCGCATGATGCCAAGTTGAGAAAGAAAGAGTTCGAGGTTGGGCAAAAGGTGTGGCTCTACAAATCGAAGCTCAAGTTCTTTCCTGGAAAGCTCCGGAGCAAATGGACGGGACCCTATGTTATCACCCGGGTCGGACAAATGGGTGATGTTACCATCGAGGACCCGAAGGATGGGGTACAACAAACGGTAAATGGTCATCGGCTAAAACCGTTTCTCGAAGGTAACGAAAAGTTGGATGAAAATAAGGAATCGGTGAGCTTTGTGGTAAGCATCCCGGTTTATGAGATCGAATGAAAAGGACTGGTAACAAATCTTGTAAAGTTATGTACCATTTATTTAATTGTTTGAGTGTTTTTGATATAATCGTTTCCGTTTCATGCTAACCCCATTTGATTGTGTGAAGTCCGGATATCCCGAACGAGTTTTGAAGACGTAAGGTATGTTTTTAAACTTTATTAGGTACATTGAGGACAATACACGACTTTTTGGGGGGTGGTAGGGCCGTTAACGGTTTTCACGTTTTAAAATTTTAACTTATAAAAATAAAAATAAAAATTTAATAATTTTTAGGAGTTTGGTATATATATAGTCCCTTTATTAAAAGTTCATAATTTTCCTCCTAGTTTTCTAAAAAAAAATTGAAAATGGAGACCCCGTCGGCGACGGGGGTAGACCCGTCCGGGACGGGCAGCAGAAACACCCGTCGACCCAAGTTTCCCGTATCTAGGTACTTAAGCCGTCGACACACCCATCACAATCCACAACCCGTCGGCGACGGGTTCATTACCGTCGGCGACGGGCTTCTGTTTACTCGACGGGACCATGTCGTTTTTGACATGCTTGAACTCGAACCAAACACAATTTTTTTTTTCAATTAAACCCAATCCTATCACAACTTACACCCTAAACTCGAACCAAGTGCCACATATCTGATCCATAAACATCTTAACACACCCAAACCTCTGAAATCCTCACAACCATACATTTCTTTCTCTCTCTTGCAACTTCATCTTCTCCACAAACACTCCTAGAACCCTAAACCTTCAAGCTCTCATAACTCTCTCAATTCTCCACCAAATCACCTGATTTTTGAGTCCATCTTGCGTGATTTTTCGAGAGGAACAAAACCCCCAACACGGTTTTCATCAATTCTTGATAGTTTGCAAGATTTCTGGGAGTGTAATTTCGGGTTTTTGAAAGGGTGTTCATCAAGTTGTTTGCTTTACATCTTTTTCTTAGTTCTTCTTGTTTACAACACTAAAGGTATGGATTTTCCTTGAATTTAAACATGATTATCATATGATAGTTGTTTTTCTTCCGAAATTTTAAACTTATTAGTTTAAGAGTAGGTTGTTTAGACAATGTATGTTGTTCTAGCATGATTTTGAATAAGATTAGTTGTTTTGGATGGAATTTGAGCATGTTATAACCATAGTGATGTGATTACACTCGTTATTTACATGATTGAACATGAAGTTGATGTTGAACTTTGTTAAACTTACAAGAAATTGTGAGTAACAAGTATGATTGATAGGTTTATGATAAAATGAGCGACTTCGGAAGTTTAAAGAGGCGATTTTACATTCACTTGTTAATTAAAATATCAACATCACACATCATGTTCAAATTTTGAAAGTTTATTGAAGGTTTGGGTTTATATTGATGTTATGTTTGTTTGTGATTGTAGTTATGGCCGGTGGTAAAAGACAAAAGACTACAGGGCAAGCTTCATCATTGGGAGTCGGTTCTTCTTCTGGTTTAATACCGAAGAAGTGGGAGCAATTGAGCTCCATCGAAGAGGGTGATGCAAGATTGTATAGACAGGATTGGGCGTGGGTAAAGTTCAGGGATAGCAAAAGCACCGAAGTTTGGAATGAGGAGAAGAACAAACCCTTATCGGGTTATCAAGATAGGAAGTTAGAGGCCAAGCTCTGGAAATGGAAAATGGTCAACAATGTTAATACCTCAGTTCCGGCAAGGATTATATGTGAAAGAGTTGTGAATGTTAAAGAGTTCAAACAAATTGGAATAGCACAAATGTTTGAACGCCAAGGTTGGGAAAGGGTGCTTGATTGGTGCGAAGATAACACTTCGCGGATATATTTGGCGGAAGTGTGTGAATGGTTGTCCACGTTGAGGCTCATGAATAAAGATAGTCCTCCTTCTCAGTGGAAGTTAGTTGGTAAAACAAGCCGAGGGCCAATGACGATGTCCTTCGAAACAATTAACTGCATCGCCCGTTTTGATTCGTTGGGGTGAACGCATATGACTATCCAACCATGCAACAATTTCTGGATAATCATATGAACGAGGGAGACCTGGAGCAGATGACATCAGTTATTTTACCATACAGTGATGGGGGAGAGGCTAAAAGAGTTCAAATGACGCTCGAAGGGAAAATTCTTCAAGGAATTTCCCTAGAAAATGTGATGGTAAGATTCGGTGATCGAGGAGGAGTTAGAGCGAGCGATTGCAGGGTTGTCCACTCTCTGTTATACGGGACCCCTACCTTGTCTTGGAGACACATCGTAATGATGAATACATGGATCACTCGGGAGGCATCTCAAAGGCGTTTTATTCCATATGCACGCCTCATCAGTGCTATGATTGTCCAACAAAACTGTTTGCCTCCGGAATCACTTTGGGTGTCCAAACCTCTAGAAGAATTCAACATAACCTCAATGAGAAAAAATTGGAGAATAGATGTGGAGCTGTCTGGAAACAAATACGTGGTGACCGATCAATTGGGTCACAGGTATGATTTTGCTAATCCAGATGCCCAGCAAGGAGCTGGGGGAGATGAGGAAATGATTGAGGAAGAAGAAGAGGTTGAGCCTTCTGGTCCATGGGGACCACAACAGAGGTATATGAGGCGCCATAGTGTAACACCCCGAAAATATAAGACATTATATCGGAATTATAAAAGCATAAATAAATGGGAGTTTACTAACTAAGAATTTTAACCTAGTTAGTTAACTAGTCTAGAAATAGCTTATAACTTGATTAAAAGCTACCAAACTATATGTCGAACAAAGTTGAGGGACCATAGTTGTTTAATTTGAAACTTAATTAAATGGAACAAATAAAAAAAAAATAAACCAAACACCCCAAATTGAGGTGTTGGTCGATCAGGAAGAAGCAGGGGGCGACACCCCCATTCCAAAAACCCTAATCTCACAAAACTCTCAAATTGAAGGTGCAATTCTGATCCAAAACGAAATCCGAGTTTAGATTATCGATCCTCATCACAAGAGGATCATAAGGTATGTAAAATTTGATGAAATCTCTAAACTTGAAAATCTCATGATTTTGGAAAATCTGAAATTAGATGTTGCATGAGTGTTATTTGGTTAGATTAAGGATGATATAGTGTTTAGAAGTAAAACCTAGACAACTACATGTGAAATCATGTTCAAATTCAGGAAATTCCATGAACACCTTGAAGGTGGGTTGTGGGTTTTACAATATGATGATGAACACTAGGATTTAGAATGCATATTGTAGTGTAATTTGATCTTAGAAAATGATTTCAGAAAATGCATGATGTTTAAATGATATATGAAGGCTATATTGATGATTAAGTTAGCTAACTAGCAAGCTATAAACTTGAATACGAAAGATATAAAATTCTGCCCTTAAAGTGTTTGTTGAAATGCCTCTATGAAGGCTTAAAACTGAAATTCTGAGCTTAAACGCATAATCATGATGTTTTAATGTATTATGCGAAGTATGATTTAAAGAGAGTTCTAAAACGCATCATAAATGGACTCTATAGGAACGGACGCAGGAGCGTCAAGCGGACAAGCGGGTGGCGAACCACGTTTAAAGGGCAAACTTTGAAGGTATGTAACTTGACCCGTTACATTTAGTAGATTGGATGATTCTAATGTGTAAATTGAAACTTTGAATAAGAGTTGTTTTGAATTAAGTGATGAAGACGTTATATTGATTAATTGATTAAATTTGGTAGGTACTCGTTGGTAGTCGTTATATAGGAGGATTCCTTAGACGAGCCAAACGGGTTGAATAAACAAGTAAAACATGATTAACGCTCCGGGATTTGTTGGATTGTTCTTTGATATTGGTTAATATATATATGACATGTTAGAAATACTAGGATTTGATGTGGTGGGTTGTTAGAAAGACGAATTCCGAGAGTTGGGTTCAAGTGCAATGAACAAGCCAAACAACACATGGTTTTCCAGGACCTACCGTAAATTACGGTTGTACCGTAATTTACGGTAGAAGTCAGACATGTTACGGTAGATCACTACTGATTTACGGTGACCAAGGATTCCCAGAACTCACCGTAAATTACGGTAACACCGTAATTTACGGTGGATCCAGAAATCCTTAAATTGTTTTAAATTTTCCATTTATTTATTGATGATGGATTATACGTCTAAGTCTTATGTTTCTAAGCCAAACTAATGTGATTGGTTTTGACCCTAGGTGACGTGGTGGACTTTACGGACGGAGATCAAGCAACTTAAGAAGAACCGAACACGACTTTTGAAGCTTCCGCTATGTTTTGAATCTTTAAAACTTTTGTGTATGGGTGTAAACTTGTTTTGAACATCTTTTAAATGTTACAACTTAGTTATTAGTGATTATGATAGAATCAAATTATGAACTTTAACATGGAAGTCAGGTTTTGAAATCAATATTTTACTAGAAAGGATACAAACTATTATATATATCAAGGGTTTAATTTAGGGTGTTACACATAGGGAGATCAATGCAGAGGTGGCAGGCTTTGTGAAACAAAGACAGGTGCCGTCGTACAAAAATTTTACCCGTGGGCAACAAGCAACGTATGATAATGTCTCGGCATGTATCGGCGAGGGCCGGGAATATAACAGAAGGAGAGAGAACTGGGAAGGGACACACGGGACCTTCTCGCAAGAACAGTGGGCTGCCCAAGCCGCCTACCGTGAGAGAATGGAGAAATTTGTGGAAGAGCAACAACTGCATCAAGCGCTCCAACAATCGCACATGGCACGCTTGATACAGTTGCAGGAAGAAGACATGGCCCGAAGACGGGCTTGGGAAGAAAGGGAGGAAAAAGAGCGGCACGAGCGTAACACGTTGGAGGACAACCGTTTTAGTGCCTTATTTGTCTCACAAGAAATGGCTATTAATAATACCAAGATCCTTCACGATCAGGAGAGACACCAAAGAGACCTTGAGGCTGGTCGTCCCTATGTCGAGCATTCGGGGTGGACCGACTACTCCAATCTCCCCGTTCCTCGAGGCCCATCCGACCCATCTCCTCATTGGCCCGAGGCAGTCGGCTCTAGTTTCATTCCGATTCCTTACCAACCACTGCCACAAGGAGAGTCAAGCCCACTAGATAACTACAGGGATATGTTTGAGTCCCTCACTGGTTATCCGTACCAGCCGAACCCGCCAGTGAACCCTAATGAGAGATATCAGCGGTAGAGGCGAGGTATGTTTTTGTTGTTGTATATTATTTTATTTCCGTTATTTTTATTTTTATTTTATGTTATTTATTTTCGCCTAGTTAAATGAACGTTGTGGGTGTGTTCTCTATATAACCCTCACGAGACCTCTCGTCCTCCCAAGCTATTGGGGGGTTTAAAAGGGCTTGTTGCATAAGCTAAATGCAACCGTGATTCTTACGAAAGTGAGTTAGGTTTGTTGTTGTTGTAAATTATTTTTCCACATAAATCAAAGTAAAATAATGCATGGCTTGGTAATATTTTCATAAAAGTGGTAGAACTAGGTAACTAACAAATTTTGATGGTTGTGAGAAACATGCTTCTACACAAGGGTTAGAATTTGTAGATACAACATGTTCGCGGGACAACCGTTTTTATGAATCGAAGAAGACGATATGGGCATCAAGTAACAAAAATCAGGTGCATGCGTTTCCTTTTTACTTTGATTCTTAGTTTAGTAATAAGTGGATTGTATTTTGTATTTTATATTTTCGGGGTGAAATTTTGGGAAGGTTAGCCGTGTCACATCCCTTGTGCATTTTAAAACTCTAGTTCTTACACATTGAGGACAATGTTTACCTCAAGTGTGGGATGGGGGAGTAGTAAAAGTTTTCGATTTTGACCCATTCATTTAAATACTACACATTGAGGACAATGTTTACCTCAAGTGTGGGAATGGGGAAAATTTCAACAAAATTTTTCAAAAATTTCTTGTTTCAAAAGCGATCTTAAAAGCACAAGTAACCAAGTCAACGAGGGATGTCACAACCCATTTGGTCTTTTGTCATGGTCAAGTTCAAATTAATAAACATAACGGGTATTTAGCGGGTGGTTATTTGGGAATAATTCGCCTAAGGAACTAGCATTTTATGCATATCACATATCATACCCTTATACGTGAGGTTTGAGCCACTTTTATATCATAGATTTACATTTACATGTTTCTTTGTTTGAGTGGACCATTAGTCGCGTATTGTAGAACTTGCAACTTTTGATACGTTTGAGACCATAGACCGAATACAAGCACGAGAATGATTAAGGCATTAGGTAAACCTTTTCTGTTTACACCATTTTTATATCCTTGCCTAAAAATTATCCCCTAGTAGCCAACTTTGAGCCTAAACCTTTCGTTTGACAACCCATTTAGCCCATAACCATAAGCCTTTTCTTTTTAAACCCGTATGATGAAAATTCGATTATAGGAGCTTAAGTTTGTATAGTTGTGATTCTTTTGTAATAAAAAAATAATAAAAAAAAACCAGAAAATGTTGCGAAAAAAGAATAGAAAATCATTGAGAAAAGAACAAAAATATGTGTTTCTAGTTGTTGAATAAAAGGCGAAAATCATTGCCTTGTAATTGATGTTTATAGTTTACTTGAGTTTAGAATAGTTGCGTTGTAATAAAAATCGAATTTTCATCACCTTAGCCACTTAAAAATATCCAATTTCCTACCCTTAGCCTAGCCCCGTTACAACCCTTATAAAGACCTTATGACTTGTGCTTAGTATTCGTGATCGGTGGTGGAGAATGATTGAGTTGCAAGCCTATGCGGGTACGTGTTCTAATCGGTTTCGAGCGATTAAGTGTTGAAGTGCTAATACATTATACACATTAGCCAATTTTTAAGCCGAGCGGAGAGAACATTGTGAGGGATATGCATGACTTGTTAGTTTTACGGGCGGGTTAATCTTGGATAACCATTATTATATGTGATTATTCACTTAACCGGTAAATATGTGAAAATTGTAAAAGGTTTAAACTTTTGTATGACAATAGACCTTAACCTTTGTCTCGGGAATGGGAAGTGTATTCGTTGTTCGACCCACGTGAAAGTGAAAAACAGATTTGCTTGAGGACAAGCAAAAGACAAGTGTGGGGATGTGATACGTGGTTGAAAACCGGTGCTCGTTATTATGTAACTTTATGTTTTTATATGGGTTTTAATCTTGAATGGCCTACTTTTAATAAGACTTATGCTTGTGCAGGTTTAATGAAGTTTAAGGAGCTTTTCGGGAGCTTTACGGGACACCAGAGCGATAAACGGACCACCGGGAAGCCTTACGGATCAAACAGGAGCGAAGAAATGAAAAATCAGGAATGAGCTTTGGAGATCCCGTCGCCGACGGGTCCCACGCCGTCGGCGACGCCCCCTTAAAATACCTGATGGAGAGTGTGAAACATGGGTGTTAAACGTGCTTATCTTACGTGATTTAATCCGTTTAATGTGATAATATGCTTGGACTATGTTTATTGCGAGTGTTTATGATACTACAGGTAAAACGCTTCATATCAATTCACTTCTCAAGGACATCATCATTACATCATATATGCACAGTTGATGGAGCCACCATTCACGTGAATTTGTTTTTTTTAAGATGTCAAATCATCTACAAATATACATATGTATGCGCACGTGAAGGGGATAGATGTCAAAGCAGCCAACAATGAAAGTCAACAACACCACATCATCATCAAGTGTAGATTTGGATCTTAATTTGATTGGGCCGCCAACATTATTATACACACACATGCAAATCGGACTTGGGGCATGACATCATGACATTTTGGCAGCTTTGATGACTTTGAAAGGAATATTAGAAAGGGAGACAAAAGTCAACAACATTAATCTGAAGGGGGCTGTTGGATCTCTTTGAGTGGGCCGCTAACACAAAAGGCAGACAATATATCAAAGGAAGTCACGTGGACTTGTGGGCTATGGATTGACGAGGACAGCAGGTCAGTGTGCATGTGAGTTGTTCAGGGACGAATTTAAGGGTTTTCATAAAATGACACTGTCGCCGACGCCATATGGGCCGTCGCCGACGGTTTGTGTAAAATCCCGTCGGCCAGTTCGTCCGTATCCAGAAGGTTAGAGCGTCGGATGATTTTGTGAAATCCAGAGCCCGTCGGCGACGGGGTCAGGCCCGTCGGCGACGGCCCTCAGTTTACTCAATCGCGAATTTTGGACTTTTTGGGTATAGGGTCGACTATTATTGGTTGTTGAGCATGGAAGACGGCAGTTACACAATATTTGGAGTTCAAACCTTGATCTGAGGGCCAACCTATCATCTACCATTCCACCATCCATCCTCTCTACAACCCGAATCAACACCCTAACCATCATCAATCAAGAACCCTAATTTACCATCATATCCTTCATTCCAATCCATCATCACCAACCTTCCATAACCCTAACCATCCATCCATTCATCCACCTTCAAGCTTCAGGATGATCCAATTCAAGCTTTCTACATCCGGTGATCAAGTTTCTTCGATCATGCTCGGCTAAATTCGTGGAGGTTTCACCCCGGTGTAGGTTTTTGTAAGTCTAGGGTTTTAACATTGTTCTTGGTTTGATTTTGTGACAAATTGCTATTTGATTTTGAAGCTTATGACAATTGTCTTGCATTTGTATTGAATTCATAAATTGTCAAGTGAAGATTAAATTTGACTTTATGAAATGTTTATGTGCAATTATGCCTTGTCTAGGTTAGAGTTTACATGTTCTTGGTAATGAAGTGCATTTTTGTCCGTTCTTTGTAACGTTGATAGCTATTGGCACCTAAGCCTTGTAACACTAAATTCGTTAGTCACTTTTGCAACTGAATCAAATTTAAAACGTGTAGAAATCCTAGGATTGCAATTACCGAACCGGGTGTGAACCTTGTTTATTTATCTTGTTTACATCATCAATTATAATTTCGTGCAATTGTTTAAGTTCTTGTTAGTCATAATTAAAAACTAAACTTGTAGGTTCATTTCAACATTTTTTTTCAAAACAAACAAAAACCATAAAAATAATCTAGTAAGCTTCATAATAGTGACAAACTGTTAACATCAATCAAGTCCATTCGCAAACCACATACTCTTCGTGGTTTGACCCCTTGCTACCACTAGCTATTTGTTAAGGGTAATTAGGGTTATAAATATTATCTTTGACCGGAGCGCGACACTCCGATCAATACCCGTCGGCCAGATTTGCTCGTATCCAGGAACTTAAGGCGTCGGACGGAGAAAGAAAATCCAAAGCCCGTCGCCGACGGGTTGAGGGCCGTCGGCGACGGCTTGTCAATTCCTGAAACGCGGACTTTGTTGATTTGGGGGTTAAGCTCGATTTTTATTGGCTCTCTGGCATTGATTTCGTAAGTTACATTTGAATTCGAGATTTTAAATTCATCTTGGAGCCACAATTGACTATCTATCACCAACGATTCATCTCAATTCCACCTACCATCTTCAACATATTCATCATCAAGAATCATCACCATCATTGAGAATCACCATCCAAACCCTAGTTCATCCAAGCCATTATTCTTTTCACCATCATCATCCACCAAACCCTAATCCTCATCCTTCTACCAATTCACAAGATTCAATATGATTCAATTGGCATTCCACTCATCCGGTGATCAAGTCTCTTCAACCATGAGCGGCTAATCATCTCGGTTTCACCCCGACGTAGGTAGTTGTTAATTTAGGGTTTCGAATTGTTTATTGCTTCAACTTTGTGACAACTTGTGTTTGATTTTTGAAACTATTGATAATAGTGTTACATTTTCGTAAATTGTCGAACGATGTTAAAAGTTATGACTTTACGAAATGGTGATATGTAATTGTGCATTGTCGTGGTTAGGTTTTACTTGTGTTGACTATAAGTGTATTCTTGTCCGTTCTTCGGGACGTTGATAGTTATTGGCACCTAAGTCACGGTACACTAAATCCGCTAATCATATGCATTTGAGTTGAATCTAAAAACTTGTAGAAACCCTAGGTTAGAAATTTCCGAAACCGGGTGTGATTCCTTTTTCTTATTATTGTTCTAGTAATCAAGTTTTTTGTAATCGTTAATTATTAGTTGTTAATCAATCTAATCAATTTGCTTAGTCTAAACTCACATCTTTCAATTAAACGAAAACTAAAAATTATTCTAGCAAGCTTCATAAAACGTGACAATTGTTTTAATTCAATCGAATCCACACACAAACCACATACTCTTCGTGGTTCGACCCCTTGCTACCAATAACACATAGTTAAGGGTAAATTGGGCTTATAAATATTATCTTTGACCGGAGCGCAACAATCCGATCAATAGGGTTTTGTGTTTTTTTACAACTGGTTAGGGTTTATTAAACCCATTTTCCAGCGGGGTGGGTGGGGTGAAAAAAAAATCGGTTTGTAAATAAACCGGTTTAGAATAAAAGATATTCAAACATATCAAATTGGTTGGGGTGGGGTTTAACCCGGTTTGGTTGGAACCAATGTTTTCATAACCGGGTCGGACATCGAACCGGATGACTTACTTGTTCACTGGTCGAACCGTTTTTAAGAACCGGATAAATGTGTAATTAATTTTTATTTTAATGTATATAAAAAGCATAGTTTTTATAAATTATTTTTATTTCTAAAACAATAGTCCATTTGGATTTTGAAGCCCATTTTAAATTTACATTAAAGCCTTTCAAAGAAAAGCCAAGACGTTATCGTAAAAGACTCAAATATCAACATCTTTGTGCTAGGGTTTTTTAATTCCTTTATTCTATCTTCTGCCATATCTCATCTTAAACTGTAACCTTCCCTCAGCCGCTACCAATTTCAATCTTGCTATTTGAAAGCTGATGGTGCAAATAGAATATGGATCTAGAGTAAAACAAAGGCTGCTCGTTGGATTGTTGAAGTTATATGTTGGATCTGTGATTGCAAGAGAGCGGCGACAAAGAAAAAGAATAAAATAGGTTCACCAACCGGTCCGACCATAAGCGACGACCCCGGTCCGACTGCCCGGTTCCCGGCCCGACCGCCGGGCTGTTGTTGAAACGACTTTATACACTGAACCGGACTGGTAGATGTTCCGGATCCCGACCGGACCGGTCCGACCGGCCGGCCCGGCCTGGTTTTAAAAACCTTGGTTGGAACAAAAAAACGAGTTTTTAACATGTTATTCAAATTGGGTCGGGTCCAAACCAGTTTCAGAGAACGAGATTGCGACTAGTATACAATTTCGTGGACTGAACAAGGTCCAACCCGAGTTTTTTTAGAAGTGGGTCAGGTCCATAAAAAAATTAGACTATAAATTCAATCTTGTTGTTAATAACAAACTTACTTTAGAAATCTAATTACGTAAACAATCCATTTCTTGTTTAACTAAGATTACCACTATGATGACTATTTTATTGGATTGGTTGCCATGTAGATTTAACAAAAAAGAAAAAAATATTTTTTTAGAAAAAGGCCACAATCTAGTTGTTATGGCAACCTAAGAGGGTGTTTGGGGTTGAGTTTTGCAAATAGATTATGAGTTTTGAATAATCAGAATTAGATAATGAACTGTAACAAAACGTGATGTTGAAAGATAGTGTTTGAATTTGATTATGTTGCTTGATATCACAATAATCAGATAATCAACTATTTGAGTGTTTGTCAAATCTATATTTAAAAAAATAAACAAGTGAAAATCTTTTTCTAAACGCAAATAATCAATTTTTTGAAAACTGCGTTTTGTAACTTTCTAAACGTAATTAATCAATTTTTTAATTTTTTTACCCAAACATTCAAAACTGATTATTTACAATTTCAAAACTCAATAATCTAAAAATCTCCTTCAAAACTCAATCACAAACACTCTCTAAGTTGCAACCAAACATCGATCCACATGTACAAATTTAATTGGTGGAGCATTTTTACTTTCTTTTTAAATTTCTTTTCTTAACTACTAATTTTTCAAGTAATTTAATTACTCAATTAACTTGTAATATTTAAACTTATAAACAAAACTAAATACACTATATTTCTTAGTTGTTTTTTTGTGCACATCTAGATATACAATTATTAAAAATAGAGTTCTTTCAAAAAAAATTAGTATAGAATAAATACTAATGTTTTAACTTTTTTGTTTATATATTTAATATAAAAATTAAATAGTTTATTAGTTTCATAACAAAATTATTATTTTTATTATTTCTAATATTTTTATATAATAAACAATAATTATAAATCATAATTATTTAATAAAATATTGATTTAGGTTGGGTTATGGATGAACCATAAAAGGGGCATGATTCGAAAAAGGTGAATGATGGTTGCTTACATAGCGTCGATGTGGCTCCACTTCTTTACACAATAAAGCCTTCATAACACATAATATAAGAGAGATGTGCTCTTTCAAAAGAATATATAAACGTGGACGAGGAAAATAAAAATATAAATAGAAAACCTTCTTATTTTATTTAACTACTACGCTTTTTTTTTTACTACTACGCTTTTTTTGTTGCAATAGTCCAATAGAGCCAGTTTAATGGGTATGGGTCAAGTGACCCTATATAATTGTTTTATATAAAAAGTTTATATTATCTCGTAGAATTTTTGGGTATGGGTCAAGTGACCCCATATAATTGTTTTATATACAGAGTTTACATTATCTCGTAGAATTTTTAGAGTGACCCCATAAAGGACAAAATAATAATTTGCATGAATAAATGAAAGTAATGTAGCTGGAGTGGCTAACGCCATCTTAGTTGAAGGGGTGCAGTTTCAAATCAAGTAATGTAGCTGGGTGGATCCAGTGATTTTCGGGTCATCGTGATCTTTTCACACTATGTTTCCTTTGTGTTTCATTTGCGTTATTTTCATTTAGAGGGTGTGATGACGACCGTTTATTTTATCTTGCTTTGGCTGAGATATGGTAATAAAAACTTCGGAGGGGGAGTTGCGGGTTTATAATTCTTGGTGTGCGTGCGTATTGGTGGTATGATGGTTGATTGGGTGGGAGGGTCTAGCACCCGGTCAGGTAATTACATGATGGGGTTAATGTAACTGGATGAATTGTCCATGACGGGTGCTAGTAGTGACAGTCGCTTCGAGTTTTGATTCGTGTACCTTCGTTTCAGGGCTAGGGGAGTATGGTAAGGAAATTACCTTTTTACACTGGTTTGGACATTGAGTATGGTAACATATTTAGCATCATGATTTGACCCGTCCATTCTACAATGGTTTAGGAAACATAGTTTGTGTAAACTTAAACGAGTACAAAGGATTAGAAACCAAAGTTCATATGAAGATTATAGTTGTATAAACTCAAATGAGTACAAAGTATTAGAAACTAAAGTTCCTTTGAGGATTATAGTTCATTTGAGTCCAAATCGACCCGACCGAAGAATATGTAAATCAAGTTTATACATAAGAACACCAAAACTTAGTGACCCCGTTGGAAAGAAAAAAAATCATGCCTCCGCCAATTCTAGATGGATTTTGAAAAGGATGTGCATCAAAGAAAAAACTTGAATTATCCCTGATATTAATGGGATTCAAAATAGTTACCAATTAGGGTCCATGCCCTTAGGCTGTGCTAGCTTTCCCGAGTTCATAACGAGTCATGTCCTCAGAGTAAAGGGTGCCATTTGGCGAGATGAGACGTAGTAGAGCAATAGTGAACCTAGTCTTTAAACCAGTGAAAAAATATTACATTTCGATAATTATTATGTACACATACTGTTAGAAGGGCGTGTATTCAATACAAAACCAACTTTATATAGAGAGCGACGAGAACCACATAATCACCTATACGTAGTGCTGACCAAATATCGTATGATGGAGAAATCGATGTGGTTATGCGGTTACATAACCACCTTATGTACAACATGTACAAATGTTTATGTGGTTCTTAGAGTTCCCTACTTAAAACTGGTTTTGTAATAAACGGTCCTCAACTGATAAATGTAGGTCTAAGTTATAACTTTACCCATTGGAACAACGCTAACATCCACCAGCAGCCAGGCAAACCAAATCCAAAATTGCTAAATAACTGAAAGCAAGAGATCGGTACAAGATAATTTAGTGATCAGTACAAGATATTGATACAACTTATTTTGATCTATACTATTTCCTAACTTTTATAATAATAATTGAGGGGTTTAGTTTAGTAGATATTTGATTACATCAAAACAAGTTAAATGAACCATGAAGAATCAAAATATTGCACATATAATGAGACAGATGGGTTACTATTCTTAGTAAGCCGAGAAGAAAACACACACAACAGAACAAAAAAACTAATTTCCTTACCAAGAGGAGAAGGCCACCCAAAGTAAAGATTGTGGTCATTGATACACTAAGGTGATACGTAGTGGGGCGGTATGCCCAAACATAGCGCCGCCATACCGTTGGGAACACCAAAACGGCAGGCGCTATGTTTCGAAATTTTGGGATGGCGCAATGATGATAACGGCGGTATGAAATGGATTTTATTTTTTTTGACCGTTGGTAAACGGTCATTTTCATAAAAAAAAAAATTGATTTTTTTTTCAAACTTTCCTTTAAATAAATAGCTCCTTTCCTATATTTTTACCACACACACTCAAACACTCTTTGTCTCTTCCAATTTAAAAAAAAAAAAAAATCAATTTTTTTTAAAAAAAAAAATCAATTTTTTTTTCAAACTTTCCTTTAAATAAATAGCTCATTTCCATTCAACCGTGACTTCATTCCTCCCCGATCAAGTGCGGACCCAAACCAAAGTGGTAATCCTATTCGCCCCGTGTCGCCGGTTCCCACTCAACCCAACCCTTTCGGCTCCGGTTTTCTCGATTACAATCAACAAAATCCCGGGTTCATGAATCTTTTGAACCAACCGCTATCATGAGACCCGAATCTCTACGGGTGGAACCCGAATCAAAACACCGATGGAATGGGATCGTCTCAAGCGTTTGGGTCGGCTCAAGCTTTCGGCTCCCCACTACACGAACCCAATGTTGTTCCGGAAACACAACCCGAAGTAGCGGAGACGCAAAAAGGAAAAGGAAAACGGCCACATAAAAAGAAAGCGAAAACCACCACCCGAGCGAAAAAAAATGTGATATCGTGGGAGCCCGATGAGGAGTATGCGTTAACCCGCGCTTTCATCGATGTGTCGGAGGACCCGGTTATAGGTATATTTTTTAAATTTCTTTATTTTTTTCTGTTTTTTCCGTTTTTTTTGTGTGTTTTCGTTTTTTTTTTTCTCTGTTTTTTTGCAGTTTTTTTATTTATTTTCTGTTATTATTTATTTTCCAGTTTATATATTTTTGTTTTTTTATTATTTTCAGTTTTTTAATTTATTTTCTGTTTTTATTTTTTTAAATTTTAGACTAACATTATATATATTTTTTTTGTAGCAAACAATCAAAGTAAAACCGTTTTTTGGTCCCGAATACGAGAACTTTTTTTCGATCTCATGGGTAAAGGAGACGAATACCGCCCACCGGACTCTATATCGGGCAAGTGGACCGATATAAACAAGAAATGCATGAACTTTCAAACCGTGTACCAACGCACGCTTGCCGGATGGAAAAGTGGAAGTAAGGACGAAGACATTACGCAAGCGGCATTGGTCGAGTATACGGATGCTAATGGCCATTTTCCTTACATGAGGTGTTGGCAAATACTTCGCCATAGCCCCAAATGGGCCACCATATCAACTCCGAGTGGTCGTTCGGGAAATAAACGGCCGTCAAAGAGGTCCAAAACAAACGAGTCGGGTGAACCCGAAACGCCAACCTCCGACGCTCGAAACACCGACTTGAACGAGGATATTCCGGATGACGAGCCGGTGGAGGAGCTACCAAGACCGCCCGGAAGAAGTAGGCGAGCGAAAAAGCCCGAGTCGTCATCGATATCTATGGGAACGGATATGAGTGACGCATTTTCGGAGATAAACAAGCGACTTCAAGACATACACGAACTCAGTACTAAACGTATGGAGGAGAACCGCGAAGTTACGGAGATTATGCGGGATAGACAATGGGCTCACGACTTTGAGTTCTACTCGAAACCGCACGACCACCTTACCGGAAAAGCTTTGAAGATGGCGTTGGCCCAAAAGGAAAGGATCGAAAAAAATATAATCTTTGAAGTGTTGTTTTTTTATTTTTTTAGTCCAACTTTTTTTTTAGTGGAACCGTTTTTTTTTATGTTACTGTAATGTTTTTTTTTAAGTGTAATGTTTTTATTTTTATTTTAGTGTAATGTTTTTTTAATTTAATGAAATGAATTTTAATTTTATAAAGTTAGAAAATAATTATAAAAAATAGAAATTAATAATTGAGTAATGATTAGGCGGGGGCTTTATGACTACGGGCTTAAATGCATAACGCCCCATAACGCCCACCCGCACACGTGTCGTGCCACGTGTCGCATAACGCCCACAAAGGGGCGTTATGACTACACATGGCCTAATAAATCTCAAATCACGCCCAGCCTGCAAAAGTCAAATTGTGATGTAGTTCATGATTCGCCAATAGTCAAATTTGATATGTATTTGAAGCTCTTTTCACAATAATAATAATAATAATAATAATAATAATAATAATAATAATAATAATAATAATAATAATAATAATAATAATAATAATAATAATAATAATAATCGTAAAACGCTTCAGTTTGCAAATTGCAACCCAACCAAGACCATGTAAGCATATGCAATATTATCAATGCAAATGTTACATGATAATTTTGAAACAGCCAGAGATTAATTCTCAACAAAAGAGTGTGTAAAAAAATTCAAACTAAAAATAAGCAAACCAACAATGTTCCTTCAAGGCTATGGGTACATGTTGTCACAGATAAAGCAATAAAGTATGGTAGTAAAACTGTGTGCATCTGCATAAACAAAAGGTAACCGTAAAAACTTTAAGAAACAAATAGTTTAATTGTTTCATATGTAAGAGTTTAATATATAGTGACAAAAAAAAAGCAGAGCTAACCTTCTTTATGACATGAGGATCAGGTGAAAGTACTTTAGGAGATAACCAAGGAACAATAGTACCGGCAACACCGAGTATTAAACCGCAAGTTGCACCAATTATAACCAGTGACTTCAACAACATTCTTGCCTGTGGGAAATCATCACAATGACACATCACAACAACATTTGTGAAATTCGTATACGAATTATAAACTATCATACTAAAAATGGCTGCATAAGTAATAACATCGCTAACCTTTGATAGACTTCGTTTGGCACCGTATATAAGCTCAGGCATAAATGATTGTGCAGTTTGAGAAAGGGGCTCACCCCCTATGGTGAACATAGAGTATATTTGGATAAGGACCTATAATAATAGTAACTTGTCAAAGTCAAACAAATTCCGATTTGACCCTATGGTACACTTTGACCAAGAATAATAGTAACTTGTCGGAGTCAAACGTACCTGATGAGCAGCAACGCTTTGTGTGCCCATTGATGTAGCGAATAGAATGCCACCTGAAACATCAGACAACTTTGTGTAATAACTTTCTATGTTATGTTTTAACGTATAAAATATTACTAACCTTTGACATCATCATCACAAATACGGGAGCAGCAAGCTTGAATATTTGTAGAAGTTCATTAGCTTACGGAACAGCAATGGCATAACCATTATACCCTTTATCTTTCAAAGATTCAATCATCATAAATCCTGCAACAATCTACAGTACGTGTAAAGCGTGACCCAACAAGAAAAAAAAAATACAACTTAACGGAAGCATGTTGAACCAATTTGCATACAGCATACCTGAGATGCCATTGTTGCCCACGCTGCTCCCGCAATGCCGTAGTTAAAGAATAAGCAGAGGACCACATCTCCAACGCCGTTGACAACACTTGCGACTGCCAAAGCCTTCAAAGGTCCCCATGAATCCTTCATTCCAAGACTGCACAAAAAGATATATACATTTTTTATTAGGGGAATTGGCCTGTAATAATCCCACCTAGACCTTATTGGCCATTAATAATCCCACCTCAGAATATTCCCCCCACCAGTCTCACGTTTCACCTATTTTCCTACAATGGTCCCCCGTTAAAAAAACTTAACGAAGTTAAGCTTTTTTCCAAATTACAAACAGATTTTTTAGGGCTTTTGATCAGAACGATAATACGAGTCCATTGATGTAAAACTTACTTCGAAATGGTGCTCCAAGTGACCTGATTTTGGTTAATTGAAAATTTAAACACCCGAATTGAAGCGCCGATTTCATCGTTTGGAGCATCGTTTCGAGACAATTTTACATCAATGGACTCGTATCGTCGTTCTAATCGAAAGCCCTAAAAAAACTGTTTGTAATTTGGAAAAAAAGCTTAACTCTGTTAAGTTTTTTTAACGGGGGACCATTGTAGGAAAAATAGGTGAAATGTGGGACTGGTGGGGGGAATATTCTGAGGTGGGATTATTAATGGTCAATAAGGTCTAGGTGAGATTATTACAGGTCAATTACCCAATTGTAAATAAACCTAGCCAAGACAATGCCTAGGCTCAACTTGACTCGTTTAATTAACTGCGATCTCAAGCTTGTCTTGTATTAAGCTCTATAAAGCAGGAGCTATACTTGTTAGTATCTTTTTAGTATCGAGCTCGATTCATTAGTTACTTATTTATTAAATTATATGTATTTATAATTATTTTTTATATATATTTATAATTATAACTTTTACCTATAGTTAGTGTATTTATATGTATATATATGTGCGGTATATTAAATAACACTATGTAATAGTAGGCTAGTTTGGGCTCGCGAGCCAGTTTGGCGTCGATAAATGAACCTTGAGCTCCTTTATCTTACTTATTAAGCTTATCTTTAGGCTCAGTCTCGTTTAAACTTGGCTCGACTCGAGCGTTTAGCAAGCCGATCTCGAGTGACTCACAAACAAGTTCGCTTTTATACACCTCTATATATAGTATGAGGCTATAATAAAAAGACTATGATAAATGGACCTACTAGATATATGAGAACTATTAGCAACAATTTTATTCACATTTAAATACATATATTCACGAGTTAATTACTATTTTCGTCCATGTGGTTTGTCAAAAATCACTATTTCAGTCCATTAGTTTAAAAATTGCGATTTCAGTCCCTGTGGTTTCACTTTCGTAACCATTTCAGTCCACCTCCGTTAACCCCATCCATTTATTCTGTTAAGTACACGTGAATTGACCATAATGCCCTTATTAATAAAAAAATAAAAAGATATCTAAATGAGTTAATTACTGTTTTCGTCCCTATGGTTTGTCAAAAATCACTATTTCAGTCCTTGTGGTTTCACTTTCGTAACCATTTCAGTCCAGTCTCCTAACATCGTTTATTTTACCGTTAAGTTTTTAATGAAATACCTAAAGTACCCTTGTGTTAATTAAATAAAAAACCATTGAAATTTAAAAGATTGTATTCTAGGACCCACTTGTTAAAACACAACCCCACGCTACCCCACCCCACTCCATCCTTGCTCTCATTTCCGGCAAAAGTTTCCGGTCATCTTCTCCGACATCACAACCCCACCCTCTTATGTCCGGCGACCCATTACCCCACCCCAATTAATATCTTTCTAGCAGCATCAGTTAACATAATAACTTTGAAAAATAATGCTTACCTGGACATTTTCTCATTCTAAAATCCAAAATTAAATTTTTGGAACCATATATATAAAAATAGTGCCAGACTTCTACTTCTACCGAAGCCATGGTGGGTCGAACCCTACAATCCAATTTAAGTCCATATGTCATACAACAATACAATCATATAAATCCAATAATAAAATCATATAAGTCCATATTTAATTAACACAACGGTAATTTAGGTACTCTATTAAAAACTTAACAGTAAAATAGACGGTGTTAGGAGACTGGACTGAAATGGTTGCGAAAGTGAAATCATAGGGACTGAAATCGCAAATTTTAAACTAATGGACGGAAATAGTGATTTTTGACAAACCACAGGGACGAAAACAGTAATTAACTCATTTAAATATCTTTTTGTTTTTTATTAATAAGGGCATTATGGTCAATTCACGTGTACTTAACAGAATAAATGGATGGGGTTAACGGAGGTGGACTGAAATGGTTACGAAAGTAAAACCACAGGGAATGAAATCGCAATTTTTAAATTAATGGACTGAAATAGTGATTTTTGACAAACCACAGGGACGAAAATAGTAATTAACTCTATATTCACTGAAGAATATTTACTGGTTGTTGAATCACTAATACATGGTGTAATTGTTGGTGATTATGATTGCACTATTTGTATAATCATAAAAATATTATAGTGTATTCCCTATTTAATCCATGTGAATTAATGATTTCTAATGGTTTTCATTTGAAAAAGCCGATGTAACATTAGATAAATATCGAGTTAGAAAAAATATATTAATTCACACAAATCAAATAGATGTGTCACATATGCAAAGACATAAGATTTAAAAAAAAAAAGAATTGATTAAACGTATCTCACTTTCTAAATTAAAAAAAAAAAAAGACTTGATTAAACGTATCTCACTTTCTAAATTTTTCGTTGTACTCCACATGAAAACGTCATTTCAATTAAGTTGATTTTTTTTTTTTTTTTTGGTGTGAAAATAAGGAATATAATTAGTGATTTGATAATTTAAAAAGATGAGGTACGAGTAAAATGAAGGGGACATGCATGGAATCCCCAAAAAATCATCGATGATTAACAAAGAGCATAAGGACCAAATAACTTACCCTACCCGGTACAGAAGATTGATCCATCATGTTCATGACGTATTTTCCTTCTGGTAATTTCAGTGCTCTATTCTATAATCAATAATTAAACAAAAACATACAAAATCATATTGGTATAAACTAAAATTACCAAAACTCAAGGACGTAAATTGACTAAACTACAACCCTTATACATATAGATAGCACATGAGAAACTGATCCACTTTTAAAACATGATTTTTTTTCCTTAACCCCTTTTTAATCAATCGTTTTCATGTAGCACGTGATCTATGTTATATTTATATAAAATTAGAGTTTTGAAAATAACATAATATAAGTACGAAAACAAAAGGTCTACGAGTATGCTTTAGGTGAACGAGTATGCATGTTCTGGGTAATCATACCGAGTACTATACTCCTCTCATAGCCGAAAAATTTTAAATTAACTAATCTCATACCTGGTTTCGTACCCGAATACCCGTCTGGAATTTTTCATATTTTGGGTCTGTCTGTCTGTCATGTTCGGGTTTGTTTAAGATCCCTATGTTAGACTTTCTCAAACTAATTAAAAATACAACGGAATTAAAGAAAAATGCTTTAATTGAATGCAAGGGAAGGCCGAGACAATATGGTCCTACATGCTAGTTTCTAATCCGTCTATGTAAATATCATTCATCGAGCGTTGGGCCTCTAATTCAAACAGTTTTGAAAAAAAAATTCCATTTCTATGTCAATGTATATTATCAAGTCAGTTTGGGTACATTTTGTTTCTTTAACACAAAATTTGTTAAAATTTATGTCCACGTCAAGATCAATATGAGTTGCCAATTCACATGGAAACATGGGCTCTAGCCTCTAGGGCACAACATGATGTTTTTTTGTGGCCCATTTGATTTGCACAACTCCTATATTACATGCACGTATTCAAGAGGAGGCATTTCATATGGCCATGCAAACCCTAAAATATGAATAGCCATATATCTACTTTCATAGATGCATCTAGATTTTATTTTGTCGGACACTAGACTCAACATCATGTTCGAGTTTTCTTGAAACACAAAATGTGGACCTTTGATATTGACTTGATGAGAAGAACTATTGCATATGGACAGTGGCGGACCCATGAACTTTTTCATGGGGGTGCGAAATATTTTTAAAATTTTTAGGCACCAAGGTATATAAGTAAAAAAAAATGGTTCGTATCGGGTCGGTTCGATTCGGGTCGGGTCATGTAAAACAAAAGAACATCAAACTAAATTTACCTCGTTAAAACGGTTCCCAAATTCTTGAATTTGCAAATCCACGTCAACGAATTCGGAAGATGTACCAACTTTCCTCTTGAGAAATCGCGCCATAACGTCCCTACTCATGGTTCCTATCGGCTATCACAAACAAATTGATCTATAAGTTCATGGCTCCATAGCATATTACATAATGTATCAAGTATTCAAGCCATAAAAAACATAATGTAAATCACACTAAAAATCATCTAAACATCATATACACCATTAAAAAAAATAAAAATAAAAACCCCAAAAATCAGGTCTGATCATATATAACCCACCACAAAAAAAAAAAAAAAAAAAAAAACAAAATATCATCATCATCACTAACAAAATATAAATATATAACCCACCACAAAATAAAATATCATAACTAACAAGAAACACATGTCTCCTGCCATCGAAAAATCACTTCTGGTGGCTACCGGTTCCGTCCCACCCCACAAAAAATCAACCAAAAATTATCAAAAATAACAAAGAAACTTACCCGTGTTCGATCAGCAGTGATATGATGACTGATTACGGTGGTATGCGGCTGCTGTTGTCGCTGATGTTCTGATCGCTGGCGTGCATGCATGGAGGATAGAGAGCGGGAGAAGAATATGTAAGGGTTTTTGGGCTTGTTTATTATTTTAGTTTGAAATATTGTTGATTTGTTGGGTTTGTTTATTGAGCTAAGACTTAGTAGTGGGCTAGTTAAAGGTATTGGGTATTTTGGTTTAGTTATTTAGGTATTAAAAGTTATATAATTTAGGTAGTGTTTTTAAAAAAAAATAAGAGTTTACTAAAAAAAATTTTAAAATATAAATTGATAACACTTTTTACCTAAGGGGTGCGGACGAAAAATTCCAAGGGGTGCGGACAAAAAATTTCAAGGGGTGCGGACGAGATTTTCGACAGAACTTAGCACTAAATTTTTTTTTCCAGGGGGTGCGCCCGCCCACCTTGGGCCAAGCTTAAGTCCGCCCCTGCATATGGAACATCGTTGCCATTATCTCCACTTGACATTGTTTGTCTTGGCCGACTTCCTGAAACGACAAAAATTGACCCGTTGGCTCAACAGGTTAATCTTGAGGAGGTACCGAGACTGAATACCTAATAAATAACTGCGTTACTTTTTCCAGCTTCTTTTATTCAACCCCTTCGTATATCTTTTATTTTTGTAAATATATTTTATATCAAAGTATCGATTTATAATTACTAAATCTTTTATTACTTATTATTTTAAATTTCTTTTTTTTTTTCAAACGAAAAAAAAAAAAAAGGAAATATAAATATTTATGGGTATCTAACCTAATCTAAGTTGGAACTGAATTTAATATATTGTCTTACAATTTCATATTCACAATGTTCCTTATGAATCTTCCTAATATTTTATTTTGTCTTACTTGTAGAAAGTTTTTTCTCCTATATTAATGGAAACTATATAGATATATAGGCACATGGAACAACTCGATCTTAAACCACAAACACAAATTTACACCTAGAAAAAGAAACAAAATAACCACCACTTGCAACAACAACTAAGAGAAACATACACTAACGCCATCCTGCCATCTCATCCACTATAGCGTCCTCGGGACGTCATCGTCCACACCACGTGAGTTAAAGGGGGGCGCCATCGTTTGTTCGCCAGCATATTAACGAGGTGAGTTTGAGTTGATCGATGAAGGAAAGGTCAAATATGACCGTTGGCAACGGTAGCATTTAAAAAAAAAAATAATTTTAAACTTTATAATTCACCTATAAATACCCAACTTTTTTCCATAATTTTCATCCCTTCTACCTCACTTTTTATACCAAATCTCTACACTTTTTTAAATAATCACACAATGTTTCCCAACAGCCAAAACGTGTGGGATCCGAGCCATCCGTTTTGGCAAAGTGCGCCAAACAATCCCAACAACGAGCAAGAAGACCGTTATCGAAGAGACCCGCGGACGGGTGAGCTTGGATATTATCCGATGCCTCCTAGCACCCCAACTTCTCCCTATCCAACCACTTCATCGATTCCCGGTTTTTACGGATATTATTCCAACCTCTATTTTTTCCCCAAAACATACCCCAAACCCAAAACATATCCCAAACCCAAAACACACCCGAAACCGAATCCGTACCCGAAACCCAAGCCGAACCCACGTACTTCCTCAAAAGGTGGACGATCGAGAAGGCATCGTAAGAAAGGTGAGACCGAAACACGTGCTCCTAAGAAGGTCGAATTGTGGATGCCTAAGGAAGAATTTGTGTTGGCACAAGCATGGCTCGACGTATCAGAAGATGAGATTGTTGGTAAATTTTATCTTCAGAAACTTTTTTTTACATACTTTTATAAATATACTTTTGTTAATATATTTTTATAATTAAACATTTTTATAGGAAACGATCAAGATGTAAAAGTATTTTGCAGGCGTATACATGAGAAGTTTTTCGCCGCAATGGGTCGTGGTGAATATCGTACGGCCAACTCTTTTTCGGGAAAGTGAACCGCTATGCGGACCAAGATTAGCAATTTCAACAATATACATGTTAATCTCGTCAACAATCATAGAAGAAGAAGTGGTTCGAGCGACGTGGACGTTATGACCCAAGCCCACGCCGACTATAGATTGTATCATGGGCATCCGTTTACGATGCTAAATTCGTGGGAGCTTCTTCGCAAATCTTCCAAGCGGCATCTTGTACCGCCGTTTGACCCAACCGCCCATAGGTCAAAACGGTCCAAATCAACATCCACTACCGAACCATCCGAGTCCGATGCTCGTACAACAATTAATCTAAACGACGACTTCGACGAATTTGAACAACCGCAAGAGCTGACACGACCAAAGGGTAGGGATAAAAGTAAGGCAACGGCACGAGCACGAGACACATCTTCTTCAACTCCATCGGATGGCCTGTCAAGGTTGGACGAGTTCGGCAACAGACTCAACAAAATAATATCGATGAAGGAAAATAAGCAAGAACTAAAAATGGAGAAACAAATCCAGAAAGACATGGAATTTCTCGCGAAAGACTTTTCAAATCTAGCAAAGGAGGACCGAGTCATTTTGGAGGCTCGTAAGGCACACATTCGAAATATATGTAGTTTTTATTTTCTAGTACTTTATTTTTTAACTTTGCTTTTTAGGACTTTGTAATGTTTTTCTTTTATTTTAATGAAATTGTGTTTTTTTAATTCTCTATTTATTAAAATTGGCATTTAATTAAAAAAATAAAATATATAAATAAAAATAATAATTAGGTAATGATGATAGGGGTTTTATACCACACCCTGCAAGTTAAAGAAAGAGGCTTTAAAGCCCCATGTGTGACGTGGACATGACGTGGCGTTTATACCACACCCTCCAACCTAAGAGCAACCCAAAAAAATCTAATAAGATTTTGAGCTTTTAGATTTCCAACATCTAAAAGCATCCACAATCTTCAATATTTTAAACTTCCATAAACTAGCACCTCAACGCAATATTATATTTTCAGATTCCTCTTAAAAACCCTTATTTTTCCCACAATGTACAAGCCTCCACAGACTCCACCTCACAATCCACATCATGATCCACTTTTCCCACTTTTAACCCAATATAGCAGTTTTCGTGGTCCACACTCTTGTCTGGGATAATGTCAGAAATTCCAGACCTAACAAGGGGACAAAGCATCCGAACACCACCCAAAAGGCCACAATGTTCCCTAACTCCTCCCTAAATTCGCATGCTGTGTAGATCCGAACGCACCCACAAACTAAAAATTGTGGGTGCTCTAACCCGAACCTTGAACCAACCAAGTATTGATTTATTTGACAAAAGCTTTCCACCCAAACAAAGGTATTTAGCTTTCCATATCAAAAGCTTATATCTAAAACTATTGATAACTAGATATCAATGACATATGTGTAACACCTCGAAAATTCAGGTCCTATAATGTATTGACACGTGTGAAAGAATGTTCTAGAAGGACTAAAGTTGACAAACATGGAAAGTATGTGAATATAAGGGTTCAAAATGTCAACAAGGGATAAATATACTTTACAGTGACCCTACATGATGCTCATACCCTTAAACGAATAAATCGTGGATCATGCGAAGCTAATTGTGAAAGAAAGTGAGAGATTACAAACTACAGGGGTTAAATGTGTCAACATGTTTAAAGTATACCTCTGAGTGACCTTTTAGCAAACCCGAAGCTTTGTAACGATTAATTATGCTCACTAGAATGCACGATAAAAATTTCATAAAGTTTCGTTATCGTATAAGAAAGTTATGATCAAATTCGTATACGAGGAGTTAAAGCGTCAACGTTGAAAATTATGACTTTTCGGGTAACATGAAGTGACCAAGAACTTAACAAAGTGGGTATAAGTCATGAACCCCTTATAAGTCAAGTTGAGGGGCTCAAATTGCAAGAAGTAAAGCTTGGATGACCTTTCGAAGGGCCAAGAGACAAGATGCAACAACTTGAAAATGTGAAACCTGAATACAAGGCTCAGGCGGGCCGCGTAAGCATTAACAGAAGCTTACGCGGGCCGCGTCCGATCCCCAGTTACAGAAAAGTTGGACAACAGCCTGTTTTCACGCTATAACCGACTTTAAACAGATATTTCACTCCATGGGCGACCCCTAAATAATTCCTAGGACCCAGGGGACATCAGTGGATGATCCATGGCCATTGCTAGGCTTGTGTGTCAATGATCTAAGTGAGATTAAACACTATATAAAGGCCCTTATGTTGCAACAATTGATCACACCTTCCATCTGCATTTGTGGAGCATCTCTGGAGCTCAAGAGCCTTCTCTAAGCATCTCTGGTCGTGCATTGGACTTGGGTAAGCACCCTTGACCTTCCTTAATTGAGTTTTTACTTAGTTTTAGCTTAAAAGTCAAACCGTCGTAATTACCGTTTGACTTAGCGATTAATCATTAATGGTCCAGTGATTACTCGAATTGAAAGTAGTTATAATTTGGTAATTATGTGGGCATTAAACCCTTAAAAGGGCACCCTCTGATTCCCACTCTAACTAGACCATTTGTCGGATCAAAGTTGACTAGAAAAAGTCAACAGAATGCTAATTTTCAAATTAACATGTAATTAGCAATGCAAAAGGCGTGTAACCTATTTTATCACTCTTATAACTTGGTAATAAGTATAATAACTGGTCTAAGCTTGTTTGATCCGACAATTTTCTGTTTAGACCCGGTTCGGAACCGAAAGTCGCAAAACTTTGACTTTTGCTTTGACTTCAGTTCTGACCCGATTTAGTATGATTTGGAATTTCCTTAGAGCTTCCTTAGGACCAGGTTACATGCTAGTATAACCCTCTCTGATTATACACCTTGGTTCATTAGTTATCCAATTAATATGCATGATTCCGTTAATTGCCTATATGTTGACCATTATGCCCTTTTCACCTTAAAACGTGATTTTTAAAATTGTAAAAGAGTAGAAACCTTAGTTACTGATTTATAAACTTGCACCCAAAATTTGACATCAGTTTGAGGTGTAGATTGAGAGTTATGCTCATTAGCGTAATTAGAAAGCTTTTCAGTGATTAAACGGCATAATTAGCATATAGCCTGTTTAAACCCACTTTTTGATATCAAACTTGTTACCCACTGATGTAATATAATATTTTGGGATTTTTGAAGATTTTTAATTAATTTTAGGCTGAGCATAACTTAGAGTCATAAGCTTGATTCGGTAATTGTCGGTTTTGCCCTTTTGGGCTATAAAATGAGTTTTACATATATTTTTGACCCCAAACCTTTTGCTACTGATTTTATATGATAAATACATTATTTTAAACCTTCTGGAATAATAAAAATATCAGCTTTCTATATAAAACCCGGAAATGGCTTCTAATCGCCTTTTTAAGCGTTTTTAACGCATAGTATGTACTAGAACTATTTTAAGCATACAAGGGTTGATACCCACTGATATTTTAGGTAAATTATAATATTTTAACAGTAAGTAAAAGTTGTTTATCTCAGACTTCAGTTTTGAGCTTTTCGGCTTATGTGAAATTACCAAAATACCCCTACGGTGCATAGTTTGGTTATAATTGATAAATTTCACATATATGCATTACCCTACTGTTATAACTTAGTAAATTAAGTATTTTTGCTGATTATTTCAGACCTCTAACTCAGGTTAATACTTAAACTCTTTTATAACCTTGTAAATGACCAAAATACCCCTACGGGGCATAGTTTGCATTTAAATTCGTTTCGGGCATAATAAAAGATATCTTACTGATGTCACAACATATTTGAGGCATATTAACTTAGGAAACCTGTAAATGACTCTCATGATTACCCGTTACGCTTCTTGCGCGTTCGGTTCGGTTCGGTTCGGTTTATGTAACTAGTTTGCATAAATTAGCCGAAATGGGTCAAACCTTAGCGGTTTTATCTCAAAATCCAGAATGTGGCTAGATTACCCATATAATACAAGTCTTCAAAACTTGTCAGGTCTAAACCACATTCTACTCCGGTCTTCGCCTAATCGCGCGTTCGAACCGTATCTTTCTTTAACACTAACAGGTCTAAGCTTAAGCTTAACTAAAGACCGTTAGGATTCTAATAGGTTATTATAAACCTTCGTTCCAGAATAGGAGCCCAGTAAAAGCTATCTGTACTTGCTGATTTGATACGGCTGGGATTGAATATTATATTTAGCTCAGGTAAATACTTTTAACTTATTTTCCCTTATACGGGCTTGGGGTACGGTATATAAAATACCGCTTGGTCGGGCATTCGACCTTAATCGTTTGGTGGTTAAGTATTATCGAGATGACCCGTTTAAAATATGTTTTGTTTGCTTAACGCCTTTGGGGGGTTAATGACCATGTCTCGGATATCCTTGGCATCATTTTACGAAATGGCCACGACCTAAGTGCGGGGTGTAGGCGTACACCCGTTAGTGCCAAAATAAATAATGTGGTGTGTCTATTGATCTTTAACCCGGCACGATCCGGGCTACTGAACGCATAAGGAACATGTAATCCTTTTACAAGTTTATATATTTAAATAATTATCCTAAGTTATAAAAAGTTTGTGCCATGTGCATTCAAATCAATTTTAACCATTTTTAAAATGAGTCAGTTAAATTGTATTTACCAGTGTAAACTGACGTATTTTCCCAAAAAGGTTAAGTGCAGGTACTATGCGAACTAGGCTGGCTTTCTCCTAGCGTCCGCAATAAGTCTCGCAAGCTTGGATGTCAAAACTGTTGAACAATGTTTCCTATTTATATTTTT
Source organism: Helianthus tuberosus (assembly GCA_030545235.1). Taxonomy (NCBI): domain Eukaryota; kingdom Viridiplantae; phylum Streptophyta; class Magnoliopsida; order Asterales; family Asteraceae; genus Helianthus; species Helianthus tuberosus. Next base: position 148,636,207 of record CM060417.1, on the reverse strand, counting down.
ATCCACCTGTGGATTACTTTCAACTGTTTGTGATACATGATATTACAATTTTATTCGGTTGAAATATATCTTTCTTTTGCTTCCGCTGTGCATTTAAATATTGTGTTGTTTGACTGTAATGTTGCCAACCACGTCACGATACTCCCCCACCGGGCCCACCGGTCAAACATGGAAATATCGGGGTGTGACAGGTTGGTATCAGAGCCAACATTGAGTGAATTAAACACTAGCCTTTTGTGTTTAATCTCAATGACACAATTGCACATTCCTAAATTTTCGAGTCTAGACAAAGAACATAGGAATAATCCAAGTTTGTTTTGCTTTTATCTTAACTTTGTCCTTTATCTTCTGTTGTTATCTTATGTTATATTGACAGGTCTAAATATGCCGCCAAGATTTTTCAGACGAAGAGGACGAGGCAAGGGGCCAATCACCGCCCCCAATGATCACGAAGCCGGGCCTTCGCACAGGCGAGCTCCTTCTACCACTGCGAGTGCCGATCCTCGAGAGAACTGGAGGACCAATGTGGAGCCCGCTAGACGGTCTGTTTCACACAGCTCAACGCCTCTTTACCGCCATTCCTTCGGGCCACATTCGGAAAACGAGCCCGATAACCCTCAGCCTTCCTATATACCTCTCCAGAGATCTCTTTCGCACAACTCCTTTGGCAACCCTACTCCTGTTTTTCGGGGCCAGTTTAACCCGGCGAACTACATACAAGAACCAGTAGGTTTTAACCCATTGGGACCGGAGGACCATTTCTCAGGAGACAATGCCATGGACATGGACGAGGACACGGATCCCGTCGAACCTGCAACCGGAACCCCCAACCATCCTTTCGAGGTCTCGGATGGCTCATCTTTTCACGGATCACCCTACGGTGGTCCAGACAGTTTCCAGGCTAGGTTCAACCAGCATGAGTGGTACTTCACTCCTTCTCACCATTCATCACCTCACCAGCAGCAGCAGGATCCCTCTGGGGATTCACGTTTCGTGGCTGTCACGCCACCGCCCCCACCGCCGCCAGTTCATCAAGCACCTCCAGAACCACCAAGGCGTAGGAGGACAAGCGCACATATGTCCGCGCGAGGAGGGGATTTTCATTTTAGCTCTCCTCGTCACTCAAGTGGCAGTCATTATCCGCCACAACAGGAAGACCCGCAAATGGGTGGACCTTCAAACCCAGTTGCACCACAGCCACCACCGATGGGTTTTGATAACCCGATTCCTGCAAACACTGGTTCAATGGCGTACAACCCGTTTGAGCACCCGGCTCACACCAACTATAATTACGCTGAAGCCGACCCATACTTAGTAGCGGCCAATTACAACGCCATTAATCCTGAAGGACCGTATGGAGCTCCTTGGGGAGTAGGGTACCCAACTCATGGGTACCAAATACCTGCTAGACCTCTGTTTCAGCAACAATCACAGCCGCCACGGTTTTCCCCACCAGAGCATGAGGAAATCCTTCAAAGATTGGACCAAGTTGAACGAGAAGTTCACAGGGATCGCAGGGAGCGACAAAGTTTCTTCCAGGGATTGACAAGTTTAATAAAAGGGAAGAGCAAGAAGGACCATTGAATCCTTCAATTATTGATTGTATTTTCCTTGTTCAGTTGAGCCCCTGCGTGGGCCTATCTTGCTGTTTTGAGCCCCTGCGTGGGCCTAGCTTTCTGTTAACCCCTTCGAGGGTATGTTGTTTGTTTAAGTCCCTGCGTGGACTAGTATTTCAGTTTGACCCCTGCGTGGGTAAGTTGTTCTGTTGAAAAAGTCCCGTATAGGGCGATGTGTAATCTTTTTAATAATTAATGGAATGTTAAGTTTATAAATTTTATTTTTGCCATTATATGCATAAATAAATTATATATGAAATAAATGAATCAAAATCATTCCCTTTTAAAATATATCTGCCTAATTAAATATTAATTAAGAATCTTAACGGTTTAACCTAGCCGCATGTCATTATAAGACTTGGCCAAGATGGTAAGACCTGTCTAAAAGATTTAAATCCCTGTTAACATCTGAAAACATGTTAACACTCTTGGCAGACGTGATTCGTTAAAATCACACACGTTATTCTTATTGGATTCTTCAAAAGATTCCTAACTTAACCTAATGATCTATAAATCATGGGTTTAAATCATTAATTAAGATGATCACATGTTGACCATCCATTTGTAATATAGTGCCTACGGGCCCTGCTCATCCTCGTATGAGACAAAAGACAGTAGTAGTCTACGACCCTGTCTGAAAAAGGTAAAGAACTATGTTCAAACCTTCATGCCTTGATTCTCTAAAATCATGGCTTATAATTTAAAATGTCCCTGTGACTAGGCCTTTTGTGCTAATAATACTGTTGTTGTTTTATAATTAGGATAAATTATAATAGAAATCCTAAATAAATGTGAGTAACAAATTAACCGAATATGGTTTGTGTTTACCATGGTTAATGAATTGCCATAAAAGACAATTCCATAATAAACTCCCAAATAAATTAGTGTCGATGTCTTATGTAACAGTTAAAACTACAATGGCTGACTCTGACGAGATCAACATTCATCCCCTGGAGAATAATGAGAATGCCAGAATTAATATAACCAGGGAAAAACTTCATACACTGATCGATACAGCAGTATCTAAAGCTATGGAGCGGCAGTATAGTGAAGCTAGCGGGACTCGAAGCAAAGCCTCATCTGTACCCCACTCTAAGTTTGTCCCTAAGACGCATTCTGAGGCTCATAGCAAGCCACCACCCTCTAAAAAGGAAGAGCCAAAGAAAGATGATGATCGTCAGTCCTCAAACCAACAAAGTGTTCCATCTCAAAAGATCATATTGAATCAAGGACCCCGTGATAAGGGTTGCTCCTACAAATATTTTGTTTCGTGCAAACCCAGGGATTTCACCGGGGAAAAAGGAGCCATAGACTGCATGACATGGCTGGATGAGATGGACACAGTGGTTGATATCAGCGGGTGCGCTGAGAAGGATGTGGTAAAGTTTGTGTCTCAATCGTTCAAAGGTGAGGCCTTAGCCTGGTGGAGATCGTTGATTCAAGCTACTGGGAAGATTCCATTGTACAACATGACATGGGATCAGTTTGTGTTATTGATCAGAGAGAACTACTGTCCTCAGCAAGAGGTCGAAAAGATTGAGTCTGATTTCCTATCGTTAGTTATGAAGAACCTTGACTGCCAAGCTTACCTTACGAGCTTCAACACAGTCCAGATTGGTTCCGTATCTGGTGACCCCGGAACCCAAAAGAATAGCTCGTTTCATTGGGGGTTTAGCCCCAGAAATAAAGGCAAGCGTGAAGGCCTCTCGACCAACTACTTTCAGATCTGTAACAGATATATCTTTGTCCCTCACACTGGACGCGGTCAGACAGAGATCGCTGAGGAACACGGATGCCGAGAAAAGGAAACGTGAAGATGACAATTCACGAAGGTCAAACAAGAAGCACCGAGGAAACAATGACCACAAGAAAGGGTCTGAATCTAAGAAGGATGGGCATCAATCTGGTGATAAGCCCAAGTGCAAAGTCTGCAAGAAACAGCGCTTCGGGAAGTACAGATATGAATCGAACTCGCAGACTCAGTCAAGAACTTTTGCCTGGGGTATATGCAAGTCCAAGGAACACAAGACCTTGGATTGCAAAAAGTTGAAGGACGCAACGTGCTACAGTTGCAACGAAAAAGGGCATATCAAGTCCAACTGCCCAAAACTTGCAAAGAAAGCTGATGAAGAAAAGAAGACCAATGCTAGGGTCTTTAGGATGGATGCAAAGGAAGCTGTGAGGACGACAATGTGATCACATGTACCTTCCTTATAAATGATGTCTACGCAAGAGTACTTTTTGATTCAGGCGCTGATAAATCATTTGTAGATAATAAGTTTTGCAAATTGCTGAATCTAACTGTAAAAACCTTAATTGTGAAGTATGAGGTGGAATTAGCAGATGGCACCTTAGAAACCGCCTCAACCCTATTAGATGGATATTTCATATCCATTAAGAACCACTCTTTTCCTTTGTCCCTACTTCCTTTGAAGTTAGCCGGTTTTGATATCATTTTAGGCATGGACTGGTTATCTCATAACCAGGCCCAGATTGTCTGCAATAAGAAGCAAGTGGTGATCAAGACTCCGTCTGGTGAATCACTTACCATTCAGGGAGATACCCAGTATGGACTGCCTGAGCAAGTGACTATGCTCAAGGCCTCTAGGTGTTTGAAGAAGGGTTGTGTCATCTACATGGCACAAGTGACTATTGATGAGCCGAAGCCTAAGATGGAGGATATCCCCGTCATTTCTGAATACCCTGAAGTTTTCCCTGAAGACCTACCTGGGTTACCACCAGATAGGCAAGTAGAATTCAGAATTGGCATCATCCCCGGAGCAGCACCTGTTGCTAGAGCACCTTATAGGTTGGCACCAACAGAAATGAAGGAATTGAGAACACAACTAGATGAATTGCTAACCAAAGGTTTCATTAGACCTAGTTCGTCTCCATGGGGAGCGCCAGTCTTGTTTGTCAAAAAGAAGGATGGATCGATGCGTCTGTGCATCGATTACCGTGAGCTTAATAAGGTCACTATAAAGAATAAGTATCCTTTGCCCAGGATCGACGATCTGTTCGATCAATTGCAAGGGGCAAGTTACTTCTCTAAGATTGACTTAAGGTCAGGCTGTCACCAACTGATGGTTAGAGATGAAGACGTACACAAAACAGCATTTAGGACTCGTTATGGTCATTACGAGTTCCTAGTGATGCCTTTTGGGCTCACTAATGCACCTGCCACGTTCATGGATCTCATGAATAGCGTCTGCAAACCTTACTTAGATAAATTCGTCATCGTCTTCATCGACGACATTCTCATCTACTCAAAGAATCAAGCTGACCATGAGAAACATCTTCGTTGTATTCTTAAACTTCTACATCATGAGAGACTCTACGCCAAATTTTCAAAGTGTGAATTCTGGCTTCGAGAAGTCCAATTCCTTGGACATGTGGTTAGTGAGCGTGGTATCCAAGTGGATCCCGCTAAGGTGGAAGCAGTTATGAATTGGCAAGAGCCGAAGACACCCACAGAAATTCGCAGTTTCTTGGGATTGGCAGGATACTACAGGCGCTTTATCGAAAATTTTCAAGGATTGCTGCGCCCCTTACTTCTTTGACTAGGAAGAAGATTAAGTTCGACTGGGGACCCAAGCAACAAGAATCCTTTGATATTCTTAAGCAGAAGTTGAGTAACGCGCCTGTACTGACATTGCCTGAAGGTACCGAAGAATTCGTGGTTTACTGCGACGCATCACACACTGGCATGGGATGTGTACTTATGCAGAAAGGCAAGGTTATTGCCTATGCTTCACGTCAGTTAAAGGTGCATGAAAAGAATTACACCACCCATGACTTAGAGTTGGGTGTCGTTGTATTTGCACTAAAACTGTGGAGGCATTATTTGTATGGAATCAAGTGTGTGATCTATTCTGATCACAAGAGCCTTCAACACTTGTTTAACCAGAAGGATTTAAACATGAGGCAACGACGATGGATGGAGACATTGAATGACTATGATTGTGAAATCCGATACCATCCAGGCAAAGCGAATGTGGTTGCTGATGCCTTAAGTCGAAAGGAAAGGGTGAAACACATCCGAATCAATGCCAAGAGCATTGAGATAAAGAACGGTTTGAATGAAAGGTTGTTAGCTGCACAGAAGGAAGCTGTGCTGGAAGCTAACTATCCTAATGAAAAGCTAGGAGTAACCGAAGAACAGTTATCTCAGGGCAAGGACAGAATCCTGAGACTAAATGGACGAATATGGGTTCCTATTTATGGAGGACTTCGAGATGTTATCCTCCAGGAAGCCCACAGTTCTAAATATTCCGTTCATCCTGGAGCTGATAAAACGTACCAGGATTTGAAAGCAAACTTTTGGTGGATAGGCTTGAAGAAGTCTATAGCCACCTATGTAGCTAAATGCTTGACGTGTGCACAAGTCAAAGCTGAACACCAAAAGCCGTCAGGTTTGCTACAACAGCCTGAACTTCCCACGTGGAAGTGGGAAATGGTGACGATGGATTTCATCACCAAGTTGCCCAAGACAAGGAAAGGAAATGACACAATATGGGTGATGTCACACCCCAACCGATGGCGGAAATCATCGGGGCATGGCACTGAGCGAAACAGATTGTCCAGAAGTTTCCATAACAACTATCATTACCATTCAATTTAAATTAACATGTCCCATACCATGTCTCAAACAGTAATCAAATTATTACAGATAGAAATCTAGGCAAATATTCTGTTCCGACAACTCAGATTTAAACATAGATAATTTATTTGTTGGTTTCTAGGACCTCCTTTCCTAGCTTCAATTTCATCACAGCACAGAGAGCATCCTAGACCTTTCCTAGCCTCAATTTCACAGTGAGCTAGGCATACAAGAAACCTAAACACCTGTCACATACGTTAAAATAAAGTCAATACATAAAATGTAAAGGTGAGTATACAAGTTTGATAATAGTATATAGAGTTTGAATTCGTTTACGCATAACCAGCACGTACACATAGTGAAACGAAGCACGTTAGTTATCGACATAGATCCATCGATACCAATGACTGCGGGTTGACTGCCCAAGGCAGTCGCAATACATGATTACCACCGTAATCCATGCAAGTAAAAGATCCTTAACAACCCCCGAGTGAACGGGTGCTGAGTCCAAACTATAGTACTATCGTTGCTAAGGCAGGTAGACAACATTCCATGTGTAAACATAACAAACAAGCATTCATAAGCCACGTATAACATGCATTAACGGTTAGCGTTCAAATAGTTTGAGTAGTGTGATAGTTGTAGTTGAATATTCGTAACGTATGTAACACCCAAAAGTGCTTAAAGCAAAAAGGGATCGAGTATACTCACAGCGATTAATGGATTGAAGGGAGCGCTTAGCGAGTACGGTTAGCCTGAATAGATTCGATAGTATAGCGATAAGTGAAACGTAAAACAGGAAACAAGTGTGGGGGAGTCGGACAGCTGGTCGATCGGACGGCTGACCGTTCGGCTGACAGACTGCTCGGACGGCTGTTCGGTCGGTTGATAGGCCGATCGGATGGCTGTTCGAGTGGATTGTTTCTTCCTTTGGGAAGGATGTGTTTGTGTATGATGGCTTGACTTTTGAAGTTCTCGTTGTGGCATTTGTAAACATTGAAGTATCTTTGCCTTTCAGGTCGGTCGATCGGATGGCTGTTCGATCGGCCGGCAACCCGATCGGTTAGGCCTTCAAATGATTTTCAAGGTTCAGTCCTTGAGTCAGACAGGTGTTCGATCGGACAGGTATTCGATCGGACAGGTCAACAAGTCAAAGACTTTAAATGAATGCAAAGTGTGATGTAGTGGATCGGACAGTTGGTCGATCTAATATCTCAATTGCTGTTCGATCGGACAACAGGGTGTCACCTGATCGGACGGCTGTTCGATCGGGTGGCACTTCTAGTGCATTGAACATGTTGAAAATCGATCAAGTATTGAAGCATAGTATCTCATGATCCGAAGAGTAATCCGATCGGACAGTAGTTCGATCGAACAACAGTTCGTTTAATACTATTCTTCAAAACAAATTGGTTGTGTGGGACCATGTGCTAGCCGATCGGCTGGCCAGTCGATCGGCTGACTATCCGATCGGCTGGCTGTCCGTTCGGACAACAGTCGGATCGGTCAGCATCCTGACCTGATCAGTCCTTTCGTCTAACACTTGGCTGTTCTGTTTGTTTGTCGTTTCATCGAGGTATTTTGACAGCAAGTAAAAACCATAGGTGCTTCGTCCTTACTTGGTTTCCCGGGTCGGACAGGAATCACCCAAATCCGGTCGGTTGGTCTGTTCGGAACGAAGTTTAACGTTTAACCCGAAGTCGGTTAACCTTGTGGATAGAATCCAGATCTTGAACCGTACAACCACCGAAGTGATTTGTAAACCGGCTCAGGTTCCGTTTCTACCGGTTTGAAGTCATAGGGTGAAAAGAGTTGGGAGAAAGTTGGAAAATCCATCTTCCAATCCTTTTCACCGTGGTTATGTTTAGATCTATTAAAGATCCTTGTTTGTTTATGTGGAAATCGGCTAGATCCAAGTCATTCTTGGTGGATTGAGGCCAAAACATGAAGTTCTTCAAGAACCCATGATGACATCATCCTAGAACACTTGATTCATGATGATTTCACGGTTAAAAGTTAAGATTTGAAAGATAGAAAGGTGTAGGAGTGTGTATAGATCAAGAAAGTACAAGATTTAGGACGAAAACTTACCGGAATCGAGAGAAATCTGAGAAAAGGTGAGTTGAGTGTGCTGGTCGAACAGAGGTTTCCAAAAGTGGTAAAGGATGACAATGGCAGGGGTATTTATAGGATGACAAAACAGGAAAGGGCTGGCCGATCGGCTGCCAGCTCGATCGGACAGCCTGTCCGATCGGACAGCAGTCCATTCGGCTGGCTGTTCGATCGGCTGGGAAGCCTGATCGATCAGTCGCCCCTTTCGAGTGTTTTGCGCGACGATTTCTGATATTTCGATTTCGATTGCGAGCGGTTCGATACGATAGGGTTTCCTAGTCAAATTACTTTCAGTCCCAACTACTTCGTGTCTCGCGTAATCTATTTTCCACCATCTATCATAGTTCAATTGTGATTCGAGTTCGAGTTCGATAGCATTCGAGTTTCGATTGAGTTCGCTTGATTACACAACACAACATAAATAAACATGCACAGGTAACACGTAAGGCACACACACACGTATGAACAACAAGTAAAAATAGGTAGCTCGAGTTGCGATTTGATGTCGATTCGGTTAGCATAGCTTGACTATTAGTTGATTAACTTTATTGCATTGTTACTTCCTATAGTTCACAGTCATAGATCGATTGAATAATGATTAACACACATCGATTATTGCAATTAACAACACTTACTCCACATAATGTATTTAAAAACAAGAAATTTCTACGAGTCAAGTTGCGCGAAATCGGTCGTTGACTTTGACCTTGACCTTGACTTTGACATTGTCTTGTGAAAACACGGGGTGTTACAGGTGATAGTTGATAGAATGACTAAGTCAGCACATTTCCTACCCATCAAGGAGACCTATAGCTCCGACATGTTAGCCCAATTATACGTAGATAAGATTGTAGCTTTACATGGCGTACCTGTGTCTATTATCTCTGACAGAGATACTAGATACACATCACATTTTTGGAAAAGTTTCCAACAATCTCTGGGCACACGCTTAAATTTAAGTACGGCCTACCATCCCCAGACGGACGGCCAGAGTGAACGTACAATTCAAACATTGGAAGACATGCTTCGTGCATGTGTGATTGACTTAGGTGGTAGTTGGGATAACTATCTGCCACTAATCGAATTCTCATATAACAATAGCTACCATACCAGCATTAAGGCTGCGCCTTTCGAGGCCTTATACGGTAGAAAATGCAGAACGCCCGTTTTGTAACACCTCGAAAATTCATGTGCAATGGAATAGTGACACATGTCATGAAAGACAAAACGCGTTGTAAACCCGGTTTAAATAAAGATGTTTTGGCAGGATTGAAAAGTGGCGTCATGTTAATTTTTACCTCTGAACACCTCATTTATAAATCCCAAGACCCAAGTTTTTATATATTAAACGTCTATTATGTCTAAAATCCAGAAATGGGTTGACAATAATAAATTGGAAATGCATGATAGGATCCCACGAAGAAAAGATTGGTAAACCTTCATTTTCGGTACTTGTTTTTGGATTCAAAGCAAACAATTCATTATGGTAGGGTTTAGAACAGTACAAGGCACCTTTTAAAGGTCCCTAATTGATAAAACAATGTCCCAAAGTCGGATATAAGGTTTCCCTTTCGAAACACCAAAGAACAACAACATTTTGGGTTCTGCTAGGTGCTTGCGCACCGTAAGCATACCCCTTGCGGTGCGCAAGGGGTTGCCAGCTCCAACAGATTTTGCTGTTTGCTGTTTGGCGCGTGTGCAGCCCATTTAAACGACTTTCCTCATATATCTTGGCCCCTAAACATGTAGGACACATGTGGGAATGTTGTGGTCAGTACTAGACTAAGTTGTCAACAAATTGTGGTGTCTTGATCACTATATAAGGAGCTCCTAAGTGCAACACTTGATCATTCATTCCTCAACATCTTCTGATCAATTGTGGAGCACAAGAGCATCCTCCAGACCTTCCTAATCATCCATTAGACCTTTGTAAGTTTGCTAATCTTGTTTTAATAATGTTTAGCTTAGTTGTTTAGCTAAAAGTCAAACCATCGTAATTACGGTTTGACTTCAAGATTAGTTAATAATGGCTCAGTCAAATCATGAATCAAAAGTAGATATAAGTAGGTAATTATATGGGTAATAAACCCTTAAAAAGGTTCCCCCTGATTACCACTCCAACCAGGTCAAAAGTCGGGTCAAACTTATATTTAAAAAGTCAACAGGAAGTCTAAAATGCCATTTATGCATGATTAACATTGTAGATCATATACAACCTGTTGGATCATTGTTATAACTTAGTAATAAGTGTAAGAACATGTCTAAACATGTTCAACCCGACAATTTCCTGTTTAGGCCCGGTTCGGAACCGAAAGTCACATAGTTTGACTTTCACTTTGACTTTCAGTTCTGACCCGTTTAGGCATGTTTTAGAAATGCCTCAGAGCTTTAATTGGACTAGGTTACATGTTAGAATAACCCTCTGTGATTATACACCTTGGTTCATTAGTTATCCAATTAATATGCATGTTTCCGTTAGTTGCTCATATGTTGACCGTTATGCCCTTATTAACTTAAAACGTGATTTTTGGAAAAGTAAAAGAGTAGAAACCTTATATTCTGATATATAAACTTGTATGCAAAATTTGACATCAGTTTGACGTGTAGATTAAGAGTTATGCTCATTATCGCAAAATTAATGCTTTATGTTAATAAAACGGCGTAATTAGCGTATAGCTTAGTTAAGCCTACTTTTTGATACCAAATATTTTACCTACTGATGTAATATATTATTTTTGGATTTTTAAAGATTTTTAATTAATTTTAGGCTGAGCATAACTAGTAGTCGTAGGCTTAATCCGGTAATTGTCGGTTTTGCCCTTACGGGCCATAAAATGAGTTTTACATATCTAAACGACTCCAAACCTTTTGCTACTGATCACATATGATAAATAAATTATTTTAAGCCTTCTGGAAATATAAAATATCAGATTTAAGTATCGGACCCGGAAATGGCATTTAATCGTCTTATTTAGCGTTTTTAACGCATAGTATGTATTAAAATCATATTGAACATAACCGGGTTGATACCTACTGATATAGGAGGCAAATTATAATATTTTAACAGTAAGCAAAGGTTGATAAACTCAGACTTCAGTTTTGAGCTTTTTCGGCTTATGTGAAATTACCAAAATACCCCTACGGGGCATAGTTGGTTAAAAATGATCAATTTCACATACATGCTTTAACCTACTGATATAACTTCGCAAATTGAGTATATTTGCTGATTACATCAGATCTGTGACTCAGGTTGTTACTTAAACTCTTTTATAAACTTTTAAATGACCAAACTACCCCTACGGGGCCTAGTTTGTGTTTAAACACGTTTCGGGCATAATGAAAGACATCTTACTGATGTCACAATATATTTGAGACATAATTAACTTAGGAAACCTGTATATAGCTCTCATGAATACCCGTCACGCTTATTACGCGTACGGTTCGGTTTATGTAACAAGTTTACATAAATTAGCCGAAACGGGTCAAACCTTATCGGTTTTATCTCAAAATCCAGAATGTGAATAATAAACCCATATTAAACAAGTCTCTGAACTTGTCAAGTCTGAATCACATTCTATCCGGTCTTCGCTTAAGCGTGCGTACGAACCGTATCTTTGAAACTAGCCGGTCTAAGCTTAAGCTTAATTAAAGACCCGTTAGGATTCTAATAGGTTATTATAAAACCTTCGTTCCAGATTAGGAGTACCAGTAAAAGCTACGTGCATTTGCTTATTGTGATTTATACATTGCTCAGGTAAATACTTTTAACTTATTTTCCCTATACGGGCTTGGGTTACGGTATATAGCATACCGCTTGATCGAGCATCAAATCTCCACAGTTGAGTGGGTAGTTGACTAATTTGATCGGCTCGTTTAAACAGTCTTGATTACTTAAAGCCTTTGGGGGGTTAATGACCATGTCCCGGATATCCTTGGCATCATCTTACGAGATGGCCACGACCTGAGCACGGGGTGTAGGCGTACACCTGTCAGTGTATAACTCTATGATGTGGTGTGTCAATTGATCTTTAACCCGGACAAGATCCGGGCTACTGAACACACAAGTAACATGTAATTCGTTCACAAGATTATCATATTAAATAATTCTCCCAAGTTAAATAAAATGTTTATGCCACGTGCATCCAAACCAATTTTCAATCATTTTCCAAAATGAGTCAGTTGATTGTATTTACCAGTGTAAACTGACGTATTTTTCCAAAAAGACTGAATGCAGGTACTAAACGAAATTGGCTGGATTGTCTCCTTAGCATCAATAAAAGTCTCGCAAGCTTAGGATGCCTGAAGTCTGTTGAACTATTGTTTCTATTTTATTTCGATCCGTTCTGTGGATAAACATCTGAACATTGTGATACTTGATATTACAATAATTTATTCGGTTGTATTATATCTTTAAAATTTGCTTCCGCTGTGCATATTAAATATTGTGTTGTTTGACTATTACGTTGCCAACCACGTCACGATACTCCCCCACCGGGCCCACCGGTGACACGTGGAAATCGGGGTGTGACAGGTTGGTATCAGAGCCAACACTGAGTGAATTAAACACTAGCCTTTTGTGTTTAATCTCAGTTACACAATTTCACATATCTAAACCTTCGAGTCTAGACATATAACATAGGACAAATTCCACCTTTTCGGTTTTTGTTTTGTCCTTTAAATTTTATATTTGTTATTGTTATCTTATGCTATATTGACAGGATTAACAAGATGCCTCCAAGATTTTTCCGTAGAAGAGGACGAGGAAAGGGGCCGATCACCGCCCCCAATGACAATGAGGCGGGACCTTCAAATGTTCGAGCTCCGTCTACCACGGAGAGTGACGATCCACGCCAAAACAGAAGAAACCTATTTGAGCCGGCTAGACGGTCGGTTTCTCATAGCTCGACACCTCCGGTCCAAAACCCTTATGGACCACAGCCAGATTATGAGCCCAACAATCCGCAGCCCTCCTACATACCACTACAGCGATCTCTATCGCATCATTCGTTTGGTGACCCCACACCCATCTTCCGAGGCCAATTTAATCCGGCCAATTACTTACCAGATACCTCCCAGGCCTATTATTCGGACTCAATCGCAGCCGCCTAGGTTCTCTCCACCTGAGCATGAAGAACTCCTTCAGAGGTTGAATCAAGTTGAACGGGTAGTTCACGAGGACCGCAGGGAGAGACAGACTTTCTTCCAAGGATTAGTAGGATTGATCAAAGGGAAGAACAAGAAGGATCATTGAATCCTCCCAATTTCTGTATAAGCCCTTGCGTGGGTGTATTTGGTTGTTAAGCCCCTACGTGGGTATTTATGTTTGTTTGTTTGCTTTGAGCCCCTGCGAGGGCCTATTTTCAATAAACCCCTACGAGGGTATGTTATTGTATAAGTCCCTGCGTGGACTATTATGTTTAAGTCCCAGCGTGGACTATTATTCTGGTTTGACCCCTGCGTGGGTAATAGTTTGTTTGAAAAGACCCGTTTAGGGCAACATGTAACCTATGTATAATTAATGGAATGTTTGTTTTATGAATTTCATGTTTGCCATTTTGTGCACAAATAATTTATAAATGAAATAAATAAATTAAAATCATTCCTTTTGAAATAATCTGCCTATGTAATTATTAATTAAGGATCTTAGAGTGTGAAACCTAGCCTAGGGTCAATTATAAGACCGGGCCAAGATGGTAAGACCTGTTTAAAAGATTCAAATCCCTGTTAACATCTTAAAACATGTTAACAGTCCTGGCAGATGTGATTCGTTAAAATCACATGTCATTTTTATATGAATAAGGATTCTTTAGAAGATTCCTAACCCAATTTAATGATCTCTGAATCATGGGTTAAGATCATCAATTAAGATGATCATATTTTTACCATACGTGGGTAATATAATGCCTACGGGCCTTGCTCATTTCTACATGAGCCAAAAAGACAGTGGTAGCTATGACTCCCTGTCAAATAAAGGTAATAAACTAGGTTCAAACCTCAAATGCTTTGATTCTCTGAAATCCTAGCATATAATTTATAACTGTCCATGTGACTAGGCCTTTGGTGCCACGAATAAAACCTTTATTGTTTTATAATTAGGATAAATTATTATAGAAATCCTAAATAAATTTGATTAATAAATTAACCAAATATGGTCTCTGTTTACCATGGTTAATGAATTACCCTAAGGGGGCAATTCCATAATAAACTCCCAAATAAACTATTGTCCTTGTTTTCTGCAACAGTTCAATTAATATGGCTAACTCGGACGAGGGTAATAGTCATCCAGCGGAGGTTAATAATGACGCCCGAGTTAATCTAACGGGTGCGGAATTAAAAGCGATCATAGACGGCGCTGTTACACAGGCTTTGCAAAGGCAGTATGAAGAGTACAGTGGGACTCGTAGTAGGACCCAATCTACACAGCCTTCAAAGCCACCGTCCAATAATGACGACCCAAAGAAAAACAATGATCGACGCTCCTCGAACCACAGTGCTCCATCTCAGCAGGTTATACGTAATCAAGGGCCCCGTGACAAGGGTTGCTCGTATAAATATTTTGTTTCTTGCAAGCCCCGGGATTTCACTGGGGAGAAGGGAGCCATTGACTGTATGACATGGCTGGATGAGATGGATACGGTTGTAGACATCAGCGGATGTGCTGAGAGAGACATGGTCAAGTTTGTGTCGCAGTCTTTTAAGGGTGAAGCGTTAGCATGGTGGAGATCTCTGATTGAGGCCACCGGAAAAATCCCATTGTATAATATGTCGTGGGATCAATTTGTTGCCCTCATCAAGGAAAATTTCTGCCCTCAGCATGGGGTAGAGAAGATAGAGTCTGATTTTCTATCCTTGGTGATGACAAACCTCGACTGTCAAGCTTACCTAACGAGCTTCAACACTATGTCTCGGTTGGTTCCATACCTGGTAACCCCGGAACCAAAACGGATAGCTCGTTTTATCGGTGGTTTAGCCCCCAAGATCAAGGCAAGCGTAAAAGCTTCTCGGCCAGCGACTTTTAGATCAGTAGCTGACATTTCCTTATCCCTCACTCTGGATGCGGTCAGGCAGAGATCGCTGAGGAATAAGGAGGCTGAGAAGAGGAAGCGTGAAGATGATGGTTCACGAAGGTCGAGCAAGAAACACTGTGGGAACGGTGACAACAAGAAAGGATCTGACTCAAGGAAAGAGGGGCATAATTCTGGTGAGAAGCCCAAATGCAAGATATGCAAGAAGCAGCACTATGGAAAGTGCAGACTTGAGTCAAACTCACAGACTCAGTCAAAAACCTATGCGTGTGGTATTTGCAAGTCCACGGATCACAAAACCTTGGATTGCAAGAAGATAAAGGACGCAACGTGCTACCGTTGCAATGAAAAGGGCCACATTAAAACCAACTGCCCTAAGTACAACAAGAAGCCTGAAGAGGCTAAGAAGACTAATGCTAGAGTCTTCAGAATGGACGCCAAAGAAGCAGTTCTAGACGACAACGTTATTACAGGTACCTTCCTTGTAAATGACGTCTATGCTAGAGTACTATTTGATTCAGGCGCTGATAAGTCTTTCGTAGATCATAAATTTTGTGAATTGCTGAAATTACCTGTCAAAGCCTTAAAAGTGAATTATGAAGTAGAGTTAGCAGATGGAACCACAGAAACCGTCTCAACTGTGTTAGATGGATGTGTTATATCCATTAAGAACCATTCTTTTCCTCTGTCTCTACTTCCGTTTAAGTTGGCCGGTTTTGACATAGTTCTGGGTATGGACTGGTTATCTCATAATCAGGCCCAAATTGTTTGTAACATGAAGCAAGTAGTGATAAAGACTCCGTCTGGTGAATCACTTACCATTCGAGGAGATACCCAGTATGGGCTACCTGAGCAAGCGACTATGCTCAAGGCTTCAAAATGTTTAAAGAGGGGTTGTGTCATCTACATGGCACAAGTGATTATTGATGAGCCTAAACCGAAGATAGAAGACATCCCTGTCATCTCTGAATTTCCAGAAGTTTTTCCGGAAGAACTACCTGGTTTGCCACCAGATAGGCAAGTAGAATTCAGGATTGATATCATCCCCGGAGCAGCACCAGTTGCCAGAGCACCTTATAGGTTGGCGCCCACAGAGATGAAAGAATTAAGGACACAGCTAGACGAATTGCTAGCCAAGGGTTTCATTAAACCTAGTTCATCTCCTTGGGGAGCGCCAGTCCTGTTTGTAAAGAAGAAGGATGGATCGATGCGTCTGTGCATCGACTATCGTGAGCTTAATAAGGTCACGATCAAGAATAGGTATCCTTTGCCTAGGATCGACGATCTGTTCGATCAGTTACAAGGGGCCAGTTATTTCTCAAAGATTGATTTGAGGTCAGGCTACCATCAACTGAAGGTTAGAGAGGAAGACGTGCATAAAACTGCTTTTAGGACTCGTTATGGTCATTACGAGTTCCTAGTGATGCCTTTTGGGCTCACTAATGCACCGGCCGCGTTCATGGATTTCATGAATCGCGTTTGCAAGCCATACTTAGATAAATTTGTCATCGTTTTCATAGACGACATTCTTATCTATTCGAAGAACCAAGCCAATCATGAGAAGCATCTTCGCTGTATTCTCAAACTCCTGCATCAGGAGAAGCTCTATGCCAAATTCTCTAAATGTGAATTTTGGCTTCGTGAAGTCTAATTTCTTGGACATGTGGTCAGTGAGCGTGGTATCCAGGTGGATCCCGCTAAAGTTGAAGCTGTCATGAATTGGCAAGAGCCAAAGACGCCTACGGAGATTCGTAGCTTCCTGGGATTGGCAGGATATTACAGGCGTTTCATTGAGAATTTTTCAAGGATTGTTGCACCCCTAACTTCCTTGACCAAGAAGAAAGTAAAGTTCGTTTGGGGCCCTAAGCAGCAAGAGTCCTTTGATGTTTTGAAACAGAAGCTGAGCAACGCTCCTGTGCTGACATTACCTGAAGGCACTGAAGAATTCGTAGTTTACTGCGATGCTTCACACACCGGCATGGGGTGTGTGCTTATGCAAAAAGGCAAGGTTATTGCCTATGCATCACGACAGTTAAAGGTGCACGAAAAGAATTACACCACCCATGACTTGGAATTGGGTGCCGTTGTGTTCGCACTAAAACTGTGGAGGCATTATCTTTATGGAATCAAGTTTGTGATCTATTCTGATCACAAGAGCCTCCAGCATCTGTTTAATCAGAAAGAATTAAACATGAGGCAACGCCGTTGGATGGAGACCTTGAATGATTATGATTGTGAAATCAAGTACCATCCCGGCAAGGCGAATGTAGTCGCTGATGCCTTGAGTCGAAAGGAAAGGATGAAACCTATCCGAATCAATGCCAAGCGCATGGAGATAAAGAATAATTTGATGGAAAGGTTGTTAGCTGCACAGAAGGAAGCTGTGTTGGAAGCTAACTATCCTAATGAAAAGTTAGGAGTAACTGAGGAGCAGTTAACTCTTAGCAAGGACGGAATTTTAAGATTGAATGGACGAATATGGGTTCCAATTTATGGGGGACTTCGTGATGTTATCCTCCAGGAAGCCCACAGTTCCAAATACTCCGTTCATCCTGGAGCTGATAAGATGTACCAGGATCTAAAGGCAAATTATTGGTGGATAGGCTTAAAAAAGTCTGTAGCCGCCCATGTAGCAAAATGCTTGACATGTGCGCAAGTCAAAGCCGAGCATCAGAAACCATCAGGTTTGCTACAACAGCCTGAACTTCCTACTTGGAAGTGGGAAAAGGTAACTATGGATTTTATTACCAAGTTACCCAAGACGAGGAAAGGAAATGATACAATATGGGTTATAGTTGATAGACTGACTAAGTCAGCACATTTCTTACCCATCAAGGAGACTTATAGCTTCGACATGTTAGCCCAGTTATACGTTGATAAGATTGTAGCCTTACATGGCATACCTGTGTCTATTATCTCTGACAGAGATACTAGATACACGTCACACTTTTGGAAGAGTTTCCAACAATCTTTGGGCACATGTTTGAATTTTAGTACGGCTTATCATCCTCAGACTGACGGTCAAAGTGAGCGTACTATTCAAACGTTGGAAGACATGCTACGTGCATGTGCGATCGATTTGGGAGGGAGTTGGGATAAGAACCTACCATTAATCGAATTCTCCTACAACAATAGCTACCATACCAGCATTAAGGCTGCGCCTTTTGAGGCATTATACGGTAGAAAGTGTAGATCGCCTATTTGCTGGGCGGAAGTTGGAGATGTCCAGTTATCAGGACCAGAGATCGTGTTCGAAATGACGGACAAGATTGTCCAGATTCGTGACCGTCTCAAAGCTGCCCGGGATAGGCAGAAGAGTTACGCTGATCCTAAGCGTAAGGATTTTCACTTCGAAGTAGGTGACAAAGTCCTACTTAAAGTGTCACCCTGGAAAGGAGTGATGCGGTTTGGTAAGAAAGGCAAGCTAAGCCCGAGATACATAGGACCTTTCGAGGTTATCGAACGTGTCGGGTCAGTTGCCTATAAGTTAAACTTACCGGAAGAGCTCAGTGGAATTCACAATGTGTTCCACATCTGCAATCTGAAGAAGTGTTTCGCTGATGAATCACTGGTAATGCCCCATACAGATGTGCATATAGACGAGAGCTTAAAATTTGTTGAAAAACCTTTGTCGATTGAAGATCGACGGGTAAAGAAGCTTCGAAGGAAGCATGTACCTATTGTAAAGGTCAAATGGGATGCCCGTAGAGGACCCGAATACACGTGGGAGGTTGAATCCACGATGAAAGAAAAGTACCCTTACTTATTTCAGTAAATCTCGGGTCGAGATTTATTTTAAGGGGGTGAGGATGTAACACCTCGAAAATTTGTGTGCAATGGAATAACGACACATGTCATGAAAGACAAAACGCGTTGTAAACCCGGTTTAAATAAAGATGTTTTGGCAGGATTGAAAAATGGCGTCATGTTAATTTTTACCTCTGAACACCTCATTTATAAATCCCAAGACCCAAGTTTTTATATATTAAACGTCTATTATGTCTAAAATCCAGAAATGGGTTGACAATAATAAATTGGAAATGCATGATAGGATCCCACGAAGAAAAGATTGGTAAACCTTCATTTTCGGTACTTGTTTTTGGATTCAAAGCAAACAATTCATTATGGTAGGGTTTAGAACAGTACAAGGCACCTTTTAAAGGTCCCTAATTGATAAAACAATGTCCCAAAGTCGGATATAAGGTTGCCCTTTCGAAACACCAAAGAACAACAACATTTTGGGTTCTGCTAGGTGCTTGCGCGCCGTAAGCATACCCCTTGCGGTGCGCAAGGGGTTGCCAGCTCCAACAGATTTTGCTGTTTGCTGTTTGGTGCGTGTGCAGCCCATTTAAACGACTTTCCTCATATATCTTGGCCCCTAAACATGTAGGACACATGTGGGAATGTTGTGGTCAGTACTAGACTAAGTTGTCAACAAATTGTGGTGTCTTGATCACTATATAAGGAGCTCCTAAGTGCAACACTTGATCATTCATTCCTCAACATCTTCTGATCAATTGTGGAGCACAAGAGCATTCTCCAGACCTTCCTAATCATCCATTAGACCTTTGTAAGTCTGCTAATCTTGTTTTAATAATGTTTAGCTTAGTTGTTTAGCTAAAAGTCAAACCATCGTAATTACGGTTTGACTTCAAGATTAGTTAATAATGGCTCAGTCAAATCACGAATCAAAAGTAGATATAAGTAGGTAATTATATGGGTAATAAACCCTTAAAAGGGTTCCCCCTGATTACCACTCTAACCAGGTCAAAAGTCGGGTCAAACTTATATTTAAAAAGTCAACAGGAAGTCTAAAATGCCATTTATGCATGATTAACATTGTAGATCATATACAACCTGTTGGATCATTGTTATAACTTAGTAATAAGTGTAAGAACATGTCTAAACATGTTCAACCTGACAATTTCCTGTTTAGACCCGGTTCGGAACCGAAAGTCACATAGTTTGACTTTCACTTTGACTTTCAGTTCTGACCCGTTTAGGCATGTTTTAGAATTACCTCAGAGCTTTAATTGGACTAGGTTACATGTTAGAATAACCCTCTGTGATTATACACCTTGGTTCATTAGTTATCCAATTAATATGCATGTTTCCGTTAGTTGCTCATATGTTGACCGTTATGCCCTTATTAACTTAAAACGTGATTTTTGGAAAAGTAAAAGAGTAGAAACCTTATATTCTGATATATAAACTTGTATGCAAAATTTGACATCAGTTTGACATGTAGATTAAGAGTTATCCTCATTATCGCAAAATTAATGCTTTATGTTAATAAAACGGCGTAATTAGCGTATAGCCTAGTTAAGCCTACTTTTTGATACCAAATATTTTACCCACTGATGTAATATATTATTTTGGGATTTTTAAAGATTTTTAATTAATTTTAGGCTGAGCATAACTAGTAGTCGTAGGCTTAATCCGGTAATTGTCGGTTTTGCCCTTACGGGCCATAAAATGAGTTTTACATATCTAAACGACTCCAAACCTTTTGCTACTGATCACATATGATAAATAAATTATTTTAAGCCTTCTGGAAATATAAAAATATCAGATTTAAGTATCGGACCCGGAAATGGCCTTTAATCGTCTTATTTAGCGTTTTTAACGCATAGTATGTATTAAAATCATATTGAACATAACCGGGTTGCTACCTACTGATATAGGAGGAAAATTATAATATTTTAACAGTAAGCAAAGGTTGATAAACTCAGACTTCAGTTTTGAGCTTTTTCGGCTTATGTGAAATTACCAAAATACCCCTACGGGGCATAGTTGTTTAAAAATGATAAATTTCACATACATGCTTTAACCTACTGATATAACTTATCAAATTGAGTATATTTTCTGATTACATCAGACCTGTGACTCAGGTTGTTACTTAAACTCTTTTATAAACTTTTAAATGACCAAACTACCCCTACGGGGCCTAGTTTGTGTTTAAACACGTTTCGGGCATAATGAAAGACATCTTACTGATTTCACAATATATTTGAGACATAATTAAGTTAGGAAACCTGTATATAGCTCTCATGAATACCCGTCACGCTTATTACGCGTACGGTTCGGTTTATGTAACAAGTTTACATAAATTAGCCGAAACGGGTCAAACCTTATCGGTTTTATCTCAAAATCCCGAATGTGAATAATAAACCCATATTAAACAAGTCTCTGAACTTGTCGGGTCTGAATCACATTCTATCCGGTCTTCGCTTAATCGTGCGTACGAACCGTATCTTTGAAACTAGCCGGTCTAAGCTTAAGCTTAATTAAAGACCCGTTAGGATTCTAATAGGTTATTATAAAACCTTCGTTCCAGATTAGGAGTACCAGTAAAAGCTACGTGCATTTGCTTATTGTGATTTATACATTGCTCAGGTAAATACTTTTAACTTATTTTCCCTATACGGGCTTGGGATACGGTATATAGCATACCGCTTGATCGAGCATCTAATCTCCACAGTTGAGTGGGTAGTTGACTAATTTGATCGGCTCGTTTAAACAGTCTTGATTACTTAAAGCCTTTGGGGGGTTAATGACCATGTCCCGGATATCCTTGGCATCATCTTACGAGATGGCCACGACCTGAGCACGGGGTGTAGGCGTACACCTGTCAAGGTATAACTCTATGATGTGGTGTGTCAATTGATCTTTAACCCGGACAAGATCCGGGCTACTGAACGCACAACTAACATGTAATTTGTTCACAAGATTATCATATTAAATAATTCTCCCAAGTTAAATAAAATGTTTATGCCACGTGCATCCAAACCAATTTTCAATCATTTTCCAAAATGAGTCAGTTGATTGTATTTACCAGTGTAAACTGACGTATTTTCCCAAAAAGACTGAATGCAGGTACTAAACGAAATTGGCTGGATTGTCTCCTTAGCATCAATAAAAGTCTCGCAAACTTAGGATGCCTGAAGTCTGTTGAACTATTGTTTCTATTTTATTTCGATCCGTTCTGTGGATAAACATCCGAACATTGTGATACTTGATATTACAATAATTTATTCGGTTGTATTATATCTTTAAAATTTGCTTCCGCTATGCATATTAAATATTGTGTTGTTTGACTATTACGTTGCCAACCACGTCACGATACTCCCCCACCGGTGACACGTGGAAATCAGGGTGTGACACGTTTGTTGGGCGGAAGTTGGAGATGTCCAACTGTCAGGACCGGAAATAGTCTTTGAAACGACGGACAAGATTGTCCAGATTCGTGACCGACTGAAAGCTGCCAGGGATAGGCAGAAAAGCTACGCAGACTTAAAGCGTAAACCTTTTAACTTCGAGGTAGGTGACAAGGTGTTGCTTAAAGTATCACCCTGGAAGGGAGTGATGCGATTTGGTAAGAAAGGCAAGTTGAGCCCGAGATACATAGGACCTTTCGAGGTCATCGAACGTGTCGGATCAGTTGCCTATAAGTTAAATTTACCTGAAGAGCTCAATGGTATTCACAATGTATTCCACATCTGCAATCTGAAGAAGTGTTTCGCTGATGAATCACTAGTCATACCACATACAGATGTGCACATAGAAGAGAGCTTGAAGTTTGTTGAAAAACCTGTGTCGATCGAGGATCGACAGGTTAAGAAGCTCCGTAGGAAGCATGTGCCTATTGTAAAGGTAAAATGGGATGCCCGTAAAGGTCCCGAGTACACGTGGGAGGTAGAGTCCACAATGAAAGAAAAGTACCCTTATTTATTTCAGTAAATCTCGAGGTCGAGATTTCTTTTAAGGGAGTGAGGATGTAACACCTCGAAAATTCACGTCCTATAATGTATTGACACGTGTCATAAGCTTGAACGTGTGAAAGAATGTTCTAGAAGGACTAAAGTTGACAAACATGGAAAGTATATGAATATAAGGGTTCAAAATGTCAACAAGGGATAAATATACTTTACCGTGACCCTACATGATGCTCATACCCTTAAACGAATAAATCATGGATCATGCAAAGCTAATTGTGAAAGAAAGTGAGAGATTACAAACTATAGGGGTTAAATGTGTCAACATGTTTAAAGTATACCTCTGAGTGACCTTTTAGCAAACTCGAAGCTTTGTAACGATTAATTATGCTCACTAGAATGCACGATAAAAATTTCATAAAGTTTCGTTATCGTATGAGAAAGTTATGATCAAATTCGTATACGAGGAGTTAAAGCGTCAACGTTGAAAATTATGACTTTTCGGGTAACATGAAGTGACCAAGAACTTAACAAAGTGGGTATAAGTCATGAACCCCTTATAAGTCAAGTTGAGGGGCTCAAATTGCAAGAAGTAAAGCTTGGATGACCTTTCGAAGGGCCAAGAGACAAGATGCAACAACTTGAAAAATGTGAAACCTGAATACAAGGCTCAGGCGGGCCGCGTAAGCATTAACAGAAGCTTACGCGGGCCGCGTCCGATCCCCAGTTACAGAAAAGTTGGACAACAGCCTGTTTTCACGCTATAACCGACTTTAAATAGATATTTCACTCCATGGCCGACCCCTAAATAATTCCTAGGACCTAGGGGACATCTGTGGATGATCCATGGCCATTGCTAGGCTTGTGTGTCAATGATCTAAGTGAGATTAAACACTATATAAAGGCCCTTATGTTGCAACAATTGATCACACCTTCCATCTGCATTTGTGGAGCATCTCTGGAGCTCAAGAGCCTTCTCTAAGCATCTCTGGTCGTGCATTGGACTTGGGTAAGCACCCTTGACCTTCCTTAATTGAGTTTTTACTTAGTTTTAGCTTAAAAGTCAAACCTTCGTAATTACCGTTTGACTTAGCGATTAATCATTAATGGTCCAGTGATTAGTCGAATTGAAAGTAGTTATAAGTTGGTAATTATGTGGGCATTAAACCCTTAAAAGGGCACCCTCTGATTCCCACTCTAACTAGACCATTTGTCGGGTCAAAGTTGACTAGAAAAAGTCAACAGAATGCTAATTATCAAATTAACATGTAATTAGCAATGCAGAAGGCGTGTAACCTATTTTATCACTCATATAACTTGGTAATAAGTATAATAACTGGTCTAAGCTTGTTTGATCCGACAATTTTCTGTTTAGACCCGGTTCGGAACCGAAAGTCGCAAAACTTTGACTTTTGCTTTGACTTCAGTTCTGACCCAATTTAGTATGATTTGGAATTGCCTTAGAGCTTCCTTAGGACCAGGTTACATGCTAGTATAACCCTCTGTGATTATACACCTTGGTTCATTAGTTATCCAATTAATATGCATGATTCCGTTAATTGCCTATATGTTGACCATTATGCCCTTTTCACCTTAAAACGTGATTTTTAAAATTGTAAAATAGTAGAAACCTTAGTTACTGATTTATAAACTTGCACCCAAAATTTGACATCAGTTTGAGGTGTAGATTGAGAGTTATGCTCATTAGCGTAATTAGAAAGCTTTTTAGCGATTAAACAACATAATTAGCATATAGCCTGTTTAAACCCACTTTTTGATATCAAACTTGTTACCCACTGATGCAATATAATATTTTGGTATTTTTGAATATTTTTAATTAATTTTAGGCTGAGCATAACTTGAGTCATAAGCTTGATTCGGTAATTGTCGGTTTTGCCCTTTTGGGCTATAAAATGAGTTTTACATATCTTTTTGACCCCAAACCTTTTGCTACTGATTTTATATGATAAATACATTATTTTAAACATTCTGGAATAATAAAAATATTAGTTTTCTATATAAAACCCGGAAATGGCTTCTAATCGCCTTTTTAAGCGTTTTTAACGCATAGTATGTACTAGAACTATTTTAAGCATACAAGGGTTGATACCCACTGATATTTTAGGTAAATTATAATATTTTAACAGTAAGCAAAAGTTGTTTAACTCAGACTTCAGTTTTGAGCTTTTCGGCTTATGTGAAATTACCAAAATGCCCCTACGGTGCATAGTTTGGTTATAATTGATAAATTTCACATATATGCATTACCCTACTGTTATAACTTAGTAAATTAAGTATTTTTTCTGATTATATCAGACCTGTAACTCAGGTTAATACTTAAACTCTTTTATAACCTTGTAAATGACCAAAATACCCCTACGGGGCATAGTTTGCATTTAAATTCGTTTCGGGCATAATAAAAGATATCTTACTGATGTCACAACATATTTGAGGCATATTAACTTAGGAAAACTATAAATGACTCTCATGATTACCCGTTACGCTTCTTGCGCGTTCGGTTCGGTTTATGTAACTAGTTTGCATAAATTAGCCGAAACGGGTCAAACCTTATAGGTTTTATCTCAAAATCCAGAATGTGGCTAGATTACCCATATAATACAAGTCTTCAAAACTTGTCGGGTCTAAACCACATTCTACTCCGGTCTTCGCCTAATCGCGCGTTCGAATCGTATCTTTCTTTAATACTAACCGGTCTAAGCTTAAGCTTAACTAAAGACCGTTAGGATTCTAATAGGTTATTATAAACCTTCGTTCCAGAATAGGAGCCAAGTAAAAGCTATCTGTACTTGCTGATTTGATACGGCTGGAATTGAATATTATATTTAGCTCATGTAAATACTTTTAAATTATTTTCCCTTATACGGGCTTGGGGTACGGTATATAAAATACCGCTTGGTCGGGCATTCGACCTTAATCGTTTGGTGGTTAAGTATTATCGAGATGACCCGTTTAAAATATGTTTTGTTTGCTTAACGCCTTTGGGGGGTTAATGACCATGTCCCGGATATCCTTGGCATCTTTTTACGAAATGGCCACGTCCTAAGCGCGGGGTGTAGGCGTACACCCGTCAGTGCCAAAATAAATAATGTGGTGTGTCTATTGATCTTTAACCCGGCACGATCCGGGCTACTGAACGCATAAGGAACATGTAATCCTTTTACAAGTTTATATATTTAAATGATTATCCCAAGTTATAAAAAGTTTGTGCCACGTGCATTCAAATCAATTTTAACCATTTTTAAAATGAGTCAGTTAAATTGTATTTACCAGTGTAAACTGACGTATTTTCCCAAAAAGGTTAAGTGCAGGTACTATGCGAACTAGGCTGGCTTTCTCCTAGCGTCCGCAATAAGTCTCGCAAGCTTGGATGTCAAAACTGTTGAACAATGTTTCCTATTTATATTTTTATCCACCTGTGGATTACTTTCAACTGTTTGTGATACATGATATTACAATTTTATTCGGTTGAAATATATCTTTCTTTTGCTTCCGCTGTGCATTTAAATATTGTGTTGTTTGACTGTAATGTTGCCAACCACGTCACGATACTCCCCCACCGGGCCCACCGGTCAAACGTGGAAATATTGGGGTGTGACAATATGCCCTGGACATGCGGGAACCAAGGAGACCTAAGTACTGAAATGGTGGATAAGCAGATTTTCGGTATAGATATAGATATAGATAACAATCACCAATGAAATTCCATATTTGAGCGTTTGATAAGAACAACATGCATGTCTTTATTAGAAAGGGCTTTGAGTTTGATATAAACAACAAACACCTAAGATATTTCAATTTGGGTCGTTTTGAATCAAAGTATTTGAAACTTCAAATGCGTTGATGGTTTAGATTGTGATAGAACCAAAGCATCTGAAACCTTTAGTGCATTGATAATCTTGATCCAGAAGACGAGTGAATATCAGACACATTTGTATGTTTCACGTACTATATGTTATTATATATCCTTTAAATGAAATAATCAACAATATTATTATGGGTGAAATTCTGAGCCCATATCCTGACATTGTATCTTGATTTTATGATAGCTGTTTATGATTAGGATACCGAACCAGGATATTGGTAACATCCTGAGGCAGTATCCTGGCTATTACTAACAATTTGCTTGTAGGCTGTGGCTGCAGGATTACAACGTTTACAAGGACTAGTTCTCCTGAAGACTCACTCAATATTGTTGGAAGAAAGACGTTGAAGCCGGGAGAATAGGTCTACAATGGTCATGAAGGAATATCCAAAAGTATCCCGAGATTATAGGATAGTTTGTTTACTTGTATTACTATAAATAGGGAATGCTAGATCGTAGGAACACACACACTTTCGAGCTCTCTTACTCATACACTCTCTTTTCTAGCAGGGATTACACTCTAACACCCACAACTCACAATCATTGTAACACTTAGAATCGATCTGAGCATTATCCTATAACTGTATCCTGGTTATTCAAAGCAATAAGAAGAACAAGGCAGCCGACGATTGTCAGCTCCTAAGGTTTTATGCCGGAGATCTAGATTGATCAAGGGCTTTCCTTGTATATCCTGTGTCAACCTTTACTTTTATTGCTCAATTGTTTGATTATTGGTATAGCTTAATATCCTCGAGCTATATCTTGAGACTGTTTGCTTTTACAATCAACTTTACATATTTTTGCAAACACCAATAACACACTACCTCACAAACTAATTTGATCAGTTAATTGCTTCGGTAATTTTTGACCAAAACAATTTGGCACCCACCGTGGGGCAAGTGGTGTTATTTTTACTAAAAGCTTTGCTAAAATCATTACTTGGTTTTCTATTTTCAAAACTTTTTACACAATTGTTTCCAATGGCCTCTCAATCAAACATGAGCTCTTCTTCGATGCCTACTTCAACCTCTACTACAACTGGTTCAGTGTTTCCTCCACCTCCACAAGTTCAAGCTCCTCCAAGGAGAAGTGAAAGCCAAATACCCCGAGACACTCCTGCTGCTCAGAATGTCTAAAGATATGGTGTTCCAGGGAGAACTCCTATTATGGCTTCTAATGATGAAATTTTGTCTTTGTTTGGTAATATATAGGATCAAATGAAGAAACAACAGGAAACTAACCAGCTCATAATGAAGAAAATACAACTCTTGAAGTCCAACTCCAAGAGACCTGCTGAGGATACTGTTACCCCCTTGCAGCCCAGGATGTTGAACTTTAGTTCAACAATATATACTTAGGATAATCAGGGCAATACCATACCAAGCCGTTCCTAGAGCAATGCTCCGGAGATACCCTCAACGGCCAGGATGTCGACTGTGAGGGATCCAGGATATGATCCAGGATATGGCCAGAATCGCCAAGCCGGTAACATGTCCATTAACACTAATATTCTTGCTACTAATAACTTTGAATCTTCACAGGATACAGGTGCAACATCGACATTATCCAGAGAACTCCAGAAACTGAAGGATATGATATTAAGTGTGCCTAGGGTAGTGCAACCTATACCGAAAGTATCCCAGGATAGTCATAGGATATCTCGGTTCGCTTATCCTATTTGTGATGCTGAAATCCCGAAGAGATTCCAGACTCCCAACATGAAGCTTTATGATGGGACGACGGATCCTGAAGAGCATGTTGCCCAGTATAGGGAGAGGATGGAGATAAATCATGTCCCACCGGATCTTAATGAAGCATGCCTATGCAAAGGCTTCGATTCCACCTTAACAGGATCAACCTTGAAATAGCTTTTAAACGTTCCACATCATTCAATACATCCTTTGCTCATTTAGTTAATTTGTTTAACAGTATATTTTCTTGTAGCAGGAGCTTTGAAAAACTAATAAGTGGCCTTTACAGGATAACACAGGGACCTCAAGAATCCCTAACGGATTATGTCAACAAATTCAGTAGGGAATCCCTAGATATCCCGAACCTTGATGTTGCTACAACAGTACAAGCGTTCAAGATGGGATTACAGAAGGATTCCCAATTTTATCAGGATCTTGTGATGAACCCTTGCAGGAACTTAGACGAAGCTCAGAATAGGGCCTTGAGATACATACGCCTCGAGGATGACAAGAAGATGCAAGAGAGGATGAATGCGTCCTCAACATATGAGTCAACAAACAGGAAGTCGGAATCTTCATATATACCATACCGCTCTAAGCCGTATGGCAAAAATGACAACAAAAGAGTGAACGTTGTTAAAGATGAGGATGGAAAAGAATATCCTGAACTATCAGAATATTGTTTTTTGGTTAATATTTCTGAACTAATGTATGCCATGCAGGGTGTAGGAGATAAAGCAAGATGGCCAAGAAAGAATCAACAAAAGGCTGATTGGAAGGATAAGTCTAAATGGTGTGCCTTCCACGAAGACTTTGGGCACGTAACATAGGATTGCATAGCTGTCACACCCCGATATTTCCACGTATTACCGGTGGGCCCGGTGGGGAGTATCGTGACGTAGTTGATATCATCATAGTCAAACAACACAATTTAAATGCACAGCGAAAGTCTTGAAATATAAAATATTATTACAAATACAAATGTTTGATAATATAAAAGTATTCCGTACAGACTAGCTTGTAATAATCCACAGGCGGATCAAAACAACAAACGAAGTTATTAGACTAATGGCTTATGTGAAGGAGTTGCAAAGTCCTCAACTAACAAGTCCTGAGCAGCTTCCAGCCTATTACGTACTTGTACCTGTCACTTAGACTTTGGAAAATACGTCAGTTTTCACTGGTAAATACACTCAACCGACTCATTTGAAAATGTTTATGAAAATTGGTTTAGGTGCACAAGGCACGAAAATATTTTGACACTTTGATTAAAATGTACAAGGCAAAATTAATCTTTTATACTTGAGACAAACTATATCTCATGTTATCAGTTTTACATAACTTGCTCTACATACGGGGCCCGGTTCTATGCCGGTTCAAGATTAACCGACACACCACTTATTCCCTTATTGGGAATCCCATATTTGGTATAATTAATTAATAAGCATATTGCATCTGTCAGGTGTATGCCTACACCCCGTCCTTAGGTCGTGGCCATTGCAATTAATGAGTCAAGGATATCCCGGACACGGTCGCATTAATCCCCAATGTCTCAGTCAAGCAATACGAATTAAAACAGGTTATTTGGATTTCCCGACTTATTGGTCTTTGAATCCCATACCTGACCATATGGTATTTATATTACCGTATCCCAAGCCCGTATAAGGGAAAATAGGTTAAGAGTATTTACCTGAGCTAGCTCCTGTCTTAAATAGCAAGAATTATAATCATGGTTGTAAAAGTCCCGCCTAGGCTCCGAGTACTCGCTACAAGGTAGGCTACCGAGGCACGAGTACTGTTCTCCTAGGCCAATTCCACCCCGAGTAATCTCCGCCTAAGCCGAGTACATCCCGAGTACTCCCGAATCCGACTAGGGAGCGCATAGCGACTTTTGCAACCATGATTATAATAACACAGCCGTATTCACTTAAGTAAGCGTAGGTACAATTTACCGGAAGGATCTAGTCTGGAATGATGGTATAAATAACCAATTAGAATACTAACGGGTCTTAATTATGTCATAGACTTAGACCGGCTAGTTTTTAAACAGAACAACGGTACAATACGCTAGATTAAGCGGAGGCCGGATTAGAATGTGATTTAGACCCAACAAGTACGAAGACTTTTATAAAATGGGTAAACTAAATACATTCTGGATTTTGAAATGAAAATGATAAGGTTTGACCCGTTCCGGCTAATTTATGTAAACTAGTTACATAAACCGTACCGGGCGCGTATATGCGTAACGGGTAACCGAGTGATTCATGAACAGGTTTCCTAAGTTAATATGCTTTAGGTATGTTGTGATATCAGTAGGATACCTTCCATTATGCCAAAAACGAGTTTAATCTCAAATTAAGCCCCGTAGGGGTATTTTGGTCATTTTAAAGATTATAAAAGAGATTAATTATAATTCTGAGATTCGGGTCTGAAATAATCAGTAAAACAACTTAATTTAATAGATTATATCAGTTGGTGATAAGTCTTATATGACAAAATGGTTTTAAACCCATACCATGTGTTTAATACGCGTAAAAAGCCGTTTTAAGCGATCTCCGGGTCATAACTGGGAATCTGGGTTTTCTGATCAGTTTATAAAGTTCAACATACTTCATTTATCATATAAAATCAGTGGCCATAGATTTGGTATCAATTTGTTATGTAAAACTCATTTTATAAGCATAAGGGTATAATCGGCAATAACCGAAACAAGGCGATAACCCTATGTTATGATCAGTTTAAAATAATTAAAAATCTTCAAAAATCCTAGAATATTATTTTACTTCAATAGGTAAAAGGTTTGGTGTCAAAAATTGGGTTTAGGTAGGCTTTATGCTAATTGCGCCGTTTAATTAATAAAAAGCTTTTTAAGTGCGCTATTGAGCATAACTCCTAATCTAGACCTCGAACTGATATGAAATTTTAGGGACATGTTTATAAATCAGTAACAAAGATTATTGTCCTCTCACCTTTCCAAAATTATTGTTTTATGGTCAAATGGGCATTATGGTCAACATTAAGCGATTAACGGAAACGTGTAAATGAATCAGACTATCAACTAGTCAACCACAGAGGGTTATACTATCATACAAGCTGGTCCTAATGAAGCTCTAAGGCATTTCTAAATCAAGCTATTAAGGGTCAGAACTGAAATTCAAAGCAATGGTCAAGTTATGCGACTTTCGGTTCCGAACCGGACCTAAACTGAAAATTGTCGGGTCGGACATGCTTAGACATGTTCTTGCATTGATTACCAAGTTATATAAGTGGCAAAACAGGTTACACGTCTTCTACATTGCTAATTATGTGTTAATTTGAAAATTAAGTTTCTGTTGACTTTTTGGGATTAAGTTTGACCCGACAAATGACCTAGTTAGAGCGGAAATCAAAGGGTGCCCTTTTAAGGGTTTATTGCTCACATAATTACCAACTCATAGGTACTTTCAATTTGTAATTTGACTGGACAAATTAAGATTAATGACGAAGTCAAACCTTAATTACGACGGTTTGACTATAAGCTAATAAATTAAGCAAAACTGAATTAAGTAAGGTTAAGAATACTTACCAAGGTCCTAAGCACGACTAATGATCACTAGGAATGAGTCTTGAGCCCCAAGAACCTCCAGAAACCAAGTTGTGAAGTTTTCAAATGAATGTGATCAAATGTTGCAACAATGGTTTCTTATATAGGTGTTCTTGATACCTTTAGATCATTACAAACAAGTCTACAAGTGTTATGGGATCATCTCAAGTGTCCCTAGGTCCTTCTAAATCATTAAACAAGTCCCTAGAATCAAGAAATGGTAAAATGAGGCGGTGTAACCGGCTGGAACAGGAAGCTGTGAAGTTTCTGATGCTGGGCATGGCTTACGGACCGTAAGGTCCACTGCATACGGTCCGTAAGGACCAAGTCTGCACATGGGAACTTTCAATAGTTGACAGGTTTGGCCCCTGCACTTGATAAATGTCATTCTGACACATTTAAGGCCTGTTAAACCATTTTTAAGGCTCTACAATGATTCCTAAACATAGGGAACATGAAACATGCTCAAAAATATGCCGGGTGTCGGTTCGTTTGGTCGTGCGGTCACGTTGTTCGGCTAATTACGACGAAACACGGACGGACGCGAAAAACGATCCAAACGACGCGACGAATGGAATTTTATCAAGTCAAACACTATAATAAAATATTTTAGTGCTTACATAAATTTTTGGGTGTCCAGATATATCCAGAATGTGAGATATGCGCGAAAGTGCAAACTTGTTCACTTTTTGACACTTTTAGTCCCTGTATGACTTAAAAGTTTATTTTTGCGCACCAAACACCTCTAAGCCTATATCTAAGCTACGTAAGGGATAATTAGGGTATGATTAACTCATGGTCATATTCTGGAAGGTCCGATAACATATGAATCGACATACTTTTGCAGTTTGACGCAATTAGTCCTTCTAATGCGCAAACTTGCGCATCTCATTGTTTAATGGCACTGAAGCCTTATCTAATCCATATTAGGCATTCTTGAAAGTATTATTAAACATCATAATGCTTCGGGCTCTATAAAAGGTCATACAGAGGTATAATTAAACATATTGACACTTCTAGTCCCATATACTTGCAAAGTTGCGCGTAACTTCTCTTTTAGGCATAAAAGCCTTGGATGGCCAATGATTGGCATTCCCGAGAGTATAATCAAATATCATGAGGCTCTTGGTTTGTTAAAAGGTCACTCAGAGGTAAGAATTAACACGTTGACGCTTTTAACCCTTTATTGCGCAAACTTTCAATTAATTACACAAACGGCTACACTTGATTAACAAGTGGCTCATTTGTGAATATAAGACCGTAAAAGATTATTTAGAAACTTATTTTGGGTATGATAATACTTCCAGTTCTTTCATAATTAATGTTTTTTGATTTTTCGAAAAATTAGTCCCTTATATTCAAGGTTTGACTTTACTAGGGTTTATTACACGTGTCAATACTTCATTGAACGTGATTTTACGAGATGTTACATCCTCACCCCCTTAAAAGAAATCTCGACCTCGAGATTTGCTAAAGTAAAGGAAGTATTTTCTGTCTTATATTGAACTTAATCTTCCCTAGTACATTTGGGCCTCTAAGGCACCCTAACTTACCTCTATGATAGGTCATGTATCCTTTTGGAGCTTCTTAATCTGCCGATCCTTAATCGATGCGGTTTCTCATCCAATCATAAAGTTTCATTAATCTGTTTATCATTACGTGATAATGTGCTTCGACTTATTGGCGAAACTTATCCTTAAATCATCAGTGTGGGTCGCATTGCGAGCTCCACTAAGCTCCTTATATAGGTTTTAGCTTATAGGCTATTGACCTTTGTTATATTCGATTTCCGAATGCTCCTATATATCCAGGTCTTAACTTACCCTGTGAAATTTAAAATTCAGCATACCCTTCTTAGGGCGATAACTTCGATTGAACCTTATTCCTTATTAAGGACTTAAGAAGGTTGCGACTTTTGTCAATCCTTAATTTTCTGCCGTTTACTGGCAAGTTTAAGGTGATTACGAATTTGAATGATCTTACTTGTTGTTTCCAATGCAACTTTCAGATCCTGGAAATTGGACTTACCAATCTATGTTCTAATAATAGATGTTTAACATTCATCTATACAAGGTCTCCAAAGGAGTAGCCTTGATACTTACATAATAATTGCTATAGAAAAACTTATTTTATGGTGAGATGGTTGTTCCACCCACTGCTTAAAGCTAATATCAAAGAATAGCTAATCCTTACAGCTAGTCGAACAAATCGACGATCCTGGGTAGCTAATGGCGATTCTTAATTGTTGCCTAAATAGGGTTGCGGTAATCAATGCATAAGCAAGATGAACCGTCTTTCTTATTTACTAAAAAAAATCGGTGTTCTTAGAACTTTGAATTTTGGCTTCATGAAACCTTCTCTGAAAACTTATTGATTTGGCTCTTAGTTCTTCCTATTCCGTTGGTACTAACAGATATAAGGCCTTTACAATAACTGCAGCCCTAAGCGGGATGTTTGTCCTAACATCCACTTGCCTCTCAGGAGGTAAACATTGTAATTCTTATAAAGAAGATAATTATGACACACAGAGATGTCAGAGATGTCCGTATTCTCAGGCTTTGGTTCATCTATCGATGTCGGTGTCAGATAAATGACACATTCTCTTTACAAATGCAAGGATGCCCTAAGTAGAGATTCTTATAAGGACATTTTTATATTGGATATCTTCTTTGAATACTACTAGTCGACTTCAGTACAATATGACCATTGGGATATCTCAGGGGTTTCATGCATTAAACCTCCATACTGATCAGGCATGGAAGCAATCTATGGGACACACTAGGATACGCCACTCCTCATATGGCACTTTTATCAAACATAGTTTGGCATTCGCATGCGATAGAAAACAATGAGAAAATAATAAAATAAAATAAAGTAATATATATTGTCGTACTCTTTTTGGGGAAGAGTACTCCAGATTCTTATGAAAGGATTATCTTCGAGGATGGGAGAGATGGTCATTATAGATTCCATTGGTAAGTTATACCTTATATTTAATATCTAGAGTTCTTATGAATGTAATCAAAAGTTTGCTAAGCTTGTGGTTTACTAAAGGTTTATTATCCCTTGCATTAACGTAAGATACTTAGCAGACACTATAAATGATAAATGGTAAGGACGTACCTAATTCTATTTTTGATATGCACTGCCTCTGGCATTCAACCGGTAGTTCAGGCGTTTCCTTTCTTATTCTTCCGAGACTTAGCTGCTCCTTCCTTGGCAGCCTTAGGGCAATTAGTACTGATGTGGCCCTTTTCGCCACAGCTGAAACGGTTTGCATTCTTTATGTCTCTACATTCGTGGGACTGGTGGCCAGTTCTTTTACAGATGCCACATTGCTTTATCTTTTGGTTTGATCGACACTGTCCCCAGTGTCTTCTTTTGCAGGTTTTGCATGTAGGCTTTTTGTTGGAATCCTGTTGGTTATTGTTGAACTCAGATTTGCTCTTCTTTGGATTCTGGGAGTCATCCTCCTCCCTTTGTCTTTTCTCATTAATTTCATTCTTGATTGACTTTCGTCTCACTCTATCGAGAGTGAGAGACAAGGATAGATCTACAGCTGATCTGAAGGTGATTGGCCTTGAAGCCTTAACATTCCCTTTTATTTCGGGTGCCAAACCACCGATGAAACGCGCAATGCGTTTTGGTTCAGGGGTAATTAAATAGGGTACCAATCTAGATAGGGAGTTGAAGTCGGTAACATATTGCTGACAATTTAGGTTCTTCATTGTGAGAGTCAGAAAATCTGTCTCCACCTTTTCCACTTCGTGTTGTGGACAGTAGTTCTCTTTGATAAGGTCCACAAACTTGGACCATCCCATATTGTATAGGGGAATTTTCCCCGTGGACTGCATCATGGCCCTCCACCATGCAAGAGCCTCGCCCTTGAAAGATTGTGAAACAAATTTTACTACGTCCTTATCAGCACAATTGCTGATGTCCACAACAGTTTCCATTTCCTCAAGCCATTCCATGGCATCAATTGCTCCTTTTTCGCCATTGAAATCTATGGGTTTGCATAAGACGAAGTATTTGTAGGTGCACCCGTCTTCAGTTGAACAGGGCTTATTATAGAGTACTAACTTCTGAGGTTCGCTCTTTTCATCTGAAGTGTCACACCCCGATTTTCCACGTGTCACCGGTGGGCCCGGTGGGGGAGTATCGTGACGTAGTTGGTAACATCATGGTCAAACAACACAATATATAAATGCACAGCGGAAGCAAAAGATAAATATATTACATTCCGAATATAAAGTAATATCAAAGTATTACAACGAAAAGTAAAGGATCCACAGGCGGATCAATTAAAAGAAACTAAAACTGTTCAACAGACTTTAGGCATCTAGAACTTGCAAGATTCCCTAATGACGCCCTGAGCTCCCATCCAATTATGCGTAGTACCTGTCACTTAACCTTTTGGAAAATACGTCAGTTTACACTGGTAAATACAATTAACCGACTCATTTTGGAAAAAGAGTTTGAAAAGTGATTCGAGTGCAAACGGCACAAAATATCTTAACACATTGATTAAAATGCACAGAGGCAAAATTAATCTTTTATACTTGGGACAATTTTATTAATAAAAATCTTGTATCCGATTTACATGGTTGTCCAACATTTAGGGCCGGTGATTATACAATACAAGCCGGACAAGATTAATCGACACACCACAAATATAATCTCACAAGAAGACACCCTTACGAGTGAGTATACGTTATACATATGCAACAGGAGGTGTTTTGTCTACACCTTGTGCTTACGTCGTGGCCATTCACTTTTTAAAATGAGCCAAGGATATCCAGGACACGGTCATTAACCCCCAATGTTATTTGTTATCAATCAATACAGATTAAAACGGGATTATGCAATTTAATCATCTCCGATTAAAAGGTTTCTACACCCGACCAAGCGGTATTTTTATAATACCGTATCCCAAGCCCGTATAAGGGAAAATAAGTTAAAAGTATTTACCTGAGCTAGCAATGCAATTTATACTCAGCCGTATATTCTAATCAGCAAGCACAAGTACTTCTACTGGGGCTCTCAATCTGGAACGAAGGTTTTATTAACCTATTAGATTCCTAACGGGTCTTATTTAAGTCGTAACTTAGACCGGTTAGTTTTAAGGAAGGTTTACGGTTCAAACGCATGATTAAGCGAAGACCGGAATAGAATGTGATTTAGACCCGACAAGTTTGAAGACTTGTATAATATGGGTAAACTAAACACATTCTGGATTTTGAGATAAAAAGGATAAGGTTTGACCCGTTTCGGCTAATTTATGTAAACTTGTTACATAAACCGAACCGAATGCGAAATAAGCGTAACGGGTATCCGTAAGAGCCATATACAGGTTTCCTAAGTTAATATGCTTCAAATATGTTGTAACATCAGTAGGATGTCTTTCATTATGCCCGAAACGAATTTAAACACAAACTATGCCCCATAGGGATAGTTTGGTCCTTTTAAAGGTTGTAAAAGAGTTTAGATGTTTAACTGAGTTACAGGTCTGATGTAAACAGAAAACACACTCAATTTGATGAGTTATAACAGTAGGGTAAAGTATATATGTGAAATATATCATTTATAACCAAACTATGCACCGAAGGGGCATTTTGGTAATTTCACATAAGCCGAAAAGCTCAAAACTGAAGTCTGAGTTTATCAACCTTTGCTTACTGTTAAAATATCATAATTTTCCTCATATATCAGTAGGTATCAACCCCGGTTTGTTAAATAAAATTTTAATACATACTATGCGTTAAAAACGCTAAATAAGGCGATTAAAGGTCATTTCCGGGTTCGATACTTAAATCTGATATTTTTATATTTCCAAAAGGCTTAAAATAATTTATTTATCATATGTGATCAGTAGAAAAAGGTTTGGAGTCGTTTAGATATGTAAAACTCATTTTACGGCCCGTAAGGGCAAAACCGACAATTACTGGGTTAAGCCTACGACTACTAGTTATGCTCAGCCTAAAATTAATTAAAAATATTTAAAAATACCAAAATAATATATTACATCAGTGGGTATTAAGTTTGATACCGAAAAGTAGGCTTAACTAGGCTATATGCTAATTACGCCGTTTTATTAACATAAAGTTTCAAATTTGCGATAATGAGCATAACTCTTATTCTACAAGTCAAACTGATGTCAAACTTTGCATACAAGTTTATATATCAGTAATTAAGGTTTCTACACTTTTACATTTTCATAAATCACGTTTTAAGGTAATAAGGGCATAACGGTCAACATATGAGCAATTAACGGAAATTTGCATATTAATTGGATAACTAATGAACCAAGGTGTATAATCACAGAGGGTTGTTCTAACATGTAACCTAGTCCAATTAAAGCTCTGAGGCATTTCTAAAACATGCCTTAACGGGTCAGAACTGAAAGTCAAAGTGAAAGTCAAACTAAGTGACTTTCGGTTCCAAACCGGGTCTAAACAGGAAATAGTCGGGTTGAACATGTTTGGACATGTTCTTACACTTATTACTAAGTTATAACGATGATAAAACAGGTTGTATATGTTCTAGATAGCTAATTATGCATAAATGACATTTTAAACTTCCTGTTGACTTTTTAATTATAGGTTTGACCCGACTTTTGACCTGGTTAGAGTGGTGATCAGGGGAAACCCTTTTGAGGTTTTATTACCCACATAAATACCAACTTATAACTACTTTTAATTCGAGATATGACTGAGCCATTGATGACTAATCTCGAAGTCAAACCGTAATTACGATGGTTTGACTTTTAGCTATAATACTAAGCTAAACTTAATTAGAAGGGGTCAAGCATACTTACTAGTGTTTAATGGTTGATTAGGAAGACTTGGAATCAGCTCTTGTGCTCCACAATTGATCAGAAATGAATTGAGGAAAGAATGATCAAATGTTTGCACATATGTGCTTTATATAGTGAACATAGCTCCACAATTCATTGACAACTAAGTCTACAACCCACCACAATTGATCAACACATGATCCTAGTGTTTAGGGGTGTCTAGGGGTCGTCTACAAGTGAGAAATACCGGCTAGATTGGTTAAAATCGCGCATAACAGGCTGCTGCCAGTTTTCTGATGCTGGCACACTGCTTACGCATCGTACGGGTTGTATGCCTACGATGCGCAAGGCTCTGATACCAACCTGTCACACCCCGATTTTCCACGTGTCACCGGTGGGCCCGGTGGGGGAGTATCGTGACGTAGTTGGTAACATCATGGTCAAACAACACAATATATAAATGCACAGCGGAAGCAAAAGATAAATATATTACATTCCGAATATAAAGTAATATCAAAGTATTACAACGGAAAGTAAAGGATCCACAGGCGGATCAATTAAAAGAAACTAAAACTGTTCAACAGACTTTAGGGAATCTTGCAAGTTCTAGATGCCTAAAGTCTGTTGAACAGTTTTAGTTTCTTTTAATTGATCCGCCTGTGGATCCTTTACTTTCCGTTGTAATACTTTGATATTACTTTATATTCGGAATGTAATATACTTATCTTTTGCTTCCGCTGTGCATTTATATATTGTGTTGTTTGACCATGATGTTACCAACTACGTCACGATACTCCCCCACCGGGCCCACCGGTGACACGTGGAAAATCGGGGTGTGACATGAAGAGTGAACGGAGCTCTCCTTACGAGCTGATGTATGTGTTTCTGTATGGACCTTTGAGTGAGTGTCACTCGGTTCCTTTTTCTTCTCAAGGATCTTATCCACAGCTTCACTAATTGTTGCGTCAATCAAGGCCTGAAGAGCAGTGCCATTAACATTTATATTTATATTTGCATCCTTGTTTCTAGCCGCAATACTGCTGTGTGCTTCGTCGGAATCCACCATTCTGGAGCTTTGGCACTAAACACCAATAATAACATATGCTTAGCCACAAACTATTATGGAATCATCGTAATGGATGATTTATAAGCCATGGTATTATTAAACCATAATGGCTGTTAGGTTTTTAACTTCATTATAGTATGCTACTAGAAAGTACGTCAATTATATTTAGCCTAGGTCAAAAAGGACCATCAATTGTGTTTAAGGTTTGGACCAAGTCCATTACCTTTTGATAGGGAATCACAATGTCACAACTGTCCTTGTCATAACGACAATCTTTAGATAGTTGGAAGGCTTGTCACGAAGGACATTAATAGTCATTGGCCCGAAGGCCTTGTCACAAAGGACATATAAGATATGGCACTTAAGGCATTAATATATAAGCCGCAATCTTATTGGATAAGAGATCTTAAGGTTCGAACATAGTTCTTCACCTTTGGACAGAGAGTCAAAGACTACAGCCGTCATCTCTTTGGAAGATAATTTATTTTGCCACAAAGGCTAGTCAATGGACATCATTTTGACTAACTGGATGATTGTGAGCTTCAGAGGAGTCAGCCGTGGTGAAGCTTTGAAGGCTACTAACCAAGTAGTAATAATTTGTTTAATTATATAGCGAATTGTCGAACTTGACGATTAAATAGCCATGGTGTAACTTTACCATATAGACCAATAGATAGTATTAAATTTATTTGATTATGCTTGGCCTAGGTTTTTAGATAAACCATCTTTGGCGTTTAAACGGAATATAATCCTTTATGTTTATTAGGCAGGGGACATAAGTCACGACTGTCAATGTCGTACCGACATTTTATATAGCATAAGGGCTTGTCCCAAGGACTTTTTGATGGCACAGAGGCCTTGTCACTAGGGAAATTTTAAAACATAATCAATGATTCCTTTGGATCGGAAAATTTCATAATTCATTGTCTTGACAAGGAGTTATGAAATAAAACTATCTTTTCATGTATACATCTTTGCCCGTAGGTATACATCCCAATGGATGTTTTGACGTGTTCATCATGTTCTACGTTTATTAGCCACGATTCCTCTTGATCATTTACGCTAAAAATAAGGGGTTTGGAAAATTCCTAATATAAGGATGACAAGTGTGATTTTATCGCATCACCTATTGTCGGGAGTGTTAACATAATGTTAACAAGGATTGGAATCTTTTAAATAGGTTCTACCATCGTAGCCAGGTCTTTAATGACATTCAAGCTAGGTTATACCTTTTTAAGATTCTCTTTTAATATGAATACAGGCAGGAAAGGAATGATATTTATTTTATTCAGGATTTTCATTATAATCCTAAATTATAAGTTAGTAATAGCACAAAAGGCCTAGTCACGTGGACAAGTTTAGTTTATAAGCCCAGATTTTATGAAATCGAGGTATTAAGGTTTGAATCAAAGTTCATTACCTTTTCTTGACAGGGAGTTGTAGGCTACCACTGTCTTTAGTCTCAGAGGACGTGAATTATAGCCCGTAGGCATTTCCCTTCTAAGGGATGTTTATGGTATGATCATCTTTTCAGATGCTATTAATCGAGATCGTATGGATCCTACCGACTATTATGTTTGGACGTATTCCAACATCTTTAGACAGGGGTCAAAGACCACCACTGTCGTTGTCTTATCGGACAACAAGTTTAGCCCGTAGGCACTTCATCACTAACGGATGTTTATAATATGATCATCTTATAGGATGATATAAGCCATGATTTCTAGATCATAAGGCAAATTAGGAAATTTTAAAAATTTCCAATATAGGGATGACTATTGTGATTTTCTCGAATCACTTTTGTCAAGGATGCTAACACGTTCTTAGGTGTTAACAATATGATCATCTTTATTTGATGATTTAAGCCATGATTTCTAAATCACTAGGCTAGATAAGAAAATTGGAAGAATCCAATATAAGAATGACTGTTGTGATTTTCTCGAATCACATTTGTCAAGAGTGCTAACACGTTCTTAGGTGTTAACAAGGATTTGAATCTTTTGAATATGTTTTACCATCTTGGCCATGTCTGTAACGACATTTAGGCTAGGTTTTTACCTTTAAGATTCTTTTTAATATTTAACGCAGAGCAATCCTAATTTGAGATGTTAATATGTATCTGAATCTAATTATGGAACTACCATCTTGGCCCGGTCTTAAAATGACACGTGGCTAGGTCTTGTCCTTTTTAGATTTTGTCATTTTATTATAATGGTAGATCTTATAAAAGGAATGTTATTTTTCATTTGTTTCATATTTCATGTTTAGGATGAAAATTTAAATTTAGTCATTCCACTATAAAATTAAAAAGTTCAGGTTTGCCCTAAACGGGACTTGAAAGGAATAATGTTGTCCTCGAAGGGACTGAAAGATAAATAGGTCCTTATAAGGACTATTAATGAAACGATCTTCAGCAAAAGGTGTTTCTTCTTCATTTTATTTCTGAATGCTTTCTCCTTGGTTGCACGTTTCATCCTGGCCGTGGTACGAAGCTCAGCATTTCAAAGCTCCGGGTGTGGAGAATTCCTATTACGGCTTCTTCGCTTGGCGACATATCCAATATATATAAAAATTGGAAGCAAAAATTTCCAGATTAGGATTGAGAATATTCCTATGTTAAGTCTAGACTCAGAAGGTCAAGGAATGTGCTAATGTGTCATTGAGATTAAACACAAAAAAAAGGCTAGTGTTTAATTCACTCAATGTTGGCTCTGATACCAACTTGTCACACCCCGATATTTCCACGTATTACCGGTGGGCCCGGTGGGGAGTATCGTAACGTAGTTGATATCATCATAGTCAAACAACACAATTTAAATGCATAGCGGAAGTCTTGAAATATAAAATATTATTACAAATACAAATACAAATGTCTGATAATATAAAAGTATTCCGTACAGACTAGCTTGTAATCATCCACAGGCGGATCAAAACAACAAAAGAAGTTATCAGACTAATGGCTTATGTGAAGGAGTTGCAAAGTCCTCAACTAACAAGTCCTGAGCAGCTTCCAGCCTATTACGTACTTGTACCTGTCACTTAGACTTTGGAAAATACGTCAGTTTTCACTGGTAAATACACTCAACCGACTCATTTGAAAATGTTTATGAAAATTGGTTTAGGTGCACAAGGCACGAAAATATTTTGACACTTTGATTAAAATGCACAAGGCAAAATTAATCTTTTATACTTGGGACAAACTATGTCTCATGTTATCAATTTTACATAACTTGCTCTACATATGGGGCCCGGTTCTATGTCGGTTCAAGATTAACCGACACACCACTTATTCCCTTATTGGGAATCCCATATTAGGTATAATTAATTAATAAGCATATTGCATCTGTCAGGTGTATGCCTACACCCCGTGCTTAGGTCGTGGCCATTGCAATTAATGAGTCAAGGATATCCCGGACACGGTCGCATTAATCCCCAATGTCTCAGTCAAGCAATACGAATTAAAACAGGTTATTTGGATTTCCCGAATTATTGGTCTTTGAATCCCATACCTGACCATGCGGTATTTATATTACCGTATCCCAAGCCCGTATAAGGGAAAATAGGTTAAGAGTATTTACCTGAGCTAGCTCCTGTCTTAAATAGCAAGAATTATAATAACTCAGCCGTATTCATTAAGTAAGCGTAGGTACAATTTACCGGAAGGCTCTAGTCTGGAATGATGGTATAAATAACCAATTAGAATACTAACGGGTCTTAATTATGTCATAGACTTAGACCGGCTAGTTTTTAAATAGAACAACGGTACAATACGCTAGATTAAGCGGATGCCGGATTAGAATGTGATTTAGACCCAACAAGTACGAAGACTTGTATAAAATGGGTAAACTAAATACATTCTGTTGACTTTTTCGGATTAAGTTTGACCCGACAAATGACCTAGTTAGAGCGGAAATCAAAGGGTGCCCTTTTAAGGGTTTATTGCTCACATAATTACCAACTCATAGGTACTTTCAATTTGTAATTTGACTGGACAAATTAAGATTAATGACGAAGGCAAACCTTAATTACGACGGTTTGACTATAAGCTAATAAATTAAGCAAAACTGAATTATGGAAGGTTAAGAATACTTACTAAGGTCCTAAGCACGACTAATGATCACTAGGAATGAGTCTTGAGCCCCAAGAACCTCCAGAAACCAAGTTGTGAAGTTTTCAAATGAATGTGATCAAATGTTGCAACAATGGTTTCTTATATAGGTGTTCTTGATACCTTTAGATCATTACAAACAAGTCTACAAGTGTTATGGGATCATCTCAAGTGTCCCTAGGTCCTTCTAAATCATTAAGCAAGTCCCTAGAATCAAGAAATGGTAAAATGAGGCGGTGTAACCGGCTGGAACAGGAAGCTGTGAAGTTACTGATGCTGGGCATGGCTTACGGACCGTAAGGTCCACTGCATACGGTCCGTAAGGACCAGGTCTGCACATGGGAACTTTCAATAGTTGACAGGTTTGGCCCCTGCACTTGATAAATGTCATTCTGACACATTTAAGGCCTGTTAAACCATTTTTAAGGCTCTACAATGATGCCTAAACATAGGGAACATGAAACATGCTCGAAAATATGCCGGGTGTCGGTTCGTTTGGTCATGCGGTCACGTTGTTCGGCTAATTACGACGAAACATGGACGGACGCGAAAAACGATCCAAACGACGCGACGAATGGA
This sequence comes from Helianthus tuberosus, assembly GCA_030545235.1. NCBI lineage: Eukaryota > Viridiplantae > Streptophyta > Magnoliopsida > Asterales > Asteraceae > Helianthus > Helianthus tuberosus. Next base: position 148,591,433 of record CM060417.1, on the reverse strand, counting down.
ATTTTATCAATTCAAACACTAAAATAAAATATTTTAGTGCTTACATAAATTTTTGGGTGTCCGGATATATCCAGAATGTGAGATATGCGCGAAAGTGTAAACTTGTGCACTTTTTGACACTTTTAGTCCCTGTATGACTTAAAAGTTTATTTTTACGCACCAAACACCTCTAAGCCTATATCTAAGCTACGTAAGGGATAATTAGGGTATGATTAACTCATGGTCATATTCTAGAAGGTCCGATAACATACGAATCGACATACTTTTGCAGTTTGACGCAATTAGTCCTTCTAATGCGCAAACTTGCGCATCTCATTGTTTAATGGCACTGAAGCCTTATCTAATCCATATTAGGCATTCTTGAAAGTATTATTAAACATCATAATGCTTCGGGCTCGATAAAAGGTCATACAGAGGTATAATTAAACATATTGACACTTCTAGTCCCTTATACTTGCAAAGTTGCGCGTAACTTCACTTTTAGGCATAAAAGCCTTGGATGGCCAATGATTGGCATTCCCGAGAGTATAATCAAATATCATGAGGCTCTCGGTTTGTTAAAAGGTCACTCAGAGGTAAGAATTAACATGTTGACGCTTTTAACCCTTTATTGCGCAAACTTTCACTTAATTACACAAACGGCTACACTTGATTAACAAGTGGCTCATTTGTGAATATAAGACCGTAAAAGGTTATTTAGAAACTTATTTTAGGTATGATAATACTTCCAGTTCTTTCATAATTAATGTTTTTCGATTTTTCGAAAAATTAGTCCCTTATATTCAAGGTTTGACTTTACTAGGGTTTATTACACGTGTCAATACTTCATTGAACGTGATTTTACGAGATGTTACAATAGCCTTAAGAAAGGAGATAAGTTACCTGCTAAGCAAAGGCTATTTGAAAGATCTTCTTAGCAGGAAGAAGAATAAGGGCTAGGATACTGACAAGAATCCTGAAAGAGCAACATCTCCACCACCGGATGCCAAGATAATCAATTTTATCTTTGGAGGATCCGGCATATGAGGGACTTTTTACTCTGCAGCTAAAAGGCACGCCAAAGAAGCCAAAGCAGAGAGAGGAGACAAACCAACTAGGATGACGATGCTCACAGATTACAAAGTGATAACATTCGACAGTGAGGGATAACATCCAGGATCCTCACCATGATGGTCTGGTAATGACTTTGTATATTGCTAACCATTTTGTACGCAGGATATAGGTAGAAAATGGTAGCTCGGTCAACTTCATTCAATTGGAAACGTTGAAGAGGATGAATATCCCAGAAATGGAGATTACCTCGAAGTCCACTGTGCTTGTAGGGTTCAGTGGAGAAGCAAAGAATACGGTCGAATAGATAAAGTTGCGTGTGTATGTTGAAGGGGTAAACTCAACGCAATGGTTTTGTGTCATGGATTCATTATCCTACTATAATATCATATTAGGCAGGTCGTGGATTCATGATTTGAAAGCTGTACCTTCCACTTATCACCAATGTGTCAAGATTCCTACTCCTTGGGGAGTAGTCAAAGTCAAAAGTGACCAGCAGGAGGCGAAGGCATGCTACTCCTCTTCGATGAAGGCCTCAACAAAGTCCCGGGCAGGATAGCAATTAAGGATACAAGCACAGGATATCGTGGAAGCTTCGGAGTATAATGTCAAGAAAGTTATCCTCGATGAAAATAATCCAGATATCTCGGTGCTTATCGGGGTCAATATCCCTTAGGATATTGAAAAAACAGCTTACTAACTTTTTGAAATGCAGGATGTAACACCTCGAAAATTTACGTCCAATAATGTGGTGACACGTGTCATAAGCTTGGAATATGTGAAACAGAACTTTAGAGGGACTAAAGTTGACAAACGGTGAAACTATGTGAATTCAAGGGTTCAAAGTGTCAACAATTGATAAATAGGCCCTACAATAACCCTACATGGTGTTTATAATCTTAAACGGATAAATCATGGATCACACGAAGCGAAAAATGAAAGAAAGTGAGGAATTACAAACTACAGGGGCTAAACGTGTCAACATGTTGAAAGTATACCTCTGAGTGATCTTTTGGCAAACCCGAAGCTTTGTAATGATAAAATATACTCACTAGGATATGTGATAAAAATTTCATGAAGTTTCGATATCGTACGAGAAAGTTGTGATCAAAACCGTACACGAAGGGTTAATTACGTTAACGTTGAAATTCGTGACTTTTCGGGTAAGCACAAAATTAACCAAGGACTTTACCATGTTTATAAAAGTCCCAAGGCCCTTAAAAATAAGATTTTAGGGTCTAATGTGCAAGATAAATGGCCAAAACCACGTAACAAAGGACCAGGGACTAAATTGTAATTGTTGGAAACTTGATAAGCTGGTAAGCCAGGCGCTCGCGTAGCGCGAGCCTTATGCCTTCAGCCGTCGCGCTACGCGACGGCCCATGCTGGGCAGAAGACACTTGACACCTGCCAGTCAGTTCGTTTTCGAGTTGTTAACAGCTGTTGTCGACTTAGGGAGCTGACCAATCGTTTTTCATGCAAGGAGGGACACTTGTACTCTTCTTATAACACTCTCAAACACCTGTAACACCCTTAAATCAGATCAAAATCATCAAAAAGGGCACTAGTTGTTACAAACACATGAACACTTGAATTTCAAAAATTCACAAAACGATTCTGGAGCATTTCTGGACATCAAGGCTGATTCATAGTGATCTCTAAACTTGTCTAGGATCATTGTAAGTGCTCATATGATCCTATATTTCGTTCTAGCTTAGTGCATTCACCGAAAGTCAAACTATCGTAAATAAAACTTGACTTTATGATTAAACGAGATATGCTCAGTAATTTCTCAAATTGAAAGTACCCATATGTTGGTATTTATGGGTATAACAAACCCCTAAAAGGGTATTTTCAGATTTACACTCTAAGCATGTCGATTGTCGAGTCAAAGCTTTTCTTAAAAAGTCAACAGGAAGAGTTTTTGCAAAATTAAGCATATCTAGCAATGTAGGTTACATGCAACCTGTTTGATCATCAAAATAACTTTATAAATAATGTAAGAACATGTTTCAACTTGATCAACTCGACAATTTTCAGTTTAAACACGAATCGGAACCGAAAGTCACATAAATTGACTTTTTCTTTGACTATCGGTTCAGATCCGTCCATGCATGTTAAGATCTGCATTAGAGCATATTTTGGACCAAGTTTCATGTATGTACAACCCTCTGGAATTTTACATCTTGGTCCCATGTTTAACCGATTCATATGCATGTTTCCGATTTATGCTTAAAGTTGACTATTTTGCCCTTTTTGCTATAAAACGTGATTTTTGAAAAAGTGAAAGAGTAGAAACCTTTATTACTAAATTATAAACTTGCACCGAAAATTTGATATCAGTTTGTGGTCTAGTTTAAGAGATATGCTCAATATCGTAAATTGCAAGCTTTATGTTACATAAATAGCGTAATTAGCGCATAGCCTATTTTAACCCACTTTTTGGTATCAAACTTTTTATACACTGATGTTATATAATATTTTGGGATTTTTAAGGATTTTTATTAAATTTTTGGCTGAGCATAACATAGGTCTTTAAGCTAAAATCGGTTAATACCGATTTTGCCCTTTTCGGCCATAAAACGAGTTCTACAAATCCTTTTGACCCCAAACCTTTTTCTACTGATTTTATTTGTTAAATAAAGTATGTTGAGTCTTCTGGAAATATAAAAATCTCAGCTTTCTTTTACAAACCCGGAAACGGCTCTAAATCGCCTTTTTAGGCATTTTTAACGCATAGTATATACTATAACCATATCAAACATATAAGACTTATATTTACTGATGTGTTTAGTATATTTTTATAAAATAACAGTGAGTAAAAGTTTATAAACTCAGGTTTCCGGTTTTAACCTTTTGAGCCTTGTGAAATTACCAAAATGCCCCTACGAGGCATAAGTTGAGTTTAAATCCGTTCCGGGCATAATAGAAGATACTTTGCTGATATTATAACATATTTAGAGCATATTATCTCAGGGAACTTGCATATGACCCTTATGGTCGCCCGTAACGCTCTTTTCGCGTTCGGTTCGGTTTATGTAACTAGTTTGCATAAATTGACCGAAACGGGTCAAACCTTATCATTTTATTTCAAAAATCCAGAATGTGTATGAAATACCCATGTTATACAAGTCTCCAAACTTGTCGGGTCTAAAGCACATTCTTTTCCGGTCTTCGCTTATTCATGCGTTTGAACCGTATCTTTCTTTAAGACTAGCCGGTCTAAGCTTAGGCTCAATTAAAGACCTGTTAGCATTCTAATTGATTATTTATACCATCATTTCCAGACTAGAGCCTTCCGGTAAATTGTACCTACGCTTACTTAAGTAAATACGGCTGAGTTAATAAATTCTTGCTATTTAAGACAGGAGCTAGCTCAGGTAAATACTCTTAACTTATTTTCCCTATTACGGGCTTGGGATACGGTAATATAAATACCGCATGGTCAGGTATGGGATTCAAAGACAAATGAGTCGGGAAGTCCAAATAACCTGTTTTTAATTCGTATTGCTTGACTGAAACATTGGGGATTAATGCGACCGTGTCCTGGATATCCTTGACTCATTCAATTGAAATGGCCACGACTTAAGCACGGGGTGTAGGCATACACCTGACAGATGCTATATGCTAATTAATTATTTATGCCCAATAAGGGATTCCCAATAAGGGAATAGTGGTGTGTCGGTTAATCTTGAACCGGCATAGATTCGGGCCCCACATGTAGAGCAAGTTATGTAAAACTGATAACATGAGATATAGTTTGTCCCAAGTATAAAAGATTAATCTTGCCTTGTGCATTTTAATCAAAGTGTCAAAACATTTTGTGCCTAGTGCATCTAAATCAATTTTCTTAAACTCTTTTCAAATGAGTCGGTTGAGTGTATTTACCAGTGAAAACTGACGTATTTTCAAAAGTCTAAGTGACAGGTACAAGTACGTAATAGGCTGGAAGCTACTCAGGACGTTAACAAGGAATCTTGCAAGTTCTAGGCGTCAAAAGTCTGTTGAACAATAATTATGATTAGTCGATCCGCCTGTGGATCTTTTTACTTTCCGTTGCAATACTCTGATATTACTTTATATTCAGATTGTAATATATTTATCTTTTGCTTCCGTTGTGCATTTATATATTGTGTTGTTTGACTATGATGATATCAATTACGTCACGATACTCCCCCACCGGGCCCACCGGTGACACGTGGAAAATAGGGGTGTGACAGGTTGGTATCAGAGCCAACATTGAGTGAATTAAACACTGTCCCTTAGTGTTTAATCTCAATGACACAGTAGCACATTCCTTGACCTTCTGAGTCTAGACTTAACATAGGAATGATCTCAATCCTAATCTGGAAATTTTTGCTTCCAATCCTAATTGAAGACGTCGCCAAGCGAAGAAGCTGTAATAGGAATCCTCCACACCTGGAGCCTTGAAATGCTGAGCTTCGTACCGCGGCCAGGATGAAACGAGCCTACAAGGAGAAAGCATTCAGAAATAAGAATGAAGAAGAAACACCTCTCACTGAAGATCGTTTCCTTAATAGTCCTTCTAAGGACGTATTTATATATTTTTCTTTCAGTCCATTCGAGGACACATTATTCCTTTCGAAGACCCGCTCAGGGCAACTCTGTACTTTTATCTCCATATAATGGATTGATTAAACAAAGTTTTCATTCTAAACATGAAACATGAAATAAATAGAAAATAACATCCCTTAGAAGGGAAGTGCCTACGGGCTATAATTAACGTCTTCTGAGACTAAAGACAGTAGTAGCCTACAACTCCCTGTCAAGAAAAGGTAATGAACGTTGATTCACACCTAATTGCCGCGATCCCAAACGATCATGGCTTATAAATTAAACTTGTCTACGTGACTAGGCCACTTGTGCCATTATTAAAACTTTAATGCCTCGACTCTCTGAAATCATGGCTTATAAACTTGTCTACGTGACTAGGCCACTTGTGCCATTATTAAAACTTTAATGCCTCGACTCTCTGAAATCATGGCTTATAAACTTGTCTACGTGACTAGGCCACTTGTGCCATTATTAAAACTTTAATGCCTCGACTCTCTGAAGTCATGGCTTATAAACTTGTCTACGTGACTAGGCCACTTGTGCCATTATTTAAAACTTGAATGCCTCGATTCTCTGAAGTCATGGCTTATAAACTTGTCTACGCGACTAGGCCATTTGTGCTATTATTAACTTGTAAAGTAGGATTTATGAGAAAAATCCTGAAGGAAATAAATATCCTTCCTTCCCTGTCGGTATGCATTTTAAAAAGAATCTTAAAGGTGAAACCTAGCCTACGCGGCCAAGATGGTGAAACCTACTCTTAGGATACAGATCCCTGTTAACACCTGAGAACGTGTTAGCACTCCTGACAAATGTGATTCGACAAAATCACAACAGTCTTCCCTATATTGGAATTTTTTTTTTATTTCTAATTTACCTTATGATTCTAGAAATCATGGCTTATATCATCTTATAAGATGATCATATTATAAACATCCGTTAGTGATGAAGTGCCTACGGACTAAACTTGTTGTCCGATAATACAACGACAGTGGTGGTCTTTGACCTCCTGTCTAAAATGATGGACTATGTCCAAACATAATAGTCTATATGATCAATGCGATCATGACTAATATCATCTAATACGATGATCATATTATTTAACATCCTTTAGTAATGTCTTGCCTACGGGCTATAATATATATTGTCCATTTGAGACATTGTTATCTTTATGATTCCTTGTCTAAGGTGGTGAGCTATGCTCAAGCCTAATAGTTCATATGATCAATACGATCATGACAAAAATCATCAATACGATGATTAAAAAAAAAAAAAAAATTTAACATCCGTAATGATGTTTTGCCTAAGGGCTATGTTATATCGTCCAACTGAGACAAGGCAATTGTAATCTTTTGTGATTCTTTGCCAAGGGGGTGAGCTATACTCAATTTCCATAGTCTATACTATCAGTGCGATCCTGACTAGTATCCTCAGTATGATGAACATAATATTAACATCCCTCATGATGAAATGCCTACGGGCTATACTTTATTCTAGTGTCGATAAGACAAAGATAGTAGTGATCTTTATGATCCCCTGTTCAAAATGGTGTGATTATACCCAAACTTAATTGTTAATATGATCGATGTAATCGTGACTAATATCATTAGATACGATGGTTATATATAAACATCCAACAGTGATGTTGATTGGCTTATTTTCTGCCAAAAGAATCATCTTTCAAAACGATGACAGTTGTAGTCTATGACTCCCTGTCCAAAGGTGAAGAACCACGTTCAACCCTTAAAGCCCTAATCTAATAAGATTGCTGCTTATAAATTTAGGTCCTTGGTGATAGACCATCAAGTGATGTTTTAAAGTCATTCTTGACAAGCCTATGTGCTATAATTGGTCATTCGTGACAAATTGACATATTAAATATTAACATTCCTGGTGACATGACTTTGTACCAGATTTGATGAATGTCCTTATAACAAGGCCGTTTGTGCCATATCTAAATGTCCTTTGTGACAAGGCCTTTCGTGCCACTAGTAAAACTGTTATTGTTTATATAATTAGGATAAGTTATAATATAAATCCTAGATGAATGTGATTAATAAATTAACCAAATATGGTCTCCGTTACCATGGTTAATGAATTGCCATAAAAGACAATTCCATAATAAACTCCCAAGTAAACTATTGTCCTTGTTTTCTGTAACAGTTCAATTAAATGGCTGGCTCTGATGAAATAAATAGCCACCCAAGGGAAAATGATGACAACGCCCAAATTAATCTAACGGGTGCTGAGTTGAAGGCGTTAGTAAACGACGTCGTTACAAAAGCCTTAGAGCGGCAATATGAAGAGTATAGTGGGACTCGAAGTAGGACCCTAACTGCACCGCATGCAAAGCCACCTCCCAAGAAGGATGAACCCAAGAAGGAAGATGACGAGCGTCATTCTTCTAATCATCACAGTGATCCGTCTCAACAGATCATACTGAATCAAGGACCCAGTGATAAGGGTTGCTCCTACAAATACTTTGTTTCATGTAAACCCCGAGATTTCACTGGGGAAGAAGGAGCTGTAGATTGTATGACGTGGTTGGAAGAGATGGATACAGTTGTGGATATCAGCGGATGCACTGAGAGGGATGTGGTCAAGTTTGTGTCGCAATCATTTAAGGGCGAGGCCTTAGCTTGGTGGAGATCATTGATTCAAGCCACCGGGAAGACCCCTTTGTACAACATGACTTGGGATCAGTTCGCTGATCTTATCAGAGAAAATTTCTGTCCTCAACACGAAGTTGAGAAGATCGAGACTGAATTCTTGTCATTAGTCATGGAGAACTTAGATTGCCAAGCATACCTTACAAGTTTCAATACCAAGTCTCGATTGGTTCCTTATTTGATCACACCGGAACCAAAGCGAATAGCTCGCTTTATTGAGGGTTTAGCTCCAGAAATAAAGGCAAGCGTGAAAGCATCGAGACCTACTACATTCAGGTCAGTAGCAGATCTGTCGCTGTCTCTCACACTCGATGTGGTTAGAAACAAGGCTGCCAAAGCCTCTGAAGATGGCAAGCGTAAAAGGGAGGAGGATAACTCCCAGAATCCTAAGAAGAACAAATCTGAGTTCAACAATAACCAACAGAATTCCAATAAAAAGCCTACATGCAAAACCTGCAAAAGAAGACACTGGGGACAGTGTCGATCAAATCAGAAGATAAAGCAATGTGGCATCTGCAAAAGAACTGGCCACCAGTCCCACGAATGTAGGGACATAAAGAATGCAAGCTGTTTCAGATGTGGCGAAAAGGGCCACATCAGTACTAATTGCTCGGAGGCTGCCAAGGAAGGAACAGCTAAGTATGGGATGAATAAGAAAGGAAACGCCTAAGCTACTAAGTTGAATGCCAGAGACAGTGCATATCAATAATGAGGTACGTCCTTACCTTTCAGCATCAATCGTATCTGCTTAGTATTTTACGTTAAGGTAAGGGATAATAAACCTTTAATACACCATAAGATTAAAAAACTTTTGGTTACGTTCATAAGAACTTCGGATATTAAAAATGAGGTATAATTTACCAAAGGAATCATTTTTTTCCAATGTCCTAGTTCCGTTAAATATAAGGACTCAATAAAGTGATAAAAATCGATTGGTTGCCTTAAAAATCAAGCCCATATTGTGGGTAATAAGGAGAAATTAATTATCAAGACTCCTTATGAGACAACCCTCGTAATTACACGCATCCGTGCGATTAATGAATATAAAAAAAAAAATGGTGGAATTGGCCGTCCCCGGAATCGAACCTGGGTCTAGGCCGCACCCTTTCGCGCGCCTAGCCAACTGAGCTAGGTGCCTAGTTTGTGAAACTTCCATTATTGATTAAATATAAGCACTCGTACAATAAACTTCCTTATCATTTATCAATGATAATTTCTGCTAAGTGTCCTGTTTTTAATACAGGCAATAATAAATCTTCATAAACCATAAACTTAGCAAATTTTTATTATCATCCACAAGGTATAACTACCAAGGAAGCCATAATAACCGATTCTTATAGATCGGCAAGGAATCCTTCCGAAAATCTTAGAGCACTCTTCCTTTGCATAGAGTACGACAACATATGTTATTTTAACTATTTTTTTTTCTCATTGTTTTTCTATCGCCTGCGAATGCCAAACTATGTTTGATAAAAGTGTCATATGAGGATTGGCGTATCCTAGTATGTCCCATAGATTATTTCCATGTCTGATCAGCATGGAGGTTTAATACATGGAACCCCTAAGATATCCCAATAATCATATTGTACCAAATACGACTAGTAGTATTCAAGGGAGATATCCAATATAAAATGTCCTTGTAAGTATCTCTACTTAGGACATCCTTGCATTTGTAAAACGAATGTGTCATTATCTGACACCGACATCAATGGAAGAATTAGAGCCTGAGATTTGGAAAATCTCTGTAATCTCATTATACCTAAGTATCTTCCACTAAGAATACCCTGTTTACCTCCTGCGAGGCTAGTAGAATTAAGATCTATATCCCATTTTGGGACTGCATCATTATGAAATCTCCTAGACGGCTAGTACCATCATTGGAAGGATGGAGACCCTGGTTAAGTAAAAATTTAAGATATAGGTTCATATAGCCTAACTCAATATTCTAAGAATTCGGTATAATTAATTAAGGAAGACGGTTCATTTTGCTTATGCATTGATTACCGCAACCCAAATTAGGCAACAAGTAAGAATTGTTATCAGCTGCCCAGGATCGTCGATTTGTTCGACTAACGGCAAGGATTAGCTAATTCCTTAAGATTAGTTTTAAGCAATGGTTGGAATAACCATCTCACCTTAAATTTAGCTTTCCTATAATAGTTGTTATATAAGTATCAAGGCTGCTCTTCTGGAAACCTTGTATAGATGGAATGTTAAACATCTATTAAGACAAAAGATTGGTAAGTCCAATCGTCAGGATCTAAGAGTTGCATTGGAAACAACGAATAAGATCAAACAAACCCATAATCGATTGTAAGTTGCCATTATTCGGCAGAAAATCAAGGGTTAATGAAGTTAGCAATCCTCCTAAGTCCTTGTTATGGGATAAAGTTTAACAAAAGTGATCACCAGGAAGGGTGTGCAAATTTGTTAAATTATCAGGCTAGTTAAGCTCTGAATACGAAGACTCGTTCGAAGGAAAATTGAATGTATCGAGATCAATTAGCTTATAAGCTAAAACCTACTTAAGGAGCTTGGCGGAGCATACAGTGCATTGCATACTAATGAATTGGGGATATGTTTCACCAATAAGTCAAGAAGCATTATCACATATTGATATTCAGATTTTGATATAACGAGCAACCTGTGTCGATTAAGGATCGACAGGTTAAGAAGCTCCAAAAGGATACATGACCTATTATAAAGGTCAGCTGGAGTGCCATAGAGGCCCAAATGTACTAAGGAAGGTTAAGTTCAATATAGGACAAAAAGTACTCCCTTTACTTTAAGCAAATCTCGAGGTCGAGATTTCTTTTAAGGGGGTGAGGATGTAACACCTCGAAAATTTACGTCCAATAATGTGGTGACACGTGTCATAAGCTTGGAATATGTGAAACAGAACTTTAGAGGGACTAAAGTTGACAAACGGTGAAACTATGTGAATTCAAGGGTTCAAAGTGTCAACAATTGATAAATAGGCCCTACAATAACCCTACATGGTGTTTATAATCTTAAACGGATAAATCATGGATCACACGAAGCGAAAAATGAAAGAAAGTGAGGAATTACAAACTACAGGGGCTAAACGTGTCAACATGTTGAAAGTATACCTCTGAGTGATCTTTTGGCAAACCCGAAGCTTTGTAATGATAAAATATACTCACTAGGATATGTGATAAAAATTTCATGAAGTTTCGATATCGTACGAGAAAGTTGTGATCAAAACCGTACACGAAGGGTTAATTACGTTAACGTTGAAATTCGTGACTTTTCGGGTAAGCACAAAATTAACCAAGGACTTTACCATGTTTATAAAAGTCCCAAGGCCCTTAAAAATAAGATTTTAGGGTCTAATGTGCAAGATAAATGGCCAAAACCACGTAACAAAGGACCAGGGACTAAATTGTAATTGTTGGAAACTTGATAAGCTGGTAAGCCAGGCGCTCGCGTAGCGCGAGCCTTATGCCTTCAGCCGTCGCGCTACGCGACGGCCCATGCTGGGCAGAAGACACTTGACACCTGCCAGTCAGTTCGTTTTCGAGTTGTTAACAGCTGTTGTCGACTTAGGGAGCTGACCAATCGTTTTTCATGCAAGGAGGGACACTTGTACTCTTCTTATAACACTCTCAAACACCTGTAACACCCTTAAATCAGATCAAAATCATCAAAAAGGGCACTAGTTGTTACAAACACATGAACACTTGAATTTCAAAAATTCACAAAACGATTCTGGAGCATTTCTGGACATCAAGGCTGATTCATAGTGATCTCTAAACTTGTCTAGGATCATTGTAAGTGCTCATATGATCCTATATTTCGTTCTAGCTTAGTGCATTCACCGAAAGTCAAACTATCGTAAATAAAACTTGACTTTATGATTAAACGAGATATGCTCAGTAATTTCTCAAATTGAAAGTACCCATATGTTGGTATTTATGGGTATAACAAACCCCTAAAAGGGTATTTTCAGATTTACACTCTAAGCATGTCGATTGTCGAGTCAAAGCTTTTCTTAAAAAGTCAACAGGAAGAGTTTTTGCAAAATTAAGCATATCTAGCAATGTAGGTTACATGCAACCTGTTTGATCATCAAAATAACTTTATAAATAATGTAAGAACATGTTTCAACTTGATCAACTCGACAATTTTCAGTTTAAACACGAATCGGAACCGAAAGTCACATAAATTGACTTTTTCTTTGACTATCGGTTCAGATCCGTCCATGCATGTTAAGATCTGCATTAGAGCATATTTTGGACCAAGTTTCATGTATGTACAACCCTCTGGAATTTTACATCTTGGTCCCATGTTTAACCGATTCATATGCATGTTTCCGATTTATGCTTAAAGTTGACTATTTTGCCCTTTTTGCTATAAAACGTGATTTTTGAAAAAGTGAAAGAGTAGAAACCTTTATTACTAAATTATAAACTTGCACCGAAAATTTGATATCAGTTTGTGGTCTAGTTTAAGAGATATGCTCAATATCGTAAATTGCAAGCTTTATGTTACATAAATAGCGTAATTAGCGCATAGCCTATTTTAACCCACTTTTTGGTATCAAACTTTTTATACACTGATGTTATATAATATTTTGGGATTTTTAAGGATTTTTATTAAATTTTTGGCTGAGCATAACATAGGTCTTTAAGCTAAAATCGGTTAATACCGATTTTGCCCTTTTCGGCCATAAAACGAGTTCTACAAATCCTTTTGACCCCAAACCTTTTTCTACTGATTTTATTTGTTAAATAAAGTATGTTGAGTCTTCTGGAAATATAAAAATCTCAGCTTTCTTTTACAAACCCGGAAACGGCTCTAAATCGCCTTTTTAGGCATTTTTAACGCATAGTATATACTATAACCATATCAAACATATAAGACTTATATTTACTGATGTGTTTAGTATATTTTTATAAAATAACAGTGAGTAAAAGTTTATAAACTCAGGTTTCCGGTTTTAACCTTTTGAGCCTTGTGAAATTACCAAAATGCCCCTACGAGGCATAAGTTGAGTTTAAATCCGTTCCGGGCATAATAGAAGATACTTTGCTGATATTATAACATATTTAGAGCATATTATCTCAGGGAACTTGCATATGACCCTTATGGTCGCCCGTAACGCTCTTTTCGCGTTCGGTTCGGTTTATGTAACTAGTTTGCATAAATTGACCGAAACGGGTCAAACCTTATCATTTTATTTCAAAAATCCAGAATGTGTATAAAATACCCATGTTATACAAGTCTCCAAACTTGTCGGGTCTAAAGCACATTCTTTTCCGGTCTTCGCTTATTCATGCGTTTGAACCGTATCTTTCTTTAAGACTAGCCGGTCTAAGCTTAGGCTCAATTAAAGACCCGTTAGCATTCTAATTGATTATTTATACCATCATTTCCAGACTAGAGCCTTCCGGTAAATTGTACCTACGCTTACTTAAGTAAATACGGCTGAGTTAATAAATTCTTGCTATTTAAGACAGGAGCTAGCTCAGGTAAATACTCTTAACTTATTTTCCCTATTACGGGCTTGGGATACGGTAATATAAATACCGCATGGTCAGGTATGGGATTCAAAGACAAATGAGTCGGGAAGTCCAAATAACCTGTTTTTAATTCGTATTGCTTGACTGAAACATTGGGGATTAATGCGACCGTGTCCTGGATATCCTTGACTCATTCAATTGAAATGGCCACGACTTAAGCACGGGGTGTAGGCATACACCTGACAGATGCTATATGCTAATTAATTATTTATGCCCAATAAGGGATTCCCAATAAGGGAATAGTGGTGTGTCGGTTAATCTTGAACCGGCATAGATTCGGGCCCCACATGTAGAGCAAGTTATGTAAAACTGATAACATGAGATATAGTTTGTCCCAAGTATAAAAGATTAATCTTGCCTTGTGCATTTTAATCAAAGTGTCAAAACATTTTGTGCCTAGTGCATCTAAATCAATTTTCTTAAACTCTTTTCAAATGAGTCGGTTGAGTGTATTTACCAGTGAAAACTGACGTATTTTCAAAAGTCTAAGTGACAGGTACAAGTACGTAATAGGCTGGAAGCTACTCAGGACGTTAACAAGGAATCTTGCAAGTTCTAGGCGTCAAAAGTCTGTTGAACAATAATTATGATTAGTCGATCCGCCTGTGGATCTTTTTACTTTCCGTTGCAATACTCTGATATTACTTTATATTCAGATTGTAATATATTTATCTTTTGCTTCCGTTGTGCATTTATATATTGTGTTGTTTGACTATGATGATATCAATTACGTCACGATACTCCCCCACCGGTGACACGTGGAAAATAGGGGTGTGACACAGGATGTCTACGTTTGCATGGAAGCACGAAGATATGACTGGTATATCGAAAGATATCATAACTCATAAACTTGGAATTGACAAGTCTTTCAGGCCTGCTCAACAAAAGAGGAGAAAATTTGCTCCTGAAAGGAATGCAATCATACAAGAAGAGGTAGAAAGGCTGTTAAAGTCCAAGATGATTAGGGAAGTCAAGTTCCCTAAGTGGCTGGCAAATGTGGTGATGGTCCAGAAGAAGAATGGGAAGTGGAGAGTCTGTGTTGACTACACGGACCTTAATAAAGCATGCCCTAAAGATCCATTCCCATTACCTCATATCAATTCCAGGGTGGATGCAACTGCCGGGCATGAAATGTTGACTTTCATGGATGCATCCTCAGGATTTCAACAAATCCAAATGGAACCATCCGACCATAAAGACACAACATTCATGACACCCACAGGTATATACTGTTACACTGCCATGCTCTTTGGTTTAAAAAATGCAGGTGAGACATGTTATGGGTCATTTTCTGAGCATACATATCTTGATCAATATCCTGCTTTTAATTGTTTATTTGTGATCAGGATACTGGACGGGGATATTGCTAACATGTTGGGCGATATCCTGAGGAATATTGAATTAACCACGTGCAGGTTAAAGGTTGGGGTTCGCTAACGGTCAGATGGACTTCTTCTCCTCAAGACTCGGGCATGTTTGTTATGGGAGAGACGTTGAACCCGAAAGACTAGGTCCACAACGTTCGAGTGAGGAATATTCGTTGGATCCCGGTTATTTAGGATAGTTTGTTATATTTGTTTTACTATAAATAGATGGGGGCAGATCAGATTAAGGCACTGAATTTTCACATTTTCAAACACTTTTCTCTCTAGCTCACTGCAAACACTACACACAACACTTGTATTCGAATTACATTGTAACACATAGTTGATCCGCACCACATCCTGCACTGTATCCTGATATTTGAAGCAATAGAAGAACAAGGCAGCTGCGATTGTCAGCTCCCGAGGTTTTGTGCCGGCGATCTAGATTGATCAAGGGCTTTCCTCGTACATCACGTGTCAACCTTTACTTTTCTGCTCATTATTTGATCATAGATACAGCTCTATACCTTGAGCCGTATCCTGAAACTGTTTTTATAATTAACTTGGTTAACATATTTTTCACACATAATTTTAGCACACTACATCACTTAACTAATTTGATCACTAAATTGCTTCGGTAATTTTTGACCAAAACAATTTGGCGCCCACCGTGGGGCAAGTGGTGCTACCTTTACTAAAAATCTTTGTGAAATCGTTAATCGGTTTTCTATTTTCAAAACTTTTTGCCACATCGTTTACAATGGCCTCAAGATCAAACATGAGCTCCTCCACTATGTCTGCTGCAACCTCCGCTACTACCGGTTCGGTGCTTCCACCACCTCCTCCAAGGATGCCATTTTCTTCACAACCTCAAGATGTTATCCCTACTCGGAGTGTTCAGGGGTCTGCTCCTGTTTTAGCCTCTAATGATGAAATTCTAACTTTATTTGGAAGTGTGCAGCAACAAATGAGGAAGCAACAGGAAACTAACCAAATGCTGTTAAGAGAAATACAACTCTTAAAAGCTAGCTCGAGTAGACCTGCTGAAGAAACTGTCACTCCTATACAGCCCAGGGCTTTGAACTTCAGTTCCGCAATTTACACTGAGGATAACAGGGGGAATATCGTCCCAAGCCATTCTCAGAATCATACCCCTGAGATACCCTCTTCGGTCAGGATGTCCACTGTGAGGAGTTCAGGATATGCTTCAGGATATGGCCAAAATCCTCAGACCGGTAATGTGTCAAATAATAATGTTCTTGCTACTAACAACAATGGCTCTTTGCAGGATGCAGGTATGACGTGAACATTTACCAGGGAGCTCCAGAAATTGAAGGACATGATATCCAGTGTACCTGGAGTGGTCCAGCCAATTCTAGAAGTATCCCAAGACAGCCACAGTATATCCCGCTTTGCATATCCTATCTGTGATGCTGAAATCCCAAAAAGATTTCAGACTCCCAACATGAAGCTGTATGATGGGACTACGGATCCTGAAGAGCATATTGCCCAGTATAGGGAAAGAATGGAGATCAACCCTATCCCTCCGGAGCTCAAGGAAGCATGCTTGTGCAAGGGTTTTGGATCTACCCTGACAGGATCAGCCTTAAAATGGCTATTAAACGTTCCTCCTCACTCAATTACTTCGTTTGCTCATTTGGTTAATTTATTTAATAGTCAGTTTTCTTGCAGCCGGAGTTTTGAGAAACTAACCAGTGATCTTTACAGGATAACTCAAGGGCCTCAGGAATCCTTGAGGGATTATGTGAACAAATTTAGTCGAGAATCCTTGGATATCCCACATCTTGATGTTGCAACAGCTGTGCAAGCTTTTAAGATGGGGTTACAAAAGGATTCTCAGTTTTATCAAGATCTTGTAATGAATCCCTGCAGGAATCTCGACGAAGCTCGTAACAGGGCTTTGAGATATATCCGTTTGGAAGATGACAAGAAGATGCAGGAGAGGATGAATTCTACCTCAACCTATGAAACAACTAACAGGAAATCAGAATCCTCATATAAGCCATATCGCTCCAAGCCATATGGCAGAAATGATAACAAGAAAGTGAATGCTGTTGAAGACGAGGATCCTGAAGAATATCCTGACTTATCTGAAAACTGCTTTTCTGTTAATATACCTGAGTTAATGTATGCTATGCAGGGTTTAGGGGACAAAGCTAGGTGGCCTCGAAAGAACCAGCAGAAAGCTGATTGGAAGGATAAATCCAAATGGTGTGCCTTCCATGAAGACTTCGGACATATGACCGAGGATTGCATTGCTTTAAGGAAAGAAATAAGTTACCTGTTAAGCAAAGGGTATCTGAAGGACTTGCTGGGAAGAAAGAAGAATAAAGGGCAGGATCCCGAGAAGGATCCTGAACGAGCAGCATCACCCCCAGCAGATGCCAAGATAATTAACTTTATTTCAGGAGGATCCGACATTTGTGGGACTTCGTATTCGGCGGCTAAGAGACATGCGAAGGAAGCTAAGAGTGAAAGGGGAGACAAACCAGTCAGGATGACTACCCTCACAACTGATAAAGTGATCACTTGATAGTGATGACAGGGATACTGTTCAGGATCCTCACCATGATGCTTTGGTAATAACATTATATGTGGCTAACCATTTTGTACGCAGGATATTGGTGGACAATGGTAGTTCTGTCAATATAATTCAGCTTGAAACATTGAAAAGGATGAATGTATCTCCGATGGACATTACTTCGAAGTCCACTGTGCTCGTTGGTTTCAGTGGAGAAGCTAGAAATACTGTAGGAGAGATAAAGTTACCAGTATACGTTGAAGGGGTCAACTCGATACAACGCTTCTGTGTGATAGACTCCTTATCCTGCTATAACATCATACTAGGCAGGCCATGGATCCATGACATGAAGGCTGTGCCTTCGACTTATCACCAATGCATCAAGATTCCAACCCCTTGGGGGGTCGTCAAAGTTGATAGTGATCAGTAGGAGGCGAAGGAATGCTACACATCCTCAATGAAATCCTCGACCAAGCCTAATCCAGCATAGCAGTTAAAGATGCGGGCCCGGGATACCTTGGAAGCTTCGGAGCAGGATGTGAAGAAAGTTATCCTGGATCAGGATAATCCTGATATCTCGGTGCTCGTAGGAACCAATATCCCTCGGGATATTGAAAAACAATTAACTGACTTTTTGAAGTGCAGGATGTCAATGTTTGCATGGAGGCATGAGGATATGACAGGTATATCCAAAGACATTATTACTCACAAGCTTGGAATTGACAGGTCATTCAAGCCTATTCAGCAAAAAAGAAGGTAGTTTGCTCCTGAGCGGAATATAATCATCCAAGAGGAAGTTGAAAGATTGTTAAAGTCCAAAATGATCAGAGAAATCAAGTTCCCAAGATGGTTGGCGAATGTGGTCGTAGTGCAGAAGAAAAATGGGAAATGGAGAGTCTGTGTAGATTACACAGACTTGAATAAGGCTTATCCTAAAGACCTGTTCCCCCTTCCTCATATCGATGCAATGGTGGATGCTACTGCTGGGCATGAAATGTTAACGTTCATGGACGCATCCTCAGGATTTCAGCAGATTTAAATGGAGCATTCGGACCAGGAGGATACTGCTTTCATGACACCAACAGGTATTTATTGCTATACTGCTATGCCTTTCGGTTTGAAAAATGCAGGTGCAACATACCAGAGATTGGTGAACATGATGTTCAAAGATAAGCTGGGGGACACCATGGAGGTGTATATTGACGATATGGTGGTGAAATCTAAAAAGGCTGAGGATCACCTCCAGGATATCAAGGGAGCATTTGATATTCTGGATCAGTGTAACATGAAGCTGAATCCTGCTAAGTGCCATTTCGGAGTGGGGGCAGGAAAGTTTCTAGGATATATGGTGACGAAAAGGGGGATAGAGGAAAGCCCGGAGCATATTAAAGCTATCCTGGATATAAAATCACCCTCGAATATGAAGGACGTTCAACGGTTAACAGGCCGAGTAGCAGCTTTGAACAGATTTATTTCAAGATCCTCGGAAAAATGCAAGGAATTCTATGATATCCTCAAGAAGAATAAGAAATTTGAATGGGGAGCAAAGCATGAAGCAGCCTTGCAGGATTTGAAGCGATATCTCTCAACTGCACCTCTATTGATGAAACCTGAAAATGGTGAACCACTATCCCTATACCTCGCTGTATCAGGGAATGCTGTAAGTGCCGTTCTTATAAAGGACCATGAAGGTCAGCAATATCCTGTTTATTATGTTAGTAAAAGTTTGTTAGATGCTGAAACTAGGTATTCTCATTTAGAAAAATTGATATTAGCTCTAGTTATGGCATCGAAAAAGCTTAGACATTATTTTGAGACACATAGGATCCATGTTAAAACAAATTATCCTGTCAAAAATGTGCTTAGGAAACCAGAGATGTCAGGCAGGATGGCCAAGTGGTCAGTAAAGTTAAGTGCTTATGATTTAGTATACGAACCTAGAAATGCCATAAAGTCTCAGGCTTTAGCTGACTTTGTGGCTGATTTCAGTAGTGACATTCAGGATGAGGTAGACCTAGAAGTTCAACAGTTAGGAGAATCCTCAGGATCCTAGACATTATATACTGATGGTGCATCTAATGTAAGAGGAGTAGGATTGGGAATACTACTAAAATCGCCACAGGGGGATATATTACCCCAGGCTATTAGGTGTGAATTCCCTGCTACTAATAATGAGGCAGAATATGAAGCTTTAATTGCAGGATTAGAGTTGGCTAAGAATATGAGTATCAAGAATTTGCAAGTATATGTTGACTCCTTGTTAATTACTAACCATTTTAATGGATCCTATGCAGTTAAGGGTGAGAAATTAATCGAATATCTCGATATTCTCAAAAAATTAGCAGGATATTTCGATGTTTTTACACTTGAACAGGTACCAAGGGAGGATAATGCTGAAGCAGATGCCTTAGCAAATTTGGGATCATCGATCAGGATACCAGAAGGGACCCAAATACCAATATTACACGTCTTATATCCTGCAACGAATCCTCAGGATAAAGAAGTAGTGGCTATTCAGGATCCTGGAGCAGAGTACCCTGAAAAGGATCCTAAATCCTGGACGGCTCCAATCGTGAGATATCTCAAGGAAGGACACATCCCCGGAAATGAAAATCCTAAGGCATTTAGGATGAAGGTATCACGATTCACTATTATAAATAATGTTTTATACAAGAAATCTCTCGCGGGACCGTATTTGAGGTGTTTGGAGGATCCTGAAGCCAAAGAAGTACTTCAGGATATACATTAAGGGGATTGTGGTAACCATACTGGGGGCAGGTCATTATTCTCAAAAGTATTAAGGACAGGATATTATTGGCCGACAATGAGAAAAGATGCCGCAGAATATGCTCGAAGATGTGATACATGTCAAAGACATAGTAACATATTACATCAGCCTGCTGAACCGCTGTATCCTATTGTTTCCCCTTGGCCATTTATGAAGTGGGGTATGGATATAGTGGGAAAGCTTCCAAAGGCTCCAGGAGGGAAGGTTTTTATGTTGGCAATGATAGATTATTTCTCCAAATGGGTTGAAGCCGAGGCATTTGTCCAAGTCAGGGATCAAGAAGTAGTATCCTTCATAAAGAGAAATATCCTGACCAGATTCAGAGTACCAGCTGAGATAATCTGTGACAATGGTTCTCAGTTTATAAGCAAGAGAACTACTGACTTTTGCAAGAGTTGGGGAATCAAAATGATAACATCTACTCCGGTACATCCTCAAGCGAATGGACAAGCAGAATCCTCAAACAAGATAATTGTCAATAACTTAAAGAAGAGACTTGGAGCCAAAAAAGGAAGATGGGCAGAAGAATTACCCTTTGTTTTGTGGGCTGATAGGACAACGGTAATGAATGCAACAGGCCAAACCCCATTTTCCTTGGTATTTGGAGCAGAAGCAATGATTCCAACGGAAATGGCGATACCTACTACGAGATCTATCCTACAGGATCCTAAACAGAATCCTGAAGCCTTATGTCAGGATTTGGATACTATAGATGAAAAAAGGGATGCAGCAAGGCTAAGGATGGCGGCATATCAACAAAGAATATCCAGAGCATATAACAAGAATATAAGGACTAGGAGATTTCGAGTTGGTGATTGGGTGCTAAGAAAGGCTTTTCAGAATACCACTAATCCTGCCGATGGCAAGCTAGCTCCAAAATGGGAAGGACCATATGAAGTTGAGTCAGAAGCAGGGAAAGGAGCATATAGACTCAAGAATATGGAAGGGGATATGCTACCAAGATCCTGGAATGCAATACACTTAAAGCTCTATTTCAAGTAAGAATAGAATGTAATTTCTATCTCAAGATGGTATGAATTCTATCTCTTTTAAATATGTTTGATTTGATTTGTTCTTTGAAACCCAATACTAACTTAAGCATCGGAGGGGTGTTAGCCAAGCTAACACCTACCTTAGTTTAAGGATGTTTTGCAGTATATGCTCCAAGATATAGCTCCAGGATGCTCACTCTGGATACTTCGGAAGATTAGAGGATTGGCCCCCTCTCTCACGTATAAGGGATCCCGATCCCTTCACAGGTTTAAAGGTATTCACCTTTCTTCCGAATTGGGTTTAAACACCCCACCTGGAGCGCAAGTTATTCGGGAATAGTTCAAGGTGGCGGGACCAGTCCATGTAAAAGTGGCTGACTATTTCGTTACTATTGGCTATATCCTGAATCCTAAAGGTATATGAGGATTGATCACCCTCTCTCACGAAAGGGTATTTTCATACTCTCTAAGGTTTAAAGGTTTTCACCTTTCTAAGTCTTGGAGTTTATACACTCCCGCCTGTAGCGCACGAAAATTTGGGATTTTCCCCAGGATACAAGGGATTCATCCCCAATATATTTTTTGGGTTTTACCCTGTAACATGAAGAATTGTCTACACAATGGGAACTGATATCCAAAGGATTTCTAAGTATTTGAAGGCATTGTACACAGGGGACATTCCCACTGAAGCAAGGGTGTAAAGCTCAAAGGATAAGGCTTGGACCTAATACACTAAGTGTCTCAGACAGGGGACATCTTTATTGGAAGAGTTGCAAAGGGATTGAAGTTTGAGAATAGGGTTGTACCCTATTCCTGGTATGATCTTTCCTTTGTAAACGTTATTTAAGTTTTTGACAATACTATGTTTGACAAAAGGTCAAACATCCTGATTAGGACAAATTCTCGGGATATATTCTCAGAATATATTTTCAAAATACTTCTCAGGATATTTGATTAAAATATTTGAAACTGATACTAGTTTGAAACTTTAATTAAGTTAGTATCGTCATAACAGGTTTTAAAATGAACTATCTTTTAATTTTCTCTAAAGGCGATTGAATTAATAAAAGTTTTGGTAATATATCACTGACTATATTTTGCAAAACTAAGGTCTATAATAAGAAAGACAGAAAGTGATAGCAAGAAAAATGAAAGATGAAATTACTGGAAATAAACGGTACTAGCTGATAACCAAAGGCTTCATCCTGAAAACCCAGGACCCATCCACCTTTGGTCATCATATTGTTCTAATGCAGGAAATATAAATTGTTCAAAAACGGGAAAAGTAAATTGTTTACACAACCACAACCATGAAATTTAAAAAGTGGGCTCCGGCCTTGGCACGTATATCCATCATCGCCCACTTCGCCGCCTAAGAAGCGGCACCTTCTTGATCAGCAACTTCTTTCCCAGCATTTGCACCAGCATCAGCCTCAGGATTCTTCTCGGCATCATCACCAGCATTGGCCACTTCCTCTGCCGCCTTAGAAGGCTCTTCACCAGCATGCTTTGTAGGATGAGCGACGGGATGACCTCCAAGATCCTGTAGTTTCACTTCCCAAGCCTTTACATTCCAGGAGGGGCATTCGAAGCCCAAATCCCTGGCCTCGTAAGCCATCCTTAACCTGGCTTGGAGAAGAGAGATGACCACAGATGCTTTGAGACTGTCCCGATATGAACTCATATCTTGCTGGTATTGGAGAAGGGCGGCATCTAGTTTGGCTTGAGCATCCTCATTGGCTTTGTGGAGGGCAGCTTGGTGTTCCTGGGTCATTGCCTTGTATTTGTCCTCATAATGCTGGGACTTGGCAGCTGCAATTGTTCCTTGATCAGCTATGGTGGCTTCAGCTTTTTCGAGCCTGATCTCCAGCATCTTATTAATCCCGCAGGCGTCTTCATACAGATGCGTGAGACGTTCCAAGCCTTGCAGTTAAAGATACAGGTATCAGTGTAAAATGAACAGGATAATGACTAACATGCATGTTCAGGATATTGAAAGGGAATTTTTACCTGCTTGAGGAATGAAGTAGCTTCATTAAACCCATGATTCTCAAGAGAGAATGTCTCAGAGGCAGCTGGAGAATCCATTTCTTTCCTCTTCCGGGAACTAGAGGCCCGGGTCCTGGATACCGGAGGAGCTTTAGTAGTCTTTGAAGTGGTGGGCTTCGGTGTGGCAGATGGCTTCGGCATAGGTTCTTGTTTGACAGGTATAAGGCTGGAGTAACTATCCAACTCGTCAAGTTGGAAGCCTTCAAGGTTAATAACTGGCACTACATAAGGGAAGATGTTTTAGGCTTATTATACCTCTAAAAATAATAATCAATTTAATATAAAGATAATTCCTGAAAATATGCTTACCAGACATGTTGGAGCTTGATCTTTGACTTGAGCTTGTGAGTAGCAGGTTAAAGGTTCTTTCACCCTCTGGAAGCTTGTAGATCTCTTTTATTCTTCCTTCTGATTCAGCACTAGTGGGAGCTAGTTCCTTGAAGTTTGCTGCAAGAAAGAAAATAAACACATCAGGATATTGGTTCAGGATGGAGGTTCGGGATATGATTGGGGATATTCCTAAAGCCCTAAATCCTACCAGAAGTCAACCATCTTTTAGGAAGGTCAAAACCCTTATCAATGGAGTCTCTTTTCACAAAAAAGATTTTTCTTGTCCACTTATCCTCGTTCTTGGTAGCTTTAAGGATGAGAGGATCTTTGGAAATAGAGAATAGAAGGAATCGGCTGGAACCATGAGATCTTAAGCGATAAGCCTTTGGCAAATCCTCGATGCACTGGTCGGGCATATGGCGAGCCTTAATTCCTTCCAAGGTGACTAATATGCGCCAAACCATGGGCATGATTTGGGCAAAGCTCAGGCCAGTAAGTTCGAAGAAACGAGAAATAAAAGGTGAAAACGGGTATTGAAGTCCTATGGAGAAAGGGTAGGCAAAGAAGCAGACCCATTCGTCGGAACAAAAATCCGATCGGACCTCTCGGTCGAAGGGACGGAAGATTGTCCCGGCGGGAAAGGCACCGGAAGCTCGTAGGGCCGCGATGTCAGAATTATCTAAAGAACACACCTCTTTTGAAGGTTTCTGAAGCAAATTCTGTTTGTGGAAGGTGGAAACAGAATCCGCCATTTGTGATCTAGTACGGGTAGCCATGAAGGATCACAATCGGAAGAACAGGAGATATAAAGAAGGAAAATAGAAAAGAGAGAGAGAGAGAAAAGTACCTGATATTTGGTTGAAGATAAAGATAAATCGTAATGAGACGACCCTCGGTTAATAAAGGCTAAATGTAGGGGGTAAAGAGTAAATAACGCCTTGGAAGTTGCACATTGTCATTTCAAGGGTCTCATCATATTGATTGCCTTAATTGGTGAGATAAAACTTTTAAAATATATCCGTTGGATTGGTATACCAACAGATATATTTGGGGACAATTGTTATGGGTCATTTTCTGAGCATACATATCTTGATCAATATCCTGCTTTTAATTGTTTATTTGTGATCAGGATACTGGACGGGGATATTGCTAACATGTTGGGCGATATCCTGAGGAATATTGAATTAACCACGTGCAGGTTAAAGGCTGGGGTTCGCTAACGGTCAGATGGACTTCTTCTCCTCAAGACTCGGGCATGTTTGTTATGGGAGAGACGTTGAACCCAAAAGACTAGGTCCACAACGTTCGAGTGAGGAATATTCGTTGGATCCCGGTTATTTAGGATAGTTTGTTATATTTGTTTTACTATAAATAGATGGGGGCGGATCAGATTAAGGCACTGAATTTTCACATTTTCAAACACTTTTCTCTCTAGCTCACTACAAACACTACACACAACACTTGTATTCGAATTACATTGTAACACATAGTTGATCCGCACCACATCCTGCACTGTATCCTGATATTTGAAGCAATAGAAGAACAAGGCAGCTGCGATTGTCAGCTCCCGAGGTTTTGTGCCGGTGATCTAGATTGATCAAGGGCTTTCCTCGTACATCACGTGTCAACCTTTACTTTTCTGCTCATTGTTTGATCATAGATACAGCTCTATACCTTGAGCCGTATCCTGAAACTGTTTTTATAATTAACTTGGTTAACATATTTTTCACACATAATTTTAGCACACTACCTCACTTAACTAATTTGATCACTAAATTGATTCGATAATTTTTGACCAAAACAAGACATATCAGAGGCTGGTCAATATGATATCCAAGGATAAACTGGGGGCACTATGGAACTATATATTGATGATATGGTGGTGAAATCCAAGAAAGCAGAGAATCACCTCCAGGATCTAGAATGTGCCTTCAATATCCTGGACCCGTATAATATGAAGCTGAATCCTGCCATGTGCCATTTCAAAGTGGGGGCAAGAAAGTTTTTAGGATATATGGTAACCAAGAGAAGGATAAAAGCAAGTCCGGAGCAGATCAAAGCCATCCTAGACCTCAAATCACCATCTAATATGAAGGATGTTCAAAGGTTGACTGGAAGAGTAGCAGCATTGAACAGGTTAATATCAAGATCCTCAGAAAAGTGCAAGGAATTTTATGATATCCCGAAGAAGAGCAAAAAGTTCGAATGGGGAGAAAGACATGAAGCTGTTCTACAAGAATTGAAGCGATATCTTTCAAGTGCACCTCTACTGATGAAGCCTGAAGATGGTGAACCTCTGTCCCTATATCTGGCAGTATCAGGGAATGCAGTAAGTGTTATCTTGGTAAAAGATCATGAAGGTCAGCAGTATCCTGTTTACTATGTTAATAAAATTTATTAGATGCTGAGACTAGATACTCACACTTAGAAAAACTGATATTAGCTCTAGTCATGGCATCAACTAAGCTTAGACATTATTTTGAAACACATAGGATTCATATAAAATCTAATTATCCTATTAAAAATGTGCTTAGAAAACCTGAAATGTCTGGTAGGATGGCTAAGTGGTCTGTAAAACTAAGTGCATATGATTTACTATATGAACCTAGGAATGCTATAAAGTCTCAGGCTTTAGAAGACTTTGTGGCTGATTTTAGTAGTGATATACAAGAAGCTGACCTAGAAGTACAACAACTAGGTGAAAGTTCAGAATTTTGGATATTACATACTGATGGTGCATCCAACATAAGAGGTGTAGGATTAGGGATTCTACTAAAATCGCCACACGGGGACATATTACCCCAGGCTATTAAATGTGAATTTTCTGCTACAAATAATGAAGCTGAGTATGAAGTTCTGATAGCAGGATTAGAATTGGCTAAGGATATGAATATTAAATGTTTACAAGTATATGTTGATTCCCTGTTGATTACTAACCATTTCAATGGATCTTATGCAGTAAAAGGTGAAAAGTTAGATGAATATCTTGAAATTGTTAAGAAATTAGCAGGATATTTCGAAATGTTTACACTTGAACAGGTACCAAGGGAAGATAATGCTGAAGCAGATGCTCTAGCAAACTTAGGATCTACTGTCAGGATACCGGAAGGAACTCAGATACCAATAGTGCACATCTTGTATCCTGCGATGGAATATTTCAAATCTCAGGACAAAGAAGTAGCAAGTATCCAGGATCCTGGTGATAGATATCCTGACAAGGATCCTGAATCCTAGATGGCTCCAATTGTGATGTATCTTCAAGAAGGAGATATCCCAAATGGATGAAAATCCTAGGGCTTTCAGGATGAAGGTATATCGTTTTACTATAATAAATAATATTTTGTATAAGAAATCTCTTGCAGGTCCATACTTAATATGCTTGGAAGATCCTGAGACTAAGGAGGTACTTCAGGATATACATGAAGGAGACCGTGGCAACCATATTGGGGGCAGAGCTTTGTTCTCAAAGGTGTTGAGAACAGGATATTACTGGCCAACCATGAGAAAGGATGTTATTGAGTATGCTCAGAAATGTGATGCATGTTAGAGACACAACAACATACTGCATCAGGAGGAAAGGTTTTCATGTTGGAAATGACCGATTATTTCTCCAAGTGGGTTGAAGCAGAAGCCTTTGTCCAGGTTAGGGATCAAGAAGTGGTATCCTTCATAAAGAGGAATATCCTGACAAGATTCGGGGTACCAGCCGAGATAATTTGTGATAACGGCTCTCAGTTCATTAGTAAAAGGACTACAGATTTTTGTAAAAGTTGGGGAATCAAGATGACTACGTCAACACCAGTGCATCCTCAAGTTAATGGACAAGCAGAATCCTCAAACAAGATAATCGTCAACAACTTAGAGAAGAGGTTATGTGCCAAAAAAGGAAAATGGGCGGAAGAATTACCATTTGTCCTATGGGCAGACCTAACAACTGTGAGGAATGCTACTGGGAAAACCCCATTCTTATTGGTATTTGGGGCAGAAACAGTGATCCCAACAGAAATGGTGATACCTACTGTTAGGGGTCATTTTCTTAACGTTAGTATCCTGACCAATATCCTGCCTTTGTTTGTTTAATTGTAACCAGGATGCTGGAAGAGGATATTGCTAACATCTTGGGCGGTATCCTGAGGTTTATTGAATTAACCACGTGCAGGTTAAAGGCTGAGACTTGCTAACGGTCAAGAGGACTTCTTCTCCTCAAGACTCGGACGAGTTTGTTGAAGGAAAGACGTTGAGCCCGAAAGACCAGGTCTACAACGTTCGATGAAGGAATATTCGGTGGATCCCGGAACTTTAGGATAGTTTGTTATTTTATCTTTACTATAAATAGATGAGGTCGGATCAGTTTAAGACACACAATCTCCACTTACACTCTCGCATACTCTCATTTTCTAGCTCATTGCAAACACCACACTTGTATTAAAATTTCATTGTAACACTTAGTCGATCCGTACCACATCCTGCACTGTATCCTGATATTTGAAGCAATAGAAGAACAAGGCAGCTGCGATTGTCAGCTCCCGAGGTTTTATGCTGGCGATCTAGATTGATCAAGGGCTTTCCTCGTACATCTCGTGTCATTTACTTTACTTTTGCTCATAGTTTGATCTTAGATACAGCTCTATATCCTGAGCCGTATCCTGAACACTGATTTTCTAAACAACTTAACAAGTACATTTTTAATTCACTTTTTAGCACACTACCTCACTTTACTAATTTGATCACTTAATTGCTTCGGTAATTTTTGACCAAAACAATTTGGCGCCCACCGTGGGGCAAGTGGTGCTCTCTTTACTAAAATTTTTTGTCAAATCGCTAATTGGTTTTCTATTTTCAAAACTTTTTGCTACATTGTCCGTAATGGCCTCAAGATCAAACATGAGTTCCTCTACTGTGTCTGCTATGACTTCTGCTACTACCGGTCCGGTGCTTCCACCACCTCCTCCAAGGATGCCAGCCTCTACACGACCTCAGGATATTATCCCTACTCGCAGTGTTCAGAAATCTGCTCCCGTTCTAGCTTCTAATGATGAAATTCTTACTTTATTTGGAAGTGTGCAGGAACAAATGAGGCAGCAACAGGAAACAAACCAAATGCTTTTGAGGGAAATACAACTCCTAAAGTCTGGCTCGAGCAGATCTGCTGAGGACAATGTCACTCCATTACACCCCAGAGCGTTGAACTTTAGTTCAGCTGTGTATACTGAGGATAATAGGGGGAATATCGTGCCCAGTCTTCCTCAGAATCATACTCCTGAAATACCCTCCTCGGTCAGGATGTCAACCATGAGGAGCTCAGGATATGCTTCAGGATATGGGCAAAATCCTCCAACGGGTAACATGTCAAATAATAATAATACTTATGCTACTAACAATAGTGGATCTTTGCAGGATACAGGTGTGACATCAGCACTTACTAGGGAACTTCAAAAGCTGAAGGACATGATATCCAGTGTACCTGGGGTGGTCCAGCCGATCCCGGAAGTGTCCCAAGACAGCCATAAGATATCTCGTTTTGCACATCCTATCTGTGATGCTGAGATCCCAAAGAGATTTCAAACTCCTAACATGAAGCTTTACGACGGAACTACGGATCCTGAGGAGCATATTGCTCAGTATAGGGAAAGAATGGAGATTAACCCTATCCCTCCGGAGCTCAAGGAAGCGTGCTTGTGCAAGGGATTTGGTTCTACTCTAACAAGATCAGCCTTAACATGGCTGTTAAATGTTCCTCCACACTCAATTACTTCGTTTGCTCATTTGGTTAATTTATTTAACAGTCAATTTTCTTGTAGTCGGAGTTTTGAGAAACTAACCAGTGATCTTTACAGGATAACTCAAGGGCCTCAGGAATCCTTGAGGGATTTTGTGAACAAATTCAGTCGAGAATCCTTGGATATCCCACATCTTGATGTTGCAACAGCCGTGCAAGCTTTCAAGATGGGGTTACAAAAGGATTCTCAGTTTTATCAGGATCTTGTAATGAATCCCTGCAGGAATCTCGACGAAGCTCGTAACAGGGCTTTGAGATATATCCGTCTGGAGGATGACAGGAAGATGCAAGAAAGGATGAACTCATCTAACACTTATGAGTCAAATAACAGGAAGTCAGAATGATAACAAGAGAGTGAATGCTGTCGAAGATGAGGATCCTGAAGAGTATCCTGAGCTGTCTGAATATTGCTTTTCTGTTAACATTCCCGAATTAATGTATGCCATGCAGGGTCTAGGAGACAAGGCTAGGTGGCCTCGAAAGAATCAACAAAAGGCTGACTGGAAAGATAAGTCAAAATGGTGTGCTTTCCACGAAGATTTCGGACATGTAACTGAGGATTGCATTGCTCTAAGGAAAGAAATAAGCTATCTTCTAAGCAAGGGATATCTGAAAGATCTCTTAGGAAGAAAGAAGAATAAGGGTCAGGATACTGAGAAGGATCCTAAGCGAGCAGCATCACCTCCCGCGGATGCCAAGATAATCAACTTCATTTCGGGAGGATCCGACATTTGTGGGACTTCGTATTTAGCAGCAAAGAGACATGCAAAGGAAGCTAAGGCCGAAAGGGGAGACAAACCTATCAGGATGACTACCCTCACAACTGACAAAGTGATCACTTTTGATGCAGATGACAGGGATACTGTCCAGGATCCTCACCATGATGCTCTGGTAATAACGTTATATGTGGCTAACCATTTTGTACGCAGGATACTGGTTGATAATGGCAGCTCCGTCAACATAATCCAACTAGAAACTCTGAAGAGAATGAATGTATCTCCAATGGATATCACTTCAAAGTCTACCGTGCTTGTTGGGTTCAGTGGAGAGGCTAGAAACACAGTGGGAGAGATAAAGTTGCCAGTATACGTTGAAGGAGTCAACTCGATACAACGTTTCTGTGTGATGGATTCTCTATCCTGCTATAATATCATACTAGGAAGACCGTGGATTCACGATATGAAGGCCGTGCCGTCAACATATCACCAATGCATCAAGATACCTACCCCTTGGGGAGTTGTCAAAGTTGATAGTGATCAGCAGGAGGCGAAAGAATGCTACTCATCCTCGATGAAATCCTCAACCAAACCTAGTGTAGCATAGCAATTAAAGACGCGGGCCCAGGATATCGTGGAGGATCCGGAGCAGGATGTGAAGAAAATTATCCTAGACCAGGATAATCCCGATATTTCGGTGCTCGTGGGAACCAATATCCCTCAGGATATTGAAGAACAATTAATCAACTTTTTGAAATGCAGGATGTCAACGTTTGCATGGAAGCATGAGGATATGACAGGCATATCCAAAGACATCATCACTCACAAACTTGGAATTGATAAATCATTCAAGCCTGTTCAGCAAAAAAGAAGGAAGTTTGCTCCTGAGCGGAACACGATTATCCAGGAGGAAGTTGAAAGGTTATTAAAGTCCAGAATGATCAGAGAGGTTAAGTTCCCAAGGTGGGTAGCAAACGTGGTTGTAGTACAGAAGAAGAATGGGAAATGGAGAGTTTGTGTAGACTACACAGACTTGAACAAAGCTTGTCCTAAAGACCCATTTCCTCTTCCCCACATTGATGCAATGGTAGATGCCACTGCCGGGCATGAAATGCTGACCTTCATGGACGCATCCTCAGGATTTCAACAGATCCAAATGGAGCCTTCTGACCAGGAGGATACCGCCTTCATGACACCAACAGGTATTTATTGTTATACAGCTATGCCTTTTGGTTTGAAAAATGCAGGTGCAACATACCAAAGATTGGTAAACATGATGTTCAAAGACAAACTGGGGGACACCATGGAGGTATATATCGATGATATGGTGGTGAAGTCTAAAAAGGCTGAGGATCACCTCCAGGATATCAAGGGAGCATTTGATATCCTGGATCAATACAACATGAAGCTGAATCCTGCTAAATGCCATTTCAGAGTGGGGGCAGGAAAGTTTCTTGGATATATGGTGACAAAAAGGGGGATAGAAGCAAGCCCAGAGCAGATCAAAGCTATCCTGGACATAAAATCACCCTCAAATATGAAGGACGTACAAAGATTGACAGGCCGAGTAGCAGCTTTAAACAGGTTTATCTCAAGATCCTCAGAGAAATGCAAAGACTTCTATGATATCCTGAAGAAGAACAAAAGATTCGAATGGGGGGAAAAGCATGAAGCAGCCCTGCAGGATTTGAAACGATATCTCTCAACCACACCTCTATTGATGAAGCCTGAAAATGGTGAACCACTATCCCTATACCTTGCTGTATCAGGGAATGCTGTAAGTGCCGTTCTTATAAAAGACCATGAAGGTCAGCAATATCCTGTTTATTATGTTAGTAAAAGTTTATTAGATGCTGAAACTAGGTACTCTCACTTAGAAAAATTGATACTAGCATTAGTCATGGCATCAACGAAACTTAGGCATTATTTCGAGACACATAGGATACATGTTAAAACAAACTATCCTGTCAAAAATGTGCTTAGGAAACCAGAGATGTCAGGCAGGATGGCCAAGTGGTCAGTAAAGTTAAGTGCTTATGATTTAGTGTATGAACCTAGAAATGCCATAAAATCTCAGGCTTTAGCTGACTTTGTGGCTGACTTTAGTAGTGACATTCAGGACGAGGTAGACCTAGAAGTTCAACAGTTAGGAGAATCCTCAGGATCCTGGACATTATATACTGATGGTGCATCTAATGTAAGAGGAGTTGGATTAGGAATACTACTAAAATCGCCACAGGGGGACATATTACCCCAGGTTATTAGGTGTGAATTTCCTGCTACTAATAATGAAGCAGAGTATGAGGCTTTAATTGCAGGATTAGAGTTGGCTAAGAGCATGAGTATCAAAAATTTGCAAGTATATGTTGACTCTTTGTTAATTACTAACCATTTTAATGGATCCTATGCAGTTAAGGGTCAGAAATTAATCGAATATCTCGATATTCTCAAAAAATTAGCAGGATATTTCGATGTTTTTATACTTGAACAGGTACCAAGGGAGGACAATGCTGAAGCGGACGCCTTAGCAAATTTGGGATCATCGATCAAGATACCTGAAGGGACGCAAATACCAATATTACATGTCTTATATCCTGCAACGAATCCTCAGGATAAAGAAGTAGCTGGTATTCAGGATCCTGGAGTAGAACATCCTGAAGAGGATCCTGAATCCTGGACGGCTCCTATCATGAGATATCTCGAAGAAGGACACATCCCTGGAAATGAAAATCCTAAGGCATTTAGGATGAAGGTATCACGATTCACTATTATAAATAATATTTTATACAAGAAATCTCTTGCAGGACCATATTTGAGGTGCTTGGAGGATCCTGAAGCCAAAGAAGTACTTCAGGATATACATGAAGGGGATTGTGGTAACCATGCTGGGGGCAGGTCGTTATTCTCAAAAGTATTAAGGACATGATATTATTGGCCAACGATGAGAAAAGATGCTGCAGAATATGTTCGAAGATGTGACGCATGTCAAAGCATAGTAACATACTGCATCAGCCGGCTGAACCATTATATCCTATTGTTTCCCCTTGGCCATTTATGAAGTGGGGTATGGATATAGTGGGAAAGCTACCAAAAGCTCCGGGAGGCAAAGTCTTTATGCTAGCAATGATGGATTATTTCTCTAAGTGGGTTGAAGCAGAAGCATTTGTTCAAGTTAGAGACCAAGAAGTAGTATCCTTCATCAAGAGGAATATCCTGACCAGATTCGGAATACCAGCTGAGATAATCCGTGACAATGGTTCTCAGTTTATAAGTAAGAGGACTACTGACTTTTGCAAGAGTTGGGGAATCAAAATGATTACATCTACTCCGGTACATCCTCAAGCAAATGGACAAGCAGAATCTTCAAACAAGATAATTGTCAATAACTTAAAGAAAAGGCTTGGAGCCAAAAAAAGGAAGATGGGCAGAAGAATTACCCTTTGTTTTATGGGCTGATAGGACAACGGTAAAGAATGCAACAGGCCAAACCCCATTTTCGTTGGTGTTTGGAGCAGAAGCAATGATTCCAACGGAAATGACAATACCCACTGCAAGATCTACCTTAAGTGATCCTGAGCAGAATCCTGAAGCCTTGAGTCAGGATTTAGACACTATAGATGAAAAGAGAAATGCGGCAAGACTAAGGATGGCAGCATATCAACAGAGAATATCCAGGGCATATAACAAGAATATTAGAACCAGAAGATTTAAGGTTGGAGATTGGGTGTTAAGAAAGGCTTTTCAGAATACTACTAATCCTGCCGATGGCAAATTAGCTCCAAAATGGGAAGGATCATATGAAGTTGAATCAGAAGCAGGGAAAGGAGCATACAGACTCAAGAATATGGAGGGGGATATGCTACCGAGGTCTTGGAATGCTATACACCTAAAGCTCTATTTCAAGTGAGTTTAGAATTTAATTTCTAGCTCAGGATGGTATGAATTCTATCTTTTTTAAATATGTTTGGTTTAATTTGTTATTTGCAACCCAATACTGACTTAAGCATCGGAGGGGTGTTAGCCAAGCTAACACCCACCTTAGTTTACAATTGTTTTGCAAGATATGTTTCAGGATATAGCTCCAGGATATGTACTCAGGATAACTCAGAAGATTAGAGGATTGGCCCCCTCTCTCACGTTTAAGGGATACTGATCCCTTCACAGGTTTAAAGGTATTCACCTTTCTTCCGAATTGGGTTTAAACACCCCGCCTGGAGCGCAAGTTATTCAGGGATAGTTCAAGGTGGCGGGACCAGTCCATGTAAAAGTGGCTGACAATTTCGTTACTGTTGGCTATATCCTGAATCCTAAAGGTATATGAGGATTGATCACCCTCTCTCGCGAAAGGGTATTTTCATACTCTCTAAGGTTTAAAGGTTTTCACCTTTCTAAGTCTTGGAGTTTATACACTCCCGCCTGTAGCGCATGAAAATTTGGGATTTTCCCCAGTATACGAGGGATTTATCTCCGGTACATCCTTGGGTTTTCCCCTCGGGACGTAAAAAATTGCCTATGGACACTGACATTCAGAAGATTTCTAAAGTATTTGAAGACATTGTACACAGGGGACATTCCCACCAAGGTGGTGGTGTAAAGCTAAAAGGATGAGGTTTGGAACTAATGCACTAAGTACCTTGCACAGGGGACATCTTCATTGAAAGAATTGCGAAGGGATTGAAGCTTGGTAATAGGTTTATACCCTATTTCTGGTATGATCTTTCCTTTGTAAACATCGTCTAAGTTTTTAGTAGCATTATGTTTTATAAAAGGATAAGTATCCTGATATATCCTCAAAGTCTTTTTCAGAATATTTGATTAGGGTGTTTGAAACTAGTGTTGGTTTGGAACTTTGATCATTTTAATATTATCAGAACTTGGCTTTGAAAGGACAGACTGTTTTTCACACTCTAAAGAAATTTTTATAAAGTTGAAGGAACGTTTGGAAGATCTATCTAATAAAAGGCTTTTGCAGTATATCGCTGAGCATACTGATCAGGATATTTTATAAGATAACAATACAAAGCTAAGAGTCACACTAAGTAATGCAAGGTAACAGAAAATAAGTCAAAAGATAGTTATATTATTAACAAGTCAAAAGTTGTGCTTTTGGTTTCACCTAAAACCAAGGCCCATCCGCCAAAAGCACGATCATTTTTTACCATATTAGTGTAACGGTTGCAGGATATATCTCAAAATAGGACCTGTCCACCTACAACCGTTATCACATTCAAAACAAGTTATACTAATTGATGACCAAGGGCTTCGTCCTAAAACCTAGGACCCATCCACCTTTGGTCATCACATTGTTCTAGTGCAGGAAAAGTAAATTGTTCAAAGACAGGAAAAGTAAATTGTTTATGCAACCACAACCATGAAATTAAAAAGTGGGCTCCGGCCTTGGCACGTACATCCATCATCGCCCACTCCGCTGCCTAAGGGGCAGCATCCTCTTGAACAGCAACCTCCTTCCCAGCGTTTGCACCAGCATCAGCCTCGGGATTCTTCTCAGCATCATCACCAGCATTGGCCGCCTCCTCTGCCGCCTTAGAAGGCTCTTCACCAGTATGTTTTGCAGGATGAGCAACGGGATGACCTCCGAGGCCCTGTAGTTTCTCCTCCCAAGCCTTTACATTCCAGGAGGGGCATTCAAAACCCAAATCCATGGCCTCATAAGCCATCCTTATCCTGGCTTGGAGAAGAGAGACGACCACAGATGCTTTTAGGCTATCCCGGTATGAGCTCATATTTTGCTGATATTGAAGAAGAGCGGCATCTAGTTTGGCTTGAGCATCCTCATTGGCTTTGTGGAGAGTAGCTTGGTGGTCCCGGATCATCGCCTTGTATTTGTCTTCATAATGCTGGGATTTGGCAGCTGCAATGGTTCCTTGGTCGGCTATGGTGGCCTCAGCTTTCTCCAGCTTGATCTCCAACATCTTGTTAAGCCCACAAGCGTCTTCATACAAGTGCATAAGACGATCCAGACCCTATCAATAAAGACACAGGTATTGATGTAAAAAATAAGCAGGATAAGGGCTAACATACTTGTGCAGGATATCGTAAAGAAAGTTCTACCTGTTTGAGGAATAAGGTGGCTTCGTTGAACCCATGATTCTCGAGAGAGAATGTTTCAGAAACAGATGGGGAGTCCGTCTCCTTTCTCTTCCGAGAGCTGGATGCCCGGGTCCTGGATGCCGGAGGGCCTTTAGGAGCAGAAACAGTCATTGAGGAGGTAGGCTTTGGTGTAGCAGACGGCTTTGGCTTGGATTCTTGTTTGATGGGTTCAAGGCTGGAGTAGCAATCCAACTCATCAAGTTCAAAACCTTCAAGGTTGACGACTGGTACTACACAAGGGAAGATGTTCTTAAATTTATCATACTTTTGAAAAGTAATTTATATATGTTAAGAATGTGCTTACCAGACATTTCTGAGCTTGATTTCTGGCTTGAATCGGTAAGAGACAGGGAGAAGGTTCTTTCACTAGCAGGAAGACGGTAGATTTCTTCGATCTTGGATTCGGATTCTGCACTGGGAGGCACTAAATCTCTGAAATTCGCTGCATAAAAACATCAGGATATAAGTCTGGGGTACAGTTTGAAGATATAATTGGGGATATTCCTAAAACCCTAAATCCTACCCTTGGTTAACCATTTAACCGGTAGATCGAAACCCTTGTCAATAGAGTCTCTTTTTACGAAAAAGAATTTTCGTCGCCATCGATCCTCGTTCTTGGTGGCTTTAAGAACCAGAGGGTTCTTGGAGGTAGAAAACAGAAGATAACGATGATTGCCATGGGATCTCAACCGGTATGCTATGGGAAGGTCCTCAACAAGTAGGTTAGGAAAATGGCGAGATTTGATTTGATCCAGCACTATTAAAACTCGCCAAACCATTGGCATAACCTGGGCGTAACTAAGACCGGTGAGGTCGAAAAAGTTAGAAATAAAGGGTGGAAACGGGTACAGGAGTCCAAGAGAAAAGGGGTAGGCGAAGAAACAAACCCATTCATCGGATATTGCATCTGATCAGGCTTCCCGATCAAAAGGACGAAAGACTGTTCCGGTGGGGAAGGCACCGGAATCTTTAAGAGCAGCGATGTCGGCATTGTTGAAGCAGCAGATCTCCTTTGCTGGATCAACAATGAAGTTCTGGCTTACGAGGCTTGAGGTTGGTCGGTCCGGTCGGGATTTCGTTCGTGGTGCCATAAAAAGTATTAAGCAAATTAAAAGTGATTCAAGAAAAAAAGGATAGAAAGGGAAATACCCGATGTCCGCTTGAAGATAAGGATAATTGTAATAAGGATTCCCTCGGTTAATATAGGATGAATATAGGGGGGTAAAGAGTAAATAATGCTTTGGAAGTTGCACCGCTGTCATCTCAAGAGTCTAGTCATATTAATTGCCTTAAGTTATGAGGTGAAACTTTTGAAATATATCCGTTGGATTGGTATCCCAACCGATATATTTGGGGACAATTGTTAGGGGTCATTTTCTTAACGTTAGTATCCTGACCAATATCCTGCCTTTGTTTGTTTAATTGTAACCAGGATGCTGGAAGAGGATATTGCTAACATCTTGGGCGGTATCCTGAGGTTTATTGAATTAACCACGTGCAGATTAAAGGCTGAGACTTGCTAACGGTCAAGAGGACTTCTTCTCCTCAAGACTCGGACGAGTTTGTTGAAGGAAAGACGTTGAGCCCGAAAGACCAGGTCTACAACGTTCGATGAAGGAATATTCGGTGGATCCCGGAACTTTAGGATAGTTTGTTATTTTATCTTTACTATAAATAGATGAGGTCGGATCAGTTTAAGACACACAATCTCCACTTACACTCTCGCATACTCTCATTTTCTAGCTCATTGCAAACACCACACTTGTATTAAAATTTCATTGTAACACTTAGTCGATCCGTACCACATCCTGCACTGTATCCTGATATTTGAAGCAATAGAAGAACAAGGCAGCTGCGATTGTCAGCTCCTGAGGTTTTATGCCGGCGATCTAGATTGATCAAGGGCTTTCCTCGTACATCTCGTGTCATTTACTTTACTTTTGCTCATAGTTTGATCTTAGATACAGCTCTATATCCTGAGCCGTATCCTGAACACTGATTTTCTAAACAACTTAACAAGTACATTTTTAATTCACTTTTTAGCACACTACCTCACTTTACTAATTTGATCACTTAATTGCTTCGGTAATTTTTGACCAAAACACCTACAGCTAGATCGAGCCTACGGGAACCTGAAACAAATCCTAAAGTCTTATGTCAAGAGTTAGATACTGTTGATGAAACAAGGGATGCAACAAAGCTAAGGATGGCGACATACCAGCAGAGGATAGCCAAGTCATACAATAAGAATTTAAGGATAAGGAGATTCCAAGTTGGAGATTGGGTATTGAGAAAAGCGTTTTAGAATACGACCAATCCTCTGATGGGAAATTAGCCCCAAAATGGGAAGGACCATATGAAATTGAATCAGAATCTGGAAAGGGAGCATACCGGCTCAAGACCATGGAGGGAGATATGTTTCCAAGATCCTGGAATGCCATACACCTTAAGGCTTATTACAAGTGAGTTTAGAATTTGAATTCTGACTCGGGATGGTATGAATTCTATCTTATTTAAATATGTTTGATTTAATTTATTTATTTTTCTTTGAAACCTTGTACTGACTTAAGCATCGGAGGTGTGTTAGCTAAGCTAACACCCACCTTAGTTTGAAGGTGTTTTGTAGGGATACGCTTCAGGATGATACTCCAGGATATTTACTCAAGATGAATTGAAAGACTAGAGGATTGGCCCCCTCTCTCATGTTTAAGGGATTTGTATCGCTTCAATGGTTTAAACGTATTCACCTTTCTCTCAAATTGGGTTTAAACACCCCGCCTGGAGCGCAAGTTATCCGGGTATAGTTCAAGATGGCGGGACCAGT
This sequence comes from Helianthus tuberosus, assembly GCA_030545235.1. Taxonomy (NCBI): domain Eukaryota; kingdom Viridiplantae; phylum Streptophyta; class Magnoliopsida; order Asterales; family Asteraceae; genus Helianthus; species Helianthus tuberosus. Next base: position 148,552,101 of record CM060417.1, on the reverse strand, counting down.
TCATGTAACAGTGGCTGACAATTTCGTTATTATTGGCTATATCCTGGATCCTTATGATATATGAGGATTGATCACCCTCTCTCACGAAAGGGTATTTTCATACTCTCTAAGGTTTAAAGGTTTTCACCTTTCTAAGTCTTGGGGTTTATACACTCCCGCCTGTAGTGCATGAAAACATGGGTTTATCCCCAGTGAATTAAGGGTTTATCCCCAGTAAAACTAAGGATTTTGGATAAGTTCCAAAGATATGTTAAACTACGATTGTGTTTACACATCCGTTGATGAAAAGTTACGAAATCTAATCAAGTATGCTATATACTAATGCAACATCCTGCACAGACAGGGGACATCCTAAATGATCCAAAGTTTAAGAATGAAGGTTACTGCTTAAGTGTTTCTGGTATGGATTCTTACTTTTCCTAAGTTTAAAGGCCTTATCTGAGCAAGTTAAGTTTTTTAAGAAGGGTTGTATTTAACTAACTTTGTGTCAAACATTTTGAATGGAAATGATAAATAGTTAAGTATCATGCCAGTATCCTGAGCAGGATATTCAGAACAAATTAAAACACAAAGATAAGGTCGAAAGGTTAGTCTATTATTAATGATTCAAAAGTTTACATTCTTGGCTTCATCTCAAACCGAGACTCATCCACCAAGAATGTAAAGTGTTCAAAAAACATATTAACATAAACAGTTGAAGGCTTCATCCTGAAAACACAGGATCTCTCCACCTCCAATTGTTAGATTGTTCTAAGCTTGCAGGAAATTAAAATTGTTCAGGGTGCAGGAAAAGTAAAATGCAGGAAGAGTAAATTGTTCGACAAACATAAACCATTCAAATTTAAAAAGTGGGCTCCGGCCTAGGCATCATTATCCATCATCGCCCACTTTGCTGCCCTCATGCATCAGCATCCTCACCAACCTTCTTGGCTCCATCACCACCAGCATCCTGACCAACATCCGCTCCAGCATCTGCTCCAGCCTCCACCTTCTCTCCTGCTTCAACCGCCGCCTCAGCTGCCTTCGAAGGCTCACCGGCTCCAGACTTGGTAAGATATGGCACAGGATTCCCTCCGAGATCCTTCAGCTTAGCAACCCAAGAATCAACCGGCCAGGTTGGGCATTCGAAGCCTGCATCTTTGGCCTCATACGCCATATTAATCCTGGCCTGGAGATGGGAGACAACGACTGAATTCTTAACACCATCTCGAAAGGAAATCATGGCCAACCTGGGCAGCGGCCAACTTCACTTCATCATCCTGGGTGACCTTCTTCAGTTTATCTTCGTAGTACTGGGTCTTGGCGTCGGCGATCTTTCCCTGGTTCGAGATGGTGATCTCGGCCTTCTTTATCCTGGCCTCTAGGACCTTTACCGCCTCACAAGGTTTGGTGTAAAGGTTCAGCAGGTGTTGCAGGCCCTACAAAGCAAAGCACAAGTATCGATTAGTACTAACTAACCAGGATATCGACTCAATATATGCATACAGGATACAGGGTTAGGATATTTACCTTGTGGAGGAAGGAAGTCATGGGCTCAAGGGAGTCGGTGAAGCTGAGGCCTACATAAGAGAAACCTTCAGGAGTAGCGGTGGCAGTCTCAGAACCTTTTCTTTTCTTGGAGCCTGAGGCTCAGGCCCTTGGCTGTGGAGTAGGCTTGGGAGCAGCAGATGGTTTTGAACTAGTGGTGGCTGGTGTCTCTTTCTTGACCTGAACATGAATGGGGTAGCTGTCCAATTCTTCAAGGTCCAAGAAAACGGGCATCTTGCTGGTGTCTGTACAAAGAGGGGAGTAATCTTAAACCTAGTCATACAATATCTTAAATAACAAAACTTATGCAGGGATGTTGAACAGAAACCCTTACCAGACATGTTAGAGCTTGAATGTTGACTTGAGGTTGCTTGATTTGGAACAAAACTTCTCTCGATTTCAGGTAGCTTGTAGATGGCTTCAATCCTCTTCGCTCAGTCGGAAAGTGGAGGTGCTAATTTTCTAAATTCCGCTGCACAACAAAAGAAGGATGTCAGTCCAGGATATTGAACATGATATTTTTGGGGATAGTCCTAAAACCCTAACTCCTACCCTTTGTTAACCATTTCACCGGAAAACTTTCTCCACCAGGAATAGAACTTCTTTTCACAAAGAAGAATTTTGTTTTCCATTCATCTTCATTCCTAGTGGCCCGTAGGATGAGAGGGTTGTTGGTGGTGGAATAAAACAAGAACCTGCTAGACCCGTGGGATCTTAGCCGGTAAGCCACAGAGAGATCATTAATACAGAGGTCTGGGACATGATTATTCTTGATCCGGTCAAGAACAACTAAAACCCTCCAAACCATGGGCATGGTTTAGCAAAACCTGAGACCAATAATGCAAAAGAAATCCATGATAAAATCAGAAAAAGGAAACCGGAGACCCAACGTGAAGGGGAAGGCAAGTAAGCAGAACCACTCAGTCAACGACGCGTCTGATCGGAGATCCCAATCAAACGGCCAGAAAACTGCTCCGTCTGGGAAGATACCGGATGATCGGAGGGCCGACAAGTAAGCATTATCGAATGAACAAACCTCCCGCTCTAGGTTTTGGAGCAGGTTCTGGGATTTGAAAGTTGGGACTGAATCGACGTAAGATGATCTGGTTTGTCTCGCCATTGCCGATCGGCGGAAGAAAAGAGGAAGATGAAGGAGATTAGAGACAAGGAAGATAAAGTACATTTTCGTATTTACTTGTATGTTGTTATGTGTTAGTTATGTTATTTGTGTAACTATTGTTTAATACCATCGCATCGTTTACTCGCAACTCGCTCCATTGCAACGCAACGCTCAACGCATTAAACGAAAGTCGAAAACTAACTCACACGCGCCGTCCGATCGAACGACCGTTCGATCGAATGGTCATCCGTCCGGATGACCATCCAATCAGATGGCCATCCGATCGGAAGGTCGTCCAACCCGTCACCCTTGCACCGCCTTTCTCACCCTCACACTATAAATACCCCACTGTCACATCAACTGTTCATTGATGTGACAGCTCCCTCCGACCCACGCACTCTCAGGCTATTTTCTCTCGATTCCTCGCGATTCTTGTAAGTTTTCACTCTAAATCTTGTACTTTCTTCATCCTTACACACTTTCCCATCGATTTCACCAACAAATCTCACGATTTCACCATGAAATCCACCTGATTTAAGCTGTTCTAAGATGAGGTCATCATGGGTTCTCATGAACACTAAAGTATGACCTCATCTCACCAAGAACAACTCAGATCTAAAGGATTTCTACAATGTTTAAACACTGATTTCACCTAAATCTAAACATTTTCCAACTGATTTCCACTTTTCTTCAACATTCTTAACTTTTTACTCACAATCGATAGAATCTGAGCTTGTTCGGGCCTTCTACTCATCCTCTAGTGAAGTGCCGGACCGAGAAAAAATTACTATCGAAGAGACGACCGATTCACGGGTTGAACATGAAATTTCATCAAGAACGGTTGATTCAATCAGACGGGGTGATTCCCATCTGACCGGATTTGGACTTGATGAGATTTCCATAGTTTAACACGTCATCATATCGTCTCGGTCAACCCACAAAACTTTTTAACTTGACGGATTTTTCGAGTTTTCAAACGAAACAGGTTGCTCAATCGGATAGCCGTCCGATCGGACCACCATCCGATCGAACGACCATTCGTCCGGGTGATTTGTAATTCCAAACACTTAAACAATTTACAAAACTTCAAAGAATATCAGTGTCCAAACGAATCACCATCCGATTGAACGGCCATCCGTCCGGATGACCATCCGACCGGATGGCTGGACACATAGAGATAATTCTCACTTTTTAAAATGCTACAACGAAAACTTCAAAGTTCAAACATTTCACAAACACAACCATTCCATCGAACGACTATCCGACCAAATGGTCATCCATCCGGATGACCATCCGTCCAGACGGTCATCCGATCGGACCACCTTCCGTCCCTCACCTCACCAACACGCTGTTTTTACGCACTGTTCAACGCTTATAATGTCGTACTGTGATCAGGCTAACTCTCTAGCGCTCCCTTCAATCCAAGACTGTGTTTATTTATTAAACACGATCTGTGAGTATACTCGATCCCTTTTTGCTTAACGCACTTTTGGGTGTTACATACGTTACCTATATCAAATCACATCGATAACACAACACAAACACTTTTTATACGCTAACCGCTCTCGCATGTTATACGTGTTATTCGATGAATGCTTGTATGTTATGTTTACACAGTGATTGTTGCCAGAAACCTTAGCAACGATAGTACTATAGTTTGGACTCAGCACATGTCGTGGACAAGGGGTTGTTAAGGGTATTTCTTCACATGTCACAGTGGTGATATGTGTTGCGCATTCTACAACTCGCAGTCATGTCTGTGCATATTTCATTGTCGATAACCTACTTGTTTCACATTTTTACGTGTTACATGCTAGTTATGCGTAAATCGCTTTCGCTACTATTATGCTATTAAACTTGTATGCTCACCTTTACACTATGTGTATTGACTTTATTTTAACGTATGTGTCAGGTGTTTAGGATGCTGTGTTTTGCTGAACTCTGTGGAATCAAGCTAGGAGAGTCTAGAAACAAACTAAATAATTTATGAGTTGTCGGAACAATATTTGTCTTTGAGAACACTATGTCTGTAATAACTGTTTTACTTTACATGTTATGGTATGGGACTTGATGTTAAATATTTGGTAATTCTAGTTGTTATGGATGCTCCTGGACAATCTGTTTCGCTCAGTGCCTCACCCCGATGTTTCCGCCATCGGTTGGGGTGTGACAAAACATGGGGGTTTATTCTATTATCAACTAATTAGGAAGTTGAATCCCACTATATACCCAAATCTTGTCCTATATAACCTGGTCAAAGTTTTGATTAAGGTTAAGAGAAGAGTAATCAGTTTTAAGTTATTTTCTGACTGAGAGTTATTCAATTTAAATTCTTATTCTTCAACTTGTTTATTCGTTTGATTATCGATTGGGACTTGAATTGGTATCAGAGCTTGTTTCAAGCAACCTGAACTCGATAGAGAAATACACATGCAGTTAGCCAAGTAGAACAACAAGATTAGAAGTTGCTAATCTGCAAGTTGTGATATTCTTCATAGCGCAGAAGACCCGCGAGCAGAAGGTGGTTGTCAAGAGGTGTTCAACGAATTGTAGAAACCCGATTTCAAGCCAGAATCGAAGAAGAATTTATCCAAAGAAATCGATCAAGGAGAAAACAGAAGGCCGGTCGAGTTTAGGACCGGAATTCAAGGTGTAATCAGAAGTCACTGATTATTGTGGAGTTTCAATTACAACCGTGGTCAAGCGCTGATTACTGTGGAGTTTCAATTACCACCGCAATCAAGAAGACGATCAGAACGCTGGTCATATTTATATTGTGTTGCGACGATCTAATCCGAAATTGGAAAATGGTTTTTGCAATGGGTTAATTTGTGTGGTGGCGGCATGTTCATACCAGTGGAGAACTCGGGAAAGTGGGTTCCGATCACGTTTTGTGACACCCGACATTTTCAGATTAAAACGTTATCTCAAACATTCACTCATGCATTTCACTTGATTAGGGTAATTAAGTTTATTGGATATAGCAAAAACACTCATGTAACGGTAATTCAAATAATTATTGAATCACACACGAGTTTGTTCTCGAACCGTGGTGAACAGTCAGAATAATATTCTTGGACTATTGACTATATATAAATTATGTTAATTTATATATTATGTGAACTATGTGTTTATTTTATGAACTTTCGTGAAACCGTGAATAATTACGCATAACGTGTTAGTGAATTCGATGCAAATAAATCTATGTGGATACACGTTTCTTACTTTTAGTATTTTTTATGGTTTTAAAATATAATAACTTACGACACGTTATAATACTTATGACACGTGCAACATGTCGTTTAACCGACAACTTTGGTTTAGGGGTATTAATTTAACATATATACGTTTTTAAATATATATATATATATATATATTCACGATTTTTGTTTTAAGCGGGTTTGTATATACATAACTGCTCGATATATATGGTAAGTTAACAGACAATTTATTTAACAAGACGCGAGGCGTTTAGCGGGTTCATATACGCGGTGCACACCTAACCCACCCACACCAAACCCTAGGTATATAATCATCTTATTCTCCTTCCCACCCTCATTCTTCCCCTACACACAAACCGTAGCCCCCATATCCCTTCACTCTCTCATCTCTCTCTCGGATCTCTCTCACTCTCGACATCTCTTTCTTGGCAAACCTTTCTCACACTTGTATGTATATTGTGATTTGTTGATTCGTATCATGTTATGTATATATGTGTAATCGGTTGTGTAAACATGATTAGGGTTTTTACTAGAAGCATGATTTTGATGAGATATGTGTTAAATCCGACCTACAAGGGCTTATGCATGCTATAATGGCCGAAAGTATGTTAATAATGATCTTGTACACGTTTTTGATAAGTGTAGTAGGTTAACAGCTTCTGATCAGAATATTGTGTCGACTTCTAAAGGCCATATCTCGGCCAAAACAAAATGAAACTATGTGATTTTTTACTCTAAAGTTAAGTTCAAAGAATTTCCCTTCAAACCTTACTGGTTTCACATTTTTACAGTGAGTTTTGTTCATTCTTCAAAAGTTTAAATCGAAACAAAAGGTCAAAGCTGAATTTCTTATCAGAAAATGAGATTTATGATGAGGGTTAGAACTTGGTCAATATATAGAGTTAGGACTTGAAATTTGTACAATGGTCAATATGTAGAGTTATGAGACACTCCAATTGGAATTTCGACAATCGGGTCGATGAAGATTTTTCTATAAATTAAACGGTAAACTGTCATCAGAAGATGACAGTTTTGACCTTTGTATAGAATACAATTTTTCACGAATTTTCTATAAGTATTGAGGATTCAAGAAAATTACACAAACCAATATGGAATGTTTGCCACGTCTCATAAAATATTTATAATTCTTCTGACCCGTTTGGTATTATAAATAAAATCCACAAACCGGCTGAAAATTTAATGTTTAGCTGAAACTGCAGAAACTTTGGGTTAACATGTAAGAGCGTATCTAATGGTTGTTGCAAAGTGTTCTTGGAACGTGTAATCTGAATAAATATTATTGAACATGTATTTGGTGAATACGTGAAATGTGTATACATGAAACTTGCCCTTGATCTTGTTGTAGTATATTCGGCATGGTAGCATACGTGTGTAACATGAAAACTGGTAAAGTGTGTACGTGCATGTAATATAAATACCTACGTGAAACTTCATTGTGATTGTAACAACTCTCATCAAAATTACTAATTCTTATTTTATTTTGCCCCAATAGGAAACCCTAATTGAGACCCCCAAGTGATACTGCATGAACCCTAAAATTTTCAGAACAATCGGAATCAGGATCAGGACCCCTAAAACTCAGGGGGGGGGGGGGGGTATTTCCTAGTCAATATTATCTAAACAGTTTCTGATAGAATTCGAAATTTAACGAACCATCGACTCACCCAAGCTACTGAGACACGGGGCTACCCTATGCTAGGGGGTGCCCCTCGCGCCACGCAACGGCCTGTCGCGCCACGCGACATCGCCCTTTTTCCAGTATATATAGTGGAGTTTGGCACTTGAATTCTGGCATTGGTTCGACGTTAAAATTCAATTCGTACACTGAGATATCGTCTAAACAGTTCAAAACACACACAAGCACGAAATTCTGCCGCGATAACAGGGTAATAACTCGATCACTGCTACGATTCAATGTCCGATCGATGGAGACCAGTCCAATGGATGTTTAAGTGCTGCTCTTACTTGGGCTATACTTTGTCATTCGTCGTAAATTCGATGGATGTAAGTATTGCACTTTGTCATTCGTCGTGAGGGTTTCGATCTCGTGAGTTATCGTAAATGTTGTATTAAGTTACTAACCTAGTTTCGTATGCATTATTATTTAAATTAGGTTACAAGGCTAATCAGTAGGCTAAACTATGCCCATCTAAATCTGCAATGTTAGTCAATTCTCTTTTATCACAGTTTGTGAGTCATTCTATTTTTATTAAATGCTTTCAAAACCCTATTTATTTTCAAGGTTATAATTACAGGGATTAAGTCTTTGTAATCTTTAATTACTGCCGGTATGTGGGGTTTTGTATACATTACTTAATACCCGTCACCATTGGACAACGAGTTAGCCAATGGGTGGCCTGACCATAGTCACAGAAACGAGTCGAGTGACAAATACCGATTTGGGGTAATTGGTTGATAGAAACAATGTAATCACCCTTAATACTGTAAGTTATAACAAAGTTGTAATTGCAGTGATTAAGTCTTTGCCAATCTTGAAGAAGCAAATGTAAAAACTCTTAATGCTGTGAATTATAACAAATGTGTTTTTGTACAAAAATGAATGAACTCACCAGTATTTCCTGCTGACCAAGTCTTTTTAAAACGCATTTCAGGTAATTACAGTAGATTGGAATAAGAGTGATGATACGGCACCGAAAGGCTTAAAAGCTACCTTTGTAAAACATGGGTTTTATCCCATCTATTTAATAAATAAAAATCCGGTGTTTTCTAAACTCTGATATTTTTCCTAACTCACGGTCCTGATGAACATCTCCGCTGCAATACTTTCCAAAATAACCACCGGTACCACTTGGCTGTTCGCGGCTCCCGATTCCGTCCAGGGTGGGGTCGGGGGTCGTGACAGTGATATCCTAATAACTTAACTATCAACAACATGGTAAACATATCAGGACGTGTTTGACCAATAACTTCCCCTAGCTACTTAACTCTTACTGAGAAAATCTAAGGTGAGTGTCACTACTTTTCTAATAGCATGCATCCCTGGTTTGGGACTACATTTATTCCTGGGAGGAATACTCTTTCTCTTAAGGCTATAGTTTAATTTCATGTCTATAGCGGACTAAACAACATCTATCTTGAAAGTCCCTACTTTATACCGAATCAGTTGCCAGGGGCAAACATGGTATTACTTGATAGCGCTATTAGGTTTGACGAACCTCACACTGTGCTAGGAGCGGTTGTGAAATTTCGACTCTTTCTTTACATAAATGTTGATAGACATTGATGTGGGGCAAAACACTTATCAGACAGTTTTTAGTCGCTTAACCATAGGTTAGCTACCCATGACATGCTTTTATAACTTTTGGCATTTACATTTACTTTCGTTAAACTAAACTAGTGAACTCGCTAACTTTATGTTGATACATTTAAGCATGCTTTTGTAGGACGCTAGGTATGGCACGCTTGGAACATGCATCTTGGAGTGTCATTTTTTTAATTGAATTGTTTTCTTTTAATATACAAAATGATTATGGGTTTTTGCTATGTCAGGATTTTTATACTTTAAGTTTCTGCTGATAAACTTAAACTTGCATTTCAAAACAATTAAAATATTATCACTATTCATGTTGAATGTGATATTTAAGTATTTATCAATTAATTATGAATGGTTTAACATGATTAGTGGCTGAATCATGTCCCAACCATGACCTCCACACCCTTTAGCCTAAGCAATTAAAGGGAATTATTTTAAGCAACTAAAGGGTTGGTTTTGTTGCATAGCTATTCGGGTTTTTCGAAAGGTATTCGTGAACATGTTTCTGTGAGTAGACGGTTTAGTACTAATAAGTTGTTCGGTGTTGATCAGTTGGTATTCTTTCCGATGGATTGGAGCGAGGGGGTAAAATGGGTACTCACTAACAAGTCCGTTAGAGTCAGTATCTAATTTAAATTGGTTTCTTGACCAATAAGTTATTGTTGTTGTTACATTTGTTTTCAATCAACAAAGAGGTTGAATTTTGGTGTTGATTTAAACGAGTAACATTTGAAGTATTTGGTTAAACGAGTTGGTTTAATCAATGAATACTGTTCAGGTTGAATGAGTATGTGTTTGATCGAGGTTTGAATTGGACATGAGTCTAAAATTCTAAGAGAATGTGTTATGATCTAAGAAAGCTAGTGTTTGCTCAAGATCACAGCCGAGTCAATGGTGGTGTATTTTCTTATGGCCAAAGGACTAATCGAGTACAAGGTTGTGAGAATGTTCGAGTTAGGAAGGACCTGGAAAACACAACTATGGATCAAGAAGAGTTCTTTGAGAATCAAGGCAAAGAAGACATGTTGGAGCCTACCCATTTCGAGTCAGAAATTAAAGGGGTGATTGTTGAACGTAATTCCCTACTCAAGCGTATGAGGCTGGTTGGGCCGATTTTGAGTAATGGGGCGGTTCAGGTTGGGTTAACCAATTCAATTTATAGATTAGTATGATTATTTGGCCAAGTTAATTAGAGATATATCAAATGAGTTTTATTTAATTTATAATAGTTAAGTTAGATGGACATGGGGTTTCTTCTATTATCATCTAAGTTAGGAAGTTGAATATTAATCTATACTCAAGTCATGTCCTATATAACCTAGTCATTTTATTAAGGTTAGAAAAGAGTAATCAGTTTTGAGTTATCTTCTGATTAATAAAATTGGGAGTTATTTAATTTAAACTTTTATTCTTCAACTTTTTTATTCGTTTAATTATTTACTGGGAGTTAAAAAATCATAAAGGGTAAAAATTAACATTTGTTTAATTTCATCTTTTTTTTCTTAATAAATGTTTTTAGCATGAGAGGCCTTACCTTATGTAGCTTGATATGTATTTAACTAGTTTTTGCCCCGCCTGTGTTGCGGGGCAATAAGTTGAATATTTCTCTCTCACAACATGTATGTCTGTACAGAGGGCAAAATCGTAATTATATTTTGAACTGGATGCGAAATCATAATTTTAAACTGAGAGCAAAATCATAATTTTGAGCTAGGGGGGAAAACATATTTTTATTTTGAAATGTGTGGAAAAACGTAATTTTGAGCTAAGGGCATACTCGTAATTTTTAGCTAGAGGAAAAAACAACATTTTATTTTTAACTGGGGGCAAAAACGTAATTTTAAACGGAGGGCAAAACCGTTATTTTAAACTTGGAACAAAATTAAAAAATGAGTTTTTGAACCGATGGCAAAAGCATAATTTTGAGCTAGGGCAAAATTATAATTTTATTTTGAGCTGGGGGCAAAAACGTAATTTTAAACGAAGGACGAAAGCGTAAATTGAAATTGGGAATAAAATTAAATTAAAAATGAGTTGGTCCTATAGGGAAATGACAGACATCTAATAATTTTGAGATATGGGGAAAACATAATTTTATTTTGAACTGTGGGCAAAAGCGTAATTTTGAGCTGAGTGCAGAAGCGTACTTTTGAGCTACAGGAAAAAACGACATTTTATTTTGAGTTGGGGGCAAAAACGTAATTTTAAACGGAAGGCGAAACCGTGATTTTAAACTGGGAACAAAATTAAAAATTAGTATTTGAACCGATGGCAAAATCGTAATTTTGAGCTAGGGGCAAAATCGTAATTTTGTTTTGAGCTGTGGGCAAAAGCGTAATTTTAAACGAAGGACGAAAGCGTAATTTTAAACTGAGAATAAAATTAAATAAAAAATGGGTTAGTCCAATAGGAAAGTGCCAAGCAAGCTGTCTGGCACTATTCCCTAAACTTGTAAATGTTAAATGTTATGTAGGTAATATTATGAGCTTCACAAATTGAATTGAATTATATCTTTTCTTTTTAATATGAATCGAATCAACTTGAATTGAATCCGTATATCCCGAATTTGAATTGGTTTTCTTTAATCTGATTAGAATTATTCGAATTTAAGATCATGTGTAGTGATGATTGAACTTTAAGCCTCGTTCGTAGGCATTATCCGACACGTGATGTTCTAGTCAACAAGATAGATTATGAGGCTTGAAGTTCAAAAGTGATGTAGTGGTATAATGTCATTGCAATGATTACCCAATTATTTATTTTTAATTTCTATTGGATCATACATCAAATAATATTACCCTACTGGACCACTCAAAAATCCCAAGGCGTTTTAATAATCACGCCTTTCGTTTTTATGATCACTTCATGCCCGTGGGGCGGTTGTGGGGCATTATGAGGTGTGATGGTGGCCTCTTCACGCCACTTCATTTTACCACTATACATGGTCTAACTTCAAATTTTCAAAACTCAAATAACTTGATTCCGTTAACTTGAGTAACTCAATTTATATTCGTTGAGAACTCCTAGTTTTTATAATTTCATCTATTACATACTCATGACTTAGAGCAAGTTATGCCTTTTTAATGTTAAAAACTTAAAACCCCTAATAACCTATTTATATGGTTGGTTCAAGTATGATTTGAACAATCTACTTGTGATATTTACCTATAGTCTTAAAGTACAAAGTCGGTGGCTACGGCCACCGACAAAGCACTCGAAATTACCATTTTGTCCTATAATTTAATTCTTTTAATATCCACTAATTTGATTCAAGCCCAACTATACAACTTCCCTTTATCGTGACCTGCATGCATGTGGAGTTGTTCTTTTTGGGTCAAATACTTGGCGGCCCAATTGATGTTGATGTTGTCCAAGGAATTAAGAAATCCCACTAAATTTTGCATCTGATCCCCTGGGCCGCATTTTGTGTCCTTTGGCCCAATTCTCTTTTTGGATACAACTTGGATTATACATATATTTATTTATTATATTCTATTCTCTTAAAATAGAAATCACCGAACACTACATTATCTTACTTAAAGTACAAAGTCGGTGGCTACGGCCACCGACAAAGCACTCGAAATTACCATTTTGTCCTATAATTTAATTCTTTTAATATCCACTAATTTGATTCAAGCCCAACTATACAACTTCCCTTTGTCGTGACCTGCATGCATGTGGAGTTGTTCTTTTTGGGTCAAATACTTGGCGGCCCAATTGATGTTGATGTTGTCCAAGGAATTAAGAAATCCCACTAAATTTTGCATCTGATCCCCTGGGCCGCATTTTGTGTCCTTTGGCCCAATTCTCTTTTTAGATACAACTTGGATTATACATATATTTATTTATTATATTCTATTCTCTTAAAATAGAAATCACCGAACACTACATTATCTTACAAAATAAAAATCTGCATTAATTACTAATAATGGCAACATATGTTTGACAAGGGAACTTCTAATTCCATAATTCAGAGGCGGCGTGTAAAAAAATATAATTTTCATATGGATTACAACTATTTATATACGACTTAGTATACAAGATATTCCGTATTTTTTGATATTTCAAAATACCCATATTCTATTCTATTATATTATACTAGATCTTAAAGAAGAAAGTCGGAAGAAAGTCGGTGCAATAGTGCACCGACATATTTACAAAAATACCCTCCTCACAAAATTACATACTTGCAATCTGCAAACGACAATTTTCTTCCCTTTTGTTGTTTTCTTTGAAATACGTATTAGTACACGCACACAAAACATTTAACGGAGAAAGCGAGATGGGAATTCTGGTGTCCCTTCCTACGACCGGCGACGGCCTAATCCGGCGCATACACAACCCACGACTACAAAGGGAGATTGGTGAATCTAACGGTGGTGTTCTTCCACCGAGTTTTCTGACTTCTATCCTTCACTTTTTGTGCACAGAGAGAGTAAAAGTCGATGACCTTTTACACCTACACACAAGTCTAGAGAGAGAGAGCAGTAGAGAAAGGTTAAGGAGGCCGGCCACCCTTCTTCGGTGACATTAGTGACTGACGGGCGGTGGCAGATCCGAAGAGGCCTACAGCTCGATGATGAGGATGTTGCGGACTAACCAATAGCGGTGGCGGAGTTCGGAATTATCGCTCATGTTCGACTCTACGGCGAAGCTCTAGGGTCCGACGGGAGAAGGGTTATATAGTGGGATGAGGACGATGACCGGCACGGGAAGTGTCAGACTAAATGGAGAGCGACAGTGAAGGTGATTACAGGGTTCAGTGGCGGCGGTATTGTGGGGTTGCAGATCCGGAAGTTTGGTGATGGTTTTTTTTTGGTGGACACAAGACGCAACACAACTGGCGGTGTTGCTTTACCTTTCAGGTGACGGTGGTGATCGGTCAAAAGTTTTCCTCTTTTCCGCTTGGATGTTGTCCCTCGGAAGGAACTGGTGTTTGAATTTGTTTTTTGCCGTTTGTTTTTGGGTGGTGGTGCTAAGCTTGACACAACTTTGAAGGGAATAAATCTGCTTTTGTGAGTTGGTTTCTTTTCCTTTTAAATTTACAACCTTTGTATTGCAAAACCCACGTTCCACTGAACATGGTTTTGGTTTTTTTAGATGGTTTTAGTTTAATTTTTAAATCTATATATATTTCATCGTAATTACTTTTAAAATTTTATATTGACCCAGAGAAACAAAATTTCCACTTTCTAAAATTCATTTTTATTTACTGAGTTTTATACAGTTAAATCATACTGAATATTTATACATATAAATATTAACGATGACATAGAAGGCAAGCAATAACACACCCGTCTGATATCTACAATGATCTTGAACATTGACGTTACTGAACTCACATTGGTTTACGTTTTACTTAGATTCCTCAACTTGAATTTCGCTAAGTTCTCGCGCCGCAACGCGCGCGGGCAAGTTTACTAGTTATTCTGAATACACAATAGTATAATGTTAGTATTCAGTACACAATAAAATGAAGTAAAACAATAGTGGAAAATAACTATAACGCAAATTTAGTTATGCATTAAAATTTTAGAAGGAACTAATAAAATAAGTATAATATTAAACATGCTTGGTAGTGTCTGTTATTAAATAATCAACACATAACTGTGTCTATGTATTACTTAAATTAAATTCGTGCTTCAGGACTAATAATTGAATAGAGTGATTCTAAGAATTATACAACTAATTTGAAGGATTACTTCTAATAGTAACTAGTTTTTTTATATCGCGTGTTGCAGTAAAACCGAGCAAATGATAATGTAAAGCAAACGTAATTTGAAAATAAAGCATGTTATTTAGAAAGTCAAATCATTAGAACGATTTAGTTTATCATCGTACCGTTTTATGATATCAAATAAATACTTTATTTTAAGTATAACCTCGTTTTAACAAAACTTATAACGGAATGTCAGGGAAAAAAATCAAGCACAACTACGTACTTAAGTTTTTAGAAAAAAAGTTATAAATGTAACTTATTAAAGAAGTATCAAATTAATCGATAAATTAATATATGTTAAAAAAGGAAAAAAACAATTATTAAAAAAAGGTAAAGGAAATAGATGTTTAAAAAAAGAAAAATATGTTATTAAAAGTAAATATAATAATAAACTATTATAATATATTAAATAATAAAATAATAAAAAACTATATATTATTATAAAAATAAAGTTACTATTCATCGTCACTCGAAATCAATATATATATATATATATATATATATATAATAGTCAATGTCGTAAAAGTAGTCAATGTCGTAAAAGTAGGTGTAGACTGTAGAAGGTGTTCATCGAATATCGAATTTTCGAACTATTCGAATCGAATTATTCGAATAATTTTTATTTTTCCCTAAATTCGAATTCGATTCGTATTCGATTAAAACTTACCCAATTCGATTCGAATTCGTATCCGAATAAAAAACCCAATTCGTATTTGATTCGTATTCGATTAAAAATTCGAATTCGAATCGAATTCGAATAAATTCGATTTGATTCAGTTTCTTTTAAAACATGTAAATAACTATTAAAATGAAATATAAGTTTTAAAGAAGCCATAAAAACATTCAAAATAAAGTATCATAAGTCTAACGTTCAAAACGAGAATTCGGGAATAACCACTACAAGTTGATATTTTTAGGTAGTGTTTGGTATACAGGAATGAGAGTTGGAATGGAATGAGTGATTACGAGGGAATGAAGAAAAGAGTGTTTGGTTGGTCAATGGAATGGAACCACCCATTCCAAAAGGCATTCCATTCCCTCAAAATCATTATTTCCACCCCCCATGTTTTTTTTTTTTCCATTCCATCTCCTCTTGCACCATTCATCAACAACACCACAACCCACGACCTTCGCCACAACCCACCACCACCACCACCCACCACCGACGCCATCGCCGCCACCAGCCACCACGTCACCCCGACAGTCACCGCCGCCGCCGCCGCCCACTCGCCACTGTTATCACCCACAACTGCGACCAACCGCCAATGCCACTCGTCGCTGCCGCCCACCACCATCGTCGACGCCACCACCACCGTCGCTGCCACCACCTTTGCTGCCACCCACCACCAACGGCCACTTTGTCGCCACCACCACTAGTTGTCACCGTCGCACCGCCACTCGCCGCCACCACCCCCACCCATCGCCCCCGCCGACACCCACCACCGCCCCCGCCGACACCCACCACCGCCACCTATAACCACCCACAATCACTAGCACCGACCACCACCACCACTCACCGCTAATTTTATTACTCCGTTTTTCTTGCCTATCGAACAATACACAATAATAATTCATTCCGTTCACATGCTGAACAAACAAGACATGAAATGGTAATGATCCATTGCATTCTCTCGTCCATTTCATTACCTCGTCCATTCCATTCATTCGTCCATTCCATTACCCCATACCAAACAGAACCTTAGAGTTAGAAATCTACTGATAGGTTTGCTACTTAGGTTTTAGTTATGGGCCATGTAGTGGGTTTGGTAATGGGTAATTTTAATACTTGGATGAAAATAATTTATAGTATAGACTAATAAAAGTTATATATGTATTATATATTAAAATAATAAATAAAATGTATAATTTTTATTCGAATTTCGAATCGAATCGAATTTGAAATTATAAATTCGTATTCGTTTCGTATTCGATTTACTTGACTCGAATTGAATCGAATTCGATTTCGAATTTTATAATCGAAACGAATTCCTGATAATCGAATCGAAATTAATCGAATTTCGAATTTTCCGAATTCAAAACGAATTCTGAACACCCCTAAGAAGCATGAGTTCTTGCCGAGTAATCGCTATAAAGTATGGTGCCGATGCATTTTTCTTCAACTTCGCCTAATTACTTGGAATTGATCAAGGGCGGTCAAACTCGGTCAAAATCAGATTTATTCGGTCAACTTGGGACGAGTTTGACTAAAAAAACATAATTTCTATAACTAAAATGCTAATGAATTAATATCAGGTTTTGAAATACTTTAGTATTTGAAATGCATATTTTCTTATTTATATTGATATTGATGTATTTTTTTTATAAATATTAGTAAAAATATGAAATTTGATATATATATATATATATATATATATATATATATAATTTCTTAAAAATTAATTTATACATAATTAAACACGTTTGATTACTCTCCGCCTATACCTAGTACTCCCAACTCCCCGCTTGACCGATCTGGGAGCGCATAATAGTGACTTCTACAACCACGATAATAGTATAGAGCCAATTAGATGTTGCTCAACTAACGTTGGAGGAGAAATAAAGATTTGGAGTGATATGCCTAAAAAGGATAACTTCACATGTTACATCGATCAAATACAATGAAAAGGAATACGGTAGCAATATGTTACTCAGTCTAAGTTAGTTCGGCTCATCAGGGTAACTTCACAGTGCTGGCAATACGTGACACTTGTATAGCCAGTGATACCAGAGGAACAGTCTATCTTGAATATAATTCCGTTGTCAAATAGAATTAATTACACCAAGACGTTAAGAAAACTAAAATAACACAACCACGAATTCAACTTTAAAAAAATTGGTAGCGTATAAGAGTATAAGAGTTATAGTAGGAAAATCAAATTAATTAAAAATAAAAAATGTAAAAACAAGTAAAACTGAATAAAAAAATACATTTATGTTTTACTATTCAGGCTCAACTTTTTTAATATAAAAATATAATATAATGTGTGTTCATTTGTCTTAACTAAGGGGCTGTTTGGCTAAGCTTTTCAGAATCACTTATTTGCTTATTTGCTTTTCTGAAAAGCAAATAAGTCATTTTGAAAAGCTTTAAAATAGAGCTTTTCAAAATGACTTATTGCTTATTTGCTTTTCAGAAAAGCAAATAAGTGATTCTGAAAAGCTTAGCCAAACAGCCCCTAAGATAACGATAATCTTCCCAGATTCTACAATCTGGTTACATTCCAAGCCAAATATTTTAAGTACATAATTTGTGCCACTTGAAACTCAATTCATCATTAGCTGATGGTTACGTATCTGTTATGGTATATTTTTTGTTTAATTTTTTTTTTTGATGATTCATTCTTAATCAACATGATCGAAGCGTGATTTTTTCTTTTTCTCTTTTTGTAACATGCGTCTACCCACAACTTTGAAGATTCTTTCTTTTTGTTACTTACATATATCTACAAAAAGTCATAAGTTTATTTTTACATAAAAATTTTAAACGATCTTCTGTTAATTAGTACATATCATTATGGTTAATTTTGATTGATTGCAAGTTTAAATCTGAAACTTTAAGAGTAATTTATGGTTATGAACACTTTTTGATAGTTTGAAAATTTGAATTCAAACAAATCATGTAACATTCAACACGTCGTACCAATCAGTATTTATGTTTGACACGAGTAGCTAACGGATCAAAACTGAAAACACGTTAGATGATATTTGAGACTAGACACTCCTTATGCCCCAACATCTCTCAAATGAAGTAAAAAATAATCTCCAATCACCCAGCATGAATCAGTTGAGGCAGTCACTATCTTCAAAAAGATACATCCAGCTTTGCAACAGCCAAGCAATATATAATTAACAAACAATTACACCATTCCATGCACTATATAAAAACCTAATCCAAACTTCCAAAAATACACACATCTTATACCTTCTCCTATCTACTCTCCTAATTACTAACCTTCCATGGCTTTTCTGCAAGAAATGTTTCTTCTTTCATGTCTTGTTATCTTTAACAGTTTGCCCTCCCCAGTTTTGTCTCGAGGTCCAGTTTATCGGTCACCGCCAGTTGAGCAATTAACAGATCGTTTCCCTCGTGTACCCTTCACCCAAGGGATGTCCATATTATTTGGTGCATCAAATGTTCATTTGAAAAACAATGGATCATATGCTGATATTATTTTAGACAAAATCTCAGGTAAGTAATTAACATTCCCTTAACCTATGATACTATACGAGTTGTGTGTTTATGGTAGATCTATATTGTTTTCTTGATTCTTATAGTGAATTTTATGTACATAGGTTCTGGATTGGTTTCAAAAAACAGATACTACCATGGATTCTTCAGTGCTGCAACCAAGCTGCCAGCAGGTTTTACTTCAGGAGTAGTACTAGCTTTCTATGCAAGTCATGTTCCTATTCTTTTTCATTTGCAAATTGGGGTGTAATTAAACGATGCATGTAAACTAGTACTTCTCTCTAGATGGCATGAGTTGATTTTTTGGCATGCATGCATGCATTTTCAGATGTCAAATGCAGATGTATTTCCCCATAACCATGACGAAATCGACTTCGAATTACTTGGATATGCGAAACGAAGGAAATGGGTTCTTCAAACAAATATGTATGGAAATGGAAGTGTCCATACTGGAAGAGAAGAAAAAGTTTATCTATGGTTTGACCCTACTCAGCAGTTTCATCAATACACCATCCTTTGGAACAACCACCACATTGTGTAAGTGTTTCGTAAACCCAAACACTTCAAACATGCATTGGCTCCTAGTGACGGAACAAGAAACCTTTTAATCAGGGGTCATCATAAGTTTCCCTTCCAGGGCCAGCTCATGTTTTTCTAAAAAAAATACGTAAGATTTCATATATAAGATAATAAGAAGAGTAAACTGCCATTTTGGTCCCTGTGGTTTGGCCAGTTTTGCCACTTTAGTCCAAATCTCAAACTTATTACATCCAGGGCCCTGTGGTTTACATTTTGTTGCCATTTTAGTCCAAAATCCAAAAAACCCCATTTTTTACTGTTGAGAGCTGCCTATTTTGTCCTTTAGTGCAGGGGTATTTTGGTCATTTATGTTTTATTTAAAGCAATTCAACAACAACAACAACAAAACCCAGAAAATCAAGAACATCTTCAAAGTTCATCATCAAAACCCAGAAAATCAAGAACATCTTCAACCTCATCATGTTCAACCTCATCATCTTCAACCACCACCACCCCCCTCTCGCCGCCAAGCACCACCACCTGAAGATACAGATCTGAGTTCAAAAACACCACGAATTTACAACCTGCAACTTAATCTTAGATTCATAAACACCACGAACTTCAATCTTAGATTCATAAACACCACCACCCCCCTCTCTTCTTCTTCGATGCAGCAACAACAATATCTTTATTTCCTTATCTCAGATCTGCAGCAACAAATCAAAAAAAAAATTCTTCGTTTTCTGAATTTACAACAAAAAAAAACCGATTCTTTTACATAACAACAATATCTAGTCGACCTTATCGCGGATCTGAAACATAAATTCTTCTTCGTTTTCTGCTTCATTCTTTCACCGCCACCACCATAACCACCGCCACCACCAATCTCTCTGATCTCTAACCCCCACCACTATCTAATCCCCCTCAAACAACATCAGATCTCAAAAACAATCAAACAACATCAGATCTCATTTTCTTCTTCTACGACAGATGAGCAACAATATCATCACCACCACCACCACCGTACCTACCACCACCACCTCCTCCACCGTCTCTCTCTTTTTCTCTCTCTCTCTCCTCCTGCCGCCACAAACCACCACCCCCACCACCGCATCATCCCCACCACCACCATCTCTCTGCATCATCCCCACGAAATCAGGTTACATCATGTATAAATTGGGTTGGGTGTTCTTGATTTTGGGTTGGGTGTTCTTGATTTTGCCTCTGCTCACAGTGGAAGCTTGTCTGGTGTTCTTGATTTTGGGTTGGGTGGCGACGGTGGTATTGGTAGTTTAGAGAGAGAGAGCAGAGTGAGAGAGAGAGAGAAAGTTCTGTGTATGTGTAGGTATATAATATATATATAATTGTTTTAGGGTATTTTATATACATAATTCAGTTATAATAATTACAAAATGCCCAAAATGCCCCTGAGAATAAAGACAAAATAGAAGGGTTTAAGTAGGAGAATCTGGTCAAATTTGAAATTTGGACCAAAATGGCAACAAAATGCAAACCACAGGGCCCTGGATGTAATAAGTTTGAGATTTGGACTAAAGTGGCAAAACTGGCCAAACCACAGGGACCAAAATGGCAGTTTACTCTAATAAGAATTTAACAAATCGGTTAACTTGAGCAACCACCGATTACTTGACATTACCTATCTTATGTACATCTTGTAATCTATATCAGGTTTCTAGTAGACAACGTGCCAGTGCGAGAGGTAATCCACAACAAAGCGATTTTGTCTGTGTACCCATCGAAGCCAATGTCACTATACGCAACCATATGGGATGCTTCCGCGTGGGCAACCAATGGAGGAAAGTACCCAGTTGACTATAAGCACGCACCATTTGTGGGATCATTGGGAGAACTTGAAATTGTTGGGTGTTCAATGCAGAAAACAAACTCAACAAAAGCTGCGGCTGGGTGCTTAAAGAATACAACGGTTTCAAGCTTGGATCCTGTGGATGGAGATGAGTATGCAAGGTTATCGAAGCAACAGATGGCTGGTTTGAATTGGGTCAGGAGTAAACATATGTATTATTCGTATTGTAAGGATACAACACGATATAAAGTGATGCCAGCAGAGTGCAATGCTCAATAATTCTTTGTAATTGAATAGTCATATATTTTGTTATTGTTTTATTTATTTGTTTAAAAGATATAAAGTGATTGTTCCAGTTTACAACCACATCTCCTTCCTCAACTCTGGATATACAGAATCTGGCAATTTGCCAGTGGATTTCAACATTAAGTTGTCTTTTAGTATATATACATAAAACATGATGCAGGGTTACCCATGAGATTAAATAAGGGATTATTTTTATTATCTATTATTTGAATTTCTTATTTTGTTTTTTATTTAGTTTCCTTTTGAATTATAATTCCTATCATATAAATAGGATCTCTAGGGTACATTGATATTTAGTTTTTGATTGAATTTTAATAGAAAAGAACATTGTTCTTGAACCTTTGGTTCATTTATCAGTCTTTGATTAGTCAATTGTTCTTGAGCCATTTGATCGCACACGTGAAACTGCATCAGGTGGTATTAGAGCTTTGGTTATTCAAATGGCTCTACGTGAAGCGAACTACATTTTTACTCGTCGAATCGCCGACCGAGGCAACGATAAAATTCTGTTCGATTCGCAAGATCGTAAGATCCAGGAAACTGACTCAAAGGATGTCATTTGGGATGAGATCGTTGGGAAAGAGGAGCATCCTGAAGACTGCGATGGTTACAAGTTTCAGGAAACCGACTCAGAGGCTTTCATCCGGGATGAGAACTGTGGGAAGGAGGAGTATCCTAGAAATTGTAGTGTTATCTATCCATCACCTCCTTGTTTTGATGAATACGAGGATGAGAAATGGTATTTTTGGGTTACCGGTCGAAATCGGAACTTACCGGATGATGAATCGGGTTCCAAAATTCGTGAGGTTGAAAGTGTTATAGTGGTAGAAAAAGGTGGTGATGCGATGGTTACATGTGACGACACGATGGCTTTGGGTAGCAGTAATGCGGTGGTTTTGATAGCATTGCAAGGGTTACGCATGATGTGTCGAAGGCTAATGATGCTACATCTCTATCAAAGCCGCAAACCATGGATGCATTCAATGTTTCCTCAATAAACAAGGCAAGTAAAGATAGCGTATATCCATCTTTTAAAATTCAAATTATTAGTATAGATGAGTTTGACGCTAAGCCTACTCAAAAAATGGAGGACGAGACATATTTTTTAAATATGGGGAATATTCAAAAGTATGTGGTCGGCCCCTTTGTCGGCAAGTTCATGGATGTGAGGAAGGCATCTGGACGTGGCATGCTTGATGCCTCCCAAATTACATCTAGTGGACTCTTGGAAAAACAAAATGATCTCAGTGGAATAAATGTTTGTGGCCTAATGAATTTAAAAAATAATAACTATGGTATTGGATTGAAGACTTCACATGGAATGCCTACGTCTAAAGCCCAAGAAGCATTTAAACTCGATGCTAGAAGTCAGTTTGAAATCGCCTCTTTAATGGTCACTACATATGTTGTTCATTCTACTTTAAAATTCAAAGATTTATTGGTTATAAATGGTCACGACATGGATGGAAAATGAGGGCAAATATGTTAAGCTTAACTATCCGGGTGGAGCTAAACTATATGCACGAGCCAACTCAACAGTGAATGAGACGCATTCCATTCCATTCGACCTAGGTGGTGCCAGGCGAGACGACTCGTGAAAAAAAATTATTTGGATGGGTTGTGATAATAATCAATCAGAATCGGGTTGATGTTCCTTTTGATCCAGGTGGCTTTGATTCGAAGACAAAACTCGAGGACGAGTTTTTATTCGAAGACGGTTTTTTCGAAGACGGGGAGTATGATGCGGGGTTACCCATGAGATTAAATAAGGGATTATTTTTATTATCTATTATTTGAATTTCTTATTTTGTTTTTTATGCAAAGCATCAACCGTATCTTTTATTTATTCAAATTATAACTTCCTAATTTTTTTTATGTTTGTTTCCTATTTGATAAGTCTTGTGGTTGAACTATAAATAGAGGATCTAGGGTTTATTGTTATTTAGTTTTTGGTTTATTATTGAATAGAAAGAACTTTGTTCTTGGAACCTTTGGTTCGATTTATCGTCTTTGATTAATCAATCGTTCTTGAGCCATTTGATTGCACGCGTAACTGCATCAGTTGGTATCAGAGCTTTGGTTTTCAAATGGCTCAACGTGATAGTGATTACTCTTATGCCTGTAGAATCGCCGACCGAGGCAACGGCAGAGATGGTCCCGAATCACGTGCTTGTGGAGAAAACAGACATCCTACCCGCAGAATCACCGACCGAGGCAATGGAAGGGTTGGTGCTGAACCACGGGATTTTAAGATCAGAAGACTCCGGCAATGATACCGAGACCTCGAATTACAACACGAGATCCAACGACTCAAGCAACGAATCCACGATCTTGAGGCACCGTCGACATGGGAGGAAACGGAACCGGAAGGATTTGTCGGGGACGAGTTATCCGGGGATGAGGAGCATCCTACCAATGGCGACTCTATCTATGACTCTCCTCCCATGTATGATGAATAAAGGGACGAGGAATGGTATTCTTTGTTTAGCGGTGGTGATAGGAACTTGCCGGGTGATGAATCGGGTTTCAAAAGTCATAATGTTGAAGGTGCTACTGAGGAAGAAGAAGAGGAAAACAACAATCATAAATCTTCAATGGTTTCTCCAGGTATCTACGGTTTTCGCATAACATGGTTGTCAACGTTGGTGCTACAACAGCCGTTGGGTTGTTATATGGGGTTCTCAAGTGAAGCTATGATGGTAATTGGCAGTTCGGAGGTAACCCGGTCTTTCATGCCGGGAATAATATTGGGATTGCGTGTTGACCCAAGCATTATGAAATTTAAAAAAGATGGTGATCTAATTAAATCTCCTGATTTAACGGAAGTTCAAAAAGGAAGCGATTCTCAAATTGAAAAACAAATATTGGTTTCACATAATAAAGATCTAGTTTGTGATATTGATGTATGCATGGCTTCCATGCATGAAAGCTTTACACATGGCCTATCTAATCCTAAAGAAAAGTCGAGTGACCTGCATGATAAAATAAGTGGATTAGAATTCAAAGGCCAAATTAGTACATTGTTAGGGGTGGAGAACATATATGCAGCTGCTACAAGCTCACCGCCAAATACAAATAATGGACAAAAGGTTATGACATTTATTACTAACAAATGCACGGAGGTCTATGCTTTACAAGTATGTGCTTTTCTAGTTGGAATTGATATATCAATGCTGGTAAAGTCGATAGTGAACAGGAGGCGGTTCAATGCCCCATTTGACCCGGGTTGTACGAGTCTAAAGTTGAGCGAGGCGATTTGTGAAGTTGGAATATTTAGGCAGGTCGTTATAATAATAATTCAGAATCAGGTTGATGTTCCTTTTGATCCAGGTGGCTTTGGTCCGAAGGCAAAACTCGAGGACGAGTTTTTTTCAAAGATGGGGAGTATGATGCAAAGCATCAACCGTATCTTTTATTTATTCAAATTATAACTTCCTAATTTTTTTTATGTTTGTTTCCTATTTGATAAGTCTTGTGGTTGAACTATAAATAGAGGATTTAGGGTTTATTGTTATTTAGTTTTTGGTATATTATTGAATAGAAAGAACTTTGTTCTTGGAACCTTTGGTTCGATTTATCGTCTTTGATTAATCAATCGTTCTTGAGCCATTTGATTGCACGCGTAACTGCATCAAAACATTTCAACCAAGGCAGCATATTATAAATACAAAACTAATTAAAATTACATTTGTTGGGCTCAAGTTCAAAACCATAAAGGTAAAAAGGGTAATGTCTGTCTTAATTTAGGCGTCTCATCAGGGTCTCAAACAATTATTTAATTTCACATTGTTCATAACAATACTTCCATGCAAACGTTGACATCCTGCATTTCAAAAAGTTAATTAATTGTTCTTCAATATCCTGAGGGATATTGGTTCCCACGAGCACCGAAATATCGGGATTATCCTGGTCTAGGATAATTTTATTCACATCCTGCTCCAGATCCTCCACGATATCCTGGGCCCGCGTCTTTAATTGCTATGCTGCACTAGGTTTGGTTGAGGATTTCATCGAGGATGAGTAGCATTCTTTCGCCTCCTGCTGATCACTATCAACTTTGACAACTCCCCAAGGGGTAGGTATCTTGATGCATTGGTGATATGTTGACGGCACGGCCTTCATATCGTGAATCCACGGTCTTCCTAGTATGATATTATAGCAGGATAGAGAATCCATCACACAGAAACGTTGTATCGAGTTGACTCCTTCAACGTATACTGGCAACTTTATCTCTCCCACTGTGTTTCTAGCCTCTCCACTGAACCCAACAAGCACGGTAGACTTTGAAGTGATATCCATTGGAGATACATTCATTCTCTTCAGAGTTTCTAGTTGGATTATGTTGACGGAGCTGCCATTATCAACCAGTATCCTGCGTACAAAATGGTTAGCCACATATAACGTTATTACCAGAGCATCATGGTGAGGATCCTGGACAGTATCCCTGTCATCTGCATCAAAAGTGATCACTTTGTCAGTTGTGAGGGTAGTCATCCTGATAGGTTTGTCTCCCCTTTCGGCCTTAGCTTCCTTTGCATGTCTCTTTGCTGCTGAATACGAAGTCCCACAAATGTCGGATCCTCCCGAAATGAAGTTGATTATCTTGGCATCCGCGGGAGGTGATGCCGCTCGCTCAGGATCCTTCTCAGTATCCTGACCCTTATTCTTCTTTCTTCCTAAGAGATCTTTCAGATATCCCTTGCTTAGAAGATAGCTTATTTCTTTCCTTAGAGCAATGCAATCCTCAGTTACATGTCCGAAATCTTCGTGGAAAGCACACCATTTTGACTTATCTTTCCAGTCAGCCTTTTGTTGATTCTTTCGAGGCCACCTAGCCTTGTCTCCTAGACCCTGCATGGCATACATTAATTCGGGAATGTTAACAGAAAAGCAATATTCAGACAGCTCAGGATACTCTTCAGGATCCTCATCTTCGACAGCATTCACTCTCTTGTTATCATTTCTGCCATATGGCTTAGGCCGATATGACTTGAACGAGGATTCTGACTTCCTGTTAGTTGACTCATAAGTGTTAGATGAGTTCATCCTTTCTTGCATCTCCCTGTCATCCTCCAGACGGATATATCTCAAAGCCCTGTTACGAGCTTCGTCGAGATTCCTGCAGGGATTCATTACAAGATCCTGATAAAACTGAGAATCCTTTTGTAACCCCATCTTGAAAGCTTGCACGGCTGTTGCAACATCAAGATGTGGGATATCCAAGGATTCTCGACTGAATTTGTTCACATAATCCCTCAAGGATTCCTGAGGCCCTTGAGTTATCCTGTAAAGATCACTGGTTAGTTTCTCAAAACTCCGACTACAAGAAAATTGACTGTTAAATAAATTAACCAAATGAGCAAACGAAGTAATTGAGTGTGGAGGAACATTTAACAGCCATTTTAAGGCTGATCCTGTTAGAGTAGAACCAAATCCCTTGCACAAGCACGCTTCCTTGAGCTCCGGAGGGATAGGGTTAATCTCCATTCTTTCCCTATACTGAGCAATATGCTCCTCAGGATCCGTAGTTCCGTCGTAAAGCTTCATGTTGGGAGTTTGAAATCTCTTTGGGATCTCAGCATCACAGATAGGATGTGCAAAACGAGATATCTTATGGCTGTCTTGGGACACTTCCGGGATCGGCTGGACCACCCCAGGTACACTGGATATCATGTCCTTCAGCTTTTGAAGTTCCCTAGTAAGTGCTGATGTCACACCTGTATCCTGCAAAGATCCACTATTGTTAGTAGCATAAGTATTATTATTATTTGACATGTTACCCGTTGGAGGATTTTGCCCATATCCTGAAGCATATCCTGAGCTCCTCATGGTTGACATCCTGACCGAGGAGGGTATTTCAGGAGTATGATTCTGAGGAAGACTGGGCACGATATTCCCCCTATTATCCTCAGTATACACAGCTGAACTAAAGTTTAACGCTCTGGGGTGTAATGGAGTGACATTGTCCTCAGCAGATCTGCTCGAGCCAGACTTCAGGAGTTGTATTTCCCTCAAAAGCATTTGGTTTGTTTCCTGTTGCTGCCTCATTTGTTCCTGCACACTTCCAAATAAAGTAAGAATTTCATCATTAGAAGCAAGAACGGGAGCAGATTCCTGAACACTGCGAGTAGGGATAATATCCTGAGGTCGTGTAGAGGCTGGCATCCTTGGAGGAGGTGGTGGAAGCACCGGACCGGTAGTAGCAGAAGTCATAGCAGACACAGTAGAGGAACTCATGTTTGATCTTGAGGCCATTACGGACAATGTAGCAAAAAGTTTTGAAAATAGAAAACTAATTAGCGATTTGACAAAAATTTTTAGTAAAGAGAGCACCACTTGCCCCACGGTGGGCGCCAAATTGTTTTGGTCAAAAATTACCGAAGCAATTAAGTGATCAAATTAGTAAAGTGAGGTAGTGTGCTAAAAAGTGAATTAAAAATGTACTTGTTAAGTTGTTTAGAAAATCAGTGTTCAGGATACGGCTCAGGATATAGAGCTGTATCTAAGATCAAACTATGAGCAAAAGTAAAGTAAATGACACGAGATGTACGAGGAAAGCCCTTGATCAATCTAGATCGCCGGTATAAAACCTCGGGAGCTGACAATCGCAGCTGCCTTGTTCTTCTATTGCTTCAAATATCAGGATACAGTGCAGGATGTGGTACGGATCGACTAAGTGTTACAATGAAATTTTAATACAAGTGTGGTGTTTGCAATGAGCTAGAAAATGAGAGTATGCGAGAGTGTAAGTGGAGATTGTGTGACTTAAACTGATCCGACCTCATCTATTTATAGTAAAGATAAAATAACAAACTATCCTAAAGTTCCGGGATCCACCGAATATTCCTTCATCGAACGTTGTAGACCTGGTCTTTCGGGCTCAACGTCTTTCCTTCAACAAACTCGTCCGAGTCTTGAGGAGAAGAAGTCCTCTTGACCGTTAGTAAGTCTCAGCCTTTAACCTGCACGTGGTTAATTCAATACACCTCAGGATACCGCCCAAGATGTTAGCAAAATCCTCTTCCAGCATCCTGGTTACAATTAAACAAACAAAGGCAGGATATTGGTCAGGATACTAACGTTAAGAAAATGACCCCTAACATCTGTATTTTATTGTTGTGTGTTATTTGACTATTTGTTAGTTTACAGTATGAGCGATCAAGGCCCTCCGACGCTTATCGTCAGTTGTCCGGCTCACTTAGGAGCGAAGGCACCTCTTCACAGCCTGCCCTCTCAGGGTATTCAGCTGACAATGAAGATGGGATATTCGTGTTTAAGGCTCAGTCTGAAGAGTCATTCCCTCCTAAAAAGAGATGATGGTTCAGTAGGGGAGCACATGAGAGTAGGAAGAGAATGAAAAAGTTACAACAGCTGCGAGTTCTAGCAGCCGCTAAGAGAGAGACAGATGCTCACACCCAAGACATGCTCAATAGGAGTTTAGCAAACTTCCATATTTTAGCAACCACAGCTGCCGACCCAAAGTTGGAGCAACTCATAGCCCCTCAACCATTACCCTTGTTTCCCACACAGCCAATGGAGATTGAAAAAACCCCGAAAACCAAATCCAAATGCATAATTTTAACCCAGAAGAGATATCTAGGATACCAGCACCTAATCCCTTAGACCCAGATTATGACCCGTGGTTCGATGATCATAAGGATTATCAGCAACGCTACCACCTAACAGACGAACCCATGCCCAACTTAGCAGCTTACCCAGGTCTGGACCCTCAATATCCATACTATGATAATGATGAATACATTAGGGAAATCCTAGAGAAACCATACCCTCAGGAAGAACCCATGCCACAGTACCCAGATCCAGTACCAGCACCTGCACCCCCAATGAGTGCAGAAAATGTGCAAGAGCTCCGAACTTTCGGAGAAGAGATTTTAGAAAGTAGGGAGAGGATGAGGCAAGTTGGAGAACGACTCGTCTGGAACTACGATGAGCGTAATATGGAGTTCTGGATGAACCCATATCAGTGATGATGATGATAGTAATAAAATAATATATATATATATATATATATAGAGTAGGAGTTGGGTGGAAAGTGTGTTTTTCCTAGAAAGTCTAGGAAGCAATAAGAACGCGACATGTGGCATTGAAGGATTTTATCTAAAAGGGCATTTATATACTTTCACAATCTATTTTTATTTTAGGAAATTATCTTCAATAACTAACTATAAATAAATTTCAGAATTTTTTGTTTTCGATTTCTGATCTCACGTAATATCAATCATTCCTTCGTTTTCTTGCTGGAATCTATCAGCATGTTCTTGGTACTGTGTTTTAACAGTTTGTTCTTGGTGATGTGTTTTAACAGCAAGCAGATTCATACAGCTGTGTTTTATTATTCAGATTCATACAGTTGTGTTTTAACAGCAAGCAGATTCATACAGTTGTGTTTTAGCATTCAGAGCAGATTCATACAGTTGTGTTTTAGCATTCAGATTCAAACAGTTGTGTTTTAACAGCAAGCAGATGCATACAGTTGTGTTTTAGCATTCAGATTCATACAGTTGTGTTTTAACAGCAAGCAGATTCATACAGTTGTGTTTTAGCATTCAGATTCATACAGGTGTGTTTTAACAGCAAGCAGATTCATACAAATGTGTTTTAACAGCAAGCAGATTCATACAGTTGTGTTTTAGTATTCAGATTCATACAACTGTGTTTTAACAGCAAGCAGATTCATACAAATGTGTTTTATCATTCAGATTCATACAACTGTGTTTTAACAGCAAGCAGATTCATACAAATGTGTTTTATCATTCAGATTCATACAGCTATGTTTTAACAGCAATTCAGATTCATACAACTGTGTTTTAACAGCAAGCAGATTCATACAAATGTGTTTTACATCAGCAGATTTCGCCCCAGCTTTCGATCGGCTTCCGGTAACTGTTCCGCTGCTATCTATCCTTTCCAAAGTTTCCTGCTTTTTGAATCTCTTCCCTGCAACCAGCAAAATACCGTCAATTACAAACAAGAATCACCCGTAATCTCTTTGTAAAACACGTAGTACAATGAAAGCTTGATCTTACGTATATGGAACAAGGAAAATCTCTTATCTTCACCCATGATTTTAGGTATTTTTGGTATGATTTTGGGGGTTTCCGAATTTGGGTTTAGAGAGAGAAAGAGAGAGAGAGAGAGAGGGGGAAATTTGCGTGTATTAAGGAGATGTGATATCTCTGACGGTTATTTTTGATTGGTTTAAAACACACATAAGGACGAAATTGCCCATACTCATTTAAAACAATCTATTAAATATAGTTAATTATTACAAGATTGCCATTGATTTAATCTCAACCCTTAAACACACTAATCAGATGGACAAGATCGCTTCCTAGACTTTCTAGGAAAAACACACTTTTCGTAGGAACCCTACTCATATATATATATATATATATATATATATATATATATATAATATGTGTGTATGAAAAAAATATATGTATAATAATAATAATAATAATATATCTATCGTAGTATAGACCACTTTGTGGTTAGTGATGCATATTAGTATTGTAATTCCAGTTCCAGTTTGTATTAGATGCATACTATAAGAAAGAGTAAGTCGCAATGTTCGACGCTTTTGACCAATATGTGTGTTGTATGATTAATTGCCTTAAATACTATTTTTTGATATTAATAATTGACAAATGTTTAAAATTCAGATGCACAACGAAGTGAACCAGGAAAACCAGAATAATGATAACCAGAATGACAATAACCCGAATAATGACAACCTGAACAATGATAACAATGGAAACTAAGTGGATAACAGTGCTATTCAACACATAGTGGCACAAGGGATAATAGATGCGATGCCATATATTATCAAAACAGTTAGGGAAGCGGATAATAAAAGTAACCATTGCAGCAAACGACCCACTGAACCTGACCACAGCGTAAACAATAGACCCATACTTCAAGCACCCATACCCAAAAGAAGAAGAACCATGTCTTATGGTTGTTCTTATAAAGAATTCTGGTCTTGTAAAACAATGGAATTCTCGGGCAATGAAGGGGCCGTTTTAGCTCTACGCTGGATAGAAAAGACTGAGGCTGTCTTAAAAATAAGCAAGTGTGCGGAAAAAGATAAGATAATGTTTGCTTCCAATCTGTTTAAGAATTCAGCACTAGAATGGTGGAACACTATCCTCCAGTCTAGGGGGAGTGATAGGGTTTACAATATGGAATGGGAGGAATTTAAGAATATGGTAGAAAGAAAATTCTGCCCTCCCAATGAAAAAGAACAGATAGCAAATAAGTTCCTAAACCTTAGGATGATTGGAGTGGATAGTAAGGGTTATACTACTTTATTCTTTGAATATGCTAGAATAGTGCCAACCCTTGCATCACCTGAACCAGTATTAATCTCCCGCTATATCTGGGGATTAATCAGTGAGATTAGGCATGTAGTCAAGGCATCTAGACCTCAAACTATAGAAGAAGCTGTAGAACTAGCAAACACCTTGACAGATGAATTAGTGCGTACACGAGAAGAAGACCAGATGAGGAACTTAGCTCAAAGACTTACCCAAGAATTTCGTTATTGAAATTCCAACCGTGGAAAAAATGTAGGTTCTATCTCTGCACCTTACTGCAAGGCTTGCAAGAAGAAGCATTCAGGAAAATGTTCCACTTACTGCATTTTCTGCAAGATACCAGGATACAAGGAAGAAGATTGCAGGAAGAAACCTAATAATGGAATGTGCTTCAACTGTGGAGAAAAAGGCCACATCAAGCCGAACTGTCCAAAACTAGCTCAAGCCACGAACACCAAGACTACTAAAAATGCTAGAGCATTTGTTCTGACTGCGGAGGAAGCAAAGATGATCTCGGATGTGATCGTCGGTACGTTTTTAGTTAATGATAATTTTGCTAAGGTATTATTTGACTCTGGTGCAAACCAAAGTTTTATCATTAACTAAACTCCCACAAGAATGTCTAGTAGAGACAGCAAATGGAGAATCCATTAAGATTTCTGAAATCTTGCAGGGAGCAAGAATAGAATTTTTAAATCAAAAGTTTGTTGCAAACCTTTACCCAATGAATCTGGCAGGATTTGATGTTGTATTAGGAATGGATTGGTTAATAGGCAATAAAGCCGGTATTTTATGTGATCAAAAGTCAATCCAAGTAAATTCACCAAGGGGTGATAAGATCACAATTAAAGGAGATAAGCCATCTAGATCCACAAAATTCATCTATGTGATGAAAACAACAAGTTATATAAGAAAAGGATCATTAGTGAATTTGATTTCCATAATCACTAACACTAAAGGAAAAGAACTAAAAGATATTCCAGTAGTATCCCAGTTTTCAGATGTGTTTCCAGAAGAATTACCAGGGCAACCTCCTGACAGAGAAGTTGAATTCAGAATCCATCTGCTACCAAGAACAACACCAATTGCCAAAGCACCCTACCGTTTGGCACCCGCAGAAATGCAGGAACTGAAGAAACAGTTAGATGAATTATTGGAGAAGGGATTCATACAGCCAAGTTCATCGCCATGCGGAGCGCCGATCTTATTCGTTAGAAAGAAAGACGGATCAATGCGTATGTGCATTGACTACCGCGAATTGAACAAAGTCACGATTAAGAATCGGTATCCATTACCAAGGTTCGATGATCTATTCGATCAATTGCAAGGAGCTCGATTTTTCTCTAAAATCGATTTACGGTCAGGATATCATCAATTCAAGGTATAGGAAGAGGACATTCCTAAGACCGCTTTCAGGACAAGGTATGGCCATTATGAATTTACTATCATGTCATTTGGTTTAACCAATGCCCCAACTGCATTTATGGACATGATGAACCGAATATGTAAGTCATATTTGGATAAATTCATAATTGTCTTTATAGATGATATTCTCATTTATTCTAAGAGTAAAGAGGAACATGCAACGCATTTGCACGCACTTCTAAGTTTATTGAGAAAGGAAAGGCTTTATGCTAAGTTTTCAAAGTGTGAATTTTGGTTAGAACAGGTACAGTTTCTTGGGCATTTAGTCAATCATGAAGGAATTCATGTGGATCCCACAAAGATCGAGGCAATTACTTAATGGAAAACCCCGGAGTCACCAACCGAGGTTAGAAGTTTCTTAGGATTGGCTGGTTATTATAGAAGATTTATTCGAGATTTTTCTAGAATAGCCATTCCCTTAACTAAGCTCACCTGTAAATCCATTAAATTTGAATGGGGACCAAAACAAGAAGAAGCATTTAGAATCCTTAAGCAAAGATTAACCAATGCACCCATACTAGCGTTACCAGAAGGAACTGGAGACTTTATAGTCTATTGTGACGCTTCTAAGTTAGGCTATGGATGTGTGTTAATGCAACGTCAAAAGGTTATAGCCTATGCATCTAGACAACTTAAGAATCATGATATTTGGAACTAGGAGCCATAATTTTTGCCCTTAAGATTTGGAGACATTACCTTTATGGTAGTAGATTTACCATTTTCACCGACCATAAAAGTTTAAGGTATGTTTTCGGGCAAAAGGAGTTGAATATGAGACAAAGACGCTGGATGGAGATACTTAGTGATTATGATTGTAATATCCAGTATCATGCAGGAAAGGAAAATGTAGTGGCTGATGCTTTAAGTCGAAAGTATCATGAAAAGCCAAAAAGAGTATGTTCACTTAAGCTAAATCTTCAAGTAGATTTAAATGAACAAATTAGAAAGGCACAAGAATCAGTAATCAAGGAAGATACGGAAAAATTGAAAGGAATGATTAAGGAATTAGAACAAGTAACAGATGGAATCTGGAGATTCCATAAGAAAAGAATGTGGATACCTAAATTAGGAAACCTACGCCATCGTATATTAGAAGAAGCCCATAAGTCTAAGTATACGATGCATCTTGGAAGTGATAAGATGTATCAAGACCTAAGAAAGAATTTCTGGTGGATAGGAATGAAAAAGGATATAGCAGCATATGTTGCAAAGTGTTTAATCTGTTCACAAGTTAAAGCTGAACATCAGAAACCCTCAGGTTTGTTGCAGCAGTTAGAAATGCCAGTTTAGAAATGGGAATTGATAACAATGGATTTTGTTACCAAATTACCCAAAACAAGAAAAGGTAATGATACAATCTACGTGATTGTAGACAGGCTAACCAAGTCAGCTCATTTCCTACCTATGAAGGAAACTTTCAGTATGGAACAATTAGCTAAACTATATGTAAATGAAATAGTTTCATTACATGGAATTCCTCTGTCAATTGTTTCTGACAGAGATAGTCGTTTTACCTCTCATTTTTGGGCAAGTTTCCAAAAAGCAATGGGAACCAAGTTGAATCTAAGCACCGCTTATCATCCTCAAACAGACGGACAAAGCGAAAGGACAATTCAGACAATGGAGGACATGCTTAGAGCTTGTGTAATTGATTTCGGAGGTAATTGGGACGATCACTTACCATTGATAGAATTTTCTTATAATAACAGTTATCACACATGTATCAATGCTGCACCATTCGAAGCACTTTATGGACGAAAGTGCCGAACGCCAGTCTGTTGGGCAGAAGTTGGAGAAAAGCAACTATCCGGACCTGAGATAGTACAAGAAACAACAGACAAGATCATTCAAGTCAAGGAACGATTAAAAGCAGCACGTGACCGACAAAAGAGTTATGCTGATAATAGACGCAAGCCAATAGAATTTCAAGTAGGAGACAAAGTGTTATTGAAAGTCTCTCATTGGAAAGGAGTGGTAAGATTCATAAAAAGGGGAAAGCTAAGCCCCATGTATGTTGGACCTTTTGAGATTATTAGAAGAATAGGACTTGTAGCTTATCAGCTACAACTGCCAGAGGAAATGACAGGAATACATGATGTATTTCATGTATCTAATCTCAAGAAATACTTAGCTGATAAATCACTCGTCGTACCTCTTAAGGATATAGAGGTAAATGAACAATTAAAATTTGTGGAAAGACCTCTACAGATTGAAGACAGGAAAGTCAAGAATCTCAAGCACAAGAGATTAGTTCTGGTCAAAGTAAGATGGGACTCCAAAAGAGGACCAGAATACACGTGGGAGCTTGAATCAGAAATGCAAAGGAAATATCCACACTTATTCCAGTAGATCACCAGGACGAGCTCTAAAACAAGGTGGGGAGGATATAACAACCCTCCTAAATATTTTCGACGCCCTAATATATTTTAAAATATCCCTATACGTCCTAAAATACACCCCGAATATGGACACTGGCCCTAAATACCTATATATAATTAAAAATTAAAATAAAAACAATTTTTATGGTTCCTGGCGGGCCGCGAAGACCCTTAAGGGCTCTTACGCGGGCCGCGACAGATGGGAGATCAGGCGAAAACCCTAGCGTGCCACGTGTCGTGAACGTGTTGGGTCTAGGGTTCGAGTCAACAAGCTAGGGCCTACCCTAGTTGGCCTCGCGGGCTGCGTACCCCCTTGATACATCCTTCGCAGGCCGCAACAGGGTGGTTGAACAACCCTATAAATTGCCTTGATCGGCCTTCAGTCGAACTCGTTCACTTCTTTCTTTCTCTCTCGAATTTCTATATAGATAAAGCTATTCTCGGGCATAATACCCCCCTAAATAACGAAGTTCTACCCCGTTGTAAGTATCATAACCCCGGTTACGTATTAGATACGCTGCCCGATTGATCCAGGGTTCCGTAACGGCTGTTGTGGTCCTGCCCGAAGTAGCCGTTGGAATACCGTCTCGAGGAGGGTATTACTAATGTAAATATTAGGTTATTATACTAATACGTGTGCATTTGTGTATTTAATAGATAATCACCAGGAAATCCCTAAAGAAAATCTAAGACAACAATGTGAGTAATCTCCTTTTTGCAAATTGTTTTTACAAAACCTCACTTAATTAATACTATATTAAACAGTGATTGAGTGTTTGTATTCTACAATTATCGTCGGTATGTTGGGGTTTTGTATACAAAATTTGTTAGTACCTTGCGAGGAGTAACATGACCACAAGTCGGGTTGGCAGTATCGTGGGTGGTAATTAAGTAGATGGAAACAAATGTAATTGCGCGACCGCCCTCAATACTGTACAATAGTTTTTACTTAACTTGATTAAACTGGAAAAGTGGCTATAAAGTTACCTAAAATAAAGAGATGTTTTATTTAAAATAAAATAGGGTTTATCCCTATGAAAATGTGTGTACTTAAAACTTGGGATTATTCCCACGTGTTTAATATTATGAAAGTGTGGTATTTTACTCTGATAAAATATTTTCTAACTACGATCCTGATGTAATTTCCGCTGCCAAAATGATAAACACCTGGATACCACCGAAACTGGTCGCGGCCGCCCGTTCCCGGGTAATTAGGGGACGGGGGTCGCGACATTTTTTATTCTTTTTTTATAAATTCGGATATCTAAAATATCGGATACGGAATCGGATATCAATATTCACTATCCGAAATTTTCGGATATCCGGTTTTCGGATATCCGAAAACCGGATAATCCAATCTTGAACACCCTAACTGCCATTTGTGAGTGTGTTTTGGGGACAAAGATGGCGGATACACCACAGAGAACCATCATATATTGGTTGTTTATGGTTGCGGTCCTGACCGGAACGGCACACGGTCAGCTGACCGAGAATTTTTATGCTTTAACGTGTCCAACGGTTGAAGCCATCGTGAAACAAACGGTTAACACTAAGGTTAGCCAGACATTTACGACGATTCCAACCACCTTTTCTCGGCTCATTGCTAGCTATATATATGACTCTGAAGCGGAGAAACAAGCTAAAGAACGTGGTGAAATCATCATAAAGTCAACT
The DNA here is from genome assembly GCA_030545235.1 of Helianthus tuberosus. NCBI lineage: Eukaryota > Viridiplantae > Streptophyta > Magnoliopsida > Asterales > Asteraceae > Helianthus > Helianthus tuberosus. The sequence continues at coordinate 148,514,566 of CM060417.1, read as the reverse complement.
TCTTCTATGCTGACCAAACTATTTGAAACGGATGACGCCCTAAAATGCACAGGTTCCATATATTTCTTTCTGACTTACATGCTAATGTCGGGACTCTGTATCATAGCTCTCATCCTAAGTTTGATACTTGTGCGTCGAAATAAAACCGCCAACCAAAGCCTCTACGGGAAAACCCGAACTTGAAATCCTTCAATTGATGAAATGATCAGAAGTATCAAATCCCAGGCGTATCTCGTCAGTTCGCGTCATTCAATATGTTCGATTTTGGAGTCTTGAATTTGGTTTGTATATCGTGTTTTCAACATTTGTTTTGGATTGAAGTTTTGGTATGCATTTTTACTGTAATCTTATTAAAACATGTAACAATCTGTGTGAAAAAATAATACATATAATCATTATTTATTTGCTCATGTGCAGTATGGGCCTTGTAACGTACCCGTATTGATTATAAGTTGAAAAAAATACATGCAGTAAAAATAATGAGTAAGTTTAGCACAACCCTACATTATTAGTTAAAAGTTGTGCAATCCCTTCTTATCTCTCCTTGGTTGCCGGTTTTGACACCTGTCTGACCGAGCTTCCTCATGGCGGTTATAAATGCGCCGTTAAAGTCCCCTGGGTTGTTGGCAAAGTCATTAACCGTTGACCGATTCGATGGGTTGGTGAACAGAACTTGATCTGATGTAAACAAACCCTTGTCGGCAACTAGGTTCTGGTAATAAACATTGTCAAAGGTTTGCGCGGTTACAGGATCCATGTTTATGGCGATATCGGAGGCCACATTTTGAGGGCAAGAAGCCATAAGTTGCTGAGCGTAGGTTGGGTCCAGTGACGGGTCACCCTTGGATGATGACGAAAATGAGTATAGACGGTTAGGGAAACGGTTGCAGTGGGAAAAACCGAGTGTGTGGGCTCTAGAGAGGGCGATCATGTCGAGCTGTGTGAGGTTGTGCCTGGCGAACATGGTGTTTAGTTGGTTGACGTTGAAGGTGGGTAACGGAAGGTTTCCTTCGACCCGTGAAGCCTTTGAAATGAGCCCGTCTCGCCTACCTAATTGGACGTTGAACAAAGGTGCCCCCAGCCTGTACAGATAGATTAAGCAGTTTACAACAGCAAATTTGGTTATATATTAAGTTTCATGTCATGAAGGTGATTCTTATGTGTCACTTTGAGACATTGGTGTAGAATACAGGTGTTAATAAACTATTGAAAATGATCAAACAGTTGAAATCGAAGAAAGTCAGCTGGTTTGAGATCCAAATGGTTCGGTTATGACTTTTGTCTATTTAACACTTGAGCTCAATTGGAACTTGTAACTAGGGGTGTTCAAAAAATCCGGATCCGAAATATCCAAAAATCCGTATCCGAAATATCCGAAATTTTGGATATCCGAAAATTCGGATATCCGAAAACCGGATAATCCGAATTTTCGGATTCGGTTTCGGATATGAATTTCAAAATTTTCGGATAATCCGATTATCCGATATCCGAAAACTAATTATTTTTTTATAAATATATATAGTATTAGTATATGAGCATTATATTTAGTTTGAAGTATTGTAAAAATTAGTAAAAAAAGTAGGAAATAATTGTATTCGTGTGAATTTATGATTGTTTTTAATTTTAAATGTTGGAAATTTGGAAAATCGAATATAAGTTTAGTTTTAATCTATACACGAAACAGATTTTTTGATTTTTTTTTTATAAATTCGGCTATCCGTTTGGATATCCGAATCGGTATCCAAAATTTCGGATATCCGAAAATCGGATATTCGAAATTTCGGATACGGATTCGGATGTCAATATTCACTATCCGAAATTTTCGGATATCCGAAAACCTGATAATCCGATCTTGAACACCCCTATCTATAACGCCCTTTGGGTATGGTGTTTGGCGCCCCTATGGGTTGATATGGCAATGAGAGCCAACACACTACACACAGTCTAAGATGATTAGTTTATTAAATCTGCTTAATAAACCACTTAATATTTAATAATGCCTATTAATTTAAACATCTTGGTATTATTTGATTGTTACATATATAGTTTCTTAGATGACCTATAGGATTTGATATAGGTAATATGTGAAACCAATTAAATACTTGCATGACCTATATCATTTTAGTATAAGATGAAATCAAATCAGTTGAGTTACCTTCTTAATATGCTCTCAACAACCATATAATTCTAATAAAAAATATTAAAACCGTAATCTATCTAGCGGAATGTTATAAATCTCCCACTCTCATTCGGACACTCATTACATTCAGTTAACCAAGCCACTTAAACTTACTTTCAATAACATACAAACAATTCCATTCCATTGTAATATGAAATTCAAGTGTTATAAACAGTTTATAGTAATGCATATATGATATGAAATGAAATGGTAGAGATCGGGGTCCACGACATAAAGAGTGGAATGAAAGAAGAGGGCATGTGGAAGCATGTGCGTTCCGTTCCCACCACCAAAAAGGAAACACCGTTACAGGCCGATTTCATTGTCATTCCATGTGTGCACTCACTCTACCATTCAAGGTGTCTTTGCATCACATCATCCATAAACAACTCATTTTCTTCATCCCATTCTTCATACATTTATTAATGTAGGGATGCGAACAAGTCGAGCTTCAGCTTAGACCATTAAACTTGTGAGAGCTCGAGCTCAAATTCTAAAGCTCGAACTTGACTCGTGAGTAGTTTTTCAAGCTCGAATATTATTTATCTATCAGTGGCGGACCCAGAAATTTTTTCCTGGGGGTGCGGAATATTTTCAAAGATTTTAGGCCACTAACCGTATAAAAATATCGGTTCATAGCGGGTCGGGTCGGATCATGTAAGACAAAAGAACATCAAACTAAAATTTATAAATCATCAAAAACACATCAAACGTCATTACAAATTACAAACGTATTTAAAATTATGCCCTATAGTTTTTTTTTTTTTTTTGAAATATATCTAAAATATCATCTAAAGATACTAAACATGCCATAAGTTCATTACATTCTCACTCATTGTTCCTTTTTTTTTTTTTGAACGGCTAATTTCTTTAATCCTCTGTCATCTATGGGACTTGAACCCAAGACATTCCCCTTCCAAACCTAGGTGTTTTAAAGGCTTTGCCTTTGCCAATGGACGACCACCCCATTGGTTCATATAATTTGCTCCATAAGTTCATAAAACAACACTAAACACTTAAACAAAATAAACGACCATGTTCAACCATAGCCCATAACTTTCAAGTATATTTTTAAACATTCAAGCCTTAATATTAAATGTTGATTCTAGATTCTTGTCTAGTTTGTTTTTGTTTTGGTGGTTTTGGTTGTTTGTGTTCTTTGGTTAACTTTCATGAGGCATGTCTCATGATTGAACTAGTGTAGGCTCTCTATACTACTTGTTTTATTTGGTTGTGAATATATAGATTCAGCGGGGTAACCCTTTACCCAAAAAAAATATTAAATGTTGATTACTTGTAACTAATAATTTAAAGAAACAAAGCTATAAATAAAACAACAAAATCATTTAACTACAAGTCTAGAACAACAAATAAATATAAAAAGATTAAACCCTTACACATCTATATTTTCGCCTAATCATCACATAAAACAAAATAAATAAATAAATAAACCATACTAGTTCTATATTGGAATTCTGACGTAATATGGGTCGGTCCAACCGGAATTTTGGTTTTTCCGGTAAAAAAAGCCACCAGGTCGTGAGCAGTGGCGTCAAGTCGCTCAGAATTTTTTTGGGCGCGGGATTTGGAAATGGAATGGGTGGATGGGTTTGGGTTATTTTATTCCGTTCAAATTTTTTTAGGTTGGGTTTGGGCTTGTGTTAATAAAAATTGATTACAGATTGGGCTTTGATTGGATTAAATAATTAAGTGAATAAGTGGTTAATAATTATTTTTTTTCTAAGTGGGGCGGTTGAAAATTTTCAAGGGGTGCGGGTGAAAAATTCCAAGGGGTGCGGTCGGGATTTCAGGCGAAAAATAACACTAAAAAATATTTTTTCATGGGGTGCGCCCGCCCACCCTTGGCTTAGGGTGGGTACGCCCCTTAGCTCCGGCGCGTCTTCTCCGTCTCCCACCAGACGTTCACGACGGGCCCACTTTTTCGAATTCTAGCCGTTGACAAATGGCTATATTATAAAAAAAAAAATTACTTTAAATAAATACCCACCTCTTCCATTTTTTTAAATTACTCAATCCAAAATCTACCTATTTCTCTCTTCTCTCATCCATTTTTATAAAAAACTCCATTCTTTTATAAAAAAAAATCATGAATCCCTTAAACCCGAACAATCCCAACCCGAACCCGAATCAAGCTAACTTTTTTTCGACGCCCGGTTACACTCCGACTATCGATCCTTCATGGGTGTCTCCGCAATTTACCTTTTCGGGATCACCCAACGCGTTCAAACAAATGTCTCAACTCCAACAAATGCAACATTTCCAAACACTCCAACAAATGATGCTACGCAACTCGTTCGAATCTCAAGCGCAATTCGAATCCCAACTGCCAACATCGCCGGTTCGACTTGACGATGACTAAGAAGAAGTCGTCCCCGATTCGCCACCTCAAAATCTCAAGCGCAAAAAAAACAAGGGGAAGGCGGTTGAAACCGTAGTTGAAACCAAAGGCGATTAGAAACCAAAGGCGAGACTTTGGACAAAAATAGAGGAGGAGGCGCTAGCAATGGCGTGGGTTAAGTCCTCAACTAACCCGATTGTCGGTATGAACCAAACTTTTTTTTTAAATTTAATTTTAAAAAGATATAATTTTTATTTTACTAAGGCAATTTTTTTAAATAGAGGGAACAACCAAACGGGTGTTGGTTTTTGAAAGGCGATAACGGAGAAATTTAACGTGATTATGGAGTAAGGCCCGATACGCGATGTCGATTCCGTCTCTGGTAAGTGGCGTAAAATGAGCAAGATCATCAACCGCTTTAGCGGTATTTATAACCATTATTACACTAATCCTCCTAGTGGGAGTAACGAGGAGGACACTCAACCTTGCTTTGGCTAAATGAGATGATGCGAATAAAACTCCTTTCCAACACCTCCGAGCATGGAAAATTTTAAAGAAAGAAAACAAATGGAAGCCTATTCCAAATGAGGTCGCAACCGCCAAACGGAGTAAAACTTCCGAGTCCGGAAGTTATAGTGCGGGAGGCTCCACCGCTCGTTGTCACATAGACATAAACGACGAACCGGAATTTGACGAGGAGGAGTTTGCCGTTCATGAGTCGGAACGTCTCCCTAGAAGGGACAAAGCAAAAAAAGAGGCTGCCGAAAAGAGAAAAGCGACGATGGCCGGTTCGAAAATGGACGAGTTGATATCCGAATTCCGTTCGTTCAAAGAGCTCGCGGCGGAAAAATATGTTTATAAGAAGAACTTGTCGGCCGACCATGCTCGGGCGGAGGATTTTAGGATTATGAGGTTGAATCTTGACTCGGTTCCGGAGGATGAATGCGAGGTTTACCGGAGGATGAAAGAGGAAGTTACGAAAAAATGGACCTCGTAGGTTATTTCGCTTTAATGTTTTATTTTTTTAGGATTCGTAATTTTATTTTTTAGGTTATGTAATTTTTATTTATGTTATGTAATGGATTTACTTCTTTTATGTAGTATTTTTATTTAATTTTTTGAATTGTTTTTATAAAGTTAACCAAATAAAAAAGATAAACAATAAAAAATAATTGGTGTGGGGCCCCCATCCTCCACCCCTTTAAAAATGCTTGGAGGGTCATCCCATATGGGATGGGATGTTACGTCCTACGTGGCGACCCATCCCCTTAGGAATGACCCTCACCATACCTTCTAGTTCTAGACTAACATCACACTTCACATACTAATAAGTTTGTTTTTCTTATTAACAGCTCACATATTTGGTTACATAATTGGAGACTTCCCAACAATTTACTCATCTAAAATCACTTTTATAATGTAGTAAACACTAATTACCCATAGTGTTTTCCTGTCATCCACAACTATTGCATCCAAGAATCCATACACTAAAGTGTAATTAGTAACACATTAATCATGTATACATGCAACAATAAAAGAAATTTGCCACATGCAACAATTCATACTTGAAGTATTATTAGTAACACATTCAATGTATGCAACTTGCAATTATTTATTACTACTGATGACACATGCATTGTAATCACCAACGCATACGTCATATTACTAATGTTTCACTTATTAGACTAAGCGGTATGGGGCTTATGCCCGGCGAGGCCCGGCGCCGGTCCCCCACACCGCCCCCTCGCCCGGTTCCGTCGTCCCCGACAGCCCACAGATGATCTCGACGTGCCTTGTTTCAAATTCATAGCCGTTACAAACGGCTAGTTTTAATAAAAAAAAATTACTTTTCCACTTTAAATATATACCATTTTCAACCATTTTTTATACCATTCTCATCCATTTCTTCCATTCTTCTCCCATTCTCTCATCCTTTTTTTATAAAAAACAATCCCATTTTTTATACAATCATGAATCCCTTCAACCCGAACAATCCCAACCCGTACAATCCTAACTTTTTTTCGAGTCCCGCTTACACTCCGGCTATGGATCCTTCGTGGGGGAATCCACAATTTACGTTTTCGGGTTTCCAACAATCACCTAACGCCTTCTCCCAAATGTCCCAACTTCAACAAATGCAACAATACCAAGCACTCCAACAATTCATGCAACGCAACTCGGTTCAACTTGATCAATTCCAATCGCAACCGCCAACTTCCCAACCGCAACCCTCGGTGGAGCTTGACGATGATGATGAAGTCGTCCCCGAATCGCCACCTAAAGAACTCAAGCGCAAAAAAACACGGGGAAGGGGAAGGCGGTTGAAACCGAACCCGACACCGCAAAAAAAAAGCGGTTCGAGAGCAAAGCCGAGACAGTGGACAAAAGTAGAGGAGGAGGCGCTAGCAATTGCGTATGTTAAGGCCTCAACTTGCCCGATTGTCGGTATGAACCAAAGTTTAATTTTTTTTATTTAAATTTAAAAATATTTATTTTTTAGTTTTACTAATGCAATTTTTTTAATTTTAGGGAACAATCAAACGAGTTCTAGTTTTTGGAAGGCATGTACGGATAGATTTAATAACCTTATGGGGGATGGCCCCTACCGTGATCTCGATTCCGTATCGGCCAAGTGGCGGAAAATGAACAAGTGCGTGAATGATTTTATCGGGATTAGCGACGAGGACGTTCTTAACCTTGCGACGGCTAAATGGGAAGCAAAAAATCCGCCTTTCCCGCACATCCGAGCATGGAACATTTTAAAGAAAGAACCTAAATGGGCACCGGTTCCAAATGAGGTCGCAACCGCCAAACGGATTAAAACTTCCGAGTCCGGAAGTTATAGTGCGGGAGGCTCCACCGCTCGTTGTCAAATCGACATAAACGACGAACCGGAATATGACGAGGATGCGGTGCCCGCTCACGAGATCGAACGTCCCGGCGGAAGGGACAAAGCAAAAAAAGAGGCGGCCGGAAAGCGCAAAGGGGTCGGCTCGAGTGGAGGGGGCGGCTCGGGTGGAGGTGGCGGGAAGGCGTCTTCGAAAATGGACGAGTTGATTTCCGAATTCCATTCGTTTAAAGACTCTGCGACCGAAAAATATAGTCACAAGAAAAACGTGTCGGCCGACTATGGTCGAGCGGAGGATTTTAGGATAATGAGGTTGGATCTCGACTCGGTTCCGGAGGATGAACGAGAGGTGTATCGGAGGATGAAGGAAGAGGTGAAGAAAAAATGGACGTCGTAGGTTTTTATTTTTATTTTTAGGAAATGTATTTTATTTTTATTTTTCGGAAATGTTTTTTTTTTTTTTTAGGAAATGTAATTTTTTTATGTTATGAAATGACTTTATTTATGTTGTTTTATGTTGTATTTTTTAACTTTTATAAAGTTTTTATTAAGTTAATAAAAAAACACTTAGAAAATTATAAAATATTGAGGTGGGGTAGCCCCATCCTCCACCCCCCTCAAAAGTGAAGGAGGCCCATCCTCCACGAGCCGGTGATGTGGTGCCTACTTGGCGGCCCATCCTCATGGGGATGGGCCTCACCATACCCTTTAGTCTTAACAATACTAGGTCTATACTTCTGTGCGCGTTGCGTACGAGACTGCTGAGAAAAACAAAAAAGAAATGTAGAAAAAAAACACTAAACGATAACCGAAAGAAAATCAACAAAAAAAAATGTAGGTCCCGAAATCTGAGGATCGATAACGAAAACCGAATCCTTGTTTATCACAAACAATGTCACGGGTGCGGAATCCCCGTAACGATGCCAAACCAAACACAGATAGTAACAAAACGGAATAACCAATGAAACACAATCTATTGATTAAACGGGATGAGAACCAAGAACAACTGATACACACACAGTTTTACAGTATAACTCTCAGGGTATGCTCTCATCTAGTTTCAAAGTGAAACCAGAAAGTTGTTTATATAGCAACCTGGGCCTTAACTACGACGAAATACACATGGGCTCGACGAAACAACATTGGGTCAGACATTGGGCCTGATGAAACCCAATTAGACGACGAAACAGGGAGTTTCGTCATCCCTTTGTCCTGTAGTGTGATGAAACACTTTGTGAGGGAGATTTGGCCCAGTGAAGGTTAAGGCCCAAAGTGAATATTTGGCCCAGTGAACTATATAAACACACACCTAGACAACTAATAATCTAAATGCAACATGCATTGTTTGTTTAACGTTACAAAACAAATGAGATAAAGTTGTCGGACCCAAGTGGGATAGGAGGATATCCGACTTGGTCTTCATGCTGTTTAAAGGCTCGAACCGAACGTGCCGCGTCCACACAAAAGTGTATCAACAAACTCCCCCTTGGACGCTGCTGTGATGGTTCGACTTCCATGTCTTTCATGTCGGAGGATCTTCAAAGTCTTCACGTGTCGCAAATAGGGAGTGTATCAACAAACTCCCCCTTAAATAATGCTCGTGAATCTTTTGATCGTCAATTCTTCAGATCCTTGTGGTGTTAATGAGTGGTCAACTGCAACCCGGTCATCTTGATCTTCTGATTGCATCAACGTCGTGTCTTCACTTTACGACTTGTCATCTGACACGTTCTCTTCGCCTTTAGCTGATTCTGATGTCATATCTGCACATACAGGAAAGCTAAACACGCAATGAGAACAACTGCTTGGAATATAGACAAATTAAACAAATGACACATATGAGATCAAATCTCAATCAAACACCAACCGACAACAGTTTGAAAGTTTAGAAAATGTTTAATTTTAATGCTTTAACTTTCAAAATCTGTCAACTTCGACTGTTTATGAAGGTGCATTTGTTTTCCGGCTTACAATCAGGATTTTGGGTAGGATAGACTCGAGTTCCAACATCGGTCAATCTAAAATAAACTAGAAGCAAAATCTTTTTGGCTTTTATAAAGTTTATATTAAAACACACCTAAAATCTTTTTGGAAATTTTCATTTTTCAAATGTAAAGACGGAAAGCAATAAATAAATATATACAAAAAAGATGTAGAAACGAAAGCAGTAAATAAATATTTACAGACGTTCTTTTTGTGAGTTTCGAGGGTAAGAGAATCATATCAGTGTACGGTCACGCCAAAACGCTCTTGTTGTTCTATTAGTTAACATTTAGATAAGCATCCTATAACAATTATCGGTATTGTTGTCCACATAAGCTCAACTTATCAGATGTAATCATGGCGAGGGGATACGTTAAGGTATGATTTATACTTACCGACCGGTGTTCATCCACACACGACACATTCCCGTATCAAGGTATGCACGAGAGTTCATCTTACCGCTGAGTATACCGTTTATCATCTGTTTGACCGTATAAAAGATGTGAGAAACTCACTTATTTGATTTGAAAACAAGCCCCATGTGATAAAATCACTTATTGATGAGGAACTTGATTTTCGATGCATGAGGGCACAGGAGCAAGTCCGTGAACAGGTCAGTACTTTCGTACAGCAGAGAGACGAACTTGACTCCCGGATAAATGTGATATATTATCACTTATTTGAGGGACATGTGATTGTTGATCACTTATTGAGGTCGAATGCAATATGTACACGTATGTATAGTATCATAGAAGATCTAGACTTCGTCTCCGTTATTTTTCGGTAAAAGATACAACCATGATACCCAGATGATAAGCAGCATAAAGACCGAATATCTCAGAACCTCGGCAATCTCTCAAACGAAATTTCGGAACTAAGACCATATGCCAATGTGCGGTTCCCACCTGGTCTTCAGTCGATTTAAGTTTATATCCCCTGCACACTTTAAAATGATTGCGAGCCTACCGATACATCATATATAGAGCTGCTTAACATTTTTCATTTTAAGTTCATTTTAAAGAGGTTTAGACAGACCACTGATGTACTATCATTTTCTCTTTTTCTCGCCAGGAAACTCATTTTTGTTTTTCCAATGTTTTTGAGTTTTGAAATTTTCGATGTTTTTGGATTTTCAAATTTTGGATTTACTCCCCCTAAAATCAACAAACTAAGATAAATTTAAAAGACACAAAGATATTTACAAAAACGATTTTCCGATGTCGGTTAACTCATGTTTTACCTCAATGCCGTTTACCAAAATAAATTTTAATTAGAAATGATTTATCGAATTTTGGAAAAATGAGTTGGCATGTCGGTAAGCGGTGTAGACCATGACAACATTGACGAGTTTCATAGTGAATCAATCACGTGTGAGGTGATATTTGAGATCAACGTGTATGGTCAAAGAGTGTTGTACGAGAGGATAACAATTTATAAAGCTGCTTAAATATCGACAAGTATAGGAGAGATTAGAAATTTTAAAACCGTATCCTGCAACTGCTTCGTGCATTGCAAGGAGTCTGAGCACTCTCCCAAACTGGATATCCACCCGGTGTGGATTTCAAAGTCGATTTTGTAGCTACTGAGAAATCTCTTCACAGCAACAAGATCATAAACCTTTGGGTCCGGCTGGTCTTCCATATTGTACCAGCGAAGGTCTTTGTCTTTCTCTTTCAGAAGTAGTGTTCGGTTTTTCAATCCATACCAAGGCATCCGCACACCCGGTTGGTTTGTTCAACAAACACATTTTCTTCAATCACACCGTGAAGAAATGTACACTGCACGTTCATCTTGTTGATTTTGAACTTCAGACGTGCTGCAGGTGCATACATTTTGATTGAATCTATCCTGGGGACCCGATTGAAGCCTTGAACAACCACACTTTTGGAATGATTTTCAATTTGTCGAAGCTTTCAATTTCTTTCGACAGACAATTCTGTCTTCTTTTCTTTTTCTCTCCATCAAAGGCAACAATTTCTTTGTCGCCGATCTTGTGCATGGACACTCCATTATCAACAATCCGATGACTATCGATAGTTCCTCCTGGAACATCCTACACACTCACTCAGAGATTAGATAGAGAGGGGGACCCAAGCCTTCATAGACTTGGGTTGACCCTGAGAATCAAGAAATGTAATTTCAATTTCCTGATGATTTTCAAACACAGCAGCTCCCCCTGAACTTTCACACATCTTAGGTTTCCAAGTTTGTTTTTGTTTACCAGATTGAGTTTTGTAAACAGGTTTTGAAACTTATGGTTTTAATGATTGTGGTGTACTTGGTTCCATATTAACATATTTGACTTCAGATTTTAAAGCCTTTTCAACTGCTTTGACGTTTTGACGTCGCTGTTTTGTTTCTTGTTCTTTAACAGTTCTTTTATCATGTTTTGGTGAAACAGGACGACGTTGTGGGTGAACCTTTTCAGGTGGTGCACTTTCAACAAATTTCTCTTTGGGAGTATTTGTACAATTTTTAATGATATGTCCAAACTCCCCACACTTAAAACACGTTCTCCTTTCAACAAACTTAGGAGAATCTGATCGACTAACAGATGTCGAACTAGTAGAACCTGAGGTACTTGCTCTTTCATCACACCCATTTGTATGTTGAGTGTAATTGTTTTGACTGTTACGTTTTAAAATCTTGACTTGTTGGATAAAATCGGTGTTTGATTTGTTTTCAAAAGTCTCAATTTTATCAGTAGCATTTGATGCTACAAATTTAACATCATTGCTTTTATATCTGATAACGAGCTCCTTTTGTTTCATATTTTGATTTAAAAACGTTAGGCCTTTGAGCTCGTTGAACTGGTTGTTTGCCCTTAGGAGCAAAAGGTTGTTGCTTTGTTGGTGATTTTTGACTTCCAAATTGTTTTCTGACTTTGGATTTTGGAATGGGATCACATTGAGTTACAACAACTCCAGGGATTGTCTTTCCCAAAAATTTGCTTGTATTATCTTCAAAAATTTTGTCAATTAAAGACGGATTGACGTTTTTAATTGGAAAGTCCTTGTCTGAATAAATTTTGGTATCACCAACCAAAGTATACAACACATTGTTACTCTTAACGGTAGACACATATTCTTTTACATCCTTGACAGGATTAATCACTTGTTTGGCAACTTGTTGCACAACAGGAATAGGAGGATCACAAAGAATGTGATTCTCAATTGGAATTTCTATTCCCTTCTTCTTATCAAGTGATTCATCCTGGTCATTCATATCTGATTCTGATTCATCATCAGACGACTCATAGTCCTCAATGAATGGAGGACTTTGTTTCGTAGATGTTGAAGTTTCTGTTTGCTCAGATGATGTACTTGAAGAACTGTCCGATTTGAACCCTAGGCCAGTAGTAACTTCCTCATAATCAAGAGGCACACTGGGTTCAAAACGAGGCATATCCTCTTCATCGGGCATTCTGGTATAGTTGTGTCTCAAAGGGGGCGGACACGACTTATACCCAACACCTTTCACATTCCCTTTCAGCTTTTGAACATCTATGATGTGATCAAGCACATATCGAGAGTTAGAATAACTATCCAATTTGAGCTTGATCGCATCATGCTCGCATTTGGAAACGGCTAGCTCTTTCTTTGTTTCCTCAATGATATTAATGTAGTTATTAATACCAGTTTGTTTGTTGAAAACTGTTTCTGTTAATTCGGAAACACTTTTCTTTAAAGTTTCAATTACAGATTTAAAATCCTTTTCATTTCGAGCTAAAGCCATGTTTGCCTCTTTGCACTTTGACAGCTCAATCACTAAACTTTGATTATAACTGTGAACCTTTTCAGATTCCTCTTTCAATTCTGCACACATTTTACAAACACTAGGAGTAGGAGGATCAGAATTTAGCTGACTTGTCGAGGCCGAGACATTCGCCATAAAGGCAGTCTGATAAGAAAAAGATCCATCTTCAGAATATAATCTCCCGCATTCGAGCTTTCTTCATCTGAACTCCCGCTATAACCCGAGCTATCATCACTTTCAGAAAACTCTTCCTTGTGAACATGCTTGATGTGATTGATGATTTTTGCATAACAAGCTGTTCCTCCTCCTTGATCATTATCTCCGAATTGTACAGACCAATTACACCCTGTAACAACTCTCATCAAAAGTTATATTTATTTAATCAAATTGTCCAATAGGAAACCCTAATTGAGAAACCCAATTGATTCTGTATAATCCCTAAAATTTTCAGAACATTTGGAATAAGAATCAGGGCCCCTAAAAATCAAGGGGGGTAAACCCTAATTGATGATTATCTCTAAAATGCGTTGTCTAAACTGAAAATTCTCAAAATAGCGATTCAGCAGGCCTATACTAGTGACAAGGCTACCCTAGGGTAGGTTGATACCCCAGGCGAGTCGCGACAGCATCATCAACATCTCCCGCGACACGCGGGGGAACTCAATTTCACGTATAAATAGGACAGTCTGTTTCATGCAATTGAGTGTTCTTTCGACGTTCAAATTCGAATTATACGCTGAGTTATAGTATAATCTTTACAAAAACACACACTGATCACGAAGTTCTGCCACAATTCAGGGTAATAACTCGATCGCTGCTACGATTCAATGTCCGATCGATTAAACTATCCAATGGATGTTTAAGTGCTGCCCACATTAGGGTTTATGCTTTGTCATTCGTCGTTAAATCGATGGATGTTTAAGTATCACACTTTGTCATTCGTTGTGAAGGTTGTAATCTCGTGAGTTATCGTAAATGCTGTATTAAGTTACTAACCTAGTTTGTGTGCATGATTATTTAAACTAGGTTATCAAGGCTAATCAGTAGGATAAGCTCTGTTAAATCTGCAATGTGAGTCATTCTCTTTTTATCAAATTACTTTATAAAAGCATGTTTATTTTCAAAGGTTATATTTACAGGGATTAAGTCTATGTAATCTGAAATTACTGCCAGTATGTGGGGGGATGTGCACATAGCTACTAATTATTTATCATTTGTGGGTGAACGGACCCAACAAGTGATATGTCCACAGTCACAAGTCCGGTCAAGTGACAACTGGGTCAGTTAATTCAAAAGATAGAAACATTGTAATCGCTCTTAATACTGTAAATTATAACAAACGAGTCGTTTAGAAATTAGAATGATTCACTCAGTATTTCCCGCTGACAAAACCTTTTTCAAACATGTTTCAGGTGATCTGTTGTGGTCCAGGAAAAGTGCCGTGAAGCACTATCAGCTTAAGGAAGTGGCTCAGTATAAAAATAAAGAAACATGTTTTGTAAAATAAAAGATTTCCTGGTGAAATCTCAATATTGTAAATTATCGGGTTTTATCCCGAATTGTGAAATAAAATAATCGGGAAATATTTCAGTTTTTAAAATGATCCTGAAGAAACTTCTGCTGTTAAACTCACTTAATTAAATACCACGGGATTTCTGTCCCGCGGCTCCTGAAACGGGTAAAACCGGGCCGGGGGTCGTGACAGAAAAAGGTGGTATCAGAGCCACTGATTTAAGCCTATTAAGTATTTAAAAATACTTAATTTTACTGATTGCCAATTATGTGATTATGTGTTTTATTAACTGATTATTTGTTAATTACAGTATGGGTACACAAAAGCTGTCAAATATCTATCTTAAACTAGATAGGCCATCCAACGAGAAGGGAAGTTCATCCCAAACAAAACCTTATGTAATTCCTGAAAAAGGAATATTTGTGAGAAAGGCACATTACGAGAAACCACTTTCTCCTAATAAAAGAAGTTTGATTATTAGGAAAAGTCAGGAGGAAATAAAGAAAAACCGAGAGAAGAAGATTAAACAGGAAACCCAGGAATTAACCAGTAAAATACCATGGGAGGACAAATTAGATGAGAAATGGGCAGATCTTTATATGCTAGCCACAGTAGCAGAAAATGCAAATATCTAAATACTTTAACTTAAGTTTTAGTACCTTTATTTTCCAGAAATCTTATTCAGTAAATAAATAAGTTCATAGTAAATCGTAGTATAGTTTATATTTGTCAGTTGTTTTATGTATGGTCTGCAATAATATTTAAGGGTTATCTATGAAATTTTGTTATTTTATTTTAACATTTGGTATATATGCTAAACAACATGAATGAGATATCTGAAGCTTTAGAAAATCTTAACCTCTACCCCGTTAAGATAGAAGTTTCCAAGGAATTCACCGGTTACTTCGCTGATAAAGAAGAACCCATGGAATTTCAATCCAAACCACTGGCAAAACCTAAACCCAAGAAAAGAAACAGATTTATGGGCTGGAGGCGTGTACGTAGGAAAAATCCAGCAACAAGTAAGATTACCAAAACTGAAGAACCAAAAGACAAAGGAAAAGGGGTAGAAATTGAGGAAAATATTAATCAAGTAGAGATAGAAGCTGAGAAGAGTTTTAAGCAAACAGAAAGAGAAATCGGAGAAAGTTCTAGGCAGAAACAGAAAATGACTCCCTGGGAAGTTTTAGATCATAAACTAGTAATGAGTGATCTCATCGGACCTGCCGATGGAAACCTTGAACCAGCTAACCCAAATCTTATATTTACTGAAGAAGATCTTTTCAGCTATCCACTAGAAGCTCCAATTCCAATCAATCTGGAATATGCTATTCCAGATCCTATTGTCCAACCTCAACCACTACCAGTAGAATTAGATGAATGGTGGACAACTGATTGGCAATACCAAAATCTTTTAAACAACCCTGATACATTTTTCCCACAAGTTGACCCGGAACCATTACCAAATCCACCCATGAGTAAC
Source organism: Helianthus tuberosus (assembly GCA_030545235.1). NCBI lineage: Eukaryota > Viridiplantae > Streptophyta > Magnoliopsida > Asterales > Asteraceae > Helianthus > Helianthus tuberosus. The sequence goes on along the minus strand of CM060417.1, from coordinate 148,498,445 downwards.
GAAAATTTAGCAGAACTTCGCCATTTTGGCGAAGAGTTAATGGATGCAGGGAATAGAATCCGGGAAATAAGGGGACAAATTGCCTGGAAGTATGATGAAAGGGAACTTCGTTTTTAAAACGACAAGTGACGAGAGATAGTAGGATGGTGAAATTGTGGTTGTGTAATAGTAATAGTAATAATGACATCAGTTTGTAAAATAACTACGAATAAAACTTTGTAAAATATTGGTGTGTAGTGATGCATACTATAAAAGATATAAAATGAAATCGATAAATCAATAATTTTGACTATACATGTATTGAGAAAATTGTTTGATTATTTTTAGTTATTATTTATCAGATACTAATAAAATCGTATATATTAATTATCAGATGGCAAACAGTGGTAATGAACCAGTAAATGAGGTTAATCAGTCTGAGCAACATCCAGGAGATCAATATATGACTAGGCAAGATATCGAAAATATTGTTGCTCAAGGGATAGCCAATGCTATTCCAGCATTCGTTGCTGCTATAAAGAATCCAATCGAACCGCAACAAATCGTTCCTAGTAAACGTATTTCTGAAGATAACTTCAGTAATAGTGTAAACGGAGGCAATGATCATGTTAATCATAATGAGGAACCACATCAAGCTCCATTTCCTAAGAAAATGAAAGCCGCAATGCCTGGTTGCACTTTTAAAGAATTTCTTGCCTGTAAACCCACTGAATTTGCAGGCAATGAAGGAGCAACTGCATCACTGCATTGGTTAGAGAAAACCAAAGCAGTAATTTCAATAAGTAAATGTGCTAAAGATGATCAGGTCATGTATGCATCAAATCTTTTCAAGGAAGGAGCACTCGAATGGTGGAACACTGTGTTACAAGCCAAAGGAAGAACAGTGGCGTATGCCCTGAACTGGGAAGAATTTAAAAGTCTTGTAGAAAGAAAATTCTGTCCCGAGTATGAAAAGGAACAAATGACAAATAAGTTCCTAAATCATCGGATGATGGGGGTAGATTGTCGCGGTTATACTTCGACATTCTTTGAATATGCTAGAGTGGTACCAACACTGGCTTCGCCAGAACCGGTACTCATTTCTTGCTATATTTGGGGACTGATTAGTGAAATCCGCAATATCGTTAAAGCTGCGAGACCTCGCACTATTGACGATGATGTGGAATTAGCTAACACCCTAACCGATGAACTGGTACGCACAAGAGATGAAGACAGAAAGAAAGAATTGGCTCAGAAAATTACCCAGGGATTTCGTACGGGTAATAATAGCAATTTCAAAAGAAGAGGAATAGGGCAATCTTCAACTTTACAGTTCTGTCAAAATTGCAAAAAGAAACATTTTGGAAAATGCAAAGTATATTGCAATTTTTGCAAAATGGTGGGACATCGTGAAGAAGATTGTAGAAAGAAAACAAGAGTCTGTTATAATTGCGGCAAAACAGGACATTTTAAGCCAGAATGTCCTAAATTGGTTAAACCAGCAGACAACAAAGCTAAACCAGCTGACGGAGCTACAAAGAAGAATGTCAGGGCATTTCAGCTGACTACACAAGAAGTAGAACTCATTCCAGATGTGATAGCTGGTACGTTCTTAGTTCACAACATTTACGCCAAAGTATTATTTGACTCTGGTGCAAACCAAAGTTTTATTAATACTTCATTCTGCCAAGCTCTTAATTTACCCTTAACCAACCTTAGGCAGATTTTTACAGTCGAAACGGCAGACGGAAATTCTGTTAGTATAGATAAAGTTTTGCAAAAGGAAAATATAGAACTTTTAGGTCATAAATTCTTTGCAAACCTATTACCTATGAAATTAGCCAAATTTGATGTTGTGTTAGGAATGGATTGGTTAGTAGCCAACCATGCTCGAATCCTTTGTGATCAGAATTCTATAGAAATTCAGGCACCTACTGGGGAAATAATTAGGATTACTGGAGATAAACCACGTAAGCCCATGAAGTTCATATCAGTAATGAAAGTTGCTAATTATGAACGAAAACAAGGAATAGTATATATGATTTCAGTAATCATTAGTACTAAGGGTAAAGAACTTAAGGAAATTCCTGTAGTCTCAGAATATCCGGATGTATTTCCAGAAGAGTTACCGGGATTACCCCCAGATAGGGAAGTAGAATTTAGGATTCATCTAATTCCAGGAACTACACCGATAGCCAAGGCACCTTTTCGGTTAGCACCCACAGAAATGTTAGAACTGAAAAAGCAATTAGATGAATTATTAAGTAAAGGATTCATACAACCTAGCTCATCCCCTTGGGGAGCGCCAGTGTTGTTTGTGAAGAAAAAGGATGGTTCAATGAGAATGTGTATCGATTATAGAGAAATGAATAAAGTTACAATTAAGAATCGATACCCATTACCTAGGATTGATGATTTATTCGATCAACTACAAGGAGCTAGATATTTTTCTAAGATCGACTTACGTTCCGGATATCATCAATTGAAGGTACAAGAAGAAGACATACCTAAAACTGCTTTCAGAACTAGGTATGGTCATTACGAGTTTACAGTCATGCCCTTTGGGTTAACGAATGCACCTACAGCATTCATGGACATGATGAATAGAATCTGTAAACCGTATTTGGATAAATTTGTAATTGTTTTCATAGACGATATACTTATTTATTCCAAAAGTCAAACAGAGCATTGTGAACACCTTCATGCACTCTTAACTTTGTTAAGAAAAGAAAAGCTTTATGCCAAATTCTCGAAGTGTGAATTTTGGTTGCAAGAAGTGCAATTCTTAGGACATATGGTGAATCACGAAGGTATTCACGTAGATCCTGCTAAGATAGAAGCAATTACCAATTGGAAGGTTCCACAAACAGCAATGGAAATTAGAAGTTTTATAGGTTTAGCTGGGTATTATAGACGGTTTATTAAGGATTTTTCCAAAATAGCCGTACCATTAACTAAGCTAACCTATAAAGCGGTTAAGTTTGAATGGGGACCAAAGCAAGAAGAAGCTTTTAGAATATTAAAGCAGAAATTAACAAATGCACCAATCTTAGCCTTACCAGAAGGAACTGAAGATTTTGAGGTATATTGTGATGCTTCAAAACTAGGATATGGATGTGTGCTTATGCAACGCAAAAAGGTGATTGCATATGCTTCAAGGCAATTGAAAAAGCACGAAGAAAACTATACGACTCATGATTTAGAATTAGGAGCCGTAATTTTTACCCTTAAGATTTGGAGACATTATCTTTACGGAAGTAAATTTACTGTCTACACAGACCACAAAAGTTTAAGATATATATTTGGGCAAAAAGAGTTAAACATGAGGCAAAGGAGATGGATGGAAATCCTAAGTGACTACGACTGTGATATTCAGTATCATGAAGGAAAGGCAAATGTAGTTGCAGATGCCTTAAGTCGTAAGTATTATGAGAAACAACGACGGGTTCGTGCTCTCAGATTAAATCTACAATTAGATTTAATGGAACAATTGAAGAATGTTCAAACTACAGCAATCAAGAATGATGCTGAAGGAATGAAAGGAAGAATAAAGGAATTAGAACAAGGAGCAGATGGAATTTGGAGATTCCACAAAAGTAGAATTTGGGTACCTAAGCAGGGAAACTTAAGACCTAAGATTTTAGAAGAAGCTCATAAATCTAGGTATACTATGCACCCAGGAAACAATAAGATGTACCAAGATTTAAGAAAGAACTTTTGGTGGATAGGAATGAAAAAAGATATAGCGCGATATGTTTCTAAATGTCTTACTTATTCACAAGTTAAGGCAGAACTTCAGAAACCCTCAGGTCTACTACAACAATTAGAAATGCCGGTATGGAAATGGGAACTTATAACAATGGATTTTGTTACTAAGTTACCCAAAACCAGAAAAGGTAATGATGCGATTTGGGTAATTATGGATCGATTAACCAAATCAGCTCACTTTTTACCAATGAAAGAAACCTTTAGTATGGAAAGGTTGGCAAAATTGTATGTAGATGAAGTTGTATCCTTACATGGAGTTCCACTCTCCATTGTTTCGGATAGAGATAGTCGTTTTACTTCTCATTTCTGGAAAAGTTTCCAGCAAGCTATGGGAACTCGACTAAACCTAAGCACGGCATATCATCCACAAACAGACGGGCAAAGTGAAAGGACGATCCAAACTCTAGAAGACATGCTTCGAGCATGTGTAATAGATTTTGGTGGAAATTGGGATGATCATTTACCATTAATTGAATTCTCCTATAACAATAGCTATCATTCAAGTATTGAAACCGCCCCATTTGAAGCACTATACGGAAGAAAGTGCAGAACTCCAGTTTGTTGGGCAGAAATAGGAGAAAGTCAATTATCAGGTCCTGAAATAGTGCAAGAAACGACTGATAAGATTACTCAAATCAAGGAAAGACTGAAGATGGCTCGCGATCGTCAGAAGAGTTATGCAGATAATCGGCTCAAGCCACTTGAATTCCAAGTAGGAGACAAAGTACTATTAAAAGTTTCCCCTTGGAAAGGAGTTGTTCGATTCGGTAAGAAAGGAAAGTTAAGTCCAAGGTACATAGGACCATTTTCAGTGATCCAACGTATAGGACCAGTCGCTTATCGTTTACAACTACCAGAAGAATTAGCAGGAGTACATGATGTATTTCATGTATCCAATCTCAAGAAATGCTTATCAGATGAATCACTGGTAGTACCTCTTCGAGATATAGAGGTAAACGAAAAGCTGAAATTTGCTGAGAAACCTCTTCAAATTGAGGATCGAAAGATCAAGTTTCTCAAACACAAACGACTAGTTTTAGTCAAAGTCAGATGGGATTCAAAGAGAGGAGCTGAATACACTTGGGAGCTGGAATCAGAAATGAAGCGAAAGTATCCTCACTTATTCCAGTAAATCTCGAGGATGAGATTTTTATTAAGGTGGGGAGAATGTAACAACTCTCATCAAAAGTTATATTTATTTAATCAAATTGTCCAATAGGAAACCCTAATTGAGAAACCCAAGTGATTCTGTATAATCCCTAAAATTTTCAGAACATTTGGAATAAGAATCAGGGCCCCTAAAAATCAAGGGGGGTAAACCCTAATTGATTATTATCTCTAAAATGCGTTGTCTAAACTGAAAATTCTCAAAATAGCGATTCAGCAGGCCTATACTAGTGACAAGGCTACCCTAGGGTAGGTTGATACCCCAGGCGAGTCGCGACAGCATCATCAACATCTCCGGCGACACGCGGGGGAACTCAATTTCACGTATAAATAGGACAGTCTGTTTCATGCAATTGAGTGTTCTTTCGACGTTCAAATTCGAATTGTACGCTGAGTTATAGTATAATCTTTACAAAAACACACACTGATCACGAAGTGCTGCCACAATTCAGGGTAATAACTCGATCGCTGCTACGATTCAATGTCCGATCGATTAAACTATCCAATGGATGTTTAAGTGCTTCCCACATTAGGGTTTATGCTTTGTCATTCATCGTTAAATCGATGGATGTTTAAGTATCGCACTTTGTCATTCGTTGTGAAGGTTGTAATCTCGTGAGTTATCGTAAATGCTGTATTAAGTTACTAACCTAGTTTGTGTGCATGATTATTTAAACTAGGTTATCAAGGCTAATCAGTAGGATAAGCTCTGTTAAATCTGCAATGTGAGTCATTCTCTTTTTATCAAATTACTTTATAAAAGCATGTTTATTTTCAAAGGTTATATTTACAGGGATTAAGTCTATGTAATCTGAAATTACTGCCAGTATGTGGGGGGATGTGCACATAGCTACTAATTATTTATCATTTGTGGGTGAACGGACCCAACAAGTGATATGTCCACAGTCACAAGTCCGGTCAAGTGACAACTGGGTCAGTTAATTCAAAAGATAGAAACATTGTAATCGCTCTTAATACTGTAAATTATAACAAACGAGTCGTTTAGAAATTAGAATGATTCACTCAGTATTTCCCGCTGACAAAACCTTTTTCAAACATGTTTCAGGTGATCTGTTGTGATCCAGGAAAAGTGCCGTGAAACACTATCAGCTTAAGGAAGTGGCTCAGTATAAAAATAAAGAAACATGTTTTGTAAAATAAAAGATTTCCTGGTGAAATCTCAATATTGTAAATTATCGGGTTTTATCCCGAATTGTGAAATAAAATAATCGGGAAATATTTCAGTTTTTAAAATGATCCTGAAGAAACTTCCGCTGTTAAACTCACTTAATTAAATACCACGGGATTTCTGTCCCGCGGCTCCTGAAACGGGTAAAACCGGGCCGGGGGTCGTGACACACCCTTCATCAGCTTGAACAATCAATGCTCGATTGGTGTTTGATGGTCCAGACTGGTTCTGATTGTTGTTCACTGCTACCATCCTTCTTTCACGAATGTCTTGATTGACATTGACATTGACATTGGAAGTACTCGTCTGATTTCTGAATCGGTTCTAATTACCTTATTTGCTTGGTCGGGTGCACTCACGTTTGAAGTGCCCATTTTCGCCACAATTGAAACATGTAACCGCATCTTTATTAAACCCGTACTTCGTATCATTTTTGCCTTCCAAGCTTGTTCTTCCAGTTCGAGTCATGAAATCCTTTGCCCTTCTAACAGCACTTGCAAACGCCCACTTGATATCTATTAACTCCATTTCATCACGGTCTATCTGCTGATAATCTTCATTGGTCATATTGATGTTTCCAATTTGACCTGCTACCAATCCACAGTAGGAACTGAACATTGTGTTGAGAAGTTCCAAATGTTCCTTTGCAACTTCTACACTGACTTTTGAAAGATTAGAAGTATCAACTCTGACAGTGTTGGTGTTTTGGGGTAAAGGATTGTTGGTATAATGTGCTTGTTGTTGCTGTGGTAGGGCTTGAGGTTTGGGTATAGATTGTGAAAGATAAGCACTTTGATTCCACTGTTGTTGAGTAGTGGTAACTTGAGGTGGAGGTATGGATTGTGAAAGATAAGCACTTTGATCCCACTGTGGTTGGGCTTGATTGAACTGTGGAAACGGAGATGAGCTTGTATTGGACACAAACGCCGTTTGAAGCTTCGGTTGCTGAATGGAACTAGAACTAGCTGAAGGACCAAGACCAGGCAAATACATTCCTGTGTTTTGAGGAGGTGCAATTGCAATCCTTTTAGGTTTCCGAATTTCCTCTTCGTTCTTGTGCTCCAACTTCTGAATGAATTCATAGAGAGTGCCATTGGCTGTATCCATAGCGCCAGTATGCTTTAGAAGTTCAATGAATGGACTCCACTTAGGAGGTAGAGCATCAGCAAACCGTGCGATCATTTCCTGATGAGTTGCATTAACATTATAAGAACTCATTTCACTAATCAAATGATAAAAATGAGAAGTCATATCATTTAGAGTTTCATTCTCCAAGAACTGAAATGATTCAAACTCTTTCTTCAATAAATCATGGCGTATCTTTCTAGTAGCAGCATTTCCTTCTCCTCTCGCTACCAATGCATCCCATAAACCTTTCGTGTTCTTACAATAAGAGAATTGATGAAAGATGTCTTTGTGAAGTGCTTGAGTGAGAATAGCATGCGCCTTCTTCTCCAGATCATATGCCTTTTTGTCGGCTTCTTGCATATTATTGAAAGTTGTCGCATTTGATCCTGCTTCTTCACGAGCTTGATTATATTCAGAGGTGAAACACGTCCACAATTCTGTGTTTTGCCCTTGAACGTAATTATGGAAACGACCCTTCCATGATGGATAGTCGTTCATGTGATTTAACTTTGGCGGGCGATTGTTGCTACCCGTCTCACTCTCACTAAGCAATAGATTTTGAATGCTTTGATTTTGATTCAACACCAATGCCCATTGATTTGCACTTATTGACTGTTGTTGTTTAGGTATGGAATTCATTAAATATTCGGCCATCGAAGTCTGATTTTGACCTGGTTGTGGGTCCGTACTCCAATCCCAAGGGCTAGTACAACTCATGTTTGATATATGAAAGTGAAAGACTGATCACACACTTGAAAACAGACAGTTAAACCACCTTTACAAGTCCTCTGTTGAAATTTGACAAGTTTCTCGACGAAACTCTAATGTCAATGAACGACGAAACTCAGGCTGAACTATGATCGACGAAACTGAATGGATAAGGTCCGACGAAACTCAATTGTAAGACCCTGATCGACGAAACTTGTTTGTGTGTGAGATGATCCACTCGACGAAACTGATAAAAAGGAATTAATGACGACGAAACAGATGTTGAGTTATGATCGACGAAACAGAAAGTGAGTTATGATCGACGAAACAGAAGGTGAGTTATCATCAACGAAACAGATCTGAATGTGTGCGACGAAACTGATGTTAATTGGTATTGCGACGAAATAGAATGATGTCTGTGCGACGAAACTGGTGAGGCCCAATTCAGTTTGAAGCCCAATTCAATGCACGACGAAACCCAGCTTGATATTAACTTAATTCTCGACGAAACTGGATGATGTATGATCAACGACGAAACTCAAAAAGACTGGACGACGAAACTCAATCTCTGTTTGGGCTTCTGATCGACGAAAAGGAATGGATAAGGTCTGGAGTTGGTGAGTTTGGTGAGATTTTTCAAAGAAAACTTATCCTGTTCTGACATACGGTACACCCTTTTCAACTCAAACCATGCTTATCTTACCAAAACGACATGGTGTTCCAATATTTTAATCAAAAATCCTTTATCTTTTAAATTTTAAATTCAACAACTTACACAGTTAGTTTACAAAAGATCAAAAAGTGAATGATTTGAAGAACACATATGAACCCTTTGAAGATTTGATGAACCTGATAAGTTTTCGAAAACGATTTTGCTTAAAACTTTTACTAAAAACCCGGTTTTTTTCAACGTGAACAATCAAGACAACAAGATTTTTGATAAAACTTTTAGCACATGACAAAATCTAACAGATTTTAAGATGAGTTTTCCAGAAATATGTGAACTTTCAAGAACAAAGTTTTTAGAAAAACATAAACAATCAGTTTCAAACTTGATAAAAACCGAACTAGGTTTGGTTTTAAACAAGGATTAGAGCCAAAGCTCTGATACCACTGGTAGGTCCCGAAATCTGAGGATCGATAACGAAAACCGAATCCTTGTTTATCACAAACAATGTCACGGGTGCGGAATCCCCGTAACGATGCCAAACCAAACACAGATAGTAACAAAACGGAATAACCAATGAAACACAATCTATTGATTAAACGGGATGAGAACCAAGAACAACTGATACACACACAGTTTTACAGTATAACTCTCAGGGTATGCTCTCATCTAGTTTCAAAGTGAAACCAGAAAGCTATTTATATAGCAACCTGGGCCTTAACTACGACGAAATACACATGGGCTCGACGAAACAACATTGGGCCAGACATTGGGCCTGATGAAACCCAATCAGACGACGAAACAGGGAGTTTCGTCATCCCTTTGTCCTGTAGTGTGATGAAACACTTTGTGTTTCATCATGGTTTTGTCATTTAGTGTGATGAAACACTTTGTTTCATCATAAATAAGTTTCGTCATGTCAGGGAGATTTGGCACAGTGAAGGTTAAGGCCCAAAGTGAATATTTGGCCCAGTGAACTATATAAACACACATCTAGACAACTAATAATCTAAATGCAACATGCCTTGTTTGTTTAACGTTACAAAACAAATGAGATAAAGTTGTCGGACCCAAGTGGGATAGGAGGATATCCGACTTGGTCTTCATGTTGTTTAAAGGCTCGAACCGAACGTGCCGCGTCCACACAAAAGTGTATCAACAAAAATTTTATGGTAATGATATTGTTCCTATGAAACCTGTTCTCAGAGATGAGCAAATGGTACTGGGTGCTGGAACCGAATTTCCTGAACCGAAAGATCATAAGTACCAACTCGGTACCGACTTTTGGCGTTCTTGGTAACGGTTCGCTACCGGTTTTTACCTTCATATACCAGTACTGTAACCGGTATTTTTGGTACCAGTACCGATTTGGTATCGGTTGGCACCGACACATCCCTACCCCTGAAACTAAAAAAAATCGTTAAAAGTTGAAGAAAATCAACAAAAAAAACGTTGTACGATACCATTGTCTGTACGGTACCAGTGATCAGGGATAAACAAATGGTACTGGGTAGCAGCACTAAATTTCCCGAACTAAAAGATTTTCAATGTCAACTCAATACCGACTTTTGGCATTTTTTGTACAGGCTGGTGGCAGTTTTTACCTTCATATACCGATACCAAACATGATCGTACCACCATTTTCGATACCAGTTAACACCAAGCTTATCCCAACATGTGATACTAAATAAATCATTAAATTAAAGTTAAAAGTAAAGAAAAGAATTATGATTATAATAATTATTATTATTATATTAATATATTATTATATTATTATAATATATTAAAATCACTATTCATTTCAGTTGATTTATTAATTATTAATTAATTAATTAATAATTAATAATAATAATAATTATTAATTAATTAATATTAATGTTAATTATTAATATTAATATATAGTAAAGTTATAATTTTCACTATATGAAATTTGAGCCCCTTTGTGAGATAACAATGCATACAATATACTATTTGGGTTAAGTTATTCTACAAAGTCTACTAATCGTAAGAAGTGTAAGAATGTTTTATAGAGTGACAAGTGTCCAATAACCTAAAAGCTAAACCCACTGCACCACCACCTAAAACCTAAACACCCACCCCACCCCACCACCACCCAAAACCTAACACCCCCCCCCCCCCCCACACCCTCCGTAAAAAAAAAAAAAAAAAAAAAAAAAACCACACAAAAACTATACCTCACCAAAAAACCTAACCCCCCCCCCCCCCCCAAAAAAAAAAAAAAAGAACCTAAACACCCACCCCCACCCCACTACCACCCAAAAACCTAAACTCCCCCCCCCCCCCCCCCCCCCCTCTCTCTTGGCAAATTTTATTTTATTTTTTTTTTAATTTTTCTGGGTGGAGGGTTTAGGTTTTTTGGTGATGGTGGGTTTTTTTTTTTTTTTTTTTTATAGTGGTTTTTTTTAGAAGGTTTTGTACACTTCTTATTTTTAGGAGCTTTGTATTTGATCATAATCCTTATGACTTTCACATATAGTTGGTGTATTTATATGTATATATATGCGGTATATTAAATAAAACTATATAATAATAGGTTAGTTTAGGCTAGTGAGCCGGTTTGGCCTCGATAAATGAACCTTGAGCTCCTTTATTTTATTAAGCTTATCTTTAGGCTCAATCTCGTTTAAACTTGGCTCGACTCGAGCGTTTAGCAAGCCGATCTCAAGTGACTCACAAACAACTTCGCTGGTATACACCTCTATATATAGTATAAGGCTATAATATAAATGGACCTACTAGATGTATGAGAACTATTAGCAACAATTTTATTAACATATAAATACATATATTCACTATTCTAAGAAGAAACGCCCCGCTTGCGGTATGCGCATATAATGTATATATGTGTGGGTGCTCAGGGGACAAAAGTGAAAGAGCACTAATTTTAACGTTACTTTACTAATTTCGTGAAAATAACGTTAAAAGAGGGGGATAGTTAATCATGCATCATGTGGTGGCGTTGATAGCCGAAAGACAAGGGAGTAATCGGCAGTTGTCCCAATTGCTGAGTGTTATGTGTCTTATGTCCAAGGTTTGATGCAAAACTACTATCGAGCCCGGGGGGGGGGGGGGGGGTCTCACTGGAAGCAGCCTCTCTATTCTTACGGGGTAAGGGTGAGGTTATCTACATCTTACCCTCCTCAGACTATAACTTAGCTTTGCTATTGATGAGATTTACTAAATATGATGATGATGACTATTCATTGAAGAATATTTACTAGTTGTTGAATCACTAATACATAGTGTAATTGTTGGTGAATTATGATTGCACTATTTGTATAATCATAAAAATATTATAGTGTATTCCCTGTTTAATCCATGTGAATTAATGATTTCTAGTGGTTTTCCATTTGAAATAGCCGATGTAACATTAGATAAATATCGAGTTAGAAAAAATATATTAATTCACACAAATCAAATAGATAATCACATATGCAAAGACATAAGATTTAAAAAAAAAAAAAAAGACTTGATTAATCGTATCTCACTTTCTAAATTATTCGTTGTACTCCACATGAAAACGTCATTTCAATTAAGTTGATTTTTTTTTTGTCTTTTGGTGTGAAAATAAAGAATATAAGTGATTTGATAATTTAAAAAGATGAGGTAGGAGTAAAAATGAAGGGGACATGCATGGAATCTCCAAAAAAAAAAAAAAATCATCGATGATTAACAAAGAGCATAAAGGTCCAAATAACTTACCTTACCCGGTACAGAAAATTGATCCATCATGTTCATGACGCATTTTCCTTCTGGTAATTTCAGTGCTCTATTCTACAATCAATATTTAAACAAAAACATACAAAATCATATTGGTATAAACTAAAATTACCAAAACTCAAGGACGTAAATTGACTAAACTACAACCATTATATATATAGCACATAAGAAACTCCACTTTTAAAACAAGATTTTTTTTCCTTAACCCCTTTTTAATCAATCGTTTTCATGTAGCACGTGATCTGTGTTATACTTGTATAAAATTAGAGCTTTGAATCTAACATAATATAAGTACGAAAATAAAATGTCTACGAGTATGGTTTAGGTGAACGAGTATGCATGTTTTGGGTAATCATACCGGGTACTATACCCCTTTCATAGCCGAAATTTTTTAAATTAACTAATCTCATACCTGGTTTCGTACCCGAATACCCGTCTGGAATTTTTCATATTCCGGGTTTGTCTGTCTGTCATGTTCGGGTTTGTTTAACATCCCTATCTTAGACTTTCTCAAACTAATTAAAAATACAACTGAATTAAAGAAAAATTGTTAATTCTTTTACAACTAATATACTGTTATGAATTTACATCGAGATAGTTGGTAAACGGGTAACAAGCTGCGCCGCTACAACTAATTATAAGAGAAAATGTTAGGAAGATTCATAAGGAACATGGTGAATATGAAATTGTAACACAATATATTAAATTCAGTTCCAACTTAGATTAGGTTAGATACCCATATATTGTACGGGTTGATAATTACTAATATTTGTTACTACCTATTATATTTTCTTTTTTTGTTTTCCTTTGAAAAAAAAAGAAATTTAAAATAATAAGTAATAAAAGATTTAGTAATTATAAATCGATACTTTGATATAAAATATATTTACAAAAATAAAAGATATACGAAAGGGGTTGAATAAAAGAAGCTCGAAAAAATCATTAACTCACAAAACTATGAAACGTGACGCAACCAGTTACTTATTTATTAGGTATTGAGTCTCGGTACCTCCTCTAGATGTTGAGCCAACGGGTCATTATTTGTCTTTTCAAGAAGTCGGCCAAGACAAACAATGTCAAGCGGAGATAATGGCAACGATGTTCCATATGCCATAGTTCTTCTCATAAGGCCATGGGGTATGGGGCGTGGGTTGGGGGAAAACGCCCAAGCCACCACCCCGGGGGCTTGGGTTTGGGCGTGCCCCTTTTGGCGTGGGTTTGAAGCCGGGCGTGGGGCGGGCTAGCAAGGTGACATGGCGGGCTCTCAATGGTCATGTGTCAACTCATGCCCCCAACCCAAGCCCCACCATACCCCATGGGCGTGGGTTTTTTTTTCTCATTCCACGTGTCAACCAATGCCCAACCCAAACCCCAACCCAAGCCCCACCATACCCCACGGTCTGAATTTCAAGGTCCATTTTTTTCTCAAACTAATTATAAGAAAATTAAATGCTTTAATTGAATGCTAGGGAAGGCCGAGACAATATGGTCCTACATGCTAGTTTCTAATCCGTCTATGTAAATATCATTCATCCAGAGTTGGGCCTCTAATTCAAACAGTTTTGATAATAAAAAAAATAATAATAATAAAAAAAAAACCCCATTTCTATGTCAATGTATCTAATTATCAAGTCAGTTTGGGTACATTTTGTTTCTTAACACAAAATTTGTTAAAATTTATGTCCACGTCAAGATCAATATGAGTTGCCAATTGATCACATGGAAACATGGGCTCTAGGGCACAACATGATGTCTTTTGTGGCCCATTTGATTTGCACAACTCCTATAATACATGCACGTATTCAAGAGGCGGCATTTCATATGGCCATGCAAACCCTAAAATATGTATAGTCATATATCTACTTTTATAGATGCATCTAGAATCTAGATTTTATTTTGTCGGACACTAGACTCAACATCATGTTCGAGTTTTCTTGAAACACAAAATGTGGACATTGAAATTGACTTTATGAGAAGAACTATGGCATATGGAACATCGTTGCCATTATCTCCACTTGACATTGTTTGTCTTGGCCGACTTCCTGAAACGACAAATAATGACCCGTTGGCTCAGCAGGTTAATATTGAGGAGGTACTGAGACTGAATACCTAATAAATAAGTAACTGGTTGCGTCATGTTTCATAGTTTTGTTGGTTAATGATTTTTTTTCCAGCTTCTTTTATTCAACCCTCCGTATATATTTTATTTTTGTAAATATATTTTATATCAAAGTATCGATTTATAATTACTAAATCTTTTATTACTTATTATTTTAAATTTCTTTTTTTTTCAAAGAAAAACAAAAAAAGGAAATACAATAGGTAGTAACAAATATTTAGTAATTATCAATCCATACAATATATGGGTATCTAACCTAATCTAAGTTGGAACTGAGTTTAATATATTGTGTTATAATTTCATATTCACCATGTTCCTTATGAATCTTCCTAATATTTTATTTTGTCTTACTTGTAGAAAGTTTTTTTCTCCTATATTAATGGAAACTATATAGATATATATATATATAGGCACATGGAACAACTCGGTCTTAAACCACAAACAAAAATTTACACCTAGAAAAAGAAACAAAATAAGCACCACTTGCAACAACACCAAAGAGAAACATACATTAAGAGCAACCCAAAAAGAGCAACTCAAAAAAAAAAAAAAAGAGTAAACTGCCATTTTGGTCCTTGTGGTTTGGACACTTTTGCCATTTTAGTCCAAATCTCAAACTTTTTACATCTGGGTCCCTGTGGTTTGCATTTTGTTGCCATTTTAGTCCAAAATCCAAAAACCCTCTATTTTGACTGTTGAAAACTGATTATTTTGTCCTTTAGTGCAGGGGCATTTTGGTCATTTTTTAAATTTCATTTGTTGTAGGGGCAGTTTACTCTTTTTTTTAACAATAAAACCCAAAAAATCATCATCATCCCCAAAATCAGCTCTCTCTCTCTCTCTTCTCTCTCTCTATAGCACCACCACCGCCACCTCCTCCCTCTCTCGTTCTTCTCTCTCTATAGCACCACCACCACCGCCACCATCGTCATCGTCATCGAAACCCTACCGAAACTCAGATCCACTCTCTCATGTTTCTCTCTCGTTCGGCTCTCTCTCTCTCCTGTTTCTCTTTCTCTCTCTTTCTAGTGCAGAATGGTGGTGGGGGGATGGTGCTTGTTTCAGATATGTTGGCGTGGTGGTGAGCCGTGAGAGATGGTGGTTCAGATCTGCCGGTGTGGTGGTGGTGGTGCGGGGTTGTTGGTGCGGGATGGTGGTGCGGGGTGATGGTAATGGTGGAAGCGTGTGGTGGTTGCGGTGTTCTTGATTTTTGGGTTTTAGATGTTCTTGAAGATGAACGATCTCTGGGTTTTGATGATGTTCATCTTCGAATTCTTCACAAATACAATGGATGTAAGTAGTTCTAATGATCAATTTACTCAGCTGCTTTCATTCTAGTTAAACGAAGTGAGATTTGTACTGAACTAGTTGGTTTGTTGATTTTGTTCAGAAATCGAATCGGATTTTGTTCAGAAATCGGATGTGAGCTCTGGAGAGATTAATGAGAAGGAGAATGGTAATTCATCTTGTGTTTTTTGTCTATTTGTTTTTGTTCAGAAATCGTTTGTTGATTTTTGTCTATTTTATGGGTTTTGATGATGATGTTTGAAGATGAACGATGTCTGGGTTTTGATGATGTTCTTGAAGATTGAAGATGATGTTCTTGATTTTCTGGGTTCTTGATTTTCTTGAAGATGATGTTCTTGATTTTCTAGGTTTTGATGATGATGTTTGATGATGTTCTTGAAGATGATGTTATTAATTATTGAAATGTTATAATAAATTAACATGGACCAAAATGCCCCTGCACTAAAGGACAAAATAATCAGTTTTCAACAGTCAAAATAGAGGGTTTTTGGATTTTGGACTAAAATGCCAACAAAATGCAAACCACAGGGACCCAGACATAAAAAGTTTGAGATTTGGACTAAAATGGCAAAAGTGCCCAAACCACAGGGACCAAAATGGCAGTTTACTCAAAAAAAAAAAAAAAAAAAAAGCCTAGTAAGATTTTGAGCTTTTAGGTTTCCAACATCTAAGAGCATCCACAATCTTCAATGTTTTAGACTTCCACAAACTAGCACCTCAACGCAATATTATATTTTCAGGTTCCTCTTAAAAACCCTTATTTGTCCCACAATATACAAGCCTCCACAGACTCCACCTCACAATCCACATCATGACCCACTTTTAACCCAATATAGCAGTTATCGTGGCCTACACTCTTGTCTGGGCTAATGTCAGAAATTCCAGACCTAACAAGGGGACAAAGCATCCAGACACCACCTAAAAGGCCACAATGTTCCCAAACTCCTCCCTAAATTCGCATGCTGTGTAGATCTGAACACACCCACAAACCAAAAATTGTGGGTGCTCTAACCCGAACCTTGAACCAACCAAGTATTGATTTATTTGACAAAAGCTTTCCACCCAAACAAAAGTATTTAGCTTTCCATATCAAAAGCTTATATATCTAAAATTATCGAAAACTAGATATCAATGGCATATGCCCTGGACATGCGGGAACCAACAAGGAGACCTAAGTACTGAAATGGTGGATAAGCAGATTTTTGATATAGATATAGATAACAATCACCAAAGAAATATCATTTTTGAGTGTTTGATAAGAACAACATGCATGTCTTTATTAGAAAGGGCTTTGAGTCTGATATAGACAACAACCACCTAAGAAATTTCAATTTGTGCCGTTTAGAATCAAAGTATTTGAAATTTCAAGTGTGTTGATGGTTTAGATTGTGATAGAATAGAAGCATCTGAAACCTCACGTGCATTGATGTTAATCTTGATTTAGAAGACGAGTGAATATCATACCACATTTGTATGTTTCACGTACTTTATGTTATTATATATTCTTTAAATGAAATAATCAACAATATAATGTAATATTACCATATATTATTTGCTAATGTATCGCTAAAGGATTAGTTTTTCAATATTAAGAGATGTTGATTATGAATGACTCTTTAGCCTTTTTAAAACATATTTTTCATTTTGCCGCATTGTCAGTATGAGATGTGCAAATACTTTAGTTTTTTCAAAACATTCTTTTCGTTTCACTTAACCTCCAAAATATCTAGAATGGGTAAGAATTATTGCTTTTAACATAGATATATGATATATAATTTGTTGTATGGCATTTTACACGGGATATATTGTTATGTCTTCGCGTCATCAAAGGAAAGACATTAATACGAAACGACTGAAATTTAAAGATTTTCTAAAAAGATGTAGCAAAAATAAGAGTAAATTACAAAAATCGTCCTTTATGTATATCACTTATTGCAAATTGTGTCATTTGTCTTCAATAATTATAGAAAATGTACTCGATATTTGCAAACCCTTGCAATTTATGTCCTTTAGCCCTAACCCAGTTAATTTTTGTGGTTAAATCTGACCAAATGGACCTCACATGAGGGTATTTTTGTGGTTAAATCTGACCAAATAGACCACACATGAGGGTAAAATAACAAAATACCCTCATGTGGGGTCCATTTGGTTAGATTTAACCAAAAAAATTAATTGAATTAGGGTTAAAGGACATAACTTGCAAGAGTTTGCAAACATCGAGTATGTTTTCTATAATTATTGAAGACAAAGGACACAGTTTGCAATAAGTGACATACATAAAGGACAATTTTTGTAATTTACTCCAAAAATAATTTTCTTACATGAATAAAAAAAATTAACATTTAAATTTAAAAAGTTATATCCTTGAAGTAAATTTATTATGAGAAATCAGTTTTTTTGTTATGAGAAATCATCATCAATTAGAACATTGAGAAAACCAAATAAAGGGGCACAAAATATTACTATATAATATTTGAGAAATCGATTACCATATATTGAGAAAATCAAATAAAGACAGAAATTATTACTATCAAATAAAGGCAAACAAATTGAGAAATCAATCTATCTACTATAATAAAAGAAACTAAGTTTTGGACGCATGTCATTCATTAAAGTCATCTATTTTTATAAATAATTAATATCAATTAAAAGATAATTATACAATTAAATTTAAACAATTCATATAGGAGATAATATATATAATATTTTAAAATAGAGTAAATTACAAAAAATCGTCCTTTATGTTTGTCACTTATTGCAAACTGTGTCATTTGTCTTCAATAATTACAGAAACCGTACTCGATGTTTGCAAACCCTTGCAAGTAATGTCACACCCCGACCACGTAAAACAACAAAACGTGGCGGAAACGTCGGGGAGTGTTGTAACAGAATCATTGTTTCACAACCATGGATTAGACAGTTTCGTTTTATTTAATTAAATGTATTACATTACATTGGAATTAGAAACAAAACATGAACAAATAGACTTTTATTGTTATTAAGTCACTAAGGCCTCGTCCGTTCCTATGTGAGCATGCATCAATATCATCATCAAATATCATCAACTATGGTACCTGAAACACATGTGAAAATACGTCAGCATAAAAATGTCGGCGAGTACATAGGTTTTATATGAGTGTCGGATCCATGACTAGTTTACATGTTGCAATACTTAATTAAAAACCTTGTTTTTGAAAAGTATAGTATTGCGACGTAATTAACCAACTCAAATCAAGTTGGTTATAATTTATAAAATCTCATAGCCATTATTCTTAACTCTAAAACATTTGTTTTACTAAATCAAATTGTAAAACATCTCATAGAAACTCGTTAATAAAACTCGTATGGTTTATATTATTCAGAAAACATCATTGAGTAGTTTGGTCGATCATTAGGATCTGACCAAACACGTTAGGTGACCATAGTTGTGTATAGGGAATAACCTTCCGAGGTTATACCTTATGGTCACTTCGTTTAGTTAGTTGTATGATAGGTAGTTTATATGCCTTAGGAAAATGACCAAAATGCCCTTTTTACACATAAATTCATTTTAAGCATATGTAACCTAAATTTTGACATCTAAACTGATTAGGTAACTAAATTAATAACCGGACCTAAATCGGAAGATCGGATAGAATGAGGTTTCGTAAACCAAATGAGTATAGGAACTCATGTAATATGGTTTAACAAGCCCTACATTCCAAAAGAAAACATAACCTAAGTGCTTACGACCCATTACGACCCGTTTAGGTAGCTTACGCTACTTTAACGCGTCGTTCGTGTAAAACGCGTTCGGATCGCCTAACTAGTCCTATGACAAGTATTATAAGTAATGTCCTTTAGCCCTAACTCAGTTAATTTAAATGATTTATTTATTTTATTAAACTAAAATAGTTAAGGGTAGAACTCATTTAAAAAATGTTTAAAAGGTGTTTATTGGTTCTATACTTATATTTTCGTGTTCAATTCTCAACTCAAATACGGTAATCACTGTGGTTTACGTGACATTTATAAGAAGAATCACCGCAATCACCCCATCCATCGTATATCAAGTATATCCGTTAGTTTTTTTTTAAGATATAAATTTTTATTAGATTCATTCAACCCGTGTAATAAACGAGGTTTTTTAAAGATATAACATTTTTATTTTTTACTATACAAAATTACATTTATGCAACTTGTGTAATACTCAGGGTTTTAAAAATATAACTTTTTTTTATTATGTAGTATATAAAATTAGATTGATTCAATACGTATAATACATATGATTTATAAAGATATAATTTTTTATTGTTTGGTATATAAAATTACACGTGTTCAACTCGTATAACACAGCCTCCCGCTTTAGTCTCCCTAACGGTCGAACTTAGTCTCGCTCCTCAGCTCGACGAGGTTCTTAAAAATGTAACTTTTTATTATTTAATATATAAAATTAAATTTACTCAACCCGTACAATACACATGGTTCTTAAAGATATAACTTTTTTTATTATTTAATATATAAAATTATATTTATTCAACCAATGTAATAAATGAGATTTTTAAATATATATTGTTTTATTATTTGGTATATAAAATTGCATTTATTCAACCCGTGTAATAAACGGGATTTTTAAAGATATATATTTTTTTATTATTTTGTATATAAAATTACATTTATTCAACCTGTGTATTACACGAGGTTCTAACCTAGTTACTGTATAATGGAACGATAAAATATATCTAATACTAATAAAAGACTCCAAATAATGCCACATGGCAGTCTCTCCTTTAATTTTATTATTATTATTATTATTATTATTATTATTATTATTATTATTATTATTATAACATTCAATTTACTAATACATAACAAATAAGATAAGTACGTAAACTAAATAAAATATTTTCATAATTAACAAAAAAATATTAGAAATTAGAGATATTGTAACAAAATATATAATTAAATTGATGAAAGCGTATATTCATAAAACTTTAAAATGTATTAAAATGTTATCATATTAAAATATATTTTGATAAATAAATCTGTATTAAGTTTTTCTTTTTAATTATTTGTCTATTCGATAAAGTAACGCAATATATTTTATGGCCGACTTTTATATATATATATATATCCATGTATGTAAAGTAATAACTACTAAAATCTCGTGCACGATACAACGGGAATTTAGTTTCAACTATTTAAGTTGTGTAAATTTAAATTTTTTTTCGATTGTTATGTTTTCCTTTAAATTTCAAACAAATAAATTGATATTTTCCTGATTATAGATGGTTTTAAGCAATTTTTATGTCATATTTATCATTTTTTACTTAACTGAGATATTTCCTTAATTCAACCCGTGTAATACGCGGGTGTATATACCTTTTTAATTTAATATATGAATATCACTTAGCATTATCTTAATTCATATTATAATAAATGTTTTAAAAATATCATAAAAACTATTCTTTTAGTATCGTATGTTTAAAAAAAATATTATAAAGTTATTTCTTCTTATTATTATTAACAATATTTGATAATTTCTTATGATGATGAGAAATTTTTTATAAAACAAATATGAAGATAATGGGTAGATGCGTGGTTAGGTTATTGCTATGAATATTGTTCATATTTATCTATTATAGACGTATGGTATTTTGAATTATGTATCGGTCTCTATTAACTTAGGTTTTGTGTCTTCGTTATTTACATGCCATGTAAGTTATTTTTTATTTAGTAATTTCAAGAATGAAATTTTCTTTTAGGATGCTATAGTTGTAAAACCGGGAAAAAAAATACATAACATTATACTTGAATAATATTTAAAATGATACAATGTCATTAATATTAAATGTGATTATATTTTTTAATGGTTAAACTTGCATACCATGGGGATTGAACCCATGACCTCTACCTATCATACATCTTATCTAACTCACCAACACCATTGGACTATTCCCAATGGATAAATGTGGTTAATACGAAATATTAAATATATCATTTGATAAAGAAAATAGAATTAGTTATCTAAAAAATATACCATCCGAAAAAGAAAATAGAATTAGTTATTTAAAAAATATATCATCTGATAAATAAAACATAATTAGTTTTCTAAAAATGAAACAAAAAAACGAATGTTCTATATGATACCTTAAATTTAATTAGCAAATTGTTTTATTATCATGCATACGTTTGTAAGCATTCATATGCTATTAATCATATATGTATATATATATTAGATATTATTAAACTATATTATTATTATTATTATAGTAAAAAATATTAGCAATGTTATTCATAAAGAGAGATTGACACGCAACATTAATATATTATTAATACGACTTTTATTGATATTTTCTTTTTTACTCAACCCGTGTAACACACGAGGTGAATAAACTAGTATGATAATAAAGTGAAGTTATACAATCTCCATGTGGCGTTTAGACAAATTATAGTAAAGTGACACATCAACCAACACACCGTTTAACAAATATTAATATTTCACTATATTAAAGGAAACATATCCTTTTACGAATGGAGGTTATGGTTTGGATAGGGTGTCTTAAAGGAAACAACATAACATACCCTTTCATCAATGGAGGCAATGATTCGGATGGGCTTAATCTATAATCTCTTTCAAGTTTCGTACTCTTCAAACTATCGAATGAAGGGGTGCATGTGTTAAATAAAAGATCAATTAGAAGGAAGGGTATGTGTGTTAAACAAAGGGGCATGTGATAATCAAAGGGGTATTTATGTTAAACAAAGGGGTACATGTTGCTTATAGAAGGAATGGGTATGTTTTAATCAAAGAGGTGTGTGTTAAACAAAGGGATATATGTTGCTTTTGAAGGGTTGTGATTTTTTTATATATATATGAAGGGTTATGACGTTTTGTAAGGGTATGATATGTATGAAAGTAGTTTGAATGGTTATGACTTTTTGAAAGGGTGTGATCCAAACCATTATGTCTTAAGTTACTTTTTGTAGTATTAACAAGGGTGCTTAGCCACTAAAGCCTCCAGAGTATTCTTATTGAGAGGGGCGACCCCCGAGGAGCTTAAAACCTTAACCGCTGCAGTGAAATGACCATCAGCAACCTTACGTAAACATTGTTTCACATTGGTCCCCCCACACTCATTATCATCCTCAGTGCCCTTTTTGATCCCATCCGTAACCCCCCTTGCGGGTTGATCAAACAACGATTGGACAAGAGTGGCAAAACCCTCACGATCACCCCACTGAGCCAAAGACCGCTGGATGCTAAGGCATTGGCCCGTCTTCCTATTGCCCGACCTCTTATCCCGACGACCAACAGGCTTGAACACCCGCAAGGTGCAACGTGGTAATATCAAAAGACGAACCCATGCCTCAACAGAATCAGGCATAGCAACCACCTTGTCCAAAGCTGCAGTTAAGACTTGGGCAAATGCCATACGACAACTAAGGGGGATACTCTTAACAGTCTTGATTGGGAGAGAGAAAACACGGTCAAGCAAAGCAATATCTACACCCAACTCTTCCGACGAGGTATCAACGTTTTCAACACCGGGTCTAGTGATGCCAACAATAAAACCCTGTTCATCTCTCTCACCTGGCACAAACCGAATAACCTTATCCTCATGGTGGCACGCCCGACTGAAAGCATGAGGGCACATACACTCACCACATAACCATAGTCCGGACACCCTCTAAGCTTCACAAACAGAGGTAAAAAGATTAAGATCGTCAGCAATTGCACATCTCAAAGAATCTTTCCTCTCGTCTGAGCCCAAATGGTGACTCTTGATATGTGCCATTAACCTTGATATGTGCCATTAACCTTGGAAATCCCTTACATGATTATCCATACATACATGGTTATAAAGCCTTTTCCCTATTGATTATTTTACAAAATGGAAAACTCAAATTTTGTTTCACTCAATTTTATCAACATACATCCATGCCACGGCGAATTTAATGGCGATTAATGAAATGGGATAAATAATACCTGTAATAGCACTCTCATTTTATGTTTTTTTCAAAGATAAAAAAAATAAAAGTTAAATAAAAGCAAGGAAATACTTCTGTACATTTAAGTTACGTTTACGAAATGAAACCGGTTTGAATATATAAATAGCGAAGATGATATATAGAATTCCAATAAAATGGGTTTGTCAGTATTGTTTATATCTAAAAAAACAAACACAAAATTTGACTCTTTAACGGTTAATATATGTAGTGAATTTAGATGTACACGTGTAACAATGCATTGTAAAATGGTTTTGGACCTTTTGAATTCATAGGACCGACGCACCGTTTTGGGCCTTATTTGGTACACCGCCTTATTTATTACACCGTTTCATCAAACAAACCACAATTATTTTGTACATCACCTGCTTTATCACACCCCTTATGTTTTTTTTTTCAATAACTTTTCTAACCGACGAAATGCTTAAACAAAGGTTATAACTCAAAATGAATATCTATAATTTAAATTTAGTTTGAAGGGGTGTGACTTTTTTGTAAGGGGTGTGATAAATTTAAAAATAATTTAAAGTATTGTGATTTTTTAAAGGGTGTGATATATTTAAAAGTTGTGATTTTTATGATGGGTGTGATATATAAAAGTAGTGTGGTAACCCTTCATCCAAACCATTGTGTCTTTACCAAATCATTGTGTCTTAATTTATTTTTTGTATGTATATTTACTTTTTGTATGTATGTATGTATAATAATAATAATAATAATAATAATAATAATAATAATAATAATAATAATAATAATAATAATAATAATAATAATAATAATAATAATAATAATAATAATTAAGCAAAGGGGTATGTATGTGTGGTTTTTTAAAAGTCGTAACTTTTCATTCTATCCGTATATAAAAGAATAATAATTAAGCAAATGGTATGTTGGTGTGGTTTTTTAAAAGTCGCAACTTTTCATTTTAGAGAGGCAACCCAAGTTGCTTTTTGTAGAGTTATCTGTGGTTTTTTAAAAGTCGCAACTTTTCATTCTAGAGAAGCAACTCAATTTACTTTTTGTAGGGTTGTATATATATAATAATAATTAAGCAAAGGGGTATGTATGTGTGGTTTTTTAAAAGTCGTAACTTTTCATTTTAGAGAGGCAACCCAAGTTGTTTTTTGTAGGGTTATGTGTGATTTTTTAAAAGTCGCAACTTTTAATTATAAAGACGCAACCCAAGTTACTTTTTGTAGGGTTATATAATAACCCTACAAAAAGTAACTTGGGTTACGTCTCTTTTGGTTAAAAGTCGCGTAACGTGGGAAACGGTGGAATATAATTCCGCATGAAACGGTGCCTTCATCCGAAATGATACGATTGTGCGCAAACGCAACTTAACTTACTTTTTGTATGTATGTATATAATAAAAAAAGGGTAACCTTTCATCAATAATCTTTTCTATTGGACACGACTTTTAAACAAAACATACGTAACTTTTCCATCAATAACATTTTCTAGTGGACGCGACTTTTAAAAAAAAAAGTGTAACCTTCGCTTCAATTGAAATGAAAACTTAAATTTCCCACCAATACGGAATGAATATCGAATCGCCATTCGCCAAGTATCATTGAATCTCTTTTCATACCTACAACTTCCGGTCACCATCAAAACGCTTCATCATTCAATAACCGCCTATGTGGACATAAGGGGGAGATCCCGCTAACGCTTGGCGGGGAAAAATTTGACGTTTTTAGTGTAAATTTTGGAAAAATTTGACGTTTTTTCGATTTCGTTACCGCTTTTCTTATAAAACGTTCCTGCTTGGCGTGAATCCTAGATCCGCCGGCCATCACATCGCTTCATCATTCAATAACCGATATACAAACATTCGGAGTCAGAAACATTCATATTCATCCACGCTATGTTTCCTCACGAAGGCGATTCGATTCATCGTTCAATAATCGCTTTTGTCAAAAGGCGATTCGATTCAGATTCGCGAGGTTAACTGATGAAGATTCATCATTCTTTATTTAACAATTAATTTCAGAATATATGCAAGCGTTCACGTAGCATAAGAATATGAACACTCAAATTTGCTTCATAATTTAATAATTGCTTTTCGAAGCAGAATTCACGTTGATCCTGAAAATATGATAAAAACCTCACTATTTTGTTATGAGAAATGTCGCTTTTGCAAAAGGCAATTCGATTCTGATTCGCCGGGCGTGGAATGACAATTTCAAAGAAGAATTCGCTTTGATTCAAGAAATCTTTGACGATTATCGATTCACATCGCAATGGATATTGAATTTCCTGGAGTTGTTCTTTGTCTGGTCGGTTATTTATAAAAACAGTAACTGTAACACCTGTGCCTCCACGGCCATCAAACAAATACCGAACCAATGAAATATTATATTTCATACTTGGGATTTGTAAAAGTATGTGTATCATTTTGCACATATCAATTCTCGTTCAAATCCAAACTCTAAATTCACTTTCTGGAAGGTTATACGCGCACCGATGCGTAGATATAACCAGTTTAATGCAACAAACACTCCGGAATAGTGAAATAGGCTTAACATACCTTAAATAACCTTTACATAACTTAGAAATAAGTTTTGAAGGCTTTGGTATGGCAAAACCAAGCTAATTCGCTTACAGGGACTAAAGTTGACAAACTGCGAAAGTATGCCAATTTGAACTGTAACAGACATTCCGGAACATGACCATAAGTTAAACATACCATAAATATCCTTTACATAGCTTAGAAATAGGCTTTGAGGGGTTCGGTGTGCTAAAATAAACTTTTGTGTCATTCAGGGACTAAAAGTGTCAAAAAGTGCACAAGTTTGCATTTTCGCGCATAACTTACGTTCTGAATACATCTGGACATCCAAAAATTTATGTAAGCATGACTACATTATATTTTAGTGTTCGCCATAATAAAAATCCATTCGTCGCGTCATTTGGTTCGTTTTTCGCGCTTATGCGCATTCCGTCGTAATTAAGCGAACATCGCGTTCGTACGACCAAACGAACCATCATCCGGCATATTTTTGAGTATGTTTTGAGTTCCCTATACTTTAACTTCATTTTAGAGCCTTGAAATGAGGTTAACGGGGTTCAAACGCATCGAAAAAGGCCTTAAACACGTGCAGGGACCATTCCTGCCACTTTTGAAACTTTTCTGAAACTGGGGGGTCAGTGGCGTAGCGCGACTGCCTAGGACCTCACCGTCGCGCTACGCGACTGCCTATTCTGGACCAGATTCCATGTTTTAACACAAGTTGCAACTAATTGATTCTTAACCACATGTTTTAAGTTGATGTGTCACTAAGATTAGGAGCATATGTGGCTCCATAACCTTTCAACAAGTGTTCGGACGAGATCATTTCCCCTTTTCCAAGAAACGATCTCAACGGTGGACCGAAAACTATATATACCCATCCACCCCCATTGCATTTCTCACTAGAATTCTGATTTTGAGAGATCTAAGTTGAAACCATTGTTTCATACCTGAGTTCTTGGATCGGGATTAGCATTCGGGGACCCTTCGTAAGTATTCTTTCGTTCTTTTCCTTATTTTACTGCTTTTCGAGTCAGAAAGTCAAACTTTGTTTGACTTTCAGCGTTGACCAGTAATGGTCAATGCGAAGTTCGTTTGAACTTCGCAACGTGATTGTAATCACGTTGGTTATAGTCCCTTGAGACTATGCCCACTGATTACCACGTTGTCTAGGGTCGTAGGGTAGGCGATCTAATAAATCGCCTATACCTTCGAACCCGACCCAGTTTGGTCGATCATTAGGATCCGACCAAATACATTAGGTGACCCTAGTATAGGGCATAACCTTCCGAGGTTATACCCTATGGTCACATCGTTTAAGTAGTTGTATGATAGGTAGTTTATATGCCTTAGGTAAATTACCAGAATACCCTTTTCATGTATAATTGGTAATTAAGCATATGTAACCTAAACTTTTGTCACATAACGGATTATGTAACATGTTTAGGCATATAACACTTGTCATAGGACTAGTTAGGCGGTCCGAACGCGTTTCACGCGCACGACGCGTTAAAGTAGCATAAGCTTCCTAAACGGGTCGTAATGGGTCGTATACAATTAGGTTAAGTTTCATTTAGTATGTAGGCTTTGTTAAACCAAATGACACGAGTCTCTACACTCGTTTGGTTTACAAACCCTAATGCTACCCGATCTTCCGATCTAGGTCCGGTTAATTAACATAGTTACCTATATTAGGTGCCGTTTGATATCCGCGATCTCTAGCACTGTTTGGTGGTTATCTTTAGACAACTGAGCAATCTCAAGTGAGTACATAGACCCCTCTTTTACTGTTTTCCAAACTGTTTTGGGGTGGAACACATGTGCCTACTTGTTACTTTCATGCTTTCTTGTTTTCACATCATATACCGACTATGTTTGTTAGTACATTATAGTACATGATTTCATTACTTTTCTGCTATGTATGTTGACTGATAACATGCTAAGCACATTGATTTACATGACTTTTCTGCTTTGTATGTTAACTTAGCATACTTAGTACATCATTTTACATTGCATCTCTGTTGCATATGTTCCAGTAACATATGGACACATTGTTTTACAGCTCTACCTTGTATGTTTACTCTAGCATACTAGGTACATTATCTTCATCTCATGCTTACATTTTGGTATGACATTTGGTTTGTTTAACGGGTCTATATAACATTCATTAACATTTGCTACGCCGCTCGGTAGTAGGTAGTGGTACCATAGGACTTGACAAATCCCGTTCCGGACATCCCAGGGAAAGGGGATGAAAGGAATGACCGAATCCGAATACATATTCTTTTGATAACTCACTTTTACATAGTTATCCGGCTGTCTCAAGGCTTGAATGTTTGCGTTTAACATACTGCATAAGTGTTTGTATCAGTAAAGCATGCATTATTCTACAAAACATAACTTTGATTTAAACCAAGTTTTACTTCAATACTTTGTTTTGTACATTTTTTTACTTATGGTTTAAGTAGTCTTAATTTTACTTACCATACATATCATTTTGGTTATACATTACTTGACTACTTTTAGATTATAAACATTTGACATGGATATTTGACATAGACATTTGACATGGATATTTGACATAGACATTTTGACATGATTTACATCTTGACATGAACACTTTGATAGTTTGGTTTGGTTTGATTAAGTGATTAAGTAACGATGCGTGTGTAATATGATACAAGCATGGTGGATACGCCGCTGGTACTTCCTATATATAAGTGTTTGTATGGTATTACATGTCGTAACGTTATTTGAATCATTTCATTTTGAGACATAGAACATTTCATACAAATAACATACTTTTCACAAGACATTGATTTATAAACAACTTATCTTATACAAACACATTTTACTTGGTTATTCATTTAACCTTACATTTATTTATACTTATCATCTGATCTTATCGTTTTTTTCAAATGATTTAAAAGACAAAGCAAATAACAAGGTTCATGACTAAACATTTTCTCAAACATAAGTCATGAATCTTATTTTTCACAAAACCTATGTATCTCACAGGCATTTTTATGCTGACGTACCTATTTTCACATGTGTTTTTCAGGAACTGTTGCATAAGATGATCAAGATACACATAGGCAGACTTGGGCTTTAGTGACAATAAAAGATACAAGACTAGTTAATTATGTTGTATTTATTTATTTATTAAGACATTGTAACACTTTTAATCAATAAAACGAAACTTCAATTGCCATGGATTTGAAACAATTAATTCTGTTACAACACTCCCCGATATTTCCGCCACGTTTTGTATGTTCTACGTGGTCGGGGTGTGACAGTAACGACTATCATTACCAGACGTTGAAGGATAACGTTGAAGCATCTAGCCATTCAATTTTCGTGTAACGTGAATGATGCTGTTTATACAAATGATTTCGTTGAGCTTTTGAAACATATCATGATTGATTATAAGAAAAACAACGAAACGGAATCTATGTGCCTAGATTTCGTGAAATTGTTGATATCTTCATGGATTGTTTTTAAAGATAGTGTGTACTGGGATGCATTTCACAATGGGTAGAATCTACGTGACACACAATCTGGATTTTTAAGTTTGATTAATATGTATTTTCCTATCATTATATTAAGAGAGAATTACAAAATTAGCCAAGAAAAAAGTCAAATTACCAATCTAGCCACCTCATGCGTCCTTGGAATGCCACTCACAGATCCCAAGTCTTCTGATGCGTCTGCATGGCCAAATATTGCGTCCGCCAATCCCCAACTGACACGTGGAAAGACTCATCCCATCCCACACATGAAAGACTCATCCCATGCGTCCGCGGACTCATCCCATGCGTCTGTGGCCACGTGTCTATTTTTATTGGGTTTCTCCCCAAGGACTCATCCCATGCTTGAAAGACTGGTCCCATACATGTGAGTGGCCTTCCAAGGAGGCATGAGGTGGCTAGATTGGTAATTTGATTAAAGTCTTGGCTAGATTGGTAATTTTCTCATATTTAAACATATGATGAAGTTCCCCAACCATGCATACTTGAAGTTGGGCCGTTCTTCCAAACACTTTATGCATTTTGGAAATAAAATGCTTTAGTGTGGTCATGTAGGTCAGAAATATAGCTTGGCCTGATGTACCCTTTTTTTCAGATAATCTTTACATATTCTATATAGATTTTACAAACTACCGCACTATATGTTCTCTTTTCATGGCGAATTCAGCCAAAAAGATAGGATGCTGCAATCTTTAGAAGGTCAGCCATACACTTTCTTCAGGCTTCTAGCTTATTTGCATCTTGCATTAGTATACAATCATGGAGGTATGATTTGAAGGTGTCCACGCACATTGGTTTTATGCTTCAAGGTTGATTCAAAACCACTAATTTCTTCAGTTTAAACACAAAGCAACTGTGGTTTATATGTTATCCGACACTTTAGCATTGGTTGCAAATTGATTTGATGTTTCATTGGTTTATATGTTACATGTGCATTTTAGCATTGGTTGTAAATTGAGTTGATATTTCATTCCGTTGATTTCGTTCTAAATCCAATTTTCTTTCAAAATTAACCAAATTTTGATTATAAAACTAAGTTGTATATTTTCTCCATGATATTACAACACTATGGAAAGTTCAAATTATAAGACTACACAGTGGCGGAGCTTGAACGGAAACTCGCTGCGGTCGGACTCTAAAAATCTAAATCGGTGGGGCCGGACTCTTAATAATCCAATATTGTACACTAAAAAAACAAATTTTCGGTAAAATTAACCCTACGCACGAAAAATCGGTGGAACCGAGGCACACCCGGGCCTCCGTTATCCTCCGCCCCTAACTACAACACACAAGCCTTCAAATTCTAAAAATGCTATTGCTTTGTGATACATGAAATGCTAACCTTACTCGAGTGCACACGCAAAACAAACCCGCCTCAACGTGCGGGTAAATTTTATAGGTTCAACGCAGTCAAAAGCCACGTTCAAGGTTCTATTTCATTCAAAGTTATAGTCACGGCGTTTAAATTCTTAAGTCACCACCCCGGGTGGGCTTGGGTTTGGGCGTGGCCTAGGGATGAGCAAAATGGTACCGGTACCGGTACCGAACCGGTACCGAACCGGTACCGAACCGGAACCGTACCGAACCGTCCATATTCGGTACCGGTACCGGTACCAAATATTAATAAATTTCGGGACCGGGAAATTCGGTACCGGTACCGGTATTTTCCGGGAGTACCGAATTAGTACCGATTATTTGTACACTTCATTAGTACCCATATTATATATATACTTTCCCACAATGTCTAGTACCGGTACATATTTCTAAGATGGGCTTTTAAAATTCAAAGGCTAAATTCAAAGCCACACTGTGGTTATGCATGCAGAGGTTGGTTCATGTGCAGTTGTGGTTATACATGCAGAGTTTGGTAATTGGTTTATGTGCACAGGTCTGTTAAAAAGCTCAGGGGTAATATGGGAATTTTGGCCTACGAATTTTTGAGCTGGAACATCTCGGGGCATTTGGAGTCCTTTTTCTGTTCGAGCAGACGAGTAACTGGGGTGTGTTCGAGCAGACGAGTAACTGGGCCTGCATCCGATGAAGGCCAGTACCCAAAAGTCCCCCCTGGGCTTTAGGTGTCTGGTTATGGGGAAGGCCCAAACATGGCCTAATCTGAAAGTCCACACAGTGAGTGGATGTGTGAAGGCCTTGGTCCACTTATCCAACATGGGCCGAGGTTTAATGTTTATGTTGAAAGCCGAAGCCCAAGTCACCAATGTGGGCTTTAGGTATGTTAAAACCTCTTTTCTGCATAAGTAGCTTTCAATAGGTTTCTTTGTACACTAGAATTATAGAATGTTTGCTTCATAATATATTTATTTTGTGTGAATGTTTAGTTTTTCATATGTATTATCACTGAATTCTGCAAGTTGATTTTTAAACAGAGTCATGCAAAATCAATAACTTTTGTAAAATTATGTATCAGTGAAGCTTTTGGCCTTTGAATCGGACTGACTGATGAAGAGAATGTGATTACATTGCACCAAATCCAAATCAATAACTTTTGTAAAATTCGGTACCAAATCGGTACCGTACCGAAAAACCGGTACCGAACCGGTACCGGTACCGGTACCGAACCGGTATTTCCGGTACGGTACTCGGTACCAAGGTTTCATGAAAATCGGTTCCGGTACTTCCGGTACCGGTACCGGTTCGGTACCGGTCCGGTACCGAGCTCATCCCTAGCGTGGCCCGTTGGGCGGGGGTTTAGCCCGGGCGTTGGGCGGGGCTACCCACATGACATGGCGGAACCTCATTGGCCAAGAGCACTAGCCCTTTGTAATTGACTTTTTTTTCCACGCCACCCCAGCCACGCCCCACCATACCCCTTTGAAATTGGCTTTTGGTCTTAGGTGCCCCATACTCCACGTGTCGCACCATGCCCCCAACCCACGCCCCACCATACCCCACGGTCTTAGATAGGATGCATATACTCTATCATAATTATTATCCAACCTGAAACATAATACCATCACCTTGGACATTCATTTTTACATTTCTGCTGCAATGCGCGACAACATCAACTTATATCTATCTTTTATACAATAATTTTAATGTTAATTGTTATTTCTGTTAGTATTAGAATTATATAATCTAAAAAGATAAATGCTAAAAGGTTTTTTTGGATGAAAAAAAAAAAAAGGATATATGTTATCTGACCAAATTACCTCTGAGTTAATTATTTTTGGAAAAAGTTATTGATTTGGACGAAAATGACAAACAAATAAAAAAATAAATCAAACCTCATAGACCAGACGAGAAAAAAAACTCTTTGGTAATCAACTCCCGCCGCAACGCGCGGGTAGCGTCACCTCGTTATATAATATAATATAACTAATATAATTAAGCAAGGAAGGATGTATGTGTGATTTTTTAAAAGTTGCAACTTTTCATTCTAGAGAGGCAACCCAAGTTACTTTTTGTAGGGTTATATAATATAAGACTAAATTGCATAAATCAACCTTTGTATTATACCTAAACTACACTTTATACATTTCACTATGAAATCGGCAAAACCCAACCTTTATGTTCATGTTTTGTTACATTCTATAACCTTTACAACTAACGCCGTCCAAAAACTCAGTTAAGTTACCTCACATGTTTTGCATGTGAGGGCTTTTTAGTCATTTTACTTCGTTTAAAATTAGTTTTCTTTAAATAAAATACAAATGGTAAGTATTCTATAAATAAGGAACCATATTGCAATTTCTTAAAAAAAAAAAAAAAATTGTCTGTACTACTTCATCCCCTCCGTTTTTCCGATGACCGGATTCCGGCCAACCATCAGACATCGCGACGACAATCAAAACCGTCCCAGTCTCATCCGATTCACCCAAGTTAATCGCTCGATCATCATTCCGCTAAATCCCGAGTCTAACTGATCCTTTATTTCGTCAAAAATCAACTCTAATTCGAATCCAACGGTTTCGCTAACATTCTGGCATCTTGTTTCGGTTACGAAACGGCGACGCAGGCACCTTTACACCCCTGACGCTTTTATCACGGAAGCTTGAATAGTCGGAGCGTCGGCGCTGACGTCAAGCTCCACTAAAACCGCTAATACGTTGTCATTTATGGTTTGAGTTCAGTTTGAATGAGTATCGGAAACACGTAATCTGTTGATTTTATCGCACAGAGCCTTGAGGCGGTCGACTCGACGAGTGGCGACGATGATTCTGCAACCGGATTTGGCTAGATCGATCCAGAATTCCCAGCCGATATCGGAGGATGCGCCGGTGAGCATGAGATGGTGCCGGTGAGATCTCGCCATGGTTCAAGGGTGGCGGTTGTTACGTGTTGAGTAGAAACCGCCATTAATGGTGCCTGCGTCGCCTTTTTTTAAGAAATTGCAATATGGTCCCTTATTTATAGAATACTTACCATTTGTAGTTTATTTAGAAAAACTAATTATAAAAGAAGTAAAATGACTAAAAAGACCTCACATACAAAGCATGTGAGGTAACTTAACTGAGTTTTTGGACGGCGTTAGTTGTAAAAGTTATAGAATGTAACAAAACATGAACATAAAGGTTGAGTTTTGTCGATTTCACAGTGAAAGGTATAAAGTGCAGTTTAGGTATAACATAAAGGTTGATTTATGTAATTTAGTCTTAATACAAGAACCCCATAACTAAATTGTCTCAAGTATTTTGTATGAAAGTTATACGTACCTAAAATCTATACTTCGTCTCAACTTATTGTCATCCACTTTATTTATTTTTTTCACAAAAGAATGAAGCTATAATAAAAAATTATTAAGCTATTAAATAAGTTGCAAATTCTAAGTTACCATTTCTATATGAAGTTAGATAAGATGCTATGATCTTCTAAATCGTCTCTCACTATCATTAAATTATGACATCTTCATGTATTTACTTATTTAGAATCTATCTCGGTCATGTAAACAAGCGTTAGAGCTCCGGCAAGGAATACAAACTTCATTCACTTGGACGTTGGCGTTCACTAAGAATCCGTCTTGAGCGAGTTTCTTTTTTTGTAGTAGTCTTGGATGAGTTGTCCAACTTGTTTAAGGAATCAATCATGTTTCGCATGGTTTTTGCAAATGATATTATGTTAATAGTGGATTGTGAACTGAGCCTAGATGAGATGCTAGAGGAGTGACGAGCACCCTCAAGCGAAGAAGTTTAAGGGTAAGTTGTTCTCAAAATGAGTACCTTTACTGTAACTTAAATTGTGCAAATAGTGATGTAGATACCTAAAAAAAGTATTGAATGCCTAATGGTCCAGTAGACAACCAAGTTCAAGTTTTATGGTTGTTTGTTCAGAATGACGAGGACACAGATATGTAACTGATTGTTGGCCTATAACAACCCTCCTAAAATATTTCCGACACTTCCAAAACATTTAGAACCTTCCTATACGTTTTAAAATACACCCCGTATACGTATAAAGGCCCTATATAGTTTTAATTTAATAAAAATAAAATAAAAACAAAATTCAGTAGTCTCTGGCGGGCCGCGAAGACATTGTCTTCGTCTTACGCGGGCCGCGACAGCTCTAGATCAGGGCGACACCCTGAGATGCCACGTGTCGTGACGTGTGTGGAAGCTAGGGTCGACTCAGCCAAGGTAGGGCCTACCCTAGTGGGTATCGCGGGCCGCGAAGGCATAGCTTTCGGCTTACTCGGGGCGTGACAAAGTGTCGATCAGACAATATAAATAAGGGGCATCGGCCTTCAGTTGCAATCCGCTCACAATTCATTTCTCTCTCAAAATACTGAAATAGTATAAGTAATACCAGGCATTATACCCCCTAATTAGCGAAGCTCTGCCTCGTTGTAAGTATTTTAACCCCCGGTTACGTATTAGATACGCTGCCCGATTGATCTAGTGCTCCGTAACGGCTGTCGTGGTTCTGCCCGACGTAGTCGTTGGAGTTACTGTCTCGGGGAGGGTATAACTAATGTAAATTGGGTTATTATACTAACGCATGTGCATTGTTTAATTTATTAGATTATAACCAGGAAATCACAGAAAAAATACCTAAAGTAACAATGTGAGTAATCTCCTTTTTGTAAACCTTTTACCAAACTATTTTTACAAAACCTTAATTGTTTTAAGATATATTTAGCAGTGATTGAGTCTTTGTAATTCTTCAATTACTGCCGGTATGTTGGGGTTTTGTATACAAAATGTGGAACACGTTACTATTGGACAACGAGATAGCCAATGAGTAATATGACCCACCAGTCAGGATTGACAGTACTAAATGAGTAATTGTGTAGATGTAAACATTGTAATCGCTCTCAATACTGTAAAATGATAAAACCTGTTTTGATTAAATTGGGATTCACTCACTAGTATTTCCCACTGACAAATGTTTTTAAACGCGTTTCAGGTAACAAAATGTGAAAGCCAAATAGAAGCCAGCTGGACAACAATGAATGCTTGGAAAATGTGGCTATAAAAGTTACCTAAATAAAGAAGATGTTTTATTTAAATAAAATATGGTTTATCCCTATAAACAAGTTTGTAATATAAACTTGGGTTTTACTGATGTGCACAAAATGCAACATATAAATTACATCAATTGTGGCATAAAACTAACCCTTTTGTATTTTCAGGATTAAATGAGCTCAAATTAACAAAAGAAGCAAAAAGGCAGCTAAATCTAACATAAATACAAGAAAAGGAACAAACGTGGCATGCCCGACCTCCCCGACAGCATCTTCCCAAGCAAAACAAGAGAACAGAAGATTGAACACGCCCCGTGCTCAGTGAACACGGTGGCGTGCCCAAGTGCCAGCATAAAAGACAAAGCTATAGAAGCTTCTATCGCCCACCACGGGGCCGTGCTCAGCGGACACGGGGCCGTGGTCAACTATAAGATTCGCAGAATCCAGGCAAATCTTGATAGTACAGATACGCTTCTGCACACGGGGGCGTGCCTAGCGGACACGGGGGCGTGGTCAACTAATGCAGACGAACTACAATTAATGAAGACAGAGAAGAGGATGGACAAGGGCCGTGCCCACTGGACACGGGGCCATGCCCGAGCTGCTGTTCAGGCTATAAATAGGGGTGCTTGGCTTATTTGCAAACCATCCCTTGGCACACCACCTCTCTCACACTTCATCTACCACCCACCACCATCACAACACCATCATCCACCACCATCATCCATTGTCCATCATAGAGTGTGTGAGTCGTCTCGGGATCCAAGATTGATGTTGGTGCATTCATCTGTCGTCTTCGTCTTATATCGAGTCTCGGGTTCGTTGCGGTTCGGTACAAGAATTATGTCATCATCATTGATGATGACATCACATAAGTGACATCATTCTTGCATCATCATTACAACATTCAAAGACAATACAGAAATGGATATACGAAAATGAATGTTCATATAAGACAAAATATGGGATTCGCTTGAAGACAAAATTGGATGTTTCGCTCGAAAGTCATGAGGGAGGTTTCGCTTGAAATGAATTAGGAGGTTTCGCTTGAATGTGTAGTGTGTCTTTCAAGCGAAACCTGAAGGCTATATATAGGAGAGTGTTCTTGTCATTTGTAACGATTTCCAGAATTGATACCGAGGTGCTGCCGGTATTCCTTGTGATTGTAATTGCTATTATTTCAATACACAAGACGTTTAAAGTGATATTCAAGCTGTTTTTACATCCGTTTCTTAGTTTCCGCCTCTGAAACGGACTAGACCTCTTCCGAACGACTCATTCAGCTCGTAATTCGATCCTACAAGTGGTATCAGAGCTCAGGAGGAAGAGATCTTGCAAAAACAGCCTGTTTTTGTCACTTTTTCTGATTTCTACACCATTCTTTTTCAAATTTAAAAGTTTTCACAGTTAAAATCGGCTCAAATTCACACATATTATGCGCAATCATGTATTAACAAATCCTGGAAAGTTTCAGCGTTAAATTCGACTTAAAACCGGTTAAAATCATAGCTTTCGCTTGAAATTGGTTCGTATTTGCTGATGTCATCTGGCCTTTCGCTTGAAATACGTGTCGGCTTCCGCTTGAATCTGACTTTCGCTTGAAATACGTGTCGGCTTCCGCTTGAATCTGACTTTCGCTTGAAATACGTGTCGGCTGCCACTTGAATCTGGCATTCGCTTGAAAACACGTATCGAGATACGAGGTTGTATCGGATGATCAGATTTTGCATGTGATTACATCGTTTATAGAGTTAAAGTTCACCGTCAAATTCATGTGATATTATCTTTTCGGGTCTCGTAAATTGAAATTCAGTTTGCCTGGTTTGATAATATTTGTCGGGCATAGTGCATGTGAACAATGAGAATTGAGTAAACATTTAAAATTGTTGGACAGTTTTCAAGATTGCATGTGATAAAGTTGGGTGGCCAAATTGTTTGATACAAGAGCATGTGATCTGACAAAAATTCTCGGCCCAATCAGTTGTGTTGAAAAGTTAAAGTTGCTGGAAATTGTATAAAAGCCCATGTGAATGTTGACTAATATTGTTGTCTGACATTTATTTTTGAGGTCCAATAGAATTGTTTTGGTATAAATTGTTGTCAGCCAATTTTAAAAAAACGGGAGTCACTTTGCATGTGATCTAATCAAAGGTCATTGGTTAGTAATCAAAGATAGTGCTTGTCGGTTTTTTATTAAAGTCCTGTGAATATTAAATTGTTGAACAAATTCTCGACCCAAGTCATACTCTCGGCCCAATCAACATTCAAGCCTGTCAGCCCATGCGATTCTGTTCGGCCCAATTGAATCAATTCACTCAGCCCATTCACTCAGTTTACACGATTTAGAGTTTAGTCAGTCTGCGAGTTTTCGACACGTGTTCTAGAGTGATCCCAAGTGATTACAGATATTTCACGAGGAGAACCAGTTCGCATTAAATCAGTTTTCTTTAAACAGAGATCTTGCTTGAAAGTATATTCTTGTGATTTCGCTTGAAAGAGATGACTATTGCTAATGCTTACGATCTAAAATTGGCAGAAAAATGCAGAAAAGTCAGAGAAGCTGAAGAAGAAAAATGGAGAAAGATTGAAGAAGAGGAAGGAGAAGAAGAAGAAAGGTTAAAAGCTGAAGCCGAGAAAAATAAAAGAGCTGAGTTTTTCCAAACAAAAAGAACAGTCAAAGATGTTCCAGAATTTGAAATCAAAGTTGATACTGAAGCAGTCAAAGTTTCTGAAAAGTGTTTGAATTGTGATTCTTTGATCACGCAAAACAATGAGCTGCTACACAACATAAAAAGATTGAAAGAATCTTATGATATTTTGAACAGAGAGATTAACAAGTATACTGAGTCGAACAGTGAACAAGCTGTAGCATTGAACACACTCAAAGGAGCTTACATGAGACAACTTGATGATGCCAATTTCTACACAAAGAAGTGTGCTGAATTAGAATTGAAATTGGCAACACAAAAAATTGAAACTGAATGTGTCAACAATTTATTGAAAAGTTACTCATGTTCTACTTTTGTTGTTGACAGGATTTACCCGGTTGTTGAAAGATTGAAGAAATTTGAAGAAGAGAAGACTTCGGAAGAAAAGAAGTCCGAGACAAAAGAAGAGGATGAAGTAGAAATTTCTAGTAAGAAACCAAGTGTTGTCTACAATAGATGTCCGCCCCCAGTCGAAAATGGATACTTGTCTCGAAATCCAAATTCCGAAAGCGTCAAAAAGGCAATTAACTTACAGTGGGAGTCAGGGTCGTCGGATAATTTGCCTTAAAATATTGATGTTACGTTCACATCGTCTGATACTGATCATGAGTCCAAGTTGATAAAAAGTGTGGTCGATCAGGTGTTAGACAAAGATGACATAGTGGAGTCAAAACCGGAGTCCAAATCCGAGTCAAAGTCTGGGTCCGACAAGTCAAAGTCAACAATCAAAAAGGACAAACGGGTTTATGATAAGGAATTTTTGCTATCAAAATCCAATTTGAATGACGAACCGGTCAAAGTAGCATATACTTTGAAAGATTCTGACAAATTATATTTTGATGAGATTTTTCCAATAAGAGGTGTTAAAACTGAAATGATTAAAAAGGTTTTCAAACTAACAGAAATCAACATTTCTGAAATAAAAGATATTAATCTTTCTGAAAATTCAAGACCTTACACCTCAAGAGTGCAACAAAGATTAAACAAGAAAAAGGGTTACAGTTCTGGTTCTGGTTTTCATAAAAAACCAAACCATAACTGTAATTTCAAAAAGAAAGGATTAGGATTTAATCAAACGAAAAATTATAAAAATGAAAAATTTTCTAAACCAAAAACTGTGTTTGGTGAGTGTTCAAAGAAGCAAGATGAGATGAAGAAAAGTGTTATTCAGAAGAAGACTGAGACAAGAACCTGTTTTCAGTGCAAAACTGCTGGTCATATTGCTAGAAATTGTCCGAAAACATTCAAACCAAAACAGGAAGCCTCTGGTAAATTGAAAGAAAAAGTTGTTGAGAAAACTGAACTTACAACCAGAAAATTTACAGGCTTTGAAAATTCAACCTTTGAGATTGGTGAGTGTTCAAAGAATGTGGTAAAAAGAAAAGAAAATCTGAAAAATCAAAAATGGGTTGTTAAGGGTTCAGGAAACAGTTCTGGTGATGAATCTGATTCTACAAAATCAGAGGAGCCAAAAGTTGTTAAAGAAAAGGTTGAGAAATCAGTTCCGAATGTGGATGATGTGAATTTTCCACCTTTGCGGGCTGAAAATTTTAAGAAGAAAGTTGGAAACGTTGAAATTTCAAATCAATTTTATTTTAACAAGAAGAAATTTG
Organism: Helianthus tuberosus; assembly: GCA_030545235.1. Lineage (NCBI taxonomy): Eukaryota > Viridiplantae > Streptophyta > Magnoliopsida > Asterales > Asteraceae > Helianthus > Helianthus tuberosus. The sequence continues at coordinate 148,457,907 of CM060417.1, read as the reverse complement.
ATGTTGATAAAGCTTTCAACAGAAATGTGAAACACATTTTTGGGAAAATGGTCGATGGTAAGGTCAAAGGAGTTAAAGAATTCTATGCATCCAAAATGAATGTTCACAAGTCTGTTGAAAGTAAAGATGAAGAAGAGGTTGTTACACCCAAGAATGGTCAGGCTTGGGTGGATATATTTTTTCAAACAGTAAAAACCTGACTTGCCGGAGCTCCCAAGTTGGTAATCGTGGAGCATGAATCGGCATCATTTATTGTTTATGAAAATTGTTTTTGTATAAGTGTGATTTGCCGGAGCTCCCAAATTGGTAATCGCGGAGCATGAATCGGCATCTTTCATTGTGTATGAAAATTGTTTTTGTATAAGTGTGAATTGCCGGAACTCCCAGGTTGGTAAGTGTGGAGTAGGAATCGGCACCTTGAGAATTCAACCAACAGATGATGTTTGGTTGAAAATGCTTGATTGGATTGATCTTACAAGTGGTAAATCCGGGACATTAAATTGTATCTGATTTCCTACAAGTGGTTAAAAAAACAATGTGATGAACCAAATCCCTAACCTACAAATGGTAAAATCAACAAAACTTATTTTCTGGAAAAACCATTTGATTAAAACAAACTTAAATGTTTTGAGATCATAATGGGAAAATAGTTTGCTGTGAGGGGGAGTTCTGATTGTTTATGCCAAGTGGATGGCGAATTGAGGCAATTCGATATCAGTTGTCATGTTTTTGTACAGTTTGTTTTCAATTTTTCTTTAGATGTATTTGTATTTTAGGGGGAGTATATTTTCAGAAAATCCAAAAACATTAGAAAAATTTGAAAAAGCCAAAAACATGATAAAATGAAAAATGAGTTTTTGTTGCATAAAAGAGGAAATGATAGTACATCAGTAGACTATCACAAGCTTCACCAGAACCAGTATTAATCTCCCGTTACATCTGGGGATTAATCAGTGAGATTAGACATGTAGTCAAGGCAGCTAGATCACCAACCATAGAAGAAGTTGTAGAACTAGCAAATACCTTGACCGATGAATTGGTACGTACACAAGAAGAAAACCAGAGGAGAAACCTAGCTCAGAAACTTACCTAGGAATTCCATTATGGAAATTACAATCGTGGGAAAAATGTAGGTTCTACTTCTACTCTGTACTCCAAATATTGCAAAAGAAAGCATTCTGGGAGATGCTCTATATACTGCAATTTCTGCAAAATATCTGGACACAAGGAAGAAGACTGCAGGAAAAAACTTAACATTAAGATATGCTATAAATGTGGAGAAAATGGACATATTAAGCCCAACAGTCCGAAACTAGCTCCAGCGATGAACAACAAGACTACTAAGAATGCTAGGGCATTTGTTCTGACAGCCGAAGAAGCGAAGATGATTCCGGATGTGATTGCCGGTACGTTTTTAGTTAATGATGTTTTTGCTAAAGTATTATTTGACTTTGGTGCAAACCAAAGTTTTATTAATACTTCATTTTGCAAAATTCTCAATCAACCATTAACTAAACTCCAACAAGAATGTTCAGTAGAGACAGCAAATGGAGAAACCATTAAGATTTCTGAAATCTTGTAGGGAGCAAGAATAGAAATTTTAAACCATAAGTTTATTGCTAATCTTTACCCAATGAATCTGGCTGGATTTGATATTGTATTAGCGATGGATTGGTTAGTAGCCAATAAAGCCAATATACTGTGTGATCAAAACTCAATCCAAATAAATTCACCAAAGGGTGAAAAGATCACAATCAAAGGAAATAAACCGTCTCGATCCGCGAAATTCATCACTGTAATGAAAACTGCAAGTTGTGCAAGAAAAGGATCCCTAGTGTATATGATTTCCATAATCATTAACACTAAAGGAAAAGAATTGAAAGATATTCCCGTAATATCTCAATTCTCAGATGTATTTCCAGAAGAATTACCAGGACTACCGCCAGACAGGGAAGTTGAATTCAGAATTCATCTGCTACCAGGAACTGCACCAATTGCCAAAGCACCTTACCGTTTGGCGCCAGCAGAAATGCAAGAACTGAAGAAACAGCTAGACGAACTTTTGGAAAAAGGATTCGTACAGCCAAGTTCATCACCGTGGGGAGCACCAATTCTGTTTGTTAAAAAGAAGGACGGGTCAATGCATATGTGCATTGATTACCGAGAGTTGAATAAGGTCACGATTAAAAATCGGTACCCATTACCAAGAATCGATGATCTATTTGATTAACTGCAAGGAGCTCGATTTTTCTCAAAGATTGATTTAAGCTCAGGATATCATCAATTAAAGGTACAGGAAGAGGATATTCCTAAGACCGCCTTCAGAACAAGGTATGACCATTATGAATTTGCTGTCATGCCATTTGGTCTACATGATGAACCGAATATGTAAGCCATATTTGGATAAATTAATAATTGTCTTTATAGATGATATTCTAATTTACTCTAAGAGTAATGAGGAACATGCAACGCATCTAAATACACTTTTAAATTTGCTGAGAAAAGAAAAGCTTTACGCTAAATTTTTGAAATACGAATTTTGGTTAAAAGAAGTAGAATTTCGTGGACATTTAGTTAATCATGAAGGGATTCATGTGGATTCCACATAGATTGAGGTGATTACTAAATGGAAAGTCCCTGAATCACCAACGGAAGTTAGAAGTTTGCTAGGACTAGCTGGTTATTATAGAAGATTTATTCGAGATTTTTCTAAAATAACCATTCCCTTAACCAAGTTTGTAACACCCCAAAAACGGGCTTGCTAATTTAGAACCCGGTTAAGATAAAGGAACGGGTAAAGTACCGTTAGTAGTAAAAGTGAAACCATAAATAAAATAACTAGGAATAAACTAGCCTAGTGGTGTCATGTATATAAGTAATAAGATGATGAGTTTTTAGTCCCATATGCAATCAAAATGAAATTTGAGGGACCAAAACCGTTATGAAAGATGGGTTTTTGTCACAACCCCCAATCCCTAAATCCCCGGGAACGGGCGGACGTGATCACAGAGTTTGGTGGTATCAGGTTATTTAGTTTCGCAGCGGAATTTACATCAGGACCGTAGTTAGGAAATGTTTATCAGAGTAAAACCACCTTCTTTTATATTAATAATAACATGAGCAAAAACCCAAGTTTCTTATTACAATACATTATAGGGACAAACCCTATTTTATTGAATTTAAAACATCGTTTATTAGGTAACTTTTATAGCCACATTTTCCCAAGCCTTCTGTGCTCTCCAGCTGGCTTTTCACTAATTGGTTGTTCACATTGTGTTACTTGTAACACGTTTTAAAAACATTTGTCAGTCGGAAATACTAGTGAGTGAATCCCAGTTTAATCAAGAAACATTTTATCAATTAAAACAGTATTGAGAGCGATCACATTGTTTCTTTCTACACAATTACTCATTCAGTATTTGCCACTCGACCGGATCTATGGCTATGGTCAAATTACCCATTGGCTAACTCGTTGACCAATGGTAATGCACTGTCATTCAGACTTACTACTACTCGTAGTAAATTTTGTATACAAAACCCCATAATACCGGCAGTAATTGAAGAACTACAAAGACTCAATCACCGCTTAATCACATTGTAAAACATTTAAGGTTTTGTAAAGCATTCCAAAAACATTAACAAAAAGAGGATAAACTCACATTGCTGTCTTAGGCTTTTCGTAAGGATTTCCTGGGTATAATCTATAATTTATACAAATGTACATTGGTTAGTATCATAACCCTTTGAAATTATTAATAATACCCTCCCCGAGACGGCATTCCAACAACTACGTCGAGCAGAACCACGACAGTTGTTACGGAACCCTAAATCAATCGGGCAGCATAACTATTATGAAACCGGGGTTATAATACTTACAACGGAGCAGAACCTCGCTAATTAGGGGTATAATACTCAAAATATTATGCCTATACTTTCAGAATTCGAGATTGAGAAGTGTGAATGAGCGACGGAAATCGTAAACTGATGCCTGCTATTTATAGTTGTGAAATATGACTTTCAGGCGGCCCGCGTAAGGTAAGGCTAAGCCTTACGCGGCCCGCGTTGACTCTAGTCAACTCAGTAGCTTAGCTGGGTCATCAACTAGGTTCGACACGATATCGACACGATATCGACACGTGTCGGCTCAGGGATGCGCCACCAGTTGGAACGCGCGCGGCCCGCATAAACTTAATGAAAGCTATTACGCGGCCCGCTTTAGCTTAAGAAGTCAGCAAAGTCAAAGTCTGGTTTGATACGGCCCGCGTGAAGTTGAGGTGAGGTCTTATGCGGCCCGCCTCAGCTTATAATTCAGATTTTTATTTTATTTTATATACTATAACATAACTAGGGCTCGGTTTTCACATACGGGGTATAATATAAAACATATTGGGACATTTTATAATATACTAAGGCGTCTAAAATATTTATGAGGGCGATGGTTTACCGAGGGTTGTTACATTATCCCCACCTTACTTTAGAGCTCGTCCTCGAGATCTATTGAAACAAGTGCGGATATTTCCTCTTCATTTCTGATTCGAGTTCCCATGTGTACTCAGGTCCTCTTTTGGAGTCCCACTTTACTTTGACTAGAAGTAATCTCTTATGTTTGAGATTCTTGACTTTCCTATCTTCAATCTGTAGAGGCCTTTCTACAAACTTGAGTTGTTCATTTACCTCTATATCCTTAAGAGGAACTATCAGTGATTCATCAGCTAAACACTTTTTGGGATTAGATACATGAAACACATTATGTATTCCTCCCATTTCCTCTGGCAGTTGTAACTGATAGGCTACAGGCCCAATTTTTCTAATAATCTTGAAAGGTCCAACATACCTAGGACTTAGCTTTCCCCTTTTGATGAATCTTACCACTCCTTTCCAAGGAGAGACTTTTAACAATACTTTATCTCCTACCCGAAATTCCAATGGCTTGCATCGGTTATCAGCATAACTCTTTTGTCGATCACGTGCAGCTTTCAGTCGTTCCTTGACTTGAATAATCTTATCGGTTGTTTCTTGTACTATCTCAGCTCCAGATAGTTGCTGTTCCCCAATTTCTGCCCAACAGACTAGGGTTCGACACTTTCTTCCATAAAGTGCTTCGAATGGTGTAGCATTGATACTTGTGTGATAACTATTATTATAAGAAAATTCTATTAAAGGTAAGTGATCGTCCCAATTACCTCCAAAATCAATTACACAAGCTCTAAGCATGTCTTCCATTGTCTGAATTGTCCTTTCACTTTGTCCATCTGTTTGAGGATGATAAGTTGTGCTTAACCTTAATTTGGTTCCCATTGCCTTTTGGAAACTTGACCAAAAACGAGAGGTAAATCGACTATCCCTATCAGAAACAATTGATAAAGGAATGCCATGTAAAGAAACAATTTTATTTACATATAATTTGGCTAATTGTTCCATACTAATTATTTCTTTCATTGGTAGAAAATGAGCTGACTTGGTTAGTCTATCTACAATCACCCAGATTGTATTATTTCCTTTCTTAGTTTTGGGTAATTTAGTAACAAAATCCATTGTTATAAATTCTCATTTCCAGACTGGCATTTCTAATTGCTGTAATAAACCTGAGGGTTTCTGATGTTCAGCTTTAACTTGTGAACAAGTTAAACATTTAGAAATATAGGTTGCTATGTCCTTTTTCATTCCTATCCACCAGAAATTTTTCCTTAAATCCTGGTACATTTTATCACTTCCTGGATGCATCATGTATTTAGACTTATGAGCTTCTTCTAATATACGATAGCGTAGATTTCCTAATTTAGGTATCCACATTCTCTTTTCATGGAATCTCCATATTCCATCTGTTCCTTGTTTTAATTCTTTTAACATACCTTTTAATTTTTCAGAATCATCCTTGATTACTGATTCTTGGGCTTCTCTTATTTGATCATTTAAATCTACTTGAAGATTTAATTTAAGAGAACGTACCCTTTTTGGCTTTTCATGATACTTTCGGCTTAAAGCATCTGCTACTACATTTGCTTTTCCTTCATGATACTGGATATTACAATCATAATCGCTAAGAAATTCCATCCAGCGTCTTTGTCTCATATTCAACTCCTTTTGCTTGAAGATATACCTTAAACTTTTATGATCAGTAAATATGGTAAACTTACTACCATAAAGGTAATGTCTCCAGATCTTAAGAGCAAAAATTATAGCTCCTAATTCTAAATCATGGGTTGAATAATTCTCTTCATGATTCTTAAGTTGTCTAGATGCGTAAGCTCTAACTTTCTAACGTTGCATCAATACACATCCATAACCTAATTTAGAAGCATCACAATAGACTACAAAGTCTTCATTTCCTTCTGGTAATGCTAATATGGGTGTATGGGTTAATCTTTGCTTAAGAATTCTAAAGGCTTCTTCTTGTTTTAATCCCCATTCAAACTTAACAGATTTACAGGTTAGCTTAGTTAAAGGAATAGCTATTCTAGAAAAATCTTTAATAAATCTTCTATAATAACCGGCCAATCCTAAGAAACTTCTAATCTCAGTTGGTGATTCAGGGGTTTTCCATTTGGTAATTGCCTCAATCTTTGTTGGATCTACATGAATTCCTTCATGATTGACTAAGTGTCCAAGGAATTGTACCTGTTCTAACCAAAATTCACACTTTGAAAACTTAGCATAAAGCTTTTCTTTTCTTAATAAACTTAAAAGTGCGTGCAAATGCCTTGCATGATCTTCTTTATTCTTAGAGTAAATTAGAATATCATCTATAAAAACAATTATGAATTTATCCAAATATGGCTTACATATTCGGTTCATCATGTCCATAAATGCTGCTGGGGCATTGGTTAAACCAAAGGGCATGACAGTAAATTCATAATGACCATACCTTGTTCTGAATGCGGTCTTAGGAATGTCCTCTTCCTGTACCTTTAATTGATGATATCCTGACCTTAAATCGATCTTAGAGAAAAATCGAGCTCCTTGCAATTGATCAAACAGATCATCGATTCTCGGTAATGGGTACCGATTCTTAATCGTGGCCTTGTTTAATTCACGATAATCAAAGCACATACGCATTGATCCGTCCTTCTTTTTAACAAATAATATCGGCGCTCCCCATGGCGACGAACTTGGTTGTATAAATCCTTTTTCTAACAATTCGTCTAGTTGTTTCTTCAATTCTTGCATTTCTGCAGGTGCCAAACGGTAAGGTGCTTTGGCAATTGGTGATGTTCCTGGTATTAAATGGATTCTGAATTCAACTTCTCTATCCGAAGGTAGTCCTGGTAATTCTTCTGGAAAGACATCTGAAAACTGAGATACTACTGGAATATCTTTTAGTTCTTTTCCTTTAGTGTTAGTGATTATAGAAATCAAATACACTATAGAACCTTTTCTTATACAACTTGCAGTTTTCATCACAGAGATAAATTTATTGGACTTAGAAGATTTATTTCCTTTAATTGTGATCGTTTTACCTTTTGGTGAATTTACTTGGATTAACTGTTGATCACATAAAATACTGGCTTTATTGGCTATTAACCAATCCATTCCTAAAACAACATCAAATCCTACCAGATCCATGGGATATAGGTTTGCTATAAATTTCTGATTTAAAATTTCTATGCTTGCTCCCTGCAAGATTTCAGAAATTCTAACAGTTTCTCCATTGGCTGTCTCTACTAAACATTCATGTGGTAGTTTAGTTAATGACTGATTTAGAAATTTGCAAAACGATGTATTAATAAAACTTTGGTTTGCACCAGAGTCAAATAATACTTTAGCAAAGACATCATTAACTAAAAACGTACCAGCAATGACATCTAGGATCATCTTGGCTTCATCTGCAGTCAGAACAAATGCTCTAGCATTTTTAATATTCTTGTTATCTGTAGCTGGAGCTAATTTTAGGCAGTTCAGTTTGATATGACCTTGTTCTCCGCAATTGTAACATACCCTGCTGTTAGCTTTCTTCCTGCAGTTTTCTTCCTTGTGTCCCGATATTTTGCAAAAGTTACAATATATGGAGCACCTTCCTGAATGCTTTCTTTTGCAATACCTACAGTAGGGCGTAGAGGTAGATCCTACATTTCTTCCACGGTTAGAATTTCCAGAACGAAATTCTAGAGTCAACTTCTGGGTTAGGTTCCTCCTTTGATCCTCTTCTCTGGTACGGACTAACTCATCAGTCAAGGTATTGGCTAATTCTACAGCTTCTTCTATGGTTTGAGGTCTAGCTGCCTTGACTACGTGTCTTATCTCTCCAATTAATCCCCAAATATAACGGGAAATTAACACTGGTTCTGGTGAAGCAAGAGTTGGCACTATCCTAGCATATTCGAAAAATAACTTTGTGTACCCCTTGCTATCCACACCAGTCATCCTAAGGTTTAGGAATTTGTTTTCTATCTGTTCTTTCTCATTGGGTGGGCAGAATTTCCTTTCTACCTTGTTTTTAAATTCTTCCCATTCCATATTATAGGTTTGATCACTTCCTCTTGTCTGGAGGATAGTGTTCCACCATTTTAGTGCTGCATTCTTAAATAGATTAGAAGCAAACAATATCTTATCTTCTTCAGCACACTTACTTATCCTTAAGACTGCCTCAGTCTTTTCTATCCAGCGTAAAGTTGCAATGGCCCCTTCATTGCCCGAGAATTCCATTGGTTTACAAGACCAGAATTCTTTATAAGAACAACCGTTAGGCACAGTTCTTCTTCTTTTAGGAATAGGCATTTGAAGTATAGGCCCATTGTTCACGCTGTTTTCTGGTTCAAGTGGTCGCTTACTGCTATGTTTACTTTTGTTATCAGCATCCTTAACAGTTTGAAATATAAATGGCATTGCATCTATAATTCCCTGTGCTACTATGTGTTGGATAGCACTATTGTCCACTTGGTTTCCATTGTTATTGACACTCGGATTATCATTAACCACGTTAATGTTACTCTGGTTATCGTTATTCAGATTTCCTTGATTTCCTTCGTCGGCCATCTGAATTTTAAACATTTATCCCATATTAATATCACAAGATAGTAAGTAATATAGTTGATCACAATTCACATGACACGCAATTTAACCAAAAACGTAGATCATTGCTACTTACTCTTTTCATATACTTATGCGTCTATTACACACTAGTACAGAAATACAGATTACAATACCAACAGAAATAAAATAGTAATATGCATCCGTACACACATATTTTTATTTTATTTTTATTTTTTATTATATTAGTATTACTACCATTTCTTTATCATTCACGGATATGGATTTATCCAAAAATCCATATTACGTTCATCGTACTTCCATACGAGACGTTCTCCCACCTGATGCATTCTCTCACTGCTCTCTAAAATTTCCTCCCCGAAAGTCCTAAGTTCTTGAACGTTTTCTGCACTCATTGGGGGTGCAGGTTCTTGGACTGGGTTTGGAATCTGGGGTGCATTTTCCTGATATGGGGGTGACAGTTCATGAAATTGGTAAGGATTCTCTAATATCTCCCTAATATAATCATCTTGGTAATAGGGATCTAAAAGGTCCATACCTGGGTAAGCTTCTATGTTTTGTATGGGTGGATAATCCTGAATAGGGTAACGTTGCACAAAGTCTCTATTGTCGTCCCACCAGGGGTCATAATTCGGGTCTATGGGGTTTGGTGCAGGCACTCTAGGGATTTCTTCTGGGTTAAAGTTGTGCATCTCCACTTGGTTTTCCTGGTTTTCTATTTCCATGGGATGTTATGGGTTTTGTGGTTGTGGGGCTACTAGTTGTTCCAGACCTGGGTCAGCAGCAGTTGTAGCTAAGATATGGAAATTTGCTAGGCTTCTATTTAGCATATCTTGAGTATGAGCATATGTCTCTCTCTTAATAGCTGCTAAAGCCCTTTGTTGTTGCAATTTTCGCATTCTCTTCCTACGAGCAAAAGCTTCTTTACTGAACCATCCTCGTTTCTTAGTAGGAAATGGTTCTTCAGATTGAGCTCTAAAGGCAAATATTCCGTCTTCCTGATCAGCAGTATACCCAGAGAGGGCAGGCTGTGATGATGTACCTTCACTCCTAGGTGAATCAGCTAACTGACGATTCACGTCTGATGGTCCTTGATCACTCATACTGAAAACTAACAGATAGTCAAATAACGCATAACCAATAAATACAGTTATGCACGTATTTCCTTAATTATTTCCTAACACAAAATTTAGAATTTAAGTGTCAGCAGAACACTTCTTTGGCTCAGACCAGTGGCTAGGCTCTGATACCACATTCTGTCACAACCCCCGATCCCTAAATCCCCGGGAACGGGCGGACGTGATCACAGAGTTTGGTGGTATCAGGTTATTTAGTTTCGCAGCGGAATTTACATCAGGACCGTAGTTAGGAAATGTTTATCAGAGTAAAACCACCTTCTTTTATATTAATAATAACATGAGCAAAACCCCAAGTTTCTTATTACAATACATTATAGGGACAAACCCTATTTTATTGAATTTAAAACATCGTTTATTAGGTAACTTTTATAGCCACATTTTTCCCAAGCCTTCAGTACTCTCCAGCTGGCTTTTCACTAATTGGTTGTTCACATTGTGTTACCTGTAACGCGTTTTAAAAACATTTGTCAGTCGGAAATACTGGTGAGTGAATCCCAGTTTAATCAAGAAACATTTTATCAATTAAAACAATATTGAGAGCGATCACATTGTTTCTTTCTACACAATTACTCATTCAGTATTTGCCACTTGACCGGATCTATGGCTATGGTCAAATTACCCATTGGCTAACTCGTTGTCCAATGGTAATGCACTGTCATTCAGACTTACTACTACTCGTAGTAAATTTTGTATACAAAACCCCATAATACCTGCAGTAATTGAAGAACTACAAAGACTTAATCACCGCTTAATCACATTGTAAAACATTTAAGGTTTTGTAAAGCATTCCAAAAACATTAACAAAAAGAGGATAAACTCACATTGCTGTCTTAGGCTTTTCGTAAGGATTTCCTGGGTATAATCTATAATTTATACAAATGTACATTGGTTAGTATCATAACCCTTTGAAATTATTAATAATACCCTCCCCGAGACGGCATTCCAACAACTACGTCGGGCAGAACCACGACAGTTGTTACGGAACCCTAAATCAATCGGGCAGCATAACTATTATGAAACCGGGGTTATAATACTTACAACGGAGCAGAACCTCGCTAATTAGGGGTATAATACTCAAAATATTATGCCTATACTTTCAGAATTCGATATTGAGAAGTGTGAATGAGCGACGGAAATCGTAAACTGATGCCTGCTATTTATAGTTGTGAAATATGACTTTCAGGCGGCCCGCGTAAGGTAAGGCTAAGCCTTACGCGGCCCGCGTTGACTCTAGTCAACTCAGTAGCTTAGCTGGGTCATCAACTATGTTCGACACGATATCGACACGTGTCGGCTCAGGGATGCGCCACCAGTTGGAACGCGCGCGGCCCGCATGAACTTAATGAAAGCTATTACGCGGCCCGCTTTAGCTTAAGAAGTCAGCAAAGTCAAAGTCTGGTTTGATACGGCCCGCATGAAGTTGAGGTGAGGTCTTATGCGGCCCGCCTCAGCTTATAATTCAGATTTTTATTTTATTTTATATACTATAACATAATTAGGGCTCGGTTTTCACATACGGGGAATAATATAAAACATATTGGGACATTTTATAATATACTAAGGCGTCTAAAATATTTATGAGGACGATGGTTTACCGAGGGTTGTTACAGTTTTATTTATGAAAGATAACACACACACAACACACACTTCGTGTGTGTTCTAGATCGAGCAGGAGCTCCATGAGCTCAAGAAACCCTAAGCATGAAGAATCATCAAATTGAAGGGTGAATCGAGGTTTAAATTCATGAATAAACACGGATTAATGATCACCTTCACAAGGGGATCGTAAGGTATGTCTTAAAAGTTAGATTGGTGATCTTTCACGAAGTGGGTTATGATGTAAATTGCGAATTTGTATGAAATAGAGAACGAGTATGTGTTAAAATCATCATTTAGAACAGGGCTTATGCATGATTTAGGTTAATTTGATGTTTAAGGGTGAAACCCGTTGGTTATGGTGAAGATGATGACATGGGTAAATCATCCATGTCCAAATTCTTGCTTATTATTAATGTATTTTGATATATATATGATGGATTCTTGTTATAGGAATTGAAAGATGTGAAATACTAGTATGTTTGATGTTTTTGTATGAATGACTCATGTTGATTAGAATGAGGAATTTGATGAATTATGTATGAGATTAGAAGGATATGCATGAATTAGTTGTATACTATGCATAGGAGGTAGTATACACACCAAATGTATGATGAACTTGTGAGGAATTTGAGATTAGATCACTTGTAAGTGATTAACAAAGTAATTATGAAGTGGGTTTTGATGATATGATAGAAGTAATGATATGCTTATGTTAATGATGTTTGAAAATCATATATGTGTATGTATGTTTAAAGAAATTGGATGAGAAACGATGGATTAGCATGTTAAAAGGTTAAATGATAAACTTAATATACGATCCGTGTGGTGAAAAGGTTGTGATGAATGATGAATAAGCTAACCATCTTGAGAATGATATATGATAGTTGATGCTTGATAAGCGACATGGAAGCTTGGGAAAGAAGCGGGTCGAACGGGACTAATGCGCACGGGAAGCATATTCGGATGCTAAGTAAGTTAAGCTTTCACCCTCCTTGTAGAATACTTATTCATTGTATAGATTATGAAATTGGTATGTTATAAATGAAGTACGATGTTCCGATAAGTTTTGATACGGGTCAGAACATGTGTCCATGATAAGAATTATGGTTGAAGGAGAAAATGGGGTAAAGGGATATTATGGTAATTTTTTATTACGAGTCAATGAAAGAATAAGATACATAGAAGGGATAAGGAAATAATTACAATCACACAAGGACGAAACGGACATTTAGACTTAACGGGTCAAATGGTGAAGCTATCACCATTTGACGATGTTGACTAATGATTGTATTGTCAAGCATTAAGAATTCACAGGGAGAATAGCGAAAGGATTTGCGTTGCTATTGACTAGCATCTTAGTGGATGACGTAATAAAACGGGTCTTAGCTTTGATCCGAGCCAGGTACGTGTGATTATAGTTGTAGTTATGTCGTAAGATTGGTTAAATATGCAATGAAGTCCTTTGTTGTAAAGGATGGAGCAAAGTTGAAAAAAACGCCCTTGATAGGTATATCGGGCAAACGACCTTAAAAGTCATTTGGAAACAAGCTATTTGATTAGAGTAATGATTTGGTCAAGTATTAAAGCGAAGGGTATGGTTTTGTATACCATAGATCATTTAATGCGTAATTACCCATAACGGGTCAAAATAAGCTTTTGAGCGAAAATGGGTTAAGAGGATGCAAGAGATCCAAGAATTTAATCTTTTATGATAGACAACATTGAGATTATAAGGCTCATGAGAAATGGAGGTCAAATAAACAGATTATTTTGATAAATGCATGAACGGGTCAAATATTTATAAGAAGGTAATAAGTCGAAAGCTTAAAAGTCTAAAATTTTGTTAATCTGGATGTCGGATGTTAACACCATGTGATGGAGAATTAAATTTGGATCACGTAGGAAAAAGAATCGGGTAAAACGGATCAAAAACGAGAAAGTTATGCTCGTTTCCGTAAAACTGAGTTATGCTGGGAATATACAGCAACAGCTGCGAACATTCTGTTAAAAAGGGGTGGTGGCGCGACGCGACGGCGAAGGCCATAGGCCATAGGCCGTCGCGCGACGCCACGGGCTCCAGAATGTTGAAAAATTCATATTTTAATTGTATATGCAACGCGAACCCGTTTAGACCGTTTTTAAACTCTTATACACTAAGCATGACTGATTTATTTCATGTTTTAGGAGATGTAGACATGGGTGAGGATATGTATGTATGTAAGTAGGAGTGTTGGTATGTATGGAAGTAGTTATGTATTAACGTATACAAGTATGTAGTTATGCTTGAAAGTATATATGTATGTATGTATGTATGTATGTATGTATGTATGTATGTATGTATGTATGTATGTATGTATGTATGTATGTATGTATGTAAGTAGGAATGTTGGTATGTATGGAAGTAGTTATGTATTAACGTATACAAGTATGTAGTTATGCTTGAAAGTGTGTATGTATCTGGGTACATATGTATGCATGTAAGCAAGTAAGTATGCATGGTTGTACGCAAGTTTTCAATACGATCGGGTATCGACATTATTAATAGTGTACCTTGTGAATGAAGTGTAACGCAGGAATAGCAAAGAAGTCTCACTGCGGATTGTATGATCGGATGGAAAGCCGGAATGTAAAGAGTTAACGGAACGAAAAGTAAACGTGAGTAAATCTTGTATGTTTATGATGCGTACTAATGATATGAATTTTACGTGGTGAGCGCAGGTAGTACGAAACACGAGGATCATTAAGGGATAGAGATCTAGGACCGAGTCACTTGAAGGATTGTACGGGATTGTCCGAGAATGTAATTTGATACACATAAGTTATGTTTTATTCTGTAAATGAGTTAGATTGATGTATTCAATATAAAAGAGTTGTTTTAAAAATGAACTTTCAAGTATGGCATAAAGTTTATAATAAAAGAAATTTTATGGCACGAATTTTCCGCTGCGACATTTTGTGAAATACGAACTAGGGCCTTACAAGTTGGTATCAGAGCCCTGGTTTCAGAGAATTAAGTACGAGAGTATAGGTACTTGAACTTAAACCTGTGTGCTCTTGTGATAAGGAACCCGTACAGTCCAGGACTCGATCAAGATCTAAAGGTAGAAATGGAATGAAAACGTGTATGTATGCATTCATATGAAGAAACTAACGGTTATATTATGTGTAAGGTAAGCATAACTGCTTGGAAAGGATGATCCGTGAATGCGGTCTAGAGCCGGCATCAAGGCAAGTGATAAGACAAATGGACCCCAGGTGTGTAAATTTAACATGTGGGCATATGAAGTGGTATAATTAAGCGTGTGAAAGAAAATTTTAAAGGAAATATAATAGTGATATGGCTATGAAGTTTTGAAAATGATACACGTGCCGAAACTTAATTCTTCCGACATAAGGTGGCGATTACACGAAACTAGTATGTGGATTGTGTACCTGGCCAGTACACAAGAAACATACGACGTTCGTGAGACCGTGATAATTACTACAGGTATGTCCGTTAGAATTAGGTAGTAGGTGGACGTGAGGGTGAAGAGAAACGTAAGACTTTCAGGAATGAAAGTATGAATGATATGTTAGAATCCGCGAGACGGATTCGAAGCATGAAAAGAATGAAGGTATGAATGATATGTTAGAATCCACGAGACGGATTCGAAGCATGAAAGTAATGAAGTATGAATGACTTGTTTGAATCCGCGAGACGGATTCAAGGAATGAAAGGCATGAATGGAATGTTTGAATCCATAAAACGGATTCAAGGAAATGAAATATAGAAATGATATGTCTGAATCCGCGAGACGGATTCAACACATGTAAGGAATGAAAGATATGAATGATTTGTTTGAAATCCGTTAGATGGATTCAAATCATAGAAGGAAGAAAAGGTATGAATGGTACGTTTGGAACCGCTGGACGGATTTAAAAATATAAAAAGGATGAAATTAGCCCATATCAGAATATGCCGATAGTTTGACCTTGGTCGCGTCAAACGAGTCATATGAATAAATATAAAGTAACTGAATGAAAGAATGATCATAATTGGCACGCAAACCTAAATTTTAAAACGAAAGGAAGAAGTTTCAAACAAGCTATGTGTTAAATGTGTTAGAAATCGACTCTTAGGAGTCATAATAAATGACGGGCTATGACCTGGACAATAAATTAAGTATGAGCAAAAAGGATAAGTTTTGCTAACAATACCGAAATGATGTAATGAATGTTTTTGCAAGTAAGCATGAATGGAAAGAAGGACGAACGTGTGCCTCAATACTTATACGATAATTAAGAAATGTCAGTTAAGCCTTGAAAAGTCAAATGAAGGTTGACAAAATAAGTAACTAGAAGAAAGAATTTCGTGTGAGAAATGAAATGGGCTAACTGTTAAAAATTGTTGATGATAATGTTAGAACCCTTGATATGATGAAACCAATCGAATTGGTGGAAGGATGTGTACGATTGGAAGCGCATTACATGGATGAATGAAATCTAGCCTGGTACGGCTAGCACTCGTGAAGAATGTGGACAGATCTGATTTACGGATCGCTGAAGTATGGAAGGAAATCGAGGTAAGTAAAATGCTTTAATTTATGTCAGATAAGTATGAATTAGTATGTTGAAAACGCCCTACAAAATGCATGGTGGAATGAGTACGGTATAGTACGGAATGTTTGATTCCTAATAGTTGACATAAGAAGAAAACTATGTCATTAAGGAATGAATCTCAAAGGTTTTAAGTGAAAATTCCGAGAATTGGTTAAACTCTCGTATAATGAATTTGCGTGACACATGGGCTTATGCAAATTAAATAACGTATGAAATGAGATGAATAATAATGTAAAATAAATAAGGTGAATTGAAGGTAACGTAAGAGTATGTATGGTACAAATAACTATAGAAAATGAATAATGATGTTAACTTTGGAGTTAAGCACGAATGCATGATCAGGAAATAGTAACCTCGTTGCGATAACGAAGCAAAATTTAATGTTATGTAATATATGTATAGAATGTAATATTAAAGGATGAGATGAAGGTGTTAGAACTGTTATAAACGGATCATATGAAAGTAAGCATTATTGTAAGTTTAAATAAATATGTATATTGACCTGTTACTAACGGGTCGAGGAAATAAGAAGGTTAGGTGAAAGTATCCCATGGAAAGTATAGACTTGCTAAGAAGTTAATTGTATGAATAAATATGAATTGAGATAAGATGGTTACTTATAATTATGATGCAACTATGAAGTCAAACATAGATGTGTATGTGTAAATGAAAATGAGAAAGGTTTCGGGGACGAAACCTTATTTAAGGGGGGTAGACTTGTAACACCCCAAAAACGGGCTTGGTAATTTAGAACTCGGTTAAGATAAAGGAACAGGTAAAGTACCGTTAGTAGTAAAAGTGAAACCATAAATAAAATAACTAGGAATAAACTAGCCTAGTGGTGTCATGTATATAAGTAATAAGATGATGAGTTTTTAGTCCCGTATGCAATCAAAATGAAATTTGAAGGACCAAAACCGTTAAGATTGAAAGATGGGTTTTATTTATGAAAGATAACACACACACAACACACACTTCGTGTGTGTTCTAGATCGAGCAGGAGCTCCATGAGCTCAAGAAACCCTAAGCATGAAGAATCATCAAATTGAAGGGTGAATCGAGGTTTAAATTCATGAATAAACATGGATTAATGATCACCTTCACAAGGGGATCGTAAGGTATGTCTTAAAAGTTAGATTGGTGATCTTTCACGAAGTGGGTTATGATGTAAATTGCGAATTTGTATGAAATTGAGAACGAGTATGTGTTAAAATCATCATTTAGAACAGGGATTATGCATGATTTAGGTTAATTTGATGTTTAAGGGTGAAACCCATTGGTTATGGTGAAGATGATGACATGGGTAAATCATCCATGTCCAAATTCTTGCTTATTATTAATGTATTTTGATATATATGATGGATTCTTGTTATAGGAATTGAAAGATACGAAATACTAGTATGTTTGATGTTTTTGTATGAATGATTCATGTTGATTAGAATGAGGAATTTGATGAATTATGTATGAGATTAGAAGGATATGCATGAATTAGTTGTATACTATGCTTAGGAGGTAGTATACACACCAAATGTATGATGAACTTGTGAGGAAATTGAGATTAGATCACTTGTAAGTGATTAACAAAGTAATTATGAAGTGGGTTTTGATGACATGATAGAAGTAATGATATGCTTATGTTAATGATGTTTTAAAATCATATATGTGTATGTATGTTTAAAGAAATTGGATGAGAAACGATGGATTAGCATGTTAAAAGGTTAAATGATAAACTTAATATACGATCCGTGTGGTGAAAAGGTTGTGATGAATGATGAATAAGCTAACCATCTTGAGAATGATATATGATAGTTGATGCTTGATAAGCGACATGAAAGCTTGGGAAAGAAGCGGGTCGAACGGGACTAATGCGCACGGGAAGCATATTCGGATGCTAAGTAAGTTAAGCTTTCACCCTCCTTGTATAATACTTATTCATTGTATAGATTATGAATATGGTAAGTTATAAATGAAGTACGATGTTCCGATAAGTATTGATACGGGTCTGAACGTGTGTCCATGATAAGAATTATGGTTGAAGGAGAAAATGGGGTAAAGGGATATTATGGTAATTTTTTATTACGAGTCAATGAAAGAATAAGATACATAGAAGGGATAAGGAAATAATTACAATCACACAAGGACGAAACGGACATTTAGACTTAACGGGTCAAATGGTGAAGCTATCACCATTTGACGACGTCGACTAATGATTGTATTGTCAAGCATTAAGAATTCACTGGGAGAATAGCGAAAGGATTTGCGTTGCTATTGACTAGCATCTTAGTGGACGACGTAATAAAACGGGTCTTAGCTTTGATCCGAGCCAGGTACGTGTGATTATAGTTGTAGTTATGTCGTAAGATTGGTTAAATATGCAATGAAGTCCTTTGTTGTAAAGGATGGAGCAAAGTTGACAAAAACGCCCTTGATAGGTATATCGGGCAAACGACCTTAAAAGTCATTTGGAAACAAGCTATTTGATTAGAGTAATGATTTGGTCAAGTATTAAAGCGAAGGGTATGGTTTTGTATGTCATAGATCATTTAATGCGTAATTACCCATAACCGGTCAAAATAAGCTTTTGAGCGAAAATGGGTTAAGAGGATGCAAGAGATCCAAGAATTTAATCTTTTATGATAGACAACATTGAGATTATAAGGCTCATGAGAAATGGAGGTCAAATAAACAGATTATTTTGATAAATGCATGAACGGGTCAAATATTTGTAAGAAGGTAATAAGTCGAAAGCTTAAAAGTCTAAAATTTTGTTAATCTGGATGTCGGATGTTAACACCATGTGATGGAGAATTAAATTACGATCACGTAGGAAAAAGAATCGGGTAAAACGGATCAAAAACGAGAAAGTTATGCTCGTTTTCGTAAAACTGAGTTATGCTGGGAATATGCAGCAACAGCTGCGAACATTCTGTTAAAAAGGGGTGGTGGCGCGACGCGACGGCGAAGGCCATAGGCCGTCGCGCGACGCCACGGGCTCCAGAATGTTGAAAAATTCATATTTTAATTGTATATGCAACGCGAACCCGTTTAGACCGTTTTTAAACGCTTATACACTAAGTATGACTGATTTATTTCATGTTTTAGGAGATATAGACATGGGTGAGGATATGTATGTATGTATGTATGTATGTATGTATGTATGTAGGAGTGTTGGTATGTATGGAAGTAGTTATGTATTAACGTATACAAGTATGTAGTTATGCTTGAAAGTATGTATGTATGTATGTAAGTAGGATTGTTGGTATGTATGGAAGTAGTTATGTATTAACGTATACAAGTATGTAGTTATGCTTGAAAGTGTGTATGTATGTGGGTACGTATGTATGCATGTAAGCAAGTAAGTATGCATGGTTGTACGCAAGTTTTCAATATGATCGGGTATCGACATTATTAATGGTGTACCTTGTGAATGAAGTGTAACGCAGGAATAGCAAAGAAGCCTCACCGCGGATTGTATGATCGGATGGAAAGTCGGAATGTAAAGAGTTAACGGAACGAAAAGTAAACGTGAGTAAATCTTGTATGTTTATGATGCGTACTAATGATATGAATTTTATGTGGTGAGCGCAGGTAGTACGAAACACGAGGATCATCAAGGGATAGAGATCTAGGACCGAGTCACTTGAAGGATTGTACGGGATTGTCCGAGAATGTAATTTGATACACATAAATTATGTTTTATTCTGTAAATGAGTTAGATTGATGTATTCAATATAAAAGAGTTGTTTTAAAAATGAACTTTCAAGTATGGCATAAAGTTTATAATAAAAGAAAATTTTTGGCACGAATTTTCCGCTGCGACATTTTGTCAAATACGAACTAGGGCCTTAGAAAGTTAACTTGTAAGTCTGTTAAGTTTGAATGGGGACCAAAACAAGAAGAAGCCTTTAGAATTCTTAAGCAAAGATTAACCAACGCACCCATACTAGTGTTACCAGAAGGAACTGAAGACTTTGAAGTCTATTGTGACGCTTCTAAGTTAGGATATGGATGTGTGTTGATGCAACATCAAAAGGTTATAGCTTACGCTTCTAGACAACTTAATAATCATGAAGAAAACTATTCAACCCATGATTTAGAGTTAGGAGCCATAAGTTTTGCCCTTAAGATTTGGAGACACTATTTATATGGAAATAAATTTGTGGTCTTCACTGATCATAAGAGTTTAAGGTACATTTTTTGGGCAAAAAGAGCTAAATATGAGACAATGACGCTGGATGGAATTTCTTAGTGATTATGATTGCAATATCCAGTATCATGCAGGAAAGGCGAATATAGTAGCTGATGCTTTAAGTCGAAAGTATCATGAAAAGCCGAAACGAGTACGTTCTCTTAAATTAAATATGCAGATAGATTTAAATGAACAAATTAAAGCTGTACAAGAATCAGTAATCAAGGACGATACTGAAAAACTAAAAGGAATGCTTAAGGAACTAGAACAAGGAACAGATGGAATTTGGAGATTTCATAAGAAAAGAATGTGGATACCTAAACTAGGAAACCTACGCCACCGAATATTAGACGAAGCCCATAAGTCTAAGTATACAATGCATCCTGGAAGTGATAAGATGTATCAAGATTTAAGAAATAATTTTTGGTGGATAGGAATGAAAAAGGATATAGCAGCTTATGTTGCCAAGTGTCTAACCTGTTCACAGGTTAAAGCTGAGCATCAGAAACCCTCAGGTTTACTATAGCCATTGGAAATGGCTGTATGGAAATGGGAATTGATAACAATGGTCGTTGTTACCAAATTACCTAAGACCCGAAAAGGTAATGATACAATCTGGGTGATAGTAGATAGGTTAACTAAATCTGCTCATTTCCTACCAATGAAGGAAACATTCGGTATGGAACAGTTAGCCAAATTATATGTTAATGAAATAGTTTCATTACATAGTATTTCTTTATCAATTGTTTCTGATAGAGATAGCCGTTTTACTTCTCATTTTCGGACAAGTTTCCAAAAAGCAATGGGAACCAAGCTAAACCTAAGCACTGCTTATCATCCACAAACGGACGGACAAAGCGAGAGGACAATTCAGACAATGAAAGATATGCTTAGAGCTTGTGTAATTGATTTTGGAGGAAATTGGGACGATCATCTACCATTAATAGAATTTTCTTATAATAACAGCTATCATACCAGTATTCATGTCGCACCTTTCGAAGCATTTTATGGATGAAAGTGTCGAAATCTAGTCTGTTGGGCAGAGATTAGAGAAAAGCAATTGTCTGGACCTAAAATCGTACAAGAAACTACGGACAAGATTATTCAAGTCAAAGAACGACTGAAAGCAGCACGCGATCGACAAAAGAGTTATGCTGATAACAGGCGAAAGCCATTAGAATTTTAGGTAGGAGACAAGGTGTTGTTAAAAGTTTCTCCTTGGAAAGGAGTGGTAAGATTCATCAAGAGGGGAAAGCTAAGCCCCAGGTATGTTGGACCTTTTAAGATTATTAGAAGAATAGGACCAGTGGCTTATCAGCTACAACTGCCAGAGGAGATGGTAGGAATACATGATGTATTTCATGTATGTAATCTCAAAAAGTGGTTAGCCGATGAATCATTAGTTGTGCCTCTTAAAGATATAGAGGTAAACGAGAAGCTTAAGTTCGTAGAGAAGCCTCTACAGATTGAAGACAGGAAAATCAAGAATCTCAAGCACAAGAGATTAGTTATGGTCAAAGTGAAATGGGAAAATCAAGAATCTCAAGCACATGGGAGCTTAAATCAGAAATGCAGAGGAAATATCCACACCTGTTCCAGTAGATCTCGAGGATGAGTTCTAAAACAAGGTGGGGAGGATATAACAACCCTCCTAAAATATTTCTGACACTTCCAAAACATTTAGAACGTTCCTATACGTTCTAAAATACACCCCGTATACGTATAAAGGCCCTATATACTTTTAATTTAATAAAAATAAAATAAAAACAAAATTCAGTAGTCTTTGGCGGGCCGCGAAGACATTGTCTTCGTCTTACGCGGGTCGCGACAGCTCTAGATCAGGGTGACACCCTAAGATGCCACGTGTCGTGACGCATGTGGAAGCTAGGGTCGACTCAGCCAAGCTAGGGCCTACCCTAGTGGGTCTCGCGGGCCGCGAAGTCATAGCTTTCGGCTTACACGGGGCGCGACAAAGTGTCGATCAGACACTATAAATAAGGGGCATCGGCCTTCAGTTGCAATCCGCTCACAATTCAGTTCTCTCTCAAAATTCTAAAATAGTATAAATAATACCGGGCATTATACCCCCTAATTAGCGAAGCTCTGCCTCGTTGTAAGTATTTTAACCCCCGGTTACATATTAGATACGCTGCCCGATTGATCTAGTGCTCCGTAACGGCTGTCGTGGTTCTGCCCGACGTAGTCGTTGGAGTTACTGTCTCGGGGAGGGTATAACTAATGTAAATTGGGCTATTATACTAACGCATATGCATTGTTTAATTTATTAGATTATAACCAGGAAATCACAGGAAAAATACCTAAAGTAACAATGTGAGTAATCTCCTTTTTGTAAACCTTTTTTCCAAACTATTTTTACAAAACCTTAATTGTTTTAAGATATATTTAGCAGTGATTGAGTCTTTGTAATTCTTCAATTACTGCCGGTATGTTGGGTTTTCGTATACAAAATGTGGAACACGTTACTATTGGACAACGAGATAGCCAAGGAGTAATATGACCCACCAGTCAGGATTGACAGTATTGAATGAGTAATTGTGTAGATGTAAACATTGTAATCGCTCTCAATACTGTAAAACGATAAAACCTGTTTTGATTAAATTGGGATTCACTCACCAGTATTTCCCACTGACAAATGTTTTTAAACGCGTTTCAGGTAACAAAATGTGAAAGCCAAATAGAAGCCAGCTGGACAGCACTGAAGGCTTGGAAAATGTGGCAATAAAGTTACCTAAATAAAGAAGATGTTTTATTTAAATAAAATAGGGTTTATCCCTATAAACAAGTTTGTAATATAAAATTGGGTTTTACCCATGTGTTTATTATTATAAAAATGTGGTATTTTAATCTGATAAAATATTTCCTAACTACGGTCCTGATATAAATTCCGCTGCCAAAATGATTAAACCACTGATACCACTAAATCTGAGCTCGCGGCCGCCCGTTCTCGGGAGACAGGGATCGGGGGTTGCGACATGGCCCATCAAGAAGACAAGCACACAAGGATTGACCGATTAAGACATGTAGTTTTTCAGAAGAAATAGAAGTGACATGTATTTTAGATAACATATGGGATGGGTAATTGAAATGGTTTAGGTATGTGAAGAGGAGACAGATGGTGACACCAATAAGAACATGGGATACGATGATAGACACAAAATGACATGGGATTTACGAATTAGTAAAATATACTAGACTTACACCTTTTTAAGACATGATCGAAGATTGAAATTGTTAAAACCTTCATATTTAGGTTATGAATTTTTAAGACAATATATTAACAACGCCTTGTATTTTTACAATAACAAAACTTGTTGAGTATTTATAGGGTAATTATTAGTTAGTATATAACATATCTGCGGATTTCAGGTTTGCCCATTAGCTTACTAAAGATTATCGTTCAGTATACTTGTCCACAAGCGGGTATCTATTATGTAACTCTTAAATATCATAATAAAGTTAAAGTGTCAAACAATAAAATATATGAGTGTACGTGGTAAAATATATATTAAATGATGGTTGATTATGTTCAAGATATAAAGTAAAGCTAAAAAACGAAGGTACGTTCTTTACAACTTGTATGAAATGGGTGTATAAATTACAATACACTACATAAATATAGTTGAACACAAGGTGGCCGACAAGTTTTAAAAAGTATTTTCATTCTTGTGTCATTTTCATCTTTTCAAGTTTCAACTTTTATGATTCATGTTTATCGGTTTATCACCTTCAATTTAAATACCAAAATAAAATTCCAGAAAAATATAATCTAGCATTATCCTCATCTTGAATTATGGCCATTTGGAATTCACTACCGTCTACCGATTACCCTCCACTCCAAAACTTTTAGAAGATAATATGATATGACAAGGCATTTTTTGATTTTCTTTTTATGAAGCATTTAACAGATGCTATACAGTTGACTTGACTGACTCACTGACAGTCCAAATGTTTTTCTCTCTATATATATATATATATGTATGATTTATGTAATACATACATACATGTTACTATTTTAGTTCCATAATCATTGACTTGCATGGACCCATGGAAGAAATAATGCCACCATGATCGCATCCAATGGAGTAATAATAATGTGTAAGGTGATCATAGATACATAGGTAGTTATATCTATGCAAACTCGTGTCGGTCTAGACTAAAGAGGACTTGATCTTCATACACAAGATGCCATTTTGTGATATAATCTCTAAGAAACAGAAACACATGCCTTTGTCGGATGATTTGTCGACAACTTGACTCAAATGAACGTTAACAACTTGAACGGCCTGAATGTTCATGTGGATTCACATCTATTATCAATGTCATGATTTTTTTATCTTTATACCATTGGGAGTTTTTAATCAATCTGAACGGGCTTTTACAACTTGAATCGGGTCATGATTGTAATGTATTAGACTTGAAGCGTAGATAAAGGGTTTTCGGTATTATTTGATTCAACTTTAATAGTTTTTGTTTTGTAAATTTGTTTACGTTTTGTAAATTTGTTTACGGTCCGTAAAACTGTATGGGATTATCGTTTGTACATGTTTAACTATTTATTAACTGCTATTTTAACACATTAAGTTGCCCAATAGTTGATTGTATTCAACGTGTCTATACATAAAAAAAAAACTTGTCATTGTCCTTAGCGTATAAACATAAAAAAGTAGACTAAATTATGGATTATAAGATTTTTAGCCAAGTCCTTTTATAGAGGAGGAAGCATGATTACTAGTTTAACCAAATGTCTTCTATCATTTTTCATATTAAAACTGTCGCGACACGTAACCCCAGTACCCAATTAGGGTGGTGTTAGACGCCCCTGATTATAAGACTGAGTCAAGGCCCTAAAAAAGTAGTAAAAAATATTTCACCTGGCCAAATAAAAATAAATTAACGTATAGTAATATAAATAAGCTCAATTAATACAAATTAAAATGTAAATGATAATGTTAGTTGTTTTCTTTTAATGATAGTTTGTATATTAACTTAATTAACCTTTCATAATACAGATGACAATTGCAATAATTTTGGATTCCAATAAACTAACGAAAGTGATTCTTTTTATTACTAAGAAACTGAACTTACAAATTATCAATTTTGCTTATCAGTTTAACCAGATGATTGGTAGATAGATATTTGGAACATAGAAGAATTTATAGAAGTTAAAGTCAGCATCTAATGTTCACACTGAAGTCTCAACGGTGTCTAAAGTTAAGGATGTGGTCATAGAACGCATCTAAAGTTAATGCTAATCAAAGTTAACACTACGATTAAGGATGAAGGTGCGGTGCCTTTGTGGCTTTCCAGTAGTGTACAACTACGTATAGTATAGTGTGCATAGGGTTGCAAATGAACCAAATGTTCAACGAACAGTTCGTGAACCATTTGGCGGGAAGTCCTTTTACGTTCGTTTGTTTAGTAAACGAACAAACACGAACAAGAAATTTTGTTTGATTAGTTAAATGAATGAACAGTAATAAATGCCTTGTTCATTCAGTTGTGTTCGTGAACGTTCGGTAAAGGTGTTCCTAAACGTTTGTTCATTTACGTTTGCAAGTCCAAAATCCGTGGATCTTCAATTTTGTTTGAGAGAACTATATCAAAAGAGGCTAACCTAATTATCAATAAAAAAGCATCCTTATATACTAACTAGGTAGACCACGCCATACATGGGTTCCCTATGGGCCGGTTGGCCACATAGCTTGTACATGGCCCAAGCATAATACAAACTAATCCAATAAAACCCAAATCGTAACCCATAGCCAACCAATTGTATTTAATACATCAGTCTCATATATTTCGACCGTACAATCTTCCCCTAGACTGATGCAATAAAATAGTCTTCATAATGTGAATGCAACAACTTCTTCATCAAAGTCTATGGTTGTTGCTATAGGGTTGGTGTTGTTGAGTTTCTTTACCTTTGAACTCTCAGCATTGGGTCTCTTCTTCTCTTAGAGTTAGCTCTATATTAGTATCACGATTAGCATTTGCTTGAATATCTTGCTGGAAAAAATGTGAGAGAAAGGTTCTCGGCAGCTCTTTTCTTTTTCATTCTTTCTCTTTCAAGTAGGCTCATAGGTACTTCCTCATATGTACTTTAACTATTGTTAAATGATGATTCAGGTTCTTCTGACTTAGGTACAATTTGTCGTCATGGTGCTTCATGCTTGTACGAAAACTGACAATATTTCATTCTTCATCAACCCGTGCTTCTTGATTTGAATTAAATTGTGCAAATTCTTAAAATTTTACATGCAAACACTTATATGAAACACAGGAACCAGTATTCACATGACTACCTAGTGCGTCCAAGTACTTGTACTCAAATTTTTAAAATTTAATTTTTTTACAACCTTTAATGATCAGTTTAAACTTCAAAAATGATCATTTTTTTTATATGAAACAAAAAAAAAAAACAAACAAAAACTTAAAATAAAATTAAACATAACTACTACAATACAAATTTACATTTGCTATGGGATCAAATCATTGTGGAGTGAACCTGTAACACCTCGAAAATTTCGGGTTCAATAATAAGACGACACGTGTCATGTCAGACAAAACGCGTTGTAAACCCGGATTTAATAAAGATGATTCGGCAGGATTTAAAGTGACGTCATGTTAAACTGTTACCTCTGAACGACCTTAATTATAAATCCCAAGACCCGATTAAATGTTGTACACATCTTTTATACCCTCAATTCAGAAATTGGGTATACAATAATTGATCTGGAAAAGCATGATTTGATCCCAAGAAGAAAAAGAATGATAAATCGTTGTTTTCGGGTCTTGTAAGTTCATTCAATTGCAACAAAGGTTCATGGTAGGGTAATATACAGGAGTAGACACTTATTAGAGGCCCCTCCATGTAAAAGAATGGCTAAAAAAATCGTGCAAGTGGATTATTGGTTCAAAACACCAACAATCAGCAACGAAATCTGCCTCTGAGAAGAGGTAGCGCACCGCTACATGTGTAGCGTGACGGTGCGCTACCATGTCAAGTCAACCGGCCCTTTATAGCGGGCTAGCGCACCGCTACATGTGTAGCGTAACGGTGCGCTAGAGGTGCCCAGCGACCAGAAACAGGCTGTTGCCTGTTGTGCGCGAATGTGACCCTCTAATCCGGTTTTTCTTACATGTGAAGGACCCTTAGACTCCCCTAGACACTAGAGACATGTGTTTGTCATTTGTGGCTGATCATAAACCCTTGTGTCAATACATTGTGGTGTGTAAACCCATTATATAAAGACCCATTCATTCACAAACATTCTTGCACATTCATTTAATCACCTCTGGAGCTTTCAAAGCTGATACAAAGCATCCCTAATCATCATTATACTCTTGTAAGTCCACTAGTCCTTTCTTAATTATGTTTAGATTAGTTTTTAGCTTAAAAGTCAACTTATCATACTTAACGTTTGACTTCCAGTTTAATTAAAGTAGACTCAGTCGTAACCCGAAATAAAAGTACCGTTAGGTTGGTAATTATATGGGTAATAAGACCCTAAAAGGGTTCCCCTTGATTCCAGACCTAACTAGGTCGTTTGTCGGGTCAAACGTTGACCGAAAAAGTCAACAGAATTGCAAATTATGATTTAATGCACGATTACTGATCCGCGAGGCGTGTAACCTGTTGTAACCTTAATATAACTTGGTAATAAGTATAAAAACTTGTCTACGCTTGCCCGACTCGACAAATTTCTGTTTAAACCCGGTTCGGAACCGAAAGGCGCAAAACCTTGACTTTTGCTTTGACTTCGGTTCTGACCCGTTTTAGTTTGATTCGAAGATGCCTTAGTGCTTCATTAGAGTAGGGTTGCATGTTAGTATAAGTCTCTGTACTTGTTTCGTTGATTATCCGATGCATGCACACGTTTCCGTTAATCGCTTAAATTGGACCGTAATGCCCTTATGACCTTACAACGAGAATTTTGAAAATGTGGAAGTACAATAATCTTAATTACTGATTATTAAACATGTACGTAAATTTTCACGTCAATCGGAGGTCTAGATTAGGAGATATGCGCATTAGCGTAAATAATAAGCTTTTTATTAATTAAACGGCGCGATTAGCGCATAGCCTATCTAAACCCGATTTTCGGTACCAAAACTTTTACCCACTGATGTTAAATAATATTTTGGGATTTTTGAAGATTTTTAATTATTTTTAAACTGATCTTAAGCTAGGCTTATCGCATTGATTCGGTTAATACCGAATATGCCCTTTTAAGCCATAAAACGAATTTTACGAATCCGTTTGATACCAATCCAATTGCCACTGATTTAAAATAATAAATAGAGTGTTATGAGCCTGTTTTGCTGATCAGAAAACTCAGAATGGTGTTTTAAACCGTACGTCGCTTAAAACGGCTTCATACGCGTATTAAACGCATAATTTGGGTTTAAAACCATTTTGGGAAATGAGACTCTTCACCAACTGTTGTGGTCTGTTAAAATTAATAATTTCGCTGATTAAATCAGACCCATATCTCAGAAGTATTATAAATCTCCTTTATAACCCTTAAAATGACCAAAATACCCCTACGGGGCGTATTTAGGGATTAAACTCGTTATGGGCATTATGGAAGACATCATAATAATATCACAACATATTTAAAGCGTATTAACTTAGGAAACCTGTTCGCGACCCTTTCGGTTACCCGTTATGCATTATACGCGTTCGGTTCGGTTTATGTAACTAGTTTGCATAAACTAGCCGAAACGGGTCAAACGATATCATTTTTATCTTAAAATCCAGAATGTGAATAGTAAACCCATATTAAACAAGTCCTCAACTTGTCGGGTCTAAATCACATTCTATCCGGTCTTCGCTTAATCGTGCGTACGAACCGTATCGTAAAACTGACCGGTCTAAGCTTAAGCTTAACTAAAGACCCGTTAGTATTCTAATAGGTTATATTTAACCTTCGTTCCAGATTAGGAGAACCAGTAAAAGCTATCTGCAGTTTATTCAATTAAGGATTTATACTTGCAAAGGTAAATACTTTTAACTTATTTTCCCTATACGGGCTTGGGTTACGGTACATAGCGTACCGCTTGATCGAGCATCAAATCTTCCACGCTTAGTGGTTAATTGAATAATTTGATCGGCTCGTTTTAAACAGATGTGTTTACTTTACAGCCTTTGGGGGGTTAATGACCATGTCCCGGATATCCTCGGCATTATCTTACGAGATTGCCACGACCTGAGCACGGGGTGTAGGCGTACTCCCGTGTATAACTCACTTACAGTGGTGTGTCTATTGATCTTTAACCCGGATACATTCCGGGCTACTGAACGCATAAGTAACACGTAATTCGTTCACAAGATTATTATATTATCAAAATAATTCTCCCAAGTTAAATAAAATGTTTATGCCATGTGCATCCAAACCAATTTTCAATCATTTTACAAAATGAGTCAGTTGAATGTATTTACCAGTGTAAACTGACGTATTTTCCCAAAAAGATTAAATGCAGGTACTAGGCGAAATAGGCTGGGAGTCTCCTAAGCATCACTAGAAGTCTCGCAAACTTAAGATGCCGAAGTCTGTTGAACCATAGACAATATTTTTATTATTCAATCCTACTGTGGATAAACACCGGATAATTGTGACTTTGTTTACAATAAATAAATTCGGTTGTATCTTATTTAAATTTGCTTCCGCTGTGCATTATTATATTGTGTTGTTTGACTATTACGTTGCCAACCACGTCACGATACTCCCCCACCGGGCCCACCGGTGACACGTGGAAATCGGGGTGTGACAGAACCGAAGAACACTATTCAGCACAGATTTACTCAGACTGGTCTATATGATTGCCAATATATTTGTCCATTTAAACTCTTGCTTTAAACCTTTCTTATATAATCATCTGTGAACTTTTAACATCTTTTGTGCATTCTATCATGCAAGTAGCATTAAAATGAACGACCATACAAGTATCTTGTCTAATTAAGTTATATATGTATCAAAATACTACAAATATATAGAGGTCGGTTATTGTACAAAATACCTTAACGTATGCTGCGTACGCGATTCAGTACCAACATGCGAAATTTGGTTTATAACATGCGACTTTCATTTTTTTACATGCGATTTCACTTTTCTGTGTACATGCTATTTTGAGTTTTTTTAACATACGATTTCCCCTTTTTACGTACATGTGATTTTCAGTTTTTTTTAAACATGCGATTTTTTTTTGTAACATAACCTGCGATTTTGCCATCGCGTACACAGCGTACGTTAAGGCATATTGTACGATACACTTTTTCCAAATATATAAACTACATATATCATTAAAAAATGACCATACAAGTATCTTATCTAATTAAGTTATATAAGTATCAAAATACTACAAATATATAAACTACATAGTCCAAGTAGCAAGTGCATGTCATCATTCGTCTCCCTTGTCCATATTATCTTCATTGTCTTTGTTTGTTCTCTTTTTTCGAATCAAACCATTGTGAGAGTCGATCCATAAATTTGATTTCTTGAAATATATGGTCAAGTTGAACCTACAATATAAGGTATACATTATAAGTTCAAACAAAATTACATATTATCAATACGAACACATCCAACTACGAATATTTACCAAATGCCCAAAATACCCGGACCAACTTTGATACACTTACCACATCCAACTTTTAGTGTTTTAACATTTTGACCCGTTCAAACACAAATGCCTAATGCAAATATTTAAAACAAACTAAATCTACTAAACTAACATCTACCAAAATAACATAAGGTAGTGATGGTGTTAGGTGGAACGTATGTGCAAACTTATATTTAACCTTACTTATCGCACACTATCTTAAATGCCATATAAGTTCTAATAGTCGGCTTAAATTCATGTATTTGATATCTATAGCATCATGTTAATACTATCTGGTTGTGAGTGCATTATTGTATGTGAAAACAATGAATAAACGATTGTTTACATGATTATATACTTTTGGGTGAGGTTTGATCCTAGATTATAAATATATTGGATGGAACAACTATGTTGATTGAGTACATTATTGTTCTCTCTATTACGAAAACGCCATTTTTACAATGGATTACACAATTTTGTGCTTTGTTTTCACGCAATCATGTCTTTCTGTTGGTTACACATATCCTTCCAACTTTAGAAAAATCTTGACTTCTTCATGGCGAATCAAATGACTATGTAGCACACATTGCCATTCATGTGTCACATGACTATATTGAATTTCTTTTTGCCGAAACAATTTTAAAGCTTTTTTTTTTAAATAACATTTTTCTCATTAATCACAAAATGCACTTTACATCAATATCGCAGGTAAGCGAGCAACAAGCTGCGCCGCTACCCCTTTCTGGATAGCAAACCCTAGCCTATTAAAGACAAACATCTGCCCCCTGTTGATGAGCCACTGCTGTGGACAACCTGTTGGACCCTAGTCAGCAAACGGATAACTTCTGGAGCCAGGGATCCAAAGGTGTCGAAGGCGAAGGGGACAAATGCATGTTGGTTATCAGCACATGCTTTAGCGTGTTTGTCCACCTTTTTAGATTTTGCTTTCTTTACCGCTTGTCCTGCTACAAACCCATTTTCCCTTAACCCAGCTAAGGGAGAGACTCCTGTGAGATCTACACAAGCATGTTTCCCTCCCGCCCAGCCAAAGACGAGCAGGTCCGCTGGTCTCAATGTAGATCTCCCTTCCATGGGGTCTGTAAGGAAATTCACAGGGGCCTCCTTCTTGGCAGAAATCCCTGCTCTCCTCAAGATGTCCCCCAAAACATCCCTCACCCAATCATGCCGGTATTTGAAACCAGGGAGCTCCTTGCAATGAACAGCATGTTCCCCGTATTTATCCATGCAGGCTTTACGGCAGATTGGGCAGGTTTCATCTTCTGGATACATAGGGATCATCAACCGGTATTTGAGGATAGCCCTGTACTCAACAGCCGACATGCATTGCCCCAGCCCCTCGATCGGGATAACAGTCAAAAAGTCTTGCGCATGGGGGCCTTTCAAGCACTCAATCACCGCCTTCTGGCGGGGAGACAGATCAAGTGTTTCTCCCAGATTCTGAGCGATTTTCTCAAATAGAGCATTCGCCAAAGTTTTTTGTGGCTTTGGGGGGGCGGTGTCCATATTAGAGAAACCGCCAATGTCAAAGTCTGGAAGAGAGACACTTAAATACTCGAGGGCCTGTTGGTAGTCTACATCAAGCTTATCAACCCCACTGTTCTGAAGGATGTGGTCTTGCAATACACACGACTGAGCTCTAGACGCCACAAAAGCATAAACTCCAACATCCCGAGCTGAGAGGAGGCCCAAACCACCCAGGCGCATCGGCAAAGATGCCAAACGCCACTGGAGTTCACCAAAGTAGGCCCCCCCCCACAAACAACAATGTCTTCAATAGCCTTTCGGAGACCATCGTCAAAACAGGATACCGCATTTGCCATCAAGTGAGGTTGGCAGGTCCGCAGCCCAAACAGTAACTTAGCTACCCCCATGCATGACCTTAAAAGAAGAAGCTCGCACTGGGGGTCCTGTAAGCAGGGCAAGAGTTTCATAAGGTCAACCGCTGTCGATGCCCGCCGCCCTGCTAATTCCCCAATAAAAGCAGAGTCTCGGCTAACCGCCCCCCCCAAGGAGCTTAACCCCCCTCACAGGTCTACCTATCCCTCTCGGGAAAAGGCCGTCCTACACCTTGAGACCGTCACAAGATGGCCAGTACACTTCCGTTTTCTTAATATTGAGATGGAGCCCTATGGATGGTCCCTCCGTGTTGATGATGTCCAAGGCTTTAGCAACTTCCATTGCATTACCTATGATCGTACCATCATCCAAATACCAAGCATGAAAGGGGAGGTTACAGTGCTCCTGTACACGGAGAATAAGGGGATGTAAGGCTAGGGCAAAGAGGAGGGGCCCCAAGGGATCTCCCTGTTGCACTCCAGTGGTGGCCCCGATACACTCGCTGCCAACATAAAACCGAGCGGGTTGGGCGTACAGGAACTGGACCCACCGATAGATAGATGGGCAACGTTGGTGGACCTGCTGGAGGAACGCTGAACGGTCAACCATGTTGAAAGCATTGGTGAAGTCTACCGTAAGTAAGGCCATGGACCCATCTTCATGAAAGGAGTTAAGGAACCTGTTCGCACTATGAAGCACCGCCTCTGCCCCATTTGGAGTACCAACCCCAAATTGAAAATCCCCCAAATACTGGGCCATGTCCTTCCCAACCTTCTTCATAGCCACCTTAGAGACCAACCTACGCCAGATGCCACCCACTGCGATAGGCCTAATACCATTACCAGGTTTCAATAAGGGGGTGAGGGGGGCTGAGGCCACAAACTCTGCCAACTCTTTAGGGCAAAGCCCTTCAAGCCATAGGTTGACGACTCCAGTAATAGCTGTGAGCAAACCCGAGGAACTTACCGACCCCACGCAACCAATAGCGTCCAACAAGTGTTGGGCCCGCATCCCATCTCTGCCACAAGATGTCCCTCTAGGGAAGGATTGGATACATTTAAGCACGCAATCCTCTGCTGTAATAATAGTGGGTTGGACAATGGGGTTGGAAGGCAGTGATGGGGGTGGCATCACCGGGTGTTTATCAATAAGAGCTTTCATGGTTGATTCTCCAAAGGGGGCAACCCCACTAGAAGATAAAACTTTGACCGCCGCCGTAAAATGCCCATCCCTGACCTTCCGCAGGCATTGCTTGATATTGGGATCCTTTTTATTGTCTTCGCCCTTTCCGGAAACTCTCCTAGGCACCTCAGAGTCCCCCTCACAGCTCAAGAGAGAAGAGACCAGATCTGGAAAACCAGACCCATCTTTCCACAATGCAAGCGCCTGCAAGATGCTGCTGCACTGCAGGGATTTTCTATTTCCTGATCTCCGCTCTTGCCTGGAAGAAGGCCTGACAACCCTCAGTGTACAACCCGGCAACAAAAGCAACTGAACCCAATTTTCAACCGAGTCTGGAGACGCCACCACTTTACGTAAGGCACCCATTAAAACCTGAGCGAACGCCATTCGACAACTTGGGGGGATGCATTTGACGGTTTGAAAACGGAGTGAAAAAACACGCTCGAGAAGGGCAACATCGGTTACCACCCCTTCCGGGGAGAGTGTTTGAGGGTTGGCAACCACTTGGCATGGCTTCCTAATCCCAACAATGAAATCGTCCACGTCTCCCGAGATTTGAGTAAAAGACACCATCTCATCACCGTGTTTGCACCCCCTACTAAGGGCATGCAAAACCATGCACTCCCCACATAACCATTTGTTTCCTGCCCTTAGGACTTCCCCCACATCCAGAAAAAGGTCCAAATCCTTAGCGATAGCCTCCTTCACATAGGTCTTCCTGTTTTCAGTCTTAAGGTGGGTGCTTTGTATGTGTTCAAGAAGGCGAAAAAACCCACTAGACCCCAGTGTACCATCCTTGCATTCGTGGAAATGCTTTAGGGGGCAAGCTCTTAACCTACTATCACATGCTGATGCCAGCCCAGCAGCCTTGGCGTTTCTATCTCTACGCGCGTGGGCCATGCACAAAATCAAACGCAAACAGAAAAGTAACACAATAAACCGCTAACTCAAGGGGGGTTAGTGGTAAAAGAAAGAGAAACAGAGGGAGCAAAAGAAACAACCCTCTATACGCCGGGGGAGGGTAGCAACCTCAAATTGCCCACCCTCAAGAGCACCCCTGCACAAACGTGTCACCCCATAACCAAATCAAAAAGGTATAATCTCTGCACAAACGTGGCACAACCTCTTCCGAATTCGCGCGGTCTAGAGGATTTCAAACGAAGTGGTGGATTTCAAATGAAGTGGTGGATTTCAAACAGAGGGAGCAAACGAAGTGGTTGATTTCAAACAAATTGGGGGATTTCAAACGAAGTGGTGGAATGAAATTATTAAGTAATGATTACTTAATGATTATTATTATATTATTAATAAATATTAATAAACCTTAAAACGACAAAATGAAATGTCGTTTCGTCTGTCTTCTACGTTAACCCAACCCCAAACCCTAAAATGAAATCCGCCGCCGCCAAAAACAATGAACGATGACACGATGGGTGACGATGTTACGCGGCGTAGGATAATGGAAGACGATGATTGCCGGCGAACAGTTATCGGAGAAGAAACAATAGCCGGAGTTGCAGGTTGCTGAACGGAGAACAATGAGTGACCGGAGATGACGACGGAAGGTGATTACGGAGTGTATGGTGGTCGACGTTGGTGATGAAGATGAGTTGCAGGTGGGAGGTGGTTGTCGGAGTTTCAGATACGTTGGAAATGTTATTAATGGTGACCGGAGATGAAGGTGTCGATTCGGAGAAGATGACGAAGTCGGATGATTCCGGATTAGATGATACGATTCCGGATTGATAAGATAAATGATAAATTATGATTGAAGACGTCACGGATTGATAAGATACGATTCCGGATTGATTCCGGATTGATAAGATACGATTCCGGATTGAAAATAAATCAGTTGACACGTAATTTTAGTAAACTAGGTTGTACAACCCGCGCGCGTTGCGGCGCGGTAAACCGTGATATGGTAACGACAGTTGACCAATAGCGACATTCATATTAAAGTCGTGATATAGTAGTGCTAGGGGTGTGAATTTCTGACACGACACGAACCTAACACGAAATTCGCGGGTTTAGGTTTAGTCTAAACGGATTCGGGTCATTTTCAGGTTGAACGGGTCGGGTTCGGGTCAACCCGGTCGGGTTAACGGGTTGACCCGTTTAACCCGTTTATATTATATTATATTTTTTATAATATGTTTTATGTTATAAATCAAATTGGGTGTGTATTTTATGCATAATTATTTTAATTTTAACATATTAATTTGCGAAAAAAAGTTTAAAAATTCAAAATTCGGGTTGAACGTATCAGGTTCGGGTCAACCCGTTAATATTCAGGTCGTGTTCGGTTAATATGTATGACAAGATTTTCGGGTTCGGGTTGGTCTAAAATTTTCGGGTTCGGGTCGAGTTGAACCCGCCAACCAGCGAACTGTTTAGCACCCTAAGTAGCGCGGTGAACTGTGATATGGTAACGGCAGTTGACTGACGACATTCTTATTAAAGTCGTGATATAGTATCGGCACCCGTATTATAAACGTGAATACTTTTATAAAGTGATATAAAACAATGGGTAATTACATACCATCTCTGGAAACTTGTTTGTTATTATTATTATTATTATTATTATTATTATTATTATTATTATTATTACTTTGTATGATATATTCAGTCATTCGCAGTGTCTCATGTTTATAGGTGATTATCCCCTATAGAAAGTTAATTGGAAAGTAAATAACAGCTTCATGTGGTTTGTGGTTTACCTTTTTGGTAAAAGTCCAAAACTTTATTTTTGTCACCTGTATGCAAAACGAATGCTACTATGTGTTTCCAGGTTGACTTTGTAACAAAAGTCAATTTTTTCTATTTTTTTGCCCAGGCAAAGAAGAATTTCATTATATGGAAAAAAAAACATACAAACTCTTATCCTAGCCAGCAGCTAAGACAGAGGATACACCCCAACATAAAGAACCAAAAGGAGCAGACACACAAGCATAGTACATACAACAAAGAAAACGACTAAAACTACTGTTCCAGCTTTCCAAAGACAGACCCGCACGTTTGTTTCGTCTCTCCATCCACTCGTGTCTCTACCTTTATTTCCTCTAGAACCTTTTTAATCTGCTGTGACTATCCTCTAAATACCTTTTCATTACGCAGTGGCCACAACTTCCAAATTGTCACCGAGAAGACTTCATAAATGATACGTTTCTCCTTGCTGGCTTATTCACTTGAAGAGCATGATCGAGCATCATTTTTACCGAATCAAAACTGAATGGCACCAGAGCTTTAATCCAAACACACACCCAACACCAAACCGCTTACGCTGTAATAGATTCGGAAAATTGCAGTGTTTATTTGAATCAGACTCACAAACAACCTGACCCGATCCTTAAATTGCAGCATTTTATTATAATCAAAGTCACAACTTTCAATGATTAACAATACAACAAACGATAATCCCGTTCAAAGTGCTAAGGATTTTGCAATCTCTACATGATTAAGCAAAATGTTAATGAGTAAAACCGGAAAACAACGCACCTCGATATAATACTGCATGATCTCGGTGATTGGCTTGAACCAAGAACGTGCAATTTTGATAGAACCTGTTGATAAAAAAAATGAAAGCAGATTCAAGTTTGTAAGTGATGTTGTGATAGTAAGGTTACCTTTATAGTGCGATCAGTGCGTGCCTCGTATACTTTGACCTTGTCCATTATATTGTAATTGTATACCCGGATAAACATATCATCCGCCCCAGCAACAACCCACTGGTTTCGTGCTAGGATCTGACTATGAAGACGCTGTGCCATCATCAAAGACAAAATTCCGTGTTCCCGTCAAGCAAAAACCACGCATTATATATTAATAACACATAAGAAAAAATAAACTCTGATAACAGACCTGGTAACTCTGTAACCTCAAACGATTTTACCATAACCTGTAGCAAATAATTAAAAGTCATATGGTCAATCACTGAATGGTCGAGTTTTCCGAGCGTCTGAGACGGCGCATCACAAAACCTCGACGTGTTCAGATCCATTCATATTCAACCAGATCTGATTGAGGAGCTGCTCAAATATGACTAATGGACCGAGTGACTTTTCCATAAACATTTTTTTTTCTTTTCAACATTTTTCCCAGTCATCCAGACCCTATTTCAGGGACCAAAAGGACCAAAGTCTAAACCACCATCGCTAACTCAAATTGTAAGCTCAAAGCCAACAATGAAGTGAACAGATTCATGAAGGCTCAGAGAATGCAAAAGGACCAAGCCACCATGGCTGCAATAGGGGTTGCAGGTGCTAACCTGCCATCCTCCATAGCTGCGACACCATGGTGATGTATCGATTTTATTTTGATAACTCATCACAGCCTCCAACCACAAAATACAAACACTGTTCATTTGTTTGAACTATTAATATATATATATATATACATATTATATATATATATATATAAATATAAATATATTAAAGAAGACAATATAGGTATGACCCAAAACGAATGATTTAGGGCTTATCATCAAAAACCCTATAGGCCGTTTGTCAACACCATCGTCGGACCATACTTCAGATTTAGCGTTAAGCATCGCAAACCTGAAAGGCTCTCCGAATTGTCATTATCAGAGCATTTTCCACAACCAAAGCCAACAATTTAACATTTACAATCGCACACCCCGAAGGCCCTCTGTCGACTGTTCAGCTCAACAGAGAACCCGCGAGCGTTACGGGACGCTAAACTGGGTAGGTATATGTAAAATGAAAACATCACACACCATTTTCATTACTACTATCAACAGCACAACCACCAATATCACAGCCGAAACAACAGCGAGAAACAACATGACCAACACGACTAACACAATCGTATAATCAATCTTATAGAGCAAAACAAATAAAAACGAAATTACCAACACAAATTGACTCGGATCCGAAAAGATCATCATCGTCGTTGAACGTGTGCTCAGTGGCGCTATGGTTGCAACCGGAGTTGCCATACCAGGTAGCAAGCCATCATCATCGTCAGGTAGGTGAAAGGCTGAAACCTCGCAAGAACCCCGGCCAAGACGGCCTGCATCCGCCAGTAGTGACACTTCGGCTTTTGCACGTCAAAGAACAACAATTATCATGACAACTTCCGTCTCCTCTGACCCATCAACAATGGGTAATAGAACCTAGAAAACGTTATATCAGTAACAACATCAAGATGTTGCACATGGCATTTTCAAATCTCTGTAATATTTTATACAACCAAACCTTGTCAAATATCTTCCATTGACTAAAAAAGCATGTATATATAATCAGAAATGGATTCTAACACCTATACATAGCAGATTGAACATAAACCCTAACCAATCTCTTCCATAAAAACAACAAAACCCGTCTCAACTATCTTCAATCGAAAAATATGTAGATTAAAGTAATCAAAACGAATTCCAATCGTATAATATATAATCAGTACTTACCTTGAATCAGAAATTGAAGTCCTAGAAACCTTGAATCACAAATCAAATCGAACTGAAGCCCTAGAAACCTTGATTAGAGTAGTGGCGAGTGGTGGTGAGATGGTGGTAACACTCCGGTCACCGCCCATCTCCTTCCCTTTCTCTCTTTTTAAGTCTCGTCTGAGACTTTCAAAGAGATGTTAGTACAGCTGGAAGACACGCGTCTCTAAGGTGGATGACCGCCCAAACAGATCACTCAGAATAAAGCAACGACTATACACACTATTCATTCACTTCTCTAACTATCATATAGTAATTGGAAGGGGCATAAAAATTGAATAACAAATGCAAAATTGAAAATAACAAATTAAAGCTTTACAAAAGACATTTTATATTTTTAGTAGTGATGCAACTATCCGTAATAGCCAAAAATTCCATATTCAAATGTGTCATCAAATTTTATGGTTAGTTTTCATGCAGTCATATCTTTCCGATGCTCACACGTGTCATTTCAACTTTAGAAAAATCTTTACTTCGTAGTATGTTTCATATTGCCATTCATGTGTCATATGACTATCTAGAATGTTCTGTCAAAATATTTTTAAAGCTTTATTAAGGACATTTTAAATATGATATTTAGTTGCGATGCAATTATCTGTAATAGCTGACAATTTACTATTCAAACCCGTCTTCCAACTTTGTGGTTTGTTTTCATGAAGCCATATCTTTCTTATGCTCACACATCTCCTTCCAACTTTAGAAAAATCTTTACTTCTTCATAGTGAATCAAACGACTATGTAGTATGTTTCACATTGCCATTCATGGGTCACATGGCTATATTAAATTTCTTTGTCGAGATATATTAAAAGTTTTATAAAAGACATTTTAAATTTGAATTTAATTGTTCTTTCTCTACATATATATACACACACGTGCTGTAAACAAATTTGAATAAATTGTGCATAAAAATAGATATAAAAATATTATGCAAGAAAAAAAAAAGTTGAAGTAATATTTTAGACATCTTTATAAATACTACATAAAGATTTTTGGACATCTTTGTAAATATTGCATAAATATGCAATTATCCGTTATAGCCGACAATTTAATATTCAAATGGCTAGGAAGCAAGAACCAAACTTTTCTTAGCTAGATTCGGAATAAAGAAAATACTTTGGTGACCATTAGGACAAATATAGACAAGAGGGTCCCATATATATGTCAATTCTTAATCATCTTCTCTATTGTT
This sequence comes from Helianthus tuberosus, assembly GCA_030545235.1. NCBI lineage: Eukaryota > Viridiplantae > Streptophyta > Magnoliopsida > Asterales > Asteraceae > Helianthus > Helianthus tuberosus. Next base: position 148,417,077 of record CM060417.1, on the reverse strand, counting down.
GTTGGTGTGTTATACATCTTTAAGTCGATCGAAAAGAACTCCTTTTTTGTCTTCATGTTTTTAAGTAATCTTTTGGTTTATATACTTTTTTTTTTGTTGGTTTCCAACTTTCATTTAGAGACCAAATTATTATATTTATGTCAATGTGACAAGTCGAGCTCAAACTAAGTTGACACTTCAAACGCAAACATGGATGGGTTCTCATGCACAATCCTCAAAGTCTTAAACTTAAAGGGCTTATTGTATCTCCTTTAATTTCTACATTCTACAACACCTATTACATGTATACATGAACGTACTTAAGTTTAAGCTATTCATATAATGGTCATCCAAAACCTCAATGGTTGCCTTTTTATGGACACTTCATATTGTGAATTCTGAAAACTTTTAAATATGTTTAAAAAGTAACTTTTATTTATTTTATCTTTTAAGTACATTTACAAATAAGTTATAACAAATTTAAGTTTATAATATTCTAGAAGAATAAATTTTTATAACTTTAAATATTTGATTAATTTATGAAAAATAAGTTTAATGAATTTAAGTTCTAACTATTCAAGAAAGAAGTTTTCAAAATTTTAAGTTTTTAAGTATTTTTAGAAAAGTAGTTATAACAATTTTAGGTTTTCATATATTTTTCGGAAAGAAATTGTTTCTAGAAGTATTAATAAATTGAAAATTAAGGATATAAATGTTTTTAGTTTTCAAGTAGTATTAATAAAAATTAAAAATTAAGTTTTCAATTTTACTTTTCTTTATAATAAATATATTTAAAATTTGAAGATTATAAGATCTTGCATTGTCATGGCATACGGATTCCATATTGCTAGCTGACGTGGCACAGGATATGACAAATAATTCATGTATTTACTTGTTATTGGATGAATTAAATTATGTGGTAAAGAAAAAGTTCAATAACTTCTTCTTTTTAACAACATATATTAAAACATGAGTTAGCAGAGAACTAGCAAAAATCCTGATACAAAGCTGACAAAACCAAATTACAAGTCCATTACAATTTGAAAAACGCTAGAAAATGACAGATTTGCCATTCCAACCATGTTACCGAGACATTCTTTGCTCTACCCGTAATCCAATTGAAACTTTGAAGCGTGATGTCTTCCATTACCTGGACTCCAGATTTCCTTTTGGCCGAGAACTTCCAAGTATTCTGGTTAGTCCAGATCAGGCAAATCCCGGTATAAAGAATCAAGGTGAGAACTTTTTGTCTAACTTAGAACCAGACGATTTATCCGGGTACCCCAACACTAATTGGTGTGAAGTCAGATCAATACCAATCCACCCGAAACCAAATATCTCGAGCAATGTTGCATTTGATGAAAAGATGGTCCACATCCTCTATCTCACCTGAGCACAAGGAGCATGAAAGTTCAGGAAGTTGAATGTCCAGGTGAGCCAGGGAAGTCGATATCAAGATTATGTTGAGAGCTAAAAGCCAAATAAAGCATCGAATCTTCAGCGGGAACCAACGAATTACAGAGGGAGTTCTGCTTGGATGAGTCGTTTCTAACCACTTCTTGCAGGATTAAGTGGCGAAGATACCGGTTTGGTCTCTCATCCATTTCCATGAATCTTCGTCCGTACTTAATTGATATGACTCGATGAGTGATTCAATATCCCGAGCTGCTACAAAAATGTTTCTTTTCCTCTATTTCCAGTTAAAAGAAACAAGAGAAGTAGAAAGCGTAATTCGCTAAGATACGAGACACTTTTTTTCCTTCTCCAGATCATATAACATAGATAAAATGTCACAACCCCTGCCCCCTTATCTGTTCCGGGAACAGGCGGCCGCGAACTCAGAATTTTGGTGGTATCATTTTGTTAATTTGGCAGCGGAAATTACATCAGGACCGTAGTTAGGAAATATTTTATCAGAGTAAAACCACCTTATTTGATATTAATAATCACATGGGTAAAACCCAAGTTTCTTATTACAACATAGGGTTAAACCCTCTTTTATTGAGTTTAAAACATCGTATTTTCGATAACTTTTATAGCCACAGTTTTACAAGCCGTCCGTGCTCTCGAGCTGGCTTTTTACTACTTGGCTTTCACATTGTGTTACCTGAAACACGTGTTTAAAAACATTTGTCAGCGGGAAATACTGGTGAGTGAATCCCAGTTTAATCAAGAAACATTTTATCAATTAAAACAGTATTGAGAGCGATCACATTGTTTATTTCTACACAATTACTCATTCAGTACTGTCAATCCTGACTTGTGGGTCATATTACACATTGGCTAACTCGTTGTCCAATGGTAACGTACTGTCATCCCCGACTTACTACTTTACAGAGTAGTAAATTTTGTATACAAAACCCCAACATACCGGCAGTAATTGAAGAACTACAAAGACTCAATCACCGCTTAATCACATTGTAAAATAATTAAGGTTTTGTAAAACATTACAAAAAGGTTATCAAAAAGAGGATAAACTCACATTGCTATCTTAGACTTCGCGTAAGGGTTTCCTGGATATAATCTATAATTTTCACAAATGTACATAAGTTAGTATCATAACCCTTTGAAAATATTAATGATACCCTCCCCGAGACGGTATTCCAACAACTACGTCGGGCAGAACCACAACAGTTATTACGGAACCCTAAATCAATCGGGCAGCGTATCTATTACGAAACTAGGGTTATAATACTTACAACGGAGCAGAACCTCGCTAATTAGGGGGTATTATACCCATGTATAATGCCTACACTTTAGAATTGAGAGAAAGAAATGAATTCTGAACGAATTGAAATGGAGAGTTGATGCCTCCTTTATATAGTGCCTGCGTCAAAGCTGGGTCAACGCGTAGCTGTGCTGAGTCGACAACTAGCTTAGTCGGGTGTTGGGCCACGTGGCCGCACCGGGCTGCGCCACCTTTTTAGTCCCTCGCGGCCCGCGTTAATTTAACGGGTAGCTTACGCGGCCCGCTTGAACTTAAGAAAATCCAAGGAATCAGGTATCAACCTTCATACCGCCCGCGTAAGGATTGGGGTAGGTCTACGCGGCCCGCCTCAACTTACTATTTCTTGTTTTTAATTTATTTTTAATGCTATGTTGTATTTCGGGCTCGGTTTTCACGTATGGGATGTATTTTAGAAAGTGTAGGGTGTCAAGGGTGTTTTAGGAGGGTTGATATATCTTGGGTACAATTCCTGGGTTATTTAATAAAATATATAGCGCATTCATATTAAGTATAGTAACCCAATTCTACTTTATCCATACGTCACGAGACAGAACCCCAACGAATTTAGGCAGAGCTTTGACATACGTTACGGGGCCCTACGTCACTTGGACAGGGTATCAGTGATCAGGGTTTACAATACTTAAAACGGGGTAGGGCTTTATAGAATTTAGGAGTGAATTACTAAAGAAAATGGGGGTATATATATTTGATTAGAGATATGGCATGAGAATGAAAGATGGACAGACAAAGAAAAGATGAGAAGTGATTGCTTCTATTTATACTGCAATTGATACTTGAAGGTTACGCTTTGTTAAGCCACGTATACACAAATTGAAATCATCTTACATAAGCCTATATAGTTCTTTAATTAAATCCTTATCCATGCACTTTCAAATACGTAAACATATGTAGTTCTAAATTCTCATGCATGCCTTTTTGTTTTCTATTATTATATATTATAATTATGTTAGCTGCTTCACTTATTTGGTACTTATAACTTTTGAAATATGACGTTTTATAAAATAATAAATATGTTTTTAGAATGAGAATAATCTAATCTACATTTTGAACCAAGTTTCATTAAAAACAGAGTAGGTTTAAATACAATGTATTTTTATAATATAATTATTTAAATGGTTTCTACGTTTGCCCAAAATACCTTATATTTTTATTGGTCAACTTACCCATGATGCATCATTTTAATAACATAAGTTTTTATATAATTTATATAAATAAATTTTTTGGGAATGTTACATAAAAGGTCTTTGAGCAGCCGGTAACCGAACCATTTGTGCAGCCAAAAACATGTGGATTCGTTGTTTCCCACCGTTTTCTAAAGCCTTGATTTAGGTCTAGCTCCAGGAAATAAAATCTTTGTATATGGACCCCATGCTCGTCCAAGAGTCGTGAATCGAATTTTTTATTAAGATCGGGTGACTTTATGAATCGATCTCGCCAGTGGCCTTTCTGAGAATTCACATACCCCGTTCGAACTTGAAAATGTGCCCTTATGTTTTAAAAATAAACAATGCAATTACGAAAATGATAAAAATTGTAGTATTTGATAAACAATGCAATTACGATAATGACAAAATCATAGTATTCTAATGAGTTACATACCGTAATAAATAATAAGTTAATAGCTAACCAATGATTCGTGCAGCCCTAGCTTCTTGCATTCTTCATAGCAAATTGCCCTCCTTGCATTCTTCGTGCAGCCCGGCTTGAGATTTCACCAATTCTTCTGCCCGTTTCCTCTTTTGACGTTTTTACAATCCGGATGCTCGTTTAGGAGCCATTAATGCCTAACAAGAATAATCAATGTTTCACAATCGCAGTTTCAAAGATTAATCAAGAATGGAGAATGAAATCAATATCAATCAATACTCTTAATCTTATACTCAACAGTCAACAGTAAATCAATGATCAATCAAGAATTCCATACTAATGATCACGGGCCTTGTGCGGAAGTCCTCCCCGCACACCATCATAGCCGGCTCTAGATCTCGCCGAAACCTACCCTAGGCTGAACTGATCCGAAAGAGCACGCCATTTCCACTTAGCCAACGGTTCCAGGTTGAGACTCTTAAGACTATGAACCCCTAGACCGCCTTTTGATTTAGAAAAGATGATCTTGAACCATGCCACCCAATTGATTTTTTTGTCCGAGTCATTACCAGCCCACAGGAAACGATGTCGGATACCTTCTAGACTACCAAGGACTTTGGTTGGATCTTTGAACATCGAGAAGAAGTTTAATGGTAAACTTTCAAGAACCGATTTAACTAGAGTGAGACAACCCCAAAAAGATAAGTTTTTAGCTTTCCATGCACTTAGGCGGGACTTAAATTTTTTGATAACCGGATCCCAGTTCTTGCAAATCCGCATGTTAGCACGAGAGAAAGGCCAACATGAGAAACGGGCAGAAAATCCAACGAACAACCTACCATTTCAGCCATAACCGGAACTTCATTATTTGAACACCCGACCCCAACCAACCGACATTTATAATAATTAACTAGTAGGGTGCCCGCGCGATGCGGCGGGGGCGACACTTTGGATTGCGGCACTCGTTGCTGGTAGTTTTCTTATTTGTATATGATAACATTATTGTGGTGGATATATGTCATAAGTGTTACACATGGGAGTCTAACACCTATAATGTCTTGCAATGTTCGATCAACTGCCTCTATCGCCTGACGTTTCGCCATCGATGCCTCATCCCATATAATTAACTTGGAGGACCTAATTAGTTGACTTATAATTCCTAAAATTTTGGGACATAGTTTACTATTTATCTACTAAATATCGTAAATTAGTATTAAATAAATATCGTAAATTAGTATTAAATAATTCCTAAAATTTTGGGATATAGTTTACTATATATCTACTAATATCGTAAATTAGTATTAAATAATTTTATTACTATAAAGAAGCAACAAATACAGGCATCAAGAGTTGTAACTTGTGCTTAGGGCATTTAAAAAAAAAAAAAAACTTGAATTTTTACTTTTAACCCAAAAGGTTTTTACCTTTTCCATTTTAACCCTACATAATTTGTTTTTTTAACTTTAACCCAAAAGTTTTCATTATTTGCAATTTAACTTCACAACTTTTGTTACTTATACCTTTCATCTTTCGCAAATTTTCGTTTTGCGTATAGTTCTAAATTTTTCGAGTTAATACGACGCAACTTGCATGTGTGGTTCAACGTTTTTACCTCTATTTTTCCATGTTTGACAGGTTCGTCGCAACACGCATATCCTAGGTCGAGTCAGTGTTGGTGGTCGATGGCGGTTTTTGACACCGTTTTACGCCCCGCCGCAACGCGGGGTGTGCTTTGGGGGGTTTTCAAAGAAAAAATGGTTATGCATATGGTTGTCGTAACGTTGGCTTTGGGGGTTTTAAAAAAAATTATTTTTTTTTACTTTTTACCCAAAAGTGTTTCATAAATTACTTTTAACCCAAAACTATTTGTTTGTTTACTTTTAACCCAAAACTTTTTATCTTTTGCAATCTATCCCCATAACTTTTTTTACTTTCAACTTTGGTCTTTTATAGTTTTCATTTTACGCAAATTTTTCGCTTTATGCTTGGTTCTAAATTTTGTGACTTAACACATCGCAACATGCGTCTTTGGTTTAACGTTTTTACGTTTCGTTCTAAATTTTGCGAGTCATGACGCAACGTGTGTGTGTAGGTGAACGTTTTTACATTGTCTTTTTTCCCCGTTTGACAGGTTTAACATAACGTGCGGGTCCTAGATCGACTTAGTTATAACTAAAGAATCCCCGCCGCATTGCGGCGGGTCTCAATCCTAGTTCCTAAAATTTTGGAACATAGTTTATCTTCTATCTACTAAATATCAAAGTTTTGTTTTGTTATAAAAATTAATAATAAATAAAGTATATAAAAACTGTTTTAAACATGTAAAGATTCGTTTGTTAATAAAAAATACTAAACAAATGACAAAAGTATATTAGTTCAATCGAGATGTAAATTATAAGTGCAATAAAATAACACAAAACATAAACTTCAAATATAAAATAAACTTTATTATTCATTGGATAGTCTAGATCAAACAAAAACAACTGAAAATGAAAAAACATAAAAACACTTGATATATTTAATCTAATTTCTCTTCTTTTTTGATCCGTTTTTCTTGTTTGTGCTCGAATCAGCAGTATCATCTAATTCATTTTCTTTCTCATCGTCATCAGAATCATCTAAATTTATAACCTCGACCCATTTCCATTCAGAGAGTCTCTTAGATCTTTTCTTTTGATTCTCATACTTCCGATCCTTAAAAAACAAAAATTTAATAAAAAAGTTAAAAAATGATTAAATAAATTTTATAAAAAAAACAAATATTGAATAAAAAAATTTAAAAAAGATTAAATAAATTTTAAAATTACCTCTTTACTAAATTGACGTTGAAGATTAGACTTGTATGGACTGAACATTGCACCATAAGAAAAAATATTTCAACACTATTATCACCATCATCCTACAATAAAACACCAAATAATAACATAACGAACTTGTTAATATGAAAGATTATAAGCGAAAATATTACTTAAAAACTAACAAAAGCTTGTTCGACAACTGGGGTGTTTAAATTGGTGTGTTGAATCTGAAAAATCAAATAAGTTAGTATTCACATAAAAGTAAATAAAAGAAAACAATTATTCATTATTGCGATATAACAAAACTTATCATAGAACCGACCTTAGATTTTTCAATAGCGCATGCTTGTTTTTTCGCATCAAGTGAATTCAGAACTGGCTCCATATTTTAAATCTGTTTAGCAATAGAAATGTAGAATTGTGAGTGTTTGCTATGTATTTATAGTAGTCCATTAGGGTTTAGTTTTAGATTGGTCATCCACTTATTTAGGAAGTTTGTTGTGAGTTTTAAGTTTTTAAAATAAGATGTACATATCCTGTTTAGTTTGTTGTGGCATGTTTAATAGGAAGTTTGTTGTGAGTTTTATCTATACTATATTAAACATGTCACAACAAACTGACTCTGTACAAGTAAAATTAGAGAATATTTTAGTTTATTAATGTCGTTCAAAACAAAAAACTTGGGTAAAAAACAAATGTTAATGCACGGTAGCTAGGTAATGGTCAAAGCTGGTTTGGGTAAAAAACAAATGTTGGCTTTAATCAATTGTACATTTACGCATCGGCTATTTGTACTTTATGAACGCACGGCGAAACTAAAAAAGACAACTATCGAAACGTTTAAAAAAATGTGCCGATCGTCATGGTACCTTCGGATTTTTTTAAAACATTACGGGTTGTAAGATATCGCAGGAATACATTAAAGAATTAAAGAGGGGGGAAGTGTAACTAATTACCCATAATTATGTTAAATGTCAAGGATTTAAATGTAATAGATTGAGGGACTAAAAAATAATTATGGTTTAAAAGACCACTTTACCCTCATTCTAGGGGTTTATTTATAAATAATGGGGGAATAAGTTCTTAACTTTTGGGAATCCTTCCCTCATGTATTATAATATAGTATAGATTTTAAGGCCATAGATCATGTAAAAGCACCTTAGGATGTGCTTTAGGTTAAGGAGATTGACTCGGTCGCATTCCCCTAAAAAGACCGCGTCATTCGCATACAAATTGTGAGAGATAGTAGGGCCACTATTTGAAAGTTTTACACCTCTAAATAAACCTTTATCAACCGCCTTACGCACCAACGCCAAGAGACCTTCCGTAGCAATTATAAATGGAGATAGTGGATCTCCTTGCCGAATGTCTCTTTTCATACTAAATAAATTCATCAGTAACAACGAATCCATTATCTCCAATTTTTGCCCAAAGTTTAATTGTTCCAAGATGGCATCAATATTGGTCAATAACTAATATGTTATTTTTTGGGTATATCATATGCCAATAAGTTTGTTAATTCGTTTAAATATAATATGCTTTAGAACTCTTATTAATTATAGAGATAAAGACATGAAAATTAAAAAAAAAAAAAAGTCAATTTATATTTTTCATATCTAATATTTTTTTTATTTGTTAAGGTATATGAGTTATTCTATTTATCTATATATGTTCAGGTTCTTATATATTTGAGTTATTCTATTTATTTGTATTGACAGTTCAAACATGTGTAGACCCTTATATTATAAAAACAATAATGTAAGATTAAGTCTATTCTCACCTAAGAATTTTCTTTATGTTCAACTATAAATCTCCAAGCATACAGCTTATATTGATTGATATATGGACACTTGTCATGGTCATGGCCCTCGCTTCATGCGTTCACATGGGTGGGGGACTTGATGGTTAATGCCATGATGAATCACATAGCTAGATTAGGGACACTCGTGTTACTACATCAATATAGTGGCTAAATTGGATTTTCTATATGCATTCGAATTCACAAGATGCATGCATATGTGTTTAACATGGCGTATAACATTAAGTGTAACAGTGATGAAAGAAACAAATCTGTTTTAGATCTTAATTTATAAATAGGTGAGTAGACCTGTAAACAAATTAAACGTTCATGAATTGTTCGTAAACTTGTTTGGTGGTAAGTTCGTTTATGTCCGTTTATTCAATAAACGGATGAATATGAACACACTTTTGTTCATTCATTTATTTACCTTTGCTTATTATTATTTTTGAACGATGAATTATTTTTTAATCTTTGTTATCTGTGTAACTTGAAACCAAGACCCTCCTCCCCAACTTAAGTGTTTAAAGGTTTTGTCTTTGCATAGATCAGATCACCAACCCATTAGTATTTACATTTTTTTATGTTGTTTCAATAATTACATAAATAGTTATATACATAGTGAAGGGTTCAAATGAGAAGAAGTTCTTTGTAAAAAGAAAAAAAAAGAAGCTTCAACCAATAAGAATGTTTCATTTTACTTCATTTAATATTTGTATTTAATTTATTTTAAGGCTATATTGGTAAACTTACATAAATCATTAATTTGTATTCTTCCTCAATCCTCTTTAATAACTAAGTAAATTAAATTTGTAACTCCTTTTCAAAATATTTTTTTTCAAATTAAAAAAAAAACAATTTAATTTAAAGTGTAGAATAAATTACAATGTGTGTAGAATAAATTACAATGTGTGTAAGATAAATTACGAGGTGTGTAGGATATATCTCGATATATGTAGGATTAATTTCAACGTATGTAGGATAAAATTCTATAATGTATAGGATATATAGAGGAAACTTTTGATATGTGTAGGTTTTGTAGATTATATGTAGGATAATTAATGAGTACTTGACTAATTAATTAAAGAGAGAAAATTAATGAGATGATTTATAAATGAATTAGTATTTTACCGATATGTCTTTTTTTTTTTCTTCTTTCAATAATGTTTCTTCTCATTTGATCCTCCCCTGTATTCATATTTATAGTAAACATAAAATGAACTTTATATCTACCTATATAAATATAACCAATTGGTAATTGAGCTTTTTAGTAATATAAATAGATTCTTCAATGGAATTTATCGTAATTAATCACTATTTTATATATAAATTACTTTATTTTCATTTATGTTTATTTGTGTTCATTTATGTTTCTTCAATTGTGTTCATTTGTGTTATTATTGTTTGATTAGTTATGTTCGTTTAAGTTTGTTTATGTTCGTGAACTATTCGTTTAGGTTTTAAACGAACGAACACAAACATACGTATTTTCTTAATAAATGAACAAGAACAAAAAAAAAAGTGTTCGATTATATATTCATGTTCGGTTAAAATTAAATAAACAAACGCAAACATGCATTTATTCGTGTTCGTTCGGTTCATTTACAGGTCTATAAAGGTCTATAGATGACGATTTTATTAATACGTATTACAACTTCACAAAAATATCATTTAAGATATTCAAGTTTTTTTCTCATTTTCAAAATGATTAAATATATTGAAAAAATAGGTAACTAGAAGATATATATTAGTGTGAAAATTACCATGTCAAAAAAAAAAAAAAAAAATTAACTTGAAAACATATAAAAGTTGGTTAATAAACTGAAAGTTTTGTTCGATACCTTAAATAAGAAACTAGTTTTTTGTTTTTTTTTTTTTTTTGGAAAGTTGTGTTTTTTCCAGAGATGAAAAAATTATGGTATTATACTATATGGGTTTTTTTTACGGCTAGATCATCAGATTAGGTCTTTGGCATTTGATCACGAGTAGAAATTCTGTGATAGGCATATTATTGCCAGTTTGAACCGGTGCCACAGTTCACCCTTGCAAGATTCGACCCTGAGACCCAGGTAAGTGGATAAACCTTCTCACCTTCCCCCAAACCAATTGGTCTACGGATCATTGGCTTATATTATATGGGTTAAGTTATTCTACAAATGCTTCTAAAAATAAGAAGTGTACAAAAACACAATAGATCACACAAGATGACGCAATGTCGAGTAAAATATAACACAATGCCTGTGACAACCTGAACTTTTGAGGTTAGTAACGTTTAAATCTTGTGATCTCAACTCCTCGTTGTTTCTTAATGTTACACGTCCGTGCTCGTACGATTCTGTTAACATTAGTGTTTTTGGGCCGCAATTGTATTCGGCCACTTCTTAGGGTTACTTGTTCGAGCGGGCCGCACCCTAAACCCTTGTAACCCAATAAAAAACTAATCGGATTTAAATTAGTCCTTTAGGATAACAACTCTATATATATGTTGTGATGGCCCAATTGAATGGGCTTGAGCCCATCTCGGTTAAGAAGTGCACCGCCCCAAAGACTTTGATTATTTAGGATACGTAATATGTGAGGATTAATTAACACAAACTCAAACAAATCAAACCCTACCCCTCCCCAAGTTTGCGTACAGCAGGAGACCCCCCCTCTCTCGAACTCTCAGATATTGTGCACGTTATATTCCGGTAAGTATGATTCTTGAATATTATGTGTGTCATGTCTCTTCATGCTAGTTGTGCAGTAGATTAAAGTTCAGGATGATTTGTTAAGGTATTTATATTGTATAATGATGTTAGGACTCGATGATTTCATGATCTTGATGTGTTATAAATGTGCAATTAGAGATACTAGGTGACGTTATAATCTTTGGTGCAATGTGTGCTTATGTATACATATATGTGTTAGCCGATTATTAGGGGTGTTGTATGTTTCGTAATATGATTTAGGTTACTTGAAAGTGTTAGAAGTTGTTTAGCGATCCTGTGATAAAGAAGTCATTAGAATCTTGATCATGTGATATGTTTTGATTGAATTAAATATAGGAAGCATATGATTATTGTTTCAATACTAAACCTAACTGATTTAATGTGAGTTGGACTTTGATTTAACTAATGGTGGGACTATATAACACATAAATGGAATATGGACTTAATTGTTTGTGAGACAAATAGGAAGCCAAGGGATTTGGGTTTTGTTTTAAGTCTTGGACTGAATAAGAGGATGTCCGGGCTGCATTAGTGTGTATGTGGACCAGGCCTGCCGCAGGATAATGGGAGTGGGCCGGAGGTTGCTGGGCCGCACTTAGATGGGGCAGCGTTAAAACATAGTGGGCCGGGTTGAACTGGGTTATCGGTTGTAAACTAAATGGTGGGCTGGGTAACAACATCGAAACATTAAGCAATTGGGTTGATTTGGAAGACCGGGCCACTCACTTCTTGTTTGGGCCGGGTGTTAATAAAAGATGTTAACGTTTGGGTCATATGGGAAAACTGTTGTCAATGATAAATAGAGTGTGATAGTTTTTAGGGTATTAGGTTAGATTGTTTGAATTGTAACCCTATACATGAATTTTAGGATCTTTGGTTAGGAAAATTAGATGATAATCTGATGATGTGAACAAGGTACCATGTAGTCGATCTTGACATCAGTATGTTCGGACATCATATATATATTGGTGATGTTTTATGCATAACAATTGGTGAGGGTAAATGATGAATCAATGTTCGGGTAGATAAAGATGTAAAACAGGATCGGATGACTAATGCAATGTAAATGGTAATTGAGCTGTTAATGTGTGACATTATGGTATATGGGTTTGTGATGTGAAGGTGTATATAACTTGAATACTCGTTATAACTCGTGTGATAATATGTGCCAAGCTTGTTCATTACTTGTATAATAAAGATATGTGAATTATGTGTGTAACTGACTAGTACTGAAACCATACTAGGATTGGATTGATCAAACTGTGAACACATACTTTAATCTTACCGAGCAAACCAAAGGTGAGTTCATCTCTCTTGAGCATGCGTCCCGGTGGTTGGGATAGTCAGTGGGTATCCCGGGGAGGGATAAGTCTTTTGGGTAAAAATAGGAATGTTGGATAATATACTCATCCTATCACCATTAAAGTCCCTCTGTGTTGTTTGGTTACCTGAGAGGTAACATGGTATTAGTTAGTAGCGCTACTTAGGTTTGGCAACCACACCCCGTACCTGGGAGGACGGGTGTTGAACTAATGACCTAGTCATGACCAATGCTTTGATAGGAGCATTGGAGAAAGGGCAATGTAAATCAGAAGTCATCTTGTATTCGGGGTATTATCAACATTAAATTCAATGGATTAACTAAACACTTGGTAACCAACGCTTTCATAAAACTATGAACTCACCAGCGTTGTCTGATACACTTGTTGCATGCTCGCAGGTCGTTAGATGTCTTGGATTTGGAACTTGCTGTCTGGAGTAGCTGGAGTGGTCATGGGTCGACTGGGGGATTTATGTGATTGAAATCTTGATACGATATATAGGTTTTTAAACAGTTTAACTTTGGTTTACTATTTGCTTCTGCTGAACATGTTGGTTTTCATTTAAACTCGATGTTGGTATTTTTATTAATAATTGAGGATTTTTTATTAAAACTTGTATGGGTTCAATGTAATTAGTGGCTCATTGTTGGTATGTCACACGCCTAACAGGGACATTCCCTAGGTGGTATTTTGGGGGTGTGACAGTTTGGTATCAGAGCCACTGGTTATAGTGAACTTGGTTTTAAAACGTTTTTTTTAAAAAACCAGACTATAACCGAACAGTTCCAAAATCGACCATGACACTCAGCTCCAGATTGCAAGGTTCGTCTCTCGTTTACTATTGCGTAGTATCTCTAGTGTTTGCTTATGAATAACATCACATGTGAATACACACTTGGCACCATAGTATGAGTTATATGTTGTCAACCCATGTTACGTGTTTTAAGAGTGCGACTCTTCTTGAACTTTCATGATCTATGTTGTGGTGTCATCTGTTTTATTGCTCGAATTCGGGGAACCTTTTAGCGCGAGTTAAGAGGCACTGAGATAAGCATGCAAATTACCTTATTATTATGGGTGCACACGTAATAATAATGTGGGGTGCATGTGAGTCCCAGTGAGGCTTAACGAGTGTGAAAAGGGGTCCGCTCGGTTAATTGGTGTTATGTTAGAACTCAGTAGTCTATAGATGTCATAGTAATACTTGACTCCTACCTTATTTCGACTTGTAACCTTTTCCCTCTTCTCCTATAGAATCATGAGCGGATGAGGCCATGGACGCGGCCACATTGCTATGACGCAGGCCGAATTAACCAACTTGATCAACACTCATGTAGCTGAAGCCCTAGTGGCTTACCAGGCTGGTCAACCTGCGAATCAAAACAATCCACCTGCTCCACCTGCTTGTACGTACAAGATGTTCATGGATTGTAAGCCACAGACCTTCAGCGGGACTGAAGGGGTTGTAGGACTCCTGCGATGGTTTGAGAAGGCAGAATCGGTATTTGAAATGTGTAACTGTCCTACTGGGGACAGAGTGAAGTATGCTACGGGCACACTTGAGGATGGTGCCCTGACATGGTGGAATGCCCAGGTTTAGATGTTGGGTATCGAAATGGCAAATGCCACCACTTGGGAAGACTTTAAGGAGTTAATGAGGGAGGAGTATTGTCCTCGTGATGAGGTTCAGAAACTGGAGAACGAGTACTACAATCTGAAAATGGAGGGATCTGAGATTGAAGCATTCACTAGGAGGTCTAATGATTTAGCAACTTTGTGCCCTAACATGTCTCGACCCCCACATCGGCGAATTGAGTTGTATCTCAAGGGCTTAGCACCAGCTGTTAAGGGGTACGTTACTGCTGCAAACCTAGACAATCTGCCCCGTATCGTCCGTTTGGCACATAAGATTACTGACCAAGAGGTCGAACGTGGCAACTTGCCGCCACGTGTTTCTGCTACTACCTCGACTGCTACAGCTACCACACCTGCCAGTGATAACAAGCGCAAATGGAACGATACTGACAAAGCAACCAGTGCCAGCCAATCTTAGAAAAGGGCAGACAATAGCATCCACCGTAGTTTCAGCCTGTCGTCTTCTGTGAACCAGAATCAGAGCAACAATTCAAATCAGGGTTCTTACGCGGGAAAGCTACCAAAGTGTGATAAGTGTATGTTCCACCATCGCGAGCCATGCACCCGGGTATGTCATAGGTGCAACAAGGTGGGTCATATGGCTAAAGATTGTAGGGTCTGGCTTCCTAAGCAGCTGCAGCAGCAGCAGCCACAACAACAGGAGAGACAGCATCCTCAACAGAATCAGGTAATCGAAAGGGGTGCTTTCAGTGTGGTGATGTGGGTCATTTTAAGAGGAATTGCCCTCAGCTTAATCATAATGGTGGCAACAACAACAATACTGGGAATAACAACAACTGGAAAAATGGTGGGAACGGGGCACGTGGAAGAGTATTTACTATTGGCGCTGGGGAAGCTCGCAATGATGGCAATGTTGAGACCGGTACGTCTTCTTTGAATGATCTTTTTGTTTCTGTTTTATTCGACTCTGGTTCCGATTGGAGTTGTGTGTCTTTGGGGTTCAGTCGTCAGTTAGGACTGACTCCCTCCCCTCCTGTAAATAAGCATGTAGTAGAATTAGCCGATAGTAAATCGATAGAAGCTTCTCATGTTCTTTTTTTGGTTGTAAACTTGATCTCATGGGTCAAGTGTTCGACATTGACCTACTTCCCGATACTCTTGTAAGTTTTGACGTGGTCGTTGGCATGGATTTAGTTATCTATGCATCAAGCGGAAATTCTCTGTAAAGAGAAAATCATGCGTATCCCTCTCCCTAGTAGGGAATCCTTATCAGTTCAAGATCATCGTAGTGGTGCCATGGCTGGCATCATCTCAGCCACGAAAGCCCAGAAGTGTCTACGGAAGGGCTACTCTGCTATACTAGCTCTCATCACCGATTCGCAACCTGAAGAAAGGAAGATCGAGTATCTTCAAGTTGTTCGTGAATTTTCTGACGTGTTTTCTGAAGAGTTACCTGGTTTACCTCCACATCGTCAGGTAGAATTTCAGATTGACCTTATGCAATCTCATATTCCTTCTGGGATACAGCAATCCCTTGGAACGTATTGAGCATCACTTCTATCCGAGGGTACTGATGATCTGGCGGTATACTATGATGGTTCGAATCAGAGTCCCAGTTACACATCTAAGCAACACGAGAAAGTGATGACTTACATAGTGGACTTACAGGAAGAGCTGCATGAGGCACGACCTGCGGTGGAAGCCATGGTCTTTGGATTTAAGTTGGAGGCATTACTTGGACGGTACCAAATGCACTACCTAGACCGATCACAAGGGCCTCCCGTATACCTTTGTTTCAAGAGAGCTAAACGTGTGATGGCAACGCTGGGTGGAACTTTTGAATGAATACGACCGTGAAACCCAGACGTGCACGAGCTTTGCAGCTCGCTATCGACTTTAACATACCTGATCGGACTCGCCTTGCTCAAACTAAAGAACTAAAGGAGGAGAGTTCTCATGATTGACCCATGCGGGGCATGGGGAAGCAACCTTTGGCGGGTCGGACGATATCTGCTACTTCATGGAACGAATATGGACCTCACTATACAGCAACCTTAAGGAACTGGTGCAGGCGAAGCACACGGGCCTCGATATCCTATTCATCTGAGTTTTGATAGGATGTATTAAAACCTGAAGACCATGTACGGGTGACCGGGCCTGAAGGCCCACATAGCCACGCATGGGAAGGAAGTTTGACATGTGGGAAAGTCAAGGTGGGATATTAGCAACCAGAAACACATGTATGGAAATGAGAACAGGCTGCCATGGATTTTGTCACTAGTCTACTTACAACTCGAAATGGAAACATTATCACCTGGGTGATCATTAATGGACTCAAGTGTAACAACCGTAAATTTATTTATTCGTTTTCCGTAAATAATCACAATTACTGAGTAATTATATTTAAACATTCATGCTCAAATACAGGTTTATTAAAACTTTACTAGACTTGAAAGCAAAACAACATAATGTAATCTAATTCATCGTTTTAGAATAACGGCGAAACAACTTGCGAAAGCTTCATTTAACGCGTGTTCGGTTCTTGCTCGACGCTTGATCTTCATCCGGGGCTCTCGACAATCATCTGTATTCAAAACCAACTCAAAAGTTAGTTTCGATAATTAAATATATATAGGTTGAATCATAGAATTAAAGAAAATCAGGAAAATCCCATTATAAATCCCTTGATCCTAGAAGCAAGGATTCAATTCTGGCCTCCACCGTAACTTACGGTGGTCACCGTAAGTTACGGTGGCCTCTGGTATAACCTGCCCCTACCGTAAAACAGTAGGCAGCTGCCGTAAAGCCTTCAGCTCCACCGTAACTTACGGTGGGCACCGTAAGTTACGGTGGCCCCTGTATCAGAACTCCCATTTTGCCGTTTTTGACACGAAAACTTTCGTATCTTTCAATCCGCTTGTCCGTTTGACCTACCGTTTCTTCCTACGTAATTGTAATTTGATTCTCCACCTTATGGAGTTAAAATCCAACATCCGGTTTAACAAAATTTCAGACTTTTAAGTCTTCGGCTTATTACCCTTTTTACCAAATTTTGACCCGTTCGATTATTTTATCAAACAAACATATTTATTTGATCCTTAAACTTATGAAATTCAAACTTTCCATATCTCTTATCATATTAATTTCAAATCACGGGATTCTTACATAATAAAAATCCGTTTACGCTCAAGTTCTTATTTTGACCCTTTTAGAACGAATTATGTACATTTAAGCATCAAACTCTCCCTTCTCTTCCTACACTTCATATTCTCACTTTAAAATAGCCTCTTACATTCCACCACAACTATTTTTGTGGTGGATTTAACATAATGAACCGCTATCCTCGTTTTTACCCTTAGGATAGTCATTTTACGTGATTGACCCGTTCATAGACATTTGACCCCCAAGGTTGATGCCTGCAACTCTTACATGTGTCTAAGAGATTACATGATGATAATGCTAGTATCTAAACGACCTCTAAGGGTCGTATGCCCGATTTTCCTATCAAGGGTATTTTCGTCAACTTATTTCCTCCTTTTACGACATTGGTCTCTTTGCTAAGGTATTTGACCAACATTGCATTTTTAACCATAAATCTATATATATGCGTACCTGGCTCGAGTCAACATGTGGACCCGTTTTAAGACCGTGTCTCTATAATATGCTAATTCATAGCCTTGCTAATTCAAAACCCATTCATCCTGCGAGCATGAGACTCGACATACACTTTTTAGTCATAAATTGTCAAATGGTATCAATATTATCATTTGACCCGGTTGGTCTAACTACCAATTGTTTTGCGCTTAATATTAAATGGTGTTTATTCACCATTTCATTAAATAACTATCCTTGGATTTCTAACCATTTAGTTATGTCGCCCTAACCCATTTCTTATGCTTTTATCCCAACATAGTTTATGTCCCTTGGGGTCGTTTAAAGCTTTGACTTTTAACATACATACTTGATTAAAATCACCGGTTTACCCTTTTTACTTTCTTAGGCTTACTTATAAAGTAGCCATTCAAAACTTATTATAAATATGTCACCTCAATGACTATTTTGCGTTTTTCACCCTTTTACCAATAGTAATAGTTTTTCATCATTTTGGTATGTTCCGACCCGTATCAATTCGCATCGGGAACCATACCTTGAATATTATCTTTATCATATAAATAACTTTTGAACAAGTACGTATACTACAAAAAGGGTGTAAGTTCCACTTACCTCGCATCCGAACTACGCTTTTCCTTTCCTTCTTGATTCGTTTGACCCGCTCCCTCATCAAGCTTCCACCTAGCTCGTTAGACGTCAAACTATCATCATAATTCGTAAGATGGTTAGATTAGTCATTATCAATTATGACTACTCCACCTAACGGGTCTTATGTTGAATTTATCACTCGATCAAATCATTGGTTAGTTTGACTTCCTAAAAGTTAATTGGTCTATCAACATATTCAAATACACATTTCACACGAAATTTCAACATTTTAGCTTCATTTAGGCATTTTAACAAACACCTAGTGGGCATAATTTCACTAAATCAAAAGTCAAGTTTCATGACTAACTATTTAGCCAAGATTAAACAATTTTTGCAAGTTTAATATATATAGTATGCATAATAACATCTAGATTCACCTTATGTGAATAAATAACACTCAATTTATAATCAAATTTCTAGTGTTCTTCATCATTCTACAACACCCATTTAACACTTAGATGGGTGACCATGAATTTCACAATTATAAACATCAATTCAACAAATAAATGACTAGGGTTTACTCCTAGACATAGTTTCATCCCTAATTTCATCCAAACAACGAACATGCAAGCTCAGATTCGAATCTCACAAGTTCATCTAAAATTTAAGATAGAACCAAATAGCAAAATTTTGCATACCTTATGATCCCTTCGATGAGGTGATCACTAATCTATGCTTGGATTTCGATTTGAGCTTGATTTGCCCCTTCAATTTAGTGAATTCTTGTGTTTTAGGGTTTGAGCTTGAGAGCTCCCTTTTGATCAGGTTGAAATCGCCGGACCCAACATACCTATGTGTTTGTTTGGTGTCCATTATTTGATAGAATTAAAACTTCAATTCTTTTGCCCAAGTTTAGTCCCTCCACTTTACACAAATTATTTAAAGGGTATTTTAACCATATTTGTTCTATCATGTCAAGACACTAACTAACTAGGTTATTCATTCCTAGTTACTTAGTGGGTCCCGGTAGTTATAATCCGTTTTAATTTAAGTCCCGTTAACTCGGGCTCTTATAAACTTAATTCCTTAAAACTTTGCTTCGTTTGTATTTAATATTAGGATTTCTTATTAAATTCCAAATATTTACCGGGTTATTTTTACTACTAACGGTACTTTACCCGTCTTTTAGTATTAACGGAGTTTGATTACCAAACCCGTTTTCGGGGTGTTACAAGTCTACCCCCCTTAGAGAGGTTTCGTCCTCGAAACCTTTTCTTACATAATTCATTGAGTTTAAACTCAATGTATTTGATCCGAGAAATCTTTTAAACATTACTTATACTTTTAACCAATTGTTAGTATTACCAGATAAGTACGGTATCGTCTTTTTGGTCACTAATTGTCTACGTATCTCATACGACATAGTGCAACTTGAAATAACGTAATCTCGTTATTTCCACTAGTTTAGTTAACTTAGCGATATCCATCGCTTTCATATACTATCGAATTCTTTATGAATCCGTTACTTTGACCCGTTTAAAGGTCCTTAGTGAAATCTTTCACCTTTAGCAACAAATTCTTTTGTTTTCAAATTTATTTATTCGGTTCGGTTATACCGAATCTACCGCTTACAAGCAAACCAAATTTCTTGATTTGAATTGCTGACCTTAACCGGTCTCACTAACTAGACTTATTAGTTCAGTTACTATTACCACTCGCTTGGTTATAATGTGATTCTACCTCACATTGCATTTATTGACAGTGATCGTGTCACATCATGTTTAATTCATATCCACCTTTCATTTTTGAAAACATCACTTTTTCGAATATATCGCCTTGCGCCTATTAGTGTCAAGACTTGTATCATTCAGGCTTACTATTTAAATTCCTATCAGAATTTATATTTGTAAAAACGTTATTTCTTACTAAAACCAAAGTTTTAGTTTTAGGATCTTCTCTTTAACTTTTGTCAGAATTATGGATATTGACAGTCCATGATTTATTCTTTTACAGTCTTAGTTTTATTCGGGAAGTTACAATCAGTTCCCTTGTTTTATCTAATTGACCCGTAGGTTTTATCACTTAGCCTTATGGGCTATTTTGATTAGACTTTCACCTCTTTAGGGCGAAGTCTTTATAATTTCTTTCTAATCATGACCTGTGGGTCGTTTTGGTCTCGTAGACCTTTCATTTGTTTATAACCCTAAGGGTTATGTTGATCCCGTAGATCACTCCTTACTCATGTCACTGTTTTTGTTCGAAGAATCATTTGGTTTCAAGTTTAGGTTCCGTTAACATTGATTGTAGTTTCGTGAATACAATTGTCTTCTTTCGGACAATTTTCCTACTTATGACTTCTCACGTCATTTATGCGTCAGTTCCTCTTATGCCTACTGCTATTTGATTTGCATATATTTTTATTTGGTTATGTCCCATTACCGGGCTCATTACTCTTTTGCATTTAACGCTACCTTTATCCCGCTTGCGTTTACTCATGCCGTTCGGCATGATATTATATTCAACCAGTTCAACTTTAAAATAGTTAAACATAATTTATTCAAAAATTCTTTTTACATTATCTTGTCGTCTTTTAATTATGACTCAAAACCCGAGTCTTTTAACTTTCCATCCGAGTTCCCGTTTCTCGGTCTACGCATATGTTAAATTCTTACCCATCAACCGGGTGTTGTACCGAAGTCGTTATTATTGCAACCCTCCCGGTATTCATTAAGACATCGCTTCATTTTTATATTCCGACTTTGTCCTCGAGTTTGACGTTTTACAAAAACGGCCCATTAAGAGGCATATTTGCATTTTTCGGGTTCGAGTGCAATTACACTCCCTCCCAAAGCATATCCTAATCATTTTACATGTTTACATTCTCCGGGTTCGAGTGTAAGCACACCCCCTCCCAGTGTATATCTTAATCGTTTTACATGTTTCTTTGTCCCTTATCTCGGGCTCATTATCCTAATATAATACGCTTCCGTCACTCGGCTGTGCATTTACATTATGATCAGATATTCTGCTTATCTGATTCATTTGGGTACTTTTTAATTTGTCCCTCTCACCCCGTCCTTACTACATCGGGTATAAATGTGTCCATCATAAGAAGTTCATGGTACCACGTGTTCACTACTTACTTGGCCAGAGTAAGCGGTCAACACCTGATATACATGACCTTTTTATAATTTTCACATTACACCCCATGTAAGTAATGCCTCTATTTGTTTTTCTTGGAAACAATATCCCGGATAGGTTTTCTATTCGGGTTTTTCCAAGTTTTTAATCTACATATGCAACTTTAAATTTCAACGTATTTGTTGCATATTACTATTCACATAATTATTTAAAATACGCGCCTGATAATGCTTGCCCTAACGGGCTTTCCTTGCCGTTACTTATTTGCGATTGTTACGCAATTTAGGTCCTTGATGAGTACGTTTTTCTTGTCATACCTCGGACCATTCCATTATCATATCTACAATTCATTCCTCTCTCGTCATCTTCAGACGCGAGTGTCCTTAAATTAAAACACTAACAAGAGTTAGTAATGTCAACTTCAATAATTGCCCGTATTATAATACAAGGCTTTTTCTACTATACGCATCAACGCACGAAATTTCGTTAACTACATCAATCATTTAATTGGGGTAATGTGTATCACACGATAGCCCTATGTGTTGTTTACAACACCTTAACACGCTAACCATTAACATACTTGTACTTACCGGATTTGCGATCAAGCCTCGAACCGAACACCAATCTTTATCAAGAGCATAAGGTTTAAGTCCAAGCATAGTTTTCCTACCATACTTGAATCTCTTAAATCAAGGCTCTGATACCAACTTGTAACAACCGTAAATTTATTTATTCGTTTTCCGTAAATAATCACAATTACTGAGTAATTATATTTAAACATTCATGCTCAAATACGGGTTTATTAAAACTTTACTAGACTTGAAAGCAAAACAACATAATGTAATCTAATTCATCGTTTTAGAATAACGACGAAACAACTTGCGGAAGCTTCATTTAACGCGTGTTCGGTTCTTGCTCGACGCTTGATCTTCATCCGGGGCTCTCGACAATCATCTGTATTCAAAACCAACTCAAAAGTTAGTTTCGATAATTAAATATATATAGGTTGAATCATAGAATTAAAGAAAATCAGGAAAATCCCATTATAAATCCCTTGATCCTAGAAGCAAGGATTCAATTCTGGCCTCCACCGTAACTTACGGTGGTCACCTTAAGTTACGATGGCCCCTGGTATAACCTGCCCCTACCGTAAAACAGTAGGCAGCTGTCGTAAAGCCTTCAGCTCCACCGTAACTTACGGTGGGCACCGTAAGTTACGGTGGCCCCTGTATCAGAACTCCCATTTTGCCGTTTTTGACACGAAAACTTTCGTATCTTTCAATCCGCTTGTCCGTTTGACCTACCGTTTCCTCCTACGTAATTGTAATTTGATTCTCCACCTTATGGAGTTAAAATCCAACATCCGGTTTAACAAAATTTTAGACTTTTAAGTCTTCGGCTTATTACCGTTTTTACCAAATTTTGACCCGTTCGATTATTTTATCAAACAAACATATTTATTTGATCCTTAAACTTATGAAATTCAAACTTTCCATATCTCTTATCATATTAATTTCAAATCACGGGATTCTTACATAATAAAAACCCGTTTACGCTCAAGTTCTTATTTTGACCCGTTTAGAACGAATTATGTACATTTAAGCATCAAACTCTCCCTTCTCTTCCTACACTTCATATTCTCACTTTAAAATAGCCTCTTACATTCCACCACAACTATTTTTGTGGTGGATTTAACATAATGAACCGCTATCCTCATTTTTACCCTTAGGATAGTCATTTTACGTGATTGACCCGTTCATAGACATTTGACCCCCAAGGTTGATGCCTGCAACTCTTACATGTGTCTAAGAGATTACATGATGATAATGCTAGTATCTAAACGACCTCTAAGGGTCGTTTGCCCGATTTGCCTATAAAGGGCATTTTCGTCAACTTATTTCCTCCTTTTACGACATTGGTCTCTTTGCTAAGGTATTTGACCAACATTGCATTTTTAACCATAAATCTATATATATGCGTACCTGGCTCGAGTCAACATGTGGACCCGTTTTAAGACCGTGTCTCTATAATATGCTAATTCATAACCCATTCATCATGCGAGCATGAGACTCGACATACACTTTTTAGTCATAAATTGTCAAATGGTATCAATATTATCATTTGACCCGGTTGGTCTAACTACCAATTGTTTTGCGCTTAATATTAAATGGTGTTTATTCAGCATTTCATTAAATAACTATCCTTGGATTTCTAACCATTTAGTTATGTCGCCCTAACCCATTTCTTAGGCTTTTATCCCAACATAGTTTATGTCCCTTGGCGTCGTTTAAAGATTTGACTTTTAACATACATACTTGATTAAAATCACCGGTTTACCCTCTTTACTCTCTTAGGCTTACTTATAAAGTAGCCATTCAAAACTTATTATAAATATGTCACCTCAATGACTATTTTGCATTTTTCACCCTTTTACCAATAGTAATAGTTTTTCATCATTTTGGTATGTTCCGACCCGTATCAATTCGCATCGGGAACCATGCCTTGAATATTATCTTTATCATATAAATAACTTTTGAACAAGTACGTATACTACAAAACGGGTGTAAGTTCCACTTACCTCGCATCCGAACTACGCTTTTCCTTTCCTTCTTGATTCGTTTGACCCGCTCCCTCATCAAGCTTCCACCTTGCTCGTTAGACGTCAAACTATCATCATAATTCGTAAGATGGTTAGATTAGTCATTATCAATTATGACTACTCCACCTAACGGGTCTTATGTTGAATTTATCACTCGATCAAATCATTGGTTAGTTTGACTTCCTAAAAGTCAATTGGTCTATCAACATATTCAAATACACATTTCACACGAAATTTCAACATTTTAGCTTCATTTAGGTATTTTAACAAACACCTAGTGGGCATAATTTCACTAAATCAAAAGTCAAGTTTCATGACTAACTATTTAGCCAAGATTAAACAATTTTTGCAAGTTTAATATATATAGTATGCATAATAACATCTAGATTCACCTTATGTGAATAAATAACACTCAATTTATAATCAAATTTATAGTGTTCTTCATCATTCTACAACACCCATTTAACACTTAGATGGGTGACCATGAATTTCACAATTATTAACATCAATTCAACAAATAAATGACTAGGGTTTACTCCTAGACATAGTTTCATCCCTAATTTCATCCAAACAACGAACATGCAAGCTCAGATTCGAATCTCACAAGTTCATCTAAAATTTAAGATAGAACCAAATAGCAAAATTTTGCATACCTTATGATCCCTTCGCTGAGGTGATCACTAATCTATGCTTGGATTTCGTTTTGAGCTTGATTTGCCCCTTCAATTTAGTGAATTCTTGTGTTTTAGGGTTTGAGCTTGAGAGCTCCCTTTTGATCAGGTTGAAATCGCAGGACCCAACATACGTATGTGTTTGTTTGGTGTCCACTATTTGATAGAATTAAAACTTCAATTCTTTTGCCCAAGTTTAGTCCCTCCACTTTACACAAATTATTTAAAGGGTATTTTAACCATATTTGTTCTATCATGTCAAGACACTAACTAACTAGGTTATTCATTCCTAGTTACTTGGTGGGTCCCGGTAGTTATAATCCGTTTTATTTTAAGTCCCGTTAACTCGGGCTCTTATAAACTTAATTCCTTAAAACTTTGCTTCGTTTGTATTTAATATTTGGATTTCTTATTAAATTCCAAATATTTACCGAGTTATTTTTACTACTAACGGTACTTTACCCGTCTTTTAGTATTAACGGAGTTTGATTACCAAACCCGTTTTCGGGGTGTTATATCAAGTTACCAGCACACTTTCATGCAATCAAGAAAATTAACGAGTCTTCACAGTTGTGAATGTTCCTCTGAGAGAGGCGGCTTTCAGGTACGAGGTGCCAACTCTTGTTTCCTCTGAATATGATCTATGCATGATTTATGTCAGGCAATACACAACACC
Organism: Helianthus tuberosus; assembly: GCA_030545235.1. Lineage (NCBI taxonomy): Eukaryota > Viridiplantae > Streptophyta > Magnoliopsida > Asterales > Asteraceae > Helianthus > Helianthus tuberosus. Next base: position 148,391,250 of record CM060417.1, on the reverse strand, counting down.
CTTGGTTTACGATAGGACCAGAGTATTGCTTATCGCCGTTGGGCAAAAGATCAGAGAAAACGAACTCTCCTGGCATTCGAAGACATGCTGCGAGCATGTGTGTGACTGGCTTTGGTGCAAATTGGAAGGACTCTTACCTATGGTTGAGTACTGCTGCGGCAGTTATCATTGTTAGTGCATGCGTCTGTCGACTTCCTCTTGTATCGAGTCTTGTATGTATGTATTTAGATAGATCAGGGCACGTAGTACGAGAAACATGTCAAAAATGGGTTTTTAGGTAATTCCGCACGAAATTACCATATGGTAATTCCGCACGAAATAACAGCCTAATTCCGTACGGAATTTAATGTCGTGTGAATGGTAATTTCGTTTGAGCTAGTACCGTGCGGAATTACAAACCTATAAATACCCAAGTGCCCAAGTCATTTGTAACTTTCCGGTTTTAGTGCCGAACTGCTGCCGAAGTGTCGTCTCGCTGTAAATTGTTGTCAAATCAATAAGAACGACAGTTAAAGTGTATATCTCGCTGAATTGACCTCAATACGACTGTTTCCGCCTTTCGTATCGAGTATAAACTCTTCTGAACGACTTGTTTGGTCAATAAAATGAACCTACAAGTGGTATCAGAGCTCAGGAGGAAGAGTTCATACCAATTCAGCTGAAAATTCTGATTTCTACACCTTCTTTTTCACAATTAACAAGTTTTCACGTTTAAATTGTCTTGATTTTTAAACATCATGTGCGCAATAGTGCTTTAACAAACCCTAGAAAGTTTCAGATCTAAAAACAGCTTAAAACTTGATCAATTTGACAATTTTCAGTTCGAGATGATGACATCAGCGTAATTCCGCACGGAATTAGGGGTTAATTTCGCACCAGAGAGTAATTTCGTTTGAGTGGTTCACACGAAATTACCTAATTCCGCAGCAAGTCATAATTTCGTTTGAAATTTCACACGAAATTAGCTAATTCCGCACCAAAGTTGTAATTCCGCTTGAGTTGTTCCACGCGAAATTAGTAATTTCTCTTGAAGGTCTGACTTCGCTTGATAATTCTGCACGGAATTACAATTCCGTTTGAAAGGGTGTAACTTCGAACGAAATTTGGGTAATTTCACTCCAAATATAATTTCGTTTGGACTGGGTTATTCCGTTTGAAAGGAATATCGTTTGAAAAGTAATTTCGTTTGAACAAGTCTGTTTTTGTGAATTTTGAAAACCTAAGCATGGAAGAGGAATTTTATAACGCCTTTGCTTCTCCGATTACTATTACTCAGCAGGCAATGTTGGAAAATGAAACGGGGACTATGCAAAAACCGCCTAAGCTCATGAACATCGAGTAATATAAAGGATGGGAAGAACGTTTTGAGAATTGGGTGCAAGCAAATTATTTAGATGCTTGGGAATGTGTTGAGACGAAATATGTTAGACCGACAAATGATGACGAAGAAGAGATTGAAATTAAAGACTTGAGTGCTGATGAGAAAAAGAAATACAAAAACGAGAAAATGATGATCAGTTTATTGCAACAAGCTGTGAAAGAAGATATTTTAGTCTTATTGCAACACAATAGGAGTGCATATTCAATTTGGAAAGCGTTAAGATCTAAGTTTGTTGGAAGTAAGAGATGATTAAGAACAAAAAATCGCTTCTGAAAAAAGAGTTTGATCTATTTCGTGGTTTGAAAACTGAAAGCACAAAGCAGATAATTGAAAGATACTGCAATTTGTTAGTAAACATGAGGAGAGTGAGCATCACAAAGGATAATGAAGAGTTGATTGAGAAACTGGCTGATGCATTGCCACATGAAACTTGGGGCACATACTTGATGATGTTAAGAAATAAGAAAGGGTTTAACAATCTAACTTTGAGCAAGTTCATTGAGAAATTGGAAGCTCAAGAGATGGAACAAAGAAAGATCTCAAGAATGAAGGATTTTGATGGTGAACAAGATATAGGTCTTTATTACAAAGCAGGGTTGAATGATAAAACCAACATGTCACCGAAGGTTGAAACGGCGTTCAATGCAAAAAGTTCATCGGGAGGTTCTTCTAAAGGGTCAAATAGCAAAACGAGTTTTTCATCATATCCGTCATTTGATCCAAACTTGACAGCAACCAAGAATGGCACGAAGCTACAATGCAATATTGTATTGAATCTTGAGAATGATCAGGATTATTCAGAAGAAGTGGCAAAAAGTCACATGTCTTTGTTGGGAACTGTGTTGGAGTCGTATGGGAGTTTAGTTGCAGGACGAATCGGGAATCCAATGCTTACAAAAGAGGATTACGATCAAATCGATGCTGAAGAGATGGAATTGATGGACATAAAATTGTGTTTGGCAAGTGTGTTGAGGAGAGCCGAAAAGTTTAAGCAAATTACAGGAAGAGATGATTTCCGTGATGCGAATGTTTCTACTTTAGGCTTTGATAAATCTAAAGTTACTTGTTTTCGTTGCAGGGAAAAGGGACATTTCAAGAGAGAGTGCAAAAACCGCGAAGTAAGTGGAGCTCAAAATCCGTTCAACAACAATGACTACTATCGGAAAGCAATTTATCATCAAGTTGCTCAACAACAACAACAACCACAAACTGCTCATGCCAGAAAAGAAATTGAGGAATCATCAAAGAGAGCTTGTCTGGTGAATCAAGATGATCAAAAAGCTTCAACAGGTTTCAGTTGGGACAAATATGTTTCAGCTGACAACAAAGCATGTCTAATCAATCAAGATGATGAAAAATTGCCCGAAGGTTTTAGCTGGGAAAATTTCAGTTGGGATGATTATGATCCGAACAAAATTTCTAATCACAAAGCTTGTGTTGCTCGTGTTGCTGAAGATAGTGATAATGATGATGATTATTATGCAAAACGAATGCAGAAGCACTTGAGAATGTTAGAAGAGAGTGACAGTGATGACGAAAAAGCTAAAAAGAAAAAGAAAAAAATCAAAACACCAGTCAGCAGTGATGATGAAGAAGTTCCGGTGATCAAAAGGAAAGTAAAAGAAGTTCCAGTTTTCAAAGTTGATGCAGAAGCTGACTCGAAAAATATTCCGGTGATTTGTAAAAATTGTGAGATTATAAAAAAGAAAAACAGTGAATTGATTAACAATATGAACAGGTTGAAAGAATCATATGATGTACTGAACAAAGCCATGAATATGTACAATGAAACAAGCGATGAACAGGCAATAGCAATGAAGATACTTCAAGGAGCTTTCATGACAAAGCAGAAAGTTGTCAACAATTACATCGAAAAGTGTGTTGTGCTGGAACAGAAACTGGAGACTCAAAGAATTGAAACAGAAAGAGTTAATCGTTTGTTAAAAAGTTACTCATGTACTTCTTATGTCATTGACTGGATTTATCCAACTGTGGAAGGTGTTTTGGTCAAAAATTACCGAAGCAATTTAGTGATCAAATTAGTAAAGTGAGGTAGTGTGCTAGAAAGTGTGTTGAAAATATGCTTGTTAAGTTATTTAGAAAATCAGTATTCAGGATACGGCTCAGGATATAGAGCTGTATCTATGATCAAACAGTGAGCAAGAGTAAAGTAGACGACACGAGATGTACGAGGAAAGCCCTTGATCAATCTAGATCGCCGGCATAAAACCTCGGGAGCTGACAATCGCAGCTGCCTTGTTCTTCTATTGCTTCAAATATCAGGATACAGTGCAGGATGTGGTGCGGATCGACTATGTGTTACAATGAGATTTGAATACAAGTGTGGTGTTTGCAATGAGCTAGAGAGTGAAAGTGTTCGAGAGTGTAAGTGAAAATTGTGTGCCTTAAACTGATCCGCCCCCATCTATTTATAGTAAAGATAATGTAACAAACTACCCTAAACTTCCGGGATCCACCGAATATTCCTTAATCGAACGTTGTAGACCTGGTCTTTCGGGTTCAACGTCTCTCCTTCAACAAACACGTCCGAGTCTTGAGGAGAAGAAGTCCACTTGACCGTTAGCAAGTCTCAGCCTTTAACCTGCACGTGGTTAATTCAATAAACCTCAGGATATCACCCAAGATGTTAGCAATATCCTCTTCCAGCATCCTGGTCACAAATAAACAAATAAAGGCAGGATATTGGTCAGGATATGTATGCTTAGAAAATGAGCCATAACAATTGTCCCCAAATATATCGGTTGGGATACCAATCCAACGGATATATTTCAAAAGTTTCACCTCATAACTTAAGGAAATTAATACGACTAGACCCTTGAAATGACAGCGGTGCAACTTCCAAAGCATTATTTACTCTTTACCCCCTATATTCATCCTATATTAACCGAGGGACTCCTTATCACGGTTATCCTTATCTTCAAGCGGACATCAGGTATTTTCCTTTCTATCCTTCTTTCTTGAATCTCTCTTAGTTTGCTCAATACTTTTCATGGCACCACGAACGAAATCCCGATCGGACCGACCGGCCTCAGCCCTCGTAAGTCAAAATTTCATTGTTGATCCAGCAAAGGAGATCTGCTGCTTCAACAATGCCGACATCGCTGCTCTTAAAGATTCCGGTGCCTTTCCCACCGGAACAGTCTTTCGCCCTTTCGACCGGGAAGCCCGATCGGACGCGTCATCCGACGAGTGGGTTTGTTTTTTCGCTTATCCTTTCTCTCTTGGACTCCGGTACCCGTTTCCACCCTTTATCTCTAGCTTTTTCGACCTCACCGGCCTTAGTTACGCCCAAGTTATGCCAATGGTCTGGCGAGTCTTGATAGTGCTGGATCAAATCAAATCTCATCATTTTCCTAACCTACTTGTTGAGGACCTCCCTATAGCATACCGGTTGAGATCCCACGGCAATCACCGTTTTCTTCTATTTTCTACCTCCAAGAACCCTCTGGTTCTTAAAGCCACCAAGAACGAGGATCGATGGCGACGAAAATTATTTTTCGTAAAAAGAGACTCTATTGATAAGGGTTTCGATCTACCGGTTAAATGGTTAACCAAGGATAGGATTTAGGGTTTTAGGAATATCCCCCATTATTTCTTCAAACTGTATCCCGGACTTATATCCTGATGTTTTTATGCAGCAAATTTCAGAGATTTAGTGCCTCCCAGTGCAGAATCCGAATCCAAGATCAAGGAAATCTACCGTCTTCCTGCCAGTGAAAGAACTTTCTCCCTGTCTCTTACAAATTCAAACCAGAAATCAAGCTCAGAAATGTCTGGTAAGCACATTCTCAACATATATTAATTACTTTTCAAAAGTATGATGAGTTTAAGAATGTCTTCCCTTGTGTAGTACCAGTCGTCAACCTTGAAGGTTTTGAACTTGACGAGTTGGATTGCTACTCCAGCCTTGAACCCATCAAACAAGAATCCAAGCCAAAGCCGTCTGCTACACCAAAGCCTACCTCCTCGAAGACTGTTTCTGCTCCCAAAGGCCCTCCGGCATCCAGGACCCGGGCATCCAGCTCTCGGAAGAGAAAGGAGACGGACTCCCCAGCTGTTTCTGAAACATTCTCTCTCGAGAATCATGGGTTCAACGAAGTCACCTCATTCCTCAAACAGGTAGAATTTTCTTTTCGATATCCTGCACAAGTATGTTAGCCCTTATCCTGCTTATTTTTTACATCAATACCTGTGTCTTTATCGACAGGGTCTGGATCGTCTTATGCACTTGTATGAAGACGCTTGCGGGCTTAACAAGATGTTGGAGATCAAGCTGGAGAAAGCTGAGGCCACCATATCCGACCAAGGAACCATTGCAGCTGCTAAATCCCAGCATTATGAAGATAAATACAAGGCAATGATCCGGGATCACCAGGCTACTCTCCACAAAGCCAACGAGGATGCTCAAGCCAAACTAGATGCCGCCCTTCTCCAATATCAGCAGAATATGAGCTCATATCGGGATAGCCTCAAAGCATCCGTGGTCATCTCTCTTCTCCAAACCAGGATAAGGATGGCTTATGAGGCCATGGATTTGGGTTTTGAATGCCCCTCCTGGAATGTAAAGGCTTGGGAGGAGAAACTACAGGGCCTCGGAGGTCATCCCGTTGCTCATCCTGCAAAACATACTGGTGAAGAGCCTTCTAAGGCGGCAGAGGAAGCGGCCAATGCTGGTGATGATGCCGAGAAGAATCCTGAGGCCGATGCTGGTGCGAACGCTGGGAAGGAGGTTGCTGTTCAAGAGGGTGCTGCCCCTTAGGCAGCGGAGTGGGCGATGATGGATATACGTGCCAAGGCCGGAGCCCACTTTTAAATTTCATGGTTGTGGTTGCATAAACAATTTACTTTTCCTGTCTTCGAACAATTTACATTTCCTGCACTAGAACAATGTGATGACCAAAGGTGGATGGGTCCTAGGTTTTAGGACGAAGCCCTTGGTCATCAATTAGTATAACTCGTTTTGAATGTGATAACGGTTGTAGGTGGACAGGTCCTGTTTTGAGATATATCCTGCAACCGTTACATAAGTATGGTAAAAACTAATTGTGCTTTTGGCGAATGGGCCTCGGTTTGAGGTGAAACCAAAAGCACAACTTTTGACTTGTTAATAATATAACTATCTTTTGACTTATTTACTGTTGCCTTGCATTACTTAGTGTAACTCTTGCTTTGTAAAAATTTTGTATTATTATCTTATGAAAATATCCTGATCAATATGCTCAGCGATATATTGTAAAAACTTTTTATTAGATAGAACTTCCAAACATCCCTTCAACTTTGTAGAAAGTTTTTGAAAAACAATCTATTTTTCCAAAACCAGTTTATGATAATACTTAAATGATCAAAGTGCCAAACTAATACTAGTTTCAAACACCTTAATCAAATATCCTGAAAAGGATTCTGAGAATATATCAGGATTCTTAACATAATGTTACTAAAAACTTAGACGATGTTTACAAAGGAAAGATCATACCCGGAGTAGTATATAACCCTATTACCAAGCCTCAATCTTTTTGCAACTTCTTCAATGAAGATGTCCCCTGTGCGAGGTACTTAGTGTATTAGTTCCGAGCCTTATCCTTTTAACTTTACATCACCATCTTGGCAGGGATGTCCCCTGTGTACAATGTCTTCAAATACTTTAGAAATCTACTGAATGTCAGTTTCCATTGTATAGGCAATTTTTTACGTCCCAAGGGTAAAACCCAAGGATGTACTGGAGATAAATCCCTTGTATCCTGGGGAAAATCCCAAATTTTCATGCGCTACAGGCGGGAGTGTATAAACTCCAAGACTTAGAAAGGTGAAAACCTTTAAACCTTAGAGAGTATGAAAATACCCTTTCGTGAGAGAGGGTGATCAATCCTCATATACCTTTAGGATTCAGGATATAGCCAACAGTAACGAAATTGTCAGCCACTTTTACATGGACTGGTCCCGCCACCTTGAACTATCCCTGAATAACTTGCGCTCCAGGCGGGGTGTTTAAACCCAATTCGGAAGAAAGGTGAATACCTTTAAACCTGTGAAGGGATCAGTATCCCTTAAACGTGAGAGAGGGGGCCAATCCTCTAATCTTTCGAGTTATCCTGAGTACATATCCTGGAGCTATATCCTGAAACATATCCTGCAAAACAATTGTAAACTAAGGTGGGTGTTAGCTTGGCTAACACCCCTCCGATGCTTAAGTCAGTATTGGGTTACAAAGAACAAATTAAACCAAACATATTTAAAAAAGGTAGAATTCATACCATCCTGAGTTAGAAATTAAATTCTAAACTCACTTGAAATAGAGCTTAAGGTGTATAGCATTCCAAGACCTCGGTAGCATATCCCCCTCCATATTCTTGAGTCTGTATGCTCCTTTCCATGCTTCTGATTCAACTTCATATGGTCCTTCCCATTTTGGAGCTAACTTGCCATCGGCAGGATTAGTAGTATTCTGAAAAGCCTTTCTTAACACCCAATCTCCAATCTTAAATCTTCTGGTCCTAATATTCTTGTTATATGCCCTGGATATTCTCTGTTGATATGCTGCCATCCTTAGCCTTGCCGCATCTCTCTTCTCATCTATAGTGTCTAAATCCTGACTCAAGGCTTCAGGATTCTGCTCAGGATCACTTAGGGTAGATCTTGCAGTAGGTATTGTCATTTCCGTTGGAATCATTGCTTCTGCTCCAAATACCAAGGAAAATGGGGTTTGGCCTGTTGCATTCTTTACCGTTGTCCTATCAGCCCATAAAACAAAGGGTAATTCTTCTGCCCATCTTCCTTTTTTGGCTCCGAGCCTTTTCTTTAAGTTATTGACAATTATCTTGTTTGAGGATTCTGCTTGTCCATTCGCTTGAGGATGTACTGGAGTAGATGTTATCATTTTGATTCCCCAACTCTTGCAAAAGTCGGTAGTTCTCCTGCTTATAAACTGAGAACCATTGTCACAGATTATCTCGGCTGGTACTCCGAATCTGGTCAGGATATTCCTCTTTATGAAGGATACTACTTCTTGGTCTCTAACTTGAACAAATGCTTCAGCTTCAACCCACTTAGAGAAATAATCCGTCATTGCTAGCATAAAGACTTTTCCTCCCGGAGCTTTTGGTAGCTTTCCCACTATATCCATACCCCACTTCATAAATGGCCAAGGGGAAACAATAGGGTATAATGGTTCAGCAGGTTGATGCAGTATGTTACTATGTCTTTGACATGCGTCACATCTTCGAGCATATTCTGCGGCATCCTTTCTCATTGTTGGCCAATAATATACTGTCCTTAATACTTTTGAGAATAACGACCTGCCCCCAGCATGATTACCACAATCCCCTTCATGTACATCCTGAAGTACTTCTTTGGCTTCAGGATCCTCCAAGCACCTCAAATACGGTCCTGCAAGAGATTTCTTGCATAAAATATTATTTATAATAGTAAATCGTGATACCTTCATCCTAAATGCCTTAGGATTTTCATTTCCAGGGATGTGTCCTTCTTTGAGATATCTCATGATTGGAGCCGTCCAGGATTTAGGATCCTCTTCAAGATGATCTGCTCCAGGATCCTGAATACCCGCTACTTCTTTATCCTGAGGATTTGTTGCAGGATATAAGACATGTAATATTGGTATTTGGGTCCCTTCAGGTATCCTGATCGATGATCCCAAATTTGCTAAGGCATCTGCTTCAGCATTATCTTCCCTTGGTACCTGTTCAAGTATAAAAACATCGAAATATCCTGCTATTTTTTTAAGAATATTGAGATATTCGATTAATTTCTCACCCTTAACTGCATAGGATCCATTAAAATGGTTAGTAATTAACAAAGAGTCAACATATACTTGCAAATTTTTGATACTCATACTCTTAGCCAATTCTAATCCTGCAATTAAAGCTTCATATTCTGCCTCGTTATTAGTAGCAGGAAATTCACACCTAATTGCCTGGGGTAATATGTCCCCCTGTGGCGATTTTAGTAGTATTCCTAATCCTACTCCTCTTACATTAGATGCACCGTCAGTATATAATGTCCAGGATCCTGAGGATTCTCCTAACTGTTGAACTTCCAGGTCTACCTCGTCCTGAATGTCACTACTAAAGTCAGCCACAAAGTCAGCTAAAGCCTGAGATTTTATGGCATTTCTAGGTTCATATACTAAATCATAAGCACTTAACTTTACTGACCACTTGGCCATCCTGCCTGACATCTCTGGTTTCCTAAGCACATTTTTGACAGGATAATTTGTTTTAACATGTATCCTATGTGTCTCGAAATAATGTCTAAGCTTCGTTGATGCCATGACTAATGCTAGTATTAATTTTTCTAAATGAGAGTACCTAGTTTCAGCATCTAATAAACTTTTACTAACATAATAAACAGGATATTGCTGACCTTCATGATCTTTTATAAGAACGGCACTTACAGCATTCCCTGATACAGCAAGGTACAGGGATAGTGGTTCACCATTTTCAGGCTTCATCAATAGAGGTGCGGTTGAGAGATATTGTTTCAAATCCTGCAAGGCTGCTTCATGCTTCTCCCCCCATTCGAATCTTTTATTCTTCTTCAGGATATCATAAAAATCTTTGCACTTCTCTGAGGATCTCGAGATAAACCTGTTTAAAGCTGCTACTCGCCCTGTCAATCTTTGTACGTCCTTCATATTTGAGGGTGATTTTATATCCAGGATAGCTTTGATCTGCTCTGGGCTTGCTTCTATCCCCCTTTTTGTCACCATATATCCAAGAAACTTTCCTGCCCCCACTCCGAAATGGCATTTAGCAGGATTCAGCTTCATGTTGTATTGATCCAGGATATCAAATGCTCCCTTGATATCCTGGAGGTGATCCTCAGCCTTTTTAGATTTCACCACGATATCATCGATATATACCTCCATGGTGTCCCCCAGTTTGTCTTTGAACATCATGTTTACCAATCTTTGGTATGTTGCACCTGCATTTTTCAAACCAAAAGGCATAGCTATATAACAATAAATACCTGTTGGTGTCATGAAGGCAGTATCCTCCTGGTCAGAAGGCTCCATTTGGATCTGTTGAAATCCAGAGGATGCGTCCATGAAGGTCAGCATTTCATGCCCGGCAGTGGCATCTACCATTGCATCAATGTGGGGAAGAGGAAATGGGTCTTTAGGACAAGCTTTGTTCAAATCTGTGTAGTCTACACAAACTCTCCATTTCCCATTTTTCTTTTGTACTACAACCACGTTTGCTAGCCACCTTGGGAACTTAACCTCTCTGATCATTCTGGACTTTAATAATCTTTCAACTTCCTCCTGGATAATCGTGTTCCGCTCAGGAGCAAACTTCCTTCTTTTTTGTTGCGCAGGCTTGAATGATTTATCAATTCCAAGCTTGTGAGTGATAATATCTTTGGATATGGCTGTCATATCCTCATGCTTCCATGCAAACGTTGACATCCTGCATTTCAAAAAGTTAATTAATTGTTCTTCAATATCCTGAGGGATATTGGTCCCTACGAGCACCGAAATATCGGGATTATCCTGGTCCAGGATAATTTTCTTCACATCCTGCTCCGGATCCTCCACGATATCCTGGGCCCGCGTCTTTAATTGCTATGTTGCACTAGGTTTGGTTGAGGATTTCATCGAGGATGAGTAGCATTCTTTCGCCTCCTGCTGATCACTATCAACTTTGACAACTCCCCAAGGGGTAGGTATCTTGATGCATTGGTGATATGTTGATGGCACGGCCTTCATATCGTGAATCCACGGTCTTCCCAGTATGATGTTATAGCAGGATAGAGAATCAATCACACAGAAACGTTGTATCGAGTTGACTCCTTCAACGTATACTGGCAACTTTATCTCTCCCACTGTGTTTCTAGCCTCTCAACTGAACCCAACAAGCACGGTAGACTTTGAAGTGATATCCATTGGAGATACATTCATTCTCTTCAGAGTTTCTAGTTGGATTATGTTGACGGAGCTGCCATTATCAACCAGTATCCTGCGTACAAAATGGTTAGCCACATATAACGTTATTACCAGAGCATCATGGTGAGGATCCTGGACAGTATCCCTGTCATCAGCATCAAAAGTGATCACTTTGTCAGTTGTGAGGGTAGTCATCCTGACAGGTTTGTCTCCCCTTTCGGCCTTAGCTTCCTTTGCATGTCTCTTTGCTGCCGAATACGAAGTTCCACAAATGTCGGATCCTCCCGAAATGAAGTTGATTATCTTGGCATCCGCGGGAGGTGATGCTGCTCGCTCAGGATCCTTCTCAGTATCCTGACCCTTATTCTTCTTTCTCCCCAAGAGATCTTTCAGATATCCCTTGCTTAATAGATAGCTTATTTCTTTCCTCAGAGCAATGCAATCCTCAGTTACATGTCCGAAATCTTCGTGGAAAGCACACCATTTTGACTTATCTTTCCAGTCAGCCTTTTGTTGATTCTTTCGAGGCCACCTAGCCTTGTCTCCTAGACCCTGCATGGCATACATCAATTCAGGAATGTTAACAGAAAAGCAATATTCAGACAACTCAGGATACTCTTCGGGATCCTCATCTTCGACGGCATTCATTCTCTTGTTTTCATTTCTACCATATGGCTTAGGCCGATATGACTTGAATGAGGATTCTGACTTCCTGTTAGTTGACTCATAAGTGTTAGATGAGTTCATCCTTTCTTGCATCTTCCTGTCATCTTCCAGACGGATATATCTCAAAGCCCTGTTACGAGCTTCGTCGAGATTCCTGCAGGGATTCATTACAAGATCCTGATAAAACTGAGAATCCTTTTGTAATCCCATCTTAAAAGCTTGCACAGCTGTTGCAACATCAAGATGCGGGATATCCAAGGATTCTCGACTGAATTTGTTCACATAATCCCTCAAGGATTCCTGAGGCCCTTGAGTTATCCTGTAAAGATCACTGGTTAGTTTCTCAAAACTCCGACTACAAGAAAATTGACTGTTAAATAAATTAACCAAATGAGCAAACGAAGTAATTGAGTGAGGAGGAACGTTTAACAACCATTTTAAGGCTGATCCTGTTAGAGTAGAACCAAATCCCTTGCACAAGCACGCTTCCTTGAGCTCCGGAGGGATAGGGTTAATCTCCATTCTTTCCCTATACTGAGCAATATGCTCTTCGGGATCCGTACTCCCATCATAAAGCTTCATGTTGGGGGTTTGGAATCTCTTTGGGATCTCAGCATCACAGATAGGATATGCAAAACGAGATATCTTGTGGCTGTCCTGGGACACTTCCGGGATCGGCTGGACCACCCCTGGTACACTAGATATCATGTCCTTCAACTTCTGAAGTTCCCTAGTAAGTGCTGATGTTACACCTGTATCCTGCAAAGATCCACTATTGTTAGTAGCATGAGTATTATTATTATTTGACACGTTACCCGTTGGAGGATTTTGTCCATATCCTGAAGCATATCCTGAGCTCCTCATGGTTGACATCCTGACCGAGGAGGGTATTTCAGGAGTATGATTCTGAGGAAGGCTGGGCACAATATTCCCCCTGTTATCCTCAGTATACATAGCTGAACTAAAGTTCAACGTTCTGGGATGTAATGGAGTGACATTATCCTCAGCAGATCTGCTCGAGCCAAACTTCAGGAGTTGTATTTCCCTTAAAAGTATTTGGTTTGTTTCCTGTTGCTGCCTCATTTGTTCCTGCACACTTCCAAATAAAGTAAGAATTTCATCATTAGAAGCTAGAACGGGAGCAGATTCCTGAACACTACGAGTAGGGATAGTATCCTGAGGTCGTGAAGAGGCTGTCATCCTTGGAGGAGGTGGTGGAAGCACCGAACCAGTAGTAGCAGAAGTCGTAGCAGACACAGTAGAGGAACTCATGTTTGATCTTGAGGCCATTACGGACAATGTGGCAAAAAGTTTTGAAAATAGAAAACCGATTAGCGATTTGACAAAAAATTTTAGTAAAGAGAGCACCACTTGCCCCACGGTGGGCGCCAAATTGTTTTGGTCAAAAATTACCGAAGCAATTTAGTGATCAAATTAGTAAAGTGAGGTAGTGTGCTAGAAAGTGTGTTGAAAATATGCTTGTTAAGTTATTTAGAAAATCAGTATTCAGGATACGGCTCAGGATATAGAGTTGTATCTATGATCAAACAGTGAGCAAGAGTAAAGTAGACGACACGAGATGTACGAGGAAAGCCCTTGATCAATCTAGATCGCCGACATAAAACCTCGGGAGCTGAAAATCGCAGCTTCCTTGTTCTTCTATTGCTTCAAATATCAGGATACAGTGCAGGATGTGGTGCGGATCGACTATGTGTTACAATGAAATTTGAATACAAGTGTGGTGTTTGCAATGAGCTAGAGAGTGAAAGTGTTCGAGAGTGTAAGTGAAAATTGTGTGCCTTAAACTGATCCGCCCCCATCTATTTATAGTAAAGATAATGTAACAAACTACCCTAAACTTCCGGGATCCACCGAATATTCCTTAATCGAACGTTGTAGACCTGGTCTTTCGGGTTCAACGTCTCTCCTTCAACAAACACGTCCGAGTCTTGAGGAGAAGAAGTCCACTTGACTGTTAGCAAGTCTCAGCCTTTAACCTGCACGTGGTTAATTCAATAAACCTGAGGATATCACCCAAGATGTTAGCAATATCCTCTTCCAGCATCCTGGTCACAAATAAACAAATAAAGGCAAGATATTGGTCAGGATATGTATGCTTAGAAAATGAGCCATAACAGAAGGCATGAAGGCTTTTGAGGAAGACATTTCTGAAGAGAAAAAGATTGACACAGAAGAAGAAACATCTGAGAAAAAGAATTCTGAAAAGAAGAAGAGTACGAAAGTGAAGAATTCTGGTAAGAAACAAGGTGTCAGTTACAAGGTACAACAAGTGTCCACCCCCGCTTGAAAATGGATATTCACCAAGAAATCCAAATTCAGAAAGAGTCGAAAAGGCAACCAATTTAAAGTGGGAGTCTGAACTTTCAATTAATCTGCCAGAAAATATTGATGTCACGTTCACATCGTCTGACACTGATCAACAATCTCAATTGATGAAGAAAGTGGTGGACCATGTGTTAGATAACGATGAAACAGAGGAGTTAAAGTCGGAGTCTATGTCAGAGTCAAAGTCTAAGTCCAGCACTCTGAGTCAAACCGTCAAATAGGGCAAAAGAATTTACAATAAAGAATTCTTGTTATCAAAATCTAATTTGGATGATGAAACTTTCAAAGTGGCTTATACTTTGAATGATTCTGACAAATTATATTTTGATGAGGAATTTCCAATAAGAGGTGTCAAAACTAAAATGATTAAAAAGGTTTTCAAATTAACAGAAATTAATATTTCTGAAATAAAAGATGTAAATCTTTCTGATAAACCAAAAAAATACACCTCAAGAATTCAACAAAGAGAAAACAAGAAAAAGGGTTACAGTTCTGGTTCTGGTTATCGAAAGAAACCAAACCATAACGGTAATTTCAAAAAGAAAGGTCTTAGATTTATTCCACTAGAAAATCATAAAAATGAAAAATATGTTCGAGATTTTAAATCAAAGATGGTATTTGTTTCAAGTACATCTTCTGAAGAAGAGAAAGAAAATCTATTCAGAAATCAGTCGAACAGAGAATTCCTTGCGAAGAAGCAAGAAGAGATGAAGAGTGCTGATCAGATGAAAGAAACGAGAACCTGTTTTCAATGCAAAACAACTGGTCATATTGCCAAGAATTGTCCTAAGACAATTCAATCAAAACAGGAAGTGTCTCGTAAACTGAAAGATAAAGAGGTTATGTTTGAACCACTAATTGAAAGAACAAAAATTTTCAAGAATTCAAAATTTGAAATTGGTGAATGTTCAAATAGGTTTTACAAGAAAAAAGCAAAACTTGACAACCAAAAATGGGTTGTTAAGAAATCTGATAATAGTTCTAGCGATGATTCTGATATGTCAAAATCAGAGGAGCTATCTTTTGGCGATGAATTTGACTCCACAAAGTCAGATAAGCCACATGTTGAGAAAAAGTGTGAAAACTCAGTGCCGACTGTGGATGATGTGAACTTTCCACCACTTCGGGCTGAAAATTTTAAGAAGAAAATTGGAAAAGTTGAAATTTCAAATCAATTTTATTCTGATCAAAAGGTTTTTGATGTTGATAAGGCCTTAAACCCCAAGGTGAAACATATTTTTGGAAAAATGATTGATCATAAAGTCAAAGGGGTAAAGGAATTCTACGAGAAGAAGATGAACGGTAAGAAACCAAGTGTTGGTAACTCGGAATCACCCAAGGCTGGTCAGGCTTGGGTGGATATATTCTTTGATTAAAAACCTGACTTGCTGGAGCTCCCAAGTGGGTAATCGTGGAGCATGAATCGGCATCATTCTTGAAAAGATTGTCTTTGTGAAAATCTTAAAATTGTTAAATTTTACAGGTTGTGGACTAGCCGGAACTCCCAGGTTGGTAAGTGTGGAGTAGGAATCGGCATCCATCTTAAGAAATTTACAACTGTGAAATGTCAACCTACAAGTGGTATTTTCTTGATATTGTAATATCTTATCTTTACAAGTGGTTGTCAAGAGGTTGTGAGGGGGAGTTCTGATTGTTTAAGCCAAGAGGATGGCGAATTGAAGCAATTCGAATCAGTCGTCACGATTACTTGTACAGTTTGTTTTCAATTTTCTTTAAATGTTTTTGAATTTTATGGGGAGTAAGAATTTCAGAAAATCCAAAAATATTAGAAAATTTGAAAAATCCAAAAACAAAATGAGTTTTGTTGTAATAAGAGGAAATGATAGTACATCAGTGGACTATCACAACACGCTAAAGAATTGGAAAGTTAATTGTGATAAACGATCTCACTGTGGATGTGTCAGTAGGTTTTTACACATTCAATAGATTGTTTTTGAGATATAAACATAAAATTCATAAACTTACTTATATCGTGGGGAAAATCTCTCGGATATATGGGTGACCCCCGAAATCTTGATTGAAAGATTTTCTATTTCTGACATACTAGGTCTTTGTGCGTGGTGATATATGGGGTATTATACCTGGACTTCTGATTTTGCGGGAGCAATAGCCTAGTCCTCGTATAATGCTTTGCAAATGCTTTAATCTTAAAGCCAGCCCTCAGTACAAAAAATGATGAAACATTGAAAAATGCTAATCATGTGTTGTTGAAGAAAAGATCCCCAAACGGGACACACCTAAAAGACGAGCCGTCATCTCTCTGTACGAACGGAAGTTCTGACCTGAGCTCTCACGGTTTCGCATTTACCCGTTTACAGATATCATTAGTGTACATTCACCTGTAAGACTGAATATAGAAGTCAGGATACGGGAGTATATTCTGAGGTGGGACACGCGAATAAGTTTTAAGTCCTTAAAACACTAATCTCGTATCTCAAAACAATTGAACTTTGTGTGAAAATTTAAGTGGATCAGTATACTGACAATCTAGGTGAATTGTTTAGAACTTAAAATGATCAAAGCTTAACGGTGTTGGTGATTTGTCTCATAAACTGATATGATCCTCTTACACAAACTCACAAAAATATTGTCTGTAAATATTTCTTTACTGTATTTCATCTAAAAGAAAAATCCAAAAAGAGTTTCAGTACGTTTTAGCATAAAATTTTGAAAAATACAAAAAGATTTTCGATAACTGATGATGAAATGTTGATTTTCAAAATTCCAAGTGCTAAACATGATGGACAATTTGTGAGGAGGAGTTTGGTTGAAATAAAATGTTTTTCCTGCAAGTGGGTCATCAGAGATTAACTGTAAAATCATTTATTGATTTTTTTTTACAAGTGGTAACCAGAGTACATAAATTTGTCAAGTTATAAATTTGTGAAATTTATTGTGAGGTAGAGAATGTGCAGGATAGCCAGGTTTCAGATCCTGATTCTGATTGATAGAGAGCCAGGTTCCGATACCTGAGGACTCTGTGATTTAAGCAAGAGCCAAGTAACGATCCTGGAACTAAAGTTCACGTAAACTGATGATGCTGATGAACTTAAGGAATCAAGAGATCTGATCAAGAGAATTAGAGAAGATTAGAGATCAACATCCGAGGAGATATTATTTGTTCGAAGGGAGTCTGATGATGTTGATAGAGAAGAGAAGAGAGAGATTGAGGATGCTTTACAATGTCAGATACTTCAAAGGAGTTCGAGAGGACTGATAGAGACTGAAGATTGAAGACTCGACACTGAAGACTCGTCAACATTCGAGGGGGAGTCTGTTAGTGCATGCGTCTATCGACTTCTTCTTGTATCGAGTCTTGTATGTATTTAGATAGATCAGGGCACGTAGTACGAGAAACATGTCAAAAATGGGTTTTTAGGTAATTCCGCACGAAATTACCATATGGTAATTCCGCACGAAATAACAGCCTAATTCCGTAC
This sequence comes from Helianthus tuberosus, assembly GCA_030545235.1. NCBI lineage: Eukaryota > Viridiplantae > Streptophyta > Magnoliopsida > Asterales > Asteraceae > Helianthus > Helianthus tuberosus. The sequence goes on along the minus strand of CM060417.1, from coordinate 148,373,474 downwards.
GGAATTTAATGTCGTGTGAATGGTAATTTTGTTTGAGCTAGTTCCTTGTGGAATTACAAACCTATAAATACCCAAGTGCCCAAGTCATTTGTAACTTTCCGGTTTCAGTGCCGAAGTGTCGTCTCGCTGTAAATTGTTGTCAAATCAATAAGAACGATAGTTAAAATGTATATCTCGCTGAATTGACCTCAATACGAGTGTTTCTGCCTTTCGTATCGAGTATAAACTTTTCTGAATGACTCGTTTGGTCGGTAAAACGATCCTACAATCATCTTGGTAACCAGACATCTCTGTTGAGGCATTACATAGACAACTTAATTACTAGTGTAAGACTGGTACTCGAAACTCTTGGGAAGGTTGCTTGGATCGGGAGTCGATTGGCGGCAACGCGTGACCGTCAGGAAAGCTGATAAACTTGGGAAACGCTGGAAGATCGTTGTAGGCGATCGTATCGTGTTGAAAGTCTCACCCTGGGAAGGTGTGGAATGCTTGGGAAGCATGGCGAGCTTAACTGACGTCACGATGGACCATTAAACAGTCTGGGAAGAATCGGTAGCGTAACCTACACACTCGAGTTACCCGACAAATCGGGTAACGTACGCGATGTAATTTATGTTTTGGATCTAAGGCAGTGGTTGTCGGATGAAACACATGCGATACCTTTACTGGAGGAATTTATCGAACACATGGACCAGGAAGTCAAGGTTCGTTAACATAGTCGTATCACGATTGTTAGAGTTCGTTGGAACTCAAGACGTGGACTGGAGTTCACGTGGGAGCGTGAGGATCAGATGAAGCTCAAGTATCCTCAACTTTTTCCTGTTGGTCAGTCTAATTTTGGTACAACTGGTGAATTTCAGGACAAAATTCCATTTCAAGTTGGGGATGATATGGCACCTGGGGAAAACCTGCAACAATCTTGATCTATCACTTCATTCCTCTATGCTTACTTGTCAAATTTCGGGACGAAATTTCTTTCAAGTTGGGGATGATGTGACAACCCGAACTTTTCAGGTTAGTAACCTTTAAATCTTGTGATCTCAACTCCTCGTTGTTTCTTAATGTTACACGTCCGTGCTCATACGATTCTGTTAACATTAGTGTTTTTGGGCCGCAATTGTATTGGGCCACTTCTTAGGGTTACTTGTTCGAGCGGGCCGCACCCTAAACCCTTGTAACCCAATAAAAAACTAATCGGATTTAAATTAGTCCATTAGGATAACAACTCTATATATATGTTGTGATGGCCCAATTGAATGGGCTTGAGCCCATCTCGGTTAAGAAGTGCACCGCCCCAAAGACTTTGATTATTTAGGATACGTAATATGTGAGGATTAATTAACACAAACTCAAACAAATCAAACCCTACCCCTCCCCAAGTTTTCGTACAGCAGGAGACCCCCCCCCCCTCTCGAAGTATCAGATATTGTGCACGTTATATTCCAGTAAGTATGATTCTTGAATATTATGTGTGCCATGTCTCTTCATGCTAGTTGTGCAGTAGATTAAAGTTCAGGATGATTTGTTAAGGTATTTATATTGTATAATGATGTTAGGACTCGATGATTTCATGATCTTGATGTGTTATATATGTGCAATTAGAGATACTATGTGACGTTATAATCTTTGGTGCAATGTGTGCTTATGTATACATATATGTGTTAGCCGATTATTAGGGGTGTTGTATGTTTCGTAATATGATTTAGGTTACTTGAAAGTGTTAGAAGTTGTTTAGTGATCCTGTGATAAAGAAGTCATTAGAATCTTGATCATGTGATATGTTTTGATTGAATTAAATATAGGAAGCATATGATTATTGTTTCAATACTAAACCTAACTGATTTAATGTGAGTTGGACTTTGATTTAACGAATGGTGGGACTGTATAACACATAAATGGAATATGGACTTAATTGTTTGTGAGACAAATAGGAAGCCAAGGGATTTGGGTTTTGTTTTAAGTCTTGGGCTAAATAAGAGGATTTCGAGGCTGCATTAGTGTGTATGTGGACCAGGCCTGCCGCAGGATAATGGGAGTGGGCCGGAGGTTGCTGGGCCGCACTTAGATGGGGCAGCGTTAAAACATAGTGGGTCGGGTTGGACTGGGTTATCGGCTGTAAACTAAATGGTGGGCTGGGTAACAACATCGAAACATTAAGCAATTGGGCTGTTTTGGAAGACCGGGCCACTCACTTCTTGTTTGGGCCGGGTGTTAATAAAAGATGTTAACGTTTGGGTCATATGGGAAAACTGTTGTCAATGATAAATGGAGTGTGATAGTTTTTAGGGTATTAGGTTAGATTGTTTGAATTGTAACCCTATACATGAATTTTAAGATCTTTGGTTAGGAAAATTAGATGATAATCTGATGATGTGAACAAGGTACCATGTAGTCGATCTTGACATCAGTATGTTCGGACATCATATATATATTGGTGATGTTTATGCATAACAATTGGTGAGGGTAAATGATGAATCAATGTTCGGGTAGATAAAGATGTAAAACAGGATCGGATAACTAATGCAATGTAAATGGTAATTGAGTTGTTAATGTGTGACATTATGGTATATGGGTTTGTGATGTGAAGGTGTATATAACTTGAATACTCGTTATAAATCGTGTTATAATATGTGCCAAGCTTGTTCATTACTTGCATAATAAAGATATGTGAATTATGTGTGTAACTGACTGGTACTGAAACCATACTAGGATTGGATTGATCAAACTGTGAATACATACTTTAATCTTACCGAGCAAACCAAAGGTGAGTTCATCTCTCTTGAGCATGCGTCCCGGTGGTTGGGACAGTCAGTGGGTATCCCGGGGAGGGATAAGTCTTTTGGGTAAAAACGGGAATGTTGGATAATATACCCATCCTATCACCATTAAAGTCCCTCCGTGTTGTTTGGTTACCTGAGAGGTAACATGGTATTAGTTAGTAGCGCTACTTAGGTTTGGCAACCTCACCCTGTACCTGGGAGGACGGGTGTTGAACTAATGACCTAGTCATGGCCAATGCTTTGATAGGAGCATTGGAGAAAGGGCAATGTAAATCAGAAGCCGTCTTGTATTCGGGGTATTATCAACATTAAATTCAATGGATTAACTAAACACTTGGTAACCAACGCTTTCGTAAAACTATGAACTCACCAGCGTTGTCTGATACACTTGTTGCATGCTCGCAGGTCGTTAGATGTCTTGGATTTGGAACTTGCTGACTGGAGTAGCTGGAGTGGTCATGGGTCGACTGGGGGATTTATGTGATTGAAATCTTGATACGATATATAGGTTTTTAAACAGTTTAACTTTGGTTTACTATTTGCTTCCGCTGAACATGTTGGTTTTCATTTAAACTTGATGTTGGTATTTTTATTAATAATTGAGGATTTTTTATTAAAACTTATATGGGTTCAATATAATTAGTGGCTCATTGTTGGTACGTCACACGCCTAACAGGGACATTCCCTAGGTGGTATTTTGGGGGTGTGACAATGCCAATAAATATCACACAATTTCGAGGAAAAAAGACACTATAACGCAAATATAGAAAAGACACAATTATAAATAAAAGACACAATGATAATGAACAAAAATTCTAAAATCTACAACCTATAAATCCAAAAATAAAAACCTAAAATCACATATTGTAGAGTTCGATGAGACGGTTTCAATGCCGCTTGAATTAAGTCAACCGGAAGGGCGGGGGGGAGGGGGGCTTTTTTGTCCTTTTATTTTATTTTTTTAAACGCGTCTCACATCACCTCTTCATTTTTGGCGTTTAACAAATACGCAGGGTTTTTATTGTTTTTTTAGATCAGGAGCATAGTAAATATTTTGGCGTTTTAACTAAGTATGGCTTTAATTGTAGTGCCAAGTAGGATGCAGGCCTATAATGTAAAAAACATCAGTAATTTTCTTGATGTTTATTTTTTTTCTATCAATTGTTGTGCCATGTAGGATGCAGGCCTATAATGTGACAGGCAATTATGACGTTTTGAAAAGATAAACAAATTCAATTTTCCATGTAGTGGCTTTTAATATAATGAATGTTTGGCAATAATGTTACCGTCTCTTCATTTTACTGTTTTGCAATTACTGTTTCGTTCAGTTTCATCTGTCAATTAGTGTTGCTTTTTTCAGTAATACTTTGTTTGACTTTTTTGGCGTTTTATATAGCAACAACGTGCTTTGCTAGCTTCCGTTCTCACAGTTTTCATACTATCTGGTGTTTTGGTGTTTGTAGTTTTTGGCGTTTTATACTCAATTTTTTTATTAGTAGAGAATTAGATAATAAACAACAGAGAATTAGATAACAAACAATAGAAAATGAAAAAAAATTAAAAATTCTAATCTAATTTCTCATCCAAATCTTCACTGTCATCACCCTCTTCTACTTTAATTTTTTTGGCATTTTGAACCTGTTTTGAATACCTTATCTAGATCCTTATTTTCCTACATAATGTCCGTCTTTAGAAGATGCTTATTTTTAGTGGCATCCTGTATTGTGGTTTGATATATACTTGTTTGGTGACATGTTGAAGATTAACGCCTACTCGAATGTATTGATCCCTTCATGCCATCCATATATCCATCAAGAACAAAGTGACATGATGACATATCAGTGTCATCAGTCTCTTTTTCATGAATATTTTTCCATCTCATTCAGCAAAAGCTTATAGAGATACTCACCTCAGAGAAGAATCCATTCAGTGAAACTTCATTCAGAACAATACTCAATATAGAAGAAACGAGGTTTCCCATCTGTGGCTTTTTTAACTATTTTTTTGGCGTTTTAAAGTGAGTGGTTTCTAGGAAACATGGCGTTGTTTTCGGGTGTGATCAATTGATTGTGCAGAGACGTCTCTCTTATAGGATGTTTTTGGCACGTAGTTTAGGCGGGATTTTATTTATAATAAATGATATTATTAAAGTAGCGGTTTGACTTTGGCATGCTTCATTTTGTTTTTTTGTTGTTAAAGTAGCTTTTTTGTGGCCGTTTGTAAGGAGAAAATGACATGAGTTTTTGTTTGAAGTTCATCTTTATCTTCATGTTTATCTTCAAACCACTTATCAGTGTCATTCGTCTCTTCATGCCATTATAATATTCATCAAGAACAAAACACAAAAAATGACATAAGTCTGATACCAGCGTCTTTTTGTTGAAAATTTATCCATCTCGTGCAGAAAAATATTATTGAGTCACAGCACCTCAGCCAAGAATGCATTCTGCGAAACTTCGCGTAGAACAATATAGAATATACAAGAAATGATGTTTGCCATTTTGGCGTTTTACTGAGGAAATAGTGTATCTAAAAGAAACGTCGATTTTTGGAATCTTTGATGTTTGACTTTGTTACACCCCCAAAATACCACATGCAAATACCTCGCTAGGCGTGTGACGTACCAGGATCTAGCCACTAATCAAATTGAACTATCATCAAGATTGAAATAAAGTTTCCATTTATTAAAGTACAACATTCATAACATAAACCAAATTCAACATGTTCTGCGGAAGCGAAAGATAAATAATCATCCAATGTTTTAAAACCAAAGGTATAAAAACCAATGTATATCATAAGTACTCCAAGAAAGCTCGACCCATGACCACTCCAGCATCCCCAGATGGCAAGTTTCATATCCATAGTATCTAACGACCTGCGAGCATGCAACAAGTGTATCAGACAACGCTGGTGAGTTCATAGTTTTACGAAAACGTTAATTACCAAGTGTTTAGTTCAGTTCATTGATTACAATGTTGATAATACCCCGAAAACAAGACGGCTCCAGATTTATTTTGCCCGTTCCCCAATGCTCCTATCAAAGCATTGGGCATGACTGAGTCATTAGCTCACACCCGTCCTCTCAGGTACGGGGTGAGGGTGCCAAACCTAGATATCGCTACCAACTAATACTCTGTTACCTCTCAGGTAACAAACAAGATGGGACTTAAAGGTGATAGGATGAGTGTATTATCCAACATTCCCGATTTTACCCACAAGACGTATTCCTCTCAGGAATACCCAATTGATTTACCCAAAAACCTATCCCTCTCAGGGATACCCAATGATTGTTCCAACCACCGGGACGCATGCTCAAGAGAAATGAACTCACCTTTGATTTGATCGGTATGTTTAATTACTCGTCCAATTTGTCAACCAACCCTACTGTTGTTACCAATAACAATCAGTTTTATGATTTATCAATTAACTCACGTATTTCAAGGATTACATTTATCACAAGTATCACTGTACATTACATAGCATATACTCAGTTCACACATGTGTTCACATCCCATGTATAACATACAATAGCACACAACAGTTAACTGGGCTATCTACCAAAGCCCAAGCCCAATCTGATTTCCCTTCGGCGAAGAACCCCTCCGACGAAAGATCCCTCCGACGAAGAACCCTATCTTTCGTTATAAATGATTCCGACGAAGAACCCTATCTTTCGTCACATTGGTGTTTGGCGAAAAACCCATCCTTTGTCAATACAGGATTGACGAAAGATAACTATGTTTTGTCGACACAGGGGTTGACGAAATATCATAAGATTCGTCAAACATCACCCTTAACATTTACAGATTATGGTTTATCAGATCAATCCACACTTTCAGTCATAAGTAATCACATTCATCAACAATTAATCTAATCGGTCAATGTCCCTAACCCTCCTAATCAGATCATTAACACAATCAATACATGTAACCCTAGACCATCTGTTATTACATGCCCAATGATTATCATTACACCTGTAATTCTAATCAAACACTTATACAGCTGATTATCAACGGAGTATTATGTTCACAAAATCAAGACACTATAATGAATGAATCCTTATATTCATACCAAATCATTACAACAAAACGATCACCGTATCCTAATGTTGTAACCCATTAATTCTAAGAACATACAAGTCTAAACACAGATCTTTAGGCAAGAGATCACAATTTCAGATTTACAACATCAGTTTTAACTCTAGACAATTAACGCCAAAGAACACAGATCATTCAATCAAGAACTTACTTACCGTGATACAGGGGTGTTTAGCCAAAACGAGATAGAAAGCTTCGAGATCCTATGGTTGTCGTCGCACAGAGAATGACAAGGGAGAGGAGACTCTAGGGTTTTATGTGTTTTACGTAACTTATTACAAGAGGTTATAATATAAAAGGGGTTGGGCCGCAACCCTCTCTGAGCCGAGGCAGGCCCCTTTTCGGCGAAAGACATGCTCGACGAAGGACCTATTCTTCGTCGGTACCAAGGGTGACGAAAAACCCATTTTTCGTCAAGGACAACTTATGGCGAAGAACCTTGTTATTAATTATTAGATGAACTATGTATCATACTACACACATAACAATCAAGTATTACACATCACATAAAACATTAATCATTCAGATAAACCACACATGACACTACGTAAATCAAATTGTAAAAACAGGAATGTGATGTCAGTGATGTGTAAAGGAAAGACCTTGAAATCTCTGGTTGTCACATCATCCCCAACTTGAAAGAAATTTCGTCCTGAAATTTGTCAAGTAATCCAAAACGGCAAGATGTTAATCTTAGGATGACTTTGTATTTTCTGCGGGTACCACATCATCCCCAACTTGAAAGCGAATTTCGCCCCGAAATTCACCAGTTACATCATAATTAGATTTGTCAGTTGGGAATAAGTGAGGGTACTTGAGCTTCATTTGATCCTCGCGCTCCCACGTGAACTTCAGTCCACGTCTTGAGTTCCAACGAACTCTCACGATTGGAATTCGACTATGCTTACGAACCTTGACTTCCCGATCCATAATTTCTATTGGTTCTTCGACAAACTGCAATATGTCGTCAATTTTCAGCTCTTGAAACGGTACCACCAGTGTTTCATCATACAAACACTTCTTTAGTTGCGACATGTTGAAAACATTATGAACGTTACCCAATTCAGCAGGTAACTCTAGCTTGTAGGCCACTTTACCAATTCGTTCCAGAACTTTGAGAGGCCCGACATAACGAGGATTAAGCTTACCGCGCTTCCCAAAGCGCACCACGCCCTTCCAGGGTGAAACTTTCAGCATAACACGATCGCCTACAGCGAATTCCAAGGGTTTCCTACGCTTGTCAGCATAGCTTTTCTGACGGTCGCGCGTTGCCACCATACGGTTTCTGATCTGGACATTCTTTTTCAGAAGTTTCAAGAACAAGTTCCGGACCTGTGACCTGGCTGTCACCCACCTTAGCCCAACAGAGAAGAGAACGGCATTTCCAGTCGTACAATGCTTCAAACGGATTTTCCTGAATGCTAGTGTGGTAACTGTTGTTGTAGGAGAACTCGGTTAACGGCAAGTGTTTCTCCCAGCCTTTACCAAAATCGATCACACATGCCCGCAGCATGTCTTCGAGTGTTTGGATGGTTCGTTCGCTTTGACCATCCGTCTATGGGTGATAAGCAGTGCTTATGTCGAGACGTGAGCCGAATGACTTATGCATAGATTGCCACAAATCAGATATGAAACGCGGATCATGATCAGAGATAATAGAGGTCGGCACCCCGTGCCTAGATACCACTTCCTTCAGATAAATAGCAGCAAGTTGTGACAACTTATCCATTTCCTTGATTGCTAGAAAATGCGCTGACTTCGTGAGTCGATCAACAATCACCCAGATGGTATCGTTTCCGTTTTGAGTTCTTGCAAACCAGCGACGAAATCCATAGCAATCTGCTCCCACTTCCTCATGGGTATCTCTGGTTGTTGAAGTAGGCCTGAAGGTTTCTGATACTCTACCTTGACTTTCGCACAAGTCAAGCACTTACTCACATACGTCGTGATGTTAGCTTTCATCTTTGGCCACCAATACATGACTTTGAGGTCCTGATGCATCTTGTCTGAACCCGGGTGAATAGAGTACCGAGACTTGTGCGCTTCATCCATCACAAGTTCTCTAAGGTTACCAAACAGGGGAGTCCAAATCCTTTCCATAAAATAATATATGCCGTCAGACCTTTCCACGAGTCGTTTCTCCATGCCCCGCAAATACTCAGCTTTAAGATTTTCTTCCTTCAACGCTTCTGTCTGAGCCGAACGGATCTGATCAGGAAGATTTGTGTGAATAGTGAGCTGTAAGGCTCGCACACGCTTAGGTTTCGTCTCCTTTCGACTAAGGGCATCAGCTACAACGTTTGCTTTGCCTGGATAATATTTGATAGCACAATCTTAGTCGTTCAAGAGTTCTACCCAGCGACGTTGTCGCATATTCAATTCCTTCTGGTCAAAAATATGTTGAAGGCTCCTGTGATCGGTGTAGATACTATATTAGGTACCGTACAGATAATGCCTCCAGACTTTCAACGCGAAAACCACGGCCCCCAACTCTAAGTCGTGAGCCGTGTAATTCTTCTCATGAACCTTGAACTGTCGAGAAGCATAAGCTATCACCTTCTCGCGTTGCATCAGCATGCAACCGAGACCCTGAATAGAAGCATCACAATACACCACAAAATCCTCGGTACCTTCAGGTAGAGACAAGATCGGTGCACTGCAGAGTTTCTGTTTCAAAAGTTGGAAAGCATTCTCCTGCTTTGTTCCCCAAGAATATACCACACCTTTCTGTGTCAATGAGGTAAGAGGTTGAGCGATCTTCGAGAAATCCTTAATAAACCTCCGATAGTACCCAGCGAGACCCAGAAAGTATCGCACCTCCGAAGGATTCTTCGGTTCCGCCCAATTTCTAATAGCATCAATCTTGGCAGGATCCACGTGTATTCCCGATTCATTAACAATGTGGCCAAGGAAGTGTACCTCTCGAATCCAGAAGTCACACTTGGAAAACTTCGCGTAGAGTTGCTCCTTCCTTGGGAGCTCCAAAATAAGACGCAAGTGGCGCTCGTGATCCTCCTTGCTCTTAGAGTAGATCAATATGTCATCGATAAACACAATGACAAAATCGTCGAGGTACGGTTTGGAAAGATCCGTCCTTCTTCTTCACAAACAAAACTGGGGCTCCCCAAGGCGAAGAACTGGGTCGGATAAAACCTCTATCCATCAGTTCTTGAAGTTGATTTGACAGCTCTTGCAACTCTCCTGGTGCAAGACGATAAGGAGCACGGGCAATCGGGGCTGCTCCTGGCGTAAGGTCAATCCGAAATTCCACCTGATGATGTGGAAGTAAACCAGGTAGCTCATCAGGAAACACGTCAGAAAATTCACGAACAACTGGAAAGTCCTCGATATTCCTTTCTTCAGGTTGTGAATCAATAACAAGAGCTAGAATAGCAGGGTAGCCCTGTCGTAAACACTTCTGGGCTTTCATGGCTAAGATGATGCCAACCAATGCACCACTATGATGACCTTGAACCGACAAAGATTCTCCACTGGGGAGAGGGATACGCACGATTTTCTCTTTACATAGAATTTCTACTTGGTGCTTAGACAACCAATCCATGCCAACGACCACATCAAAACTTCCAAGAGTAACGGGAACTAGGTCAATGTCGAACACTTGACCCATGAGATCAAGTTTACACCCAAAAAGGACATGTGAAGCTTCAATCGACTTACCATCAGCTAATTCTACTACGTGCTTATTTACAAAAGGTGTAGGAGTCAACCCTAACTGACGACTGAACCCCAAAGACACATAACTCCAATCGGCACCAGAGTCAAATAAAACAGAAGCAAATAGATTATTCACAGAAAACGTACCAGTTACAACATTGCCATCATTGCGAGCTTCCCCAGCGCCAATGGTAAACACTATCCCACGTGCACCGTTCCCGCCATTGTTCCCATTGTTGTTATTCCTAGGGTTGTTGTTGTTGTTGCCAGCATTTTGATTAAGCTGAGGGCAATCCCGTCTGAAATGACCCTCGTCACCACACTGAAAACACCCCTTACGATTTCCTAGATTCTGATGAGGCTGCTGCCTCTCTTGTTGCCGTGGCTGCTGTTGTTGTGGTTGCTGCTGCTGTGGGGGTTGCTGCTGCTGCTGTCTTGGAAGTGAGACCCTGCATTCTCTAGCCATGTGGCCCACTTTGTTGCACCTGTGACAGACTCGGGTGCACAGCCCACGATGGTGAAAGTTGCACTTGTTACACTTAGGCTGCTTCCTTGCGTATGAGCCCATATTCGAATTGTTACTCTGATTCTGATTCACAGAAGATGACTGGCTAAAGCTGTGGTTGATACTGTTGTCTGGCTTCTTTTGTGACTGATTCGGATTGGACACCTTGTCCACATCATTCCATTTACGTTTGCTGTCAGTGGCAGGAGTAGTAGCTGCAGCAGTAGTGGCAGTAGTAGAAACAAGCGTAGGTAGCGAGCCACGCTCCACCTCCTGGTCGGTGATCTTGTGAGCTAAGCGGATGATCTGAGCTAAGTTGTTGAGGTTCGTTGCAGTAACCAACCCTTAACTTGTGGGACTAATCCCTTGATGTACAGTTTGATTCTTCGGTGTGGAGGACGTGATAAATTTGGGCACATATTAGCTAGTTTATGAGACCGTTTCGTGTATGCCTAAATCTCAGACCCTACCATTTTCAAATCATAGTACTCATTCTCTAGTTTCTGCACTTCGTCACGAGGACAGTACTCCTCTCTCATCAACTCCTTGAAATCCTCCCAAGTAGTGGCATTCGCCATCTCAATACCTAACATCTGGACCTGGGCATTCCACCATGTCAAGGCACCATCCTCGAGTGTGCCTGAAGCATACTTCACCCTGTCCCCAGCAGGACAGTTACACATCGCGAACACTGACTCTGCCTTCTCAAACCAATGCAGTAGCCCCACAGCCCCTTCAGTCCCACTGAATGTCTGTGGCCTACAGTCCATGAATGTTTTAAATGTACAAGTAGGCGGATTGTTTTGATTCGGATTAGCTTGCTGACCTAAAGATGAAAGGAAATACAGCACACGGGTAAGAGTTGTGTACGCGACACAAGAATAAAGGGTAATTGGCACATATCGTACCAGCTTGATAAGCTGCCAAAGCCTCAGCCACACGTGTGTTAATCAAATTTGTCAACTCAGCCTGAGTCATTGCAATATGACCACGCCCATGGCCTCGTTCGCTCATGATTCTATATAAGAGAAGGGAAAAGGTTAAGAGTCGAGATAAGGTAGGAGTCAAACCTCACAACAACTTCCACAGATTACCAAGTTTACATCAGACAACAGAGCGGAACCCCTTTCACACTCGTTACATCTCACTGGGACTCACATGCACCCCACATAATTATTATGTGTGCACCCATAATAGTAATGTGATTTGCATGTTTATCTCAGCTCGTCCCAACTCATGCTAAAAGGTTCCTCAAGTTCGAGTAACAAGACAAAACACCACAGCATAGATCATGAAGATTTAGAGGAGTAACACACTATCAATCACATGACGTAGTCTACAACACAAGAACTCATACTATAGTGTTAAGTGTGCGTTCCCACGCAATGACATTCACAAGTGTTCACTAAATACGATATGCAATAAGTAAACTAGAGACGAACCTTGCAATCAGGAGCTGAGTGTCATGGTCGATTTCTGAACTGTTCGGTTATAGTCTGGTTTTATGAAAACGTTTTAAAACCTAGTTCACTATAATGAGTGGCTTTGATACCAAACTGTCACACCCCCAAAATACCACATGTGAATACCTCGCTAGGCGTGTGACGTACCAGGATCTAGCCACTAATCACATTGAACTAACATCAAGATTGAAATAAAGTTTCCATTTATTAAAGTAAAACATTCATAACATAAACCAAATTCAACATGTTCAGCGGAAGCGAAAGATAAATAATCATCCAATGTTTTAAAACCAAAGGTATAAAAACCAATGTATATCATAAGTACTCCAAGAAAGCTCGACCCATGACCACTCCAGCATCCCCAGATGGCAAGTTCCATATTCATAGTATCTAACGACCTGCGAGCATGCAACAAGTGTATCAGACAACGCTGATGAGTTCATAGTTTTACGAAAACGTTAGTTACCAAGTGTTTAGTTCAGTTCATTGATTACAATGTTGATAATACCTCGAATACAAGACGGCTCCAGAATTATATTTCTTGTTCCCCAATGCTCCTATCAAAGCATTGGGCATGACTGAGTCATTAGTTCACACCCGTCCTCTCAGGTACGGGGTGAGGGTGCCAAACCTAGATAGCACTACCAACTAATACTCTGTTACCTCTCAGGTAACAAACAAGATGGGACTTAAAGGTGATAGGATGAGTGTATTATCCAACATTCCCGATTTTACCCACAAGACGTATTCCTCTCAGGAATACCCAATTTATTTACCCGAAAACCTATCCCTCTCAGGGATACCCAATGACTGTCCCAACCACCGGGACGCATGCTCAAGAGAAATGAACTCACCTTTGATTTGCTCGGTATGTTTAATTACCCGTCCAGTTAGTCAACCAACCCTATTGCGGTTACCAATAACAATCAGTTTTATGATTTATCAATTAACTCACGTATTTCAAGGATTACATTTATCACAAGTATCACTGTACATTACATAGCATATACTCAGTTCACACATGTGTTCACATCCCATGTATAACATACAATAGCACACAACAGTTAACTGGGCTATCTACCAAAGCCCAAGCCCAATCTGATTTCCCTTCGGTGAAGAACCCCTCCGACGAAAGATCCCTCCGACGAAGAACCCTATCTTTCGTCATAAATGATTCCGACGAAGAACCCTATCTTTCGTCACATTGGTGTTTGGAGAAAAACCCATCCTTCGTCAATACAGGATTGACGAAAGATCACTATGTTTCGTCGACACAGGGGTTGATGAAATATCATAAGATTCGTCAAACATCACCCTTAACATTTACAGATTATGGTTTATCAGATCAATCCACACTTTCAGTCATAAGTAATCATATTCATCAACAATTAATCTAATCGATCAATGTCCCTAACCATCCTAATCAGATCATTAACACAATCAATACATGCAACCCTAGACCATCTGTTATTACATGCCCAATGATTATCATTACACCTGTAATTCTAATCAAACACTTATACAACTGATTATCAACGGAGTATTATGTTCACAAAATCAAGACACTATAATGAATGAATCCTCATATTCATACCAAATCATTACAACAAAACGATCACCGTATCCTAATGTTGTAACCCATTAATTCTAAGAACATACAAGTCTAAACACAGATCTTTAGGTAAGAGATCACAATTTCAGATTTACAACATCAGTTTTAACACTAGACAATTAACGCCAAAGAACACAGATCATTCTATCAAGAACTTACTGACCGTGATACAGGGGTGTTTAGCCAAAACGAGATAGAAAGTTTCGAGATCCTATGGTTGCCGTCGCACAAAGAATGACAAGGGAGAGGAGACTCTAGGGTTTTATGTGTTTTACGTAACTGGTTACAAGAGGTTATAATATAAAAGGGGTTGGGCCGCAACCCTCTCTGGGCCGAGGCATGCCCCTTTTCGGCGAAAGACATGCTCGACGAAGGACCTATTCTTCGTCGGGACCAAGGGTGACGAAAAACCCATTTTTCGTCAAGGATAACTTATGGCGAAGAACCTTGTTATTAATTAATAGATGAACTATGTATCATACTACACACATAGCAATCAAGTATTACACATCACATAAAACATTAATCATTCAGATAAACCACCCACGACACTACGTAAATCAAATTGTAAAAACAGGAATGTGATGTCAGTGATGTGTAAAGGAAAGACCTTGAAATCTCGGGTTGTCACAAAGTTTTTTGGCGTTTTCTAAGAGGATTGGTATATAGTAAAATATGGCGTTTTTGAGTTGGTGTGTTTGATGTTTTGGGTTTTTTGGCGTTTCTAAGATGAATAGTATATAGTATTAAATATGGCGTTTCCGGTTCGGGGGTGTGTTTAATGAATGTCTGAGATGTTTTGTTTATATAGGATGTGTTTTGGCCCGTAATGGCGTTTTATTCATTAGTTTGGCGTTTTTAGTAGAGAAGTCTAAAGACCATTTTACCCTTAATGAAGCGCATCCACTTAATAGAATTGGTGTTATTTACGAAAACGTCACCGCGCCAATCTAGTCCATAGATTGTTTTGATCGAACGATCCATAAGCGTTCTCACCGTTCTCACACTTTCCACTGTTTTCTCTAAATCCTGACCCTATATATATATATATAGAGTATAATGTACAAAAGGGCTTAACGTACATTAACGTACGCGACAGAAATAGAACGTGCGTAATTATTATCCCATGCGTGATTATCACATTTTTTGATCAACATAACTTGCGTAATTAAGATCCCATGCGTGATTAGCTCCAAAAAACTGATCCCATGCGTGATTAACTGCTCCCATGCGTGATTAACTGGCTCCCATGCGTGATTAACTGATCCATGCGTGATTTTTGGCCTAATCCGATGGTTACGCGCGTCTCGTACATGAAGTACGATAAGCCTTTTTGTATGTTAACCTTTCCCTATATATATATATATATATATATATATATATATATATATATATATATATATATATATATATATATATATATATATATATATATATACGTTGGGTTTATTGGGGAACTTTAAAAAAGTGGGGAACCGGGAAATACTTTTAAAAATTCAAATTAACATATTAAAGATCAATATTTTTTTAAAAAAAATTGATGTCTTTCCTTATAAATACATGTAGAATCATTTTTAATAAAACAATAAAAACAAAAAATATAAAAAATGTGTAAAAAGTAATAAAATAAAAAATATATCAAAATAAAATATAAGTAAAACTGTCAGGTTGAAGAAGAAATTAAAATCGTATATTCTAATTATATAAGATATAAGATAAGATAATATTACGATATAGTATGTTGAAATAAATATATATTAAAATAAAATATAAGTAAAATTTATATATTATATATATATTGATTTCGAAGGCCCAAATAGTAATTTCAATTTTAAAATAATATATAGCTTTTAGCATTTTATTATATTAATATATTATTTTTAATATTTACTTTTAACATCTTTTAGTTTTTTTTCTATTTACTTTTAGCTTTTAACGTATTTTCTCTTTTTCCTTTACTAAACCCATATTTCCTTTATCATTTATTTTGTTTTTAATAATTCTTTTTTGTTTTTTTTAAATCATCTTTACTTTATCAAATTTAATTTGATATTTTTTAATAACTTATGTTCGTTAATTTTTTTCTAAAAACTTAAGTACGTAGTTGTGTTTAATATTTACCCTCGATTAGTATAAGTTTTATTAAAAACGAATTTATATTCAAAAATAAAGTATTTATTTGGTATCGTAAAATGATACAATGATAAACTGAACCGATTCTAAAGGTTTGGTTTTCTAAACAACATGGTACATTTTCAAATAAGGTTTGTTTTACATTATCATTTGTTCCGTTTCGCCGCAACGCGCGACAGTAAAAAAGAACCTAGTTAAAATAAAATATAAGTAAAATTTTAAGATTGAATGAGAGAATCACATGTTATAAGATAGAAGATAAGATCACGAATTCACGATAAGGCTAAAGGGTGTGGGGGTCATGGTTGGGACATGATTCGCCATCTAGAAACATGAATGGAATGCCACACCAACCCTTTGCTTGATCCACCATGGTTTGCATGGATTAAACCATGGCAACCATGGTATTCCTTTCCATTTTTCAAGAGATCATTTCCTTTTTCTTTAGACAATAATAAATTAAAATAAATAAGGGGCTAGTGGTTTGGGTCATGACCACACTCTTAGAATAGTGGTTTTGGATGATAGATTAAATGTATGCGGCATGACATTGACGTGGATGGTCATGACACACCCTATAGCCTAAGATATGTTGATAAGTATAGTAAGACACATACTAAATTTTACCTTAAATAGTTTTCATTGGAGGAATACATGCTTGTTTTTAACTCATTTATCTATCATTGTTTTGTCTTTTACGCATCTTTCCATCAAGGTATGATCATTTGTTTTCCTTTCATTAATTTCTTAGAAAGAGAAAAATGCCCGGATAGTCCATGTGGTTTCGTCTTTTTTCACCTATAGTCCTCAACTTTCTAAAACTACCTGAATAGTCCCCAAGTTTTCATTTTTTGTTCCCGGATAGTCCCTGGGTCTAACTTCAGTTACTTTTCTCTGTTAAAATGATGTAAAATGACAAAAATACCCTTACTGTTAAATTTATACTAAAAACTTAAAAGAAAAATACTTGTTATTTAACCAACCCATCCACTTCCCCCGCACACTTTCTCTTTCTACTCTCTCTCTCTCTCTCTCGAGCACCACCACCACCCACACACCAGCACCACAACCACCCTCACACCAGGACCACCATCGCACCACCCTCCGACAAAAGCCATTTTTCCGACGGCAGTTTAAGGTCCGACCATGGTGGGTTTTTCAAATTGGGCGTTTTTAAGCTTAGACCATGGTGGGTTTTTTCCAATGGCAAGAGCTCCAAATTGGGGGTTTTTCAAATTGGGTGTTTAAGGTCCGACCATGGTGAGCATTTTTCCAACAATGTTGAAACGAACGGTGGTGGGGATGAAACGGCCACCGTCGCAGATCTGAGAGAGAGAAGGTTGTAGGTTTTGAACAGTCCTTCGAGGGTTGCAGGTTGAAACGACCACCGGTGGTGGCTCATCTCTCAACTACCACCTATAATAATCCTTGGATTTAGTGTTGCAGGTTTATTTTTGTAGAATTATTACTTATTGTTTTCAATTTTAGGTCTCAATTACTTACAATTCATATCAACTTTGATCAGAAACAATCACTGTGGCTAGAAAGTTGTAAACTTTAATTAGATTTTGGTGCTAGTAATCCTTGAATCTTGGGAAGCGTTTCATGACACATTATTATATGCTGGGATACTTGCTCTGTTTTTTCAGTAAGTAAGATGCGATGAATGATGATGTTTGAGTGGAGTAATGTATTCAGTTGTATATAAACATGTTTAGTTATTAGTGTTAAAACATATTGCAGGTTTTGATTTTGAGTAGAAGATAATAGTGACGGGCTTTGATTTTACGATCTGTATGTTTATGGGTTATGGCTGGTAAAAAGAGAGATGGGGGTGGGGTGGGGAAGATGAAATGGATGGGTTGGGTAGGGTAGTGGGGAAGATGAAGATGAAGTGGATGGGTTTGTTAAATAACAAGTATTTTTCTTTTAAGTTTTTAGTATAAATTTAACAGTAAGGGTATTTTTGTCATTTCACATCATTTTAACAGAGAAAAGTAACTGAAGTTAGACCCATGGACTATCCGGGAACAAAAAATGAAAACTTAGGGACTATTCAGGTAGTTTTAGAAAGTTTGGGACTATAGGTGAAAAAAGGCGAAACCACAGGGACTATCCGGACATTTTTCTCTCTTAGAAACCAAACTGTTTTAACATATATGATAAGTCAAGATCAATATGAGTTGCCAATTCACATGCAAACATGGGCTCTACGGCACAATCATCAAATTTGAACCATGGCCCTTTTGATTTGTAGTTTGTACACCTCCTCATAGATTACATGCACGTATTCAAGAATTGGGCATTTCATGTGGTTATGAAAACTTTATGGAATGAATTGTCGTTCTCATTTCTTGATGTTCATCGAATTAGATTCATTGTCATGTTTCGGCTTTTATTGAACACCATTAAACAACCTTCAAACATATTAGAACTTAGAAGAAACTTTATCGGCCAATTAACAACACTCATATATATCTTCACTTAATTGTCATTTTCATCACCCACTTAATAGAATTTTTAAATAAAACCATTATATTATATTATATTATATTATATTATATTATATTATATTATATTATATTATATTATATTATATTATATTATATTATATTATATTATATTATATTATATTATATTATATTATATTATATATTAAAAACATAAGACAATGAATAGTGTTTTAAATATTATAATAATATATAGTTTTTTTAATACTTTTATTATCTTCTTTACTTTTAAGTTTGATAAGCTTGTGTTAACCAGTACTGGTATCGAAAATACCGTACAGTTATCGGTACATGAAGGTAAAAACCGACACCAGCCTGGTACAGAAAACGCCAAAAGTCGGTATCGAATTGATTTTGAAAATCTTTTAGTTCGAGAAATTCGGTACTGCTACCCGGTACAATTTGTTCATCCCTGATCACGGGTACCGTACGAACAACTGTCACACCCCGACCACGTAAAACAACAAAACGTGGCGGAAACGTCGGGGAGTGTTGTAACAGAATCATTGTTTTATAACCACGGATTAAACAGTTTCGTTTTATTGAATTAAATGTATTACTTTACATTGGAATTAGAAACAAAACATGAACAAATAGACTTTCATTGTTATTAAGTCACTAAGGCCTCGTCCATTCCTATGTGAGCGTACACAAATATCATCATCAAACATCATCAACTATGGTACCTGAAACACACGTGAAAATACGTCAGCATAAAAATGCCGGCGAGTACATAGGTTTTATATGAGTGTCAGATTCATGGCTCGTTTTACATGTTGCAATACTTATTTAAAAACCTTATTTTGAAAAGTATAGTATTGCGACATAATTAACCAACTCAAATCAAGTTGGTTATAATATATAAAATCTCGTAGCCACGATTCTTAACTCCAAAACATTTGTTTAATTAAATCAAATTGTAAAACATCTCGTAAAAAAACTCGTTAGTAAAAACTCGTATAGTATATAGTTTTAGAAAAACCTCGTAATATAACTTCGTTTTAATAACCTTTGCCCAAGTGATCTAGATAACGCAACGATATATAATGTGTTAAAAGCACTTATATATATAGGAAGTACCAGCGGCGTATCCACCATGCTTTTAACACATTACACCCGCCCCGTTACCTAATCACTTCCCTAACCCAACGGTTCAAACAGTTTCACACGGTTTACATAAATCAAACGGTTACAGACGGGTCACATAAATCAAACAGTTACAACGGTTCACATAAATCAAACAGTTACAAACGGTTACAAACGGATCACATAAATCAAACAGTTAAAAAAAGGGTCACATAAATCAAACAGTTACAACGGTTCAAAACGTAAAACAATGTGCTAGCATGTTAAGTGAACATACATAGCAAAACATAATGAAATCATGTACTATATATGTACTGATGAACATAGCAAGTCTGTGATACAAAAGCACGTAAAACATGAAAGTAACAAGTAGGCACATGTGTTCCACCCCAAAACAGTTTGAAAACAGTAAAAGAGGGGACTATGTACTCACTTGAGATTGCTTAGAAGTCTTGAATAACAACCAAGCAAAGCTAGAGGGATCACGGAATCAAACGGCACCTAATATAGGTAACTATGTAAATAAACCGGACCTAAATCGGAAGATCGGATAGAATGAGGTTTCGTAAACCAAATGAGTATGGGACTCATGTAATATGGTTTAACAAAGCCTACATACTAAAACAAAACCTAACCTAAGTGCTTACGACCCGTTTAGGTAGCTTACGCTACTTTAACGCGTCGTTCGCATAAAACGCGTTCGGACTGCCTAACTAGTCCTATAACAAGTAATATATGTCTTAACATGTCTAATAATGTTTCCTAATCAGTTTAGATGTCAAAATTTAGGTTACATATGCTTAAAATGAATTTATGCGTAAAAAGGGCATTTTGGTCATTTACCTAAGGCATATAAACTACCTATCATACAACTACTTAAACGAAGTGACCATATGGTATAACCTCGGAGAGTTATTCCCTATGCAACTATGGTCACATAATATGCTTGGTCGGATCCTAATGATCGACCAAACGGGCCGGGTTCGAAAGTCTAAGCGGTTGTTTAGACCGCTTATCTTACTACCCTACATAAGCACTAATCTAAAAGTGACGAGTTAAACATGTTAAAACATGTTTAACGAAGTTTGAAAACAAGTTTGATATCAAGAAAAAGGGTCTTGATACCCAAAAATAGTTTGGTTACAAAATACGCATGAATACGTATTTTGACCGAAACTATGACTCGTCACTACGCCTAATCAACGTGGTAATCAATAGGTATAGTCACACGGGACTATAACCATCATGATTACGCTCACATTGCAAAGTTCAAACGAACTTTGTGTTGACCATAATCTGGTCAAAGCAGAAAGTCAAACACTGTTTGACTTTCGCTTGAAAAATGCATAAAAGCACGAAAGAATACTTACAAAGGGTCCAAGCTAGAAGATTGTCACGGCCCCCACCCCGGTTTGACCCGGTCCAGGAGCCGCGGGACAGAAACCCGTGGCATTGATGTTTACAGCAGAAGTCTAGCAGGATCGTTTAAACTTGAAAATGCCCGATTATTATTTTATTTCATAATTCGGCATAAACCCCGTAATTTACAATAGAGGAATTTCATAAGAATTCTCAGATTTTACAAAACATGTTTATTTATTTATTTGAGCCACTACTTCAAGCTTGTTAGTGCTCCGTAGCACTTTTCCTTGATTCACAGCTGGTCACCTGAAACATGTTTTTAAAATATTTTGTCAGCGGGGAAATACTGGTGAGTCACTCCATTTGATGAAATGACACACAGCTATAAATTACAGCATAAGAGCGATTACAATAGCTTCTATCTTATTTTTATATGGCGCCGTGTCACCTCCTGGTGACGATGGTCATACCACTATTGTGTCCTTTCACCCAAGTAGTGATGATTATCACTGTTAGGATTTATTAGCCTAACCGTGAGAAATTAGTAATGTGCACAATACCCCACTAGCCAGTGATTCAAGATAACCACGACTTAATCCCTGTAATTATAACTTTAAAAATATTTTGGAGTATTGTAAAACAATGTTGATAAAAAGAGAATGACTCACATTGCAAGTTTAATCGGGCAGAGTTTAGCCTACTGATAAGCCTGATAACCTAATTTAAATCACAATGCACACGAACTAGGTTAGTAACTAATACAGCATTTACGATAACTCACGAGATACAACCCTCACAACAAATGACAAAGTGCGATACTTAACATCCATCGTATCTACAACGAATGACAAAGTATAACCCTAATGTGGGCAGCACTTAAACATTCATTGGATAGTTTCAATCGATCGGACATTGAATCATAGAAGCGATTGAGTTAATACCCGGTATTGTAGCAGCGCCTAGCTATTTTGTGATTTTGACAGTATAACTTCATTTTTGAAAGTTATTTTCGACACCAGTGAACAGGCCATGGTCGAATCTATTTATAGGTGAAAAATGGGGTTCACGCGGCCCGCGTGAACCTTGGCTCGATCCTTATGCGGCCCGCGAGGGCACCTAGTTATAGATTAGGGCTAGCGTGTCATCAGTAGGCATGCCACGTGTGTGACACGTGGATCGGGAATGCTTATCCGGTCAAACATATGTTGACGCGGCCCGCGTAAGGGTCTGGCCATCCTTTACTTGGCCCGCGAGAGGACCAAGAATCATGATTTCTTGATTTTTGACATGGATTAGGGTTTCAAGGGTCCGGGTTTTCACTTACGGGTCGTTTAGGGACATTTTTGAAGGTCCTTACATCCTCCCCACCTTAATTAAAATCTCGTCCTCGAGATTTACTGAAATAAGTGAGGATATTTTCGCTTCATCTCTGATTCCAGCTCCCAGGTGTATTCGGGTCCTCTTTTCGAATCCCACTTGACTTTGACTAGCACGAGTCGTTTATGTTTGAGAAACTTGACCTTTATGTCCTCTATCTGCAGAGGTTTCTCCACGAATTTTAGCTTTTCATTTACCTCTACATCTTGAAGAGGTACTACCAGGGATTCGTCAGATTGACATTTCTTGAGGTTGGATACATGAAACACATCATGTACTCCAGCTAGTTCTTCTGGTAGCTGTAGACGATAGGCAACTGGTCCTATTCGTTGAATTGCTGGGAATGGTCCTATGTACCTTGGACTTAATTTTCCTTTCTTACCGAACCGAACTACTCCTTTCCAAGGAGAAACTTTCAAGAGAACTTTGTCACCGACTTGGAATTCAAGTGGCTTGCGTCGATTATCTGCATAACTCTTATGGCGATCTCGAGCCGTCTTTAGTCTTTCCTTGATTTGAGTTATCTTGTCGGTGGTCTCTTGCACAATCTCAGGACCTGATAATTAACTTTCTCCTATTTCTGCCCAACAAACTGGAGTTCTACATTTTCGTCCATACAATGCTTCGAACGGGGCAGCTTCGATGCTTGAATGATACCTATTGTTATAGGAGAATTCAATTAAAGGTAGGTGGTTATCCCAGTTACCACCAAAATCGATTACACATGACCTGAGCATGTCTTCCAGGGTTTGAATCGTTCTTTCACTTTGTCCATCAGTTTGGGGATGGTAAGCGGTACTTAAATTTAATCGGGTTCCCATTGCTTCTTGAAAACTTGTCCATAAATGTGAAGTGAACCGACTATCCCTATCTGATACAATGGAGAGTGGAACTCCATGTAAGGATACTACTTCGTCTACGTACACTTTGGCTAACCTTTCCATGCTAAAGGTTTCCTTCATGGGTAGAAAATGAGCTGATTTGGTTAATCGATCCACGATTACCCAAATCGCATCATTACCTTTTCTGGTTTTGGGCAACTTGGTAACAAAATCCATGGTTATTAGTTCCCATTTCCAAACAGGCATTTCTAATTGTTGAAGTAACCTTGAAGGTTTCTGATGTTCTGCCTTTACTTGCGAACAAGTAAGACACTTAGATACATATTCAGCTATATCCTTTTTCATTCCTATCCACCAGAAACTATTTCTTAAATCTTGGTACATCTTATTATTTCCAGGGTGCAAGGTATACCTAGATTTATGGGCTTCCTCTAAAATCTTATTTCTTAAATCTCCTTGTTTAGGTACCCAAATCCTTTTCTTGTGGAATCTCCAAATCCCATCAGCTCCTTGCTTTAATTCTTTTATTCGTCCTTGCATTCCTTCAGCATCATCCTTGATTGCTGTTGCTTGAACATTCTTCAGTTGTTCCATTAAATCTAACTGTAGATTTAATCTAAGAGCACGAACTCGCTTTTGCTTTTCATGATACATACGACTTAAGGCATCTGCGACTACATTTGCTTTTTCCTTCGTGATATTGAATATAACAGTCGTAATCACTTAAAATTTCCATCCATCTTCTTTGCCTCATGTTTAATTCTTTTTGCCCAAATATGTACCTTAAGTTTTTATGATCTGTATAGACAGTAACCTTACTTTCATACAGATAATGCCTCCAAATCTTTAGGGCAAAAATTACCGCTCCTAATTCTAAGTCATGAGTCGTATAATTTTCTTCGTGCTTTTTCAATTGCCTTGAGGCATACGCAATTACCTTTTTGCGTTGCATTAACACACATCCTAATCCTAGCTTAGAAGCATCGCAGTAGACTTCAAAATCTTCTGTCCCTTCTGGCAATGCTAAGATTGAGGCGTTTGTTAACTTTTGCTTTAAAGTCCTAAAGGCCTCCTGCTGCCTGGGTCCCCATTCAAATTTTATGGCTTTACAGGTTAGCTTAGTTAATGGCACGGCTATCTTAGAAAAATATTTAATGAATCGCCTATAATATCCGGCTAACCCTAGAAAACTTCTAACTTCCGTAGCCGATTGCGGGGCCTTCCATTTGGTGATTGCTTCTATTTTGGAGGGATCTACGTGGATACCTTCGTGATTCACCATATGACCCAAAAATTGCACCTCTTGGAGCCAAAATTCACACTTTGAGAATTTGGTGTAAAGCTTCTCCTTTCTTAACAAAGTTAGGAGTGCATGCAAGTGTTCACAATGTTCATCCTGACTTTTGGAATAAATAAGTATATCATCGATGAAAACGATTACAAATTTATCCAAATACGGTTTACAGATCCTGTTCATCATGTCCATGAATGCTGCAGGAGCATTGGTTAGTCCGAAGGGCATGACTGTAAACTCGTAATGTCTATACCTAGTTCTGAAAGCAGTTTTAGGTATGTCTTCTTCTTGTACCTTTAATTGATGATATCCGGAGCGCAAATCTATCTTAGAAAAATATCTAGCTCCTTGCAATTGATCAAAAAGATCATCAATCCTAGGTAATGGGTATCGATTCTTAATTGTAACCTTATTCAATTCCCTATAATCGATACACATTCTCATCGACCCATCCTTCTTCTTTACAAACAACACTGGAGCTCCCCACGGAGAGGAACTAGGTTGTATAAATCCTTTGCTTAGTAGTTCATCTAATTGTTTCTTTAATTCTAACATTTCAGTGGGTGCTAACCGATAAGGTGCCTTGGCTATCGGTATAGTTCCTGGAATTAGATGAATTCTGAATTCTACTTCTCTATTGGGGGGTAATCCTGGTAGGTCTTCTGGAAAGACATCCGGATATTCTGATACTATTGGAATATCCTTAAGTTCCTTACTTTTGGTATTAACAACTACCGAAATCATATATGCTATTCCATGTTTTCTTGTATAACTAGCCAACTTCATTACTGAAATGAATTTTAGTGGCTTTTATGGCTTATCTCCGGTAATCATTATTAATTCTCCTGTGGGTGTATGGATTTCTATGGAATTTTTATTACAGAGAATTCGAGCATGGTTGGCTACTAGTCAATCCATTCCTAACACCACATCGAATCCGGCTAAATTCATAGGTAACAGGTTTGCAGAAAATTTATGGCCTAAGAGTTCTATCTTTTCTTCTCGCAAAACCTTATCTATGATAACAGAATTCCCATCTGCCGTTTCGACGGTAAAAATCTGCCTAAGGTTGGTTAAAGGTAAATTAAGAGCTTGGCAGAACGAAGTATTTATAAAACTTTGGTTTGCACTAGAGTCAAATAATACTTTCGCATAAACGTTGTGAACTAAGAACGTACCAGCTATGACGTCAGGAATTAGTTCAGCTTCTTGCGTAGTTAATTGAAAGGCTCTTGCGTTCTTTTTAGTAGTTCCTTCTTTAGGTTTAGCTTTGTTATCTGCTAGTTTAACTAATTTCGGGCAGTCTGGCCTGAAATGTCCAGCTTCTCCGCAGTTGTAGCAGACTGTTGCTTTCTTCTTCCTGCAATCTTCTTCTTGATGTCCTGGAATTTTACAGAAGTTACAGTACCCTTTGCATTTTCCAAAATGCTTTCTTTTGCAGGTACCGCAGAATGGAATAGTGGAAGGTCGCCTGGTTCCTCTTTTCTTGAAATTACTGCTATTACCCACACGAAATCCTTGGGTAATCTTTTGGGCCACTTCCTTTCTTCTATCTTCTTCTCGAGTGCGCACCAGTCAGTCGGTCAAGGTGTTGGCTAATTCCACTGCATCGTCAATCGTGCGGGGTCTAGCAGCCTTGACGATATCACGAATCTCGCTAATCAACCCCCAAATGTAGCGAGAAATAAGCACCGGCTCTGGCGATGCCAGAGTTGGCACAATTCTGGCATACTCAAAGAATTTTGAAGTATACCCTCGACAGTCAACATCCACCATTCGGTGGCTCAGGAATTTGTTTGCCATTTGTTCTTTTTCATATTCGGGACAGAATTTTCTTTCCACCAATTGCCTAAATTCTTCCCAATTCATGGCATAAGCCAAGTCACTTCCCTTAGCTTGCAATACCGTGTTCCACCATTCTAATGCTTCTTCCTTGAAAAGGTGAGAAGCATACATAACTTTATCCTCCTCGGCACATTTACTTATTTTGATTACTGCCTCGGTTTTCTCCAACCAACGCAGTGTCGCAGTCGCCCCTTCATTGCCTGCAAATTCAGCTGGTTTACAGGCAAGAAACTCTTTATAAGTGCAACCAGGTGTTGCAGCTTTCATTCTTTTGTATACTGGGGCTTGAATCCCATTGTCATTGTTACCGCCTCCATTAATACTATTACTGGAATTATTGTCGCGCGTGCGTTTACTGGGGTGAGCTTGCAAAGGCTCAGCAGGACTTTTTACCGCAGCGACGATTGCTGGAATAGCATTAACTATTCCCTGAGCGACGATGTTTTCTATATCTTGCCGGTTTAGAAAATGATCCTCGTTATTGTGTTCCGATTGATTAACTGGTTCATTAACCGCGTGTTCCATCTGAATGTGCATCAATCACAAACTATTATTTAGTACAAACATTTTGGTAAACTACACAACCAGACTTTATTGAAAATACTACAACCTTATATATATATCCATTACAACTTACAACTGGAAATTCAAAATATATTATTATTTTAGCTAGGACGATTATACTCAACGTTTATTCTATCTCTTCTTATTTATTTATCTAACTTCCATGGTTGGTCTAGGTTTGGCAGTTTATCTTAATTAAGAATCAAGATTTACTGCGGTAGTGGCTAACATATAGAGAACTGCCCATTTTTCATCCAATTCATCTTCCCAATGTGGGTTTTTGTTTATTTCCGGAGTTTCCTTATTAATTATCACTTCTTTTGAATTGGACGTCCCTATTTTCTCGCGGCTTTTTCTAATAATCCAATTTCTTTTCGTGGCGGTAAGTGGGTTCTCAAACTGTGCCTTACGAATAAATATTCCTTCCTTAGTATTTACTGAATATCTTGAGGAATCTGATTGAGATGAGGTTCCCTTATCCTTTTGGGCACTATCTAGTTGACGATAGATGTCCGAAAGCTTTTGCTTACCCATACTGTAAATTAACAAGTAGTCAAATAACACAAAACACATATAATCACACTAACACGTATAGCCAAAATTGTCGACCTTGCGACTATTCGATTTTTATATATATATTATATTATGCATCCGTACACACCCGTTATCTTACAAAGTTTTATTTTTAAGTTATTTTACAGGATTTATATTTTTACTACTATTATTATTATTATACAACTACAACCACACAACCCCCTACTATCCCTGTTAGCTGGCATTTCAGAAACGACGTTCCCGCTCGTCGTATTTCTAGGAGATCTGCTCTCCCACCTCCCGAATCCTATTTCCGGCATCCACCAGCTCCTCGCCATAGTGGTGGAGTTCAGCTAAATTTTCATTGCTCATTGGTGGGTTTGGTACAGGCTCCGGGTCGAACTGAGGGAAAAAGGTATTAGGGTTATTCATTAGGTTCTGGAATTGCCAGTCGGTAGTCCACCATTCTTCCAGTGCTCCTGGTAGAGGTCTAGGGTGAACAATAGAATCGGGAATGGCAGGTTCTAGGTTAACAGGAAGTAGGGCTTCAGTTGGGTAATTAAAGAGAGTTTCATCGGCAGGTCCGATGATGTCGCCAAGTGCCAATTTGTGGTCCAATTCTTCCTCCCAGGACAGTATTCCCTGGGTTTGCCTGGAACTCTCCCCAGTCTCTATTCTTTTCCCTTATCTTTTGGGTCTTCCCTTTTTATAGTTTTCTGTGTTGCTGGTTTCTTCCTGCGTACACGCCTCCAACCTACAAACCTCCGCCTCTTTTTTACTACTTTTGGTTTCTCCTGAGGTTGGGCTTTGAACACCATAGGCTCCTCAGTATCCGCCTGGTACCCAGTAGTAGTACCAGTGGTATCCATATCTGTGCTATGGATAGAAAAATTTTGAAGGGCTTCTGATAGTTCATTCATGCTGTTAGCACACAACAAGACGCACACAATCCTAAGTTAAAATTTTGCAAAGTAAAAATTTCACAAAAACACAGAATGGCAATCAGATAAATTAAGTATTTCTAAATACTTAATTGGCTTAAACCAGTGGCTCTGATACCACCTTTTTCTGTCACGGCCCCCGCCCCGGTTTGACCCGGTCCAGGAGCCGCGGTACAGAAACCCGTGGTATTGATGTTTACAGCGGAAGTCTAGCAGGATCGTTTAAACTTGAAAATGCCCGATTATTATTTTATTTCATAATTTGGGATAAACCCCGTAATTTACAATAGAGGAATTTCACAAGAATTCCCTGATTTTACAAAACATGTTTATTTATTTATTTGAGCCACTACTTCAAGCTTGTTAGTGCTCCGTAGCACTTTTCCTTGATTCACAGCAGGTCACCTGAAACATGTTTTTAAAATATTTTGTCAGCGGGGAAATACTGGTGAGTCACTCCATTTGATGAAATGACACACAACTATAAATTACAGTATAAGAGCGATTACAATGACTTCTATCTTATTTTTATCTGGCGCCGTGTCACCTCCTGTTGACGATGGTCATACCACTATTGGGTCCTTTCACCCAAGTAGTGATGATTATCACTGTTAGGATTTATTAACCTAACCGTGCGAAATTAGTAATGTGCACAATACCCCACTAGCCAGTGATTCAAGATAACCACGACTTAATCCCTGTAATTATAACTTTAAAAATATTTTGGAGTATTGTAAAACAATGTTGATAAAAAGAGAATGACTCACATTGCAAGTTTAATCGGGCAGAGTTTAGCCTACTGATAAGCCTGATAACCTAATTTAAATCACAATGCACACGAACTAGGTTAGTAACTAATACAGCATTTATGATAACTCATGAGATACAACACTCACAACAAATGACAAAGTGCGATACTTAACATCCATCGTATCTACGACGAATGACAAAGTATAACCCTAATGTGGGCAGCACTTAAGCATTCATTGGATAGTTTCAATCGATCAGACATTGAATCATAGCAGCGATTGAGTTAATACCCGGTATCGTAGCAGCGCCTAGCTATTTTGTGATTTTGACAGTAAAACTTCGTTTTTGAAAGTTATTTTCGACACCAGTGAACAGGCCATGGTCGAATCTATTTATAGGTGAAAAATAGGGTTCACGCGGCCCGAGTGAACCTTGGCTCGATCCTTACGCGGCCCGCGAGGGCACCTAGTTATAGATTAGGGCTAGCGTGTCATCAGTAGGCATGCCACGTGTGTGCCACGTGGATCGGGAATGCTTATCCGGTCAAACATATGTTGACGCGGCCCGCGTAAGGGTCTGGCCATCCTTTACGCGGCCCGCGAGAGGACCAAGAATCTTGATTTATTGATTTTTGACATGGATTAGGGTTTCAAGGGTCCGGGTTTTCACTTACGGGTTATTTAGGGACATTTTTTAAGGTCCTTACAAAGATCTTAATCTAAATTCTCAGGTATGAAGCGTATAAACTCCAACTTAGAGAATTTTGATCAGATCATGGTGAGTTGCAAATGAATGGGGTTGGGAATATATAGGATTCGGACAACCGTTAAGATCGTTTATCGAAAACCGTGCTTCGATCTAAGCCCTCCATGTGGGCACATGGTTTTCAAAACCATGGGAATGTTAAAAACCATCAAATAACAGCCCATAGTATCCAAAATCAGCCATTAAAACCCATCAAAACTTCAAAAAGGACCAGATTCAATGAATCTGAAATGTGTTTCCAGAAATGTCAAAAATAGTCCCTGCATGTTAAAAAGTCAGTTTTCGGCATGTTTAAGCCCTGTTAACCTCATTTCGAGGCTCTAAAATGAAGTTAAAGTATCGGGAACAAGAAAAATGCTAAAAAAAATCTCGGATTTCGGTTCGTTTGGTCGTACAGTTGCGTTGTTCGGGTAATTACGACGGGAACTCGAACGGACGCGAAAACGATCCAAATTACGCGACGAATGGAATTTTATCATGCCAATCACTAAAATAAAATATTTTAATGATTACATAAATTTTTTGGAGTCCGGATATATTCAGAACGTAAGATATGCGCGAAAATGCAAACTTATGCACTTTTTGACGATTTTAGTCCTTATTGACCAAAAAGTTTATTTTTGCGCACCAAACACCTCAAAGCCTATTTCTAAGCTATGTAAAGGATATTTAGGGCATATTTAACTTATGATCAAGTTCCGGAATGTTCTTCACAGTACGAATCGACATACTTTCACAGTTTGTCGAAATTAGTCCCTGTGATCGAATAAACTTAATTTCGGCATACCAAACCATCCAAAACTTATTTCTAAGTTATTTAAGGTATGTTAAGCCTATGTCACTGTTCCGGAGTGTTTGTTCCATTAAACTGGTTATATTTACGCATCAGATCGCGTATAACCTTCCAGAAAGCGATTTAAAGCTCGAAATCGAACAAGAATTGATATGTGCAAACGATACACATATTTTTAAAAATCCCAAGTATGAAACACAATATTTCATTAATTTGGTATTTGTTTGATGGTCGCTATAACAACCCTAAAGAAAACCGACACCCTCATAATTTTTTCGACACCCTAAAAATATTTAAAATATCCCAATATGTCTTAAAATATACCCCGTATGTGAAAACCGAGCCTAAAATCCATTATGCCATTAAAAAATAAATTAAAAATCAAATTTTTAAGTTGAGGCCGGCCGCGTAAGCCATACCTCAACCTTACGCGGGCCGCTAGAGATCGATATGGTGGCGCAGCCCGGTGATGACACGTGTCATCATCGTGTCAAGTCTAGTCGCTGATCCGGACGAGCTACGCGTTGACCTTGGTTTGACGCGGGCCGCGTAGACCCCTGTTTACCTTTACGCGGGCCGCGAGAGGACCAGAATCAGGCCCTATATTAGAAGGCCTCAGGATTTCACTTTCCGTCGTTCAAAATCTTTCTTTCTCTCTCAAAATTAAATAGTGGGCATTATACACGGGTCTAATACCCCCCCCCCCTAAATAACGAGGTTCTGCTCCGT
Organism: Helianthus tuberosus; assembly: GCA_030545235.1. Taxonomy (NCBI): domain Eukaryota; kingdom Viridiplantae; phylum Streptophyta; class Magnoliopsida; order Asterales; family Asteraceae; genus Helianthus; species Helianthus tuberosus. The sequence goes on along the minus strand of CM060417.1, from coordinate 148,341,817 downwards.
TGTAAGTATTATAACCCTTGGATACGTATTAGATACTCTGCCCGATTGATCGAGGGTTCCGTAACGGCTGTCGTGGTTCTGCCCGACGTAGTCGTTGGAATGCCGTCTCGGGGAGAGTATTACTAATGTTAAAATGGGTTATTATACTAACACGCGTGCATTTGTGTAATTTATAGATTATTCCTAGGAAATCCTTACTGATAACCCTAAGACAGCAATGTGAGTAATCCTCTTTTTGTTAACTGCTTTTACAAAACCTCACATGATTAATTATATATTAAATAGTTATTGAGTATTTGTAAGAATACAATTATCGTGAGTATGTTGGGGCTTTGTATACAAAATTTGTTACTGGCGGGGTAACATTCCACAAGTTGAGTATGACAGTACCACGGATGTTAATTGTTATATCTTGGAAGCAAATGTAATTGCGGATGTGCCCTCAATACTGTAAAACTGATAAAACCTGTTTTGATTAAACTGGGATTCACTCACCAGTATTTCCCACTGACAAAATGTTTTTAAACGCGTTTTAGGTAACAAAATGTGAAAGCCAATTAGAAGCCAGCTGGACAGCACTGAAGTCTTGGAAAAGTGGCAATAAAGTTACCTAAAAGAAATAGATGTTTTATTAAATAAAAATAGGATTTATTCCTATGAAAATGTGTGTACTGAAAACTTGGGTTTTATCCCATGTGTTTAATATTATGAAAGTGTGTTATTTTACTCTGATAAAATATTTCCTAACTACGGTCCTGATGAAAATTCCGCTGCCAAACTGAATAAAATAAACGATACCACCAGAACTGGCCGCGGCCCCCGGGTTTGTGATTCAGCCACAGAAGTGTTCTGCTGACACCAAAATTCAGTCTGTTAGGAAATAAATTACGGGAATACGTGCATAATTGTATTTTCTTGTTTTGTGTTATCTAACTATTTGTTAGTTTACAGTATGAGCGACCAAGGACCATCTGACGCGTATCGTCAATTGTCTGGTTCGCCTAGGAGCTAAGGTGCCTATTCTCAGCCTGCCCTCTCGGGGTACTCTTCTGAAACAGAAGAAGGAATATTCGTATTTAAGGTTCAATCTGAAGAGCCATTTCCTCAGAAAAAGAGGGGATGGTTCAGTATGGGAGCACACGAGCGTAGAAAGCGTATGAAAAAAGTTACAAGAGCAGAGAGCACTAGCCGCAGCAAAAAGAGAAACTGATGCATATGCCCAGGATATGCTTAATTTGGGAATAGCCAATATCCATATCTTAGCAACCACTGCAGCTGACCCTAACCTGGAGCACATGTTAGCACCCCAACCCCAGCCACCAATTCCTGACCAACCAATGGAGATAGAAAACCCTGAAAACCAAGTAGAAATGCATGACTTCAATCCAGAAGAAATACCTAGGATACCTGCACCAAACCCATTAGACCCAAATTATGACCCCTGGTGGGACGACAATAGGGACTATGTGCAACGTTATAACATACCAGAAGATGTGCCTATGCCAAACCTAGGAGCCTACCCAGGGTTAGATCCTCTAGATCCCTATTTCGATAACGATGTGTACATTAGGGAGATCTTAGAGAACCCTTACCCTTTCCAGGCCCCAACACCTCCATACCAGGAAACCGCACCCCAGATTCCGAACCCAGTCCTAGAACCTGCACCCCCAATGAGTGCAGAAAACGTACAAGAACTTAGGACATTTGGTGAGGAAGTTTTAGAAAGTAGTGAGAGAATGAGACAGGTGGGAGAGCGTCTCGTATGGAAATACGATGAACGCAATATGGATTTCTGGATGAATCCATATCCATGAATGTGATGGTGAAGAAGGTTACTGTAATAATAATAATAATAATAATAATAATAATAATAATAATAATAATAATAATAATAATAATAATAATAATAATAATATACAATAATGTAATAATAATAAAATATGTGTGTACGGATGCCTACTACTAGTAGTGTAACTTTAAATTTCAGTCGGTATTGTAATTTGCATACTATATGAATAGAGTAAAGTCGCAATGATCGACGCTTTTGACCAAAAGTGTGTGTCATGTGATTGGCTATATTCAATATTATTGATGATATTAATATGTGGTAAATGTCTAAAATTCAGATGGACAACGAAGTGAATCAGGAAAACCAGAATGATAACATCCAGAATGACAACAACCCGAATAACGATAACATGAATAACGAGAATCCAAACAACAATAACAATGGAAACCCAGTGGATAATAGTTCCATCCAACACATAGTGGCACAAGGAATCATAGATGCAATGCCATTTATTCTCCAAACTGTTAAAGAAGCTGAAAATAAAAGTAAGCATAGCAGTAAGCGACCAACTGAACCTGAGCACAGCGTAAACAATGGACTTGTACTTCAGGTGCCCATTCCTAAAAGAAGAAGAACCATGCCTTATGGTTGTTCGTACAAAGAATTCTGGTCCTGCAAACCAATAGAATTCTCGGGCAATGAAGAACCCATTGCAGCTCTACGCTGGCTGGAAAAGACTGAGGCAGTCTTAAAAATAAGCAAGTGTGCTGAAGAAGATAAAATAATGTTTGCCTCTAATCTGTTTAAGAACTCAGCACTAGAATGGTGGAACACTATCCTCTAGTCAAGAGGAAGTGATAGAGTATACAACATGGAATGGGAGGAATTTAAAAATATGGTAGAAAGGAAATTCTGTCCTCCCAATGAAAAGGAACAGATAGCGAATAAATTCCTAAATCTTAGAATGACCGGGGTAGATAGTAAGGGGTATACTACTACATTCTTTGAATATGCTAGAATAGTACCAACCCTTGCATCACCTGAACCAGTATTAATCTCCTGATACATCTGGGGATTAATCGGGGAGATTAAACATGTAGTCAAGGCAGCTAGGCCCCAAACCATAGAAGAAGCTGTAGAACTAGCGAATACCTTGACAGATGAATTAATCCGTTCTAGAGAAGAAGATCAGAGGAGAAACCTAACCCAGAGACTTACTCAAGAATTCCGTTATGGGAATTCCAATCGTAGGTATATAAGTTCTACCTCTGCACCATACTGCAAGACCTGCAAGAAGAAGCATTCAGGAAGATGCTCCACTTACTGTAACTTCTGCAAAGTACCAGGGCATAAGGAAGAAACTTGCAGAAGGAAACCTGCTAATGGACTATGCTTTAATTGTGGAGAAAAAGGTCACATCAAGCCAAATTGTCCCAAATTGGTTCCAGCTGCAAACAACAAGAACCCTAGAAATGCTAGAGCATTTGTTCTAACGGCAGATGAAGCCAAGATGATCCCAGACGTCATAGCTGGTACGTTTCTAGTTAATGATATTTTTGCTAAAGTATTATTTGACTCTAGTGCAAACCAAAGTTTTATCAATACTTCGTTTTGCAAACTTCTAAATCAATCATTAACTAAACTACCACAAGAATGTCTGGTAGAGACAGCAAATGGGGAAACTGTTAGGATTTCTGAAATCTTGAAGGGAGCAAGAATAGAAATTTTTAATCAAAAGTTTATTGCAAACCTTTACCCAATGAATCTGGCGGGATTCGATGTCGTTTTAGGAATGGATTGGTTAATAGCCAATAAAGCCAGTATTTTATGTGATCAAAAGTCAATCCAAGTCAATTCACCAAAAGGTGAAAAGATCACAATTAAAGGAGATAAACCATTTAGATCCACTAAATTCATCTCTGTGATGAAAACTGCAAGTTGTATAAGAAAAGGGTCTATAGTGTATTTGATTTCTATAATCATTAACACTAAAGGAAAGGAACTAAAAGACATTCCAGTAGTGTCTCAGTTTTCAGATGTCTTCCCAGAAGAATTTCCAGGACTACCACCAGATAGAGAAGTTGAATTCAGAATCCATCTGCTGCCAGGAATAACACCAATTGCTAAAGCACCTTACCGATTGGCACCAGCCGAAATGCAGGAACTGAAGAAACAATTAGACGAATTGTTGGAGAAATGATTCATACAGCCAAGCTCATCGCCATGGGGAGCGCCAATTTTGTTCGTCAAAAAGAAGGACGGATCAATGTGTATGTGCATTGACTACCGTGAATTGAACAAGGTCACGATTAAGAACCGGTACCCATTACCAAGAATCGATGATCTGTTCGATCAACTGCAAGGAGCTCGATTTTTCTCTAAAATCGATTTAAGGTCAGGATATCATCAATTAAAGGTACAGGAAGAGGACATTCCTAAGATCGCATTCAGAACAAGGTACAACCATTATGAATTTACTGTCATGCCATTTGGTTTAACCAAGGCCTCAGCTGCATTTATGGACATGATGAACCGAATATGTAAGCCATATTTGGATAAATTCATAATTGTTTTTATTGATGATATTCTTATTTACTCTAAGAGTAAAGAGGATCATGCAAAGTATTTGCACGCACTTCTAAGTTTATTAAGAAAGGAAAAGCTTTATGCTAAGTTTTCAAAGTGCAAATTTTGGTTAGAACAAGTACAGTTTCTTGGACATTTAGTTAACCATGAAGGAATTCATGTGGATCCCACAAAGAACGAGGCGATTACCAAATGGAAAACCCCTGAATCACCAACCGAGGTTAGAAGTTTCTTAGGACTGGTCTGTTATTATAGAAGATTTATTCGAGATTTTTCTAGAATAGCCATTCCCTTAACCAAGTTAACCTGTAAATCCATTAAGTTTGAATGGGTACCAAAACAAGTGAAGCCTTTAGAATTCTTAAGCAAAGATTAACCCATGCACCCATACTAGCATTACCAGAAGGAACAGAAGACTTTGTAGTCTATTGTGACGTTTCTAAATTAGGTTATGGATGTGTATTGATGCAACGTCAAAAGGTTATAGCTTACGCCTCTAGACAGCTTAAGAATCATGAAGAAAATTATTCAACCCATGACCTGGAACTAGGATCCATAATTTTTGCCCTTAAGATTTGGAGGCATTACCTTTATGGCAGTAAGTTTACCATATTCACAGATCATAAGAGTTTAAGGTATGTTTTTGGGCAAAAAGAGCTAAATATGAGACAAAGATGCTGGATGGAGATACTTAGTGATTATGATTGTAATATCCAGTATCATGCAGGGAAAGCCAATGTAGTGGCTGACGCTTTAAGCCGAAAGTATCACGAAAAGCCAAAAAGAGTACGTTCTCTTAAGTTAAATCTACAAGTAGATTTAAACGATCAAATTAGAAAAGCACAAGAATCAGTAATCAAGGATGATACTGAAAAATTAAAAGGAATGATTAAAGAAGTAGAACAAGGAACAGATGGAATTTGGAGATTCCATAAAAAGAGAACGTGGATACCTAAATTAGGAAACCTACGTCACCATATATTAGAAGAAGCTCATAAGTCTAAGTATACGATGCATCCAGGAAGTGATAAGATGTACCAGGATTTAAGGAAAAATTACTGGTGGATAGGAATGAAGAAGGATATAGCAGCTTATGTTTCTAAATGTTTAACTTGTTCCCAAGTTAAAGCTGAACATCAGAAACCCTCCGGTTTGTTACAACAGTTAGAAATGCCAGTTTGGAAGTGGGAATTGATAACAATGGATTTTGTTACCGAATTACCCAAAACAAGAAAAGGTAATGATACAATCTGGGTGATTGTAGATAGGCTAACCAAGTCAACTCATTTTCTACCAATGAAAGAAACTTTCAGTATGGAACAATTAGCTATATTGTATGTAAATGAAATTGTTTCATTACATGGAATACCTTTATCAATTGTTTCTGACAGAGATAGTCGTTTTACCTCTCATTTTTGGGCAAGTTTCCAAAAAGCAATGGGAACCAAGCTGAATCTAAGCACAACCTACCATCCTCAAACGGACGGACAAAGCGAAAGGAAAATTCAGACAATGGAGGACATGCTTAGAGCTTGTGTAATTGATTTCGGAGGTAATTGGGATGATCACTTACCTTTAACAGAATTTTCTTATAATAACAGTTATCACACAAGTATCAATGTTGCACCATTCGAAGCACTTTATGGACGAAAGTGCCGAACCCCAGTCTGTTGGGCAGAAATTGGGGAAAAGCAACTATCTGGACCTGAGATAGTGCAGGAAACAACTGACAAGATCATCCAAGTCAATGAACGGCTGAAAGCAGCACGTGATCGACAAAAGAGCTACGCTGATAACAGACATAAGCCGTTAGAATTCCAAGTAGGTGATAAGGTATTATTAAAAGTCTCTCCTTGGAAATGAGTAGTAAGATTCATCAAACGAGGGAAGCTAAGTCCCAGGTATGTTGGACCTTTCGAGGTTATTAGAAAAATAGGACTTGTAGCCTATCAGCTACAACTGCCAGAGGAAATGGCAGGAATACATGATGTATTTCATGTATCTAATCTCAAGAAATGCTTAGCTGATGAATCACTCGTAGTACCTCTTAAGGATATAGAGGTAAATGAACAACTTAAATTTGTAGAAAGACCTCTACAAATTGAAGACAGGAAAGTCAAGAACCTTAAGCACAAGAGATTAGTTCTGGTCAAAGTGAAATGGGACTCCAAAAGAGGACCTGAATACACATGGGAGCTTGAATCAGAAATGCAAAGGAAATATCCACACTTGTTCCAGTAGACCTCGAGGACGAGCTCTAAAACAAGGTGGGGAGGATATAACAACCCTAAAGAAAACCGACACCCTCATATTTTTTCCGACACCCTAAAAATATTTAAAATATCCCAATATGTCTTAAAATATACCCCGTATGTGAAAATCGAGCCTAAAATCCATTATGCCATTAAAAAATAAATTAAAAATCAAATTTTTAAGTTGAGGCGGGCCGCGTAAGCCATACCTCAACCTTACGCGGGCCGCTAGAGATCGAAATGGTGGCGCAGCCCAGTGATGACACGTGTCATCATTGTGTCAAGTCTAGTCGTTGATCCGGACGAGCTACGCGTTGACCTGGGTTTGACGCGGGCCGCGTAGACCCCTGTCTACCTTTACGCGGGTCGCGAGAGGACCAGAATCAGGCCCTATATAAGAAGGCCTCGGGATTTCACTTTCCGTCGTTCAAAATCTTTCTTTCTCTCTCAAAATTAAATAGTGGGCATTATACACAGGTCTAATACCCCCCCCCCCCAAATAACGAGGTTCTGCTCCGTTGTAAGTATTATAACCCCTAGATACGTATTAGATACTCTGCCCGATTGATCTAGGGTTCCGTAATGGCTGTCGTGGTTCTGCCCAACGTAGTCGTTGGAATGCCGTCTCGGGGAGAGTATTACTAATGTTAAAATGGGTTATTATACTAACACGCGTGCATTTGTGTAATTTATAGATTATTCCCAGGAAATTCTTACTGATAACCCTAAGACAGCAATGCGAGTAATCCTCTTTTTGTTAACTGCTTTTACAAAACCTCACATGATTAATTATATATTAAACTGTTATTGAGTATTTGTAAGAATACAATTATCGTGAGTATGTTGGGGTTTTGTATACAAAATTTGTTACTAGCGGGGTAACATTCCACAAGTTGAGTATGACAGTACCACGGATGTTAATTGTTATATCTTGGAAACAAATGTAATTGCGGATGTGCCCTCAATACTGTAAAACTGATAAAACCTGTTTTGATTAAACTGGGATTCACTCACCAGTATTTCCCACTGACAAAATGTTTTTAAACGCGTTTCAGGTAACAAAATGTGAAAGCCAATTAGAAGCCAGCTGGACAGCACTGAAGGCTTAGAAAAGTGGCAATAAAGTTACCTAAAAGAAATAGATGTTTTATTAAATAAAAATATGATTTATTCCTATGAAAATGTGTGTACTGAAAACTTGGGTTTTATCCCATGTGTTTAATATTATGAAAGTGTGGTATTTTACTCTGATAAAATATTTCATAACTACGGTCCTAATGAAAATTCCGCTGCCAAACTGAATAAAATAAATGATACCACCAGAACTGGCCGCGGCCGCCCGTCCACGGGTTTGTGATAAGGGGGCGGGGGTTGCGACAGTCGCAGTGACACAGGTGTCACGACAACAACGGTATCGTGCAACTTTTTTTGTTGATTTTCTTCAACTTTTATAGATTTCCTTTTTTAGTTTCACGGGTAGGGAAGAGTTCGGTGCCAACCAATATCGAATCGGTACTGCTACCGAAAATACCAGTTACGGTACCGGTATATTAAGGTAAAAACCGGTAGCGAACCGGTACCAGGAACGCCAAAAGTCGTACCGAATTGGTACTTAAGATCTTTTGTTCATCTCTGACCACAGGTTTCATACGAACAACATCATTACCATACAACTTTTTTGGTTGATTTTCTTTTTGTTATCTTTTAGTGTTTTTTTATATATATTTTCTTTTTATTCTTTTCAGCGGTTCCGTACGCAACACGTTTGTAGTGATTTCAAAACACATGTAAACACAGACTAAACAACAAAAATGTTGCGGCGATAGTAAAAAACTAGTTTTATTAATTTTCAATAAACACTCTCAACGAATTCATAAAATCACCTTCTAGACATGTTTGACTAAAAATTATAAATTTATTTTCAATATTCCTAATCAACTAATTTCAATAAGCAGATTATAACGCAAATCAAAAACACTTTCAGTGGTGATTCTGACCAATTATTTCCATATTATAAATTAAGAACATGTATGTGTTTTATGTTGTTGTATCATATGTTTAGGGGTATTTCAAAAAAGTTTTTAATATTTTTCACTTCTAACCCAAAGTATCTTATTTTTGCAATTTAACCCCTTTAGTTTTTTACTTTGAACACAAAGCTTTTCATCTTTTGCAAATTAACCCCAATACTTTTTTAATTTCAACTTTGCCCCCCATAGTTTTCATATTTCGCAAGTTTTTTGTTTTACGTTTCGTTCAAAATTTTGCGAGTTAACACGCCGCAACGTGCGTGTGGGGTTCAAAGTTTTTTTTGTCTATTTTTCCCATTTGAGAAGTTCGTCGCAACGTACGGGTCCTAGATCGACTTAGGTATTTTTCTATGTTTTACGTTTCAGCCTAAATTTTTCGCATTAACACGCCGCAATAGGTGTGCGTGGTTCAACGATTTTACATCTGCTTTTCATTCGGTTTTATTTTCTCATTTTCTATTTATTTTGTTTTTATGAGTTTTTCGGCGTTGATCGCTGGTAGTGGTGTGTCATTGGTGCTACTTTGCATGGTTTTATGCTTCCCGCCATAACGCGGGGGCCTTAATACTAGTTATAATCAATTTGTGATTTAAAGCACTTTTAGTATATAAAAAAAATCCAATGTGGGTCAGATTTAGCCGTTTATGGCAAGAATTAACCATATGGAACCTCAAATCCTTGCTAAGCTAGTTGTCGAGTTAAGTACCCCTGAGTCGGTTACCTAATGATTTAATGGTATGGTGTTTGCCCCTCATAAACATGGGTGGGTACAAATTTTTGCATGTGCAAAGTTAGATGGGATTACATGTAAAAAAATTGTTAAAAAGTTATCTAATTAAGAAGAAATTAACTACATGCAACAACAAACCCTTGTAGTTATAAAAACTAAGTATACATGCACAACTCAAGAACACGTTGGACCAAGAGTCGAAGGTGGAACCAAGTTTTGCATCAATTACAAGTTTGTCTTTAGAGTGTAATAGTGAGAAGGAACCAAGAGTCGAAGGTGGAACCAAGAATTAAAACTCAATCCTACTCTTCGTATATAATTAGAAGCAAGCATATTCAGAGGTTCAGGAAATAAAATATTGGAAAAAATATCAACCTTAATTAGCCAATATATTTAATGTGGTGTTTGTGGAACACGACTCATTTAATTCATCTATCTAAACGAATTAAACAGGTTGACAAGCGGTAAATTGGTTGATTGAGTTTTACAAAATTGAATCACACTCGAATAACTCGAAATTCATTTCGAAAAAAAGGTCAAATTTGAGTCTCGTTCGAATATGAGTTTCTATTATTCAATATGTATACTTTTAGAACCACCCCGAGTCGAAAGAAATCCAAGAACTCCTATCAAATAAATGAATATACTAAGATTAAAAGAATAGACAAAGAAATTACAAGTTTGTAAGAGAACAAGTATTTGATTATAACTAGATTGTTGATATAGGTTATGCATTGTGACGACGACACCTTGGTTGTTTAGAGCTGCGGCACGTTATGTGATACGTTAAGCATTGCAGATACAAACAATATTTAGCGTTTTTTATGTGTAAGAACGTCTCATTTGAATGAATGAAGATTATGTAGTTTTATTTGGAGTTATTATTGTTTGATCTGACCCGAATCGAATATCCGACCCGAACATATAACCCCAAAACATAGCGATAGAAAAAAAAAATTGGTCTCATGACTTTCAGTCCCCCGGAACTTTTGGTCAAGCTCCGCCACTGGATACAAAAGAAACAGAACAAAACCCGCGTTGGTTCGTTTAGTGAGGGTTCCACCTAACCACTAACCACCCTAACCTTTGTATCAAGACTTAGCAACGTCAAAGCTTACAATAATAACTCGAATTTATACCGTCGAATGAAAAGGTATTATATATGATCCGACTCATTTCCGAACATAGTTTACGTCAAAACGTAAACCAGCCGAAAACGTAGGCAAAAATAAGCACGAAAATGTGTTATATTTGACATGACTCGTTTCCGAAAAATATTAATGTCGAAATGTGAATTTACATCGTACACGTTGAAACGTAAATTTATACCGACACGTATGCCAAAATATAGACCAACTGAAAACGTACATAAAAATAAACATGAAAGCGCCATTATATTTGACCGGACTCAATTTCAAAAAAAAAATAACGTGGAAACGTAAATTTACACCGACACGTACATAAAAATAACCACGTGAGAAAGTAAGTTTTTTTCTTTTAAGCTAAAGAATGAAAATACAGAGGGTAAATTTGAAAAGGTAGAACCCAAAAGGTGAAAACGACATTTGTAAAGTTTTTAGACAGCGTAAGAGATGTAAATATCACTTTTAAAAATCTAGGGTTGTTTTTAGCGGTGGCCGAATATTAAGGGTTGTTTTGGTCGGTGGTGATCGGAGTGTCGCGCTCCGATCAAAGATAATGTTTATAAATCGGATTTACCCTTAACTATGAGTTAGTGGTAGTACGGGGTCGAACCACGAAGAGTTTGTGGTTTACGCTTGGACAAGATTGATTTTAAAGAATCTCACTTTTATGAAGCTTGCTATGATTTAATTCGAAAGTTTGTTTGTTTGAAAAGGGATGTCGGATTAAACTGACGAATTTGTTTAACTAATTAACTACGAAAAACTATAATGATTGCACGAAACTTGGATTGATGATTTAAACAATAATTGAGAAACAAGGTTCAAACCTGGTTCAACAATTGCAAAGCCTAGGGTTGCTACACATTTTTAGATTGATTCAGTTGAATTTGTCATTAACGGATTTCTATCACGAAGCTTAGGTGCCAATTGCTATCAATGCGTATAACGCAATGCACTTCGTTACCTCGGATAAGTAAATCCTCTTGAAAGATAAAGCATAAATACACAAACTTATTTCGCAAAGTCAAATTTTATAACCATTCGACAATTCACAAATCTAGTTCAAATGTAGGACAATTATCAATCAATTCAAAATACAAAACAACTTGTCATAAATCAACTGCGAAACATAAAGCAAACCCTAAACCTTACAAAAGTCTACACCGGGGTGAAACCCGTGAGAATTAGCCGCTCATGGTGAACGGAACATGATCAACGGATGATTGGAGCTTGAACTTGAGCATCTTGAAGCTTTGAAAGTGATGATGATGATGGTTAGGGTTTGTGATGGATGGTGGTGATGGATGGATTGAAGATTGGATGATGATGATGGTGGTGGTGGTGGTGGTGGTGGTGGTGGTGGTGGTGGTGGTGGTGGATCAGGGTTAGGATTCATAGGATGATTCGGATGATTGGTGATGATTGAGGATAATTGGAAATGGTGTGGGTGAGGTTCTTGGCTCCAAGACTGAGTTTCAAACTTCAAAAACTCGTAACTCCTTTGAAAAGACCCCAAAAATGCGTTATAACCCGTCAAAGATTGCCAAACAACAAAATTTCGCGTCGAACCCAGGAGCCTTGTGGGTGTTGCTGATTGTTGTTGACGCCTTCTTTCACTGTCTACGCTATTCTCATCGACGCAATGGCGTCGCCGACGGCCATGGGGTGTCGTCGACGCCCCCTGTAGCGTGCACTTTCCTGTATTCTCATATCTCACGTTTCCAGTTGATCCCGTTCGCTCCCGGTGCTCCGTATAGCTTCCGAATAGCTCCTTAAACTCTGTTAGACCTGCAAAAGACAATTCCAATCAAAAGTATGCTATTTGAAACTAAAAGCTATGTAAAAACATAAACTTAAACATATTAGAACACTGGTATTCGACCACGCATCAGGTGGCATATACCACCTACCTTTCATTTTAAGATACACTAAATTTACACATAAACTAATGTCTTTACATACAAGTAAGCTATGTGTAAATATTTTTATCTTATAGATATAATTTCTTTCTATATTTTTCTGTACATATCAGTCTTATAGGAAATATAAGAAAAAATAAAATTTGTTTGTTTGATAACAGTTTGTGCACTTTCTTAACTCGGATGGTTTTCAAATTATTCTAATCTTATATATATAGGGTGGGGTTCTAGAGTGAATACTAGTGTGTTTGCGAACTGAGTGAACAAATCCTGGTCATTGATCTACACACGTGTATGGCCAGGATCTCATCATCAAATCGTAAAATACACTAGTGTATTTCAACATCAAATCCTGGCCATTGATCTACACACGTGTATGGCCAGGATTAGTTCACTCAGTTCGCAAGCTACACTAGTGTTCACTCTTGAACCTAATCCTATATATATATATATATATATATATATATATATATTGAAAGTGTAAAATACAATATTGCTTAATGTACGAGCGTACGTTGTGAAGGCACGCACATTGTAAAACGCAAAATCCTAATCACACATGTTGAAAAACCATAATCACGCATGTTATACTTATGTAATGAAGCATGTTATGGTTTCAACATGCGTGATTTTGTCTTTATAACATGCGTGATTATGGTTTTTCAACATGTGTGATTAGGGTTTTGAGTTTTACAACGTGCGTAATTTCACAGCGTACGCTCGTACGTTGAGAAATATTGTACGTTAACCGGCCTCTATATATATATATATATATATATAGAGAGAGAGAGAGAGAGAGAGGCTTCGGTTCAAGGAAGAACCACCACGAGTTGTAAGAACCATGAGAACCCCAACTTCCCGCGCGAGTTAAGCCACAATTTTTTTCACAAACATAGAAGGAAATATTATAAACATATTTGTAAAACAAAAACACCAAAAAAATTTGTCAAGTTGGTAGTTACGCATGATGTAAATTTTGTTTACGTCTGATGAAAATTTTGTTACGGCGATTAAAAAAAATTACACCTAATGTAAATTTTTGCTTGCAACATTTTTCTTATTTCTTATTTTTTATTTTTTTGCTGAAACAAGAGATTTTTTTTAAGATTTTTGAGAAAAAAAAATTGGAAAAACCTTGTGGAAGGCATAGTTCTCATGATTCTTAGAACTCAATGTTGTTCTCGTTTTATCCTTTTCCTATATATATATATATATATATATATATCGACACACCCACACAAAAATAAAATATGTAAATGTTTCCGTCAAAGGTTAAAGCTATGTGAGCCAAAAAAAAATTTCCCACTTCTTTTATTTGACCTATTCAATTGTATTATATTTCTTACTATGTTAGAACCCCGTGTATTACACGAGTTGAATAAATGTAATTTTATATATCAAATAATATAAATATATATATATATATATATATATATATATCTTTAAAAATCTCGTTTATTACACGGGTTGAATAAATGTAATTTTATATATCAAATAATAAAACAATATATATTTAAAAATCTCGTTTATTACATGGGTTGAATAAATGTAATTTTATATATTAAATAATAAAAAAAATGTTGTATTTTTAAGAATCCCGTGTATTGTACGGGTTGAGTAAATTTAATTTTATATATTAAATAATGAAAAAAGTTACATTTTTAAGAACCTCATGTGTTATACGGGTTGAGCACATGTAATTTTATATATCAAACAATAAAAAGTTGTATCTTTATAAACCCTATGTATTATATGGATTGAATAAATCTAATTTTATATACAACATAATAAAAAACGTTATATTTTTAAAAACCCTGTGTATTACACGAGTTGCATAAATGTAATTTTGTATAATAAAAAATAAAAATGTTATATCCTTAAAAAACCCATTTATCACACGGGTTGAATGAATAATAAAAATTTATATCTTAAAAAAAAACTAACGGATATACTCGATATACGATGGATTGAGTGATTGTGGTGATGGTATTTATAAATGTCACGTAAACATTGTGATTACCGTATTTGAGTTGAGAGTTGAACACAAAAATAAAAGTATAAAACCAATAAACATTGATTAATATTTTATTAAATTAAATTTTATAATTATCGTTTAATTGATATTAATTATCTATAAAAAATAGATGGGTTTAATGAATTCAAATGGAATTATTATATGATAATCTACGATTTTAATTAATTCATGGTCATCTACTCATTTGATTTCATGATTAAATTTTTTATACAAATATGAGATTTCCTAATTAAATGCAGGAATATCGTTGTTAACCAGCTTCGATTGAGATTATTAATTATTAAGATTTAATATTAATTTATTATTTATTTATTTAATTTAAATAATATAAAATAAGTATAGATTTGAAGATACCTTCAATGAATGACATGTGTCCAAAACTTGGTTTCTTTTATTATATAGTATAGATATAGATATGTAAATTTCATCATATCTTTTTAAATTATTGTTTTTTTAATTCCTAAATCTTCAATGTTACTAACTATTTAATATTTTTATTTAATTTGTATAATATACACGGGTTTTTAACCTTGTGTGTAATGTGTTTTTGTTTTTTTAACATATGCCTAATCAGGGTAAGGTTATTGTAAAAAATTGTTAAAAGTGTGAGAAATATTGTGAAGATGACATGTGTCCTAAATCTAAACTAATTCAAAAGGGTAAACAAGTAATTTTATCATTAATTCAATTAATTAAAAACTTCTCATAACCGTCACCTTAATTATAGGAACTAGATTTTTTTTAAAAGATCTCTATAAATACCATTCAGCAAGTATATAACACCATTCAGTAAGTATATAACATCATTCATGGACTAAACATCTGATCGAAACATATTTTTTTCTCTATATAAGTATAGTAATATGGTACTCATATTAAAGATAAAAAACGCTCGTTACTATGGTGTAATTTTTTTTAAAAAAGTTACGTATAAAAAGTTATTGACGTTTAAAAAAGACGGGGGGAAGTTACATATGCATTAATGTTAGTTTCTTAATATAAAAATGTTAAATTTACCTATATACCCTTAATCTAGAAAATTAATATGTTTAATAGTAAACATTATCTAGAGATCATTAATACGTTTCTACCCCCCCCCCCCCCCCCCCCCGGTTTCGGAAAAATGGGGGGGGGGAGGCGAAGCTTCGCCACTGTCTGCACCAAGTGGGAGTCGAACCTGCATCTCTCAAGAGAAATGCAAGCCCTCCACCACTTGATCTAGAGATCATTGGCGAATTGCTTCTTCTTCTAAATAGTTATTCTTTGTTTTATTATGGAAAAATAACTCTTACCCGATTAGTTTTGAAAAATTAAATAGCTGAGTTCCAACATGACAAATCGTTTCTTCATCCCCTCTGATGTCGGTACATAATCTAGTTTGGAACAATGCTTCCACCATGATGGATGCAAAGTCTAATAGTCTACTGGAGAAGGATATATGCATAGCTCTTGGACTGTATATAATAAATATAATGTATCGAATATACCCATGGGAGGCTTTGGTGGTGTGCGGGGATGACATCCGCACAAGGCCCACGATTTCGAGGGGCATGTGATTTTAAAAAAAATCCGATACGTATATGTTATTTTTTAAATAGTAAACACATACCACTTCTAATATAGGCCCATTTACAAATCATTTTTTATGTGTTAGAATTTAGCCCACTTGAAATTAGGTTTATTGAATCCAATACTAATTTGATTTTTTTTAAATAATATAAAAAAACATAACGGAATGGCACATTTTTTCAAGCTTGAACAGGGTATGTGAATTCTCAGAGACGCCTCTGAATATACCAAACTAAAACCTAAAAGATTCTTAGACAATCTATTTACATCATTTATAAACTACAAGTATCATACACAATGATTGCAATAAAAACAAAATTGAATGTTAATTGTTGATTAACAAGCATATGCTATAGTACTATGCTTTGCCAACAAGGTCGTTTTATGCCCGGGGGTCCTTGGCTTGAGGGCCGTTTGTGGCGTTTTTGTTGAATGAAATTTATCTTTCAAAAAAAAATGCTATAGTACTATGCTTTGCCAACAAGTGCAAAACTGAACAAATCAAACATATATACTATAAATATAATGCACTTATATTGGTAGTCAGGTTTAGTTATTAATTAGATAATCACATGTATTTTGGTCGATAGCTAGTGTTAAGGTTTAGGCCGATGGGTATGGTGAAACGCCTCAAACCACATCATCACTGACGCCATTGGGGGCGGGGAAAGTGACGGACCCAAGAATTTTTTTCATGGGGGCCGGAAAGTTTTAGTAGCCGTTTGTCTATTAATATATAATAATTTTGTTGGGTTGGGGTCGGGTCGGGTTGGTATTTTCACATATATTTCACACTATATTATTTTTTTCTTAAGGGGTGCGTCCGCCACCCACGGCATAGAGTAAGTCCGCCCGAGGGGGGGGGGGGGGCATAGTTGGTTTGCCAGCCCATTGGCGGGCTTGAGAGGAGAAAAAAAGGGACCCATCGTATATGATCGTTGACAAACGATTAAAAAATAAACTTTTAAAAACCAATGTATATTTCCTTTCACATTTTCACACAAGTACAAAATCTTTTCTCTCAACTTAACCCTAGCCCCCTAGGTGTATTTCCTTTCACATTTCCACACAACTACAAAATCTTTTCTCTCAACTTAAAATTCTTCACATCTCAACTCCGTTTTTTTCAGATTTTCTGTTTTTTTTATTATATTAGTAGGTATTTTTTAATCTAAAATGTGTTTGTAATTTTTTTTATATAATTTTAATTTAAATAGTATGTTCTTTTTTTATTGAAAAACTTGCTTTGTATTTTTTTTTAATGTAATTTAATTTAACATCTTATAGGATTTTGTTGTTTTTAAATACAATAAATAAATAAATAAATAAATAATGAGTGGAAAATTATTAACGTGGATTTAAGCCATACCATGGTTGTTAAAGCATATGGACTTTAAAGCCTCACTGTCTATATAGCGTTAACGTAGCGTCTTAACTAACATAAGGACCTTAATTATTCTACATCACCCAACCTTAGTGTTGTATTTATGTGTTTTATATATTTTTAAGGTTTTTTTGGCCCTATGTATTAATTTAAATTCAAGATTCATTTCAACAAAGTGGCCGAATTTTGCCTTTTAACTCAATATTATTTGTTTTTAACTCTAAATGTTTATATAGAAACACACCAAGACGAATTCCCATAGAATTGTCGTTATCTAAATATCTTACTACTATTTCAAAACATGTGATCAACATACTAAAAGATAAATTAACATAATAATAAAACTAAAAAATAAATAAAATAATAAACACTTTAAAAAAAACTAAAAAAATCTTGATAAATTATTAAAAATTAGATCTTTTTCAAGTTTCACTCATATCCATATGTTTTGGCTTAGCTCATGTTCTCCTGGCCCCCTACCCAGTACCCATAATTCTTTCGTATATATAAACCCCAATTCTCTTACAAACAATACACCATAACTTAACCCTATATCTCTCTCACAAACCCGAAACGATTCATTGTGATTACACGATTCATAATCGAACTTGTTAGCGCTTTCAAGGCATTGTTACATCATGGCATTGATGATGGACAACAATTATAGGTTCATGAAAGTAAAGTCTAATTTGATAACGGGAAGAAAAGGAAGAAGATCGAGAAGAACGAACACGATGGTGCTTCGGAAGGTGAAGAATTTGCAAAATCTTATACCGGGAGGAAAAGGGTTGAATGTAGATCAACTTTTTGTTCATACCGCGAATTACATTATGCATCTTAAGTTACAGGTTGATATGCTTCAAGCCCTATCTGATGTTTATCTATCATAAAACTCCCTAGTACATGATTCCATATCATGTTACAACCTTTTATATATATTTTTAAAGCCATATATATAGTTACTTATGGCAGGATTATAATGTGTTGGATAAGTATTTATATTATATGATTGATACGATTTAAAAATCTCATGCTATTTTATATAAGAAACCATCATTTAAAATTCTCATGCTATTAATATATACTACATTCGTGTTTGTATCCATTCGAGTTTGGTGCTACTAAGCTATCCACCTGAGTTTCGAGCGATTATAATGGTATGACTATACGAGATACTAAGATATCCAACTGAGTTTGGAGCGATTATAATGGTATGACTATACGAGATACTAAGACGACGACATAATTAATACATTAATAGAGGTTTTTAACAACTAACTAGAATCAAACTTATTTGTATACGTCTTAAATGCTTGAAAGATATTGTGACATGCTATTTCATTAATAACATAAATGATAGTATCACATCAAGTTATACATGCATGTGAATGTCATTATTGCCCTTATTGGTGATTCATGGAGTTTTTGCACATGGCTAGAGTGGCAACTCTTTTTTGTATATTGTACTTAGTTTCCCTATTTTGAAAATTATTTTTTCATGCATAAGAAAAATTAGTTCTTTTTTCTGGTAAATAAATTAACTCAACGAGATGATATGATACGTGTGATTGTGTAAATAATATTTTTTAATAACATAGTGAACTGGTGTCGGTAGAATATCGCTTAACAACAAATGGTTAAAATTCTTTTCTATGCAAGTATGAGACATTAAAATTCCTTTTTTTATGATGAAGATGTTAATATTTTAACGATATGTCTATACAAAATGATATCTCGGATAGTCTTTATTTCAAAGTATTAAGTATAGCATATGATGACCGACACTCGATATAGCCGACGATACAAAAAATACTCAAATTCAAACACAACTTCGTTTTCAAAAATGTATTACTGAAATGTCAAAAAAAAAAAAATTAACACAACTCTGTGTTCAGTTTTCTAAAAAAATACGCAGGTTATTGGAGAAAAATCAAATAAATATGTTAAAAACGTTTATAATTCTTAAATCGTCATTAGAAAATTAGTTTAGTTTTTTTTTTTATCTTCAAAAAAAAAAACTATTTAGTATTTCTATAAAATATCAAGAAATAAATTTAGAAAAAATTTAATATGGTATGACGTAAATTAAAATAAAATTTACTAAACTTGATACAACAAATTTATATCACACCTTATATAACTTTAACATTAAGTTTATATATTACAACCATTTCCAACCATTTCTACAAGAATTCATTTTTTTCTTATAAAATATATAAGTCAGTTGGAGATTTAGCTTAAATATAAAGATTTATGTATCGAAGATTAGAAAATACATATATTATGTTGAATTCAAATGACTTAAGGATACTATTTGTATATAAAAGCGTATTTATAGTATAACATATAAAACGTGAAATTAAATTTAAAAAAATATATAAATAAAAGATACTAGCACAATCTTATTCCTAAGGTTAATATGAACAACAGTCTATTTAGAGTAACATATATGTGTAATAACTGTTGGTAAAAATAAAATGAACAACAGTCTATTTAGAGTAACATATATGCGAATATGTATTCACATTATAATTCATTCGTGTGAATTGTTTTTTATAATTACTCTTGTCCAATCAAATGTCAATTAGATGGTCAAATTAAATTATAGCAATACCCTATTTTGGCTTGAAAATATAACTAAAATTTATCTTGAGCGGATAAAATAATAAATTAAAAACAATAGTAAAGTGAAAACCGGGATAAAAGCTTCTTGGACCGGAAAAAAAATAGCTTCGTAAAATTACCCATCAAGACTTTACAAAATTAAAAGTTTATGGGCTTGGCTTCTCTACAAAAATTTAAAAGTTGTGGGCTTCTGGGCTTGTCGTTTTAAAGTTTATGGTGTGTTCAAAATATTTTAGCAAATTTTGGTAATAGCCGTCGTTAAAAAAATATAGCTAGATGATAATAAACGATAAGATAATAAGAAATCATTTGGTTTGTAGAATTCAAAGAAATGAGTGGGATTCAAAGGAACTAAAAATGCAATTAAAAATCATTTAACTTAAAGTTATGTTTGGTGATGAGATTCTAGGATCCGACAGGTTTGACGGAGTTTTGTTCTCGAGATAACCGATTCGGTGATAAGAAATGAGTAGAAGTAGAATTGACACCGAACAAGTCAATTTAATCTGGTTTCTATTACTGATGTTTGAAGTTGCATACCCGTGAAACCAATTGGACAACATCTCCCCTAGGGCTGCAAACGAGCCGAGTCGAGCCGAGCTAGACCCAGCTCGAGCTCGGCTCGAATTTCAAATCAAGCTGAGTTTTGAGGCTTGAGCTCGACTCGATTAGAATTCGAGCTAGCTCGAGCCAACCGTAAAATTTACTACTTAAAAATAAATTTCTTCATATACTAAGTGCCATAATCGCCATTTAATTTAACCATATGGCTAAATATGCAAGTATAAATAGTTAATTCACTTTGTATATTGTCTTTACCT
This sequence comes from Helianthus tuberosus, assembly GCA_030545235.1. Lineage (NCBI taxonomy): Eukaryota > Viridiplantae > Streptophyta > Magnoliopsida > Asterales > Asteraceae > Helianthus > Helianthus tuberosus. The sequence continues at coordinate 148,320,932 of CM060417.1, read as the reverse complement.
TCTTTTATAGGGGAAATACCATCTTAGTTTTTGTTTTCTAAGCGATGTGGGACAAAAAAAATGAAGGATGTAAACCTTATCAAGCCAGCTCACGAGCCGAGCCGAGCTGGCTCGTTAACAACCGAGCCAATATCGAGCCAAGCTTTCTTCGAGCTTTTTTCGAGCGAGCTACGAGCCACGAGTTTTTTGAACACCCCTAATCTCCCCTTAGGGAACCAAAAGCTTGTCCAAATGAGGAACCCCTCATCCCTATATATAGGCATCAGCCCATCCGTCCGAATGTACACATGTCCATCCGTTTCAGATGGACTTATAACACTAACAGAACCTTTAGGGACGAATAGGCTATTGAACGGATGGACCTGTTGTCCATTCGTCTGGATGGACTCCATCCGTCCGAATGGACTTTGTTCCATACAAAACCTTATCCGTTCTTCATACTATTCTATACAATATTCAACACACGCTCTATCTAGCCTATTCGCACAGTGTTGGACATACTAAATATGCACCAACAGATTCCCCCTTGGCCGTCACTGTCGAATTGTCACTTTGAAAACCTAGAGCCGTGTTTTGAATATTCTGCAACTTCAATCAGGCATCTTGAAATCTTCAATAAATTCCCCCTTGATTGATGATCCGGGTTGCCTGGACAGTGTTATGCACACATTCCCCCTGAAATGAATCTTCAGGTCTTTGTTTGCACGATTCACGACTTCTCCTCAGATCTACTCAATTGCAATCTTCACGAATAATCATCAATTTGAAACTAATCAATGCAGCTTCTTTGTTTCGGCTTTAACCACATCCGCATTTGGTTTTTGATATATCATTTCAGCACCATCGATCACGCATTCTGCCTGCTTGATCTTTTAATGTACAAAAACCCAACCGGCAATTGATAGAAACTTTGAATACCACACTGGTTAACGTCAAATCTGTGATTACCCACGAAAATCTGAAATCTCGTTTTCCTTGATCACCTTTAATCACCTTCAAGAATAATGTTAGAAGAAAGAAATTTTAGGGATCAGTCAAGAATTAAGCAACATCATCTCCCAAAATAAAGGATCCGCCAGCTCATAACCAGCCATATTTCCAGCCCAAACTTTATTGTGTTTCCTTTTATTTCATCTTGAAATCTTGTATAAGTTCGGCGGTTTTCCTCAATGTAAATCAATACACTGAGCAATATTTTCAATACAATTAAACCTTTCATCTCTTTACTTGTCAAGATGGTATCAAAGCGGGTTTTATAATCTGATCATCATCTACCTTAGTCAAACCAGAGTCGCCAGCAAGTCGCCATGTCTGGAGACGACAGCTCGAGCAACTCCGGTAATGACTTAACCTTACAGCTAGCCAATCGTCTCAAAAATTATCAACCAAAAAGCCCAAAGCTTTCCGATAATTTACAAATAAACCTGAAGCTGAATAGTCAAAATTATGCCCTGTGGACCCGGATGATTCGGGTTGCCATAGGCGGAAGATCAAAAAACCTGTTGAAGCATCTTACCTCAAACCCACCAGACCAAAACCATGAAACACACGATCAATGGGAGCAAGACGATCTCGTCGTATTCTCCTGGTTGATTCAAAATATCGAACCAGCCATTGCAGGTGTCACGGCCCCCGACCCGGTTTGACCCGTTTCAGGAGCCGCGGGACAGAAATCCCGTGGTATTTATTTAACAGCGGAAGTTTTCACCAGGACCTTTTAAAAACTTGAATTTCCCGATTATTTTATTTCACAATTCAGGATAAAACCCGGTAATTTACAATCTTTGAGATTTCACAAGGAAATCTTTTATTTTACAAAACCTATTTCTTTATTTTTATATTGAGCCACCTCCTTAAGCTGGTAGTGCTTCTCGGCACTTTTCCTGGATCACAACAGATCACCTGAAACATGTTTGAAAAAGGTTTTGTCAGCGGGAAATACTGAGTGAATCATTCTTGTTACTAAAATGACACGTTTGTTATAATTTACAGTATTAAGGAAGATTACAATGTTTCAGATATCAACCAACTACCCACAGTATTTGTCATCGACTCGTTTCGTGACTGTGGTCATATTACTATTGAGTCCGTTCACCCAATAGTAACGAGTATCATTAATTAGGTTCGCCCACCTAAAGTGATAAAAACAGTAATGTGCACAATACCCCACATACCGGCTGTAATTTGGTGATTACATAAACTTAATCCCTGTAATTATAACTTTGGAAAACATTTAAGAATTCGTAAAGCATTTTGATAAAAAGAGAATGACTCACATTGCAGATTTAATTTGAATAGAGCTTAGCCTACTGATTAGCCTTGATAACCTAGTTTAAATAATCATGCACTGTTAGTAACTTAATACAGCATTTACGATAACTCACGCGATTAAAACCCTCACAACGAATGACAAAGTGCGATACTTAAACATCCATTGAATTAACAACGAATGACAAAGCATAAACCCTAATGTGGGCAACACTTAAACATCCATTGGATAGTTTAATCGATCGGACATTGAATCGTATCAGCGATCGAGTTATTACCCTGAATTGGGGCAGCACTTCGTGAATCGTGTGTGTTTTTTTATTAAACAGCGTCTAACTTTGTGTATGTAAAGAATTTTAACGTCGAAATATGCAAACAGTTCAAGTCCCAAGCTCTACTATTTATACTTGAAAATTGGTCCCCCCGCGTGTCGCGGAGGGTGTCTTCGTTCCTGTCGCGTGTCGCGGGGCGTGTCAAAGTAGGGTAGGTTAGTCAATGGTATAGGCCTGGTGAGTTGTTATTCGAACGTATCTCAAATTTGACAGCGTATTTCGAAGATAATTATTAATTAGGGTTTACCCCCCCCCCCCCCTGAGTTTTAGGGGCCCTAATTCTAATTCCAATTATTCTGAAAATTTTAGGGTTTGTTCAGAATCACTTGGGTTTCTCAATTAGGGTTTCCTATTGGACAATTAAAATAATAATTAGGACTTTTTAATGAGAGTTGTTACATTCTCCCCACCTTAATAAAAATCTCGTCCTCGAGATTTACAGGAATAAATGAGGATACTTTCGCTTCATTTCTGATTCCAACTCCCAAGTATATTCAGCTCCTCTCGTTGAATCCCATCTGACTTTGACTAAAACTAGTCGTTTGTGTTTGAGAAACTTGATCTTTCGATCCTCAATTTGAAGAGGTTTCTCAACAAATTTCAGCTTTTTGTTTACCTCTATATCTCGAAGAGGTACTACTAGTGATTCGTCTGATAGGCATTTCTTGAGATTGGATACATGAAATACATCATGTACTCCAGCTAGTTCTTCTGGTAGTTGTAAACGATAAGCAACTGGTCCTATACGTTGGATTACTGAAAATGGTCCTATGTACCTTGGACTTAGCTTTCCTTTCTTTCCGAATCTAACTACTCCTTTCCAAGGAGAAACTTTCAACAATACTTTGTCTCCCACTTGGAATTCAAGTGGCTTGAGCCGATTATCTGCATAACTCTTCTGACGATCGCGAGCCGTCTTCAGTCTTTCCTTGATTTGAGTAATCTTATCAGTCGTCTCTTGTACTATTTCAGGACCTGACAATTGACTTTCTCCTATTTTTGCCCAACAAACTGGAGTTCTGCACTTTCTTCCGTACAATGCTTCAAATGGGGCAGTTTCAATACTTGAATGATAACTATTGTTATAGGAGAATTCAATTAATGGTAAGTGATCGTCCCAATTTCCACCAAAATCTATTACACATGCTCTGAGCATGTCTTCTTGAGTTTGGATCGTCCTTTCACTTTGTCCGTCTGTTTGTGGATGATATGCAGTACTCAGATTTAGTCGAGTTCCCATAGCTTGCTGGAAGCTTTTCCAGAAATGAGAAGTAAAACGACTATCCCTATCCGAAACAATGGAGAGTGGAACTCCATGTAAGGATACAACTTCATCTACATACAATTTTGCCAACCTTTCCATACTAAATGTTTCTTTCATTGGTAGAAAGTGAGCAGATTTGGTTAATCGATCCACAACTACCCAAATCGCATCATTACCTTTTCTGGTTTTGGGTAACTTAGTAACAAAATCCATTGTTATGAGTTCCCATTTCCATACTGGCATTTCTAATTGTTGGAGTAGACCTGAAGGTTTCTGATGTTCTGCCTTAACTCGGGAACAAGTAAGACACTTAGAAACATATTTAGCTATATCCTTTTTCATGCCTATCCACCAGAAATTCTTTCTTAAATCTTGGTACATTTTATTGTTTCCAGGGTGTATGGTATACCTAGATTTATGAGCTTCCTCTAAAATCTTATTTCTTAATTCTCGCTGTTTTGGTACCCAAATTCTGCTTTTATGGAATCTCCAAATTCCATCAACTCCCTGTTCTAATTCTTTTATTCTTCCTTTCATTCCTTCAGTATCTTCCTTGATTGCTGTTTCCTGAACATTCTTTATTTGTTCCATTAAATCTAATTGTAGATTTAACCTGAGAGCACGAACTCGTCGTTGTTTTTCATGATACTTACGACTTAAGGCATCTGCAACTACATTTGCCTTTCCTTCGTGATACTGAATATCACAGTCGTAATCACTTAGGATTTCCATCCATCTCCTTTGCCTCATGTTTAACTCTTTTTGCCCAAATATATATCTTAAACTTTTATGATCTATATAAACAGTAAATTTACTTCCATACAGATAATGTCTCCAAATCTTAAGGGCAAAAATTACGGCTCCTAATTCTAAATCATGAGTCGTATAATTTTCTTCGTGCTTTTTCAATTGCCTTGAAGCATACGCAATTACTTTCTTGCGTTGCATTAGCACACATCCTAATCTTAGTTTTGAAGCATCACAATAAACTTCAAAATCTTCAGTCCCTTCTGGTAAAGCTAGGATTGGAGCATTTGTTAATTTCTGCTTCAATATTCTAAAGGCTTCTTCTTGTTTAGGTCCCCAATCAAACTTAACTGCTTTACAGGTTAGCTTAGTTAATGGTACAGCTATCTTGGAAAAACCCTTAATAAACCGTCTATAGTAGCCAGCTAAACCTATAAAACTTCTAATTTCCATTGCAGTTTGTGGAACCTTCCAATTAGTAATTGCCTCTATCTTGGCAGGATCTACATGAATACCTTCGTGATTTACCATGTGGCCTAAAAATTGCACTTCCTTTAGCCAAAATTCACACTTCGAGAATTTGGCATAAAGCTTTTCTTTTCTTAACAAAGTTAAGAGTGCATGAAGGTGTTCACAATGCTCTGTCTGACTTTTGGAATAAATACGTATATCGTCTATAAAAACAATTACAAATTTATCTAAATATGGTTTACAGATCCTATTCATCATGTCCATGAATGCAGCAGGTGCATTCGTTAACCCAAAGGGCATGACTGTAAACTCGTAATGACCATACCTAGTTCTGAAAGCAGTTTTAGGTATGTCTTCTTCTTGTACCTTCAATTGATGATATCCAGAACGTAAGTCTATTTTAGAAAAATATCTAGCCCCTTGAAGTTGATCGAAAAGATCATCAATCCTAGGTAATGGGTATTGATTCTTAATTGTAACCTTATTCAATTCTCTATAATCAATACACATTCTCATTGAACCATCCTTCTTCTTTACAAACAACACTGGTGCTCCCCACGGGGATGAACTAGGTTGTATGAAACCTTTACTTAGTAATTCATCTAATTGCTTTTTCAATTCTAACATTTCTGTGGTGCTAACCGATAAGGTGCCTTGGCTATCGGTGTAGTTCCTGGGATTAGATGAATCCTAAATTCTACTTCCCTCTCTGGTGGTAACCCTGGTAACTCTTCTGGGAATACATCTGGGTATTCCGAGACTACAGGAATCTTCTTAAATTCTTTACCCTTAGTACTAATGATTACTGAAATCATATATACGATTCCTTGTTTTCGTTCATAATTGGCAACTTTCATTACTAATATGAACTTTATGGGTTTTCGTGGTTTATCTCCTGTAATCGTGATTATTTCACCAGTTGGTGCTTGAATTTCTACAGAATTCTTATCACAAAGAATTCGAGCATGGTTGGCTACTAACCAATCCATTCCTAACACAACATCGAATTCAGCTAATTTCATAGGTAATAGGTTTGCAAAGAATTTATGACCTAACAGTTTTATATTCTCTTTTTGCAAAACCTTATCTATGCTAACAGAATTTCCGTCTGCTGTTTCGACTGTAAAAATTTGCCTAAGTTGGGTTAAAGGTAATTTAAGAACTTGGCAGAATGAAGTATTTATAAAACTTTGGTTTGCACCAGAGTCAAATAATACTTTTGCGTATACGTTGTGAACTAGGAACGTACCAGCTATCACATCTGGAATAAGTTCTGCTTCTTGAGTGGTTAGCTGGAAAGCTTGAACATTCTTCTTAGTAGCTCCGTCGTCTGTCTTAACTTTGTTGTCTGCTGGTTTGACCAATTTAGGACATTCTGTTTTAAAATGCCCATTTTCTCCACAATTGAAGCAGACTATGGTTTTCCTTCTGCAATTTTCTTCACGATGTCCTATGGCCTTGCAAAGATTGCAGGTTACATTACATCTTCCATAATGTTTCTTTTTGCAATTCTTGCAGAATGGCGAAGTGGAAAATTGCCCTGTTCCTCTTCTTTTGAAGCTGTTATTAGTACCCGTACGAAATCCTTGGGTAATTTTCTGAGCCAGTTCCTTCTTCCTGTTTTCATCTTGCGTGCGTACCAGTTCATCAGTTAGGGTATCAGCTAATTCCACCGCATCGTCAATAGTGCGAGGTCTCGCAGCTTTAACGATATTGCGTATTTCACCAATTAATCCCCAAATATAAAGAGAAATGAGTACCGGTTCTGGCGAAGCCAGTGTTGGTACCACTCTAGCATATTCAAAGAATGTCGAAGTATAACCGCGACAATCTACTCCCGTCATCCGATGGTTTAGGAACTTATTTGCCATTTGTTCTTTTTCATATTCAGGACAAAAAAAATTTTCTATAAGATTTTTAAATTCATCCCAATTCATGGCATAGGCCCTATTTCTTCCTTTAGCTTGTAACACCGTGTTCCACCATTCTAGCGCCCCTTCTTTGAAAAGATTTGAAGCGTACATGGCCTGATCATCCTGAGCACATTTACTTATGGTAATCACTGCCTCGGTTTTCTCTAACCAACGCAGTGATGCAGTTGCTCCTTCATTGCCTACAAACTCAGATGGTTTACAAGCAAGAAATTCATTGAAAGTGCAACCAGGTGTTGCAGTTTTCATTTTCTTAGGGAGCGGAGCTTGCCGTGGTTCATTATCTTGATTAATATGATTACCGCCTCCATTTACGCTATTACTGAAGTTATCTTCAGAAATACATTTACTAGGAACGATTTGTTGCGGTTCGATTGGATTCTTTACAGCAGCAACGATTGCTGGAATAGCATTGGCTATCCCTTGAGCAACAATATTTTCGATATCTTGCCTAGTCATATATTGATCCCCTGGATGTTGCTCAGACTGATTAACTTCATTTACTGGTTCATTACCAATGTTTGCCATCTGATAATTAATATATATAATTTTATTAGTATCTGATAAATACAATTATACACAAAAACAATCAGACAATTTTTTTTCACAATACACATATAGTCAAAATTATCGATTTCTCGATTTCATTTTATATCTTTTATAGTATGCATCACTACACACCAATATCTTACAGAGTTTTATTCGTAGTTATTTTACAGACTGATTTCACTATTACTTTTACTATTACACAACCACAGTTTCACCATCCTACTATTTCTCGTCACTTGTCGTCCTAAAAACGAAGCTCCCTTTCATCATACTTCCAGGCAATTTGTCCCCCTATCTCCCGGATTCTATTTCCCGCATCCATTAACTCTTCGCCAAAATGACGAAGTTCTGCTAAATTCTCGTTACTCATGGGTGGATTTGGTAATGGTTCCGGGTCGAACTGAGGAAGAAAGGAATAAGGACTATTGATTAGGTTTTGAAACTGCCAATCATTTGTCCACCATTCGTCTATCCCCAGAGGTTGAGTATGGATTATAGGGTCTGGAATTGCTGGTTCTAAGTTTATTGGTAGTTGATTTTCAATAGTAGGGTATAGATTATTATTAATTGGCCTGACAACATCACAGCTTGCCAATGCCCGATCTAATTCCTCCTGAAAAGGTAACTCCTCTACCTGTCTAGAACTTTCTCCGACTTCCCTCTGGATTTGCCTAGAACTTCCTCCATATTCCATTCCTGGTGGCCTAGAATCATCTCCCAATTCCATTTCCAGTGACCTAAAACCTTCACTGACTTCAACCCCTTTTCCTTTGTCTAAAGGATTTTCTATTTTAGGAATTTTCCTGGTTGTAGGCTTCCTCCTACGCACACGTCTCCATCCCACAAATCTCCTCCTCTTCTTGGGTTTAGGTTTCTCTGGAGGTGGTGAAGCATTGAATTCAACAGGTTCTTCTATGTCTGGTATATACCTATTGAAATCTCGGGAAACCTCTATTTTTACTAGATAGAGATTTAGGTTTTGAAGGGCGTCAGACAAGTCACTCATGCTGTTATGCAAAATACACACAATTACTAATGTATAACAAAATTTTCATAGGAAATCTTTTAAATATTATTTCATACTGGGTAAATACAAAACAAATGAAAATTTAAAACACACGAGGTTTTATTGTAAATTTATTTATTTACTGGATAAGATTTCTGGACTGTAGGCGCTAAAACTTGATTTTAAAATATTTAGAAATTTGCATTTACTGCTACAGTAGCTAGCATATAAAGATCTGCCCATTTCTCATCTAATTTGTCCTCCCAAGGTGTTTTACTGTTTAATTCCTGAGTTTCCTGTTTAACTTTCTTTTCTCGGATTTTCTTTATTTTCTCTTTACTTTTTCTAATAATCAGACTTCTTTTACTAGGAGAAAGTGGTTCCTCATAGTGTGCCTTTCGCACAAATATTCCTTCTTCAGGAATTGCAAGGTGATTTGAGGATTTGGTTTGAGATGAACTTCCCTTCTCGTGGGCTGACCTATCTAATTTAAGATAGATGTTTGACAACTTTTGCTTACCCATACTGTACACAAATATTCAAATAAGAAATCACATAATCACAAAATGGCAATCAGTAAAATTAAGTATTTTCTAAATACTTAATTGGCTTAAATCAGTGGCTCTGATACCACCTTTTTCTGTCACGGCCCCCGACCCGGTTTGACCCGTTTCAGGAGTCGCGGGACAGAAATCCCGTGGTATTTATTTAACAGCGGAAGTTTTCACCAGGACCTTTTAAAAACTTGAATTTCCCGATTATTTTATTTCACAATTCGGGATAAAACCCGGTAATTTACAATCTTTGAGATTTCACAAGGAAATCTTTTATTTTACAAAACCTATTTCTTTATTTTTATATTGAGCCACTTCCTTAAGCTGGTAGTGCTTCTCGGCACTTTTCCTAGATCACAACAGATCACCTGAAACATGTTTGAAAAAGGTTTTGTCAGCGGGAAATACTGAGTGAATCATTCTTGTTACTAAAATGACACGTTTGTTATAATTTACAGTATTAAGGAAGATTACAATGTTTCAGATATCAACCAACTACCCACAGTATTTGTCATCGACTCGTTTCGTGACTGTGATCATATTACTATTGAGTCCGTTCACCCAATAGTAACGAGTATCATTAATTAGGTTCGCCCACCTAAAGTGATAAAAACAGTAATGTGCACAATACCCCACATACCGGCTGTAATTTGGTGATTACATAAACTTAATCCCTGTAATTATAACTTTGGAAAACATTTAAGAATTCGTAAAGCATTTTGATAAAAAGAGAATGACTCACATTGCAGATTTAATTTGAATAGAGCTTAGCCTACTGATTAGCCTTGATAACCTAGTTTAAATAATCATGCACACAAACTAGGTTAGTAACTTAATACAGCATTTACGATAACTCACGAGATTAAAACCCTCACAACGAATGACAAAGTGCGATACTTAAACATCCATTGAATTAACAACGAATGACAAAGCATAAACCCTAATGTGGGCAGCACTTAAACATCCATTGGATAGTTTAATCGAGGGGACATTGAATCGTATCAGCGATCGAGTTATTACCCTGAATTGCGACAGCACTTCGTGAATCGTGTGTGTTTTTTATTAAACAGCGTCTAACTTTGTGTACGTAAAGAATTTTAACGTCGAAATATGCAAACAGTTCAGGTCCCAAGCTCTACTATTTATACTTGAAAATTGGTCCCCCCGCGTGTCGCGGAGGGTGTCTCCGTTCCTGTCGCGTGTCGCGAGGCGTGTCAAAGTAGGGTAGGGTAGGTTAGTCACTGGTATAGGCCTGGTGAGTTGTTATTCGAATGTATCTCAAATTTGACAGCGTATTTCGAAGATAATTATTAATTAGGGTTTACCCCCCCCCCCCCCCTGAGTTTTAGGGGCCCTAATTCTAATTCCAATTATTATGAAAATTTTAGGGTTTGTTCAGAATCACTTGGGTTTATCAATTAGGGTTTCCTATTGGACAATTAAAATAATAATTAGGACTTTTTAATGAGAGTTGTTACAGCAGGTAACCTTACCGAGTTTCCCACAGCAAAGTCATTGTGGGATGCCTTGTTAGTTACTTACAGCAGTGGGCGTGACAAACTTCAGACTTTCAATCTCCATGTAAAAGCCAATGATATCAAGCAAAACAGTCTCTCCCCTGAAGAACTGTGGATTACACTTCAAGGAGTGTGGGGAGAGATTGACCCGAATCCAATGAAGTGTCCGGCCGATATACAAGCATACTCCACAATCAGGTCAGAACAAAAGTTGTTCCAATTTTTCAATGCCCTTGACCGGAAGTATGACCCTATAAAACGGGAGATACTCTGGCTTGACCCACTTCTAGCGGCAGAAGCCGCGTACGCCATTGTTCGCAAAGAGGCTGCTCACCAAAATATTTTGGGAGCAACTCTCAATGATACACAGGGAATAGGAGCAGGTTTGGTAGCAGCCTCCGAAACCGAAGGAGTGGGTCTTGCAACAAAGGGGTACCGTCGGAATGACGGTAAAAAATCCAGTTCAACAATTAAAGACGACAAACTATAAAACGGGAGATACTCCGGCTTGACCCACTTCCAGCGGCGGAAGCCGCGTACGCCATTGTTCGCAAAGAGGCTGCTCACCAAAATATTTTGGGAGCAACTCTCAATGATACACAGGGAATAGGAGCAGGTTTGGTAGCAGCCTCCGAAACCGAAGGAGTGGGTCTTTCAACAAAGGGGTTCCGTCTGAATGACAGTAAAAAATCCGGTTCAACAATTAAAGACGACAAAACTCACCTAAAGTGTGATCACTGTGGAATGGCAAGACACACAAAGGAACAGTGTTTTAGGCTCGTTGGTTATCCCGAATGGTGGTCCGATGGTCACAAGAAAGGCACAAAAACTGTGGTTCAGGAGAAAGGAAAATCAACCAGCACCAATAATCGAGAAGATATTGGTAATGGAAGCAAGAACAGTGGTGGTTTCGGAGGAATAGCAGCGGCGGCCTGGAACAAAGAAGAAGATGATTTCTTCAGTGAAGGTATTGGGGTTGAAAGAGACAAACTCTTGAAAACCCCACTTTATCTACCAAATAATTGCAATACAGTCCCTCAAATATTCCAAATCATAGACTTTATAATAGAAAGTTTTAAAAGGTGTATTAGTCGACTAAATTATAATGGGTCCATAAACATGGCCCAATATTGTGGTAACAAAGAGGATGACTCATGGATATTTCATAGTGGGGTAACCGATACCATGACTTATGATTTGGCCGACCTTATCTCCTCAACCGAACCTAGAAAATCAAATGCTAAAACGGCAAATGGTGGAAAGATGGATGTAAAAACCGGAGGGACGATTGAGATTTCGTCAACACTTAGACTCTCTAATTGTTTATATGTGCCTTCACTGTCACATAAACTTCTTTAAATAAGTCATGTTACGAAAGAACTTAATTGCTCGGTTCTCATGCAACCTACCTTTTGTTTTTTACAGGATATCAGGACGGGACGGATCATTGGGCGTGGCACTGAAAGGCAAGGACTGTATTATGTGGATGAGGTGACTCAAAGTGGTACTGTGATGCTTGCTCATGGAACAGTTGAACGAGAAGCATGGTTATGGCGTAGAAGATTGGGATATCCATCCACGGGTTATTTACATATTTTGTTTCCTAAACTTTTTCCTTCTAGTAGTACATCTCCTTGTGAAACATGTGTATTGGCCAAAAGCCACAGACAAACCTTTAAACCAAATAACACAAGAGTTGATCTGCCATTTTCATTGATTCATTCGGATGTTTGGGGTCCCGTTCCCACTATTGGAGGGCAAAACTTCCGTTTTTCGTAATATTTGTGGATGATTGTACTCGGATTGTAACACCCCGTGTTTTCGAAAGTCAAAGTCAAGTTCAAAGTCAATGACCGATTGTACGAATTTGACTTATAGTAATCTCCTTATTTTAATTGTATTACGTGGAGTAAGTGTTGTTAATCTCAAAAATCGATGTGTGTTAATCGCTACCTAATCGACTTACGACTGTGAATGATAGGAAGTAACAATGCGATAAAGCTAACTAATCAATAATCAAGCTATGCTACTCGACATCGAATCGTGGTACGAACCACAACTCGACTTAATTTGGTTATTATACGTGTGTGTGTGCCTTATGTGTTACTTGTGCGTGTTTATATGTGTATGTAATGGAAATCAATCGAACTCAATCGAAACTCGAAACGCAATCGATCTCGAACCCGAATCGAAAACCGAACTATGATAATTAGTGGAGAAGAGATTATGCGAGATATGAAGTAGTTGGGACTGAAAGTAATTTGACTAGGAAACCCTACCGCAACGAACCGCTCGCAATCAAAATGCTAAAATCGTTGCGTCAAACGATCGAACCAAATGCCATCCGGCCGGATAGCCATCCGACCGGATAGCCACTGCGCCACAAAACAAACTCCATTCGACCAGGATGTCATCCGACCGGATAAGCCATCCGAGTGGTGTGCCATCCGATCGGATTACCCTTTCCTCTTTTGGAATCCTATAAATACCCCTGTCATTGTCATTCTTTCCATTTCTGGAAACTCTCTGTCCGAACCACTCGTGCTCCTCACCTTTTCTTCGATTTCTCTCAATCCAGGTAAGATCTCGCCCTAAATCTTGTACTTTCTTGATCTACACGCACTCCTACATCTTTCTATCTTTTAAATCTTAACTTTTAACCGTGAAATCACTAGGTTTCGGGTGTTCTAGGATGACGTCATCATGTGTTCTTCAAGAACTTCATGTTTTGAGTTCAATACACCAAGAACAACCGAGATCTAACTGATTTCCACGCAAACATACAAAGATCTTGTAAAGATCTCGACACAAGAATGGTGAAAAAGGATTGAAAGATGGTTTTAACTTTCTTTCAACTCTTTTACACTCAAAACACTCAAAACCGGTAGAATCGGGTCCTGATCTAGTCTCCTACTCACTCTTAGTGTTGTACTGGCTCAGATCTGGATTCTACTCACGAGACTACCGATTTCGGGTTAGCCAAGACCTACCGCCTCGAGCCGATAACCGGCCGAACTAGGGTGATTCCTGGTCGGGTTGGTCATCTGGGTCGAACTAGGGGTTCTGTTGGCTAACACGTTGTCAAAGTGTCTCGACATAGCGACAAACCTTCAAAACGACCAAGTGTAGGACGAACGGAACACTCAGAACGGATTGTTGTCCGACCGGATTGTTGTCCGATCGGATAGGTCATCCGAACGGATCACACTTGGGTCCCACCTTTTAAACAACCTTATCTAAAGTTTGGGTATTGAACGAATTGCAATCCGATCGAACGACCATCTGACTGGATTACTCTTCGGATCATGAGATACTAAGACTTTAAAGACTTAAACAATTTTCAACATGTTCAATGACAAGGTTGCCATCCGACCGGATTACCATCCGATCGAATGACACTTCTGTCATGAACTTGCCTTCATAAGTAACCTCATCACAAAGTCGTCATCCGATCGAACCACAGTCCGACCGGATGACCATCCGAACGGATAGTCATCCGCACAGTCATCCGATCGACCGACTTGATAGATAGATAGAGATACTTCAATGTTTCAAAATGCTACAACGAAAACTTCAAAGGCCAAACCATCATACACAAGCACATCCTACTTATAAGAAGAAACAATCCACTCGAATAGTCATCCGACCGGATAACCTATCCGACCAGATGACCATCCGAACGGATTGTTATCCGCACGGATTGCTGTCCGCTCGGATTACCATCCGATCGAACTACTATCCGACTCACTCAGACTTGTATCGTTTTACGCATCGCTTATCGATATACAATCTATTCTACTCAGGCTAATCTTACTCGCTAAGCGCTCCCTTCAATCCATCAATCGCTGTGAGTATACTCGATCCCTTTTTGCTTTAAGCACTGTTGGGTGTTACATACGTTACAACTATTCAAACCACATCAATCACACTACTCAATACTATTTGAACGCTAACCATTAATGCATGTTATACGTGGCTTATGAATGCTTGTTTGTTATGTTTACACATGGAATGTTGTCTACCTTCCTTAGCAACGATAGTACTATAGTTTGGACTCAGCACCCGTTCACACGGGGGTTGTTAAGGATCTTTTACTTGCATGGATTACGGTGGTAATCATGTATTGCGAACTGCCTCGGGCAGTCAACCCGCAGTCATTGGTATCGATGGATCTATGTCGATAACTAACGTGCTTCATTTCACTATGTGTACGTGCTGGTTATGCGTAAACGAATTTGAACTCTATATGCTATTATCAAACTTGTATGCTCACCTTTACATTATATGTATTGACTTTATTTTAACGTATGCGGCAGGTGCTTAGGACGCACACTTGGTAGGAATTTGAAGCTAGAATAAAGCTTTAGAGCCCAACAAATAGTTGTCTGTAGTGGTCAAACTAAGGGTCTCTAGAAGCAGCTAAACAATTGCTGTCTATTTGAATCTGAGTTGTCGGAACAGAATATTTGCCTGGATTTATGTCTGTAATGATTATTTGTTGTTTGAGATACGGTATGGGACGTATTATTTAAATTGAATAGTATTGATGATTGTTATGGAAATTTCTGGACAATCTGTTTCGCTCAGTGCCACGCCCCGATGATTCCGCCATCGGTTGGGGTGTGACAGATTGGTATCAGAGCCATAACTATAGGGAATTAGGCAAGACTCGACCTAGTCCGGGTCGATGTCTTAGAAACCTAGTTTATAGTTAGGAATCAACAGACTGATTGTGCATATCCAGTAGGGATTATGTACTAGCTTATTTCCTCGCTATCCTCGTTTATGCTACGCTATCACTACACTCGAATTTACAGCTATAAATAGGCGAAAAAGTCAAGAATAGGGGTGAAAACCACAAACTCTAGACTAAATTGCTTGAATTAATGTTGTTTTATCAACTTATCAATGATTTCATCTTTCTTTTTCAATAACGAACGCTTGTTCAACGGGGAAAATTATACCAAATCAGGAGTGAAATCCATATTTTGATGAATAATCTCCTCTGTTTTATTAAAACAGGGATGAAGTTGTTGAGATAGGGGTGAAACCCTAACCCTGACGACTTGTTCCGCATATTTTACAAAACTCTCACAAGAGTCTCAACGGACACCAACGACCTGAAGTCACGACATGACTAACGGGAAATGTGTCAACGCCCAAGAATCGAGGCAAGGACACAGTCCTGAAAGTCAAACGTAGACGACAAGTCCTTGCGAATAGTTGAATCGCTTTGGGTAGTCGAAGTCTACTAGCCGCAGACAATCTATCCCTCGATTTTTGCGTATTTCAATTCTGAGCCCGCAACTGCTGACTTGATAATTCGTCGATTTTATGAGCTTATATGTGTTTTACCTGTTTATGTGTTAATTTTTTGGAGATTTACTCGATTTTTGCTTCCACTTCGATCGACACATACGACTCGCACTGCTTTTCTATCTCAAATCGCTAACAAATCGTCGAATTTGGACGACCCTACGCTACGATGTACGCTTATATTACGCTACTCTATATACCAAAACGTGATCGCTATATTCGAACGCTCGCGAACTTTGAATGATAGGTTTCTGTATTCTGACTGCCTCTTGTGACTACATGATTAGGCTTTATGTGATTATGTGCTTTACGTGCTTATGTGTTATGTGATTTTGTGTTCTACATGGTTATATGTCTATGTGTTTACGTGATATGTGTTCTTGAGCTTTAGTAGAAGTAGACGTGTGAGGTGAGATTCGAATGCATGTGTTGAGTCCTGTGACGATGTCTGTTGCAGACATTGTCGTCTGGATCCCGTCACGCACTTTCTCGTCAAGAAAAGAGAGACAAACGTCTTGCTGCCATCATCGCAAAAAGTGTGGCAAAGGCCGTGAGTGATGTTTATGATAATGCCAGCAAATCGTCTGAGGAATCGAGAACCGAAGCTCCTAAAGCTACCGCGAAGACCTTCAGTTTCAAGCAATTCAAGTCGTGTGGGCCAAAGGAATTCACTGGCGAGGGAGGTCCCACTGCACTATTCCACTGGTATGATTCCATTGAGGTTACTCTGCGACAGAGTGGTTGCCCTGATGACCTCCGTACTCTGAATGCTACCGGCGTTTTCCAGTCCCGTGCACTAGACTGGTGGGCGGCCGAGAGGAACAAGCGAGGGAACGATGCAGCCTACGGTCTGTCGTGGGACGAGCTCAAGGAAGTTATGCTAGAGGAATTCTGCCCTCCTCACGAACGTCAAAAGCTAGAAGATGAATTTTGGCACATACGGCAAAAGGAAGGTGACAATGCTGGTCTCACTGCTCGCTTCAAGCAGCTCAGCATTATCTGTCCTGACCAAGTCAAGACTCCTGATATGGCAATCAAGAAGTACATCCGGGCCCTGCCCGACTGCGTTGCTGATTTCGTGCAAGCGGCTAAGACTACGACGATTGAGGAAACTTATCTACTGGCCGCTGAAATCAACGACAAGCGGGTTAAGGCTAGTGTCTGGGATAAGACTTCGAAGCATCTGCATCAAGCTACCGCTACCGCACCAACTGCTGAACCCACCTCATCGGACAACAAGAGGAAGAACAAGAGAAAGAACAGCTCCAGGAACAAGAACTGTGCGATCACTGCTGCACCAGTTCAATCTGTACCAGCTCAACAGCACCAAGTGGCAGCGCCTGTGGCCAATGCACCCCTTGCTAAGCGTGCATACACTGGGCCACATCCGCTCTGCCCTACTTGTACCTACCATCACCCTACTGCCATTCCTTGCCGATTTTGTGCTCACTGCAATGTGTACGGGCATTTTACAGCTAACTGCCGCATCCGACAAGCTCCTGCTCATCAAGCTCTGCTCACCGCCCCCACAGGGTTAACAAGCTCCTCCGGCACCCGCAGTCAAAGCCAGAGCCTGCTTCGCATGTGGCGACCCTAACCATTTCGCCAACATGTGCCCAAACAGGGTTGTGAAGCAAGAGCCCCAGCAGCAACAGCAGCAGCAACAACAGCAACAACAGGCCGCACGAGCCAGAACTTTCAACATCAACGTGCGCCAAGCCCAAGCCGACAACAACGTGGTTAATGGTACGTTTCTTGTGAATGGTACTTATGCATCATGTTTGTTTGATACTGGAGCCGATAATTGCTTTGTGTCATTCGAATTCGAGAAGCTCCTTAATCGTAAACGCTCCAATCTCTCTTCGACGTTTGATGTAGAAGTCGCCACCGGAAGAACTGTCGCGGTTAATTTTGTTATCCGTGATTGTACTCTTGAGCTCAACAATCACATCTTCACAATCGACCTCATTCCGATGCAACTCGGAAGTTTCGACGTCATAGTAGGCATGGACTTTCTACGTGAAAACCATGCTAAAGTTGTGTGTTACGATAAGATGATTCGATTTTCGCTCGCGAATGGTGATCTGTTGTGTGTATACGGTGAAACTGCATCGAAAAGGCTCAAGCTCATGTCGTGTGTGCAAGCTAGCAAGTATCTCCGCAAGGAATACAGGGCTTTCTTGGCTAACATCGTAGTAGCGGAGAAGGAAAAGAAAGAGAAGAAGGAAGTGAAAGACGTTCCTGTGGTTCGTGAATTCCCTCAGGTGTTTCCTGATGATCTTCCGGGTTTGCCGCCAAGTCGTGATATCGACTTTCATATCGACCTCATTCCTGGAGCAAATCCTGTTGCCAAAGCTCCTTATCGACTCGCGTCGTCCGAAATGCGTGAACTCTCAAACCAACTCCAGGAATTACTTGAAAAAGGCTTCATTCGCCCGAGCACCTCTCCATGGGGTGCTCCAGTCCTTTTCGTCAAAAAGAAGGACAGGTCGTTCCGGATGTGCATCGACTACCCGGAATTGAATAAGTTAACTATCAAGAACCGCTATCCCCTACCTCGCATCGACGATTTGTTTGATCAGCTACAAGGCGCTAAATGTTTCTCAAAGATCGATCTACATTCAGGATATCATCAATTACGTATACAAGAGGAGGATATACCCAAAACCGCGTTTCGCACCCGTTACAGCCACTACGAATTTGTTGTTATGCCCTTTGGTTTAACCAACGCACCAGCGGTTTTCATGGATCTGATGAATCGCGTGTGTAAACCATATCTCGACTGTTTCGTCACCGTATTCATCGACGACGTCTTGATCTATTCCAAGTTGAAAGCCGAACACGCGCAATATCTACGTTTGGTTCTCGAGCTACTCCAGGGGAACCAGCTCTATGCCAAGTTCTCCAAGTGCGAATTCTAGTTGGAGGAAGTTCAGTTTCCGGGTCACATTGTTAATAGTCAAGGCATTCACGTCGATCCTGCGAAGATTGAAGCTGTCAAGAGCTGGGTTACGCCTAAGAACCCGTCTGAAGTCCGTTCTTTTCTCGGATTAGCGGGCTATTATCGACGATTTATCGAAGGATTCTCGAAGATTGCTGTGCCGCTTACCTCTCTTACGCATAAAGATCAGCCTTTTGTCTGGGGAACCAAACAAGAGACTGCCTTTCAAACCCTCAAGCATAAGCTTTGCAATGCTCCTGTTCTCACGTTGCCCGACCGAAACGACGATTTCATTGTCTACTGTGATGCTTCCAACCTTGGTCTCGGTTGTGTCCTCATGCAACGGAACAAGGTTATAGCTTACGCGTCTCGTCAGCTCAAAATCCTCGAGAAGAACTATACAACCCATGATCTCGAGCTAGGCGCGGTTGTTTTTGCATTAAAGATTTGGCGACACTACCTGTATGGTACCAAGTGTACGATCTTCACCGATCATAGGAGCCTACAACACATCTTTAATCAAAAGGAACTTAATATGCGTCAACGCCGATGGGTAGAACTTCTCAACGATTACGACTGTGAGATCCGTTATCACCCAGGCAAGGCAAATGTTGTTGCCGACGCACTCAGCAGATGGAGTTATCTGCTTAGCACTCGTAATGTTCAAGCCCAGCACGATCTCGAAACCCTTATTCGTGAAGCCTAGCATGCGTGTTTTAATGAACGCACGTTGAAGAGGGAACGAATCTACCACAATGGGGCCCAGCTTGTGAGCAAGTCCAATGGGATATTCCACTTTCTGGACCGAATCTGGATCCCTAAGCGGACCAATTTGCGACAGATCCTGATGGACGAAGCCCACAAATCCCATTATTCTATTCATCCCGGTGCTGACAAAATGTACCAGGATCTTCGCTACCGGTACTGGTGGCCCGACATGAAAAGGGATATCGCTCTCTACGTTGGAAAATGTCTAACTTGTGCAAGAGTCAAGGCTGAACACCAAAGGCCCTCTGGCTTACTCGAACAACCACCAATTCCTATGTGGAAGTGGGAAAGTATAGCTATGGATTTTGTAACGAAGCTTCCGCACACGTCGTCAGGTCACGACAGCATATGGGTTGTTGTTGACCGTTTGACTAAATCAGCTCACTTTCTGCCGATACGAGAAGACTACAAGGTAGAACGATTAGCCCGAATCTACACCGACGAGATCATTTGTAATCATGGGATGCCTCGTGACATCATCTCTGACCGTGATGCTCGGTTTACCTCGCGACTGTGGGAAACGTTTCAAACGGCACTCGGTACATCGCTTAATCTAAGTACCGCCTTCCACCCTCAAACCGACGGTCAGACTGAAAGAACGATTCGGACTCTTGAAGACATGCTCCGTTCGTGTGTCTTAGACTTCGGTGGTAATTGGGATAAATACCTGCCGTTAGTCAAATTCTCGTATAACAACAGCTATCATTCCAGCATCCAAATGGCACCATTCGAGGCATTATACGGAAGAAGATGTCGATCGCCTATTGTGTGGCACGAGATCGGTCACTCGCAACTAACCGGTCCTGAGCTACTACAAGAAACGACAGACAAAATTTTCCAAATCCGGGACAACCTAGTGAAAGCTCGGGATCGACAGAAAAGTTACGCCGATAAGAAACGCAAGCCCCGGGAATTTGACGTTGGTGACTACGTACTCCTAAAGGTATCACCTTGGAAGGGTGTAGTCCGATTCGGCAAGAAAGGGAAACCCGCGCCTCGATATGTTGGACGTTTTAAGATTCTGGAAAGGATCGGAAAAGTCGCCTACAGACTCGAACTACCGGAGGAACTTAGTAACGTCCACCCGACTTTCCACGTGTCAAACTTCCGAAAGTGCCTAGCCGACCACGACTTACATGTCTCTCTCGATGACCTGCAAATAAATGAAACATTACACTTCGTGGAGAAGCCTGTCGAAATCATGGATCGCCAAACCAAGCAGCTCAGACGCTCTCGCATTCCTATTGTGAAAGTCCGATAGGAAGGAAAACGAGGAGCAGAGTTCACTTGGGAACTCGAAAGCGACATGAAGGCGAAGTACCCGCAGTTGTTTAGATAGAGAAGCTAGAGAGAGAAAGTGACATTGTGATTCTAGTGCTTTGTACGATTTCATATTAATCTATAGAATCACCGATTATACTACGTCTTGTGTGTTTGATCACGTTCGTGTACGGATTCCGCACGTCACACGTTCGGTTCGCAATCGTTTTGGAGTCAAACCCGGTCCGAACAGAAAGTTCTCAAATGTGATTCACGGCGATGTACAGCTTTCAGCTTAATTTCGGGACGAAATTCCCTAAACAAGGGGAGGCTGTAACACCCCGTGTTTTCGAAAGTCAAAGTCAACGACCGATTGTACGAATTTGACTTATAGTAATCTCCTTATTTTAATTGTATTACGTGGAGTAAGTGTTGTTAATCTCAAAAATTGATGTGTGTTAATCGCTACCTAATCGACTTACGACTGTGAATGATAGGAAGTAACAATGCGATAAAGCTAACTAATCAATAATCAAGCTATGCTACTCGACATCGAATCGTGGTATGAACCACAACTCGACTTAATTTGATTATTATACGTGTGTGTGTGCCTTATGTGTTACTTGTGCGTGTTTATATGTGTATGTAATGGAAATCAATCGAACTCAATCGAAACTCGAAACGCAATCAAACTCGAACCCGAATCGAAAATCGAACTATGATAATTAGTGGAGAAGAGATTATGCGAGATATGAAGTAGTTGGGACTGAAAGTAATTTGACTAGGAAACCCTACCGCAACGAACCGCTCGAAATCGAAATCGAAACGCTAAAATCGTCGTGTCAAACGATCGAACCAAGTGCCATCCGGCCGGATAGCCATCCGACCGGATAGCCACTGCGCCACAAAACAAACGCCATTCGACCAGGATGTCATCTGACCGGATAAGCCATCCGAGCGGTGTGCCATCCGATCGGATAACCCTTTCCTCTTTTGGAATCCTATAAATACCCCTGTCATTGTCATTCTTTCCATTTCTGGAAACTCTCTGTCTGAACCACTCGTGCTCCTCACCTTTTCTTCGATTTCTCTCAATCCAGTTAAGATCTCGCCCTAAATATTGTACTTTCTTGATCTACACGCACTCCTACACCTTTCTATCTTTTAAATCTTAACTTTTAACCGTGAAATCACTAGGTTTCGGGTGTTCTAGGATGACGTCATCATGTGTTCTTCAAGAACTTCATGTTTTGACTTCAATCCACCAAGAACAACCGAGATCTAACTGATTTCCACGCAAACATACAAAGATCTTGTAAAGATCTCGACACAAGAATGGTGAAAAAGGATTGAAAGATGGTTTTAACTTTCTTTCAACTCTTTTACACTCAAAACCGATAGAATCAGGTCCTGATCTAGTCTCCTACTCACTCTTAGTGTTGTACTGGCTCAGATCTGGATTCTACTCACGAGACTACCGATTTCGGGTTAGCCAAGACCTACCGCCTCGAGCCGATAACTGGCCGGACTAGGGTGTTTCCTGGTCGGGTTGGTCATCTGGGTCGAACTAGGGGTTCTGTTGGCTAACACATTGTCAAAGTGTCTCGACATAGCGACAAACCTTCAAAACGATCAAGTGTAGGACGAACGGAACACTCGGAACGGATTGCTGTCCGACCGGATTGCTGTCAGATCGGATAGGTCATCCGAACGGATTGTCATCCGAACGGATCATACTTGGGTCCCACCTTTTAAACAACCTATCTAAAGTTTGAGTATTGAACGAATTGCAATCCGATCGAACGACCATCTGACTGGATTACTCTTCGGATCATGAGATACTAAGACCTTAAAGACTTAAACAATTTTCAACACGTTCAATGACAAGGTTGCCATCCGACCGGATTACCATCCGATCGAATGACACTTCTGTCATGAACTTGCCTTCATAAGTAACCTCATCACAAAGTCGCCGTCCGATCGAACCACAGTCCGACCGACCGACTTGATAGATAGAGATACTTCAATGTTTCAAAATGCTACAACGAAAACTTCAAAGGCCAAACCATCATACACAAGCACATCCTACTTATAGGAAGAAACAATCCACTCGAATAGTCATCCGACCGGATGACCATCCGAACGGATTGTTATCCGCACGGATTGCTGTCCGCTCGGATTACCATCCGATCGAACTACTATCCGACTCACTCAGAATTGTATCGTTTTACGCATCGCTTATCGATATACAATCTAATCTACTCAGGCTAATCTTACTCGCTAAGCGCTCCCTTCAATCCATCAATCGCTGTGAGTATACTCGATCCCTTTTTGCTTTAAGTACTGTTGGGTGTTACATACGTTACAACTATTCAAACCACATCAATCACACTACTCAATACTATTTGAACGCTAACCGTTAATGCATGTTATACGTGGCTTATGAATGCTTGTTTGTTATGTTTACACATGGAATGCTGTCCACCTGCCTTAGCAACGATAGTACTATAGTTTGGACTCGGCACCCGTTCACACGGGGGTTGTTAAGGATCTTTTACTTGCATGGATTACGGTGGTAATCATGTATTGCGAACTGTCTCGGGCAGTCAACCCGCAGTCATTGGTATCGATGGATCTATGTCGATAACTAACGTGCTTCATTTCACTATGTGTACGTGCTGGTTATGCGTAAATGAATTCGAACTCTATATGCTATTATCAAACTTATATGCTCACCTTTACATTATATGTATTGACTTTATTTTAACGTATGTGACAGGTGCTTAGGACGCACACTTGGTAGGAATTTGAAGCTAGAATAAAGCTTTAGAGCCCAACAAATAGTTGTCTGTAGTGGTCAAACTAAAGGTCTCTAGAAGCAGCTAAACAATTGCTGTCTATTTGAATCTGAGTTGTCGGAACAGAATATTTGCCTGGATTTATGTCTGTAATGATTATTTGCTGTTTGAGATACGGTATGGGATGTATTATTTAAATTGAATAGTATTAATGATTGTTATGGAAATTTCTGGACAATCTGTTTCGCTCAGTGCCACGCCCCGATGATTCCGCCATTGGTTGGGGTGTGACACGGATGACTTGGATTTATTTCTTAAAAAATAAATATGAAGTTATTGATAGGTTCACAATTTTTTACACTATGGTTCAAACTCAATTTCGAAAAAACATCCAAATTTTCCGATCTGACAATGGGGGGAATTCGTTAACACACAAATGAGACAATTCTTTTAATCAAAAGGGATAGTTCACCAAACTACCTGCCCTCATGTCACGGCCCCTGTCCCGGTTTGATCCGGTCCAGGAGCCGCGGGACAGAAACCCGTGGTATTTATTACATTTGGCAGCGGAATTATTAACAGGATCGTTAAAACTTGAAATGCCCAGTTATTTTATTTCATAATTCGGGATAAAACCCCGTAGTTTACAATAAGGGAAATTTCACCGAGAAATCCATGTTTTTACAAAAACATGTTTATTTATTTTACTGAGCCACTACTTCAAGCTTGTTAGTGCTCCGTAGCACTTTTCCTTGATTCACAGCAGGTCACCTGAAACATGTTTTTAAAAGATTTTGTCAGCGGGGAAATACTAGTGAATCATTCATTTGCACAAAACGACACATTGTTATAATATACAGTATTAAGAGCGATTACATTGTTTATACATCAATCAACATCCGTCGAATGACAAAGTATAACCCTAATGTGGGCAGCACTTAAACATTCATTGGATAGTTTCAATTGATCGGACATTGAATCGTAGCAGCGATCGAGTTATTACCCGATATCGTGGCAGCACCTCCCTAATGAAAATTATGGTTTTGAGCAGTGTATCTTCGTTTTTTGAGAAAAGATTTCGACACCAGTGAACTGCTCCTGATCCAAGCTATTTATAGCTGAAAAATGGGGTTTACGCGGCCCGCGTAAGCCCCCTCTTGATTCTTACGCGGCCCGCGAGGGCACCTATTTGTAGATTAGGGCTAGCGTGTCATACCTAGGGCTGCCACGTGTGCGACACGTGGCCTGTTGGCAAATCCGGAGATTCAACGAGTTGTCGCGGCCTGCATAGACATCCCTTGTGTCTTACGCGGCCCGCGTGAAGACCAAAAATCTGTTTTTCTTGATTTTTGTTATGGATTAGGGTTTCAGGGGCCCGGGTTTCACTTACAGGTCGCTTAGGGACATTTTTGCAGTCCTTACATCCTCCCCACCTTATTTAAAATCTCGTCCTCGAGGTTCATTGAAATAAGTGAGGGTACCTTCGCTTCATTTCCGATTCTAGTTCCCAGGTGTATTCGGGTCCTCTTTTCGAATCCCATTTGACTTTGACCAGTACGAGTCGTTTGTGCTTGAGAAACCTGACCTTTCTGTCTTCTATTTGAAGTGGTTTCTCAACAAACTTCAGCTTTTCATTTACTTGTACATATTGAAGAGGGACTACCAGGGATTCGTCAGATAAACATTTCTTGAGATTGGATACATGAATTACATCATGTACCCAGGCTAGCTCTTCTGGTAGTTGTAAACGATAAGCAACTGGTCCTATTCGTTGGATTACTGGGAATGGTCCTTCATACCTTGGACTTAGTTTCCCTTTCTTACCAAACCGAACTACTCCTTTCCAAGGAGAAAATTTTAAAAGTACCTTGTCACCGACTTAGACAAGTGAGGGAACCAGTAGAGAATCCCCGCATAAAACTAAGACTATAAAGGAATAAATTATGGACTGTCAATATCCTGGTATGGA
Organism: Helianthus tuberosus; assembly: GCA_030545235.1. Classification (NCBI taxonomy): domain Eukaryota; kingdom Viridiplantae; phylum Streptophyta; class Magnoliopsida; order Asterales; family Asteraceae; genus Helianthus; species Helianthus tuberosus. The sequence goes on along the minus strand of CM060417.1, from coordinate 148,295,241 downwards.
TAATTGACAAAAGTCAAGAGAAGATCCTAAACTAAGACTTCGGTTTTAGTAAGAAATAACGTTTTTACAAATATAAATTCTGATAGGAATTTGAATAGTAAGCATGAAAGATTCAAGTCTTGACATTTATAGGCGCAAGATGATATTTCCGAAAAGTGATATTTTCAAAAACGAAATTTTGATGTAAATTAAACATGACGTGACACGATCACGGTCAAGAAATGCAATGTGAAGTGGAATCACATTATAACCAAACGAGCGGTAAAAAGTAACTGGACTAATAAGTCTAGTTAGTGAGACCGGTTAAGGTCATTTAAGTAATTTGGTTGCTTGTTAGCGATGGATTCGGTATATCTGAATCGAATAAATGAATTTGAAAACAAAAGAATTTGTTGCTAAAAGTGAAAGATTTCACTAAAGACCCTTAAACGGGTCAAAATAACGGATTCATAAAGGATTCGATAGTATATGAAAGTGATGGATATTGCTAAGTTAATTAAAGTAGTGGAATTAACGAGATTATGTTATTTAAAGTCGCATTATGTCATGTAAGATACGTAGATGATTAATAACCAAAAGGATATTACCATACCTTTTTGGTAATACTAACAATCGGTTAAAGTATGAGAAATGCTTAATTAATTATCGAGAGCAAATGCACGGAGTTAAACTCGATAAGTTATGTAAGAAAAGGTTTCGAGGACGAAACCTCTTTAAGGGGGGTAGACTTGTAACACCCCGAAAACGGGTTTGGTAATTAAACCCCGTTAATACTAAAAGACGGGTAAAGTACCGTTAGTGGTAAAATTTACCCGGTGGAATATTAGGATTTAAATAATTAATCCTAATAATAAATAAAAAATGAATAAAAGCTTTAAGGAAATAAATGGATAAAAGGCCCGAGTTAACGGGGCCTAAAATAAACTTAGTCATAAATATTCCCGAACCCGCTAAGTTAACTAGGAATATTAAACCTAGTTAATAAGTGAGAGTATTGTTGAAAATAATTAGGTTGTGACCTAATTAATAACTAACCAAACACGAGGGACCAAAGTCGGGTAACTTGAAACTAGAATTATAAACTTAAAAATAAAACACAACACACACACAACAAGTGTGTGTGCGTGCGTGAATTAGTCCAGGAGAAGGAGCAAGAAGCTCCAAACCCTAGCTCAAACAATCTCCACAAATTGAAGGGGCAAATCAAGTCCAAATCAAAATCCGAGTATGAATTAGTGATCTCCATTGAAAAAGGAGTCACGAGGTATGTAAATTTCTTGAAAAATCTCTAGTTGAAATTCTGAACAAACCTAGAGAATTCGAATCTGAGCTTGCATGTTTGTTGTTTGGATGAAATTAGGGATGAAACTATGTCTAGTAGTAAACCCTAGCCATGTATTTGTTGAATTGATGTTCATTGTTGTGAATTCATAATCATACACTCATGTGTCAAGTGGGTTTTGATTATGTAGAAAAGATGATAATATAGTTGTGTTAGAAATCATCATAAGTAATAGTAGATGCAAGATACTTGAACCATTTTGCAAGTTTGAGTATTTGATCATACATGATAAGGGTTGAATCTTGATGTTAATCTTGGTAAAAATGACTAATTATGAACTAGTTAGCAAATGTGTAGAATCATGCCCATTAGGTGTTTGTTAAAATGCCTAAATGAAAACTAAAGTGTTGAAATTAGAGTGAAAATGTGCAATGAATAAGTTGATAGGTCGATTGACTTTAAAAAGTCAAATCGACCAAGTGTATGATCGGATGGTAAATTCGATATAAGAAGAGTAGGATGGAATAGTTGTAAATGATTATGACTAACCTAACCATCTTACAATTACAATGATAGTTTGACGCTTGGCAAGCTAGGTGAAAGCTTGGGGAAGGAAGCGGGTCAAACGAATCAAGAATGAAGAGAAAAACGTGGCATGGATGCAAGGTAAGTATAGCTTACACTAGTCATATAGTTTAGAATGACCTTTTTGTTGTTTGATTTCGAACAAGACAAATGGGTAAAATTGAAATTTGGACACTTGTTGACAATAATTATTGGTTTTGAAAGATACATATTACGTAAGCCTTAATAGGCCAAAAAGCGTTAAGAGGTGGTTTATAGTTAAAACGACCGTGCGGTGTAAATCGGAACGAGTCGTGTAGACGGGATGGCAATAAGCTTTATCTCGCCAATATCATCGGTCATTTAGACCAACGGGTCAAAAGGTGGAAATACCACGTTTTGACAATATCGACTAATGGTTTGATGAGTTGTTTGATTTCAGAAATAAATATCGAGTGGATATTTACATCGCTATTACTTAGTAGATATTGAGGTAAGGTACTTAAATGGGTCAATGTAATGATCCGAGCCAGGTACGCATAATAAGCAAACTCTCATTTAAATGTAAGGCTAATGAGAGTTAAACGAAGTCTAAATTAAGTTTTTGGTTACTTTATTAGGTAAGCCAAATGTTACGGACGATGGTCATTATATTTGAAAGGCCTAGTGCCCTTTCAAATAAAATCATAGCTAAAAGATCGGAGTTGGGTTAAACAAGTAACTAAAAGTCATTCGTCGTAAATGAAGGACTAATATTGACCAAAACGCCCTTGTAGGCTAAATTGAACAAACAACCCTTAAAGGTTGTTTGGAAATGAGTTTTACAATTAAATAATTACTTTGGAGGAGTATAGAAGTTGAAAGATGTGAAACGTTAGTCAAATGGCTCTATTTGAGTCTTTGCCGTAAAATAACTATTTGAAGGGTAAATTCTGGTATATATAAATCACCACATCGAATCCACCACAAATATAGTTGTGGTGGAAGATCCTTTGTTAAGAAATGTGGATATATGTATTTAGAAATGAATGAAAGCAATTGGTGCTTAAAATATGCTTAAATACCTCAAACGGGTCAAAATAAGCATATGGGTGAAAATGGGTTAAAGAATGTATATAATTCTATAATTGGAACCCAATATGTTAGACATCTTTGAATTTAATAGGTTTATGAGAAATAAGGGTCAAACAAACTTGTATGTTTGATAAAATCACGAACGGGTCAAATTTTGGTAAAAGAGTAATAAGCCGAAGACTTAAAAGTCTTGAATTTTATCAAGCCGGATGTCGAATTTTAACTCCATATGATGGAGAATCAAATTACAAACATGTAGGAAGAAACGGTAGGTCAAACGGATAAGCGGTTTGAAAGATACGAAAGATTTCGTGTCAAATTACGGCAAAATGGAAAGGCTGAACCCAGGGTCCACCGTAATTTACGGTCTCACCGTAATTTACGGTGGAGATGATTTATTTACGGTGGTGGCCCACTGATTTACGGTAGAAAAGCATGAACCCAGAGACCACCGTAAATTACGGTCCCACCGTAATTTACGGTGGAGACATTTTTTTTATATTTTGTTTTTCATTTGAAAAATCATTTGTTTTCCCGGACATCGTTCGGACATGATTTAAAACCCGTATGACTAAAGCATTTCATGTTTTTATGAAATGTAGGTACATTTTGGATGCCGGAAGACGATCAAGCTCAGCGAAGAACCGAACACGATAAAGATACACGCTTCCGCACTTGGCCACGTTGTAAATTTTAAACAACGAATTTGATCACGCTATGTAGAATAACTTATGATTTGTAAAAGTTTTAATAAACCCGTATATTTATAATATGTGTAGTCTTAACTACACATCTAATTGTTGGTATTTACATGTAAAACCATTAAATAGAAACTAGGGTGTTACAGCGATCTCGAGCCGTCTTTAGTCTTTCCTTGATTTGAGTTATCTTGTCGGTGGTTTCTTGCACAATCTCAGGACCTGATAATTGGCTTTCTCCTATTTCTGCCCAGCAAACTGGAGTTCTTCACTTGCATCCATACAGTGCTTCGAACGGGGCAGCTTCGATGCTTGAATAATAACTATTGTTATAGGAGAATTCAATTAAGGGTAGATGATCATCCCAGTTTCCACCAAAATCTATTACACATGCTCTGAGCATGTCTTCCAGAGTTTAGATTGTCCTTTCACTTTGTCCGTCTGTTTGAGGATGATAAGTTGTACTTAAATTTAATCGCGTTCCCATGGCTTCTTGGAAACTTGTCCAGAAATGCGAAGTGAAACGACTACCCCTATCCGATACAATGGAGAGTGGAACTCCATGTAAGGATACTACTTCGTCTACGTATAACTTGGCTAATCTTTCCATGCTAAAAGTTTCTTTCGTGGGTAGAAAATGAGCTGATTTGGTTAATCGATCCACAATTACCCAATTCGCGTCGTTACCTTTTCTGGTTTTGGGCAACTTAGTAACAAAATCCATAGTTATTAGTTCCCATTTCCAAACAGGCATTTCTAATTGTTGGAGTAACCCTGAAGGTTTCTGGTGTTGTGCCTTAACTTGTGAACAAGTAAGACACTTAGATACATATCTAGCTATGTCCTTTTTCATTCACATCCACCAGAAATTATTTCTTAAATCTTGGTACATCTTATTGTTTCCTGGATGCATGGTATACCTAGATTTATGGGCTTCCTCTAAAAACTTATTTCTTAAATCTCCCTGCTTAGGTACCTAAATCCTTTTCTTGGGGAATCTCCAAATTCCATCAGCTCCTTGCTCCAATTCCTTTATTCGTCCCTTCATTCCTTCGGAATCATCGTTGATTGCTGTTGCTTGAACATTTTTCAGTTGTTCCATTAAATCTAACTGTAGATTTAATCTAAGAGGACGAACTCGCTTTTGCTTTTCATGATACTTACGACTTAAAGCATCTGCAACTACATTTGCTTTTCCTTCATGATATTGAATATCACAGTCGTAATCACTTAAAATTTCCATCCATCTTCTTTGCCTCATGTTTAATTTTTTTTGCCCAAATATGTACCTTAAGCTTTTATGATCCGTATAGACAGTAAACTTACTTCCATACAGATAATGCCTCCAAATCTTAAGGGCAAAAATTATCGCTCCTAATTCTACGTCGTGAGTTGTATAGTTTTCTTCGTGCTTTTTCAATTGCCGTGAGGCATACACAATTACCTTTTTGTGTTGCATTAACATACATCCTAACCCTAGCTTAGAAGCATCGCAGTATACTTCAAAATCTTCTGTTCCTTCTGGCAGTGCTAGAATTGGGGTGTTTGTTAACTTTTACTTTAAAGTCCTAAAGGCCTCCTCCTGCCTGGGTCCCCATTCAAGTTTTACGGCTTTACAGGTTAGCTTAGTTAATGGCACAGCTATCTTAGAAAAATCTCTAATGAAACGCCTATAGTATCTAGCTAATCCTAGAAAACTTCTAACTTCCGTAGCTGATTGCGGGGGCTGCCATTTGGTGATCGCTTCTATCTTAGAGGGATCTACGTGAATACCTTCGTGATTCACCATGTGTCCTAAAAATTGCACCTCCTGCAGCCAAAATTCACACTTCGAGAATTTGGCGTAAAGCTTTTCCTTTCTTAACAAAGTTAAGAGCGCATGCAGGTGCTCACAATGTTCATCCTGACTTTTGGAATAAATAAGAATATCGTCGACAAAGACGATTACGAATTTATCCACGTACGGTTTACAGATCCTATTCATCATGTCCATAAATGTTGCCGGAGCATTTGTTAGTCCAAAAGGCATAACTGTAAACTCGTAGTGACCATACATAGTTCTGAAAGCAGTTTTAGGTATGTCTTCTTCTTGTACCTTCAACTGATGATATCCAGAGCGTAAATCTATCATAGAAAAATACCTAGCTCCCTGAAGTTGATCGAAAAGATCATCAATCCTAGGCAATGGGTATCGATTCTTAATTGTAACCATTTAATTCCCGATAATCGATACACATTCTCATCGAACCATCTTTCTTTTTCACAAACAACACCGGTGCTCCCCAAGGGGATGAACTAGGTTGTATGAATCCTTTGCTTAGTAATTCATCTAATTGCTTTTTCAATTCTAACATTTCAGTGGGTGCTAATCGGTAGGGTGCTTTAGCTACAGGTGTAGTTCCTGGAATTAAATGGATTCTAAATTCTACCTCCCTATCCGGTGGTAATCCCGGTAGTTCTTCTGGGAATACATCCGAGTATTCTGATACTACAGGAATTTCCTTAAGTTCCTTACCCTTATTTCTAATGATTACCGAAATCATATACACTATTCCTTGTTTTCGTTCATAATTAGCAACATTCATTACTGAAATGAATTTCATGGGTTTTCGCGGTTTATTTCCTGTAACCATAATTACTTCTCCAATGGGTGCACGAATTTCTATGGAGTTCTTATCACAAAGGATTTGTGCATGGTTGGCTACTAACCAATCCATTCCTAAGACAACATCGAATCCAGCTAAATTCATGGGTAGTAGGTTTGCAGAAAATTTATGACCTGAAAGTTCTATATTTGTTTTTTTCAAAACCGTATCTATGTTAACGGAATTCCCGTCTGCCGTTTCTACTGTAAAAACTTGTCTAACTTTGGTTAAAGGTAACTTTAGAGCTTGGCAGAACGAAGTATTTACAAAACTTTGGTTTGCACCAGAGTCAAATAATACTTTCGCATAAACGTTGTGAACTAAGAACGTACCAGCTATCACGTCAGGAATTAGTTCGGCTTCCTGCGTCGTCAATTGAAAGGCTCTTGCATTCTTCTTGGTAGCTCCTTCTGCCGGTTTGGTTTTGTTGTCTGGTGGCTTGACCAATTTAGGGCATTCTGGTCTGAAATGCCCAGCTTCTCCACAGTTGAAGCAGACTTTTGTTTTCTTCCTACAATTTTCTTCACGATGTCTTGCAACTTTGTAAAAGTTGCAGGTTTCATTACACTTTCCAAAATGCTTCTTTCTGCAGTTCCTGCAGAACGACGGAGTGGAAGATTGCCCAGTTTCTCTTTTCTTGAAATTGCTATTATTACCCACACGAAATCCTTGGGTAATTTTCTGGGCCACTTCCTTCTTCCTATTTTCCTCCCGCGTACGCACTAGCCCGTCAGTAAGAGTATTAGCTAACTCTACTGCATCATCAATCATGCGGGGTCTCGCAGCTTTGACAATATCACGGATCTCGCTAATTAAACCCCAAATGTAGCGAGAGATAAGTACCGGTTCTGGCGAAGCCAGAGTAGGTACAATTCGAGCATACTCGAAGAATTTCGCAGTATACCCTCGACAGTCAACATCCACCATCCGGTGGCTCAAAAACTTATTCGCCATTTGCTCTTTTTCATATTCAGGGCAGAATTTTCTTTCCACCAGATGCTTAAACTCCTCCCAACTCATGGCGTAGGCCATGTCACTTCCCTTGGCTTGCAATACCGTATTCCACCATTCTAATTCTTCTTCCTTGAAAAGGTGAGAAGCGTACATAACTTTATCCTCCTCGGCACATTTACTTAGTTTGATTACTGCCTCGGTTTTCTCCAACCAACGCAGTGCCGCAGTCGCCCCTTCATTGCCTGTGAACTCAACAGGTTTATAGGCAAGAAACTCTTTATAAGTGCAACCAGGTGTTGCAGCTTTCATTCTTTTGTATACTGGGGCTTGAATCCCATTATCATTGTTACCGCCTCCATTAATACTATTACTGGAATTACCGTCGCGCGTGCGTTTACTGTGGTGAGCTTGCAAAGGCTCAGCAGGACTTTTTACCGCAGCGACGATTGCTGGAATAGCATTAACTATTCCCTGAGCGATGATGTTTTCTATATCTTGCCGGTTTAGAAAGTGATCCTCGTTATTGTGTTCTGATTGATTAACTTCATTAACTGGTTCATTAACAGCGTGTTCCATCTGAATGTTTATCAATCACAAGCTAATATTTAGTACAACATTTTGGTAAGACTGTACAACCAGACTTTACTTAAAAATAGCAAACATTGCGACCTTATATATATATATGTCTATTACAACTTACAACTGAAATTCAAAATATACTATCATTTTAATTTAGCTAGGAGTATTATGCTCGGTATTTATTCTATCTCCTCTTATTAAGTTGTTTATTTAACTTCCTTGGTTGGTCTAAGTTTGGCAGTTTATCTTAATTAAGAATCAAGATTTACTGCTGTAGTGGCTAACATATAGAGATCTGCCCATTTTTCATCCAATTCATCTTCCCATGGCGGGTTTTTGCCTAATTCCTGAGTTTCCTTATTAATTATCACTCCCTTTGATTGTGACGTTCCTATTTTCTCTTGACTTTTTCTAATAATCCAACTTCTTTTCTTAGCAGTAAGTGGGTTCTCAAACTGTGCCTTACGAATAAATATTCCCTCTGTAGTATTTACTGAGTATCTTGAGGAATCTGATTGAGATGAGGTTCCCTTATCCTTTTGTGCACTATCTAGTTGACGATAGATGTCCGAAATTCTTTGCTTACCCATACTGTAAATTAATAAATAGTCAAATAACACAAAAACACACATAATCACACTAACATGTATAGCCAAAATTGTCGACCTTGCGACTATCCGATTTTTATCTATTATATTATGCGTCCGTACACACCCGTTATCTTACAAAGTTTTATTTTTAAGTTATTTTACAGGTTTTATATTTTTACTACTATTATTATTATTATACAACCACAACCACACCGTTACACCATCCCTGTTAGCTGGCACTTCAGAAACGACGTTCCCTCTCGTCGTACTTCCAAGATATCTGTTCTCCAACTTCCCGAATCCTATTTCCGGCATCCACCAGCTCCTCGCCATAATGGCAGAGTTCAGCCAAATTCTCATTGCTCATTGGTGGGTTTGGTGCAGGTTCCGGGTCGAACTGAGGGAAAAAGGTATTAGGATTATTCATAAGGTTCTGGAATTGCTAGTCGGTAGTCCACCATTCTTCCAGTGCTCTTGGTAAAGGTCTAGGGTGAACAATGGGATCTGGAATGGCAGGTTCTAGGTTAACAGGAAGTAGGGCTTCAGCTGGGTAGTTAAAGAGGTTTTCATCGGCATGTCCAATGAGGTCGCCAAGTGCCAATTTACGGTCTAACTCCTCCTCCCAGGATAACATTCCCTGGGTTGGCCTGGAACTCTCCCCAGTCTCTATCCCTTTTCCCTTGTCCTTTAGATCCGCCGTCTTGGTAGCTTTCTGTGTCGCTGGTTTCTTTCTACGTACATGCCTCCAACCTACAAACATCCATCTCTTTTTCACTACTTTTGGTTTCTCCTGTGGTTGGGCTTTGAACACCATTGGCTCTTCGATATCCGCCTGGTATCCAGTAACAGTACCAGTGGTATCCATATCTGTGCTATGGATTGTAAAATTTTGAAGGGCTTCTGATAGTTCATTCATGCTATTAGCACACACGAAGACACACACAACCTTAAGTTAAAATGTTGTAAACTAAAATTTCACAAAATCACAGAATGGCAATCAGAAAAATTAAGTATTTCTAAATACTTAATTGGCTTAAACCAGTGGCTCTGATACCACCTTTTTCTGTCACGGCCCCTGTCCCGGTTTGACCCGGTCCAGGAGCCGCGGGACAGAAACCCGTGGTATTTATTACATTTGGCAGCGGAATTATTAACAGGATCGTTAAAACTTGAAATGCCCGATTATTTTATTTCATAATTCGGGATAAAACCCCGTAGTTTACAATAAGGGAAATTTCACCGAGAAATCTCTGTTTTTACAAAAAACATGTTTATTTATTTTACTGAGCCACTACTTCAAGCTTGTTAGTGCTCCGTAGCATTTTTCCTTGATTCACAGCAGGTCACCTGAAACATGTTTTTAAAAGATTTTGTCAGCGGGGAAATACTAGTGAATCATTCATTTGCACAAAACGACTCATTGTTATAATATACAGTATTAAGAGTGATTACATTGTTTATACATCAATCAATTACCCAACGGTATTTGTCACTCGACTCGTTTCTGTGACTATGGTCATATCACCCATTGGCTACCCCGTTGTCCAATGGTGACGGTTATCAAGTAATGTATACAAAACCCCACATACCGGCTGTAATTGAAGACTACAAGACTTAATCCCTGTAATTATAACTTTAAAACCAAACATGATTTTGAAAGCCAATTTGGTAAAAAGAGAATGACTCACATTGCAGATTTAAACGGGTAGAGTTTAGCCTACTGATAAGCCTGATAACCTAGTTTAAACAACAATGCACACGAACTAGGTTAGTAACTAATACAGCTTTTACGATAACTCACGAGATACAAACCCTTCACAACGAATGACAAAGTGCGATACTTAACATCCGTCGAATTTATGACGAATGACAAAGTATAACCCTAATGTGGGCAGCACTTAAACATTCATTGGATAGTTTCAATCGATCGGACATTGAATCGTAGCAGCGATCGAGTTATTACCTGATATCGTGGCTGCACCTCCCTAATGAAAATTATGGTTTTGAGCAGTGTATCTTCGTTTTTTGAGAAAAGATTTCGACACTAGTGAACTGCTCCTGATCCAAGCTATTTATAGCAGAAAAATGGGGTTTACGCGGCCCGCGTAAGCCCCCTCTTGATTCTTAGGCGGCCCGCGAGGGCACCTATTTGTAGATTAGGGCTAGCGTGTCATACCTAGGGCTGCCACGTGTGCGACACATGGCCTGTTGGCAGATCCGGAGATTCAACGAGTTGTCGCGGCCCGCGTAGACATCCCTTGTGTCTTACGCGGCCCGCGTGAAGACCAAAAATCTGTTTTTCTTGATTTTTGTTCTGGATTAGGGTTTCAGGGGTCCGGGTTTCACTTACAGGTCGCTTAGGGACATTTTTGCAGTCCTTACACCTCACACTCCAGAACAAAATGGCGTGGCTGAGTGAAAGAACCGTATTCTGTTAGAAATGGCGAGAGCTCTTCTAATTGAATCACAGGTTCCCAAATTTTTTTGGCCAGAAGCTCTAGCTACAGCTGCCTACCTTATCAATCGTCTTCCCACCAAAATCCTCAACCTAAAAACCCCCTTGAAAACCTTGGAAGAGTTTACTAAACTCCCTCCCATCCTTACACTCGAACCCAAAGTTTTTGGTTACACAGCTTTTGTCCACATACCAAAATCTCATCGAAGTAAATTTGATGCTTGTGCCGAAAGATATGTCTTTGTTGGTTATGGAGTTAACCAAAAAGGGTATAGATGGTATAACCCTAAGACACGTCACATGTACACCACCATAAATTGTAACTTTCTCGAAACCAAATACTACTACTCCTCCCAACACAGTGGTCAGGGGGAGGAAGAATTTGATCCACTGAGTTGGTTGGAATATGTCATTACACCAGAAGGAAACTGTAGTAATCACAGTACCAACAACGAATCAACTGAAAAACCTATACAGTCTAGTCCAAACGTAAGTGCTGCCGAAGTGACTCATCCCCACCTGATACCCGAGGTAAGTGATTCTTCTGATTCTTTTGCAAACATTGAATCCACTGATAATCTTAATCAGTCTAGTCAAGAAGAAACAGGACAGAATGTTGAGGTGTTACAAGAAAGAGAAGAACCCCCACTAGAAGAAGTTTTACGAAAAATATGTGTTACCACCAAGAGCAAACATGGGAGTTCCGCCAAAAAGGTATTCCCAGAAAAGGAGTCCAAAAGTTCAAGATATCCCATGGCCAACATAGCTAAAGGAAACTTATCTCAGGAAGCAAAAGCATTTGCTGCAACTATATGTTCAGAAGATATCCCTTCCAATGTAGAACAAGCCCTGAAAATCAAAGAACTGGAAGGATGCAATAGAGATCGAAATGGAAGCCCTGGTAAAAAATGGAACATGGGAGAAGTGTACCCTGCCACAAGGAAAGAGACTAGCTGGGTGTCGATGGGTCTATACAGTGAAATATAAGCCGGATGGTATGATAGAGAGGTACAAGGCCCGGCTAGTCGCTAAAGGCTACACTCAGACATATGGGATCGATCATTCTGAAACATTCTCTCCAGTTGCAAAACTTGACACAGTCAGGGTTCTCTTCTCTATAGCTGCAAATGAAGGATGGCCACTTCACCAGTTTGACATTAAAAATGATTTCCTACATGGGGAACTAAAAGAAGAAGTCTACATAGAAGCCCCACCCGGGTTCTCACATAACTTTAAAAATGGTGAAGTCTGTCGCCTGAACAAGTCATTATATGGACTAAAACAATCTCCCCGAGCGTGGTTTGGGAGATTTACCATAGCAATGAAGAAATACGGGTTCAGACAAAGTAACTCGGACCATACTTTGTTTCTTAAACGAAGAGGAGAGCTCGTAACTTGTTTAATAATCTATGTTGATGATATGATTATTACACGAAATGACAAAGAAGAAATCGCAAAATTGAAAGAAGGCTTATTCACAGAATTTGAAATGAAAGATCTAGGAAGACTTAAATACTTCCTTGGAATTGAAGTATTAAGGTTAAGACAGGGGATCTTCATTTGTCAGAAGAAATATATTTTGGACCTTTTGGCAGAAACTGGGATGCTTGATTGCAAACCAGCCGAAACTCCCATGGTGACAAACCAAAAACTTTACATGGAGGAAGGAGCGGTGTTGGCTGATAGAAACATATACCAGTGAATAGTGGGGAAGCTAATATATCTTTCGCACACTCGTCCAGATATAGCATATGCAGTTGGAGTGATAAGCCAATTCATGCATCGGCCACAAGTTACTCATACGGAGGCGGCCTTAAGGATTATAAGATATCTCAAAGGGACTGCTGGTCATGGAGTACTCTTCAAATCAAATGGCCATTTAAACACTCAAGTGTTCACTGATGCAGATTGGGCAGTGGATAAAGGAAACCGGAGATCCACGTCAGGTTACTTCACTCTGGTTGGTGGTAATCTTGTCACATGGAGAAGTAAAAAACAAAAGGTAGTCGCTCTCTCAAGTGTTGAAGCCGAATTCAGAGGGATAGCAAGGGGATTTGCAGAAGTCTTATGGATACGAAAACTTCTAACTGAAATTGGGTACCTCCAAAAGAAACAAGCAAGATCATGTGTGACAATGAAGCCGCAATTCAAATCTCAGAAAACCCCGTACAACATGATCAAACAAAGCACATAGAGGTGGACAGGCATTTCATCAAAGAAAAACTTGAAGTTGGTTTCATTGAACTTCCATCTGTCCAATCTGAAGACCAATTGGCAGACATTTTAACCAAAGCTGTCGGAAGCAGAATCTTAAACAATTGTTTGGAGAAGTTGAATTTTGGAGATCCCACTATTCAACTTGAGGGGGAGTGTTAGAAGAAAGAAATTTTAGGGATCAGTCAAGAATTAAGCAACATCATCTCCCAAAATAAAGGATCCGCCAGCTCATAACCAGCCATATTTCCAGCCCAAACTTTATTGTGTTTCCTTTTATTTCATCTTGAAATCTTGTATAAGTTCGGTGGTTTTCCTCAATGTAAATCAATACACAGAGCCATATTTTCAATACAATTAAACCTTTCATCTCTTTACTTGTCAAGAAATAATTGATCAGTATAAACGGTATTCTCCATAATCAGCAAATCTTCATCGGATAACAAATTATCTGGTAACGCATTCAGATCTCCGAACCTTTCATCCATGATCAAATTCATCCTCCCGGATAATCCAGATCTCAGAAGCTTTCATCCACGATCAGATACACATTCCCGGACAATCTGAAGTTGGAACCACCCGAATACTCTTGCATTGTCACGAATTTCAAAAATGCCGGAATTTCAATATATTCTATGAAAATTTTATTCCTCCTCATTTTTGCAAGTTCTGATGTCGTATCACTGAGTTCCCCCTTTAAACTGAGCAATCCAGTTCTTTCTAATCCCTGAAAAACTTGACTATGCCGAAAATGTGACATTTTTTGCCCCAAACGTCAGTTTTTCATCATTGCGGATTTTACGTTACGGCCCATTAATAGTCAGATAACCCAGATGATAAACATTCTGCACCAGTATCATGACTACCCTATTAGTTTCCACAATCTGTGATCGCATCATCAAATCTGTTCACTGAAGCCCCAGACGGTGTCTCCAAACAACCCAGCTTGGTCGTTAAAAACTAGAAAAAAATTTCAATCACCAAAATTTTTCTGAAGACTCACCTCGTCATTGCAATCAAAAAATTTTCAATCACCAAATTTTTTTAGGCATTAGTTCATTCGTCCGAATGGAGTAGGTCCATCCGTGCGAATGAACTGATTTTGGAACGAGTTGACAGTTAAGAACCAATGTCCATTCGTCCGAATCTGCATATGGCCATCCATCCGGATGGGGAAGTCCATCCGTCCGGATAGAGGTGTACAAAAAAACTGATTACGCAACTGAAACCGAAAAATTAACCGAAACCGGTTGTTGGAAAAACCGGTTTTTTTGTAACCGGTTCCGTTACAAACCGGTTAGACCGGTTATGGATCGGTTATCGAGTTGGGCTTAAATATCGGTTATAAAACCGGTTATACACAAAACCGGTTTAAAAACTGGTTAGACATAAAAACCGGTTATAAAAACCGGTTAGAACCGGTTAACTGTAAACGACTATATATAAACCGGTTATAAAAACCGGTTAAAACCGGTTAATGGGCCAGATCTGCAGAAAACGGTCATGTGACCGTTGGGACTCAAAACTAGCCGTTTTTTTTTTGTTTTTTTTTGCCAAAAATTCATCTCCAATTACTATAAAAGGGTGTTGGGTGTTTTGGTTCAATCACACCATTCTCTAATCTCCTAAATCTCATAAAAACGCTCACTTTTCTTATTCGATAATTGTGAAAAAAAACATGGCAAGCTCTAGTGCTCATGATTCGGTCAATGTTGGCGAGTCTACAACCGACACGGTTGTTCGTGTTCTTGCAACGAAGCGCAACCCGGAAGTTTGGAACCATTTCGATTTGTGCGAGATGGCGAGCGGACCGAAAAAAGCGCGTTGTCATCATTGTAATAGATTTTGAGCGGACCGAAAAAAGCGCGTTGTCATCATTGTGCGAGATGGCGAGCGGACCGAAAAAAGCGAGATGGCGGTCGAGTATGCTACGGACCCAATTGGGACGTCGCTCATCGATGGAACTCGACTTGCACCATGTTTGAAAAAGCTATTTTGCAAAAAGAAAGTTTAATAGAATTTCATAGCCTTTTGGCGAGTCGTGGAAAGGTTTCGTCTTACCACCAATCGAATTGGGGGCTTATTGAAACGGTTACACAAGTGCTTCAAGTTTTCAAAACATCAACAAAGACTTTATCGGGGGTTTACTATCCAACTAGTTCATTGGTACTTCACAATTTGTTTAAAATGTGTAGAAAATTAAACGAGTTGTCGGGGAGAGGTAGACCATATTGTGATATGGTAGATACGATGAAGGAAAAACTAAGAAAATATTTTAAAGAACTACCCGCGGTTTTCACTTGTGCCGCCGCTTTAAACCCTTGCTTTAATATTTTTGGAACCGGTTCTTTGATTGAAAAAATTTCAAACGAGTTGAATTTAAACACCGTAGAAGAACCAAACTTTGGCGAAGCCGCAAAAACACGTTTTAATGAACAACTTTCAAAAATGTTTGATGTTTATGTAACAAAATATGGGCATATCTCGTCACACATTCACGAGTCAATGAGAAATGCCGCTTTCGGCGAAGGGTCATCAAATTTGGAAGATGACGATTTGTATGTTTACAACTATTTGTATGATGAATCGAGTCAAATGCAACGTGGTAACACTAGTAGTAGCGAACTCGGTCGATATGGTGGGTCGAACTTTCTACGAACAATGACTTCACAAGACTTTAAAAATTTTGATTTGTTGGGTTGGTGGAAAAGTAAGGAAGAACAATTTCCGATCTTAGCCACAATGGCCCGAGATTTACTAACGGTCCAAGCTTCCACGGTAGCTTCGGAAAGTGCTTTTTCTATAAGTGGTAGGGTGATTTCGATACGGAGGACTCGATTAACACCAAAGGCGGTTGAGATGTCGATTTGCTTGAAAGACTACTTGGATGCGGCGGAGAGATGTCAACACATACGCTCACTCGAGGGTGAATTAGATTACGAAGCCGAAGTGTACGAAGACGAGGTTCGAAACGAAATGACAACCCCAATGACCGAAGAAGAAGCCGAACTAGATGAATTACTCCGCAATAGTTCGAGTTCGGGTTCGGCCGAAGAAGATTAGACGCGGTTCAAGATATATTACTATTCTCGTCCCACTAAAAAAATATATATACTAGTGTGGACCTTCGTGCGGATTAATATTTGAAGTTTATGTATGAAGTTTATGTATTTTCGTTGTTACGCTTTAGCGTTCGTACCGTTCTTATTTCCTTATGTTATGTTTCCGTTTGTTCGTAGACTTAATGATATTATGTTTTGACTTTTTACAATTTGTATTTTATGTTTTTTTTTTAAAAACTGCTGTTTTTTTTTTTAAAACAGGCTAAAAAACAGCAAAACAGCATCAAAAACAGCATTCTGTGACATTTCCTGCAGACCGGTTTTTTTACCGGTTTTTTTAACCGGTTATAGTAAACCGGTTATAAAATCAGTTAATTTAATCAGTTCGGAAACCGGTTATTATACAAACCGGTTATAAAACCGGTTATAACCGGTTGTACCAGTTATTAATTTTCGGTTGCTGAAACCGGTTAAAACCGGTTACGGTTAAACAAAAAACCGGTTGGAGATTGATCCAAAAAAACCGGTTCGGTTAAAAAACCGAAACCGGTTTCTCAAATTAACCGATTTGTACATCTCTACGTCCGGATGTACTTTATCCGTCCAAATGTGTCTGATTCTCTCATAAGCATCCCCAATTACATTTTTCGATCGAAAATCTTTATTTCTGTGAATTTCATGATGAAACTTCATAGGATTGTGCGAAAATCAATCACGAACATAATGATGTCTTCAATTTCAAATTCTATTCGTGAATTGATCTTCAATTTGTTATTTATTCGATGTTGAACGTCAAAACCTCCTCAAAATCCAAAAATAATGAACGTAGGTGATTCAACCAACTGTTAGACCGATTAAATCGGTACCGTAGCTATGATACCAATTGAGATTCCAGGATCCGGCAGGTTTGACGAAGTTTTGGTCCCGAGATAACCGATTCGGTTATAAGAAATGAGTAGAAGTAGAATCGACACCGAACAAGTCAATTTAATCTGGTTTCTATTACTGATGTTTGAAGTTACATACCCGTGAAACCAGTTGGACAACATCTCCCCTCAGGGAACCAAAAGTCTGTCCTTTTGAACCCCTCATCCCTATATATAGGCATCAGCCCATCCGTCCGAATGTACACCTATCCATCCGTCCGGATGGACTCCATCCGTCCGGATGGACTTATAACAATAACAGAACCTTTAGGGACGAATGGGCTATTGAACGGATGGACCTGTTGTCCATTCGTCCGGATGGATTCCATCCGTCCGAATGGACTTTGTTCCATACAAAACCTTATCCATTCTTCACACTACTCTATACAATATTCAACACACGCTCTATCTAGTCTATTCGCACAGTGGCGGACATACTAAATATGCACCAACAGGTGAGTCAAAGAACAAACTCGAATTTGAACCGTCAAGTCAAAACGTTATTATATGAGACCCAAATCATATGTAGGAAATATACAAAATAAAGCACAAAAGCGGATACCAAATTTACGTCGAAAAGTGATGTAAAGTGTAAAGTTGAGGGGTCCGTATAAAGTATATGGTCCATAAACGTAAATTGCCGAAGTATAGGCCAAAATTATAAGTTCCAAAAGTAGGGGGTAAAAAAGGAAAATTATATGTGCAAAAAATGAAAATTACAAAACTATAAACTAAATAAGAAAAAATCTCAATGTCAAAGGGTTGGTGGTGGAATATCCACCGACATTCAACTTTAAGATATATAGAAATTTGCTAGTAAAATAAACTTTTAACTTAATCTAAAACCAAGTTATAATTTAAAAAAAAAATAACTAAAACAATTTTTTGATCTAAGAATATAACATTTTTGTAAGTTGAAATAAATATGGGGCTTTGGTTCTGCATAATAAAACGAACAATAGCTTGTGATATTCGTACCAGTTTGTGATGTTATGTACAAGAATTGCATCACCGTAGTTCCGATATGTTGACGCGCTCTGATCAGTTGTAGACGAAATTAGTTGTGAAATTGTGTGGGAATGAGGTCACATCTGGTCAAGAGGCTTATCTTTATACTGGAATTGAAGATATAACAGATCGAGAGGATGATGGGATTTTCGGAGTTAAACGGGTTAGAGAATAAGCATTATTTGCAATTTATACGTGACACAAACGAGTTGTTAGTTTTGATTATGATGGAGATAAACATTAACGGAAAACAACGAGTTAAACGGACAATTTTTACGGATCCGATATCGCCGGAATTCGACGACTTTGCCAGAGAAAACCCCTTGAAAGGTGGGCTTTCTTTTTGTTTGATTTAACAAGTTTGGTTATTTAACACATATAGTCCCTGTAGTTTCTAAGTTTTACAAAATGACTAAAAACTTTAATTATTAAAGGGCATTTTAGTCATTTTAATAAGACTTAACAAAAAAGTTAACAAGGTTTGGTCTTAGTACTCAACATTGTGACAAATTAGAACGTTAATACCTGATTTTGCAACAAAAAACTATTAGTACCCGACATTGAAATTTGGCAGAAATCACAAGGACCAACGATGTAATTTTTTTCTTTAGTTTTTAACTTCTAAAACATTCCAATTTCTTATCAAATTTACAAACCAAACTCTACACCAATGTTTAAAAAAAATCCATTCCAATTTCAGTTCCCTTTAATAAAACATTACAAAATCAAAACCCCTGAGAAAGGAGAAAGCAAAATGGTTAATGTTTTTTGCTGATTATTATTTTTTCTTTTTAAAATGGCTTTATGTTGTTAGATTACGATGAACTATATCATGAAACTTGCAAGACTCTATACCCTTGTACAATATATAAAAATTCAGCCAGTTCTCTAAATCCAATTCAAGCAGATCCTAAATACCCTAACAGTATTTGAACACTATACGAAATGTCAAAGAAACATGTGAGCATAGAAAGAACTAGTTCCGGAAAAAACTTGTATATATACTTGAAAAACAAAGTCCAAGACTCGTTAGTTAGTTTTATAGACATGCCTCTTTGTAAAGTAGAGATAAACTATTTGTGAAGTAGTAAAGCATTATTTGATGTTCTTATACGCAAACGCAACTTACAAAGATCTAGAAGACGAATATTACAGTACAAAGTAATTGATTTAAGTTAATATGAATAAAAATGAAGCTTATTGCTCAGTTATTCATTCATCAAACATGCAACAACACATGACCAAATTGCGACTTGACAAAGATCTTTAATGTTATGCTTATGACTTTATACTTACTTATCATACAAAACCTTGGTATTTTATAGTTCCTTATCATATGTTCTACATTTCAAACTATTCTGACTCACACCTAATACAACTAACACCTTAAGAATTGCGAGCCCTACAACAAAACGACACAAATTAGGCCACCGTTGCAAAATATTAACGAGAGTAATGGCAAACACAAGTGTTATCAATATTAGTGACGGTGAAAAAAGAAAAATAAACCAAAAACTTCCATTGGGTCGTAAAAAAGTGAAACAAACATTACATAGAAGCTACACCTACGTGTTTGGCTTCCAAAGGATCTTCATGCCTATCTTACACAACCTGTAATCTGTCTTCAACAATCAACACTTCAAACCATTTAAAACCTCACACCTCCTATATCACAAAACTTGGTTACCCGCATTTTTTTCGTTTTTATGCCCCCCCCCCCCCCCCCCCCCCCCCCCGGGGTCAGTCATTGACTAAAAGAATCCAGATTGCAACCGGGCCTCATCACATCCACGTCCTCGTAACAAAAAAATGACATGGATCAATTTCTTCAAAGGAGCTTCAGGTTCATAGGTCACGAGGGAAATTACTGATTTGCCCTTCCTCTAGCACGTCTTTGTTGTTCAGTCTGTAACTTATTCTTATGCGCATAACGATTGATTTCTGAAGTACACAACATTAATTATTTACAGAGTGAACAATAGAAACTAAACAAGTAATTCGAAAGTGAATAGTACCTTGCCATGTTGACTGTTGGTAACGCGTAACTTCTGAGTTATTGCCCCGTTACCGTTTCCAGGAAGTGTATTACTACTAGCAGGTTCTAAATGCAGTTGAAGAAACTGTGGAGTTTGAAACAGTTATACTCATGTTCTGAACTTATGATTAATCAAAAAACAAAATATCCACTTGAAATGAGGGGAAATTACCTTTGGGACTGCTGCCTGAAAGATGAAGTTTGTATAAACATCAGAAGACTTGTTTGTAAAGTCTGCTTCGATATGGGTTTCTTGCGGACTTCCAGGTTGTTTGGAAAAGTTGAACGTTAACCTCAAAGAGCTGCTTTCAAAAGCAACTAGAGGTGGATAAGCAGGACCGTTGTCTTCTGTTGTGAAACAACGGTTGTTAATATAATATTTCATAAAAGTCTTCTTGTTTAAACAGAGTTGAGTACAAATTGGCAAATACTTACTAGTTGGTGGGAGGCTAGGACTGAATCCATCTAACAAATCCATCATAGCTGTTGAAGATGCTTGTACAGCTGGCACTGTAGCTAATGAAAGACTATCTAATGGACTAACAGAAGTTTTATTATCTTGACTTAATGATAATAAGTCGGGTGCGGATGAACTGTTTTGGGGAGGGGATGGCTCGATTGATAGTAAATCCAGCAGAACATCAGTGCCACTCTTTTGAGCCTCGGTTTTACCTGATACAAAAACAAACATACGTTTAGATTTGTAGTAAACTAGTATTTTGACCCGCCCCGCGTTGCGGCGGCGTCAAAACATAAAGTAACTCGGATTTATACGTTAAATATTTGAGCAGACTCATTTCCAAACAGAATAAACATAAACTGATAAACCAACTGAAAATGTAAATAAACATAAGCACGAAAACGCATTATATTTGACCTGACTCATTACCGAGAAAAAATTACGTCGAAACGTAAACTAACTTGGAATTATACCAAAAGTCCAAAACGTACTTAAAAATAACCACGTAAGAAAAAATATATTTTAAGTTAAAGAACGGCACCGCACGTTGTGGCGGCGTGAAACGTAAGATAACTTGAATTTATACCGCGTAGTATAAACGTATTATATTTGACCCGACTCATTTCCGAACAAAATTTATGTCAAAACAAAGACCAACCGAAAACGTAAATTAAAATAAGCACGAAAATGTATTAGATTTGACACACGTAGATAAAAATAAGCATGTAAAACGCGAGTGGGTCAAAATGACACTTTAAAAGACTTTTAGAAAGTTGTGAGGTGTAAGTGTCAAAATTAACCACAAAAATGTATTAGATTTGACACATGTGGGGTCCATTTGGTCAGATTTAACCACAAAAATACCCTCATGTGGGGTCCATTTGGTCATATTTAACCACGAAAATTAACTGAGTTAGCTCTAAAGGACATAACTTGCAAGGGTTTGCAAACATCGAGTACGTTTTCTGTAATTATTGAAGACAAAGGACATAGTTTGCAATAAGTGATATACATAAAGAACGATTTTTGTAATTTACTCTAAAAATTATAATAATAAATAAATATTTTATTACTATTCATGGTAACTAACTAATAATATATATAACATAATAATAATAATATAATACCTTTATAGAATAAAATGAACTCTAACCTGATTGTGATGGAATGGGGGATGTACCGACATCAAGAAGATCTTGAAGAAAGTTGCCACCTGAAGAAGTAGGTGGAGCGGCTGCAGGTTCATCTGCTCCTATATCAATGAAATCTACTAACGGAGCAGCCACTGATATGGCAACTCCACTGGTGGAATTTATAGTTGAAACAGCTGGTGCTAGAATAGAGCCAGTCTTCCTTCCACTAAAAGTTGCTTCATCAAGCACCGGCATCCTTTCAACTAGCGCAGACCTTCACATGTTCATTAGCATGCATCATTATTATTTCCAACCTATAAATAAGCAACCAATTGTTGCTTACTCATGTTGTAAATTATGCATAGGGAGTTTTTCAAAAAACTTTTGGCATTTTCCATTTTTAGCTTAAAGGTTTTATGTTTTACATTTTAACCCCTTTGACTTTTTTAACTTTAACCCAAAACTTTTCATCTTTTACAATTTAACCCCAACATTTTTTTCAACTTCCTAACCCCATAATTTTCATCTTTCGCAAGTTTTTCGTTTTAAAAGTTTGTGAGTTAACACGTCGCAACGTGCATGTGGGGTTCAACGTTTTTTTCGTCTGTGTTTTCCCGTTTAACAGGCCCGTCGCAACGCGTCAATTTTTCATGTTTGATAGATTCGTAGCAACATGCGGGTCGTAAATCGATTTAGTTATTTTTCCTACGTTTCTACGTTTCGGTCTAATTTCTTCGCATTAACACGCCACAACGAATGTGTGTGGTTCAACGTTTTTACGACCTTTTCAGATGTTGGTAGTCGTTGGCAGTGGTGTGGTATTGGTGCTATTTGGAACGGTTTTACGAAGGTCTTTAATATATTAAGTTTTTTTACTAATAATCTGTTTCAAGTTTACCCTATACTTTCTTTACTTAAAAAAACAAATTATTTACGTGCATATTTTTATGTACGTGTCGGTGTAAATTTGATTTGCTCCACGTTTTGACGTAAACTTTTTTCGAAAATGAGTTGGCTCAAATTTAATACATTTTCTTTAAAAAAAATCATTTTACGTGCATATTTTAATGTACGTTTTGGTATAAATTAGAGTTAGTCTACGATTCAACGTAAGCTTTTTTGGGAAACGAGTCAGGTCAAATATAATATGTTTTCGGGCTTATATTATGGATGTTTCGGAATTTTGTTTCGAACCGAGTGGAGTCAAATTGTGGTTTCATCTTTTTCTTTTTTCAAAAGTTCTAATTAATCCCTTTTAATTTTACGTGTCAATTTTTTCTTTTATACCTGTTATGTTTCCAATGTACGATTTGGGTCACATACACGTGTTAGTTTTTTCTTTTATATCCGTTACGTTTTCTATGTACGAGTCGGGTCACATATAATACGTTATGATTGTACATTTTAAACTCGATTTACTTTACGTTTTGATCCAATCGCAATGCTTATATAAGTTACATAGAGTTCACTTAGATACGTTGGAACGCGTATTTTCATATGATTAACGTATCGCATAACGTTTGGACTAATTGATTCGGTTTTTATAATGTACCCGCGCTGCATCGCGCGCGGGTGTTATTCCTAGTTACATTCAATTATTAATATCTGTTTGTTAAGGCTACTAAGCACTCCACCCTTAAACCAACTGAGCTACACGCCCACTGGCTAAACTATTAAGAGAGAAAATGTCATTTTCGTCCCTGAGGTTTGGTCAGTTTTGCGACTTTCTTCCAAAGGTTTGTTTTTCCGCATCTGGATCCAAAAGGTTTAAAAACTTGCCATTTTCATCCGGCTCGTTAACTCCACCCATTTTTCTCCGTTAAGTCCGATCCGTCTTTTTTGCTGACTTAAAGGACAATTCGGACTTTTTCACTTTATGTAAAAATACCGAATACCCCTGAAAAAGACCAAATTGCCCTTTAAGATAACAAAATAGACGGAATTACCCCTGACTTAATGGAGAAAATGGATGGAGTTAATGAGCCGGATGAAAATGGCAAGAGTTTAAACCTTTTGGATCCAGATGCAGAAAACAAGCCTTTGGACGAAAGTCGCAAAAATGACCAAACCTCAGGGATGGAAAATGGCATTTATTAAATATGATAAACCACTTTTGTTGTTCTTTTAAGAACTAAGGAAATTACAAGTCCATACCTTATATTCTGATGTTTTTCAATAATAGAATCAAATTCGATTGATCTCTGCTGCAGTTCAAGCAGAAGGCTTCCTTTAGATTGTGTAACAATATTCTTTATTCTCCTGAAAGAACAACTATTTATCAGAAATTACATTAAACGGAGTTCTAGAGCCTGATTTCCGAGATCAATTTAATAACCTACTGTGAGCAAGAAGGGAAACGGGATGATAGCTTCAACAAAGCAATCAAACACATAGCTCTGGTGGTAAGATCCGATGTGTGGAGTTTGATTGCAAGTTCAACGACATCCACAGCATCATTTTCAGTTACCTGTTCATAACAGCTCAAATTAACAAATATTAACAAGGAATAAAAATTATACAGTTATGAAGAAGTAAACTCACAGTTATAGGGTCCTCCAGATCAAGCATTCCGATATTGTTTACCAACATGTCTCCGTATTCTCCGATGCACCATACAGCCACTCGGACAAGTGTTGCCTGTTTTTTGGAAGCAACAGATAATATAAATCAATATCCAGAATTAATATGAAGAGAAACACCAGTAAAATATCTTATGTATTTACTGTACCTGGTCAGCTGATTTTTGGATTGCCTTGTAGAGTGAGCATACTGTATATCCATGGAGATTTGAAGCATTGGTTATGACAACAATAAGAGCGTGCCATACCTCATCCTTTACATGATTTCCAGCCTACTAACAACAGAACACAAGGTTAGTAGTCCATTAAGCACATGTAAAACATGCAACATGCAATGATGCATACCTCAGAGAGAACCTTGAGCATCTGGTCAATGTACCAAATCTTGTCTGGGGATAGCCTAAAACAACAACATAAAAAAAGTGTTCCTCATTTGTAAAGATAAAACAGAACAGAACATAACTATATTGTTCCAAACAAGATATTGTTATGAAGAATGAAACGCTGAACTTACTTTTCAACAATAGAGCAAATTTTGGCAGTGAGATCTCCCTTGAAGTCCTGGTCACTTACTTGTAGATAATCAATTAACTCCTTCGCCAAAGCTTTTACATTGGTCTCATTCATCAGAAGATATACAAGTTCAAGAGCTCTTTTACGGATTGAAGCATCTGAATCCTGAATTATAAATGAGCACCGTATGAAAGTCGCATTAGACTTTGTAGATATAAATTTGCAATAATTCATCTGAAGTGTTACATAAAATAGTTGAAACTTGAAAAGGCACTCTTTATTGGCAAGTTGCGTAGCTTCAAAACACACGTGTCTAACTGTCTACTTATAAATGAAAAAATTACCTTTACGCACTCTAAGATTGTTGCACGATGTCTCTGCACAGCTTGATCATCTATTGAAACTGCTTTCATCAGCATGTTCAGTGCAACATATCTGCCACGTGGGATTCAAAGTTTACTATAAACACCAAAATCCAGCAGTAAAACATAGGCATTAATTTGCAAGAACACACAGGCCGCTCACCTGATATTGTTGTCACGGTTAGACAAGAAGCGCCCCAAAATATTGATTGCAAGAACACGCAGGCCACTAACATCTTCAATGCTCATTATGGTTTCTACACATTCATACAGTATTGCATTCCCTGCATTCTTGTTCGACTCAGTTTTTGTTGCCACCTAAAAAGGGAACTCAGCAAAAACAGTGTAAGGAGAATTCAATGCAAGATCATCAATACACATTATCAATCGACGGTTTTCCATTATATGTGCCAAAACATAGAATCTATTCAGTTCTAACAGAAATGAATCAGAACTGTGATAAGCTATATATAAAAGATATAAACTGACCTGAGCTAGAATGTCATTCATAGAATCGCTTGCATCAGCATCTCCGTGACCCAATACACGCAAAAGGCGAAGCAATCTTATATGAAGAAAAGGATCTGCAATACCTGAAATGTCATATTCAGGAGCATATGAACTGTTCACAACATCCTTCAGAACTTTCACCAATCCCTCCGTGCATTTCTAGACCAAAAATAAGTCTTTAATACAAATGTATAATAAAAAAACTAAAAATAAAGGGTAAAAAGATTTAAAAAAAAAAAAGACACAAGCAAGTGAAATCAATATACCTTCCTAAAATACTCTAGAGCTTCCTCACTAAGATTACAGAGTTCTGTACAGAGCTGTATCCCAGTTAAAAGGACTCCATGATGCTTTTCTTTAAGTAATGAAACAACAGGGTTCACAAAATTTTCTGCAAGGTCAGGCACTTTCTTTACGATCCTTATTGAGCATAATGCTGCCTATACAATGTAATAGCTTATGTTAGTATGAAGCTGATGAAGACTATTATGTGAGAATTTTATGATATACGATGGCAAAAATACCCGAGCCCGATGGATATACCCGAAACCTGAAGCATTTGGGACGGGTATACCCAACACCCGACGGGTATTGAGCCGGGTATGGGTATGGAAAAAAATATTTCACGGGTATGGGACAGGTATGGGATTAGATGATGCCCAGCCCGATTATCCTAAATTATATACCCATTTACCCGAAATATTTACCCGAACACTTTTAAGTTCTATATTTATGTTCCTTCAGCTATTGTTTAGTAATGTTTTATTCTTGTAGCTTTATTATTTTGAAAAATAAACTTTTCATTTGAAATATATATTCTGATGACATTATTCAAATTTATATGCTATGAAATACAAAATTATTTTTTGATATTAATATTATAATATATTTACATTTTTAATTATATCAAATACTGTTATGGTGATGATGATATGTGTGTTATTTATCATAATTTAATATATTATATAGATTTTTAAAACATAAAATTATAAAGGAAAGTAAAAAATATACACATGAAAATCCCAATGGGTATACCTGATACCCGTGGGTATGCCCGATACCCGATGGGTAAATACCCGCCAAATACCCGACCCATCCCCGTCCCATTGCCATCCCTATTAATACGCTCAACATCATGAAATGCATCACGTTCATTTTGTATATTTTCAATTTTTTATCGACTTACTTTCTTCCGGATATTTGGATCTCGAAATTGCAGCAACCTTTCAACTTCAGGTGCAAGATCACGCGCCATTTCTGCTGAGCATATATTCCCCAAAGCACAAAGAGCTAGTCCCACTATATATTGGTTTGCATGGTTAAGATCTCTGCAGATTATATGACAGTATTGGATTCAAAATGACTCGACATTCCTTCTTCAACAAGATGTGTGTGTGTCAGTGTATGTGTAAAAGAAAGGAGAAAGTGGGGAGCATACTGTTTTAATGAATTGGTGACCAACATCAAAACTTCTTGTCTTTCATCAAGAAGCAACATGAGTCCAAGATATCCTATTCTTTTCTCGGGGAAGCCAGGAGCTGCTATTAATTTCAGGCATTCCATTTGGCCAAAATGTGTGGGGTATCCTAGCATGTGAATAAACATGAGTTTTGCCAAGTTGCGATGTCTATATCCATTATCATTATCGCTAACTGCCGCGCGAATAAGAGCACATTCTTTTCTAACAACAGCACGCTCTTCTGCAGCAGTTTTGCAAGCACGTATTGCCCGAATCATGTCCCTACAGTGGATCAATAATCTCATTTAGATCCAACTGAATAACAACATGTTATTACATATTGATAACCTCACACATAATAAAATTGAAACAACATGAATGAAATGGAGCTGTTGTTTTGCTTGCTTGCTAGCTAATTTTCTACATACTGAAACATGTAGTGCAGTGGATACTGATAGATCAGGTTAGCTAAGTATAACCCTTCATGAATGACCTGATTGTCAAGGTTGATCCTTGATGTTACCGTTTTAGTGTATAAAACTGATACAGGTAATAACAGCAAAGTCAGTTGCCATCATAAGTCATAACCATCATGTTCTTCCGACCAACATGATTATTATACATCGGCAAAACTCCAACATGCTTTAGCCTTTTCAATTCACAGAAACATAAGCTCACACTCTATCTTAGCGTTAAAACTTAATTTATTTCATCACTTGGCAGTTGGCACAAGTAGGCCCAAATACTTCTCCATTCAGCAGATCATCTATTTCCTTCTACTGAAGATATTGAAAAGGCTTATTTCGGAAACGTTACTTCCTAAATTCCGTTTCTTCACCTCAGAATATAATCAGTTCAAGTGTTCAACATGTATCCTATCACCAGATAGTATACCTAAAAACCTTCTCTAACCGTTTGTTACTTTCCTATGAAACAATCTGCACACACAAGAAGAGGCTACATTTTAGCCTTATCCACATCACTACTAACTTCGTATACGAAAACCTAACAAGACTAATGGCATGTGTTCACTATACTACTATAGCACCGATGCATTGTTCGGTGTACATATCCCTGTGTTGACTATTAAGATAGTAGTACAACCTATTATGCTATATATGAATTAGCTACCTTTCCAGAAACCAATGGCATCAAATAAAATTAGGTCAAATGAGTGACCACAACCAAAATACTCTAATTAATCACACAAAATGCATACAAACCATAGGTTGTAAGTAATCAACAACATCCAATTCAGATATTCTACATCACATTAACACAAATTAGGTCAAACAAACAACAACAAGTTCAAAATTGATCAAACAAAAGAACGCATAACACATAATATTAGTTGTGAACAAACAAACAAACAAACAAGCAACTTACCGTAATCGCGTTCCAGAAGAAAACGGATTCATGATTGATTCGGTTCTAAAACCGTGCGAAAGCTCGATCAGATCCAGAGGTGTTTAGTGCAATGATAACGAAGTATACAAGGGGCGATTGCAATTGTGTGTATGTGATGAAATCGAGATCTGTAGAAGGTGAATTGTGAGGATCTGAAGACGAATTTGGGATCTGTTGCCTGTGATGATGAAATTGAGAACGCGAATGATGAAGAAGATTATTGAGAATCCCTAAATTCTTCCAAGCGAGTTCTGTTTTCCTTTTTGAAAAGTTGAAGAAAAAATATAGAAAACCAAGCAACAATTTCTTCGTCCATTTTCATTTCTTATTAGGAAAGAGTTTATTTGAGTAATTAAGTTCGTTATTATTATTATGTTGTTTTAATTACCAAG
Source organism: Helianthus tuberosus (assembly GCA_030545235.1). NCBI lineage: Eukaryota > Viridiplantae > Streptophyta > Magnoliopsida > Asterales > Asteraceae > Helianthus > Helianthus tuberosus. The sequence continues at coordinate 148,266,340 of CM060417.1, read as the reverse complement.
AGCTCATTAGGAAATGCTTGATTTGAGTAATTAAGTTAGTTATTATCTTGTCTACAATTAATCTTTAATACTTTAAAATAGGGTTGTAAACGAACCGAACGAACATGAACAAGACTTTATTCGTGTTCGTTCGTTAAGGAAATAAATGTGTTCATGGACGGTTAATGAACACTTACCGAACGAGATTTTATGTTTGTGTCCGTTTATTAAGGAAATAAACGTGTTCACCGAACAGTTCATGAGCATAAACGAACACAAATTATAATTGAAGAAAACGACAGACGTTAGAGGTGGATGGCGGAGGGTGAAGCGCTAGAAATTGAAGCTATAATAGTGGAACGAAGGTCGACAGTGATCATCAATGTGAATATTGAGTAAGGAATGGAAACGGTGCATAAACACGAGGGAAATAGGGTTTCCTATTTTAATATTTGAGATAATAATATAAAATAAAAGTTAAAGAATATAAAAAGTTTATATAAAATAAATAAAGTACAAAAAACTCATGAACAACATAAACAAACGAACATGAATGAATATTCACGAACACGTTACTGAATGTTCGCGAACACGTTACTGAATTTGCGGACTTAGTGGGTGTTTGGGTTAGCTTGTTTTGGAGCTACTTTTAACTTATTGACTTGTAAAAAGTTAATAAGTCATTTTGATAGTGTTCGGATAAGGATTGAGAAGGAGTTTTATGGCTTGTAAAGGAGAAAACGAGAAGTTAGAATTTCTAACTTCTGACATATGATTTATAAAAAATTAACAAGTTATAAGTTAAAAAGGAATGCCAAACACCCCCCTTAAAAAGGGTGTAAGGGATTTTTTTGGTTCAGAAATATTACAACTCAAATAATCCGAATATACACAACAAATATTTAATACTTTTATATCGAGAAAAGTGCCCGAATAGTCCATGTTGTTTGCCTATTTTCCACCTTTAGTCCCTAACTTTCTAAATTTACAGCTATAGTCCCAAACTTTTGTAATTTCGTTCCCGGATAGTCCCTGGTACGAATGTAGGTTAGTTTTTTATGTTAAGTGGATGTGAAATTACAAAATTACCCTTACTATTAAATTAATAACTAAAATGTTAAAAGAAAAACAATTAATGTTTAAATATTTATGTGGGTCCCACCATCCACCCTATCCACTTCATCTTCCCCACCACCACCATCTCCACATTCACCACCACCACCCTTTCAATACGGGGCTAACGATTGCGATGTAAAACTAAATAGAAAACATGACTGAATTGTTACCGATAACGAATTGTGGACCAGAATTAAGCGTTGGCTGGAACTTGCGATGTCCGACGAAGATCCGGCGAGTACACAGATGATGTCGGAAAGAAGATAATAGATAGTATAGGGGGCTAATATGTAACTTGGTGTTCTATATAAACACCATTCTTTGTAACCCAATTTTTTTATCAATACAATTCTCAATACAATTAAAACCCCAATTGTTGTGTTTATTTTCCACTAGACAACATGGTATCAGAGCAGTGTTTCTGATTCTTGAAACCGTTTTGCTCATCATCTACAATCTATCCCATCCAACCTCAAATCAGAGAAACCCGACAATCAAACTCAAACAGAAAAAAAACCATAAAATCTTTCAAACCAAAGAAACCCTAAATTGTTTAGCGAACCAGATCCGCCGCCGCACCAGTCTTCGGTCGCCAAAGTCTTGTCGTTAAGAATAAAAAAGGAGGTTGTCGTTGTTTGTTTGTTTGATATTATCACAGAAAAGACAAAGGAACAATCCTTTTTGTTCCTTTGCTTGCGTCACCCAAAAACATTTGTTTTGTTGTGGGTTGTGGTTTTTTACTCGTGACCAAGAAACAACAGAAAATAATTTTATTGTTTTTTGTTCCTTGAGCCATCACGTGCAACAAGATTGAGTATTTATTCCATTGCTAAGGCCGCCGCCAGCCAGCCAGCGAATTTGATAAGTATTTCTTCGGTTGCTTAGTCTCGATCAGTTCAGCCAGCGGATTTGATAAGGCCGCCGCCAGCGGATTTGTTTATCTTGAGCCAAACAACACAACCCAAACCTTAGTCGACGCTCTGAGCGGATTTGTATCAGTAGCGAGTGTCTCTGGGCGAACTCAAATCTTGAACGCGAGTTCAAGTTACCGGTGTATTTAATAAATTCACTGGTAAAGTACCTTCGCTACCTAGCGACGATATTCCGAACTAAAATCTTGAACGCGAGTTCAAGTATCCAGCGAAATTGATAAATTCGCCGGTTTAGTTGGTTACTTAATAGCAGTGTCGGGACAACGTTAAAAAAAATGGCAATCAATCATGGAAAAAACAATTCTTGGATATTTGATTCTGGTGCCACTGACACCATGACGTTTGAACCATTAGACATACGATCAATGACCCAACCTCAAAAATCTCAAATACATACAGCAAACGACGAAACGATGCAAGTGAAAGGAGGAGGAGTAATTGAAATTTCACCAACTATGAAATTGTCAAATTGCCTCTATGTTCCGTCCTTATCACACAAATTACTGTCAATCAGTCATATTACCAAAGAATTAAATTGCACGGTACTAATGCACCCTACTTTCTGCCTCCTACAGGATATCAGGACGGGTGTGATTATTGGATGTGGTACTGAGCGTCACGGATTGTACTACGTGGATGAAGTGACTCAACAGGGTACTGTAATGTTGGCACATGGAACCGAAAACCGAGAAGCCTGGCTATGGCATAGACGTTTGGGGCATCCATCCCATGGCTATTCGCACCTTTTGTTTCCAAAACTCTTCCCCTCGAATGGAAAAATAGATTGTGAAACCTGTCTTCTTGCTAAAAGCCATCGAGAACCGTTTAAACCTAGCAATACGAAAGTTGCTTCACCTTTTTCTCTAATCCATTCTGATGTGTGGGGTCCTGCTCCTGTGATGGGGGGCAGGGTCTTCGGTACTTTATACTATTCGTGGATGATTGCACTCGCGTGACATGGGTAAATTTTTTGAAAAAACAAAGCTGAAGTTTATGAAAAATTTATCACGTTTTATGCTATGATTCAAACTCAATTCCAAACCCAAATCCAAATCCTTCGATCCGACAATGGGGAGAATTTGTCAATACATCCATGAAACAGTTCTTTAAAACCAAAGGATTAGTTCATCAAACCTCTTGTTCTCATACCCCCGAACAAAACAGTGTTTCCGAACGGAAAAACCGTATTATTCTTGAAATGACTCGAGCCCTTTTGATCGAATCTCAGGTTCCTAAATCTTTCTGGCCGGAGGCAGTTGCAACCTCTGTGTATCTCCTGAATCGGCTCCCCACAAAAGCTCTTAAATTTAAGACTCCCTTAGATTGTCTATCTAAGTCTGCCAGTATTCCCCATCCTCTTACACTTGAACCTTGAATTTTCGGGTGTACCGCATTTGTTCACATACCCAAAGTCAACCGAAACAAGCTCGGCCCATGTGCTGAGAAATGTGTGTTTGTCGGCTATGGGATCGACCAAATAGGTTATCGGTGTTATAATCCAAAAACTCATCAAATGTTCACCACAATGAACGTTGGCTTTCTTGAAACAAAATACTTTTATGACACCCAACTCAGTGGTCAGGGGGAGAACGAATGTATGGACCCTCTGAGTTAGCTAACCCAACTTCCCTCGTCTGAAGAAGTAACAACATAGAACCGACAACTACATAGAACCGACAACTACAGAACATGTTGATCCAGTTGTTGAACAGGTTGATCCAGTTGTTGAACATGTTGAACCAGTTGCAGCAGAGACTACCTGAAGATACTCTCTTCCACCTAGAGCCAATAGAGGGGTTCCTCCAAAACGATATTCCCCAGAGAGGGAAACCAGAAATTCAAGATATCCTGTAGCTAATATGGTCGACGGGAACTTATCTAACAGTGCGGAAGCATTTGTTACTTCACTATACACTGAACAAATACCTAATTCCGTAAAGGAAGCTCAAGGTAAGAAGAACTGGGAAGAAGCAATGGAAGTGGAGATGCGTGCTCTTATGAAAAACAATACATGGGAGAAGTGCATTCTTCCTAAAGGAAAGAAAACAGTTGGATGCCGGTGGGTGTATTCGATTAAATATAAACCAGATGGTTCCATTGGAAAATACAAAGCCCGACTTGTAGCCAAAGGGTACACTCAGATGTATGGGATCGATTACTCTGAGACATTTTCTCCGGTTGCAAAAATGGATACCATCAGAGTCCTCTTTTTCGTGGCAGCTAATAAGGATTGGCCCCTTCATCAATTTGATGTTACAAATGCATTTCTTCATGGAGACCTAACTAAAGAAGTTTACATGGAAGCACCTCCAGGTTTTTCAGGGGGTTTTAAAGATGGGGAAGTTTGTAGGTTGAAGAAATCTCTATACGGGCTAAAACAGTCTCCTCGGGCATGGTTTGGAAAGTTCGCCTTGGCCATGAAAGAATACGGGTATCGCCAAAGTAACGCTAATCATACCTTGTTCCTCAAAAGAAGGAACGACCTCGTAACTTGCTTGATCATATATGTGGACGACATGATTATCACCGGAGATGATATAGAAGAAATAGCCCAGCTGAAAAGGAATTTGTTTTCAAAGTTTGAAATGAAAGACCTTGGGAATCTCAAGTATTTCCTTGGAATAGAAGTTCTCAGGTCTAAACGGGGGATTTTCATCTGCCAAAAGAAGTATGTTCTTGATCTCCTGGCGGAAACTGGGTTGATTGATTGTAAACCAGCAGATACGCCAATGGTGGTAAACCACAATCTTCACATAGAACTCGATGGAAAGCTCGCAGACAAGGAAAGATATCAACGGCTCGTGGGCAAGTTAATTTATCTCTCCCATACTCGCCCTGATATAGCTTACGCTGTTGGAGTGGTAAGTCAGTTTATGCACCAACCACAAGTTGCCCACATGGAAGCTGCTCAGAGAATTCTAAGGTATCTCAAGGGAACCGCGGGCCATGGAGTGTTGTTCAAAACAAATAGGCATTTAACTGTTGAGCTCTACACTGACACAGACTGGGCAGGAGATAAAAGAAACCGAAGGTCTACATCAGGGTACTTCTCCTTGGTTGGCGGAAACCTTGTTACCTGGAGAAGTAAGAAACAGAATGTGGTTGCTCTGTCAAGTGCAGAAGCAGAGTTCAGAGGCATAGCTTGAGGGTTAAGCGAAGTTCTTTGGATCAGGAAGCTTCTAGAAGATATTGGTTTCTCCCAAAGGGTACCCAGTAAAATTATGTGCAACAATACAGCTGCAATACAAATCTCAGAAAACCCAGTTCAACATGATCGAACGAAACATGTAGAGGTTGATCGGCATTTCATCAAGGAAAAACTGCAGGAAATGATCATAGAGCTCCCGTATGTAGCATCAAAAGATCAACTCGCAGATATCCTCACAAAGGCAGTCAACGGAAACACGTTTAATAGTTGTTTGAGCAAGTTGAGTATTGGTAACCCCACTACTCAACTTGAGGGGGAGTGTCAGAAAGAAGACAATAGATAGTATAGGGGGCTAATATGTAACTTGGTGTTCTATATAAACACCATTCTTTGTAACCCTATTTTTTGATCAATACAATTCTCAATACAATTAAAACCCCAATTGCTGTGTTTATTCTCCACTAGACAACATGCCGATTGAAGAAATTGGGAGCGGGTGAGGGTTTGAAAAAGTTTTAGAAGGGTCCCTATGATCAGAATTTATACTACTGCATTGAATTAGACGGTTAATCATGATCTTAAAGTTTGAGTTTTGCATGTATTTTAAATTCAAGGTATTGATCCATTATTCAATGATTTATAGGTTCGGTTACGATCGGTATTTGTTTGTTTGTAGTTATAAGAGATTAACAGGATTAATTGGGTCAAGTTGTAACGGACAAAAGTCGCCGGAGAAAGCTGACAATCAGAATTGGAAGATTGATTGCGCAGTAGTTCATCGTTCTAAACTTTATAACAAAAAGAAGAAAACAAAACACTTACATAAACTTACTCTTGGCGCACGTTTCTTTATGTTCATATACCTAGTCAGCCACGTAATAGTAAGAGATAAGCATGGAGAAAACATGTGTAAAAGTAAGCAATAATCTAAAAAAATACATTCCCCAAGGCTCGAATCGGAACACACTAAAACATAAACAATGCACTCCACCAGTATACCAGCAATAAATATAGAAATAAATTCCAATTATACACTTGTTGAACCGTCATGAAGCTAGTCCATTTGAAAAGTAAGTTGGAGAACTGAAGCAGGCAGGCTATTAATAGGATACAACATTAAGCCCAATTTAAATTTCTAAACATAATATATATGGGGTTAAATGAACTGGCAAGATAATGTACATGTTCTCCTAATAATAGCAGCAACAAACTTTGAATATCACATGAAGTAGTAGCTTACTTTAACTTCTTTCCCAATTAGCAAATAAAAACCAAAATAATAAATTACATTGTTGTTGTCGATGAAAAAAATAATATGTTTATGTGAACGGTTAAAAATGAAAGCAAGTTGCTAATTGGTCAAAGATGAAAGTATGTTGCTTGATTCATAGCAAAATGGGAACATGGTACTATTACTTGGGTTTCGTCATACGCTATAATTACTTATAACTTTCGTAGTATGTTACTGATTAATAACCATTAATAAAGTAAACTACATACTTATTTCAAACAATTGACCCTATTCATATGAGAGCACAACAAAGTAGCATGTATAACGTTTACCTTGTATCAGGCTTCATTGAGAACATAGCACGCCTCCGGCCAAAGCTTTTGTGAAACTACATACCTACAACTTCTCATCCTTACAGCCTTACACACACCTTTTGTGAAATTCGTACATATCTCCTTGAAGTAATCCCAAAATTAAATTTTGGATCCAACCCATTTTTCATCTTCGCTACATCTCTTCTCTGCCCAAAACCCCACCCCCAGAGCTTTACAACCCAACGCACTGCAGATTAGTATTCTTCGGGGTTAAGCATTTTTAGTTGAAAACTTCTATCGCTGCCAGTACTAAACCTGGTTAACAACTTCCTTGCTAGGTGAAACACAATCCTTCTACTTAACATCAAAACTCTCAACAAAGATAAAACACTGGAAATGGGTATAAGAAACATTAAAAAAACCCCTAGAAACAGTCAACAGAGAAATAGATGATTACCAACAGAATAGGTTTAAACAGTCGCCGACCATAACCTCCACAAACCATCGCCATCGTTGTCTAACACATGGCAGCGATCGAATTCCTTCACGATGGGCTTCATCCACCGTCACCCCCTCACTCTAATGTAACATAATGCGTACTGAACCTTAACACAAAGTTGTACAAATCTACAATAGAGCTAACTTCAACACGTACTACCAAACGGATGAATTGTCAATGAAACTTGTTCCAATTCGATGCAAACCGGATGACGCCGAAAAGTGAGAAACAACAGAGATTCTAGCTGAAATTCAGACATTAACATCCAGAACTTATCAACTTAATATACATAAATCAAAATCAAATAACTCAGTAACACACCTAAACCTACATTCATTCATAATTAATCTTGTCATGTGAGTTGCACATAAGGGTATTATTGTCATTTTACTTTTTATGGAATAGTAATGTAAATAAATTAAATACTTAACCATTAAAAAAATTAAAAATTAAGATCTTGTAGCCTTCAATTATATTCATCAACTGTGTTTCACATTTATCCCAAATTAAACCCACCTACAATCAGTTAACTTTAACAGATCCCAATCAACAAAACTTCAAACAAACATCAACATGTATGCATATCCAGACCGAAAGCTAAGAAAAATTTTAGTAAACCACAAAAGAAACAAAGAAACTTTGTTAAGAAAAATTAGGGTTCAAGAGCTCATAATATGAAGGAAACGAAGACAATCAAACCTCGAATGCGATCTTCAGTCGGATCTTCAGTCGCTTGTCAGCTGCAATAGAAAGATCTGGAATAAAATGATGGAAGAAAAGGATAGAAAAGTATTAAGAGGAAAAGGAAGATTAAAGAGAAAGGGCAGCATCAAACCTCGAATGCGGTCTTCAGTCGCTTGTCAGCTGCAATAGAAATATCTGGAAGAAAAACATAGAAAAGTATTAAGAAGAAAAGGAAGACTCAACTATTAATAACCAAATTCAACTGAATAAATAAACAATTGCTAAAACCCTAACTGTGTGCAGGTAGATTACGATCGAAGCAACAAACCAGAAGTTGAAGTTGCATTATTATATAATAAGAAGAAGAAGAAAAAGGAAAAGGAAAAACCTGCTTTTGGAACATAGGAGAATCATCGAGCTTGATGAAGGAAGTCATGGGGCTTCTGTCAGTTGCTGTGCGAAAAGGATGAAGAAGAAGCAGAAAATTAATATATACACATACGTACACAATTCAATTCAAAGATTTTCTTATATCAAAATTCTAAACACATAAAAATTGAAATTTAACCTGGGCTTGCTGGAAAGAGGCCATAGCCTGTGGATTAAGGGAGGCGGCGGGAGGCGGAGCAGAGGTGGCGACGTCGGTGGTGAGAGTACCCATGATACCACCGATGGCGGCACCCTGGGCGGCGCTAGTGAGGGTGACGATAGCGGCTTCAACGGGTAAAGATTGTTTGGCGAGCAAACCATTCTCAAACTCTTTGTACTTGGTTTGCAACTGTTTGATTGGGTCGTTGTTGATGAAATCTTGTGATGTATGAACCATCAATTCTCCTTGCTTTCCTGCCACCATTGTTGGTGCGAAGCGAGGAATCCAAAGTTTGGATTAGGTTTAGATAGAAGAGAGAAGAGAAGTTTTAAGAGATAATGGCAAAAGCCACCGACCTTTCTCTTTAATATATATTAAATTTAGAGTAAAATGCACGGATAGTCCCTGTGGTTTTGCAAAGTTTCAGCTATAGTCCCCAGATTTTGGAAATTACACTCATAGTCCTTGTGGTTTGACAGTTTGTTACGCTGATAGTCCCTGGAGTGGATGTGGGTTAGTTTTCTCAGTTAAGTTGGTGTGAAATGACTATAATACCCTTAATATAAAATAAAATAAACAAATCAAGTATTTAAATATATAAAACATATATGTATGTATATACACACACTTACTGAACATATGTATCTCTCTTTCTACTCTCTCTCTCTCTCACTAAAAACCACCACCACCGTCACCTGTAAATCAACAGCATAATTCACGATCAAAAGTTCATAACCAACACTAAACAATAGAAAACTTGAAATGAAACTACCTCTCTTTCCGATCCTGCAATCCTTGAAGATAATTCTTGTAATGATTCTCAATCAACTGCTTAGAAGCGGCAGCTTTCTGGCGAGTGACCGGAGACGAAACAGAGAGATCCGGATCCAAATTGAAGGCCTGATCCGGCCTCGTAACGGTTGATTCCAGCTTTTGAGCGTCCATAAGGTCAATTAGGTCTGTTTGTACACAATTACAGATGAGATCTAGAAGCAGAGAATGAAGAAGATGTGTGAGATTGAAATGGAAGGTTCTGTCTGTATAATTGTAATTGGAATCCGGTGACAGTTATGAGAGGAGGAGTGATGAAATCGAGGCATTTGACTGACTGACAAAAGAGGTATAAAATATTAGGGTTTGTGAAAGAAGGCATGAAGAAGTATGAACTGTCAATGGTTACAGGGTGGACTCGATTGGGACTGGATTTGTTAGATGGAGTGTAGCTGACACCAGGGCAATCGCCATCTCATTTTAGATCTCTGTATATTATTAGCCTCATTCTCTGGATTTGTTAAACGGAGTGAGGAATTTGGGGATGGGTGGTTGATGGTGGAGGCGGGTATGGGTTTAGGAGGCGGAGGTGTGGTGGTGGAAGGGGATGGCGGTGGTGGGGAGTGGTGATGGTGGCAGGGGAGGTGACCGTGGTGGTGGTTTTTAGTGAGAGAGAGAGAGAAAGAGTAGAAAGAGAGATACATATGTTCAGTAAGTGTGTGTATATACATACATATATGTTTTATATATTTAAATACTTGATTTGTTTATTTTATTTTATATTAAGGGTATTATAGTCATTTCACACCAACTTAACTGAGAAAACTAACCCACATCCACTCCAGGGACTATCAGCGTAACAAACTGTCAAACCACAAGGACTATGAGTGTAATTTCCAAAATCTGGGGACTATAGCTGAAACTTTGCAAAACCACAGGGACTATCCGTGCATTTTACTCTTAAATTTATTTGCGGGTGGGTTTAACTAGTGAATACAATCGCTTGAGACTATTAACATAAAAATTTACCGAAAAAGAAACATGTCTAAAATCTAGAAAATATATTAATCACACATTTCCCGTCTCTACTTCACACCAGCAACGTTCTACTACCAACTCCCCACCAAATCTCGTAAACACCAGCAGCTAAATAGTACAATACTGAAGTGGTAGGTATCATTTCAAGTGGTCGGTCGAAGCCACACCGTTGACTTATTCAATATTCCACCTGTGGCCGGAAAAGATGAAGGAATACGCCGGCATGGTGGCAACACAGGTTGCACAAGTGTTACTGATGATAGTCAGCAAGGACGCCATTGCAGATGGGATGACCAGCTACTCCTTCATCTTTTACTCCAACGCCATTGCTTCACTTATTCTTCTTCCTTTTTCTCATCTATTCCACTTCCACAGGTAATTAACTAATTAATTCTTCTTCTTCTTTCACTTGATCTCTCAGGCAGCATTTCTGGTTTTTTTTTTTTTTTTTTTTTTTTTTTTTGCAGATCGTCAAATACTCCTCCACTTAGCTTTAGCATCGTTGTTGGATTTTTGATTGTTGGTCTTCTTGGGTATGTAATTATAAACTTCTTCTCCTTCCTTCCTTGTTTGTTTCGAAAAATTACATAACAATGGCTGGTAAACAACCCTTTTGAATAGCAAATCCAATTCTACCGAAAATAAAACTTTGGTTCCTTGGCGTTGAGAAATTGATGTGCCACTTACCTATTTAGCTAGCAGTAAATCCGGTGTTTCATCAATTACGAATCACAATCACTTACTAACAGTTCCATGTTTATGAGATTTTGAATGCCTTGTGGGACTTATAAACATGGCTGGAGGAGTGAGCAAAAAAAAAAAAGGTGGAGATCAACAATTAGGCGTCCCTTAGAATCCCTCATAGGCCTGAAAGGGCTGGGCAAGTCGAAAAAAATTGGCCCCTAAAATATAATTGCGCCCCTTGACTCTGTACTTCGCGAAATCGCTAAGTTTAGAGTTCGGCCCGCTTCAAGCTTTCAAACGTACAATCGCACCCCTTATCTTTTTTCAATCGTCAGTTTATCAGCCCAACCCTTTCGTGCCGCTTCAGACCTTTAATCGACAGTATTTCATTTGATTGGGTTTAAAAGTGTAATTTAAAACAATAATGGGTTTAGTTGGGTAAATAGGTTTAATTGTTTAGTGGGCCTAAACTAAATCAAAAGTTAACTGGTTTAACAAACAAATTGGGCTTTTAAAATGAATTATTGTCTTTTATCTAAATAAAGTTGTATATAATTTTTATTTTTTTGTTTTAAGTTTGGGGCCAAGGGCGGTCACCCACTTTGCCCCTCCCCTGGGCCGGCCATGACATGGGCCAGAGAAGTGAGCAAAAAAAAGTGGAGATCTAAGTCTTAAGCTCATAATCTCATCTATGGCATTGAGAGGGTTTTACAAGCCCTTCTGTCACTAAATAATGTTGAAATCTTGGATGTAATAACAAACAATAATTAATTATATCTGTAAAACAAGGAAAAAAAACTGGGCTCCTTAAAACTTTGGGCCATGTGCGGTCGCACGCCTTGCACACACTATTGGGCCTGCCCTGCTTACGAAACACCTTGGTATTGATCTTCATTTTATCCGATACATGGTCTTAGTTCAGCTTCTCACTGTTTATTATGTCATCTACTCGGTTTGACATTAGAGTCCAAGCTTTCACATTGCTACTCTTTATGCGGCGTATTAGAGCATACAGTTCAGCTAGCTGACAGTTATATTGTCATATTTTTGCTACTATAGTTTACTATCAGACTCCTATTTCTTATATATAGGAGGCCATGTACTGTATTTATTGATTCTAGTGAGTAACCGAGTATTCTGTCTTTAGCTTACATCGCCGGTAGTATCTAACTTACTTTATTTCTTGAAGTTTCTTTGCTCAGATGTGTGGTTATACCGGTGTCTCATACTCCTCTGCTACACTTGGAACGACACTGCTGAATCTCATCCCAGGTTTTACATTCATACTCGCCGCCTTATTCAGGTAAAAGAAACTATGGGAAAATCACCAAAATCTATTAACATATTAGTATCTTGTAAACATCAAGTCTCATTCGATTTAGCTTGCTGGGTTTAGGATGGAAGTAATCAACATTAAACACTTAACGACACAGGCGAAATTCATCGGTACTGTAGTGTCAATTGCAGGGGCTATCATCATGACTCTTTACCAAGGCCCCCCAATCATATCGTCACAGTTAAAATCAACCATCTCAAACAATCTTCTCGGGCCATCATCAAACTGGGTGCTCGGAGGAATCCTGTTAATAATCGATGCCATTTTTGCTTCTATGTATATGATATCACAGGTAAAATTGTACACCAGTAGTTGATCAACGATGACCATTTGTGCATCGTTACCATGTTGTTACTAACTACGTGTTTGTTGATGTTTTCAGGCGATTGTCCTTAAGAAATACCCTGCAGTAATCACTCTAATGTTCTCGTACTGTCTTATCTGCACCGTTTTATCCGGTGCAGTTTCTTTGATTGTCGAAACTGACCTAAGTAGCTTCAGTTTAAAGCCTTATTCGAGACTTTTTTCCGTTCTTTTCTCGGTGAGTAGACATGCTCAATGCTAAGGTTAATCTTAATCCTTTCGTGGTATAACACCTTTATATTTTTCGTGTAGGGGATATTCGGGTATGCTTTTCTCGTTACAGTTCAATCATGGTGTGTGCGAAAGAGGGGCCCACTTTTTGTAGCTATGTTTCATCCGGTTGGAATTGTGATCGCGAATTTGATCGGTGTCATCTTTTTAGGCGACGGTTTCTATCTTGGAAGGTGAAGATGCTTTTCATACCTTTTAATGTTTTACGTCCAAGTAGTGTACTTTTTCAGTAAAAAGGTTTAATCGTGTCTTATACAGGTATCTATTGCCAGCCCTACATTACACATTAGTAATATTTATAACACTTTAATTAATCTTTGCAGTTTGTTGGGATCAATTATTGTTGTCATCGGATTTTATACCGTGATGTGGGGAAAAGCCCAAGAACAAAAGATATTGGACTCGAGTGTGAGCTCAAAGTTGGACGATGAAACCGCCCCTCTCTTGCAAGATGCACCATAGACGAAGGTCAACTCGTGCATGGACGGGTCAACGTCAAATGTAATTTCAAATCCAAGATTCTATATTTTCTGTATTTTTAGAAACTGGGACAAAATTTTAGATAATAGACTTTATTAATTGATTAATATTGTTCATAAACATACGTCAACTTAGGTAAATGCAAAGACTATGCAGTATACTCTACATTTTATTTAAAGCAAACATTAAAGCTTGTAGTTTATGCTTTAAGGAGATACTCATCAATCTCCTTAAAGTTCTTGGCAGCAAAGTCTCTGATCATGTCGGGATTCGGGACCTCCTCACTCGCTTTCTCAAACTCACAAACCCATTTCACAAGGCTTACTTCACCCTCAGGAATCACCTCAAGAGTAGCCTTGAAACTCTTGTAGTATTGCAACATGTCCCCATCAATCACACTATATGCCACTTTCTTTTTTGCCGCATCAAGTTCATCAATCTTCTCTTTCGACGATTTCACAATCGGCGATCCTGTTTCATAACCAAACAACTTGTTAATTCTATAGTTTTTTTTTCCTTTTATACGTTTATTTTATTCGATCAAAATATATTATTATTATTATACCTTCGGCAAAGTGAACCATGCGGACGGATCCAACGCTGCGGCCATCGCCTTCAAGAAGTTCGACGGTTTTGTAGAGATCAGAGCAGACTTTAGGGAAGATGTTGGCAGAGTCCATGATGGCATTCCAGAACTGATCTGCATTGGATTTCACCTTCACTTCAACATCAAGCTTTCCTGTGGTTGCCATGTAGCAGATTGGTCAAAGTTAAAAGTCAAAAGTCAAAGAGTGTTGAAAGTTTTGAATGTGAAGGTGGTTAAAAGGTTTATAGAAAGTATGGAAATACACATGATATGGACTTGCTTATATAGTGACAATTGAGTTAAATGCAAGGGTTAATGTTTTGGGAGGGGGTGGTTGGTAATTGCACTAACTTGGAGGTCATTTATGGGCATTAAATAGTCAAATATCCTGTTTACACCATTGCCTATCGGTAGGTTATTTATTTATTTTTTATTTTTTTTTGAATGGCGGTTGTGTTATTTTTTTTTTAACGGCCAACGAATCCTTTAAATGGGTTATTGGCGAAATTCACCACATCGGGGATTGTGTTATTGAAAAAACAGAACTTAAGCAAGATACTCAAGTTCACAAAGATACAAAGTGCAGGAAAGTAAACATAGGACACTCACCTATTATGAATACAGTGGATGAATGGAAATTGATTACCGAGGAAATTTATAAAAGTTGAAATTGCTCCACAACTCCCAGTCCAAATTCTGCAGGTTGCTTCTCGTTTGTACCCATTATCGTTGGACACGTGTCATTCATTGGAGTTGTTAATTTTTTGATTTTCCCGCCTTCATCTTCTACTTTATCTAAATCGTATTTTTTATCCTCTAAACTTTAAGTATTTTCGTATTGGACACGTGTCATTCATTGGAGTTATTATTTCGTTTTCAAAGATTAATATATCGTATATTTTCGTATTTTTTATCTTCTAAACTTTAAGTATTTACCGACCTACTTATCTATTTATAACTATAACCACATTCACCACTTATACAAGATATTCAGATAACTTAATTTAACCTTTTAAAATATATCTGTGCTTATATATATTTTAAGAGAAAAATGCAATTTGCGTCCTTGTGGTATGTGCCAAACATCAACCTGAGCCCCTAAATTCATTTTTTGGTTTTTTGAGCCCCTGACCTTATGAATTTATAACAGTTTGAGTCCCTGCCGTCAGGGTTCCGTCAGTTTGACCGTTTGACAGTTGTGAAAAGTCCATAATACCCCCACCCTTAACATCTACAATTAATAGCAGACCACCAGTTTCATTATCATCATCAACAGCTCTCCCAACTCCCAATATCTCTCCCAACTCCCAAGATCATCATCATCATCTTCATCGAACAGATCATCTTCATCATCTTCATCGAACATCTTCATCATCGAACAGATCAGGTTCATCTTCATCCTCATATTGATTTTTGGTTTGATTCGATGATTTGAATGTGTTTATATTGTGAAAAAACAGAGGGTTGATTCTGGGTTTGATTTTGGGTTCCATTCGATGATTTTGGGTTGATTTTGAAAAAAACAGAGGGTTGATTTTGGGTTCCATTCGATGATTTTGGGTTTGATTTTGGGTTCCATTCGATGATTTTGGGTTGATTTTGAAAAAACAGAGGGTTGATTTTGTTCAAAATGCATCAAAACAAAGGTTTTGAATGTGTTTTGGTTTTGATTTTTGTGGGTTTAGGGTATTGTAGGTCCCTCGGAGGATGAGGTCAAACCTTATCCTTGTTATGTATAACACACTAGCAAGTGCGGAATCCAAGCTAGCATGCAAACCGAGATCGAGAGAAGGAGATGAACAAGAACACGTAAATAAACGACACACAAGACTCAACGATTAACACCTCTGTATTAATACTATGAACGTCGGTTACAGCACAAGGTTTACAAATGTATTCTGTAAACTCTCTCTCTCGTGTGTGTTCTCTCTTGTCCCTATCTCTCTGTCTCAAGTGAAGTGAACACATTACATGGGTATTTATACCCGTCACAGCTCGTCTGGTCGAAGGATCAGATAGACTGATCGAAAGATCATCTATCGATTTGAAACCTATCGAAAGATCCACATATACACCTCGAAGGATGATATCCTTCGAGGTCCATCAATCATCCATCGAAGGCTTATCTTTCGAGCTCATCGAAGGATCTAAACAATCCTTCGATGACACATCCTTCGACACAGACATATTACAACCATTGTCTAACTGTTTGGCCAAGTCAAACCAGGAGGATGGTTGACTTGGTCAAACTTACATCGAACACACATAAAAACAAACCTAAGACGTAACTCAGACTAACACAAGACATCGTTTTGTATCATGACAAAATACAGACAAAGTACAGACACAAGTGCACCAACAAACTCCCCCTTGGCTGTAGCTTTGTCTCGATCTTCGTGTCTTCAAGTCTCTGACGTCCTTTCAACCGAGTCGAAACCAAGTCGAACTGAGCTGAGTCGAACCGAGCCGAGTCGCGTCCACACAAAGTGTATCAACAAACTCCCCCTTGGACGCTACTCGCGAGGTTCGTCTTCTGTGATGGTTCGTCTTCTGCGTCGGAGGATCTTCAAAGTCTTCACGCGTCGTAAGTAGAAAGTGTATCAACAAACTCCCCTTTCCATTTAGGTAGTGTGTCAATAAACTCCCCCTTAGATTGAACTCTCCATTGAGTCATGCTCGTGAATCTTTTGACTTGTCAATTCTTCAGATCCTTGTGGTGTTGATGAAGGGTCAGCGGCAACTCGATCATTTTATCCTTTGAGTGCCTCCACTTCGTGTCTTCATTCCAAAGCTTGTCATCGAACATGTTCTCCTCGCCTTTAGCATCTGCACATGCAAGAAAGCTAAACGCATAATGAGAATAACCGCTTGGAATATAGTTAACATTTAAACAGACGACACATATGAGATCAAATCTCAATCAAACACCGACCGACAATATTTTGAAAGTTTAGAAAAATATACAATTTTAATCCTTTAACTTTCAAAACTTGTTAACTTCGACTGTTTATGAAGATGCAATTGTTTTCCGGCTTAGAATCAGGATTTTGGGTAGGATAGACTCGAGTTCCAACATCAGTCAATCAAAAATAAAATAGAAGCAAAATCTTTTTGGCTTTTATAAAATTTATATTAAAACACACCTAAAATCTTTTTGGAGTTTTTCATTTATCAAATGTAAAGACGGAAAGCAATAAATAAATATATACAAAGATACAGAAACTGAAAGCAGTAAACAAATATTTACAGACATTCTTTTTGCGAGTTTCGAGGGTAAGAGAATCATATCAGTGTACGGTCATGTCAAAACGCTCTTGTTGTTCAATTAGTTAACATTAAGATAAGCATCCTATGACGATTATCGGTATTGTTGTCCACATAAGCTCAACTTATCAGATGTAATCATGGCGAGGGGATACGTTAAGGTATGATTTGTACTTACCGACCGGTGTTCATCCACACACGACACATTCCCGTATCAAGGTATGCACGAGAGTTCATCTTACCGGTGAGTATACCGATTATCATCTGTTTGACCGTATATGATGTGAGATACTCACTTATTTTGATTGAAAACAAGCCCTATGTGATAGAATCACTTATTTATGAGGAACTTGATTTTCAGATGCATGAGGGCACAGGAGCAAGTCCGTGAACAGGTCAGTACTTTCGTACAGCAGAGAGACGAACTTGACTCCCGGATAAATGTGATATATTATCACTTATTTGTTTGGACATGTGATTGTTTATCACTTATTGAGGTCGAATGCAGTATGTACACGTATGTATGGTATCATGGAAGATCTAGACTTGCGTCCCCGTTATTTTTCGGAAAAAGAAACAACCATGATACCCAGATGATAAGCAGCATAAAGACCGAATATCTCAGAACCTCGGCAATCTCTCAAACGAAATTTCGGTAGTAAGACCATATGCCAATGAATGGTTCCCACCTGGTCTTCAGTCGGATTTAAGTTTATATCACCCTGCACACTTTAAAATGATTGTGAGCCTACCGATACATCTTATATAGAGCTGCTTATTGTTTTTCATTTTAGGTTTTAAAGAGGTTTAGACAGACCACTGATGTACTATCATATTCTCTTTTTCTCGCCAGGAAACTCATTTTTGTTTTTCTATTGTTTTTGAGCTTTTGAAATTTTTCGATGTTTTTGGATTTTCAAATTTGGATTTACTCCCCCTAAAATCAACAAACTAAGATAAAATTTAAAACACAAAGGTATTTACAAAAACGATTTCCCGATGTTGGTTAACTCATGTTTTACCTCAATGCCATTTATCAAAATTAAATTTAATCAGAAATGATTTATCGAATTTTGGAAAAATCAGTTGGCATGTCGGTAAGCGGTGCGGACCATGACAACATTGTCTGGCCAAAGGGTGTTGTACGAGATAATAATAATTCATAAAGCAGCTTAAATATCGACAAGTAAAAGAGAGATTAGAATTTTAAAACCGTATCCTGCAACTGCTTCGTGCATTGCAAGGAATCTGAGTGCTCTCCCAAACTGGATATCCACCCGGTGTGGATTTCAAAGTCGATTTTGTAGCTACTTAGAAATCTCTTCACAGCAACAAGATAAGAAACCTTTGGGTCCGGCTGGTCTTCCACATTGCACCAGCGAAGGTTTTTGTCTTTCTCTTGAGAAGTAGTGTGCGGTTGTTCAACCTATGCCAAGGCATCCGCACACCCGGTTGGTTTGTTCAACAAACACATTTTCTTCAATCACACCGCGTAGAAATGTACACTACACGTTCATCTTGTTGATTTTGAACTTCAGACGTGCTGCAGGTGCGTACATTTTGATTGAATCTATCCTGGGGACCCGATCAAAGCCTTGAACAATCAAACTTTGGAATGATTTTCAATTTGTCGAAGCTTTTTAATCTCTTTCAACAGACAATTCTGTTTTCTTATCTTTTGCTTCTCTCCATCACACGCAACAACTCCTTTTGTCGCCTATCTTGTGCATGGACACTCCACTATCAACAATCTTACGACTATCAATAGTTCCTCCTGGAACATTCTGCACACTCACTTAGAGATTAGTTGGAGAGGGGGACCCAAGCCTTTGTGGACTTGGGTCGTCCTTGATCATCAAGGAAAGTGATTTCAATCACTTGATGATTAGGAAAAAGAACCTGTGGTGCTCCCCCTGATTGAATTACCTGCTTTTGCTTCCAAGCTGTTTGTCCTTTACCAGTATTTGAATTTATTGTTTTAGCATTTACTGGTTTTACAGTTTTAGGTTTTGCTTGTACAGGTTTTTCTTCTTTGACCTCTGATTTTAAGGCCTTTTCAATTACCTTTTGATTCTTTTGCTTTAACTTCTTTTCCCTTTCTTTCAAGACACGTGGGTCTTGTTTCGGGGAAACTGATCGTTTTCGGTAATCGATTTCTTGGGGAGCACTAGTTTTTGACTTCAGCTTTTGCACGTGTGGGCAATATCTTACAATATGCCCAACTGTCCCACATTCAAAACATGTTCTCCGCTCTACAAACTTCGGAGAAACACGTTGATGACCAGACGGAGAACCAGACCATGAACTTTGTGATCTAGACGTGCTTGGACCTAAATCACATCCGTTGGTGTGTTGGGTGTAATTATTCTGATCATTTCGTTTTAAAATTCTAACTTGTTTTATAAAATCAATGTTAGATTTATCCTGAAATGTTTCAAGTTTGTCTGAACCCGTGGATCCAACAAAGTTCATTTTCGGTTCTCGTTTCTTAACAGAAGCTCTTTTGTTTTGCACCTTTTGCTGCTGAACTTTAGGTGCTTGAACATTCTTGTTCTGAGCCTTCTTTCCCTGTACCTTACCTTTTCCGGAATTGACTTGTTGTTTTCGCTCAATTGGCAGTTTTTGGTTTCCGTATTGTTTTCTAATTTGTTCACACGGAATTGGATCACATTGAGTGACGGTAACTTTGCCACTTTTGTTCCCCAAAAACTTATTAGTGCATCCTTCAAAAATTTGCTCAATTAAATCTTGATTTACATTTTTAATTGGAAAATCTTTGTTAGAGTAGATTTTGCTATCTCCTTTGAGCGTGTACAACAAATCATTCCCTTCAAGGCTAGATACAATGGACTCCATTGCTTTTGTCATTTCAGTCTTACTCGGTTTCACTGATGGATCACACAAGATGTGATTCTCGATTGGAATATCTGTTGTAACCGAGTTAGACTGTTGATTCACAATTTCTTCAGATTCATCGTCCGAAGAATCAGCATCCTCAACAATGGGAGGACTCTGTTCCTTAACACACGATGAATCTGTCACATTCTCAGATTCTGATTGACCCGAGGATGATGTACCAGTTGTGAACCCGAGGCCTGCTGCAAAGTCATCTAGACCGAGTGGCACAGTAGGTTTAAAACGGGGCATATCCTCGTCATCAGGCAATTTGGAGTAATTGTGATTCATTGGTGGAGGACATGTTTTGAATCCAAGACATTTTGCATCCCCCTTTTTCTTTTGAACGTCAATGATGAGATCCAATACATAGCGGGAATTGGAATAGCTTTCCAGTTTCTGCTTAATTGTCTCACATTCACATCGAGCTGTTGCCAATTCTACCATTTGCTTTTCAATTGTGTCAATAAGATTATTGTTAGCATGTTGTTTTCGCAAAACAGCCTTTTGTAATTCTGAAACATCATGTCTTAATGACGCAATTGTTGTTTTAAATTCCTTTTCATTTCTGGTTAAAAACAAGTTAGCTTCGGTTGCTTTAGAAAGATCTACAATCAATTCTTGATTGTGTTTGTGTGTGATTTCAAACTGACTTTCCTTTTCAGCATATTTTAAGCACTTTGCACATTCAGTAGGAACAGAAATAGAGTCAGAATTAGTATCACATACCTGAGAAGTTTGACCTTCTACGTGAGCCATAAAGGCTGTATGAAAAGAAAAAGATCCATCTTCAGAGAAGAACCGAGCAAGCTTCTCGGAAGTTCCAGCAGATTTCTGGCAGAGAATAGATCTCCTCTTGCATAATGCTTCAGCTTCAGCCAAAAGCTCATCAACCTCCAAATCTAAAGCATCACTTGATAAATTACCAGCATCAAGTGATTCCCCATCCATGCTCCCACTATAACCCGAACTATCTTCATCTTCTGAAGATTCACCAGCAGACACGGGTTCTACTACCTTCTCAATCACTTTAGCATAACATGCTGTTCCACCATTTCCTCCTTCTCCAAGCTGAATGTTCCAGTTGCAGCCTTCATCAGCTTGAACAACCAATCCTCTGTGGGAATTAGTGTTTGTGGATCCAGATGCATTTCCTCCAACCGAAACTATTGATCTGACAGAATTGTTGTTCAGTTGCTGTTGCGGCTGTCCTTGATTCCTGAAGGGATTCTGATTTCCTTGCTTAGGCGGTTTATGACACTCCCGCTTGAAGTGACCCTTTTCACCACAATTGAAGCAAGTGACAGCATTCTTATCAAAACCATACTTGGTGTTGTTGTTGCTATCCAAGTTGGTTCTCCCCGTCCTTTCCATAAACTCCTTTGCTCTTCGAATTGCACTAGCAAGAGCCCATTTGATATCCATCATTTCAAACTCTTCTCTATCCACTTGCTGATAATCTTCATTGGTTAGATTGATATTCCCAATCTGACCTACGACCAATCCACAATAAGCACTAACCAAGGTGTTCAACATCTCCATATGCTCCTTGGCTATTTCGACACTGACTTTGGAAAAGTTGGAAGTGTCTAATCTGACTGTGTTCGGATTGGAAGTGGCTTGAGAGTTTGAAGAGCTTCCATAAAATCCTTGCTGTTGCGGTTGTTGCTGCTGAGCTCTGCTTGGGTCTAAGAAAGGCGGTAGTGTGAATTGCTGAGCTGTCGGTTGCACATACTGTTGTTGAGAAGAAGAATTTGGTCTAGAATACATCGAGTATGCTGAAGGATCAAACTGATCTGTTGTGGAAGGTCCGGTATTTGAGATGAAAGCTGTTTGAAGCTTCGCGTGTTGAGAAGCTGGTTTTTCTCCACTGATACCTCCTGCAATCCCAAAGTACATCTCTGGATTTTGAGGAGTTAGTGTTCTTTTTGCCTTAAGCTTTTCTTCTACATCCTTGTTCTCCAATTTTTGAATTAAATCATAAACGTTGATTGTGTCTAGAACACCATTTTCTTTGAGAATTTCAAGAAAACTGCTCCACTTTGATGGTAAGCTATCAGCGAATCTCTTCACCATTTCTTGTGGAGTGGCAGTGACTCTAAAAGCAAACATCTCACTCAACAAGTGATGGAACCTTGTAGATAACTCTGCCAAAGTCTCATTCTCCATACACGTGAATCCTTCAAACTCTTTCTTCAGTAATTCTTGCTTGATCTTTCTAGATTGAGCATTTCCTTCACATCGTAACGTGAGCATATCCCACAAGCTTTTAGTAGTCGTGCAGTAAACGAACTGGTGGTAAATGTCTCTGTGAAGAGCTTGTGTGAGAATCATGAATGCTTTCTTTTCTAACTCAAATTTCTTCTTATCATCATCAGACAGAGTGCTGTAAGTTTGTGGATTAGATCCTGCAACTTCCAAATCATTGTCAAATGCGGTGAAGAAGCACATCCATAGATCTTGACCTTGCCCCTGAACATAAGTTCTCAGCCTTTCTTTCCACCATCCCCAATCATTGATGTGATTTAGCTTTGGCGGTTTTGTGCTTGTACCAGTTTCACTGTCGTTCTGCATCATTGATTGAATGCTGCTGCTTTGATTTGTGACCAATGCCCATTGATTTGCAGTTATCATTGCAGCTTGAGGTGTGGCAATACCTCGCATCCATGCAGTTTTGTCGAAATCTGACGCAGATTGTGTAGCTGATGATTGCGTAGCTGATGATCGTGGAGTCAAAGTCCACGCGGTTGGATCCCACTGACCGTTTGTTCCCATTTTAAATAATTAATATATTAAGTGAAAATTGATTTTAAAAATTTAATTTTCACAAACTATGTTAATATCTCGAATGATAACAACCAGCCGAAGGATCCCTGATCGAAAGACCTGAAAAACACAAACTTGTTAAACTTAAACAGACTAGGATCGAAGGATCAATACTTGTTCGAAGGATCAACAGTGTTCGAAAGATCACTGTTGAATTTCGAACAATGATTTCGAACAATGATTTCGAAAGATTCTCCAATCGAAGGATCCTTATCTTTCGAAAAAGAACTGTAGACCGAAAGATGTATGCTTCGAAAAGATTCCTTGGATCGAAGGATAAGTCACAGACTTCGAAGGATGTTCGAAGGATGATTATCTATCGAACTTCCTTTGATCGAAAGATGATCTTTCGACTTCGAAGGATATCCTTCGATCTGCACTGACACAGTTGACGAAAGAGTGACAGGTTGGTGAAAAAGGTGATGGGTTGGTGAAATCTTTCGGCAGAAGGCAGAAGGTATGGTCAGACCATGCCTTTTACCAAAACCAAGATTTGAACAATAAAATATACTAAAAAAAATGAAGGTTCTTTGCCAGAAACCGGTCACCGGAGTAAGCCGGAATTTGGCCGGAGATGACCAAAAATCTTAAAAACAAGTTTTTAAGTTACCCAACCCGTCCTTTAACACACCCGGTTAGTTTAGAACACGTTTTTACGACTGGAAAAGCGAGAAAAACACTAAAAACGGGTGCTAAACCATGTGAGTTTTTGTGTCCAAACACTCCAAAGTCTTGTATAAACTCGGTTTTTAACAAGGAAAAGAGCCACGGCTCTGATACCACTTGTAGGTCCCTCGGAGGATGAGGTCAAACCTTATCCTTGTTATGTATAACACACTAGCAAGTGCGGAATCCAAGCTAGCATGCAAACCGAGATCGAGAGAAGGAGATGAACAAGAACACGTAAATAAACGACACACAAGACTCAACGATTAACACCTCTGTATTAATACTATGAACGTCGGTTACAGCACAAGGTTTACAAATGTATTCTGTAAACTCTCTCTCTCGTGTGTGTTCTCTCTTGTCCCTATCTCTCTGTCTCAAGTGAAGTGAACACATTACATGGGTATATATACCCGTCACAGCTCGTCTGGTCGAAGGATCAGATAGACTGATCGAAAGATCATCTATCGATTTGAAACCTATCGAAAGATCCACATATACACCTCGAAGGCTTATCTTTCGAGCTCATCGAAGGATCTAAACAATCCTTCGATGACACATCCTTCGACACAGACATATTACAACCATTGTCTAACTGTTTGGCCAACTCAAACCAGGAGGATGGTTGACTTGGTCAAACTTACATCGAACACACATAAAAACAAACCTAAGACGTAACTCAGACTAACACAAGACATCGTTTTGTATCATGACAAAATACAGACAAAGTACAGACACAAGTGCACCAACAAACTCCCCCTTGGCTGTAGCTTTGTCTCGATCTTCGTGTCTTCAAGTCTCTGACGTCCTTTCAACCGAGTCGAAACCAAGTCGAACTGAGCTGAGTCGAACCGAGCCGAGTCGCGTCCACACAAAGTGTATCAACAGGTATCAAAACAGAGGTTTTGAATGTGTTTTGGTTTTGATTCTTGTGGGTTTAGGGTTTAGGGTATCAAAACAGAGGTTTTGAATGTGTTTTTGTTTTTATTCTTGTGTGTTCATCAAAACAGAGGGTTATCTTCATACGGGTTAGATAACTCATATACGGTTTTGAATGTGTTTTGGTTTTGTTTGATTCTTGTGGGTTTGATTCTTGTGGGTTTTTGTCTTGGGTATCAAAACAGAGGTTTTGAATGTGTTTTGGTTTTGATTCTTGTGGGTTTTTGTTTCGAGGAATGTGTTTGAGAACTGTTATTTGGTTTTGATTCAATGATTTGAATGTGTTCCTCATTTTGATTTTTGGTTTTGATGATAACAGTTATTTGGTTTTGGTTTGATTCGATGATAACAGTTATTTGGTTTTGGTTTGATTCGATGATAACAGTTATTTGGTTTTGGTTTGATTCGATGATAACAGTTATTTGGTTTTGGTTTGATTCGATGATAACAGTTATTTGGTTTTGGTTTGATTCGATGTACAGAATGGCTGCGGATGTAAAGATACGCAAAACACCAACTCGAAGGCGAGAACACTTGACAACCTCCTAGAAGATGCGGTGCACATAAGGAAGTGATTGATATGAATGAATACAACCCCAGTGGAGCTCTTCGATTTTCCTTGAAATTCCAGAGCTCGCTAATTACATATCTACCACTTGGGTTATATTCATTCATATGAATGAATATAACCCCAGTGGCAGATATGTAATTACCTACACTGGGGTTATATTCATTCATATCTGCTACATTCCGAAGTGCACCCGTCAGTAAAGATCCACAATTGCTTGTGGTCGTATGATGTTTTGTCTCTGTATTGTATGTTACGGTCTTTTGTTATCGAGTCTGTAAGTTCCGTCAAGTCTACGAAGTTGGTATAACGTTTTGTCTCTGTATTGTATGTATTAAAAGTTTACAGTTAATATACAATTTAGGCTTTAATAATTTGTTATATATAGTATACATTTAATTATTAGATTGCATTTATTTAAAAATAAAATAGTTAATTTGAATTATTAGATTTCTTAAGAAAAAAACAAAAAATGAATTTAGGGGCTCAGGTTGATATTTCACTCATACCATAGGGACGCAAAGTGTTATTAATATATGCCAAAAGACGGTCTTACCCCTGCCTCAAACAGTCAAACTGATGGCAGGGACTCAAAGTGTTATGAATTCATAAGGTCAGGGGCTCAAAAAACCAAAAAATGAATTTAGGGGCTCAGGTTGATGTTTGGGACATACCACAGGGACGCAAATTGCATTTTTCTCATATTTTAAACCCTTCAATATAATATTAACTAGGTTTAAAGAAGTTCGCCGCATTGTGGCGAATTTCTTTTATTATTTAGTCTGTGTTTACATGTGTTTTGAAATCACTACGAGCGTGTTGCGAACGGAACTGCTGACAAGAATAAAAAGAAAATGTAGAAAAAAACACTAAAGATAACCGAAAGAAAATCAACCAAAAAAGTTGTGACACTTCGGGTTTTCCCGAGCAATCTGTGTATATTAACTTGCGTGTGCATAATATTAAATGAAAGTCGTGATTTATCTTGATGTGCTATGTGTCGATAATGTGTAAATATGATATACATAGTTATATATATATAAGTAAACCGAGACCATGAGCCCGACTCGAGACCGCTTGGTCTCGAGTAAACAGTGAAACAATTGGGCCGGTTGGGCCATGCCGCTCGGAAACCCACTAGGGTGCACCAACTCGGTCCGGGTATAAAACCCACAAGAGTAGCCAACTTTGCCACTTTTCACCATTTGCAACATTTCCTCATTCACTCACTCCCACACACTCTCCCTCACCCTCTCAACAAAACCATAACAACATCACCTCCTCTACTCCTCTCGGGTTAGAACCGGCAGCCATCGGAGGTCTCGGATCAGCTCGTACACACCGATTTGAAAGCTTCATTCTTCACTACTTCATACCCTTTTGCCCACACTTGATCCGGTTAGTGTTCCCTTCATTATAGATGTTAATGTATGATAAAGTGTGTGCTTGATGAATAATACAAATGCCAAGATTAAATGTCTCTTTATATGATTTGTATGATTTAATGGGTTAAAAACGATTAAATGATAATGTTGTTTAAGAATGATATGCCAAGTTGATATAGTAAATGTAGACATATGTTGCCATTGAACCAATGATTGTATGTTGATGATTTGACACAATGAATATTAGTTATGTATTGATTTGAATGATGGTATACAAGATCACAATATCGAGTGCATAAATCTAATGATAAAACCGGTGATTATGTGCTAGAGTTAGGACCGAAGATGATGTCTAAATTGTGTTTCGACTTAGGATTGTGAATATGCAAACAAAGGATGAACTACATGAATGTGTGATGAATGTGTGATGAATGTGCTTGATGAACTATTTGAAGATCATTGAATATTTGAAAATGTTGTGTTTGATCCATGTTGGAATAAAATTAGACAATAAAACATGTTTATGCATTTTGGTTGGATAGTACATATTATCATGAAAACAAAATTCTATTGGATAGTACTATTAGACAAGTTCTAGAAGGTTTTCGGTCATCAGGTGTGCGAGTCGAGACCTCCTGTCTCGACTCGAGACCAGCAAACTACAACTCGAGATCGCGGTGATTGCGACTCGAGACCACATGGTGACAACTCGAGACAGACTTCAGGGACTCAAGGTCTCGACTCGAGACCCCGAGATCTCGACTCGAGATGGGACTCGAGACATCTGAGATTGCGACTCATACCAGCACTACTCGAGACCAGAAGTCTATGACTCGAGACCTCCTGGTTGCGACTCGAGACCACCTGTTCTCGAGTCGAGACCACCTGGTCTCGACTGGGCTGTTAGTTTTCGTTATTGGGCCCAAGTGTATCATCTGCACATGCTTGTTACTGTTTAGTGGGCTACGTGTTAACTGTTAACTGTTGCTGATCAAAGAATTTAGACGGGCCCAATGACTTAGTGGATAATTATATGTTGTGCATGCTATGTGTTAGATACGTGTAGAATATACGTGACTTCTTTGTACCCAAACCTGACCTATACTAGTAACCATGCTAGGACGTGGTGACCAACGTGTTTGACCAAGTAAACTAAACTGCCGAGCAACCCAAGGTGAGTTCACAACCATTAAAGCATGCGTTCCCGGTGGTTTTGGGAAACAGAAACTTAATCAACGCTATCCCCGCGTAAGGGATACAAACTTACTTTTCTTCCCTTGTTACTAGGAACAAACTTACTTACCTCCCTTGTTACTGGGAACTCTTGGTTAATTATTGTTTATACGGAATGCAACAAGCAACACTAAACGAAACTCTATCACTTAAGTCCCTACCATTTAATACCGATTAGTCGTCGGGGCCTGGCGAACGGGTTATTAGTTAATAGCGCTATTTAGGTGTAACCAGCCTCACACCGACCCTTGTTACTGGGAACGGGAGTGAACTAATGAACTCTGGCAAACCGTCAATGATGATAGAACATTGACAACGGGGCACTACGGAAACGTACGGTTAAGTAAGTATTCGGTATTGGAAAAACAGTTTAGTCGCTTACTTATGGGGTAGCTCCCCATCGCATGTATAAACGGATAAATTAACTGGTGAAACAAGTTTTTGGTAATTAAAACTGGACAACTCGTGGACTCGCCAACATTTTTGTTGATACCCTACTGCATGCTTTGCAGGTACCCAGTGACTCAGGAGCTTGCAGCTTGGGAATGTGTAGTGGTCGTCTAGCCCTTGGATTGGGTTCTAAATAATCTTGAACTATGAACTTTGTTTGAAACTGTTTGGTTTATGCTTCCGCTGTTTACTTAAACTGTCATTTGAACTTAGGCTTTTGAAAACTTCGAACTATAATGTTTACTAACTATTGTGGTTGGTGAACATCTTTACTATTGACCCATGCTCAGTATAATTGGTGGTTGGATCCTGGTCAGTCACGCCTCCAAGCGGTGGTACTCCGCAAGTGGATTTTGGGGGTGTGACAAAAGTTGTATGGTAACGATGTTGTTCGTATCAAACCCGTGGTCAGAGATGGGCAAATTGTCCTGGGTATCGGTACCAAATTTGCCGAACCGAAGATTTCGGTACCGACTTTTGCGTTCCCGGTACCGGTTCACTACCGGTTCACTACCGTTTTTACCTTCATATACCAGTACCGTAACCGGTATTTTCGGTATCAGTACTGATTCTGTATCGGTTGACACCGAGCTCATCCCTACCCCTGAAACTAACAAAAGAAAAAATTAAAAGTTGAAGAAAATCAACAACAAAAAAAGTTGTACGATACCGTTGTCCGTACGGTAACCGTGATCAGTGATGAGCAAATGGTATCGGGTATCAGTACTGAATTTCCTGAACCAAAAGATTTCTAATATCAGTTCGGCACCAACTTTTGACGTTTTCTGTATTAGTGTCGTTTTTTACCTTCATGTAATGATACCGAACAGGACCGTACCGGTATTTTCGATACCAGTACTGGTTCAATACCGGTTGACACCATGTTTATCCCAACCCCTGATATTAAAAAAAGGATTAAAGTAAAAAGTAAAGAAAATAACTATTAATATAATATTAAAATAATAAAAGTATTAAAAAAAAACTATATGTTATTATAATATTAAAATCATTATTCATTTCAATTCGTTTATTAACATATAGTAATAATAATAGGTAGGTTAAAATCTCGTGTATCACACGGGTTGAATATATAATAAATTGTGAAAAAGAAAAAAACTCTTTATAATTATGCAAGTTATACTAATAACTGATAACTACACAACCCATACTATTAGTTACGCAAGTAATGTTATAATTACATACATACATTATTACACAACTTATAATAATTATTACGCAACTTATATGATAATAACACAACCTATAATAATTATTACGCAACTTATATGATAATAACACAATTTATAGTCATTCGTCGTTTAATAAAATGTGTTTGTATGGTTTTCTAAAAACCACCCGTGTTTGCACACGGGTTTTGTATCTAGTACTATATAATAAAGTATATTAAGTGGGAAACGTTTCATTCATTGAAGTTATCTATTTTTTGGTTTTCCCACCTTCACCTTCAACTTAATTTTGGATAATTACATTTTTAATATTCTACTTAATTATGAATAATTATTTTAATTAAAGTTAATTATTGTATCGTTATCTAAATAAAACATCAATATCCATTTATATTTATTTGTATTTATATCTATATATTTAAATTTAATCTTCTAAATTTTAATAAAGGATTTAAATTAATGTCACATGAAATTCTCTCTTTTAACCTAAAAAAATTTATTTATATTTTTTTAAGTTTATTAATAATTAGTTAATACATGGATATCACTTATCTTTTTCAATAATAATAAAATTAATCAATAAATGATTCCTGATAATTAATTAATTAAACAGGTTGAAAAGTTTAATTAGTTTACAAATCATTACACGGGTTTGTGTGGTACCCGAAAGTTAATTTACATATTTATATATTTACGCACAACGTCCCGCTTGCGGTGTGCATATATAATGTATATATGTGTGGGCCTTCGGGGGTAGTGAAATTGCACTAATTTTAACGTTATTGTACTAATATCATGAAAATAACGTTAAAAGCGACGGATGGTTAATCATGCGTCATGTGGTAGCGTTGATAGCCGAAAGACAAAAGAGTATCATGCACTAATCGACCTTTGTCTCGATTGTTGAGTGTTATGTGCCTTATGTCCAAGGCTTGATGCAAAACTACTATCGAGCCAGGGATCTAACTGGAAACAGCCTCTCTATTCCTACGGGTAGAGGTAAGGTTGTCTACATCTTACCCTCCTCAGACCCTACATTAGCTTTGCTATTGGTGGGATTTACTGAGTATGATGATGATATATTTACGCACAAATATTAACTTATCAATGTAACACAATGAGCAATGGATACATTTAATTGGAATATGTAATTATATGTGATACAGTTCAATGGGTTCGTTTTATATTACAACTAAAAAAATTACTTTTGATAATTAATTAAAGAAATTTATCTTTTTTTAATAATTAACTAAGTAATGATTTCAAATAATGTGAACCCGTGTAATACACGGGTTTATAATACACGTGTAATAATTAATCAAAAAAGTTTATAATTTATGTTTTTCTTTTCTTGATGTTTAATCTTTGTAATATAGGGGCTTCCAAAGATTGTTACGTATCACTCACTCATATATCAGTAACAAAATACTAATCTACTTATTTACTTATCAATCATATAATAAATATAAGCAACAAATTAAGGATATTATATTTCTTAAAACTATCTGTTTACGTTAATATTTATTTATTTAACCCGTGTAATACACGGGGTTATAGCATAGTATACACTAATAAAAGATTACACTAAATGTCATGCGACATTTTCTTTTTTATTGTAGGTCTTTTGTTATTATTATTAATCTAATTATAATAAAGCATTCCAAAGAATGCTATGTGCCAATATCTCCTCCACTTTGAATAATATATATATGAGTTAACTTCCATTTTGCTCCCTGTGATTTGGTTATTTTAACGGTTTTGGCCCAATGGTTTAATAATAGTCATTTTCCTCCGTGATTTTTCTAACTTATCGTCATTTTGCTCCCCGCCTCTAACTCCATCAAAATAGCCATTAACTAGAAGGGTATTTTGGTAATTTTATAGATAAAAGCAAGGGCATGTAAGTTTTTTCGCCTAAATAAACTTGTAACTTGTTTATTTACATGTATATAAATAATTCTTTTCAGATCCCCCATCTTTCCAACCACTCTTTCTATCGGCCACCACCATCCACCACCACCTGCAACTACCATCTGCCGACCACGACTACCGCGACTTTTAACTAAACGTTTTAATTGAGTTAGAGTCAGGGAGTAAACTACCGAAATACCCCTACTTTTAATTGAACGTTTTAACTGAGTTAGAGCCAGGGAGCAAAACGAAAGTTAACTCTCTCTCTCTCTCTCTCTCTCTCTCTATATATATATATATATATATATATATATATATATATATATATATATATATATATATATATATAATGAATGATTGGATTTAGTATACATGAATTTAATTCTTAATAATTAATATTAGTTATCTACTTACATATACTTTAAAAAAATATCTTTACTTTAATAAATAAAAACAGGGATGATAACGAAACATTTATACACCCATCACTATTTGACGTAACCAAAAATTTAAAACCACATCATGTTTGTAATTTGTTATTATCGTTTTCTCAATTGGTGAACTAATTCCATTTCATCTTCTACTTTGATAACATTTTTTAAAATAAGAAAATATTAATTTGAAATAAAATATACTAATTATTTTGTACTCAAAAACAAATTATTTCTTTGTAAACGCATCATTTAAAATGAGTAATGTTATATGTTCTTTAATTTTATATGTATAGTTCATATTAGAGTTATATGTATTCATATCAAAACTAATATTTATTATGTGTGATACAAGAAATAATATGATATATAAAAAATAATTCAAATTTAGAATTGTCTTGTCCTTCAAACGTAATCAACCTCAACAATAACATATTTATTAAAAAAAATCATTCAAGTTTATATAAATGGAAAACACATTTTTTTTCCAAAGAACCTAATCAACTCCATGATCATCTAAAGGTCTTTCATTTTCTATCCTCAAACTCATATAATACATGGGTCTATAACCTAGTAATGGAATATACAAGTAAGATTTTAGTAACGAAATTTATGGGGCATCTTGTTTTGTTTCAGTTGATACATGCAGGGCCGGCCAACCCGTGCCATCGCCCGAGGCACAAATTTTCAAAGGGTCCGAAAGATTTTTATAAACTTTTAAATATATACTAAATTATATATTAATATATGCATTCATTTATTATTGAAAAAATATTGGTGGTGGAGCGGAAAAACCATCTCAAGACAATGTGAATGTCTCAAGTTCAAGTCTTGGCTCTACGACCAAATTTTTATTTTTTTAATTCATTTCCTCATAACCACAATTTTGGGCTCAATTTTTCTTGTCGTTCGAGGCCTAAATTTTCTTGAGAGTTCTCGAGTACGGCTCTGGATACATGTTCACAATGGTGTTGGGGGTTGAAGTTGACGAAGGGGCAGTTGGTGAAGGAAATAAGTATAGGATAGGTGATCATTTATGAGCCATTTGTCAATTATGTCCTTGAATGCTTTTAAGAAGGTGTCGGTTGTCAGATTAATGAGCTATTCATTAAGAGCATTCATAACGAACTGTTGAGCAACGTCCCACATGGCGCCTACGTGGAGAGAGGGATGGCGCCATTCGTGAGGACTATCAAGAAGAGGGGTTGTTGAAATTCATCTGTGTTTTTTTAAACAACCAACATAATCAAATCCGAGCATTCTCGGAGCTCCAACTGGACCAAATGAAGTACTGTGAGAGTAACCCGAGTCTACCATCAATTATGGGAAAAACCCGTAACCCACCTATCCGTAGGCACGACGGTGATATTACCGGTAAACCCGTTTGGCTCAAGGATCAAACTATACTTTCCCTGGGTCTTCTATCATTGCCCACCCGTGTCTCACTCTGCACCAAGTGGGAGTTGAACCTGCATCTCCCAAAAGAAATGCAAGTCTACCACCACTTAATCTAGAGGTCATTGACAATTCATTTGCGTTAATAGAAAAAGGGAGAAATCCGATTTGTTTTGTAAATTATGTTCATGAACATTCGATAACTTATTGGTTAAGATTTGTTCAAACTATTCTTAGGTATGTTTATTTATGTCTAAATATCATACATGCATACTAATTTTTTTTATATTGTTATAGTCAAGGGAACAAAGATGATCACACCTTTAAGAAAATCAGTTAATAATAATAATAATAATAATAATAATAATAAATATTATACATGTTGTAAACTAAATATTTTTAACCGGTGAAAAAACTGATCTGCACTATCTCTCATTTTTTGATGGTCACCAACAGTGGTGGAACTAGGCAACTAGCCCATTAAATCAGGGGTATCGTAATTTTTTTTAACCGTGCAATCATACAATATTAAAAAAATAGACAATAAATAAATAAAGTAAACAAATAACTAATAGATTCGGCCTCTTCTTTTTTTTATAGATTGGAATCGTTCCATCACATCGTCGTCTTTTACTTTATGAAAAAATCCTTTTCGACCGCAAATTGTTAAAAAATTACGAGCTCATTCGATTACGTAAATCCGTCTTGATAATCATCAATTTTCAAAAAACATCTTTCAATAGTTGCGGTTGCAGCCGGTAAAACCAAAGCTAGTTTCACTACCCAATAAACCAAAGGACAATAGCTATGTATTCCCATTTCAACCATAAGATGCACAAGATCACTTATTCTATTATATGAGTTTTATTAGTTATTGCAATTTGGGCTTAATTATCATAAAATTAATTATTTAGGTTTTGTTACTAAACATGGTTTGGGCTTAATGAATAATATCAAGTTTCATAATTTTCTCTTAGGGGTATCCTCGTATATGTTTTTGGGTAGGCTATGTATAAAATAAAATAAAAAATTATACTGCGAATACGAATACGGGGTTGAGCCGTAGCCCGTGCTACGGCTCATTCTTAATTAGTTCTGCCCCTGGTCACCAACATGGCATTGTTGTAGTACTCAAAACACAAAACAAAAGCTGGAACTTTTCATTTTTAACATATGTATTTGACAACACTTTTCTTTACATGATATATTGTTATCAAAATAAATGATCTTCTTCACATCAAGATATTCACATCCATATTTCACTAACAATTTTTTAAAGGTCACCAACATGGGATTATTGTAGTACTCAAAACACAAATTAAAGATGAAATGTGATGAGAGCCTTTTTTTCTTTTCTAACTTGTATTTGACAACAATTTTCTTTATCTATGATCTAAAATAATATCCCATAATGGATTGGGCCAATAATGGGCCATGTGAATGAAAACAACAACAAATAAGTAACTATTTTTAACTTAATTAAATATGAAGAAAAAGTATTAAACAAAAAAGTAATTATTAGCTAAACACAGCAAAACTAAAATTAAAAACAAGAAACAAAAAACTCAAATAAATAACTAATCAAAGTTTCATATAATATAAATGGAAAACAAAAGAACTCTCAAAAAATAGTAGACTAAGTCACACTTGTCTTTTGAGTTTTGATGCTTATCACACTTGTTCGATTTGTTTGTTTGAGTGTATATACATGTTGTATATTGTTCTTTAGCTGGCCCATTCAATGAATTATTCATTTACTTGCCTGAATTGTACGAATAGTTCTGACCATTTAAAGTCATGTGGGCATTCTTCTTAGTTGTCAAAATTAATGTTGGTGGAATATTTTTCCTCATAAGTTGATTAATTACTTTTGAGAGAGACCGATGGATGGTGACCGCGCCAATTAAGATATGGGGCCAATATTATTTGCTTGCAGAGTTGTTGATTGTTCTTATTAGCTTGGCTAGTTTTGGTTTCTAATCATGATCAAATATATTGGTTTCATTATGATTATATGATACGACAACCCGTTAAAACTGGTAATATGGTTATTTTGTTGAGAAACAATCGGTTACAAAGGTTGTGTATAATGTCATTTTACTGAGATTTGATGTAACAGGTGGCTCAAGTAAACATAAAATGGTCAAGTAGTTCTTTGTGTCTAGAAAAATTCTTTTGATTGCATACAATGTGATAAATGATTGCATTGTCATCATACTAACATAGCACAAAACAAAGATATGTTATGATCCTTTATACAGTCAGAAAATAATTTATATTATGATACATAATTACATATAAAATCATCAAAAGATCTCATCATTATTGTAAATATTCCTCAACATGATATTTTCAATTATTTTCCCACCAAAACCACACCCCTACATTTGATTACTATTCGAATTTAATATTTCAAATTAGTGGTTCCTTTGTAGTTGAAAGACACTACTTTTGGATAACTTAAGATGATTAACTAATTAATGTTTTCGATTTCTTATTAATCAAAAGTTTTTTTTTTTTTGAAATGGTATTAATCAAAAGTTTAACCTTTACAAAACGCCACAAATGTTTGTATAATGAATGTGTAACACCCTTATTATTATTTAACGGTTTTCGTATAGTTTATGAAGATAAACGGGTAATTATGATTTCAAATACATTGAAATTACGGGTTCATTAAACCTTTTACAGAATTAAAACTATACAACATAACGTGTGTGAGTTCGTCATTTAATCATAACAACGATACATAGTGCGGAAGCTTTTTTCTTAATCGTGTTCGGTTCTTCATTATGCTTGATCGTCCTCCGGTGCTAAAATCATACCTGAAACTCATAAAACATGAGTTGGATTAGTCATATGTAACTTAGAACGTATTTAAACGAGTCCGGGAAGCGAAACTGATTAAAATAATTTTTTTTCGCCAAAACAGGGTTCCGTCGCGTGTCGCGGCGGATTCATGTTGTTCCTTCGCGTGTCGCGGGGGAAACCAGTTTCCAGCAGGTCTAGAGCTGGGTCCTGCATTTTCAGCTATGCCTGTTTTTACGGAAACGGCCATAACTTCTTCGTTATTGATCCGTTTTACCCGATTCTTTTTCCTACGCGACCGTAATTTAATTCTCCATCTAATGGAGTTGAAATCCAACATCCTACATAATAAAATTTCAGACTTTTAACTCTTCGGCTTATTACCCTTTTTACCAACTTTTGACCCGTTCGTGATTTCATCATCAAACGTGTTTATTTGACCCTTATATCACATACACTTCTTCAAACTAATGTTATCTACCATATTAGATTCTAATCACCGGTTTATTACACAAATTAAACTCGTTTTCGCTTGTATGCTTATTTTGACCCGTTAAGGGTATTTAAGCACTTTCGAGCCTAATATCGCTTTCGATTGTTTCTAGCATTTCATCACCACATTTCTTATCCTATAATCTCCCACCACAACTGTGTTTATGGCGGGTTTGATGTGGTGATCTATATAAACCAAATTTTACCTCTCGAATCATTATTTTACGGCAAAAACTCAAATAGTACCGTTTGACTAATATAATACCTCTTTCAACTTCTATACTTAATCTAAGTATTTACTTAATCATAAAACTTGTTTCCAAACAACCTTTAAAGGTTGTTTGTTCGAATTAGCTAACAAGGGCGTTTTGGTCCTTTTTAGTCTTTCAATTACGACAAGGCCCTTTGAGAGCATGTTTGACCCATAAAACTTTTTTTTTTGAGTTATGATCTTGTTCGAAAGGTCTTTATGCCCTTCGAAACACCACGACACTCTTTTAAAACATTCGGTTTACCCATTTAAGTACCCCATTGTCTATCCAAGACTTCATTTTAATGTTCATTGAACCTTATGTTCTAAATGAATAATTACTCTATTACACATACCTGGCTCGGGTCAATGTATTGACCTGTTTTAATGCCTTGCTATAATATTCGCTAAATAATAGCGATGCAAATATCATTTCTACATTTATTCCTGAAATCATATAACTCGACAATAATCATTAGTCGCTATCATCAAAGGGCGGTATCTTCACTCTTTGACCCGTTTGGTCTAAATGACCAATTATATTAGCGAGATGACATGTATTTTCATCTCGACTATATGACTCGATCCGATTTACATCGTGCGGTCGTTTTACTTAAAATTCATTTCTTAATACTTTTCGGCCTATTAAGGCTTACTTCATAAGTGTCTTTTAAAACCAATAGTTATGGTCGACGTGTGACCAATTTACCGTTGTACCATTATGGTTCGTTTTGGGTTAACCCTATAAGGTAACCATTTAAAAGTTCATTTTCCATTTGTCATAAAATGATCAAATTACCGATTTAACCCCTTTTAAACCATCAACATGGTTTCTTGTCATGCTCGACTATCTTGTTCCGTACGTCTACACGCCGAAACATCATACCTCAACTATGTATTTATCTTATTCGTAACTAATACGATAAGAGAATATTCTAAACATAAGACTAGTGTAAGCCGTACTTACCTCACATCCGAATTATGCTTTTCCTCCATTCTTGTTTCATTTGACCCGCTTCCCTTCCAAGCCTTCACCTAGCTCGTTAGGCGTCAACTATTATCAACATTTACATGGTGGTTAGATTAGTCATTAACAATCAGACTATTCCACCTTACTTATTTTCTTTGTCGAAACTACTATTCGACTTCATCACTAGTTAGTTTGACTTTCTAAAGTCAACTACCTTTAATCATATAATATACACGATTAAGGCAAATCAACATTATGATTAGAACCCGTTTTATCCCATGTCTCATGTAATTAGTCAAGCTTGCCAATTACGTGTTTCACTTGAATTCCAACACTTTACTTCTCATTTAGACATTTTAACAAACACCTAATGAGCATAATTTTACACATTTGCTAACTAGTTCATAACTAGTCATTTTTACCAAGATTAACATCAAAATTTAACCACCATCACTTATGATCAAATACTCATACTAGCAATTTGTTTAAGTAGTTCTTGATTACTTAACATGCATGATGATTCTAAGCATAGTTATATCATCAATTTCATCATAACATTAAAACCCACTTATCTAAGTGTGTTAATTCATCAAATCCTTCAAATCATAGCATGTTATGTATGATTTTCACTTAGGGTTTCGTTCCTAAGCAAGTATACATCACTAATCTAGCCATAGCTTCTCTAATCCATGCCTAATTCACGATTATGATGATTATCCAATTTTTACAACTTCAAGAATGTTAGAAATTCGACATACCTTACGATCCCCTTGACTTGGTGACCGTTTCTATGTGTTCAAATCCGAATTTGACCCTTGTTTAATCCTCCAATTTGAGGGTTTTGTTGAATTTTAGGGTTGAGCTCCATGGGAGCTTGCTCCTGCTCGATCTCAAACACACACTGTGTGTGTGTTTGTGTGTTTTGTTTCCTTTTAAATAACCTTTCTAGTTATCCCACTTTAACCCCTCGTGTTTGGTTCGTTATTAAGTAGGCTACAACCTACAAATTTTAATAACAATACTCCTACTTATTAAGTAGGTTAAACATTCCTAGTTAACTTAGTGGGTTCGGGGAATTTATAACTAAGCTTATTTTAAGTCCCGTTAGGTTGGGCCTTCTATAAACTTTATTTCCTCAAAAGCCTTTATACTACTTTTATTTAATATTAGGTTTATTTATTTAAGTCCTAATATTTACCGGGTTAATTTTTTTACCACTAACGGTATCTTACCCGTCTTTACTATTAACGTGGTTTGATTACAAAACCCGTTTTTGGGATGTTACAGAATGAGTGCCCTAAGCATGGTGTTGAACATTCCACTTATTTTAGCAATCATGCATGATCGTTAAAAGTTGTCTTTCTTTTTTATTTTTTCAAACTCGAATTATCATTTTCATTACATTTAAAAAAAATACGACGGAATTCAAACAAAGTTATTGAAATATTCGATTACTCACCGTCTCATTGCATCCACCATCCCCAGTCGCCACCCCCGACCATCGACCCGAACCACTACAGACCCAGCAGCCCCGACCCCACCGCCAATAATAGTTTTTTTATCCAAATTAATCCACACTTGCACAATAATAGTTGTCTATGTGCTTTCAATATTCTTAGGAAACTTCGTAGTTCGTACCATCTTCATAAACATGACCCGAGAAGATGAAGATGCATTTGTACTTGTCATTCATTAATTATGCTTAAACCTGCTATTAAATTAAATAAACAAAAAAAAATCACGTAGAGATTCTTAAACATATATTAGACAAGAGAAAAAAACATACGGATTAAGTCTTTTTTTTTTTTTAATTTGAGAGAGAGAGAAAAAACTTGATATACGAGTAAAAGTTACATATGCTATTGACTTTGAAAATGTGAATTTCACGTCTAAAAAAGCAATTTAAATCTAACATGATTAATTGATTACATATTTACATATAAATACAACACAAGCGTAAAACTGAAATTTTTTTTTTTTTTTTTTCAGTAAATAAATAAACGGCCGATTTTAGTTGTGGTTTATGCTAAAGAAAGAAAGAAACAAATTTCATTTAATAACAAGAGACTTCAATACCCTATATATTCTTTAGCTATCAAGATAATTAGGATGTTTTTATACTTTACAAAAGAAACAAAGACCTAACTTGTGTTTCGTTTCTTTGGGTACGAACAAACTTAATATGGACAGGTATTTTCATTTTCATATTCAATTATTGATATATATGCATTGAGATAGGACATAGATCGATGATGATATATCAGCTTTTATTTGACACATATATATTTATTGGGAATTTGGATCTGATCAAGTATCAGAATTATTTACAAGCGTCAAATATTTGTAACAAGACTAAATGACATATATTTCTGGTTTCTTACTTTCTTGATTTATTTATTATTATTATTTTTTAAATATTTGATTATAAGTCATTTTATCTGTTTTCTAAATTTGAAGTTTAAGTATTCAAA
Organism: Helianthus tuberosus; assembly: GCA_030545235.1. Taxonomy (NCBI): domain Eukaryota; kingdom Viridiplantae; phylum Streptophyta; class Magnoliopsida; order Asterales; family Asteraceae; genus Helianthus; species Helianthus tuberosus. Next base: position 148,226,218 of record CM060417.1, on the reverse strand, counting down.
AAAAAAATATTATACCATTTACTCATTTTGTTTTGAATGGTAACTTTCTTAAGATATTTACATCCTCAAGACGGGGACCCTAACCAAGTCTGTCTCAGACTTACGTTGTCTTAACCGGGTCTGCACTGGGAGTGGTCAGACTTGACTACGGCGTTCGCCCGGAAACCGTACCGCCTCCACACGAGACACCTCGCTGGAGTAACGGTTAGTGATCTTTTAAAGTCTGTTAAAGAAGAGAAGATTCATGCGAATCCATAATAAAGGGTCACAAAAATATATATATATATATATATATATATATATATATATATATATATATATATATATATATATATATATATATATAAATGAAAAAAATCATGACAATTCATACCAAAGGGTCACACATTCTTTTTTGAGTGAACTGGTCGAACTCCCAAAAAGTGTTATGACTCGTCAACTTCTGTAGAATAATAATCCAAAGTATTTAGTTACTAAAAAATCGGACCCATTGTTATTATTATTCTTTTTCAGTTTCCCCATTTTATGGATAATAATATAGATAGAAAAAATCATGTCGTTATATTTAATAATTTTATTGAAATAATAAAAAATTATATTTTTAAAAACCCATGGGTTAAATAAATGTAATTTTGTAGATCCGCCTCCTAGCTCAGTTGGTGGGTCGGCCGGGGGTTTGCTTAGGCCACCCCGGTTCGACTCCCGGCACTTACGGTTAGTGGGGCGGATTGTCCCAATGATAGATCGTCTCCTACCGAGGCATGGAACGGTCTTGAGGGCAACCCGGTTTTACCCAGCTGTTACCCCAGCGAGTCTCTCGTGTGGGGGCAGTATGGTTTCCGGGCGGAAGTCAGCTCACGCGGCAGTCCGGGGCCCAATCGAACATCGCGTCCGCAGATGCGGGGCTGACGGGGGAATGTCCAGTACATAGAAAGTCACCTTCAAAAAAAAATGTAATTTTGTATACTATATAATAAAAAAATTTATATCTTTAAAAACTTTGTGTATTGTACGGGTTGAATAAATCTTATTTTATTGTGTATTATACGGGTTGAGTGAATCTTTATTCTTATTTTATATATCAAATATTAAAAAAAGTTATATCTTTAATAAATATCTTCAAAAAACTATGTGTATTGTACGAGTTGAATAAATAGTATTTTATTGTGTATTGTACGGGTTGCATAAATCTTTATTTTTATTTTATATATCAAATAATTAAAAAAGTTATATCTTTAATAAATATCTTTAAAAAAACCACTCTTAGTTGCTAAAAAATTAGGTTAGATATTAATCTAATATATTAATATATTAATTAATTTAATAATCATTAATCAATAAAATGTGAGAGTATAACGTGACATTAATAAGAATCGTTTATTATGGTTACATTATACTTTTATTTTTAACTTGTTATTTGTGTGTATAGAAATAAATATTTAATCATTGTTTAATTCATAATCATTACAAAACATATTAAAATAGATGATCACTGTTATAACATTTTTATTGACATAAAAGCCGGTTAAGATATTATGTCATTTCTACGATAAAATATGCTAAATAATAAATGCTCATTTAATTTTTTTATGAAACAATTAAGGATTATTGTTAAACAAAACAACAATAGTAAAAATAATAAATCTTTATCCTTATCTTCTATCAAGAGACGAAAATAATAAAAAATATAATATTCTTATCCTTTATCTTCTATGAAGAGTGTTTTTATTAGGGTATTATTAGCTTGGGCCTCATAAAGTAACACATTAGCATGCATGATGTTTCCTTGTAAAACCAAACAACCAATTAGATAAAGGGTAACTCATCAATAGGCATCGATGTACGTCTTTACATTTCTAACTTGAATTGGATTTGCACCCAACAATTCTTCTTTGAATAGGGCATATGGGATGTGCATGGTATTGTCTCGTACTCAGATCTCATCTGGATAGTGTCGATTACTCTTGAACCCTTGGATTCATGGGTTACCCCTTGGGTATATATCGAGATCCCCTTTTATATTCATAGGTGATAAAATTTACCAGTTGGATTTCAGTCACTAGACATCCGATTTCACATTAGTCTCAAAAACCAAATTGAAAGATCAAATTCTTTAGTACAATCTAAAAAGTTAGATCAAGCCACCTCGTATTTGGTTTGAATTGTGACTATAATACAACTTGTTAGAATCTCCATCGCTAGCCCGAATACGATAATTAAAACCCAACTTGTAAGTCCACATGAGTTTCATTCTAACATCAATAATTGATTAAATGAAGGATAGAGATCTAGGGGTTAGTTCATCAATCGCATATTTGCATAATAATTAATTTTTATTTTGGTTATTTTTTTTGGTATACAGTGCACCTAAGAGTTTCAATGTATGCTAATCAATTATCCCTTTCCCTCCATATATCGTCATTAACCATCATTTTTTAGTTTAAATAGTTGGCAATATCTTTGTCTTCTAACAAGTACTTGCTTTTCCTTATCATTTTTTTATTTTATTTATGGACTTTGATCTTATCACATAAGAGAATAACTACAATATGAGATGTCTTAGATACCTTTGGTTCTTTTCGCAACCTATAAACGCCGGTGGCTTAGCTTAGAGAGCATGTTCCATGTCCACTACAATGGGGGCATGGTGGCGTGTATAGGTGAAAAGGAGATGGTGGCAGATGAAGCGCGAAGGGACCTGATGATGATGTGTCAACGAGCATTATAAACCTACAAAACAACAAACAAAAATGAATTACATTGAATAACTTGTTTTATATCTATTGCAAATAAAACCACTCATCTTTATTCATTTGAACTTTCCCAAACATTTATTTAATTTTAATTTGACATTTTTAAACTAAACACATCAAGAAATTTATAATGCCAATCATGTGCATCGTATCTTGCTAGGAAACTTCATAAGCATGAATGCATGATCTGATTAGATCTTAGATGTACTTTTGTACTTGTACTAACCTATTTGATTCTTTATCCTAAATCATAAAATTAATTAAAACCCAAATCCTTAATTGTGACATTGTTATATAGGGGGGAAGAATGTATGTGTACAATCACATTAAAAAAAAAATAAAAAAAATCCATTAAACTAAAAAGGGACAGGATACCTACTTAGAAGAAGATGTCCCTTAACTCCAATCTAGTTTGGTTGGGTGGTTTTAGCATGAAATTTAGAATGTTTTAAAGACGAGGCAAAGACAATCAAGACCTAATTTATGTTGTCCCCACAAAGACAGAATATGTTCAAAACACATATTTCTATTAATGAATGATGTGGACCCTTGTCTTTTAATCAATTACACTTTCAACCCTTTGAATCCATAATGAGACCCATTTCACTTCAAGTATTCAAGTTTGATATGAATTGAATTTTAATAGGCTGTTGTTACACGTCTTCCTCATGGAGGCCAAGTTTGCACTATTACATCCAACCACTTGTTCTATTGTCGAATTCGGCTTTATGATTTGTAAAGAGTTTTGGAAGCACAATAAATGTATGATGTTGTATTTTGCTTAAAACATGTGTGTGGTTTAATACATTAAAAGGGATATTTCGAATAGATAGGTAAAAACTGTGCTCCAAGAAAGTAAATACTATTTAGAAATTAGAAATAAAGGACCTTGGTCCAAGTGTGTATTGTAAAGTTCTTGGGCCATCATTTTTTTATTATTAAACTAAAAATAATTTAAGAAAAAGATGGATAAAGTGGTATGTAGATTGAGTAATTAAACTTTAGGGAGTGAAGTGCAATTCGTATATAATATTAACAGTTTGCACATTCCATGGTTGTAACAAGTGAAGGCCATCAAAACATATTGACCCACTATGGGTACAACACACATTAGAAAATTATATTATTAATTTTTTTATTAGACTGGAAATTGAAAATTCTTTTGGATGAATGCCTTTTTTTGTGACCATATATAATCAGGTCAAGCCTCTTTCAGAAAAAGTATCTGGTGCTCTTGCATGAATTTTAAACATTTGATATCTTTTTCAATAAAAATAAGTTGCATGATTTTTCTTTTTTTGCAATGGCGGATAATATATATATAGAGTGGTTGAAATGAATGTAGTAAATACATTGTAACCCTAACCCGTGTATGATATTCATAAATCTTCTGATCAAAATATACAATGAAAAAACTATGATTGGTGTATATTTTCTCTTAATTCATGGCAAATTAGCTATTTGGTTATAATTTCGTATAAACTCATTAATTATATTAAGGCCCTGTTTGGTAGCCTCTTAATCCATTCAGAGCCTGCCTCTTAATGAAATCATTTGTGGCCCTTATGTCTGAATGAATAAGAGGTAACCTTATGTCTGACTGGATAAGAGGTAACATCTGAATGGTAAACCATCACATGTCACATTCTTCTACATTATCTTTGTTAAACTCTTAAATGATTTCATTAAGAGGTAGCCTCTTAATGTCATTCAGATGCTACCAAACAGCCCCTAAGTTAAGAGAGTTTATGGGAAGATGTCTTTCCTATATTCTAGATTTGAATGATTCATATTCTACAAAATCCAGGTATTGATGAATAATAAAAGTTTATCAAAATAACTAAGGTTATATACAAAGACTATGATAGCAAAAGGTTAATTACAATGTATTTTAATGTCTTTTTTTATGTTTTGAACATATCATTAATAAATAAAAGTGTTTGAGTGGGTGATGTTGGGACAATTAGTAAAATATTTGAGGTCCCGACATCTCACATGGGATTAGTATGACGATACATCAGAGGTTTTTAGATAATTTGATTTTACTATGAGCTATAGTCAAAGTTTTCATACCATTTGCTAAGATTCTTGTTCGTCATTTAGGGTTCATTAATTAGTCATTTAGTCTTGGTTTTCCTTAGGAACCCTAACAATTTTGACTCCATTTTTTTGAACGTTCGTTTTATTAGAAACTCTAGCAAGAAGCTAGAAACAAAAGATTACAAGGTACAAACAAAGCTTACTAAAATTAAAAATATACGATTGACCCTACTTCAAAGATGAAAGTTTGGATCTATTTTTCACCCATAAGAAGCCTAGTGTTTTGCTCTCCCCGACCATGTTAGATGGAATCGCCTTCTTGTTTGAGAATACTAGTATACCACATCTTCGAGCCTTCCAAACAAGCCAGCATGTGAGTAGTATGATTGTTTGCACCAAAGACTTGTTAATCTCATATCCGAATACTTGGTTATGTATGTGGAAGAGAACATTTGTTTGGACGGCTAAGATTGGATGTATTGTGCACCAGTTGCCAAACCGCACTTGCTACATAGCATCCTGTAAGAAGATGTCAAGCGACTCGTCAGCCAACCCACAAAGTTTGCATAATGAAGACGAGATTGATAGCCTGCAACGTTCCAGTGCCACGAGAGTTGGGAAGCGATCCATGCTTGCTCGCCAACCAAAAATGTTTACCTTTTTAGGTAGTCAAGAAAACCATTCGAAGATCCCGACAATTTTGACTCCATAGTATCCAGTCCCATTAAAAATTTAGTTTAATAGCAAGAAAAACGCTAACATAGGGTGAAAGGGGGATTTTTATAATTATCTTAAAACCGTTGATAATTACTAGTGTTAACTCAACCTTTTTGGAGAGCCAATAAAAGGTTCATAAGCAAACTTAAAAGATTATAGAAAAATTCGAGAAAACTACATGCAAACAAGGTCTTTTTTTTTCTTTTTCTTTTTACTTTTCTATATGTTATTTCTCTTTGCAAAAAATAACCATATGTAGGTCGCGAGATACAAACATATATGTCTCGTATAAGATACATATATTTAGCTTTGTGACCTACACAAGCATTTTGAATAATACAATCCAGTTAAGGCTGTGTTTTATGGAATAATAAACCATTGCCACATTACCATCACGTTATTGCCACGTAGGAATTTGAGCAATAACTAAACACTCAATAACTAGGTGTAGTGGAATAACTAAACACCCAATAACTAAAACACTTTTTTTAAAGAGTAAACTACCAAAATGGTCCCTGAGATTTGGTCACTTTTTTCACTTTAGTTCAAAACTTAAACCTTTTGAATTTGGGTCCCCGTGGTTTCAATTTTGTTGTCATTTTCATTAAAATCAAAATTTGATTAGATTTTTCATTTAACATCCAACTTTTTTTGTCTTATTCCTCCCTTTTAATGAAGGACAAAATTGTCAGATTTTTTTAATTTGTTATAATAAAACGTTAAAAGACCATTTTGCCTAACATTAAAAGGGAGAAAAAAGATAAAGAAAATTGGATGTTAACTGAAAAATCTGTCCAGATTTTGATTTTGGATGAAAATGTCAACAAAATTAAAACCATATGGACCTAGATTCAAAAGGTTTGAATTTTTTACTAAAGTGGCAAAAGTGTAAGGTCCGCGTTCATGTCTAATAAAAATGGCGACCAAAGACACTTTAATTTTTTAATTTTCAGAAGCGCCTAATCTTTTCACAATTCAAGGTAACGATACCAAATCATTAATGCACAAATGTAACAAAATTTGGGCATGACCCGTCCATAAGACGAGTGTGTCCCTGTTTTAACCATCATCAACACGATAAAGTCTACAACACGTTCGACTAGACACGACTAAGAACCATGACATCAAGTGTTAAAAAGCGTAGCTACAGACAAGGTTATGCAAAAACAAACATTTTGACCCAAAACACTAACACAGGTAATTTAATACACCGATTCGTTTCTAACACGGTTCTACATCATTCCATTACATTACTAACCGTTAAACGGTTCATTACTTGCTTGCCTCATAATAAAGGTTGAATATACCTTTCATAACATACCCGCTAATAACGGATACTTGTATCGTTAACATATCTTTCATTCGTTTCGTTCATGACGAACAGTCATATTCCTTACATTCTTACACTTAGACTCCAATCCGAGAAGACGGATTAAATAATCTTTCATTTGTTACATACGTAACCTTCCATACCCGGTTCGACTAGAAGGAACCGGATATGATACTTTATCTTTCATAATTTATTCATTCCTCATAATCCATTTATGACTGATCTTACTATTTCTTTCAAACGACCATAGATTTCAACTCTCACAACTTTAACATAACAAAACAATGCAATCGAGATTATTGTTTACATATGACAACATCATAAAAATAGAAATATGGTGTACACTAACGTACCTCGAACTTGTGAGCTTTCCGACTTCCTAGCGTTGGAACCTTCTTCTTTTACACCTATAACAACACGTTCATTCACTTATTTAGTTCAACTAAATTTCATTCATTCATTATTCTTCCAAATCACGCATATTATTTTTTTAAGCATTCCATCAAACACTTGGCGGGTTTCGCATTTTCGGGACATTTACCCAACTAACTAAAACATGTATTTAAGCTAGTTCTTTTAATTATTCAACAATAATCAAGCAACCCTCATTCTATATCAATTCATTTAGTGTTTATACATCATAACAGAATTATTCATCAATGATTCACATGCATGACACTACATAATCATCCTAATTCACATCTCAATTTCATAAAGTGGGTTTTTACTAGAATCTTTCAAATAACCTAGAATCAAACATGATTCTTGTTCTAGAAGGTAATTCTAACTCAGATTTCTCACATTCAAACACTAGAATTCAAGATTGGGTTGAACCCCTCATTCAACAAATCATGATTTCAGAAAATTAAACTTACCACTTTAGAAATTGAGGTTAGCTACTCGCATTTAGGGGTTCATGCATTAGATTTCTCCTTTGATTCAAGTTCAATTCTTGATTTCTTGAAGTTAGGGTTTCACCCCTTTCCCTGCTCTCTTGTTCGATCGACCAGAACCCAGATATGGGTGTTTTCTTTTAAATTTTTATTTAATAGTTAAAACCTTTTAATTTATTACTTACACATTGAACCCTCCCACTTAGAAAGAGTGTTTAATTTTGGCTTTTCCATAAACTAACTACCATTTGTCATATTTCATTAACTATGTTAAATTCTTTGTTTATTTTCGCTTATTATTATACTAAACATTTTTGGGATGTTACAAAAAGTGACCAAATCTCAGGTACCATTTTGATAGTTTACTCTTTAAAAAAAAAACAAGTGATTGGTTGGAGAATGTAGTTACCCTACATGCTTAACCCCCTTCCCCATTGTTGTGCTAGCGCCCAAAAGGACTTGTGGTCATTGGCGCCTCTCAATAACTAGAGAGGGGGGGGGGGGGGGGGGGGTTAACGCCTCCCATGTTGATACGCATGGGGCGTTAACCCACAACGGAGATGCTAAACTTTCTGAACGGCGTGTGTGTTTAGTTATAATTGATACTTTCATTACCGCAACTTGCACTCAAAGGTTAGAACGACTCGAGGTTAGACTAGCGTGTTGTATTTAATCAACGAACTGTAGTTAGGTGAACATATAGTTGGAGTGGACGTTGGAAAGGCTTGATGCCTAGTATTGGGAAAAGTTATTAAATAAAATGATAATTTCACCGTAATCGTTGATGACCATAAATCGAATCAAATTAAGAGATAATCTTTGTGTTGTAATTAACTAACTTTTCATATTTGTATTTCCTTTACAATTTAATTAACACTGGTAGTAGTAGTAATTTGTGTTGTAATTAACTTTTAATATTTGAATTTCCTTTACAATTTAATTAACACCGGTAGTACTAGTAGTAGTAATTTTATTGTAATCAAAATCACATTCAACACCCAACAAATACCACCCTATTTAAAGATCATTACAAGACATAATAAGGGGCTGTTTGTTTACCTTTTAATGAGACTCTTAATGACTCAGACCTCTTACTAGTTCAGCACTTAATAGTTGTTTGTTTCGTGAGCAGATATCTGAATGGTTAAGACATTTGCCTCTAAATAGTTAAGTATTATACAGAGTCAGAATTGTTAAGACCTCTAATCTGAATTGGTCAGACATTTGTCTCTGAATGGTTAAGCATTATACTGATTCTTAATGGTTCAGACATCTTACTGGTTCAGCACTTAATGGTTCAGACCTCTTACTAGTTCAGCACTTAACCATTCAGAAGGTGCAAAACAGCCTTTAAATTTCACACAATTGTTAATTTGAAGCTCTAAAACAATAAATCAATTGGTAAATAAACACGTAAATTAGCCATATACACATTTATTTGATGACCCCATTCAGGTGTATATCATGTTATTCGTTTCCCATTCACAAATGAAAAAATAATGAAAGAAACGCCAAAACTTAGCTACAAAATTCAATAATTAATTTCACCCGGCCTACAAACAATCGTAACTTACATTTAAAAAAATACATACGTAATATATAAAATACACCATGTCTCGGTTCATGTAACAAATACCATATATTTAATCACTAAACAAATTGTGTCCAAAAGAGTAAATATTGACACCGTCGACAATGCCGACCAAATACGTCCAAAACATGTATAATGCCACGTGGGATTTCACCACCATCTCCGGTCGTTGCCGGCAGGCGCACCATTTTCTAGTTTATGTTAACTCTAATAAGTCTTCGTCCATTATTAAAAAAATACAAATAAAAAGTATCGAATCTTTAACTTATTGTATAAACTAATAAGAGTTTGTATTAGTAATAAACACTTATATATTAAGGGGTAAGATCAAATAAAAAGTTTATTTTGCCTAAGTAGGATGAGAAAGAATCTTAACCATTCATTTTTTAAATCAATGGTTAAGATGAAAGTGTAGGAGAAAGGAGGAGTGCAAGGGTATCTTGGGAAAATCCTATTTATTGACTTTCTCTCTCCACATGCATATTCCACCCCCGTTTTTTAAAAGTTCATAACTTTTTTATACGACATTATTTTTTCATAAAAATTTCACCGTAAAATCGAGCATCTTTTTATCTTTAATTTGAGTACCACATTGCTATATAAAATATGAAGACTAAAAAAACCCACTAAAATGTGTTGTATTTCTATGTTGTATAACATTTTTTTGTGCTGGATTTTTGTGTTGAAATTTTTTACCTTAATTTTTTTTTTCTCAATTTTTTGTGCTGGATTTTTTTGTACTACATTTTTTGTTGAATTTTTTTGTGCTATATTTTTTTGTACTAGATTTTTTCGAGCTAGATTTTTTTGTGCTAGATTTTTTTGTGCTACATTTTTTGTGCTATATTTTTTTGTACTAGATTTTTTTGTGCTAAATTTTTTTTTACTAGATTTTTTTGTTGTATTTTTAAAAAACAAAAGGGGTGCCACATGTCATTTTTACTCCTATTTATAAGGACCAAAATGCCCTTCATTCCTACTTATTAGGAGTGCCACATGTCATCATCACAGTTCTTCTTAGGCTACTTAGGCAAAATCCACTTTTTAGTGGATCATTCCCCTATATATTAAAGTATAGGCTTAGGATCACACGATAAGATAAACTTTTATTTATTATAATTCTAACTTTTGATGATGTGTAATATATATTAAAGTATAGGCTTAGGATCACACGATAAGATAAACTTTTATTTATTATAATTCTAACTTTTGATGATGTGTAATTTCATAATTTAATTCTCTCATTTGTTAAAAGTTAAAAAAATGTTAATACTCAGTAAATCCCACCGATAGCAAAGTTCAGATACGGTCTAAGGAGGGTAAGATGTAGACAATGTTACCTCTATTTCAGATACGGTCTAAGAAGGGTAAGATGCTAATAAGAAAATCAATATATTTCAAGACATTTGAAACCAAAATTAATATACCAATTAAAGTTTCTAACCGTTTTAAAACAAAGTGTAAGAATACATAAATGTTTTAAAACTTGTAATTTTTTTTTAAATAATTATTTTCTAATACACTCATTAGAAAATATATGTGTTTCAAGACATTTGAAACCACTATTATTTTACCAAATTACATCTAACATTCTCGTTAGAGAATTTCCATGGTTTAAACACATTTTATGGGCTTACAAAAATTACCAATTTCTAATTCGCTCATTAGAAAAATTAGTATTCCAACCATTCGAAATACATATTAATTTTTGTATAAAGTTCGTGTTATCTAAACATGAACAAAACCCATTATCTTCTTGAATCGAATTGTACGATTTTATAACACGGTATTCGGATTAAAGATTGTACTCCAATCATCAAATTTAATCCGACTCATTGTACTAAATAAATATTTCCCAAAATATTTATAAGATTTTAGCAAAATCTCAATTAAAATTTTAACTTTCGTGAACCTAAATTCTCGTAGAGAAGGAATTTAAGATTGTAGCAACAATCTTCACGAAAGTCTGTTTTAAGATTGTATGATCTAGGTTCACTTTTTATTAAAATATATTACAAAATAAATAATAAATAATAACGAGACTCTCGTTATTTGTGGGAAATTCGATTAGTACAATACCGGTTACAAAAACTAAATAAACGAATATAAAATACAACTAAATGGTACCAATCTTGATTCAAAGCCAATGTCTTTGAAAACTTCAACCGCATCTACGAGATTGAAACTCCGCTGCAAGACAAGCAAAATTGTTGACGGTTTTGGTTGAGGCACGTGTTCAACACGCTTCCCTTAAAACAGATTTCGCGCCTCCTCTCAGACGGTCTGTCTCCCAGGGTACAACAACCGGAACAGTATGTGTACTGCCGGAGATGGCACTCACGCCCGAGATTACACCGGGTATAATGGTGTTCTAATTTAGTGGAAAATTTAAGTTGTTTAACACAATTTAGAGAAAGCTCTTCTCAAAATTTCCATGGAACAAAGATGAATTTGTTGTCTATTTTTCTTCTCTTTATCAAATGAATAAACAATATTCATTTTATAATAAGATGTATAGACTCATTCAACCCTCTTAATGATTGTCATAAACAAGATCATTAATCAAGTAATTAACAAGATAATTAATCTTGTTATTAACAAGATAATTAATCTTGTAATAAAAAAGGGTTTAAACACTAACTTAATGGATATTAAGTGGTAGAAAAAGAAACCGCCATTCAACTTATGGCACTAGTGGAAACCGTCTAACAATAACTCTCTAGTAAGTAGACTGGTTTGACCGGTCGAGTGCGCATGCAGGCGCGCCTTAGTTGAGCCTGTACTGCGCTTCCGCGGAGACACACCTTCTTGCGCCATGCGCCAATTGGGAGTCGTTGCGCATACCAGGACGCCACCTAGTTATGCGCCATCCATACTCACGCACCACACGGATGCCACTAAGCATCTTTCGTCATAGCCAATGACGTGCGCCATGCGCCTAAGGAGCTCGCGCCGTATCGACATGTGCCATGTCATGGCATCCGCCTACGCCACCCAAAGGTGCGCCATACGCGGACCCGCCATGTATTTGACCACGCGCTCATGGGCAAAAATACAAAGGCGGTGTGCGAAGTTCAAAGTGCACCACATTAGGCCTATAGCCCATGTCACGCGCGCATATGTGCACGAGTAAGGGTGCTGCGCACCCTTTAGTGTCCCCACTAGTGTTTGCCTTTAAGGAAACAATATACAAGGAGTGCTCCTCCTTATAAACCACTTTAAGTTTTGTCATCCCACCTATGTGGGACAAGTTGACAAAACTAATCCATTTTATTCATCTTTGTTTGTTCCAAACATACAACTTCAAGCTTCGATATCTCATTCATCTTAGCTCTATTTGGACATAGTTTGAACACAAACCATAAATAATTATTTATACAACACATATATAAATATTATTGATGTCCAAAATATTTAGTGAAAAACTCATTTTCACTAAAATTTCCAACAATCCCCCACATGAATGGAGATCGATTAAAACACACAAAATTCCCCGATGAAAACTCGACAGTCGAGTATTGCAGGATAGGTAGGTTTTGCCTTTGAACCTTCCTTTGTGAAGCATAATTAGTCTACTAGGGTTTTGTAGATGTGATGTCCTTGAACAACCCCCCATTTGTGTAAACGACAATATACATTCACACAATACTTTCCCTAGCCGGGCCATCCCCTCACTATCGTGTCCTATAATGGTCATGGAGCACTTTCCTGGTTCTGCGGGAGCTCTAGGAATTATGCCCTAATTCCATTCGAAGCGACCACACTTCTCTCCAACATAGGTGATTTCCCTTTAAATCATTAAAAGCATTATGGTTTACTATGATTTACACAAATCATAAAACCACATATTATGCTTAACCTCACAACAATGTCACTGAATATTATAGGAATGGACTAGGACGTATTTAAACACCCTTTTATAGTTTTAGGGGGATATATGAAACATATAAACTAGCTCATATATAAACATATATATTAGCTACGCCCCCACAGTGACTACCCTTCGGTTCATGATTAAGTTGGCCTATTGAACCTAGATCTTGGGATCTCCAGTCAACTAGGTTAGGTTTCCCTCATGTCCCTTTTCCATGGCTTTAGTCCCATTCCACAACCTGATCTCTTATCAACCCACTGGTTGTTGGATCCAAAATTATCTTTGACTTCGCTAAGTCACCAACGATAATTTAAATTGCGATCAGTTGTTCTAACGTGTTCTTGACTTGCTAGTCACTTTTGCCTTTTAGTCAATTCATAAGACTTATAACTCGTGATCTCAACCTGGATCCAATTATGTACCTTGTCTTTAGAATGACATGAAACTCGATTCATGGCTAGACACGTTTTCACCATGCCTTTGGTGTGTCATGACTGACATCTTATTAGATTGAATCTAACCAATTGGCATTTGAGTCCAATCTACTCGATTGACTCCATATAACCATTGTGTACTCCACTTGGTTATGCGTTTGCAATATATGCAAGTCACCCCCACATTTAAGTGTAATTGGATAACATCCAAATGGGGCGATGAAAGGTTCTCCCTTTCATTTCGAGTTTGAGAAAACTTCTCAACTACCATTTCCACATTCAAATGCAAGTCACCCCCGCATTTAAGTGTAATTGGATAACATCCAAATGGGGTGATGAAAGGTTCTCCCTTTCATTTCGAGTTTGAGAAAACTTCTCAACTACCATTTCTTCATACCCTAAAGGGTTTGTTTCTTAAATGGTTTCCTCCCCCCACATTGCTTGCATTTTAATGAAGTTATATTTATAGTTTTGTTTAGCACAAAATTCGTTCTTGTGTCATCACATATTTTGAATGTTTAAAGTTAATTTAATCTCCGTCGAGCATATAAATTAACAAGTATTAGTCTAACATGCTTTAGACTACAATACTCTAGCATGTGAACAGAAGATGCATCATTCTGATTCCTCACAGCCTTAAGAGATAACGCACTATCTCTTCCGAACATTCGTTTCTTAGTTTAAACACAATAATGAAATTTTATTTCACCATTCCAAAACCATCGGTTTTTAGGATGGCCTCAAAACCATAGTTAACTTCATCCATTAGGATCATAACTCGTTTGCCTTTTTATCTCCAAGGCTTCACCATTTACTTCCTAAAGACTTAAACATAAGTCTTATTCCAAGTCACTTTGATGAAAGATCTTTGTATAAACTCACTTGAGTCTTGAGATATAGTCAATTAGATTGACTCTCAACAACAAAGCATTCACGAATGCCTATAGTGATATATACATTTACGTTGTTGTTTCATTAATACCATGTATTGGGATACTCTCCAAAAATTGAGGGCCAAGCCTCCACATAGTTTAAACAACATTGATGGTGGTAGAAGCATCTACAAGTCCATCACTATTGTAAATTTCCGTTAATAATTTTGCTAAATTTATTAAAATCATTTACAATGATAACATATATTTCTTTCATATGTTATATTCTTTGAAAACTTACATGTTCATTTCCATGTTGATGCTCTCAACATTAGATGACACATCTTGTTTTCGTGCATTTCATCTCAAACCATGCACCACGTTTCTCACAAACTCGTTATACGTTTGATGTTTGATGTTTGATTTGTGACTTATTACATAAGTCATAATCACAACCCGCTCGTTGTGTCCGTGAAAATTAATTTTTACACTTTGTATCAAAATGTGTATCCTTTTGACAACTTATTAGTAGTCAAAATAACGGATACACCAATGATATCTAAATATCAAATCCCAAAGTGTTATTATTTTCAACACACTTTAGAACGAAATAAACGCAATTACATCGTTCTGTCATGTTTTGAGGTACTCCCTCAATGGAACACGTATAACTTGTTTCGTCTTGAAACTCTAAACTTGAATAATCACAAGTTGTCCAAAAATATAAAGTTGTTTACAATTAACTACTCGCAAGTAGTTGAGCAACTTATTATATTTATAACAACATCGAGTTGATTTTCCCCAAATAGTCTATCCGAGACTATTATATGGTTGAAGACGTTATACTTCTCGTGGAGGTATCGAATCACTTATACTTTGCAAAGACATGTTTTATTCGTTCAAAACATTTCTCGTTTTTGCAAGTGTTTTAATATTAAACTATATATTTACGTTTTGATTACAATTCAAGACAATAAACCTTATAATAGTTTAATAAATAAAACAATTTCAAACTCGCTCGTTTGAAAATAAAACGAATAAACATCGTTTTAATAAATGGTCTATCATATTCAAACCATTTCTAACCGCTGTTAGATAATAACGATTACCAATCGTTAAAATGAGTGGTTTGTATGATAACCAATTCTAATATGCTAATTAGAATTTAAATGTTTAACAAACATTCAAAATATTCGGTTTTGTAAAGTAAACCGCTTCTAACGCGCTCGTTAGAAATAAAACGAATACATTTATTCTCATAAGCCACTTTTGGTTTATTTAAATGATCGTTTTCTAACACGCTCGTTAGAAATAACCATAAATCTTTTCTAACACGCTCGTTAGAAAATATGTATAAAACGATTACAAATCATCTTAAATAGTTTATCATAGTTAACCCAGTTCTAACCCGCTCGTTAGAAATTAACGATTGCAAATCGTTAAAATAGTTGGTTATAAAATAAAGTAATTCTAATACGCCCATTAGAAAATTAAATGATCATTTATTGTCATAAGCCGTTTTGGTTTATATAAAATAAACGTTTTCTAACCCGCTTGTTAGAAATAAATAATTGACAAAGTCGTTAAATCGTTTCTAACACGCTCGTTAGAAAATAAACAACTATCAAACTCTTTAAATTGTTTCTAACACGATCGTTAAAAGTAATCGATTACAAAATTTGTTTCGAAGTTTATAAAAAATATAAACTATTTCTAACACGCTCATTAGAAATAAACAAATAAAAATCGTTTAAACGTATGTGGAAAAAATCCGTTTCTAACTCGCTCATTAGAAATTAAATAGTTTAGACAAAACCGTTACAAGGTTTATTATCCAAAAGAATTGTCTCCAACACGCTCGTCGGTAATTATTTGAAATAATAATATTTTCTAACACGCTCGTTAGAAAATCTAAACGTATATTTTCTAGCACGCTCGTTAGAAAATCTAATCGTCTTTTAACAAGTTAGTTTTACACAATCATCGTATCTAACACGCTCATTAGATATAAAAGATGATATTAAAACTTATTATTCTATAAAATTCTAACACGCTAGTTAGAGATAAAAAGTTTTAATCTTGTTATTCTTTCAACATCAACATTTCTAACACGCTCGTTAGAAAATATTAAAACTTGTTATTTTATAAAATAATTACTTTCTAATATGCTAATAAGAAAATCAATATATTTCAAGACATTTGAAACCAAAATTAATATACCAATTAAAGTTTCTAACCGTTTTAAAACAAAGTGTAAGAATACATAAATGTTTTAAAACTTGTAATTTTTTTTTTAAAATAATTATTTTCTAATACACCCATTAGAAAATATATGTGTTTCAAGACATTTGAAACTACAATTATTTTACCAAATTACATCTAACATTCTCCTTAAAGAATTTCCATGGTTCAAACACATTTTATGGGCTTACAAAAATTACCAATTTCTAATTCGCTCATTAGAAAAATTAGTATTCCAACCATTCGAAATACATATTAATTTTTGTATAAAGTTCGTGTTATCTAAACATGAACAAAACCCATTATCTTCTTGAATCGAATTGTACGATTTTATAACACGGTATTCGGATTTTTTGTGCTGGATTTTTTTGTACTACATTTTTTGTTGAATTTTTTTGTGCTATATTTTTTTGTACTAGATTTTTTTGAGCTATATTTTTTTGTACTAGATTTTTTTGTGCTATATTTTTTTGTGCTACATTTTTTGTGCTATATTTTTTTGTACTAGATTTTTTGTGCTAAATTTTTTTGTACTAGATTTTTTTGTTGTATTTTTAAAAAACAAAAGGGGTGCCACATGTCATTTTTACTCCTATTTATAAGGACTAAAATGCCCTTCATTCCTACTTATTAGGAGTGCCACATGTCATCATCACAATTCTTCTTAGGCTACTTAGGCAAAATCCACTTTTTAGTGGATCATTCCCCTATATATTAAAGTATAGGCTTAGGATCACACGATAAGATAAACTTTTATTTATTATAATTCTAACTTTTGATGATGTGTAATATATATTAAAGTATAGGCTTAGGATCACACGATAAGATAAACTTTTATTTATTATAATTCTAACTTTTGATGATGTGTAATTTCATAATTTAATTCTCTCATTTGTTAAAAGTTAAAAAAATGTTAATACTCAGTAAATCCCACCGATAGCAAAGTTCAGATACGGTCTAAGGAGGGTAAGATGTAGACAATGTTACCTCTATTTCAGATACGGTCTAAGAAGGGTAAGATGCTAATAAGAAAATCAATATATTTCAAGACATTTGAAACCAAAATTAATATACCAATTAAAGTTTCTAACCGTTTTAAAACAAAGTGTAAGAATACATAAATGTTTTAAAACTTGTAATTTTTTTTTTAAATAATTATTTTCTAATACACTCATTAGAAAATATATGTGTTTCAAGACATTTGAAACCACTATTATTTTACCAAATTACATCTAACATTCTCGTTAGAGAATTTCCATGGTTCAAACACATTTTATGGGCTTACAAAAATTACCAATTTCTAATTCGCTCATTAGAAAAATTAGTATTCCAACCATTCGAAATACATATTAATTTTTGTATAAAGTTCGTGTTATCTAAACATGAACAAAACCCATTATCTTCTTGAATCGAATTGTACGATTTTATAACACGGTATTCGGATTAAAGATTGTACTCCAATCATCAAAATTAATCCGACTCATTGTACTAAATAAATATTTCCCAAAATATTTATAAGATTTTAGCAAAATCTCAATTAAAATTTTAACTTTCGTGAACCTAAATTCTCGTAGAGAAGGGATTTAAGATTGTAGCAACAATCTTCACGAAAGTCTGTTTTAAGATTGTAGGATCTAGGTTCACTTTTTATTAAAATATATTACAAAATAAATAATAAATAATAACGAGACTCTCGTTATTTGTGGGAAATTCGATTAGTACAATACCGGTTACAAAAACTAAATAAACGAATATAAAATACAACTAAATGGTACCAATCTTGATTCAAAGCCAATGTCTTTGAAAACTTCAACCGCATCTACGAGATTGAAACTCCACTGCAAGACAAGCAAAATTGTTGACGGTTTTGGTTGAGGCACGTGTTCAACACGCTTCCCTTAAAACAGATTCCGCGCCTCCTCTCAGACGGTCTGTCTCCCAGGGTACAACAACCGGAACAGTATGTGTACTGCCGGAGGTGGCACTCACGCCCGAGATTACACCGAGTATAATGGTGTTCTAATTTAGTGGAAAATTTAAGTTGTTTAACACAATTTAGAGAAAGCTCTTCTCTAAATTTCCATGGAACAAAGATGAATTTGTTGTCTATTTTTCTTCTCTTTATCAAATGAATAAACAATATTCATTTTATAACAAGATGTATAGACTCATTCAACCCTCTTAATGATTGTCATAAACAAGATCATTAATCAAGTAATTAACAAGATAATTAATCTTGTTATTAACAAGATAATTAATCTTGTAATAAAAAAGGGTTTAAACACTAACTTAATGGATATTAAGTGGTAGAAAAAGAAACCGCCATTCAACTTATGGCACTAGTGGAAACCGTCTAACAATAACTCTCTAGTAAGTAGACTGGTTTGACCGGTCGAGTGCGCATGCAGGCGCGCCATAGTTGAGCCTGTACTGCGCTTCCGCGGAGACACACCTTCTTGCGCCATGCGCCAATTGGGAGTCGTTGCGCATACCAGGACGCCACCTAGTTATGCGCCATCCATACTCACGCACCACACGGATGCCACTAAGCATCTTTCATCATAGCCAATGACGTGCGCCATGCGCCTAAGGAGCTCGCGCCGTATCGACATGTGCCATGTCATGGCATCCGCCTACGCCACCCAAAGGTGCGCCATACGCGGACCCGCCATGTATTTGACCACGCGCTCATGGGCAAAAATACAAAGGCGGTGTGCGAAGTTCAAAGTGCACCACATTAGGCCTATAGCCCATGTCACGCGCGCATATGTGCACGAGTAAGGGTGATGCGCACCCTTTAGTGTCCCCACTAGTGTTTGCCTTTAAGGAAACAATATACAAGGAGTGCTCCTCCTTATAAACCACTTTAAGTTTTGTCATCCCACCTATGTGGGACAAGTTGACAAAACTAATCCATTTTATTCATCTTTGTTTGTTCCAAACATACAACTTCAAGCTTCGATATCTCATTCATCTTATCTCTATTTGGACATAGTTTGAACACAAACCATAAATAATTATTTATACAACACATATATAAATATTATTGATGTCCAAAATATTTAGTGAAAAACTCATTTTCACTAAAATTTCCAACACGATGTGGTGGTGGAGGTTTGGGCAGGGATGTGGTGGTGGAGGTTTGGGCAGGGATGTGGTGGTGGAGGTGGTGGCAGGGATGTGGTGGTGGAGGTGGTGGAAGAAGAGGTCTGCCAAGAAGAGGTTCCAAGAAGACATACCTGAATGTCTGTGTGGTGAAGAGGTCTCGCAGACCTTTTTTAATGAAAGGTCTGTGAGAAAACAAACAAGCTGCGGACTCTAAACCTCTGCGCGCGTTTGCGCGGCGCAGACATAAGTGGCCAGAAGTGCTTCTGGCCAAAAAACAAACACCACCAAAGTGTATCCGAGTCTTATACTTTAATGATTGATGATATATTGTCGGTAACAATGTACTCTCCCCGAAAAATGATTGAAAAGCTTGGGTTGAAATCCTATCTGAAAACATATCCATAAGTTGCGTTAAAAACCATCGGTGATATATTAATTGGTATGAACTAAGCTTGTGCCGATGCAAGGCAGCCTTCGGTAGCAACCGAGTTCCTACCGATGGAAGTAAACCATCGGTAGTTACTGATGGATCAACGCAGGGCTGTTCCTACATTTTTGGAGACCCTAAGAGAACTATGAAGTGGGGGCCCTAATTTTGTCATAAACTCTCCTCCAATCCAGATGCCATGGGTGATTACCCTTACTTTTTTCGTCTAGTGATAGCCGATAGCCTAGAAATTAAAAGCAGGTTGCGATGGGAAGTGGGAACGATGATTGCGGCTGTATTAGGGGCTTTAGGCCGCTAAATATTGATGATTAGGTCGATGGTTGTTGTGTTGTAATAGTTGGAAATCAAGGCAAAATTGGTTTTGAAACTTGGCCTTTTTTGCTAAACAATATTTATTTTGGGCTCCTTTAATGAAAAACCAGTTTAGTTTTGAAATAAATATTCTTCTTTCCTGTGGAGGTAGGTCTCCACCAGGGGTCTGCGTTGAGCCCTTTTCTTTTTGCGGTTGTCTTGGATGAGTTGTCCAAGTTGATTCAGGAGACAGTTCCGTGGTACATGCCTTTTGCAAACGATATTGTGTTGATCGCAGAGACTAAACAGTGCCTGAACGCGATGGTAGATAAGTGGCAAGTAGCTTTAGAGGGCAAGGGCCTAAGGATTAGTCGATCTAAAACTGAGTATCTACACCGTGATTTCAGTGGTGTAGCTGATGACGATGACACCCAAATCACCATCGAGGATCAATTGGTCTCGCAGGTAACTAGATTTAAGTATCTGGGGTCGTTTGTACAAAGAGATGGGACATAGACAGTGATGTAACCCATCGCATATAGGCTGGCTGGTGTAGATGGAGGGCAGCCAGTGGGGTATTGTGCGATAGGAGGTTCCTAACTAAACTAAAGGGGAAATTTTACAGGGTAGCAGTTAGGCCCGCTATGCTATATGGAACAGACTGTTGGGCTATTAAGAAGACACAAGCGCGCAAGATGGAGGTAGCCGAGATGAGGATGCTGAGGTGGATGTTTGGACACACGAGGTTAGATCGGATAAGAAACGAGGTTTTCAGGGAAAAATTAGGAGTGGCTAGTATATCGGAGAAGATTAGGGAGGGGAGATTGAGATGGTTTGGGCATGTGAAGCGAAGGGAAACGACGTCACCAGTTAGAGTAGTGGAAACCCTTACTGTGGAGGGGAGGAGAGGAAGAGGCAGACCCAAAACTGACATGGGATGAGCAAATTAGACATGATTTACTAGAGTTGCATATTTCTGAGGACATGGTCCAACATAGGACTTCGTGGAGGCATAGGATTAGGGTTAAAGACTTTTAGATGATATTGCAGTAAGGCCTTGGGTGTATTTTAGGGTCGTAGGTTTCTCTTATTCTTTAAGGGACCTTTCCGGTGATTGCCTCTTGTGTTTATGCTCAAATGATGTTGTATGCTATTATACATGATTTACATTATATTCTCTCACTTTGATCACTTTCTTGGTATGTTTGACTTCTTATTTCTATATTCTTTGACTTGGTGTGTATGCTGTTCGTTTTCGAGCCGAGGGTCTCTCTGGAAGCAGCCTCTCTATCCCTATGGATAGAGGCAAGGTCTGTCTACATCCCACCCTCCCCAGACCCTATAAGTAGCTTTGCTATTTGTGTGATTTACTGGGTATGGTTGTTGTTGTTTATATTTATTTGGGTCTAATACATATACTATATAAAAACTTTCAAAAAACTTGGAAGCCCTTATTTTTTGATGACCCTAGGCCCGTGCCTAGGTTGCCAAGCCTATGGAGCCGGCCCTGGATCAACGACAAATGATTAATATGTTTTCGTTTTTTTTTTTTTTTTACTTTTGGTATGTTTTTTCTTCTGTAATTGTCAACGGATTAATGATGAATATTCATAATATTATTTTTTTTGTCTATTTTTTCTGAATCTCTACCTTTGGTAATCTTTTGGTAACTATCGCTCGTGCTTAACAGTCGAAGATAGCTAATATTCTAGTAGTGTAAAAAGATGTTATGATCAAAAATTCAAACTAGTTATGTATAACAAATTATACAAGTTGTTCAATGAAATTTGAAAATCCAGGTAGGAGCACTAGTATTTTTACATTCTTTAAGTTATTAAAAAATTGTCAATATCTAATAAACGGGTTAAAATGATTTAATATAAGTTAGATTATCGTATAAAATAATAATACTCAAATGTATAAAGAAACATCTTCAATAAGACAAGATGTTCAACTTGAAAAGCTTTTAATCATAACATGTAACATGATCCAACATCTATAGCAAAATTATTAACAATGAGCATCATAACATGTACAATTATTACTATTAAACTCTTTTAAAATTTAATTAACAATTAAGTATACAAATAATTATATTAATCAAACAACACCATAAACCAGGGCCGGCCCGTTAGGTTTACCAATCTAGGCATGGGCCTAGGGCCACCAAAAATCAAGGGCCTCCAATTTTTAGTAAAGTTTTATATAATGTATATGTAGCAGGCTCAAATAAAAAGCAAAACTAAACCATGTTTTTAATAAAGTTACACAGATAAAAATTGTTTAGGAAAAAAAAAGGCCCTTATTCAAGACTCAGTTTCGAAATTAAAGCATAGACATAACTGCAGTCTGTAGCAACCATCTACCGCTCCACTTCATCCGAATTCCGTGAATCGGCGCCAAAAATCCCTAAAATTGAGCCGCAGTCATCGTTCCTACCTCCTATCGCAACCTGCTCTTTCGATTTTCTAGGTTACCGGCTCTCACTAACGGTAATCACTCATGGCGCCGGGATTGGAGGAGAATTTATGGGCAAAATTAGGGCTAATTACTAAACGTAGGTTAACTTTAGCAACTAATTTTTCTATTAATCTCTATATGTTTTGCAAAAGGGCCTCCACTTCGTAGTCCGCTTAGGGTCTACAAAAACGTTGGAACGGCCCTGCCATAAACACATCAAGTTTAAAAAGTGAGTATTTTGCTAATATTAGCTAAACAAATTGTTGCAATACATTGAGAATCATTAAATACTTCATGAGACACGTTAATTATATAAAATGAAAACAAAAAAAAACATAACATTAAATGTAATCAAGGTGTCATTATTATTCTAATTTGTTTTATGACCATATATTATTAAAAATTCAAAACAGGGATATGCCTTTATCAATAAACTAATAATCTAATACATAAAATAACATAAAGGTCACACACAAGTTCGTTGGAGAGAGAGTGACCTTTAATTTTCAAATTTTCACCTTCCAAGTCATTTGAAGTCAAAGACATAAAGAATAATTTTATTCAAACAAGTTTTTTTTAACTATTTACAAAAATGCCATATGGGTATATTATATAAAGGGTGAAGGTAGAGGCTAGCAAAAGAAAACCATTATTTTCTTATCATCTTCTTCTCCTTCGAACAACAATCATCCATCTTTGTTGTTGAAGATCAGATTAAAGATGGGGAATTGTCAAGCAGTAGATGCAGCTGCTTTGGTGATACAACATCCATCAGGGAAGATTGAAAGGATGTATTGGTCTGTAACTGTTAGTCAAGTCATGAAGATGAATCCTGGACATTATGTTTCTCTCATTATTCCATTGCCCGGTGCCGAGAATGATCAAGATGGTTCCGGGAATAAAACGGTTCGGTTTACACGAGTTAAGCTGCTTCGGCCTAGCGACACTCTTGTTTTGGGCCGCGCTTATCGTCTTGTCACCTCTCATGGTCAGTTTTTTTTTTTTTTTTTGGATATTTGTTGGAGTTATGTTTGATGGTTGAGAATTATTTTGTTTTACAGAAGTTATGAAGGTGCTAAAAGCGAAACGACAAGCGAAGAAGAAGGAAAATCATAGTGAGGATGAAAAAACTTCAAGATTGGAGAATACAGGCCAGGTGAGTATTTACTATCATTTATATAAGAAAATTTGTGACTTTGGCTTAAAAGGATAAAAGATGAAGTTTTACTGATTTTTATGTGTTTTATTATGAATTATCAGGTGATGACACATGAAAGAACAATCAAGCAAAGGTCTGGATCGTTTTCAAGGTCGAAATCATGGCGTCCGGCGTTGCAAAGTATCTCTGAGGCTGCTAGTGCTAGCTGATCATAGTTTTGAAAAAATATGTTTGGATCAAAAAGATTAAAGAACCATCTGTATAGTTAAGATTTAAGAACCTTTTTAAAAAAGGATGAGCAACAACACTTAAAAGATATGTATTGATTTTGAAGAAATATGTATATTAGTGTGGAGTTCAAAGTTGCCTCCTTTTAGTGATTGATATCAAGAACATGTAAACAAGAATTGTTATGCCAATCATAAGTGTTGTTAGGGTGATCTGGAGTTTCAAATATGCCAATCATGATGGATGTTGCTAAGATGGCACTCGGAAGCTTCATTCGCTAAAGTCTAATTAACATGTTCATGACCGGTTCAACCAATAATGTCCCGGTCCTACATATTCCTTGTGCAGAAACTCACTGAATAACTGGTTAACTTCACCAAAAAAACGACAAGGTGTCGAGGGTAGTTTGGTCTTATTGCACCATGTGACGACGACTCAAAGCGTAGTTACAAAGATGCTAGTTAAGAGGGTGTACACAAAAACAGGTCCGCCGGCCATACAAGCTGCCATAAAATAATCGGTTGATAGTGACACTGCAAGAGCCAAAGACAAAGATTTTCAGCCCATTGCATCTTATTTACATTCATAAATCTTGAGGGGATTTGCCCTTCTTTAAGATGACTAAGAATGAACACAAACTATATAAAAGTTAACACTGTAGACAAATTAAGGGTAATTAAAAAGTATGCATCCCAGAGATTTGTTAGATGTTTAAAAACTGACATGACATTACAAGTCTTACGGGAGGGCTAGAAAAGTCACTGAAACGAAACCAGATGAAGGCCAAATCTGATGTTTTTAACTGTAACACAACATTGAGTGTCTCCATACTAGGGGTGTAAATAAGCTCAAACGAGCCGAGTCTTACCGAGCTTGAGCCTGAAATAGAGCTCGTTTAGTTATCGAGCCTGATGTACAAAACTCGTTGTTTAGGCTCATGAGCCTAAGCCTAAACGAGCCCAAACAAAGTTTTAGTTTTTTTTATATATAATATAAAATAATGATGATAACATTAGCAAGCTGAGCTCGAGCCGAACTTTGACTCGTTTAAGCGATATTGAAGCAAGCTCGAGCTGAGCTTTTAACTTGTTTGAGGTTGTTCTCAAATTAGCTCGAGCCGAGCTCAAGCTTTGGGTTTTACTCGCGAGCCGAGATCGAGCTCGAGCTCAAATAAGTAGGCTCGAACTAAGCCGGGCTTGAGTTTCACAAAAACATAACAAGCCAAGCGTGAAACTAGGCTCGGGCTTGGCTCAGCTCAGGTCGTTTACACCCCTACTCCATACTCAATTTTTTTGTAGGATAAAAACGGTATTTCAATTCTACCCCTCGAATCTATTTCCCAGTAGTCATTTGTACATACAATGTCTTAAATCATATGATTGATCGATGAAAACAAAACCAAACCAATGTCATAAATCATATGATTGATCGATGAAAACGAAACCAAACCAAACACGCACCCGTAACATCAACTTCTAAGTGACAAATGACTTCACAATACCTTATAACCAATATTAGACTTACCTCTCAACTCAAATTGCCTAACATAACATTTTCATTCAGACACGCACCCGTAATAAATGTATATAATTTCACCAAAAACATTTAAATGTAAATTTCAAGTTCAGAAGTTCAAAAATTTATAAGCAAAAACTAAAAAATAACATCCAAACAACTTCCAAAATTGCAGGCTCTCACTTCCTGAAATAACCAAATAAATGAATATTCATTAGAGATCATAACTTGTTTTGTATATATATAAACGCTTAAACATAACCAATGCTTACCATAACATTAAAAGTCTTAACATCATCATCAACGCCTAGTGGTCTTGCCATTAGACCGCTTGCCAGAATACAAATGCTTCGGTTTCAGATTAGGAATAACTCTATCACCCTCACCCTTTCGAGCATCCTTGTTCCTCTTGTAAACAGATTTCTTACCCATTTTAAACGCCTGAATCTTTTGAGCCGAATCCTTATACCCCTCACCAGGAATCACCACATCTGTTGGCGGTCTTGAACTCGACCTTGACCTGGGCCTAGACAACGACCTCAACCTCATCTTCTTATTCGAACCGTCATCATCCACATTCATATCATCACCGCCATGATCAGTTGACCTCTCCCTCTTACGACCCCTAGACTTGCTTCGAACCCGTTCGATTGCTTTAGACGGGTCAAGTCCCAAAGATGACAGCTGTCGACCCATTCTCTCGGAAGTGAACTTCTTGTCTTTATCGAATTTTCTCGGCACGATAGGTCGGCTTTCCGCAGTGCTCTTTTTGATTCTGTGTTCTCTGATGAGTATGCTTTTCTTTCTCCTGATTTCCGCTAGCTCCTTTTGCTGTTGTGGGGTCAAATCCTCTACATCCATGTCCACCTCATCGTCGTCCTGCTCCTGCAGAAGACCTTCTTCTTTCTCCAACTCTTCAAGCCGTTGTAAAATATCGGGGTCCACAAAATCGTATACGTTGTGCCCGTCGAGAATTTCCGGCATGTTATCTTCTTTCCATTCATCATTCGCAAGCAGATAATGTTTCTTTAAGCTAGCAGAATAAACACCCGCACCACCGTTTTCTTCTTCGAGATCCCGTTCAAGCTTTTTCTTTTCTTTTTCTGCTTCTTTAGCTTTCGCTTCGAGAACAGCTTGCGGTATGCACGCCGGTCTTTCTTTCTGGTCACGTGGTTTCGGAACAGCAACATGAAATCGATTTAAACAATCATTTATCTTCTTAGACTTCATTTTAACTTCAACTCTTTGATCTAATAACCGTTCACAGGCAGCGTTTTTAACCGCAATCACACCCTGTTCGGTCAACGTGCTCATCGTTAAAAGCACTTCAGCACCTTCTCTCGGCTCGCCACCTTGACCGATTAACGTTTTCATCGCTTCTGATTTCATTTCCTCAACCAACTTCTTGTCGTCCTCTGATATTCCTTCCAGTGACTGCAAATCGGTCTTGTTGCAGACTATAATCAACGGTTTGTTCATAAACAAAGACTTGATACTGTGAAAAAGTGCCGACTGTTGCGCAATTGTGTACCCGCAAGAACCGGATATATCAAGAAAAAACAGAACCGCAGCTCTTAGATGTGCTAACGCTGTTATACTACACATTTCGATAATATTACGATCTTCAAACGGTCTATCCAAAATCCCTGGGGTATCTATAACTTGATACCTCAGGTATTTATAATCAGTATGACCAACAAATAACGACTTTGTGGTAAAAGCGTATGGCTGGACATCAACATCGGCTCTAGTAATTTTGTTAATAAATGAACTTTTCCCAACATTCGGATACCCACATATCAATATTGTACGAGTGTTCGGATCAATTGACGGAAGTCTTGCCATGTGTTGTCTAATTTGGTCAAGATACGCCAAACTAGGACCAATTCTTTTCGTTACAGTACACATACGACCAAGAGCAGCAACCTTTAACGCTTTGCACCGATAGAGCGAGTCACCATATTTCAACAGCTTCACATAATCTTTGGCGATTTTACTAATAAGATTTCTAGCGGTATTGATTTGACCAAGGGCGAGTTTGTAATGATCTTTGTTATAAAGAACGTGAAGAAGATCACCGTAGAAAGGATGGATATCGTCAAGCCTTGGGAACTCTTCGATGATGGTAGAGAGCTTTTCATGAAAATTCGTTTGTGTAAACTTCACTTTCCGCATGTAAAACTGACGAATGCGATTGATTGCATAGCCCTTGTGAACGACAGTAGGCGTTTGCCTCTGGGTTCGACTGAGTACTATATCAACAAAATCCTTCCCCGTAGGTACTTTCGTAATTTTCTTAAAATTATACTGCACCATATCTGTAAGTCTATAATAAAATGCTGCAAAATAAAAGACAATATACCATAAATCTAAAAATACAAAAAAATTACGTAGGTAATCGGATTCGGAACACGTTTTAAATGAGTCACTGACTACAAAATAACAAGTTAAATAATTAAAAAAAACTTTGAAAATAGGCATCTAGTTACTAATGAAGTTCTTCATCATCTAATTAGAAAAACCCTAAATAAATAAATTCAATCCTACCATCTGTTACAATAACTTAACATAAATAAAAACTCAAAATTTCTGCTAAAAAACCTACATGCTACATATATCAAAGAAACAGACAGTATAGATAAGCTGCAAGCAACAAATTATTCCAGTTCATCAACAACAAGTAAAATAAATTGAATTATATGTTGAAACACAACGAATTGAAGAACAAAATTAAGTGATTACCAGAAACAAAGGATGAGATCAATTAAAGATAGAAATTCGTAACATGTTGTTAAGTATACAGTAATGCATTAGAAGCTAAAACAAAATCAAATTGAGCAATAACAAGGAAAAGAAAGAGTTACCAGATAGAAGTGAGAATGAGGTCTAAACCCTAGAGCTGCTGGTTACAATGCTTTGAGCCTTCGAAACCCTAAACAAAGTGTTTTTTCCGGACTTTTAAATCAAAGTGTTGAAATATTACTTTAGCCCGTTTGTAGATCTTAGCCCAGTTAGCATGTGATGCTCTGTTTCATTGGCCCAGTTAGCATTATATGTTTATTATTTGCTTACTAGCTTAGAAACTCGTCATAGCTATTGATTGAATATTGAATAAATCGCAACGAAAAATTATAAATTATAAAATAATATTCAAAGAATCTTATAAAAATAGGAGTATAAGAGAAGTGGGAAAATAAATGGACTCATAGATTTAAATAATCCTAACTATTGTTAATTGACCGTCACTAGTCTTAACTACAAAAATACCACTAGCAATCCTAATTATTAACATACTGCCTCCAATTGTCCCTAACAGAACTCTAACATTGTTGGTAACCGGAAAACTCTTTTTGGCATTCGTCCCAAAACTCTTCGTAACCTAAGATGAACCTTTAGGAACCCTTTTCTAGTATAGGGCCCAATTATTTAAATCTATTATTTAAATCTTTTAAAAAGCAACTTTAATGAATTTGAAATATACCATTAATAGAGGACACATGTAAGTTTTTAATAAGGTCCGGCGATCGTACTTGATTCATCTTTGTAGCGCTCAATTCATCTTCTCCGATGGTTATCTGTGTTGGTGATGAAGATATGACGGATGAGGGTTCCTTCAACTATGTGATTTGTTAGCGGTTTATCCATTTTCTGCATATTAGATTAATTTCCTTCACCTACTTAAACCTCGTCGTGAAGCATGTGTAACAATACTAGTTGTACATATCTTCAAAAAGCAACTAGTGTTTTGCCCGTCGCGCGTTGTTGCGGCGCGTGACGGATGGAAACGCATAGTAAGACAATACATGATTCATAAAACGCAGTGTGTAAAAGACAATTACAAAAAAAATGCAAAAGACAACGCGTAAAAGACAATTACAAAAAAGTGTAAAACACAAAGGTAGACACCAAGTGTAAAACACAATGCTTAAGGCATTTCGTAAAACACAATGCAATGACATTTGCAAAAGTAGAAGTAGTAGTCTAGGGGTTACAATTGTAATTTTTTAAAGTTTGGCGGATGTAAAAATGAAGTAATAGTGCAAGGGGTAAAAACGCAAAGTCTAAAAAGGCAAATTGTAAAAGCAGATGGATGGTGGCGAAAATGTGTAAAAGACGAGGGAGTGGTGGTGAAAATGTAAAAGTAGAGGAGTGGTGGCGTAAATGTATAAAAATTGAGGGGGTTATGGTGAAAAGGCAAAGTAGAGGGGTGGTGCTGGCAAAGTTTGAAAGATGAGGGTGTGGTTATGGAATTTCAAAATAAAGGGGGTTGTGGTGTCTAAGTTTGATAGTTAGGGTGTCTGTGGCGTAAAAGTCACCGACTTTGTCTTTTAAGATGTTATAGAATATGGTTGCTCTCTTTTTTTTTCATGGTAGACATACAGAGTCTGCCACGTGGTACTCTCCATATTTTTTTTATTTTTTATTTTTTTAAAGTTTTTTGTATTTTTGTTACACCTTTAACTTTACTTTGCTATATGTTTAGTCCCTCATTTTTTATATTTTTTGTAGTAATTCGCCTTTAGTGTTTTTCCTTGCTGACATGACGAACCAAATTGACTTACGCCACAACGCTCATCTCACTATTCATTATACTTACTAAGAAGCCGACACATAGCGACCTCCTTTTGTTTTCTTTTTTGTCTTTTTTCGTTTACACCCTTAACTTTGCTAATATATGTGTTTAGTCTTCTTTCTGCTTTAACTTTCATAATATACATGTTAGTCTCTTTTTTAATAAAGTATTTTTTTAGAGTAAATTACTTTGAGTCCCTGTGTTTTAATGATTTTAATCAATTGAGACCAAAATTAAAAAGTTTAACGCTCTGAGTCCCTAACCGCTCATTTTATAACGTTTTGAGTCCCTGTGTTTTAGTGGTTTTAACCAGTTGAGTCCAAAATCAAAAGTACAAGTGTTAAAAATTGGACTCAAAACGTTATAAAATGAGCGGTTAAGGACTCGGGGTGTTAAACTTTCTGATTTTGGATCCAAGTGGTTAAAACCATTAAAACACAGAGACTAAAAAAGTAATTTACTCTATTTTTTATTAGTTAACTTGGTTATATACATGTCTAATCCCTCTACTTTTATTCCTTTTAAGTATTTCGCCTTTAGTGTTTTTTTCTTGCTAAACGTGACGAGTTAACCCAACTCCCGTGCAAACCTTATGAACACTCGTTTATTATTATCTACGATTAATGTTTCATAAAGTGCACACTCTTAGTGTTTAGATGGTTTGCTTCTTTTTGGGTGATGTATATTGTTTCTTTTTCTTTGTTTTTGTTTTATTTTTTGGGGTATTGGATTTTAATAATCCCAAGTTTCACTAATTGGCCGGTAATAATCTCAACTTCAAAAATTGCCTACAACAGTCCCAACTTGTAAGATTTTGGCCACCAATGATCCTTGTATAACTGGGTTAGGTTATAACCCAGTTAGTTTTTTGAAGTTTTGAGCGGCGAAGAAGGTCACTAGAGGTTGGAGATGACAAGTGGTGGTCTCCTTTGGTGGTTTCAGGGGCAAAGAAGGTCGTCGGAATAAGTTGCAGGTCACCGGAGTTACGTAGATGGTGGAAATTTTAAACTTTTGAGAAGCGGAGAAGATTACAGGAGGTCGGAGATGATTGGTGGTGGTCTCGTTTGGTGGTTTTAGGGGTAAAATGGGTCGCCGGAATAAGTTGCAGGTCACCAGCCCAACAAGGTTATAACCCAGTTAGTCAAGGATCATTGGTGGCCAAAATCTTACAAGTTGGGACTGTTGTAGGCAATTTTTTAAGTTGGGATTATTACCGGCCAATTAGTGAAAATTGGGATTATTAAAATCCAATACCCCTTGTTTTATCTCCTATTCAGTTGTTCTCTAAGCATACAAAATTGGCAGACTTATGCAATGACATATTACCAACTTTATACAATCACAAAATTGCAAAGCACAAAAAGACACCAACTTACCATAATATATACCAACTTGTATCAACAGTCAACGCATCATGCCGAATTACAATGCAGGAAAAATAGAATAAACTTTAATTAATTTAATCCAACTCGCAAACGCGCCTGCTGCTGGTCTACAACTACAGAAACTAACTTAAAAGAGTGTGCAAAACTATCACACTTGCTCCATTGACATAAAGTATACCCCAAAAGTTCAAAAATTGTAGAAAATCAATCGTTTAAATCTTGAAAATAAGCTCGTAAAGTTTTTGATTGTTTGTTTGAAACTTGGCTTGAAGGATGAATGGATGGTAGAAATGTACTATGAGTCAACTTCCTGAATCTGACCAACTGCAACATCATGGTATGTCATCATAAGCATTGGTCAACATTAGAAACTAGAGGTGGCAATTTTAAAGATATAGAGGATTATTGTAATAACATTGTTTTGTGATATATGAGAGAGAAGAAGTTGCACCCGCAAGATCAACGGCTAAGTTTGCTTGAGTATCTGCATCAGAGTTTAAGTCCTAAAAAAGGGAAAACAAGTTTACACAGGTTAAGAAAATAAATCCTGCATTAGTCACATGATAAAACCGCAACAATTTTTCATGTTTTTGGGATGTTCCACAAAAGATTGTTGCATTTCCATTTCGGGTAAATTCTGTATGTCACAATTAGCTATACACTATAATAAAATAAACTGTTTTGCCAATTTTTTATTCATTTAAATACACTTGACAAATGTAACATATGTTGCAAATGTTTAAATTTCATAAGAGTACATGTTAGTTACCGTAAGTAGATAAAAGAATATGATAACCACGTGAAACAAGAATATGAAATGTGCGATGTTACCCTTAAAACATGATCGATCTGGAAACAAAGGAATTTATCCTTTAGTTTCTTTGCTTCTTCATACAACTTGCTAATGTTTTGATTTTTCACCTTCCATAGACCCTGAACCTATACCATATAATATACCCATCATCGAATTGTACAGCAAAATACAACATTATTAGTTTGAAACACAGAAGATACCTACCTGCATGCAAACAAGTTTGGAATCACCCAAAACTCGTATACTTGTAAACCCTTTGCTAAGAGCATATCTTAACCCTAGTATAACAGCTCGATATTCAGCAACATTATTCGTAGCAATACCCAATCCTTCACGCAATCTACAGATCTATAAAAAAGAAGTATAGCTATTATTGACTATCAAAAAGAACTCAAAAATATACGCTGAAAACCGATCATACCAAATTTCCATCATCAGTTCTTAAAACAGCTCCTGCCCCAGCTTGCCCAGGATTTCCTTTAGACGCACCATCAAACTCAAGAATACACGTACGCTGTAACATAATTATGCACCTTCACGTGTCACTATATAGGAAAACGGTGACTTTCATATAAAGGAAAATAAGAAATAGAAATTCAGCACTTGAACAAGAAATAAATTAGTTTTCATGCATACGTCACGTATCACTATCAGTACTCACCGTATTAGTTACGGCTTGAGACGTAAGTTGTTCCAACTTAGCAAGCTTCCTTGCAGGATCACTTGAAATAGATCTCAACCCAAAGGCTTCCTGCAAGTTATTTACAAAAAAAAAAACATCAATGATGAAACATAGAGACAAAAGTATTATATACATAATATATACCTTTAGTTATTGTAGATATTGCCTACTAACTTACCCCAGTTTGAGATCCTAAAACTTCCGGAAATTTTCTTTTGGACAAATGATCACTTGACGGTTCACCTAAGGCAAAACGTGGTGGCTGCAGAAAAAAGATGATTTACTTAGGTTTCCACTGAAATTCAACTGTATGAATATCTGATATAAACCGTATGAAATTCAACTGCCGGAAGAAAGTAACATATTTTGTATGAGATGTTTATTCAACAAGCATCGTTTATTTGCGACATTTATCTATCTTAATTAAACGGTATCAAGTGAACACTATACAAAAAAAATCACTTTTAGATTTTTTTTTATTTTACCTGGTAAGGACATGCGACAAGATTTCCGAATAGCTCCTCTGTTAAATCTGCAGCCTTGATTGAATAAAGTGCATTCTTAAGCCCACAAGAAATCATATATTCTTCGGCTTCCTTGGGCATCGTGTAGCCTTTATACACACTGACAGGTGGATCGCATACCTATCAGGACCACACAAACGCATTACGATCTGTTAAGCTTTTTGAAATATCTATATTTAACTCTTGTAAACTGTTTGGAAATATGTAATAAATAAACATATATGTAAAACACACAAACAAAGACATAAACTAACGATCTAGGGATACAATGTGTTAAAAAGACTGTACCGATGATCCAACTTGAGCTTGACACTCATTTAAGTTCTTGTACACGCCAATAAGATCCCCCTTACGGACAACAAAGAAAGCATTTTTTTCATCTCCCAACATTTTCTCCGATTTAGGATCTGACTTCTTTGTTTTGGATTTACCGGCACGGGTGGCTTTACGAGTAGAGTAACAACAAGCTCGAAACCGTGTTAAAAGAAATCCGTTTTCTGCAGTAACAAATGCAGCATGATGATCGATTCTTCTTCTAAAAGATAAACTGGTGACCCCACTAGACAAACATCTTGCAACAAGATTGCCTGTAGTCCTTGCAAATATAGCCGATGAACATGTTTTAAACAAGGAGGTCATTACGAAGTAGTTTCTCCCAAAGTCCTCTCCATACTTTCTGTAACAACAAATTCTTCTTATCACCAACTAAACACGTTCTCCTTTTATGATTGTATACAAAAAAAAAACGGAGCAAATTACTATAAATTTGAACAAGGAAATACCCAAATTAGTCAAAAGATCAATTTGAGATTTTTCCTTATTCTTGTTCTACCAACTACATTTCCAGAGTGTTTCGACAAGTAATTATATTTTCGTTTAAAAGCAAAAACTGAACTTGAAACGATTTTGGACAATAAATATTAAATACCAACATATGAAGCATAACCAAATGAAAGACTTTTAGCATAGAATCATCAACTTGGATTAGCAGAAATTGTTAGAATAAAGCCGATGAACACGCTTTAAAAAGGAGCAAATTACAATTGTTTAGAACAAGAAATACCGAGCACATTACTATAAATTCTAACAAGCAAATACCTAAATTAATCAAGATCAAGTTTAGATTTTTCCTTAATCTTGTTTTACCAACTACATTTGTCAAGCGTTTCAACAAGTAATTAGGTTTCATTTAAAAGCAAAATCCGAACTTGAAACGATTTTGAACAATCTATTAAATACCAACATTTGAAACACAACCAAGTGCAGAAAATCTAGCACAGAATCAATTTGGGTTGGCAGAAATTGTTAAAATAAAGCCGGCGAACACGCGTTAAATAAGGTGTTCATCACAAAGCATTCTCTCCCAAAGTCCTTTCATACCTTACTTAACAACAAATTCTTCTTATCACCAACTAAACACATTCCCCTTTTATAATTGTTTAGAGCAAGAAAATACAGAGCAAATTGCTAGAGATTCTAACAAGCAAATACCTAAATTGATCAAGATAATAAGATGAAGTTGAGATTTTTCCTTAATCTTGTTCTACCTACTACTACTACATTTCTAAAGTGTTTCTTTCAACAGCTAATTAGGTTTCGTTCAAAAGCAAAAACTGACAATAAAAAATAACATTTAAAGCATAACGAAATAGATGAAATTAAAGTTGGAATTAACAGAAGAAGATGTTAAAGATAAAAGGATACCAGATTATTCTTCCTTCGAGAGTGGCAACGATCAGAGATGGAAGATTTGAATTGAAGGGTTGGTTTTGTTAATTTGTAAAGTAAATTTGAGGGTTTTGTGCATTTGCGGCACAGGGAACACGAGTGAGTTGTATGACAAGTTCGGTCTCAAACAATAATCATGTTTTGAGTTTGACTCCAAAGATATAGAATAGAAGATGTACATGTAATGTTTCTAACTAGTAGATGCCCCGCCCGCGTTGCGGGGCGATGGCCGAATAATTCTCAACCAATTAAAAAAACACTACTATAATTTTGCTAGGGGAAAAAAAAACAAAAACGATGATAAGACCGTAGTAAACCAATTAAAACAAAAAACCTGTATAGTTTTAGTAAAAAAACTAAAATGATGGGAAAAACGTAATTTTTAACTGAGGGCGAAATCATAAATTTAATTCATGGATAAATCGTAAGCTAAATGGACCAACGGGGGAGTGCCAGGAAGTTGGCGGCACGACTGTAGTTTTACACTGGGGGCAAAATTGTAATGTCACCAGGAAAACAAACAAAAACGATGGGGAAAATGTAAAGTTAAGTTGAGGGCAAAATCGTAACCTGGCTGTGAGAAAAAAAAAACTAACGGAAAAAGTATAAATTTATACGGGGCAAAATCGTAAATTTGAACTAAGGGAAAAATTAGAATTTTTAGCCGGGAGCAAAAGCGTAAATTTATTTTTAAGTGGGGGCAAAAACATAACTTAGACCTGATGGCAAAATCGTATTTTTAAGGGAAAAAAACTAATGGCGAAACTGTAAATTAAAACGGGTAAAAATCGTAATTTTTTAACCGATAGCAAAATCGAAATATTTAGCTGGGAGCAAAAGCGTAAAGTTATTTTTAAGCGGGGGCGAAAACATAAATTTGAACTGATGGCAAAAGCGTAAATTTAAATAAGGATAAAATCGTAATTTTGTTGGGCCAATAGGGGAGTGCCAGGCAGCTGTCTGGCACTGTTGAGTCTGCCGCCCTTTTTGGCCAATTGAAGGGAGGCACTATTCAATTCTTACGTCAGCATCTTGTATTTGTAGTAGTTTGAATTGGTAAATTTAGAATATTAAAACAATATATTAGTGTTTGTTTGAGTTGGTACCGTTTATATTTTTACTAAATAATCAGATCAAAATTACAATAATTGGATGGATTGGTCATTTATCTTTTGTTTTACTTTACATTGCTACCCTTTATGTTTGAACCTTTTTTTTTCCAACTCCCCAACCCCACCACCACCAAACAACCTACCACATATGCCACCCCTCTACCATCAACCTAACATCCTACCCACCCCACCACACACCTACAAGAGCATAAGGGCATGTTGGAAGCTCACGAAGCCACGTCGGCTAAGGACCCCACGTCCATGAACCACTCGAAGAACGCCATTTCCCCCTCTCTAGGCCTGTAAACGAACCGAACGTTCATGAACTGTTTGTGAACTTGTTCGGCGGGAAATTCGTTTATGTTCGTTTATTTAATAAACGAACAAACACGAACAAAAAATTTTGTTCGTTTAATTAAATGAACGAACATTAACACACCTTCTGTTCGTTCATTTATGTTCGTGAGCGTTCGTTCATTTATGTCCGTGAACGTTCGTTTATGTTCGTTTAAATTTTAGTATATACATAAATAGTTATACTTATATAAATATTAGGTTTTTTAATTACTAATATAAATAAAACTATTTGGTGATTGAGTTCTCTAGTAATAAAAAATGAACTTTTAAATTTTTTCTTAGATTGTAACTGATCACTTACTTAATATTTATAAAAAAATACATAGTTTTAGTATCTATGAACCCTAACTTAGATGTGTTTTCAGGTGAACTGTAATATATTAGACTTGTTTGTTTGTGTTCACTAATGTGAAATTGTGTTTGTTTATATTTGTTCAATTATGTTCATTTGTGTTTGTTAATGTTTGTTCATTCATGTTAATTTATGTTTGTTTATGTTTATTCAAATATGTCCAGTTATCTTTTCATGTTTATATTCGTTTGTGTTCGTTAATGTTCGTGAACTGTTCATTTAGGCTTTAAACGAACGAACATAAACGAACACGAACATGCCTGGTTTCTTAATCAACGAACGCGAACAAAAAAATGTGTTCGATTATGTGTCCGTGTTCGATTAAAGTTAAATGAACGAACACGAACATGCCCATGTTCGTGTTCGTTCGGTTCGTTTACAGGCCTACCTCTCTCGAAGTCCTCCCATTTCTACCGTCTGTAGCCGTCCGTAGACATATACAAAACCCGTCTCTTTTAATTTCTCTCCTCCACATTAGCGTCATGTGGGTCACAGATCTCCCCACAAACTCCTTGTGGGTGATCTAATAGTATTTTTTTTAACTTGTTTGATGATAATGGTGATGGTGACTATGGTGATGATGGAAGTGACGATTGTGACTGCAACGCCTGATGGGTGGGTGGTGATGGCAGTGGATAGAGGTGGTGCTTGTTGCAGCAGTGGATGGTGGTAGTGTTGGGGCAAAGGAAGCCACCGATGACATTAGCGGGGTCACATGTTGGGGCGGTGATTGCCAAGACAGACCATGGTGACCGATAGATGACAATGGCGGGTGTCTTATTCTCGATCCAAGTATGAATCTGGCTGAATGGATCAATCTAGTAGACCACCATTAGGATCTAAATCATCAAATAACAATTTTTTTTATCCTTATGGTCATGTAAAAACCCACTACGTCTTCCAAAAAAATGCATGTTATTTGAGGCTTAAATAGTTAATCTACTCAGGTTTTATGAGATTGGTCGAGTTGTATTTGGATGCTGTGACAACAACATATAATCATTGAACTACAAAACTTGTTCTATTACACAAAAGACTTATTCCATGACATACACTAAGAAAATAAAAGATGTTCTACTTCTATGATAACTACAACAGACTAGCACGTTAAACGCACACCATTTGACCATTTTCTTGTTGCCACTCCGCGCCTCTTTAAGATCAATCTTACTCAGACGATGCAGCTGACGTGATCAGCCAATCAACCACGTTTAATTCATAGTGTAGGACCATGGTTCTTGCTAATTGCCGTTCCACTCTTTCCAGTCATTGTCAACGTGATCTTGAGCCCATTTAACCGCAGCGCGCGCGGCTTGTGGCCCTCCAGGTAAATCACTCTCGTTTATAGTATCAGCCATCTCCCAAAAAGGATCAACCAATAGCGTTCCCGGGCCACCATATTCCTCATTCATGAACTTTGCAAATATCTATTCACAAACCCAACTCAAATATAAGCCATGATTTCTGAAATCTGCTTTCAAATGAATCATTTTACAAGCATCATAACTTTTTGGCCTAAATGTTTGCATATATGTGGATGTATATAATACCTCAGTACAGATTTCAACCACTTCATCAACAGAATCTTCAAATACATCTTTCTTTGACAGCTTCTCAATAAGATGATCTCTGAATTTCTCAGTCTCCTAAACCACAAAACACACAGAGACATTTTAACAAACACTTGGTATGCATTCCTAAATTCTAGAAAAACAATAAATTAAAGCATAAAACATAAAACGAAAATTGGGTCTGGGTGTGCTTACAGCTTCAGCAAATTCAGGAATTGGGTCTGGGAATTTGTATTCAGCAGCTCTAACAATTAGGGTTTTAGGGTTTCTTCTAGTAGGGTTTATGGAATATGTAGGAGGGGTTTTATGGAGGCTGGATTGTTTGTTATAACAGTTATTTGGGTAACGAAGGATGGGAATTGACACCCATTTTAAGGAAGAAGAAAGTGGAATTCTTGAGGTGATTGTTAGAGAAGAAGCAGTCGCCATTTTTGTACCTGTATGTTATCCACAACCTTCTTTCTTTTTATCCCAAATAATAAAATTTCTAATGTATAATACGAGCTGGGTTTTAGACTTTTTAGGGTTTTAGAATTTAGAGTTATTGAAAAAATATATATTTTATTTTTATTATTTTATTTCTTTAGTTCGGTTATTAGAACGACAAGTTTCACTACAGAAGACACCAACGGTAGAGCCACAAAATTACAAAATAAATTTGCCCCAATCTCTTCGTGACAAAAACCATGGGATCTATTCTTATCCAAAGATAACAAAGTCATTTGACGTCTTCCACAGTTTTAGAGATAAGAGCCACCTAATTTTCTAAATACACGACAAGGCGTGAAGATAGTCGTCCCTTGAAAACATTATCTTTCCTTTGGCCCGATGTTTTATGCAACATGAGTAAATCACTAAGTCATGAACCGAGAAATATAGGGGGACTCCACACCATCTCGAAAAGAATTGCCAAACAACCATGAAACAGGACACTAGAATGATGTAAAAGATGGTTACTAAAACTATTTGTAGATCTTAACTTAACCCAATTAACTTGTGACGCTCCCTTTCTTTAGCTCCGTTAGCATTACAGATTTGTGGACCTTCTTTAGAATTGTGGGGAATTATTGTTTTTTATTTGTTTTTTTGGGACTAGAGGTCATATGTATGTAAATTCAATCGCATCTTAGTCATGTTTGAGGTTTCATCGCATCTGTTTGAGGTCTTATCGTATCTATTTATTATAACTTGATGGCACGCTAATTGTTTTTAGGATTTAAATTTATTAAGACTTGATGGCACGCTAATTGTTTTTAGGATTTAAATTAGCGTGTTGCTATATGCACACAGGGGCGGATCTACCATAGAGGTAGGGGTAACCGGGGTTACCCCTTGGTCGGAAAAAATTTGGAAAAATTAGTGTAAATTTTGGAAAAATTTGACGTTTTTTTCGATTTCGTTATGGCTTATTTATATAAGGTTACTTTTTATAAATGTAATTAATTAATGATTGACATCATAGAGGTGGCAAGGCCCTTTTTTTCCCTCTCGTTGAGGGCCCATTTTTTTAACATTCTCGGAGATGAGTCTGCCAAACGGTTTCAGTATGGAATTCAGTTTTTAGATTTATACAAAATCGGTTTCAGTACTACATGGTAGGTATACTGGTACTGATAACATCCCTCAATATGATATACAAATGCCTACACAATATGGAATTCAGTTTTTTGATTTATACAAAATCGGTTTCAGTACTACATGGTAGGTATACCGGTACTGATAACATCCCTCAATATGATATACAAATGTTTACTTGTTTCTTACAGCTCTAAAATAATTATAGTTCTTAATGAAACACGCTGACGCAGGTGTGTATATAAAACATTTATAAAGTACCCATTAATGTTTCTATTTCAAAATTGTTCTACATCTATTTACACGTCATAGATTAAATTTGTTAGGAAGTTCTAGTATACTTGCAATTTTTCGTTGTGTTATTTATAATGCTAAGTAAACTAGCACTTTAATCCCTTTTTAGTTTTTTTAATGACAACCCTAAAAACGGTCACCCGTCAACTAAAGCGTCTTGAGATCAGCTTTTGCTAAAAGCTCAAATCTAGCCGACCTTAAACGAGCTCGAGCCTTAAAATAAGTTGTT
The DNA here is from genome assembly GCA_030545235.1 of Helianthus tuberosus. Taxonomy (NCBI): domain Eukaryota; kingdom Viridiplantae; phylum Streptophyta; class Magnoliopsida; order Asterales; family Asteraceae; genus Helianthus; species Helianthus tuberosus. Next base: position 148,185,068 of record CM060417.1, on the reverse strand, counting down.
TAAAAAAAGTCGTATGCTCAAACCTAATACACCAATGCAAGGGGTGCGGAATGGTAATAACAATAATAATCTTTACCTTCATAATCGTGATCTTAAAGCAAAATGATGATAACACCAACCCTATGTTTACCGCTAAGGGTGAAAGTTCCTCAACAACACAAGCTGAAATCTCTGTACCAAAATTTCTAAACATCCCTGCGGTTGAGGGATGCCCGCCCACACCAAGTTTAAATAAATGTTCATCATGCTCAAAGATGTTTGTTTAGAAACCGATGCTTAATTCTTTTTCGTTCATCTCGTACACATGGTCTCTTGCATCAATTAGGGCACTCTGCAACATATTTGATTTAAGGTTGGGTAACAGGTCAGAATGGGTGAATACTTTTTATAATTATCAAGTACAAAAAAATGTATCATTTCACAATAATCTTACCTTTTTTTATATAAATGATTTTAAAGGGTTTCACGCATTACAGACAATCTTTGTTCCGTTTAACCCATGTGTAGAGGTGCACAAACCGGTTAATTTTCATAATCGGCTCAGTTAACCGGTTATGGCGGTTAATTTCACCTTTTTACTTTAACCGGTTATTACTTTAACCGGTCTGGTTAATCACTTTAACTGGTTCAGTTAATAACCGTTTTTTTATTTGCCTTTTTTAAAATTTTTCGGTTAACCGGTTTACCGGTTAGTAACCGGTTCCTATACTAAATATCCATAACCGGTTACTAACCGGCGGTTAAAATTAACCAATAACCGGTTTCGGTTAATTAACCAGTTTCTTTGCCCACCTCTACCCATGTGACGTGTTGAAGATTAGCGGGCCCATTCATAAGTAAATGGGCTTATCCTGCCTCTTAAGTGAAAGTAAAATAAAAATGGTGATAGAACATACCTGCCCTAACTTTGTAAGGAAGTTGCTAGCAAGATTCAGTGATGTGAGTCTCACATCTTCATTAGCCTTCAACGCTTGAGAAATTGAGAAAGCCCCTTCATCCTGTTGAAAAATCAAATTCAAAACGGTGCAAAAGTTCATCGTGTAAATCAAAAACAAGCTTTAGTAAGATGAGAAAGTATTATCGGGAAGGTGATTGAAGGTGGGTCCTACTCTAATTTCATTGAATCCTAAATCGAGCGACACGAGAGCTTCATTGACCACCTTCAGGCTGCGAGCTAGAGATTTGGCACCCTGGATGAACAACTTGTCATTAGCCTTTTGAAAATAAGTAATAATACAAAATGTCATTTAGGAATATGTACCTCATCACTAAGCCCATTAGCCCGTAGATCCAAAGTGGAGATTGTATTGTTGTATTTCAAAGTATCAGCTATGAATTCTGCACCTTTTGCTCCTATCTGTTATGAGATCAGATGAAATTTATCCTGTGTGTTTTCTAACAGATTCTACAACTTCAAAAACGTGATAATTTTGACCCGTTTACTTATGAGTAGAAACAAATAATGTTCCATCTCAAAGGAGTAGGTTAAATGCGTCAAAAGTTGCCAGAAGTACATTTTAATGAACACACCCTCGAATATCATTTTATCCAGATATGTAAACTATTGTTGTGAGAATATAGTTTTCGTAATCAAATATAACACATTAATTATTAATGAAAACTTATTGACAGAGAAAGTGTTTACCTTACACCACCCAATCATGAGAGTTTTTATATTTCCGTGAAATTTGAGAATGTCAGCCAACGCTTTTGCTCCATCTGGTCCAATGGGATTATAACCAAGTTCAAGCTGTTTACATGATAAGAGAGATTAAGTTTCGGTTTTCTAAAAAAAGTATTATAAAACTTCCTACATCCCGTGAAATTGCAACGATAACCATTTGCAAATAGATAAACTTGAAAATATAATCATTGCAAATTTCATTAAATGAAGGAATCAGGTAAAACAGGCAAGAAACTTACAGCTGTTATCACACTGTTATCTTTTAGAACTTCGGCTATTGCAGTGATCCCTTTAGCATGAATGTCATTTCCTCCCTGTAAGTACATAATAATGATTATAACTATCGTTAATAGTAATAAGGTAAACTTGGGCCCTCTACTCACCAAGTCTATGTTCGTTATTGAACGGTTCTCCTTTAAAGCCTCAGCTATTTTCTCAGCTCCCTTGAACATTATAAGAATTCAAAAAACGGTAAAATGTTAATAAGAGAATTTGCTTAAAGGTTTGAACTAACAAGAGATGAATATGTAATAAACAAAAGTTTAATTTGTATCAGAATACCTCGTCTTTAATGTCATTCATGTATACATTCAGCCACAACAAAGATTTAGTTCTTTTGATGTATTCCGCAACATGAAATGCGCCTTTTGAGGTTATCATATTGTTGCCAATGTCCAGAGCTGTGAGTTTTCCTGCTTATGAACTATACATGTCAACTTTACACAGTACATAAAAATGGAATTAAAAGAGAAAATAACAATAAGAAGGGAAAATTATGCATTAAGAATCGAAACCTTTATGTAAAGACAGCCCAGCAATCAATGCACGAACTCCTTCATCGCCAATGGAGTTCCCATGCAAAAAAAGTTCCTGCATATATATTAAAATTTTTCACATTACCATTGTGTACGATACTACGATATGGGAGTTTAAGTTCATATAAGAGCTTAAACGAACAAAATATCAACACTTGTTAGTACCCTTAAAGCTTTGTTACCCTCAAGCCCTTTAGCAAGTGCAGAAGCCCCTAAAGCACCCCCATAGTTTCCACTAAGATAATAAAACATGTTGTGAGTTACAAAATAACCATGAAATATGTTTTGTAATCATATAATTTTTACCCACTTTAGATACAAGCTTTGTAGAGACTTGTTCTCAAGAAGTGCCTCAGCAAGGCCGGAAAATCCCTGTCCACAAATCCAAACAATAAGTAAGAATTATACAATTATGTTATAATATGCATGCTTACGTAAACACGAAAAGAGACTTACAGAATAATCGATCAAATTGTTGTTCAGTTCAAGTGTACGCAAGGTTGAGTTTTTCTTTAGCATCCCAGCAATAGCCTTTGCTCCCTGCAACAAGAACATACATCGGAGGCTATTAACATCTAACAATAAACTCTAGTTGGAAGTTTGTGCTGACATTAAAAAAAAAGGAATAAAATGCCATTTTCGTACCTGAGGTTTGGCCAGTTTTGCGACTTTCATCCAAAGGTTTGTTTTTCCGCATCTGCATCCAACAGGTTTGAAATCTTGCCATTTTCATCTGTCTAGTTAACTCCATCCATTTTTCTCCGTTAAGTCAAAGGTATTTCCATCCTTTTTGTTAACTTAAAGGGCAATTCGGCCCTTCTCACTTTACATAAAAAGACCGAATACCCTTGAAAAAGACTGAACTGCCCTTTAAGTTAACAAAAAAGACATAAATACCCCTGACTTAACGGAGAAAAATGGATGGAGTTAACGAGCCAGATGAAAATGGCAAGATTTCAAACCTGCTGGATGCAGATGTGGAAAAACAAACCTTTAAATGAAAGTCGCAAAACTGGCCAAACCTCAGGTACGAAAATGGCATTTTACTCAAAAAAATAATAATAAACTAACCTCATCCCCTAGCCCAGTACTATTCAGCTGGAGCTTCTGAATACCATTATTTTCCGCAAGAATTTCACTTAAAATCTGCACAGATTTATATCTGTACGTTAAAATGTCGAAACTATAAGGGGAAAACATAAGAAAATTTCATGATTGCGATCATATCCAAGACCAGCTAATACTAACAGGTAACAAATTAGTGCACCTTTGCTCCTTCATCGCCAATATTGTTTCCTGATAGGTTAAGCGTCTTCAGGGTAATGTTTGATTGCAGAACACCGTCAAATGCTTTAATTGCTTCTGCAGTTATTCCATTAGCAGCAAAATTCACATCTTCAGCAACCTGGAAAACCAAAAGTAAGGATGTCATGTCATAAATACAGAATTTAGAACTTTAATTCAGAGGTTTATAATACTATCATTCATCATGGTATAAGAAGCTACATGACAAATAATGCAGATTAAAAATGAGCATGATCTTAAAATCAAACCTGGTTGTAAGCTAAGCTCTCTGCAAGGTAAAAAAGACCTTCGTCTCCAAAGTTACGACCTGCCAAAACGGTACGAGATTCAAATATCCGAAGCTTTACAAAGGAAGTATAAAACTGACATGAATGATGAAACATTGTTGTATAATGTTAGTTTGCAAATACCTGACATGTCAACAATACTGAATGACCTAAGTTCTTTGGCAAAGTCATTGAGTCGGAGTTTGGATTCCCTTTCAATCTTTGCACCAAAATTAGGTAACAAGTTTGTCCCTGCTGCAAAAGACCATTTCACTCCTTCGGTTGGTTTTTTATCAGCAGCTGGAGCTTTTGCCTGCTTGGGCATCATCAGTTTCTCTACCAACTTCCACATAACTGTCAGCTGAAGACATAATTAGTGAACCAATGAGAAGTTTCTATCTTTCGCATAACTCTTATGTGAAAACATTAGCTTTAACGACTGATAACGTCATATGTATAATCCTCTAGGCTCTAGCCTTGGTTTTAAAATGCGCGCACAATGCGCTGATGAGTTCGTATCAACTGCAGTGATGCGATGCAATTCCATTATGCGCTGCAATCTGATGCGTGAGGCGGTGCATTATGCAGTTGCCCAACCAATATTTGAACAAATTTGACCATCCGTTGCGAAGAGTCTTGACTTTTTCAATCTGACCATCGATTGAACAATTTTGACCACCGATTGAACAATGAGGTTGAGTATCTGAACAAATTAGACCGAACAAATCCGACCAAAGATGACATTATCTTAAATTTTAGTGTCACACTGCACATCACACATCCGCTTTTGGGATCAAATCGCTTCAGAGCACCACACACTTTTTAAAACCAAGCCTCTAGCAAAGAATATAACCTAATTCCGCGATGATTGATTGATTTGAGTTCTACAGAAATTACATTATCTAACTGGAACACTATAAGTTACTGAGGAAAAAGGTGAGACCATACATATTCAATATAATCAGAACAAAATCATTCTACTATCAGTACATCAAATCAAACCTAAACCTAAACTTCATTTAGTCATGACACTTCTATAGCATCTCTACAACTTAAAATCTCATACAACTCATTTTCAACAGAATGTAACAAGCATATTCATTCAACAACAGAACAAAGAGTAACAGAAAAACAATACCAAAAGTGACGACAACGAAGCTGCCGACCGGCAACACAAAAGAAGCAATCTCCTTCACCGGAACGGCGGTTACCGGCGCCGTTTCCGACTGCGACTCTCTATAAACTCTCCTACTTCTACCTGAACGGCCAGAATTAGCTGAATCGTTTCTAACAACAAACGTTCGGAATTGCAAACGACGTCGTCGTGAACTGACATAGTTCGGTGTAGTTGAGAAATATAGCCGCCGGCGAAGCAGCAGATAGCCGGCAGGCGTGAAGCTGGTTGGTTTAGGCTGAGTGTAGATAGAGAGAGTTGAAGCACAATCCATGAATGAATGAATGAATGAAGAAAGAAAATTTGGGGAAAACCGGAAAAGGATAGAAGAAGAAGAAGATGATGATTAGATGAAGACGTTGATGATGTTGTTGTCTAGAAAATGTGGTTTTGGGTTAAGATTTTGGGCCTTTTTTCATGATATGTTATGGGCTGTGAGACTTTGAAAATCTGGGTCTTTTGATGATAAACTATGGGCCTTCTACTCGTCTTGCCTTTTACAAGAGACTAATTACACTAAAGTGACTAATCCAACCATGTTAGGCTACTTCTATTTTTAATCCAAATGAAAGCTGTCTTTTAATTTCACCAACAATTGATCTCAAGCATGACTAAATCCCACAGTTATGGCAAATCTGATACCCATACCTGATTGTAAAATCTTGTCATGTATTCGGCCTATTACCCGTCAGGTATCGGGCATATCCGTTAGATACCGCGTATTCCTTGTTTGTCATCCAAAGTGTAACTCTTTAGATCGTACCTCGTTAGCAACGTTAATTAGTCATGTTTCATACACCTCATATCCAACACTAATTTCAAACAGTCTTCAACGAGTTCTAATTGATTCGAACCGCAATGGTAGCCCTCCAATCTCCTACACTTCCACCACCCATTTACACCACTGCACCACCTATCCCATATCCCATAACCCGCATTTGCACTACACCACCTATCCCATCTACCATAACTCGCATTTACACTGCACCACCTGTTTCACCCCTTGTGTTTGCACCGACAAGAGAAACAACCCCACATATAACCGTAATCGCGCCAATGAAAACTGCTTCTGTACTGCCTACATCATTAGCCGTCTTTCCACAAATACAAATTCCCTTAAACACACCATCACCCCATGTTGATTTCCTGCTACCCACACCACCGTATGCACCAACACCAAATTTGTTGCCTTCATCTAACCCGCATACAACGACACGCGTCCTTACCGTCATTGAGGTTGAATAAGGTGTTCCAACCTTTGAGCACACTAACCGGAACTCCCATGTCTACAACAACCAAACCACTAAATGTGTAGTGGGAAGGCGCGAATGGCACCCTCCGTGGAGCCCTGTTGAGACGACTCTGAATGCTACTAACCAGATCAAGCGGCGGCCATCGTGGAATCCCGCCTTGACCTGGCCGACTTTATCCTTGAGGTCAATGATTGTTTGAGCATTGGGGATTGATGTGTGCCACCTTCCTCATGATCACCATGCACGTTTCTTTATTTCCCATGTTGATGAATGTTTTATGTTCGCCTTTTTAATGGGTAGTTAATTAGTTGTCGTGTTTCCATTTTCTTTCTAAGTTTGTAGGTTTTTGTAAGCCTATTAAAGGTTGTAGGTTTTTATTTGAAGGTATGAATGTAAATTACAAAATTATAGCCCCAATCCCTTTTTAAATTTGAGAGGCGTAGACATAAAATTCTAGAGTTATGATGAATTGTGGTGATAACGTTAAACGATAGCCCATTGTTGTCCGTTTTTTCTCGACACCACCATTTTCCCAAAAGATCAAGATTCATTGTCGTTAATGAACCGATACCTAGCCCCCCATTTTTCTTTGGAGCCAATACATTTCTCATTACACCTAATGAATCTTAGATGTATTTAAGGTCCCGATCCATACGGAATACTTACGGAATTTTTTCCAAAGCTTTTATAACATGGAGTGGTACTTAAACAACAAGAAATGGTAGATGGGAAGACTACTAAATACCGACTTTATTAGGGTGATCCAACCTCCAAAGGAAAGTGATCTAGCCTTCCAAATTGCTAACCGTGACTAAGAATGTATGTGATAACAATTTTTCTCAAGATTTATATTAGCACTGACTGGGAGAGGCCTAAGTATGAAAATGAAAAGTTACTCACTTTGCATTTGATAGATGAGGCAGCCAAATGTAAAGTACTAGAATCCACATCTACACCAAAAAGGTTACTTTTATGGTACCATGTTGGGAAATTACGATATTGGTGTCATGATTGTTCTAACCAATGTTATGGTACCATATTGGGATATTGCAATATTGGTACCATGGTGGTTCAACAATATCAGTATCGGTATCGTTATTATTGGAACCATGGTTGCAAAAAAAACACGACTAGATGCCGATTAATGTCACACCCCAACCGATGGCAGAATCATCGGGGCATGAGCAAATGGATGATTGTTGAAAATGACAATTTAAATATACCATTTTTATTTCATAAACTCAAATTCGTACATTGTCAAAAGAAAAGAAATTACATCAATTCAAATATTCAAACAAAAGAAAACTAATTTATTCGTGTGTTTCTAAATCCACGTAGTAGATTTCTTGAACATTATCATCAATTCACTGCAATATATGTATGAATAATAAAGGTCAACAAAATAGTTGGTGAGCATACAAGTTTGGTCTACATAATATAGAATAAAAGGTCTCAATCTAACATGGCAATTTGTATACAACTAGCATGTGTAAACTATCAATCAAACCAAGTGTCCACTAACATATCTTTTCCACATAAGGGAACAGGTCGTATAACATTGAATACGTAACAATACCACATAAGGGCGGTGTGCTACTCCTATAGCGCTATAATCATTAAGCTAGGTGATTGGGTACACAAGATTGACTTCTAGCATGTATGTATGACAAATAGCATGTATTCGTGTATTGAATGTTTGAATAATATGATTGATTGTGTGTATGTAAGTTTTTATAATTTCATATATTGCAACCCAAAGTGTATTTAAAAGAAAAAGGGTTCGAGTATACTCACTGTTTGCAAGTGGTAAAGATTGAGTGTTTGAATAAGATAGTTTAAAATTGCGAGAAAGGGTTCTATCAGTTAGGATGAGTTGGTGAAAATTACAATTGTAAGAGAAGGTTTTATTGGTTTAAAAACAAGTGGTAACCATTTATAATTGTAGGAAATAAAATGTTATCGGTTTAAAATGAAATGGTAAAAAAAATTTGTAATTATAGGGAGATATTTTTATCGGGTAAACAGGTTGATTAGTTGGAGTCTAATTGTGAAAAAAAAACAAGGAAAAGGAAATTTTAAAATCTCTGGACTAAGTTAAGTTTGCGAGAATGGGTACTTAAACAAAATAGATAATTAGGCTGAAAGTTCATTATTAAATGAAATTTTGATCAAATAGTTGGAAACAAATTCTAGCATAAAGATGACTGACTACACGTTTTGAAAGTTGTTAATTGGGTAGCTATGTGTATAATTAAATAAATGGTTGAAGATTGTTAATCGATTCTCGTTGGTAAGAAAATTTTACGGTTTAAGTGGGTGTGTAGATACGGTTTGTCAAAAGGTTTATAGTCAACAATGATTTACCAAACGTATGAGGCAAAAATAATGAGGGTGTTAGACCAAAAGGAATAGATCGTTGAAGAATGTTGAAGGTGATTGTAGCCACAAACGGCTAATGGATTCGAGGGTGAGGTTTTGATATTGGAAAACCTATTATTAAAATGGTAATATGTATAAAACGTACTTCTAAGGTTGATCAAGGTTTGAATATTGAGTAAAATCTCAATGCTTGGTTACGATGGAACGTAGTATTGGAGGTCATAAGACAAAAGGAAAAATGTCGTGTTACCAAGAATACTTGTGACGTAAAACAAAAGGGATAGGATCGTCAAATAAGAAGTTTTGTTTGATTGATAATATTGTTTAGTAAAAGCAGGGTCCAAATAACATCGAACTGCACATGGCATGTTTTACGTTACCTTTGTTAACATGGTAGGAACACTTATATATTGGAAGTACCAGCAGCGTATTCACCATGTTCTAACCATGTCACGTCTATTTCGTTACTCGATGTCATGTTACGTTCCACGTCACGACATACTAGAACTTCGCTATGATTTTCATGCGCCTGCCGTTATAATTACGTGTGCATCCGTAGTTATTTGGGTCATTGCATGATCCGCATTGGTTGTACTAGTGGTGTATGGGTCAAATGGTAAAAAGATAAGGTAATACAGTAAAGAGTACACATATGATAGTTGTGATGACATGCTTCTAAAATTGGTGAATAAAACGTATAGTATTAAAAAGTTTTGGCCATGAAGGTATTTGAACGCAAAGCATGAGAATATCGAAAATATGGATATGAGATTATTTTGGGTAAGACCCATAGTGTAATTTGTCGTAGATTTGCGTATGAATGCATGGAAGTACCAAGCGCGTGTATACGTGATTGTATTAAAGTATGCGTAAGGACAAAACTAATCGTGTAACATCAAATGCATAAGTTTGAGTATGAGTAGTGACAAGTATATGTAGGGCTATCATGTATTGTCAAATGTATGAGTTTAAGTATGAATAATGATAAACATGTGTAAAACTAACATGCAATGACGAATGTATAAGTTCAAGTATGTGTAATAATAATCATATGTAAGACTAATATGTAATGTTTGAATCCATCGAATGTCATGATCATAAAAAGTTTGGAATAAAGTAGGGTGAAGTTGGAGAATCGAACTTGTTGCCATTGAGGGGTGATAAGATTGAGTTTGCTTGAGATAGAGATTGAAAATTGGAGGTTAAGTTCGTTAGAACGAAGAGACATCTACAATATGACATAAAAGGGTGATGAGACTTTGATCAAATGGGTTTTATTAAGATTTATTTAGTTTGTGACATAATGGTGCGTATAACATATGTTTGCATGTTTCACAAAAGCATGTAGTGATTTAAATATTGCATGTAGGCACATGTGATTTCAAATAGTTTCACATAATGAATGATATAGTCACGTTGACATAAATAATGAGACATGAAGGAGTATAAATTTAGTCTGTTCTCGATTGTTGTTAAGTGTTTTAAATTGCGGGAGACGTGATTCGTGTAATCGAATTTGAAGCGAGTAACGATGAAATGTAAAACACATTGAAATTGATGTAACATAAAAGAGATTTCAATTCGAAAAACGTGGAGAGTCTCGGAACAAAACTATGACTAAGCGGAAGTATTCAAAAGTTCTCCTGAGTTCGGGAATACGCTTTGGCCTAATTGGTAGGATACTCTCGCTGAAAATTCGGTTAACGGTATCACCCTTCCACTTACTACGTATCCCTAGTCAATCGAAAATTCACGACTTTGGTGAGATTGAAAATCAAGGAATGGAACTAATTGTCAAGATGTGGATTTCACCCCTAGCTTGACGATGTCATTCCTAAGTGTGGTTAGTTCTTACCAATGAGAAGGGAATTTCGACTCGTTGGCAAGGTCCACTAGAGTGAGAATGGGAAATTTCCAATTTCCATCAAGGTAAAGAAATTACTCCTAACTTGATGGTAGAATTTCGTGAAAATAACATGTAAGGCAAATTGAAAGTCGTCACCAAATGTGGGAATCACCCCTATTTTGGTGAGTCATTTCGATTGTGGAATAAGAGTGTCTTCATTTAGCCGTGTCATTATGTAAAGTACCTTAGGAAAGGTATGTAACTCGAGACAAAAGAAGAGATAGAAGCAATTTAGAAAGAAAATTGGTAATTTTAACATCATAATCAAGAATGGTCAAATACGGTTCTTAACTATAGACTAGGTCAATCATGGCAATTTTTCCTAATTCACTATAGTTATGGCTCTGATACCAATCTGTCACACTCCAACCGATGGCGGAATCATCGGGGCATGAGCGAATGGATGATTGCTCAAAGCATTATAACAATTGAAAATGACAATATTTAAATAAACCATTTTTATTTCATAAACTCAAATTCGTACATTGTCAAAAGAAAAGAAATTACATCAATTCAAATATTTAAACAAAAGAAAACTAATTTATTCATGCGTTTCTAAGTCCACCTAGTAGATTTCTTAAACATTATCATTAATTCCCTGCAATATATGAATAATAAAGGTCAACAAAATAGTTGGAGAGCATACAAGTTGGTCTACATAATATAGAATAAAAGGTCTCAATCTAACATGGAAATTTGTATACTACTAGCATGTGTAAACTATCAATCAAATCAAGTGTCCATTCGCATATCCTTTCCACATAATGGAACATGCCGTATAAGATTGAATACGTAACACTACCACATAAGGGCGGGTGCTACTCCTATAGCGCTATAATCATTAAGCTAGACGATTGTGTCACACCCCAACCGATGGCGGAATCATCGGAGCGGGACGAAATAGATTGCTCGAGACTTCATAACACTAATTTGCGACAAGTATTTAATAATCAAAGTTTCATTTCATTTCTAGAATCAAATACATCGTTTGGAAACAAAGTACAACAACGTAATCAAAGAAACAAAATACAACATGAGTTCTAGATTAAAATGGGTTTCTAGTTCATCCTACTAGATTCCATGCGTCCTCATCATCATCAATTTCCTGCAATACATATTAAAGTATAGTTCAACATACAAGGCATTGGCGAGTATACAAGTTTGAATACTAGACAATGTAAAAGTTTAAACAAATCCGCATGGCATAAACGTTAACTTAAAACTATCATACAATACTAGCATGCAACTATACATGTCAACCCAAAGATTCCCGCTAGCGTAATCTAATCATAGCAATGAATAAACCGTTTTGTTTACTTAACATGACCTTAAGAATACGGGCGGTGCATTAATCCTATAGCGCTATACATGTTAAGGGAGGCTTGTACGTAGTTAATGACAAAGTATAAAGCTTACGAATTCTAGCATATACGAGTTTGCAAGTATGACGTTTTAAGCATGTATAAAGGATTGTTTGTTTGTGATTAAGCATAAAGTATGTGATTTGGTGATTTTAATAGCATATACATATTGCACCCAAAAGTGTTAAAAGTAAAACGGGAGTCGAGTATACTCACGGTTTTGCAAAGCGTTTCCTAGCAATCCGCGAGTCATTGAGTTTGGAGGTTGGAACACCGAAGTCACCCTACCTGGGGGAAACGAATGTGTGTGAGTATTCGGATTTGTGGAGGGTTCGGATATGGAATTCTAAGTATGCAAAAGTATGTATACGAAAGTAATTATCTAGTCTTAAACATTCGTTTTTGACACTATAATTCTCATGTGTTTTCATGGGTCGAAACTTGCCCATTAGAATCGTAACGAGAGGTTTAGAACTTAGATAATACAACCTATATTCATGAAGTGTAATCATAATCCGATTAACATCAAGAGTCTGGTTATACATACATACATATATATATATTATAGTACATCTAATAATAATAAGTCTGTCATGTATTATCATAGAGTTCATATAAGTCATGCATGGAGGTGGGAACACCTCATTGTATGATTCACCAAAGCACAAAGTTTACCAACTTAGTTGGTAACCCGGTTGGTCATGAGTAACAAGAATGAAAAACTATGCTAATCTATTAACATACTAAGTAGCCAAATAAGGACAACCCGCCGTGTCATACCTAACATGGCAAATGTTGGAGGCGAGGCGGGGTTAACTTACGTTAGGGCTAGCAAACTACTTAGTGGATATGAAATAAATCATCAAGCAAGGTGGTGGAATGAGTTTGGATAGCCAAGGCCTCTATGTTTCACACCTTTACCAAAACACAAGTCTTGCCATAAGAACTATGGCAAGCTTGGATGGTTTCATCACTTGTGGGTTGTTTAAACCCTAATAAAACAGAAAGTTTATGAGGTTCTTGGACCTCTAAACTGATGAGAATTTACTCTAAACAAATCCCATAATCATAGATAAGATTAAAGATAAGCTATGTGCAAGATTCTTACAAGAAAGTTGAATATAAACAAGTTTAAGTAAAGTTCTTCTTCAAAGCAGAAAGTTGGACCTCAAAATGGTCATGTTCCACCTTAGATTACCATGGTAATCTTGTGGAAACACCCCTAGAGGTGTTCCAAGCTTTCATGGGGAAGAATAAGTGAAGAAAAGTGCTCACTTTGGCACTTAGAACAATCTGACTTTTCTGATGTTTGCAACCGATATGAGAGAGCTTTGAGAGTGTAGAGGAGTTTGGAAAGTGAAAATGGGTGAATGGAGGCTTGTTTATATAGAGGGGAGGTAGGGTTTGGTGTTTATGAAGGTTGTAAGTTGATTGGGGAAAAGATGAGAGAGTGGAAGTTGGCTAATCTGCAGCTGAGAAACAACTCGCTGCGGATTAAGGGGCTCGCGTCGCGCGACCAGAAGATGAAAGGGTGTCGCATAGCGCGGCGCTTCTTTGTCCGTCTCAAGTTTTGTTTTTCGCATTTTGACCCCTAGACTTCCATTTCCTTATCTTTTTATTCAATAACTTCCATAATTAACATGTTTTCAAGCATATAAAACGTATGGAAGTATAATTCGTATATCGCGAATGCATGTATGAGTATTTGCACATATAATAAGTATCAGTTTTAAGTATTTCTAGCATAAGAGTGTAATGTATAAACAGAGAGCACGTATAATTGAGGATTCAAGCATTTCAAGTGTTGGTTTTTGCGTATAAACAAGTATTCAAGGTTGTAATGTTTAACATAAGTATGTAACATGTATAAGTATCAAATAGAATTCCATTACGATCAAAGCCTCGGATTACAAAGTTGGAAAAGAAGTACGAATACGATACGGATACAAGTTTCCATAAATAGAAATACGACTACACTTTCTAAATAAGGAAAGTACGAAAAGGCGAAACGTTAGAGATTGAGTACACAAGATTGACTTCTAGCATGTATGTATGACAAATAACATGTATTCATAAGTATTTGAATAATGTGATTGATTGTGTGTATGTAAGTTTTTATAATTTCATATGTTGCAACCCAAAGTGTGTTTAAAAGAAAAAGGGTTCGTGTATACTCACTGTTTGCAAGTGGTTTCCATAAACGCAAGATGATCGTTTTGAGAGGTTGAAGCACCAAGTTAACCTAACAAGGATAAACAAGGTGTGTAAGTACAAGGATTTAGAAGTTAATATGTAAATGGGATTTGAATAAGAAATAATAATAATAATAATAATATGAAAATACATAAAAATATTATCTTGACTAAACACTCATCTTGGACACTATTAATTTATGTGTATTTCTATTTCACCCACTAGAAGTCCAAGTGTGATGAATTTAGTCTAAGATAAATGTTTACCTTTGCACACAACTTTTCACCATAAATTGGTTGGTGTCATGGCTAGGTTTAATATTTATATATCTTTAATACATAATAATAAATAATGGATTGGCAATGATAATTAAATTGCAAGTCTAAATAAATAAATAACAAAAATTAAAGAAGTTAGCACTTGTATATATTTTTATTATGTAATAATAATTAATGAATTGGTAATAATGATCTAATTGTAAGACTAAATAAGTAAATGAATAAAATTAACAGAGTAAGTAGTTTTATATATTTTTAGTACGTATTAATTAATAATTAATGAATTGGTAACAATGATGTAATTGTAAGACTAAATAAGTAAATGACAAAATTAAAACTATTAGTAGTATGATTAGAAGAGTTAGTAGTTAGTAGCATGATTAAAGAGTTAATATGGGTTAGTAATGTTAGACATGGTAATAATATCTTAGTTAATAATATTATGTAGGTTAGGCATGAATAATAATAATAATAATAAGTTAGATAATATAATAGTAATTAGTAATGGGTTAGTAATGTAATGACCATGTTATAGAGGTAGGATAAATGTCATCCGTTGTACCCCTTTGTTACACCAAGAATCATCAACTTAGGTGATGATCTTGGTTGGTCATGTATAAAATATAAATGGATACAATAATGAAAGGTTGAAAGTTATAAAATAAAACCCAAGATTGGTCCTTATTTTGGTGATGCACCATCTTTGTTTACAATGGCAAATATTTGGTGACATTCCATAAGGATTTCTCCAAGATGGGAAAGTATGAAAACATAAAGAAAAATTAGAAGAAGAGAAGAAGGTGAAAGGAGATGGAACTCACTTTCAAGAGAGAAGAAGTCTTTGAGAAATGGAAAATAAAAGTGGTGGAATGAGTGTGGGATTTATAGGGAAGAGATTAGGGTTAAAGGTGGTGAAAGAAATGTGGAAAGTTGAAAATTGGCCCATTAATATTTTTATTTTTATTTTTGGGCCTAATGCCATGGGCTTGTTTGTTTTATGCATTTCTCTTTTATTATATGTATAAATTTGAGTTTCTAACATAATTTATAAACATAGTATGACACAATATTTGATTGATTGGGTCTCGAATATCGAATTTAAACAACATAAGTTGGTTTTTGAATGATTTAAACGTGTCTTGATGATTATATGAATAACACCTATGTTTGATTGAACAATTATTGAGAGAGAAAAAAAAATAAAAATAAATAAATAAATGAAATGAATTCCATTATGATCATAAGTCTCCGCTTACAATGGTTGAATACGAAAAACACGGAAACAAATAATAGATAGCTTGACTCATTATTTTTGGTGTTGATTATATGACTAATGAAAATGTATTAAATTTTGACCCAACTCGTTTCTGAACAAAGTTTACGTCAAAACGTAGACCAAATGAAAACTTAATGTATCTAACCAGACTCATTTCCGGGGAAACATAAAATTTACGTCAAAACGTAACTTGAATTTATACCACACGTAACTAAAGCTAAACACATAACGTCAAAACGTCAAAATGTAACTTGAATTTATACCACATGTAACTATAGCTAAACACATACAACTCGATTACAAAAGTATTTAGAAAATTAAAGGGTTGTTAGTGCAACGCTGAAAGTTGAGAAAAAATAAATCCCAAGAAATATTTAAAAGATCACCTACGGGTTTTCTCTATGTATAAAACTCTTTTCAAAAAACTGTTTTCCAAAGAGTCTGTATTTACCAGCTTTAGCTGACGTATTCTCAAAAGATCGAACCGCAGGTACCAAACCTTATTATAGGCTGGGAATCTGGGTTGGCTAGAATGAAGGCTAAGGAATTTGCAACTCTTGATGCTTAAGGCATATGATGTCTAAAGCTCTGTTTATTAGATCCCGCCTGTGGGCTTGTATCGAACGCTTGTAATACTTTTGTATATATTCAAGCTTTATTGAAATTAATATTTTTACTCCAATACTTTCGCTGCATATTATTATATTGTGATAACTGTTATCCAACCGTCACGATTGTACCCATCTGGGCCCACCGAAAATCGGGGTGTGACAGGTTGGTATCAGAGCTACAATTTGAGTGAATTAGACACTAGCCTTTTGTGTCTAATCTCAAATATCACAAATGCATATTACTTAAAAACTCCGAGTCTAGACCTGAACATAAGACTACTCTTATTTATATATAGTAGTTATTGATTTCATGTCGCCAAGACGTCGCGGACAAGATGAAGAATCTATGATGGGTCGCGGACTCGATGATCTCTACCTCTGAGTAGATTGAAGTTCCTTATGGTGAACTACATATGTTTTGGAAACAATAACTCTGATACGAGGATGCTAAACCTCGTCACCTAATATCATATCTTTTGATATTCCTGTGATATTCTAATATCATTTATCCAAAGTCTATCATATTTGAAAGACATTCCGGTGATATCTCACCAGCTGATTGAAGCAGCAACAACTATGGATAGCCGTATCATGGCAAGGATATATGTGCACTTTTGCACCAAATTCTATTCCTTGATTCAATAATCTCTCATTCTAGAGAATAAGCAGAAAAAGGAATCATTTTTTTTATTCATGCTTAAAGCATTTAATCTCGAGTCTTGGAACTCGATTGATTCAAACCCATCTGGGTATATTATATTATATAAATTCGTCAAATCTCGCCAGCAAATTCTCCAACTGGAGTACGACATTGATTTTTATTTCAATGTTTTTTTACAACTACGAATGCCAAACTTAGTATGATAAAAGCGCTATGTGATGATTGGCAGTATCTTAGTGTGTCCCATAGATTGCTTTCATCTCTGGCCAGTATAAAGGTTTAATGCATGGAACCACTAAGATCTCCCAACGGTTATATTGCACTGATATCAGCTAATAGTAAGCATCTAATATATTTTGGCGATATCACTGCTATAAAAAATCATTGATTTTATGGACCCATTTAATTATTTTCCTTCAAATGATATGAAGGTCACATTTATTGCTCCTACCTTATCAAACAGATCTCTTGATTGCGCAATAGACGAAGGCCAAAAGCACATGTTCCTACCAATGAGTGGTTGAGAAAGTGCAAATTTTCATCCAAATATGAGACGACATATCCCAAGTCTCCCACTGAGGAGAAGGGCTTATATTTAAACATCGACAGAACGTATCCCAAATCTCCCACTGAGGTGAAGGGCTTATATTTAAACGTTGACTAAGACGTATCCCAACTCTCCCACTGAGGATAAGGGCTTATATTTAAACGTCGACTGAGACGTATCCCAAATCTCCCACTGGGGAGAAGGGCATGTGTCACACCCCAAAAACGTCGCAGCGGAAATAAAAACATGACGGTGACGGAGGTTGGTACCCATAAATATCTTTAGTGGACGATGCATTGTTTATTTTGGACATATACTTATTAAAAGCATGACTTTAGAGTTTAAAGTTCGGATACAGTCCGTAGTTACAACTTAGTTGTCTTAATCCTTATGGATTCAATTACACACAGTCCCATTTTAGTTCTAAAAAGATGTCCAAAATATTTTAAACACGACAAGCTCCACTACCACAAGATATGCCAAAATCCCGAAGCCGAACTCATGTACCTGAAGAACACGTAAAAATCAAGTGTCAGCACAAAGGAAGGTGAGTTCACGTATAATTTTCGTAGCGATATGTTTAAGGAAAATCTTTCTTTTTAAAAAAAAAAAAAAGGAAACATTTTCATGATTTAAAACATTCACATATATTTAAGAAAGATCATTTTATTTACTTTGTAAAATGTCATGGAAGAAATCATCTAAAATAGCCCCGTGAGCAAATCTCTGATGGAAACTTTTACTCATGGTTTTAATTATATTAAATTTTCGTTATTTCTTCGGTTTCGTAAGTTTGCAAGACATTACGAGCTATATAATAAGATTGAGGTATTAATCAATACTAGACAGTTCAAGAATTCCAATTCATCGCTATGTAGATCGGAGCGACCGATCACGACGGGGTGTCAACCCAATAGATCTATTAACGAATCCACGCGTGAATTACTTAAATGATTAAATTTAGCTATGATGCATCTTATGCTCTTTCCACAATTCACTAATACATATAACTACTGAATAACAATTTAATATTTGGCGTTGTACAAATCCACATCACTCCCCACGAAATGCAAGCCCTTATCATTACTTACACACTTGAGATGTTGACTGATTTATCCCAACTTAGATTTAAAAATCTGTTTTTAAATCTTTACGATCGTTATACCCTTAACGTCGTCAGTTTACCCAGTTTCTCCCCGAAACCCGTATGATACTTTTTAAACTCGTTTTTCTTGAAAACAGCTTAAGTTATACATATTTTTGAGTTCATAAAACATATTATGACACTCTAAAAATCGTATTCTCGATGAAAATAGATTTTTATATAATTTAAAAGCATATTTTATAAAAACATATACTTTTCATTTAACGACATGTTTTTCTCTGAAAACATTATGTAAAATAGTAAAAATGACGTTTTAGTGAATTCTAACTAAAATACATTTAATTGAAATCATGTTTTATATGAAAACATATATTCATTCTTTTTAAAGACGAGTTCTTCACCCCGAAAACAGTTTATAAAACAGTAAAAAGAGGGGTATTCGTGACACTCACTAAAACATATTTATTCAAAAGTATATTTCATACTAAAACATTTAATTACCTTTTTTAAAGGCGTGTTCTTCCCCCAAAACAGTATATAAAACAGTCAAAAGAGGGGTTTCTATGACACTCACATTTGGGTGAGTTTTATATTATCACAATCCCTCAAATTGGTTTATTCGTCCTAAATTAAGTAAGAACGATTCAATAACCAATTACTCTACAAATAACTAAGTTTCTCCGATACTTAGAATTTTCACATAACTTCGAGATTTTCTTGAAAAGTCTTTGTTTTGATTATGTTGACATTTATATATATATATATATGTGTGTGTGTGTGTGTGTGTATTCATATACATATACGTATTAAGATTTTCACGATTTAAACGATTTTATTGGTGACTCTTTGTCATGTCTACTTATTCGCAATATATATCTACGAGTTGCGCTTCGTAACGTATATGCATAAGTATGGACATATTTGGTACATATATAAATTTATACATCGTAATTCAAGTATCACGTTATTTCACACATATATATCATATTTAAACACTTAATATATATCAAATAACTCATCAAGTCATTTTAAACATATTTCTCATGTTAATCACAATTTTTCACACATAATGCGATTTCTGATCTAGTTTACCGTTTCTACCGCACAAACGTCTAAACATATCATCATTTCATATCATCATGAAATCACTTAGTAAATCACATTACACATACTTATATTCACATATCAAACTATAACACACAAAGTTCACTCTTGAACATCCTGTTTTCGCGTGCGTTGAAATATGCGTATTTTACCGTTTCGGTAGCATTTTTGGGCGTCGGAAGTCACGTATGACCAACCAAACAGCAAAAATATTTATTATAAGTTAAAATACTTATATTTATCATAAGACACCAGGTTATAATCAGATTTAAAACAGTTTTATAAAAATCACTTAAAAAGCCGATTTTTATCGTTTTTAACGCAAAGTTTCGTACCGAACTTTATCGTAGCTATCCCAAATCATCACGACTTGATATTTTAACATAACACATCTTATCTACTGATCAAAACAATAATTTTACTCATGTATATGTAGGTCTCATGAATAGCACAAAAATCATGCAAACTTCACCCGATTTACTACTTTTCAAGCCATAAGTACAACATGCAAAGCTACTTTATGACTTCAAAATACATCATATAGCTTTATTTTTACATATTTATTTACTTATTTGATTGAATATTTATCATATCATAACAATTCCATTTTATAATGATCATTAAATTATCCTACAAGTCTATGTACAAGCACCTTATGCACATTTACTTCAAAATCATCACACAAGATTAATCAATCTTATTTTTTCATTTATTATAACATGTGACACATTCATATTTCATTCTTTGATCAATCATTCAATCATCATTGAAAAATCATCAAACATATGCATCTTAACTAACATTTAAGAACATGCATCAACTTAAAATTTCACAAAATGCCTAGTAAATTTCTGCCATATACATGAACATATACTAACATTATTTCAAATCAAAAATCATGATTCAATCATTCCTTTATATCTCTAACACATTTGCACATAATCTTGTTCATTCAAACAAACATCTTACAAGTATTATTGCAAACAAAATTTAAAATACAAACACTAGATACACATACATACTTTCGGCCATGTATACATACCCACACATATCACCACTTTTTATTTGATTAAGACCATTTTATTGTTTAGTATATTCAAGTTTGTGAAGAAATTCAAGTATTTGAGAAACTTCCCATCATCATCATTGAAATGAAAGAACATAATTTTAATAATAAATTTTATACCTTTCAAGATTATTGTTGGGTTCGTAGGCTTTAAGGGTAGCCAGCCCTAGTTAGGGTTAGCCGGCCCTAGTTAGGGTTAGTCGGCCCTAGTTATTAGGCCCACTTAGTTAACTTGTTGACCAAGTAGGAAACCCTAATCTTGTTCTATAAATACCTATGATGTAATTGTAGTCTGTGTCATTCTGAAAACAGTTGTGAGCATCTAATAAAAGTGAAACCCTAGTTGCAACCCGTGGACGTAGGTCACCTTGACTGAACCACGTAAATTCTCATGTTCTTCATTTTCTGCTAGTGTGTGTGTTTGTTCCACTTCCTCTCGAGTCTACTCTGATTCGATACCCCTAACAATTACAAATGAGTTTCTGATGATGGTTTTTATGATAAAAAGCTTGCTTCTCTTTAAAATCTCCATGGATTGATCTTCAACACTTGAAAGAACTTGGAAAAAAGGCTTTAATCTTTAAAGATGAACTTGAATTTTCAAAGTGAATGTGGGTGTGTGTATGTACGATTTCTTGAGATGAAAATGGAAGGAAATTGTGAATTTTGATTCTTGGAAATGATTATATTTGCATGTGAAGGAATTATCTCATTGGACCAACATTCTATCATCAACACATGGCACATTTTGAAAGAAAGGTGGCAACAAAAAGGCATCTTTAGTCGACACCTATATGCCCACTCACACACATCTCATATGCGCACACATATCTATATATAATATATATATAGTTTAAACAGGTATTTAACTGACTACCGCGTATTTTATCTAGCGTTTAAATCACGTTTTAAGGCGTTTAAATTTATTTTTATCACTCTATAAAAATAAACTCGCCATAATATTACTGAATAATATTTTATTTGCCTAGACTGGCTACGTTGTCCGCGTTTCGCAGTATACGCACTACATTGCGCAGTATGCGCTTAAACTCGAAAAATAGCATTTTTAAGCGTCTTAATTAATTTTTATTCACGAATATGAATAAAAATAGGATTTTAATCATAACGGAACATTTTTAGGATTTTAACATTATCCGGGCGGTCACCGACGTTCGTTTCACATTTTGTTCGTTACGCGATAAGCGTTTATCTTATTATTGCCAACTTAATTTTTAACAATGATTGGATTTACCATCACATTAAATATCACATAATTACACCTTATTTACTAAACTACTGCCTTTATTTATACATAACACGTGTCACACTAGTACGGTACAGACTCAAAATAGTCGGGTATCACAGCATGTATTTAAACGTCGACTGAGACGTATCCCAAATCTCCCACTGAGGAGAAGGGCATGTATTTAAACGTCGACTGAGACGTATCCCAAATCTCCCACTGAGGAGAAGGGCTTATATATAAACGTTAACTGAGACGTGTCCTGGAATCTCCAACTAATCCCAACTATGTGGAAGGAGAAGGACTACAAGTGCCAACTCTATTGGGTGAAGACAAATTAGTTGAAGGACCGCTAGCAATCAAGCAAATAAATTTCTTTTTAAATTTATTCGGTCTACTATTTCTTACATAATTAAGGCTAGTAAATAGACCTTGATAAAAGACTCTGTCTTAAATGTATATTCCCACCAATGGTAGTGGTTGAAAAGGTGATAGTAGTGGAAAACTGATTCTCTCACACCAATATAAATCTTAATAATCTATAAGTGATTCTCGTCCAACTATAGGACAACACTTATCTCAAATCTCCAACTAATTCCCGACTAAGTGGAAAAGAGATAGAATTTTCATCCAACTATGCGATATTAATCATTCCCAAATCTCCCACTGAGGAGAGGGACTTATATTTAAACGTCAACTGCGACGTATTCCCAAATCTCCCACTGAGGAGAGGTGTCACACCCCAACCGATGGCGGAATCATCGGGGCGTGGCACTGAGCGAAACAGATTGTCCAGAAGTTTCCATAACAACTATCATTACCATTTAATTAAATATCACGTCCCATACCGTAACTTAAACAGTTAAATAGTTATTACAGGCAAAGCATCAAGACAAATATTCTGTTCCGACAACTCAGATTTAAACATAACAAATTTATTCGTTGGTTTCTAGGACTCCAGTTCCTAGCTTCAATTTCATCACAGCCCGAGAAGCATATAAGCAACCTAAGCACCTGTCACATACGTTAAAATAAAGTCAATACATAAAATGTAAAGGTGAGCATACAAGTTTGATAATAGCATATAGAGTTCGAATTCGTTTACGCATAACCAGCACGTACACACAGTGAAATGAAGCACGTTAGTTATCGACATAGATCCATCGATACCAATGACTGCGGGTTGACTGCCCGAGGCAGTTCGCAATACATGACTACCACCGTAATCCATGCAAGTAAAAGATCCTTAACAACCCCCGTGTGAACGGGTGGTGAGTCCAAACTATAGTACTATCGTTGCTAAGGCAGGTAGACATCATTCCATGTGTAAACATAACAAACAAGCATTCATAAGCCACGTACGACATGCATTAATGGTTTAGCGTTAAAAATAGCTTGAGTAGTGTGATAGTTGTAGTTTGAATATTCGTAACGTATGTAACACCCAAAAGTGCTAAAAGCAAAAAGGGTTCGAGTATACTCACAGTGATTAATGGATTGAAGGGAGCGCTTTACAGCGAGTACGGTTAGCCTGAATAGATTCGATAATGTAAGGATAAGCGGCACGCAAAATAGTACAAAGTGCGAGGGGTTAGGATGGCTGATCGTGCGGATCAACTATCCGTGAGAGGAAGTCATCCGTGCGGGTGAACTATCCGTACGGATGGTAATCCGTGCGGATGGTGACTGTAACAACCCTCAAGAAAACCGACACTCTCGAATATTTTCCGACACCCCATTATATTTTAAAATACCCTTATATGTCTTATATTATACCCCGTATGTGAAAACCAAGCCCGAAATATGTTATAGTATTAGAAATAAAATATAAAATCTGAATTCTGAGTTGAGGCGGGCCGCGTAGGATCCCACCCCAATCTCACGCGGGCCGTATGAGATCATTGACCGGACTCCGCTGAATTCTTTAGTTCAAGCGGGCTGCGTAAGTTTAAGTTTAAGTTGACGCGGGCCGCGCGTGTTTCAAATGGTGGCAGATCCCTGAGCTGACACGTGTTGACAACGTGTCGAACCTAGTAGATGACCGGACTAAGCTACGCCGTTGACCGATGTTGACGCGGGCCGCGTAAGATTTCCTTCTCTCTTACGCGGGCCGCCTGGAAGTCAATATCAGCCACTATAAATAGAACGTATCAGTTTACGTTTTTCGTCGCTCACATTTCAATCTCAAATCACCATTTCTGTAGAGAAGTTATAATACACGGGTATTATACCCCTAATTAGCGAGGTTCTGCTCCGTTGTAAGTATTATAACCCCAGTTTCATAATAGTTACGCTGCCCGATTGATTTAGGGTTCCGTAACAACTGTCGTGGTTCTGCCCGACGTAGTTGTTGGAATGCCATCTCGGGGAGGGTATTATTAATATTTTCAAAGGGTTATGATACTAATCAATGTACATTTGTATAAATTATAGATTATATCCAGGAAACCCTCACGCGAAGTCTAAGATAGCAAAGTGAGTAATCCTTATTTTGTTTAAACTTTTTTGTTAACTGTTGTTACAAAACCTCATACAATTAAATTTGTTACCACCTGGTCAAGGAGTAACATTAAACAGTAATTGAGTATTTGTAAGAATACAATTATAGTGGGTATGTTGGGGTTTTGTATACAAAATTTGTTACCACCTGGTCAAGGAGTAACATTACCACAAGTTGAGTATGACAGTACCACTGATGTTAATTGATATATCTTGGAAACAAATGTAATTGCGGATGTGCCCTCAATACTGTACACTGTGAAATGAATTTTTATGTAAACTTGATTAAACTGGGATTCACTCACCAGTATTTCTTGCTGAT
Source organism: Helianthus tuberosus (assembly GCA_030545235.1). Classification (NCBI taxonomy): domain Eukaryota; kingdom Viridiplantae; phylum Streptophyta; class Magnoliopsida; order Asterales; family Asteraceae; genus Helianthus; species Helianthus tuberosus. The sequence goes on along the minus strand of CM060417.1, from coordinate 148,160,020 downwards.
AAAATGTTTTAAACACGTGTTTCAGGTAACTTAGTGTGAAGCCTATAAAAGCCAGCTGGAGAGCACTGAAGGCTTGGAAAAGTGGCAATAAAGTTACATAAAATAAAATAGATGTTTTTATTAAATAAAATAGGATTTATTCCTATGAAAACATGTGTACTATGAACTTGGGTTTCATCCCATTTGTTTAATATTATAAAATATGGTGGTTTTACTCTGATAAACATTTCCTAACTACGATCCTGATGTAAATTCCGCTGCAAGACTAAACAAACTGATACCACCAAACTCTGTGATCACGTCCGCCCGTTCCCGGGACAGATATGGATCGGGGGTTGTGACAGAAGGTGGTATCAGAGCCTAGCCACTGGCTCAAGCCAAAGAAGTGTTCTGCTGACACTTAAAGTTATATTTTGTGTTAGGAAATAAATTATGAAAATACATGCATAATTGTAATTATTATATGTTATTTGACTATTTGTTAGTTTACAGTATGAGTAAGAGAAGAATTTTGGACATCTATCATAAACTAGATAGTTCACCCAAAGAAAAGGGAAGTTCATCTCAAACAAATTCCTCAAGATACTCAGCAGATACTGAGGAAGGAATATTTGTCCGTAAAGCTCAGTATGAAAATCCACTTACCCCTAGTAAAAGAAGCCGGATTCTTAGAAAAAGTCAAGAGAATATGAAAAAAAAAGTCTCAGGAAAACCAGAAAATAGGCAGTAACCCACCTTGGGAAGATAAATTAGACGAAAAATGGGCAAATCTCTACATGTTAGCCACTACAGCAGTAAATGTTAACTTATAGTTTAATTGTCCAACCAGTGCCAGCACTCATGCCATCTACGAGCTAGAAACTTTAAAATAACTTCGTTCATTTGGCAACAACCTAGTAAGAAGAAAGAGATAGAATAAACCTTACATAAAATGCATGTTGAGTATAATATTCCTATAACCTAGTTAGACTAAAATAAGTTACAAATGTATAACCAATAATATATTTCGAATTTCAGTTCTAGTTTGTAATAAATATATAAATCGCAATATTTCATTTTAATCAATCTGTTCGTATAATTGTACTAGATATTCGTTTATGATAAATAAACATTCGGATGAACAACAAAAGTGAACCAAGAAAACTAGAATAAGGTCTAGAAGTACAAGAGAATTTTTAATGATATGCCTTAATATGAAGCTTTGAGATAAACCAATTGCTTGCATAAATAAAGTGTGATGGTTATTGGTATCCTGTGAGGATAATGACTAGAACAGTGCATGTATGATAAATAAGCAATAACACTTGGCCACTGTTATTTCTTGTTTATTGATACTACTCGGTTCTAGAATATGATCCCTCATGAGAATACTAATTTCATTGTTTCTTGGTGTAAATGATGCTTTTCTTTAAAATCATGATTTGAAATAAGTTTATGGGTGGAAAATACTATGATAATGATCTCTTCGGTAAAATTGGGCATGGTGTGGTAGACTCTCCAGTTTGTCCGGGTGAGATAGGGTTACCTTTCCGGCAAGACCGGGTGAGATGGGGTTACCTTTCCGGCAAGACCGGGTGAGATGGGGTTACCTCTCCGGCAAGACCGGGTGAGATGGGGTATATGTTATGATAATAGAATTATCTAAATAGTACTATGACCTGATGTTTGACTTGTGAGTCTGTTTACATTATGGATAATGTGCATACTACAGTATATGCACTATTGTATAGACATGTATTTCTATGAGGAAATTCAAAAGATCCTAAAAATTGATAATGAGGAATAAATTACGGACAGAGGTGTCAATTATGAATTTAGATTTGTCAGAAATCTCTAGTATATATATATATATATATATATATATATATAAATTCTGATGATAAACATTATTTGATTATCAATCTATGCGATAAAATGAAACGGTAGTAATAATAATATAATAAAATAAAATATGTGTGTACAGATGCATACTATTTTATTTCTGTTGGTATTGTAATTTTTATTTTTGTACTAGTATGCAATAGACACATAGTATATGAAAAGAGTATAGTAGTAATGATCGACGCTTTTGGCAAAAATGCATATCATGTGATTAAATATAGTAAGATATTAATTGTGATATTAATATGGGATAAATGTTTAAAATTCAGATGGCCGACGAAGAAAATCAAGGAAATCTGAATAACGATAACCAGAGTAACATTAACGTGGTTAATGATAATCCGAGTATCAATAACAATGGAAATCAAGTGAATAATAGTACTATTCAACACATAGTGGCACAGGGAATTATAGATGCTATGCCATTTATTATTCAAACTGTTAAGGATGCTGATAATAAAAGTAAATATAGCAGTAAGCGACCCGTTGAACCAGAAAACAGTGTAAACAATGGACCGGTATTTCAATTGCCTATTCCCAAAAGAAGAAGAACCATGCCTTATGGTTGTTCTTATAAAGAATTCTGGTCTTGTAAACCAATGGAATTCTCGGGCAATGAAGGGGCCATTGCAACCTTACGCTGGATAGAGAAGACTGAGGCAGTCTTAAGGATAAGTAAGTGTGCTGAAGAAGACAAGATATTATTTGCTTCTAATCTGTTTAAGAATACAGCATTAGAATGGTGGAACACTATCCTCCAGACAAGAGGAAGTGATAAAACATATACTATGGAATGGGAAGAATTTAAAGAAAAGGTAGAAAGGAAATTCTGCCCACCCAATGAAAAGGAACAGATAGCAAACAAGTTCCTCAACCTTAGAATGACTGGTGTAGATAGTAAAGGGTACACTACTACATTCTTTGAATATGCTAGGATAGTACCAACCCTTGCATCACCAGAACCGGTATTAATCTCCCGTTACATCTGGGGATTAATTGGAGAAATTAGACATGTAGTCAAAGCAACCAGACCCCAAACCATAGAAGAAGCCGTAGAACTAGCCAATACCTTGACTGATGAACTAGTTCGTACTAGAGAAGAGGATCAGAGGAGGAACTTAACTCAAAGGCTTACACAAGAATTTCATTCTGGGAATTTCAATCGTAGGAACATAGATTCTACCTTTGCACCGTATTGCGAGATCTGCAAAAAGAAGCATTCTGGAAAATGCTCCACTCACTGCAATTTCTGCAAAGCACCAGGACACAATGAAGAGAACTGCAGGAGGAAATCCAGTAATGGATTGTGTTTTAACTGTGGAGAAAAAGGTCATATCAAGCCAAACTGTCCAAAACTGGCTCCAGCTACGAACAACAAGAATACTAAAAATGCTAGAGCATTTGTTCTGACTGCAGATGAAGCCAAGATGATTCCAGATGTCATCGCTGGTACGTTTCTAGTTAATGATGTTTTTGCTAAAAGTATTATTTGACTCTGGTGCAAACCAAAGTTTTATTAATACATCGTTTTGAAAATTTCTAAATCAGTCATTAACTAAACTACCACACGAATGCTTAGTAAAGACAGCTAATGGAGAAACCATTAGGATTTCTGAAATCTTGCAGGGAGCAAGAATAGACATTTTAAACCAAACGTCTAGGGCAAACCTTTATCCAATGAATCTAGCCATATTTGATATTGTTTTAGGAATGGATTGGTTAAATAACCAATAAAGCTAGTATTTTATGTGATCAAAAGTCAATTCAAGTAAATTCATCTAAAGGTAAAATGATCACAATTAAAGGAAATAAACCATCTAGATCCACAAAATTCATCTTTGTGATGAAAAGTGCAAGTTCTACAAGAAAAGGTTCTATAGTGTATTTGATTTCTATAATCACTAACACTAAAGGAAAAGAACTAAAAGACATTTCAGTAGATCTCGAGGACGAGCTCTAAATTAAGGTGGGGAGAATGTAACAACCCTCAAGAAAACCGACACTCTCGAATATTTTCCGACACCCCATTATATTTTAAAATACCCTTATATGTCTTATATTATACCCCGTATGTGAAAACCGAGCCCGAAATATGTTATTGTATTAGAAATAAAATATAAAATCTGAATTCTGAGTTGAGGCGGGCCGCGTAGGATCCCACCCCAATCTCACGCGGGCCGTATGAGATCATTGACAGGACTCCGCTGAATTCTTTAGTTCAAGCGGGCCGCGTAAGTTTAAGTTTAAGTTCACGCGTGTGTTTCAAATGGTGGCAGATCCCTTAGCCGACACGTTTTGACAACGTGTCGAACCTAGTAGATGACCGGACTAAGCTACGCCGTTGACCGATGTTGACGCGGGCCGCGTAAGATTTCCTTCTCTCTTACGCGGGCCGCCTGGAAGTCAATATCAGCCACTATAAATAGAACGTATCAGTTTACGTTTTTCGTCGCTCACATTTCAATCTCAAATCACCATTTCTGTAGAGAAGTTATAATACACGGGTATTATACCCCTAATTAGCGAGGTTCTGCTCCGTTGTAAGTATTATAACCCCAGTTTCATAATAGTTACGCTGCCCGATTGATTTAGGGTTCCGTAACAACTGTCGTGGTTCTGCCCGACGTAGTTGTTGGAATGCCGTCTCGGGGAGGGTATTATTAATATTTTCAAAGGGTTATGATACTAATCAATGTACATTTGTATAAATTATAGATTATATCCAGGAAACCCTCACGCGAAGTCTAAGATAGCAAAGTGAGTAATCCTTATTTTGTTTAAACTTTTTTGTTAACTGTTGTTACAAAACCTCATACAATTAAATTTGTTACCACCTGGTCAAGGAGTAACATTAAACAGTAATTGAGTATTTGTAAGAATACAATTATAGTGGGTATGTTGGGGTTTTGTATACAAAATTTGTTACCACCTGGTCAAGGAGTAACATTACCACAAGTTGAGTATGACAGTACCACTGATGTTAATTGATATATCTTGGAAACAAATGTAATTGCGGATGTGCCCTCAATACTGTACACTGTGAAATGAATTTTTATGTAAACTTGATTAAACTGGGATTCACTCACCAGTATTTCTTGCTGATAAAATGTTTTAAACACGTGTTTCAGGTAACTTAGTGTGAAGCCTATAAAAGCCAGCTGGAGAGCACTGAAGGCTTGGAAAAGTGGCAATAAAGTTACATAAAATAAAATAGATGTTTTTATTAAATAAAATAGGATTTATTCCTATGAAAACATGTGTACTATGAACTTGGGTTTCATCCCATTTGTTTAATATTATAAAATATGGTGGTTTTACTCTGATAAACATTTCCTAACTACGATCCTGATGTAAATTCCGCTGCAAGACTAAACAAACTGATACCACCAAACTCTGTGATCACGTCCGCCCGTTCCCGGGACAGATAGGGATCGGGGGTTGTGACAGTGACCCATCCGGATAAGCTATCCGTGCGCGTGGGCTGTACGTGCGGATGGTAATCCGTGCGGACTAGTCGCGCGTGCGGACTGCTTATCTGTACGGACAAGTTGTTCGTGCGGATAAATGTTCAAGTGGATTGTTTCTTCCCAAGGAAGTGTTTGTATATGATGGCTTGTGCTTTGAAGTTTTCGTTGTAGCATTTAGAAAGCATTTAAGTGTTTCTACCTTTCAAGCCGGCCGCGCGGATAACAATCCGTCCGGATGGTAGTCCGTGCGGACAATGGTAATCCGTGCGGGCAGTCTGTGCGCGCGGGCAGAGACAATCCGTCCGGATAGCCTGTCTGTGCGGACGACCTGGCCGTGCGGATGAACACTGTTTAAATTCATTTTAAGGCCTTAGTATCTCATGATTCGAAGAGTAATCCATTCAGAGGTCGTCCGTACGGATTGCTCATTCGTCGATACTCAAACCTTGTTTGGAAAGTGGGTCCCAAGGGTAGCTCGTCCGGGTGACAACCCGTCCGTGTGGCCTGTCCGTGCGGACAACCGGTCCGTGCGGATAGTCCCTGGTCTGATTGTTCCGTTCGTCTACTCTTGGTTTCTGTTGTCGTTTATCGAGACGTTCTGATTACGTGGCAACCACTTGGAGTTGTATTCTTACCCGCACGACTAGACCGGTCAGGAACCACCCTAACTTGGCCTGTCGGCGACTCAGAATGGTCGTTCCGGTTGACCCCGAAATCAGGTGTCTGGCGGGTAGAATCCAGATCTAGGACTGGTGCATCACCATTAACGAGTAGAACACTAGAACCGATCAGATTCGTACCGATTTTAAGGCTAAAAGAAGGAGAGAACTTAGGTTTATTTCTTTCAACTCTTTTATCCTTAGAAAAGTTTAGATTTAGGTGATGTTGTTGTGAAATCTTATGGAAATCGTTCAGATCTGAGTTATTCTTGGTGGAATGAGGTCAAGCTTGAAGTTCATAAGAACTTCATGATGACGTCACCCGAGAATACCTCAAATCTTGATGGTTTCACGGTTGAGAGTTGACATTTGAAAGATGGAAAGGTGTAGAATTGTGTAGTGATCAAGAATGTACAAGAATTAGTGCAAGATCTTACCTGGATTGAGAGAAATCTGGGGAAAAAGTGGAGAATGCGTGCGGTTCGGATGTCACTTGCCAAAAGTGGAAAAGTTGGAGAGTGGCCCGTGTATTTATAGGATGCCAAAAAGGGAAAGGGTGAGCCGTGCGGATGGCACGTACCCCGGATAGGCTATCCGTGCGGATTGGTCATCCGTCCGGATTGGCAATCCGTGCGGATTGGCAATCCGTGCGGATTGACCATCCGTGCGGATGTCGCCTGATTTGGTGCGTTCGGTACGACGACGCTTCGGCTTCGATTTTCGAGCGATTCGATGGGGTTTCCTAGTCAAATTACTTTCAGTCCCGACTACTTCTTATATGGTTCGACTCGGAATTCGGGTTCGGGTTCGTTTACATTCGAGTTAGACTTCGAGTTCGATTGAGTTCGCTTGATTATCACAACATGGCATAAAATAAACATGCACAGGTAACACGTAAGGCACACACACACGTATAAATGACAAGTAAAATACATAGCTCGAGTTACGATATGATGTTGATTCGATTAGCATAGCTTGATTAACTTTATCGCATTGTTACTTCCTATCATTCACAGTCGCGTGTCGATTGAAATACGACTAGTATGATTCGAATATTGTAATGACCGACACTTACTCCACATAATATAAATAAAATAAAAACATTTCTACGAGTCGAGTCGCGCGAAATCGGTCGTTGACTTTGACCTTGACTTTGACTTTCACTCGTGAAAATACGGGGTGTTACAAGAGGGACTTATATTTAAACATCAACTGCGACGTATTCCCAAATCTCCCACTGAGGAGAGGGACTTATATTTAAACGTCAACTGTGACGTATTCCCAAATCTCCCACTAAAGAGAGGGACTTATATTTAAACGTCAACTGCGATGTATTCCCAAATCCCCCACTAAGGAAAAGGACTTATATTTAAACGTCAACTGCGACGTATTCCCAAATCTCCCACTGAGGAGAGGGACTTATATTTTAAACGTCAATTGCGACATATCCCAAATCTCCAACTGAGGAGCGGGATCTATATTTAAACATCAACTGAGACGTACCCCAAATCTCCAACTGAGGAGATGGATCTATATTCAAATGTCAACTGAGACGTATCCCAAATCTCCAACTGAGGAGCGGGATCTATATTTAAAACGTCAACTAAGACGTGTTCCAAATCTCCAAGTGTAACATTCCTATTTTTATATAAGAATTATAGGTTTAGTTAAATTTATTAACCACTAGTAACTAGTTTATTTTTACTATAAATATTCAACCCAAATAGTTTTAAACAATATTTTATATAATTGGTTGAAATATTATATTAATTAATTGGCCTGTATATGGGTGACCTTTCTAAATAAAATAAAAGTATATAAAAACTTATATTAATAGACGGGTAGTCTACGGGTAAGTTGACTATTAGAAATATGAAGTTTCTAGACGGGCCTAGGAACCGTATATTAATTAAATTATAAAAATACATTATATTTGAACCTACTCTATTTTTAATGAAACTTAGACCCAAATGTAGACAAAAATATTCTCGTTCTATTAACATATTTATTATTTTCTAAAACGCCTTATTTTAAAAGTTATACGCGCCAAATAACTAAAGCAGTTAAATTAATTAGAATATATATATATATATATATATATATTAAATTAATTATCAAATAAATTACATAAAGTATACGTATCCATTTTTGTAAAATAAAATAATATTAAAAACAATCAAATTCAATCATCTATCAATATAGCATACGTGTAGTGTTGAAATCTACTACACTTTTTAGTTGGACATGTGTCCTTCATTTTACGTAAGCCCAAAGTTTTAAAACAACTATATATAGAGGAGATTGAGCTTTCTCTTGCACCCTGTACGCTTTTCTTTTACCTGTATGTCACCCATTTTCCCTCTCAAAATTCTATAGTTTTAATTTTTATTTTTATTTTACCCCATAATAATAATAAGATCCTGCCTCGTTTTAAGTGTTTTAACTCCTGATCACCGCTACCCTTTCCGATTGATCTGAGCCTCATAACGTATGTCAGGGCTCTGCCCGACTAAGTTGTTGGGATTCGGTCTCGGGACATCGGGACAAGGTTGAATGAGGGGTACTATACTTAACACGAGTGCATTATATATTTTTATATATATAGCTCAGAAATTATACCCAAAATTTATACCAGGAGGCTTTCTAGTTGAACCCTAAAGTTACAAAGTGGGTACATTCTCTTTTCTCACCGTTTTATTCCCTTTTATCCCAAACCATAACAACTCTCACCAAAACTATTATATTTTTATTATTATTATTATTATTATTTATATTTTGTCTAAAAAGAAACCCTAATTGAGACACCCAAGTAATTCTGCATAAACCCTAAAATTTTCAGAACAATCAGAATCAGGATCAGGGCCCCTAAAACTCAGGGGGTATTCCCTACTCGACGATTATCCACATATCTCGCTGTCTAAATCGAATTTCTTCGATCCGTCGACTCACACAAGCTAGTTGGACACGTGGCAACCCTATGAGAAGATGTGACCCATCGCGCCACGCGACGCCCCCAGGGTGACCCCTCGTGTCACGCGAGGGGGTCAAAATCTCAGTATAAATAGAGGATGTTGGGACTTGATTTCTGGAGTTGGAACGACGATAAAACTCAATTCGTGCGCCAAGATATCTTCTGTTTACTACAAACACACACAATCACGAAACGCTGCTACGATACTGGGTATTAACTTGATCACTGCTACGATTCAATGTCCGATCGATTGGAACTATCCAATGGATCACTATCCTTTGTCATTAGTCGTGATTCCGACAGGATGTTTGAGACCACCCGAACTCGGGGAATACTCTGTCATTCGTTGTGAATCCGATGGATGTTTAAGTGATTGCACTTTGTCATTCGTTGTGAGGGTTTTAATCGCGTGAGTTATCGTAAATGCTGTATTAGTTACTTACCAAGTTCGTGTGCACTAAGTTACAAGACTAATCAATAGGCTAAGCTCTGCCTGTATCTGCAATATATCAAGACTTATCTATAGACTAAACTTTGTAGTATGAATCTGCATGTTTATAATGTGAGTCATTCTCTTTTTATCAAATTACTTTCAAAATCATGTTTATTTTCAAGGTTATAATTACAGGGATTAAGTCTATGTAATCTCCATATTACAGCCGGTATGTGGGGTTTTGTATACATTACTTGATAATCTTCACCATTGGACAACGAGTTAGCCAATGGGTGATATGACCATAGTCACAGAAACGAGTCGAGTGACAAATACCGAGGGTAGTTGGTTGATATAGAAACATTGTAATCGCTCTTAATACTGTAAATTATAACAAACGTATCGTTTTAAGCAAAATGAATGAACTCACCAGTATTTCCTGCTGACAAAACCTTTTTAAAACGCGTTTCAGGTAATTACAGTAGATTGGAATAAGAGATGGATACGGCACTGAAAGGCTTCAAGAAGTGGCTTATTTTATTAATTAAATCAAATTAAGAAATAATGTTTTATGTAATTGGGTTTATCCCTTATTAAAGCTACCTTTGTAAAACATGGGTTTATCCCATCTATTTAATAAATAAAATCTGGTGTTTTCTAAACTCTGATAATTTTCCTAACTCACGGTCCTGTTGAAATTTCCGCTGCAATATTTTTCAAAATAATCACCGGTACCACTTGGCTGTTCGCGGCTCCCGATTCCGTCCAGGGTGGGTCGGGGGTCGTGACACCAAGTAATCCCAACTGTGTGGAAGGAGAGGAACCATATTTAATACGTTAACTGAAACGTATCATTAAATCTCCAACTAATTCCCGACTGTGTGGAAAGGAGAAATTTCTCGTCCGATTATGAGACAATAATTGTTCCAAATCTCCAACTAATCCCAACTGTGTGGAAGGAGATGAACCATATTTATTACGTTCAATGAAACGTGTCTAAAAATCTCCAACTAATTCTCGACTTTGTGGAGAGGAGAAAATCTTAGTCTGACTATGTGACTTTACTTATTTTAAATACGGTAAAATATGTATCTATATGGATTACATTGACTAAAACGTGTCCCTAATCTCCAAATAATCCCAACTATGCGGAAGGAGAGGGACTATAAATCCTTTAAGCTATATAGCTAAATGTATATTAAAGCCCATTACCAGCTGTGGTAAGAGGGGCTAGTAAATCTAATATGTATAGATCGGCAAGATCTGATGCAAATGAATTGATTTGCTATTAAGTTCTCAAAAATTTTACTGATGGCTATATATAGTTTCAGTTAAACTTATGGCAAGCCTAAATATTGGCGAAGCAAGTAAGAAAAATGGTGGTGACGACTTAGAGCACCAAAACCGTGAGGATGAAGAAAATAAACTTCGATCCCTAATTGCCGATGAAGTCGGTAAAGCCCTGGCTGGATTTATGGCCATACTTAAAGGGCAAAAGCCATCAGTACAGAAAGAGGACTCTGTTTCTAAACCATGTTCTAATACTTATAAGACTGAAAAGTCTCATTTCTCCTCAACTAAGAGTGAGCAAAGTATCTAGAGTATTAAGAGAACTGAGCCACGTGACTCTAAGAAGGGGTGTACTTATAAGTACTTTGTTTCTTGTAAACCCCGTGACTTTACGGGTGAGAATGGAGCTATTGATGCTCTAAAGTGGCTAGATGAAATGGAAACCGTTATCGATATAAGCGGTTGTGCCACTAAGGACACTGCTAAATATGTGTCCCAATCCTTCAAGGAGGATGCTCTGACTTGGTAGAAGGCACTGATTCAATCCACTGGCAAGGTTGCTTTATACAACCTAAGTTGGTCAAAGTTCATGGAACTGATCCGCGAAACCTATTGCCTACCTCACGAGGTGGAGAAAGTTGAATCTGACTTTCTGAAGTTGACCATGAAAGGTCTCGAGTGTCGAGTCTATGTATCTGAATACAACTCCTTATCAAGACTCATGCCGTATTTAATTACCCGCGAGTCTAAGCACATTGTGCGGTTTATTGGAGGACTCGCTCCAGAAATCAAAGGGATGGTTAAATCCTCCAAACCTATAACTTTTAGATCCACTGTGGATCTAGCCTTATCCCTCACTGAAGATGAGATAACTAAGGCTGAGGAGGATCACAAGCGAAAGTGTGATGATACCCCTAGTAAAGATTACAAAAAAGGAAAGACTGGTTCGAGTTATCAGTCCAAGCTGAATAAGGCAAAACCCAAATGTAAAACCTGCGGGAAGCAACACTTTGGAAGATGTTTCCAAGAGCAGACTAAGGGTTGTAGCATTTGTAAGCAGATGGACCACAAGACTCATGAATGTAAGAACTTAAAAGACGCCATCTGCTATGGGTGTGGCGAGAAAGGGCATATAAAGACCCACTGCCTAAAAAGGGCGAATGACGGGAAGAACAAGGCCACTAATGGCAAGAAAGGCAATGCTTGAGCCTTCTAATTAACTGCAGGAGAAGCAGTTCGAGACATAAACATCATTACGGACCTGTTTCCCGTAAATGATTTATTTACTAGAAACTTGTTTCGAACTCAGGAGCTAGTTGAAGCTTCATCGATTGTAAATTTAATAAAATTTTAATTCTGCCCTTTCGAGGCTTAAATATTATTTATAAAATCGAGTGGCCAATACAGATGGTTTCACATATGATATATCCTTCATGAATCAATTTGTATTTGATAATCTTTTATCTATAAATCTTGCGGGATTCGATATGGTTTTAGACATGGATTGGTTAGTTCAAAACCAAATCCACATTGTCTGCAATAAGAAAAATATCGAAATTAAAATCTCCATCTAGTGATATACTCACTTTCGTGGAAGATCAACACTACGGATTTCCCGAGAAAGCTTTTATGCTTAAGGCATCCAAGTGATTGAATGGAGAATGTGTCATCCACATGACACAAGTAAATTTTGACGAATTGAAGTCGAAGGATGAAGACCTTTGTGTGGATGGACATGAGAAGTCCGTAGCCACCTAGGAAGCATAATGCTTAGAATGTTCGCAAGTGAGTTGAACATCGTAGACCATTTTGGTCTGCATAATGAGCTGGAAAATCCCACATAGATTTGGGAAATGGTAACAATGGATCTAATCTCCAAGTTATCTAAGATAAATCGTGGCAATGACGCGATGTGAATTATAGTCGACAGACTTACTAAGTCGACGCTTCTTGTCAATTAAGGAAAATTTATAATTCCGACAAGTTAAGCTATACAAAGACAACATCGAGTCTCCTTATGGAGTACTATTGTCTATAGTATCGGATTGAGATACTAAATATATTATCTCTGGAAAATTTCTAGCAAATTGCATTAGTATGCTCTTGAATTTTTTGTACGGCTTACCACCCAGACTGATGGGCAGAGTGAGCGTACAATCCAAACTCTGGAAAACATGCTACGTGCATGCATGATACACAAGAAAGTGTAAAACACCCGTCTGTTGGGCTAAGGTTGGTGGAGCACAGATTGTCCTAACTAGAAGAATCTTACTTTTAAGATAGACTCGAGACTGCCCTTGATTGGCAAAAGAGTTATGTTGATAAAAGGCAGAAGCCTCGAAGATAATATATCACTGAATGAGGGAAACTAGGCCCTAGATATATGTTGACCATTCAAGATATCAGAATGTGTCAGTTCAGTAGCTTTGGGCTACTAATAGAGCTGAGTGGACTACATAGTGTAATTCCATATCTCTAATTTGAAAAGTGCTAGACTGATAGCACCTGTCATATTGCGCCATGACATTTAAACATGAGCTTAAGGTTTATTGAAAAACCTTGTCCATTAGACCATGAAATTTAAAAGGCTTCGAAGAAATAAGTTTCCCTCGTCAAAGTGAAATGGGATTCCCATTGTGGCCCAAGATACACTTAAGAGGTTGAAATCTAATACGGAACTAACCGTATTACTTTAAACAAATCTCGAGGTCGAGATTTCCTTTAAGGGGGTGAGGATGTAACACCCGTAAAATTTCGTCCAATTGTGAGGCGACACGTGTCCCGAATTTTAAACTGAGGAAAGGGAATTTATTGTTCGACTGTGTAACGATATATATTAAATCTTCCAATTTGTTCCCGACTATGTGGAAGGAGGAAAGAATTACATTCTACATTCATTGAAACGTATTTCGTATCTTTGAATAATCCTGATTCTGGGAAGGAGAGAAATTTTTACTGTGCGTTAACTAAAACGCGTCATGGATCTCCGACTAATCTCAATCTAAGGACATAAGCTACACATACCCTAAATACCCTTTACATGACTTAGATATAAGTTTTGAAGGGTTAGGTATGACAAAAACACGTTTATATAAGTACATGGGTTATTTTTGACAAACTGCAAAAGTCTGCCTAATCCCCAGCATACGGGCCGTGTGCACAAATCAGAACATTTCTTATTCAATAAAATCTTGTATTTTATTGATAAGAATGCAAAATTATCAATCGTTGCGAAATTTCGATCATTTTCGTGTTCGATAAAGTCTTGTACGTTATTTGCGAAGCGCGTAACCGTACAACCGAATGAACCGACATCCATGACATTTTCAGACAAAATCCAAGTTACATATGCCTTAACACCTTTATATAATCTAAATATTAGGTTAAAAGTGACAAAACGCAACAATACAAGTCTAGGGGCCAAATCTGCCAAATTGTATAAGTTTCTGCCCCTGCCACCCGCCTTACGGACCGTAAAGGGGCCCCCTTACGGTTCGTAAAGGGTCCCCAACAGCAAAATTTTGTGTGGCCTCCAAGTAAACCGTTACTTCAAAACTATGGGCATTCTAGCTGGTCTTGCCACGTCCAAGGACACTTGTAGTGATCCTCTATCACCAGCTAACACTTGTGATGTTCCTATACATGTCCCTCAAGTATAAATAGGGCCTTGAATTTCATTTTTCAAGTGCACCTCTTCTTCAATTCTTTCTAACTTCTCATCTGGAAGTTCCTGGTCATTTTGGGAGCTTCCTTGAAGTTCAAATCATTCCCTTGGAGCACTTGTAAGTGCTCCATCCTTATTCTTTCAGTTTATAGGCTTTAATTAGCCGAAAGTCAAGTAAAATTGACTTTTGCTTTGACTTTCGGTTTGACCATTATGGTCCATCCATTGTTTGATAGAACATGGCTATGTGATCATAATTAGGTAGGTGTTAATCCCTCACAAGGGCACCTCCTGAAAATCACGTTAAGTAGGTCAAATGACGGGTCAATGTTTTATTATTTAAAAAGTCAAAGGTCAGTTTTCGTAAAATGATATAAATTGATCTTATAAATGTTATAACCCATATTTTTTACACCTAATCAGTTGGTAATAAATATTAGAACATGTATGAACATGTTCGGCTCGTCATTCCAGTTTTAGGGCCGGTTCGCAACCGAAAGTCGAGCAGTTTGACTTCTGCTTTGACTTTCGATTCTGGCCCAATTTAGCATAGTTAGCTACTGAATTTAAGTTTTATTATGATCGTTTAGAATGTAGGATAACCCTCTGAGGTTATACTACATGATCATAATCAGAATCCGAGTTTTCATGCAAGTTACTATAATATGCCAACCTTTGACTAAAATGCCTTTTTTGCGTAAAACAAGGTTTTAATCGACAATGAACTTGAAAATGATTTACCTACTGATATGTTAACGTAATTAACATATTTTGATATTATGAAACTGATCATAACCTGAGTTTTGATTAAAGATCGTAAATTATGTTTTTAAACGACCGAAATGCCCTTTTGGCGCATAGTATGGTTTTAAACCATAACTATCAATCAAAACTTAATACCTACAGATATTATAACATATTTAAAATGTTTTCACAGTAGGTACTTGATCATAACTCAGATTTTTGAATAAATTCTCAAACTATATATGTAATGACCAAAATACCCCTACGGTGCATAGTTTGGTCTTAAATCATAAAACCCATACATGTTTGATTACTTACAAATATTATATCATAAACAAAGTATTTTATAGAATGAACATGTTCATAATATCAGTTTATACGCAAGTTCTTATATTACGTCGCATAATGACTAAAATGCCCTTATGAGGCATATTTTGATTTTAAAACCTTAATGGTCATATAAGTTGATAACCTACTGATGTTACAACTTATTTAAAGTATATTGGTATATAGAACTTGTTCATGACTTATCTGATTACCCGATATCGCTTATATGCGTACGGTTAAGCTTATGTAACTAGTTTACGTAAGTTTACCGAAACGGGTCAACTCTCATTCTAGAATTTGAGGCGAAGGAGTAGGAGGGAGAAAGAGGGAAAGATGGAAGAGATGTAGATGCAATCGTAGAGTTTTAGCGGTTGTCACAGTTGAAGATAATCGATCCGGTGCAGATATTTCGTCTGTAAAGGTTTCCGTTCAAAAAAATTCCTATATGCAGAGATAATAATATATGGTTTAAAATACAAAAAGCTAAAATCCTATTTAATATTTGGTTCACGTCCACGAGGTGTTGAAAATATCACAAATATCAAAACTGAAAGGAAAATCAAAAGCTCAAAAATTATATGGCTCAAAATATTACTATTAATCGATTTTTCTCATTTTTCAAGTGTAAGACCCGTTTGAATTTAACATAAATATAACATTAAATACGCATTTTATATTAAAAATGGGACTTTACAAAACTTTGTCATGCCAACATTCATACATATTTAAAACATTCAAAAACTTAGTTAACGTGTTTACATGTTTCACTTATTATAAAACAAAACGACCACAACAATAACAACAATAATTAGATGATTTTTTTGAACGACTTAGTTATCATGTAAATGATTTATATATGATAATTTTTAATTATGTTAAAATGGTGAACTTTCTATTTTATTTTCTTGTATTTTTGTGCATTTTCTAAGTTTTTTTTTAACTTAATAAATATAAATAATATATAGCGTCATCCGGTTATTAAATCCGGTTGAACCGGTTCGACCGGTCTGACCATTGAACCAGTAAGTCGTCTGATCCGGTCCGGTTCTGAAAACATTGATCACCACCACTATCAATCTCGCCGACGGCGGCAAACAAATCTAGTTTCCCACTTCACCTCGCTCCAGACACCTCAAACCACCGCATCTTACGAACACCACCACTATCACTCTCGCCGGCGGCGGTGAACAAACCCACTATCCCACGTTACCTCGCTCCACACACCTCAAACCACCACATCTTACAATCACCACCACTATCACTCTCGCCGGCGGTAGCTAACAAACCCACTATCCCACGTTACCTTGCTCCACACACCTCAAACCATCGCATCTTACGATATCCACCACTTTACCCGCTTTTGACGTCACCCACAAACGATCTTAACACACCAACATCAAACTTTATCATCGTCAAAGCGAAAAATGATGAAAGTTCAGGTTCCGACGTACAAGAAGACGGAAGTTCCAAAGCCAAAATGGACAAAAGTTCAGGATCGGTCGTAACACCGAAACATGAAAACTATCTAAAATCAGTTGTAAGCTTACATTTGGTTTCTGTTTTCATTTACGTACAGACAAGAACTAAAATCTTTGTTTTACGTTTTGTTTTGCAGCTAAGGGCGCTATTGTTGGCGTTACTCACTCCTATTTACAAGGAGTTGTTCGTAGAAGAAGTGAAAAGGTTTTTTGATTTTGTGGCGAAAAAGAAAGTTTGGATTACCATCTCCTCCTGGATCCCAAGTTCTCAAAAAAAAGATGTTTTTGGATTTTGTGGGTAATCGAGTAGTTGGTGAGGTATCCTGGATGTTTTTCATCTTCGGTCTTGTTTGCTTTGCTCTCAAAATGGATGAGATGGAAAAACCTTAGTCGTTGTTTGCTGAGTGCCACCGGTTGTGTTAATGGTTCTTTTTCTTTAAATTAGCTTTGTAATTTTTTTATTCCACTAAGTGGTCTTACCACATTGTATGGTTATTTATGTTCAATCAAAATCCGGCGGTTACTATATTTGTCCATTTTTGTCACACCCCGAAATATCAGAACTTGGCGTGACTGGACGGGTATCTTCATTGCACAGCGGAAGCAAATAAGCTAAGACTTCTAGAAAACGAACGCCCACTAAGTACTCGAATCCTCATGGTTCTCCTTTTCCAACCGTGCCATAACTTTAAAAAGTAACCTGAGAAAGAAACATGCGAAAAATCAACATAAAGTTATTAAAACTGGGACAAAAGATTTAAAATATTATAAATAAATTAGAGAACAGAATAGAATCTGATGTGATATTAATTAAATAAAATAATTATAAGTTTGATTAGATATAAAGTATTATTACAAACACTTGATATTAACTATTTAAAACTCTTAAATAAATAAAAATAATAAGTAGTACTCTTAATTAGTAAACTATTATTAATTGATATAATAAAACGAAAAGTGTAAATTATTATTATACACCAAATAGTTGTAAATATTATCCATTTGAAACAACAAATACGGTGATTATCCATTTATTTGATACAACAAACACTCACGAATACCTTCTTTTTCATGAAACCACAAAACTTTTGTTTTATTATAATTATTACAGAATCGTACGATCGTACAAAATAGAAGAGAGGTGAAAGGGAATGAATACCTGAACCCCTAAAAGTTTTTTATAAATAGACACTATGTCCTTACAAAACCATTTATAATATGTTTAGCCACGTGATTCTTCACCGATCACCACCAATGTTTTCACGGCTGGACCGGACCAGGATCCGGTACTACTAGCGGTCCGGTCATTGTAATTGGATCGTTTTTGCATTAAACTGGCCAGTTTTGGCGACTGGCCGGTCGAGCCGTTAGCCGTTGACAGGAGTTTGGCCGGATTTTGGTATCTTTTTGAGTCCCGTATACTGGCGAAGGAGTAGGAGGGAGAAAGAGGGAAAGATGGAAGAGATGTAGAAGCAATCGTAGAGTTTTAGCTGTTGTCGCAGTTGAAGATAATCGATCCGGAGCAGATATTTCGTCTGTAAAGGTTTCCGATCAAAAAATTTCCTATATGCAGAGATAATAATATTAGGTTTAAAATATAAAAAGCTAAAATCCTATTTAATATTTGGTTCACGTCCACAAGGTGTTGAAAATATCACAAATATCAAAACTAAAAGGAAAATCAAAAGCTCAAAAATTATGTGGCTCAAAATATTACTATTCATCAATTTTTCTCATTTTTCAAGTGTAAGACCCGTTTGAATTTAACACATATATAACATTAAATACGCATTTTATATTAAAAATGCGACTTTACAAAACTTTGTCATGCCAACATTCATACATATTTAAAACATTCAAAAACTTAGTTAACGTGTTTACATGTTTCACTTATTATAAAACAAAACGACCACAATAACAACAATAATTAGATGATTTTTTTGAACGACTTAGTTATCACGAAAATGATTTATATATGATATTTTTTAATTATGTTAAAATGGTGAACTTTCTATTTTATGTTCTTGTATTTTTGTGCATGTTCTAAGTTTTTTTAACTTAATAAATATAAATAATATATAGCGTCATCCGGTTATTAAATCCGGTTGAATCGGATCGACCGGTCCGACCATTGAACTAGTAAGTCGTCTGGTTCAATATCCAGTCCGGTTCTAAAAACATTGATCACCACCACTATCACTCTCGCCGACGGCGGCAAACAAACCCAGTTTCCCACTTCACCTCGCTCCAGACACCTCAAACCACCGCATCTTACGAACACCACCACTATCACTCTCGCCGGCGGCGGCGAACAAACCCACTATCCCACGTTACCTCGCTCCACACACCTCAAACCACCGCATCTTACAATCACCACAACTATCACTCTCGCCGGCGGCAGCTAACAAACCCACTATCCCACGTCACCTCGCTCCACACACCTCAAACCATCGCATCTTACGATATCCACCACTTTACCCGCTTTTGACGTCACCCACAAACGATCTTAACACACCAACATCAAACTTTATCATCGTCAAAGCGAAAAATGATGAAAGTTCAGGTTCCGACGTACAAGAAGACGGAAGTTTCAAAGCCAAAATGGACAAAAGTTCAGGATCGGTCGTAACACCGAAACATGAAAACTATCTAAAATCATTTGTAAGCTTACATTTTGGTTTCTGTTTTCATTTACGTACAGAAAATAACTAAAATCTTTGTTTTACGTTTTGTTTTGCAGCTAAGGGCACTATTGTTGGCGTTACTCACTCCTGTTTACGAGGAGTTGTTCGTAGAAGAAGTGAAAAGGTTTTTTGATTTTGTGGCGAAAAAGAAAGTCTGGATTACCATCTCCTCCTGGATCCCAAGTTCTCAAAAAAATATGTTTTTGGATTTTGTGGGTAATCGAGTAGTTGGTGAGGTATCCTGGATGTTTTTCATCTTCGGTCTTGTTTGCTTTGCTCTCAAAATGGATGAGATGGAAAAACCTTAGTCGTTATTTGCTGAGTGCCATCGGTTGTGTTAATGGTTCTTTTTCTTTAAATTAGCTTTGTAATTTTTTTTATTCCACTAAGTGGTCTTACCACATTGTATGGTTATTTATGTTCAATCAAAATCCGGCGGTTACTATATTTGTCCATTTTTGTCACACCCCGAAATATCAGAGCTTGGCGTGACTGGACCGGTATCTTCATTGCACAGCGGAAGCAAATAATCTAAGACTTCTAGAAAACGAACGCCCACTAAGTACTCGAATCCTCATGGTTCTCCTTTTTCCAACCGTGCCATAACTTTAAAAAGTAACATGAGAAAGAAACATGCGAAAAATCAACATAAAGTTATTAAAATTGGGTCAAAAGATTTATAATATTATAAATAAATTAGACAACATAATAGAATCTGATGTGCTATTAATTAAAAAAAATTATTATAAGTTTGATTTGATATAAAGTATTATTACAAACACTTGATATTAACTATTTAAAACTCTTAAATAAATAAAAATAATAAGTAGTACTCTTAATTAATAAACTATTATTAATTGATATAATAAAACGAAAAGTGTAAATTATTATTATACAGCAAATAGTTGTAAATATTATCCATTTGAAACAACAAATACGGTAATTATCCATTTATTTGATACAACAGACACTCACTAATACCTCCTTTTTCATGAAACCACAAAAGTTTTGTTTTATTATAATTATTACAGAATCGTACGATCGTACAGAATAGCAGAGAGGTGAAAGGGAATGAATACCTGAACCCCTAAAAGTTTTCTATAAATAGACACTATGTCCTTACAAAACAATTTACAATATGTTTAGCCATGTGATTCTTCACCGATCACCACCAATGTTTTCACGACCGTACCGGACCAGGATCCGGTACTACTAGCGGTCCGGTCATTGTAATTGGATCGTTTTTGCATTAAATATAAATAATATATAGCGTTCTAAGTTTTGTGCATGTTCTAAGTTTTTTTTTACTTAATAAATATAAATAATATATAGCGTCATCCAGTTATTAAATCCGGTTGAACCGATTTGACTGGTCCGACCATTGAACCAGTAAGTCGTCTGGTTCAATATCCGGTCTGGTTCTAAAAACATTGATCACCACCACTATCACTCTCGCCGACGGCGGCAAACAACCCCAGTTTCCCACTTCACCTCGCTCCAGACACCTCAAACCACCGCATCTTACGAACACCACCACTATCACTCTCGCCGGCGGCGGCGAACAAACCCACTATCCCACGTTACCTCGCTCCACACACCTCAAACCACCGCATCTTACAATCACCACCACTATCACTCTCGCCGGCGGCAGCTAACAAACCCACTATCCCACGTCACCTCGGTCCACACACCTCAAACCATCGCATCTTACGATCTCCACCACTTTACCCGCTTTTGACGACACCCACAAACGATCTTAACACTCCAACATCAAATTTTATCATCGTCAAAGCGAAAAATGATGAAAGTTCAGGTTCCGACGTACAAGAAGACGGAAGTTCCAAAGCCAAAATGGACAAAAGTTCAGGATCGGTCGTAACACCGAAACATGAAAACTATTTAAAATCATTTGTAAGCTTACATTTTGGTTTCTGTTTCCATTTACGTACAGAAAATAACTAAAATCTTTGTTTTACATTTTGTTTTGCAGCTAAGGGCGCTATTGTTGGCGTTACTCACTCCTGTTTACGAGGAGTTGTTCGTAGAAGAAGTGAAAAGGTTTTTTGATTTTGTGGCGAAAAAGAAAGTCTGGATTACCATCTCCTCCTGGATCTCAAGTTCTCAAAAAAATATGTTTTTGGATTTTGTGGGTAATCGAGTAGTTGGTGAGGTATCCTGGATGTTTTTCATCTTCGGTCTTGGCGTGACTGGACGGGTATCTTCATTGCACAGCGGAAGCAAATAAGCTAAGACTTCTAGAAAACTAACACCCACTAAGTACTCAAATCCTCATAGTTATCCTTTTCCAACCGTGCCATAACTTTAAAAAGTAACCTGAGAAAGAAACATGCGAAAAATCAACATAAAGTTGAGCGAGTTCATAGTTTGTTTTGGAGAAGATTCTTAAACAAATCTTTTTGTTCTCCGGTTTAAAAGTTGTTGAGAAAATATAGTAAAATCATTTTCTCGGCATGTTATATGAAAACTGTGAGTCTAGCCCACGAGAGTCTTTGTAAGCAGGACCATCCCGACCTCTTACTTATACATAAGTTGAAATGCATTACCAAAATTCATAAATCCATGTATTTGTGAGTTATCATCAATTGAATCTTAAAAGCATTTGAAAATTTGAGTATCAAAAACTAGTATGTAGCGTCTGTGAACAGATCCTTAATGTTTCGTGAGGACATTAATATATGCGGCGACATAGGAAGCACACAAACCTAGCGGATTTCCTCCGGTCCATCCGGCAGGAACAACAAAAGCACTACAAGGGCCACACAAGGACCCAAGAGTGGGGCTCGCTACACCCGATAGATCTACCACCTTTGCCCCTCGGTCTTAAACAAGATTAATGGTACTTAAGAGCGATACTATTCGTCCACATGATCTAACAATTCATTCCCTAGCTAAACCATACCATCAAGAACTTGTATTTCCCCCGAGAGTTTTAAATCCAAAAACATTTAAGAGAGAAGGGGGGACTTGAAATCACTGGGTGTCCCGTTCTTCAAACGCATACCACCCAGTCCCATTGTTATAAGTAGGACGATCTCGTCCCTAGTCATGAAAATCATGCACATTTTGAGAATACGCATTGATTTTGTAAAACCGGTATATTTAGTATAAATCGTTCGTAAACCATTTGAGTTCTTGAAATCCATTCGTAACATGGTTTAGAAATATGAGTTTTCGTTTATAAAAAAAATTGTTTATTTTTGCAAAACTTGCATGTCTTTCCACCCTCGAAAACATTTATAAAAATGTAAAACCGTAAAAAGTGGGGGTTATGAACTCACATCGAGTATGATATTGATTTGATGGTAAAGGTCCGGGTATGAATGAGATCTGAGCTACTCGTGCCCTAAAATATTTAAGGACACCTTAAGATCTAGTGATATGATTCTAACTAGGGTTGTTCACGAGCCGAACCGATCAGACCTTTGCTCGTGCTCGGTTCATTTATAAACCGATCCGAGCGTTTTTTCAACCGAGCCAAAGTCGAGCGAGCGTCTTTCGATCGGAACATTTTTCGAACGAACGTCGAGCGAGTATCGAGCATCGCAGAATAAACAAGGAAAGTGACGATGAGAGTGCTAGTTATTAGAATAAAGTGTTGTTTTCGTCCCTGATGTTTCGTCAAACAACACACAAGTAAAAATTTAACAAATAACAAGGAATACAAAAACACTCAACTAGTTCTATCGAGATTAACTAAGTGGGATGATAAATCGTCGACCGATTGAAACATACCCTTGTTCTATCGGAAATTTGAAATTGAATAAATCGATTGAAGTAAAACCCTTACTAGTTGGCGTCTTGGCGAGTGGTGATGGAGAAATCGAATAACGATGGTGAATGGGGGGGTTTTGATTAGGGTCTTGCACTTTTGAATCAAATGGCGGGTTGAGACTTGAGTATTGATCGACGCTTCACATTTTAGATTTTTAAAATTTTCAAATACTCAAATGGACATTTAAGTATTGGATAATGGACTATTGGTATTAGATTTCAATTCTAATTACTTAAATGAGCTC
Organism: Helianthus tuberosus; assembly: GCA_030545235.1. Lineage (NCBI taxonomy): Eukaryota > Viridiplantae > Streptophyta > Magnoliopsida > Asterales > Asteraceae > Helianthus > Helianthus tuberosus. The sequence continues at coordinate 148,136,385 of CM060417.1, read as the reverse complement.
TATTTGGATCTTGGACCAAACATTGTTAATGTTGGTCTCTAGTCATTTCATTAAAAATGATACACACACAAACACAAATATATATGTATATATGTATATATATATATAGGGTAGGGATCCTAAGAGAAGTCCACCCTATTTGAGAAACTTGAGAAGCAATCTGGACCACACATTTTCCATAAGCAAAAAATGCAAAAAATGGTGAAAAAATGCAATTTTTTTTTTTGGAAAAATCGCAGCTTTTTCTTTAAGGATTAAATTTTTTATTTTTATTTTTTAAATTTTTTTTTTTTGGGATTTTTACACATGTGTATATTGTTAATCTTTTAACTATACATATATGTATATTGTCAATAATACATATATGTATATACATGTTTAAAATTGAAAAAATATGTGTTATAAATCCTAAACCTTATACCATAAACACTAAAGCTAAACCTTAATGCTAAACCCTAAACCCTAAAGCTAAACCCTAATTCTAAACCCTAATGCTAAACCCTAAAGCTAAACCCTAATTCTAAACCCTAAAGCTAAACCCTAATGCTAAACCCTAAAGCTAAAACTAAACCCTAAAGCTAAACCCTTAATGCTAAACCCTAATGCAAACCCTAAAGATAAAGCTAAACCCTAATGCTAAACCCAAAAGCTAAACCCTAAATACTATTACTAAACCCTAATGCTAAACCCTAAAGCTAAACCCTAAACCATAAAGCTAAACCCTAAATACTAATGCTAAACCCTAAATAATACTTATTTTTCAATTTTAAACATGTATATACATATATGTATAATTGAAAATATACATATATGTATAGTTAGAAGATTAACAATATACACATGTGTATAATTTTCAAAAAAAAAAAATTATTTAAAAAAAAAAATAAAAAAATTAAATCCTTAAAGAAAAAGCTGCGATATTTTCAAAAAAAAAAAAAAATTGCATTTTTTTTACATTTTTTTTGCATTTTTTTGCTTAGGGAAAATGTGTGGTCCAGAATGCTTCTCAAGTTTCTCAAATAGCCTACTACTTCTCACATGATCCTTATCCTATATATATATATATATAGGGGACCGCTAGAATAAGAACCACCTCGAGTTATGAGAACCGCGAGAACTACTTGATCTGGGGCGAGTTGTACCAATTTTTTTTTTCAAAAACGTAGATGCATGTATTATAAACACATTCGTAAAAAAAAAATTTAAAAAAAATGCCGTGTGTGTAGTTTTTTACACCACAAGTTTGCGGTTTACGAGTTCCGTAAATTCGTAAACCACAAACTTGTGGTGTAAAAAACTACACACACGGCATTTTTAATTTTTTTTTTTACGAATGTGTTTATAATACATGCATCTACGTTTTTGAAAAAAAAATTTGGTACAACTCGCCCCGGATCAAGTAGTTCTCGCGGTTCTCATAACTCGAGGTGGTTCTCATTCTAGCGGTCCCCTATATATATATATATATATTAAAAAATAAATCGAGCCAACCGAGTCGAACCGAACTGAGCGGACCTTTGCTCGTGCTCGGTTCGTTTACAAACCGAACCGAGCATTTTTTTAATCGAGCTTAATCGAACGAGCAAATTCCGAGCATTTTCCGAGCGAGCATCGAAGGAGCGTCGAGCGCCGAGCAATTTGAACAGCCCTAATTCTAACAAACATGCCGGTCATGTGTCATGAATCACCCAACTAGCTAGATCGTAATAATGGATAACTTAAAAACATGTGATATTGAGACTCCACGACCCGTTGGTGACGTTTTAATAATCTTTCGTAAATATATATATATATATATATATATATATATATATATATATATATATGTTATGATACGTGTACCCATGATTAATTGATAAATATATGATATCCATATATATATTCCTCATGCATTTGTTCCAAAAAATGGACCTTGTACATACGTAGGTCATAAAAAAAATCAGATTTGTAAGTCTATCTAGTTAATTAAATATTTAAATAGACTCATTTAATTAGAGGATTTTTACTAACTTTAAGTATGTCTTAGTTTGATGAAAATGTATATGTCATAGATTTAGAATGAGTTTAAGATCCAACAAAATAAGTATTTGGTTGACAAAGGTTAGAACATTGTATTTTCTGGACCAAACTAGGAAAACTTGTTGGTTGGGAGTTTAAAACTCAACTTCAAGATCCGTGCTCATATGGGTTTTAAGCCTAACACAAAATACGAGGTTTTCAAGGAAAGAACCAGGTCATTTGCGTTATTTATGAACAAGCTATGACCTCTTGAGGTTGACACAAATAATCTGCCAAAATTTTTAGAATTGATCTTTTATTTTGTAAGAGGATTTTGAGGGTTCAAAACCCAATTAAAAATTATGAAACTTTCTGGGTTTGAGAGCCATCTTTTTTGAACTTAAGTTTTGACTTAAGAATTGAGTTGTTTGCTTATGTTTTGACCCACATACAACCATCTATAGTTGAATTATAAATTCTTCCGGATCAGATTTCAAGAACAATTTCCTTTTTATTTTTTCTTTCATATTTATTTAACATAACAACTTGAAAAACGGTAAATTCTAGACCTCGGACACTGGACTACATTAACCCACATATAGCCATGTTTTATTGAGGATTTCAAATCAACATCTTTGTGAAATAACAAGTTAATGTTCATGTATTATCTATATATTAATTTTCGAAGCTAATGAATAGTAATTTTCGAAGCTAATGAATAGTAACAAATAGTAAAATTATTTATATATTATATTAAATTTCTTTTTATACATTATGAATAGTGACAAGAATTTCATATTATTTTATATATTTGTATCATGTTATAGCATTTACAAAGCACTTTATTGAAATCGTATTTTAATTTTCTTAAAAATAAACAAGTCTCATAATATGAGTTCTTAAAAATCTAAAAAAAACATGAACCAAACAACCTACTTGGGTGATTCTAGGCCATGAAACTTTAGTAAAAAAACCAAAAGAAAATTTGTAAAGAAAACTCACTGAATAAATGCAAGGAGAAGGTTGCTAGAAAAAGGGTAAGAACTTTCAGCTTGAGCCCTTGAAGCCATTTGAACTTTGAATCTTTAATGCTTTATCTTGTAATTTAAACTTATTAGAAATAATGAATATTGGGTGTGTTTTGAGAGTGGTGCCTTAGAGATAAGCAAGAAAAAAGTTTGGTTGAATTTTTGGTTAAAGAAAATATGGAGAGAGAGAGAGAGAGAGAGAGAGGTGGATCTGGTGTTTTATGTATAAAAGTACAAGCATGCAATGGAAGAGTGTCTAAATGGTTTTAATTATTACCATGTGTTGGGTTTCTCTTGTCTTTTGTTTGGTTCCACGACAAAAACAATAAGAAGAGATAAAGGTATGGTGTTGGCAAAGATATGACTAGAAAAAGGGTAAGAACTTTCAGCTTGAGCCCTTGAAGCCATTTGAACTTTGAATCTTTAATGCTTTATCTTGTGATTTAAACTTATTAGAAATAATGAATATTGGGTGTGTTTTGAGAGTGGTGCCTCAGAGATAAGCAAGAAAAAGGTTTGGTTGAATTTTTGGTTAAAGAAAATATGGAGAGAGAGGTGGATCTGGTGTTTTATGTATAAAAGTACAAGCATGCAATGGAAGAGTGTCTAAATGGTTTTAATTATTACCATGTGTTGGGTTTCTCTTGTCTTTTGTTTGGTTCCACGACAAAAACAATAAGAAGAGATAAAGGTATGGTGTTGGCAAAGATATGACTAGAAAAAGGGTAAGAACTTTCAGCTTGAGCCCTTGAAGCCATTTGAACTTTGAATCTTTAATGCTTTATCTTGTGATTTAAACTTATTAGAAATAATGAATATTGGGTGTGTTTTGAGAGTGGTGCGTCAGAGATAAGCAAGAAAAAGGTTTGGTTGAATTTTTGGTTAAAGAAAATATGGAGAGAGAGAGAGAGAGGTGGATCTGGTGTTTTATGTATAAAAGTACAAGCATGCAATGGAAGAGTGTCTAAATGGTTTTAATTATTACCATGTGTTGGGTTTCTCTTGTCTTTTGTTTGGTTCCACGACAAAAACAATAAGAAGAGATAAAGGTATGGTGTTGGCAAAGATATGACTAGAAAAAGGGTAAGAACTTTCAGCTTGAGCCCTTGAAGCCATTTGAACTTTGAATCTTTAATGCTTTATCTTGTGATTTAAACTTATTAGAAATAATGAATATTGGGTGTGTTTTGAGAGTGGTGCGTCAGAGATAAGCAAGAAAAAGGTTTGGTTGAATTTTTGGTTAAAGAAAATATGGAGAGAGAGAGAGGTGGATCTGGTGTTTTATGTATAAAAGTACAAGCATGCAATGGAAGAGTGTCTAAATGGTTTTAATTATTACCATGTGTTGGGTTTCTCTTGTCTTTTGTTTGGTTCCACGACAAAAACAATAAGAAGAGATAAATGTATGGTGTTGGCAAAGATATGACTAGAAAAAGGGTAAGAACTTTCAGCTTGAGCCCTTGAAGCCATTTGAACTTTGAATCTTTAATGCTTTATCTTGTGATTTAAACTTATTAGAAATAATGAATATTGGGTGTGTTTTGAGAGTGGTGCGTCAGAGATAAGCAAGAAAAAGGTTTGGTTGAATTTTTGGTTAAAGAAAATATGGAGAGAGAGAGAGAGAGAGAGAGAGGTGGATCTGGTGTTTTATGTATAAAAGTACAAGCATGCAATTGAAGAGTGTCTAAATGGTTTTAATTATTACCATGTGTTGGGTTTCTCTTGTCTTTTGTTTGGTTCCACGACAAAAACAATAAGAAGAGATAAAGGTATGGTGTTGGCAAAGATTTGACTAGAAAAAGGGTAAGAACTTTCAGCTTGAGCCCTTGAAGCCATTTGAACTTTGAATCTTTAATGCTTTATCTTGTGATTTAAACTTATTAGAAATAATGAATATTGGGTGTGTTTTGAGAGTGGTGCGTCAGAGATAAGCAAGAAAAAGGTTTGGTTGAATTTTTGGTTAAAGAAAATATGGAGAGAGAGAGAGAGGTGGATCTGGTGTTTTATGTATAAAAGTACAAGCATGCAATGGAAGAGTGTCTAAATGATTTTAATTATTACCATGTGTTGGGTTTCTCTTGTCTTTTGTTTGGTTCCATGACAAAAACAATAAGAAGAGATAAAGGTATGGTGTTGGCAAAGATATGACTAGAAAAAGGGTAAGAACTTTCAGCTTGAGCCCTTGAAGCCATTTGAACTTTGAATCTTTAGTGCTTTATCTTGTGATTTAAACTTATTAGAAATAATGAATATTGGGTGTGTTTTGAGAGTGGTGCGTCAGAGATAAGCAAGAAAAAGGTTTGGTTGAATTTTTTGTTAAAGAAAATATGGAGAGAGAGAGAGAGGTGGATCTGGTGTTTTATGTATAAAAGTACAAGCATGCAATGGGAGAGTGTCTAAATGGTTTTAATTATTACCATGTGTTGGGTTTCTCTTGTCTTTTGTTTGGTTCCACGACAAAAACAATAAGAAGAGATAAAGGTATGGTGTTGGCAAAGATATGAGTAATGAGTTAATCTTGTCTTGCTTGATGTGGTCCCCATGTTCGAAGTATGGCTCACCTAATAAAATAATGAAATCAAAGGGAAAGCATGCATTTTTGTAAGAGCCAGATGGTGGTCTTGGTTGTGGGAAGCTACCAAGGCAGAAAAGGGTGCTGGGGAAAAGAGAGGGTAGATGAACTTGACAACTCTTTCATGTCTTTTACTAAGGGACAAAGATGTTTAAATTTGTTTTTAACTTTTATATATATATATATATATATATATATATATATATATATATATATATATATATATATATTATGTCGCGATCGGTTCGGTTTTAACTAATTTATATACATAATCCAATGCACGAGTACGAGAAATTTTTATATAATGCTTCCACTAGTCGGTTTGGTTTTGAGCTTGGTTTCGCGTTAAGATATCATTAAAATAACTATATAATGTAGTTTTGCTTCGTCAACATTTTACCGAGTCTCGCGTTGATCGGTTGACTTCAGTAGACCAAGTTTGACCGCATTTGACCACGTTGACCACGGTTGAACCGTGTTGAACCGAACCCCAAAACTGACCGAGTTGACCCGTGTTGGCTTGGTGTTGACTGAGTTTGACTCGTTCGTTCGTCGGTTGCGTTAAAATCGTGTAAAATGCTCAGGTTGTCGTTTCTAATCCGTTTTTCGATCCGATTTCGACCGTGGTTACTAAAATTCGATTACAAAGCTAAATTTATTGTAATGTTTCAGTTTTGAAGGAAATACACAAATCCGATGCTTCCATTTCATTGTTGGTGCGTGTTCACATCTACGTTTTGTGTCGTTCGAAAGCATAGTAGTTTCGCAAAACCTCATTCATAGGTTTAAATTATACGTATAAACCTCGTATTCGTCGGCGTTGTCAGTATTTTGTACGGTATCAATTTGTTACCGCTTATCGTTCCGCAGTTGTTCCGAAAATTACCATACGCGCACTGTAGCGTCAGATAAGCGTTCCTAGGCATTCCAATAGTCTAATTAAGTTAATTCATGCCTTAAAAACTATTTATTATCGTCAAAACGGTTGCTAATCGCGTAATTAGAAGTCGTTAATTACCGGTTGTCACATTCTCCTCCTGTTGCAGAAATTTCGTCTTCGAAATTTAGACTATGTTATATCCTCAGAGTTGTGTCATTCCTTGGTAAGTTCGAATAACGCCAAAGTGAATGACCACGTAATCGAATTAAAACTTATTCAGATTACGTGAATTCAGGGACATACTACAACAATAAGAACCCAACGGTTATAAGGAATGTGTTTTCGGAATTTGATGTCAAGGAAAATGAGACGTACTGATACAGTCACCAGTGTGACTAAGTTAACAGGGGTTCAACAATGGACATGAATTTCGACCAATAGAATTCCAAACGAACGTTTACAATATGCAAATGAGTTCTAGAAACAACAACATCCGCTAGATGAAACTTAGAATCAACAAGCTCAAATGAAATAGTTTTGCATGAAACGCTCTATCATGATCAGCCCAAGCTGCAAGTTCTACCGATGCCACAAGGTGTCGTAGTGATCGAAATAGTTCAACAATAACGGTGACCGAACAAGTTCACCGTGTTTGAAATCAAATGACAGCGCAATGAAGCCAATCTGAAAATTTGATTCAAACGACATCATAGGATTTTCAATTGAATATGGAACATCAAAGAAATATTGTTTTCGATCGAAGATGAAAAAGCAATGAATATCGCAAAACATTCGATCGATAATGAAAGAATCGTTAGTAAGTACACCGGAATATGCAATGAATTTGTGTACCATTATCTTAACACACAATTGTATTAAGATTGCTTTAATACGATAAATCAAAGTGGATTTAAAATAATTCAATATATAAATATTTAAATCCGCACATGAGATGTGTAAACGAGATTAGCGCGAGCTTCAAATTAGTGAAAACACCACCACAAGGTGTCGAAATCAACAAATGATTCAAGGGAGTCGAAGACCAAACAAGTCTACTATGACTCGAAACAAATGAAACGCTTGTTAAAACGAATTTGAATATGATGTTTTCAATACATCATATGGTGCCTTTAATTGAATATGTGTAATGGACAAGCTCAAACAATTGAACTTGGTTTCGGCGCAATCCGACAATAAATACACATATCGACAAGGAAATTTCGGCATGGTTACGACGAAAAACCATGTACGTATCTTGAAAAGAAAAGAAGTTTCCAAGAAATTCATTGACTCGATAGCAAGGAGTCAACACTTACAAGAATGCGGATCATCAAGATCACGAAGCAATAATTTAGGTATAGCGAAATAATAATTGAAATTTTTGATGGAAACGATCATTCAAAGTGAAACCACATGCGTAACAAACGATGCATGTGTAACATATGAATTTTCAAGAAATGAAGCAAATGAGTGTTCGCTATAATGAAAGAAGTTATCGTGATGCAATGACCATTAAGAGGAGTAGAGATGTGAAAATCTACTCGCTAGATGCAAAAGTCGAAATTTCAATGAAAGAAATTTAAGGACTTTACCTGGGGTTTCGTGTGATGACCGGTTGTTAGGTGACATTACCATGGAATGTCGAACATAGCATATTTGTCTTTAATGAGATAGGGGGAATGCAGAGACATACGTCTTCTCCTTGGCGTGATTCGTGTCATTGCAGGACCGCGTGACAAGTTGTCGCATCCTGATCGGTAGTTCTCCTGCTGACAGGTTTAGCATCATCGCTGAAATGCTCCATAGTGTCTTCTCAGTGACTTTGCCTCGAACGTCGTATGTGACGTACTTCAACCTCCGTTGATGTATAGATCGCGTTTCGTGTATCTCTACCTACCGGTACTTGTTTTGCGTAGGTTACCTGCTCAGTTAAATAAAATAGCATGGACGACATAATAATGACGTTTACCCGAGTTAATAGACGTGGTTCCTACGTGTTGACCTTTAATGTGTGACAACTGGCACAAAACCGGTAATTTCCGTACAATTTAAGTATTATTTAATATCTGCAGTTATGTGATTAAATGTCAACATTGATTGATTTCATACTATACTTGTGAATTCATGCACGTTTTATACTACAAATATTGCTTTATGCATTAATGATAGCGTTGCGTCAAAAATACTAGTAAACTCACCGGTAGGACACATTGTGTCAACAATTCTGCAGAATGCAGTCAGACAATAGAATTGGGGCCCAGGAGTAGGTCCAACATCTAAAATACATTGAAACCCAAGAGTATATACAAGGGTTAACATATAGACTTTCCGGAAGCTAGAAAATGCACTAAAAAGCACCCGAAACGCACTTTAAATGCAGAATTCTGCACAAATCAGCTATAATCAGCTTTTTAACACATAAATATCATGCAGAATTCATGTTTTATTATCCAGAATACCCTCCTAAGTGTCGGGAATTGAAAGCGTCACAAAAGGGTACATAAAGGACATTAAACGGTGCAATTTAGCACTTTAACGAACCGATATTTAACCGAACAACCGGACATTACCCGAAACACCAAAATTATATTAGAAGCATTGTTTTAATGTTTCTGAGCTAGTTATAATCCCCGAGCACCCTAACACACTACATAACACATCATATACTTAAACACTAACTAAATCTCTTGAAATTTAATTAGAATACATAACTTACCATTGAAACTTACACTTTACCCCCCTCCCTATATAGTGGACGGTCATGGAGTGGCCCCCACAAATATCCTTCTTGATCTTGCACAATCTCACTTGGATTCAATTTGATTCACTTTGATACACTTAGATATGATTTAGATTGCATATGATCTTGAAAGATTGGATTTAGATCTTGCATGTACTATAAGAAGACATAAGCACACTTCATCTTCTTCACACCACTCCACCTCCTCCCTTACCTTCCATTCTCGGCCAATCCTAGTCCCCACACCACCACCACTTTCATCCAATCTTCATCCAATTCCAAGCTTATCCTAAGGTGTAAGAAGGTGATTAAGGAAGCTTGGAGCTTGTGGATCTTGAAGGACCTTCTTCATTTACTTTTATCCAACCTATTTATCATCTTCAACATCAAGTGTTCTTCCCTAGCCTTGTGCTAGTAGTAAGACCCTTATAATCCCTTGCTATTTCATATTTAGTTGGTTAAAAGATGATATACATTGTTAATCTTGAAGAACACAAAAGAACATGATCATGATACTTTAACATAAGCTTAAATACATAAGAATACATGTAAATGATGATGAGTTGCTTCTTGATGAATGATGATTTGTGTTAGTGATGTTAGACATCATAAGAAACCTACTAGATTGTGATTAAATACATGATCTAGTAAGTTAAAGTGGTGATCTTGTGAAAGACCAAGATCATCATGCTTTATGTCTTCATGAAGAATGATGAAATTGGTTTTCATATGTAAAGATGATTTAAACAAAATACAAATCTTGTAAATAGATGATTACAAAAATAATTTTCCCAAGAAACCAAGTTTATTTATAAGATTTACAAAGTCATGGTTTCTAAGTAAACTAATCATATTTTTAGTGTTTAAACAAGACTAGAAACATGTTTGTAACAAGAAAAATACAAGAGAAATATTTTTAGAAAAATCATCTTACAAGTTGTAAATGACCAAATCTTTTAATAATGTGATTTACAAACAAATAAATATGTTTTAAAGGGTAACTAAACCTACTGAATAACATGGTAAGTTACTACAAGTTTTTACAAAAACTTCAAGTTCATGATGTAGTGTGAATTACATGATCTTGGCTTATGGTAAGTCTTGATTGTGTTGATGATTGTTTGTGATGATTTTAAAAGAAAATAAACACATGTTTTGAAAACATGGGAAACCTCCATTTTTAGGGGAAACTATGTCAAAATTTCTATAAAATTTTGACACTTAGAAAAATATAAGTTTTGGTGAAACTTATTCCCTAAAAATTCACCCAAAAATATTTACCAAGGTTTCCCTAATTTTTATGTAAACTTCAAGTTAAGAAATTATGATTTCTTCAAGATAAAAATTGATATTAAGTATGTATATTTTTAAGGAAAATATATATATTTATTGATCACCTAATTTTGTGCTAAGTGTATGTAGTATGTATTATATGTAATAGTGTATTAGGACTTGAAAATACACTAAATACTCCTAAGGAGTGAAAATAGAAAAATACACATACAACATGCATAGACAAATACAAGAGAATATATTTATGAAAATACATTTCTTAATAAATTAAATAACTTGGACACGTTATGAACAGGAAATGAAGTTTTGGACAAAATACATAACTCGGGTGAAAAATACAAGATACTTATATTTATTTTTGAGAAAATAATATAAGTAAGATACATAGTTAAAAATATAAATTATTTTTAACAACAAAGAACAAATACATGAAAGATGGTGACTTGTACTTGTGCGATACAAGTCTAGTGACTAACGTTAATAAAACACGTATAGGTCACAACGCTATATAAGCAAACCCGGTGAAGTTTACGGTGCAAGAAATGCAAAGTTGTGAGTTCATGTCCCCACTTTTAATCTTTTACATACTTTTTAAACTTGGGGAAAATACATGTGTTATGGTATGATGGATACAAAAACAAGGAATGATACTTTAAATCGTGTCACGAATAGGGTACCAGAAGCACCATTAATCGTGTGCATACTAAGACCGCAGAACAAAAGGTTAGATCTAATGGGTTTTCGGGCAGCCACACTCTTGGTGATAACTAGTACCAAGTAGTGCTTTTGTGTCTCAGTCGTGAATCGACAACTAGAAAAATGCATATGGTTTGGATGCTTCCTATGTCGTGTCACATGTTAATGGCCTTGCAACCCATTAACAATCTCGATACTTACAGAAATACTTGATTTATACAAATTACATACCATGTTTTCATACAAAGTATACAAACGTTCAATACAAAAACTGCATGAATTCACACCAACATTATGTTGACGATTTTCCAAAAACTCACATGTATTTCAGGTAACTAAAGTGGATGTGCGCGCGGTCTTACTCTTGCTCTTGGATGTTGTTTATGTTCATCTTTTAAATAAAGTTGTAAACTTTTCAGACAACGTCTTATGCTGTCTTGTGATGTAAACACTTAACCTATGTTTTCAGTTACGTAATGTTATTAGTATTTGAAGTTATTTTTACGAGCATGTAGTATGTTTACCATTCGTATGCAATGAGAACCTTTCATGATCACACCTCGTGCTTCCGCCTTAGAAAGGGGTGTGACAGATTGGTATCAGAGCTGCGATTGTAGTGAACCAGGATTCCTTCTCGAGTCTAACTACAATCTTTAGGATCCTTTCACGAAAACAATTTTTCAAAAAGTTTTCATTGCATAAAACTTTCCGCGACATCCACTACCTGAAACTGTTTACAAAGAGTCAAGAAAAGACACTACGAGACTTAGGGTGCACTGGAGTAGCACATGTCTTTGACTAGAAATTACTTGCAACTATGTGAAATAATTGATATATACATATACTGGAAATAGAATATCACAGGTATACGTGACTTCGTCTGAAAACAATGGCCTATCTGAAGGAAGTGATACGAAGATGAAACGAACTGTGCGGACTGTGCAAGGAGTTACGTAATTATGGATGCATACATAATTATGGAATCCAGTGCACAGAAACCACAACAAGTCTTGTCACGTATCATAAGAGATTCCTTCAAATATAAGAGAAGGTCAAACGTGGACACCCTTCCCCCAGCCTATTAAATACTCTTTTGGAGTAAAGATTTAGGGTATAAAGACAAGAACCGCCAATGTGAAGTAAGATATTTTGTCCTTTACATATATTAAACTTGTACTTTAGGGAGATGTAACCCTTATGCATTTTGTTTAATTCGCAAACAATGATGTAACAAGTTGCCCTGATATGTGTAAAGACTCGTAAACAATGATGTAACAAGATGCTTGTTGCTGTATGAATTGATTTATACGTTTGGCGGATTGTTTGATGTCACTTATGTGGTATATGTATGTGTGTATATATACTACTACTGTCGCGTAGGACGATATCAAACAAATGTCTAACCCTGTTGTGTGGTGTTCTTTCAGAACATGGTACCTAGGAGAATTGTGAACAATCAAGGTTCCGACCAACCCCCTCCTCCTCTTCTACCGAGGACTGCTGAAGAACTGAATGCCCTACTAGAAGAAAGGATCTCCGCAGCTATCGCTCAATACGAGGTGAACCGCACCGAACAAAGTGGAGGACCAATCAATGCTAGGCGTAATGGGCAGGGATATACATCTGGAGGAAACACAGCTCAAGGCTGCACCTTCAAGCAGTTTCTCGACTGCAAACCACTGAACTACGATGGCACTGGAGGTGCAGTGGCGTTTGTACGCTGGACGGAGAAGACTGACGCCACTATCCGTATGAGCAAGTGTACCACGGATCAGCAAGTCACTTTTGCTACGGGGTTGTTTGTTGATGAAGCTTTGACTTGGTGGAATTTGCAAGTCCAGACTCTGGGTGATGATGCTGCGTACGGCATGACGTGGGATGAGCTAAAGGAACGAATGAGAGAGAAGTATTGCTCTCGTGCTGAACTCCAAAGGTTGGAGACTGAGTTCTGGCACTTGACCATGGAAGGTGCTTGTCAAAACCCCCGATCCCTTATCTGTCCCGGGAACGGGCGGTCGTGAGCTCAGAGTTTGGTGGTATCAGTTTGTTTAGTCTCGCAGCGGAATTTACATCAGGACCGTAGTTAGGAAATGTTTATCAGAGTAAAACCACCATATTTGATATTAATAATCACATGGGCAAAACCCAAGTTTCTTATTACAATACATTCATAGGGACAAACCCTATTTTATTGAATTTTAAAACATCTTGTTTTAGATAACTTTTATAGCCACTTATTTTCCAAGCCGTCAGTGCTCTCGAGCTGGCTTTTTCCCAGTTGGCTTTCACATTGTGTTACCTGAAACATGTTTTAAAAATATTTTGTCAGCGGGAAATACTGGTGAGTGAATCCCAGTTTAATCAAGAAACATTTTATCAATTAAAACAGTATTGAGAGCGATTACAATGTTTATATCTACACAATTACTCATTCAGTATTTGCCACTCGACCGGATCTATGGCTATGGTCAAATTACCCATTGGCTAACTCGTCGTCCAATGGTAATGCACTGTCATTCAGACTTACTACTACTCGTAGTAAATTTTGTATACAAAACCCCATAATACCGGCAGTAATTGAAGAACTACAAAGACTCAATCACCGCTTAATTTCATAGTAAAACATTTAAGGTTTTGTAAAGTATTCCAAAAACATTAACAAAAAGAGGATAAACTCACATTGCTATCTTAGGCTTCTCGTAAGGGTTTCCTGGATATAATCTATAATTTATACAAATGTATTTTGGTTAGTATCATAACCCTTTAAAGAATATAAATGATACCCTCCCCGAGACGGCATTCCAATAACTACGTCGGGCAGAACCACGACAGTTATTACGGAACCCTAAATCAATCGGGCAGCGTAACTATTATGAAACCGGGGTTATAATACTTACAACGGAGCAGAACCTCGCTAATTAGGGGTATAGTACCCGACTATAATGCTTAATACTTCAGAATTTCGTTTAGAATGAAAGAAGTGAGCGACGGAATTTGAAACCCGAGGCCTCCTTTATATAGTTGTGTAATATGGTCCTCTCGCGGCCCGCGTAAGGTAAGGCTAAGCCTTACGCGGCCCGCGTCAACGCACGGTCAACCTAATAGCTTAGCTGAGTCGATCACTAGACCGCCACGATCATGACACGTGTCGGCTTCTAGGTGTATCCGCGTTTCACGAGCTCTCGCGGCCCGCGTTAACTAAGAATAACCCTTACGCGGCCCGCTTCAACTAAAGAAGTCAGCGGAGTCAAGTCTGGTCTTGATACGGCCCGCGTAAGCTTGAGGTGAGGTCTTTCGCAGCCCGCCTCAGCTTATATTTTCAGATTTTTATTTTCTTTTATATGTTATAATCTATTTTGGGCTCGGTTTTCACATACGGGATGTAATATAATACATATAAGGGTATTTTAAGATATAATGTGGTGTCGGAAAATATTCGAGGGTGTCGGTTTTCTTGAGGGTTGTTACATTCTCCCCACCTTGTTTTAGAGCTCGTCCTCGAGATCTATTGAAACAAGTGTGGATATTCTCAGATTCAAGTTCCTATGTGTATTCAGGTCCTCTTTTGGAGTCTCACATCACTTTGACTAGAACTAATCTCTTGTGCTTGAGATTCTTGACTTGAATGATCTTGTCAGTTATTTCCTGCACTATCTCAGGTCTAGATAGTTGCTTTTCCCCAATTTCTACCCAATAGACTGGGGTTTGGCACTTTTGTCCATAAAGTGCTTCGAATGGTGTAGCATTGATACTTGTGTGGTAACTATTATAAGAAAATTCTTATGAAAGGTAGGTGATCGTTTGACCTTTTTGGTGAATTTACTTGAATTGCCTTTTGATCACATAAAATACTGACTTTATTGGCTATTAACTAATTTATTCTTAAAACAATATCCAATCCTACCAGATTTATTAGGTAAAGAATTGTAATAAACTTATGGTTTAGAATTTCTATTCTTGCTCCCTGCAAGATTTCAGAAATCTTAATGGTTTCTCCATTGGTTGTCTCTACTAGACATACTTGTGGTAGTTTAGTTAATGACTGATTTGCAAAACGAAGTATTAATAAAGCTTTAGTTTGCACCGGAGTTAAATAATGCTGTAGCAAAATATCATTAACTAAAACATACCAGCTATAACGTCTGGGATCATTTTGGCTTCTTCTGCAGTCAGAACAAATGCTCTAGCATTTCTAGTATTCTTGTTGTCTGTGGCTGGAGCTAATTTTGGACAGTTTGGCTTGATGTGACCTGGTTCTCCGCAGTTATAGCATATCCTGTTGTTTTTCTTCCTGCAGTCTTCTTCCTGGTGTCCCGATATTTTGCAGAAGTTACAATATATGGAGTATCTTCCCGAGTGCTTTCTTTTGCAATCCTTACAGTAGGGTGTAGAGGTAGAACCTATATTTTTCTCATGATTAGAATTTCCAGAGTGAAATTCTTGTGTAAGCTTCTGGGTTAGGTTCCTTTTCTGATCTTCCTCTCGAGTACGGACTAATTCATCAGTCAAGGTATTTGCTAGTTCTACAGCTTCTTCTATAGTTTGAGGTCTAGCTGCCTTGACTACATGTCTTATTTCTCCAATTAATCCCCAGATATAACGGGAGATTAACACCGGTTCTGGTGAAGCAAGAGTTGGCACTATCCTAGCATATTCGAAGAATATTTTAGTGTATCCTTTGCTGTCCACACCAGTCATCCTAAGGTTTAGGAATTTGTTTGCAATCTGTTCCTTTTCATTGGGTGGGCAGAATTTCCTTTCTACCTTGTCCTTAAACTCCTCCCATTCCATATTGTAAGTTTTATCAATTCCCTTAGTTTGGAGGATAGTGTTCCACCATTCTAAGGCTGAGTTCTTAAACAGATTAGAAGCAAACAAGATTTTATCTTCTTCTGCGCATTTGCTTATTCTTAAGACTGCCTCAGTCTTTTCTATCCAGCGTAGGGTTGCAATGGCCTCTTCGTTGCCCGAGAATTCCATTGGTTTGCAGGACCAGAATTCTTTATAAGAACAACCATAAGGCATGGTTCTTCTTCTTTTGGGAATGGGTGCTTGAAGTACAGGGCCATTGTTCACGCTGTGGTCTGGTTCAATTGGTCGCTTACTGCTATGCTTACTCTTGTTATCAGCATCCTTAACAGTTTGGAGAATAAATGGCATAGCATCTATAATTCCTTGAGCTACTATGTGTTGGATAGTACTATTATCCACTTGGTTTCCGTTGTTATTGTTGTTTAGGTTCTCATTATTCAGATTATCGTCATTCTGAATATTATCATTCTGGATTTCCGGATTATTATCCAAATTGACTTGATTTTCTTGGTCGGCCATCTGAATTTTAAATATCTATCAAATATTAATATCATAGAATAATATAGTAAATCACATAGTACGTAATTTTAGTCAGAAGCATCGATTATTGCGATTTTACTCTATTCATCTATTACATACCAGTACTGAAATTAAAATTTACAATACCAACGGAAATAAAATAGTAATATGCATCCATACACACATATTTTATTTTATTTTATTATTACTATTACCGTTTCTGCCATCACATCTACAGATATGGATTTATTCAGAATTTCATATTATGCTCATCGTATTTTCATACGAGTCGTTCTTCCATTTTTCTCATTTTCTCATTGCTTTCTAAAATTTCATCCCCAAAAGTCCTAAGTTCTTGTACTCATGGGGAAACACACAATATTCAAAATTTTGTAAATCACAAAATCACAAAATAGAAATTTAGAAATTTCCTAGAATTTATTTAAAATAACTATTGCTAGATTACAACTGAACTTTCGAATTATACTAACAGTTTATTTAATAGTTTAACGTTTCCAGCTTGTAAGTGTCGCAGGTGCTAAAACTGGTTTTGTGATTTAACTTATAAGTTAGCATTTACTGCTACTGTAGCTAATATGTAGAGATTCGCCCATTTTTCGTCTAATTTATCTTCCCAAGGTGGGTTACTGCCTATTTTCTGGGTTTCCTGAGGCTTTTTCATATTCTCTTGACTTTTTCTAAGAATCCGGCTTCTTTTACTAGGGGTAAGTGGATTTTCATATTGTGCTTTACGGACAAATATTCCTTCCTCAATATCTGCTGGATATCCTGAGAAATTTGTTTGGGATGAACTTCCCTTTTCTTTAGGTGAACAATCTAGTTTATGATAGATGTCCGAAATTCTTCTCTTACTCATACTGTAAACTAACAAATAGTCAAATAACACATCATAATAATTACAATTATGCATGTATTTTCATAATTTATTTCCTAACACAAAATATAACTTTAAGTGTCAGCAGAACACTTCTTTGGCTTGAACCAGTGGCTAGGCTCTGATACCACCTTCTGTCACAACCCCCGATCCCTTATCTGTCCCGGGAACGGGCGGCCGTGAGCTCAGAGTTTGGTGGTATCAGTTTGTTTAGTCTCGCAGTGGAATTTACATCAGGACCGTAGTTAGGAAATGTTTATCAGAGTAAAACCACCATATTTGATATTAATAATCACATGGGCAAAACCCAAGTTTCTTATTACAATACATTCATAGGGACAAACCCTATTTTATTGAATTTTAAAACATCTTGTTTTAGATAACTTTTATAGCCACTTATTTTCCAAGCCGTCAGTGCTCTCGAGCTGGCTTTTTCCCAGTTGGCTTTCACATTGTGTTACCTGAAACATGTTTTAAAAATATTTTGTCAGCGGGAAATACTGGTGAGTGAATCCCAGTTTAATCAAGAAACATTTTATCAATTAAAACAGTATTGAGAGCGATTACAATGTTTATATCTACACAATTACTCATTCAGTATTTGCCACTCGACCGGATCTATGGCTATGGTCAAATTACCCATTGGCTAACTCGTCGTCCAATGGTAATGCACTGTCATTCAGACTTACTACTACTCGTAGTAAATTTTGTATACAAAACCCCATAATACCGGCAGTAATTGAAGAACTACAAAGACTCAATCACTGCTTAATTTCATAGTAAAACATTTAAGGTTTTGTAAAGTATTCCAAAAACATTAACAAAAAGAGGATAAACTCACATTGCTATCTTAGGCTTCTCGTAAGGGTTTCCTGGATATAATCTATAATTTATACAAATGTATTTTGGTTAGTATCATAACCCTTTAAAGAATATAAATGATACCCTCCCCGAGACGGCATTCCAATAACTACGTCGGGCAGAACCACGACAGTTATTACGGAACCCTAAATCAATCGGGCAGCGTAACTATTATGAAACCGGGGTTATAATACTTACAACGGAGCAGAACCTCGCTAATTAGGGGTATAGTACCCGACTATAATGCTTAATACTTCAGAATTTCGTTTAGAATGAAAGAAGTGAGCGACGGAATTTGAAACCCGAGGCCTCCTTTATATAGTTGTGTAATATGGTCCTCTCGCGGCCCGCGTAAGGTAAGGCTAAGCCTTACGCGGCCCGCGTCAACGCACGGTCAACCTAATAGCTTAGCTGAGTCGATCACTAGACCGCCACGATCATGACACGTGTCGGCTTCTAGGTGTATCCGCGTTTCACGAGCTCTCGCGGCCCGCGTTAACTAAGAATAACCCTTACGCGGCCCGCTTCAACTAAAGAAGTCAGCGGAGTCAAGTCTGGTCTTGATACGGCCCGCGTAAGCTTGAGGTGAGGTCTTTCGCGGCCCGCCTCAGCTTATATTTTCAGATTTTTATTTTCTTTTATATGTTATAATCTATTTTGGACTCGGTTTTCACATACGGGATGTAATATAATACATATAAGGGTATTTTAAGATATAATGTGGTGTCGGAAAATATTCGAGGGTGTCGGTTTTCTTGAGGGTTGTTACAGTGCTGACATTACTAGTTATACCCGAAGGTTCCACGATTTGTCTAGGGTGATCCCTTACATGGTAACTCCTGAATTTAAGCGTGTTGAACGCTACATCTGGGGATTGGCTCTGAGTTTCGCAGCATGGTAACTTCGGCCAAACCTGCAACGATCACTCAGACTGTAACTCTGGCTGTCAGCCTTACTGAAGATGCTGTCCGAATGAAGAAGTTATCACTGAACCCAACTGAAAAGACCGAGACGCATGCTGAGTTGTCTGGTGACAAGAAAAGGAAGTATGCAAGCCTGAATCAAGCAACGCGTAACAACAAGGGTTCCAACAATAAGAAACTTCATTCCTTCATGTTTTGACTAAATTATTTAACTAGGTTAAATAGTCTAGTCATTTTGTTTTATGTTTTATTATATGGAAACGTATGTCGAATGTAAACATTCGAGTTTGGGGGCGTTACATTGAGACGGCTCCAAATGCCATTAGCCGGACAGAGTGGCGGCCATTGTGGAACCCGCCTTAACCTGGCCGATTTAATCCTTTAGGTCAATGATCGTTTGAGTAGTAGGGAATGATGTGTGCCACCTTCCGCATGATCGCCATGCACGTTTCTTTGTTTCCCATGTTCCTGAATGTTTCATATTCACCTTATTAGTGGGTAGTTTATCAGTTGGCGTGTTTCCATTTCCTTTCCAAGTTTGTAGGTTTCTGCAAGCCTATTAAAGGCCGTAGGTTTTTATTTGAAGGTCATCATCATCATACTCAGTAAATCCCACCAATAGCAAAGCTGAGGTAGGGTCTGAGGAGGGTAAGATGTATACAGCCTTACCTCTACCTAGTAGGAATAGAGAGACTGCTTCTAGTGAGACCCCCGGCTTGATTTTATTTGAATGTATGAATGAAAATTATGAAAAATAGTCCAAATTCCTTTCTAATTTTGAGAGGCGTAGCGTAGACATGAAAATTACAGAGTTATGATGAATTGTGATGATAACACCCCCATTTTCCTAAAAGATCAAGATTCAATGGCCTTAATGAACCGATACCCCCCCTATTTTTCTTTGGAGCCAATACATTTTCTCATTTCCCTAATGAATGTTAGATGCATTTAAGGTCCTGCCACATATGAAATTCTTAAGAATTTTTTTTCCAAGGCTTCTATCACATGGAGTGTTGCTTTAAACAACAAGAAATAGCAGATGAGAAGACTACTTAATGTCGACTTTATTAGGGTGATCCAGGCTCCAAAGGAAAGTGATACCACTTTCCAAGTTGCCAATTGTAAGGACCTTCAAAAATGTCCTAACCCGATCCGTAAATGAAAACCCAGACCCCCGAAACCCTAATCCATATTAAAAACCAAGAAATCAAGAATATTGGTCTTCAGGCGGGCCGCGTAAAGGTTAAGCATGGCCTTACACGGGCCGCGTCAAACTTAAGTTGACCAGATAAGCGTTACAGTCCACGTGGCATCCACCTGGCAACCCTACTCATGACCCAGCAAACCTACACGTAGACTAGGTGGCCACGCGGGCCGCGTAAGGATCGGCTTAGGGTTCATGCGGGCCGCGACAGACCCATTTTTCAGCTATAAATAGGTTGGGTTACGAGCAGTTCACTGGTGTCGAAAATTCAATTCAAAACACGAAGAATACTGCTCAAAAGTCGAAAATCATATTCACGGTAGTAAAACGCTGCTACGATACAGGGTATTAACTCGATCGCTGCTACGATTCAATGTCCGATCGATTGAAACTATCCAATGGATGTTTAAGTGATGCCCGCATTAGGGCCGTACTTTGTCATTCGTCATGAATTCGATGGATGTTTAAGTATAGCACTTTGTCATTCGTTGTGAGGGTTTTAATCTCGTGAGTTATCGTAAATGTTGTATTAGTTACTGACCTAGTTCGTGTGCATTGTTATTTAAATTAGGTTACAAGGCTAATCAGTAGGCTAAACTCTGCCCGTTTAAATCTGCAATGTGAGTCATTTTCTTTTTATCAATAATGTTTTACAATACTCCAATCATTTTCAAAAGTTATAATTACAGGGATTAAGTCATGATTATCTTGAATCACTGGCTAGTGGGGTATTGTGCACATTACTAATTTCTCACGGGTTAGGCTAATAAATCCTAACAGTGATAATCATCACTACTTGGGTGAAAGGACCCAATAGTGGTATGACCATCGTCACCAGGAGGTGACACGACGCCAGATAAAAATAAGATAGAAGCCATTGTAATCGCTCTTATGCTGTAATTGATAACTAATGTGTCGTTTTATATACTTGAATGACTCGCCAGTATTTCCTCGTTGATAAAATATTTTTAAAACATGTTTCAGGCGACCTGCTGTGAATCAAGGAAAACGTGCAAAGGAGCACTAACCAGCTTGAAGAGGTGGCTCAGTTAAAATGAATAAACATGTTTTTTAAACCAGGGAATTTCCTCGTGAAATTCCTCTATTGTAAATTACGGGGTTTATCCCGAATTATGAAATAAAATAATCGGGCATTTTCAAGTTTAAAAGATCCTGTAAATCTTCCGCTGTCAACTCAATTAATAAATACCACGGGATTTCTGTCTCGCGGCTCCTGGACCGGGTAAAATGGGGAAGGGGGCCGTGACAGAAAAAGGTGGTATCAGAGCCACTGATTTAAGCCAATTAAGTATTTAGAAATACTTAATTTTCCTAATTGCCATCCTATGATTATGTGTTTCTATCTTGACTATCTGTTAATTTACAGTATGGGTAAGCAAAGAATTTTGGACATCTATCATAAATTAGATAGTTCACCGAAAGATAAGGGAACTTCATTCCAATCAAATTCCTCAAGATACTCAGCAGATACTGAAGAAGGAATATTTGTTCGTAAGGCACAGTTTGAGAAACCACTTACCCCTAATAAAAGAAGTTGGATTATTAGAAAAAAGTCAAGAGAAAATAAAGAAGTCACAATGAAAAGGAATGATGAGTGATAAGGAAACTCAGGAAATAGGCACTAACCCACCATGGGAAGATGAATTAGACAAACAATGGGAAAATCTCTACATGTTAGCCACTACAGCAGTAAATGCTAACTTATAGTTAAATCACCAAACCAGTACCAATACCTATGTCACCTACAAGCCAGAAACTTTAATATAATAAATAACCACTAGTATATTTCGAATTTTAGTTGTACTGAATATAAATTACAAATATTTTGTTTCAATAAAATGGTTTATTAGATATTTGTAATTAATATTAAATTTTCTGATTTCCATTATGTGATTCTGTGAAAAATTCAATTTACAAAATTTTAACCTAAAATTTTGTGTGTTTCTTCATAACTGCTAAACAACATGAATGAATTGTCTGAAGCTCTTGAGAATCTCAATCTCTATTCTGTTAATGTGGAAGTTTCCAGAGATTTTACCGGCTATTGTGCCAACGTTGAAGAACCTATGGAATTTCAAACCCAGCCACCAGAGAAACCCAAGCCAAAGAAGAGAAGAAGAATTGTGGGCTGGAGGCGTGTGCGCAGGAAGAAACCAGCAACACGAAAAGTTACCAAGACGGAAGATCCCAAAGGTAAAGGCAAGGAAATAGAGATTGGGGAAAGTTCCAGGCAAGACCAGAAAATGCCACCCTGGGAGGAGCTGGATCATAAACTAGCACTTAGTGACCTCATCGGACCTGCCGATGAAAAAACTTTAATTACCCAGCGGAAGCACAACTTCCAGTTGATCTGGAACCTGAGATCCCAGATCCTATTATCCACACCCAACCGCTACCAGCAGAGTTAGAAGAATGGTGGACCACCGACTGGCAGTTCCAGAATCTCCTAAATAACCCTGATACCTTTTTCCCCCAGTTTGACCCAGAGCCTCCACTACACCCACCTATGAGCTCTGAAAATTTGGCTGAACTCCGCCACTATGGCGAGGAGCTGATTGATGCGGGAAACCGAATTAGGGATGTGGGAGAACGAATCACCTGGAAATACGACGAGAGGGAGCGTCGTTTCTGAAAAGCCAGCTGACGGGATAGTATGTGGTTGTAGGAATGTGTGTTTAATAATAATAATATAATCATAAAAATATAAGTATGTGTAATAACTTAAAAATAAAACTTTTGTAAGATAATCAGTGTGTACGGATGCCTATTATAATATATAAAATATCGAACGTCGAAAAATTGACAATTTTGGTTATACATGTTGACATGATTATGTGTAATTGTTTTGTTATATTTGGTTATTAATGTAGCGCCTCGTGTTTTCACAAGTCAAAGTCAAAGTCAAGGTCAAAGTCAACGACCGATTTCGCGCAACTTGACTCGTAGAAACTTCTTGTTTTTAATTATATTACGTGGAGTAAGTGTTGTTAACTGCAATAATCGATGCGTGTTAAATCGTTATTCAATCGATCTACGACTGTGAACGATAGGAAGTAACAATGCGATAAAGTTAACTAATCAATAGTCAAGCTATGCTAACCAAATCGACATCAAATCCCAACCCGAGCTACGTATTTGTACTTGCTATTATACGTGTGTGTGTGCCTTCCGTGTTACCTGTGCATGTTTATTTATGTTGTGTTGTGTAATCAAGCGAACTCAATCGAACTCGAAATCTAACTCGAATGCAATCGAACTCGAACTCGAATCACAAACCGTACCATGATAGATAGTGGAAAAGAGATTACGCTAGATACGAAGTAGTTGAGACTGAAAGTAATTTGACTAGGAAACCCTATCGAATCGAACCGCACGCAATCATAATCGAAATATCTGAAATCGTCGCGCGAAACACTCGAAAGGTGCAACCGATCGATCAGGCTCCCAGCCGATCGAACAGCCAGTCGAACGGACTGCTGTCCGATCGGATAGGCTGTCCGATCGAGCTGCCAGCCGATCGGCCAGCACTTTCCTCTTTTTTCATCCTATAAATACCCCTGTCATTGTCATTCTTTCCACTTTTGGAAACCCCTGTTCGACCAGCACGCTCAGTTCAACCTTTTCTCAGATTTCTCTCGATTCCGGTAAGTTTTCGTCCTAAATCTTGTACTTTCTTGATCTATACACACTCCTTCACCTTTCTATCTTTCAAATCTTAACTTTTAACCGAGAAATCATCAAGAATCAAGCATTCTAGGATGATGTCATCATGGGTTCTTGAAGAACTTCATGTTTTGGCCTCAACCCACCAAGAACGACTTGGATCTAGCCGATTTCTACATAAACAAACAAGGATCTTTAATAGATCTAAACATAACCATGGTGAAAAGGATTGGAAGATGGATTTTCCAACTTTCTCCCAACTCTTTCTCACTCTATAACTTCAAGCCGGAGAAACGGAACCTGAGCCGGTTTACAAATCACTTCGGTGGTTGTACGGTTCAAGATCTGGATTATATCCACAAGGTTAACCGACTTCGGGTTAAATGTTAAACCCCATTCCGAACAGACCACCGACCGGATTTGGGTGATTCCTGTCCGACCCGGGAAACCAAGTAAGGACGAGGCACCTATGGTTTTACTCGCTGTCAAAATACCTCGATAAAACGACAAACGAACAGAACGACCAAGTGTTAGACGAAAGGAACTGATCAGGTCAGGATGCTGACCGATCAGACTGCTGTCCGAATGGACAACCAGCCGATCGGTTAGTCAGCCGATCGACCAGCCAGCCGATCGGCTAGCACTTGGCCCCACATAATCAACTTGTTTTGAAGAATGGTATTGAACGAACTGTTGTTCGATCGAACTACTGTTCGATCAGATTACTCTTCGGATCATGAGATACTATGCTTCAATACTTGATCAATTTTCAACATGTTCAATGCACTAGAAGTGCCACCCGATCGAACTGCCGTCCGATCAGGTGACACCCTGTTGTCCGATCGAACAGCAGTTGTGCTATTCGATCGATCAACCATCCGATCCATTGCATCACACTTTACATTCATTAAAGTCTTTGACTTGTTGACCTGTCCGATCGAACACCTATCCGATCGAACACCTGTCCGATTCAAAGACTAAACCTTGAAATTCTGTTGAATGCCTAACCGATCGGGTACTTCTCAAAGGAATGAACAATCCACTCGAACACATCCTTCTCAAAGGAAGGCACAATCCACTCGAACAGCTATCCGATCGGCCTACCAACCGACCGAACAGCAGACCGTACGGGCTGTCAGCCGAACGGTCAGCCGTCCGATCGAACTGCCGTCCGATCGACCAGCTGTCCGACTCTTCCACACTCGTTTCCTGTTTTACGTTTCACTTATCGTTATGCTACCGAATCTATTCAGGCTAACCGTACTCGCTAAGCGCTCCCTTCAATCCATAAATCGCTGTGAGTATACTCGATCCCTTTTTGCTTTAAGCACTTTTGGGTGTTACATACGTTACGAATATTCAAACTACAACTTTCACACCACTCAAACTATTTGGACGCTAACCGTTAATGCATGTTATATGTGGCTTATGAATGCTTGTTTGTTATGTTTACACATGGAGTGTTGTCTACCTGCCTTAGCAACGATAGTACTATAGTTTGGACTCAGCACCCGTTCACACGGGGGTTGTTAAGGATCTTTTACTTGCATGGATTACGGTGGTAATCATGTATTGCGAACTGCCTCGGGCAGTCAACCCGCAGTCATTGGTATCGATGGGTCTATGTCGATAACTAACGTGCTTCATTTCACTATGTGTACGTGCTGGTTATGCGTAAACGAATTCGAACTCTATATGCTATTATCAAACTTGTATGCTCACCTTTACATTATATGTATTGACTTTATTTTAACGTATGTGACAGGTGCTTAGGAAGTTTACATGTTTAGCATGCTGTGAAATTGAGGCTAGGAAAGGTCTAGGATGCTCTCTGTGCTGTGATGAAATTGAAGCTAGGAACGGAGGTCCTAGAAACCAATAAATAAACTATTTTGTTTGAATCTGAGTTGTCGGAACAGAATATTTGCCTAGATGTTATCTGTAATAATTTGTTTACTATTTGAGACATGGTATGGGACATGTTAATTTAAATTGAATGGTAATGATAGTTGTTATGGAACTTCTGGACAATCTGTTTCGCTCAGTGCCATACCCCGATGATTCCGCCATCGGTTGGGGTGTGACAATTAATTATTCTATGCTAATCACTTATATAAATTAATTACCAGATGGCAAACGCTGGTAATGAACCCGTTAATGAAGTGAATCAATGTGAACAAAACAATGAAGATCAATTTCTGAATAGGCAAGATATCGAGAATATCGTTGCTCAGGGAATAGCCAATGCTATTCCAGCAATACTTGCTGCTGCTCGAAATCCAGTTGAACCTCAAATTATTCCTAGCAAACGTACTCATGAAGACAACTTCAGTAATAGTGTAAACGGAGGCGGCAACAACAACAATAACAATAACGATGATGTACTGCAAGCCCCAATTCTCAAAAGAATGAAAGCTGCAACGCCTGGTTGCACTTACAAGGAATTTCTTGCCTGTAAACCAGCTGAATTTGCAGGCAATGAAGGGGCGACTGCGGCGCTGCGTTGGTTGGAGAAAACCGAAGCAGTAATTAAGATAAGTAAATGTGCCGAAGAAGATAAGGTCATGTACGCGTCACATCTTTTTAAAGAAGGGGCACTAGAATGGTGGAACACGATACTACAAGCCAAGGGGAGCGATGTAGCCTATGCCATGAGTTGGGAAGAATTTAAGCAGTTAGTAGAAAGAAAATTCTGTCCCGAATATGAAAAGGAACAAATGACAAATAAGTTCCTGAACCACCGGATGGTGGATGTAGACTGTCGAGGTTATACTTCGACATTCTTCGAGTATGCGAGAGTGGTGCCAACCCTGGCTTCTCCAGAACCGGTACTTATTTCCCGTTATATTTGGGGATTGATTGGCGAGATTCGAGATATCGTCAAAGCTGCGAGACCCCGCACTATTGACGATGCTGTGAAGTTAGCTAACACCCTAACTGACGGGCTGGTACGCACAAGAGAAGAAAACCGGAAAAAGGAAGTGGCCCAAAAGATTACCCAGGGATTCCGTATGGGTAACAGAAGTAATTTCAAGAGAAAGGGAACTGGGCAATCTTCCACTGTTCCATTTTGTAATACCTGTAAAAGAAAGCATTTTGGTAGATGCAAAGGGTATTGCAATTTCTGCAAAATTCCGGGGCATCAAGAGGAAGACTGCAGGAAGAAGAAATCCACAATCTGCTACAACTGTGGAGAAGCTGGACACTTTAGGCCAGACTGCCCAAAATTGGTCAAACCAGCTGATAACAAAACCAAACCTGCAGAAGGAACTACCAAGAAAAATGCAAGAGCCTTCCAACTAACTACTCAGGAAGTAGAGCTAATCCCTGATGTGATAGCTGGTACATTCCTAGTTCACGACGTTTATGCAAAAGTATTATTTGACTCTGGTGCAAACCAAAGTTTTATAAATACTTCATTCTGCCAAGCTCTTAACTTACCCTTAACCAACCTTAGGCAGATTTTTACAGTCGAAACGACAGATGGGAATTCTGTTAACATAGATAAGGTTTTGCAAGAAGGAAAAATAGAACTTTTAGGTCATAAATTTTCTGCAAACCTGTTACCTATGAATTTAGCCGGATTCGATATTGTGTTAGGAATGAATTGGTTAGTAGACAACCATGCTCGAATTCTTTGTGATAAGAATTCCATAGAAATTCATACTCCCACAGGAGAATTAGTGGTGATTACAGGAGATAAGCCACGTAAGCCAATGAAGTTCATTTCAGTAATGAAAGTTGCTAGTTATGAACGAAAGCAAGAAATAGTGTATATGATCTCAGTAATCATTAACACTAAAAATAAGGAACTTAAGGAAATTCCAGTAGTATCAGAATACCCAGAGGTATTCCCAGAAGAACTACCTGGATTACCACCTGATAAGGAAGTAGAATTTAGAATTCATCTAATTCCTGGAACTACACCGATAGTAAAGGCACCTTATCGGTTAGCACCCATCGAAATGTTAGAATTGAAAAAGCAGTTAGATGAATTACTAAGCAAAGGATTTATACAACCTAGTTCATCCCTGTGGGGAGCGCCAGTGTTGTTTGTGAAGAAGAAAGATGGTTCGATGAGAATGTGTATCGATTATAGGGAATTGAATAAGGTTACAATTAAGAATCGATACCCATTACCTAGGATTGAGGATCTTTTTGATCAACTTCAGGGAGCTAGATATTTTTCTAAGATAGATTTACGCTCCGGATAGCATCAGTTGAAAGTACAAGAAGAGGACATACCTAAAACTGCCTTCAGAACTAGGTATGGTCATTACGAATTTACAGTCATGCCCTTTGGACTAACAAATGCTCCTGCAACATTTATAGACATGATGAATAGGATCTGTAAACCGTACTTGGATAAATTTGTAATTGTCTTCATCGACACTTATTTATTCCAAAAGTCAGGAGGAACATTGTGAGCACCTGCATATACTCTTAACCTTGTTAAGAAAGGAGAAGCTTTATGCCAAATTCTCGAAGTGTGAATTTTGGCTACAAGAGGTACAATTTTTAGGACACATGGTAAATCATGAAGGTATCCATGTCGATCCTCCAAAATAGAAGCAATCACCAAATGGAAGGTTCCGCAATCAGCTACAGAAATTAGAAGTTTTCTAGGCTTAGCCGGATACTATAGACGATTTATTAAGGATTTTTCCAAAATAGTTGTACCATTAACTAAGCTAACCTGTAAAGCAGTTAAGTTTGAATGGGGACCTAGGCAAGAAGAGGCCTTTAGGATTTTGAAGCAAAAGCTAACAAACGCCCCAATTCTAGCCTTGCTAGAAGGAACAGAGGATTTTGAAGTATACTGTGATGCTTCAAAACTAGGATTCGGGTGTGTACTAATGCAACGCAAGAAGGTAATTGCGTATGCTTCAAGGCAATTGAAAAAACATTAAGAAAACTATACGACTCATGACTTAGAGTTAGGAGCCATAATTTTTGCCCTTAAGATTTGGAGACATTATCTGTACGGAAGTAAGTTTACTGTCTATACAGACCATAAAAGCTTAAGATACATATTTGGGCAAAAAGAATTAAACATGAGGCAAAGAAGATGGATGGAGATTCTAAGTGACTACGACTGTGATATTCAGTATCACGAAGGAAAAGCAAACGTAGTTGCTGATGCCTTAAGTCGTAAGTATCATGAGAAACAGTGACGAGTTCGTGCTCTTAGATTAAGTTTACAATTAGACTTAAATGGAACAACTGAAAAACCTTCAAGAAACAGCAATCAAGGATGATGCTGAAGGTATGAAAGGACGCATAAAAGAATTAGAGCAAGGGAATGATGGAATTTGGAGATTCCACAAAAGAAGGATTTGGGTACCTAAGCAGGGAGAATTAAGAAATAAGATTTTAGAGGAAGCCCATAAAGCTAGGTATACCATGCATCCTGGTAACAATAAAATGTACCAAGATTTAAGAAATAACTTCTAGTGGATAGGAATGAAAAAGGACATAGCTAGATATGTTTCTAAGTGTCTTACTTGTTCACAAGTTAAGGCAGAACACCAGAAACCCTCAGGTCTACTACAACAACTAGAAATGCCGGTATGGAAATGGGAACTTATAACCATGGATTTTGTTACTAAGTTACCCAAAACCAGAAAAGGTAATGACGCGATTTGGGTAATTGTGGATCAATTAACCAAATCAGCTCATTTTCTACCCATGAAAGAAACCTTTAGTATGAAAAGGTTGGCAAAGTTGTATGTAGATGAAGTAGTATCCTTACATGGAGTCCCACTCTCCATTGTATCGGATAGGGATAGTCGTTTTACTTCCCATTTCTGGACAAGTTTCCAATAAGCAATGGGAACCCGACTAAATTTAAGCACTGCATACCATCCTCAAACAGACGGACAGAGTGAAAGAACTATCCAAACCCTGGAGGACACGCTTAGAGCATGTGTGATAGATTTTGGTGGGAACTGGGACAACCATTTACCTTTGATTGAATTCTCTTATAACAATAGTTATCATTCAAGCATCGAAGCTGCCCCATTCGAAGCACTGTACGGACGTAAGTGTAGAACTCCAGTGTGTTGGGCAGAAATAGGAGAACGTCAATTATCAGGTCCTGAAATAGTGCAAGAAACTACTGACAAGATCACTCAAATCAAGGAAAAACTAAAGACGGCTCGAGATCACCAGAAGAGTTATGCCGATAATCGACGCAAGCCACTAGAATTTCAAGTTGGAGACAAGGTACTCTTGAAAGTTTCTCATTGGAAAGGAGTAGTTCGATTCGGTAAGAAAGGAAAGCTAAGTCCAAGATACGTAGGACCATTCCCAGTAATCTAACGTATAGGACCAGTCGCCAATCGCTTACAGCTACCAGAAGAGTTAGCAAGGGTACATGATGTATTCCATGTATCCAACTTCAAGAAATGTTTAGCTGACGAATCCCTGGTAGTACCTCTTCAAGATATAGAGGTAAATGAAAAGTTAAAATTTGTGGAGAAACCTCTTCAGATAGAAGACAGAAAGATTAAATTCCTCAAGCACAAAAGGTTGGCACTTGTCAAAGTCAAATGGGATTCGAAGAGAGGACCTGAGTACACTTGGAAGCTGGAATCGGAGATGAAGCGAAAATATCCTCACTTATTTCAGTAAATCTTGAGGATGAGATTTTAAATAAGGTGGGGAGGATGTAAGGACCTTCAAAAATGCCCTAACCCGATCCGTAAATGAAAACCCGGACCCCCGAAACCCTAATCCATATTAAAAACCAAGAAATCAAGAATATTGGTCTTCAGGCGGGCCGCGTAAAGGTTAAGCATGGCCTTACGCGGGCCGCGTCAAACTTAAGTTGACCAGATAAGCGTTACAGTCCATGTGGCATCCACCTGGCAACCCTACTCATCACCCAGCAAACCTACACGTAGACTAAGTGGCCACGCGGGCCGCGTAAGGATCGGCTTAGGGTTCACGCGGGCCACGACAGACCCATTTTTCAGCTATAAATAGGTTGGGTTACGAGCAGTTCACTGGTGTCGAAATTTCAATTCAAAACACGAAGAATACTGCTCAAAATTCGAAAATCATATTCACGGTAGTGAAACGCTGCTACGATACAGGGTATTAACTCGATCGCTGCTACGATTCAATGTCCGATCGATTGAAACTATCCAATGGATGTTTAAGTGCTGCCCGCATTAGGGCCATACTTTGTCATTCGTCGTGAATTCGATGGATGTTTAAGTATAGCACTTTGTCATTCGTTGTGAGGGTTTTAATCTCGTGAGTTATCGTAAATGCTGTATTAGTTAGTTCGTGTGCATTGTTATTTAAATTAGGTTACAAGGCTAATCAGTAGGCTAAACTCTGCCCGTTTAAATCTGCAATGTGAGTCATTCTCTTTTTATTAATAATGTTTTACAATACTCCAATCATTTTCAAAAGTTATAATTACAGAGAATAAGTCATGGTTATCTTGAATCACTGGCTAGTGGGGTATTGTGCACATTACTAATTTCTCACGGGTTAGGCTAATAAATCCTAACAGTGATAATCATCACTACTTGGGTGAAAGGACCCAATAGTGGTATGACCATCGTCACCAGGAGGTGACACGGCGCCAGATAAAAATAAGATAGAAGCCATTGTAATCGCTCTTATGCTGTAATTGATAACTAATGTGTCGTTTTATATACTTGAATAACTCGCCAGTATTTCCCCGCTGATAAAATATTTTTAAAACATGTTTCAGGCGACCTGCTGTGAATCAAGGAAAACGTGCTACGGAGCACTAACCAGCTTGAAGAGGTGGCTCAGTTAAAATGAATAAACATGTTTTGTAAACCAGGGAATTTCCTCGTGAAATTCCTCTATTGTAAATTACGGGGTTTATCCCGAATTATGAAATAAAATAATCAGGCATTTTCAAGTTTAAAAGATCCTGTAAATCTTCCGCTGTCAACTCAATTAATAAATACCACGGGATTTCTGTCCCGCGGCTCCTAGACCGAGTAAAACCGCGAAGGGGGCCGTGACACCAATCGTGACTAAGAATGTTTGTGATAACAAATTTTCTCAAGATTCATATTAGCACGGGCTCGGAGGCCTAAGTAAGAAAATGAAAAGTTACCCACTATGCATTTGATTGACGAGGCACCCCAATGTAAGGTACTAGAATCCACATCTACAACAAAAAGATTACTTTTATGGTACCATATTGATTACTTTTACGGTACCATATTGGGATTTTACAATATTGGAACCTTGGTTGTTCTAACCGATGTTATGGTACCATATTAGGATATTACAATATTGGTATCATCATAGTTCAAATCGAACAATATCGGTATCGTTGAACGATTAGAGATTTGTTTTTATAGTTTTTAACCGATGTAAAACACGTGTGGTTATTCTTTTGAGTATATCTTGTCTTTTTCTTTTTGGATTTTCCATTTCAATTACTACACCAAATGTTTATACCATAACGAAACACAACGAACTAATACCCACCGAATTCCCGTTGTATAGAACGAGGAAATTTTACTAGTTATTATCTTCTTGATAAAAAAAAGTACATAACTAGAATATTGATAAAAATTAGAGTAAACTGCCATTTTGGTCCCTGTGGTTTGGGCTCTTTTGCCATTTTAGTCCAAATCTCAAACTTTTTACATCTGGGTCCCTGTGGTTTGCATTTTGTTGCCATTTTAGTCCAAAATCCAAAAACCCTCTACTTTGACTGTTGAAAACTGATTATTTTGTCCTTTAGTACAGGGGCATTTTGGTCATTTATGTTTAGTTTTTTTTAGCAATAAAACCCAAATAAATCATCATCATCCCCAACATAATCAGCTCTCTCTCTCTCTCTCTCTCTCTTCTCTCTCTCTCTCTATAGCACCACCACCACCGCCACCTCATCCCCCTCTCTCTCTTATCTCTCTTTATAGCACCACCACCGCCACCTCCTCCTCCTTCTCACCACCGCCACTCCGGCGTCGTCCCATCCAACAGTCACACCCACTCCGGCGTCGTCCCCCTTCTCACCACCGACACTACATAATCAGCTCTCTCTCTCTCTCTTCTTCTCTCTCTCGCTGATGAAGGAGGTTCGAAGTTTCCCCAAATAAATCATCATCATCCCCAAATAAAACCCTAACTAGAAAGAAACTCAGCAGCAGACTGATTATGCTCTTCCGGCGACTGATTCTGCTCTTCCGGTAATGTTTCAGGCGACTGATTCTAGCGACTGATTCTGCTCTTCCGGTAATGTTTGTGGTTAATATGATGTGTTTTGATTGAATTTTTGTTGGATAAAATAGGAATTAGACTCCATACTTGTTGAATTCGGTGTATACAAGTCAATTTAGGGATGTAAACGAGCTGAGTCGGGCTGGGGTGGGCTCTGGCAGTTTGTGGTGGTGGTGGTGGAGTTCACGGTGGTGGTGGTGGTGGTGGTGGTGGTGTTCGACAGAGAGGAGAGAGAGAAGAGAGAGATGGGTGTTTGGAGAGAGAAAGAGAGAGTGTGTGTGTGCAGGTTTTAGAGAGAGAGAGTTCACGGGGATGGTGGTGTTGGCGGCAGTGGGATGGTGGTGGTGGGGATGATGCGGTGGTGGGGGTGGTGGTGGTGGTGTTCGACAGAGAGGAGAGAGGGAGAAGAGAGAGATGGGTGTTTGGAGAGAGAAATAGAGAGTGTGTGTGTGTGTGCAGGTTTTAGAGAGAGAGTTCACGGGGATGGTGGTGTTGGCGGCAGTGGGATGGTGGTGGTGGGGATGATGCGGTGGTGGGGGTGGTGGTGGTGGTGGTGGTGTGGTGGTAGTTAAGAGCATTCATAAACTGCCAGTCAAAAAAGAACCATATGGTACAGAGCATTCCGGTGACAGCCTAAATTCCACAAAAATGATGGAATGGATGGAATGGATGTTAAATGAAAAGCAAAATGACCAAAATGCCCCTGAACTAAAAGACAAAATAGGAGGTTGCAACAGTAAAAAAATAGGGTTTTTAAATTTTTGACTAAAATGGCAACAAAATGCAAACCACAGGGACCCAGATGTAAAAAGTTTGAGATTTGGACTAAAATGGCAAAAGTGCCCAAACCACAGGGACCAAAATGGCAGTTTACTCTAAAAATTAATATATCATAATTAACGGAGGAAATGAACAGTAATAATCTGATGATTCATCACTTTCTTTCCTTTAATGTTGCCATGTTGATAAACACCTCACTAACTCTATACCAACTTCAAAGCTGAAAAAGTTTCTATCGACCACCTCATTCTATCCACCGCTTCCACCTCGTATGATCTCTGAGTTCGACCTCCACCGTACCTTGTCCAACCTCCAACGATAGCAGTCATGACTCTGGCGGACCTTCAGCCGCATCATCGACTCCTTCGCTAATTTAACCGGTAAGATTTCTTCATTTTGTCATTGTGTTATGTTTTGGTTTTCTTTTGATATTTGCATATTTACTGGTTTTGCATGTTTGTGGTGTGTCATTTGGTAGTTCCGGTTGATTTTTGGGTTTGTAAAAGGTTGCACACCAGGTGTTTGGTGATTTGTCAACTAATTTTTTTGGCCTTTTTGGTGTTTTGGGTTTGTAAAAGGTTGCACACCAGGTGTTTGGTGATTTGTCAACTAATTTTTTTGGTCTTTTTGGTGTGCTCATTGTCAACATATTGTTTGTAGGTTGGTTTTTTGTTGTTTGCTGTTTTAAATCTTTAAAAGAGACTAGGGGGTGTGTGCATGCCAACTTGATTGGATGACCTGTAATAAATATATATTCAAATATACGTATTCAGTCCACTCCACGATGGACAATCAGCTTTGATTTTGAAGGTCATTGAGAAAGCAAAATGTGTTTGCATATTGAAAGCTGAGCATTTGAAATGCTTTATTTATTATGCTTTATTGTATCTTATCGAGTCTTAGCTATGCAATTGTGGGTTAAGGTATCTATGATAAAGTGTTCATATGTGTATATATAGATGTTAGTTGTTATAACTGTTAATAAATAAGCTATATTGTACGGGGATTTGGAGTTTACATACAAAATATTTTTGAAATGGTTACACAACAAAATCAATAAAAAAACTCATTATGAATGTTATAAACACCAATATATATATAATCAGTGTTGGAGGTCGATTCGGATTATGCCAATGACCCACAGACCAATTGGTTTGTGGAGAGGTGGGAAGGTTTTCCCTTCGGGGTTCCTGCCCGGGTGACGCCGGTTCGAAACCCGGACATCCAAATCTATGCACAGCCTTCGGGCGAAGGGTCGAAACAGCTTATGCCAATGACCCACATACCAATTGGTTTGCGGAGAGGTGGGAAGGTTTTCCCTTCGGGGTTCCTGCCCGGGTGACGCCGGTTCGAAACGCGGATATCCAAATCTATGCACAGCCTTCGGGCAAAGGGTCGAAACAGCCCGCATGCGCGTGGATTCGAACTCGGGGCCAAATTTTTTTTTTCCATGCTATATGTTCGACTGGGGTTGCTGCCCGGGTGACGCCGGTTCGAAACACCAATATATATATAATCAGTGTTGGAGGTCGACTCGGATTATGTCAATGACCCACAGACCAATTGGTTTGCGGAGAGGTGGGAAGGTTTTCCCTTCGGGGTTCCTGCCCGGGTGACGCCGGTTCGAAACGCGGACATCCAAATTTATGCACAGCCTTCGGGCGAAGGGTTGAAACAGCCCGCATGCGCGTGGATTCGAACTCGGGGCCAAATTTTTTTTTCATGCTATATGTTCGACTGGGGTTCCTGCCCAGGTGACGCCGGTTCGAAACGCGGGGCATGCAAATGTATGCAAAGCCTCCGGGCGAAGGGTCAAAACAGCCCGTAAATTTATGCACAGCCTTCGGGCGAAGGGTCGAAACAGCCCGCATGCGCGTGGATTCGAACTCGGGGCCAAATTTTTTTTCATGCTATATGTTCGACTGGGGTTCATGCCCGGGTGACGCCGGTTCGAAACGCGGGGCGTGCAAATGTATGCAAAGCCTCCGGGCGAAGGGTCGAAACAGCCCGTATGCGCGTGGATTCGAACTCGAGGGGGGGGGGGCTAGGTCGCTGGCTGCGGTCCTAGCCAAGTGAGCTGTTTGCTGTCCAAAAAAAAATACACAACTTTTTTTTCAGTAGTGATGATTATTACATGAGCTTTGATCACACAATTTTTTTTTTATTTTCTGAAAAACACATAAAATATGCATAATAAGCTGGCTATAGCAAGTGTATACTAATGTTGTGACAGACTAAACCAATTTCGACCGAACAACGTCGGTATTGGTATTATCGGAACCGATCTTGATTTTCATTTTTATTGTTTTTGATCGATGTCAAACAGCGACACAGCCTCAAAAAGAAAAACATGGGGCGGATGAAATTATTTTAAGAGAGTAAAATACAAATTCATAATTTTTTATTCGATTTGAAATTAGAATTAAAATGTTACATATTTACTTATTTTTTTTATATATAATTGTATATAACTTTTGTTGGCCTATTGTATAAATTAATTTCTAAAGTTATCCAACCCTTACGTTTTCGGTACCGGTGTTTTCGGTTCGGTACGGGTTCCGGTGCCGATATTTGGCGATTTTCGGTACGGCTATTTTATATATAGTTTCTTTAATTTAATTTTATTTTTCTTCATATGCTTTTTAATTTTTTCTAACTGGTCAAAATCTCAGACAACACAGGAACTATCAACGGCACCGTCTTTGATCAGGCAGCCAATCAACTTCTGCAACAAACATGTGAAGAGACACTAACCAAAGAGAACCAAACCCAGCTACTCCAATCGATGAAAAACAGGGAAGCACAGTTCCAGATTCAGGCCGAACAAGATCTCAAAAACCGTTCAGTAGGCTGCACTATCAACAGTGCAAACTACCTTCAGCCACAAACAAACTACACCTCTACCAGCACACCTCCTACACCAACCCCAAAACCAGTAACACCGCCACCAAAAATACAAAACACATCCTCTGCAAAGCGTTCGCTGAACATGTTCGAAGGTACACAAATTTCAGCAGCTTTTTCATATTATAATGCAATGCCAGCTGACTTGGTAAACTATAGTTCAATAGATCTACCCATGAACCATTAAGGGTGTTCATCGGCAGCTTTTTCATATTATAATGCAATGCCAGTTGACTTGGTAAACTATAGTTCAATAGATCTACCCATGAACCATTAAGGGTGTTCATCTGGTTATTTCTTCAAGTTTCAGAACCAACCCTTTTTAAAGTTCAAGTTTGTCGGGTTTGGGTAATTCAGGTTCAGGTTAGTTCGGGTCGAGTTATTCAGTTCCCAGGTTTAGATGTAAAATGAAATAAATGTTTTTTTCCCAAAATATCATCAAAGTATTTAAAAGTCTCAAAACTTGTGTTCCATCTATTAAAAACTCCAAAAAAACAATAAATGTTCGGCTTCTGTTCGGGTTTCGTTAAAAATTGTCCCGGTAACTGTCCTAGTAACCGAACCATTTAAAGTTCGCGTTAGTCGAGTTCAGGTTTTTCAGGGATTCGCTCATTCGGGTTCGGGTGACCTTAAATTTGGGTCGGGTTTCGGGTTTTGGCTAAAAAAAAACAGCCCTATGAACCATTTTCATAATTCCACAATTCATTTTTAGGTACACCCACATATAATGCAATGCTGGTATAATTCGCAAAACTATAGTCATTGTCGTATTGATTCAGTTTTATCTCCACATAGCACCATACAATACAATACGACAAAATAACTTATAAAAACATGCTTATACTCTCATCAATCATCATGTCTAAACCATTATTAACTACAGGTCCTGAAGCTATGCCGTCGAAGAAAACACGAGGTGATGACACAACCAACTGAAGCACTAAGTCAACCAATGAAAGCATGGGGGGTCGAACAAAGCAAATGAACCTGTTTTCCATTTTGCATCAAAAGCCTTAGTATGTACACAGGTCCGAAATGTAGGCCGTTTACCGTTTTGTGTAGTATGTAAACAAATCTAATAAGTAGTAAATGCCTGGACTTTCGTTTAGTGTAAACAACTTTCTCTGTACTCTCTCTTCTCTTTTGGAGTTCTCACTTTTCAAACGCGCGGAATCTAAAGCACTAGTTATAATGAAACTATATCAAACCTGATAAAAACAAGTAACATAGAAAAAAAAATTATAAAAATAATTCCTTTCTCCAATGTAAAATAAAAATATCTGAGATGTCTCATAACTTCATAAGATAGGTTTGCACCCATTTCATTCACAGTAAAGGTTGGGTTCCTTGGTAACTACTCAGGTATCTCCTCTTTTTGATCGTTTCTTTTGCAGTTAATAGTTAATTATTTAATTTATTTGGTGTTTCATCTCTCTATTTTCATGTTAGGTTAAGATTCTTTGTTTTACAATTTTCGATTTTTCATATCCTCCATCCTTTTGCGGTAAGGCCGATAAGAATGTAAATCAAGGTTTAATGTATGTGTTGAATGTTATTATCAATGTTAAACTTCATAATTAAGAGTGCTTGCTAACCCGTTTAATACTCCCTAATTTGTGACTAGCATCTGTGAGATATGCCAAACAAGAGTTGTTTATTTGATTTGGTTATAAATGGATGATACTTAGGGGTTGTGTTTAGAAAGTTATTATATGTGACATTAAATCAAAGAGTAAACTGCCAAAATGGTCCATGAGGTTTGGTCACTTTTGCCACTTTAGTCCAAAACTCAAACCTTTTGAATCTCGGTCCCTGTGGTTTCAATTTTGTTGTAATTTTCATCCAAAATCAAAATCTGATCAGATTTTTCAGTTAACATCTAGCTTTTTCTGTCTTTTTCTCCCTTTTAATGAAGGGCAAAATGGCCTTTTAACATTTTATTATAACAAATTAAATAAATCTGACCATTTTGCCCTTCATTAAAACGGAGGAAAAAGACAAAACAGTTGGATGTTAACTGAAAAATCTAACCAGATTTTGCTTTTGGATAAAAATGACAACAAAATTGAAACCACATGGACCCAGATTCAAAAGATTTGAGTTTTGGGCTAAAGTGACCAAACCTCAGGGACCATTTTGGCAGTTTACTCCTTAAATCAGTAAATGAATAGAGGTTGCAATACAATGCATTGCATTGTGGGAGATGGTTTTGATGTGTTTCTTAATTCTTTTGTTTGAAGTTGTTATAATCACTTTGATGGTGTTTTCCAGATTTAAACAAGTGATGGATAAAACAAGAGTAAAATAAGTTTATATAGACTGTTTTGTAAGTTAATAATAATAAACAATGGTATATCACTCAAAGTAACACTATAAACTTATATAATGTTCATTAGATCAATCACTTTCATTTCAAAGGGCACGTCCAAACACCCCAACCATAAATATGAATGGGTATAAATAAGAAAATGGTTAATCTCGTCACTCTGGAAAACCCAATTAAGAAGCATATATAGCCACACCAGTATGAACCTTTTCTTTGAATCGTCGCTTATTATGTTGTATTTTGCTTATTTTCTGTGTGTGTAGTAAACTGAGTTCATCTTGCATCAATTTCACAGTTTGCAGTATCGATCCAACAAAAAAAGACTGAGATGAAAGCTAAACGTTTGTCTAAAGCTCAACAACTGTCTTTAACTACACTCCCTCAAGCCATAATAGAAACCATTCTCTGTCTTTTACCAACTGCAGAAGCAGCAAGGACAAGTATCCTCTCAAGGGAATGGAGGTACAAATGGACCACAATTCCTAAACTTGTGTTTTCTCAATATACTTTTAAAAAATCAATTGAAGCGGGGAAATTGGTCTGGTCTGATTTGGCGCAAATGTCCGACTTAGAACGGGCAAGGAGATACAAGGACATGAGGTGTGAACTTCTCTATGCTATACACCAAGTTTTGTTACTACGCTAGGGTCCAATACATGAGTTCACTCTTTTGATGAATGCGGGTTGCACCTGTTTTGAACTTGATTAGATACTGCTTCATTTGTCGGGGAACCATACTATCAAGAAATTAACACTTACGCTTTATCATTCGGATCCATATGGTTTACCCTTATCTGTCTTCTCGTTGCATCACTTAACGGACCTCTATCTTGAATTATGTGCTATCAACCATAAACCTATTTTCAATGGATTTGGTAGCCTAACAAGTTTAACCTTAAACAAAATAAGGATCTCTAGAGAAACTCTTCTACATCTTTTATCTAATTGTTCGTCGCTTAAGAGCTTGTATATGGTAAGCTAATAAATTTATAACCGTTTAGTGGACTTGCAAAACTCATCTAAATATTTTGTCAATATAGCTTAAATATGAAGAACAATTTCTTGGTGATGGATATCCATTTATGGAGCCAAGCAATATGGAGCTATTCAAGTGTTTACCTATGATTAAACATCTGACCACTTCTGGTTATCTCATTATGGTAATTTTTATCCACATTGTATAGTTAAAAGAAGAAAAAAAAAACTTTGGTTGTTAATCGCTGTGTTTTTGCCTATGGTTGAAGTCGTTAGTTCAAGCCTCGATTCTAGAAGAGCTTCCAGCCTCACTAATCCACCTAAAATGTTGTACTATCGAAGATATGTGTTTTGTTGACGCCTATGGATTGCCTTTTCTTGCTGATTTGATCAAATGCTCCCCGAACTTGGAGAAAATTAAGCTAGAGGTAAATTGTAGAAGTGTATCCTGTATCTTGTTGTTTTGATTTTGATGCCAAATTTCACTAACACAAGACTCCTGCTGTAGATTAATGCTGACTGTTGTATTGAAACAAAGGTCGATAAGTTGGAAGAACATTCCGTTAACTTGGAAGAATATTCAGATGTTTGGTTGGAGCATCTGAATGAACTGGAGATTAAAAATTTTTGTAACTATAAGTCTGAGTTGGAGTTTGTGAAGTTTATCTTGGCCAGGTCACCCAATCTGAAGAAGGTTATATTGGTAACCTGGATGGATGATAAAGATGAAGAGTTTGAGATGTTAAAAATTCTCCTACGCGTCCCACGTGCATCACCAGTAGAAATAAGTGTTGAGAGTAAGTTTTGAGAGTTGCAGAAAAAGACTATGAGGACCATTAGATCACTCAACTTTCTTGAGAACTAATCTTGTATTGCTATTTGTAATTCTGGTTAACTCAGAAAGATTTTGTTGGACTCGGTTGGTTGCTGCAGCAATAGATATGATCCTTGCATATCCTTGTTTTCTGACTATTTGAAAAGCATTTTCTCACCTACTATTTAAACCGTTAATTTCACTTTCTAAAACTTTAATTGTCGGAAATTGGTTGGAAACATGTATATTTAATGAAAACCCGTTTGCTTGCCAACCACATACACGCCATGATGGCAACAACTCGCCCCCTTGTCACTGTCCAACCGCTCAAATCATTCAACCCTTTCACCTTCAGAGTATCTCTCAATGTAGTCTCATGGGGTTAAAGCACGGGTTGTTCGAAAGAGCATGACACGATTCCCTTGAAATAGCAATACGTCCCAAACACGAAGAACTGAAGTTCACGAACATGGGAGAATTATAAGCTCGAATACATTTATGCTTGTTACTAAACAATAAATGCAAAAGAAGTATGGCTATTGAAACCAAGGAAGCATATTCATAATCAAAAGATGGAAGATAAAACTTACCCAAATTTTCGTTTCTGATCACCACCAAACGACTGTCTACCAGCTGCCTGAAAATCATCGTCGGAAGAGAGAGCATAGACGGTGGTGATGTAGACGAAAGAGAATCACCGGATGTAGTCACCCCCATCAAACAAACAAGAAGTAGCTTAAACTTAACCGGTTCTACCGGACGATACAACCAGTACAACCGACCTGAACCGGTTTTTAAACCATTGCACACTATTGATAAATTTGTATTTTTTTGACTTAAAATAGATTTATGGTAATAATGGTTTACTAAATTTAGTGTTTGAGATTGAGTTTGGAAATGACCTATTAACTTATTGGAGCCAATAGGTAAATAAGTCATTTGGAAAAATCCCCAAATCCTAATCCTGGCTTTTGAAAATGACTTATTGACTTTTTCAAAAAGCTAATAAGTCAATAAGTCATTTCTAAACTCAATCCCAAACACCTTAGATTTGGAAATTGCTGGAACACTATCAACAAACAAATATAAAAAACCAACGATATCCAAAAGCTAATATATCTTGTAACACGAGAATATTGTAGCGTTTAACATGTGATTAAAGCGGTTTATTACGGTTATTGCTATTCACTTTTAAGATACTGATTTCATGGTCTTTTACTCGTAGTGTTTTATATCGCTATTGTCATCGTCGTGTATAATTCATCATATCCGTTGTCTCAACTTATCGATTTGAGTAATTCAAAAATTCGTTATTCGATTCGATGAAGACCCCTAATTGACATGATGCAACATGTTTAATCTGAAGACAGTTTTATTTTTGCATATTCTTATTCTAAAAAAAGGAAATAGAAAGAAAATTTTAGCAAAAAATACAAATGTTTATAAACAATTACGTTTAAACTAGAAACTTAATGCTAACTTCTTGTTAATCTTAATATATACTAGTGGGGAACCCGCGCGTTGCAGCGGGGTCAACATTTGCAGCCTTGTTTGCGTTTCCTGTTAGTTTTTCCAACATATCGTTTTGTTTGGTTATGAGTCACGTAAAAGAAGTAGTAATTAACAATTTAGTATTAACACGTGTAATAATAAGACATGTTAACAATTGGGCATCAACATATGTTTAAACTCACGCTTTGACCCATGGAAATCTTTTTCATAGTAAGCATTGTTACACGTTTTAAGTCTTTTTCCTGACATTTTTTAAATACTAAATACAATTGATTAATTCCTCAAATATAAGCATTGTCACATGCTTAATACATACATTCCATTTCTAATCAACCAATTGATAAATTCCTCAAATAAGTAATAAAGCCATTGCCTAGATGTGTTTGAACAAATGTAAAAGATATAGTTTATAACTTAATCATATGTTAGGTTTTCTTACTTTTAATTTTTCCTGTGAATAAAATTCAAAGAGCCCAACAAAGGGTTTGTGTACTACATGTATATAACTTTATGGCTGGACCTAAGTTGATATTGACTTAAAACTGAACCTTAATCAAGAA
Source organism: Helianthus tuberosus (assembly GCA_030545235.1). Classification (NCBI taxonomy): domain Eukaryota; kingdom Viridiplantae; phylum Streptophyta; class Magnoliopsida; order Asterales; family Asteraceae; genus Helianthus; species Helianthus tuberosus. Next base: position 148,093,184 of record CM060417.1, on the reverse strand, counting down.
GTTCGGTTATTTGAATGTGTAAACCAACAACTTCGTTAACTTGGTTTGTTATGTAATTTCTTTCGGCTATGAATCGTCTAACCGTTTTCTATTGCTATAAACTTGGGCCAAATTGGCCCAATATAAAAAAATTTAACAAAACTGGCCCAATAAAAAAAAATTAACAAAAATTGTCACCAAATGGATCAGGAGAACCCTATGCAGCATTAATGACAGCCATCACAGCACTTGAGCATTAATAGACATCATTATGATCATCCAAAAGGCTCCCCCTATTTTTTTTTTTTTTTTTTGGCCAGCCAAAGAGGAACTATATTAAACCACAACAAAAAAAAAAAACCTTAGCAAGCAGCTAAAGGAAAATAGAAGCAACAGAGAAATAAACGAAACCAAAACTCAAGACCGAACATTATCCAACCGAATTTGCTCCAGTTCTCTTCATTCAGCCCAGCCATATATGTTTGATCTTTTCTTCACCCACCAGAAGCTATTGTCTTTTATATCTTCCATGACGTTTCTCAGAATGGCGCATCTATTGTTAAATATTTTTTCGTTACGGCACGTCCAAATTATCCACAGCGTGAGAAGAGCAATAGACTGCACTACCCTTTTTCTTAAGCCATCGCTGCCATAGTTCTGCACATGCTGTAGAACCTGATTAACCGATTCAAAGGCCCTAGGGATTGGAAGCTTAACCCAAACCAAAACGCTCCACCAAACGGACCGAGCAAAAGAGCACGCAACTAAAAGATGATCTGCGTCCTCCTCAGCTATGCCACATAACGGACACCGCTCGTTTCCCACGTTCACGTTTCTCCTAGCCAACGCCGTAGCCGTAGGAATCCGACTTTCCATTGCTCTCCAGACGAAATGATTGATTTTTGGCACTGCAATTCTATTCCAGTTAAAAATATTGTTCTAACAAGTATTCGCTGAACTCTTTTCCAGCTCCTGTCTAACTATTTTAACAGGAAAATCAGTTTTTTTATTATCCGATAGCCACGACCATGTATCCTTTTTGTCTCTCCTGCTAAGGTGAGTCAAAACCGACTGCAACCTTTGTTCCCGAGCCCGTTCTTGATCCAAGCTAAGCCCCCTTTTCCATTTTAACTCCCATCGAGCCACTCCATCTCTAACACTGTAACATTCTTCTACTGTGGCCTGTTTAGACTGCGATAACCGGTATAAATCTGGGAATCTCATGCTGAGCCGGCCTCCATTAACCCAACGATTCACCCAGAACCTAACTGTTTTCCCGTCGCCCACCTCGGCCACGAAATGGTCATTTAAGTCCACACTGCAATTTTTGAATTTTTTATTTACCATAACTATACCCTTCCACACGCTGGATATAGCCGCCTTAACCGGAATTAAATCGTTGCTCCTCCCGTTGTCGTGAATGGCCTGGATAACTCTTCGCCACAGCTGATCATCACACGTCCTATATCTCCACTACCACTTGGAGAGGAGGCCCAGATTCATCTCTTTAATGCCGCCAACCCCCAACCCCCCTTCTTTCTTAGACCTTAAAATCCTATCCCACGCCACCTATCGGATCTTTTTGCCAAGACTTGACCCACCCCAAAGGAATCTCCTCCGAATGCCTTCTAGAGATTTGATCACACCGCTAGGAGCCTTAAACATGGATAGATAATAATTAGCCATTGAAGCCATCACCGCCTTAATAAGCGTGATTCTGCCGGAGAAAGACAACCAACGGGCTTTCCATAAAGATAGTTTTGCATTAAATCTGTCCACCACACCTTTCCAATTCGCCACACGATTCATGTTGGATCCAACCGGTAACCCAAGATATACGAACGGGAACTCCCCCTTTCGACACCCGATGATGTTTGCAAATTCCGATGCTTCCCCTTCTTCTACCCCTACCCCGTATACTTTACTTTTGGTCAAGTTCACCTTTAACCCCAAAGCCATTTGGGCTCCCCCTATATGATCATCCAAAAGGCTCCCCCTACCATAAACCTCACCCACACCAAAGTAACCTCAAATGATCATCCACGCAGGACAAAGATTGAACATGCCCATAGAGAAGAACTACAGGTATTTACCAAGAAACAAAATAGATGACTTAACTCTACAAGCAGATAATAAGATATTAAGCTGGTTAACCAAGGTAAGAAGACCAAACAGAACCATCAGATTTCTATAGGATGAACCAATGCCCAGCAGTCCTCACATCCTTTGACAACCAACAGCACCCTAGGCACAAATAAGAACTGTGAAAAAGAGCAACCAATTGCCAAGTAACTCCAACCTAGGAAGAAAAGCATAATAAGAACTAATGTAGAAAAGAGCAACCGATTGCCAAGTAACCCTAGAAAAAAGCAAAATAAGAACCCCAACACGATCGTTCTGAAATAATAGATGTATGACCCACCAACTCACAGGTTCGGAAAACAACTTCTGAAATAATAGATGTATGGCCCAACAAAATGCAAAAATTCTTAATAACAAATGTGGCCTACTTGCAAAACAAAAACAGAAGCAATGGTTTTCTAATAAAGAATGAAATATCTTGAGTTCTTGATTTCTAGTTACAAAAACAAATAACCAAATACATAGAGATCGAATAAATAGCCGGACGAAATATATGCTTATAATGAGATACAATGATTAAATGGTAATTTTAACCATCAAGTACTTTTAATTTAAACCCTCTATCACACAAACAAAATATACTAAAAAACATATTAGATTATCAAAGTTACCTGTGGATTCTGAAGGTACTCAGAAATGTCATTAGAGCATGACGGACATCTCATGACGTTCTTTTGTGCCCTTAATGTTCGTCTACTTCGCAATTTCTTTCCTTAATAAATGTTTGACCAGCAAAAGCATCCTGCAAGCATGACTTGCAGAAATTGTGAGCACATGGAGTAGTAAGCAACTGAGTCATCAGTTTGTGGCAAATGAGATAGCAAAACTCTACAAGTGATTAAGTGTAAAAGTTTATGCAACTGAAATTCCTATACAAAAATGACTTCAAGAAACTGAAACACAAATTACATCACTCATATTGCTAAAAAAAACTTACCTTTGAGAAGTCTTTCACTCACAGACATTATATGTGTCTTACGTCTAACTGTTTTTGTTTGTGTGCCATCCTCAGCATCTCCAGTGCTTGCTCGTTTTCTACTGTCTGGTGGATGCCCATATTCGAGCTCCACGGCAATTGCATCTAAATGAATTATCATGCCCACACCTGAGGATAAGGCAACATATGTGTGAACCTTTATAAAGTGTAGCAGCCATTTTGATGTAATACAATCACCAAATAATAGCATTTAGCAAACACAGTGCTATATAAATAGCTCAAACAATATATTTACCAGGGTGCAAAGAATTCCACCATCCAGCGATCTTTGCTTTTAACAACCAATTCATCAAATATACCCAAATTCAGTACAACTGATGCACTTGGTTCTGATTTCTCACTTGATCCTCCTGTTGTTTTTCCACTTAACCTGTCCTTGAGGCGTGCCTTGACCTGTGTACAATTAACCACCTACGAATACTTCAAACAGTACAACATGCATATAGAAATCACATATGACAGGCGCTAGACAGAGTCCTACTCAGTGAATAACATGTTAATTAATACAAAAACTAATCTCTTCATGGCAACCCTTACAGTGTCAAGGTTTAAATTGTAATGGAAATAGTTGTGGAACGTGGATGATGATGATGATTGGTGAGGACTTATATCAATCCACCAACATACAAATTCTTGTCAAATCCCAACATTTTTATTCCATGACAACTGATTTTGACATACAAGTATAAAGACCCCGGTTTTCCCATTTACCGAAGAAGTAATTACAAAAAAAAAAAAAAAACCATAGCACTTAACATGTATTAAGAACCATTAACTATTAGTTTATGAGTTCAGAGATGGAAAATACATGAAACACAAGGCGGCAATTCATCGAACACCTTAACTGCAATTCATCGAACTATTTCCACTTTCTCCACAAACAAATTAAAATAAATTCTTTGACACCAAATTTATAGTAACTATAACCCTAATTTTTAAAAGAGAGTTGATTTGTTTACCTTGGGATTTAACTTGGATTTTGACGAACGTATTCAATGACTCGCTTGATGGACACCATCATCTTCACCTTCCTAATAATTCACACTGTGAAATCGATTAACGGTTGAACTTCAAATTTCATATGGAATTGACTTTTAGCTGCAACTATGGAGAGTGGGTTTTGGTGTCTTACAAATGACGGAAAATTTTCAAATGTTGAAGATGATGAGCTCAGTTTATCCTTCTCTCAAACGTCGATTTGCCTAGCATATACTGACATAGGGTTTTCAATTCTGGAGAATAAATGGCGTCTGTTCCCTTCATCTATCTATGAATAAACCGATCAAATGGCATTCAATAGCTGGACTTCTCAGTTGTTAACAAGGGCAAATATGGTATTTGTTTTTAAATTTGCAAAGGAGGAGGATGTCTCTTCTGTATTCTAGAGGTGGAGGATTCAAATTATACAAAGTGTAAATATAGCCATAGTTAATAGGAGTAGATTAGGATTAAGAGCCGTTCTAGAAAACAATTCAAGCGTCAGCTAACAGTCAATAACTGATTTTGAAACACTGGTTTTTACATGCTAAAGTTTATCAAATCATATAATCATTTTGCATATACTACTCTACATACTAATTCTGCAAATTCCTAAATAACCATTGTAACGATCACAATCATAAATTTCTGTGACTAACTGTAAAAATTTCACAAAATTAAATCAATCAAACTTTTAAAATCTAGCATTTAAGTGTTCCGTATGTTTGGCATTGCTAATGAAAAGCTTCAACTTCTTGTTTGAAATGTTTAAGGAGATCTGGAATTGTCTTGACTGAATGTTCCTGCTCGTCTCTCACTCGCACGCTTACCTGCAAATAAATATTGGTCACGTCATATAATTGTTTGTATAACTACAATATAACAAAGAAAAAAAAAGCTACAATATAAGATCCTTTGCCTGGGAAGACAATATTCTAATCCTTTCTGCTCTTAAACCTTTTACCATAGTATATAGGGATAATATACAAGGATTTTACTTCTTCAGCCAATAACACGCCTAATGAGATATTCTGTTTATACCAAAATAGGCTTAATGGCAACTATGCCCTTAAACAAAAATACTCTTGTTTTCCGTCTATAAGGAAACACGAGGGTTTTTTTTTTTTTTTTTTTTGTCATTTAACAATATTTCAGCATGTTTTTAATAAGAAACTAAATTGCATTACAACCTTGATTTAATAATCTGAAAAGAGATACATACATACCTTGCCATTACTGACTTCCTCTTCACCAACAACCAGTATGTAGTTGTATTGTGCCAACTGAGCTTCTCGTACCTATATAACAAAAATACTAAGCTATAACCACATAATGAACTTTTTTATCTGCTTATTCCATTTTGAAACAACAATAAGCAGTAGTGAAAGGAATTTCCAAAATACCTTTTTATGTATTGTTCTATCAGATGAGTCAATATCAACATAATAACCAGCTGCTTCAATCTGGCTCTTTACCTGCCAGATTAATACATAAACAATAAAGACCAATCATCTTAATGCTCGTTTATTTGTAAATAAAATAAAATAATTTAATGACAATTGTGTTGGTATAGCCGTGTAACTTATCTAATATTAATGGCTAATATTTTGCGCAGTAGGTACCTGTTGTCCATAGTCTTGGGACTTGTCGGAAACAGGGCAAACAATTGCTTGACGAGGGCTAAGCCAAAATGGCCATTTTCCCTTATAGTGTTCCAAAAGTATAGCAAACATTCGTTCAACCGACCCTAAAATAGCTCTGTGTATCATAACGGGCCTCTCCCTTTTAGTTTCATCTTCTGCCGAATATGTTAAGTTGAAGCGTTGGGGAAGTTGGAAGTCCAACTGTAAAGTTGCACATTGAAACTTCCTTTTCATTGCATCAGAAACTGATATATCAATTTTCGGACCGTAAAATGCCCCATCTGCTTCATTGATCTACCAACAAAATTAAATAACTTCTTAAAATCCAGTTTTAAATAAAATTCTTAAAAATTATAATAAATTTGGTGTTTGACGTACCTGCCATGGTTTCCCAAACTCATTCAATGCATCTTCAAGCGCTTTCTCAGCTTTATCCCATGTTTCCAGATCTCCAAGATATTTCTCTGGCCTCTATAATAAAACAATTTTTCAACTAATTATACATAAAACAACTTGTAAAAAAAATATGATAAAAAGTGTTCCCAAGTAAACAACAGAGTATAAAGAGGGATGCACATACTGTTGATAGCTTTAGTTCAAAGGTGAAACCAAATATATCATAGGCGTAGTTGATGAACTCTAACACACTCTTCACTTCCTCTTTTATCTGTAAAAATTAAATTAAAATTAAAAAATGCAAGAAAGAAGCCTTAGACGACAAGTATTAGCTGATCGAATATATTCCATCTTACCTGGGATTCTCTACAAAAAATATGAGCATCATCCTAAGACAAGAAAACACACACGCTTAGATTGTAAGAATAACAATAAGCAATAGCAAAATGATAAAAAAAAAAAAAATACTACTGCATTACCTGCTGAAATATTCTAACACGGGTCAAACCAGTCAAGGCACCACTGGCTTCATTGCGATGCAAAACTCCAAAGTCAGCTATACGAAGTGGAAGTTCTGTAAAATGGAAATCATGAAAGTTGTTGTAATAGATGCCTTAAAGATTTTACAACAGTATTAAAATAAAACTAACCCCTGTAAGAACGAACTCTGTTATCGAATATCAAACAATGTCCTGGACAATTCATTGGCTTAAGCCCAAACTCTTGTTTTTCTATCTGCATAAATATAACATGCAACAAGATTATTTTTTTATTATTTTTTAAATATAACATGTATGAAAATTACTTACATCAAATACAAACATGTTCTCCTTGTAATTGGCAGCATGGCCTGAGGTTTCCCAGAGCTGCATGTTGTATATATTTGGGGTGGTAACCTCCAGATAACCTCGTTTACGGTACTCTGCTCGTATAAATGCCATTAATTTCTCGGTTATTCGAGTACCATGGGGAAGAAAGAAGCAGCTTCCTGGGCTGAAACGCAGCATATAAACTGAAATTAGCACGACAAGCTAGAGATTGCAAATAAAACTTTCAAAAAAAAATCCAAAACCTAAGTGGATGGAAAAAGAAAAGTTCCTGCTTCTTGCCCAATTCTCTGTGGTCATATTTTTTCGCTTCTTCCAGCAAGGCAATGTATTCCTGAAATATATCACCCAGAATAAATAAATATTTATTCATAAAGACTAATGCTTTGAAACAATAATTCAACATTCAGCAAAATAACCTTTAGACGCTTTTGGTCAGGATAAGATATCCCGTAAACTCTTTGTAAGCTCTCACGATCTTTGTTTCCCCTCCAGTAAGCCGCTGAAGCCTAATATTTATTGAGAAAATTACAAAATTAGCCAAGAAAAAAGTCAAATTACCAATCTAGCCACCTCATGCGTCTTTGGAAGGCCACTCACAGATCCCAAGTCTTCTAATGCGTCTGCCAGGCCAAGTATTGCGTCCGCCAATCCCCAACTGACACGTGGAAAGACTCATCACATCACACACATGAAAGACTCATCCCATGCGTCCGCGGACCCACAAATCACATCACACACATGAAAGACTCATCCCATGCGTCCGCGGACCCACAAGCCATGCGTCCGCAGACTCATCCCCGCCACGTGTCTTTTTTTTATTGGGTTTCTCCCCAATGACTCATCCCATGCTTGAAAGACTCATCCCATACATGAGTGGCCTTCCAAAGACGCATGAGGTGGCTAGATTGGTAATTTGACTTTTTTCTTGGCTAGATTGGTAATTTTCTCATATTTATTTATAAAAACACATATAAATATACATACATATTAGCCGAGGAATATTTAATCTTAACAAACCCCACCTTTAAGCAAGCAATTGCTTTGACAAATGTCGTATTTGGTATATGGGGTCCACGACACAGATCGATTAATGGCCCACACCTATAAACTGTGATCGTCTTGTCTTCAGGTAGGTCGCCAATGATCTCAACCTGATCATCACGATAATAACAATAAAATCCAATGCACTCATCAGTATAATAGAACTCCAAAATATGTTAGATAGAAATTCACCTTAAACTTATTCTCAGAAAACATCTCAAGTGCCTGCTTTCCTGAAACTTCAACTCGTTCAAAAGGTTGTTTTTCCTAAAGAAACTATAAGAGCGCTTTAATTTAGCATGTGTAATAGATGAAACAACAAAGACATATATTGAGATATAAAGTACCATAACAGCTTTCTTTGCTTCAGAAACAATTCGATCAAAGTGATCATCATTTAAGCCGAGTTCACCATAAAAACCATCATAGTAGAAACCCTGTTACAACAACAATTCCATAAGACCTATTGGTACTGCGTAGACCGTTACATATCAGACAAAACTACCAAAAATATTAAACCTCAAGAACTGCAATGGTTTTAGTGAATTTTATATCTAATAACACAACCATAAACGAAGTAAAAGCATGTTCTACTGAATAAATAAAATACATCTATCTACACAGGCTAAGCAACCAATCTACACTATACAATATAAAATCTTATTACAACCCTAACAGCTAAAGAACCTTGAAAACCATAAAAACATACCTCTCCCCTTGTAGTGCATGGCCCAATACACAACTTGCATCCATATGTTTGTTCTAGAGCCTAAACAAAAACAAACACAAATCAAATAACATCACCATTCACACCTCAATCCCCAAATACCAAATTCACATTCACATCATTACCTGCCCAAGAATATGAGCACTCGAATGCCAAAACGTATCGCGACCCTCATCACTCTCAAAAGTGAATATCTTGAGCTGACAATCACCTTCCAAAGGCCTTGACATGTCCCACAGCACACCATCCACCTGAGAAATCAAAGCATTTGACGCCAATTTATTCGGTAACTGCTTCGCTATATCCAAAGGAGTTGTTTCCCACTTGTTTCCCTCCTTCACAGTCCCATCAAGCAATGTAACCCTAACAAACAAACCCAATTAAATAACGCACACCAATGGTTGGGAAGAAATACTTGAAAGAACAAACCGGTCAAACAACGTCAAGATCAAAACTTACTTAATGGGGTCACCGGAAATTGACCGGAGATGTGCAATTTGTTCAGCTTTGTAAGATTCAAACAATTGGATTCGTTTAGAGATGACGGTTTGAAGATATGCTTCATCTTTAGCCATTTGTTGTTGTGGTGACTGTGTATAGGCGGCGGAGAACGGCGGCAACGCGTGGGGAGGGGGGGAGATGTGAACTTTCGACTGTTTGTTTATTAAAAAAAAAAAAAAGTAAACCTAGCTACAACGTGAACGTGGAGAAGATGAGTAAATGTTACCGCCTGGCGGAAGAAGGCGGCAGACCGGTGGTGGTGGAGAGGGCGGAGGAAGGCGGTAGACAGGCGGAGAGAGGGCTGGGAGGCGGAGGAGAAGAGAAGGGTTATAGAGTGAAGTTGTCGCTGAATTCTGAATATGAAGAAGGAGCGTTGTTTTTGGCCCTGCATGTTTGGAAATTTATAACTATCTACTCTCTGGGTTTCCACCGGCTTTTGCCTCCTTCCCCTTGAAGTTTCATAAAGTTGCAATATAAGCCTCTTACTTTTTAAGATTACTCACATTTACAACCTAACATAAGTTGGGTTGCCACATCTCAAACATGTATTGGTTTTAATATAACTAGAGACGTGAACCGATTGTATAGTTTGGTGTTGTAAACAATGGATGTCAAATGTTTTGAGTTGACCCATAATTTATTCATAACTAATGTTAAAATGAACCTAAGGGCTTCTAGGCTCAGGGTCGACCCGAATGAGGGGTGGGGTGGACGACCGCCCAAGACCCAAACTCCCCGAGGGCCCGAAACCTTTTTTTTAAATATCTCTATAGTGTATAGTAAGTGTATATATATGTTTTGTTTCGGATTTAGTAGCCAACGCATTGGTTGGTGTGGTGGTATGTTCTTTGCATTAAGATAATATCGTAAAGAGAAACGCTTGTTCGATTCCAGTCGGACACTTTACGTTCCACACATTTTTTTCGATTTTTTTTACACAATTTTGTTTTTGAGTTTTTCCTTTCCTTTTCTTTTTGTTTATGATTTTTTGCTATTCTTTCCTATTTCATTTTTAAGTCTTCTTTTTAATTTTAAAACTCAAATCTTGTATTATTTATGTCTTTTTGTTTATTCTTGATGTTAAATTTTTAACTAAACAATTTTTATTAACTCTTGAAATATTTTTTACCCATACAAAAACTAACGATGCAAGCATATTTTGGGCATAATACGATTGTAATTTTTGGGTTTTATCTTTCGTTTGGTATAGCGGGTGCATAATCCAACCAAGTTTCCACTCTACATATGTGTGGGTTTAATCCCATTAGTTTTTATATATGTTTTAGGGGCCTATTTTTCATTTATTATTATGTTTTCTAGTATATAAATATGTACTAAGACAAATATATTTATCTTTTATTTTTATAATTGAATTATTGACTTTATATTATAGGGTCTCTTATTTCTATTTACCCAGGGCCAAAAAATTTCAACAATTTTCGAAGACGGCTCTGCCTAAGCTAGTGGTAATGGGGTATCAAGTTGTGTAAAGTTAATATTGGACATTATTAAAATATAATATATATGCCTCTTCAATCGTGTTTAAGTCTTATATTGGAAATAATTATAGAATTTAGACAAAATTGCAGAAAACAACCTTTATGTATACTCCAAACTGCACTTTATACCTTTCACTATGAAATCCGCCAAAACCAACCTTTACATTCATGTTTTGTTACACCCTATAACCTTTAGCACTAACCACGTCAAAAAGTTCAGTTAAATGGACTCACATGCCTTGCATGTGAGGGCATTTAAGTCTTTTACTAAAATTCATTTAAAACATTGTGGTATTAATTTAAAAAAAAAATCAGTTAAGGGGTATTTTGGTAATTTAACTATACTAAAATTAAAAAAAAAAACCTAAATCAATATTCACCATTTTATACATCATCATCATCTGAAATCTTCATCAACATCATCTTCTTCATAAAAAGTCTTATAAACCCTAGAATTTCAAGACACCATGTCTCCTTCAAATCTTAATGAAATCAAGCAATTCTTGGGTGCAAATTGTGTAACTTTTCAAGACGAACAAAACCTATTGAACAGAATTTCGAAATTCATCATAGTTTGGGAGATTTATGCACCTCTTTGGTAATACCCAAATTGGTACATCTGAACAATAACTAGTAATACCCAAATTGGTAAAAATAACAGTTGTAAGTAACCTTGAGGGATGGAGAGAAGGGGCTGAGAGTAGCAGTTGCAGGTGGGGCAGGACACGGTGGCGGAGGAGCGGTGGACGGCGGCCACTTCTGAAACTGCTTGAAATCAAGCGTTGGATTGATTGTTATGTTTCTGGCGTCGGTTTGGCAGTCGCCGTCGTAGAAAACCACCAGAAACTCAACCGATTTGTCTTCAAATTCTTCAAACATTTTTGTGTGTGGATGTTGAAACAAGTGTGAGCTGAAACAGGGGATATATATTATATAATAAAGAGGCAAGAGAAAAAGATAATAAACAAATTCTTCAAAATTATTGTTGATAATAAACAAAATCAATTACAACCGATCGTTGATTCATGACGGCTGGATTCGGTGGTGACGGTGGCTGAATTTGGTGGTGAAGGTGGTTGAATTTGGTGGTGGTGGGGGGGGGGGGGGGGTTGTTGAATGGAGAGAGAGAAAGAGAGCCAAGAGAAAAAGATAAGGGATATATATATATATATATAAATATATATATATATATATATATATTAGTTTTTTAAAATCTGATTTAATTATTTATTTAAATATATTATTCAAAGGAAAAGACATATATGCCCTCACATGCATCGCACATGGGGCAACTTAACTGACTTTTTTGACTAGGTTTGGTGTAAAGGTTGTGATGTGTAACAAAACATGAACGTAAAGGTTGGTTTTGGCGGATTTCATAGTGAAAGGTATAAAGTGCAGTTTGGGGTATACATAAAGGTTGTTTTCTGCAATTTTGTCTAGAATTTAAAGTCGTGTTAGAGAGTGTGTATTAAAGTTGTTAAGAAAACTATAACAAAATATATTTTTAAAACAAATGTCTCTTGTATGCATTAATTAAAACCAACTATTTTGATGAAATATCTGTATAAAACATTGTATGCATTTTTTTTAATGGCGTATGGTTAGGATGTCCCTAATCAAGTTAGTAGTTAGTATGTTAGTATCACCAAGTTAGTATTAAAAAGGTCCTCTTATCTGGATTTGAACCCATGACCTTCAAGAGAAACAAAACTTACTACCTCCCCTTAACCACTTGATCAAGAGATTATTGGTTCATTGTATTCATGTAAAGCCAACTATTTTGATGAAATATCTATATAAAATATATTTAGAAAACCATATTTCAAGATAATAGATGATTTAAGCATTTAAAACAGTTATGATTAACAAATTCACTATACACTTCCTTCGATTAAAGTAAAGTAATTACAAATTACACGTATTTTTAAAAAAAATTACGATACCGTTTTTGTTCGTACGGTCCCCGTGATCAGGGACGAGCAAATGGTACCAGGTAGCATCATTGAATTTCCCGAACCAAAAGATTTCCAATATCAATTCGGCACCAACTTTTGGTGTTTTCTGTATTAGTGCCGGTTTTTACCTTCATGTACCGATACCGAACAGGACCGTACTGGTATTTTCGATACCAGTACTGGCTTGATACTGGTTGACACCAAGCTTATCTCAGTCCGTGATATTAAAAAAATGATTAAAGATAAAAAGTAAAGAAAATAACTATTATTATAATTATAATATTAAAATAATAGAAGGATTAAAAAAACTATATATTATTATAATATTAAAATCATTATTCATTAGCTTCTATTTTTAATATATAGGTAAACTAGCCTAAGATCCCGCGAGTTTCGCGGGTGGCTTAATACAAACATATAATATCTACTGACATTGAAGCCCATGTAAATAATCATTTTTGTTCTAGGCCTTTCCAAAGTTAGGCTTCACGTCTAAGGGTCGCCAGATGGATACCTTCAAGACCAAATATTAAAGCACCAAACAAAACTTTAGAATGAAAAGGTAACATAAAGCATTGATGAAGCATGTCGAAACTAAATCACAACATACCACTATATTTTGCGCTTGAATATATGAAAACTCATGGTGTATCAACTTAAAATTAGATTTATATACGCTAAAATATACATATAAGTTGCCTAATATGCAATAAGTAATTACACAAATCAATCCCTAAGAAACTTGGTAATCGTTTTGTAAATCATCTTGGATAAGGACTTATTAACCCTTGCCAATATATTTTAATGTTGTAGCCTTTAACCCCCTAACCCAGATGCATAGTGCTCGATGTTCTATCCTGCAACCAAAATCATTATCACAGTATTTAAAACATTTTTATAACTGAAAGCAAAGTGTAGATATTATTGAGTCGGCCTAAAAGAATATACATCTATACTATCTATAATAAGAGACTTTGGGCTGATGTAAATCTGCCTATGTGTCAACTCCTAAGCTATGGCACGTGTACATGATGATGTCATAATTCTGAGTTATATTATATATAAAAATCTATTAATCTAAATAATATATTGTACATAATTAAAGGGGGGTAATTTGAATTTTAAAAAGACATGGGGATATGTATTATGCATCCCGCCCAATCTCATCACAAACATCAGATCCAGTTTTCCTTCTTCCCTCTGGCGATTGGGGTTTCTCTTCTCCCTCCATCGAATTCTCTAACCTACAAACTTTGATTTGTCTCTATCGTCGCCCTCAAAACCCTAGCGGTGCGTTTGCATCTTCTTCAACTAATTGACAACGGTGATTGCAAACATCAAACATCGATTTCACATCTTCAAGGTACAATTTTTCTTATCTTCCAGTGTTCATCATCCACGTAACAGTCGGCTTTCAACTTGATCAGTGTGTGACTTTGAAATATGTATGTTCATCTTTTGTTTCTTATCTTGTGATTCTTATGATGTTTGACACTGATTCTTCATATTCATGATCCGTCAGAGAGAAACAATATATCTTGGTTAAAAAGTATGATCTTCATTCACTACTAGAAAACATGGCTTTTGTCATTGTTATTTTTTGTTACAAAATGGTAGTAATTTCCTTGTTGTCACCAGTTTGCCACCAAAAATTCGGTGACAAAAACACCCGTGTCAATTGCCCTAATGCCACCAAATAGCCACCATTTTTATATTTTGCTACGTTATTTTTACCACCACAAAATTGGTCAAAATTATTTGACCGCTTCATGTTTGCTACGCTCCGCCTTGTTTGCCACCGAGTTTGTCACCAAGTTGTGACACGTTTTCATACCATTTAGCCACTGATATTGCCACCATTTAGTTATCGGTTTTTGCACGTTTTGATACCATTTAGCCACCGATATTGCCACCATTTAGCCACTATTTTTTACACAATTTGCGAGTTTTGATACCATTTAGCCACCGATATTGCCATCGCTTAGCCATCATTTTTTACACAATTTGCGACCGAGTTGTGACCGCCTTGGTAAAGTTATTTGCAACCATTTGCTACCATTTACTGATTATTGGAATATTGGTTTTTAATTCAAATTTTTGTCTCCCTGCTATTTTCATCAAAATTACATATCAATAAAACTACAAATAATATAAAAAAAGTCTAATAGAATCCCAAAATTATATAAAACATCTCGTTTTCAAAAGCATATAAAAAATACCAACTAAAACATAAAATAACGAAAATTATCCTAATAAGATAAACATCTAAACATTCAAAACCAAGTGTTTATAGCCCATCTTCGAACTATAGCTGTTAACATAGCTTCAATTTGTGAGGTACTATCAAGCATAGCATCTTTATCCACCTTATCTTTTTCTTTTTCAGCCAACAATCCCGCAATAATTCCATTGAACCTTTATTTTTCTTCATCTTTTTCTTTAACGAGCTCCTTGATAACTAAGTTCAACTTTTTAATCTACAAAACAACCAATGAATAGTATCAAGAAATCATGTTTGAGGACCATTGATTACACTTACAGCTATACAAGTTATAGAGTAGAGCAGCTAGCTACAAGTCAAGAATCATACATGTTTTAAAGTAGAGCCCAGAAGCATCACCTATAGATTACGCATGCACTCTAGATTTACAATTTCTTTTAAACCTAATCTGTTAAGTTGCCCTATACTAGTTAAACGTTAGATTCCAGCTCAAGCCCTAATGTCATTTTAATGAAAGCATTTATCATCATAAACCACAAAATCCCAATTTCCTAAACAATAAAACGCACACCCACCATACCAACCAAGCTATTGTATAACCTACCCAAGGGACATCCTGGCTGAAATGTTTTCAACTTTCCCTGCATGTTTATAAGGAATTGTTATTAGTTGTGAATTAATACATGAAATCAATAGTGAAAAGCACATGACAATATCCAAATTAAACATATTCGTAGTGATGGCAATAGAAAATTTAGAAATTAAAGTATTACACTACCGAATTTAATAGCAATTGAGCATCAGAACAATACCCACAACAATGAATAGGAATTGCCAAGAACAAAGCAGCATGAGTCTTTCCCATTGAAAATCCTTTCGACTATCCTGAAAAATCATAAACCTTAGCATTAATAGACGATTTGAAGAACTCAGGCTGGAGATGTCTTCCTATATGAGTAATGGTTTGCATTAACAATTAAGAAAAAAATTAACTATCATTACACATGTTGAAACTTTATGCTTAATCACTTGATTTCAATAGAAAGTGACTTATGCAAATTAAAAACACAGTTAACAGCACATATACAGTTGTATGTATCCAACTTCTCATAATATAAGAGCAAATCATTAATCAATTTCCAGCTAAGCACATCTATACAATATACATATAATAGAATAAACTACGACACTGAATTGCCCATAAAAATAGTATCACAAATAATCTAAATGGCCACCTACAATCCGTACAACCTGCAAATAATCACTTAATTTCAATCGAAAGTGATTTTTACCCGTTATCCAACCCGTACAACCTGCAAAACTTGTCACCTTCAATCTAAATGGCAACCTACAATCATCAACGACCAAAACCAATTGATTAAACTATCCTACCCAATTAACATGAATTGGGAATTTCAACTCTAATATCAGTAACAAATGTGTAAACATGTAACTAGGTAGTTAAAATCAAGTAACCGAACCTTAACATACATGACAACCCATCAGGAAACTCCAATGGCAATTCAGCTTTCATATTCAAAATAAAAAAGATTAGCATTAATAATTACAGAAATATATAATAATAAAATATCATCAAAAGAAACTTATACCTTCCCCATTATGGAAACAGTCGGAATACCAAGAGGGAATTGGAAAAACAAATGACAGCCCCTGCAAAGTAAAAAAAAACAGAAGATGAGAAGGAAAAAACACTATGCGTTAAAGTAGAACTGATCATATGATTGAGAACTAAAGCAAACCGGATAGAAAAGAGTGTAGACACCTCTCTTTGTCATAAATTCCAGGAAAGGTGGGCCCAAAATAGCATATAAAGCCACAAAAGTAGCTGGAGTCGATGGACCTCTAGAAAAAAAAGTGTGTATTGTTCACAAGCCGACTAATCAAAAATATAGAGAGCGAATCAGTAAATTATACTTACCCAATAAGTGATGTTGCATAGCGCAATTGAAGCTGTTTGACATCATCTCAATAAGACTGAAGCCTCTGAAGAAACAAGAAAAATAGAATAAGCCATAAGGACTTATACTACAGTTTCTAGTGAACATATGTTGGTTTCAGATAAAATAATATAAGGAAACAGAAAGAATAGACATATAGATATGTATTTGTATAACAACTTCACATGTATTATATATTTCAAAAAATCTATAACAAGTTATCAATCACTGAGTATTTAACCCAACAGAAGGCCTTATGTTCAGGGACGGTGCTTAGTGGAAAGCTGGGGGTGCACCCGCCCCCTCGAATGTTTCGGTTAGAAGTGTAAAATTTCCAATTTTTTGTCCGAAAATTTTAAAATTATAAAGGATCCCCCCCCCCCCCCCCCCAATTATTTTGCCTAAATATTTATACAATATATAAATTGGGTCCCATGACTTTCTGCCCCCCGGAACTTTTAGTCAAGCCCCGCCACTGCTTATGTTAATGACCCAACGAAAGCCCTTATTTTAATAACCTGTCAATATTAAATATGAATATTACTAGCATTTTAGAGAAACAAACAGTACTCAAAAGCTCATGGGAACAAAACAAAATCTTCTTAAATGGTCAAAAAAAGTACTATATATTACCTATACAAATTCATCTCTGATTCAAACATAAGCCTCTATTGATGCACCGTCATCTTAAAAATGACTGGATTGATGCACCGTCATCTTAAAAACAGAAACAAAAACTAGTCCGGACCCGTTTTGACCCGGACCCGTTTTGACCCGGACCCGTTTCGACCCGAACCAAAACAACCCTTTTTTATAATTGACCCATTTTGACCCGAACCCGTTTTGACCCATGACCTGACCGACCCGACCCGTTTGCCAGGTCTTACATATCATGCAATGACATACGTAAGCATCTGACCCATTTTGCACACAGAGACATAACCATCAGTCAGTCTTTGACCAATTAGAGAATTCTATTAAACTCACTGATAATACGAGGCTTGTTTGCATTAATCCGCACCAATAATTCAAACGTTTTAAAGATGGCTATCATGAAATGTTTCCAACTCAGACAGTTTTTATCATCAAATTTGACTAAAACAAAGCTTGTGATAATCGATCATTTTGAGAGAAAAGAAGAGTAAACAATAAAAAGAAAAAAAAAACTGAAATGGAACAGAACTGGAGCGGTATGTCCATAAGAGAGCGCAGTTTGCCGTTCGATAACCAAGAACCAGAATCCGATACTACAAACAATTTGATTTCTTAACAATCCGGAAACGATAAGAAAAACTCTATTGTTTTCTTAAACTAATAACTACCAAACAAAACAGATAAAAATCCCTACACATACATAGAACAAATACATAATAACGATACCAATTATTTTCTTAAACTAATGACTACCAAACAAACAAGCCACACTATACAACATAAGAAATCAAACCTAAACCCTCAATCAACAAACTATTTGTCAACTTAATCCTGAAAAAAAACCACGAATACAATCCACATAAATTTGATCTTTAATCAAACCTATGGCAAATAATTCATGCTGACACGCTAATTGAAGATTTTTAACGGTTCAGAAACCCTAACTGAAGGCTCGATTCGTTCTAATATATAAATAACAATGAAATATCACTAGTTGAATAAGTTTAACCTAGATCTACATGATCGTATTAATAGCGACCAGTTTGTTATAAATTTGTTTGAAATTTAGTTCTGATGATGATAAATTTTTCAATGAGTTGAAGAGAAAGGTTACCTGAGGGCTTGAAACGAGTGGCCGGTGATGACTGCGAGTGTTCCGGTGACGGAGTGGTGGTGGCGAACGGACGGTAGTGAAGTGCAATCGTTGCCATGTGATTCAGGGGAGATCGTTGACAGTGAGGTGGAGCGGAGGATGATTCCATCGGTGATGGTTTAGCGGAGGATGATTCAATCAATGATGGTGGAGCGAAGTTTATGGTTCTAGTGATTTTGGGGAGCAGACTTCAGAATCAAAACCCTAGATCTGAAAACTTAATTGATATTCACGCTTAATTAAATTTTGGCGAGCGGGTAAAATTTTGATATTTCCGCTTAATTTTTTTTACTAAATTGTGACCATGTGACGGTGGCAAGCTGAATGGCCGTCGAAAAACGGTGGCAGCTTCCACAAAACGTTAAATTTTTACATATTTGTCACCATTTTACGACCATATTATATAAATCATTATTATTTTGGATATTTGAGATGTATTTGCTACCAAAAATATTTTGGTTGAAAAATGGTAACTGATTTTGCTACCATTTTCTTTCGGTTGCAAATTTTGGTGACTATTGCCTAATTTTCTAGTAGTGATTGAATTCTTCAATATTTCTTTAATTGATTTACTGTTTCTGTTTTTTGTTGTTGTTGTGGTTTTAGGGGTTTTGTTAGGTTTTATAAGTTCTTGACTTAATCGAATGGTTTGCCAAGTTTTTATGTGATTCCATTCAACATTTGTTGTGGAGTAGATTTGACTAAATTGAACGGTTTGACAAGTTTTCATCTTGCTATTTGTTTGCAGAATTGGTGTTTGATCGAGGTTATCCGGTTAAAAGATTTGAGGTGAAACAGAAGAACTCATAGAGGAAGCGCTCGATAGACGGAGTTGTTATGGGTTTGTTTAGTGTAAGATCTGATTATCAGCATTCTTAGTGAAATCTGTTTTTTCCATGTAAAATTATGTATTTTTTTGGTAGGTGTTATGGATTTGATTGGGTGGTAATGATGTTGGGGCAATCCTCTTCAGAACCCTAATTGCTTTGCCCTTTAAATCTCAGAAACCTTATGCAATCTGAATATTGAAGAAAAGAGTAGCAAGGAGATTATATGTGTTTTTTGGAAGGTGCATGAGCTGGAAATTAAACCAAATGGTGACGTGTTCGGCTTTTTTGAATGCTTGCAGGTTTGTGTATACCATAATCTTCTTAAATTCCAAAACACAAATAATATATTGTTACAATTTTTATATATATTGGCAGTTGTTGCAGTTCGTTTGAAGAAGCTTCATTGCTATTGGAATAACTTCGTTTATTTGATAACCAAGTTTAGGGTGTGGCCCATGGGCGTTTGATGGGCTATAGAGAAACGTCTGGTCCATGCTCTCTCTTTTTAACGAGGTCAAACATATGGATTTTGCAACTGCATCCGCTTCCAAAGAAGAAGACGAAGGTAAATGTTGTAGATGTCGTAACTTTGTTTATATAGAACTTCATAATGATATACCATTTCAGTTTTATATATATTATATTTAATTTTAATGCATTTTCAGCCATCTGAGACAAGATGTTTGCTAAACTAAGTGTCTTACTGCACTTTACAAGCTTTGGGAATGGCTGTTAAAGTTATCGTCTATTATCCGCAAGCTCTTTAGTCCAAAACAGATTATGCTATGGCTTATGGTAAGCACCAGTTCTATTTTATACCTACATTCTCTATTCACTAATTCACTAAATAATTTTTTGTTGTTTATGATCTTTAGTTCTATATAAATATTGTTGTGATTGTGTATTCAACTTGTATTAAATGTTTTCTCTGAGTAACTTGACTGGCATGGTTCTATTCTTAATTATTGTTGGTTTAATAGTGGAATTAGTATTGGTTGGTTGACTTGGTTCCACCTGTTCATAGCTCAATTGTGCAAATAATTACTTATTTGTACTTTAATTCTTAGATATGTACATCAGAAAAGAAGATATGACAAATGATTTTTTTTTTTTGTTTCAAACGTGGTTCTTCTAGATGATTATAAAGATACATGTGCTTATTTAAATTTCATTCATATGATGGGTGTTTTTGGTCAACAACTGACTTTTATTTATTAAAGATACATGTTTTTGTTATATCTAGGTTGTTCCAGGATTTTAGCCCCAACAGCATACATCTTCTTTGCTTCTGCTCTTCCGGTCATTGCATTTGGTGAGCAGCTAAACAGGGATACAGGTGCAACAACTTATTTATGTAATAAAAAGATACTCTTTTATGTATATGTTCATACAGTCTACATATACACATGAGCGTTTTGTTCGGTGTGTAGAATAAAATTTAAGTGGATTGAAATTATATGACTATTTTGCTCGAAAGATATGCAGGTCTTTAAGATATATATGTTTTATCATTGTTTTGCAGGCTCTTGATAATTCTCCAGAGGAGCATAACTCATGTGATCTCAGTTATCACCAGCAAGAAAAATGTGTAAATAATGATGAGCTGTCTTTTGACTATGATGAGAGTCTTCTTGAAGAATTATCGGAATCTGACAGTTGGTCTTGGTCCGATAGTGAAACTGTAAGTGTGTATGTATAAATATAATTATATATAACTGTTTGAAATATATATTAAAATTGTAAAACATGTATGGAATTTAACATTGATCTTGTACAGGAGAATGGTGATTCTTTGCTTAAACATGAAAAACCAATATCGGACCTGATAAGTATGGGGTTTACAGTAGAAGAGGCTTTGTCAGCAATGGAGAGATGTGGTACGAATGACTGTCGTTGCTATATTTTTATCTACCTATTTGTGGTGAAAAAATGGGTGGGTTTGGGTAGCTGGTCAAATGGGTAACTTTATGACTGTCTTTTTGCTCTCAATCTTTTTAAGGTTAGGTTCATTTACTGTTTTTTATTAATTAATTTTTATACATTTATAATTATATTTAATATATTTATAACATCGGTTTTTATATATAACATATATAATATGCTTATTTAGTTACTTTCACCATAATATTACACGTAACAATAATTGTAAAATTACATATTTTAAATAAAAATCACAAAAATAATACGTTCGTGCAGACTCGCCAGCCTATTTGAGCTCAATAAGTAAAGCTTAGGCTTGGGCTCATTTACGAAGAATTCTTATTTTTTGGCTCGAGTTTGTTTAAACTTGGCTCGGTATTTTTAGCGAGCGAGTCTCGAATAGCTACGACCTTAAATCTGACCTTTATCGGCTTATTGTTTTTCGACTTTTGATATTTTTAGAGAAAAGGTGGTGGCGTGTGCGAAGCACTTCGTCGGCGATGGTGGCACGACGAAAGGCATCGATGAGAACAACACCATTATAAGCCCGCATAATTTATTTAGCATTCATATTCCGGCATACTTTGAGTTTATGATTTCTTCTTTTTATCGGGATTGTTTTTTTTGATCAGTCCGTCTAATCCTGCTTTTATCCATGCAATTCCAAGTCTTCATTTGGTTCAACGTGGTGATGCATTGGGCCAGCAGTATAACATCCCAAATTCTGTAAGTTTGAAAACTTTGACTTTCAAAGTCAATGGTTGACCTTTTAAATTTTTAGAATTGATGACAAGTTAATCTTTGATTTTATGTAATTTTTGAAAGAGGCAGTGATATAATCCTTGTGGGCCGTGGGATCATAAAGGCCAATTATCCAGCTGGTGCTGCCGGTGCTGCCTGAGAGTATCGTTGTCACACCCCGTATTTCCACGTGTTACCGGTGGGCCCGGTGGGGAGTATCGTGACGTGGTTGGCAACACAATAGTCAAACAACACAATTATATAAATGCACAGCGGAAGCAAAAGATAAATATATTACATTCCGAATATAAAGTAATATCGAGTATTACAACGGAAAGTAAAGGATCCACAGGCGGATCATAAAACGTAAACATTGTTCAACAGACTTTAGACGCCTAGAACTTGCAAGATTCTTTATTAACGTCCTGAGCCGCTTCCAGTCTATTACGTACTTGTACCTGTCACTTAGACTTTTGAAAATACGTCAGTTTTCACTGGTAAATACACTCAACCGACTCATTTGAAAATGTTTATGAAAAATTTATTTGAATGCACGTGGCACGAAAATATTTCGACACTTTGATTAAATTGCACAGAGGCTAAATTAATCTTTTATACTTGGGACAAACTATATTTCATGTTATCAGTTTTACATAACTTGCTCTACATACGGGGCCCGGATCTATGCCGGTTCATGATTAACCGACACACCACTATTCCCCTATTGGGAATTCCATATTGGGTATAACTATTCCCTTATTGGGAATCCCTTATTGGGTATAATTAGTTAATAAACATATGGCATCTGTCAGGTGTATGCCTACACCCCGTGCTTAGGTCGTGGCCATTGCATTTAATGAGTCAAGGATATCCAGGACACGGTCGCATTAATCCCCAATGTTTCAGTCAAGCAATACGAATTAAAAACAGGTTATTTGGATTTCCCGACTCATTGGTCTTCGAATCCCATACCTGACCATGCGGTATTTATATTACCGTATCCCAAGCCCGTAATAGGGAAAATAAGTTAAGAGTATTTACCTGAGCTAGCTCCTGTCTTAAATGGCAAGAATTTTAATAACTCAGCCGTATTCACTTAAGTAAGCGTAGGTACAATTTACCGGAAGGCTCTAGTCTGGAATGATGGTATAAATAACCAGTTAGAATGCTAACGTGTCTTTAATTAAGCCTAAGCTTAGACCGGTTAGTCTTAAGGAAACATACGGTTCAAACGCATGATTAAGCGAAGACCGGAATAGAATGTGTTTTAGACCCGACAAGTTTGAAGACTTGTATAACATGGGTATTTCATACACATTCTGGATTTTAAGATAAAACCGATAAGGTTTGACCCGTTTCGGCTAATTTATGCAAATTAGTTACATAAACCGAACCGAACGCGCAATGAGCGTAACGGGTAACCATAAGAGTCCTAAACAGGTTTCCTAAGTTAATATGCCTTGAATATGTTGTGATATCAGTAGGATACCTTCCATTATGCCCAAAACGAGTTTAATCTCAAAATAAGCCCCGTAGGGGTATTTTGGTCATTTTAAAGATTATAAAAGAGATTATTTAAGTTTCTGAGATTCGGTTCTGAATACATCAGTAAAATGACTTATTTTAATAGGTTACATCAATTGATAATAAGTCTTATATGGCAAAATGATTTTAAACTCATACTAGGCGTTTAATACGCGTAAAAAGCCGTTTTAGGCGATTTCCGGGTTATAACGGAAATCTGAGTTTTCTGATCAGGTTAATAAGTTCAAAATACTTTATTTATTAAATGAAATCAGTAGAAATTGGATTGGTGTCAAAATTGCTGGATCGTTGTTTGACCCGATTGAGTCGATCAGAAGAGTTTTAAGTCCAGTTCAAAGGCGGAATCAGAGAACTTGACACGAACACAGCTTGTTAATCTTTAATCTGTCTCTTATATTGCGTTTAACAATGATTACAACCTGACAGAAATCCGGCAGCACTTCGTTACAATTCTGGAAGCGATATCAAATGAAATGACAATGCACCTATTTATAGATGGATGATTTCGCTTTTGTGAACATGCCATAAAAGCGAAATCACTTGTATCTGATTTCGCTTTTATGGACATTGTCCATATGAGCGAAATCAGCTCTTTAACTTCTAACTTTCGACTCTCAAATCTCGTGCACTGGATATTCTAACCTATCCTATTATAACACATGATACAAGACGAAGTCAATAGACGTAATGCACTAACAGACTCCCCCTCGGATATTGACGAAGTCTTCAGTGACTAATCTTCAATATGACACATCTTCAGTCTTGATCATTCTGTCTTTTCTTTTCAAGTTGTAACAATGTAAGCATCCAACAATCTTTCTCTTCATCTATCAGCTTCAGGCTCCCCCTTTCGTCAAGCTTCCGTGCTTTGGGATCGACACCTAGCTTTCCATCTACAAGCTTCTCTTTGCTTCAAACTTGTCTTCAGACTCCCCCTTAGACTCTGCTCTCGGGATCGTAGTCTGGACTATCATCTGCAATTTCTCAAACATTTATGAGTAACAGCATTTTGAATTCTCAATCAAATTCTCTAATCCACTCCCCCTATCAACAAACTTCATTGATCTAGCAGCATTAAAGAATCCAACTCCCTCACAGTTTATCATCCAAGTTCAAGTTTATGACCTTGTAGATATCACAAACTGTTTTTGAATTTTTTTTATTTTAAATCAAGTTTCAAATTAATGAACTTGTTTTATTTTCAGAAACACAATCAGCTTACTTAGATTTTGAAACTCAGCATCTCAAATATCGATTGTCGAAAATAAAGCAGAAATCAAAATCTTTTTGTATTTTCTGAAAATATAAAGCAGTAAAGAAATATGTACAAACATATTTACAGACAATATTTTTTGTTTGAGTATGCGTCAGAGGATCATATCAGTTTGTGACAAGTCACAAGTACCGTTGATCTTAATTTCACAGTAAGAATTAAACAATTCACTTAGATTATCGATATACTGATCCACTTAAATTTTCATACAAATTTCAACTGATTCAGGATACGAATTAGGTATTTTAAGAACTTAAACTCATTCATGTGTCCCACCTCTTGAATATACTCCCGTATCCAGATCCTAATATTCAGTCTTACAGGCAATTATAACACAAATGATATCTGTAAGGGGTTAATAAATTATGAAGAATCATGAGAGCTCAGGTCAGAACCATCGTTCAGCAGAGAGATCATGACTCAACTTGTGGGTGTGTCCCCTTTAGAGAATCTTTTTTACAACAGCATTGCTAAGCAATTTTATTGTCTTATCATATATGCTGAGGGTTTATGCTATGTTTCAAGCATTTGCGGAAAGTATTATTCGAGGACTAGGTCAGAACTACCGTTCAGCAGAAGTCCCGGAATAATACCCCAGACATCATTGAGTATAAAAACCTGTATATCAGAATACGAAACCTTTCAAACGAAATTTCAGGGGTTACCTATATATCCAAGTAGTGTTCCCCACGAAATAAGCAAGTGTTTGAATTTAGGTTTATATCCCGAAAAAGTTTACTAAATGTATAAAAATCTATCGACACATCCACAGTGAGATCGTTTAACACATTTTATCTTTCCAATTCTTTAGCGTACTGTAACTGTCTACTGATGTACTATCATTTCCTCTTTTTACGCAAAAACTCAAATTTTGAATTTTATCATGTTTTTGGCTTTTTCAAATTTTCAAATGTTTTTGGATTTTCTAATGACAATTTTTCTCCCCCTAAAATGCAAAACCATTTAAAGAAAATTTGACAACCAACACTGATAGCTTTGTCTCGCCATCCATTTTCTGCTTAAAGTGCTCTGATTTGCAGAAAATAATGTACCCCCATGATTTACAACACATTGATATTTTACAGTTTGAAAACCGTTTTTCAATCTTGTGAAAGTAATCATGTTTGTTCAGCCGTGAGGGTTTCGGCGTATTCAATCAACACTCCCCCTTACAACAAACTATTTTCCCATAATGATTTCAAAACACTTAAGTTTGTTTTAATCAGAATGGTTTTTCCGGAAAAATTAGTTTGTTTACCCATCTCTTATGGGTCCGGGGTCATTTCATCACCTTGATTTCTTTTAACCATTTTGAAAATTTAACATTATTAGGTCAAACACCACTATCACTTGTAGAAAATCAAGTACAACTTAATGTCCCTGATTTACCACATGTAAGTCGAAATATCACAGTTACCATCCTGTGAATTTCTCAAGAATGATGCCGATACCTGCTTCTCACTTACCAACCTGGAAGCTCCGGCAAGTCAGATATTCAACCAACAGATTTTGACACCCAAGCCTGACCAGCCTTAGGCGCATTTTGAGCTTTTCTCTTTTCTTCATAAAACTCTTTCACTCCTTTTTCCTTACCATCAACCATCTTACTAAAAATATGTTTAACATTGCTATTAAACATTTTTCCAGCATTAACACCTTTTGATTTTAGGTTTGCGGCTCGTAATGGTGGAAAATTCTCATCATTCATTAATGGAACTGTTTCTTCCTTTTTTACCTCAACTTGTGGCTCATCTGATTTTGTGGAATCAGATTCATTGCCCGAACTTGACTTGTCTGACTTGGATGAGCCAGATTCATCGCCAATAACTTTCTTTTTCTTCTTGTTTTCTGTCCTCAGATTTGCATCTGAAGAATTCGATTTGCTTGGCTTTGCAGTCGAGTGAATCGATTCATCAGAACTTTTATTCGAACCAACCGGTGAACCCGAAGACAAAATCTTCTCCAAATACTCTCTCGCCTTCTTCCTCTTCTTCCTCAGTCTGTCTCTCTGCCCCTGTGAAAGCTTTACTTTCTTATCTTCCACTTTCTGTTCTTTGGGCTTGACAGTGACTGGTTTCTTTACCGTTCTCTGAGATTCAACCCTCGATCTTCCCATCGATCTCCTTGGGCAATCTCTAGCAATGTGTCCTCTGATATGCCAATTATAGCATCTTCTTGTTTCATAATTCCAATTGTGGCAGTTAACAGCAATGTGTCCTCTAACACCACAGGTGTAGCACACTCTGTTATCGTACCATCCACTTCTGTCAGTCCAAACCTTCAGATCATAACATTGTTTGGCTTGGTGATAATCATTTCTCCTCTTCAATGCTGGATTTGTCTTTTGAGCACTGTGGTCAAACCTGCACCACTTATTACCAACATTTTGTGAGTTTTCATTTTTAGATTTTTGTGATTTTTGATAATGATTGGATGACTTATCTGATGAGCTTTTATTTTCATTTCTAAAATTTTTCAAATTTTTAACTTTTTGTTTCTGTTCTACACTCTTCTTAACAGGTTTTTGTTTAGAACATTCACATGTTTCAGTAGATTGCAAAACAGTATTTTTAAATTTTTCTTGTAAATCTAAAAATATTTTTCTTTTCTTTTCTTTTTCATCATCAGATATTTCATCACAATCTTCAATTTTGACTTTGTCAAAATTTGTGACATTGTCACTTATTGAAACAAAATTGATCGGTTTTGAACAAACATGTGATGTAGAATTCACAAAACCTTTCAATTTATTCTCAAGCTCGGTAATTTTATTTCGAGCAATTTCAGCTACATTTTCAAGCCGAATGATTTTCTGAAGATGAGAATTTATTTCAATTTGTTTTTCAAGATTATTGTTAAGAATAACAGATTTTTCATCTTCTAAAACCTTCATTTGACTTTGAAAATCTTTTTCAATTTTTAATTTTTCATTTTTAAACTCTTTTTCTTTTTCTTTCAAAACTTTGTTTTCCAATGTCAAACTGTCCACATCACTTAACAGTTTGACATTTTCAGTTTTTAGTTTTTCACAGTTCAAGCGCAACTCCAAAATATGTTCATCATCAGCTTTCTTTTCAGCTTTCAAAGTCTGAATGTCTTCAATCCGTTTCTTCTCTTTCTGAACAATCTCTTTCTTAATCACTGGTTCAGATTTATCAGATACAGACTTTTCAGATTCTTCTTTCTTTGAAATTACTTCCTCAAAACTCTGCTGTTTTTCAGTAACATTTTCTTGTACAACTTTTTCAGTCATTACAACTTCACATTTTGTTTGAATTGAAATCTGCTCCACCTCAGAATCTGAATCACCATGATCAAATATTGGCATGTTTTTAGCTTCTTGATCATCATTCACTTCCAACTGATTACCAGTAGCAATTTCAGGCATCTGATCACCAGCATTACTAGGATCTGCTTCAGGCATCTGATCCCCATCATCTCCAGTGAATTTCCTAGGCTTCAGGCACTGACAGCTTTTGTCCTGTACACTCCCTGCTCCACAGTCGCAAAAAAACCTACTTGATCGAGAGTAGACAACACGATGTCCTCGATGACAGACATCTGCACAAACAGAACAACAACCTTTTGAGTCGGTCAGATCACATGTATAACAGAAATACCAGTGTTGTTCCATAAAATTACTCCCACTGATCGTAAACGTACAAACTTTAGAAGCGAGGGCTTTTTCACTGTTACTATCATGATCAATCTTACTGCTTGACATCTTCAAACAACTGAAGCAAAATCACATGTATCTTCGAGCAAAATCTCAAATGTTCACAAGAGTGGAATCACTTTGTACGAATAAGCGGAATCACTTTGTACGAATAAGCGGAATCACTTTGTACGAATAAGCGGAATCACTTTGTACGAATAAGCGGAATTAGAATTCTGAGTGACCTTTGGAGTGAAATCACACTTATCTAGTCCACAAAAGCGAAATCACTTGACTAATAAGCGAAATCAGACCATATATGTCCCTAAGAGCGAAATCACTTGTATCAGGTTGACGTTGGAGCGAAATCTCACTGAATGTGTGACACAAAAGCGGAATCTGCCTGACACAAAAGCGAAATCACTTATTCTGTTGCACCTATGAGCGAAATATGATGTTCATATGAGCGAAATCAGAATGACAAATAAGCGAAATCACTGAATGTTCGTATGAGCGAAATCAAGTCCGAAGTCAATTTGGTCCATTTTTAGTCCGAATTTCAATGTGAAACTTTCAAGGGTTTATCTATATCCAATTTTCAACAATCTGTGAAATTTTGATCCGGTTTTGACCGATAAATTTTCTGGAATGATGAAACAAGGTGTAGAAGTCAGAATATGATCGAAATCAAGCTAAACTCTTCATCCTGAGCTCTGATACCACTTGTTGGATCGTTGTTTGACCCGATTGAGTCGATCAGAAGAGTTTTAAGTCCAGTTCAAAGGCGGAATCAGAGAACTAGACACGAACACAGCTTGTTAATCTTTAATCTGTCTCTTATATTGCGTTTAACAATGATTACAACCTGACAGAAATCCGGCAGCACTTCGTTACAATTCTGGAAGCGATATCAAATGAAATGACAATGCACCTATTTATAGATGGATGATTTCGCTTTTGTGAACATGCCATAAAAGCGAAATCACTTGTATCTGATTTCGCTTTTATGGACATTGTCCATATGAGCGAAATCAGCTCTTTAACTTCTAACTTTCGACTCTCAAATCTCGTGCACTGGATATTCTAACCTATCCTATTATAACACATGATACAAGACGAAGTCAATAGACGTAATGCACTAACAAAAATACTATGTAAAACTCATTTTATGACCGAAAAGGGTATAATCGGTGTTTACCGAATCCACGCTATAACCTTAGGTTATGAGCAGGTTAAAAATAATTAAAAATCTTTAAAAATCCCAAAATATTATATTACATCAGTGAGTAAAAGGTTTAGTGTCAAAAATTAGGTTTAGATAGGCTTTATGCTAACTGCGCCTTTTAATTACTAAAAGGCGTTATAATTACGCTAATGAGCATAACTCCTAATCTAGACCTCCAACTGATGTGAACTCTTAGAGACATGTTTATAAATCAATAATAAAGATTATTGTCCTTTTACATATTCAAAATTCTCGTTTTATGATCATAAGGGCATATTGGTCAACATTTAAGCAATTAACGGAAACATGTAAACGAATGGGGCAATCAATGAACCAAGAACAGAGGGTTATACCAACATGTAACCTGGTCCTAAGGAAACCCTAGACATTACTAAAACATACCAAAGCGGGTCAGAACTGAAGTCAAAGCAAAAGTCAAAGCTTTGCGACTTTCGGTTCCGAACCGGGTCTAAACAGGAAATTGTTGGGTCGAACATGTTTAGACATGTTCTTACACTAATTACCAAGTCATAAAAATGATCAAACAGGTTGCACGCCTTCTAGATTACTAATTATGCATTTTATGCTTCTGTTGACTTTTTCGGATTAAGTTTGACCCGACAAACGACCTAGTTAGAGCGGAAATCAGCGGATGCTCTTTTGAGGGTTCAATGCCCACATAATTACCAACTCATAACTATCTTTACATTGACCAATCGCTGGATCGTTAGCGATTGATCGCTAAGTCAAACCGTAATTACGACGGTTTGACTTTCAAGTTATAAACTAAACAAAATGCGATTAAGGAAGGTTATGGGTACTTACCGAAGTCCTAATTATGATTAGGGATGCTTGGAAACTGATCTTGTGCTCCAGAAATGACCAGAAGTTGAATGGTGTTGAATGATCAAAAAGTATGCAACTTAGTGTTCTATATATATGCTTTTTAATCTTCTAGGATCATGCCAAGCAAGCCTAGGATGGAACCAAGATGCTTACAAGTGCCCTCTAAGCCTATAAACCAGTTTAGGAAGCCCATGGTATGCAAAACAAGCAATTGGAGTCGGTTAAGGGGCTGGACAGACAGGTGTCTGTGTTTTCTGCATCTGGCAGTCGCAGGCGGCCCGCGTAAAGGTCTTCATGTCCTTACGCGGCCCGCGTGAGCCCTGGGTCAGGTTACCAAGTTTTTTGTTTATTGCATTTTTAGTCCCCGGTCCTCCTAAACGTCGCTTTCACTTTAATTCTTGCATTATAAGCCTTCAAAATTGAATTCTAAGGGCTTCAAGACTTATACCATCTTTGTCAAGTCCTTGGGTAACTTTGTGATCACCCGAAAAGCCCTAATTTTCAATGTTGACGATTTTAACCCTCACACACGAATTTTATCATAACTTTCTCATACGACGACGAAACTTTATGGAATTTTAATCACTAATACTAGTGAGCATAATTAATCGTTACAAAGCTTCGGGTTCGCTAAACGGTCACTCAGAGGTGTAAATTAAACATGTTGACACGTTTAACCCATACGTTTTGTAATCTCTCACTTTCTTCCACAAACGGCTTTGTACAATCCATGATTCATTCGTTTAAGGGTATAAACACCGTGTAGGGTTGTTTAAAGGTATAATTATTCATTGTTGACACTTTAACCCTTATTCTCACATACTTTCCTTGTTTGTCAACTTTAGTACTTCTAGAGTATTATTTCACACATTCAAGCTCATGACACGTGTCAATACATTATAGGACGTGAATTTTCGAGGTGTTACATCCTCACCCCCTTAAAAGAAATCTCGACCTCGAGATTTGTTAAAGTAAAGGAAGTATTTTCTGCCTTATATTGGGCTTAATCTTCCCCGGTACCTTTGAGCCTCTAAGGCACTCCAATTGACCTTTATAATAGGTACATGTATCTTTTTGGAGTTTCTAATCCTGTCGATCCTTAATCATCACAGGTTGCTAATCATATCATGAATCTGTATATCATTATCTGATAGTGCTTCTTGGCTTATTGGCGAAACACATCCTTCAGTCACTAGTGTGCAATGTATTGCGAGCTCCGCCAAGCTCCCTAAATAGGTTTTTAGCTTATAAGCTACTTGATCTTGATACATTCGATTTTCTTCGAATGCTCCTATATATTCAGAACTTATCTAACCTGATAATTCAACAAATTTGGCACCCCTTCCTGGGTGATATATTTTGTTGAACTTTATTCCTTAACAAAAATTTAGGAGGGTTGCCACTATCCTTAATCCTTGATTTTCTGCCGAATACTGGCATCTTACAGATGATTATGAATTTGCGTGACCTTATTTGTTGTTTCCAATACAACTTTCAGATTCTGATAATTGGACTTACCAATCTATTGTCCTAATCAATAGATTGTTTAACATTCCATCTATACAAGGTCTCCAAAGGAGCCACCTTGATACTTATATAACAGCTATTATAGAAAAGCTTATCTTAAGGTGAGATGGTTATTCCAACCATTGCTCAAAATTAATCTTAAGGAATAGCTAATCCTTACAGTTAGTCGAACAAATCGATGATCCTGGGCAGCTGATGGAAATTCTTAATTGTTGCCTAATTAGGGTTGCGGTAATCAATGCATAAGCAAGATGATCCGTCTTTCTTATTTATATAAATTGGAGTTCTTAGGACTTCGAATTTTTGGCTTTATGAAATCTTCTCTAAAAGCTTATCAATTTGGCTCTTAGTTCTTCCTATTCCGTTGATACTAACAGATATAAGGCTTTTGCAATAATTGCAGCCCTAAGCGGGATGTTCGTCCTAACATCCACTTGCCTCTCAGAAGGTATACATGGTAATTCTTATAAAGAAGATAATCATGACACTCACAGAGATGTTAGAGATGTCTGTATATTCAGGCTTTGGTTCAACTATCGATGTCGGTGTCAGATAAATGACACATTCTCTTTACAAATGCAAGGATGCCCTAAGTAGAGATACTTATAAGGACATTTTATATTGGATATCTTCTTTGAATACTACTAGTCGACTTTAGTACAATATGACCATTGGGATATCTCAGGGGTTCCATGCATTAAACCTCCATACTGATCAGGCATGGAAGCAATCTATGGGACACACTAGGATACGCCAATCCTCATATGGTACTCTTATCAAACATAGTTTGGCATTCGCAGGCGATATAAAATAATGAAAAAATAATAAAATAAAGTAATATATATTGTCGTACCCTTTCTGGGGAAAAGTACTCCAGATTCATATGAAAGGATTATCTCCGAGGATGGGAGAGAGGGTCATTAAAGATTTCCATTGGTAAATTATACCTCATTATTTTTTTTATATCTGAAGTTCTTATGAATGCAATCAAAAGTTTGCTAAGCTTATGGTTTACTAAAGGTTTATTATCCCTTACATTAACGTAAAATACTTAGCAGATACAATTGATGCTAAAAGGTAAGGTCGTACCTCATTATTGATATGCACTGTCTCTGGCATTCAACTGGTAGTTTAGGCGTTTCCTTTCTTATCCATCCCGGACTTAGCTGCTCCTCCCTGGGCAGCCTCCGGGCAATTAGTACTGATGCGGCCCTTTTCGCCACATCTGAAACAGCTTGCATTCTTTATATCCCTACATTCGTGGGACTGGTGGCCAGTTCTTTTGCAGATGCCACATTGCTTTATCTTTTGGTTTGATCGACACTGTCCCCAGTGTCTTCTTTTGCAGGTTTTGCATGTAGGCTTCTTGTCGGAATCCTGTTGGTTATTGTTGAACTCGGATTTGTTTTTCTTAGGATTCTGGGAGTTATCCTCCTCCCTTTTACGCTTCCCATCTTCAGAGGCCTTGGCAGCCTTGTTTCTAACCACATCCAGTGTGAGAGATAGCGACAATTCTGCCGCTGACCTGAAGGTAGTAGGTCTCGATGCTTTCACACTTGCCTTTATTTCTGGGGCTAAACCCCCAATGAAGCGAGCAATTCGCTTTGGTTCCGGTGTGATCAAATAAGGGACCAATCGAGACTTGGTATTGAAACTTGTAAGATATGCTTGACAATCTAAGTTCTCCATGACTAATGTCAAGAATTCAGTCTCAATTTTCTCAACTTCATGTTGAGGACAGTAACTTTCTTTGATAAGAGCAATGAACTGATCCCAAGTCATGTTGTACAAAGGGATCTTCCCCGTAGCTTGAATGAGAGACTTCCACCATGCTAGTGCCTCTCCCTTGAACGATTGGGATACATACTTCACTACATCCCTTTCAGCACAACCGCTGATATCGACAACTGTGTCCATTTCATCCAACCAGGTCATACAATCAATGGCCCCCTTTTCCCCAGTGAAATCCCGGGGTTTGCAGGACACAAAGTACTTATAGGTACAGGACTTGGTACGCGGTTCATTATCGAACACTACCCTCTTGGATGGAACACTGTGTTCATTAGAAGAATGTCGATCATCATCCTTCTTTGGTTCCTCTTTCTTAGAGGGCGGCTTGCTATGAGGCTCTGAATGAGTTTTAGGGATGGATTTAGAGTGGGGTACCAATGAAGCCTTACTATGTGTCTCGCTATACTCCTTAAACTGTTCCTCCACAGCTTTAGATACAGTTGTATCAATCAGTGAACGAAGCTCTCCTTTTGTTATATTAATCCTCTCATCATCGCGGTTTTCCAACGGATGACTGTTCTCTTCCTCTGACCTAGCCATGTAGCTTTAATTGCTGAGCAAAAAGAAAAATAGGGCAAGGTTTATACGGAAGCTTATACAGTTTTATCGTTTTAATGATTTATTAACCATGTTTTTAATACACATAGTAGTTAATTTGATAAATATATAATTATTCAGGATCTTTATCATAATCCCAAATTATAAGTTAATAATAGCACCGAAGGCCTAGTCACGTAGACAAGTTTAATTTATAAGCCTTGATTTTACAGAATCGAGGAATTAAGGTTTGAATCAAAGTTCATTACCTTTTCTCGGACAGGGAGTCATTGCTACCACTGTCGTTGTCATAATTGACGATACAATATGGCCCGTAGGCAAATCAATTCACATTACAAAACGATGTTTTTAAGAAAATAATAATCATCACACTGATGATAGTAGTCATGATAGTATTGATCATATTGACCATGAGGCTTGGGCATAGCCCACCACCTTAGACAGGAACCATAATGGTTACAACTGTCATTGTCGTATTGACAATATTAATAAGTATAGCCCGTAGGCACTTACCTTCTAAAGGATGGTTATAATATGATCATCTTATGGGATGATACAAGCCATGATTTCTGAATCATAAGGCAAATTAGGAAGATTAAAAAAAAAATTCCAGTATAGAGATGACTATTGTGATTTTCTCGAATCACATTTGTCAAGAGTGCTAACATGTTCTTAGGTGTTAACAAGGATTTGAATCTGTTGAATAGGTTCTATCATCTTGGCCTCGTCATATAGGCTAGGTTTACCTTTAAGATTCCTTTTTAATAATTAACACAGAACCATCCTAACTAGGGATGTTAATAAGGATCTGAACCTAAATTGAGGAACTGCCATCTTGGCCGCGTCTTAATAATGACACCAGGCTAGGTCTTGTCCCTTTTTAGATTTTGCCATTTTATTATAATGGTAGATCTTATAATATAGGAATGATATTTTAAATATAATCGTTCCTTTAAAATTTAACAAGTATATGGTTGCCCTAAACGGGACTTCTAATAAAAATGACTTGCCCATGCAAGGCTAATCAGAAAAATAACAAAAGAAGCAAATAAGGACAAAATAAAACGAATTAGAATTTGTCCTATGTTCTTGTCTAGACTCAAGAATGTACAACTGTGTAACTGAGATTAAACACAAAAGGCTAGTGTTTAATTCACTCAGCATTGGCTCTGATACCAACCTGTCACACCCCGTATTTCCACGTGTTACCGGTGGGCCTGGTGGGGAGTATCGTGACGTGGTTGGCAACACAATAGTCAAACAACACAATTATATAAATGCACAGCGAAAGCAAAAGATAAATATATTACATTCCGAATATAAAGTAATATCGAGTATTACAACGGAAAGTAAAGGATCCACAGGCGGATCATAAAACGTAAACATTGTTCAACAGACTTTAGACGCCTAGAACTTGCAAGATTCTTTATTAACGTCCTGAGCCGCTTCCAGTCTATTACGTACTTGTACCTGTCACTTAGACTTTTGAAAATACGTCAGTTTTCACTGGTAAATACACTCAACCGACTCATTTGAAAATGTTTATGAAAAATTTATTTGAATGCACGTGGCACGAAAATATTTCGACACTTTGATTAAATTACACAGAGGCTAAATTAATCTTTTATACTTGGGACAAACTATATTTCATGTTATCAGTTTTACATAACTTGCTCTACATACGGGGCCCGGATCTATGCCGGTTCATGATTAACCGACACACCACTATTCCCCTATTGGGATTTCCATATTGGGTATAACTATTCCCTTATTGGGAATCCCTTATTGGGTATAATTAGTTAATAAACATATGGCATCTGTCAGGTGTATGCCTACACCCCGTGCTTAGGTCGTGGCCATTGCATTTAATGAGTCAAGGATATCCAGGACACGGTCGCATTAATCCCTAATGTTTCAGTCAAGCAATACGAATTAAAAACAGGTTATTTGGATTTCCCGACTCATTGGTCTTCGAATCCCATACCTGACCATGCAGTATTTATATTACCATATCCCAAGCCCGTAATAGGGAAAATAAGTTAAGAGTATTTACCTGAGCTAGCTCCTGTCTTAAATAGCAAGAATTTTAATAACTCAGCCGTATTCACTTAAGTAAGCGTAGGTACAATTTACCGGAAGGCTCTAGTCTGGAATGATGGTATAAATAACCAGTTAGAATGCTAACGTGTCTTTAATTAAGCCTAAGCTTAGACCGGTTAGTCTTAAGGAAACATACGGTTCAAACGCATGATTAAGCGAAGACCGGAATAGAATGTGTTTTAGACCCGACAAGTTTGAAGACTTGTATAACATGGGTATTTCATACACATTCTGGATTTTAAGATAAAACCGATAAGGTTTGACCCGTTTCGGCTAATTTATGCAAATTAGTTACATAAACCGAACCGAACGCGCAATGAGCGTAACGGGTAACCATAAGAGTCCTAAACAGGTTTCCTAAGTTAATATGCCTTGAATATGTTGTGATATCAGTAGGATACCTTCCATTACGCCCAAAACGAGTTTAATCTCAAAATAAGCCCCGTAGGGGTATTTTCGTCATTTTAAAGATTATAAAAGAGATTATTTAAGTTTCTGAGATTCGGTTCTGAATACATCAGTAAAATGACTTATTTTAATAGGTTACATCAATTGATAATAAGTCTTATATGGCAAAATGATTTTAAACTCATACTAGGCGTTTAATACGCGTAAAAAGCCGTTTTAGGCGATTTCCGGGTTATAATGGAAATCTGAGTTTTCTGATCAGGTTAATAAGTTTAAAATACTTTATTTATTAAATAAAATCAGTAGAAATTGGATTGGTGTCACAATACTATGTAAAACTCATTTTATGACCGAAAAGGGTATAATCGGTGTTTACCGAATCCACGCTATAACCTTAGGTTATGAGCAGGTTAAAAATAATTAAAAATCTTTAAAAATCCCAAAATATTATATTACATCAGTGAGTAAAAGGTTTAGTGTCAAAAATTAGGTTTAGATAGGCTTTATGCTAGCTGCGTCTTTTAATTACTAAAAGGCGTTATAATTACGCTAATGAGCATAACTCCTAATCTAGACCTCCAACTGATGTGAAATCTTAGAGACATGTTTATAAATCAATAATAAAGATTATTGTCCTTTTACATATTCAAAATTCTCGTTTTATGATCATAAGGGCATATTGGTCAACATTTAAGCAATTAACGGAAACATGTAAACGAATGGGGCAATCAACGAACCAAGAACAGAGGGTTATAACAACATGTAACCTGGTCCTAAGGAAACCCTAGACATTACTAAAACATACCAAAGCGGGTCAGAACTGAAGTCAAAGCAAAAGTCAAAGCTTTGCGACTTTTGGTTCCGAACCGGGTCTAAACAGGAAATTGTCGGGTCGAACATGTTTAGACATGTTCTTACACTAATTACCAAGTCATAAAAATGATCAAACAGGTTGCACGCCTTCTAGATTACTAATTATGCGTTTTATGCTTCTGTTGACTTTTTCGGATTAAGTTTGACCCGACAAACGACCTAGTTAGAGCGGAAATCAGCGGATGCCCTTTTAAGGGTTCAATGCCCACATAATTACCAACTCATAACTATCTTTACATTGACCAATCGCTGGATCATTAGCGATTGATCGCTAAGTCAAACCGTAATTACGACGGTTTGACTTTCAAGTTATAAACTAAACAAAATGCGATTAAGGAAGGTTATGGGTACTTACCGAAGTCCTAATTATGATTAGGGATGCTTGGAAACTGATCTTGTGCTCCATAAATGACCAGAAGTTGAATGGTGTTGAATGATAAAAAAGTATGCAACTTAGTGTTCTATATATATGCTTTTTAATCTTCTAGGATCATGCCAAGCAAGCCTAGGATGGAACCAAGATGCTTACAAGTGCCCTCTAAGCCTATAAACCAGTTTAGGAAGCCCATGGTATGCAAAACAAGCAATTGGAGTCGGTTAAGGGGCTGGACAGACAGGTGTCTGTGTTTTCTGCATCTGGCAGTCGCAGGCGGCCCGCGTAAAGGTCTTCATGTCCTTACGCGGCTCGTGTGAGCCCTGGGTCAGGTTACCAAGTTTTTTGTTTATTGCATTTTTAGTCCCCGGTCCTCCTAAACGTCTCTTTCACTTTAATTCTTGCATTATAAGCCTTCAAAATTGAATTCTAAGGGCTTCAAGACTTATACCATCTTTGTCAAGTCCTTGGGTAACTTTGTGATCACCCGAAAAGCCCTAATTTTCAATGTTGACGATTTTAACCCTCACACACGAATTTTATCATAACTTTCTCATACGACGACGAAACTTTATGGAATTTTAATCACTAATACTAGTGATCATAATTAATCATTACAAAGCTTCGGGTTCGCTAAACGGTCACTCAGAGGTGTAAATTAAACATGTTGACACGTTTAACCCATACGTTTTGTAATCTCTCACTTTCTTCCACAAACGGCTTCGTACAATCCATGATTCATTCGTTTAAGGGTATAAACACCGTGTAGGGTTGTTTAAAGGTATAATTATTCATTGTTGACACTTTAACCCTTATTCTCACATACTTTCCTTGTTTGTCAACTTTAGTACTTCTAGAGTATTATTTCACACATTCAAGCTCATGACACGTGTCAATACATTATAGGACGTGAATTTTCGAGGTGTTACAATCGTGCACAAGGGTTCAAACTTAAGGTTAAAAAAATATGATACATTCAGGGAAGAAATATACCCTTTAAAGGTTCATAATTTAACATATATGTTGAAGCGATTTTTTAGGTAGACTAATCTGGCAATTTCGTTTCGATTTTGTGTTAGTTAATGTTTGAGAAATTATCTTGAGCATACAAGGGACCAGATTGAAGATGATTGAAGACAAAGAAAATCGGCGAGTTGATATGGAGCCAGTTCATTGCTATGTCTGTTTCTTTTGTTTATTGATAAGTTTTTTCTTGCCAATAAGTAATATATAATGATCAATTATTTGTTGTGAAAAAATATAGATGTTTGGCAGTTGTGATATATGAGAAGATTTATCAAAATGGCACACTATCATTACCTGTGTGCAATGAGCGAATGAAAGAAGAAGGCACTAAACTTCTGAATGGCAACTTTGGAGTTCCTATCTTAGATCAAGTAATTCTTACGACTTTGGATTGAATTTATAGAATAACAACATTAATAATAAAATAACTAAATTATTAATCAAGTATTATGATATGATGATAGAGAGGTTGAAGTCAAGCCAATGGGAATTAAGGTGAATAAAGATGGTGAGTATTGTTATAGTGGTTGCTGATATATATATACACACACACTTTAATTTGTGTATTTTATTTCTTTTTTTATACTTTCATGCAGTGGTCGTCTTAAAATTTTTTTTTTCTAATAGGCTGATGCTAATTGTTGACGATATCATGACTTGTACCAGCATGGAAAATTAGGGTTTTGTTTTCTATCAAAAAGGTTACGACTGAGTATAGACGGACGAAGTGGCGTCTGTAAGATTTGGAAAATTTACTAAGAGCAAGTGAGGCTATAAATGGAACTGAGCAAAGGAAGCTTGACGATGATAAGAAAATTGACTAAGAGCAAGTATGTTTATCTCTTAGGATCTTTGAGGTTATTTTTATGTGATTCGAACCTAATAATCATTATTTTTCTTTTTTGATTTTGTAAACCTAAATGCCCAAGGTTTACAAAAGGTCATGCTTCATGTCATCCCTGCTGGTAACAATCCGCAAAGGGTGTGTTATTTATATAAACCTTGCATTTATGTGATATATTATTACTTTCATGGTTTGCTTTTAATACTTTTGGTTTGATTTATAAGTATTAAATAGAGATTTATATTTCATCTATACCTGCTGTTTGTTTGTTCTTGATGTTTTAAAAGGACCATAATAAGATCAACTCTTTGTTCTTGGTGTTGGTGTTGTGCTCTTGCTGTTTAGGTGTCTGTGGTTTTTTATATTTAGAAGCTACTAATATTTTATGATGGGCAGCAGTGTTGTGATCATAAACCATCTCAAAATAGTGTAGAACCAGTTGCAAGACCTTTATTAGCATATTTGGATAAGTATCATATATTGCTTCTAAGTGTATGAAGGGAAGTCTGCATACTCGAAGGTTGTTAGATGATCATGTGGAAGTTTCAATTGGGTGTGTTGCATCTTTAGGTGACGAACAATGGAATCAGGTGGCTGCTCCATTGAACAATGGAATTAGGTGGCTGCTCCATCGAATCAGGTGGCTGCTCCGTGGAATTGGGTGTGTTGCATCTTTAGGTGACGAACTTTGGGTTAGTGCTACATTCGTCTTTTTTTTTTTGGGTGCAATGTTGATTGATATAGTAAGTGGTAAAATAAGTACATTTAGTCAAGGAGAGAATACATAATGTGCTGCTACTTGTTGTTCCTTTGATTTGTAGAGAGTAAGGTACTTTTACCATCGCTGAAGATGTTTTTGGTCTGTTTGTTCTTAGTCGTGATTCGTCATATTTAGCTGTATCTTTTTTGGTTGGTTTTGTTTGTGGTGATGATTTTTGGGTTATTGTAGATGATGTTTATAGATTCAATGAAGGCAATCTAGATGATGTTTATAGATTTAATGTTGTTTGTTTGTTTTTCATTCATTTTACTTTTCTCTTAAATGTGTTTTCATGATAATAGCAATTTGTTGATTACGATGACAGTTAGTTTGATAAGCAACAAACAGGTGTACACATGTGGAGGCTGCGGTGCAATGCACCTAATGACAGCAACCATCATTGAGCCATCACATTCTTTCCGTTTACATATCAGGTAATGGTTTTCCTTAATACATCTTGAAAATTAGGTTGTTATGTATGATTTTTCAATGTGGTTTTGAAACTTATTGTATAGTAATTGTCTCCACAAAAACATAGAAATATTTTGGTTTTGTGGTGCAGATTGTTTACTACATTATCAAGCAAAGAGAAAGAAGAAGACTTTATGGCAATGAAAGGGTGTAAACTCCCTCAAAGACCTAAGAAAAGAGCCAAGATAATTCAAAGAACCTTACTTGCAATGAGGTAGAAGACAGGCGTGTTATTACTCATGTTCAAGATAACCTCTTTCGTGTTCATGTGAGCAAGAAGAGAGGAAGACACAAAGGATGTGTCAAACACAGTTCAGATGATACAGGTTTAGGTAATAAGAAGAAACCCTCTGTTGAAGAAGCAACCAGTGATAGTGTTTTGGTGGAAAACGTGGAGAGGTCGGTGACATTGTCGAGGGTTGTCAGAAATCAAATAGCATTTCCTGACAACGCTCGACAATGTGACCGACCCCTCCACGTTTTCCAGCAAAACACTATCACTAGTTGCTTC
Organism: Helianthus tuberosus; assembly: GCA_030545235.1. Classification (NCBI taxonomy): domain Eukaryota; kingdom Viridiplantae; phylum Streptophyta; class Magnoliopsida; order Asterales; family Asteraceae; genus Helianthus; species Helianthus tuberosus. The sequence continues at coordinate 148,051,230 of CM060417.1, read as the reverse complement.
TTCAACAGAGGGTTTCTTCTTATTACCTGAACCTGTATCATCTGAACTGTGTTTGACACATCCTTTGTGTCTTCCTCTCTTTTTGCTCACATGAACACGGAAGAGGTTATCTTGAACATGAGTAATAACACACCTGTCTTCTACCTCCATTGCAAGTAAGGTTCTTTGAATTATCTTGGCTCTTTTCTTAGGTCTTTGAGGGAGTTTACACCCTTGGCCTTTGATCTTCTCATCATATATGAGTTGATGATCTTCTTATATTGTGTTTTGATCAAGTGAATGAGGCTCTGTTTGCTTTACTTGTTTGCTGCTTTTAATTGTTTGAAAGTAGGAGGCTGTGATGATATAATGTAACATCATATTTTACATATAGATGTAGACAAAAACTTTTATCATTATACTTATAATACTAACACATATTGTTTTTAACATTGTTTTATAAAGATATGTAACTAAACACAAACAATTTAAATGATGTATTATAATCTATTTTTTAATATTTGAGGTCAATGGTTATTAAACCTACCCGTGTGTTCACACGGGTCCTACAACTAGTTTGTTTTTAAAAGTTCATTGAATAAGAAGGAAATCCAAACACATACTACAAATGTTATTCTTCCTGGTAGATGGCTTAGTGATACCCACCTAAAACATACATGGGTTGAAGAACTGAAGGGTTAATCAATAGTTATATTAATTAATATATATAGGGTAGGATACATTTGTGCCAAGTTTCAAGTGCACCACTTACCACATTATTTGCGTAATTGCGTGCATCTTTCAGTTACTTCTGGTTTCTTTCCATCAACAAACATGACTCCGTGTGTTAGTCGGGTGGCCTAAAAAAATATTTACCGGTGTTGACATAAAACTTTTAATGAAAGATTTGTTTCAGTATTAGTGCTACATAAATATAAAAATACACTTAATTAAAATAAATGAATACGAATTGTGACTTGGACGTAATAGAACTGGCTTGATTTTTGGTCCATTAATGCACTTTGGTCGTTTTTTTCACGTGATACTCAATGTGACTTGGACGTTATGGCTTCGGCTCATCGGGTTTGTTTCTTTTTTTGACCCATTACATGACCAAACCCATTTGCCAACCACATGCATCCATCCACAGCCTAATAACAACAAGAAGAACATCCAAATTCAAGAATATATAAACATAAAACAGAATTAGTGTTCCTGGCTATCCCCATTTTCTATTCAAAGTTGCAGTAGTTTTCCGATTGATTAGGACCCGTGTTTTTCATCTTTAAATGATACGTTGGCATTTGAGAAAATTAGAGCAGAATTTGAAGCAAAGATTTCTCATCTTAATTTTCATTTTAATTATTTGTCATCCAAAAGGCCAACAATCTAGAATTTGGCTTTATTATATTATCTATGAGTAGCAGGAAAAAAAAAAGAAAAAAAGAAGAAGAAGAAAAGTTAGCAGTAGTTTAGATTACCTTCAACGTGTGTATTTTTTGCAGGGTCAGCTCAAGCTTTTTAGAGGCCTAAAGCGACTAATAAATTCTGGGCCTTTTTCCAAGATTATTTTTTTTATTTGCTTTTGATCTAATTTGTAAATAAATTATGAAACCAAAAAACAATACTTAATACATAGACTACATCAAACACTTAAGCTTAAAACAATATGAATATGAAAATACATGTAAATAATGATAAAAAAAAATAGGTAGAACCATTCTCACCTCAGCTAGTCTAGTATAGACGTATAGTTGATTTGTAGTATTTGAAATAAAGATTTTTGACCACTAATAATATCATCTAGTTGAAGATAGATGCATTACCTACAAACAAAATAACTATTTTAATAGTTCAATACCCCTTAAAACACAATGACCAATATCCACTATGAGATTCAATGAATAAAGATTTCATGAACTTAGGAGTAAAATAGCAAAACGGGTGAGCAAATATTCAAAGTAGCCACCATGAGAAAGAAGACACATGCTACAGGATATAGATACTATATAAATCATATACAAAATAAATAAAAAAAGGAAAGAGTTCCTCAAGATCATCACATCTTGATCTCTTAGGACCCGATTGGTTTTAAACAGAACGTAACAGAAAGTCATGTGAGAAGTGATCACTTGAATAACTCAAATTAAACCATTGGTGGTGGCAACTTTAATCTGTTTATGTATGGTTCAGTTCTGGTTATTATTTATTCAAACGGATAAAAAATAATTTGGTAAACATGCAAAGTAAATGGACCCACCAGGCATTAATATTAATATTATAATTTGGTAAAAATAATTTGGTAAACATGCAAACTAAAAATAATTTAGACCATGGGGTATGGAATGGATAGTCTCTTTGCAGACTACCCGCCACGTAGGCGCCACGTCATCACAGGAGAAGGGCCATCCTCTTGGGGACTACCTAAGGGTGTGGAGGACTACCCACTTTTAATAAAAAAATCAATATATTAAAGGAGAGAGAGAGAGAAGTGAGAGGGGAAAGAGGAGAGGGGGCCCACCATTTGGTCCGTCTCCATCGTCTTGGAGAGGACGGAGGCGCCGTGACGGAGCAACCGGGGATGGAGGCGACGACCCGGGACGGAGGTGACCGGAGGGGGGGGGGGGAGACGAGGCCCATACCCCTCGGTCTAAGTGATGATCCATCTCTTCACCACTCCAAACACTGATCCCAAGGTACAATGGACAACGTTTAGATTGTGTAATCAACAGGGCCCCAACCTTAACCAATAGGATTGTCACTCGAGGCTTTTTAATCAACTCAACAAATGATTTGACACTATGAAAGACGAAAACTGGAAAATTTCCTTCTAAAGCATACTATGTGTCCGCAGTATATGAGTTTTGTTGAAAATCATTCAAAACCAACTAATGGTTGAAGGGGCTTGTACCATGCTGCAATAATAACCAAAACAAAATCCAATCTAGTAATCTTAGTAAAGTAAAATAAAAATTAAAACTCTTACAATCACACCCTCTAATCTGTATGCACTAACACCCTATCCCACTAATGAATTCAAATTCTCCAAATAAACAACAAAATACAATTAGGTCTACAACCTAGTAATAAATATAACAACAATTAAGCTTCAGATATCATATCAACCTTCTACCAATTTAATCAGTTGTAACAAATCTCTCCTGTAAAACTCAATCATTTGTAAGTAATGTAATTTTCTGTTTAACAAATCTCTCCCGTGAAAACCTGCAGGTTATAATTCTGTTAGTTATAGTTATACATGTCAAAACCTCTAGTTACATGTTATTCATATGATCAATGAATGATAGGCTCTTGCTGATTCAATATGGACTTTCATACGATAAACCGAGTCCCACCATTGTAAAACAAAACCATACACATCAATACAAAAAATAATTTATTAAAATCGCATGAAAAGACCTAAAAATGAGAGAAGATCAGTTTAGGTCATGTTGACCATAAAACAATTTATCAATAATATAGAAATCTATTGAAATAATATACTTTTTATAGTTATATTTAAGACACTAATTAAATACTTTAAAAGAGCTAAAAATAAGAGAAGATCAGTTTGGGTCGACCCAACCCATTTTAACCGGTAACAAATTACTAATGTTGACCCGCTACAGTGTTACAAAACTCGTTGACCTGCCCGTTTCGCCGCCTTTAGTTGTTTGATGTGTAGAATCTAAGAGAACTAAGCAGCATAAAAATCTTACCTTGTATGCACCTTGGTGTTCTCCTACCTACACATTATAAAATATTAAGCATCAATTAGAAATAAGAAAAAAAAAAAGAGAGCTCCCAGCACCCTTTGTAAGATATATTTTTACCTTTTCGCCCATAACATAAACATTAAGGATCTACAGTCAAGAGCAGAGTTCAGGGCATCTCGTATTGTCATCTGTAAATCTCGAAAAGTAAAACAAAAAACCAAATTTCTTAAGATCTATTCATAAGACACTACACCAAACAAAAAGTTTACATAAAAAACCATACTGCTTGACGTTAATAAAAGTTTTTTTTTTCCTTGAATGAGCTCTCAAACCTGGGTACATTATTTATCTTTAATGAAGCTCTCACAATTTTCTTAGATTTCAGTCACCAAATCAGATGTGAAGCATTACATAGATATATACAATACATACATGACTAAAACCAAGTAACTCCTACGGACATATAAATACTTGATATGAAATGAAAACACCGTAGTAAATCCTAACAAATACTATGTGGGTTTCAATTAGTCCTTATTTAATCAAGTTAAAATAAAAACATGACTAACTGAAGTGAAAAAACACACCTGTTGAAACAAAGAGGAGAGAAGATGGTACCAGAGATAAACGATGATTGTTGAAATAAACGGGCAGAGAAGTAGCATGGTGGCTACGCAAACAAATGCCACTAGAGGAAATACCAACGTCAGCAAGGATTGCCACAGTTCGCTGGAGGGCTAGGGTTGTGCACGGGTCTTTAGAAAACGCCACTTATCTCCATTTGATCCAAAACCTGGTTACTTTAAAGATGAAATCGATATATATGATATCTACAGATGAAATCACCATAGTAGAAAGCGCCACTTACCTCCATTTCATCTGCATCGCCAGCCACCTTGTAACGGTTCCAGCAAACCTCAAGCGTGCGCTAATCGATTTCACTGAACTCTAAAGTTGAACCCCGAGATATAAAGATACACATTCAACATAAAATTGAACAATAACAACCGGTTGTTTTAGGGTAAATTCAATCACTATGATGAATACACAATCGATAACCATTAATAGATAAAAAAAGGTTTTAAAACCCTTCAAATTCAACATTGAATGGTTAAATCCAATAACTATGATAAATACACAATACAAATAATAAAAAAAATACCCTGATGAGGCAACATACCAAAATCCACTCGAAGAAACTGCTCCATACGACGTCGTTCGACAATCAACCGCTAATTACGGCATCATTTTCCTCAATCTCTCATCGATTTCTCCATGAATCAATCCCGATGCCAATCCAAACGCAATTCCTCAATCGTAATCTCACAAAAACCTAATAATCTTATTGAATCTGATTAAAAAAGCAAAAACAATAAAACGATGTAATCTCACAAAAACCTAGTAATCTTATTGAATCTTATTAAAAAAGCAAAAAACAACAAAACGACACATAATTAGGTTTAGATCGTCATTACAGATGATCGATTGAGTTGAGATGATAATATTAACGAATCGGAGGGGGTGAATTGTGTATGTATACCTGATGATCTTTCGCATCCTCTTAAAACTTCATCTCTATGATTCTTCGCAAAAGAAGGCGGTGGAGAAGAAGACGATTTCAAGAAATAAAAGATCTGTGTACATATTTGAAACCCTAAATCTTACATTGTTGAGATTAGAGATGGAAGGAAAGGGTTCAGTAATTTAGGAAACTCCAATTTCATGAAAGAATGGGGATTGGAGAGATGTAATGATGAACTTGAGAAAATAAAAGGGGAAACGACTTAAGGGAATTGGCGCTCAATCTCTTTGAGGGAATGGTTTTAGAGTGGCAGGTGGCAATAATAGGAGTAAGAATATGCCAAGTGGCATAAGTTGGCTTTGCTTTATTAGAAATAGTAGATAGATATAGATTTAAGATAGATATAGAGGCTTGGCTGATCGAACCAAATGACCGAATCGGTTCGGCTTCAGTTATATTTGTATAATATAGTTTTTAAGTCATGTAACACGCTAATAATATATCAAATGAAAAGATAAAGATATTTGCAGACTTACTCGACCCAACTGTTTTGACTCAGGCTAATAGTTACCTGTTGTGACCCGCTACTTGACCATATTAAGTAAACGGATCGAAAAGTGCAACATCGTGGAAAAGTTACAATAGACGATTTGAAGGATGTCAAAAGCTCCATAAGTAGAAAAGCAAAGAGGACAATACCTGCCCAAGTGCTGGAAGTCAAAGTGCTCTCAAACTCCATAAGTAGAAAAGCAAAGAAGGACAATAACACTGCACGCAAAAAATCGGTGGGGGCCGGGGCACTCCCAGGCCTCCATTATCCTAGATTCCTGCTTATAATTATTGGTGATCAAACACGTTGTGAATAGGAGAACTGGTAGTTGATGTATCAGCTTCGTTTAATACAAAATAGTAAAAAAAATCTGAATTTATATATCATCATTGCGGTCGATAAACCAAAAATACGCACTATTCATGCAACAAATGACTGTATATAAAACTATAATTCAATAAAACCTCATCCAAATCAAGACAATCATTATTCTTAAGCTCATCTCTGTGACAATTCGTATTTTAGAGCCTTTCGTCGTACCCGGATGTAACCTATACGAACTTTATGTGACTAGTTAATGTATTAATTTATATTGAACGTTTATGAGTTGTTTATACGTGATATGTGAAATTTTTTTAAATGTAAATGCTATTGGATATGTCTCTTATGTTAAACTTGTAAACGAAACTTGTTAGTGATAAACGCATCAAACACATGGGTTGGGTCGCACAGTGATGGGTTTTACGGCCCAAAGCATTTATAAGCTGTAACGCCCCAAAATCATAATGTTAATATTTTTCGTGTGTTCATATATGACACGTTATGAAATTAATAACTAGGTTATTTAACCTAGTTAAGGGTATGGTCAAAAGTATTAAATGATGAAGGTAGTGTCGGTTATGTTTTAAAGGCAAACCCGAGGGGTTAAAATGGAACAAGATGGAAGTTGTGTTATTAAAAGAAACTAACAACACACACAAACACACCTTCGTGTGTGTTCTAGATCGATCAGGAGACTCCCATGGAGTCTCAAACCCTAAACATGAAAGATCATCCAATTGGAAGGCTAAATGATGCTTAAATTCATAACCGAGCATGGATTAATGATCACCAACACGAGGGGATCATAAGGTATGTCTTAAATCTAGGATTGGTGATCATGGGTGAAGTGGGTTATGCTCTAATCCGTGAGTTAATATGAAATTGATCATGTATAAGGGTTAGAATCATCATATAGAACACGGGTTATGCAAGGTTTGTGTTAATTTGAAGTTTAGATGTGAAACCCGTTTGTTATGGTGAGGATGATGACTTGAATCACCATTTATGTTTAATTCTTGTTGAAAGAATGATGTATTATGTGGGTATGATGAAATCTTGTTAGATGAATTAGGAGAAAAATGATGATGCTATGTTTGATGTTTAATTGGAAATGAAACATGATGATTAGTAGTAGGTTTTGATGGGTTATGTATGAAATTAGAAGATGTATGTATGAATTAGTTGTACGTTATGCTTAAAAGGTGGTACACGCACATCAAGTGTATGATAAAATGTATATAGTGTTGTCCGTATAGTCGATTATGATGTTACTAGTATATGATGATAAATCGATAGTTAAATATGGTTAATAGTTGACTTTGAAAGTCAACTAAGTATAAGAATCATGATTTGACTTGTTATCGTAAAAGTAGGATTATAAGAAGTCGTATGATACATGTTATAGCAATCCGCGATAAATGTAATGACATGATGAGTTACATGAATTTAAGCGTATATGGATATGATTATATGAGTTATGTTGGTTAAGAATGAATAATGAAAGTTAAGTATGAAAGATGCGATTGACATGATGGTTAACATGCACAAATGAGTATGCTAATAAGAGCGTGATTTTGATGAAATGAAAGTATAGGAATCACGTCGAGACGGGCTCAAGCATGAGATGTTAACGGGTCAAGAAGAGGCAAGGAATCGGATGCGAGCACGGACACATAAGGTAAGTGATTTCTGTAATCACTTCTTAGTTCGATTAAGTAATATGGTGTTTTAAGTAACTAAACATGAAGGATGAAGTCAAATATGTGTCGTAGTCTCTCATCGTAAATGATGGGATTAAAGTTGACCGAAATGCCCTTGATGGGTAATTTGGGCAAACGATCTTGAAAGTGGTTTAGAAACAAGTTATTCGATTAATGGAATGTTTTGGTCAAGTATGAAAGTGGAGAGTATGGTTTTGTAAGTCATAAACTTTTTAATGCGCAATTACCCTTAACGGGTCAAAATAAGTTTTTGAGCGAAAACGAGTGGAATAAGATGTAAGGTATCCGGGAATGAATCTTTTATGACAAATGACCTTGAAATTATTAATTCATATGAAGTTAAGGTCAAACCATCAAGTTATGTTGCTAGATGCATGAACGGGTCAAGATTTGGTAAAAAGGGTAAGAAGCCGAAGGCTAAAAGTCCCAAATCTTGGTAGTCCAAATATTGGATTTTTACTCCATAAGATGGAGAATTAAATTACGGACGCGTAGGAAAAAGAATCGGGTAAAACGGACCAATAATGAAGAAGTTATGGCCGCTTCCATAAAATCCGAACGTGCTGGAAATCTGCAGATCAGCAGCAACAACATTCTATCGAAAACAAGCAGTGGCGTAGCGCGACTGGCAGTGGCGCTACGCGAGCGTGTGTCAGTTTCGCAAAAATTCGTTTTTTATCAGTTTATGCAATGCGAACCCGTCTGAACCGTTTTTAAACGCGTATAAGCTAAGAATGACTAAGTTATTCCTTGTTTTAGGAAATATAGATACGTATGAAGGTATGTAAGTAGGTACGTGGATGTAAGAGGTTAGGAAAGAGATGTAGATGTGTATGTATGTATGTATGTATAAGGATATGTACGAGCGTGTGCAAGTATGTAAAGATGTAGGAAAGGTATGTACGTATGTAGATGTATATGTATGTATAAAGACATGTATGAGTGTATGCACGTATGTATAGTTGTAGGAAAGATAAGTACGTATGTAGATGTGTATGTATGTATGTGAGTACGTATGTGTGCATGATTTAGACACTTTGAGTGTTAACGTTATTAATGGTGTACCTTGAGAATGAATAGTAATGCAGGTACATTCATGAAGCCTCACCAGGAAATGGATACGCAGATGAAATATTTAAAGTTTGTTAAAGGACGAAATGTGAAGTGTACGTGAATGATCTTGTTTATATAATGTGTGCTAATGTTATGATTGTATGTGGTGAGTGCAGGTGGTACAGATCACAGGCGATTATCGCAAGGAATAGAGATAGAAGATCGGGTTACAAGATAGATTGTACGGGAATAATCGAGTATGTACTTTAATAAACGGAAGTTATGCTGTTGTTGTAAAAGAGATATGTTTAAAAATAAACTTTCAAGTAAGTCAAGACGTTTGAAATGAAAGAAATTTTATGGTACGTATTTCCGCTGCGACTTATGGTCAAATGTGATTTAGGGTCTTTCAAGTTGGTATCAGAGCCCTGGTTTGAGGGAATAAAGTACGAGAAGGTAAGTACTTGAACTCAAACTTGTGTGCTCTTGAGATAAGAAACCCGTACAATCTAAGACTCGATCAAGATCCAAAGATAGAAGCTAATGTAAGTATGTACTTATGTATACGTATAAAGAAACTGACGGTTTTGTATGTGCAAGGTAAGCATAAGTGATTCAAGAGGATGATCCGTGAATGCAGTTTAAGATGAATAACTAGAACTGTCAAGAGGCAAATAGGCCAAATGAGCCCCAGGTACGTAAATTTAATATGTGGGCGTAAGTAAGGGTAAAACTCATTAAGGGAAGGAAAAGTTTTAAATGAAAGACAAGGATTGTATGTAATGAAGTACTGAAAGTGATACACGCACCGAAACCTAAGCCTACGGACATAAGGTGACAATTACATGAAGGCACGAAACTACTATGTGGATTGTGTACCTGGCCAGTACACGAGAAACGCATGACGTTCGTGATATCATGATAATTGTTACAGGTATGTCCGGTAGGGTTGGGTAGCAGGCGGGCGTGTGGGTGAAATGGGAAGTAAGACTCTCGGGCAATTGAGAGTACTATGTAGGAATGAAAAGTATGAGAGATAAAAATGAAGAGTGTTGAATCCGTAAGAAAGTGCGGATCAACAAGATATGAATGAGATGTTTGAATCCGTGAGACGGATTCAAGGAATGAAATGTATGAACGAAATGATGGAATCCGCAAGACGGATTCAAGGAAGGAAAGGTATGAAGGAAATGTTTGAATCCGTGAGACGGATTCAATGATGAAAGGCATGAATGATATGTTTGAATCCGTGAGACGGATTCAAGGATGAAAGGCATGAATGATATGTTTGAATCCGTGAGACGGATTCAATGATGAAAGGCATGAATGATATGTTTGAATCCGTGAGACGGATTCAAGGATGAAAGGCATGAATGATATGTTTGAATCCGTGAGACGGATTCAAGGATGAAAGGCATGAATGATATGTTTGAATCCGTGAGACGGATTCAAGGATGAAAGGCATGGATGATATGTTGAATCCGTGAGACGGATTCAAGGAATGAAAGGTATGAATGAAATGTTTGAATCCGCGAGATGGATTCAAGGAATGAAAGGTATGAATGAAATGTTTGAATCCGCGAGACGGATTCAAAGAATGAAAGGTGTGAATGCAATGTTTGGATCCGCGAGACGGATTCAAGGTAAGAAGGGCATGAATGGAATGTTTGAATCCGCGAGACGGATTCAAGGTATGAAATGCATGAAGGGAATGTTCGAAACCGCTAGACGGATTCAAAACATAGAAATAATGAAAGGTATGGATGCTACGATTGTGTCCGCAGGACGAGTTTAAAATATAGAAATGATGAAAATAGCCCACATCGCGATGTGTCAATAGTTTGACCGTGGTTGTATCATACGAATCATGTGAGTAAATGCAAAGTAACTGAATGAAAGAAAGATCATGATTGGCACGCAAACCTAAATTTTAAATTTCAAAATGAAAGAAAGAAGTTTTGAATAAGTTATGTGTTAAAAGTGATGGTAATCGACTACTAGGAGCCAAAATGAATGACGGGCTAATACCCAAACAATGATATAAGTATGCACAAGAAGGAACCTAGAGGTGATGAAACCCATCGATTTGGTGAGAGGTTGTGCACGAGCGAAGGCACATTGCACGGATGAATGAAATCTAGTCTAGTACGGCTAGTACACGTGAAGAATGTGGACAGGTCTGATTTACGGATCGCTGAAGTATGGAAGGAAATCGAGGTAAGTAAAATGCTTTAATTTATGTCAGATAAGTATGAATTTGTAAGTTGAAAACGCCCTACAAAATGTATGGTGGAATGAGTATGATATAGTACAGAATGTTCGATTCCTAACAGTTGACCTAAGAAGAAGATTATGTCGTTAAGGAACGAATCTCAAAGGTTTGAAGTGAAAAATTTCGAGAATTCGCTAAACTCTCGTATAATGAATTTGCGTGACATGTGGGCTTATGTAAACGAAATAATGCATGAAATAAGAGGAATAGTAATGTAGAATGAACAAGGTGAATGGAAGATAACGTAAGAGTATGTATGGTACAAGTAGTTATAGAAAAGATAGAATGATGTTAACTTTGAAGTGAAGCGCGTATATGTGGTCATGAAATAGTAGTTTTGTGCGGTAACAAAACAAGAACTAAATGCTAAATAATATATGTGTAGAATGTAATCTTAAGAGATAGGATGATTGTAGTAGATCCGTTGTGAACGGATCATACGAATGTATGTATGATTACAGATTGAGGAAGTATGTATATAGACCCGTTATTGACAGGTCAAGGAAATGAAAATGATATGCGAAAGTATGATAAGGAAGATATGGAATTGTTAGGAAGAAGTCAATGATATGAATAATGAAATAAACATGAAAGAAACATTAATAAGAATTCTGGGATGGGTTCTTGAAATTGAATGATAGTCATGGTGATGAGCTCGTGGTTGTGTCGAGTGGACGTAGAGAAGGAATAATTAGTGTTAAATAAAGGTAAGAAAGGTTTCGGGGACGAAACCTCATTTAAGGGTGGTAGACTTGTAACGCCCCAAAATCATAATGTTAATATTTTTCGTGTGTTCATATATGACACGTTATGAAATTAATAACTAGGTTATTTAACCTAGTTAAGGGTATGGTCAAAAGTATTAAATGATGAAGGTAGTGTCGGTTATGTTTTAAAGGCAAACCCGAGGGGTTAAAGTGGAACAAGATGGAAGTTGTGTTATTAAAAGAAACTAACAACACACACAAACACACCTTCGTGTGTGTTCTAGATCGATCAGGAGACTCCCATGGAGTCTCAAACCCTAAACATGAAAGATCATCCAATTGGAAGGCTAAATGATGCTTAAATTCATAACCGAGCATGGATTAATGATCACCAACACGAGGGGATCATAAGGTACGTCTTAAATCTAGGATTGGTGATCATGGATGAAGTGGGTTATGCTCTAATCCGTGAGTTAATATGAAATTGATCATGTATAAGGGTTAGAATCATCATATAGAACACGGGTTAAGCAAGGTTTGTGTTAATTTGAAGTTTAGATGTGAAACCCGTTTGTTATGGTGAGGATGATGACTTGAATCACCATTTATGTTTAATTCTTGTTGAAAGAATGATGTATTATGTGGGTATGATGAAATCTTGTTAGATGAATTAGGAGAAAAATGATGATGCTATGTTTGATGTTTAATTGGAAACGAAACATGATGATTAGTAGTAGGTTTTGATGGGTTATGTATGAAATTAGAAGATGTATGTATGAATTAGTTGTACGTTATGCTTAAAAGGTGGTACACGCACATCAAGTGTATGATAAAATGTATATAGTGTTGTCCGTATAGTCGATTATGATGTTACTAGTATATGATGATAAATCGATAGTTAAATATGGTTAATAGTTGACTTTGAAAGTCAACTAAGTATAAGAATCATGATTTGACTTGTTATCGTAAAAGTAGGATTATAAGAAGTCGTATGATACATGTTATAGCAATCCGCGATAAATGTAATGACATGATGAGTTACATGAATTTAAGCGTTTATGGATATGATTATATGAGTTATGTTGGTTAAGAATGAATAATGAAAGTTAAGTATGAAAGATGCGATTGACATGATGGTTAACATGCACAAATGAGTATGCTAATAAGAGCGTGATTTTGATGAAATGAAAGTATAGGAATCACGTCGAGACGGGCTCAAGCATGAGATGTTAACGGGTCAAGAAGAGGCAAGGAATCGGATGCGAGCACGGACGCATAAGGTAAGTGATTTCTGTAATCACTTCTTAGTTCGATTAAGTAATATGGTGTTTTAAGTAACTAAACATGAAGGATAAAGTCAAATATGTGTCGTAGTCTCTCATCGTAAATGATGGGATTAAAGTTGACCGAAATGCCCTTGATGGGTAATTTAGGTAAACGATCTTGAAAGTGGTTTAGAAACAAGTTATTCGATTAATGGAATGTTTTGGTCAAGTATGAAAGTGGAGAGTATGGTTTTGTAAGTCATAAACTTTTTAATGCGCAATTACCCTTAACGGGTCAAAATAAGTTTTTGAGCGAAAACGAGTGGAATAAGATGTAAGGTATTCGGGAATGAATCTTTTATGACAAATGACCTTGAAATTATTAATTCATATGAAGTTAAGGTCAAACCATCAAGTTATGTTGCTAGATGCATGAACGGGTCAAGATTTGGTAAAAAGGGTAAGAAGTCGAAGGCTAAAAGTCCCAAATCTTGGTAGTCCAAATATTGGATTTTTACTCCATAAGATGGAGAATTAAATTACGGACGCGTAGGAAAAAGAATCGGGTAAAACGGACCAATAATGAAGAAGTTATGGCCGCTTCCGTAAAATCCGAACGTGCTGGAAATCTGCAGATCAGCAGCAACAACATTCTGTCGAAAACAAGCAGTGGCGTAGCGCGACTGGCAGTGGCGCTACGCGAGCGTGTGTCAGTTTCGCAAAAATTCGTTTTTTATCAGTTTATGCAATGTGAACCCGTCTGAACCGTTTTTAAACGCGTATAAGCTAAGAATGACTAAGTTATTCCTTGTTTTAGGAAATATAGATATGTATGAAGGTATGTAAGTAGGTACGTGGATGTAAGAGGTTAGGAAAGAGATGTAGATGTGTATGTATGTATGTATGTATGTATAAGGATATGTACGAGCGTGTGCAAGTATGTAAAGATGTAGGAAAGGTATGTACGTATGTAGATGTATATGTATGTATAAATACATGTATGAGTGTATGCACGTATGTATAGTTGTAGGAAAGATAAGTACGTATGTAGATGTGTATGTATGTATGTGAGTACGTATGTGTGCATGATTTAGACACTTTGAGTGTTAACGTTATTAATGGTGTACCTTGAGAATGAATAGTAATGCAGGTACATTCATGAAGCCTCACCAGGAAATGGATACGCAGATGAAATATTTAAAGTTTGTTAAAGGACGAAATGTGAAGTGTACGTGAATGATCTTGTTTATATAATGTGTGCTAATGTTATGATTGTATGTGGTGAGTGCAGGTGGTACAGATCACAGGCGATTATCGCAAGGAATAGAGATAGAAGATCGGGTTACAAGATAGATTGTACGGGAATAATCGAGTATGTACTTTAATAAACGGAAGTTATGCTGTTGTTGTAAAAGAGATATGTTTAAAAATAAACTTTCAAGTAAGTCAAGACGTTTGAAATGAAAGAAATTTTATGGTACGTATTTCCGCTGCGACTTATGGTCAAATGTGATTTAGGGTCTTACATAAGCACTTGGGTTGCACAAGTGGTAAGCACACATTACATACCCTTGAGCCCAAAACGGAGCCCAGTCGGGTCCAACACGCATGATCCGAATTTTTGCACTCACGTTAAATTGAGAATGGTTCTCATTAATTCCAAAAACATAAAACACCAAACCCTAGTTTGTTTCTACCTCTTTGACCGACTGTAACCTAGCACCTGTCGAAGCCCTCCATGCTACAGGACATCATTCCAAGCGCTCTAGTAATAGGTATGTATGCTCATCGTTCTTGGCCTGGTTATGTGATCGCTTGATGTATTGTATATGTGTGTGTGAAATTAAAAGCATGATTTAGGATTATAGAAGTACATCGAATAGAATCTGGTCGATCCTTGGTTTTGGTAATCGGGTAATGATGAATAAATGATCTTTAGTATGTGATGATGCTCATGAACTCGACAATATGTGCTACAGGTTGGATTTGAATATGATCTTAAGATGAATAATTGTTAGCTTAGTGGATAATTAGGGTTGCATGTTAGAATAGAGTTTTGTTAGTTGTTGTGATAATTCAACTAGAATGTAAATCTGGAATAATCATGGGATCGAACTGTAGGAACACCGTTCACAAAATTATGATAACAAAATAAACGAGAACAGATTTTAATTTTATCACTGTTAGCTTAACTTAAAAAACTGGGAATATAAACAAGAAAAAATGAAATAGAAAGAATGGTGACTGAGGCACGCGAAGAACACGCTTCCCTTAAAACAGATTTCGGGTCACCCAGTTGAACCGTCTGTCTCCCAGGGTACAACAGCCGAAGCAGTTAGTACTGCCGGGACTAGCCTAGCACCTGAAGATGTACCTGAAACAAGGACGTAGAGTTCCTTCAGTGACGGGAATGATTGATCGTTGGTACTGCAGCTCATGCAACAGAAAAAGAGGTTTTCAGTGAAGAAGGAGATGTTCTGGTGTCTTTTTAACTGAAGAAGTTGATCTCGTTTTTATAGGCATCATAACTGAGATATTGCACTAAATAATTCAGCAATTCAATAATGCATAAACATAGTGCAGCACTGCAACACTTTGATAATTGAACAATAATTCAGCAGTTCAGCACTTTGATAATTGAACAATAATGCAGCAGTTCAGCAATGGTGCAGAAATCGTCACTTCTGCTATCATCAATCATCAACAACTTCAGTTAAAAATCATAAGGCGGCTCGCGGTGATGCGAAGTGCAAAGTGCGCCATCAAAACGCCACATTACGCCCATCGCCCCGGGCCCGGGCGCGGGCGCGTTCGGGCCCTTACGGGCCCTCAGGCTTGCTACTGGGTGTGTCCACTTGTATAGAAGATATCATCTTCCTTACACTCCTTATTATATACCACTCTCCTATTCTTCATCCCACCGATGTGGGACAACTTGTATACTAAAACACAAGTTTTTCCAAATAGTCCAATGTTCTCTCTAAATTATTTTTATTTAAGGAAAATACAAAATTTCCATTTAATAAATTTCCAACAATAATGAATGGGTGGTTGGGTTAGAACATTGTGTGTGTGTTTATATGGGATAACTAATACGTACTGATAGTATAATAATATAGTATAACTAATACGTACTGATAGTATAATAATGAATATGGTATGCTTGGGTTAGAACATTGTGTGTGTGTGTGTTTATGCCTCTGCTTCTATTTGACATTCCCATGCTCGATGTTTATATGACTTGCTTAAATAGTTAGTTTGATAGTAACCAAAACAATGGCAGATTTTTTGAACGTACATATTTTATAGCTGTGTTATGAGCCTGTTTTACAAATTAATGAAGATGGGTTTAATGGGGGAATGTACAACAATATATGCATAAGGTATAACTTGTAATTTGAATCATAGGATGAAGAGTTGTTTGTCCTTTCTGAATTGATTTAAATAATATGTTTGAGGTAGTATGTTTTGTCCTTACCTGTTTGATCCTAGGAGGGTGTAATGTTTAATGATTTCGGAACGTACAACCTGATGAGCTTAGTGTACAACACCACACAGCCGGTCGCACACTAAATGTAAAATTTGAGAACCGTACAGTGGGCCACCCGCATTTAATGACTACGTTTCTTTTTCATTTGCTTGACATTAAATCGCACACTTGGGCATGGGTCGCACAACCTAGTTTGGGCCATGTTTGTTCTACGAAGCCTGTCGCACACTTCCTTTGGAATCGCACACTTGAAATATGACGTATTAAATGTGTTACGTATTAAATGTATGACGTATTATGTGACGTGTTAAATGTGTGACGTATCATGTCTAAATGTGACGTGTTAATGTGATGAATTAGATAGGTAAAGACAAATGTGTGAGGTAGTTAATGTCTAAATACGGTATGAATAATACATGATTTCCTATGTGCTACGTGTTGCATAATTGGATATGAGACGATACTTGAATACGAGCCTGATGTTATGTGGAATCAATAATAGGACGTGGTCGGTCTTAATAACTAAAACAAGTGAACCACTCTGCCGAGCAAATCAAGGTGAGTTCATTTCTCTTGAGCATGCGTCCCGGTGGTTGTGACAGTCATTGGGTATCCCTGAGAGGGATAGGTTTTTGGGTAAATCATGGGTATTCCTGAGAGTAATATGTCTTGTGGGTAAAATCTGGAATGTTGGATAATATACTCGTCCTATCACCATTAAAGTCCCTCCTTGTTGTTTGTTACCTGAGAGGTAACAGGGTATTAGTTGGTAGCGCTACTTAGGTTTGACACCCTCACCTCGTACCGGAGAGGACGGGTGTGAACTAATGACCTAGTCATGACCAATGTTTTGATAGGGAGCATTGGGGAAAGGGCAAAATATATCAGGAGCCGTCTTGTATCCGAGGTATTATCAACATTGTAATCAATGAACTTAACTAAACACTTGGTAACTAACGTTTTCGTAAAACTATGAACTCACCAGCGTTGTCTGATACACGTGTGTGCATGCTCGCAGGTTATTGTTATGTGTGGATGTGGAACTTGTTGTCTGAGATGCTGGAGTGGTCATGGGTCGGGATAAATGGAATCGCGAGACGAGTCTAATGGTTATCATACATATGTATTATAAAACACTTAACTAACGAATTATGCTTCCGCAGAATACGACGATTTGTAATTACTGTTTTATAACACTTTATGTTAATGAATGAAAGTTTCATTTAGAATCTTGTATGAGTTCAATGTGATTGGTGGCTAGATCCTGGTACGTCACACATCCCGCGGTATTCCCGCATGTGGTATTTTGGGGGTGTGACAATCTATGCTTCATACCTGTGGGTGGGCTTCCCTAATTCAATCGTGGACAATCATTTTTAAGTGGAATTCTAATCACACGCAACACCTCGTCAAAAGCTTCCATCTTTGATGGGTAATTGGTTAAGTGACTGACATTAAAAAAACGGTCTAAGGGTTTCTTTGGTATGGGGTAATGGAATGAACGAAGGAATGGAATGGACGAGGTAATGGAATGGACGAGGGAAAGCAATGGATCATTACCATTCCATGTCTTGTTTGGTTACCATGTGTGAATGGAATGAATTATTATTGTGTATTGTTCGGTAGGCAAGAAAAACGGAGTAATAAAATCAGTGGTGGTGGTGGTCGATGGTAGTGATTGTGGGTGGTTATAGGTGGCGTTGGTGGGTGTCGGCGGCGATGATGGGTGGTGGTGGTGGCAGCGAGTGGCGGTACGGCGGTGACGACGAGTGGCGGTACAGCGGTGACGACGAGTGGTGGTTGGCGGCTGTCGAGGTGAGGTGGTGGCGGGTGGCAGTGATGGCGTCAGTGGTGGGTGGTGGTGGTGGGTTATGGCAAAGGTGGTGGGTTCTGGTGTTGTTGATGAATGATACAAAAAGGGATGGAATGGAAAAAAAACATGGGGGGTGAAAGGAATGATTTTGAGGGAATGGAATGCCTTTTGGAATGGGTGATTCCATTCCATTGACCAACCAAACATCCTTTTCTTCATTCCCTCGTAATCATTCATTCCATTCCACCTCTAATTCCTGCATACCAAACACTACCTAAGCTTTGCGCGACATTGCCCTCCTGAGTGACACTGCCCTCCCCTACAAACAATTAATTACATGCTTCGTTACTTGACTTTTTGAGTCAACCCATCATTAGTGTGTTAACAAAATTACTAATAGCATTGAATGTGATTCTTATCGTTCAAAGAAATAGTCTCACCATCATATGGCTTTATTGATGAATTTGGTAAGAAACTGGTTGACCATGATCCTCCATTTGATCCAGCTAGGGTAATAATCACACCGGCCTGAAGCCAAAATTCCGTTGATGAAACTTTCGAACAAAACTATCATTACTATTACCAAAAATAGTCAGAACTGAAACAAAGTATGCATTTTGACCATGTTTGGGTGAAAATCATCAAACATATGGGCCTGACCACCATAAAAATGGTCATGTGTCGACTAACAGATGTTGATCCTTGATGGCTGCAATAACAACATTTATAAACAGTAAACCACAAACCAAACATCAACTTCATGAGTGATAAATCGAGTTATTAAGCTTACAGATGCGGACCGGAAGAACCGTGCTATGTGTTACTGATCAAAGATTTTAACTTCTTTTTGCTCGGTTTAGCTACCGAGCTCAGAATCCCGGACCCTTTGATTCCAGTTTTGGACCCGTCATCAACAGCTGACTGTGACATCAATGGGGGACCTGTTTTGAACATATAACTGTGAAAGAAAATATACATTTAGTGAGAGAGTAGTGAGGTCTCTCAAATTAGATTATAAGAAGGGTATATAGGTAGTATTATTCATTATTTGGTGATCAGTTTTATTGAAGCATGTTATGAAACCGGTTTTTATAGTTATTATTAAAGTTCGTAGTACAAACTCATAAAGTAATGACACTTTTTACTTTACGACAAAAATCAAATCCAAAAACTATACATTATAAAGACAATTCGTATTAGAATGTGCTTAGTGGCTTGCGATATCCATGTGTTTAATAGCAAAATGTCAATTAGTGAGATAACTAATTCCAAATACTGTTACAATTCAAAGGATACCAATAAGAACCTTAGCAACAGGGTTGTCAATATAAAGGGACTTTAAGATAGTGGCATCATCATTAGTGACAGTGACACTGTGCCCTCTACCTGTAGACTGTAATATTTTATCCTGCAAATAAGATATAATTATAAATAATTAATTAGACAAATATGCAGATCAAAATTTATTAGCTAAATTATACATGTTACAAAATAGAAAAGAAGGCATCCATTCCTTTTGGCCCTAGGGTTGTTTTGACTAAGTCAGCTATTGCCATGGCTCCAACAAAGGATGCCTGCATCGTGAAAGATAATTTGCATCCAATAAATCAGTAATGATTTTTTACAGTAAATAAAAGACATGCTCGTTACTACCAGTGTTTTCGATACCAAACCAAACTGAGAACCGAACACATAATCGGTTCAGTTGTCTCTTTGAAGCGCCTTAATTTGAGCCAGCTAGCTAGAAGCCGAACTGAATTTCATTTTTTTTTCTACATCAGAAATCTCATTTTCTGATTTATTACTTTTTATTATGTTTATTTGAGGCTTTAGATTTTACTAATATTACAAAATCCACACAAAAAAATAAATTTAATATTACTTCATATTGACAACCCTGCTGCTAAGGTTCTTATTGGTAAGCCATTACAGATAGCTCACTATCATCATCTTCTCCATATAAGTTAAAAGAAACAAAATCCTATCCCACCCAAAATGGACTAATATTAGCCATTATTTACCCTATAATCAGGTTCAAGTGGCAATTGAGCAAAATAAAGGTTCGTAAAGAATCCTGAAGCTCGAGTTGTTACCTTAAACTGGGTTAAAACTGTAGATTAAAATCAACCAAGATCGGTATGAGTGTATAACCAAAAAGCTAATCGCTTGTCTTAACTATAACCAAAAAGCTCAGAAATTAAAAGATAAAGACACAAACCTCATGATCACAATCCACAAGCTGTTGTTCACTGAGACTAACCAACTCCCCTGTTTGAAGAAAGTGAGATCCTTACAAAGCTCCCGTTTGTACTAAACGACCAGCACGATCCACCGAACCCTTCAACAACATCCCACACATTAATTAATCAATCATAATATCTAAAACAAATCAACCAAAATACAAATACAAATACAAATTATTAAATAACATAAAATCGATCAATAAACATACATGATTTTTAATACAAATACAAATAACCAGTCGGAAGAATCGGGGCCTTATTCAAAATTTGTTTTGAACAAACTGAAGTGGTGCTCAACGTTGAGAAGATGATCGGTTGAGATTTCTTCTTCCGGGACCACATACCAGAAACCTGTAACTGGAGGCGACGATCAATGGAGGACAACAAATTTGGGATTAGGGTTTGGAGGAGAGAAACGGCTGGAGCATGTGAGGCGGTGGATAATGATTTCAACTAATGAAGAGATGCTAAATTGGAGAATGATTTTAATTGATTGAGAGAATTGATTAGGTTTCCAAATTGAAAAAGAAATTTAGGCGGTTTCAAAAAAGACTGAAGGAGGAATTCAATTGCCGCTCAAAGGAAAAAAACAGGAAACATTGAAATGCCATGTGGCATCAAGTGGCTTAAGTTCATTGTTAGTGCACTATGTCTGTTGACTTCGTCTTGTATCGAGTCTAGGATTTGAATTGTTAGATTAGATCTTGTTATACGAGAGTATAGGAGGTTTTAGAGTATGTTTAAGGTAATTTAGTTTGAAAGTGGTGATTTACCTTGAAAGTGTCACATGACAGTTTCAAGCTAAATCAACATGTTGATTTCCCTTGAAAGTGGCATGTGTCATTTCAAGCTAAATCAACATCACTATAAATAGCATTCAAGCTAAATCATTTGTAAGTTTTCAGAAAGTTTCGGATCTGAGTAGCGAAGCTCTGCCGAATCGTCTCAAGGTTGTAAATCAGTATCATATCAATATAAGAGACATTATAATTACATCGAGTGTCCATTTCATTGATTCCGCCTCTGATTCGGATAAACGACTCTTCTGAACGACTCAGTTAGGTTGTACAGCGATCCAACAAGTGGTATCAGAGCTCAGGAGGAAGAGTTTAGCTCAATTGCAATTAGATTCTGACTTCTACACCTTCTTTTTCAAACTGAACAAGATTCCATGGTCAAAATGGATTGAACTTTTCACCGAACATGCAAAATAGTAGTTTAACAAAACCTTGAAAGTTTGAGACCGAAATTCGCATTAAAAATGACTGAAATGGATCAAAAACAAGGTTTCGCTTGAACGAGCAATTACATTTTGCTTGAAGTATTGGTATTTTGAAGCCAAATTGAGGATTTCGCTTGAAATATTCTGATTTAGCTTGAAAAGTTGTTGATTGATTGAAGCAAAATAGTGATTTAGCTTGAAAAAGTTCAAGCGAAATAGATTAGTTGGATTTCGCTTGAATTGTTGGACTTGTTTTATCAGATTTCGCTTGAAACAACATAGATTTGATTTCGCTTGAAACAGTATATTGCTTGATTTCGCTTCACAACATCATATTGAGATTTCGCTTGAGATTCAGCTTAAGATTTCGCTTGGGATTTCACTTGAAATTATATCAGCTGATTTCGCTTAAACTGATCAACTAGTGATTTCGCTTGATAGTCCTATTTTGCTTGAAAAGTGGAATTTCATATCGATTTGTTTGTTTGTCTCAAGTTGTTTGAAGATGTCAAGCAGTAAGGTTGATCATGATAGTAACAGTGAAAAAGCCCTCGCTTCTAAAGTTTGTACGTTTACGATCAGTGGGAGTAATTTTATGGAACAGCACTGGTATTTCTGTTATACATGTGATCTGACCGATTCAAAAGGTTGTTGTTCTGTTTGTGCAGATGTATGTCATCGAGGACATCGTGTTGTCTACTCTCGATCAAGTAGGTTTTTTTGCGACTGTGGAGCAGGGAGTGTACAGGACAGCAGTTGCCAGTGCCTGAAGCCTAGGAAATTCACTGGAGATGATGGGGATCAGATGCCTGAAGCAGATCCTAGTAATGCTGGTGATCATGATGATGAAGTTGCTACTGGTAATCAGTTGGCAGTAAATAATGATCAAGAAGCTAAGAACATGCCAATATTTGATCATGGTGATTCAGATTCTGAGGTGGAGCAGATTTCAAGTCAAACAAAATGTGAAGTCGTGATGACTGAAGAAGTTGTACAAGAAAATGTTACTGAAAAACAACAGATTTTTGAGAAAGTAATTTCAAAGAAAGAAGAATCTGAAAAGTCTGTATCTGAGAAATCTGAACCAGTGATTAAGAAAGAGATTGTTCAGAAAGAGAAGAAACAGATTGAAGATATTCAGACTTTGAAAGCTGAAAAGAAAGCTGATGATGAACATATTTTGGAGTTGCGCTTGAATTGTGAAAAACTGAAAATGTCAAACTGTTGAGTGATGTGGACAGTTTGACATTGGAAAACAAAGTTTTGAAAGAAAAAGAAAAAGAGTTTAAAAATGAAAAATTAAAAATTGAAAAAGATTTTCAAAGTCAAATGAAGGTTTTAGAGGATGAAAAATCTGTTATTTTTAACAATAATCTTGAAAAACAGATTGAAATAAATTCTCATCTTCAGAAAATCATTCGGCTTGAAAATGAAGCTGAAATTGCTCGAAATAAAATTACCGAGCTTGAGAATAAATTGAAAGGTTTTGTGAATTCTACATCACATGTTTGTCCAAAACCGATCAATTCTGTTCCAATAAGTGACAATGTCACAAATTTTGACAAAGTCAAAATTGAAGATTGTGATGAAATATCTGATGAAGAAAAAGAAAAGAAAAATATTTTTAGAATTACAAGAAAAATTTAAAAATACTGTTTTGCAATCTACTGAAACAGGTGAATGTTCTAAACAAAAACCTGTTAAGAAGAATGCAGAACAGAAACAAAAAGATAAAAATTTGAAAAATTCTAAAATTGAAAATAAAAGCTCATCAGATAAGTCATCCAATCATTATCAAAAATCACAAAAATTTAAAAATGAAAACTCACAAAATGTTGGTAATAAGTGGTGCAGGTTTGACCACAGTGCTCAAAAGACAAATCATGCTTATGAAAGGAGAAATGATTACCACAAAGCCAAACAATGTTATGATCTGAAAGTTTGGAATGACAGAAGAGGATGGTATGATAACAGAGTGTGCTACACTTGTGGTGTGAGAGGACACATTGCTGTTAACTGCCAGAATTGGAGTTATGAGACAAGAAGATGCTATAATTGTCAAATCAGAGGACATATTGCCAGAGATTGCCCAAGGAGATCAATGGGAAGATTGAGGGTTGAATCTCAAAGAATGGTAAAGAAACCAGTCAACGTCAAGCCCAAAGAACAGAAGGTTCAAGAATCTAAAGTTCAAGAAAAGAAAGTGAAGCTTTCTTAGGGGCAGAAAGACAGACTGCGAAAGAAAAGGAAGAAGGCGAGAGAGTATTTGGAGAAGATTTTGTCTTCGGGTTCACCGGTTGGTTCGAATAAAAGTTCTGATGAATCGATTCACTTGACAACAAAGTCAAGCAAATCGAATTCTTCAGATGCAAATCTGAGGACAAACAAGAAGAAAAAGAAAGTTATTGGCGATGAATCTAGCTCATCAAAGTCAGACAAGCCAAGTTCGGGCAATGAATCTGATTCCACAAAATCAGATGAGCCACAAGTTGAGGTAAAGAAGGAAGAGACAGTTCCGTTAATGAATGATGAGAATTTTCCACCATTACAAGCCGCAAACCTAAAATCAAAAGGTGTTGAAACTAGAAAAATGTTTAATAGCAATGTTGAACATATTTTTAGTAAGATGGCTGATGGTAAGGAAAAAGGAGTGAAAGAATTTTATGAAGAAAAGAGAAAAGCTCAAAATGCACCTAAGGCTGGTCAGGCTTGGGTGTCAAAATCTGTTGGTTGAATTCCTGACTTGCCGGAGCTTCCAGGTTGGTAAGCGTGAAGCAGGTATCGGCATCATTCTTGAGAAATTCACAGGATGGTAACTGTGATATTTTGTCTTACATGTGGTAAATCAGGGACATTAAGTTGTACTTGATTTCCTACAAGTGTTTGTGTTGATAGAATCCTAATAATGTTAAATTTTTCAAAATGGTTAAAAGAGAACAAGGTGATATGATGACCCCGAACTCATAAGAGATGGGTAAACAAACTAATTTTTCCGGAAAAACCATTCTGATTAAAACAAACTTAAGTGTTTTGAAATCATTATGGGAAAATAGTTTGTTGTAAGGGGAGTGTTGATTGAATACGCCGAACCCCTCACGGCTGAACAAACATGATTATTTTCATCAGATTGAAAAACGGTTTTCAAACTGTTAAGATCAATGGGTTGTAAATCATGGGGGTACGTTATATTTTCTGCAAATCAGAGCACTTGAAGCAGAAAATGGATGGCGAGACAAAGCTATCAGTGTTGGTTGTCAAATTTTTCTTTAAATGTTTTTGCATTTTAGGGGGAGAAATATTGTTAGAAAATCCAAAAACATTTGAAAAATTTGAAAAAGTCAAAAACATGATAAAAATTTAAAAAAATTGAGTTTTTGCGTAAAAAGAGGAAATGATAGTACATCAGTAGACAGTTACAGTACGCTAAAGAAATGGAAAGTCAAAATGTGTTAAACGATCTCACCGTGGATGTGTCGGTAGGTTTTTATACACTTAGTAAACTTTTTCGGGATATAAACCTAAATTCAAACACTTGCTTATTTCGTGGGGAACACTACTTGGATATATAGGTAACCCCTGAAATCTCGTTTGAAAGGTCTTGTATTCTGATATACTAGGTTTTTATACTCAGTGATATCTGGGGTATTATTCCGGGACTTCTGCTGAATGGAAGTTCTGACCTAGTCCTCGAATAATACTTTCTGCAAATGCTTGAAACACAGCATCACCCTCAGCATCAATGATAAGACAATAAAATTGCTTAGCAATGCTGTTGTAAAAAAGATCCTCTAAAGGGGACACACCCACAAGTTGAGTCATGATTCTGCTGAACGATGGTTCTGACCTGAGCTCTCATGATTCTTCATAATTTATTAACCCCTTACAGATATCATTTGTGTTATAATTGCCTGTAAGACTGAATATTGGGATCTGGATACGGGAGTATATTCAAGAGGTGGGACACATGAATGGGTTTAAGTTCTTAAAATACATAATTCGTATCCTGAATCAGTTGAAATTTGTATGAAAATTTAAGTGGACAAGTATATCGACAATCTAAGTGAATTGTTTAATTCTTACTGTGAAATTAAGCTCAACGGTACTTGTGACTTGTCATAAACTGATATGATCCTCTGACACATACTCAAACAAAAATATTGTCTGTAAATATGTTTGTACATATTTCGTTACTGCTTTATGTTTTCAGAAAATACAAAAAGATTTTGATTTCTGCTTTATTTTCGACAACCGATGTCTGAGTGCTGAGTTTCAAAATCTAAGTAAGCTGATTGTGTTTCTGAAAATAAAACAAGTTCATTAATTTGAAACTTGAAGTTTTAAAATAAAAAAAAATCAAAAACAGTTTGTGATATCTCCAAGGTCATTAAGTTGGACTTGGATGATTAACTGTGGGGGATTTGGATGCTTATATTGTTATAGAGCTAGTTTCTTATTCGATTCGATGAAACTGCCAAATTAATGAAAATTGTTTGCTTATAAATGTTTGAGTGATTGCAGATGAGTTTCCAGATTACGATCCCGGAAGCTGAGTCTAAGGGGGAGTCTGAAGATGAGCTCAAAGCAAGGGGGAGCTTGTAGATGGAAAGCTAGGTGTTGATCCCAAAGCACGGAAGCTTGATGAAAGGGGGAGCCTGAAGCTGATGGAAAGAAGATAAAGATTGAAGAATGCTTACAGTGTTACAATTCGGATAGAGTTTGAAGACTGATCAAGACTGAAGAGGTGTCATGATAAAGATTGGACACTGAAGACTTCGTCAATATCCAAGGGGGAGTCTGTTAGTGCACTATGTCTATTGACTTCGTCTTGTATCGAGTCTAGGATTTGAATTGTTAGATTAGATCTTGTTATACGAGAGTATAGGAGGTTTTAGAGTATGTTTAAGGTAATTTAGCTTGAAAGTGGTGATTTACCTTGAAAGTGTCACATGACAGTTTCAAGCTAAATCAACATGTTGATTTCCCTTGAAAGTGGCATGTGTCATTTCAAGCTAAATCAACATCACTATAAATAGCATTCAAGCTAAATCATTTGTAAGTTTTCAGAAAGTTTCGGATCTGAGTAGCGAAGCTCTGCCGAATCGTCTCAAGGTTGTAAATCAGTATCATATCAATATAAGAGACATTATAATTACATCGAGTGTCCGTTTCATTGATTCCGCCTCTGATTCGGATAAACAACTCTTCTGAACGACTCAGTTAGGTTGTACAGCGATCCAACATTCATGCCATGTGTCATAAGTTTGTTTTGCTTTATTAGAAATAGTAGATAGTAGATAAACAAAATAAAAAAGAAAACAAAGCTGGCAACCTGGTTCTTCCTTCAAACGACCTAGGTCATGACCCAAGAATTTCAAAATGTGCTCATATTTTTTGCCACTTGTCCAACTTTGGTTGGTCCACTATTTTTATTTCTTTTTTATTTACTATCTAAACTAGTTCTTCCCCTAATTACTCAAATAGTTTGTCTTATTAAACTTAAAAATAAAACTAAATGCACTGTATTTCTTAAATTTTTTTTGTGAACATGCCGGTATAAATTTTATTGAAAACAGAGTTCGTTAAAAAATATTTATTTAATATAAATATGATTTAAATACACTTTATAAATCTAAATGATTTAAATACACTTTATTTTTATTCTTAAAATAAATACGTTTAAAATTTTTGAAATAAAAATGAATATTGTTAATACAATAAAATATAATCATATATATATATATATATATATATATATATATATATAGGGGAAGGATAAATCGAAAACCCACTCCAGTTGACTAAACCCTGAAAACCCATTATTAACCATTGATTAACCATGATGGATGGCTGAGATTCATTTTGGGCCATTAATTGATTTTGAATCCTTCATCTCTATTTTTTAATATATTTGATGTACGTAGAGGGCAATATGGGAAAGATTTAACATAATCTCTTACTAAGAGACAAAAATCTGCATGACTTCAGAAACCTTACATCCCTACATCATTACACCTAATCCTACAACTTTACATTAGTCCCCAATATTTCAAAAACCACAAAAATAAACACTCTCTCTCATAAATCTTCATCAACCCCTTTCAAATTACCCCCAAAATCACCGGACACTCACTCTCTCTCATAATCTTCATCAACTGGAGATCTTCAAAAGTCACCAAACACTCACTCTCTCTCATAGTCTTCATCATACCCTCTCAAATATTCAGACAATCGCCGCACAAAAAAGACGATCGCTGCAGATCTTCAAAAATCACCGGACAAAATCAAGGATCGCCGGAAATTATAGGGTTCAGGTGCGTCAGCGTCGGTTCAGGTGCGTCGCTCCGTTCCTTTAATCAGAATCAAAATCTTTCATCCTCCATCTCTCAAAATTCTTTAAAATTTTTTTAAAGAAAATAAAGCAGCAGATTCTTGGGTCATTATCACAAATTTAATATTGTTGAAACCCAAAAGTCGTTTATTCAATCTGTTATTTTTTTATCTATATATACGCCTTGTTCTGTCCTCCATTTGATCACATACCAGCTTCATTTCGTTCGTGTATTCTGGGTTTTTGATTGCGGATTCTGGATATTATCATCGCTGGGTTTTTTTTTTAATTTTTATTTTTGTTTTAGATCTTTAAGCGAATTGAGTTTTTTTTTTTTTTTTGAGGATTATGATTATAGATGGTGATTTGGGTATTAATTATTGCTGTTCGATCTATTGGTTTTATACGGTATTATTCAGTTGATTGGAATTTTTTCCTTTAATCAGTTAAGTTAGGGTTTTTACTTTCTTTTGAATAATCTCAAAATAGTTAGTTTTGAATAATGTGAACAAGTTCTTGGAAACAGTCTCGGATTCTCTTACATTCAATATCAATGACAAGAAATCTTTTGACCCTCTTTGTTCCTCTTTACTTTCTTTTGAATAATCTCACTTCTTAATCGCTTGGATACAACAGTTTTTTGGGTGAATACATGATCAAAAATTGTTCTATTGGGAAGAAAAGATTACATTTATGTTTGACAATTAATTTAAAATAAAGCAACAGTCATATTTATTTTTGTTCTTTTGGTTATTTTATAAGTGAGAACTCCTTTTTCACAAACAAAAGCGGGTTTCTAAAAAAATAGAAAATAAAATAAAAAAGAAACTAATTGGTATGTAACATTAAATTGTTAGATGGTTTGTTACATTTATGTTTGACAATTTATTTTGTAACAGTGTTGGAAGGCAGTGAATCGGACACACCAGCAAAGGATTTGAAAGAAAAGAAAAAAATATTTTTGTAACTTAAGTATTTTGTTTTTTAGGGAACAAGTGTGTTGTATGCGTTGCTAGGTTATATAATAATGTTGCACCTTAACATTTGTGGGGGCAAAAAATTGTAACTTAAGTATTTTATTCATAAAGTTGTTTTACGATACTTTTTTTTTTAATTTATCGGTGTTTGGGCCACCGGTGTTGTATATAACAAATAAATGTAAAAGCATTAGGTGAAAAACTGGATATACACGTTGAATAAGGTTACATTATATGTTACTTTATATGTACCATCTTATTAACGTTACATTCTATAAAATGAGCAATAAGTATTACATTATATGTAACATTTTACAAAAAAAAAAGTACAAAAAATAACGTTACATTTTCTGTATAATTTCAAAAAATGTAAACACCCAGTATACAAGAAAAAATGCTTGTTTTTTTACCATTTAAAGGATATCCACATACATAAGAGTGTAACGCGTTTTCTTTTCTTTCTCCTCCGACACAAAGTGTTATATTACATCACATTGTTACAAAAGTCGTCTTCCTAGAAAAAGATGTTACATGTTGGTACGTACACTACAAAAAAAGATGTTACATATATTATACATATATATGAAGTTACACCACGTGTAAACATACATTTTCTGTATAATTTCAAAAAATGTAAACACCCAGTAAACAAAAAAAATGAGCAATAAGTATTACATTATGTGTAACGTCATTCCACGTTTCATATACACAACCAACAACAGGATTTAAAACAATAGGAACATTAGGACACCACATTCTAGTGCCATTGGGTGTGTGGTGAACATAAAATTCCTCGTCCGCATGAATACCTACAAAAAAGGTCACGAGTCTTTTAGAAAACATTGTATTGTTAATAAATTTTAACACATATAAGTTAAAAAAAATTACTTGTAACATGAAACCTAACAAACAGATGCATTTTACTGTATTGCCAATACAAGTTTAACACGTTTTGATACAATGCAAACAAAACTTGGTGGTACATTTTTTTGGTGTCACCAAAAAGTGTAGATGCTGGTGCATTTTTTTTATGTGATCCAAAAATGTAATCTCGAATGTTTTTCCCTTCCAAAAAATATAAAAACTTAATACAAGTGTAACCACACATGTTTTTACCTTCTACAAAATATAAAAGCTTGTTTCATAAAAATAAAAAATAAAAATGGTATTGTTAATACAAGTTTACCACATTTTCAACCAAACTAACCAACACATCCTCTGTTTTTTTTAGCACAAGACTTGTTACAAAAAAATGAAAGTATATTATGTTACAAATACAAATTTTCTATCAAAAGTGAGATTGAAAAAGATAAACTCATAAAAACTGATGTGACTATTATATAAATAAAATAGTTGCATGTTATATGTTACACATTTTTTAGAATGAAATAGTTGCATGTTATATGTTACACATTTTTTAGAATTAAATGAAATAGTTGTTTGTTATATGTTACATACTTTTAAGAGAATAAAAAAAGTTGCATGTTATATGTTCAACAAAAAAAAAAAAAAAGAACTGTGCAAAAAAGATTAGTAGATATGACTAGATATATTAACTTAATATAAAAAACACTTAAACATAGAGAACAAAATAATTAAAACATAGTATGGCTAGCCTAAAAAACACATAATAAAAAGAACACACAACACTATTGTCGTACATGTGCCAAAATACAAAATACATCCGTATAAATAGATGTATGAAATAGCAATACATGTTGTTTTGGATAAGATAAGCTTGTTTTAATGGAGCATGGGATAAGTATGTTATTGGTATTTAAAAAGAAACGTTGGAATCTCTCACTTACAATGATACCTTTGCTTTGGGTTTGATGAAAGTTTGAAACTTAAAAAAATAAAAATAAAAAACAATGTACCTCTACCAAAAAGTATGTCAGGCATTTAATGAGGAGTGTGATGTTCACATGGATCCTAACAAAAAGTAAGTCAGGCAGGGAAATTACATATATGCCCTCAACACCCTTTTCAAGACTTGAGACGTGGCACACTGGTGTCCATCTAATGGGTTTTCAGGGTTTAGTCAACTAGAGTGGGTTTTCTCCTTATAATTAGCCTATATATATATATATATATATATATATATATATATTATTAAAACTTAGGTTGGGTTAGGTTGTGAATGTGTGTCAAAAATTAAGTTGAGTTGGGTTGGGTTATGTAGGTGGAAGAGAGAGAAATTAATTTTATATTAAAGGTTGGGTTGTATTGGGTTGTGAATGAGGCTAGTCTAATAACCTCAAAGTTTTAGATAATAATAAATTTAGTCCCTAAACTGCTATTTTATTTTACAAGAGTTTTGTAAATTAATTCCTTAGATTTCTAATATTCCAACTTTACCCTTAAACCATATATAATATATGCTTTTAACCTATTATTTTCTTCAATAACTTTAATTCACTAATTTCGTTTTTAAAGAACTAATTTGTCGCTAACATCCTTGAGTTTCTAAGTTTCAAGTTTACCCCTTTCGTTTATTTACGTTAAAAAATTTAATATGTTCTTACGTGTCGGTATTAATTTAAGTTGGTTTACATTTAGACGTAAATGTTTTTAGTTTCTAAGTTTCGAGCTTACCCCTTTTGTTCCATTACTTTAAAGAATTAATATTTTTTATGTACGTGTTGGTATAAATTCGAGTTGGTTTATGTTAGATGTAAACCTTTTTTCTGGAAACGAGTCAACTCAAATATAATACGTTTCCGTGTTTATTTTATGTACGCAGTTGGTGTACGTTTTGACGTAAATTTTGTTCCAGCCCAAGCGAGGTTAAGCGAGGTTAAATATAATACATTATCATTTGACGGTATATACTCGAGTTACTCTATGTTTCAACCTCACGCGACGTAAGACAAGTAAAATTACAATTATATTATTATTATTATTATTATTATTATTATTATTATTATTATATATCAATGCTAAAGACCAAAGTTGTTGACGTTTATACCTCCCAACTTTGGTCCTTTCACTTTACAAAACACTTATGGTTACCTTTAATGTGAATGTGTTTTCTTTTTTCCTTTTGTGGTTTCTGTTCACGCTTTATGTTTCTTTGGTGCATTACGTTATAATTGTACGGCATAAATTCGATTTACGTTACGTTTTGATTCAACCGCAATACTTACATAGTTTACACGGGGTTGAACTTAGTACGTTGAAACATATGTTTTCATTGGTTAACACATGACATAACGCTTGGATAATCTATTTGATGTTTGCAACGGCCCGCGGCGCATCGCCCGTGGGTCATAGTACTAGTTGTATAAAAAACCCTAGTTTATAATTTGATTTAAAAAAAACTAGTTATACAGGGATCAAACCCGAGACCTTTTGTTTGTAAAATAAGGGGTTTCACCACTACACCATGTTCATTGTTAATGTAATTGGGTCCAACTAATTTATTTTATGGGGTCCATAGAAAATTTAATATATAGGTTCTATTTTTTTTTTTAAATCATTAGGACCTCGACCCGCTTAATGTGGGTCCGCCTCTGCTGACAATGATCGATGAAGAAAAGAAGATGAATAGTTTGGTGATCGATGATGAAAAGAAAATGAATAATTTGGTGGGGGTGATCGGCAACTGATGAAGGAAGAGAGACGAAAGGGTGTTAAGTTGGAATACAATATATATCCTAAAATTTCTAGGTTTTGTTTACGGTGTAGATTAGGGGTAGGGGCGCTCCACTAGTCATGAAATTTCATCACTCACAAAATTCAATCAAGTTCTGTCATGTCATCGAGCATTATTCCATCACTAGTGATTGATTTTAGTGGAAATGATCATCACTAGTGATGGTATTTTTTTTGTTTTTAAATTATAAATTATAAATTTTAGTGCTGCCCACAGTATTCAAAACCAATAAAGATTTACACCCATAGTCACTATATATTGCCCTAATTTCTTATTTCTCTCACAAATTCAACTGATATTGCTCATTCAAGCTCTGTTTTCTTATTTCTTGAAGAAAAATGTCTGATCATTCAAGCTCTGTTTTCTCCCAAATAACCCGTGCTCCTGAATATCCCATCTATGATCCATTACTTTCCCCTCTTTCGGTAATCTATTGATTAGTTGAATTTTAGCGATCAAATTTAAATTCCTTAACATAAACACGATTTGGGTTTTTATAAAGTTATGATCCTAAATTATAAATTACATAATTTTCACCCAACGGTCATTTTAACGTTCAAATTTGGGAAATACAAAGCGCGTCCACGAGAACGCGTTATACTCTCCACGCGTTAACAATTAAGGTGTTTGCAGTGTTTCATTGGGTTCAACGCGTGAACAAAACGTGACCACGGGGCGCCCCGGGTCCCCTTATATTTAATTTAACTATTTCGAACTAGGTTTTCTTTACGATGTAGATTATATTTAATTTAATTAATTGGCACCATACTCACAGCAAGAAACCAAAAAATAAAATTCTTGATAAGGTTTGGTCAAAACGGGCTGGTTTAAATGCGTTGGGAAAAAATGGGTCGGGTTGGGTTGGGTGATGCCCACATGCAAACACTTTTCTTCAAATTCTGAAAGTTATTATTATGATTAAAAACCGGATTTTTACAATAATAATTAGTTTATTTTCTAAGAAAGAGTTATAGGAGGGTTTAAGCAGTTGCAATTCAAACACTTCAAATGACTTTCAACCCGTTTGACAGTATATAGACCCGTGGTGGTAACATACATCAAATCAACCCATCTATAGCTTAAACGGGTTAAAATTCCAAACTTCAATTTTAATTCAATATTGCAATTTGCGACTTACCTAAAGCTTGTCTCTGAAGAACGTGGGTGAGGGTGAGGGTGAGGTAGGTTTTTAATGATGATTTATATTTTTGTGTTTTATTTATTAGTAAGGGTATTTTTGTCATTTCACACCCACTTAACACTAAAAATTTACCCCCATCCATGTCAGAGACTATCCGGGAACGAAATTGCTAAAGTTGGGGATTATAGGTGTAATTTTAGAAAGTTAGGGACTAAATGTGAAAATGGAGCAAACTACAGAGACTATCCAGACATTTTTTTCTCTAAAAAAACTAAAGAAACTAAAAAAGAGTAATTTATTTACATCTTATGTGTCTAGGTTTAAATCTAATAGTTATGTGTCTTATGTGTCTCTCTTAAGTGGTCTACCTCAAAATCAAATTGACTGGAGATGGTTTATAAGTGGACAACAATTTTCAAATAATGTTATCATATACTCAAATATATTTACTTCAACTATCCGTAGACCAACTACTATTATCAACTACTAATATATAAATCTTTTTTATGTTTTTCTTAAACAAAAAGTAAATTTACAATATTTCTTTTAAATACGTTAAAATCTAACCTATTTGAACAAATATGTGATTTGAACAAATATGTGGTGTTTGCTGAGAAGCTTTACGGTGGAGGGTATAGGAAGCGGGGACTTGAGCGGGGAGGTGTAGTCACCGATCGGTGACTATACCTTGTTGATGAAGATGATCGGTGACTTGGAGAGAGGGTGTGAAAATCGGTGATAGTTCATCGAAGTGATTGAGAGAGAGTGATTGAGAAAATGGTGGGTCCTAACCCCTTTTAACTAATCATAATTTTTTTTATTTTTTAACATACTCAAACACCCTAGAGTGATTAACCATACCCCTTAATTGAGTGCAAAATGGGAAGTGGAATGGGGAGTTGACATGACATAATATTATTGGGTATGATTTCACTCAATCACCCTAGGGTGATTAACCATACCCTCCACCCTTAGGCCAGGCGGGGCACTCCCGTTATTTTTATAACGGAAAATATATAACGCGTGAAGTTTCCATTTTCCCACCCCCCACCTATTCCTATAACGCGTTATATCATCACGTGATTCGATTTTCGTTAATTTTTCAACGCGTTATTCTTTTGTTTTGTGAGTGTAATTGTTGGTTGGGGGGAAATTGTTGGGTGTGGTGGTGAGTGATGACCACCCCGCCTAAAAAAGGTTGTGAGTGATGAAAAAATGGTTGATGTGTTGGATCAGTTATGTTAAACATATAGGAAAACATTAAAGCATACCTTTGATTGCATCAGCACAGGCTAGCAGAGAATCCAGATGGAGACGCAGCAATAAGGTTTGACATGATTGTCATCTTGGTCTGGTTCCTCCTTAGGGTGCAATCTAATGATGGGGACTTAGAAAACCGAAAGGGTATCGGCTGTAGGAGATGGAGGTCGAATTATGATGTTATGATCTTATGGGGTGTGTCTGATTGTGTAACTGAGTAACCCCTTAACCTCCACATAACTCTCCTTATATAAGCACCCATGAGGAAACCTAATTAGTTAATAAGGGTAATATGGTCCATCAACAATTACCAACTAATTATTTAATAGGTTATTATATATTTTGATCTTTATTATGTAAATGATTATAATGGTATAGATTAAATATTAATACATAATATATTTAATCTTACATTCTCCCACTTAGCCGAGTAATCATTTACTATGAGTATTAGATAAGCCTGATCAGGAGTTAACACTCATTTTAGCCTTAAACAAGTACTATAGCAGAAAAATACAGCCGTTGAATCATTATGCGACTCAGGACCCCCATTAATCATACTATAGCCTTAATTTAAAACCTAATCGTCATGATCAAAATACGCATAAGCCCTTTGTTTGATTTGTAACTATATTTGTCTATATGCCATTATGCTAGCTTGACATATTCTTAGAGACATACAAAATCAAACTGATGAGGAAAAAATTAAACTAATACTTAGTCGTTCATAGTACGATATGCAGTTGCGCATGGCCATTAATTAATACCCGTCTCTGAGCTCTCTTAATAAGACTTATGAGTAATAGCCCTTCAGTTATAGGATCCTTAAACATATCATGAATGTATTCGATACAAAACTTAGTTTCCTCAATTCGTTCATAAACGAATAATTAATTGTGTATCGAAACTTAATGCAGCACCTCTTGAACTGTTACTGTTCAAGGAGTTATGGTAACTGACTTTATCACACTAAGTCTTCAAAACATTAATTATATGGAGTTAATATACTTATGAGTCCACTGATAAATTTCCAACAACATTTAGTGACTATATTATGTCATTATAACTTAGGTTGTTAATATCAATGCATTATGACTCCTCCATGAAATACGTTTTGTCTGCTGACATAAGGATATACCCGAAATTACATTTTGTCATCTTTGAATATCTCAAAGTTAGAGTAATAAACCGGTTTTAATTCTCACTTCTTCTTCAAATTGTAGCCTCTCGTCTCTTTTAAAGATATTGTAATACTCCATTAGATGCTTCACATTAATCTAGACATATCTAGTGTGTTGCAATGTGAGTAATATCTAAACGAGTATAGACTTAAACTTACATAAGGCTTCCAATTAATGAAGCGTAAATAAATAATCTCATTTATCCTATTATCCTCTAAAGGAAAGCAATATTGTCTGTTACATACGTAAGGACCCATTTAATGTTAAACTTATGGAACAGAACTAATATCCCATTGGGTCTATCTCAGTATGTTATGATATCAATCACGTAAGAGATATCTCTGAGATTTATTATATCAAAGTTTGTGTTGACAATGCTTTGACTTATGTAACATATACTTGTCAAAAGAATGTCATCTATATAGACAAGTTTATCTTAGTTGCTCCCACTCATTTTGAGGTAGGTACATTTATCCACTTGATTCTTGATGAAAATAATTACGTTAGCTTTTCATCACATTATGATGTTTGCATTAACCCATACATGGATATTATTGGCTTACAAATAAAGTGTTCTTTAACCTTCAGTTTGAAACTTTAGATTGTTATCTAATGAACATGTAAATGTGTCAGCCATTTGTTAGGGAAAATTGTTTATAATGTTCATCTAATGTAGCTTTAAACTATTATAAGCTACTAGAACAGTGATGATCCTCAAAGAAATCTTTTGTAAGATAGGTAAGAAAGACTCTTTGATAATTCATCTCTTTCTGAGTGTAACCTTTGACAATCAATCATGCTCCTTTGTGTCTTAACGTTTATATTAGGATTTGGTTTAGTTATGAACACTCTTAGGTAATTCAATCAAATCCCAAACGTTATACAAACACATAAAATCAGTTTTACTAGAAAACAGTTTTATTCCATTCAGAAGATTGATTGACGCTAATGGCTTAATTAGAAGAGATAGGATCAGTAAACATTTCTAAAATCCATTTCAACTTTAATTAGGGAGGTTATGTAATCCTCAAAGTTAGTAGGCTTTTAAACCTAGATGACCTCCTGAGTTGATTATTGGGTTCATTAGAAGTTTCAGTTTTATGGATTAGCTCTTGGTTAGGTTGCTATCATTTTCAGGATTCTATGTTTTTAAGAGTTGGTGCAGTATGGTGTACAAGAGGTGTAATCGGAGTTAAATTCGGAGTGAAATTTAATGACATTCTTCCCCCCGCCTCTTGTATTCCTTGCAAATCATAATAAGGACTTTGACTGCTCCCACTAACCTTAGAAATCTTTAGGAACTCAGCATGCTTAGGGTCAA
The DNA here is from genome assembly GCA_030545235.1 of Helianthus tuberosus. Lineage (NCBI taxonomy): Eukaryota > Viridiplantae > Streptophyta > Magnoliopsida > Asterales > Asteraceae > Helianthus > Helianthus tuberosus. The sequence goes on along the minus strand of CM060417.1, from coordinate 148,013,493 downwards.
TATGTAACGACCAACAAATTCTAATAGAGAGACACAAATTAATGACGTTAGTCGTTGTGATTTCTCTTGTTGAGGATTATGTTAGTTTAGGTAAGAAATCTAAGTGCACCCACAATTAGGCAACAATGAAACTTTTGTAAGAGTAGCATTAGATTTTAAGGAGACAAGTATTGATGAAACAGTGTCGTGATGAAGCGGTGTCTTGTACAAGAGGTGTAAATTGAAGTAATATAAAGTTTTCACTCCCCCACCTCTTGCAACTATTGCAAGTTATTATTAAGACACTTAATGCTCCCACTGATCTTTGATATCTCTAGAAATGCTACAAGAGAAGTTTCAATGAGGTACGTGACGTGGGAACCTATCATATATACGTTAGACTTTATTTGATTTCTTTAATGTCCAGCTATCATAAGAAACTTTAGGGACATATCTAATAGAAATCTTATTAAGTATATATATATATGAATAGATTTCTTCTAAGACCGTGGGCCATATGCGACAAAATTTAGATACAAGTTGATAGTCTTTCAAATGATAAATGAATTATGTCTGAATATTCCATTTGGATTAAGTTCCACGAATGTCAATGAATGACTTATGATGGACCCATACTTATTCCTTAACCCAAGTAATATTTTAGGGCTATAACGTCATGATTTAAAATCACTTAGAATGAGATTAGTTGAATAATCATCCTCATTAACCATGTCATGATTTCTTATGAATATCGGTTATAATGGATGAAATTTATAAGTCTCATTTTCCTTTTGTCAAATTCTCATTTGCATGATGATAAAAGTTGTGAAAGTGTAAGGTGTCATCTATTTCCATCTTAGTAATGTTTCTATACAGATATTTAGAACAATAAAATGAGAGTTTAAGGTAAGTGTGACTTTATGTTGGTTATGTAAACCTCACAACCTTCATGACATAGTCTAAGTAATGATACTATATTCTGATGAATCTTCAGAATATGTAAGGTATCGAAAGGCTTTGTTAGAAGACTGCTTATTATGGTTCTTATAGCCTTAACATTTAATTTTGTCACTAACTCTCATGTTAGTTATTTGTCGAGTTCTGGTAAGGAAACGTATGGAACTAGAGTCAACTAATCATGTGTTAATTGGAATATTAAAAAATTATCAGACTTAAATATCATTAGTAAGTGACTATCTAATTAACTTATCCAACTGTTCTTTAGAGTAATGGATAGTCTCGTTGCTTATGCCTAGTCTAATGGCATAATTATGAAGTGAGATTTTCACTTGAAGAACCTTAGAGTTGGGATTTTGTATTTGCATTTTGTCTATGGACCTTAGAGCAATCCTCTTTTAAAGTATTAGTGGTTCTAAGGTGAGTAACAACTTATTTTCCAGCTTCAAACATTTATTTCTTTGTACATATGTTGCTTATCAACACACTCGTTATACTTTGGTACTTTTGAGTGTTATAGTTGATTTATAATGCATCAAATTGTACAAGTGAAAATCTTAGTATGTAATGTACTGGAAAAATGTACTTATTTCCATACGTAAGCCCTTAACTTTATGGGTCATGGTATTGTACATTATTATGTATTCACATATACCACTTAGCTTTATAATTTATAATTTATAATTTAAATGAAGACATGCATCTTAGGAGTTCTAGTGATTATTCCACAATTATAGATTAGTCTTAGGAAAGACTTAAGCTGGAATAACCTTTTAGTGACAACACTTATTCTTGATTATCATAAGAGACATCATGTTCGATTTATCCTAATCATCATGCTCTACTTTTCTTCTGTAGTGCTTTATCCGAAGAGAGCAATAGGATTATCGTGCCTTAAGAGATAATCAAGGATTTAATTTAAGAGCTAATTCTTATAGAAACTTTAAGCAAAACATTTTAGGTTTAAAAAATTAGAGTGGATGAGATATAGACTTATAGAAGAAAATTATAGTGAGTAAAATTATGGGTACTAAGAATAAGGCAGACGAAATGATCATAAAACTTAATTAAGGATCATTAATATAAGGATCATTGTGTGAAGAGGTTGTGATATGTCTATTACTAACATCAAAATAATAGACTTATTTAAAGTTCTACTTAAATGAATACAAAACAGCTTTGGCCAGAAGTGTAATCGTTTAAGCATGTGTGCAAAGTGGTTGTAACAAATCAGCTTTGGCCAGAAATTGAGACAATCACTTTAGTTATGCACTTGTTAAGTATGCCATCTATGAAGGAATTTAAATCAGCTTTGGCCAGATATTAAGACATTCATGTTTATGATGCACACTTAACATAGCTTTCGTAATACTTGAACGAGAAGTAGACGCATCAAATCAGCTTTGGGCAGAATTGATACATCAGAAGCTCATTCAAGTTAAGCCATTTTGGTTTTGTAAAACATTATTTTATCCTTACTAATTAACTAAGTAATTACAAAACCAATTATTTAATAGCAAACCACCCGTTAGCGCGGATCGAACTCCGCGGTGAGTTCGCTGGGGGGTGCGGGGGACAGCGTGCCCCCGCCCGGGGTTCGCCGAAAAAAAATTTTTAGTTCACATTAAACAGCTTAAAATAATGAGGTTTCGAGTCACAACCCTGTTGTCTCGAGTCGAGACCTTTGTCTCGAGTTATGACCTTATGGTCTCGAGTCGAGACCTTTGTCTCGAGTTATGATCTTATGGTCTCGAGTCGTAAAGGTTTAAGGACCTGATGATTTCGAGTCGAGACCTTATGGTCTCGAGTCGAGACTAATGGTCTCGAGTTGTAATCTGATGATCTCGAGCCCTCTATTGATAGCTGTTTATTGTGATAACATAACTGAAAATTCGAAATCTAAGGGATTATGAGATATGATTTCCTGTTTTAAGATGATCTAATTTTATCAAATATTTCAAAAATTTTATCTGTTGATCTAATAACAGTTTTTTCAAAAAATTTTAATAGTTAAAACAGATCAAAACATGGAAAAACACTCATTAATCCTAAAAACATTCCAAAACATAATAGAATTTTCGAATTTTCCTAATAACATGATGAACCCTAAAAAAAATAAAACTTCAAACATTCATCCGAAATCTCTGAAATATTATTACACATTTAAACATATTGATTTCGGAACAGTAAAACTTCATGAACATATTCATCCGAGATCCATGATTCATGATTCAGATCCGAGATGATATAATTCAGATCCGAGATGATATTTCGGATGATGATGACGAAAAAATTATGGTTTTTTTTTTTTTATAATTCTGTTTTCCAGATTTATTCCAGATTTCGGATACAAAAAACAGAACCGACTAATCAACATATGCTCTGATACCACATGTTGGATCAGTTCTGTTTAAACATATAGGAAAACATTAAAGCATACCTTTGATTACATCAGCACAGGCTAGCAGAGAATCCAGATGGAGACGCAGCAATAAGGTTTGACATGATTGTCATCTTGGTCTGGTTCCTCCTTAGGGTGCAATCTAATGATGGGGACTTAGAAAACCGAAAGGGTATCGGCTGTAGGAGATGGAGATGGAGGTCGAATTATGATGTTATGATCTTATGGGGTGTGTCTGATTGTGTAACTGAGTAACCCCTTAACCTCCACATAACTCTCCTTATATAAGCACCCATGAGGAAACCTAATTAGTTAATAAGGGTAATATGGTCCATCAACAATTACCAACTAATTATTTAATAGGTTATTATATATTTTGATCTTTATTATGTAAATGATTATAATGGCTATAGATTAAATATTAATACATAATATATTTAATCTTACATGATGACATGACGGAACTTGATTGGTGCTTGTGAGTGATAGATTCTATCACTAGTGAACCACCCCGCCTGCCCTTAGAACTTAATGTTTTTGTTTTTACGAACTAATCCTCATATAAAAAAAATTAAAATTAACTAGTGATTTTTCAGACATTCAAGCTCTACAAAAAGAACGAATAATACCAACGTTTGATAATCCACTCCTTCAATTTTAAATTTGTTTCTTCAACAACATACACTATATATATTTAAATAGGAGAAGACTATAATATAATTAGAATTCGGGGCTAGCAAAACACTAGAGCCACAAGAATGCAAACCACTATCATAAACCCAAAGATATAACACCTATTATAAAGGTCAACTCAAAAATTATTTGTTGCTTAAGTGTTTGTCGTTCCGAGCACACCAAATGAACCATTCGTGCACATCATAATTACATATATCAGTTCGATTTTGATCCTTACCATGATTTCAAACTCTCCATAAAATCCTAATTCATTACGTAGGGAACTAACTAAAATATCAAACATTTGTAGGAATTAAGTTCACCTTTGTAAAATATAATTACAAAATATATAATAACGAGACTCTCGTTATTCGTAGGAAATATCATAGTACAATACTGGTTGCAATAACTAAATAAAAAGAATATAAAATATAATTATATATACCAATCTATATTCAAGCCGCATCTCTGGTGGGTCCTTCACGCGCACTTGATAGCATCCTAGACTCTAGTATTTACCATCTTGAGTCTTGAAAAATACTCCTTGACTGCAACAAAGAGCACACTAAAACGTTGACGATTTTGGTTGAGGCACGTGTTCAACACGCTTCCCTTAAAACAGATTTCGCGCCTCTACTAAAGACAACGCGTCTGTCTCCCAGGGTACAACAGCCGAAGCAGTCTGTACTGCCGGAGATGGCTCACAGGCCCAAGGTTACATCCGGTAATTATAGTGTTTGAACTCATGTGGTGGAAAACAAGTAGAGAGTACTCATCTCTCTAGTTGGTCTTCAAGTGTTCATACTCCTTCTAGTATTCTTCATGTATCAAGCAATACCCTATTCTTGTTGTTACAAAAAATAATCACATAACCTACTATTTGTACAAGACTTAAGGAGTAGTGAAAGGATTCACTTAATTAGTCACTTAATTACAGACTTAAAAACTCTAATAAAACTAATTAAATGTCATTAAGAAGCTCTACTCAAGAGTTTCTTTTTTATTTACCACATGAAGATTCTAATTAATATTTATAATTTCATTAAATTATAAATATATTAAATATCCATTCACCAAATTTCCAACAATCCCCCACATGAATGGAGATCGTTCAAAACACTTAAAATTTCCAATGTAACCTCGACAGTTGAGTTTTGCATACGATAGGTAGGTGTTACCCTTTGAACCTTCGCTCATGAAATGCACTTAGCCCACTAGCTCTGAGTAGATCTCGATGTCTTTGAACTCGTCTGCCGTTTGTGTAGACGACAATACACTTCACATAAGACTCTCCCTAGCCGGGTCATCTCCTCATAGTCGTGTCCAATAATGGTCGTGGAACACTTTCCTGGTTCTGCGAGAGCTCTAGGAATTGTGCCCTCAATTCCATTCGAAGCGACCCTACTTCTCTCTAACATAGGTGATTCTCCTTAGATCATTAAAAGCATTGTGGTTATCGTGATCTATCCAAATCATTTACCACATATTATGCTTAGCCTCACACTTGTCACTTTTAGGAATGGACTAGGAAGTTTATTAATCTTTATAATAAACTACCTTATTAAATGCGTAGGGTTATTCCCCCACAGTGACCTCGCTTATTCATACAATTAGGTTTTCCTATTGAACTCAATTCTTGGGATCTCTAGTCTACTGAGTTAGGTTTCGATCATATGAACTTCATTTTTCAAGGGCTTCAGTCCCATTCCATAACTTGATCTCTAATAAACCCTCAGGTTGTTGGATCCATAACATTAGCAAATAACTTTGCGTATTTGAGATCAGTTGTCATGATGTGTTCTTAACTCGTAAGTTAATTTTGCCAATTGTCAACTTCTAAGACTATAACCTCAGTGGCCATCTGAATCTGGTTATAACATATGTCTTCGTAAGATACGTGTATCATTTAAGGCAAACACATCTCCATTATGCACTACGACCTTTGTGTCCTCCACTTAGTCGTCTATTTGCAATGTTAGATTGGATTACAAAATCCTTATTGCTAAAAACAAATGCAAGACACCCCCCACATTTAAGTGTTATTGGATAACATTTAGATGTGTTAATGAGAACCATTTCTACATACCCTTATAGGGTTTTTTCTTAAATGGTTCCTCCCCCACATTTCTTGCCATTTGATCAACATTTCCGTAACTTCACTTATGACGACATTTATACACATATGATTGAACAAGATCAACCTCATTGTATCAGTGAATTCAACTCATACTGCATTAGCTTACATAAGCTTCTGAGCTAACCAAAGCAACACATGCCATAAGTTTGTCACCAACTTAGAATAATTTTAATCTAACATCTAGAATAAGCTTAGACAATGAGTTCTCCTCATTAGCTTTTCGAAAAAACTCTTCAAAAGTTACATGTCTTTTCCTTATAATGAATGAAAAATTCTCCTTAATTTTGTCTGTACACAAATTCTTTTTGTGTTCATACACATTTGAATGTTTAGAGTTAATTAGTCTCCTTCAAGACCCATAATTAACCAAGTACCAGTCTAGCATGCTTTAGACTACAATACTTTAGCATGTGAACAGAAGATGCATCATTCTGATTCTTCACAGCCATAAGGATATCATAATATCACTTTGCAACATTCATCATAATCCTAAAACATCAATATTTAGGAAGGTCTCACAAATTTCATCATTCATTTAAGGAACATAACTTGTTTACCTTTGATCTCTAACAATCTACCATTGACTCATAAGTACTTAAACATAAGTCTTAATCCAAGTCACTTGGTGAACACATTCATCACTAACAAGATGAATGTTTCTCGTCTACAATCACTATTATGTGTGAGATAGAGTCAACTACATCGACACTCAACAACATGGCATTCATAATTTTGCCATAAGTGATTTGCACACATCTATTGTTATTCATTAGGAGATATGTATATTTAGGATGCTCTCCCAAATGAAGGTAAAATCTTCATATAGATATAACAATAATCAAGTGGTAGACGCATCTACTTATAAATCTCGCAAGATTTATTAAAGGTATACAATAACATATAGTACTTTTACTTTCATATGTTAGAATTCACACTTGTGAATTTTTCAATGACTTCTAGTGAAGTATGCGACATGAATGTCGTTAGTGTATTTCATCTCAATACACTCACTACGTTCTTTCATTACTCATTCATGATGTGGTTATACATTTGATGTTTCGTCTTTGACTTTTAGTCAATGTAACAACTCTCAAGTTGTTTATGTCCAAGTATTTTCATGTACTATCCGTTTAAAACCATATTCTTTTACAATGTATAACCGACGTTATAATTATTTTCCACAAAAATAATTTATACGTCACAACCATTAGTGATTTATTTCTTTTAAAAAAAAAACTGCATGTGTTATCCGAAGATATTAAACACAAAACAATAAAAGACATTGGAAACTAAATCATAAGTGTCAATCACTTTTGAAATTTAAACGGAAACATAGACAATATGTAGACATCAAATAGCAAAGTGTTTTTATCTTCAACACTTTATAATCTGACCGAAATCTTCTCAACAATATCGTCCCTTGGCATGTCTTGAGGTACTCCCTCAATAAGACTCCATGCACTTGTAAGTACAAGTTCCCATTTCATCTTTAAACTTGGACAGTTATGCTCAAAACAACACCAGGTTGTTACAAATACTACGTTTAAGTAGTAAACTTGAACAACTAAATTTGTTCACAACAACACCAAGTTGTTTTTCACCAAATAACATTTTCTAACACGCATGTTATAAAAAAAAAATTATAACAATCACATTATAGAATCGAACGTTTACATAAAACGTTTTCCAAAGATATAGTTTATAAAATAAACCATTTATCATCATATTTAATGCACACATAGGCAATTAAATATTTACATAAAACATTTATGTTCATTATGAACAATCTCTAACCTCGTATTCGTGATACACATTTTCTCACACACGTGTTAGAAAATTTAAGTCATTTTATATATACAAAACATGACTAAATTAGAGCATTAAATGTCATTCATAAAACTCATCAAATGTCATCATTAAAACTCTACTCAAGAGTTTCACCATATGAAGAGTTAAGAGTCTCAATAATTATAGACTTAAAAGTCATCAAATGTCATCATTAAACCTCTACTCAAGAGTTTCACATATGAAAGTTAAGAGTCTCAATAATTATATATTTAAACTCTAATAAAACTCATCAAATGTCACCATTAAAACTCTACTCAAGAGTTTCACATATGAAGAGTTAAGAGTCTCAATAATTATATATCTAAACTCTAACAAAACTCATCAAATGTCACCATTAAAACTCTACTCAAGAGTTTCACATATGAAGAGTTAAGAGTCTCAATAATTATATATCTAAACTCTAACAAAACTCATCAAATGTCACCATTAAAACTCTACTCAAGAGTTTCACATATGAAGAGTTAAGAGTCTCAATAATTATATATTTAAACTCTAATAAAACTCATCAAATGTCACCATTAAAACTCTACTCAAGAGTTCACATATGAAGAGTTAAGAGTCTCAATAATTATATATTTAAACTCTAATAAAACTCATCAAATGTCACCATTAAATCTCTACTCAAGAGTTTCACATATGAAGAGTTAAGAGTCTCAATAATTATATATTTAAACTCTAATAAAACTCATCAAATGTCACCATTAAAGCTCTACTCAAGAGTTTCACATATGAAGAGTTTAATTAGTAATTAAAATTTCACTCAAATTGATTTAGAAATCACAAATTAAAGTTGATGATGAATCTCACACAACTACACTATCACTTTATGGTGATTTAATTCATGAAGCCAATCAAATATCAACTTCAATGTATGGCCTTTTATTTCTAAATCATACAAAGCATTAAAATCAATGCTACAACAAATTACTTGTATAAATGTTTACATAAAACATTTCAAAGCATTTGTATTTTAACCATTTTTAACAATCATGTTAAAATGAAAGAAATTCTAACGCGCACATTAGAAATATTAACATTTACACAAAATGTTAATTCAACTTGCTAAAACCACATATATGGTTCAAATAAATAAGTCATTTCTAATACACACGTTAGAAACTAAACAATTAAAAATTGCTTCCAAACTAACGCGTTTCATGAATGTTTCTAACACACATGTTAGAAGACAAATGATTACAAAATCATTATAAGACTTATTTGTTCATATCAATCCATGGATGGATGAAGAGTCTACTTTAAATAGAGACTTAATTAGAGACATAAAACTCTAATCAAGTAACATAAAACTCTTATTTAAAGACATAAAAAACTCTATTTAACAGAATTTAACGTTTCAAAAAACGTATGGTTTACACCAATAATTCCGGTCTAACACACATGTTAGAGAATTTAACGTTTACAAAAAACGTATGGTTCACACTAATACACCCGATCTAACACAAAAGTTAGAAAAATTAACGATTCCCAAAATCGTTTAAAAAACCAAACGGTTGAACCAAAACCATTCGTTTTGTACCACGGTATAGGATTTAAGATTGTATTTCAATCTCAAGAAATCCAAACACAACAAGTTGTACTACATACATATTTCCCAAAAGAAAATATTTATAAGATCATAATCTTTAAAATATTTTTTTTTATTATAAATCCTTTTGTGAACCCAAAATCCTTATAAATAAGGTTTTAAGATTGTAGCAACAATCTCATAAAATCTGTTTTAAGTTTGTAGGAATTAAGTTCACCTTTGTAAAATATAATTACAAAATATATAATAACAAGACTCTCGTTATTCGTAGGAAATATCATAGTACAATACTGGTTGCAATAACTAAATAAAAAGAATATAAAACATAATTATATATACCAATCTATATTCAAGCCGCATCTCTGGTGGGTCCTTCACGCGCACTTGATAGCATCCTAGACTCTAGTATTCATCATCTTGAGTCTTGAAAAATACTCCTTGACTGCAACAAAGAGCACACTAAAACGTTGACGATTTTGGTTGAGGCACGTGTTCAACAACCTTCCCTTAAAACAGATTTCGCGTCTCTACTAAAGACAACGCGTCTGTCTCCAGGGTACAACAGCCGAAGCAGTCTGTACTGCCGGAGATGGCTCACAGGCCCAAGGTTACATCCGGTAATTATAGTGTTTGAACTCATGTGGTGGAAAACAAGTAGAGAGTACTCATCTCTCTAGTTGGTCTTCAAGTGTTCATACTCCTTCTAGTATTCTTCATGTATCAAGCAATACCCTATTCTTGTTGTTACAAAAAATAATCACATAACCTACTATTTGTACAAGACTTAAGGAGTAGTGAAAGGATTCACTTAATTAGTCACTTAATTAGAGACTTAAAAACTCTAATAAAACTAATTAAATGTCATTAAGAAGCTCTACTCAAGAGTTTCTTTTCTATTTACCACATGAAGATTCTAATTAATATTTATAATTTCATTAAATTATAAATATATTAAATATCCATTCACCAAATTTCCAACAACATTCACATTTACATTAACCCAACATGTTATTATCTTATAAAAGTGATATTATCCTTGCTACTATCCGTACGATATCTCATATATTTTATTTAAAACCCCACTTGCCAAACAACCCTAGCACCCACGTTTTGTCCTCACTGAAATGACACAAGCTCGCCCCCTCACTGTCAATATTAACGTATAAATATTTTTTTGTTAAAGCTTATATAACCTTTATGTATGATTATCAGTTATATAACTTATCAACGAGATTAAGTGGCTGTTTGGCAACTTCTGAATGGTTAAGTGATGAACCAATAAGATATCTGAACCATTAAGAGCCAGTATAACACTTAATCGTTCAGAGACAAATGTTTGACCAATTCAGATTAGAGGTCTTACCCATTTAGACTTGGTATAATGTTTAACCATTCAGAGGCAAATGTCAGAACCGTTCATATATCTGCTCGGGAAATAAACAGTCTGAACCATTAAGTGCTAAACCAGTCCATTAAGAGGTAAACTAACAGCCAGTGGCCGACCCAGGATTTTTTCCAATGGGGTCTATTTTTTCGCTGTTCAAAATTTTCATAACAAAACGTTAAAATTTTCGGGTCGGTCCTCGTTCGGGTCGGTTCAGAGCGAGGTTTGAACTAAATTAAAAAAAAAAAAAAATAGGATATACAAGGATTGAACCCATGATGTCTTGTTTTAAAGAGGGAGGTTTACCACTACACTAGCTTTCATTTTCTTTCTATGGTGTCTACCTAATTGTATTTATGAGGTCCTTAGAAAATTTAATATATCGAATCTACTAATTTTAAAAAAAAAATTGGTGTAAGAAGACCCCGACCCGTTCAATGTGGGTCCGCCCCTTCAAACAGCCCCAAAATGAGGGTTTTGTGCATTGTAGTCTCACAAGAAAAACAAGGTTACTACTCATTTAAGTATAAGATATTAAATCAATGTAGTATAAGATATACTTACAGTAATTACATAGTATTACCTTATGCATATGATTATGGTCACATATATTTATAAAATAATTATCTTACGTATATGATTATAGTTATATAGTAGTTTATAAACATAATTTTATTTATATGTTTTTCTTAAACAAAAAGTAAAACTACAATATTTCTTTTAAATACGTTAAAATTCAACCTATAATTGAACAACTATATGGTGTTTGATGAGAAGCTGTAAAACTTAAAATTTTGTTTTTACAAACTAATATATTCTCATATATTAACTTTAAAATAAGCTATTTTACCTTTATATGATACTAACCCGATTTAAATTAAAAAAATAATAAAATATCAATTTTAATTAAAAAATAATAATCTTAGAGATGATATGGTATATATCTACGTGACAAAAAAATATATAATTTAGATCTCAACATAAACAACGAATAACACTAACTTTTGATAATAGTTCCTTGATCAACAACATATACTCACCCATACACTAGGGGTGTAGGGAGTGGTTACACACTTAAAAGTGGTAAACTTCAAAATCAATCAATAAGAGTGTGCCATGTCATTCAACTTTAATTGTTTAAACTATGCTCAAAAGTATTGCCAATGGTTAGACATTTTATGAATTAGTAAATTATTTAAAAAAAACATATGAATCAAAAAGCTGTCAATCATTCTCTCACAAACAACTTCCCCGCAGCGGCAAAGCTTCACCGATCATCAACCTTCACCGCGCGACAAAGGGGGTTGGCGGCAGTATGCCCGAGCGGCAAAGCGAGTTTGCCGCACCCCTTTGCCGCCCACACCGTACACCCTAAAGTCTAAAGATATCATATCATTGTCACATTTTTACATTAAAGATAACAATGTATTTCATGAAAGTGACATCATCCTTACTTCTTTCCGTACAATATCTCGTGTATATATTGAAAACCCCACATGTCTTTGCTTGCTAACTGGAATTTTCACAATGATGTCATGTTTTCTCACATCCTTTATCACGAAACCTAATCACCGTCCCCACATTGTCAAGTACAATATCTCTAAAAACTCCCATCACTCTTACGGTAAATCTGTCCGCTCACGAACAGCCTTTGTGTTACGGGCTTCTAAGGATACCGACAGTGGCGGATCTAGGATTCCGACCAAGGGGTAACCTTCGGATCTAGGATTCCGACCAAGGGGTAACCTTATATAAATAAGCCATAACGAAATCGAAAAAACGTCAAATTTTTCCAAAATTTACACTAATTTTTCCAAATTTTTTCCGACCAAGGGGTAACCCCGGTTACCCCTACCTCTATGGTAGATCCGCCCCTGGATACCGACATCCGTAAATGGGCCGATAAACCCCGTTTGCCTGCCGGGGCCACCACTAACGCGTTATATCGCGTTCTTGAATGTTTCGTAGTTGGCGTGGCTACGAAAGTCATTCTTGAGTGTTGTTACCACCCGCCCAAGGGCTTTTGCGTTTGTGTTATGCGGCAACGGGTATATATTAAGTTGTTTTATGTTTGTGTTAATAGTAATTTATATTGTTGTTGTAACTTTTTATAATCGATTCTTTTACAGGACTTGCCTTCTTGGGTATCCTTTTTCCCTTTGATGTTTTCGCATCGACAAACGCCCATCATATACGCTAGAAATTATGCTCTTGTGAGGGGTTGTATTGAGATATCAAGATATGTGCTGTGGAGATCCAGAGGAAAGGAAGATTTGGAGTCTAGGTAAGATTTTATGAGAATATATAGAAAAAATAGTTATAAAATAGGTTTTATTTTTTACTTGTGGTTTCAAAAAGGTTTCACCGTTGCCATTTTTGTCCACTAGGTTAAATTTATCTGTTAATAAAAAGGGCAATTCGGTCATTTTATATGTAATTCTGTTAACTATAAGGGCAATCCGGCCATATAAAATGAGCGAATTGCCATTCTCGTTAACAGAAAAAACTGGATGAAGTTAACTTAGTGGACTAAAATGGCAACGGTGAAACATTTTTGAACCCACATGCGAAAAATGAAATCACAGAGACAAAAATGGCATTTAACTCTACAAAAAAGTGTTTGAAAGTTTAGATATTAGATGTTATATTTCTAATAAAAGTAAGTGTATGTATGTACGCATTGCAGTATGTTGGCAGGTTTAGGAGGCGGATTCTTGATGTCGTTGGTTACGGGTATGAGGGGTCAAAGCGTAATTGCAGTTTGTGTCATCTTTGCCCTCATGAACGGTTTAATGTTTAAGGTAGTTGCTTATTAATTTCCTCACATTATTTTTCATGTGGAATACGATAGATCTTCTAAATTCTAATCGCTTGTTTGTTTATCTTTTCCAAAAGTTGAAGGTGGATTAACAGCCAGTGAAAGCTAGAGGCATGTAGTAGTAACAAACAGTATTTTTAATCAAATGATTGAGTTAGTTTTTTGTTTACGATGTAGGAAGAAGGATTCAAAAGGGACGTTCCATCCCATATATAAAACTTGTCTTGTGACTTGTGATTCATATGAATCACTTTTGGTTATTTCTTTCGAGTATTCACATATATGTGTTTATTTCCCTTCCTCGTATGAATTAGGGATGAGCTCGGTACCGAAACGGTACCGGTACCGAAAGAACCGGTACCGAAAATCCTCAAAAGTGGGTACCGGTACTGGTACCGAATATACCCAATTCGGTACCACGGTATTTGAAGGTAAAAACCGGTAAATACCGGTACCGTACCGGACCGGTACCGAAAATGTCAAAAGTCGGTACCAAATCGGTACCGAAAAGGTACCCGGTTCGGTAAATTCGGTACCGGTACCGGTTCCGGTTCGGTACCGGGTCTATTTTGCTCATCCCTAGTATGAATTTAGTGTGAATGTAATTTATCTAACTTGATTGAATGCTTAAGATATATCAAAGCATTTTGTAATTATGAAAGGTTACTCGAAGCATATTGTTCTATTCGACTCTAGTGGAAGATAGAGTTTCATTATGTTAAGAAAGCTAAATTAAGAAGGTGTTTGTTGATTAATGAAATGTATAAAGGAAATCTAAGATTTGAGTAATAAATGTATGAGGCAAGATCCATATTGTTGGGTTGTGTATTAAAATTTGATAATATATATAAATTTAATAAAGATAATTGGATAACTTCTTTGTAAGTTTGATGGCTAAATAGTTGGGTAAACGTATGTGGCGGTGGAGTACCGGTCAATCCTTAAGTACCGTCTGATGATCTCTATGTTCCTGAATGATGAAACTTGCCCAGTCTGCCGTAAAGCATGCCTGGATAAATACGGAGAGCATGCGTTACACTGTAGAGAGTTGCCTGGGTTTAAGTATCGCCATGACTTTGTTCGAGACGTGTTAATGGATATTCTCAGACGAGCAGGGATCTCGGCAAAGAAAGAGGCACCAATTAATTTTCTTACAGACCCGGCGGAAGGGAGGTCCACCCTACGCCCAGCTGACGTGCTAGTTTTGGTTCGGAGGGCGGGAAACATGCTTATGTCGATCTCATAGGTGTATCCCCCCTAGCCGGGTTCCGGGAAAATGAGTTTGTGGTGGAGCAAGCGGTACTGAAAACAGAGTCAAAGAATGTGGAAAAAGCACGCGAAAGCTTGTGAGGATAATCGACATGCTTTTGTCCCCCTGGCGTTTGACACGTTCGGCTCCTTGGCGCCGGAGGCAGTTCGGTTCATGTCTAGAGTTCAGCATGTGGTCCACAACAATTTTTCGACCCCTCAGGGGCGAAACTTTGTTTTTAGTAGATTAGGGTTTTCTATTCAGAAGGGGATGGTGGCGCAGTTTGTTGCTCGTCTACCTGCTATCCTTATATAATTTGCCTTGATGATTGGAATGAAATATCATTAAGGTTTAAAAAATTAGATATAGACGTCGTTAACATTTGTGATAAATTAAAAACAAAGAAATAAATAATAAATCATATTAACGAAATGCGAAATCTTGTTAATTCATTTAAATAAATAAAATTAACAAATATATACACACACACTTCCGTGTTATCGTTAGGTATGGAGCTCGGTATTAACCGATACTGAAAATCCTAAAAAATAGGTATTACTATTGAAAATACCCGGTACAATACGAACCAGTCTTTGAAGTTAAAATCCGGTACCATACCGGACCAAAAACGCAAAATATCATTACTGAAAATCAAACCAGTTCCCAACTACCCGGTACTATTTACTTATCGTTAGTTATCATACTATTTTCACTCAGCAAGGTAAAGAATAGAGTTATGCCTACCTAATCCATTTTCTTACGTAAAATAACATAAACGTTTACCGTTATATTATGTTCTTAACCAATTAAAGTTAGCAAAACTGAATCGCACCAAACTAAAATACATCAAAGCTATTTTCTTTTTTTGCTCTACCTTCCATACGATGCATATTAATTGATAAGTTTTCATTAGTTTTTAGCCAAACAATTGAAATTGAATATTTATTAAATTGAGTAAATTGCCAAAATCGTCCATGAGGTTTGGATATATTTGTCAGTTTCATCCAAAACAACTTTTTTGTACTAAATAGTCATTTACTTTTGAGATTTTTTGTCATTTTCATCCAAAAGTTTGTTTAATAAAATAAATTCACAATTACATTAACTAGTTATAAAAACCGTCGCCGCGTTGCGGCGAACTTATTTTGTTATTTAGTTTGTGTTTATATATGTTTGAAATCACTACAAGCGCGTTGCACACGGAATCGCTGACAAGGAAAAAAAAGAAAATGTAGAAGAAAACACTAAAAAATAACCGAAAGAAAATCAACTAAAAAAGTTGTATGGTAATGATGTTGTTTGATAGAAGCCCGTAGTCAAAGATGAGCAAATAGTAATGGGTACCGGTACCGAATTTCCTGAACCGAAAGATCCTAAGTACCAGTTCGGTACTGACGTTTGGCGTTCCTAGTACCGGTTCGCTACCGGTTTTTACCTTCATATACCGATACCGTAACCGGTATTTTCGGTACCAATACCGTCATCCCTACCCCTGAAACTAAAAAAAGTTGTACGATACCGTTGGTGTTCGTACGGTACCCGTGAGCAAATGGTACTGGGTAGCAGTACCAAATTTCTCGAACTAAAAGATTATCAAACTCAATCCGGTACCGACTTTTGGCGTTTTATGTACCAGGCTGGTGCTGGTTTTTAACTTTATGTACCGATAACGAACCAGTATTTTCGAGACAAGTACTGGTTAACACCAAGCTTATCAGACTTAAAAAGTAAAGGAGATAACAATTATTATAATATTAAAATAATAAAACTATAAAACTATAAAAAAAGATGTATATAATATTTTATTATATTTATAGTTTACTGTTCATTTGATTAACTTTTTATTATAATAATATAATATAATATAATATAATATAATATAATATAATATAATATAATATAATATAATATAATATAATATAATATAATATAATATAATATAATAGGATCAATGACACAGTTTATCTTATATATAAAGCAAATTTACTTATTAAACATAGGGCCAGGATCATTTCAGAACCATAAATATTTACAGAACTCGCAGAACTCCTAATAAACAATCATTTTATATATAAGTTTTTGTATTTAGGATCCTTTTATCATCTATTATATGTATTTCTTTGATTACATACATGTTAAAAGTAGTTTACATATGTTTAATTGCCAAAATTATATATATGTGTCATAACTAATTACATATATGTAAAAAAACTAGTTTACGTATGTGTAATTATAAAATTACATATAAAAAATGATAAAATTACTCTTAACATGTATGTAATCGTAAAAATACACATAATAAATGATAAAATTATCCTAAACATAAAAATATATAAATAAAAAAATTGTTTATTAGGAGTTCTGCTAGTTCTGTAAATATTTATGGTTCTGAAATGATCCTGGCCCTATATAAACATATCCATATTTAAGGTTCAAAACAAATGGTCAACGAAATGTCGGTTTTGACCTGTGGACACAGTAAGGCATCATGTTGTGTTGTCTACTTCTAATATTATATCGTATACACCATTCTCAAACCAAAATACATCAAACCTATTATCCACCATACGATCCGTACGATGCAAGGTATATTTATTTATTTTTTGGAAAATTATAAAAATAAACATTGATCAAAACTATTTTCAAATTTGGCAACCTTACGCGTTCTTAGAGTGACGCATCATGCGCGGGATGCGTCTTTCAAGCACGGGATCCGTCTTTGAAGTGAAACCCAACAGAAAATGGACACGTGGCCACCATGACTTTCAAAGAGGCATGGGATGCGTCTGAAGGGGCATGGGATGCGTCTGCGAGGCATGGGATGCGTCTGTGAGGGCATGCAATGCGTCTGGGCCCACCGGCAACATTTGAAACGACACAAGTCTTTTTTTTATTGGGTATTTGAAAGGTCTACATATAGACGCGTCACATACTTGATGCGCCGCTCCAAGGACGCATGATGTTGTCAAATTTGAAAATAGTTTTGGTTAATGTATACTTTTGTAATTTCCCCTTTTAATGATGAATATCTCACGTTTTTGCTAGCTTGCTCATAACCCTAGCTAACACATTATATTTATATAAGAGTAAAATGCAATTTGCGTCCCTGTGGTATGTCCCAAACATCAACTTGAGCCCCTAAAAACAATTTTTTGCATTCTGAGCCCCTGTGGTATTCATTTCATAACACTCTGAGTCCTTCTGTCAAGCTGCCGTCTGTTTGACTGTTTGACCCAGGGGTAAGATCGTCTTTTTGCATCTCTTCCCTTCTAAAAACCCCAATTTCTCCTATCTTCTCTTTTGCCACCACCCATTTTAATCAGATCAAGGTTCATCAATGCAATGAATGTTATATTGGTTGAAGATGCAGATGATCCCCATTTCTCAGATCCTCACACCACTTTCTCTCTCTAACTTCACTGCCACCACCGCAATTCCCACCGGCCACCACCACCGTAATTCCCACTGACCACCACCAATCTCATGATGCTCAATGTACAACACTTTCATATCACCTAAACTCTAAATCTGCATCCTAATTCAACTCTAAATCTGAATCTCAAAACACCAATTACCCCAAATAATAAACCACCATTCTCCACCACCGCCAATCGCAAAACAGCAATTACCCCAAATAATAAACCAACAAACCCCCCCCCCCCCCACAAAATTTAAACAGAATCCCACTACCTGTTGACTAATGACAGTAGCCACCGCTACTGCCGTCGTCGCCTTCAGCGGCGGAACGAAACCCTAACCCATCAAGAACTCACCATGAATCAACAAACTCCTTATATGATTAACCTCCGCCGATCTAACTGTGTTAACATCCGCTGAATCGACATTTGAAAAATCGCCAAAATCTGATTGTGCTCGGTGGTGGTGAGTTTGTGATTGGGTTGTGATTAGAGCAGAGTCTGGTAGTATGTGTTGTTGGTTGGGTTTTAGTCTAGCGAGTGGTTGTGGAGGCAGGTGGGTGTTGGTGGTGTTGGTGGTTGCAGGTTGGTGGTGGTGACGGTGGTGGTAAATGGGTGGTGGTAACACCAATTCAAACAATTGAGAAGGATTGAGAAGGAACAGATGTAATGTGAAAGCAACATAGATCTGGAACGATCGAACAATAAGCAAAATCTGAAATGAATGTAATGTAATGTGAAAGGAAAATGAATATAATGTAATGTGAAAGGAAAACGAATGGGCCCCACACATTGATAATAATAATAATAATAATAATAATAATAATAATAATAATAATTTAGGGGATAAGGGTATATTGGACATTTAACAATAGTCAAACAGTCAAACAAACGGCAGCTTGACAGAATGACTCATACTGTTATGAAATGAATACCACAGGGGCTCAGAATGCAAAAAATTGTTTTTAGGGGCTCAAGTTGATGTTTGGTACATACCACAGGGACGCAAATTACATTTTACTCTTTATATAATCTTAAAGTGAAATGTCGGTGACCTGACAAAAAGACATCCCTACCCCTCATTTGTCTTATTACCCTTTCTCTTTTATCTCTTAAAACCTAGATCATTCCTTTTCTTCCTCTGCTTATTCATTGTATCAAAAACATTCAAGCAGACACAACTTCTAAGATCATACGATGGCTCACACCCAAGTTTTTGAATCAGAATCAGAAACAGAAACGTACGATTCCGATGATTCTCAACAAGACCCAAGCTTCCACGTTTTAGAAGAGACCCGATCAAAGTTTTCGGATCTTTCTATCAAGAAAAAACCCAGTTCTCGGTGAGTCTTCGTTGCCCTTTATTTGGTTGGGGGATGGGGGGTTCTTTTGAAATTTCCTAATGTTTTTTGTTTCATTTCCAGTGTGTTCCAATGGAGCTTGATGAGGAGGATGATTGTATAGAGATTACTGTCCCTAAGTTGGATGCAAACGAAGAGAAAAGTTTTGAGATTGTTCAAAAGATCATTGAAGGTTATTTAGAAATTAAGCCGGGCAAAGTGACAGCCAGCCACGAAGATCACAAGATTCAAGGAAGCGACAGTAGTTGGGTGGGAAGAAAACCTCTTCCTCCTTCACAAAGTCTTAATTGGAAAATTTAACAGTCGCTGCTCCTCCTCCGCCGCCCGCGTTGGTTCCGTACCCCGTCCCGCCGCCCGTCTACTCTGCTCCCTCCACTTCCGTTCCCGGAGTCTACTTTCCGCAGTTCCAACAGGTAGTTTCTGTCGATCACAGTTATTATTGTTTCATGTTTTAGGGTTAGTGTTGTAAGAATTATAATTTGTGATCATAGAGTTTTGTACTGGATTGATTTTGGTGTTGTTAATTAAAGAAAAATCTCATCGGATGACAATCGTTATGGTTTTTGAGTATTTGCTACTCCAAGTTGTTTAAGGTGAGTTTAAGATTGGATTCAAGTAAGGGGTAATGCAAGTTGAAACGGGTATATCTGAAATCTATGAACCCAAAGGGGTGATAAGTAGCGGGTGCTGACTAGATATAAATATGTAAGTGTAGATAACCACATAATCTTCTCTTTTTTTAATAAAACTGTTTTACATCGCACCTTTTCTATATTGAAAGGGAGTGAAATCACAGTTTAAAATTGAGGGACTTAGGCGTTAAAAATAGAGTAACAGTGCAAAAGGTAAAAACACAAAGTTTAAAAGTTGAGAGAGGGTTGTCGTAATTCAAACTTGAGGGTTAAAATGATAAAATTCAAAGGTTGAGGGGTGTAAAATGAAGTAATAGCGCACGGGTTAAAATGCAAATAGCGCCGACGCTTTAGCCAAAGCGGGGCGTTTAGGGTTAGTTTTCAGACAAAAGGTGTTAATTAATAGAAGAACGTAATGGAAATGTGAACAACTGTGATAATAATAAATCTATAGTATTTGGATAACAATATTATGCTTTCGATGATTTAAGCATTCTGCAGTATATTTAAACTTGGTTGAGATAGTGGCTATAGCTACCAGTATGCATATATAATATGGTTAATATTGAATGTAGGATCTCTGTGTACATGGCACATTGAGAAAACGATAAGGATACATAGATTTGAGTTTAATTTTTGGCTGCATGTGCTTGAATTTGATTTTCTTAAAAAAAATTGTCTATTTTTTCTTTAGCAATTTGTTTGATTTTAGATGTATATGTAAGTGTAAATTATTGATAGTTTCCAGCTTGAAATTGAACTTCATTTTATTCAGATTTAGCATAATAAAAATGTGGATTTCATTGAATCAAAACAACAAATTAATTATTCATATAGTTTATCTAAATCTCTGTACATGAGTTACAAAAGATATGAAATTCATGCCTGAAAGCATAAATAAGCAGAATCATGAACAAAAAGTATGGAGTCTTTCATTTGGAGAACTACTACCAACCTACTGTAGTACTTTTGGAAGTTTATAATAATCCTATTTATAGATAATGGTTGAGTTATAGAAACGTTTTGAATAATACCAAACACCTCATGCATGATCTTAACTATAGAGCAAGCTAAATTGAAGACATATTTAAGATATTTTAGCACTAACATAGTAAACATGTACTGCTTTATATTGTATCTGATCCTAACACAAAATGATATAAATGAGTGAACGTTTGATGAATATGTTTTAATTGTTTATTAGAAAGTGTGAATTTGTTTGATCAGTTAGTGAAGTTAGCGATAAAGTTTGTTGGTGTTGAAATCAGGTTAAGTTGGTAGGGATGCTGATGAACAAGGCTTAGACGGTTGTTGATGTTTCTTTTGTGCTTGATGATGGTGCCGGTCGCATTGATTGCAACAGATGATATGGAAGTTGTTTCGCGTTTATGTTTCTTTTCGGTTATGTGGTTTTAGAATCAGCTTGCAAAGCTAGGATGGGATCGCAGGTGTCACTTCAAGGTATTTTTTGGTTTATTTGACGTGATGTCGCCGCCGCAACGCGCGGCGCGGGCAAAAATCTAGTATATATTGTTTACGAGGGATGATGAATAGTAATTTTATTTTTATCATAATATATAGTTTTTTATTATTCTATTTACTTTTAATAACATATTTTTCTTTTTTTAAACATATATTTCCTTTACCTTCTTTAATAATTGTTTTTTAACATATATTAATTTATCGATTAATTTGATACTTCTTTAATAATTTACGTTTATAATTTTTTTTTTCTAAAAACTTAAGTACGTAGTTGTGCTTGATTTCTTTCCCTGGCATTTGGTTATAAGTTCTGTTAAAAACGAAGTTGTACTCAAAATAAAGTATTTATTTGGTATCATAAAAAGGTACGATGATAAACTAAATCGTTCTAATGGTTTGACTTTCTTAACAAGATGCTTTATTTTCAAATTACGTTTGTCTTACATTATCATTTGCTCGATTTCACCGCAACGCGCGATATAAAAAAAACTAGTTTTCTTTAAATGGAAATGTTGGAAAAATAGGTGAAAATAACATTTTTCATAAATATAGGAAAATGATTTTTTCCTATTTTGAACTAGAAATAAATATAATAAAATGAGCGGGTTTTATATATTTATTTGTGGGTTTGTGTTCTATGTTGGAAGAGCTTCGCAACGAACTAAACCACGTCCAAAACGGAGCTAAGATGAATGAAATATCGATGCTCAAAGTTGGGTGTTTGAAACATTGAATGCTGAAACAAAAGGGAAAGTAGCACCTTGTCCCATATCGGAGGAGAGATGGAACTTAAATGGGTATTTTAGTGGGAACTCTCCATCCTTATTGTTTCATGGAAGCACACACTAAGTGTACTCGCGAAGGGCGCGGAACCTTAACTCGCACTCGCACACACGCGCGCATGGCGTGGGCGATGAGGCCCAATGTGGCGCTTTGATGTCGCACTTTGCACTTCGCACGCTCGCATCGCCGCGAGCCGCTTGAGAGCCGCCTTTGTAAGTGGCATGCGGGTTCGAGGCGCGTGACGTGGCTGTCCGCGCGCGAGTACACATGGCACGAAGGCGCGCGGTTGCGCATGGAGCATGGCCCTGATGTAACGTGCGTGGCGCACCAGAGTGAGCCAATACGGCGCGACTGTGTGGCGTGCTGGTATAGGTTCACAGGTGAGTGGCGCACGCGCGCATGGCAGTGAGCCAAATGGACGCAACGCGCATGAGCGTGCAGACCTGCGCGCGCAGAAGCTTCCAGCATTGAATGACAGTACAGTTACAGTTCAGCTTCGAAATTGACGACTTAACGGTCTTTGACTGAGAATTAAATGACGTATTAAATTGCATTGAAGACGTTTAATGCAATTTAAACCTCTCCTTTAATTCCTTTTTGACGGTTTCGAATCTGGAGCTGTATAAATTCAGCTCTTGGTCACTGCAGAAGATACACTACGAACACCAGCAACACAACAACAATTTCACTTTCTGTAACGCCCGTCTCAATTTATCAAGATTTTAATAATAAAATACACATTTTAATGCTAAAATGTGACTTTACAAAAACTTGTCATACCAACATTCCCATATGTTTACAACAATTCAAAAACATATTTGTAAGTGTTTACATAATTCACTTATAACAAAACAAATCAAGATTTGACGCGGAAGCTTCATTTAACGTGTGTTCGGTTCTTGCTCATCGCTTGATCTTCATCCAGGACTCTCGACATTCACCTATGATCAAAACCAACTTAGAAGTCAGTTTTCATAGTTAAATAACAAGTACAACAAGGTAATTGGGTCAAATAATCAAAATAAACAAAATAATCAAAAATTTCAAGAATTTAGCCCGTCGCCGCGCGCCACGGCAAACCCCTTTGGCCGTGGCGCGACGCCACGGCTTCATTTTGACAGAATGTTTTGCATCAGTTGCTGCATATTCCCTGCCAAGCTTGATTTTACGAAAACGAGCATAACTCTTTCATTATTGATCCGATTTACACGATTCTTTTTCCTACGTGATCATAATTTAATTCTCCATCACATGGAGTTAAAATCTGACATCCGGATTAAATAAATTTGAGATTTTTAAGCCTTCGACTTATTATCTTTTTACTAAATTTTTACCCGTCCATGTGTTTATCAAACAAACATGTTTGTTTGACCCCCATTTTTCACGAACCCTTTATCTCCAACATTGTCTATCATATTAGGTTCCAGTCACAGGTTCCTACGCATTATTTACCCATTTTACTTATAATCTTACTTTGACCCAATAAGGGTATTTATGTCCTTTTAAGCATAAATCACGCCCATTTCTCGTATGCCTCATAATTTCAACCATTCGTATTGATTGGTCTTCCACCACAACTATGATTGTGGTGGTTTTAATGTAATAGACTATTTATTCCGAGTTTTTATCCCTCGGATATGCCATTCTACGGCAAGACGCATTTAAGGCATTCAACCCTTGAAAGTTTATGCCTTCAAATTTTATACGCATCTAAAGGTTACAAATCATAATATAAGTTTCTAAACAACCTCTAAGGGTTGTTTACCCGGTTTACCCATCAAGGGGTTTATGGTCATTTTTAATCCCTCGTTTTACAACGAAGGATTTTGGCTACTTATTTAACCGAAATTGTACGTTTAACTACAATCATATTTATACGTACCTGACTCGGGTCAACATATTGACCCGATTTATACCTTGCTTTTATTATCACAATTTCTATGGCGACGAAATCATCCGAATTGCTAATCGTTCCTGTTAGCATAAGGCTCGACAACCACATTAGTCGATATTGTCAAATAGTGTTACCACCATCATTTGACCCGTTTGGCCTATACGGCCAAACCTTTACATGTATAGCAAAAAACATGGTTTTTAAATCACCAATTTGCCCATCCGACCCATTTCGGATTTTTCCTTTCATTGATCCCTTTCCGTACTTATTTAGCCCATTTCGGCTTACGCCATGAGTACCTTTTTAACTTCGGTTTACATTAGTCAACACTTGACCAAATTCCATTTTTACCCTATTTCTTAATGTTAGATTACATTACAAGGTAATCTTATCAAAAACTCATAATTTCTTAGTCCTTTCATGACCAAGTTACCATTTCGCCCTTTTTACCATAACCCATGGTTTTTATTGTTTATATTAGTCCGACCCGCATCAATTGCGTCGGAAATCGATGTTTCCCGTATTTATACTCATAAAATAAGCAAATATTCTACAAGGGGGTGTAAGTTTCACTTACCCCTCATCCGGTTTACGCTTCTCCTCTCGTACTTGATTTATTTGACCGCTTCTTTCCCAAGCCTCCACCTAGCTCGTTTAAGCGTCAAACTACTGTCAATCATTTACAAGGCGGTTAAATTAGTCATTAACAATCACGACTATTCCACCTCACATATTTTCTATGTCGAAGCTACTATTCGACTTCATGATTAGTTAACTTAGTTTATCAAAGTTAACTATTTTCAATCACATAGTTTACAACATTAAGTCTAAATCAACATGATGTTTAGAACCCTTATCACTTTATATTACGCATAATTGCCATATCATTCAAATACGCGTTTCCACTCTAAATTTCAACACTTTAGTTCTCATTTAGGCATTTTAACAAACACCTAATGTGCATAATTTTACATATTTACTAACTAGTTCATAACTAGTTATTTTTACCTAGATTTACATCAAAATCAACCATCTATATCTAGCGTTCATGAGCTACAACTAGAACTTATATCATAACATCAATATTCATCAATTTAACACTCTAATCCGAGTGTTCATCATATTATCATAAAACCCACTTAGCACATAATAGGGTAATTATCAAATCTCTAGTTTTGACACCAATTCATCACGTTTTCAACTAGGGTTTGTTTCTAAACATGAATTTCATCACAACAACGCTCATAGATTCATTATTCATTCCAGAATTTCGACTATGATTTCTCATAATAGTTTCAAAGTATCACTAAATAGCAAATTTCAACATACCTTGTAATCCCCATGACTAGGTAATCACGAATTTGTGTTCATGCATCTGATTTGCGCGGGATGCGTCTTTAGAGCGAAAACCAATAAAAAATGGACACGTGGCCACCGGATGCGTCCTTCAAGCACGGGATGCGTATTAGGAGCAAAACCCAATAAAAAATGGACACGTGGCCGGCGAGAGTGATAGTGGTGGTGATTGTAAGATGCGGTGGTTTAAGGTGTGTGGAGCGAGATAACGTGGGATAGTGGGTTTGTTCGCCGCCGCCGGCGAGAGTGATAGTGGTGGTGTTCGTAAGATGAGGGTGGTTTGAGGTGTCTGGAGCGAGGTGAAGTGGGAAACTGGGTTTGTTTGCCGCCATCGGCGAGAGTGATAGTCGTGGTGATCAATGTTTTCAGAACCTGACCGAATATTGAACCAGACGACTTACTGGTTCAATGGTCGGACCGGTCAAACCGGTTCAACCGGATTTAATAACCGGATGACGCTATATATTATTTATATTTATTAAGTTAAAAAAAACTTAGAACATGTACAAAAATACAAGAAAATAAAATAGAAAGTTCACCATTTTAACATAATTAAAAATAACTAGGAATAATTAATCTAGTTAGTCATGAGTTCTTGAAATAACAAGGAAACTTAGTTAAGAAACCTTTTATAAAAACTGGAAGTCGTCTGGTTCAATATTCGGTCCGGTTCTGAAAACATTGATTACCACCACTATCACTCTCACCGACGATGACAAACAAACCCAGTTTCCCACTTCACCTCGCTCCAGACACCTCAAACCACCGCATCTTACGAACACCACCACTATCACTCTCGCCGGCGGCGGCGAACAAACCCACTATCCCACGTTACCTCGCTCCACACACCTCAAACCACCGCATCTTACAATCACCACCACTATCACTCTCGCCGGCGGCATCTAACAAACCCACTATCCCACGTCACCTCGCTCCACACACCTCAAACCACCGCATCTTACGATCTCCACCACTTTACCCGCTTTTTACGACACCCACAAACGATCTTAACACACCATCATCAAACTTTATCATCGTCAAAGCGAAAAATGATGACAGTTCAGGTTCCGACGTACAAGAAGACGGAAGTTCCAAAGCCAAAATGGACAAAAGTTCAGGATCGGTCATAACACCGAAACATGAAAACTATCTAAAATCATTTGTAAGCTTACATTTTGGATTCTGTTTTCATTTACGCACAGAAAATAACTAAAATCTTTGTTTTACGTTTTGTTTTACAGCTAAGGGCGCTATTGTTGGCGTTACTCACTCCTGTTTACGAGGATTTGTTCGTAGAAGAAGTGAAAAGGTTTTTTGATTTTATGGCGAAAAGGAAAGTTTGGATTACCATCTCCTCCTGGATCCCAAGTTCTAAAAAAAGATGTTTTTGGATTTTGTAGGTAATCGAGTAGTTGGTGAGGTGTCCTGGATGTTTTTCATCTTCGGTCTTGTTTGCTTTGCTCTCAAAATGTGTCACACCCCTTTATGCGGCGGAAGCACGAGGTGTGATCATGAAAGTTTCTCATTGCATACGAAAGGTAAACATACTACATGCTCATGAAAATAACTTCAAACACCATAATTTGAAAACATAAGATAGCGTTTACATCGCGAGTTAGCATAAAACATTGTCTTAAAAGGTTTACAACTTTATTTAAAGACAAACATAAGCGACATCCACGAGCATGGGTAAGACCGCGCGCACATCCACTTCTAGTTACCTGAAATACATGTAAGTTTTGGAAAACGTCAACATAATGTTGGTGTGAATTCATGCAGTTTTCGTTTTTAACGCTTGTATACTTTGTATAAAAATCATGGTATGTATTTGTTAAATCACGTATTCAAGTATAAATCAAGTATTTCCATATGTATCAAGTGTTAATGGGTTGCAAAGCCATTAACATGTGACACGACATAGGAAGTCACCAAACCATAGGCATTTTTCTATAGTCGATTCACGACTGAGACACAAAAACACTACTTGGTTCTAGTTGTCACCAAGAGTGGGGCTGCCCTGAAACCCATTAGATCTAACCTTTTGTTCTGCGGTCTAAGTGTGTACACGATTAATGGTGCTTATGGTACCCTATTCGTGACACGATTTCTCGTATCAATTCTTGGCACTAGTTGTCGCCAAGAGTACTTCTCGTTTTAGTACATATCATACCATTTTGTAAATACTAAAGTATTTGTAACATGTATTTCACCCCCGAAGTTATAAAACTGAAAACAGTTAAGAGAAAAGGGGGAGCATGAACTCACAACTTTGCGTTCCTGCGTCGTAAACTTCACCGGGTTTGCTTATCTAGCGTCGTGACCTAAACGTGTTTTATTAACGTCAGTCACTGGACTTGTATATGTTTTCTTGTATTTTGCACCCGAATTATGTATCTTGTATGTTGTATGTGTATTTTTGTGTTTATACTTCTCATGAGTATTTAGTGTATTTAGGTTATATCATCTTTAGGGTAATTTATCTAGTTCACAAATTAATCATAGAATCACGCAAGCGTTTAACTACGAAATATATATTCTGAATATATATTTAACAAGTTTCGATTACGAAAATCCACCTCCGACACTTGGTTATTTTGTAATAAAAACCATGGCGAAACTTATATTTTGGAAAACAAGTTAAAAATGTATTTATAACACTTGTCACCAAAAATATTTCTAAGTGTTATATTTCTAGAAAAATTTCGCCAGAGTTTCCTCTGTAACTGGAGGTGTCCACGCTTACCCACGTATCATTTTCTTTTGCAAAATCATTCAATCAGTTCTCAATTAACCAACCCGACATTCAGACAAGCAAAACACTACTTATATCACTTCACAAAACAGGGCTGTTTTCGGGTAATTTATTAAAATAGTTATCTTATTCCAAAAATTCCCAAATTTTTATAAAATGTCTTAAACGAACCAAAAATTATTGTGTAAAAATATCGGGGTCCAAATCTTTGCCAATAATTTATAGAAAATCATTTTCGGGGCTGAAGTCAGATTTATCTTTTTCTGACCACAGTCCGCGGAATAATTTATTTAAAATTTATCGTAAGTCCGATTTATGGAATTCCAGTGGGATAATTACAAATACATCGGTGGTCAGCTACAATAAAAATTTCGTGATCTAACTCTACACGGAATTTAAGTTATAACTGAAAATATAACACCCATTTTCTGCTGTAATAATTCAGCTTTAGTTGCTGTTAGAAAACGGCACTTTAAAAATAGTAAACGAAGTCCAAAAATTGTGATTCCAATGCTATTAGAACCGTATTTCATAGTACATATATCTAGACCTCAGAAAACACATTTTTCGTTTAGTTGAGGACCCGTTACAGCCTGTTAAAGTCGGCTGGAAGCGCAACTCAGCAAGCTGTTTCTAGCTCATATGTTACTAAAACGCACACATATTATCGACACAACTTCTAATATGATTAACATCGGACCACACGTCATTTACAGCAGGTCATGGTCTGTTTAATTCAGATTTGTTATGGTTTCAACATCATTCTACATTACTTTCCTTTTAACCATCATGTTCATCATTCTTACAAGACTTTAAGTTATTTTTTTTCGCATGTTCATAAATTTTAACCGTCAAACTTCCTATTAACCACTTTAAACATGAACAAGAGAATGTTTAGAGACACTTACAACTAGCTCGAGGCTAGGGAAGAAACTAGACGAAAAATGGATGGTTAATAGTGTCGTAGAGAGGGCCTCGCGATTCCGTAAGCACCGGGTCTCCTCGTATGTCACCTTGCACCTTGGATTGTATGTAATATAGCAAGAACCAAATTGAAAAGTGATGGTGGTTGGCCTATGATTCTCAGCCGAGAGTAATGAAAAGGGAGAGAGAGTTGCAATTTTTTGTTAAGTGGGTTATGAGAAGGATGTGATCTTATGGTCATATTTAAAGACCACCAATTGTGTTTATCCAATAGATCAAGTGTTTTGTACATCTTAGGCAACTATTAAAATAATCAAGACTTGTAAGATTGTGTCTCCTTTTGAGGGGGCCGATTGGTTACAAAAAAAAAAGAGTTATGGTTGGGTTTCAACTAATAAGTTAAGTAACTAGTTAGTTAATTAGGAGTTTAAACTAGTTACTAGTGTGTTGTGTTTTGTAACGGGCGTTAGGGTATTCGGGGACCCTAACTGGCCCAGAAAAAGAAAAGCAATGTCATTGATAATATTTTTGTGTTCCGGGTAAAGTCCGGTTATTCGGTTGGATATCAATCCGTTAAAGTGCTAAATCACACTTTTTAGTGTCTTTTAGGTACCTTTTTGTATTCTTTCAGTTCCCAACACTTAGGGAAGTATTCTGGATAATAAAACGACATTTCTGCATAATATTCATATGTTCTGAATTTATTAAAATTCTGCACTTAAGGTGCGTTTCGGGTGCTTTTTAGTGCTTATTTTTGCTTCCGTAAGGTATATATGTAAACCCTTGTACGTATTCTTGGGTTTTAATGTATTCTTGTCGTTGGACCTACACCTAGGCCTCTGTTCTAATGTCTGACTGCCTTCTGCAGTTCTGTTGACACATTGTATCCTACCGGTGAGTTTACTAATATTTCTGACGCAACGCTCTCGTTTATGAATAAAGCAATATTTTGTAGTAAACAACGTGCATGAATTCACTTGTTTAGTATGTGTTCAGACATTTCTGACAATTAAGCACATAATTGCAGTCATTAAATAATAATTAAAGTGTACGGAAATTACCGGATTCATGCCAGTTGTCACAAAATGGATGAGATGGAAAAACCTTAGTCGTTTGCTGAGTGCCGCCGGTTGTGTTAATGGTTCTTTTTCTTTAAATTAGCTTTGTAATTTTTTTAGGAGAATTTACGAAAATGGCCAAGAATCATGTTGACTTACCAAATTGGCCACCTCATGCGTTGGAGGAGCGGCGCATCATGCACGGGATGCGTCTTTAGAGCGAAAACCAATAAAAAATGGACACGTGGCCGGCGAGAGTGATAGTGGTGGTGATTATAAGATGCGGTGGTTTGAGGTGTGTGGAGCGAGGTAACGTGGGATAGTGGGTTTGTTCGCCGCCGCCGACGAGAGTGATAGTGGTGGTGTTTATAAGATGCGGTGGTTTGAGGTGTGTGGAGCGAGGTGAAGTGGGAAACTAGGTTTGTTTGTCGCCGTCGGCGAGAGTGATAGTGGTAGTGATCAATGTTTTTTAGAACCGGACCGGATATTGAACCAGACGACTTACTGGTTCAATGGTCGAACCGGTCAAACCAGTTCAACCGGATTTAATAACCGGATGACGCTAAATATTATTTATATCTATTAAGTTAAAAAAAAAAAACTTAGAACATGCACAAAAATACAAGAAAATAAAATAGAAAGTTCACCATTTTAACATAATTAAAAATAACTAGGAATAATTAATCTAGTTAGTCATGAGTTCCTGAAATAACAAGCAAACTTAGTTAAGAAACATTTTATGAAAACTGGAAGTCGTCTGGTTCAATATCCGGTCCGTTTCTGAAAACATTGATCACCACCACTATCACTCTCGCCGACGGTGGCAAACAAACCCAGTTTCCCACTTCACCTCGCTCTAGACACCTCAAACCACCGCATCTTACGAACACCACCACTATCACTCTCGCCGGTGGCGGCGAACAAACCCACAATCCCATGTTACCTCGCTCCACCCACCTCAAACCACCACATCTTACAATCACCACCACTATCACTCTCGCCGGGGGCATCTAACAAACCCACTATCCCACGTCACCTCGCTCCACACACCTCAAACCACCGCATCTTACGATCTCCACCACTTTACCCGCTTTTTACGACACCCACAAACGATCTTAACACACCAACATCAAACTTTATCATCGTCAAAGCGAAAAATGCTGACAGTTCAGGTTCCGACGTACAAGAAGACGGAAGTTCCAAAGCCAAAATGGAGAAAATTTCAGGATCGGTCGTAACACCGAAACATGAAAACTATCTAAAATCATTTGTAAGCTTACATTTTGGTTTCTGTTTTCATTTACGTACAGAAAATAACTAAAATCTTCGTTTTACGTTTTGTTTTGCAGCTAAGGGCGCTATTGTTGGCGTTACTCACTCCTGTTTACGAGGAGTTGTTCGTAGAAGAAGTGAGAAGGTTTTTTGATTTTGTGGCGAAAAGGAAAGTCTGGATTACCCTCTCCTCCTGGATCCCAAGTTCTGAAAAAAAGATGTTTTTGGATTTTGTGGGTAATCGAGTAGTTGGTGAGGTATCCTGGATGTTTTTCATCTTCGGTCTCATTTTCTTTGCTCTCAAAATGGATGAGATGGAAAAACCTTAGTCATTTGCTGAGTGCCGCCGGTTGTGTTAATGGCTCTTTTTCTTAAAATTAGCTTTGTAATTTTTTTAGGGGAATTTACGAAAATGGCCAAGAATCATGTTGACTTACCAAATTGGCCACCTCATGCATCCGAGGAGCGGCGCATCATGCGCGGGATGCGTCTTTAGAGCGAAAACCAATAAAAAATGGACACGTGGCCACCGGATGCGTCCTTCAAGCACGGGATGCGTCTTAGGAGCAAAACCCAATAAAAAATGGACACGTGGCCGGCGAGAGTGATAGTGGTGGTGATTGTAAGATGCGGTGGTTTAAGGTGTGTGGAGCGAGATAACGTGGGATAGTGGGTTTGTTCGCCACCGCCGGCGAGAGTGATAGTGGTGGTGTTCGTAAGATGCGGTGGTCTGAGGTGTCTGGAGCGAGGTGAAGTGGGAAAATGGGTTTGTTTGCCGCCGTCGGCGAGAGTGATAGTTGTGGTGATCAATGTTTTCAGAACCGGACCAGATATTGAACCAGACGACTTACTGGTTCAATGGTCGGACCGGTCGAACCGGTTCAACCGGATTTAATAACCGGATGACGCTATATATTATTTATATTTATTAAGTTAAAAAAAAACTTAGAACATGTACAAAAGTACAAGAAAATAAAATAGAAAGTTCACCATTTTAACATAATTAAAAATAACTAGGAATAATTAATCTAGTTAGTCATGAGTTCTTGAAATAACAAGGAAACTTAGTTAAGAAACCTTTTATAAAAACTGGAAGTCGCCTGGTTCATTATTCGGTCCGGTTCTGAAAACATTGATTACCACCACTATCACTCTCGCCGACGGCGGCAAACAAACCCCGTTTCCCACTTTACCTCGCTCCGGACACCTCAAACCACCGCATCTTACGAACATCACCACTATCACTCTCGCCGGCGGCGGCGAACAAACTCACTGTCCCACGTTACCTCGCTCCACACACCACAAACCACCGCATCTTACAATCACCACCACTATCACTCTCGCTGGAGGCATCTAACAAACCCACTATCCCACGTCACCTTGCTCCACACACCTCAAACCATCGCATCTTACGATATCCACCACTTTACCCGCTTTTTACGACACCCACAAACGATCTTAACACACCATCATCAAACTTAATCATCGTAAAAGCGAAAAATGATGACAGTTCAGGTTCCGACGTACAAGAAGACGGAAGTTCCAAAGCCAAAATGGACAAAAGTTCAGGATCGGTCGTAACACCGAAACATGAAAACTATCTAAAATCATTTGTAAGCTTACATTTTGGTTTCTGTTTTCATTTAAGTACAGAAAATAACTAAAATCTTTGTTTTACGTTTTGTTTTACAGCTAAGGGCGTTATTGTTGGCGTTACTCACTCCTGTTTACGAGGAGTTGTTCATAGAAGAAGTGAAAAGGTTTTTTGAATTTATGGCTAAAAGGAAAGTCTGGATTACCATCTCCTCCTGGATCCCAAGTTCTAAAAAAAGATGTTTTTGGATTTTGTGGGTAATCGAGTAGTTGGTGAGGTATCCTGGATGTTTTTCATCTTCGGTCTTGTTTGCTTTGCTCTCAAAATGGATGAGATGGAAAAACCTTAGTCGTTTGCTGAGTACCGCCGATTGTGTTAATGTTTCTTTTTCTTTAAATTAGCTTTGTAATTTTTTTAGGGGAATTTACGAAAAATGGCCAAGAATCATGTTGACTTACCAAATTGGCCACCTCATGCGTCGGAGGAGCGGCGTATCATGCGCGAGATGCGTCTTTAGAGCGAAAACCAATAAAAAATGGACACGTGGCCGGCGAGAGTGATAGTGGTGGTGATTGTAAGATGCGGTGGTTTGAGGTGTGTGGAGCAAGGTAACGTGGGATAGTGGGTTTGTTCGCCGCCGCCGACGAGAGCGATAGTGGTGGTGTTCGTAAGATGCGGTGGTTTGAGGTGTGTGGAGAGAGGTGAAGTGGGAAACTAGGTTTGTTTGCCGCCGTCTGCGAGAGTGATAGTGGTAGTGATCAATGTTTTCAGAACCGGACCGGATATTGAACCAGGCGACTTACTGGTTCAATGGTCGGACCGGTCGAACCGGATTTAATAACTGGATGACGCTAAATATTATTTATATTTATTAAGTTAAAAAAAAACTTGGAACATGCACAAAAATACAAGAAAATAAAATAGAAAGTTCATCATTTTAACATAATTAAAAATAACTATGAATAATTAATCTAGTTAGTCATGAGTTATTGAAATAACAAGGAAACTTAGTTAAGAAACATTTTATAAAAACTGGAAGTCGTCTGGTTCAATATCCAGTCCGGTTCTAAAAACATTGATCACCACCACTATCGCTCTCGCCGACGGCGGCAAACAAACCCAGTTTCCCACTTCACCTCGCTCTAGACACCTCAAACCACCGCATCTTACGAACACCACCACTATCACTCTCGCCGGCGACGGCGAACAAACCCACTATCCCATGTTACCTCGCTCTACCCACCTCAAACCACCACATCTTACAATCACCACCACTATCACTCTCGCCGGCGGCATCTAACGAACCCACTATCCCACGTCACCTCGCTCCACACACCTCAAACCACCGCATCTTACGATCTCCACCACTTTACCCGCTTTTTACGACACCCACAAACGATCTTATCACACCAACATCAAACTTTATCATCGTCAAAGCGAAAAATGCTGACAGTTCAGGTTCCGACGTACAAGAAGACGGAAGTTCCAAAGCCAAAATGGACAAAAGTTCAGGATCGGTCGTAACACCGAAACTTGAAAACTATCTAAAATCATTTGTAAGCTTACATTTTGGTTTCTGTTTTCATTTACGTACATAAAATAACTAAAATCTTCGTTTTACGTTTTGTTTTGCAGCTAAGGGCGCTATTGTTGGCGTTACTCACTCCTATTTACGAGGAGTTGTTCGTAGAAGAAGTGAAAAGGTTTTTTGATTTTGTGGCGAAAAGGAAAGTCTGTATTACCCTCTCCTCCTGGATCCCAAGTTCTGAAAAAAAAATTTGTTTTTGGATTTTGTGGGTAATTGAGTAGTTGGTGAGGTATCCTGGATGTTTTTCATCTTCGGTCTCGTTTGCTTTGCTCTCAAAATGGATGAGATGGAAAAACCTTAGTCGTTTGCTGAGTGCCGCCGGTTGTGTTAATGGTTCTTTTTCTTTAAATTAGCTTTGTAATTTTTTTAGTGGAATTTACGAAAATGGCCAAGAATCATGTTGACTTACCAAATTGGCAACCTCATGCATCGGAGGAGCGGCGCATCATGTGCGGGATGCGTCTTTAGAGCGAAAACCAATAAAAATGGACACGTGGCCACCGGATGCGTCCTTCAAGCACGGGATACGTCCTTCAAGCACGGGATGCGTCTTTGGAGCAAAACCCAATAAAAATGGACACGTGGCCATGGGATGCGTCCTTGGAGCGAGGTGTCATGCACGGGATGTGTCGGGCAAGTTTCCGGCGAGTTGCAGGTTTCCGCCAAGTTTCCCAGCGAGTTTTGCTGAATATTATTTTCCGGAAAGTTTTCATTGATACACGTCCATTATCACTCCTGAATATTATTTTAACTAACACATCCATTATCACTCCTGATACACGTGTATCAGTTTTCCACACAATAATATTCCGGCAAGTCCCTCAAGTATTACATTATCCTCAAGACCATGATCTCCCATGATTACTATTATAAAAGCATCATTGTCTTGATAAGGTCATAAGTCGGTATACCCAACACTTTCTTCACAATATCCGAAATAGCTACATCTCCCATGATCACTATTTTAGATTATTAGAATTAGAAAAAGATCGATGATGATCCAATAACTTAAAGCATGAAAACCAAAGCAAGAAAGTGAAGAAAAAGTGAAGCCAATTCAACAACTGTAGTCCATATAATTGTCCATCCTTGAATTGTGGGTATGCATGTCTTTATAAAAAGGCTGCAGACTCAAGAAAAGGCTGCAAGCCTCAAGTATTGAAATGCCACTTGTCCATTTTCTATTGGGTTTCAGTGACACTCTGCAAAAGACACATCAAGTACTTGAGGCGTCTGTATATGGACGCTTCAGGTGGCTATTTTCGTAATTGGTGTGGGTCAATGGCTATTTTTGTAATTTTCTCATTTTTTTATTCCACTAAGTGGTCTTACCACATTGTATGGTTATTTATGTTCAATCAAAATCCGGCGATACTATATTTGTCCATTTTTCATTTCAGTTTTTTTTTATTTTATCAATTGTCACTTAAAAGCTTGTTTAATAGAGGAGCCCAACTTTCGTTTATCGAGCTTGAGTCGGCTCGTAAATCTAAAAAATTATAATAAAAGTTGTAAATTATATTATATTGTAATCATCATGATACTCAGTAAATCCCACCAATAGCAAAGCTAAGATATGGTCTGAGGAGGATAAGATGTAGACAACCTTACCTCTACCGCATAGGAATAGAGAGACTGTTTCCAGTAAGACCCCCGGCTCGAAGGTAGTTTTGCATCAAGCCTTTGACATAAGGCACATAACACTCGACAATTAAGACAAAGGCCAATTAGTGCATGTACTCCCTTTTCTTTCGGCTATCAACGCCACCACATGATGCATGATTAACCATCCCCCTCTTTTAACATTTTTTTTTAACAAAACTAGTAAAACAACGTTAAAATTAGTGCATTTTCACTTTTGCCTCCCGAGCGCCCACACATATATACATTATATGGGCATACTGCAAGCGGGGCATAAAATTATATTATATTGTAATCATCATCATCATCATTATATTGTAATGGTATATAGGGTGGGGTTCCTCTACAAAGTGTGTTTTTCCTACAAAGTGTAGGAAGTGATCTTGACCATTGAATGAGTGTGTTTGATGGTAGAGATTATCTTGATGGCATTTTGGTAATATGTGTGTCTTAAAAAATAAGCTAATTTAATTGATTGGTGGTAAATATGTCATTTTACATGTTTTAAATAAGGAAATAATTTTCATACCATAACTTCCCACCTTTTTTCATGAGTTTCTCTCTCTACCTTCTCTCCTCATAAACTACTATGTTTTAAATAAAGAAATAACTGTCATACCATAAACCTCCACATCTCCGAACCTGGTGTGTTTTATAATATGTATTTTAGACATTAATGTGTTTTATATTGTGTACTTAAGACACTAGTGTGTTTACATTGAATCAGACACTAGTGTGTTTTATGTTGTGTATTTCAGACACTGTTGTGTTTTATTTCAGACGCCGGTGTGTTTTATGTGTAATGGGTGTGTTTAATAGTGAAAACTAATACAACACAATGTGAAGAGCCAAGAAACTGATAAAACACAATGTTTAGAAAATTATGGATGTGTTTTATGTTTCAAAATGTGTAAGTGGTGTGTTTAATTGTGAAAACTGATATAACATAGTGTGAAGAACCAGAAACTGATAAAACACACCTTAAAGAAATAACTGAATGTGAATATGAATTAGCGATCACCATGATTTAAAAGATAACATTGGATTTTGAAATCAATGAAGATATGCGGTTTCCTTAAATAACTCGTTAATTTTGTTTAGGATATTAATCATCCATAATTAAAATAATTATCCAATTGCCATTATGTCCTTTTATA
This sequence comes from Helianthus tuberosus, assembly GCA_030545235.1. Lineage (NCBI taxonomy): Eukaryota > Viridiplantae > Streptophyta > Magnoliopsida > Asterales > Asteraceae > Helianthus > Helianthus tuberosus. The sequence goes on along the minus strand of CM060417.1, from coordinate 147,975,589 downwards.
TAAAATAAATAAATGCCACATGTCACTAGGAGATTGCTTCTTACACTTTGTAGGAAAAGTAGGCTTTATAGCCAACTCCTACCCTTGTAATATATACTAGCGATTTTCCTCGCGCTTTACGGCGGGAATTCAGTTGGTATATGTTCGGTTCGTTATGCTACCGACACTCGCTATAGTAATCGAAAGAGAAAACCTTACATCAATCGAAAATAATAATAAAGAATATCAATATCAATACCGGTACCGATGTTGTTCTATTGATATCGCTTCTGTTGGTTTGTATAATGTTTATTTGTTTAAACATTTCCATATAACCTTTATTGAAAACAGCTATTGTGTCGCTATCGTACGAATCTGAACCAAAATTAACTGACAACATTTGTATCGGTAGCAATATTAGTTTTTATTGTTTTGGTTTTCGATAAAATAAGATACTATCTCTACCATACCGTACCAAACTGAACCACTGCATCTGGTTCGTTATCCTTGGTGAACCCTGAAATCATTGTTGCTCGATCGAAAACAATAATAAAGAATATCAATATCAATACTGGTACCGATGTTGTTCTGTTGATATCGCTTTGGTTGGTTTGCATTATGTTTATTTGTTTAAACATTTCCCTACAAACTTTATTGAAAACAGTTATTGTGTCGCTATCGTACGAATCCGAACCAAAATTAACTGGAAAACATTTGTATCGGTAGCGATATTTATTTTTATTGTTCTTGTTTTCTAAAAAATAAGATACTATCTCTACCATACCGTACCAAACTGAACATCAGTAGCGGTATGTATTATTTTTTTTAGTTTTGTTGACAATTTGAACCAATCGACACCGTTCGAACAACATCGGTGTTGGTATCGATGTATGTTTTCGGTCGATGTAAAACACGTGTTGATATCTAAACCGAGTGCATGAATTCTACCGGTATAATGAACCGAATCGATATCGATACAATGCCCACGGTAACGTATCGTCACAATGCACGAACAAATAACTTGGAATGTTAAAAAAATATAGACACAAATTTAGAATATTTTTTAAAGTTAACAAACATAAATTTATATAAAAAATTAAAAAAAATGCTAAATAAAATACTACTAAAAAAATACGAAACAAATACCTAAGAATGATCAATTACCATTTATTACTAAAAGATCAAATTAATAATAGATAAAATATTACAAAAGAACAATTATTAAAAAAAGTAATCACTATTCATCGGCAATTTCAATTCATATGTATAATTGTAGTACAAGTTCCTAACTACAGTTAAGTTTGATTAGGTTCCAATCTTGACACAAATATTTTCCTTTTTTTTCATTTATGGCCACTATGTGTTTTGTCACATTGTGGGTATTATTAGTCATCTAATATGCTATCATGTATTTTAGTATTGTTAATTTATAAAAAAAATTATAAATGACGAAACAGGGTCAAATAGGTAAGTGTATTAAGTTTTCTAATAAGTTAGCTTCTATTTTGCTCCCTGTGGTTTGATTATTTTAACACTTTTCCTCCAATAGTTTAAAAACATCCATTTTCCTCCCTAATGTTTCCTTTTTACTGTCAGTTTGCTCCTCGATTCTAACTCAGTTAAAAATCTTAGTTAAAAGTAAAGGTATTTTGATAATTTTACATTTAATTAGAAGGACAATTGTCACGGCCCCCGACCCGGTTTGACCCGTTTCAGGAGCCGCGGGACAGAAATCCCGTGGTATTTAATTAACAACGGAAGTTTTCTTCAGGATCTTTTAAAACTGAAATATTTCCCGATTATTTTATTTCACAACTCGGGATAAAACCCGATAATTTACAATCATTTGATTTCACGAAGAAATCTTTTATTTTACAAAACATGTTTCTTTATTTTATACTGAGCCACTTCCTTAAGCTGATAGTGCTTCGCGGCACTTTTCCTGGATCACAACAGATTACCTGAAACATGTTTGAAAAAGGTTTTGTCAGCGGGAAATACTGAGTGAATCATTCTACTTATGAAAATGACTCGGTTCTTATAATTTACAGTATTAAGAGAGATTACAATGTTTCCGATATCAAACCAAATACCCACAATACTTGTCACTCGAACATCCATCGGTAGCCTCTTTGCCCGATGGTGTCTGTGACTATGGTCATATCACTCATTGGCTAACTCGTTGTCCAATAGTGACGGTTATCAAGTAATGTATACAAAACCCCACATACTGGCTGTAACTTGGTGATTACATAAACTTAATCACTGTAATTATAATCTTTGAAAATAAACATGATTTCAAAAGTGATTTGATAAAAAGAGAATGACTCACTTTGCAGATTTAATTTGAGCAGACCTTAGCCTACTGATCAGCCTTTTAACCTAATTTAATAACAGGCACACAATTCTAGGTTAGTAATCAATACAGCATTTACGATAACTCACGAGATCAACCCTCACAAAGAATGACAAAGTGCGATACTTAAACATCCATTGAATTAACAACGAATGACAAAGCATAAACCCTAATGTGGGCAGCACTTAAACATCCATCGGATATTTTGATCAATCGGACAATGAATCGTAATAGCGATCGAGTTATTACCCTGATTGCGGCGTCGATTAGTGATCCGTGTGTGTTAATTGTGGTAAACAGAATGTAACTCGGTGCCTGAAACGAATTTCTTTGTCGAACATACGCTGAATTTCAAGTGCCAATGTCTGCTATTTATAGTCAAAATTTTGCATTGCTTACGGACCGTAAGACTCACAATGTTGCGGTCCGTAAGAGTGCTTACGGACCGTAAGACTCACAATGTTACGGTCCATAAGGGTTGAAAATAAGTTATAGGGTAGCCACGGTTGGGACTAGCTTTGCTGACTTGACAGATTCTTAATTTCGAATTTTGACAGCGAGAATTTTTAGATAATCATTAACTAGGGTTTACCCCCCCTGAGTTTTAGGGGCCCTGATCCTGATTCCGATTGTTCTGAAAATTTTAGAGTTTGTGCAGAATCACTTGGGTGTCTCAATTAGGGTTTCCTATTAGACAAATTAATTTAATAAATATGACTTTTGATGAGAATTGTTACATTCTCCCCACCTTAATAAAAAATCTCGTCCTCGAGATTTACTGGAATAAATGAGGATACTTTCGCTTCATTTCTGATTCCAGCTCCCAAGTGTATTCAGCTCCTCTCTTTGAGTCCCATCTGACTTTGACTAAAACTAGTCGTTTATGTTTGAGAAACTTGATCTTTCGATCCTCAATTTGAAGAGGTTTCTCAACAAATTTGAGGATACTTTCGCTTCATTTCTGATTCCAGCTCCCAAGTGTATTCAGCTCCTCTCTTTGAGTCCCATCTGACTTTGACTAAAACTAGTCGTTTATGTTTGAGAAACTTGATCTTTCGATCCTCAATTTGAAGAGGTTTCTCAACAAATTTCAGCTTTTCGTTTACCTCTATATCTCGAAGAGGTACTACCAGCGATTCATCTGATAGACATTTCTTGAGATTGGATACATGAAATACATCATGTACTCCAGCTAACTCTTCTGGTAGTTGTAAACGATAAGCAACTGGTCCTATACGTTGGATCACTGGAAACGGTCCTACGTACCTTGGACTTAGCTTTCCTTTCTTACCAAATCTAACAACTCCTTTCCAAGGAGAAACTTTCAACATTACTCTGTCTCCAACCTTAAATTCTAATGGCTTGCATCTATTATCGGCATAACTCTTCTGGCGATCTCGAGCCGTCTTCAGTCTTTCCTTGATTTGAGTAATCTTGTCGGTCGTCTCTTGCACTATTTCAGGACCTGACAATTGACTTTCTCCTATTTCTGCCCAACAAACTGGAGTTCTACACTTTCTTCCATATAGTGCCTCGAATGGGGCAATTTCAATACTTGAATGATAGCTATTATTATAGGAGAATTCAATTAATGGTAAATGATCATCCCAATTTCCACCAAAATCTATCACACATGCTCGGAGCATGTCTTCTAGAGTTTGGATCGTCCTTTCACTTTGTCCGTCTGTTTGGGGATGATATGCCGTACTCAGATTGAGTCGAGTTCCCATAGCTTGCTGGAAACTTTTCCAGAAATGAGAAGTAAAACGACTATCCCTATCTGAAACAATGGAGAGTGGAACTCCATGTAGAGATACGACTTCATCTACATATAACTTTGCCAATCTTTCCATGCTAAAGGTTTCTTTCATAGGTAGAAAGTGAGCAGATTTGGTTAATCGATCCACAATTACCCAAATTGTGTCATTACCTTTTCTGGTTTTGGGTAACTTAGTAACAAAATCCATTGTTATGAGTTCCCATTTCCATACTGGCATCTCTAATTGTTGTAATAGACCTGAAGGTTTCTGATGTTCTGCCTTAACTTGTGAACAAGTAAGACATTTAGAAACATATCTAGCTATATCCTTTTTCATGCCTATCCACCAGAAATTCTTTCTTAAATCTTGGTACATCTTATTGTTTCCTGGGTGCATGGTATATCTAGACTTATGGGCTTCTTCTAAAATTTTATTTCTTAATTCACCTTGCTTAGGTACCCAAATTCTGTTTTTGTGGAATCTCCAAATTCCATCAGTTCCTTGCTCTAATTCTTTTATTCGTCCCTTCATTCCTTCAGCATCATCCTTGATTGCTGTTTCCTGAACACTCTTTATTTGTTCCATTAAATCTATTTGTAGATTTAATCTAAGAGCCCGAACTTGTCGTTGCTTCTCATGATACTTACGACTTAAGGCATCTGCAACTACATTTGCCTTTCCTTTGTGATACTGAATATCACAGTCGTAATCACTTAAAATTTCCATCCACCTCCTTTGCCTCATGTTTAACTCTTTTTGCCCAAATATATATCTTAAACTCTTATGATCTGTATAGACAGTAAACTTACTTCCGTACAGATAATGTCTCCAGATTTTCAGGGCAAAAATTACAGCTCCTAATTCTAAATCATGAGTGGTATAGTTCTCTTCGTGCTTTTTCAACTGTCTTGAAGCATACGCAATTACCTTCTTGTGTTGCATAAGCACACATCCAAATCCTAATTTTGAAGCATCACAATATACTTCAAAATCTTCAGTTCCTTCTGGTAAGGCTAAGATTGGAGCATTGGTTAATTTATGTTTCAAAATTCTAAAGGCTTCTTCTTGTTTAGGTCCCCATTCAAACTTAATGGCTTTACAGGTTAGCTTAGTTAATGGTACAGCTATCTTGGAAAAATCCTTAATAAACCGTCTATAATATCCAGCTAAACCTATAAAACTTCTAATTTCCATTGAGGATTGTGGAACCTTCCAATTGATAATTGCCTCTATTTTAGCAGGATCTACGTGAATACCTTCGTGATTCACCATGTGTCCTAAGAATTGCACTTCTTGCAACCAAAATTCACACTTTGAGAATTTGGCGTAAAGCTTTTCTTTTCTTAACAAGGTTAAGAGTAAATGCAAGTGCTGACAATGTTCGTCCTGACTTTTTGAATAAATAAGTATATCATCTATGAAGACAATTACAAATTTATCCAAATATGGTTTACAGATCCTATTCATCATGTCCATAAATGCTGCAGGTGCATTCATTAACCCAAAGGGCATGACTGTAAACTCGTAATGACCATACCTAGTTCTGAAAGCAGTCTTAGGTATGTCTTCTTCTTGTACCTTCAATTGATGATATCCGGAGCGTAAATCTATCTTAGAAAAATATCTAGCTCCTTGAAGTTGATCGAATAGATCATCAATCCTAGGTAATGGGTATCGATTCTTAATTGTAACCTTATTCAATTCTCTATAATCGATACACATTCTCATTGAACCATCCTTTTTCTTAACAAACAACACAGGTGCTCCCCACGGGGATGAACTAGGTTGTATGAAACCTTTACTTAGTAATTCATCTAATTGCTTTTTCAGTTCTAACATTTCTGTGGGTGCTAACCGATAAGGTGCCTTGGCTATCGGTATAGTTCCTGGAATTAGATGAATCCTAAATTCTACCTCCCTATCTGGTGGTAATCCTGGTAATTCTTCTGGGAATACCTCTGGGTATTCTGAGACTACAGGAATTTCCTTAAGTTTTTTTCCCTTAGTACTAATGACTATTGAATCATATATACTATTCCTTGTTTTCGTTCATAATTAGCAACTTTCATTACTGATATGAACTTCATAGGCTTACGTGGTTTATCTCCTGTAATCACAATTACTTCTCCGGTGGGTGCCTAAATTTCTATAGAGTTCTTATCACAGAGAATTCGAGCATGGTTGGCTACTAACCAATCCATTCCTAACACAACATCGAATTCAGCTAATTTCATAGGTAACAGATTTGCAGAAAATTTATGACCTAAAAGTCCTATTTCTATATTTTGCAAAACCTTATCTATTTTAACTGAATTCCCATCAGCCGTTTCGACTGTAAAAATCTGCCTAATGTTGGTTAAGGGTATATTAAGAGCTTGACAGAATGAAGTATTGATAAAACTTTGATTTGCACCAGAGTCAAATAATACTTTGGCGTAAATGTTGCCAACTAGGAACGTACCAGCTATCACATCTGGAATCATCTCGGCTTCCTGAGTGGTTAACTGAAAGGCTCGGACATTCTTCTTAGTAGCTCCATCGGTTATCTTGGCTTTGTTGTCTGCTGGTTTGACCAATTTAGGACATTCTGGTCTAAAATGTCCCTTTTCTCCACAGTTATAGCAGACTATTGTTTTCTTTCTGCATTCCTCTTCACGATGTCCTACCATTTTACAAAAATTGCAGGTTACCTTACATCTTCCAAAATGTTTCTTTCTGCAATTCCTGCAAAACGGCGGATTTGAAGATTGCCCTGTTCCTCTTTTCGTGAAGCTGTTATTATTGCCCATACGAAATCCTTGGGTAATTTTCTGAGCCAGTTCCTTCTTCCTGTTTTCATCTTGCGTGCGTACCAGTTCGTCGGTTAGGGTATTGGCTAATTCCACAGCATCGTCAATCGTACGAGGTCTCGCAGCTTTAACGATGTTACGGATTTCACCAATCAATCCCCAAATATACCGAGAAATAAGTACCGGCTCTGGCGAAGCCAGCGTTGGTACCACTCTAGCATATTCAAAGAATGTTGAAGTATAACCACGACAATCTATACCCATCATTCTATGGTTTAAAAACTTATTTGCCATTTGATCTTTTTCATACTCAGGACAGAATTTTCTTTCTACAAGATTCTTAAATCCTTCCCAATTCATGGCATAAGCTATCATTCTTCCTTTTGCTTGTAACACCGTGTTCCACCATTCTAGCGCCCCTTCTTTAAAAAGGTTTGACGCGTACATGACCTGATCATCCTGAACACATTTACTTATGGCAATTACTGCCTCGGTTTTCTCTAACCAACGCAGTGCCGCAATCGCTCCTTCATTGCCTGCAAACTCAGTGGGTTTACAAGCAAGAAATTCTTTATAAGTGCAACCAGGTGTTGCAGCTTTCATTTTCTTAGGGAGCGGAGCTTGCCGTGGTTCATTATCATGATTAACATGATTACTGCCTCCGTTTATACTATTACTGAAGTTATCTTCAGAAATACGTTTGCTAGGAACGATTTGTTGCGGTTCTATTGGATTTTTAACAGCAGCAACGAATGCTGGAATAGCATTTGCTATCCCTTGAGCAACGATATTTTCTATATCCTGCCTAGTCATATATTGATCCCCCGGTTGTTGCTCAGATTACACAACACAATTATACAGAGTTCATAACATCAATATAGCCAAAACTATCGATTTCTCGATTTCCATTTATATTTAATAGTATGCATCAATACATACTATTATCTTACAAAGTTTTATTTGTAGTTATTTTACAGACTGTTTTTACTTATTACTATTACACCACTACAGTTCCATAAACCCCCTATCTTTTGTCAGTTGGTATTCTAGTAACGACGTTCCATCTTATCATAATTCCAGGAGATCTGTCCCAAAATCTCTTGGATCCTATTCCCAGCATCCACTAGTTCTTTGTCAAAATGGCAGAATTCATCCATTTTCTCGTTACTCATGGGTGGATTTGGTAAATGTTCTAGATTGTACTGAGGAAAAAGCTTATAGGGATTGTTTTGTAACTGTATTTCATTAGTCAACCATTCGTCTATTTGCGAGTGGATTGAAAGGTTTGGAATAGCTGGTTTTATTGGTAGTTGTGTTTTAAGAGAATGAATAAAATCATTTTCATTAATCGGCTTAATAGTATCATAGCTTGTCAATATCAGATCTAGCTTTTCCTGAGACGGTAACCCCTCACTTTGCCTAGAGCTTTCCCCAATTTCCATTTTCTTAGGCTTGGGTTTCTCGAGAGGTAAAGCGTTGAATTCTATAGGTTCTTCTATGTCTGGTATATACCTATTGAAATCTCTGGAAACCTCTATTCTTACCGGATAAAGATTTAATTTCTGAAGGGCGTCTGACAAGTCACTCATGCTGTTTTAAATATGCAAAACAATCAAAATTTATTAAGTCAAAATTTTATAATAAAATTTCATAGAAAACCTTTTTAAATATTATTTCATACTGGGTAACTACCAAGACAACTGAAAATTAAAACATACTAAGGTTTACTTATTTATTTACTGGGTAAAGTTTCTAGACTGTAGGTAATCTGGGTGCTAAAATTTTGAGTCAAATTATTTTAAAGATTTGTATTTACTGCTACAGTGGCTGGCATATAAAGATCTGCCCATACTGTACACAATTAATCAGATAATAAAACACATAATCACAAAATAGAAATAAAATTAAGTATTTTCTAAATACTTAATTGGCTTAAATCAGTGGCTCTGATACCACCTTATTTCTGTCACGGCCCCCGACGCGGTTTGACCCGTTTCAGGAGCCGCGGGACAGAAATCCCGTGGTATTTAATTAACAGCGGAAGTTTTCTTCAGGATCTTTTAAAACTGAAATATTTCCCAATTATTTTATTTCACAACTCGGGATAAAACCCGATAATTTACAATCATTTGATTTCACGAAGAAATCTTTTATTTTACAAAACATGTTTCTTTATTTTATACTGAGCCACTTCCTTAAGTTGATAGTGCTTCGCGGCACTTTTCCTGGATCACAACAGATTACCTGAAACATGTTTGAAAAAGGTTTTGTCAGCGGGAAATACTGAGTGAATCATTCTACTTATGAAAATGACTCGGTTCTTATAATTTACAGTATTAAGAGAGATTACAATGTTTCCGATATCAAACCAAATACCCACAGTACTTGTCACTCGAACATCCATCGGTAGCCTCTTTGCCCGATGGTGTCTGTGACTATGGTCATATCACTCATTGGCTAACTCGCTGTCCAATAGTGACGGTTATCAAGTAATGTATACAAAACCCCACATACTGGCTGTAACTTGGTGATTACATAAACTTAATCACTGTAATTATAATCTTTGAAAATAAACATGATTTCAAAAGTAATTTGATAAAAAGAGAATGACTCACTTTGTAGATTTAATTTGAGCAGAGCTTAGCCTACTGATTAGCCTTTTAACCTAATTTAATAACAGGCACACAATTCTGGGTTAGTAATCAATACAGCATTTACGATAACTCACGAGATCAACCCTCACAACGAATGACAAAGTGCGATACTTAAACATCCATTGAATTAACAACGAATGACAAAGCATAAACCCTAATGTGGGCAGCACTTAAACATCCATCGGATATTTTGATCAATCGGACAATGAATCGTAATAGCGATCGAGTTATTACCCTGATTGCGGCGTCGATTAGTGATCCGTGTGTGTTAATTGTGGTAAACAGAATGTAACTCGATGCCTGAAACGAATTTCTTTGTCGAACATACGCTGAATTTCAAGTGCCAATGTCTGCTATTTATAGTCAAAATTTCGCATTGCTTACGGACCGTAAGACTCACAATGTTGCGGTCCGTAAGAGTGCTTACGGACCGTAAGACTCACAATGTTACGGTCCGTAAGGGTTGAAAATAAGTTATAGGGTAGCCACGGTTGGGACTAGCTTTGCTGACTTGACAGATTCTTAATTTCGAATTTTAACAGCGAGAATTTTTAGATAATCATTAACTAGGGTTTACCCCCCTGAGTTTTAGGGGCCCTGATCCTGATTCCGATTGTTCTGAGAATTTTAGAGTTTGTGCAGAATCACTTGGGTGTCTCAATTAGGGTTTCCTATTGGACAAATTAATTTAATAAATATGACTTTTGATGAGAGTTGTCACAACAATTTAGTAATTTTTCATATAATGTTTGAATAACTTATTATTATTTCAAAAGTCAAAAGTTTTCATGTTGTAGAGCAATTCCAAATTCAAAATTCATTTTTGTTTTCCTATATCACCATATGTGCAGAACCCTCCGTCAGACTTAACTCGACCTTCCAATACCAACCACCTCCACCAACACCGCAAACTACCATCATCACCAATACCAACCACCAACTAACTTCAACAATCAACTACCGCCATCACCAACATTAACCACCACCACCACCACCACCACCACCAATACCAACCGCCACCTTTCTTTTTCTTTAAACCGCAGCCACCATTAGCATCACCTTCATATCATGAAACCCTAGTCATCTTCATCCGCATCCTCTTCATTAGATATGAGCAAACCCCAGCCACCGAATCGAAGGCCGGATCTGAAACTTCTGGTGGCCACATCAAATCATCTTCATCACACGAAACCCATAGTGTATAAACTCCGATGACCAGATCTGAAACCTACGGCTACCGCAGGGTTTATCCAGAGAGTGGTGGTGGTGGCAGATGTAAAGAGAGAGAGAGTGGTGGTAGCAACCACCTAAGGAATCTGCTGTCACCATCAGATCTATTTTTTCACATGGCTTCAACCCCAAATTATGCCCAAAACGAGTTGACTGTGAACCACTTTCCATACGAATCAGTGTTAGTTGTGGTGGTTCTAATGACGAGGTGGTGGTGGCCTTTTGACAGAATTACTGTGGTGGCGGTGGTTTACCGGAACTATTGTGGTTGTGACCGGACTCATTGAGGGCATGTTTGGCTAAGCTTTTTAAAACAACTTATTGACTTATTGGCTTTTTGAAAAGTCATAAGCTCCAAAATGATGTTTGGCAATGAGGGTGTATGTGAGGGGAAAAAGCCAATAAGTCAATAAGTCACTCCATACTGACTTTTCCAAAAAGCCAATAAGTCAATAAGTTGTTTCAAAAAGCTTAGCCAAACATGCCCTGAAGAAGATGTTGGGTAAGAGATATGGTAAGGGTGAATGAGATAGACAAATTATGTTATTAGTTTTTAGAATCTACATAACTTAATAATAAATAATTAAATTTTTATTAATTAGGATTGGAAAAGACTAAAATGCCCCTCATGTGAGGGGCATGTGACCAAGTTTTAACAGTAGAAATGGATGTCCTTTTGAGGCGGGGAGCAAAGTGATGATAAGTTAGAAAGATCAGGGAGAAAAATGACTGTTTTTAAACCATTGGAGCAAAACCATTAAAATTAAAACGACCAAACCATAAGAAGCAAAACGGAAGTTAACTCTTTCTAACGTAATACTAATTTTAAGGTAAAGTTTTATGTGCCCCTTTATTCTAACCACATAGTTTTTATTTGAAAATAAAAGTAGTTAATTTAACTATTTATTGTTTTTGAAGGCTACTGTTTTTTTTAAACCAATGGAGCAAAACCATTAAAATTAAAACGACCAAACCATAAGAAGCAAAACGGAAGTCGACGGTACTACTTGCATACTTTAAACATATGAACATGTACTCATCTAGACATAGTTGACCATATTAATGATATCATTTACATTTCATAATCATGGTGTAGGACACATATAAACACATGATCAACTAATTACATACATATACAGGTATAGTCAATTCAACGCATACTAACATTTTCATGATCCTACAATTATTGACAACCACATTCAAGGTTGGCAATTTACATAATCTCAACATCATCATTCACTAGTAAGTCCACAAGCTATGCGTTTATTATCCATCCATTTCTAAATTACCATTAAGCAACTAGTCTTACACATGGTATGCACAACCATTCAAGCAAGTAGTGCAAGCCACTAATGCATACTTCTACCAATCTTGAACTCAAATAAAAACCTTCACATGGATTAATTCAAACACACCTTCCTCATATAAACTTTCTAACAATTTCATTATTATCACATTCTATATATAACTACCATGTTTTTGCATACAACATCACCTTGTAACTTCACCTAGACATTTCATCAAGCACTTGGTGTGCGTAGTACTAACAAAGCATATTGTACAAGCATCCTATGCCTATTCTTACTAGTTCATGTCGTGGGTCATAAAAATCAACTAAACTCATATGTCTTTCATTCTACATCTAATTCATTCAACAAATACTTAATACATGTAACTTCATACATTAACATTACATCAAATTTTTCCTTCATGATCATCATGTTTCATTACAGTTCTACATCAAGTGGGTCTTACTTCAAATCATTCAAATGACCAACATTAAACATAATTCATCTTCTATATGGTGATTCTAACCAATACTCGTACCTAATTTCACATAATTTCACGGATTAAATATAACCCACTTTACCAAAGATCATCAGATCATACAATTCGACTTACCTTTTGTTTAGAATACTTGAATAATTAAGGAACTACACACATGCATCCAGATTTTGCTCAAACTCACTTCCAATTTGCTGAATCTTGTTGTGAGAAGGGTTTTCCCCTTTTTCTTTATTCTGCAGGTCGATACATACACACACATATGTGTGTTTATGTTTTAATAATTTTACCTTCTCATTGTCCAAGTTTAGTCCCTCAAGTATGCTTGCTACCCCTTTTTGTCTAAAACTTCATTCCTTCATGTTTTGACTAAATTATTTAACTAGGTTAAATAGCCTAGTCATTTTGTTTTATGTTTTATTATATGGAAACGCATGTCGAATGTAAACATTCGAGTTTTGGGGCGTTACATTGAGACAGCTCCAAATGCCACTAGCCGAACAGAGTGGCGGCCATTGTGGAACCCGCCTTAACCTGGCCGACTTTATCCTTTAGGTCAATGATCGTTTGAGTAGTAGGGAAATGACGTGTGCCACCTTCCGCATGATCGCCATGCACGTTTCTTTATTTCCCATGTTCCTGCATGTTTCATATTCACCTTCTTAGTGGGTAGTTTATCAGTTGGCGTGTTTCCATTTCCTTTCCAAGTTTGTAGGTTTCTGCAAGCCTATTAAAGGCCGTAGGTTTTTATTTGAAGGTCATCATCATCATACTCAGTAAATCCCACCAATAGCAAAGCTAAAGTAGGGTCTGAGGAGGGTAAGTTGTATACAACTGTAACGCCCCGCTTATTTGTACTTTCCTTTTATAGCAAGTCTTGTTCGTGTTTCTATTTTTGGAAACCTTGTGTTCTTGTAATCGTCCTTCCTTTGTAACCATTGTAAAATCCGAGACTTGGATCATGAATAAAACTCGTATTTTGCTAATTACATGTTACACATACTTTATATATGCTCATACATTTAATTTCGTGGAACAATTGATGTTTATTCGTGATTCTTGGAAACTATGTGCTAAACTTGTAACTACATGAAACTTATGCATAAAACGTGTTTCGATCATAAACAATACTTGAAGACGACCTTCATACGCTTAATTATACTTTGATTATGTTCCTCATGCTTGATTATGCCTTATACTATGCTTATATGTCAAAACAAGTCCCTAAACTATCAAGAATGCACCTAAAAGCATCAAACATAAACTTCAGGGGCTAAAATGCAACAAAGATGAAACTTGTTGGAACTAGGGCGCCGCGTGACGCCAAGCCTCCTCGCGTCACACTAGGCCCCTGTTTCGACAGAATGTGTGTTTCCTTCAGCTAGTTGCACGAAATCCCGAGTTCTAGTCTCACCCAATCCCCTTTAATCCACCTCTAATCACCTCCAATCAACTCTAAACTCTTCCACTATAAATACACACCCTCTCCAACCCTTTTGACACTTTCACAACTCATTACACTTCACAAATTCACTCTCAATCTGTTGCAAATCAGAGTTCTTGGACAGATTCATACATCTTAACAAAAGTGAGTGTAACTTGCTTGTTTTCACTCCAAATCACTTGATTCTTTCTTCTATTGCTTTATTATGTTCTTGGGTTTGATTCCTTGGTTTTTCCCTGGAAAAATCATGTTTGGAATTGCCCTAAAAAGGACCAAAACTTTCTGTTTTGTTTGATGTTATTCAAGAACTTGTTTAAACTTATCCAACTTGTGTCTAACACATCTCACACCTATGTCCTAATGCTTACAACCTATCTCATGGTTGGTTAAGCTTAAAAACAAGGTTGAGACACTTAAATCAGAGGATTAAACCTCATAAACTTTCTGTTTTGTTAGGGTATTTAACCCACAAGTCATGTTAAGCTTAGACCTTGATGAATGAGTGATTATGGAACAACTTGGGTTGTTCCAACATAAAATCCTCACATGATTTGATGATTTCTCCTTAGTTAGGTTGTTTATATTATTATACAAATCCTAGTTCGTGACCCTCCTTGGTTGTTTTTACATCAAGTGAAGTGGTGAACATTCAAGGGGTTCCTAAACGGAAGCTTGTTCTTCCTACCCCATACATGACTTCCATGATAACTCGAGGTGCCTAAATGAGGATTCTAATCCTCTACCTCCTACTTGAATTATTGGACTAAATAACACATAATACTTAACCTAAATATATGTATACATTCCTTCGAACCTTTAATGTTGAACTTGTGTTTATATGTTAAAGTAGTAGAATATCATCTAAGACCTAAAACACCAAGTATGATTCTAATGGGCATATTACCCATGAAAACATTCTAACCATATTGGTTACATAGTGTCATACAAGGGTTACTAAGTTAAAGATGATTACTTTTCGTATCATATTTTATTCTACTTTATGTTATGTTAAAACTCCAAATTCATAATCTTCCGTTAAACGCCAAACTCACACACCTATGTTTCCTCGTGTAGAAGGACTAGGTGCTCCAAACTAATCCATCCACCAACTCACTCGCGGGATTTCAAGTAGGAAAGCTTGCAACCACCGTGAGTATACTCGTATTTCCCCTTTTTACTTTTACCACTTTTGGGGTGTAACATGTTTACTTATCAAAAACTTACACATGAACATTTTGCTTAAACACATGAACATTCCTATAACATGCTTGTATACGTGATTGCTTGATACTTTAAACTTGGGTGAAACTTATGTGTTGAACTTATCATTAACTTCGTACGAGCCTAACCGTGACATATGTAGCGCTATAGGATTAACGACCCGCCCGTAAACTTGTGGTTATGTCATGAGCATGTTGCGTTTCCTTTGGTTTGATATGTTAGACACATGCCATATTTATTGTTTATCTTGAATCACATGCTTGCTATGAGGAATTGTTTAAAACTTATCTTTTGTTATGTACGTACCAAACTTGTATACTCGCATTTGCTTTTGCATTGAATTGTATTTTTAAACATGTTACAGGTTGATGACGACGATGCTATGAAATGAAGTAGCGTTGATGCCTAGATACACATATAGACGTTTAGGTTTAATATGTTGTATCAATTTTGCTTATGTTGTCACGTATTTCTTTTGAACTTGTTGTTATTTGAGTTTATGTAATGTTGACAATTTGAAGTTATGAAATAAAATGGGAATTATTTAAATATTGTCATAAATAGCGTTATGATGTCTCTAGCAATCTTCACACTTCGTCTCATCCCGATGTTTCCGCCATTAGTTGGGGTGTGACAACAACCTTACCTCTACCCGGTAGGAATAGAGAGACTGCTTCCAGTGAGACCCCCGGCTCGATTTTATTTGAATGTATGAATGAAAATTATGAAAAATAGTCCAAATTCCTTTCTAATTTTGAGAGGCGTAGTGTAGACATGAAAATTACAGAGTTATGATGAATTGTGATGATAACACCCCCATTTTCCCAAAAGATCAAGTTTCAATGGCCTTAATGAACCGATACCCCCCCCCCCCTTTTTCTTTGGAGCCAATACATTTTCTCATTTCCCTAATGAATGTTAGATGCATTTAAGGTCCCGCCACATACGAAATTCTTAAGAATTTTTTTTTTCAAAGCTTTTATCACATGGAGTGCTGCTTTAAACAACAAGAAATAGCAGATGAGAAGACTACTTAATGTCGACTTTATTAGGGTGATCCAGCCTCCAAAGGAAAGTGATACCACTTTCCAAGTTGCCAATCGTGACTAAGAATGTTTGTGATAACAAATTTTCTCAAGATTCATATTAGCATGGACTCGGAGGCGTAAGTATGAAAATGAAAAGTTACCCACTATGCATTTGATTGACGAGGCACCCCAATGTAAGGTACTAGAATCCACATCTACAACAAAAAGATTACTTTTATGGTACCATATTGATTACTTTTACGGTACCATATTGGGATTTTACAATATTGGAACCATGGTTGTTCTAACCGATGTTATGTTACCATATTAGGATATTACAATATTGGTATCATGATAGTTCAAATCGAACAATATCTGTATCGTTGAACGATTAGCGATTTGTTTTTATAGTTTTTAACCGATGTAAAACACGTGTGGTTATTCTTTTGAGTATATCTTGCCTTTTTCTTTTTGGATTTTCCATTTCACTTACTACACCAAATTTTTATACCATAATGAAACACAACGAACTAATACCCACCGAATTCCCGTTGTATAGCACTAGGAAATTTTACTAGTTATTATCTTCTTGATAAAAAAAAAAGTACATAACTAGAATATTGATAAAAATTATAATGAAACTATATCAAAACTGATAAAAACAAGTAACATAGAAAAGGTTGGGTTCCTTGGTAACTACTCAGGTATCTCCTCTTTTTGATCGTTTCTTTTGCAGTTAATAGTTAATTATTTAATTTATTTGGTGTTTCATCTCTTCTATTTTCATGTTAGGTTAAGATTCTTTGTTTTTATTTTGTTTATTATTTCGTCTACACATTTAGTGTACAATTTTCGATTTTTCATATCCTCCATCCTTTTGCTGTAAGGCCGATAAGAATGTAAATCAAGGTTTAATGTATGAGTTGAATGATATTATCAATGTTAAACTTCATAATTAAGAGTGCTTGCTAAGCCGTTTAATATTCCCTAATTTGTGACTACCCATTAAACTAGCATCTGTGAGATATGCCAAACAACAGTTGTTTATTTGATTTGGTTATAAATGGATGATACTTAGGGGTTGTGTTTAGAAAGTTATTGTATGTGACATTAAATTAAGAGTAAACTGCCAAAATGGTCTCTGAGGTTTGGTCACTTTTGCCACTTTAGTCCAAAACTCAAACCTTTTGAATCTCGGTCCATGTGGTTTCAATTTTGTTGTAATTTTCATCCAAAATCAAAATCTGATCAGATTTTTCAGTTAACATCTAGCTTTTTCTGTCTTTTTCTCCCTTTTAATGAAGGGCAAAATGACCTTTTAACTGTTGGAAATCAGGCCCTTGATCGAACACGCAAACACTGGATGAACGAACTGGTTCGACTCTTGGTATTAATTTATCAATAAAAGCACACCTATTACAATAACTCTAACCATCTATTTATACTAAACAACCTTGATGCCCAAGAAACATACCTAGACTAAAATTAGAAAACCTAAATAATAATAAATAAAACTACCATAAATAATTAATCTTCTACCAAAAATAAACTAAACCACTTAGCACCCTCCAACTTTTGAATTATGACAAGATTAGTCCCAACAATCACCCCCCTAATCTTGTCAATCACTTTCTTCACATTAGAGCTGGTCCATCATCCTCATATCGGGTCAAGTTCACCTCTTCATTTTTCTCCCACCTTGGAAACTCCGATATGTAATGCCCGAACTCATTCCATTTGTAACACCTGACGTGGCTCTTGTCCCGTTGTACTCGACCATCTCCTCGATCTCTCCCGGACCCCCGACCTCTACCTCGGCCTCGTCTAAGATCTCCTCGATCTCTACCATCTATGACTTCTACTGGACTCCCGACCTCAACCTCGGTCACGTCCAAAGCCTCCCAATAACTCGACCTGTCCTAGACACCCCGGTCTTCACCTTGACCACGTCCAAAGTCGTCTTTGATCGTGATTTACTATTCTATCAAACTCTTCCTTGATAAGCACCCTTGCGTATCAACCCCCAACTAGGCACCAGCCACCTGCTGCACCGTCTACGAGTCGCTAAACGAATATCTCAGCCATCCCGCTGTTTCGTTTCTACCGCGCTACACCCGTTGGTTTTTCTGCCATAAGAATTCGACGCCTCTTTGCGATTATTCTACTAGGCAAGAAAGAGTATCCGACAAATAAAACACGATCAAACCTGAGTTGCACCTCCTGACCTTCATTGGTTTGCCACTAAACCGTTGTTGGCTTCTAGTTGGTCGCCACCCGAAACGCAACGGTTTCGCTCAAAATCTGTATTGGACTTGCAATGCAAAGCAGTATACATAATCTTGTTCATTAATTCACCGACTTAAATTAACAATTTGTCTTTAGTCCATGTGCATGACACCAATGCATGTAATTTATCCATGCAATCTTCATGTAATACTTTGATTACAAAATATCACAGCCGCCATTCTTGACCATGACAATTTGGTCACCATCAACAACCAATAAAACATAACCTCATGACTCAATCGACTTCCAATTTTCAAAGACACGTTTGAAAATCGACTGAATTTTTGCCTCTTGCGTGCTTATAGCCTCGCACTCCAAAGCATCTTCAGCCGTGACTAAAACGACTACCACCATGTCGGTTTCACCACCATTGCAACCCCGTTAGGGGTTGCTCCTCCTTCTAGGAAAACGACTCTCAAAACCGCAGGCACCAAGCTCTGATACCAATTGTTGGAAATCAGGCCCTTGATCGAACACGCAAACACTGGATGAACGAACTGGTTCGACTCTTGGTATTAATTTATCAATAAAAGCACACCTATTACAATAACTCTAACCATCTATTTATACTAAACAACCTTGATGCCCAAGAAACATACCTAGACTAAAATTAGAAAACCTAAATAATAATAAATAAAACTACCATAAATAATTAATCTTCTACCAAAAATAAACTAAACCACTTAGCACCCTCCAACTTTTGAATTATGACAAGATTAGTCCCAACATTAACATTTTATTATAACAAATTAAATAAACCTGACCATTTTGCCCTTCATTAAAAGGGAGGAAAAAGACAAAACAGTTGGATGTTAACTGAAAAATTTAACCAGATTTTGCTTTTGGATAAAAAATGACAACAAAATTGAAACCACATGGACCCAGATTCAAAAGATTTGAGTTTTGGGCTAAAGTGACAAAAGTGACCAAACGTCAGGGACCATTTTGGCAGTTTACTCCTTAAATCAGTAAATGAATAGAGGTTGCAATACAATGCATTGTGGGAGATGGTTTTGATGTGTTTCTTAATTCTTTTGTTTGAAGTTGTTATAATCACTTTGATGGTGTTTTCCAGATTTAAACAAGTGATGGATAAAACAAGAGTAAAATAAGTTTATATAGACTGGTTTGTAAGTTAATAATAAACAATGGTATATCACTCAAAGTAAAACTATAAACTTATATAATGTTCATTAGATCAATCACTTTCATTTCAAAGGGCACGTCCAAACACCCCAACCATAAATATGAATGGGTATAAATAAGAAAATGGTTAATCTCGTCACTCTGGAAAACCCAATTAAGAAGCATATATAGCCACACCAGTATGAACCTTTTCTTTGAATCGTCGCTTATTATGTTGTATTTTGCTTATTTTCTGTGTTGTAGTAAACTGAGTTCATCTTGCATCAATTTCACAGTTTGCAGTATCGATCCAACAAAAAAAAGACTGAGATGAAAGCTAAACGTTTGTCTAAAGCTCAACAATTGTCTTTAACTACACTCCCTCAAGCCATAATAGAAACCATTCTCTGTCTTTTACCAACTGCAGAAGCAGCAAGGACAGGGAATGGAGGTACAAATGGACCACAATTCCTAAACTTGTGTTTTCTCAATATACTTTTAAAAAATCAATTGAAGCGGGGAAATTGGTCTGGTCTGATTGGGCGCAAATGTCTGACCTAGAACGGGCAAGGAGATACAAGGACATGAGGTGTGAACTTCTCTATGCTATACACCAAGTTTTGTTACTACGCCAGGGTCCAATACATGAGTTCACTCTTTTGATGAATGCGGGTCGCACCTGTTTTGAGCTTGATCAGATACTGCTTCATTTGTCGGGGAACCATACTGTCAAGAAATTAACATTTACGCTTTATCATTCATTCATTCGGATCAATATGGTTTACCCTTATCTGTCTTCTTGTTGCATCACTTAACGGACCTCTATCTTGAATATTGTGCTATCAACCATAAACCTATTTTCAATGGATTTGGTAGCCTAACAAGCTTAACCTTAAACAAAATAAGGATCTCCAGAGAAACTCTTCTACATCTTTTATCTAATTGTCCATCGCTTAAGAGCTTGTATCTGGTAAGCTAATAAATTTATAACCGTTTAGTGGACTTGCAAAACTCATCTAAATATTTTGTCAATATAGATTATATACAAAGAACAATTTGTTGGTGATGAATATCCATTTATGGAGCCAAGCAATATGGAGCTATTCAAGTGTTTACCTATGATTGAACATCTGACCACTTCTGGTTATCTCATTATGGTAATTTTTATCCACATTGTATATAGTTAAAAGAAGAAAAAATAAAACTTTGGTTGTTAATCGCTGTGTTTTTGCCTATGGTTGAAGTCGTTAGTTCAAGCCTCGATTCCAGAAGAGCTTCCAGCCTCATTAATCCACCTAAAATGTTGTACTATCGAAGATATGTGTTTTGTTGACGCCTATGGATTGCCTTTTCTTGCTGACTTGATCAAATGCTCCCCGAACTTGGAGAAAATTAAGCTAGAGGTAAATTGTAGAAGTGTATCCTGTATCTTGTTGTTTTGATTTAATTTGATGCCAAATTTCACTAACACAAGACTCCTGCTGTAGATTAATGCTGACTGTTGTATTGAAACAAAGGTCGATAAGTTGGAAGAAATTCCGTTAAGTTGGAAGAATATTCAGATGTTTGGTTGGAGCATCTGAATGAACTGGAGATTAAAAATTTTTGTAACTATAAGTCTGAGTTGGAGTTTGTGAAGTTTATCTTGGCCAGGTCACCCAATCTGAAGAAGGTTATATTGGTAACCTGGATGGATGATAAAAATGAAGAGTTTGAGATGTTAAAAATTCTCCTACGCGTCCCACGTGCATCACCAGTAGAAATAGGTGTTGAGAGTAAGTTTTGAGAGTTGCTGAAAAAGACCATGAGGACCACTAGATCACTCAACTTTCTTGAGAACTAATCTTGTATTGCTATTTGTAATTCTGGTTAACTCAGAAAGATTTTGTTGGACTCGGTTGGTTGCTGCAGCAATAGATATGATCCTTGCATATCCTTGTTTTCTGACTATTTGAAAAGCATTTTCTCACCTACTATTTAAACCGTTAATTTCACTTTCTAAAACTTTAATTGTCGGAAATTGGTTGGAAACATGTATATTTAATGAAAACTTGTTATACACGCCATGATGGCAACAACTCGCCCCCTCGTCACTGTCCAACCGCTCAAATCATACTACCCTTTCACCTTCATAGTATCTCTCAATGTCGTCTCATGGGGTTAAAGCACGGGTTGTTCGAAAGAGCATGACACGATTCCCTTGAAATATCAATACATCCCAAACACGAAGAACTGAAGTTCACGAACATGGGAGAATTATAAGCTAGAATACATTTATGCTTGTTACTAAACAATAAATGCAAAAGAACTATCTATGGCTGTTGAAACCAAGGGAGCATATTCATAATCAAAAGATGAAGATAAAACTTACCCAAATTTACGTTTCTGATCACCACCAAACGATAGTCAACCAGCTGCCTGAAAACCATCGTCGGAAGAGAGAGCATAGACGGTGGTGATGTAGACGAAAGAGAATCACCGGATGTAGTCACCCCCATCAAACAAACAAGAAGTAGCTTAAACTTAACCGGTTCTACCGGACGATACAACCGGTACAACCGGCCGGTTTGAACCGGTTTTTAAACCATTGCAAACTATTGATAAATTTGTATTTTTTTGACTTAAAATAGATTTATGGTAATAATGGTTTACTAAATTTAGTGTTTGGGATTGAGTTTGGAAATGACTTATTAACTTATTGGAGCCAACAGGTAAATAAGTCATTTGGAAAAAAATCCTCAAATCCTGGCTTTTGAAAAGAGAAATTTACGAAAATAGCCAAGAAAATGTTTGACTTACCAAAATGACCAGCTCATGCGTCGGTGGAGCAGGGCATCACTGATTACGAGAGAGCTTATGCGTCTGCAGGGTCATTCATGCGCCAATGTAGAAGTGACACGTGTCTTAGTGACATCATGCGTCCCATGCGTCCGTGACTCATCCCATGCGTCCGTGACTCATAAAATTTACTTTTAGGAGCTTTGAGGCATCCCATGCGTTCGTGACTCATCCTATCATCCCATGCGTCCGTGACTCATCCCATGTATCCCATTTTCGTACTTGCTGCTTCATCCATGCACGCATCCATTTAAAGAATTAAGGGGCATAAGAGGGGTGATGCCCCATTCCAATGACACATGAGCTAGCTATTTTGGTAAGTCAACTTTATTCTTAGCCATTTTCGTAAATTCCTCTTTTTAAAATGACTTATTGACTTTTTCAAAAAGCTAATTAGTCAACAAGTCATTTCTAAACTCAATCCCAAACACCTTAGATTTGGAAGTTGCTGGAACACTATCAACAAACAAATATAAAAAACCAACAATATCCAAAAGTTAATATATCTTGTAACACGAGAATATTGTAGCGTTTAACAACATGTGATTAAAGCTTAAGGTTTATTAGGGGGGAGGGGGTGGTCACTAGTGACCATTTTTCCATCACTCACAATATCCAATCATGTTCCGCCATGTCAGCAACCATTTTTCCATCACTCACAACCTTTTTTAGTGGGGGTGGTCATCACTCACCACCACACCCAACAATTTCCCCCCAACCAACAATTACACTCACAAATAAAACCATCACGGCGTTGTAAAAATAACGAAATCATGTTTTCGTTAATATATAACGCGTTATATATGGAGGTGGGGGTGGGATTTTTGATGTTCCACGTGTTATTTTTGATCCGCCCCGCCTGGCCTTACGGTTATTGCTATTCACTTTTAAGATACGGATTTCATGTTCTTTTACTCGTAGCGTTTTATATCGCTATTGTCATCGTCGTGTATAATTCATCAAATCCGTTGTCTTAACTTATCGATTCGAGTAATTCGAAAATTCGTTATTCGATTCGATGAACACCCCCTAATTGACAATTGACATGATGCAACATGTTTAATCTGAAGACAGTTTTATTTTTGCATATTCTTATTCTAAAAAAAGGAAATAGAAATTTTTTTTAGCAAAAAAATACAAATGTCTATAAATAATTACGTTTAAACTAGAAACTTAATGCTAATTTCTTGTTAATCTTAATATATATAAACAGAAAATTTCTATACGAAAACTACATATATAACACTACTGAGCGAAAAATCCCGGGGGTCGGGCGACCCCCCCCCCCCCCCCCGCGCCCCCAAGAAGCTTCGCCCCTGTATATAAACACTCAATCAATTTAAGTTGTGACATAATCACATAAATACCTTTTAAAAACATTATAAAAAGAGACTGGTCAACATGTGAAGCCCAACCCTTGATCTAGACGTATGCAAGTCCCACCCATTTCTATTTAGAGTAAGCCATATCAATAATTTTATGTTCGGTTGATTTCGTGGCTTCAGACCCCTAGATTGAAGAAAATGTTAGATTTCAATGAAGTTATGACACTGTTTTAAGACAACTATTTTAATAAGATAAATCCAGCCAACTCTTTTATGAAGTCGCCTTTTGTCATTGGATAACCCCAGGTGGCCAGGCTTTTTATTTGTTGTCCGTTCAAAAGAAATGAATAACACTAAGCTTGAAGAACCAAGTATCCGGTTCACTTTAAAGTCATAATTTTAAAGTCATAATAACCACTTTTTTCTGGCAGTTGTTCCCAATAGACACCCTGGTGGTAAGGTGTCTCTACTGTATTCTAGAGGTGAAGGATTCAAATTATACTAAGTGTAAATATAGCCATAGTTAATAGGAGTAGATTAGGATTAAGAGCCGTTCTAGAAAACAATTCAAGCGTCAGCTTACAATCAATAACTGATTTTGAAAACACTGGTTTTTACATACTAAAGTTTATCAAATCATAATCATTTTGTATAATACTACTCTACATACTAATTTTGTGAATTCCTGAATAACCATTGTAACGATCACAATCATAAATTTCTGTGACTAACTGTAAAAATTTCACAAAATTAAATCAATCAAACTTTTAAAATCTAGCATTTAAGCGTTCCGTATGTTTGGCATTACTAATGAAAAGCTTCAACTTCTTGTTTGAAATGTCTAAGGAGATCTGGAATTGTCTTGACTAAATGTTCTTGCTCGTCTCTCACTCGCACACTTACCTGCAAATAAATATTGGTCACGTCATATAATTGTTTGTATAACTACAATATAACAAAGAAAAAGAAAGCCACAATATAAGATCCTTTGCTCGGGAAGACAATATTCTAATCCTTTCTGCTCTTAAACCTTTTACCATAGTATATAGGGATGATATATAAGGATTTTACTTCTTTTCATCAACTTCACATATATTTTACTTCTTCAGCCAATAACACGCCTAATGAGATATTCTGTTTATACCAAAATAGGCTTAATGGCAACTATGTCTTTTAAACAAAAGTACTCTTGTTGCCCGTCTATAAGAAAACACTAGTTTTTTTTTTTTTTTTTTTGTCATTTAACAATATTTCAGCATGTTTTTAATAAGAAACTAAATTGCATTACAACCTTGATTTAATAATCTGAAAAGAGATACATACATACCTTGCCATTACTGACTTCCACTTCACCAACAACCAGTATGTAGTTGTATTGTGCCAACTGAGCTTCTCGTATCTATATAACAAAAATAATAATAAGCTATAACCACAAAATGAACTTTTTTATCTGCTTATTATTCCATTTTGAAACAACAATAAGCTACTTTGAGAGTGTGAAATTGCATATGTTAAAAAAACAATAAGCAGTAGTGAAAGGAATTTCCAAAATACCTTTTTATGTATTGTTCTATCAGATGAGTCAATATCAACATAATAGCCAGCTGCTTCAATCTGGCTCTTTACCTGCCAGATTAATACATAAACAATAAAGACCAAACATCTTAAAGCTCGTTTATTTGTAAAAAATATAAAAAATTAATGACAATTGTGTTGGTATAGCCGTGTAATTTATCTAATATTAATGGCTAATGTTTTGCGCAGTAGGTACCTGTTGTCCATAGTCTTGGGACTTGTCGGAAACAGGGCAAACAATTGCTTGACGAGGGCTAAGCCAAAATGGCCATTTTCCCTTATAGTGTTCCAAAAGTATAGCAAATATCCGTTCAACCGACCCTAAAATAGCTCTGTGTATCATAACGGGCCTCTCCCTTTTAGTTTCATCTTCTGCCGAATATGTTAAGTTGAAGCGTTGGGGGAGTTGGAAGTCCAACTGTAAAGTTGCACATTGAAACTTCCTTTTCATTGCATCAGAAACTGATATATCAATTTTCGGACCGTAAAATGCCCCATCTGCTTCATTGATCTACCAACAAATTAAATAACTTCTTAAAATCCAGTTTTAAATAAAATTCTTACAAATTATAATAAATTTGGTGTTTGACGTACCTGCCATGGTTTCCCAAACTCATTCAATGCATCTTCAAGCGCTTTCTCAGCTTTATCCCATGTTTCCAGATCTCCAAGATATTTCTCTGGCCTCTATAATAAAACAATTTTTCAACTAATTATACATAAAACAACTTGTAAAAAAATATGATAAAAAGCATTCCCAAGTAAACAATAGAGTATAAAGAGGGATGCACATACTGTTGATAGCTTTAGTTCGAAGGTGAAACCAAATACATTATAGGCGTAGTTGATGAACTCTAAGACACTTTTCACTTCCTCTTTTATCTGTAAAAATTAAAATAAAATAAAAAAATGCAAGAAAGAAGCCTTAGACGACAAGTATTAGCTGATCGAATATATTCCATCTTACCTGGGATTCTCTACAAAAAATATGAGCATCATCCTAAGACAAGAAAACACACACGCTTAGATTGTAAGAATAACAATAAGCAATAACAAAATGATAAAAATACTACTGCATTACCTGCTGAAATCTTCTAACACGGGTCAAACCAGTCAAGGCACCACTGGCTTCATTGCGATGCAAAACTCCAAAGTCAGCTATACGAAGTGGAAGTTCTGTAAAATGGAAATCATGAGAGTTGTTGTAATAGCCGCCTTATAGTTTTAACAATAGTATTAAAATAAAACTAACCCCTGTAAGAACGAACTCTGTTATCGAATATCAAGCAATGTCCCGGACAATTCATTGGCTTAAGCCCAAACTCTTGTTTTTCTATCTACATAAATATAACATGCAACAAGATTATTTTTTTATTATTTTTTAAATATAACATGTATGAAAATTACTTACATCAAATACAAACATGTTCTCCTTGTAATTGGCAGCATGGCCTGAGGTTTCCCAGAGTTGCATGTTGTATATATTTGGGGTGGTAACCTCCAGATAACCTCGTTTACGGTACTCTGTTCGTATAAATGCCATTAATTTCTCGGTTATTCGAGTACCATGGGGAAGAAAGAAGCAGCTTCCTGGGCTGAAACGCAGCATATAAACTGAAATTAGCACGACAAGCTAGAGATTGCAAATAAAACTTTAAAAAAAATCCAAAACCTAAGTGGATGGAAAAAGAAAAGTTCCTGCTTCTTGCCCAATTCTCTGTGGTCATATTTTTTCGCTTCTTCCAGCAGGGCAATGTATTCCTGAAATATATCACCCAAAATAAATAAATAATTATTCATAAAGACTAATAATGCGTTGAAACAATAATTCAACATTCAGCAAAATAACCTTTAGACGCTTTTGGTCAGGATAAGATATCCCGTAAACTCTTTGTAAGCTCTCACGATCTTTGTTTCCCCTCCAGTAAGCCGCCGAAGCCTAATATTTATTTATAAAAACACAGATAAATATACATACATATTAGCCGAGGAATATTTAATCTTAACAAACCCCACCTTTAAGCAAGCAATTGCTTTGACAAATGCCGTATTTGGTATATGGGGTCCACGACACAGATCGATTAATGGCCCACACCTATAAACTGTGATCGTCTTGTCTTCAGGTAGGTCGCTAATGATCTCAACCTGATCATCACAATAATAATAATAATAAAATCCAATGCACTCATCAGTATAATAAAACTCCAAAATATGTTAGATAGAAATTCACCTTAAACTTATTCTCAGAAAACATCTCAAGTGCCTGCTTTCGTGAAACTTCAACTCGTTCAAAAGGTTGTTTTTCCTAAAGAAAATGTATGAGCGCTTTAATTTAGCATGTGCAACAGATGAAACAATAGACATATATTGAGATATAAAGTACCGTAACAGCTTTCTTTGCTTCAGAAACAATTCGATCAAAGTGATCATCATTTAAGCCGAGTTCACCATAAAAACCATCATAGTAGAAACCCTGTTACAACAACAATTATTGTTACTGCGTAGACCGTTACATATCAGACAAAACTACCAAAAATATTAAAACTCAAGAACTGCAATGGTTTTAGTGAATTTTATATCTAATAACACAACCATAAACGAAATGAAAGCATGTTCTACTGAATAAATAAAATACATCTATCTACACAGGCTAAGCAACCAATCTAACTATACAATATAAAATCTTATTACAACCCTAACAGCTAAAGAATCTTGAAAACGATAAAAACATACCTCTCCCCTTGTAGTGCATGGCCCAATACACAACTTGCATCCATATGTTTGTTCTAGCGCCTAAACAAAAACAAAAACAAAAACAAACACAAATCAAATAACATCGCCATTCACACCTCAATCCTCAAATACCAAATTCATATTCACATCATTACCTGCCCAAGAATATGAGCACTCGAATGCCAAAACGTATCGCGACCCTCATCACTCTCAAAAGTAAATATCTTGAGCTGACAATCACCTTCCAAAGGCCTTGACATGTCCCACAGCACACCATCCACCTGAGAAATCAAAGCATTTGACGCCAATTTATTCGGTAATTGCTTCGCTATATCCAAAGGAGTTGTTTCCCACTTCTTTCCCTCCTTCACAGTCCCATCAAGCAATGTAACCCTAACAAACAAACAAACCCAATTAAATAACGCACACCAACGGTTGGGACGAAAGAACAAACCGGTCAAACAACGTCAAGATCAGAACTTACTTAATGGGGTCACCGGAAATTGACTGGAGATGTGCAATTTGTTCAGCTTTGTAAGATTCAAACAGTTGGATTCGTTTAGGGATGACTGATTGAAGATATGCTTCATCTTTAGCCATTTGTTGTTGCGGTGACCGTGTATAGGCAGCGGATAACGGCAGCAAGCAAGTGAAGGGTTTGGCCAGGGCCGGCCCTGGGGGTGGGCGGGGAGGACCACCGGCCAGGGCCCGATATTTCGGAGGGCACACTATTTTTAGAAAAACCCGATATGTATACGTAAAAATTTCTTTTTTAATAGGGTATACCTATACAAACACCAACATAGGCCCACTTACAAAACTATTTTTATACTTTAGATTAGTTATTAGCCAATTGGTATTAGCTTTAGACATTTATTGAGCCCAATACCTAATTTCGTTAATGCCTAAGGGCACATTTTTTTGGAGCTCGAACAGGGTACACGAATTCTCAGGGTCGGCCCTGGGTTTGGCCACCGGCGTAGTGTTGACTGCAGGCGTGGGGCGATGAATGTCTAATTGCATTGCATTGCATTAAGATTATATATTAGAATCAGCGCGGGTCCTAGAATTTTGGGGCCCAAAGCTTATTCAAAATTCAAAGCCCTTTTTTTTTATTTTTTTTATGCCTGTAACTCGGTTTGTATCAGAAATATATTAGG
This sequence comes from Helianthus tuberosus, assembly GCA_030545235.1. Classification (NCBI taxonomy): domain Eukaryota; kingdom Viridiplantae; phylum Streptophyta; class Magnoliopsida; order Asterales; family Asteraceae; genus Helianthus; species Helianthus tuberosus. The sequence continues at coordinate 147,946,301 of CM060417.1, read as the reverse complement.
AATTAAATTGAGAGAAGTGATTATAAAAGATGTATTTATAACCCTTTATTAAAAGAGTGAGTTGATTAATAATTTTGAAAATGGGTAGCAGTTGGGATTTGAACCTAGCCTCTATAAAAACCAAATCTTGTTCTTACCATCAGATTACACTTGTATTAATGTTAACAAACATCACCGTAAATATAATATTTTTTTTTATAAATATAGATTTATTTTGTTTTATTTTGGAGGCCCTATTTTTTCGGAGACCCTAAGTCGTCGTCTAGCCCACTTACACTAACGGGCCGGCCCTGAATAGAATACATACAACTTGCATGCAATATGAATATCTTTAATTGCATTAAGATTATACAATATCTATACATATTGATGTCGCTTAGATACATGAAGAACTACATACCTGACAATGATCGATGAAGAAAAGAAGATGAATAGTTTAGTGATCGATGATGAAAAGAAGATGAATAGTTTGGTGGGTGGGGGTGATCGGCAACTGATGAAGGAAGAGAGATGAAAGGGAGTTAAGTTGGAATACAATTGATGTTTGATATAGAGAAAAATACTCTGGTTGGGAATTTTTTGTATTGAATTGAATTGTTCAAAATTAGGGTTATACAAAGATGGTGTTTATATAGTCCACCATATTACACACTAGCCCCTATACTATTTGTTTCCTTCTTTCCGACACTCCCTGATGAAGGGTGTGAAACCCGGGTGTTAACGAGCATATTTTGTGTGAATTATTGTCGTTTAAGTGTTTATGTGCTTGGAATATGTTCATTACGTGTGTTGTTGTTTTTACAGGAAAACGCGTAATACGGCGAAGTTAGAGAGTTTAATGATGAAACGGAGCAAACACGGACGATTAGTAAAGAGATATCATGTTAAACGGAACTTGTTAGGGTCTAAGTGTCATTTGAGGAAAGTTGGTATTGTGAAAAGAGCGAAGTTGGGATATACGGTGGACAAAAATAACACACCAACGAAGACTGTAGCGTATGGCCATGAAACGTAGGCTACGGTGTAGAGATTCTGGTTTCAACAGTTTAAACAAACCGTAACTTACGGTTCTTGACCTTGACTTATGGTAGATGATACATGGCAGTGCATGGGATATTACACATATGAAATATAAGTGTTGATGATGATGATGATGATGATGATGATGAAATATAAGTGTTGATGAACAGTGACATGATGATGAGCTTACTTGAAAATGTGGGCTTTGATTTGGATAAACATCGAAATTCATTTACTTGCATTTAATGGCCACAGTTAATTATTTTGGAAATTATGGGCATCTCATTTTAATATTCTAATTTGGGTAGTTGTTGGGGTGAATAATGCCCCACCCTAGGGTGTTTTGCGTCATGTGGCAGCCCAGTCAGCAATGAGGCATTATTGGGTATTTTTACAAAATGGATGTAGTGGGGATTAGACATGGGCAAAAAAACCGGTTTTTTAACCGAAACCGGTTAATAACCGTAACCGAAACCGGTTATTAACCGGTACCAACATAACCGGTTTGGGTTTTTTAATAACCGGCGGTTCCTAACCGGTTTTAGATTTTGTGCGTAATAACCGGTTTATAACCGGTTAATTAAAAACCGGTTTGTGTGGGCTGTAAATAACCGGTTAACCGGTTAACCGGTCGCATTTGATCTTCAACAGCAGAAAAGCAGCAGCAGCAGCACAGAACGTTTTTTTGACATGGATGTTACCGTTTGAAAAGAAAACAACGGTAATATTACCGTTTGGGACCAGTTTTGAAGTGTATAAATAAGATATCAATGCATATGTATAATCCCACTTCAATTCTAGCTCAAAAACACACTTACAAAATACGTTTCAACTTTCAAATGGCGAGTTCGAGTGGCGATGCTTCGACCGTTGTTGGTTCATCTAGCGAGTTGTTTGTGAAGAAGATCTTGACCACGAATAGGGACCCGACACTATGGGTGAATTTTGATTTATGCGAGATGTCGAATGGAAAAGAAAAGGCGAGGTGCAAAAATTGCGGGGCGTTTCTTGCGGCGTCATCGAACTCTACTTTGAGAGCACATGTGACGTCGCATTGCAAGCCATTAAAAAAAAATCCCGCCAAAGATCAAGCGCAAATATCACGGGGTATGGGTGTTTGGAATTTCGACCCGGAGGCGGTTCGTTTAAGGATGGCTCAATTTGTTATTCAACAATCGTTGCCGTTCGATCACTTTGACAATCCGCGCTTGACTAAGTTGATTCAAGAGACGCTTCAACCACGTTATGTTCACGTAAGTCGTTCAACTCTTAGACGCGATTGTTTAAAGATGTGGTCAAAAGCTAAAAAAGAAATGATTTTAGGTTTTGAAAAATTAAACACCGGTGTTAATTTAACAACCGACGTATGGTCAGCTCCATTTGGTTTACCGGATTCTTACATTTGTGTTACCGCGCATTGGATCGATCCCAATTCGTGGAACATGATGAAACGTACACTCGCGTTCGATTTATTTGGTTATCCACACACGGGGGAAAATATATTTCATGTCTTAGACGATGTTATCAAAACTTATAAATTAGAAAATAAAATACTTTCTATTGCTTTTGATAATGCGTCGAACAACACAACCGCGGTGCAAATGTTAAAAATAAAATACAATCCGATTTGCGATGGAGAATTTTATCATAGCCGATGTGTTGCGCACATCATTAACTTGGTTGTGCAAGACGGGCTAAATGTTGAGTCCGTTAAAGAAGTTAAAGAAACTTTTAAAGATATGTTACGTGACGTTTTTCAAGGTAGTCGAAAAAGATATGCGGATTATAGAAAATGGTGTAAAGCTTTAAATAAGAAATGCTATAGCGCACATTTTGACATGGTCGTCCGTTGGAACTCTACGTGGAAAATGTTTGATAGCGCGATAATGCAAAAAGAAACCTTAAAATCTTTCCACGATAGTCTTGCAACGTCCGGGTTGGTGGAACCATTTGATGACGATGGTTGGAAGTGTATTGAAACGTTAACAGAATTACTTGAAGTTTTTAGAACCGCGACAAAGATTTTATCGGGAGTTTATTATCCCACTAGTTCTTTGGTGCTTAAACAACTATTTTTGATGTGTCAAAAAGTAAACGACTTTGAATTCCAAGGTGACATTTACGAACATATGATTGTTCCAATGAGAGAAAAGTTTAAAAAATATTTTCAAGAAATGCCACCGGTTTTTACATGTGCCGCCGCCTTGAACCCGACTATAAATATTGCGGGTGTTGAGATGATGATTTCGGATATTTGTTCGGATTTGGAGTTAAATGATGCCGACCCACATTTTACAAGAAATGCACTAAAACGTTTTGACGTTTCTTTAAACAATCTTTTTGATCATTACTCTCAAAGATATGGTAATGTGTCATCGTTACACCAACAAATGGCGGCGAGCTCGAAGGCGTCGAGAAAAGATGCGGACTTAAATTTCTATAATTCCTTAAGAAATGAAAATAGTAAACGTTCTCGAGGTGATGCATCAAATAGTGAACTCGGAAGGTATAAATATACCGATTTTTTAGCAACCTTGTCACCCGACGAGTTTCACAACTTTGATGTTTTGGCTTGGTGGAAAATACAAGAACCGCATTATCCCGTTTTAGCCGCCATGGCACGTGATCTACTAAGCTCCCAAGCTTCTACGGTAGCTTCGGAGTCGGTTTTTTCTCTTAGTGGAAGGGTACTATCTATTCGACGAACAAGACTTACACCGGAGGCGATGGAAATGTGCATTTGTTTGAAGGATTACTTGGATGGCGTGGAACGTATACAACATATTTCAAGTCTTGAGGGCGAGCTTGAGGTGGAAGAACAATTACATGATGTTGAAGTTTTTCAAGGACGGGCGCAACCACTTTCCGATGACGAACTCATGTACGATGAATCCGTACGCTCTAATAGCCCCCGAAGCGACTAAACGAAGAAACGAAGAAATGACGAAACAAAACTACAAGACGACAACTTCATTCTAGACTAGTTAAGATAATTGTATTGGATATTTTCATGTTAAAATATGTTTCTGCAGGTTTTTATAAAAATCTGCATGTTTAATGCAGTTTAATATAATTTTGCAGCATTTTTTTTAACTTTCTGCAGTTATTGCCCACTGTATAAGTTTCTGCAGGATTTGTATAAGTTTCTGCAGGTTTTAAATGATTCTGCATTTTTTAAATGATTCTGCATGTTTTTATAAAATTCTGCATGTTTTGTATATAATTCTGCATGTTTTTTAAATGATTCTGCAGCTTTTTTTATATTTCTGCATGTTTTTTAAATGATTCTGCAGCTTTTTTTTTAAAATTCTGCAGTTTTTATAACAAGTCTGCAGCCTTGTTTAAATAACCGGAAAAACCGGTTTTTATTAACCGGTTGACAAGTTAACCGGTTTTTTATAACTGATCGGTTATTATCGGGTATTGATATTCGGGGTTAATAACCGGTTATTAACCGGTCGGTTATTAACCGTAACCGGTTTTCTTTTTTTGGCCCATTAACTCCCCCAACCGGTTAACCGGTTTCAGTTATTAAAATAACCGATTTGTGCATGTCTAGTGGGGATGTAGGGCATTATGTTAAATGAGATGTAATATAATTAAATAAAACAAAAAACCATCAAAAAATCTTATTGGATAAAAAATAGGAAGATGGATGATCATTGGTCAAACTCTTGCCCCAACTGCGTGATTCAAAACACGCCAAAACCAAAAAAAGCTGAAACACGCCCAGGGGGCGGTGCTTGGGCGGAATCGGACGTTTTTTGTGGGTTTTTTTTTTTGAAAAAACAACGCCCATTACAGGTGGTCTTAGAAACAAACTTAATAATTAATTATTGTATCGTATTCAGATGTTGATGTTGAAAAAAAATGACTAAATCAAGTTGTCAAAAACAAATATTAATTTTTCAATTCATATGTAAACCACATATATTAATTTTTAAAGTGAAACAACTTTTAATTTTGAAACTCAAAATGTTTTTATTTTTTTTACTAAATATGCAAACAATATATTGTTTAAAAACAGCGTTGACTTACATGTCTATTCGAATGCGTCAAATATAGTTGGTCCTTTTTATCGTCACAAACCTAACATATACCGATCGAACAACACCGGTACCAATATTCGTTTTATGGTTTTCAACCGATGCAAAACACGTATCGATTGCTTTGTCGAATGTAGGTATCGTACTGGTACTGTAATGAACTGAACCGATGATGACTGAAAGCCCGCCGCGAAGCGCGGGTTCACCCCACTAGTTTGGATGGAATTGAAAAGGGCCACTCTCGAAAACCTTAATCAAACATCATTATTGCATGGAGAGTATTTATGATATTCTTAAAGAGATCACAGGAGATTCACATCATCTATCATCATCATCACATCGTCCAAGAGTGGGGGCCCACGATTTGGAGAATTAATATTGAGAGGCAACCATCACAAAAGTCAATATCATCATTGTTGTGCCATAGTGGATTAGTGGGCCGTACTTGGAGAATTGTTCACGCAGACAAGAAGGGACAGAAATAAAAGAAGTCATCAATAATAATTTTGGAGGGCTGTTGGGCCGCGTATATGAATATTGGGCTTTGGGCGGCTGACTTTGGTCTTCTTGGGAGGCACAAGCATCAACTAATAATATCACATATTATTATCATCACAATTGAATGCATATTAGAGATGGGCCGCACATGGATTTTTGGATTGGGCCGACATATTGGGGTGATACTTGCGCAGACTTAGGGACTTCTTTTGGCGGTGACATCACACGTGAAGAGGTAAAAGGATTGGCAGCCATCTTTGGTGAATTAATTAGAAATCTATTACTATATATTAAAGGAGCTTAGACGCTGACATAATTTTGTATACGTGTCATCTTATTAGCTATGCCACATAGGTTCTGCTGATGTCATAAATAACAATTAAATTGTTAATATATTCTATTAATTTTATATCTTCAATTAATATTAATAATACATAATTTGGCTCCACTTTCAAAATTTCAAAATTCAAACCATTCTTTAAATCCCTCTCTCTTCCATTTCAAATTTCAAACCCTGGTATCTCTCTCTATTTGCTCTCTCTTCTTTGTGAGACCAACAACAAGAAATTGAAGCTTTCTGGAATCAATTAAAGCCTTCAGTCTTTTCTTATCGAGCTAAGACAACACAACAAACACACGTGAGCCATTTTCAGTTTGTTGAAGCTTTAGATCTGTTTTGCACTTTAGGGTTTTTTAGAGAGAGAGAGAGAGAGATGACGGGGATGGAGATGCTAACAAGAGGAGGAGGAGGCGGTGGTGAAAATGCAGCTGAGGAAGAACAGAACCAGCTGTCGTTAGTAGCGTTGTTGGTGGCAGCTCTAAGGAAATCAATGGTGGCGTGTCGTGTTGACCATCGAGACGACCCCAGTCTAACGCAACCCCTCGAGGATATTCTTTCTAGGGTTCGTTCTCTCATTCATCGCTTATTCTTTCACTAAATCGATTCATTCTTTCCTGCTTTTATGTAAAAATGTCATCTTTTTTTAATCGAAATGTTTGATTATTGCTCACTTTGTGCGTTCTTCATGAATTGTGTATTCGTATTATGAAAAGCGTTGTAGATTGCTTATATGTATCTGTTTTCTTAGCTGATCAACATCTTAGCTGACCAACATCTGTATTCGCTGAATCTTTTTTTCTTCAATCTCTCCTTTGTGGTTTTCATCAGATCTAAAACAGTGAAAGTATCCTTTTTTCGTTTTCTGTTTAGACCAAACACTAGAGGTTGGTTATTAGGTCGAAATGTTTTTTTAGGTTTTTCTATTAATCATCTCAATTTTTTAGGGTTTTCTCAATGTAGAACTGTAGAAGCAGACTTAAAGAATGATAAGGGAAGAATCAGAAAAGTCCATGAAGAAATATTAATGAAGGAGCTCTATAACTGATTAGGATTCATTGAGGTATGTTGTGAACTCAATGATTCATTATTGTTGCTACTTTTTTCATAAAGAAATTTGCAGTGTTGGCTGCAATAATACTCAATACTAGCTGCAAGAATACTCGGAGGTGATGTTGTCTCTAAACTCTCAGGTTTATGTTTATTAAAGAGACTAGCCTAAGACCCCGCGACTTCCGCGGGTGGCTAAACACAAACTAAACACATAAAATAATTTAAACGTAGAACCGTTAAACTTTGATTGTTAAACCAAAATATTTTGAGACACTTGAGCACGTCCCAAAAGTACATCGACATAATGTTCGTTACACATTAAGTTTTTTTAAACAAAACATATATAGTAATAATTGTTCCAAAACTGTTACCGCACATACGACATGCTTGGTAACGATATTAATTGTTTACTTCTGACGCCATCTATCAATAGATACATCCCTAGGGGTCCGGATTAAGAATTTGCAACGTGTTTTGATCCCTATAATATCGCAGCAGGAACTCAGCTCCATTTTCCAACCCAGCCTGCAGCATGAAGTTCCGCCATCCTCTGAAAGCATACCGAGGTTTCCCACGTGTCGTTTCTTGCCGGATCTCTAATGTCATTGAAAACCCGTCCTCAGTTTGAACTACCATCTCATCAAGGACAGACAAATCTACATTTGCTGCAAATGGCTTTGGGAACCGCTGCATTACAGTCCGATAAAATAAACAAATTAAACAAATAATACAAAAAAAATACAAACTTCAAAGTGTTACATAATATTAAAATAAAGCATTAAAAATATGAAAAACTTACAAAACGAAAAGATAGACACCATGTTAGTTCGTATTGGTTGGCTTGATGAACAACGGCCGGAATCTGTGGAACGTCAACAAAGTCTGGTTCCAACACAGGATCCGGTTCAATGTCTGGCACATCATGTTCAACGTCTACAATGTTTTCTTCCATGTCTTGATTTTCCCCGTCTAATAACAAATCTTCACTAACATCCATTTCTTCTGTGACTTCCTCTTCTTCAACACCAACAATATTGGCAACCTCGGGAACAACAAACTGTATACCATTAGGACGGAAAAGCAGAATGTTGAAAATACGTCTTGCAACCAACTCAAAAACGATTACATCACCTGATATGAGATGAAGTTCTTTGGTGATTTGTGAGAAATCTTGAATGAAGTAGTTCGATTTCCAGAGCCTATTCACTTTCACATTCCACATGTATGTACCTCCAAAATGAATTGAAAAGTTATCGTCCAAAGTGTCGGTTTTGAAATACCTGTTCATAAACTCTTTCGGCAACCACTAAATAAAGAATAAATGAAATCGTCAATAAAAAGGTCAGTTGGTTCTTCATCCTAAGTAATAAAGTATAAATTACCAAGTTAGCGTTCTCGGGAAATAACATCTCTACAAAAAACTTGTTTTTAACACCGCAAAGACAATCAACCTTAAAATGAGTGAACTTTAGCATCTGAGCATCAACAACATGGAAAACCATAACATCTTTATCCTCCAGACCAACATCACGAACCATAGCAGACCAACCATTCGAGAAACAATACCCAGTGGTAGTAGATTTCACCAAAACAGTCCACTCATTGCCCTCTTCATTTATAATAACTACACGACCAATCGGATAGCCCTTCAAGTTGTCAAACTTATTATACCATAAAGGGAGAGACTGTAAATTACAAACAGGGATTACATTAGTTGATGCTCAGACGCACGATAGATTACAAATAGCACTTCATTAAAAAACCAATACCTGTTCGGTTTTTGAGGAGTCCGCAATAACAATATAAAATCCTCGGTCCAAAACAAAACCTTGAACCTCATTCTTAATGGATTCCACCACTGGTACGACAAGGTCCGAAATAAGCGACTGAAGACCATTAGGACGGAACAGTTTAATCCTAAAAACATAATCATCAACCAACTCGAAAACAATAACATCGCCAGTTATTAAACATAGATCATTGGAAACTTGAGTAAAATCAACAAAGAAATGGTTGATATCCCAGAGTCTTCTCATAGTAACTGTCCACGTGTGGTTTTTGTCAAAAACAATAAGAAAATTGTCAAACAGATTATCACCGTTGAAATGCTCTTGCATGAACTCTCTGGGTAACCACTGCAGTTGATTAAAAAACCATTGAATAAGTACAAAATCTAAATCTTTACTGAACATAACAAAAACTGTTTAAAGCATACCAGATTCCGGTTCTTGGGGTGTAATATAACAATGTGGAACTTTGAACCTTGAACCGTGTGTGGATAACTCTTAAAATGAGTTATTCTAAACGTCAATGCATCCATAAGTTCAAATACAACATAGTCTCCATTGTCTACTTGAAGCACATTTATAAGAGTTGACCAACCGTTTGAAAGACAATAACCGTCCATAGACTCCTTGATTGTAACATCAAATATTGCTTTATCATCAGTGATTAACAAAACAGTTCCAATGGGATATCCATCTAACTCATTCAGCTTGTTATACGAAGCTGGTAAAGGCTGAAAACATCATTTAAGTCATTAAATAATAAAATAACAAAAAAAATGCTAAATACACATTTCTTAACGGTTAGGTTGTCACTTAACAATATAATAATATATAAGACGTTATAAACAAACGTATTACCTGTTCTTCTAATTTCCTGTCCTCGATGTAAACAAAAAAACCACGATCCATATCTGTCAAGAAATTTATAAACAACATTAATATAAATAGAATAAGGTTATAAATCCACGACGAACGAAAATAAAAAGGCTAAAAAATCATATAAACGTAGGATCTTGAACACTATTCCAAAAAATGCGCATTTATTAAAACATTACAGACCCTTTTTTAAAATAAAAATAATAACATTCACTAAACAGAAATGTATATTAAAAGTTCTTTTAATCTAATACACATAACCTTAACTGATCTCATATAATGTTTAAAACGTCAAATAATCGTAAAGTATACTTTTAACAGATCCAGTGACAAATGTTAAAACACTTATGTGGTTGCAAAAACAGGTAATAAAATACATTCAATACAACCAAATGCAGAGTATACAAAGATATTATCCTAATTGGAAAAAAAAACATCATCAACTAAAGTCTTATAACACCAGGGATAGAACAACAGAAAGATACATCTTATGGTTCATTTATTGTTCAAGAACACAAAAATTAAGTCTTTCAGTATAAAAAACAGTTTCAAAAATCCGCCGGAAAGTAACATTATCATAATCAAACAACAATTTAAACAAACATAACATTAACGATGAGCATATCAACAGAAAGTAATGGTGAAGATTTCGGTTTTAATAATCGACAGGCAAAAACATAATCATATCAATCGGTTTAAAAATGTGAGTAAAACAACAACAATAAATGTATACAAACTTAGAATACACATTATCACCTATAAAATCAAGTATCCATGAGGTTAGGGTTCATACAGTTAACCACACATAACTTAAAATCATTTACTAAATGAACAATCATAGGTTGGAAAAATAGAAATCGAAGCATTAATAAACTTACCTGAACCAAAATCTGCGAAGAAAAGTGCGACGATGATGAAGATGATGGTATAAAGATCTCCGATTGCAAGAGGGATGATGAAGGAAGGTATGAAAATAGAAAAAATGTCTTCATATTATATATTTTGGAAACACCGATCTTCGTAAATTTGGAATGACTGATGTGATTAGCTATAGATTGGAGAGATGCAATGATAATTTGAAGGAAAAAAGACGAAATAGGGGAATTGCAAGCGTGGTTTTTTTTTAACTTGATTTCAAAACAATAAAATGAATGTGAGGATGAAGATGAAGTTATGAAAGAGGAAACGGGAAGTAAGGTTTTCACGATATAAAAAAAAAGTTTTACAACTATTGGAAATAATAGGGGTAATAAGACAACAATGGCAAAACATGTTATTATTTTCAATTTTTTTATTATAAAAGTTAACACTCAGTAAATAATACTGTTTAAAATATAGATGATAAGTATTAATGAAAAATCATAAGTCATTAAAGACTTCTTTATACACAACGTTAGTTGTTTTATTTGTAGGCTTCCCATCTTTGTCCAGTATTAGCAGTTTAACACCGTCTCTTGTTTTAACTCTAGATAACGCGACATACAACTGACCATGCGTGAAAACCGGTTGTCTCAGGTACAGACCAACTCTAGAAAGTGATTGGCCTTGGCTTTTGTGTAACACCCCGAAAAAAAAAATATAAAACTTTATATTAGAAATATAAAGTTTAAATAAACAAGAATTTACTAACTAGAAATTTTAACCTAGTTAGTTAAAAGACTAGAAGTAACTTAAGATAGGGTTAAAAAGCTACTAAACAATATGTTCAATAAAGTTGAGGGGCTTAAGTTGTAAGAATTGAAACTAGAGATAATTAAAATTAAATAAAACAAACCAAACACCCCATAATGGGGATGTCTGGTCGATCAGAAGAACCAGGGGCGACACCCCCATCTTCCATGTCTCAAAAATCTGCTTGAAATCTCAAATTGGAGGTGCAAATCTGGCCCAAACGAAAATCCGAGCATAGAATCGTGATCCTCATCACAAGAGGATTACAAGGTATGTAAAATTTAAGGAAAACTCTCAACTTGAAATTTTCATGAATTGGGAAAAATCTGGAATTAGGGTTGCATGTGTATGTTATGATGATTGAGGAACAACTATAGTGTCTAAGGACAAACCCTAGATCAATAGAAGTTGAAATCATAAGAAATTTTGGGTGAATCCATAAACACCATGGTAGGTGATTAGTGGGTCATGTGTATTTGGATGAACACTAGAAAGTAGATGGTTAATCTAGTGTAATTTGGCAATCTGGAAGTGATTTCAGCAATTAGAAGCTAACATTCATGTAAATTGGTTGATTTATATGAAAATAGGGTTAAATAATAAACTAAAGATGTGATGTTTAATCATGTAAAAATCTGCTTATGAAGTGTTTGTTGAAATGCCTCTATGAAGGCTTAAAAACTGAAATTTCGAGTTTAAACGCATAATCATGATGTTCGGTGTATTATGCGAATTATGATTTGAAGAGAGTTCTAAACATGTATTGAATTGAACTCTATAGGACAAGATACCGGAACGTCGAGTGGACAAGCCGGTGGTGATTCGCGGTTGAAGGGCGTGCGCTAAGGTATGTAACTTGACCCGTTACATTTATTAGATTTAATGGTTCTAATGTGTAATTAAATAAGAGTTGTTTTGAATTAAGCGATGAAGTCGTTATATTGATTGATTGGTTAAATTCGGTTGGTACTCGTTGGTAGTCGTCATAGAGGAGGATTCCTTAGACGAGCCAAACGGGTCAAATAATCAAGTAAAACATGATTAATGCTCCGGAATATGATGGACTGTTCTTTGATATTGGTTAATAAATAACATGTTTGAATTGCTAGAATTTGATGTAGTGGTTTGTTAGAAAAGTAAATTCCAAGAGTTGGGTTTGAGTGAAATGAACCAAAAACAAACAAGACATGGATTTCCAGGTGCTGCCGTAAATTACGGTAGTAGGTAAAGGTCAGATATGTTACGGCATGGATCTCCTGGTTTACGGTGACCAAACATTTCCAGGACTCACCGTAAATTACGGTGATACCGTAATTTACGGTGGATCCAGAATAGCTTTTATATTTCTTGTTATGTCCAATGTGATGTTAAACCTTGTGATTATATTATATAACAACGTTAAAACTAATGTTTTTAACGGATTTGATCATAGGTAAATTGGTGGATCTTACGGGTGGCGATCAAGTGATTAATGAAGAACCGAACACTACATTTTGAAGCTTCCGCTATATTTTGAATCTTTAAAACTTTTGTATATGAGATGTAAACATATTTTAAACATCTTTTTAAATGTTTCAACTTAGTTATTAGTTGACTAAGTTTGATGTAACTTATGAACTTTGTTATGAAAGTTAGGTTATTTAAACAATATTTTACTAGAAATGGTACAAACTATTACTAAAATCAAAGGAAAAATTAAGGGTGTTACAAGTTGGTAATCAGAGCTCAAGGTTGTCAATAAGTGTTCGGTTCAAGCTTGATCGATCGTCCGGTAAGAACTAACTTATTTGTTAATAAATTATGTACTACGTAAAGAATAAGAAATGAACAATATGCATGAAACGAGTGTGTAAGCTCACTAAAAAACAAGAAATGCATGAAACAAGAATGATTAAATCAAGTTACGAACTTGATTGAATTGAAACAAGAATGATTAAATCAAGTTACGAACTTGATTGAATTGAAACAAGAATGATTAAATCAAGTTACGAACTTGATTGAATTGAAACAAGAATGATTAAATCAAGTTATGAACTTGATTGAATTGAAACAAGAATGATTAAATCAAGTTACGAACTTGATTGAATTGAAACAAGAATGATTAAATCGAGTTATGAACTTGATTAAATCAAAACAAGTAAAACATGTGTTATAAATGGAATGTTTAACAATTTATGTAAACATTTCAGAAATAGAGATGGCTGATGGAGGTAATGATAATGCGGTGCCAAGAGTTACCGAACAAGTGAGGGAAGTGATTGCCGAAGAGGTTGGAAAGGCGATCGAAAACAGCTTGTCGGGCTTTATTGATAAAATTCAAAACACAGTTTTATCAATAGTAGAAGAGAGAATCAAGAAATTGGAAGATGATTCCAATTCAGCAAAGGAAAAACATGGTGGACGAAAGCCTTGTTCATACAAGGAATTCATGGCCTGTAAACCACCAATATATAATGGGGAGGTTGATCCAATTGTGTGCCAACGATGGCTAAGTGATATCGAAGGAGTATTCGAGAGAACTCATTGTGATGAAAATGACTACGTAGCTTATGGTACAGGTCAATTAAGAGGTCAAGCGAAAGACTGGTGGGATAACAAAAAGAAGGAGATTGGAAGTGAAGCGGCTAAGGCCATGACATGGGAGGAGTTTAAGACGCCGTTTCTTAAACACCATAGTCCCAAAGCGGTCATAAATAGAATCAAGGAAGAGTTTATGCAACTCAGACACAAGGGAGAATCCATAGACAAGATCACGGGGACGTTTATGGACAAGATAAAGTTCTGTGATGATTTGGTGACAAACGAAGAACAAAAGGTCTATTACTACCATAACATGCTAAGTGCGGAGTATAGAGAGTTCATAACCCCTTCAAAATACGAGACCCTTACCGAGATTGTCAATGCTGCTCGGGAAAGGGAGATCGAACTGAAAAAGAGCATAGAACGGGGTGAACGAAGGGCACAAGATGTGAATCCAAGCCCTACTAAGAAGGCACGAACAAACGAAAGTGCAAAGAAATCTGATAAGAAAGACGGGTCGCCAAGTTGCAGAATCTGCGGGAAGGGTCATAAAGGCGAATGCCGTTACAAGGATAAGCCTTGTCCCATATGCAAGAAAACGGGACATATGGCTATATCATGCCCGGAGAAAGTGACGGTTTGTTACAATTGTTATCGAACGGGTCACAAGAAGTCGGAATGCCCGGAACTGGTTGGAAAGAAGGATGGGCAGGAACCGAAAGGTGAAGCCCCGAAAGCAAAGGCAAGATCTTTCCAACTAACCGCCGCAGAAGCAAAGGTTGAACCTGACGTGGTCTCAGGTATATTTGCTGTAAATTCAATTCCTGCACACGTGTTATTTGATACGGGTGCGAATAAATCCTTTGTTTCATATGGACTTATTCGACATCCTTCATTTATTCTAACAAAATTACCTGTGCCTTTAGAAGTAGAGATAGGTAATAACAAAAGCTTTATTGTTTGTGATGTATGTGAAAATTGTAAACTGAGCATCGACGATGAAGAATATTTGATAAATCTAATCCCGATGTCGATGGGAGAATTTCAAGTAGTCGTTGGGATGGATTGGCTATCTCGACACCATGAAAAGGTCGTGTGTTTCCGTAAAGAGATAAAACTAACATCTCCGAGCGGAAAACACGTCACCATTTATGGCGAAAAAGGAGGCAACCCTATAGTATGCTCAATGTTGAAAGCTCACAAGCTAATGAAGCGAGGATGCAAGGCATTCATAATATACGCTAATGAGCCCGAGAAAGAATCACGAAAGATTGGAGATGTACCGGTAGTACGAGATTATGAAGATGTTTTTCCGGAAGATTTACCGGGGATACCGCCTGAACGGGAAGTAGAGTTCGGGATCGAATTGATTCCGGGCGCGAAAACCGTAGCAAAAGCCCCGTACCGACTTGCACCGTCGGAATTACAAGAGTTGATGTCCCAAATCCAAGATCTGCTTGACAAGGGATTCATAAGGCCGAGTGTGTCTCCTTGGGGCGCACCGGTATTGTTCGTGAGAAAGAAAGACGGGAGCATGCGCATGTGTATTGATTACCGGGAGTTAAACAAACTCACGGTAAAGAACCGATACCCGCTCCCGAGGATAGATGATTTATTCGACCAACTACAAGGTGCGAACTGGTTTTCCAAAATTGACCTTAGATCGGGGTATCACCAACTAAAGGTCAAAGAAGAAGATGTGCCGAAGACGGCTTTCCGCACGAGATACGGACATTACGAATTCCTCGTGATGTCATTTGGGCTAACAAATGCACCCGCGGCTTTCATGGACCTCATGAACCGGGTTTGCAAGCCAATGTTGGATAAGTCGGTCATCGTGTTTATCGATGATATCTTGGTGTACTCGAAAAGTGAAGCTGAACACGCACACCACTTACAAGAAGTGTTAGAGACACTTAGGCGAGAGAAGTTATATGCAAAATTCTCTAAATGTGCCTTTTGGATACGAGAGGTTCAATTTTTAGGCCATGTCATAAATGCCGACGGAGTTTTGGTGGATCCGTCAAAGATAGAGGCTGTGTCAAAATGGAATTCCCCGAAGAACCCTTCAGAAATTAGAAGCTTTTTGGGATTTGCGGGATACTATAGGAGATTCATCCAAGATTTCTCCAAGATTGCGTCACCACTAACAAAGCTAACACGAAAGAAAGAAAGGTTCATTTGGGGTGTTGATCAAGAGAAAGCGTTTCAAATGCTAAAAGAAAAGTTAACTCAAGCTCCGGTATTGACATTGCCGGACGGAGTTGAAGACATGGAGGTTTATTCGGATGCTTCACTATCAGGACTCGGTTGCGTGTTGATGCAACGGGGCAAGGTAATAGCCTATGCCTCAAGGCAATTGAAGATACACGAGAAGAAATATCCCACACACGATCTCGAGTTGGCGGCGGTAGTGTTTGCATTAAAAATATGGAGGCACTACTTGTATGGGGTAAAGTGCACCATATTCACCGACCACAAGAGTTTGAAATACTTCTTCGATCAGAAGGAGTTAAATATGCGACAAAGGCGATGGCTGGAAACGGTGAAAGACTACGATTGCGAAATACGTTATCACCCAGGAAAGGCTAATGCGGTGGCGGATGCGTTGAGCAGAAAAACGGATTATGTCCCGATACGAGTAAGATCGATGCAACTCGTGGTAACCTCAGGTATACTTGAACGTATTCGAGAGGCGCAATTAGAAGCAGTAAAAGAAGAGAATTGGAAGAAAGAAAGAATAATTGGTCAGTTGAAAGATTTGTCGGATGGGAGTCACGGGTTAAAGACTTGATCCGGAAGGATATGGGTCCCACATACCCGTGGAGTGAAGGCGCTTCTACTTAATGAAGCTCATAAATCCCGTTATTCAATTCATCCGGGTGCGACCAAGATGTATAATGACTTGAAACAAAATTATTGGTGGCCCGGAATGAAGAGGGATGTGGCGAAGTATGTGGAAAAGTGCTTGACATGTTTACAAGTCAAGGCGGAGCACCAAAAACCATATGGCAAACTCCAACCGTTAGAAATTCCGGTTTGGAAATGGGAACATATTACAATGGACCTATTAACCAAGTTGCCTAAGACGAATCGTGGTTTTGATGCCATATGGGTAGTGGTGGATAGATTGACGAAAAGTGCTCACTTCATTCCGATTCGTGAGACTTATACGTCAGAAAAGATGTCGGAAGTTTATACCAATGAAATCATAGCACGTCATGGGGTACCGGTGTCCATCGTGTCTGATAGGGATACCCGGTTTACTTCAAATTTCTGGCGAGATTTTCAAGAGCAAATGGGAACCAAATTGTTCCTTAGCACTGCGTACCATCCTCAAACGGATGGACAAAGTGAAAGAACAATACAGACATTGGGGGACATGCTACGGGCGTGTATAATCGACTTTGGAGGCAGTTGGGATGTTCACCTACCGTTAGTCGAGTTTTCATATAACAACAGTTACCAATCTAGTATTAAGATGGCACCATACGAAATGCTTTACGGTAGGAAGTGTCGAACCCCGGTATGTTGGGGTGAAGTGGGTCCACGTGAACTCGCCCACCAAGATATAGTACGAGCCACGAATGAAAAGATCGATAAAGTTCGGGCACACTTGAAAGCGGCTCAAGACAGGCAAAAGGCGTATGCTGATAAAAGGAAAAGGCCGATTGAATTCCAAGTTGGTGACATGGTCATGCTAAAAGTCTCCCCATGGAAAGGTGTTATTAGATTCAAAAAAAGGGGGAAGCTAAGCCCAAGGTTTATTGGACCATTTAAAATTATCGGGAGAGTTGGCAAGGTAGCTTACCGCCTTGAATTACCGGAGGAGCTAAGTGGAATCCATGGCACGTTCCACGTGTCGCAATTAAGAAAGTGCCTAGCAGACGAAACGGCCTATATCCATTACGATGATATCGAAGTGGATAATAGTCTGAATTATGCGGTAAGACCGGTGGAGATTTTAGACAGAAAGGTCAAACATTTACGAAATAAACAAATTGACCAAGTCAAAGTCAAATGGGAGCATAGGAAAGGTTCGGACACTACATGGGAGTCCGAAGAGGAGATGCGACGTCTTCACCCTACATTATTTGGTACGTACTTCGGTTTCGGGGACGAAACCCTTTTTAAGGGGGGTGGACTTGTAACACCCCGAAAAAAAAATATAAAACTTTATATTAGAAATATAAAGTTTAAATAAACAAGAATTTACTAACTAGAAATTTTAACCTAGTTAGTTAAAAGACTAGAAGTAACTTAAGATAGGGTTAAAAAGCTACTAAACAATATGTTCAATAAAGTTGAGGGGCTTAAGTTGTAAGAATTGAAACTAGAGATAATTAAAATTAAATAAAACAAACCAAACACCCCATAATGGGGATGTCTGGTCGATCAGAAGAACCAGGGGCGACACCCCCATCTTCCATGTCTCAAAAATCTGCTTGAAATCTCAAATTGGAGGTGCAAATCTGGCCCAAACGAAAATCCGAGCATAGAATCGTGATCCTCATCACAAGAGGATTACAAGGTATGTAAAATTTAAGGAAAACTCTCAACTTGAAATTTTCATGAATTGGGAAAAATCTGGAATTAGGGTTGCATGTGTATGTTATGATGATTGAGGAACAACTATAGTGTCTAAGGACAAACCCTAGATCAATAAAAGTTGAAATCATAAGAAATTTTGGGTGAATCCATAAACACCATGGTAGGTGATTAGTGGGTCATGTGTATTTGGATGAACACTAGAAAGTAGATGGTTAATCTAGTGTAATTTGGCAATCTGGAAGTGATTTCAGCAATTAGAAGCTAACATTCATGTAAATTGGTTGATTTATATGAAAATAGGGTTAAATAATAAACTAAAGATGTGATGTTTAATCATGTAAAAATCTGCTTATGAAGTGTTTGTTGAAATGCCTCTATGAAGGCTTAAAAACTGAAATTTCGAGTTTAAACTCATAATCATGATGTTCGGTGTATTATGCGAATTATGATTTGAAGAGAGTTCTAAACATGTCTTGAATTGAACTCTATAGGACAAGATACCGGAACGTCGAGTGGACAAGCCGGTGGTGATTCGCGGTTGAAGGGCGTGCGCTAAGGTATGTAACTTGACCCGTTACATTTATTAGATTTAATGGTTCTAATGTGTAATTGAATAAGAGTTGTTTTGAATTAAGCGATGAAGTCGTTATATTGATTGATTGGTTAAATTCGGTTGGTACTCGTTGGTAGTCGTCATAGAGGAAGATTCCTTAGACGAGCCAAACGGGTCAAATAATCAAGTAAAACATGATTAATGCTCCGGAATATGATGGATTGTTCTTTGATATTGGTTAATAAATAACATGTTTGAATTGCTAGAATTTGATGTAGTGGTTTGTTAGAAAAGTAAATTCCAAGAGTTGGGTTTGAGTGAAATGAACCAAAAACAAACAAGACATGGATTTCCAGGTGCTGCCGTAAATTACGGTAGTACCGTAATTTACGGTAAAGGTCAGATATGTTACGGCATGGATCTCCTGGTTTACGTTGACCAAACATTTCCAGGACTCACCGTAAATTACGGTGATACCGTAATTTACGGTGGATCCAGAATAGCTTTTATATTTCTTGTTATGTCCAATGTGATGTTAAACCTTGTGATTATATTATATAACAACGTTAAAACTAATGTTTTTAACGGATTTGATCATAGGTAAATTGGTGGATCTTACGGGTGGCGATCAAGTGATTAATGAAGAACCGAACACTACATTTTGAAGCTTCCGCTATATTTTGAATCTTTAAAACTTTTGTATATGAGATGTAAACATATTTTAAACATCTTTTTAAATGTTTCAACTTAGTTATTAGTTGACTAAGTTTGATGTAACTTATGAACTTTGTTATGAAAGTTAGGTTATTTAAACAATATTTTACTAGAAATGGTACAAACTATTACTAAAATCAAAGGAAAAATTAAGGGTGTTACATTTTGTTGATAGTCATGGCAAAACAAACAACCACCAGAAATTGCCTTCTTTGAAATGAAAACGGAATCTTCTTGTCTGAAGGTACTAAACTAATTCTGGGAATATAGGTTCGAGTACCAATATTAGCTCCAGATATTATTTCAGCCTCTATTACACGGTTATACAACTTTGTAACCTTCAACCTTGTCCCATTGCACAAACCATTTTTTTGGTCAATGTTATATAACAACATGACTGGCACACCAACTTTTAGCACTAACCTATGATTTGGTAAGCCTGAAACTTTAAGACCATTGAGAACATCCGGTGTGTATAATCTTTCTTGTATTGAACTAACATTTTCACTTGCACAAAGACGGTCGGAGCTTAGATACTCTCTTTCTTCGCCGGGAAACAACGCTAACAACCTATCATTAATCTCGTTAACAACCTCATTCTTAGGGGCAAGTATAGCCCTATCACTAAAATAATTAGGACTGCCGAAATTCTCGAGAATCGAAGGATAAACAAATTCGATCAGGCTCGAAATGGGATCAGAAGTATCATTAATTATAAGATTAGATGGCACTTCAATTGTAGCTTCTCCGTCATTAGGACCACCAACATTTCCCACTCCTATATCCAAAAGCCACTTAGCAAAACTATTTATTTCCTCAATCTCGGATGGAGATCTTCCAACGGTTAACCTCATATTCCTTGACAACGTTAGCAACTTACATTTACTCCACAAATACGACGAACTTAATGATGCGTTCACTGTCTCTTGTCTTCCACCATTTCGAACAACGGGAAGGACTTGTCTAAAATCTCCACCAAAAACAATAACCTTACCACCAAATGAGATTTCAGAATTTCTTGAGGTGTCGAAATTGAAAATGTCATTCATTGTCCGGTCCAATGCTTCAAAAGCATGTTTATGGACCATAGGTGCTTCATCCCATATAATAAGTTTGGTCTGATGCAACAATTTAGCGACATCACTATCTGGTTTTATATGACATACCGAATCCTCATTAAGATTCAAAGGAATATGAAATCTGGAGTGTGCAGTCCCGCCGCCTGTCAATAACAGCGATGCAATTCCACTCGAAGCAACATTTAATACAATTTCTCTTTTTGATCGAAGTGCCGCAGACAACGTCTTCCATAAAAAGGTTTTCCCGGTGCCACCATATCCGTAAACAAAAAACATCCCTCCAGTGTTACCATCAACAGATTTCATTATCTCATCAAACACCGACCTTTGTTCATCAGTTAACATATTCAACAGATTAAGATATTCCTCTGCGAGACTTAATACGTCATAAGTGCGCTCCTCGTTAATCAGACGATTGTCGAGATCAGATAACGAAGAAGAATCTGGAAAAGGCATTGTTGAGAAGTTCCGTAGCGATGAGCTATTCATACCTAAAAACTTTTCAATTTCCAACAAAGCGTAATTTTTAAGTTCGTCGTCTGGAATTGATAAACCTGTTACATGTTGAAATACAGATACAATGAGTATGAAATTTTATTTAAACGATGTATGAAAAAAATGGAAAAAGCAAAATGGCTATTCTAAAGTTTTATAATATAATACTTTATTTACTTACTCATCATGGATAGGTGAGCGATATAAATATGTACCTTGAACACGATGTAGTTTACTGTATCTGTAGATGAAATCATCTGTCATGTATTTCCACGTGCTTTCCCATACAATCTCCGGTCTTGACATAGTGTTGGACAATAGCATCATGCCAAATAAATTTCGGACATAAGAAGTTGTTGCTGTTTCGTTTGCTTCTTTAATTGCTTCGATGTACTCTTTGTCATCATCTAAAAGATCGAGTGCAAAACACGCATCTCTAAATGTATCATGTACATGACCATTAACAGTTTTGATATCGTCGTATGACTTAGGTCCTTTGACTTTATTGAGCAGGATTCTTAAAAAATAAGCTTCTCCAAGTGATGGAGCAACATTATGAATTCTGCCAATTGAGTTACCTTTCTTCCGAGGTTGCCAACAACGATTTTCAACCTTCCAAACATACCAAGTTGGAAACTGAACATAAGTTAGTGTACGCGCCAAATGGTCATCAGGGTCTTTGTTACGTTCCATCCAAGACAAACACATAGAACACTTGACAGATGGTCTGTTAAGAACAGAATTGATGTCTTCGTCTGGTCCAAAGACAACCGATTGTAGACCTGGAAGATGGAATGGAAGCCTGATAACAGAAGGATATCTGTAATTTACATCGTAACTAAATATCCTCCATGATGCCTCACATGCTGAGATATACCTACAGTCATAATACTCTTTAATCTCATCTTTTTCAGGTTGTTCATTCTGATTATCGCTATGCAAAACAACAACTGTTGCTTTATCAGGCCCTTTGTTGATATACTTAAACAAATACTTAATTGACCCAGCTTGGTTGCACCACTCAACGCTTATATGTGCCTGATACTTTTTCAATAAGTTTTTGTTGTATGGAACAACACTTCTATTATCTAACTCGATCCAGTTCTTGACAACTGTTGATCCATCATCTCTCCTTCTGTATAATGGGAAACCATTTGAGTCAATTGTGGTAGTATCTTGAAATCTTTTTGGAAAACCTTTTGAACACTGTTTATCAACCATACATGGGCAGTTCATATTAGCATTACCACAGGGTCCGTGAATCATAAAATCCTTCACAAGCGTATACAACTCTGGGTCATCATCTCTGTTTGGAATTTCGGCACATATGAACGGATCAACTTGGTCAACTGTGGGAAGTTTAGCTTCAGGTTCCATGAATAAGCACAAATGCGCATGAGGCAAGCCACGTTTTTGAAACTCGATTGTATAAATAATTGCATAAAAATAATTTTAAAACAATAAATGAAAATGTGACAAATATATTTAAAAAAAACCAGGTTACATACTTGCTGCTGCTTTTCCCAACATATGACGTTCCTTTAAATCTTTACAAATCGCATCCAGCTTCACTTTAAATAACCTTGATAGGATATCAGGCCTATCTTCTGGATTAAGAGTGGTGTCTTTAAGAAAACGTTTTACCTCTGGACACTTGGGATTGCATGTAATGGTTATAAAAAAATCAGGATAACCAAACCATTTACATAAAGCCATAGCATCTAAATAGTTTTGCATCATATATCTAGCTCCACCGGTAAACGAAGAAGGCAATATAAGAGGTGTACCAATATTAGATATATCTTGCTGACCATTATTTCTCAATTTCCAGAGACTTTCATAGGTATTAGATCTTAGATTTTTTTTGCTGAAAACGTATATAGTTAAGTCTCTCGCTCTCAATCATCGTATAAGCATCAACCAAAAATTGTTGTAAAAGTCTCCTTGAATTTAGAATCAGCGAGAATTGGTTTACTCTATCTTGAATACGATACGAAAAGAACTCTCTCATCGTACAATTTGGACGCTTCTTGTTGGTTACATCTATCACACCTCTATGAGGGATGTCAACTCTGTAACCATCATCTCCATATGGGAACAGAATTGGGTATTGTAGAGCAAGGTAAGAAGGATGTAATTCACTTATTCGTTTAAGAGTCCTTGATTTAGTTTCAACAACAATATCTCTGTTCTCAATTGCGTTTTCAACATCTCCAACAATTAGAGCAGCAACCTCGCCACATGTTGGTAAGTTATACATTTGACCATCCTTGTCCCTTTTTCCAATAAGACGTACCTTAAGACTAAGCTGAGGATCGTCATGAACACAATCTCTAACCATCCTGTAAACTTTAACCAATACATTATCGGAGTCTAACACATACTTGACATGCTGGATCAACTGACGATCAAGAGAAGCAGAAGAGGATGCAGGTGACTCCTTAGATCGACTGTTTGGACACATTTTTTATCAACGAATTATTAATAAATAATTTAGAATCAATTTAAACAAATTATACTGTACGATACTTACCTAAATATCGATTCTCTGTTTGAAACCTCGTTTTCTGTATCGTATATGTACAGCTGGCAAAACTTTGGTTTATTGGCATTCTCCGGCAACAAACTTCCAATACTGTGATAGTTTTCACCGCTAATCCTGTAGCAAAATGGGCCATTACCTCTATTAACAGTTGGATCCACCTTACCACCCATTGAAGTGAATGCGAACATAGAATTATAACGGCGAATGTTTTTCAAAAAATGCTTGCTTTCATTATCCAAAAATGTAAAGAGTTTCTGGTAATTTGGTTGTGCATCTTTATAATCGGGTAGCTCTACTTTGGCATAAACACAACATAAAAAATAACTTGTTTTCCCATTCTCGGTTCTGCCTCTCCCCGTTTCTACATCCCATAACTTTGCCATGCATACTTGACACGTAATACACTGGTCACCATGATCTAAGTAATCTGTAGATTAAAATGGAAATAAAATAAATGAAATTAATCGATGTATTTCAATATAAAACAATGGTATACAAAATAATGTCGAAAATATATTACTTAAGTGACTACCTGATGAAACACCTTTGTAAGGATCTTGATCTAACGCTGACTCTGTAGTCAAATCAACCATTAGAATAGGAGATGTAATTCGTGGTCAGCCTAATAACTTAGATTTTCCAGGAGATAGCTTAGGAGACGTTTTGCGTAAAATAGGAGTTGTAGTCGCTGATGTTATGTTTGGAGAAATAGAAAAGCGACGGATACTTGTTGAAAGTGTTTGGTTGTTTGAAGCAGAAGTGACATCAACTAAATAACACAAAACAAATAACATAATTCATATGTTTTTTAGTTGTCGCTATTGATGAAAAATATGAGTTTAGAAAGTGGGGTATAGTATTACTTGTAAGTATTAACAAAAGTATAGAATTACCATTTTGTGTGTTGCAGTGAAAGGATCTTGTATTAGAAGAGGATTGTAAAGTGTTCGTAGCTATGGATTTGCCTCGTAAGATAGCAGATTTTTTACTATCTAAATAAAGTCTCCTTAATCTCCGTCTCTCTTTAGTGTAACTTTCTTGACTTTGCGTGAAAACAACTGATAAAAGAAAGACGGTATATATATATATTTTTAGACATATGTATCAACATAGTTAAGAATGCAAGTTTAAAAAGTATGAAAAGTTTAAAAAAATTAAATAAATAAACCTGGCGAAATAGTAGACGCATCTTGTGAAGTAGTCGGAGTGTGCAACAAAACGGAAGACGAATTAGAAGTCGACGATTCTTTTGTATTAGAAACCGGTAACACGTGTGATACATTAGATCTTTTGCTATCCAAATACAATTTCCGTAGCTTACGCCTCTCTCTGCACTCGTCTTGTGTAACTGCTGGAGTTAAAACTGTATTCACATGTAAAACCAAAGAAACGATATAATAGCATTAGTTATCTAAAAAAATTAGTAAAACTTAAATCCATTAGTACAAATAAAAGTTAGTTAATATTGTAAGATTATATAAATATGTTATTATATTTGATCTATGTAATTTAGGTAAAAAATAATAACTATTGATACTAAAAGATCAATATAAATAACAATATATAAAATAAAAAAATAAACCAAGAGGGAAAAATATGTGGCTAAGACTAAATCAGATTGCACACCATCTTGTGATGAAATCTACTTTTGCGATAGTGAAAGGTATATCAAATAGTCAACATTCACTAATTGCTTGTCCATCATACTTCATCACCTTTATATCTCTCCTTCAATCAGATGATAATCTCATTTAGTTGATTTCAATAGGGGTTTCAACATTGCTCTCATCTGCATTCCTAATTTGTGCATCATACGGTTCATAAATCTTCGAAAATCAGGTAAAATAATTCCTTCTTTTCAATGTTCATGTTCATCTGCCATGTATTGCTTGGATTTATTTAATGAAAATGAAAATTTGTTTACAGTAAGCTAAATGTAACTTGTTTCATTTTCATATTTACCTTCATTCAGTTAGGTGACATACATGATGTTCTTAGTGTATTTACTGCATACATGTTTTCTGGTATGAAAAAAACATATTAAGGTAGTGATTTGAATACACTGACATGCTCGAAGACGTTAAGTATACGATGCACACCAGGTATTCGAACAAATGAATGTATGAAAAATGTTGTACTTAACGAAAGAATCATTATGTTAAAGAAGAACAACAAATAATAATGAGGTGTTTTATACGATTAGGTTGTAAAGTTAAGTTGTTTTCGTGTATCCATTTATTGGGTAAGATGAAATGCAACAACAAAGTTTGTTAGGCTTACTTTTTTGTTTTTAAACTGTGTGTAGTAAATGAAAGTTTGTCATTCCTTTAAACTACAACAAAAAGATTGGCATTATATGTTATCAGTTGATGTTTTATTTAAAATGGCTCAACCTTTTAAATGTTTCTTAGAATGGCTGGAGCTGAAAACGATGTTGTCGTCATATCGGAATCTGAAGACTCTTCGGCTGAATCAGAGGAGTTTGATGATGATGAAACTGGTCCGCTGATATTTATTGTGCCATACACCAAACGCTTTGTAAGTTCCGACAAAATTATATCTTAATAGGCGTCTATTATGTTTACATAATTTGGTTAAGTTTTGTATTTTTTTAAATATTTGACATCATTAATGGAAATTATTACTATGTTTTGTAACTTATAGCGCATACCAGTTGCAGTAGCATGGATGACAGGAATTGACGAAACCTTGAAAGTTAAGATCGCCAACAGGCAGAATGTGGAGACAAAACATGATGTTAGGGCAGAGCCCAATAAAAACAGTATCAAGTACGTTGTCAAAGGCTGGACGAAATGGCTTAAAGATAACAACATAAAAGAAGGGGATCATTGCAAGTTCCAGTACTTTCCGGATATTGGTGTTTTGTTCCTTACCAATGTTTTCCGCTAGTGGTAATGTTTTAAAATTTGAAACAGGGTAGAACCATAACATATGGTTGTTTTGGCTAATGAAGAAAGGTAGCGTAACTTATGTAGTGTTAAAAGATGTTTTGTATGTGGTTAACATGTTTGATAGTTAGAATCTTTATGTACTTTGGACGGCTACTATGTAACCGTGTGTATAAATATCTAACGGTTCTAGTTTTACTTTATATGTTATATTTAATACATAGTTTAGGCCTTCAAATCAATTGACAACTATAAAATAGATATACATTTTTAACTGAAATTTAAATATTCGGAACATAAGTTAGTGAATGAGAGTAGTTCAATACCATTGGTAATGTCTGAAAAAGGACTAATTGAGATGCCAGCCGCAACATCTAAATAAAAGAGACATAACATAAATATCGAATATGTAGATGGTTATTGTAGATACACAAATTAGACGAACATAACAATAATCCAAAAAGTAGTACCTGTTGAGTTGTTTATATTAACTGCATTATTGGACATACATGAAGATCTACGCTTGGATTTTCTTGAAGTGTCTATCATTGTAATAAAGAAAAATGAAACACATTATAATTAAAATTATTATCATATATAAACAAATAAACAATGTGAAAGACAAATAAAAAATCACAACCTGAAGTGTTTTCCTGGTTTGATTGATTTCCAAAAGTATTGGAATCATGCTTTGACCGTTTATACATTGCGGAATACGTTTTTGGAATAAGAAAGTAATCGATTGTTCAAACTGGCGTACAATACCCTTGTAGTGAAAGGGATGTACTGGTTGAACCTAAAACTACAAATAAGATGAAATGGGATGAAGATATTTATATGTTGTAAATTTTGATTTTAAGGAAACATTAGTAATGTAAACATTTAAGTATATTCATTATGATATTAATGATTAATTTCTTAATATTGGAAAGTCAACACTTTACATAATATTTTTGAATTTAAATTTAAAAAACCAAAAAAAGTTGCTATATATAAATGACTTTCCAACATTACAAGTTTAATATAAATATTATGCTTAATTTCAACATAGTAAAGATCTTATATTTTAGTATTTACCAAATATAATTTGCTTTATACGGCAACATTCCAACTTTAATATAAATTTTATGTTTATTTTTTTAATTTTTTTAATAATGAAAACGGATTAATATTTGAAATCAAACTTTAATATTCTAAGAATGTTATTAGGACAGACCACAATATAGTGATTAATAATATCATCTTCAATTGATATAACAATGGAAAACAACAATAAACATAAAACATAATATATAACTGGTAAAAAACTAATATCATGTCATAGAATAGAAAAAAAAACCCAACATAAATTAAATAGAAATCGACGTACATACAAAACATCTGATTAATAATGTCTTCTGTTATTAATATAACGTTAAGAAAGATCAACCGCAAAACATAGTGGGTAAAAAACCAACATCAAGTAAAACCATAAAATGTTCGGAATATGATTAAACACAAAAAACATAGCAAAAGTTTTGTAAAATATTGAGATGACTATTAGATTCGGCAAACTACTTTCAATCTTTGGCTTCAAAAGCCCAACATTCACATTCGAATCTTCATCTTTATCACCATCACTCTTACGCGGTTTAGTTGACGACTGCGAAGAACATAAATCGACATCATAGACGGCATCCAAATTACGCTTAAGTTGATTCTCAACCATCTCAACAGAACAGTTCATCTCAGCTCCAGAGGGTGTGCTAAACATGCTTTTGTTCACATTAGACACCGGAGTGTCTTCATCACCAGTACGGGATACAGAATCCTGTAAATAAAAACTAAAAAGTTTAAAAAATTGATAAAATAAACTGAATGACAAAATATTGAACCAATAGGGAATTCCATAATTTGTAAGACATACCTTAACATCAAAGTTAACAGGTGCATTTGAATCAGACGGAACATCATTTAAAGGTTCATCATCAGCAGGCTGTAGTTATCACATATATTTCAATAAACATTGTAACGTGGTATAAGTTTTTATAACAAAAAAGTACAACTAACGTATAGAAGGTATGTCGAACCTGGAAGTCATCAAAATGCCTATCAAGATCAGCGATGATTGCAGGATTTTCAGTCAACTTCGAGACCGAGTAGCCATCTGATTTGTTTTTTATGTTAAACGAACCTATGGTTATCTTAAACGCAAACCGCCGATTTAACAATGCCTTCAGCTCCTTGGGAAAGTTACCATCGCTGCCTAACTGTTGGATAAAAATTAAGAGTGTCATATTGCATAAGTTGGAGACATAATTTATAAAGATACCAGTTTATAAAGATAAACATTAAAATGTATAAAGGAAGTAACGAAATCTTATTATGACGATATAACTTACCTCAATGTTTTTATCCAAAAGCTGGTTTGCGTTAACCTTTAACAGCTTAACAACTTCACGTTCAAACAACGTCAAAGTGACAATCCCGGTACAATCCTGAACACGAATTAGAACTTTTATCCTGTAAAAATTTTAAATAAGATTTTGTTAACAATCATGTAATATGTTTAGGACAATAAATGAATCAAGTAAATTAACCTGGGAACAGACACAACGGTCCTTTTATTGCAACGATCAGTCTGACATTCCAAGACAGTTACTTCATCATATCCTTCACTTCTATCTTACTTGTCCTTGCAAATAGTGTTGTAAAGAACCTTTTTGTTGCAACTCTTACATGCATTGTAAAACCATGACTCTTCTGAAGCAAAGCTCTTAATTGTTCCCAGGATAATAACAAACTTTTGCTGTATACATATATGATAATTTAGAACATTCTGAAAGAAAAAAAATAATACGTATAAAAAATTAAACAATAAATTATTGTAACAATACTTCGGAGATTTCGCTTAATGCTCCAATTGTACTAAAGGAAACATCAGATAGATATTCCTCAGTAGTTGACTTGATAGCAGAAGAACTCAATCCCGAATAACCGGAAGACGTTGAAACAGTAAGCTGAGCAAGGAAACTGTACAGGAAAAATAATGAATGTTACAAAAGTAATACATATTCAAAAGATATTATAAAAAAGGTAATAAGATTACAAACCTTTTCTTGAAATCCAAAATCTCTTTGACTTCAGAGTTTATGAAGACTCGAGTTACATTATACAAATTGGAGACAACTTGAATAAATTAAATATGTAGTTGAATGAAAAGTGAGAGTGTCGGTATAGAATATACCTCCCCAAAATCAGTACTTCCCAAACTGAACAACAACCACAACATTCTTTTCATCCTTATTGTTCTTCTCAAATTGTAAAATCTGATCAGCATAACAACCCCATAACGTCACGTAAATCTGATGGTGTCTACAAAATAAAATTTAAAAATACGTAAGTTGGTAGTTGTAAAAATATATAAAATGGGAAAAATATACAAGTAAAAGTAGGTATATATATATATATATATATATATATAAGAATGTACTGCAAATCTTCCAAAATAAAGGTAGTCTTCTTCTCGTCTTTGCCGTTATTATGTTCACTTTTATCCTCTGACGGAAGACACTTAACCACAAAACCAATAACATCTAAAGAATACAAAATAATGAAATTAATATTACATAACATAAATAATATCAAATTAATAAAATTGAAGAAAAAATTTAAAAATAAAGTACCAATCGGGCTTTTGAAAGACTTGCTATCATCATGAGGGTTATCCACAACAGAATCAAATGGAGAAAAATCAAATCCCCATTCAGCACCAACAGGCTCGTTGCATTCTTGTATAGTAGTGTTGTCATTTAGATTGATCTTCAACGAACTATGAACATATTTAACTTTTTGACGATTTTCACCCATCGAAGGGTTACGAATAGTTAAACATTGATTTTCTTTCAGCAAATGCTCATAACCAGTAGTGTTTTTTTTTTGTAAAACAAATGCCTGCATTTTGGTGCCCTGAAAAACAATGTCACGGCCCCAGCCCCGGTTTGACCTGGTCAGGAGCCGCGGGACAGGAACCCGTGGTATCAATGATGCGACAGCGGAAGATTTTTAACAGGATCTTTTAAAACTCTAAAATGCCCAATTATTTTATTTCCATAATTTGGGATAAACCCCTGTTAGTGCATTCATCTGTCATCTTCGTCTTATGTCGAGTCTCGAGTTCGTTGCGGTTTTGATCAAGCGTGACATCATCAAATATGTCATCATGTGACATCAATGATGACATCACAACATTTTAGATGATGATTTTTAGTTCACGAAAGTCAAATATATCACAAGAAGACAAAAGCATTTATGTTTCTTAGATGCTGATTTCGTTCATAATTGTATTTAGAGATTTCGCTCATGTGTCAACTAGATAGGTTCCGCTTATATGGCAAGTGTAAGGTTTCGATTTTATGTCATGTAAGTATGAGCGAAATCATGTTGTCTATATAAGGGTCATATGAGCGAAATCATTTATATAGTTCGAGGTGTGTTCTTCCGGTGAGCCACGAAGTGCTGCCGAAGTGTAGATCAGATTGTAAACGTCATTCAGATTAATAGAATCAACATATTAAAGTGAATTCTCGCTGAATTGAATCTGATTTGTCTGTTTCCGCCGTTCAAATCAGTAATAGCTCTTCTAATCGACTCGTTTAGGTCCGGATTCGATCCTACAATTGGTATCAGAGCCAGTGAAGAAGAGTTCTACACAATTCAGCCGATAATTCTGTTTCTACACTATTCTTTTCCGAAAATTAAAACTTTTTACGGTCAGAATCGGTTAAAACTTTCACAGTGTGCTCGGAATTAGCAATTAACAAACCCTTGAAAATTTCAAAGCTAAAATCGACCTAGAACTTAGGATTTTCAAGGTTTCGCTCGTATGGACTCGTGCAAAAAGTGACGTCATCACCTGGTTTCACTCATTTGAACACTGAGGTTTCGCTTTAATGTCACTTTAGATATCGCTTATTTGAACAGTTCAAGGTTCCGCTTTTGTGACATACAAGGTTTCGCTCCAAGGGTTCAAACTTA
Source organism: Helianthus tuberosus (assembly GCA_030545235.1). NCBI lineage: Eukaryota > Viridiplantae > Streptophyta > Magnoliopsida > Asterales > Asteraceae > Helianthus > Helianthus tuberosus. Next base: position 147,914,631 of record CM060417.1, on the reverse strand, counting down.
GGTTTCGCTCATAGTGACACTTAGGAATTCAGCTCAAAAGTGTTTAGTTGATCTTATTTGAAAGTCTTTGTCAGTCATCGAACAGGATAATCACGTGAATTGTTGTCAGTAGTTGGGAAAAGTATCTCGTGTCTTGTGTCAGTTTGCACGAAGTTGTAGTTGTTGTCAGATTTGCATGTGAAAATTTTCAAGTGTGTTAGTGTCACAAAATTGCTTGGGTCAAGAATTGCATGTGAATTCAATAGAGTTGTCGGCCATTTATGTGCATGTGAATTGAGATTAGGATCAAATAGTTTGAACATCACCGACCCATATGCTTTGACTAAAGGAATTGTCAGGAAGCTTATATTGATCAGCCCAATGAGATAATTGTTGCAAGAATTGTTGTCAGCCATTTTTAAACATTGGCCCAATCATCTTATCTTGTTACTTGTTGTCGTCGGTTCAGTGGACTTTGAGGTCCAATCAATTTGTTTTGAGTATTAATATTGATCGGCCCATGTGACTTGAAATTATCGGATATCACGTGAACAAGTGTCGGATTACATATATTGATCGGCCCAATCACAGTCAAGTGCAGCCCACTTCATACTCGGAACAAGTGAAAGTGTGTTTTGAGTGAAATTTTGTCGGGACTATTTGAAAAATGGAAGTGATGTTTGATGAGAATGAAAATTATTATTTTGAGAAATTTAATGATTGGAATCGAGGGTTTATAGATGAAAGTTATAGAATGGTGAAAAAGATTGGATGGGAGAAAAGATTTAAATACTTTGTGTGCTTGAAAAATGAAACATTGGATGATCTAGTAAACCGATATAATGTTTTACTTGGTTACCTAAAAGATCATGAGATATTCTTGACAGATGCTGAAAAGATAACAAAGTTTGCCGATGCATTACCTATTGAATGGATTGAATTTTTGAAAAATTTAAGAAGTGAATCAAATTTTTCAAAATTACATCTAAAAGAATTCATTAGCAAACTTAAAACTCATGAATATGAAAATGGAAAGAAAAAGAAAGAATTGATAAAGGTCTTGGAAACACAATTGGTGGATATAAGTTTAGATGTGATTGACGAAATGAACAAAAGGATTATTGAATGTGTTAAGGCAAAAAATGTTATGAAATACGATAACAAGAGGGGTTGTTATATTGATGAGAATGCGAATCCTCTTAATTTCGTTAAAATTTTTTGTGCAGGATCATTCAAGACAAGAACAAAGGAAGTTTCACAAAATGAAGAATTTGTGAAGGATGAATCTTCAAGTTCTGCATCAGGGTGCTCTAAATGTGATAAATTTGAAGCTGACAATGGCAAACTCTTGAAAGATGTGGAAAGTTTGACATTGGAAGTAAAAAAGTTGAAGGATGAGAAGCAAACTGATGTTAAACAGATTCTTATTTTGCAGGAAATTTGTGAGAAGCAAAAATTTGAAAATGTTAAACTGTTAAATGACTTGAACAGTTTGACATCAGAAAACAAGAAGTTGAAAGAAAATGGAAAAAATTTTGAAGATAAAATTAAAAGTTTTGGAAATGAAAAATCAAAAATTGAAAAAGAATTTCAAAGTCAAATAAAAATTATTGAAGATGGAAGATCTGTTTTTAGCAAGAATAACATTGAAAAGCAACAAATGATAAATTCTCATCTTCAGACGATTATTCGACTTGAAAAAGAAGCTGAATGTGCTTGAAAGAAAATCAAAGAGTTAGAAGGTAAAATCAGAGAATGGGAAGAAAAGTTGAAGGTTTTTGTAAATACTTCAGCTATTCCCTGTCCTAAACCGGTTAATTCAATTCCAATAAGTGACAATGTCACAAACTTTGAAAAAGTCAAAGTTGAAGATTGTGATGAGAAATCTGATGATGAAAATGAAAAAATGAAGAAAAAGAATTTATTTTTGAAGTTAAAAGAAAAGTTTCAAGAAACTGTTCCACAATCAACTGAAAAGGGAGAATGCTCTAAGCAAAAACCTTTGAAGAAGAAAGTGGAACAAAAACAAAAAGAGAAAATTTTGAAAAATGTTCAAAAAGAAAATAAAAGTTCATCAGATCAATCATCAAATCGCAATAAAAAATTACAAAAAGTAAAAAATGAAAATTAAAAAATTGTTGGTAATGAGTGGTGCAGGTTGGACCACAGTGCTCAAAAGCCAAATCCAGCAAATAAGAGAAGGAAAGATCATCACCAAGCCAAACAGTGCTTTGATCTAAGTGTTTGGACTAAAAATGGTGATTGGTACGATAACAGAGTGTGTTACAGATGCGGCTATCAAGGACACATTGCTGTTAACTGCCAGAGTTGGAGATTTGAGTCAAGGAGATGCTTTAACTGCAACATCATTGGCCATATTGCTAAAGATTGCTCAATGAGATCAATGAGAAGATCGAGGGCTGAATCTCAGAAGCAGGCGAAGAAACCAGTCAATGTCAAGCCCAAAGAACAGAAGGTTCAAGAACCTAAAGTTCAAGAAACGAAAGTGAAGCTTTCTCAGGGGCAGAAAGACAGACTGAGGAAAAAGAGGAAGAAGGCCAGAGAGTATCTAGAGAAGATTTTGTCCTCGGATACAACTGGTAAAACAGATAAAAGTTCTGATAAATCGTCTTGCTCACCAAAGAACAACAAATCAAGCAAAACGCATTCATCAGATATAAATCTGAGGACGAAAGAGGGAAAGAAGAATAAGAAAGTTTGTGGCAATGAATCTGTTTCTTCGGAAACAAAGGAGCCACATGTCGGCAATGAATCTGGCTCATCAAAGTCAGACAAGCCACATTCAGGCAATGATTCTGGTATGGTAAAACCAGAAGAGCCAGTTGTTGAGATAAAAATTGAGAATTCTGGTCTAACAATGGATGATGCAAATTTTCCACCATTGTTGAACAAGAATTCAAAAGCACCCAAGGATCGTCAGGCTTGGGTGAATCTGTTCAAATGAAAAACCTGACTTGCCGGAGTTCCCAGGTTGGTAAGCGTGGAACAGGAATCGGCACATTTCTTGAGAAATTCACGAAAGTGATATTTCGTCTTACAAGTGGTAAATCAGGGACATTAAGTTGTACTTGATTTTCTACAAGTGATGTTTGTGGATTGATCTTACAAATGTTAGTTTTTACAAGTGGTTAAAGAAAACAAAGTGATGAAAGATCCCCGAATTTGTGAAAAGACACACAAAACTTATTTTCCGGAAAAAACCATTTTGATTAAAACAAACTTAAGTGTTTTGAAATCACTATGGGAAAATAGTTTGTTGTCCGGGGGAGCTCTGATTGTTTAAGCCAAGTGAATGGAGAATTGAAGTGATTCTCATCATGTTGTCACATTTCTTGTACAGTTCGTTTTCAAATTTTCCCAGAAAATCAAAATTGAGACATATTTTGATTTTAGGGGGAGTAAATATTTTAAAAAAATTAGAAAATTTGAAAATGTCAAAAACATTGAAAAAAATACAAAAATGAGTTTCGTTGTCAAAAAGAGGAAATGATAGTAGATCAGTTGGACTGTCACAGCATGCTAAAGAAATGGAGAGATAAAATGTGATAAACGATCTCACTAAAGATGTGACGATAGGCTCAGCTAGACTGGTAGATTTGCGATAACGATACAAACCTAAATGAAAAAGTCTAGTTCTAGTGGGAAACATGGTTGAAAGCATAGTACTTAGTTTTGTCCTTCTTGACTGTGTGCCTGCTCGGTAATCGCTGATTGTCGATAGACATAAAACTGGTTAAGTCTGTGAACTTTCACAACTTTGCTGAAAAGTCGCTGTGATTGTGCATTTCATTTTGCAAAGATTTAAACTTGTTTTATTTCTTTATTTTGTTTAAGCATCGGACATCCTCTGCGCATACGTGAGTATCGACCTGGATGTTGTTGCCTAAACGTTCTGCTTTATTTTCTTTGGTGTTTCGTTTAAGCTTTGGACCTCCTCTGCGTATACGGAAGTATCGACCTGGTGGTTAAAGCCTAAACAACTTCAACTTGTTTTATTTTTCTTATTTTGTTTAAACATTGGACTTTCTCTGCATATACGGAAGTATCGACCTGATTGTTAATGTTTAAACATTCTGCTTTGTTTTCGCACAAATCACAGTTGATAAAAGTTTAAAGGCATTACTTGAGTCAGTGTATTGCATGATGAGGGGATATGCTGAGATCGTGGGGTCCATAAGAATTTAGTGCTATCTAAATATACCTTAACGTATCGGTAAGCATTTCGAAAGTTTTTAGATTGAGTTTAAGTAGACAACAATATCGTCAATCCATGTGAATCGTTTAGAACTTAATATGATTAAAGCTTAACGGTGCTTGTGATGTGTCTCAAAAACTGATATGATCCTCTTACACAAGCTCACAAAAATAGTGTCTGTAAATATTATTTTACTGCATTTCTTTTCAGTCAAAAATCCAAAAAGATTTTTAGTGTGTTTTAGCATAATTTTTTAAAAATTCAAAAAGATTTTCGACAACTGATGTTGATGAGCTGATTTTCAAAATTCCAAGTGCTAAACAAGATGAACTGGTTTGGGAGTGTGTGTACTGAATTGAAAAATTTTGATTTAAGAAAGATGTTGAGATTAGTTAATCAGGGTCATTAATTTGAACTTGATGTAACTATTACTAGTAAGTTTTTCTTATTGATTTAAGTAAAAACTTATGTTTTGGTGAGAAGTGTGCAGGAGATGTGCTGAACAGAGATAAATCCAGGAATTGATCTCAAGGTAATAGCTAATTCCAGACAGTGATCCCAGCATGATGAAAGGGGGAGTTTGACGAGGCTAGAGCCAAAGAGAAGATCTTGGTATATGCTAAGAAAGAGAAGAGACTGATAAAGACTGAAGATGCGAAGGCTCGACACTTAAGACTCGTCAACATCTGAGGGGGAGTCTGTTAGTGCATTCATCTGTCGTCTTCGTCTTATGTCGAGTCTCGAGTTCGTTGCGGTTTTGATCAAGCGTGACATCATCAAATATGTCATCATGTGACATCAATGATGACATCACAACATTTTAGATGATGATTTTTAGTTCACGAAAGTCAAATATATCACAAGAAGACAAAAGCATTTATGTTTCTTAGATGCTGATTTCGTTCATAATTGTATTTAGAGATTTCGCTCATGTGTCAACTAGATAGGTTCTGCTTATATGGCAAGTGTAAGGTTTCGATTTTATGTCATGTAAGTATGAGCGAAATCATGTTGTCTATATAAGGGTCATATGAGCGAAATCATTCATATAGTTCGAGGTGTGTTCTTCCGGTGAGCCACGAAGTGCTGCCGAAGTGTAGATCAGATTGTAAACGTCATTCAGATTAATAGAATCAACATATTAAAGTGAATTCTCGCTGAATTGAATCTGATTTGTCTGTTTCCGCCGTTCAAATCAGTAATAGCTTTTCTAATCGACTCGTTTAGGTCCGAATTCGATCCTACAACCCCGTAATTTACAATGGAGGAATTTAACTAGGAAATTCCCTGATTTATTAAACATGTTTATTTATTTTAACTGAGCCACCTCTTTAAGCTTGGTAGTGCTCCTTAGCACGTTTCCTTGATTTACAGCAGGTCGCCTGAAACATGTTTTAAAAATATTTTATCAGCGGGGAAATGCTGGCAAGTCACTCAAATTTGATAAAATGACACATAGTTATCAATTACAGCATAAGAGCAATTACAATGGCTTATGTCTTATATTTATCTGGCGCCGTGTCACAATGGTGACGATGGTCATACCACTATTGGGTCCCACCCCAAGTAGTGATGATTATCCCGGTTAGGTCAATGAACCTTAATCGGGAGAAAATTTAGTAATGTACACAATACCCAACTAGCCAGTGATTTAAGATAACCACGACTTACTCCCTGTAATTATAACATTTGAAAATGGAGTATTGTAAAATACTTTTGATAAAAACAGAATGACTCACATTGCAGATTTAACGGGCATAGTTTAAGCCTACTGATTAGCCTTTTAACCTAAATTTAAACAACATGCACACGAACTAGGTTAGTAACTAATACAGCATTTACGATAACTCACGAGACTAAAACCTTCATGATTAATGACAAAGTGCGATACTTAAACATCCATCGCATTCACGACGAATGACAAAGCATAAACCCTAATGTGGGCAACACTTAAACATCTATCGGATAGTTTCAATCGATCGGATATTGAATCGTAACAGCGATCGAGTTATTACCCTGTTTTTGCGGCAGCGTTTCGTGAATTGTGTGTGTTTTTGTAGTAATTAGGTGATATCTCAGCGTACAATTTGAGTTTTTACGTCGAACAAGTGCCAGAATTCGATTGCCAACCCCCTCTATTTATACTTGGAAAACAACTCCCTCGCGTGGCGCGAGGGAGTATCGGGTGGCGCGAGGGGTCCCCTACTAGCATAGGGTAGCCTCGTGTACGGGTAGCTTAGCTGAGTTGGTCTTGCGTTCAATTTCAATTTACACGTTAAACTGTTTGGATAATACTAACTAGGGTTTACCCCCCCTGAGTTTTAGGGGCCCTGATCCTGATTCCAATTGTTCTGAAAATTTTAGGGTTTATGCAGGATCACTTGGGGGTCTTAATTAGGGTTTCCTTTTGGACAAAATATAATAAGAAATAATATTTTTGGTGAGTGTTGTTACATTCTCCCCACCTTAATAAAAATCTCGTCCTCGAGATTTATTGGAATAAGTGAGGATACTTTCGCTTCATCTCTGATTCCAATTCCCAAGTGTATTCTGGTCCTCTCCTTGAATCCCACTTGACCTTGAAAAGTACTAACCATTTGCGTTTGAGAAACTTAACCTTTCTGTCTTCTATCTGAAGAGGTTTCTCAACAAATTTTAATCTTTCGTTTACCTCTATATCCTGAAGAGGTACTACCAAAGATTCGTCAGATAGACATTTCTTAAGGTTAGATACATGAAATACATTATGTACTCCAGCCAACTCTTCTGGTAGTTGTAAACGATAAGCAACTGGTCCTATACGTTGGATTACTGAAAATGGTCCTACGTATCTTGGACTCAGCTTTCCTTTCTTACCAAACCGAACAACTCCTTTCCAAGGAGAAACTTTTAGTAATACCTTGTCTCCGACTTGAAATTCTAACGGCTTACGTCGATTATCTGCATAACTCTTCTGAGGATCTCGAGCCATCTTTAATCTTTCTTTGATTTGAGTGATTGATGTGTGCAAAATGCAACATATAAATTACATCAATTGTGGCATAAAACTAACCCTTTTTTAGTACTAATGTTGGAAAAAGTGTGCTTTTGTCTTCCTTTTGTATTTTCAGGATTAAATGAGCTCAAATTAATAAAAGAAGCAAAAAGACAGCAAAATCTAACATAAATACAAGAAAAGGAACAAACGTGACGTGCCCGACCCCACGACAGCATCTTCCCAAGCAAAACAAGAAGACAGAAGACTGAACACGCCCCGTGCTCAGCCAGCACGGGGGCGTGCCCAAGTGTCAGCAGAAAAGACAAAGTGGTAGAAGCTTCTATTGCCCACCACGGGGCCGTGCTCAGTGGGCACGGGGCCGTGGTCAACTATAAGATTCGCGGAATCTAGGCAAATCTTCATAGTACAGATATGCTTCTGCACACGGGGTCGTGCTCAGCGGACACGGGGGCGTGGTCAACTAATAAAGACAAGCTGCAATAAATGAAGAAAGAGAAGGATGTGGACACGGGGCCGTGCCCGAGCTTCTGTTCAGCCTATAAATAGGAGTGCTTGGCTTGAGCTCAAACCATCCCTTGGCACACCACCTCTCTCACACTTCACCCACCACCCACCACCACCATAACACATTATCCACCACCATCATCCATTGTCCATCATAGAGTGTGTGAGTCGTCTCGGGATCCAAGATTGATCGTAAGAGTTCTTGACAATTAAGGCCATGTTTGCCTAAGTCTCTTACATTACTTGGTGAAGACAAGTGTCTAGTGTAATACTTTTTATTTTTAATCTTTTCGCACTTTTTAATTGGTTTTGTATTAATGACTTTAATAACTAGTTTCTTATGTTGAAGGTGATTCTTCCTTATCGTTTGTCCGTGGTGTCTTGGCATTATTTTACTGTCTATATAAAATAAAAGATTTTCACCATTCATATCTCCACGGTCTATATGGAGGTATGTTGGCTACCTGGTCGGGGGTTAAGGGAACGGTTTGGTAAGAGTCTTGCCGTTGTTCAGCGTTTAGAGATCCTGCAAGGGACCTGGGTCAAATTTAGTAGGACCTCCTTTAATACTTAACAGTATTGGATGGCGGGGGTCCAAACTCTTTGATCCCCTCATAAGTTAACTACTATTAATACTATAACCCGGCTACTTAGGACTGTATCCTTGCTGACTCAGACTACTTAGTCGAGGGTAACGTCACCGCCAAAAGAGGGGCCTACCATAATTTGCATTAATAACTTAATTCATTATCTTTCAATAATCCGACCCTTTAGGATTGTATCCTTGCTGACTCAAACTACTGGGTTGAGGGTAACGTCACCTTCAAAAGAGGGGCCTACTACAATAACTAAGATAATCTCTTAAATAAGTGCAAAAGTACGGAAATAATCAAAGGTTACACTATACACGAGTCGGAACCAAGTGATTCATCTTGTCTATCTGTTTTTATTTTTATTTTTATTTTCAGCATTTTAGTTAGTTTTTATTTTCTTAGTTTAAAACATTTTTCTAAACTTTTTGATTTGATTAGACGTTGAGGATAAACCGGTACTAAAAGCTCTTGTGTCCTTGGACGACCTCGGTATCTTACCAACACTATACTACGCTCACGATGGGTGCACTTGCCCATATGTGTGTTTAGTGTTAGTAAATATCGTGTTTTATAAATTTAAAACTTGGCTAAAAAGTGTTAAAAAGGGCTTAATAAATACATTAAAAACTAACGACACTTCACACGCATCAAGTTTTTGGCGCCACTGCCGGGGACACAAGGATTTTAAGAAAGCTTAAAATCGACGGCCTAATCAGTTTTTCAAAACCTTTTCAAAACGCGCGCACATTTTTCTGCATTTTAGTTTAGTTTTGCATTTACAGTAACCTGTACACAGGGCCGTGTTCACTGAACACGGGGCCGTGCTGCACAATTTCATAAAAACACCCAGTAACAGTAGCTTGAACACGGGCCGTGCTCACTGAACACGCCCCGTGCTCAACGAAATCAGTAAATTTAATTAAAACACCCAGATACTGATTCTGTACACGGGGCCGTGTCCACTGAACACGGGGCCGTGTCCGGCCTCTGTTTCCGTTTTTATTTTTGTTTTCTGATCTCGAGACTTGGTTGTGGTCTGCTGAGTGATTCTTATGGATCAATACTCAGGAGGTTACAACTACACCTATGAGGAGGATGATTATAGGAGTAACTATTGCACTAATTGTAGTAATCCACACTCGGTTCAATATAGTCACTCATATCAACCATCCAATTCATACACCTACTATGAGGAGCCCAGGTACGAGCCATCAACTTCATACACATCCTATGAAGACCAAAGGTATGAACCTCCTCCCTCATACTCATATTTTGATGAACCAAGGTATGAGCCTTCTTACTCATACTTTGAGGAACCAAGATATGAGCCACCACCTTCATATTCTTATTATGAGGAACCATGGCGTGAACAACCCACCTCATACGAGTATTATGAAGAACAAAATTACGACCCTTATCCATCATATACTTACAATGAAGAACAATGGTGTGAACCATCTACTTCATATGGGTATTATGAGGAACAAAGGATCGAACAACCGGATTCAAGCTCTGAAAATCCAGATCCTTTTTTCTATGACCGAAGTGACCGATAGGATTAGAACACCTTAGAGTTATTGATCGCTATATAAAAGAGTCTCGCGCAAGGGAAGAGGAGTCACGCGCAAGAGAAGAATTCAATAAAAAAGAAATAACTGAAGGTGTAAAAATGGAAGAACAAATAAGTGAAAAACCGACACATGAGTTAAACAACGAAAAAGATGAGTCCGACAACGTTAAAATTCAAGAAGAGTCTAGTTTTAAAGAAATTAATCTCTTGTCGCCTTCTTTTGAAAATCATTGTTTAGTTCCCACTCATGCTAAGTTTTTAAAAGAGTTAAACACTAACACTAAAATTGACGAAACGGTAAGTGTTAAGTTAACTAATGATCAAACCTCGCTAATAAAAGAAGACCCATTTGAAATTAACATTACACCGGTTCCATGTTTCTTTCAAAATTCGTTTATTAGTAATGTCACTATTGATAAAGATCTTTGTGTTAACATAACGCCTAACTACATTTTCGAAAAATTAAGTATTAGTGATTTTTCTCCACTTCAAATACCCATTTTTCTATCCAATCGAAAGGTAATAAAATCATTCGGTATAGTTGAGGACGTTTTGGTTCAAACAAATCAAATGGTAATCCCCACCGACTTTGTCATCCTCGATGACGCTCCTCTAGTGTTGGGACGACCATTTGTAAAAACTCACGAAGCTTTAAAAAACCGGAAGTTCAACAATCTACCTCTTCAATTAGGGGCATTTAAAAAAAGTGTCGATATTGAACGGTCAATGAAATATCCATTCGGCAATAATGACCCCCTAATTGAAGATGAAGATGAACCACCCGATACAAGTGAAAAGATTGACCACTTTGTTGAAGAAGAGGTCGCCATAGAACAAACTTTTAAGGTTCTTGATCAAAACGAGCAACCAAATAAGGAGTCTCCTAAAGACCCACCTCTTGAGCTCAAAGAACTTCCAAAAGGTTTGGAATATGCTTTTCTAGACAAAGATGGTAAGTTACCTGTAATTATTTTGTCTAAATTCGATAAATTAGAAAAAGAAAAATTAATTAACCTTTTGAAAAAACACAAAAACGTGATTGCATGGAAGCTGGTAGATATTAAAGGAATAAGTCCTTCCATGTGTACGCACAAAATTTTAATGAATGATGACTACAAAACGGTAATACAACCACAACGTCGAGTAAATCCCAATGTTCAAGAAGTGGTTAAAAACGAAGTCATCAAATTACTTGACGCCGGACTTATTTATCCTATCTCCGATAGTCCTTGGGTAAGTCCCGTCCAAATAGTTCCAAAGAAAGGAGGTATGACGGTAATAACTAATGAAAAGAATGAACTAATACCAACGAGAACCGTCACAGGATGGAGAGTATGTATAGATTATAGACGATTAAATGAAGCAACAAGAAAAGATCACTTTCCTTTACCCTTCATTGATCAAATGTTAGAAAGATTACCCGGTCATAAATTTTACTGTTTCTTGGATGGTTTTTCAGGTTACTTTCAAATCCCGATAGCACCCGAAGACCAAGAAAAGACAACCTTCACATGTCCCTATGGAACTTTTGCTTATCGACGCATGCCGTTTGGTCTATGTAATGCCCCCGCAACATTCCAACGTTGCATGGTAGCCATCTTCCATGACATGATAGAAAAGACAATGGAAGTCTTCATGGACGACTTTTCTATCTTTGGGGATTCATACGACCAATGCATCGATAACCTTGAACGAATGCTATCCCGATGTGAGGAAACTAACCTCTCCCTTAACTGGGAAAATGCCATTTCATGGTAACAGAGGGAATAGTACTCGGTCACAAAATCTCAAGCGAAGGAATGGAGGTGGATCGAGCTAAAATAGATACCATTTCTAAACTACCACCCCCATCCTCCGTTAGAGCTATCAGAAGTTTCCTAGGGCATGCTGGATTTTATAGGCGGTTTATCAAAGACTTTTCTAAAATCTCAAGGCCTCTAACAAAATTACTTGAAAAATATGCTCCTTTCATCTTTGACGAGGATTACAATCAAGCATTTCTAGCCTTAAAGGAAATGCTAGTCAATGCACCTATCATGATAGCGCCTGATTGGAAATTTCCTTTCGAAATCATGTGTGATGCCAGTGAATTTGCAGTTGGAGCTGTCTTAGGACAAAGAAAAGAAAAGCATTTTCACGCAATTTATTATGCTAGTAAAACGCTTAACGATGCACAAGAAAATTACACAACAACTGAAAAAGAGTTACTAGCTGTGGTGTTTGCTTTTGATAAATTTCGTTCTTTCTAAAACTATAGTCTATACAGATCATGCAGCCATTCGATATCTTTTCAAAAAGCAGGACGCAAAACCGCGTTTGATTCGGTGGATTCTACTCCTCCAAGAATTTGATATTGAAATCAAAGACAAAAGAGGAGCAGAAAATACCGCAGCAGATCATCTTTCACGCTTAGAAGACCCAGCTTTGGAGGCAACCAGGGACGAGCAAATCAATGAAAAATTTCCAACGGAGTCCCTATAAATGGTGGAATACAAAGAAGAACCATCGTACGCCGACTATGCTAACTACCTAGCTAGCGGTATAGTCGCAAAAGGTTGGCCACATCATCAAAGAAAAAAATTCTTTGCCAATGTGAAACACTATCTTTGGGAAGATCCATATCTTTTCAAAATGTGTGCCGACCAACTCATCCGACGATGCGTACATGGTAGTGAAGCACGAAGAATTCTCCGCCATTGTCATGAAAGTCCATACGGAGGGCATCATGGTGCCACTAGTACCGCACGAAAGGTATTTGATTCAGGATTTTATTGGCCAACCATTTACAAAGACGCCCAAAGTCTTGTCAAGACATGTGATGCTTGCCAAAGAACAGGTAATATTTCTTCCAAAAACAAAATGCCACAAAATGGCATTCTTGTTTGTGAAATTTTTGATGTGTGGGGACTCGACTTTATGGGACCTTTCCCACTATCGAAAGGAAACAAATATATACTTGTGGCAGTAGACTACTTGTCTAAATGGGCCGAGGCCGAGGCACTTCCAACAAATGATGGAAGAGTCGTGGTAAGATTTCTGAAAAAATTATTCTCTCGTTTCGGCACACCTAAAGCATTAATAAGTGATAAAGGTACCCATTTTTGCAACCATCAACTTGAAATTTTTTTAACAAGATATGGGGTCTATCACCGGGTCTCAACAGCATATCACCCTCAAACAAACGGACAAGCCAAAGTGACTAATAGAGGTTTAAAACGAATACTCAAAAAAACCGTAGGGTTAAATAAAAAGGAATGGGCAGATAAATTAGATGATGCTTTATGGGCTTTTCGAACTGCTTATAAAACAACAATAGGTACAACCCCATATAAGCTAGTCTATGGGAAAAGCTGTCACTTACCAGTAGAAATTGCACACAAAGCCTACTGGGCCATTAAAAATGTAAACTTAGATTTAGAATTTGCTGGTAAAAATCAATTTTGTCAATTAAATGAATTAGACGAACTTAGAAATTATGCATACTCAAACTCCGAAATTTATAAGGAAAGAATGAAAAATTTGCATGACAAACATATTAAACCTAATGAATTTCGAGTAGGAGATCTAGTTCTTTTGTTTAATTCACGACTTCGCTTATTTCCTGGAAAATTAAAGTCTAGGTGATCAGGACCTTTTTCCATCACCCATATTTTCCCACACGGTGCAGTAGAAATTAAATCTCGGAATGGACCTCCATTCAAAGTCAATGGCTAACGACTGAAACTCTACCAAGGATTTATTAAGGAAGAAGAGGAAGAAATCTCGCTTCAAACGGTGGATGAGTAAAGGCAACAACATCATACCTAGTAGGTTACGAACGATCGGGACGACATCTAAATCGGTAAGTCTTCTAACCAAGTATTGGGAAACAAAGGGCACTCACACGAGCACATTAAAAAAAAAAATTTTTTGCTCGGCACGAGGCCGTGTCCGCTGAACACGGGGCCGTGTCCGCGTTGCAGTCGGGATAAAACCCCTTTTTCATAACAGTTACACCATTCCACACGCCCCGTTTCCCCGAAAACACTCTAGTTCCAGGCGATTTTCCGCAGATTTTCAACGTCTCATATCATTCTAACAACATCAAGGTATGATTCTATCACTATTATTAGTTAGGTTAGTTACTTGCATGTAGTTAAAACACCAAAAATTTGGGGAAAAATCTAGGGTTCTTGAAGTTCATCCGGATCGAACCTCAAATTTTTGCTTTAATCTGTTAGCATTTAGTTACATTAGTGTTAAAGGAAGTAAATACACTTGTATTGTTCATAGATTCGCCCGATTTCTCACAAAAATCCCAAACCCTTTTTCTTGAACCGAAAAAGATAAAATTGAATGGGTAAACGGGTCGTTTTGGGAAAAACGGCACTTAGGGTTTCATTTTCAGGGGAAACCGCACCTATTGGACCAAAAATTTTCAAGTTTTTGAAACCGGGTCGAAAAATGATGTTTTTGTGTAACAGACGCCTGGACACGGGGCCGTGTCCGCTGAACACGGGGTCGTGTCCAGCCCACTGTTTGCAGTTTTGTCCGAAAATTCTAATGTTTCGTGCTAACTTTTGGTGTATTTTTCAGTTGGCAAGGAAGTTCACGAGGTTTAACTTAAACGAGCTCGATGCTAGGGCTAGATACGAAGTACTTCAAACAAGACTGGAAGAATACCCAAGGCAAGCATGCATGGATTTGTTAGCATTGGTCAACCAACTCGACCGCTTCAACAACCTTGTCACGGGACCTCTAAGAGTCGCTTTAACAACTCGACTCCGTTCCGTCCACGAATGCACTTTGGAATTCTATAGCACCTTCACATTCAACTCAAGGTGCGACCCATTCGACAATGATGGGGTAGCATTCCGATGTGGAGGAACCAAGTATTCGATCTCCATGGCACAATTTGGATCGATTGTCGGGTTGTATGCGGAAGAAGATGCAGGCAACGAGGAAAATACTGGAGGAATGCGAGAGATAGGTGAGAACGAACGCCAAGCCATATGGGCTCAGATTGGTGAAGGTACTACAATCCGAGCAGCACTAAGAGTACGAAGTTGAGGGATCCGCTCTACAGATACATCCATAGGCTCCTCGGCTACTCTCTTAGCCAAAGGCATGATAACAGTGGCGTTATTGGGTTAAGAGATTTAGTTGTCCTCCACTGCATCCACACCCGCAGGCCCCTTGATGTTCCATTCCTCATGCTCCGAAACATGCATCATAACCACCTTGCTACTGCACCAACCCCTATCTTCTTTGGGGGATGGGTGTACCGTCTCTTCAAGCACTTCACCAACATACCTAGGTCATTCGGAAGGAGCCCATGGTCGGGTAGGGTAGATATACACATCTGCCGCTCAATGAACCTAATCTATGAGGCTGAAGACGGGACGGTGAGCTTCCAAAGAATGCAAGGGCATGCATGGAACCCGCAGGAGGCACTTGTTCTTCACGCTCCACAACATCATCAGTACCAGTACCAGCCCCAGGGTGATCCAGGCCAGTCCTCCTCCGGAGGCGGTTTTCCTAACTTTCAAAGTTTACATGATTTATTGCAGGAAAACCTCATGTGCACCAGGAACACCTACAATATGGTAAGCAACACGTACAACCGGGTTGGGGCGATCGAGAGAAACATATCCGATATCCAAGATGATATTGGAAATATCCAGGAGTACATTGCAGGGCATGGTGGAGATGATGATGATGAGGACGAGGACATGGATTAGGCGGGAGGAGCGGAGGAAGAAGCGGTTGGTTGGTGATTCCCCAGGTTAACCCCACTTTATCTTGAACAATTTAAGGCCTGCGTGCCAAGTGTTGAACAATTTACTTTCCCTAACTTCTTTTATTTTCTGCATTTATTTTTCTTTTAACTTTGTGATGGATTGGATGTTGAACAATGGTAATCTAGGATGTTTGCTATGTTTTGGTGGAGTGTTTATTGATAAAACAGGTATATACGAGGCTTAGAACACTAAACCTTAGTGCTACTAAAGCCGGGACAGGAAAACGAGACCAGAAACCTGTTTTTCAACCTTGCAGACTGTCTACACGGGGTCGTGTCCAGCCGACACGCCCCCGTGCCCACTCCCCAGACCTGCTGTTTGTCTTAAACCTGCAGACCTTTGCCAGACACGGGGTCATGTCCAGCCGACACGCCCCCGTGTTCACCTTCTGTAAGTTTTCGTTACTGGCACCTGAACACGGGGTCGTGTTCACCTAACATGGGGTCGTGTCCAGGCACCCAGTAACATAAATTTTTGCTTTTAACATTTTTTTTACGCATTTAATCAACCTAAAAAAATTTATTTTTGGGACACATCGAGGACAATGTGTAATTTAAGTGTGGGGGGGATGCTAAAACCTTGAATCTTGTAAGTCCTAATAACAAGCCTTACACAAAACTCTATTGGAACCGCTTATCACCCTAAATTTTTTCAAAAAATTTCATTTTTTTTACTTGTCTAGGTTTAATTTGGGAATTTCAAAATTCTAAAAAAGGTTATATTTTTACGAATTTACAACCGATAGCGTCGTGATAAAAAGAACCAACATAAGAAAATTATGAAAAGGCATGACAAGCTTAGTTAAAATTTAATTATATATACTTGATCACATAAAAACCCATTCCCACAAAAGTGAGTTTTGAGCCTTTATTGAGCATACAAATATATATCTTTAAATTAAATGCTCATTTTTTGTTTCTTGTGTGAATAGCCGCTTGGTTCTTACGACTCTAGAACTTGCCATGATGATACATTCCCGGTCCTTACCAACTTAAACCCGAGTAAGTATATGATAGAGGCATTAGGACTAACCCTTTTTATTTCTACACCATTATTTTTCTTTTTTTTTTTACCACCTACCCAAAATCCCCCTAGTTAACCCCTTTGAGCCTAAACCTTTTCATTTCTTAACCCAAACCAAAAAACCCTTTCACCCACCAAAACCTTTTTATTTTTAACCCTTTGTTTTAGTAACAAGTTCGGTTTTCCGTATGACTTTAAAAATATATATATATATATATATATATATATATATATATATATATATATATATATATATATAGGGGAATGTTCATTTGAGAAGAAAATTTTATTAAGAATAAAAAGAACAAAAGGGTACAATGGTAAAACACTAAATAGTTTTTTCTCATCTCATTTATTATTATGTTTGACTAATTAATTAGTCATTAAGACAATCATCATCCACACTAAAAAAATTTGCCTACACACATCAAAAGTTATCATACACATTTCAAGATTTATCCTACATATATTAAAATTTATCCTACACAACTCGTAATTTATCCTACACGCCTCGTATTTATCCTACACTATAAATGAATTTTTATTTTTATTTTCTGAGAAAAATATATATCTTAAAAATAAGTTACAAATTTAATATAGTTAGTTATTAAAGATAAAACTACCAATTAATGATGTATGTAAGTTTACCAATATACCCTTATAGTTACATTAAGTACAAATATTAAATGAAGTCTAATGAAGCATTTCTATTGGTTGAAATTTCTTTTTTTTTCTTCTTATAAAAAATTTCTTCTCATTTGAACTCTCCACTATATATATATATATGTGTGTGTGTGTGTGTGTGTGTGTTGATGATGAAGCAGAAGCAATAAACAAGCAAGTTCATCAAAAATAACTTTGTTTGGAATAATGACTTCATCAAAATAAAAAGTTGAAAAATAGAAAGTCTTACGAAAACCGATGCTTTTTACGCTTTTTCGTCCTTTTCTACTAACCACTAACCCAACCACCTACCTTTAACCCAAGCCTAACCCTTCACCCAAAAAGTCCTCTTGATATTTACAAAGGTATATAGTTAAAAAGGAGGAGGATTGATTGCTTGGCAAGCCTATGGTAGGAATAAGTTCCATGCCGCTCTCGAGTGATTCACTAAAATACATCTTCGGCCGAGTGTTGAGTGATCCCCCGTGAGGTATGTGAACTTGTATATAAATAGAATTTTAAAAGAGGCATGTTATGCCCTAATAAATAATTTATCTTATGAAAAGTTTTAAATAAATCATGACGAATAGGATTGTAAATAAATAAAAATAAAACTAAATAAAGAATCTTGGAACTCCCGACACTCTATGACAAGCCCAAAAACTTTCTCTTCTACTCATTCCATTTGGGAGTGTAAAACCACATTATAAAGAGTTTTGCTTAAGGACAAGCAAAGATTCAAGTGTGAGGGTATTTGATGTGTGCAAAATGCAACATATAAATTACATCAATTGTGGCATAAAACTAACCCTTTTTAGTACTAATGTTGGAAAAAGTGTGCTTTTGTCTTCCTTTTGTATTTTCAGGATTAAATGAGCTCAAATTAACAAAAGAAGCAAAAAGACAGCAAAATCTAACATAAATACAAGAAAAGGAACAAACGTGACGTGCCCGACCCCACGACAGCATCTTCCCAAGCAAAACAAGTAGACAGAAGACTGAACACGCCCCGTACTCAGCCAGCACGGGGGCGTGCCCAAGTGTCAGCAGAAAAGACAAAGTGGTAGAAGCTTCTATTGCCCACCACGGGGCCGTGCTCAGCGGGCACGGGGCCGTGGTCAACTATAAGATTCGCAGAATCTAGGCAAATCTTCATAGTACAGATATGCTTCTGCACACGGGGTCGTGCTCAGCGGACACGGGGGCGTGGTCAACTAATAAAGACAAGCTGCAATAAATGAAGAAAGAGAAGGATGTGGACACGGGGCCGTGCCCGAGCTTCTGTTCAGCCTATAAATAGGAGTGCTTGGCTTGAGCTCAAACCATCCCTTGGCACACCGCCTCTCTCACACTTCACCCACCACCCACCACCACCATAACACATCATCCACCACCATCATCCATTGTCCATCATAGAGTGTGTGAGTCGTCTCGGGATCCAAGATTGATCGTAAGAGTTCTTGACAATCAAGGCCATGTTTGCCTAAGTCTCTTACATCACTTGGTGAAGACAAGTGTCTAGTGTAATACTTTTTATATTTTTTCGCACTTTTTAATTGGTTTTGTATTAATGACTTTAACAACTAGTTTCTTATGTTGAAGGTGATTCTTCCTTATCGTTTGTCCGTGGTGTCTTGGCATTATTTTACTGTCTATATAAAATAAAAGATTTTCACCATTCATATCTCCACGGTCTATATAGAGGAATGTTGGCTACCTGGTCGGGGGTTAAGGGAACGGTTTGGTAAGAGTCTTGCCGTTGTTCAGCGTTTAGAGATCCTGCAAGGGACCTGGGTCAAATTTAGTAGGACCTCCTTCAATACTTAACGGTATTGGATGGCGGGGGTCCAAACTCTTTGATCCCCTCATAAGTTAACTACTATTAATACTATAACCCGGCTACTTAGGACTGTATCCTTGCTGACTCAGACTACTTAGTCGAGGGTAACGTCACCTCCAAAAGAGGGGCCTACCATAATTTGCATTAATAACTTAATTCATTATCTTTCAATAATCCGACCCTTTAGGATTGTATCCTTGCTGACTCAAACTACTGGGTTGAGGGTAACGTCACCTTCAAAAGAGGGGCCTACTACAATAACTAAGATAATCTCTTAAATAAGTGCAAAAGTGCGGAAATAATCAAAGGTTACACTATACACGAGTCGGAACCAAGTGATTCATCTTGTCTATCTGTTTTTATTTTGATTTTTATTTTCAGCATTTTAGTTAGTTTTTATTTTCTTAGTTTAAAACATTTTTCTAAACTTTTTGATTTGATTAGACGTTGAGGATAAACCGGTACTAAAAGCTCTTGTGTCCTTGGACGACCTCGGTATATTACCAACACTATACTACGCTCAAGATGGGTGCACTTGCCCATATGTGTGTTTAGTGTTAGTAAATATCGTGTTTTATAAATTTAAAACTTGGCTAAAAAGTGTTAAAAAGGGCTTAATAAATACATTAAAAACTAACGACACTTCACACGCATCAGTGATCTTGTCGGTAGTTTCTTGCACAATTTCAGGACCTGATAATTGACTTTCTCCTATCTCTGCCCAACACACTGGAGTTCTACACTTACGTCCATACAGTGCTTCGAACGGGGCAGCTTCAATACTTGAATGATAACTATTGTTATAGGAGAATTCAATTAAGGGTAAATGGTTGTCCCAATTTCCACCAAAATCAATCACACATGCCCTAAGCATGTCTTCCAGAGTTTGGATTGTCCTTTCACTTTGTCCGTCTGTTTGAGGATGATATGTAGTACTTAGATTTAGTCGGGTTCCCATAGCTTCTTGGAAACTTGTCGAGAAGTGGGAAGTGAAACGACTATCCCTATCTGATACAATGGAGAGTGGAACTCCATGTAAGGATACAACTTCATCTACATACAACTTTGCGAACCTTTCCATGCTAAAGGTTTCTTTCATGGGTAGAAAATGAGCTGATTTGGTTAATCGATCCACAATTACCCAAATCGCGTCATTACCCTTTCTGGTTTTGGGTAGCTTAGTAACAAAATCCATTATTATAAGTTCCCATTTCCATACAGGCATTTCCAATGGTTGTAGTAGACCTGAAGGTTTCTGGTGTTCTGCCTTAACTTGTGAACAAGTTAGACATTTAGAAACATATCTAGTGATGACGGGGGTAGCCCAAATCTCAATAAAATGACTAATATACATAACAGCTTAAAAGGTTAAAAGGTTGAGAGGTTCAATACGCGCAAACTCAGGTGAACAGTAAAAAGGACAAGCACAGTGTCCGGTCACACCAGCACTTAACGTGTGAACCATTTCTGCACAGACAGAACATGTGCACAGAGAACACCCTTTTGTCCGCAGGTCCAAACCGTTCAACCCCTAAAAGGGTAAGTCCCTCACTGCAAGCCAGGTTCATTAGTTAAAGGTTTCTCCTTTGAGAAACCTCTTCCCCTATAAATTGCAGCCCATGCCAAACATATGAGACACTCCGGAATCAGCTGAAAACTATCTTAACTCTCTGATTCTCCTTCTCCCTCTTAAGAACAAGCTTCATGCTTGCTTCTCTTCTTCTTCTCCCATGAGAACTAGCTTTATGCTTCTCTTCTTCACACTAAATAATTCATCTTCTCCAACGATTACGTTATGGGCTGGTTTCATATCAGTCTAGAATTCAAGAAGAACAACAATAACACTAATGAACCTCTCTCCACGTCTTGAAAACATGGGGGGACCCCACGACCTGCGTTAGGCTAATCGAAACCCTTGAACCCTTTTACCCGGAGATATCGCTACAGGCCTTGGTCTATTATTTGTTGCATCAACAAGTTGGCGCCCACCGTGGGGCTACGCCGCTTACTTTATCTTAAAGACCAGTTGTGTAGCTCCATTTTCTCTTTACATCATGTCTGAAAGCGAGTCTCTCGGTCAGGTAAATCAAGTGCCTAACAACACCGATTTAACACCAAATTCGGGTCGGATCTCACCGGTCTTATCTACACCTCTTTCTACTCCCGGAAGTACTCCACCGGGATATGTTCCCGGAGTTCACTTCTTTTCAAACACAAACCCATCTCGGTCAGGGGTTGCACCTACTCAAATCGATGTAATGCATACACCGGAACGTATAGATCTAACACCCGAGTGACTAGCTAGAAATTTCTTACAACTGAGATTTCTTCTCAACTAGCATGTGAGCTTAGAAAGGGAAAAAAGGGTGAGAATAAGACTAAATTATGAGGAGTCTGAACCCTCATTATCACATGGCCCTCCATCTCTTCCTTTTAGCAGCTCACGTTCAGCCACATCTTACCTTGAAGCTGGTCCTAGTGTGACAGACCAACCACTCAAGCCCTTTAGCTTTTGGGGAGGCCAAGTCCAACCTTTTTTCCCTTATTTACCTCCCAACCCGTTACAACCGGTGCACCTATGGGGCATAAAATCACTCTTGATCAATTATGGCAGTCACCAGTTTCAAGTGTTCCCCCTCCCATTGCTACTTCGTGAAAACAAGCCATGGTCACCCCGCCTTTGGCTCGAGGTTCGGTCATGAGCACATCCATGGGAATGCCTTATACAGTAAGCCTTTAAGGCTTTAACCTTATGACACAGATAATGGCATCTTTTATGAGTACCATCAGAAAGCCTTTAAGGCTTTAACCTTATGCCCTAGCTGATGACACAGTTGATGGCACAATTTCCTTTGCAGCACGTGAAAGCTGGATGATGACACAGAAAGCCTTCAAGGATTTAACCTTAACCTCATCAACCAAGTGCCAACCACTCACCAGGGTACCTCAAACGGTAATCCAGCTTCAAGGGTAATAAAATACCCCTCAAAACCTTACAAGCCCAATATCTTGCTTCAACAAATTGTTGAGTACGAGTTTCAAACCCAGATAAAGATGCCATCAGGGCACTGAAGACTACTTCCAAATCTTCGCCGGGACTACAAGAATAAAAAAATGACCCAACTCCGAATGTTGTCTCATGTTCAGGCAAACCCTTGAAGGGTCTTCGCGCATATGGTTCAATGACCTTCCTGGACGAAGCGTTCAGACCTTTGACGATCTTAGCAAAAGTTCCCTATAAAAACATAGGTATGTCAAGGACGCCATGATAATCTTCCAGATCAAACAACATGATGATGAAAGTCTCAGAGACTTCATCGAAAGTTACAAGAATGAAGGTTTAACTTACGCCGATGAAAAGGTTAGGGTTGCAGGGTTCATGAATGCTATAAATTCCAAATATCTCACAAGAGACTTCAATAAATGCCTGCCCAAAACCCTTGAAGAAACACTCGAAAGGGCTGAAGCCCACATTCGAGGAGAATAAGCTGAAGACATCAAAGAAAAAAGAGAGAGAACTCTTAACTGGAGCTTCCAGTATGGCTCTTATGACAAATGGTTCAAAGGTTCGGATTCCTGAAGGCTTGAAGGCCGGAACCCTCCAAGCCGAGAAAAAACCATAAACTTTACAGCCTTAACCAAGACTCCGCAAGAGATCTTGGCAACCGAAGAGGTAAAACACAGCTTCCGCCCTCCTCAACCTTCGCCAAAAAACAAAAGATTGGAAAAATCAAGCCAGTATTGTGAGTTTCACGAATAGAAAGGTCACCATACCAATAATTGCTTCCAACCCAAAAAGAGGATCGAAAAAGCCGTCAAGTCCGAACTGGCTCACTTGGTTAAAGGGGTTAAGGACAAAATGGTTGAAGAATAAAAGTAGGAAGTGAACATGGTTGACCTTGAAAACAAAGCTTTAACCCTCTCAGCTGATGAAAAGCTTGAAACGCTTTAACCCTCTCAGCGACGATGAGCGTTCAAAGCTTCAACAGTCTTAATCCTCCAAAATCATGCTTAAGAAATGCTTTAACCCTCTCAGCTGATGAAAAGCTTGAAACGCTTTAACCCTCTCAGCGATGATGAGCGTTCAAAGCTTCAACAGTCTGAATCCTCCAAAATCATGCTTGAGAAATGCTTTAACCCTCTCAGCTGATGAAAAGCTTGAAACGCTTTAATCCTCTCAGCGATGATGAGCGTTCAAAGCTTCAACAGTCTGAAGGTATCGCAGACATACCTATCAAGCCTTCAGGCCAAATAACCTATTATGTTTGTTCAATGAGAGAACAAAGTGACGAACCGAACAACTCACTTTTGCGGTGATCAATATCCCTTCCAACTATGATATCATCATAGGAAGGCCAGGGCAAGGTGTGTTCGGAATGGCAGTTTTAGTTGGTCAAGGCATTGTGAAGTTTCCCACTGAAAAAGGGACCGCAACCCTTCAACCTACCCAAGAAGCTTTTGTGGTTGAAGGGGAAAGCTCAAGAAAGGACGAAGACGATGAACAAGGGTTGAACATAAACCCAAAATATCGTCAACAGGGGATAAGGGTAGACACTAACCTTTACAATGAAACCCTCTCATACCTTGAAAAGCTTCTCTTGCACTATGTATTTGCTTGATGCCCCGAAGATATGACCGGCATCCCTCGTAGCATTGTTGAAACATGAGTTATGGATCCCACCTGATGTTAAGCCCATTATACAAAAGAAACGGAGTCAAGCCCCTAAAAGAAGCCTTGCAGAATGCCAAAAGATGGAAAAGCTTGTTCTAGCCGAAACCCTTCGAGAGGTCAAGTATCAATCATGGGTGGCCAATCCGATAATGGTTTAAAAACCCGACAAGTCTTGGAGGATGTATATCGATTTTAAAGACTTGAACAAAGCACGCCCAAATGATTTGTACCCGCTGCCCTGGATAGACCTCAAGGTTAACTCACTCACGGGCTTCTCATGTTTTCTTGACACCTAAAAGGGTTACCATCCGATCCTAATGAAAGAAGAAGACGAATAAAAAACCGCATTACACACTGATAAAGGTATATTTTTCTACCAAAAAATGCCTTTTGTTTTAAGAAACGCAGGTGCCACTTATCAACGCCTGGTTGACAAAGCGTTTACCGAACAAACTGGCAAGAACATAGAAGCTTATGTTGAAGATTTGATGATCAAGAGCAAAACGGAATACCAAATGCTCAATGACATACAAGAAACCTTCTAAACCTCGAGAAAGATAAACATGAAAGCTTAATCCAGTCAAGTGCTCGTTTCTAGGGCACATTATGGGGAAACAAAGCATAAAAGCCAACCCTCAAAGGATGTGCTAACAAGAAAGACTTTCAATGGAAAGCTTACAGCTTTGAAGCGTTTTACCTCAAAAGGAAGCCTTCAACCAAATGAAGCAACACTTAGCTTCACTCCCAGCCATTTCGGCTCCAGAAACAGGAGAAACAGCCTCTATCTACCTTTCGATTGCTGAAAATACCATAAGTACGGCTCTAATCATTGAACGAAACAAAGTTCAGATACCCGTTTACTTTTTCAAAACTTCAAAATTAGCAGAAATCAAATATTCTTCTTTAAAAAAAAAAAAAACTTGCTCTAGCCCTAGCCCAAACGGCTAGAAAGCTTCGAAGGTACTTTCAGTCACACCCGATACAAGTGATCATTGACTAACCAATTAAGAATGTGCTTGAAAAAACAAGAAAATTTCGGACGATTAGCCAAATGAGTTGTGAAACTAGGTGAACACAAAATCACCTATGTCCTGAGAAAAGTTGTCAAAGCTCAAATCTTGGCTGACTTCATCTTGTAAGTCCCTAAAGAAGCCATAACAGAAGTTAATACAACTGCAGCTGAACCCTCCAACCCTGATACCTGGAAGCTCTTTACCGACGAAGCTTCCAGCATTGAAGGGTCAGGAGCAGGGCTAGTTCTAATTGATCCTAACGAATTGTAATTCACGTATGCCCTTCGTCTTGAATTTCAGACTACAAACAACAAAGCTGAGTATGAAGCATTGATTGCTGGGCTCAAGCTTGCAAAAATATGGGTGTTAAAAGGCTTCAAGTCTTCACAGACTCGTTGCTTGTTTCAAACCAAATAAGTGACAACTACACAGCCAAAGAAATGGGGGTTCAAAAGATTCAAGTCCTCACAGACTCTCTCAAGCTAAGACAATAACAACTACATAGCAAAAGAACCCAACATGTATTAGTACCGAGAGAAATCAAAGGAATTGATGAACACATTTCAAACATTTTCCATCAAAAAAGTTCCAAGATCTCAAAACAAGAGAACTAATGCACTAAGCAAACCTGTATCTCCTACGTTTTGCCCACCTCACCAAGAAGGTACTAATTGAGGTGTTAAAAACCTCATCCATCCAAAGACTTGAGGTTCAAGATGTGATCACTAAAAAAGGGCCAAATTGGATGACTCCCATTGAAAGGTTCCTCAAAATGGTAAATTACCTAATGACCAGACTGAGGCTAAAAGGGTTCGTATCAAGTCAAGGCAATATGTGTTACAAGGAGATATCCTTTACAAAAAGGATACCTTGCACCAGTACTTCAATGCGTTGGCCCAGAACAAAGCCAATATCTGATCAAAGAGGTTCACGAAGGGATATGTGGAGCTCATTGTGGCCCAAAATCGGTAGTGTCAAAGTTGATGAACCTCGAACACTTTTGGCCTTCCATGCATCGAGATACCTCCGAACAACTGCGAAAGTATGAAGCTTGTCAGTTACATGCTCCGGTACCCAAAAGCCTCAAACATGACCCCGTTCCCATCTCCTCGGCTTGGCTATTTCACAAATAGGGAATAAACATCGTTGGTCCATCCCACTAGCCAAATGAGGAGTCAAGCTCTTATTGGTAGCCGTGAACTACTTCACCAAGTAGCCAAAAGTAAAACTATTGGCAAAAATCTCAGGGAAACAGGTCATTGATTTCGTTTACGAAAACATAATCTGTCGTTTTGGGCTCCAGGGGTACTAGTCACGGATAACGGGAAGTAGTTTGCCGAGAAGCCTTCTAGCTCCCGGTGTAAGGAGCTCAGAATAACCCAAGTATTCAGCTCGGTAGCTCACCCACAATCCAACGGCCAAGTTAATAGGATAAACAACAACATTGTTGAAATGATTAAATCTCGATTGGAAAGATACGACAACAACTGGCTCGAATAGCTTCCCAATGTGCTATTGGAAATTCGAACAACCAAGAAAACGAGCCACAAGAAAACACCCTACAGCCTAGTGTTTGGATCAGAGGCTGTAATCCTAGCTGAAATCGGAGTAACAACACAAAGAACATTTAACATCGACCTCGAGACAAATAAGAAAGAGACGATGTTGAATTTGGAACAACTCAAATAGGCTCGTGATTAAGCAGCCATACAAAAAGCAAGGCACAAGCAAAACATGGAATTTCATTACAATACACGGGTGAAGCATGAACACTTCAAGCCTGGGGACCTTGTGCTTCGAAATAATGAGGCCTGCAAGAAAGAAAGCCAAGGAAAGCTTGGCCCTAAGTAGGAAGGGCCATACACTATCCTTAAAGCCCACAAAGGGGGATCATACAAGCTGGCAGGTCCGCAAGGCAAAAAGCTTCCCCTCCATTGGAATGGCAAAAACCTTAAAAGGTTCCATGTTTAACCAACACGCATTACAAATAGTTCCCAAAAGTTGTTCTATTCCCCTAGTAATCAAAATACTTTGAAATGAATGAACGATGAATCAAAATTTGTCTTTCTATCCTATAATCAGGTTGAGAACCTAGCAAGAAACTCCATGGCAAGGGCCATGTAAGGGGATGAGCTCCCAGGCCATATCGCTCAATAGGTTCAAGGGTTGAATGGACCTATATAAGGGGTGAGTTCCTAAATCAATACAACTCCATGAGACTCATAGAAATCTTGAAAAACATGTCTCATAGACGGGTTTGAACAGCCTACACCAAATGTTCCTTAAGCCCCAACATTGGCATACGAACCAAAAAGACTCTAAGTGAATGTCATACATAGGATAGAGGTTGTATCTTCTTGTTAAAAATATCCTAAGGCTAAGTGACAGCAGCACTGAACCCTTTAAGGTATAAATAACATAAGATGCACCGCCCAAAACAAAGACAACATACAAAACCAATAAAAACACAAAGGAGTAAACAAAACAACACAATAGACATAACAAGATAAGTTAAAGATAGCAAGGGCCATACTGGCCATCAAACATAAAACATGGTCCACAAGCCTGCCAGGCTTTAACCACCAAGGGACCTAAATGGTTCCCTTAAAATAAAAGGATGTTCAAACAAACAATCCATAACATTGTTCGACATGCTAAGAATACTACAAATCAAAGTTTCTTCTTCACTTGTCAGCATCAGAGATGGTAGACTTTGCTGCATCATCCTTATTCGAAACCCCATCACCTTGGGTGTTTTTAGCCATCCTCTTTTTCCTCCCTACGACACCCGTTGTCTCGGAGGCTTCAAGGCTTGAACCCTTTGAGCCCTCACCACCTTCAGAACACGTTTCCTCGCTATCTCCGGAGCAAGGACGTTTCTTCGAGAGGGACTTCAACACTACGTTACAAACAGCCTCATTAAGGCCCTTGGGTTTTAGCTCCTGCAAGACAGGCAAATGTTTACCAAAACACTTGGAGACTTCACCCACATAAGGGTAAATAATATGCCCTACCTTCAAAACAGTTTTCTTGAAGGCTTCGAAGGCTTTGGGTTGAAAAAGAGAAGACTTTTCCTGAGGCTCCCTAGGCTCACAAAGCTTTGTAACAAGCAAACAAACCTTGGTGTCTCCCATGAGCAAGAAGCTCGGTGTACACATCATCCAAGACCTTTTTGAACTCCGATGAATGGAGAAGATACTTAACCACTTGCTGGAATCCATACTCAATGAGCCATTTATTATCACTAGTTGCCTGGGCAAGTGAAGCCTTTAACCCTTCTTTCTCCTCTAATAAGGCCTTTTTCTGAACCTCCAAGGCAGCCTTATCGATCCTGACTTAAACCCTGTCAGCTTCCAAGCGTTTTTCCAATTCAACCACCTCAGTCTTGTGCTGGGAAAAAAGCTCATCAATACACAACATCAGCTTTTCTCCCTCCCAGCATAACCCTCTGCCTCCTTCTTTAGAGTAGCTAATGAAGCCTTCATCTCATCCCTCTTCTTCGAGAAGACATCATATTCTCGCATCCTCTTGCGAAATCAGGATACACCCTCTGGAAGCAAGGCAACAAGGTTACAAGCACCCATTACCTTTTTTCGAAATCATCAGGTCATCACCCATAGATGAGCAAGAACCTCGAACAACAGGAGAATCAAAGTGGGTAAGAACATCCTCACAAACGGATGAAGGCTTGAAGCTGTCACCAACTGTGACCTTCCAATCCGGCACATAAACCTCCCCTGGATTAACATTGGTGGAACCTTCACCACCCTTCCCGGAACCCTTCAAGCTCACAACCTTTTTACCCGCCAAACCACCAAGGGCCGTCCCTTGTCCTTTTTGATTTTCCCCAACCCCAACTTCTAAATCATCTGAAGCCTCTATGTCATTACTTAGTTCCACCGGCTCAGAAGCCGATGGTTGGTCAGTAGTCTTTATCAAACAACAGCTCGAACGACGAGTAGAGACTTTGGAAGCAACAACTTTGGTGAAACCCTTGACATTGGGAACGTTCACATAGCGTGAACCCTCGAACCTATGTTCAGTGCCCCTAACAACAACATCTTCGCCGGATGTAGCCTCAGCATCTCCAAACACAACATCAGATGTGTCATCGCTCTTGATAAAGTCTAAGGCAAACATAACTGCAACAAATAAAATATAACATAAGCAGAAAATACAAAATATCATACCTTGATCATCTCTCACGAGCACAGAGTCACGATCCGGCTTGTCCCACAACCTGCTAACATCCATCAGCACTAAAAGATGTTCGGGAAAGGGACAAAGGCTAGAAGGACACCTCCTAATAAACTTCAACAACCATCTATCTCGTGTTTGAAAGGTTCAAGCTCATTCAAAACAACATAAGGGTGCCTCCAAACAAGCCTGAAAGGAACAATGGACTCAGAAATCCAGGAAAATCGGTCCTTCCAAGAACCAAGGGTAGTAACCGTAGACGAAATTAAACACACATCAACCTGAGATGTTTCAAAGGTAAAACAATCGCATTTCTTGGCTAACTGGAAGAAACGGCGGAACAACAACAACGATGGGTCATACCCTATCGCTGGACACAAAACATCAAAGTGTAAAACCCTAGCAAGGGTGTAACTGACCAAACGACATATGATAATACTCTAAAACATTCAGAATAAAGACCGAAAACGGATGACGCAAGTTGGAAAACTAAGCAATAAAGAGCAATCGAACCAACGGGACACTAACCGATCGATTTGCCAAAACCCAAAGCCACCGGATTAAACTTTAGGTCGATCCTCAACTACCTCTTGAGTGAGACAGTTGAAGCCTTTAAGCCTTCAAGCCTTGAAACCTTGAAGCCTACTATCATTCCGAAATTCAAATCTCAAAACTCAAACGCCTTAAAGCCCTGAAGCCTTTAAGCAATAAAAAATAATGTGTAAAAGTCAGAAGCATTTGAGCTTACATCCCAAACACCTCTGACTTGGGGGGCTGATGACGGGGGTAGCCCAAATCTCAATAAAATGACTAATATACATAACAGCTTAAAAGGTTAAAAGGTTGAGAGGTTCAATACGCGCAAACTCAGGTGAACAGTAAAAAGGACAAGCACAGTGTCCGGTCACACCAGCACTTAACGTGTGAACCATTTCTGCACAGACAGAACATGTGCACAGAGAACACCCTTTTGTCCGCAGGTCCAAACCGTTCAACCCCTAAAAGGGTAAGTCCCTCACTGCAAGCCAGGTTCATTAGTTAAAGGTTTCTCCTTTGAGAAACCTGTTCCCCTATAAATTGCAGCCCATGCCAAACATATGAGACACTCCGGAATCAGCTGAAAACTATCTTAACTCTCTGATTCTCCTTCTCCCTCTCAAGAACAAGCTTCATGCTTGCTTCTCTTCTTCTTCTCCCATGAGAACTAGCTTTATGCTTCTCTTCTTCACAACAAATAATGCATCTTCTCCAACGATTACGTTCTGGGCTGGTTTCATATCAGTCTAGAATTCAAGAAGAACAACAATAACACTAATGAACCTCTCTCCACGTCTTGCAAACGTGGGGGGACCCCACGACCTGCGTTAGGCTAATCGAAACCCTTGAACCCTTTTACCCGGAGATATCGCTACAGGCCTTGGTCTATTATTTGTTGCATCAACATCTAGCTATGTCCTTTTTCATTCCTATCCACCAGAAGTTATTTCTTAAATCTTGGTACATATTGTTGTTACCAGGATGCATGGTATACCTAGATTTATGAGCTTCCTCTAGAATTTGATTTCTTAATTCTCCCTGCTTAGGTACCCAAATCCGTTTCTTATGGAATCTCCAGTTTCCATCATTACCTTGTTCTAATTCTTTAATTTGCCCTTTCATTCCTTCAACATCATCCTTGATTGCTGTTTCTTGAATGCTTTTCAGTTGGTCCATTAAATCTAATTGTAAACTTAATCTAAGAGCACGAACTCTTCGTTGTTTCTCATGATACTTACGACTTAAGGCATCAGCAACTACGTTTGCTTTTCCTTCGTGATATTGAATATCACATTCGTAATCACTTAGGATTTCCATCCATCTCCTTTGCCTCATGTTTAATTCTTTTTGCCCAAATATATATCTTAAACTCTTATGATCCGTATAGACAGTAAACTTACTTCCATACAGATAATGTCTCCAAATCTTAAGGGCAAAAATTATGGCTCCTAACTCTAAGTCATGAGTTGTATAATTTTCCTCGTGCTTTTTCAATTGCCTTGATGCATACGCAATTACCTTCTTGCGTTGCATAAGCACACATCCTAATCCTAACTTTGAAGCATCACAATATACTTCAAAATCTTCTGTTCCTTCCGGTAAAGCTAGAACTGGAGCATTGGTTAATTTATGTTTTAAAACCTTAAAAGCCTCATCTTGTTTGGGTCCCCACTCAAACTTAACTGATTTACAGGTTAGCTTAGTTAATGGCACGGCTATCTTAGAAAAATCCTTAATAAACCGTCTGTAATATCCGGCTAAACCTATAAAACTTCTAATTTCCATCGCTGATTGCAGAATTTTCCATTTAGTGATTGCTTCTATTTTAGCAGGATCTACGTGAATGCCATTGTGGTTCACCATGTGTCCTAATAATTGCACTTCTTGTAACCAAAATTCACATTTCGAGAATTTGGCATAAAGATTCTTCTTTCTTAACAAGGTTAAGAGTACATGCAGGTGCTCACAATGTTCCTCCTGACTTTTGGAATAAATAAGTATATCGTCGATGAAGACAATTACAAATTTATCCAAATACGGTTTACAGATTCTATTCATCATGTCCATAAATGTTGCAGGAGCATTTGTTAACCCAAAGGGCATGACTGTAAACTCGTAATGACCATACCTAGTTCTGAAAGCAGTTTTAGGTATGTCTTCTTCTTGTACCTTTAATTGATGATATCCCGAGCGTAAATCTATTTTAGAAAAATATCTTGCTCCCTGGAGTTGATCGAAAAGATCATCAATCCTAGGTAATGGGTATCGATTCTTAATTGTAACTTTATTTAATTCTCTATAATCGATACACATTCTCATCGAACCATCTTTCTTCTTTACAAACAACACTGGCGCTCCCCATGGGGATGAGCTAGGTTGTATAAATCCTTTGCTCAGTAATTCATCTAATTGCTTTTTCAATTCTAACATTTCAGTGGGTGCTAACCGATATGGTGATTTGGCTATCGGTGTAGTTCCGGGAATTAGATGAATTCTAAATTCTACCTCCCTATCAGGTGGTAATCCATGTAGTTCTTCTGGGAATACATCCAAATATTCTGATACTACTGGAATGTCCTTAAGTTCTTTACTTTTCGTGTTAATGATTACTGAAATCATATACACCATTTCTTGTTTTCTGGAATAACTGGCCAATTTCATTATTGAAATGAATTTCAGTGGCTTATCTCCTGTAATCACCACTAATACTCCTGTGGGTGTATGAATTTCTATGGAATTCTTATCACAAAGAATTCGAGCGTGATTTGCTACTAACCAATCCATTCCTAACACAACATCGAATCCGGCTAATTTCATAGGTAACAGGTTTGCAGAAAAATTATGTCCTAAGAGTTCTATCCTTCCTTCTTGCAAAACCTTATCTATGTTAACGGAATTTCCGTCTGCCGTTTCGACTGTAAGAATCTGTCTAAGTTGTTCTAAGGGTAACTTAAGTGCTTGATAGAATGAAGTATTTATAAAACTTTGGTTTGCACCAGAGTCAAATAATACTTTTGCGTAAACGTTGTGAACAAGGAACGTACCAGCTATCACATCCGGGATTAGCTCTGCTTCCTGAGTAGTCAGTTGGAAGGCTCTTACGTTCTTCTTAGTAGTTCCTTCTGCATGCTTGGCTTTGTTATCAGCTGTTTTGGCCAATTTCGGGCAGTCTGGCCTAAGATGTCCAGCTTCTCCACAGTTGTAACAGACTGTGAATCTCTTCTTCCTGCAATCTTCCTCTTGATGCCCCGAAATTTTGCAGAAATTGCAATATCCCTTGCATCTTCCAAAATGCTTCCTTTTGCAAGAATTGCAAAATGGACCAGTGGAAGATTGCCCGGTTCCTCTTCTCTTGAAATTGTTACGGTTACCCATACGGAATCCTTGGGTAATCTTTTGGGCCACTTCCTTCTTTCTATTCTCTTCTCGCGTCCGTACCAGTTCGTCAGTCAGAGTATTGGCTAAATCAACCGCATCATCAATCGTTTGGGGTTTTGCAGCCTTGACGATATTACGGATTTCGCCAATCAATCCCCAAATATAGCGGGAAATAAGTACTGGCTCTGGCGAAGCCAGGGTTGGTACTACTCTTGCATACTCGAAGAATGTCGATGTATACCTTCGACAGTCTACATCCACCATCCAGAGGTTCAGGAATTTATTTGCCATTTGTTCCTTTTCGTATTCGGGACAAAAATTTCTTTCCATTAATTGCTTAAATTCCTCCCAATTCATGGCATAGGCCACCTTTCTTCCTTTAGCTTGAAGTACTGTATTCCACCATTCTAACGCCCCTTCTTTGAAAAGATTTGACGCATACATAACCTTGTCTTCTTCAGCACATTTACTTATCATAATTACTGCTTCGGTCTTTTCTAACCAACGCAGTGCTGCAGTTGCCCCTTCATTGCCTGCAAATTCAGCTGGTTTACAAGCAAGGAATTCTTTGTAAGTTCAACCAGGCGTTGCAGCTTTCATTTTCTTAGGGAGTGGAGCTTGCAACCCATCATTGTTGTTAATAATATGATTGCCGCCTCCGTTTATACTATTACTAAAATTGTCGCCTTGTGTGCGTTTACTAGGGATAATTTGTTGAGATTCAACAGGTTTCTGAGCAGCAGCAAGGATTGCGGGGATAGCATTGGCTATTCCTTGAGCAACGATATTCTCGATATCTTGCCTATTTAGAAATTGATCTTCATGATTGTGCTCAGATTGATTAACTTCATTAACTGGTTCATTACCAGCGTTTGCCATCTGGTAATTAATTTATATAAGTGATTAGCATAAACTAATTAATAATTAAACATAGCAAAACAATTGCACAAAATTATATTAACACGTATTGCCAAAATTGTCAATTTCTTGACTTCTATTTTTATATTATATTATGCATCCGTACAAACTGATTATTTTACACAAGTTTTATTGTTTATTTTACACGTTTTATTTTGATTATTATATTATTATACAATCATCACTTCACAATCACACTATTCCTAGTTCGCTGGTATTTCAAAAGCGATGTTACCTCTCATCGTACTTCCAGGAGATTTGTCCTCCTATCTCCCGGATCCTATTCCCGGCATCCATTAGCTCTTCGCCAAAATGGCGGAGTTCAGCTAAGTTTTCATTACTCATTGGTGGATTTGGTGCAGGTTCTGGGTCGAACTGAGGGAAAAAGGTATAAGGGTTATTTATGAGGTTTTGAAACTGCCAGTCGTTGGTCCACCATTCATCCATTTCTCCTAAAGGTTGAGTATGGATTAAAGGTTCTGGGATGGCTGGTTCTAAGTTTATTGGAAGTTGAGTTTCAGCAGGATAAGGATAAAGGTTGGTATTGATCGGTCTAATGATATCATAGCTTGCCAATACATGATCCAATTCCTCCTGAAATGGCAACTCCTCGACTTGCCTCGAGCTTTCTCCAATTTCCATTTCGGTTTGCTTAGAACCTTCCCCAATCTCAATCCCTTTTCCTTTATCTATGGGATTTTCTATTTTGAGAACCTTTCTAGTTGCTGGTTTCTTTCTGCGCACACGCCTCCAGCCTACAAATCTTCTCTTTTTCTTAGGCTTTGGTTTTTCCAGAGGTGGAGCGTGGAATTCCATAGGTTCTTCCACATCGGGTATGTAACCAGTAAAGTATTTGGAAACTTCTACTTTCACCGGATAGAGATTGAGATTTTGAAGGGCTTCAGATAACTCATTCATGTTGTTTATAGCATATATGCAAAAATACACACAAAATGCTAAGTTAAAATTTTTATAACAAATTTTCACAGATAACCTTCAAGTATTATTGCATACCGTGTAACTAATTTAATACAAAGGATAACTGAAAATTAAAACATACTAGGGTTTATTGTAAAATTATTTATTTACTGAGTAAAGTTTCTGACTTGTAGGTGATATGGGTGCTATAACTGAGTCAGGGTATTTAAAGATTTGCATTTACTGCTACAGTGGCTAGCATATAGAGATTTGTCCATTTTTCATCTAACTTGTCTTCCCATGGTGGGTTACTGTCTAAATTCTGGGTTTTCTGTGACTTTTTCATTTTCTCTTGACTTTTTCTAATAATCAAACTTCTTTTATTAGGAGAAAGTGGTTCCTCATACTGCGCCTTACGGGCAAATATTCCTTCCTCAGTATTTACTGAGTGTTTTGAGGATAATGATCCCTTATCTTTTGATATACTATCTAATTTAAGATAGATATCCGACATTCTCTGCTTACCCATACTGTAACTAACAAGTAGTCAGTTAATAAAGCACATAATCACAAAATGGTAATTAGGAAAATTAAGTATATTTAAATACTTAATAGGCTTAAATCGGTGGCTCTTTCAGTAGCTCTGATACCACCTTTTCCTGTCACGGCCCCAGCCCCGGTTTGACCTGGTCAGGAGCCGCGGGACAGGAACCCGTGGTATCAATGATGCGACAGCGGAAGATTTTTAACAGGATCTTTTAAAACTCTAAAATGCCCAATTATTTTATTTCCATAATTTGGGATAAACCCCGTAATTTACAATGGAGGAATTTAACTAGGAAATTCCCTGATTTATTAAAACATGTTTATTTATTTTAACTGAGCCACCTCTTTAAGCTTGGTAGTGCTCCTTAGCACGTTTCCTTGATTTATAGCAGGTCGCCTGAAACATGTTTTAAAAATATTTTATCAGCGGGGAAATGCTGGCAAGTCACTCAAATTTGATAAAATGACACATAGTTATCAATTACAGCATAAGAGCGATTACAATGGTTTCTATCTTCTATTTATCTAGCGCCGTGTCACAATGGTGACGATGGTCATACCACTATTGGGTCCCACCCCCAAGTAGTGATGATTATCCCGGTTAGGTCAATGAACCTTAATCGGGAGAAAATTTAGTAATGTGCACAATACCCCACTAGCCAGTGATTTAAGATAACCACGACTTACTCCCTGTAATTATAACATTTGAAAATGGAGTATTGTAAAATACTTTTGATAAAAAGAGAATGACTCACATTGCAGATTTAACGGGCAGGGTTTAAGCCTACTGATTAGCCTTTTAACCTAAATTTAAACAACATGCACACGAACTAGGTTAGTAACTAATACAGCATTTACGATAACTCACGAGACTAAAACCTTCACTATTAATGACAAAGTGCGATACTTAAACATCCATCGCATTCACGACGAATGACAAAGCATAAACCCTAATGTGGGCAGCACTTAAACATCTATCGGATAGTTTCAATCGACCGGATATTGAATCGTAGCAGCGATCGAGTTATTACCCTGTTTTAGCGGCAGCGTTTCGTGAATTGTGTGTGTTTTTGTAGTAATTAGTTGATATCTCAGCGTACAATTTGAGTTTTTACGTCGAATAAGTGCCAGAATTCGATTGCCAACCCCCTCTATTTATACCTGGAAAACAACTCCCTCGCGAGGCGCGAGGGAGTGTCGCGTGGCGCGAGGGGTCCCCTACTAGCATAGGGTAGCCTCGTGTACGGGTAGCTTAGCTGAGTTGGTCTTGCGTTCAATTTCAATTTACACGTTAAACTGTTTGGATAATACTAACTAGGGTTTACCCCCCCTGAGTTTTAGGGGCCCTGATCCTGATTCCAATTGTTCTGAAAATTTTAGGGTTTATGCAGGATCACTTGGGGGTCTTAATTAGGGTTTCCTTTTGGACAAAATATAATAAGAAATAATATTTTTGGTGAGTGTTGTTATAAACAACGTTTTATAATTAATTATAAACAGTAACACATTAATTTTAAATTCAAAAAAACGTATGCATTGGCCTAAAAAACCTCATGGTCCATGAATATCATGTCGTAGCAATAAATCTTCCTAGGATTGTTGAAGGTAGGTCTTGTCCATAGCCGGACTATGCGGATTCTGATAGTGTAATCATCAACATTAAGATCAACATTATTAAGAAGTGTGATAGCAGCCTGTTCCATCTCTGCATTTAATGAAAATAATTAAGATAAGTTACTTGAGGATGAAATACAAGAATCTTTGAAGAAAAGTACATGAAAAACATCATATGTTAACTCAGGAATAAAATAACTATATGAATTAGAATGAAACTCACAAAACTCATACCAGAAAATATGTATATCGAAATATACAAAGTCAGTAGAAGTGATGTGTATGAAACATAACAAATGAGACTTATTTATAAAAGAGAGTGAGCACATAATTTTGGTAGCGATATTTTTTATTTTAATTATAGTTGTCAACCTTTACTAAAATATAAAAAATAGATTAGTCTAAATTATTATGAATAATCAGTTTCCATAATTATCAGTTTGAAATTGCAAAGTAGGGAAGAAATTTTTATGATTAATCACTTGCAAAGTAAGGACGAAATTTTGAAATTGCAATCTATTAAGTGACAGTTGACTTTCTATAATTAAAATCTTATATAAAAAGCTTATAATGTAACAGGTCAAAACTATAATGCAAGATTTAAAAATGACAATCATAGTGTTATATTCTATATGTAGTACTAAGTTCATACTACTATCTTCTAATAATAAAAAGACTATAATCTCTGTGCAGAAAAGAGAAAGATAAAAGAACGAATGGGATCCTGATTATTTTAAATCATGTTAAATGGTTAATTGATTAACATATAATAAAATAAGAATATACTTTTTGAAAAAATTATTAACATCATTAGCATCAGTTAATTTATTTACTTAAAGGTATAATATCAATCAGATATAAATATGATTCACTTCCCTGATTAAAATTTAAATTTTGTATATATTTTTAAAAAGCCATGATAATATATTTTTAAAAAA
The DNA here is from genome assembly GCA_030545235.1 of Helianthus tuberosus. Taxonomy (NCBI): domain Eukaryota; kingdom Viridiplantae; phylum Streptophyta; class Magnoliopsida; order Asterales; family Asteraceae; genus Helianthus; species Helianthus tuberosus. Next base: position 147,876,734 of record CM060417.1, on the reverse strand, counting down.
TAAACAGCAATATTATTATCTGAATACATTAATATTAATTTCTTTATATATGTAAAAGTTGTTTCTATATCGTTTTTGATCTATGATATGTGTAATTTTCTTAGATATATAACACATTCAACACTGAATTATATAAACACTATTTTATTTGTAAAAAATAATCAACAATCTTAATATCTTAATTCTTAATATGCGAATATATCAATTTCTTTTTATCTTTAAAACTTGTTTCTATATCGTTTTTGATATATCATATGTGTAATGGGAATAAAAACTACTAAAAACATAGATTAAACTTTCAAGACATGGCATATAGTAGTTAGAAGCACAGTTAAGATATGAAAAAAATGTAATAACTTGAAATTCAAAGCCATAACCAATGTTAAAAACCAATAACCATATAAAAAGCTAAAATCTACCATATGAAAGGGAAAAACATGCCCTAAATGTCATATAACTAATGACTACGCCTAACGTAAGGTACAACCATTTCAACACTCAACACCTGGTCATTTTCATCAAAAGAATAGTGAACGGTGTCACCGACCTTAATTCGAGCGGCTTTCATGAACTTCTTCCAACGGGTTAACGCGTATCGAAAACCTCCTTTGCTTTTTCTTTCATGTCTGGTACCGTTGGTAAACTGCTGTGGCGGATGCAGATGCATAAGTCTGACGATGATATCTTTTAAACCTTCATCAAGGTTAGCCATCCGTGAAACAGGATCAGGAAGCCTCTGTATTGATGTAAAAATAAAATTAATAATAAATATGAAAGTAAAAAAGAACAATTTTTATTAAGTAAAACAAAATTGTAACACTTGTTTTTTAGGAGTTTGTAAAATGATATTGGAACTTACAAAATAATCTTCACCAGCCATACGAACAAACCGACGAACACCACCATGTATTTGTTCATCAACCTCATTTACAACATCGATGGGTGCAACTACAACCTGCAAATTAAATATAAAACATGTATTACATTAACATATATAAATATAAATAAGTAGCAAAATGTAACTTACCTCATCAACATCTACATCAGGAAAATTCATTTCAACACTGTTTTTTTCCAAAAAAATTTAAATGGAAAAAATTACCAAAAGCTTTTGTAAATAACAAAAAACAACCAGGCTGCAACTGTAACTGACTAACAATAACGTCAATACCAACGGTAAAACCGACTTTACCGTCAGACGTTTCAATGGCAACGTTAAACGTTTTGTTATCTATAATTACAGTAGATATTACATCATTTGAGGAATAATCATAAATTTTTGGCAGGATACATTCAGGAATGACCTGTGGGAATGATAAAAAAACAAAACAAAGGTTAGTTTTAATATAAGTAAAGTAATACATCAATACATTAGGAAAAGTAAAAGTAGAAATTATCTTACCTAAAAATGAGATGATGGAGGGAGCAGATATGTCCAGAAGGAGCCACGGCTAACACCATCAAGGAAATATGTAAATTTAAACGTAGTAGAATCTACGGGATTAAATACTACGAAACAGCCTTTGGTTAGTCACAAAAGTTCTACAACACTGGACCAACCATGGAAAAAGAATAACTTTCCTTTAGATTCGCTTAAAGAAACATTAAATACTCGGCCATCTTCAGTGTGTATCATAACATTTGTAGGGCCTTTATCAACACCCCATAGTTTGCACACAGCGTCATTTGGTATGGGCTAATAAAACAAACAAATTGTCAGTGAATTATAATTATAGTCAAAAGATCTAAACAATACAATAATAATAAACTGTAGTTAATGAAAAGTAAAAAAAAGAACACAAATAACTCATGTAATAATTTATCATTTACCAGAATAACTTCGTCTGCTCGATTCATTAGCCTACAGAACCAGGGTCCTCTGAAACTGATTAAAAAAATACGATGTTAATAAACTTAACATGTTAAGGTTATTTTGAGAAAAAATGATAACATGAAAAAAAAAAACACACATTCTAAAAATCACAGGTTACATAAACAAAGAAAATGAACAAAAAATACCTTGATGAACTTTCATCCATATTAAATACCTACAAAAACAGGTTATATAAACAAATCACATCAGATGAATTATTAAAAAAATTATAAATAACAAAAAAAATGTGAAGGACATGTTATAATAACAATCCATATATATCAATATAAAAATCAATATATATGAATACATTTAATATTTACGTAAAAGATAACAATCATAATACATTTAACAATCATAAACATAATGTGCTAAGCAAGTTATATCAACTGATAATGATGTATCTACTTATGATACATCATAATAAACGTGTGTATGCACATTTTAGGGCAACAAATAACTAAATCGTGTCACCAAATGATTTCCAGTGACAATTAACAAAAATTAAAACTCCTTAAATTATAAAAATCCTATTATCCTATCATCAAAATACAAAAAAAGTGACCTAAATAGTTGATAGATTACATAAACATGTGAAATAAAAACAAAATCATCAAATTTTCCATGACAATCAGAATCAGGGTTTGTATAACATAAACATAACCAATAAATCAGACTGAAAAATTCATATAAACAGAATCACATCAAATAAACACGAATGAGGTTAATAGAATACAGACTCAAATCAAATAAAACTTATTTTGCATCACAATCATAATTAGGCTTTTGCATCAAAATCCCTCACAAAACACAATCAGATTTAGGCTTTTGCATCACAATCCCTCACAATCAGATTTTGGCTTTTGAATCACAATCAAAATCTTATTAAGCAACACAATCTAATAAAAGTTATTTTAAATCAATTCAAATAAAACATAACACATATATTCCATAAGAATCGGATCTAGGGTTTCATATAAACTTGATAGAATAAATAAACATGAGAAATAAAAAATATTCTGCATCAAAATCGGTTTTAGCGTTTTGCGTAAACATCATATTGTATAACAAAACCATAATCTTAAAACCCCAAAATCAGCAGTTTTTTCAATGCCAATCGTATTTAGGCTTTTTAATCACAATCACAAACTTATTAAGCATCACAATCAAATAAAACTTATTTTAAATCAATTCAAATAAAACTTAACACAAATATTCCATAAAAATAGGATCTAGGGTTTCGTATAAACTTGATAGAATAAACAAACATGTGAAATAAAAATATTCTGCATCAAAATCGGTTTTAGGGTTTTGCAAAAACATCATATTCTATTAAAAACCATAATCTTAAAACCCCAAAATCAATAGATTTTTCAATGACAATCGGATTTAGGGTAACATCAACATAAACATAGTTTTAACACAGTAAATAAACGGAGGAACACATGAATAATGATTAAAGAAGAAATTTAACAAAAACAACTTACAGATTTGTAGAGCAATATGCGATATTCTGAAATCGAATCAAGAAAAAGTAGAAGTAGATGAAGACGATGAAGAATGTAAAACCATCTATATATGTAGATCCAGTGAAAAAATTCATTGTTATATGGAAACCGATGGTATTCTTGGAAGAAGATTGGAGTGAAGTTGAAGATTTGATTGTGTGAAACGGTGGTATTATTAATTAGGTTAAAGAAAGACGGATGAAAAGAAGAAAGGCGTGAGCGATAGAGTTTTGGCGGTCAAATGGAAAAAAAGAGGCATTCATCAAATGCCACGTGGCAAGTAATAGCTTAAGCAAATGCCATGTGGCTTAAGATTGTTTTGCTTTATTAGAAGTTGTAGATTTTTAAATCAGGTTTATGTTTACTAACGAGATTTTAAATCACTGAAACTTGGTATTATTGTCAACTTCAGTTTCTTCCAAATGAATATAGGATTCACTTTAGTCGTCTTCACTGTTAAAATGTTGAAAGATCTCTATCAAATTATTGTTTAGTTAACTGTTAATGTGCCTTCCATTCAGCTGTTGTTATGGTTCGTGTTATGCGTCCTTATGTATGCTTCTTATGTGTTAGGTTTATTGTTTGTTTTCAGCTAAATTACAACTTAGAAAGATGTACAGTTTGTGTTATGTGGATCCTATTTGATGTATGGTTAGATGGATCAGTTTAGTGTTGCGGAGTTAGTTGACTATGAAGGCTTTAAAGTGTGTTGCTATAGGATTCGCTTTATTCGTGTCCTTATGTTTGTTTCTTCGGCATTAGTTCTATTGTTTTTTTTCAGCTGAATTACGGTTTGTGTTATGTGGAACCTGTATGATTCGCTTTAGATTTAATAACGAAATTTTGTTTTTGATTCGTATATCTCCTCTACAACTTTCATTCGCATCACATCTAGGGTTTCTTTCTTCCATTCATACATCTTTCTCTCTTCTCCGGCCCTAAAGGTATTCTATTTGATTGATTTCGGATTGGGTTTTGTTTACTTCAAGGAATTATGAACTGTGGTTTGTTGTATTAGACGAAATTTGACTGTTTTTGCTTCAATCTTTTGATTCCGGCTGCTGAAGTTCACCCGTTAGGGTTGGCTTCAAGATGGTGCTGAACAGGGCTCCGGCGAACTTTCCGATTTTCCGGTGGTTTTACGTCTCGGCTGGACTACATTTTACTTCAACCATAGCTGAATTAATTGCCGTGGAGAAATACACTTCGTTCATTGAGGGTTACATGTCTTCATCTAAAATGATATACAGATGGCGGTGGAGAAAGACCACGATTTTTCTAGGGTTTACTTTGATTCAGGGAGCACAACCGGAAGAGTTGTCTCACAAAAGCTGAAGAAAAATCTCAGGTTATCAGCTATACTTTGATTATAAGATATGTTGTAATGTCTTTAGGTTCAAAAATATATTGGTTCTTAATACAAATTTGGGGTTTTAACCAAAAGTTATTTTTTTTATTCATGGTTTTGTGATGACTTAAATTGTTGTAAATACATTGTTGGTTCTTAATACAAATTGGGGGTTTAACTACCACCTCTACCTTCCATTAAGATCGACGTGTCTTAACTATAGATGCATTGTATTTTTCTGTTTACTCAGCTATATAAATTATTTTCTTTCTATATTGTTGCTTCAAATCCATCTCAATGCTGTAAAATTGTTTTTTTTTTCTCAGTTTCATCTTATAATACTAAGCCCCCATGACAATTGTAGGTTGACTTGAAGATATTTTAGCTGAACTGTTCGTTTCCAGAATTGAGGAATCTGATGTTCGTCGGTTGCTCTTTTATAATAATGATGTACAGGTAAAGCACTATGATCTCTTGAATATTTTTTTGGGTTTTCAATTATTGTATTATCTACCCATTTGCTGGTATAGTTTTCAAAACTAATACCTCTAAACTATACCTGACAGTAACCTATATGAAATCCCAATTTTCTTGGGATTTATTTTCAACAAGGCGATTATACATTACTGAAATAGTATCTATCATAAAGAGTACAATGTTATATGTTCTTTAATTTCATGGGTGGATCACTTGCAACCATTATAGTTGATTAGGCATTTATGTTTCAAACTAGGTGTTGACTATTATACCATCAGATCGAATCGAGTGCATGACAATGGAGGGAAGTTGATTTGTATGCACAAGTCTGATCCATATTGTCACAGTTCATAATTAGAACAGAATTTGTGTGCTCACTCAGATTATCACTAAATTATGTTTTTATTATTACAGGAGACTGTTCCAGTCGATGAGGTATTCGGAACGTTGAAATGTACAAAAGCGGGATTGACGACTGAAGAAGGGAACATAAGGCTTGCTGCTTTTGGCCCTAACAAGCTAGAAGAGAAGTATGTAGATACAAAACTATTGATTATTATTAGTTTTATAATAATATTATTATTTTTTTATACTGAAACTCAAATTCTATTGATATTGTTTAAACAGGAAAGTAAGCTTCTCAAGTTCTTAGGGTTCATGTGGAATATATTGTCATGGATCATGGAAGGCGCTGCAATCATGGCTATCGTCTTGGCGAATGGAGGGGTATCTCTCTTTCTCAAATCCAAAATAATTTGAATATAAGTAATGGTATCATACGGATCCAAATAAACTCATTGCGAGCCGATTAGATCTTTGTTTTAGAGTTTACATGGGTTGATTTGATTTTCGTTCGTTATCACCTAAGGTTTCTTTATCTTGGATCAGTTATATTTCTGATAATCAAATGTCGTCTACACCAAGGTATGATTATGTTATTTCTCTATTGTTCAGATTTTGATGCTCATATACTTTATGCGATGAATCTGAACTTGCTTATGAAAACGATGTTCTTCGAGGAGAGGTAATTGCGTTACAGCATCAGATTCTGTTAAGTTTTTTTTTTGTGTGTTAAATTTTTGTTTAGTATTTAACAATCAGAAGTGTATGCTGCAGATGGAAAACTTAAAGCGCTTCATATCATTGAGTCGACAACCTGGTCAACTTGGTTTCCTAGAATACACTCCTGCTGTTGTTCCAAGTAGCAGCGCTGCCCACTCGAAGCATGATCGGGTTAGCCCGGATACTGTATGCTACTCTGGATCCGATAACACCGATTCAGAAACAGCACTTCAGATGAGGTATGCAAAACTGGAAGTGGGTCAAAACAAGACTTGGTCAAAACTGGTAACCAAGGTTGGGTCGATTTGGGTTGACCTAATGCACTTTTTGTTTAAATTTTTTGATTTACTAACAATTACAAAAATATCTTTTGATTCGTTTGACCAATTTACCCATTTCTTCGGCTAATAGTTCATTTTACATTCGAAAATTATTTTTTTCGATGATGTATGCCCTCTATCAAACCTATTGTTACATTTGACCTTTGTTTGACCATTTGACCCGTTTCTTTTTGAGCTAATGTTTCAGCATTTCAATAAAAATATAATTTTGTCGATAGTGCAGGCAATTTATCACAACTTATAATTTTTTCTATTAAAGGAATTTTTTTGTTGACATGCAATTTATCACAACTTTTATTTGTATGACCTGTTTTCTTTTCAGCAAATGGTATTTTTTTATATTAATATATAACTTTTTTGATGATGTATGCACACTTTATCACAACTTTTGATTCATTTTACCAATTGACCTGTTTCTTTTTTAGCTAATGTTTTTTTCGTTTGTTTAGTACAAATAAAACATAAATCAAATAGACCCATTTACATAATACTTTTGTCCTAGATGTAGGCTACCTTGCGGTGACCATTCGAGAAAGAAGGAGGCAACGGTGTTGCAAAACAGGGATACCAATTCAAGTAGTTGCGGAAGTGATGAGATGGAACAATGATCATTGGACGTTTTGGGAATTGATGGATTCATGTTGGAAGCTTTGTCAAGAGCAGGATTTCTTTCATTATCATTCTGACATTCTTTTTTGAACCATGTTTGAACAAGGTTTTTGATGGACTATGTTTAGTTTTTGATTTTACCGTTTGTTTAAAAGGGGTTTAGTTAGCGAATTATATTTGGTTCGTGTTTTCAAGATTCACATGGAGTTCAGAGTATGTCAAAAAGGTATATTTTGAGACATGATTTTAATATTTAGTTACTGCTGGGAAAAAGGAAAAATTTAATGAGCATGATGTGATTATTATGATCAATGTTTCTCATTTGGTATTTGCAGGCTTTGGCACAGTCCCAAAAAGTGACCAACACATACATCCAACAAAAACATAAAGTAAGTACTTACGCTTTTACATATGTCTATTACATAGGGCTGTAAACTGTTGGTGCATACGTCTGTCGACTTCGTCTTGTATCGAGTCTTGCTTATATTTAGATAGATCAGGGCACAATATACTAAGAAAATGTCAAATATAGGGTGAGTGGCATGTTCAAACGAAATTAGATGGGTAATTTTGCTTGAAAGTGTCATGGCAGCTTCAAGCGAAATCACACTATCTAATTTCACTTGAAGCTAATATCGCTTGAAACATGATTTCGCTTGAAGCCTGTTCAAGCGAAATTACAACCCTATATATACCTGTGTCTTGATTTCATTTGTAACTATTCCGGTCAGAGCAACGAAGTGCTGCCGAAGTGTCGTCTCGCTGTAAATTGCTTTCAAATCTATAATATCGATAGTTTAAGTGTATATCTTGCTGAATTGACCTTAGTACGTCTGTTTCCGCCTTTCGTACTGAGTAAAACTCTTCTGATCGACTCGTTCGGGTCTGAAAATGATCTTACAAGTGGTATCAGAGCTCAGGAAGAAGAGTTCTTACCAATTCAGCTGCAAATTCTGATTTCTACACCTTCTTTTTCAAAATCGACCGTGAAAAGTGGTCAAAATGTTCTGATTTTTACATATCATACTCGGAATAGTGTTTTAACTAATCATTGAGAAAATTAGACCTTAATTCGATCTAAAACAAGTAAAATCTATATTTCCGCTTGAAAAACAGCTCGAGAATATGACATCAGCATAATTTCGCTTGAACTGACCTGCTGATTTCGCTTGAAATCACACTTTGAATCTTATTTCGCTTGAGTGATTTCGCTTGAATCACTATTTTCGCTTCAACTGTGTAATTTCGCTTTAAAAATTGTTAATTGAAGCGAAATCAGGTATCTCGCTTGAAAGGGTATTCCGCTTCAGGGTGTTTTCGCTTGAACAGTATTTTCGTTTGAGAACTTAATTTCGCTTGAAGAACTGTTTTTGTGAAATTGGAAAAACCTAAACATGGAAGAGGAATTTTACAACGCATTCGCTACCCCGATTACCCCGATTACTCTCGCACAAAACACGATGTTGGAAAATGAAACGGGGACAATGCAAAAACCGCCTAAGCTCATGAACATCGAGGAGTATAAGGGTTGGGAAGGACGTTTTGAGAACTGGGTACAAGCCAATTACTTAGATGCTTGGGAATGTGTCGAGAGGAAATACGTTAGACCGATGAATGATGACGAGGAAATTATTGCTATTAAAGATCTGAGTGTCGAAAATAGAAAGAAATACAAAGATGAAAAAATGATGTTAAGTCTTCTACAACAAGCTGTGAAAGAAGATATTTTGGTGTTATTGCAACACAATGGAACTTCTTATTCAATTTGGAAAGCCTTAAAATCAAAGTTTCATGGAAGTCAAGAGATGGTTAAAAACAAAAAATCGCTTTTAAAGAAAGAGTTTGATTTGTTTCGAGGTTTGAAAAATGAAAGTACAACGCAAATCATTGAGAGATACTGCAATTTGCTAGCTAACATGAAAAGATTGAGCATCGAGGAAGATAATGAGGAGTTGATTGAGAAGCTAGCTGATGCATTACCATATGAAACTTGGGGCACCTATCTCATGATGCTAAGGAACAAGAAAGGTTTTAGTAGTCTGACTTTGAGTAAATTCATTGAAAAGATTGAGGCTCAGGAGATGGAACAGAGAAAGGTTATAAGAATGAAAGATTTTGATGGTGAACAAGACATCGGACTTTATTACAAAGGTGGTGTCAGTGATAAAACCACCAACATGTCACCGAAGATTGAAACGGCATTCAATGCTAAGAGTTCATCTGGAGGTTCTTCCAAAGGATCAAGCAGCAACACAAGTTTTTCAACATATCCATCATTTGATCCGAACATTTCAGCAACAAAGAAGGGCAAAAAGTTACAATGCAACATTGTACTGAATCTGGAGAATGATGATGATTATTCAGAAGAAGTTGCTAAAAGTCATATGTCTTTGTTGGGAACAGTGTTGGAATCTTATGGTAGTTTTGTTGCAGGTCGGATCGGGAATCCAATGCTTACTAAAGAGGATTACGATCAGATTGATGCTGAAGAGATGGAATTAATGGACATAAAGTGGTGTTTGGCAAGTGTGTTGAGACGAGCTGAGAAATTTAAGCAGATCACAGGAAGAGATGACTTACATGAAGCTAATGTTTCTACTTTGGGTTTTGATAAATCTAAAGTCACTTGTTTTCGTTACAGGGAAAAAGGACACTTCAAGAGGGAGTGCAAAAACCGCGAAGCAAGTGGAGCTCAAAATCCGTTCAACAACAACAATGATTACTACCGGAAGGCCATTTATCATCAAGTTGCACAACAACAACAACAAGAACCACAAGTGGCACATGGTAGGAAAGTAATCGAGGAGTCTTCAAATAGAGCTTGTATGGTGAATCAGGGTGACACGGAGCCAACAAAAGGATTCAGTTGGGATAAATATATTTCAGCTGATAACAAAGCATGCCTGATAAACCAAGATGATGAAAAGTTACCAGAAGGATTTAACTGGGAAGGTTTCAGTTGGGATGATTATAATCCTAACAAAACTTCAAATCAAAAAGCTTTTGTTGCTCGAATTGAAGAAGATAGTGATGATGATAGAGAATATTATGCAAGAAGATTAGCTGCTGATTTTAAAATGATGGCAGAAAGTGATAGTGAAGATGAAAAAGTTAAAAAGAAAGGTCGGATCGGGAATCCAATGCTTACTAAAGAGGATTACGATCAGATTGATGCTGAAGAGATGGAATTAATGGACATAAAGTGGTGTTTGGCAAGTGTGTTGAGACGAGCTGAGAAATTTAAGCAGATCACAGGAAGAGATGACTTACATGAAGCTAATGTTTCTACTTTGGGTTTTGATAAATCTAAAGTCACTTGTTTTCGTTACAGGGAAAAAGGACACTTCAAGAGGGAGTGCAAAAACCGCGAAGCAAGTGGAGCTCAAAATCCGTTCAACAACAACAATGATTACTACCGGAAGGCCATTTATCATCAAGTTGCACAACAACAACAACAAGAACCACAAGTGGCACATGGTAGGAAAGTAATCGAGGAGTCTTCAAAGAGAGCTTGTATGGTGAATCAGGGTGACACGGAGCCAACAAAAGGATTCAGTTGGGATAAATATATTTCAGCTGATAACAAAGCATGCCTGATAAACCAAGATGATGAAAAGTTACCAGAAGGATTTAACTGGGAAGGTTTCAGTTGGGATGATTATAATCCTAACAAAACTTCAAATCAAAAAGCTTTTGTTGCTCGAATTGAAGAAGATAGTGATGATGATAGAGAATATTATGCAAGAAGATTAGCTGCTGATTTTAAAATGATGGCAGAAAGTGATAGTGAAGATGAAAAAGTTAAAAAGAAAAAGATCAAAACACCAGTCAGCAGTGATGATGAAGAAGTACCAGTGATAAAGAAAAAGTTGGACATTCCAAAGTTCAAAGTTGATGCAGAAGCTAACGCTAAAAATGTTCCGGTGATTTGTGAAAATTATGAAAAAGAAAAACAGTGAACTGATTAACAACATAAACCAGTTGAAAGAGTCTTACGATGTTCTGAATAAAGCCATGAATCAATACAACCAAACAAGTGAAGAACAAGCAACATCAATGAAAACACTTCAAGGAGCTTTCATGATAAAGCAGAAAGTTGTGAACAACTACATTGAGAAGTGTGTTGTGCTAGAACAGAAACTGGAAACACAAAGAATTGAAACTGAAATTGTTAATCGTTTGTTAAAAAGTTACTCATGTACTTCTTATGTCATTGACAGGATTTATCCAACTGTTGAAGGCATGAAGGTTTTTGAAGATGATGAAATAACTGAAGAACAAAAGTTTTCTGAAGAAAAGACTTCTGAAAAGAAGAAAGTAAAGAAGAATGATTCTAAAGTGAATGATTCTGGTAAGAAACAAGGTTTCAGTTACAACAAGTGTCCACCCCCGCTTGAAAATGGATATTCTTCGAGAAATCCAAATTCAGAAAGAGTCGAAAAAGCAACAAATTTACAGTGGGAGTCAGAGTCTTCAGTTAACTTACCAGATAATATTGATGTCACGTTTACGTCATCTGACACTGATCATGAGTCCGAGTTAATAAAGAAAGTGGTCGATCAGGTGTTGGATAAAGATGAATCCGAGGAGACAAATTCGGAGTCGATGTCAGAGTCAAAGTCTGAGTCCAGCACTCCGAGTCAAATCGACAAACAGGGAAAAAAATTTAATAAAGAATTCCTGTTGTCAAAATCTAATTTGTATGACGAAACATTCAAAGTTGCATATACATTGAATGATTCTGACAAATTATATTTTGATGAGGAATTTCCAATAAGAGGTGTTAAACAGGAAATGATCAAAAAGGTTTTCAAACTAACAGAAATTAATATTTCTGAAATAAAAGATGTAAATCTTAATGATAAACCTAAAAAGTACACCTCAAGAGTTCAACAAAGAGAAAACAAGAAAAAAGGTTACAGTTCTGGTTCGGGTTTTCAAAAGAAACCAAACCATAACGGTAATTTCAAAAAGAAAGGACTGGGTTTTATTCCACCAGAAAATTATAAAAATGAAAAATATGCTCGAGATTTTAAATCAAAAATGATATTTGTTGCAAGTACATCTGCTAAGGAGGAACAAAAGAGTTCATTCTGGAAGCAATCTAACAAAGAATTCCTTGCGAAGAAGCAAGAAGAAATGAAGTTTGCTGATCAGATGAAAGAAACGAGAACCTGTTTCCAATGCAACACTGTTGGACATATTGCCAAAGATTGTTCCAAGGCAATAAAATCAAAACAGGGAGTTTCTCGTAAACTAAATGATAAAGAAGTTGTGTTTGAACCACCAATTGAGAGAACTAAACTTTTCAAAAATTCAACTTTTGAGATTGGTGAATGCTCAAACAGGTTTTACAAGAAAAAGGCAAATCTTGACAACCAAAAATGGGTTGTTAAGAAATCAGAGGATAGTTCTAGCAATGATTCTGATTCGTCAAAATCAGAGGAGCTATTGTCTGGCGATGAATCTGATTCCACCAAATCAGAAGAGCCACAGGTTGAGGTTAAATGTGAAAAATCAGTGCCGACTGTGGATGATGTGAATTTTCCACCACTTCGGGCTGGAAATTTTAAGAAGAAAGTTGGTAAAATTGAGATTTCAAATCAATTTTTCTCAGAAAAGAATGAATTTGATGTTGAAAAAGTCTTTAACTCCAAAGTGCATCACATTTTTGGAAAAATGGTTGACAGGAAGGTAAAAGGAGTCAAGGAATTTTATGAGAAGAAAACAAGGAAGCAAGGTAAAGTTGAACCACCCCTGGTTTGTGACTGGGATGGTACTTACTATGAACAGTAAAATCCTGGACTTGCCGGAGTTCCCAAGTAGGTAATCGCGGAGCATGAATCGGCATCATTCATGATAAATTATTTTTGAGAAGTATGACTTGCCGGAACTCACAGGTTGGTAAGTGAGGAGTAGGTATCGGCATCTTGAGAATTCAACCTACAAATGGTATTGGTTGGTAAGCCATGTGGTTGAAAAAGTGATTGTGATTCTATAAGTAGGTTAATCAAGGTCATTAGGTTGAACTTGATTGGTCTATTCTTACAAGTGGTATTTGGAAAACAATATGATGAACTCCTAACCTACAAGTGGTAAAATCAGTCAACAAAACTTATTTTCCGGAAAAACCATTTGATTAAAACAAACTTAAGTGTTTTGAAATCACAATGGGAAAATAGTTTGTTGTAAAGGGAAGTTCTGATTGTTTATGCCAAGTGGATGGCGAATTGATGTGATTCGATATCAGTTGTCACTTTACTTTGTACAGTTTGTTTTCAAATTTTTTTAAATGTGTTTGTATTTTAGGGGGAGTAAGTTTTTTCTGAAAATCCAAAAACATTAGAAAATTTGAAAAAGGCAAAAACATGATAAAATCAAAAATGAGTTTTGTTGTGAAGAAGAGGAAATGATAGTACATCAGTGGACGATCACAGCATGCTAAAGAAATGGAAAGTAAAAAAAAGTGATAAACGGTCTCACTGATGATGTGCCAGTAGGTTTTTGCACATTTAGTAGATTGTGACGAGATATAAACCTAAATTTCAAACTTACTTATATCGTGGGGAACATCTCTCGGATATATGGGTAACCCCCGAAATCTTGTTTGAAAGGTCCCTCTTTCTGAGATACTAGGTCTTTATGCTTAGTGATATATGGGGTATTATCCCGGGACTTCTGATTTTGCGGAAGCAATGGCCTAGTCCCTGGAGAATACTTTCTGCTTGCTTGAAATATAGCCCGCCCTCAGCATAAAAAATGATGAAACATTGCAAAATGTTAATCATGCTGTTGAAACAAAAGATCCTCTAAAGAGGACCCACCAAAAGTCGAAGCCGTCATCTCTCTGCTGAACGGAAGTTCTGACCTGAGCTCTCACGGCCCTCGCATTTAACCCCTTACAGATATCATCTAGGTATACTCACCTGTAAGACTGAATATTGGGATCTGGATACGGGAGTATATTCTGAGGTAGGACACGCGAATAAGTTTAAGTCTCTAAAACATTAATCTCGTATCTCGAAACAGTTGAAATTTGTGTGAAAATTTAAGTGGATCAGTATACTGACAATCTAAGTGAATCGTTTAAAACTTAGAATGTTTAAAGCTTAACGGTGTTGGTGATTTGTCTCAGAAACTGATATGATCCTCTTACACAAACTCACAAAAATATTGTCTGTAAATATTTCTTCTCTGCATTTCTTTACATTTAAAAATTCAAAAAGATTTTAGTGTGTTTTAGCATAAATTTTGTAAAATACAAAAAGATTTTCGACAACTGATGTTGGAAAACTGATTTTCAAAATTCCAAGTGCTAGACATGATAAACAGATGGTTTGGGAGAGTGTGTTTTGAAAGAAAAATGATAATTTTTACAATTGATTCATCAAAGATTAACATTGTAAATTTGTACAATTGATTCATCAAAGATTAACATTGTAAAATCATTCTTTGATTGTATATTTCCTGCAAGTGGTTCATCAGAGAGTGAGAGTTATTTTTACAAGTGATCATCAGAAAATTTATTTTTTTGGATAGAGAATGTGCAGGATATCTGAGTAATAGAGAGCCAGGTTCCGATACCTGAGGACTCTGTGATTTTAACAAGCCAGGCTGCGATCCCAGCATATCGGAAGGGGGAGTCTGAAAACACCTAAAGGAAGGAGTGTGTTGGTGCTGGTTAAAAGAGAAGAGAAAGATTTGAGGATGCTTACAGCTTCAGATACTTCAAAGAGTTCGAGAGGACTGATAAAGACTGAAGATGCGAAGACTCGACACTTATGACTCGTCAACATTCGAGGGGGAGTCTGTTGGTGCATACATCTGTCGACTTCGTCTTGTATCGAGTCTTGCTTGTATTTAGATAGATCAGGGCACAATATACTAAGAAAATGTCAAATATAGGGTGAGTGGCATGTTCAAACGAAATTAGATGGGTAATTTCGCTTGAAAGTGTCATGGCAGTTTCAAGCGAAATCACACTATCGAATTTCACTTGAAGCTAATATCGCTTGAAACATGATTTCGCTTGAAGCCTGTTCAAGCGAAATTATAACCCTATATATACCTGTGTCTTGATTTCATTTGTAACTATTCCGGTCAGAGCAACGAAGTGCTGCCGAAGTGTCGTCTCGCTGTAAATTGCTTTCAAATCTATAATATCGACAGTTTAAGTGTATATCTTGCTGAATTGACCTTAGTACGTCTGTTTCCGCCTTTCGTACTGAGTAAAACTCTTCTGATCGACTCATTCGGGTCTGAAAACGATCCTACATAAACGAGCTGAGTCGAGCTCGAGCCAGCTCGAACTCGATTCAAGCTGGCTCGGCTCGAGCTCGACTCGATTAGAATTCGAGCTAGCTCGGCTCAGCTCGAACTAACAAAAAACCGCAAAATTTACTACTTGAAAAGCCCTTAAAAATGAATTTCTTCATAGAATAAGGGCCATAATAGCTATTTAGTTTAACCATATGGCTAAATATGGAAGTATAAATAGTTAATTCACTTTGTACATTGTCTTTACCTTCTTTTATAGGGGTGATACTTCCTTAGTTTTTGTTTTCTAAGCGATGTGGGACAAAAAAATGAAGGATGTAAACCTTATCAAGCCAGCTCATGAGCTCACGAGTCGAGCCAGGCCAAGATCGAGCTCGGCTCGTTTACAAACCAAGCCGAGCCGAGCTGGCTCGTTTATAACCGAGCCAATTTCAAACTGAGCTTCCTTCGAGCGAGTTTCGAGCGAATTGCGAGCCACGAGTTTTTTGAACACCCCTACTATTACACACTTACTTACCAAATTAGACAACAACCATACCCAGTAAAATCCATCGGAGAAGAGGGGTCTGGGTGTGGGATGTAACATGTTAATTAAAATTCAACCCGTGTAATACATGGGTCTATAACATATTACATGTAATAGGCAATTATTGTTTATAAATGATTTTTATTGCATCATTATTGATACATAACAAGTAGTACATGTTTTAGGTTGGTTTTAGGTTGTTATGAATTTAATTTGATGTCCTGATCATTTGTTTTGTTGGATTTTTTCGACCTTATTTTGACCAAAAATAATTTGTGTTTCTTAGGGCTGGGTGCTACTTTAAATGTTGCAAAACCGAAAAAAGGCTCTTCAGTGGCGGTTTTCGGTCTGGGAGCTGTGGGACTTGCTGTATGTTTTCTCAAACTGTAACACTTAAAATATGTAATTTGTATGAATCTATTTCAAATGCTGATGAATTATCTGTGAATAGGTTGCTGAAGGTGCGAGAATTGCTGGTGCTTCAAGGATCATTGGTGTTGATCTCAATGCCAATAGATTTGAGCTTGGTAAGTATTAAAAAATGTACATATATTGTAGCTAAAATGTGTATACACATAAACTAATCATAATGAATTTTGTTTTTGTTACAACAGCAAAGAAATTTGGGGTTACAGAGTTTGTGAACCCAAAAGATTACAAGAAGCCAGTGCAAGAAGTGATTGCAGAGATGAGAAATGGAGGGGTTGACAGGAGTGTTGATGCACTGTTCTTGTGGGTGTTCCGCATAAAGACGCCGTGTTCAAGACAAGTCCCATGAATGTGTTGAACGAAAGGACTCTGAAGGGTACCTTCTTTGGAAACTATAAACCGCGATATGATATTCCTTCAGTTGTAGAAAAGTATATGAACAAACTAACTAACACATTGATTTTTTAGTTTACAATTACTAATAAAAAAGGTAATTGAAAATTGAAGGATTTGAGGGTGATTTTTTTTTTTTTTGCAGGAACTTGAGGTGGAGAAGTTCATAACACATGAAGTATCATTTTCAGAGATCACTAAGGCCTTTGACTTGATGCTTAAAGGTGAAGGTCTTCGTTGCAGTATTCGTATGGATGCATAAATAGTTTCAAAGAGGGAGCAGTAACTGTCCGCATTCTTTGTGTTTTGTTTCTCATCATCGTTGTTAGCTGTCTTAATCTTGATTGTAACCCATCAAAGATTTTGAGTTTGAATCAACAATAGAAATTGATAGTCTATTGAATCAACAATAGATGATATATTATAATCTGTTTTTTTATAAAGATATGTAACTAAACGCAAATAATTTAAATGATATATTATAATGTGTTTTTTAGTATTTGATTTCATTCGTTATTAAACATACCCGTGTGTTCACACGGGTGTTACAACTAGTACTATAAAAGAATCACATAAACTCATCAAATCATCATCAAAAAGAACATGAAAGAACATTGGCTAACATACTGAGAAAGTCACGTGAGAAGGGTACACATTAGTCAATTCATCCAACATTGCAATAAAGGGTAACGTGTGGATTTTTGGATTGGGCCGAGATACATCTCGTGGACACTTTGGGGGCGGCAACATAAGAAAAGAAAAATCACAATACATAAAAACATCATCTTCGACGGCAGACATGAGGGGGCAAGAAGAGAAGCGAGTGAAGATCAATCTTACCACATGAGCGGCTAAACTTCTTTGGTTTCCTCCGGATGGAGGGTTTTTGTAAGTTAGGTGAAACTATGTGTTTGATACAATCGTTTTAAGTTGGTGATCTAAGCATTCGATGCTTTTCACCATTGATTTGATTTACTGGTTGTAAACAGTTACATTTATTTAAACCTTAATTTCTAAGCATTCAGTTCCCGAGAGTTCTAGTAATTGGGATATATTTGACATGGGGTTAGGGTTTGTAAATTGTAATTGATAATCATTCGATAACCTCCCGTTATGTATTGACCGGAGTACTTAGTCGTTGGTTATCACAATTAATTAATCGAGTTTAATACCTATGTCTATGTAGGTTACGATTAAACACATAGTGGAAACTAACTTTAAAACCTGAAATCTGGAGGAACCACCTTCTCTCCTATTGATTTAAATCACACTTTTTGTTCGTTAATTTAGATCATTCTAACAACCAATCAAACCGATTTTCCAATTCAGTAGTAATTAATTAATACTTTTCATTACGACACTTTCCACAATCCTCCTCTGGTTCGATATCCGACTTACTCTAGCTATTAGTTTATTTCAGTTTTTGCATGTCCATAACGACAGATATCAAAATGGCGCCGTTGCGGGGGAGGCGTGCGCAAAGTGTTTAGTGTTAAGTTTTAGTAAAAAAAAAATCCGACGTGCATGGTCGCGGACATCTGTCCTCTTACCATCTTCTTACTCTTTCAAACACCAGACCTGCAAACAAAGGATCTTTAATGGCGGTGAAAATCTCCAACAACTCCCAGGGGGTTTCGATGATGATGAACGGCGACAACGAGGATTCCAATCTAGGGTTCCGGTGACCATTCAAGACGGTACGATGAGGGCCAGGAGACACTAATCAACAACTGGTAGGTCAAGTGTTGACGTCACATTCTGCGGCTTACGTCGGTGTTTACGACGGTCACGGTGGGCCTGGAGCGTCGAGATTCATCACGAATCATCTCTTCGGTACCTACAGATCAATTTTGTAAGACCCTAATTCGTATTTAACCAAAAGTCGCAGCGGAAATTCGTACTATAAAATTTCTTTCGTTATAAACGTTTTGACTTACTAGAAAGTTCATTTTCGAAAATTATTCTTTTACATAAGTTCATCAGTCGACTCATTTACTAAATAAAACATGACTTAGGTTTACTATATTACATACACCAACGTCCCCGTACAATCTATCTTACGACTCGGTCCTCGATCTCCATTCCTTGATGATCCTCCGTGACCCGATCAACCTGCGCTCACCACATACATTCATAACGTTAGCACACATTATAAACATAAATAAGTTTCCTTCTTGTTGACTTTTCATTTCATTATCTCTTTTCATTCCAGCTTTCCATCTAATTATACAATCCGTGGTGAGGCTTCCTTATTGTACCTACAGTACACTTCGGTCATAAGGCACGCTATTATTATCATCAATACTCAATCTCATTGAATACATGCGTACATACTTTCATATATACTCACATATATGCATACGTTCGCACATAACCACTTGCATACATGTACATACACATACTGCCTACATACACACCTACATACATACATATATTCATATCTTCACGCGTGCCTACATACGTGCATACGCTCATATATATCTACTTGCATACATACAAACATACATTCAATCATACATACATACATACCTTCATACGTATCTACATCTCCTAAAACATAAAATAAGTTGATCATACTTAGCTTACAGGCATTTAAAAACGCATTTAAACGGGTTCATGGAACAAAACAACAAAATAAACAATTTTCAGAATCAGGGGGGGCTAGACGCTACGCCTAGGGGCTAGACGCTGCACCTAGCCCCCTTTTTGACAGCAAGTTGCTTAATTGTTGCTGCAAAATTTCCAGCCAACCCAAGTTTCACGAAAACGGACATAACTCATTCGTTTTTTATCCGTTTTACCCAATTCTTTTTCCTACGCGATCGTAATTTAATTCTCCATCACATGGAGTTAACATCCGACATCCGGATTAACAAAATTCTGAACCTTTAAGCTATTGACTTATTACCTTTTTTCAAAGTTTTGACCCGTTCATGCATTTATCAAAATAATCTGATTATTTGACCTCGATTCCTCATGAACCTTATAATTTCAACGTTGTTTATCATAAAGGATTAAATTCTTGGATGTCTTGCATCCTCTTAACACATTTTCGCTCAAAAGCTTATTTTGACCTGTTATGGGTATTTACGCATTAAATGGTCTATGACATACAAAACCATACCCTTCGCTTTTAAACTTGACCAAAACATTACTCTAATCGAATAGCTTGTTTCCAAATAAGTTTTAAGGTCGTTTGCCCGATATACCTATCAAGGGCGTTTTTGTCAACTTTGCTCCATCCTTTACAACAAAGGACTTCATTGCATATTTAACCAATCCTACTACTTAACTATAACTCTAATCACACATACCTTGCTCGAGTCAAAGCTATGACCCGTTTTAATACTTCATCCACTAAGTTGCTAGTTAATAACAACGCAAATCCTTTCGCTATTCACCCTGTGAATTCATAGTACTTGACAATAAAATCATTAGTCGGCATCGTCAAATGGTACTGTCTTCACCATTTGACCCGTTAAGTCTAAATGTCCATTTTATCCTTGTGGGACTTTAGTTAGTCATTATCCCATCCATGTAACTTATTCCTTCGTTAACTCGTAACCAAAATCACCATAATACCCTGTTTACCCTTTTTGACCGTCAAACTTAGTTTCTTAACATAATCACATGTTCCGACCCATATCAAAACTTGTCGGAACATCATAATTCACATATTTACTTACCATGTTCGTAATCTATACATTAAATAGATATTCTACCAAAAGGGGTGTAAGCTTTACTTACCTAACATCCGAATATGCTTCCCGTGCGCATTAGTCTCGTTTGACCCGCTTCTTTCCCAAGCTTCCATGTCGCTTATCAAGCATCAACGATCATATATAATTCTCAAGATAGTTAGCTTGTTCATCATTCATCACACGGATCCTATTTTGGAATTATCATTCAAACTCAAAACATACTAATATGTCAAATCCTAGCCGAAATCCTTTAAACATTTACACACGTATGTGATTTCAAACACCATTAACAACAACATATCATCATATTATACAAAACCCACTTCATGACTACATTGTTAATCACTTACTAGTGATCTAAACTCAATTATCTCTAATTTCATCATACCCTTGGTGTGTGTACAACCTTCTAAACATAAGGTACAACTAATTCATGCGCAATCTCCTAATTTCATACATAATTCATCAAATCCTCCTACTAATAAACATATATCATTCACACATAAACATTCAAACATATTATCATCATATTTCTTTCAATTCCTCTAACAAGAATCCATCCTATCCATCATAATACATCAACAATCATGATTAATTAAACATGGATGATCATTCAAGTCATCATTCTTACCAAAACAAATGGGTTTCATCTCTAATCATCAAATTAACCCAAACCATGCATAATCCATATTCTACATGATGATTATAACTCATAAACAAGTTCAATTTCATACTATTTCAAGGATTAATCAAAACCCTTATCATTAACTAGCATCAAATCACATAATTCGACTTACCCCATGATGGAAAACCCTTAGATGACTGAGGAATTGATCACATGCATTCGATTAACCTTCAATTCCCTTCTTAATTTGATGATTTGAGGGGTGTTAGGGTTTTGAGGGGAAGGTTTCCCCTGGTCTCTCCTCACGATCGTACACACCCACTTCCATTCACTGGGCATTTTTTTGTTATGTGTTTTAATAACACATTTTTCATTTTCAGCCCCTCATTCATTCATAACATGTCACTTTCCCCCATTTCTACATACTAACCTAGCACCTTCATGCATACCTAAGAATTTTAGATTTACTAAAAATTTTAAGACTTCACTAATGGTAAAAAATCTATGTTTACCATTTCTTTTCGTCAAAATATTGCGATTAAAACATTATAATACGTCATACGAAATTTGGGGTGTTAAAGTCTACCCCCCTTAAAGAAGGTTTCGTCCCCGAAACCTTTCTCACTTCCATCTAACATTAACTATCTTTTCTTTCCCGGCCCATCAACAAGACCATGAGCCCATCTAATGACGACCTTCTATCTTCAAGAACCCATCCCAGAGTTCTTATTAGTGTCACTTTCACTAAATATTGCTAGTTTCTATCGCGCTTCATAGCTAGCGGTTTATTCATCATTCCAATACTCTTATATCACGTACAATATACCATTTTGTTTACTTGAAACAATCCCAACATCCTATTAATAACATTCCTTTTTGTTTATTTCAAATTTCATATTATCTTCGTCGACTATACGATCTAAATTCGTAATTTATACATACACATCTATGTTTAATTTCGATAGGTATGTCATGATGCTAAGTAACTATCCATTCTCGTTTCATAACTACTTATATAATTGACTTCTTTCTAACAAGTCCATATTTCTCATACTTTACCTTTACGTATATTCTCATTTCCTTGGCCTATTTGTAATGGGTCAATATACATACATCTTCACACTTATTAACGTATTTACATTCGTATGATCCTTTATAACAGATCTAATATCTTCATCCCATCTCTTAGATTATATTTTATACATATATCATATAATATTTAGTTCTTGTTTTGTTATCGCAACAAAACTACTATTTCATAGTCACATATACATGCTTAACTCCAAAGTTAACGTCATTCTACGTTTCCTATAGTTACTTGTACTGTACATACTCTCACGTTACCTTCAAATCATCCCATTCCCTTTTACATTACCATTACTCTCATATCATGCATTACTTATTCTACTTAAGTAAACATGTCGTGCAAATTCATCATACGAAAGTTTAATAAATACTCAAAATTTCCCACTCAAACTTTTGAAATTTAATTTTTAATGACATACTTTCTTCTTATGTCAATTGTTAAAAATTAAACATTCCATACCATACCATACATATCCTATCAGTCATTTTGTAGGTCCTTCTCAACCTACCAATTCATACCTATCCAACATGAATTATACATTTTACTAACCTCGATTCCTTTGCATAATTCAACGGTCCGTAAACCAGATCTATCCGCTTCTTCACGAGTACTAGCCATACCAGGCCAGATTTCCTTCATCCGTGTAGTGTGCTTCCGCTCGTGCACATCCTTCCACCAATTCAATTGGTTTCATCACACTAAGAATTCTAACATCACCACCTACAAAATTGGTGGTTAACACATCTCATTCAAATACTGAGTCTACTAGGTGATTAGTCACCTATAATTCTTTTACATATTTCCTACGTACATGCTATAACATATCTTACATTCCATTTCTTACACGCAATTCCTGCATTCTATTAGTCATTTCGCCAACTTGCCGCAGTTTGGCTTTTCAAGGTCAAATGGCACTTCTTACTTATCGTAATGTATTGAAGTACATGCTCTTACTTCTTTCCTTTCATGCTTACTTGCCAGGACTTTATTACATCGTTTTAATATTTCTTACCAAACCTACCTTTCCCGTCCATACTTAAGTTATTGTCCGGGTCATAGCCCGTCATCCATCCTGACTCTCAGGAGTCGATTACTAACACATTTAGCACATAGCTTATACAAAACTTCTTTTATTATACTGTCACCTTCTAACTTTTACTTGCTTATATGACCTGTTCAGCTCAATCATGGTCAAACCATCGACTTTTTCTTATGTAGACTAGTTTCATCTTTTATATCTTAAATCCGTTTCGTGGATTCGAACACATCATTCATACTTTTCGTCCCTTCTATGTTTTGAATCCGTCTCGCGGATTCAAACATTTCATTCATGCGTTTCATCCCTTGAATCCGTCTCGTGGATTCAAACATTGCATTCACATCTTTCATTCTTTGAATCCGTCTCGCGGATTCAATCATTTCATTCATACCTTTCATTCCTTGAATCCGTCTCACGGATTCAAACATTGCATTCACATCTTTCATTCTTTGAATCCGTCTCGCGGATTCAAACAGTTCATTCATATATTGTTGATCCGTACTTTCTTACGGATTTAACATTCTTCATTCTTATCACTCATACTTTTCACTTTTACATAGTACTCTCAATTTCCCGAGAGTCTTACTACCCATTTCACCCGCACGCCCACCTGCTACCCAGTTCTACCGGACATACCTGCGATAATTACCACGGTCTCACGAACGTCATATGCTTCTTGCGTACTGGCCAGGTGCGCAATCCACATACTAGTTTCGTGCCTTCGTGTAATCATCGCCTTATGTCCGAGAAATGGGTTTCAGTTTCGTGCACATCTCTAAAATTTCCCCAAGACCATATCATTGCCTTTCGTTTAATAATTCCCCCCCCCCCCCCAAGGAGATTTCTTCCTTTTTCTTTTAACATTGGTACCCATACATATTAATAGTGTGTACCTGGGGTTCATTAGCTTATTTACATCTTTACCAGCCTTAGTATTCATCCTATTCTGCATCCACGGACCATCCTCTTCAAACACTTATGCTTACCTTGCACATACAAAATCGTTAGTTTCTTTATATGAATGTATACATACATGCTTTCATTCCATTTCTACCTTTAGATCTTGATCGAGTCATGGATTGTACGGGTTCTTTATCACAAGAGCACATAGGTTTGAGTTCAAGTATTTACCTTCTCGTACTTGATTCACTCAAACCAGGGCTCTGATACCAACTTGTAAGACCCTAATTCGTATTTGACCAAAAGTCGCAGCGGAAATTCGTACTATAAAATTTCTTTCGTTATAAACTTTTTGACTTACTAGAAAGTTCATTTTCGAAAATAATTCTTTTACATAAGTTCATCAATCGACTCATTTACTAAATAAAACATGACTTAGGTTTACTATATTACATACACCAACGTCCCCGTACAATCTATCTTGCGACTCGGTCCTCGATCTCCATTCCTTGATGATCCTCCGTGACCCGATCAACCTGCGCTCACCACATACATTCATAACGTTAGCACACATTATAAACATAAATAAGTTTCCTTCTTGTTGACTTTTCATTTCATTATCTCTTTTCATTCCAGCTTTCCATCTAATTATACAATCCGTGGCAAGACTTCCTTATTGTACCTACAGTACACTTCGGTCACAAGGCACGCTATTATTATCGTCAATACTCAATCTCATTGAATACATGCGTACATACTTTCATATATACTCACATATATGCATACGTTCGCACATAACCACTTGCATACATGTACATACACATACTGCCTACATACACACCTACATACATACATATATTCATATCTTCACGCGTGCCTACATACGTGCATACGCTCATATATATCTACTTGCATACATACAAACATACATTCAATCATACATACATACATACCTTCATACGTATCTACATCTCCTAAAACATAAAATAAGTTTATCATACTTAGCTTACAGGCGTTTAAAAACGCATTTAAACGGGTTCATGGAACAAAACAACAAAATAAACAATTTTCAGAATCAGGGGGGCTAGACGCTACGCCTAGGGGCTAGACACTACACCTAGCCCCTTTTTTGACAGCAAGTTGCTTAATTGTTGCTGCAAAATTCCCAGCCAACCCAAGTTTCACGAAAACGGACATAACTCATTCGTTTTTGATCCGTTTTACCCGATTCTTTTTCCTACGCAATCGTAATTTAATTCTCCATCACATGGAGTTAACATCCGACATCCGGATTAACAAAATTCTGAACCTTTAAGCTATTGACTTATTACCTTTTTACAAAGTTTTGACCCGTTCATGCATTTATCAAAATAATCTGATTATTTGACCTCGATTCCTCGATAACCTTATAATTTCAACGTTGTTTATCATAAAGGATTAAATTCTTGGATGTCTTGCATCCTCTTAACACATTTTCGCTCAAAAGCTTATTTTGACCTGTTATGGGTATTTACGCATTAAATGGTCTATGACATACAAAACCATACCCTTTGCTTTTAAACTTGACCAAAATATTACTCTAATCGAATAGCTTGTTTCCAAATGAGTTTTAAGGTCGTTTTCCCGATATACCTATCAATGGCGTTTTTGTCAACTTTGATCCATCCTTTACAACAAAGGACTTCATTGCATATTTAACCAATCCTACTACTTAACTATAAGTCTAATCACACATACCTTGCTCGAGTCAAAGCTATAACCCGTTTTAATACTTCATCCACTAAGTTGCTAGTTAATAACAACGCAAATCCTTTCGCTATTCACCCTGTGAATTCATAGTACTTGACAATAAAATCATTAGTCGACATCGTCAAATGGTAATGTCTTCACCATTTGACCCGTTAAGTCTAAATGTCCATTTTGTCCTTGTGGGACTTTAGTTAGTCATTATCCCATCCATGTAACTTATTCCTTCGTTAACTCGTAACCAAAATCACCATAATACCCTGTTTACCCTTTTTGACCGTCAAACTTAGTTTCTTAACATAATCACATGTTCCGACCCATATCAAAACTTGTCGGAACATCATAATTCACATATTTACTTACCATATTCGTAATCTATACATTAAATAGATATTCTACCAAAAGGGGTGTAAGCTTTACTTACCTAACATCCGAATATGCTTCCCGTGCGCATTAGTCTCGTTTGACCCGCTTCTTTCCCGAGCTTCCATGTCGCTTATCAAGCATCAACTATCATATATCATTCTCAAGATAGTTAGCTTGTTCATCATTCATCACACGGATCTTATTTCGGAATTATCATTCAAACTCAAAACATACTAATATGTCAAATCCTAGCCGAAATCCTTTAAACATTTACACACGTATGTGATTTCAAACACCATTAACAACAACATATCATCATATTATACAAAACCCACTTCATGACTACATTGTTAATCACTTACTAGTGATCTAAACTCAATTATCTCTAATTTCATCATACCCTTGGTGTGTGTACAACCTTCTAAACATAAGGTACAACTAATTCATGCACAATCTCCTAATTTCATACATAATTCATCAAATCCTCCTACTAATAAACATATATCATTCACACATAAACATTCAAACATATTATCATCATATTTCTTTCAATTCCTCTAACAAGAATCCATCCTATCCATCATAATACATCAACAATCATGATTAATTAAACATGGATGATCATTCAAGTCATCATTCTTACCAAAACAAATGGGTTTCACCTCTAATCATCAAATTAACCCAAACCATGCATAATCCATATTCTACATGATGATTATAACTCATAAACAAGTTCAATTTCATACTATTTCAAGGATTAATCAAAACCCTTATCATTAACTAGCATCAAATCACATAATTCGACTTACCCCATGATGGAAAACCCTTAGATGACTGAGGAATTGATCACATGCATTCGATTAACCTTCAATTCCCTTCTTAATTTGATGATTTGAGGGGTGTTAGGGTTTTGAGGGGAAGGTTTCCCCTGGTCTCTCCTCACGATCGCACACACCCACTTCCATTCACTGGGCATTTTTTTGTTATGTGTTTTAATAACACATTTTTCATTTTCAACCCCTCATTCATTCATAACATGTCACTTTCCCCCATTTCTACATACTAACCTAGCACCTTCATGCATACCTAAGAATTTTAGATTTACTAAAATTTTTAAGACTTTACTAATGGTAAAAATCTATGTTTACCATTTCTTTTCGTCAAAATATTGCGATTAAAACATTATAATACGTCATACGAAATTTGGGGTGTTACAAATTTGCTTCTGGTAACCCTAATTTTGTTACGGTTTTGGTTTATAGATCGATGTTTGTTCTGTTTTTTTTCTTTTTTAGGCTTATTTGTTGTTTGATTGTAAGATATTAAGACTGGAAGATGTTAACGGACTTGAGATAGGTCACTAGAAAATAGTTTTATATAATTTAGTTTATAGATTGATGTTCACAGTCGTCATGAAGTGTCTCGATTCATCAGTAATCATCTCTTCGCTTACTTACAAAGTAATTTGCTTCAGTTAACCTTGATTTTGTTATGGTTTTGGTTTATAGATCGATGTTTGTTATGTTTTTGCTTTTTTTTGGCTTATTTGTAATCTGATTGTAAGATATTATCTGATAAAGTTATATTTTTATATATGTACTAAAGACCTAAAGAAGGTACGCCATCCGAGTAGGGGTTGGATAATGAGCAACCAATAGGTGAAATTGGAACAAGTCTACATTTGTAAGTTTTGATATGTGTTTGTGATTGTAATAATTATATTTGTTTTATCTATATTAGTTGATTTGATTATTAGTGTTTTGGTCAAAAATCAAGCAATGACAATGTAACCAAACTTTCTGTTGTGAGGTATGATGCTTGAATTGATGAACAATAATAAGGATCACTATGAAGTGTAATGAACAAATGACACGAAGATTTATACGGGGAAAAAGCCCTTGATCAAGAGTTGATCTCCGGCACAAAAAACCCCGGGTGATGGAAACTACCGATCACCAACTCAAATTAAACAAACAATCTGTTACAACTTCGGATGATAGCGAGCTAAGTACAAGGATCACTATAGTGTAACGTGTAGAAATGTATGAAAAATGCTAAGTATTTTGTCGAGAGCCAGTGAGAGCGGTTGTATGAGTGTGTGTGTAGCCAAAAATAGCTAAGTGTCTCTAAAATAGCTCGCTGCCCCTTTACAAATAGAAAATATCAAGCCTAACTAACATTCCGCAAATAGTGCAAGTCTTCCACGACTCCACAACGTCCATTTCTGGCCAAGCACGTGCGGAATAGACTAAGAATATTCTCCAGGAATGTCGCCAAGACTAAGTCCAAGTTGATATTCCTGCAAAACATTTACGAATTCAAAGTAGACAATCGTTAGTACTGGGATCCTTATAGCAAATAAGGATCACTAGTCATTTAGAAATCCTGATCCTGCAACACTTCTGAGGATCACTACTTCAGACAGAATTGAGGATCACTAAATCCAACAGCAAATAAGGATCACTGGTCATTTAGAAATCCACCCCTAACGATTGCCCCCAAAATATAAGGAGTAAATATGTAAATAAATGAGTTATATTTTGTCCATCTTATCCGTATTTAACCAACGGGTAACTAGCCGTTATAAGCGGACTAGCCGTTATGATCATGACGTCAGTGAGATGACTACCCTGCAGAATCATCATTATAAATAAGAGTTAGAGATAGGGATCATTTCACATTTAAGTTCAAGAGAACTCCCTTTAAATTCTGCTTTGACGATCAAACAGGTAATTCTTTTCCTTTCTCCTTTCTCACATTCTGTTCTTCTTTCTTTACCATCATCTTGTTCAAAAATGATGCTCCGAAACTCACCGGGCAAGGATCACAAGAAGAACAGCCCCTTAAAAAGTCAAGGGATCATCAAAGATTCCATAAAAGAACGCTGTTGTTTTACCGATGCACAAATTGATAAAATCCGCCACTGTTTTCCAGCAAATACTGTTATCAGATCCTTTGATCCCACTGCTCTTAGTGACAACATCTCTGAAACTTGGGTAGCTTTCCCAGTTACACCTTTCACCATAGGATACACCTATCCTTTTCCGGACTTTACTCAATCCTTTTTCTCCCTTACCGGCATCTGCTACATCCAAGCCATGCCGATGATCTGGAGGGTCCTATATACCCTTGAAAGGATCATCGAGCAGGAAAGAATTGACCTAGGAATGTCGGAGTTGGCTGAGATGTATGATCTCACAACCTTTGGGTCCCACCGATATTTGTTCAAACGTAAACCCGGAGAAGAACATCCCATCTTTAAGGCTACTAAAAACGATACCAACTGGAAACGGCGGTTCTTCTTCGTCAGAAGGGATTCTATCCCGGATGGAAAGGATTTGCCGAAGAAATGGAGCACTGATGGTAGGATTGGAGGATCCTTAGAAGGATCACTAAGTAAGCTCATTCTGATAATGCTTACTAATATGCTTTTGTTTCTTTTTGTACAGCTATCACATTCTCACATATCATTCCTTCAGCTGCCACCAAGGGGAGACTTGCTGCCTTTAGAAAGCTTGATCCTGAAACCAGATCATTCAAGACAATCACCCAGGATTCACAAGAGGTATCCTCAGGCTCTGTCACCATGTCAAGTAAGTATCCTGTTCTTTTTATATTCAAATGTTTAAATAAATAGTTATATATGAATACAATTAGGACACTTATCTGTTTTGGGTGTGTAGGCGCTGGAAAATCATCAAGATCCGCTTCCAAATTTAGTGTCACTGAGCTAGACACCGTCCGATCCTCCAAGAAGAAGCTTCCTGCCAGCCCAACTGCTTCGATCCCCAAGGCACCCGCTAAAGGAAGGGGTGGCAAGAAAAGAAAAGCCTCCGAAGCTGAGGATCTGCAAGGTCTGCCTTTGATCCGCCACCAGTTCCTTGAATACTTCAACGAGGTAAGGATCCTTATCCCTGCTTTAGGTATCCAGCTTATTTGAGGATCACTTGTTCCTAAACTGTTCTTTATCTTCTTTGCAGAAATTTGCTGAGATTGAAGACTATGTTGGACATGTCGAGGAGCAGGACAAGAAGATTGCTGACCTCCAACAAGTCGCATTGCTTAAGGATCTCAAGATTGCTGACCTCCAAAAAGATCTCAAAGATGCCAAAGCTCAGACAGCCACAATCCTGATTAATTTTGATTATGAGAGGAGCGAAATCACAGAGGATGCCAAGGTCTCCGCTGCCATAGCCATGTACAAGACCAAGCTACAAATGGCTCAAGAAGCTCAGGATCCTGCCTTTGACAGGAGCAACTGGGATGTGGAAGGCTGGAAGGCGAGGCTGGCTGAACTGGATGACAAGGAGGAGACTGAGGAGGTTCTGGCAATTGAGGCTAGTGGTAGTGGCAAAGATCATGGTGGTGAAGCTAGTGGAGCTGGAGATGGTAGTGCAGCGAAGGTGTAGGCTGCAACAATGGGCGATGATGGACATTTCTAGACGTAGCCGGAGCCCATTTTTTTTAGTTTGGTTATGGTTTTTTTTTTTGTTTTGATGATGTTTTGGTAAACAATGGTTGGTCTGTATTTGAACAATAGTAATTAGGGTTGAGGATCATGGATGATCCTTGGAACAATAGGTAGGATTACAAATGGTGGAGGGATCCTCTGTTTGGGGGATGAAGCCATTGTGATCCTACCGTCTTTATTTTCCTGCACTTGTTAGACCTACAAACAATGGACACCCTTTGCCAACCCATGTGGACGGGCCACGTTTTGCTGGTAGAAACGTGGGTTGGCAATTTTGACAACCTTAAAAGGGTTTAAGCTTTTGTGAATAAAATGACTTTAACTTTTTGGCTATATCCTGTGTTGATATCCTTATTGTTATTTTATTTTTCAATCTATTGTGATGTTCATGTCGTTTAAACTTATCAAGTAAGGAAAAAATATTAAAAAATATCCCCTAAGGATATGATCAAGGATCACATAAAAATAATTTAAGGATCATAATTTCAGTTGTCAAAGGATAAGTGTCACTTAAATACATAATGAATAAAATCAAAACAGTTTAGGATCATACCTGAGAACCCAAGTTAGGATCCTATCCTTCAACACTTAAAATTAGGATAACCCAAGATACAAACCTTAGTTGAAAGTAAGGGTCAAGAATCTTTGGCCATTTATCTTCACAAACCTGAAATAAGATATTGCTTGGAACTGAGCCATCATAAGATGAATGTTAGTGACTGGGGACAAGCCCAAAGGATAACTGGGGACAAGCCCAAAGGATAACTGGGGACAAGCCCAAAGGATCGTATGTAAACTGGAGTATGGCCCTTACTGGCGACTATCCAAACTTAGTGACATGAAAATGCCAAAACCTTAGCTAACGTGAAAATGTTAGAAACCTTAGGAACGGATGTATGGTACGTCTACCATTATACGTAGGATCCTGAATATAGCCAGTACAATGAAATTGTCAGCCCCTAAAACGGGTACTGGTCCCATTGCCATGAACTATACCAGGATCATCGTGCGCTACTGGCGAAACTGGGGACAGGCCCAGACTGGGGACTAGCCCAAACAACTGGATACTTCTGTGGATACTCAATGCTTAGTTAAAGATACCTGAACCTTCAAAACTCAGAAATCAAGTAAAAGGAGGATAAAGGACGCAGGATCCTTATCCTTGTAAGAATAAAAAGAATGAAATAGTTTAAGATTGGAATGTTACCAGAAAGAGGATCATCTATCAGCGGGGATCCTTCAAGGATACTTGTCTGGTAAGGATCATGGATCATGATCACATGAAATATTTCTTCAAATGGACAGCATTCCAAGCTCTAGGTAGCAAATCACCCTCCATTGTTAGCAATCGATATGCCCCCTTTCCTGCTTCAGCTTCAATCAAATAGGGTCCTTCCCACTTTGGTGCTAGCTTTCCATCAGCAGGATTGGTGGTGTTTTGAAATGCTTTCCTTAATACCATATCCCCAACTTGGAATTTCCCGAGCCTGACATTTTTGTTGTAAGCTCCAGCCATCCTTTGTTGATAACTGGCCATCCTTATCCTTGCTAAATCCCTGATTTCTTCTATAGTATCCAAGTCTTTAATCAAGTTTTCAGCATTTTCTTCAGGATCACGAACGCTTGTTCTTGCAGTTGGAACCACCATCTCTGTAGGGATCACTGACTCTGCCCCAAATACCAAAGAAAATGGAGTTTGGCCTGTAGCATTCTTGGGAGTTGTTCTATCAGCCCACAGCACATAAGGTAGTTCTTCTGCCCATTTTCCTTTCTTGGATCCAAGCTTCTTCTTCAAATTGTTGATGATGATCTTGTTGGATGATTCTTCCTGACCATTAGCTTGTGGATGGACTGGTGTTGATGTTATTATCTTAATTCCCCAACTGTCACAAAAGTTAGTGGTTCTATTCCCAATAAAATGGGATCCATTATCACAAATAATTTCAGAAGGGATGCCAAATCTAGTAATAATATTCCTTTTAATAAAGGATATAACTTCCTTTTCTCTGACTTGAGCAAAGGCTTCAGCCTCTATCCACTTAGAGAAGTAATCAGTCATAGCAAGCATGAATACTTTTCCACCTGGTGCCTTAGGAAGCTTTCCAACTATATCCATTCCCCATCTCATGAATGGCCAAGAAGAAGATATAGGATGCAAGAGCTCTGCTGGTTGGTGAAGGATATTACTATGCCTCTGACAAGGATCACACTTCTTGGCATATTCCACAGCGTCTTTCTTCATAGTGGGCCAATAGTATCCTGTTCTCAGGATCCTTGAGAATAATGCCCTGCCCCCAGTGTGGTTTCCACAATCTCCTTCATGGAAATCCTTTAGGACTTCTTGAATTTCAGGATCCTCAATGCATCTCAAATATGGTCCTGCAAGAGATCGTTTATACAACATATTATTTAATATTGTAAATTGAGATACCTTAATTTTAAAAGCCCTTGGGTTTTCTCCTGTAGGGATTTCTCCATGTTGTATGTATCTCATGATTGGAAGTATCCATGATCCTGAATGAGATTGGGTATCATCACTAGGGATGATCGCAGAATCTTCTCCTATCTCCATAGTTACATGATCCTTGATAGCAGGGGTCAGGATATGGATAATAGGGATCTCAATATCCTCAGGAATCTTCAAAGATGATCCTAGATTGGCTAATGCATCAGCTTCTGCATTCTCTTCCCTTGGTACCTGTGTCAAACTAAAGGATACAAAAGAGAGTGCCAATTATTTGACTATCTCCAAATATTTGATTAGCTTTTCACCTTTAACAGCATAGGATCCATTAAAGTGATTAGTGATCAATAAAGAATCTACATGTACCTCAAGATACCTGATACTCATATGCTTTGCAATTTGCAAACCAGCTATCAAGGCTTCATATTCAGCCTCATTGTTGGTAGTTTGAAATTCACAAGCTATGGAGTGGGGTATTATGTCCCCCTGTGGCGATTTTAGTAGTATTCCAAGCCCTGTTCCATTCACATTGGAGGATCCATCAGTAAACAGTATCCAAGGATCCTTGGTTTCTTCAAGCTGTTGGACTTCTAGTTCAGCTTCCTTTTGCAAATCACTACTGAAATCTGCCACAAAGTCAGCTAATGCTTGGGATTTAATGGCTGTCCTAGGCTCATATCTTATATCGTATGCACTCAACTTCACTGCCCACTTAGCCATCCTTCCTGACATTTCAGGTTTCCTGAGAACATTCTTAATTGGGAAATTAGTTTTAACAATAATGGCATGAGTCTCAAAATAATGTCTTAATTTAGCAGATGCCATAATTAATGCAAGGATAAGTTTTTCTAAATGTGAATACCTGGATTCAGCATCAAGTAAGCTCTTACTTACATAATAAACAGGATGTTGTGTACCTTGGTGATCCTTAACAAGGACCGCACTTACTGCTTTTGAGGATACCGCCAAATACAAGGATAACACATCTCCCTTTTCTGGTTTCATTAAGGCTGGGGCTGAGGATAGGTAATCTTTAAGAGCTTTAAGGGCACTTTCATGCTTCTCAGTCCATTCAAATTTCTTGTTTTTCCTCAGGATGTCATAGAACTCCTTGCACTTTTATGAGGATTTGGATATGAATCTGTTCAAGGCTGCGATCCTGCCAGTCAACCTTTGCACATCCTTAGCATTGGCAGGAGATTTGATATTAACGATAGCCTTAATTTGCTCTGGACTTGCTTCAATGCCCCTCTTTGTTACCATATATCCTAAGAATTTACCTGCCTTTACACCAAAATGACACTTAGAAGGATTTAGTTTCATATTAAATTTATCAAGGATATTGAATGCTTCCTCCAAGTCTTTAAGGTGATCCTCAGCTCTTTTGGACTTAACCACCATGTCATCAATATAGACTTCCATAGTGTATCCAATTTGTTCTTTGAACATCATATTGACAAGCCTTTGGTAAGTAGTACCTGCATTCCTTAATCCAAATGGCATAGCAATATAACAGTATATACCAGTTGGGGTCATAAAGGCTGTATCCTCTTGATCGGATGGTTCCATCTGAATTTGTTGAAATCCAGATGAAGCATCCATAAAAGTTAACAACTCATGACCCGCGGTAGCATCCACCATGGAGTCAATGTGGGGTAATGGGAAAGGATCTTTGGGACATGCCTTGTTTAAATCTGTAAAATCGACACATACCCTCCACTTTCCATTTTTCTTTTGAACAATAACCACGTTGGCTAACCATCTTGGATACTTAACCTCTCTAATCATACCTGCTCGAAGTAGCTTATCTACCTCTTCCTGGATAATAGCATTTCTTTCAGGTGCAAACTTCCTCCTCTTTTGATGAATTGGCTTGAATGACCTGTCAATGCCAAGTTTGTGAGTAATTATATCCTTAGATATACCTGTCATGTTTTCATGTTTCCAGGCAAAGGTGGTCTTCCTTCTTTTGAGAAAGGATACTAGCTCTTGTTCAATATCGCTGAGGATCCCTGACCCTATGAAGATCTTGGATTCAGGATCATCAGGATCCATGAGGATTTCTTTCAAATCATGTTCTCTTGCCTCCAAGACGTCTCTTGAAGGATACTTTAATTGCTATTGCTCCCTTGGTCTTGAGGCTGGTTTCATTGATGAGGTATAGCAATTCTTAGCCTCCTGTTGATCACTCTCAATTTTCACCACTCCCCATGGACTTGGAAGCTTTACACACTGATGATAGGTGGATGGAACTGCCTTCATATCATGTATCCATGGCCTGCCAAGGATAACGTTACAACACGATAAGCAATCAATAACACAAAACTTTTGATAAGAATGCAATCCTTCAATATAGATTGGGAGTTTGATGTCCCCCAATGTATTCTTTGTTTCTCCACTGAATCCCACAAGTACTGAGGATCTTGGGATAATATCGGACTCTGGGATATTCATTTTCTTGAGAACATCCAGCTGAATGATGTTCACAGAGCTTCCTCCATCTATAAGGATCCTGCGAACAAAGTGGTTAGAAATAAACAATGTAATTACGAGACCGTCATGGTGAGGATCCTGGATGTCAACACGATCATCCTCATCAAAAGTAATGACTTTATCCTGGGTGACAACGGAGGTCCTGACGGGTCTGTCCCCATTATCCATCTTGGTTTCCTTAGCGTGTCTTTTTGCTGCTGAGAAGGATGTACCACATATGTCTGATCCACCGGATATGAAATTTATGACTTGTGCATCTGCCGGAGGAGGAGGAGCCCTTTCCGGGATCCTTTCAGGATCCTGGGTTCTTGACTTCTTTCGTCCCAAGAGTTCCATTAAATGCCCCTTGCTCAACAAATAACCAATCTCCTTTCTAAGTGCAATACATTCTTCAGTGAGATGCCCAAAATCCTCATGATATGCACACCACTTGGATTTATCCTTTGTAGCAGCTGGTTTATCACTTTTCCTTTGCCACCTAGCTTTCTCACCTAGATTCTGCATTGCAAGGATTAGTTCATTGTTATCAACAGAGAAACAATATTCAGAAATAGGAGGATAATTCTCATCGTCCTCTTCTTGTTCCACTGCGTGCACATTCTGGTTATCAGATCTGTTATAGGACTTGGATTTGTTGTTCCTGAAGTAGGATCCTTGCTTATCCTGTTTTGAGGATCCTGTCAATCTGTCCTGGATCCTTTTGTCATCCTCTAGGCGGATGAACCTAAGGGCTCTAGTCCTTACTTCATCAAGATTCCTGCAAGGTGTCATAACAAGATCATCATAGAATAATGAATCCCTAAGCAATCCCATTTTAAAGGCTTCAACAGCCGTAGCTATATCCAAATTGGGAATGTCTAAGGATTCTTTACTAAACTTAGTGATATAATCTCTAAGTGATTCATTTTGACCTTGTGTTACCCTATATAGATCACTAGTTAATCGTTCAAACTTTCTGCTACAAGAGAATTGACTATTGAACAAGTTAACTAAATTAGCAAATGAAGTAATAGAGTAAGGGAGAAGACTTAGCAGCCATTTAAGAGCAGATCCTGTAAGTGTGGACCCAAATCCCTTGCATAGGCATGCTTTTTTCAATCTTTCCGGAATTGGATTGATCTCCATCCTCTCCCTGTATTGAGCTACATGCTCTTCTGGATCCGTTGAACCATCATATAGCTTCATTGATGGTATCTGGAATCTTTTCGGTATCTCAGCATCACACAAAGGTGGTGCAAAACGAGATATCCTATGGCTACCATCTGCAATCTCAGGAATGGGTTTAACCACTCCTGGTACACTGGATATCATATCCTTAAGCTTCTGCAGTTCCCTAGCCATGGCCTGATTGATACCTGTATCCTGCATAAAGCCATGGTTAGTGTTATATAAATTATTAAAAGTGTTACCTCCCACAGGATTCGAGTTTGGAATTGCGGATTTGAATCCATCTTGTCGAGACTCTGGCATGATTGAAGGACCAGAGGAGGCAATGGTCTGCATTGGTATGAAGTCGCCTTGATGGACGTCTGAGGTTGCATATTTCTCGAGGATCCTTGATTTTGAAGGGGGTTGGATCCTTGGAATTGTGATGATCCTTGAATCTGAAAGGATCCTGGGACCAGGGAGGATCCTTGAACAAGGGAGAATCCTGGGACCAGAGAGGATCCTAGGACCTGGGAGGATCCTTGGACCAGGGAGGATCCTTGGACCTGGGAGGATCCTTGGACCTGGGAGGATCCTCGGACCTGGGAGGATCCTTGTACTGCATGCATTCCCACATATCCTCCTGACGTGAAGTATCCATGATGCTGAGAAGAGGATCCCAATGGATGAGAAGAGGATCCCTGAGGCTGGAAGCAAGAGCCAAATGCCTGACTCATTGTTGTTGTCCCATAACGCCTTCCTGGTAGTTCACCCAAGTATTCCACGTCCGGAACTGCTGAGTATTGTGAGGTTATGACCGGAGTGTCGAAGTTCAGCGATCTTGGCATCAGATGGGAGTGATCCTCCACTGATTTCTTCTGTTTCTTGATTTCATCGATTTCCCGGAGGATCCTTTCGTTGGTCTTATCCTGCTCTTGTGCATGATTCCTCATCTGCAAAATCAAAGTATAGATATCATTAGTAGTAGGATTAGTTGAAACAGAAGAAGTAGGTGGTTTTTGGAAAATAGGAGTTGGTTTCTTCGCAGCATTCTCAGCATTCTTCTGGGATCCAGAAGGTGGTGGAGGCAAAGGAGGAACGCCTTGTGAGGAACTGAATGAGGGCATCAAACTTGAAGTATTCTTCACTGAGGAAGCCATTTGTTTGGTTGTAGCGAACCGAAATAACCACGAAAACACGAATCTTCCTAAGAATGAAGCACCAATTGCCCCACGGTGGGCGCCAAACTGTTTTGGTCAAAAATCAAGCAATGACAATGTAACCAAACTTTCTGTTGTGAGGTATGATGCTTCAATTGATGAACAATAATAAGGATCACTATGAAGTGTAATGAACAAATGACACGAAGATTTATACGGGGAAAAAGCCCTTGATCAAGAGTTGATCTCCGGCACAAAAAACCCCGGGTGATGGAAACTACCGATCACCAACTCAAATTAAACAAACAATCTGTTACAACTTCGGATGATAGCGAGCTAAGTACAAGGATCACTATAGTGTAACGTGTAGAAATGTATGAAAAATGCTAAGTATTTTGTCGAGAGCCAGTGAGAGCGGTTGTATGAGTGTGTGTGTAGCCAAAAATAGCTAAGTGTCTCTAAAATAGCTCGCTGCCCCTTTACAAATAGAAAATATCAAGCCTAACTAACATTCCGCAAATAGTGCAAGTCTTCCACGACTCCACAACGTCCATTTCTGGCCAAGCACGTGCGGAATAGACTAAGAATATTCTCCAGGAATGTCGCCAAGACTAAGTCCAAGTTGATATTCCTGCAAAACATTTACGAATTCAAAGTAGACAATCGTTAGTACTGGGATCCTTATAGCAAATAAGGATCACTGGTCATTTAGAAATCCTGATCCTGCAACACTTCTGAGGATCACTACTTCAGACAGAATTGAGGATCACTAAATCCAACAGCAAATAAGGATCACTGGTCATTTAGAAATCCACCCCTAACAATTAGCAAAACCAGGCCATCTAATATGTTGCATAGCAGAAGCAGGCCACCCACGGAGAACTGATATATTTGTATTGCTTTTCTTTATTTGGTTTAGGCGATATTAGTGGACAATATAGTGACTTATTAAGACTCTTTGAATATGACGGATTTTTTTCTTGATTTACGGATATGCAATGGGCGTGCAACTGTGATTAAATAAGTCATCTCTGAATGCTTTTATGGCAGGTATCCAAACAGCATGGTGTAGTCTTAATGCTTAAATGGATGAAGATGAGGTGGCCGAGATCAAGGCTGCCCACTTCAAGGAATCCATGAAGTAAACAAACAGACAAGTAGCTGTAAAGTTAATGACGCGGCTCATGAATCATGTTGCTGAAGTCGTGTCTGCATATAAGGATGTCTTAAAAGAGCTGAACCAATTATGTGAACATCTAATATATCGCCAGATGAACTGTTGCAGCCAGAACAAGCTAATCTTTTATTAGGTAACACTTTTATTTAAATGATTTCTGGTTTGTCATGTTTAACATTATGTGGCAATATCTTATGTGATCTATGTGATATAACAGAGAATTCGGATGTACAAATAGACACTGATGATGATGAGTCTCCAACATCAGCAAATACCAGCCGTTTGCAAAGAAATTGCAGCAGTCCAGTTGATTTGGGACCAAGTTTCGCGTCCTTTAAGCAACATCCGGGATAGCAGCAGGTGTAGGGTGCTGATTCTTTTGCTGGAGGAGCTGATAATGATGATTTATACAACATAGATTACGTTACAAGTCAACACTCATACGGGATTAGCGATGCCAATGCCGTTACAAATCAAATGAACACCGAATAGACTTTTCGGCTTCTACGATATGTGAACGTGTACCCGGCCGCAACACGGCGGGTGTTACACCTAGTTATCTTATAAAAGTGATATTATCCTTGCTACTATCCGTACGATATCTCATATATTTTATTTAAAACCCCACTTGCCAAACAACCCTAGCACCCACGTTTTGTCCTCACTGAAATGACACAAGCTCGCCCCCTCACTGTCAATATTAACATATAAATATTTTTTTGTTAAAGCTTATATAATCTTTATAAAGATGTATATTATATATGATTATCAGTTATATAACTTATCAACGAGATTAAGGGGCTGTTTGACAACTTTTGAATGGTTAAGTGCTGAACCAATAAGATGTCTGAACCATTAAGAGCCAGTATAACACTTAATCGTTCAGAGACAAATGTTTGACCAATTCAGATTAGAGGTCTTACCCATTTAGACTTGGTATAATGTTTAACAATTGAGAGGCAAACGTCAGAACCATTCATATATCTGCTCGGGAAATAAACAGTTTGAACCATTAAGTGCTAAACCAGTCCATTAAGAGGTAAACAAACAGCCAGTGATGGACCCATGATTTTTTCCAATGGGGTCCATTTTTTCGCTGTTCAAAATTTTCATAACAAAACGTTAAAATTTTCGGATCGGTCCTCGTTCGGGTAGAGTCAGAGCGAGGTTTGAATTAAATTAAAAAAAACCAGAAAAAAACAGGATATACAAGGATTGAACCCATGACGTCTTTTCTTAAAGAGGGAGGTTTACCACTACACTAGCTTTCCTTTCTTTCTATGGTGTCCACCTAATTGTATTTATGGGGTCCTTATAAAATTTAATATATCGAATCTACTAATTTTTTAAAAAAACATTGGGGTACGGGGACATCGACCCGTTCAATGTGGGTCCGCCCCTTCAAACAGCCCCTAAATGCGGGTTTTATGCATTGTAGTCTCACAAGAAAAACAAGGTTTCATTAAGTATAAGATATTAAATCAATGTAGTATAAGATATACTTATAGTCAGTGTTGTAGAGATCGCTAGGCGCCAGTCGGGCGGTGGAGTACTGACTAGGGATTAATCGGATTGGAATTTATATATATAATTTTTAAATTTATATATATACACATACATTAATATCAATATAATACTTAAAAATAGTTCAAAATTCAAACAACTAAGTTTAAAACATAGCAAATCAAGTATTAAACATTCAATACACACGTTAATATCAATATAATACTTAAAAATAGTTCAAAATTTAAACAATGAAGTTTAAAACATAGCAATTTAAGTATTTAAACATTCAAACATTAACATATCAGTCATGGTCTCATGGAATATGTTTTAATGGGTTAAAAACATGTTTTTTTTTTGCTAGGTTGGAACTAAACAACTTGGGCCATGTATTTAATGGTTAAAAACATTTATTTGGGCCATATTTAAACTAAAAAAGAGTGGGCCGACTAGAAATGATCTGGCCGACTTGGGCCGATTTGGACCGCCTTGCACCGACTAGGACCTACTTGGACCGACTTCCAACAATGGTCCGACTAGCTCAAAATTAATTAGTCAACGCCCGACTAGCGCCTAGGCGCCGATTAATTCCGATTTTTACAACACTGCTTACAGTAATGACATAGTATTACCTTATGCATATGATTATGGTCACATATATCTATAAAATAATTATCTTACGTATATGATTATAGTTATTGTAGTTTATAAACATAATTTTATTTATATGTTTTTCTTAAACAAAAAGTAAAACTACAATATTTCTTTTAAATACGTTAAAATTCAACCTATAAATTTGAACAACTATATGGTGTTTGATGAGAAGCTGTAAAACTTCAAAATTTTGTTTTTACAAACTAATATATTCTCATATATTAACTTTAAAATAAGCTATTTTACCTTTATATGATACTAACCTGATTTAAATTAAAAAAAATATCAATTTTAATTAAAAACAATTATCTTAGAGATGATATGGTATTGCTACGATTTATGTAGTAGTTTATTATAATATAAGTAAAATAACAAAAAAATATAATTTAGAGCTCAACATAAGAGGAGTGGGGGTGGTCACTAGTGATAGAATTTCATCACTCACAAACATCCAATTAACTTCTGTCATGTCATCAACCATTATTCTATCACTCACAGGCTTTTTTTAGTGGCGGTGGTCATCACTAGTGATGGAATTCCATCACTCACAACTTTTTTTTATTTTTTAAATTAGAAATTAACAATAAAACACTAAATTATAAATTTCATTAAAATTAAAACAGTTTTCTGTTTTTATAAAAGTCCATAATCATATCTTTTGTTTTTATTTCAAAGAGCCTTTTATTTATATTTTTTTTATGAAAATATATTAAATTATGTAGGCTCAATGGTCACCTAACATAAAAACCAAATAAAAATAAAGTCTGCATCGTCTTCTTCTAGCTCCTGCTGCAGCCCATCCATCTGGTCCCACCACAACGGTCAGTTTGCGAATTTACAACGCGTGAAAGGATTGACGCGTTATACACTCTACCGGCGGCCGTGTGCGTTATAATTTAACGCGTGACCGGGGCTTATCACTCTGCCACCCCGGGTCCCCTAAACAACGAATAACACTAAGGGGCTGTTTGGTAGCCTCTTAATGATCATTCAGATGCTACCTCTTAATGGTTTAAAACCTCTGAATGAATAAGAGGTAACCTCAAGTCTGAATGGTTAAGAGGCATCACATGTCACATTCTTCTACCTTCTCATTGGTAAAATTCTTAATGGTTCCATTAAGAGGTAGCCTCTTAATGACCATTCAGAGGCTATCAAACAGCCCCTAACTTTTGATAATAGTTCCTTGATCA
Organism: Helianthus tuberosus; assembly: GCA_030545235.1. NCBI lineage: Eukaryota > Viridiplantae > Streptophyta > Magnoliopsida > Asterales > Asteraceae > Helianthus > Helianthus tuberosus. The sequence continues at coordinate 147,834,166 of CM060417.1, read as the reverse complement.
ACAACATACACTCGCTCATACACTAAAGTCTAAAGATATCATATCATTGTCACATTTAGACCATTCGTAGTGGGATTTTTGGCGTCTTTCCCCAAAAAAACGTCCCTCCACGCCCCATGACCGCCCCCTGGGCGTTTTTTACAAAAAAAAAAAAAAAAAGTTTGGCGTTCTTTTTCAACGCCTCATTTCTTTTGGCCAATGACTTCCCTGATGGTTTACCTTTGGCCAGTAGGATTTTTTTGATGGTTTTTATTTAATTTTATTATATCACACCCCTTTTAACATAATGTCTCACAATGCTCATATCCTCACTATACCTATTTTAGAAAAAAACGCCCTATAATACCCAATTGCTAACTGAACTGACACATAACGTAGAAACGTAGAACGTGATAGCATTATCTCTTACATTAAAGATAACAATGTATTTCATGAAAGTGACATCATCGTTACTTCTTTCCGTACAATATCTCGTGTATATATTGAAAACCCCACATGTCTTTGCTTGCTCACTGGAATTTTCACAATGATGTCATGTTTTCTCACATCCTCTATCACGAAACCTTATCACCGTCCCCACATTGTCAAGTACAACATCTCTAAAAACTCCCAACATCACTCTTACGGTAAATCTGCCCGCCCACGAACAACAGCCTTTGTGTTACGGGCTTCTTCTAATAATACCGACATCCAAAAATGGGCCGATAAACCCCGTTTGCCTAACGGGGCCACCACTAACGCGTTATATCGCGTTCTTGAATGTTTCGTAGTTGGCGTGGCTACGAAAGTCATTCTTGAGTGTTGTTACCACCCGCCCAAGGGCTTTTGCGTTTGTTTTATGCGGCAACGGGTATATATTAAGTTGTTTTATTTATGTTTGTGTTAATAATAATAATTTAGATTGTTGTTGTAACTTTTTATAATCGATTCTTTTACAGGACTTGCCTTCTTGGGTATCCTTTTTCCCTTTGATGTTTTTGCATCGACAAACGCCCATCATATACGCTAGAAATTATGCTCTTGTGAGGGGTTGTATTGAGATATCAAGATATGTGCTGTGGAGATCCAGAGGAAAGGAAGATTTGGAGTCTAGGTAAGATTTTATGAGAATATATACAAAAAATAGTTATAAAATAGGTTTTATTTTGGGTGCTACTTTCTACACCCCCTTACTTTTTTCACCCCCCTCCTCTCACATACTTACAGGTGGGGCCTGCGTGGGACCGACAGTTTTCCTCTCACAAGGGGGGGTGTAATCAGGAAGGGGGGTGCGTATAGAATGAGCCTTTATTTTTTGCTTGTGGGTTTAAAAAGGTTTTACCGTTGCCATTTTTGTCCACTGGATTAAATTCATCCGTTTTTTTTTTGTTAACAAAAGGGCAATTCGGTCATTTTATATGTAATTTTGTTAACTATAAGGGCAATCCGGCCATATAAAATGACCGAATTGTCATTCTCGTTAACAGAATGGATGAAGTTAACTCAGTGAACTAAAACGGCAACGGTGAAACATTTTTGAACCGACATGCGAAAAATGAAACCTTTAGACTAAACTGACAAAATAAACTAAACGTAAGGGACTAAAATGACATTTAACTCTAGAAAAAAAGTGTTTGAAAGTTTAGATATTAGATGTTATATTTCTAATAAAAATAAGTGTATGTATGTACGCATTGCAGTATGTTGGCAGGTTTAGGAGGTGGATTCTTGATGTCATTGGTTACGGGTATGAGGGGTCAAAGTGTAATTGCAGCTTGTGTCATCTTTGCTCTCATGAACGGTTTAATGTTTAAGGTAGTTGCTTATTAATTTCCTCACATTTTCATGCGGAATACGATCGATCTTCTAAATTCTAATCGCTTGTTTGTTTGTTTATCTTTTCCAAAAGTTGAAGGTGGATTAACAGCTAGTGAAAGCTAGAGGCATGTAGTAGGAAGAAGGATTCAAAAGGACGTTCCATCCCATATATAAAACTTGTCTTGTGACTTGTGATACATATGAATCACTTTTGGTTATTTCTTTCGACTATTTACATATGTGTTTATTTCCCTTCCTCGTATGAATTTAATGTAATTTATCTAACTTGATTGAATGCTTAAGATATATCAAAGCATTTTGTAACTATGAAAGGTTACTCGAAGCATATTGTTCTATTTGACTCTAGTGGAAGATAGAGTTTCATTATGTTAAGAAAGCTAAATATAAGAATGTGTTTGTTGATTAATGAAATGTATAAAGGAAATCTAAAATGTGAGTAATAAATGTATGAGGCAAGATCCATATTGTTGGGTTGTGCATTAAAATTTGATAATATATATAAATTTATATAAGGCAAATTGGAAATAAATAATCCCAACTCACTATTATTGGCCAATAATAATCCCAACTCATTTAATCACCAATAATAATCCGAACTATTCACTTTTGTTTGTAAAATACTCCCACGTTAAAAAAACACTAACTAGGTTAAAATATTGCTGATGTGGCTTAACATGTGTGGACTGACGTGGCTGGTTAACATCTTACATGTGTATAAAATGATTAATAGCCTCATTTGCACACACAGTCGACTGAATTTGCCCAATTTGTAGAATTAGGGTTTTGAAGGAAAGTGCGATTGTGTGTGAAAATGAGGCTGATAATCATTTTATACACAGGTAAGATGTTAACCAGCCATGTCAGTCCACACATGTTAAGCCACATCAGCAATATTTTAACCTAGTTAGTGTTTTTTTTAACGTGAGAGTATTTTACAAACAAATGTGGATAGTTCGGATTATTATTGGTGATTAAATGAGTTGGGATTATTATTGGCCAATAACAGTGAGTTGGGATTATTTATTTCCAATTTGCCTTTATATAATCGGATAACTTCTTTGTAAGTTTGATGGCTAAATAGTTGGGTCAACGTATGTAAGCGGTGGAATACCGGTCAATCTTTAAGTACTGTCTGATGATCTCTATGTTCCCGAATGATGAAACTTGCCCAGTCTGCCGTAAAACATGCCTAGATAAATACGAGGAGCATGCGTTACACTGTAGAGAGTTGCCGGGGTTTAAGTATTGCCATGACTTTGTTCGAGATGCGTTAATGGATATTCTTAGACGAGCAGGGATCTTGGCAAAGAAAGAGGCACTGATTAATTTTCTTACAGACCCGGCGGAAGGGAGGTCCACCCTACGTCCGGCTGACGTGCTAGTTTTTGGTTGGGAGGGCGGGAAACATGCTTGTGTCGATCTCACAGATGTATCCCCCCTAGCCGGGTTCCGGGAAAATGGGTTTGTGGTGGGGCAAGCAGTACTGAAAGCAGAGTCAAAGAAGGTGGAAAAGCACACGAAAGCTTGTGAGGATAATCAACATGCCTTTGTCCCCCTGGTGTTTGACACGTTCGGCTCCTTGGCGCCGGAGGCAGTTCGGTTCTTGGCTAGAGTTCAGCGTGTGGTCCACAACAATTTTTCGACCCCTCAGGGGCGAGGCTTTGTTTTTAGTAGATTAGGGTTTTCTATTCAAAAGGGGATGGCGACGCAGTTTGTTGCTCGTCTACCTGCTATCCTTATGTAATTTGTCCTGATGATTGGAATGAAATATCATTAAGGTTTAAAAAATTAGATATAGAAGTCGTTAACATTTGTGATTAAATTAAAAACTAAGAAATAAATAATAAATCATATTAACGAAATGCGAATTCTTGTTAATTCATTTAAATAAATAAAATTAACAAATATATACACACACTTCCGTGTTATCATTAGGTATGGAGCTCGGTATCAACCGGTACTGAAAATCCTAAAAAATAGGTATATCTGTTGAAATTACCCGGTACAATACGAACGAGTCTTTGAAGTTAAAATCTGGTACCATACCGGACCAAAAACGCAAAATATCAATACTGAAAATCAAAGCAGTTACTAACCAATACCCGGTACTATTTGGCTATTTGCTCATCGTTACTTATCATACTATTTTCACTCAGCAAGGTAAAGAATAGAGTTATGCCTACCTAATCCATTTTCTTACGTAAAATAACATAAACGTTTACCGTTATATTATGTTCTTAACCAATTAAAGTTAGCAAAACTGAATCGCACCAAACTAAAATACATCAAAGCTAATTTCTTTTTTTGCCCTACCTTCCATACGATGCATATTAATTGATAAGTTTTCTTTAGTTTTTAGCCAAACAATTGAAATGGAATATTTATTAAATTGAGTAAATTGCCAAAATCATCTATTAGGTTTGGGTATATTTGTCAGTTTCATCTAAAACAATTTTTTTTTTACTAAATAGTCATTCACTTTTGAGATTTTTTGTCATTTTTATCTAAAAGTTTGTTTAATAAAATAACTTCACAATTACATTAATGACCCAGTTTATCTTATAAAGCAAATTTACATATTAAACATATCCATATTTAAGGTTCAAAAGAAATGGTCAACGAAATGTCGGTTTTTACCTGTGGACACAGTAAGGCATCATGTCGTGTTGTCTACTTCTAATATTATATCGTATAGACCATTCTCAAACCTAAATATATCAAACCTATTAGAGTTAAATGCTTGGTTGGTCCCTGTGGTTTTCAAAAATTACAGACTTGGTCCCAATGGTTTACTAATTACACGCGTGGTCCCTGTGGTTTTCAAAAATGCACTCGGTTGGTCCCCAGCCCTAACATCAGTTAAATTTCTCAGTTAACTATGTGTGAAATGACTATATTACCCTTAGAACAATTAAAAACCTAAAACTATATTACCCTCTGCAGCATCATCTTCATCACCATCATCATACCCATTTCCATCCCTCTGCTCTCTCTCGATCTCATCACCATCATCTTCTCCGATCTCCCTCGTCTCCGTTCTCCGGTAGCACCACACCTACCTCCGACAAACCCCCAACAACCACCTGCCATCTCCCCTTGTTTCACACAAACCCTAACCTAAATTACACAAATCCTAACCTGAATCATCGCACAGTGTGGCCGGCAACGGTGGGTCTCGACCGAGTGGTGATGATGATTACTCGGACGGTGAGATACACGACAGAACAAACTCATGTCTGACCGGATTTGTTGTTTTCTGACATAATGGAAGGCGGATGGTATCGGGTGGGTTTAATTGGTGGTGACAGTGGTCGTGATGTCGTTTGGGGCTGTGAATGGTTGCGAGCAACAGATTTGGAAGCGTTGAATGACGGTGCAGGTGGGCCTCGAGGGCTGTGGTGGTTTGCGGCTGTGTCAACGGCAGTTCTAAGGTTCCGACGGTGTGTTTCATTTGTATGTAATTAGTTTTGTTATTTAATAAAGATTATCATTTTCCTTTGGGTTTAAGCAATTAAGCTTTCATTGTTATGCTCTGTAATTGCACGTCTGCTCTATTCTTCACAGTTGTTGATGTGAATTGGAGTCTCCGGTCACCGGAATTTGATTCTGTTTTGAAACCAAACAATGTCTGATAATGTTCTAGTGTGTTTATTGGGTTTTATGCAAAATTGTGTCTGATAATGATGTGAATTGGTTTTTATTGGGTTGATGTGAGATCGAGAGAGAGCAGAGGGAAATGGGGATGAAGATGATGATGGTGATGAAGATAATGCAGGTTGTGGTGGATTTATAAATAAAGTTAATAAGCGAGGGTGTTTTGGTCATTTAACATGGACTTAACTGAGATATTTAACTGATGTTAGGGCTGGGGACCAACCGAGTGCATTTTTGAAAACCACAGGGACCACGCGTGTAATTAGTAAACCATTGGGACCAAGTCTGCAATTTTTGAAAACCACAGGGACCAACCAAGCATTTAACTCAACCTATTATCCACATACGATCCGTACGATGCAAGGTATATTTATTTATTTAAGAGAAAATTATAAAAATAAACATTGATCAAAACTATTTTCAAATTTGGCAACCTCACGCATGGCCGGCCCTGAAGGTGGGCGGGGAGGGCCACCGGTCAGGGCCCGATATTTCGAAGGGCACGTTATTTAAAAAAAATCTGATATGTATATGTAAAAATAAATAAAATAATAGAGTATACCCATACAAACACCAACATAGGCCCTGTCACACCCCAACCGATGGCGGAAACATCGGGATGAGACGAACAAATCGCTCAAAAGCATCATAACACTATGTGACAATATAATTTAAATCCAATTTCATTAATGACTAAAACTTGAATACATTGTTTCAAATAAAGACAAATTGCAACAACATTGTTTATTATTGAATGAGTATCTAAGTCCATCCTAACTTGATTTCTTCATCGTCTTGTCTAACAACCTGCAACATGTATTAAAATAAAATCAACAAAAGTTGGCGAGTACACAAGTTTGAATACATAGCATAATAGAATAAAAAGTTTAAATGAGTTCATATCCAACGTAAATGACATGATGCAAGTTACTAATACGCTTAGCTAGTGTCACTATATGTTCAAACCCTAGAATACAACGCAATTAACATAGCCTATCCCAATAGTTTAGCGGGAGGTAAAATAGAATAACTTAACAATACCCTCGAGTACAAAAGGGGCGGGGCGTTACAACCTATAGCATATGCATAGTACTATAATTGTTAAGGTGGGCGAGCCAAGTCATTGAGCATATAGACACTAATCGTTTACATAGCATATGAGATTAACAAGCATCAAATCGTTCATAGAATAGCTCCCAATAGACTAGCGGGAGGTGAACATGTTTACATGTGGATAGAATATAATTCAAATAGTTTCAAGTGTTTAGTGTTTTTACATAGAATACATGTTGCACCCAAAAGTGTTTAAAAAGTAAAATGGGTTCGAGTATACTCACAAAATTGCTAAGTCTTCCGATTATCCAGTGCCGACGAGCGTATGAGATTAGGAGGGTGGGACACCGAGGTCGCCCTATAAGGGCAAACGATGGTGCATGAGTAAAAGGAATTACGACGGACGAACGGGAGTGTTTATCCTAGATATTTAAAATATCACAAATTCGTTATTAATTATTGGTTAAAATAAATAAATTAACATCCTAATATTTATGGTTTTCAAGTAGAGTAATTAGGTTCTATAGTTAATTATTTAGGTTTAAGAAAGAATTTAAAAGAAGTAATAACTTAACTATATTAAAATTGATTGTAAAAGAATAACTACATAAGAAAATTGTGTAATAATAAGGTTGTTATTGGTTTTAAAATATTCAACAGCTTAAAAAAATAGAACTCCAAAATATGGACCAAAACTGTGTCTCCTTTGCCAAAACAATAGCGACAACCAACTGGACTACATCTTTTGGTTGGAAGGTATTGAATTTTTAATTCATTTAAATGCTAGATACAAAGTCTTTTTCTTCATTTTATAAAAATTCAACGGTCTGTTAACATGCTTATATATATGTTTCTTTTTTTCTTTTTAAAACAACAAAAAAATATATGTATCTCTAATGGATTAGTCTTATTATTATGACTTAAATAAATTGAATTAGATAGAATACTTGAATCAAAACTTTTAACTGTAAATATGTGATACCTTATAATTCATATATAAACTACATCATCATCTTCTAGAAATGAGTTCAGTTCCTATTTTCCATATATTTTCCCCACCTTAGTTATGATTTCTTTTCACATAAAAAAAAACAATTAACTAAATAAATAGAGAGAACAAACTCGAGTGGAAGGATTATACCGAACGTCGAATCGGAACCGAATAAGTGTGACCGTCGTCCCAAGCCGTTGACCAGTTTTGACTCGTTTGACCAGACCAAAACTATGACCCGAGAGTCTGAGGTTGACCCGGAGATCCCGAAACAGAACCGACGCAATCTTGAACCTGAACCCAAGCAAACCCGCTGAGCCAACCGTTAACCACCTCCACTGCCATGAATATGAACCGGACCGCATTTATACCCGAACACGAAACTGAAAGAAAATGGTATAAACTCGAGCCCGATGACTAGCTCAGACCGAACCCAAAACCCGAATACAAATCTGAGCCAACTCTGAACTAAACGAGACCCGAAACAACAGAACTAATGAAATTATAACCTGTTGAATCTCATCAGAAACAAGAGCACCACCGCCGCCTATGGCGGTTCGTCGCCATTGCAGTCGCCAGACGCCGTCTCCATAGGTGGTGGTCGACCGGCCTTCATAAGAGGGAGAGGAGATACGGGGTGCAGCTGGTTAATGTTTATCTAGGTTTAGAAAGGGAGGTGCAAGGATCTAGAGGTGTTTGTGTGAGATTGGTTTGGAGAAGAAGATGGTTCTCCATGTTTTGTGATGTTGAGTTATGTTGCAGAGGAAATAAAAAGGAAATGAGGGGAACAACGGCTGAAGATAAAAATGAGGACTAGGGTTTAGCTTAGTCTTTTATAGTTAGGGTTTAATTAGTTTAACTTAGATAACCTCAAAACTTAACCAAGTTAATGAAAAGTTAAGCTTTTAAATTATAAATCTCTATTTACTTAATTAATATTAAATGATTAAAATAAATAAATAAATAAATAAATAATTAAATCAGTAAATAAATAAACGCGTTTTACGATACGGATTTTTTTTTTAAGCGATTCCCTATTATGGGTTAGGATCCGAATTTCTTGATTAACGGGTCGGATTCAGATATTCGTTTTTTTTTTACGGATGTTACAGTCTCCCCTACTTTAGGAGATTTCGTCCTCGAAATCTAAGAGAAAGACTTCTAAAGATTCAAATGAAAGAATAGATGGTGTATGATCATAATGTTTTGTTTAAAGAAATTGTTTTCTCGTGAATAAAGAATAGAAAGGTAGTTTTAAAAGTAAGGAAGTAGATTAGAATTTGAACGTTTAAACGGACTTGATTGCGAACGGGGTTCTTACAAAAGATAAAGAATAGAGGAGAATAATGGGAGTATAAAAGTGAACGATTTACTCTTACTAACGAATGCAAGTATAAGAATGGCGTAAGTATTGGATAGATGGAAGTAGCGTGTTAAGAATAAAGTCTCGTCGTGGATAATCGGATATAATGCGTTCGTGAATTGTTTAAAGTTTGTATTAGGTCCCAAAAGTCTGTAAAACACTGAATTTCTCATGGCACGTTTTACGAAAGTTTGGTAATATGGTGAAAACACTTATATATAGGAAGTACAAGCGGCGTATCCACCATGTTTTGACCACATTACGTCTGTTTCGTATTCGGTGTTATGTTACTTTCCGTGTCTTACCATACACAGTAGTACACTCTATGGTTCTCATACGCCTATCACTATAATCCCGTGTGCACCCGCGATTATACTGATCGTCGCATGGTCCGCATAGCTTGTACTAATTGCGTATGAATTAAGGTATACATAAGTTTTGATAATAAGATTGCGTGTGTATGGAAATGTAACACATAAGCATGTTTGCGTTCCAAATAGTATAAGACCAAGTGACCAACGTAAGCGAATCCCTCGGGTTTCGCTCGCGTATAGGTGCGAAAGTATAAATTTTGAGTACAAGCATGAGCATAGTATAAGTTCAAATATGAACACGCACGTGAGTATAAACACAAAACGCATGCCATGAGTATGAGTAAAAGTATAAGCATAACGTGTATTAAAAATGGGCATAAATGTGAGCACCATTTGAGCACAAACGAAAGACGCGAGTATAGACACGATTCGTATAAATGAGAGTACAAACAAAAGTACGAGTATAACAGAAATCGTATAAACGTGAGTATAAATACGAGTACGAGTATAACATAAATCGTATGAACGTGAGTATAAATGCGAGTACGAATATAACATAAATCGTATAAACGTGAGTATAAATGCGAGTACGAATATAACATAAGTCGTATAAACGAGAGTATAAACACGAGTACGAGTGTGAATACGAGTATAAATATGGGTATAAACATAAGATGCATGAGTATGGATGTAAATGTGAAAATTATGTGTAAAACATGAATGTTTAAGTACGAATGGAATGTATGAGTATATATATATGAGTGTAAACGTGATTCAGTGATTGTATAAGTACAAGTACGTTGTTGCGAGTATGAGTTATATGAGTACAAGTGTAAGCATACGAACGTATTGTGGGGAGTACGTGTGTAAATATGAGTCAAAGTATAGACACGAAACGTGTCGTGGTAATTATGAGTATATAAATACGAGGATCATAAAAGACGTGAGAATGTGTCTGAATATAAATACGAGTATAAACATAGTGGTATAAGCGTATACGCAAATTGCATACGTATGAATGTGTATATGATAAGTAAAACGTAGGTGTATGAATATGAATGTAAGTATCACGTAAATTGCGTGAGTATAAAGGTGAGTGTGAATGTATACGGGTAAATATACATGTATGAGTATAGCTATAAATGAAAGTGTAGGCTGTACAAGTATAAACATGAACATGAGTATAAGAGTAAACACAAGTGTATGAGCATGATTGAAATGTGGGAGCATAAATTTAAGTGTAAAAACATATTTGTTTAAGTATGAATAAGATGTAGGTGTATGAATATAAGTGTATAGGTTCATGCCTATTTGATAAATATAAGTATGAATGTGTATCGTATGAATATGCTAAGTGTAACGTAAATGCATAAATGCGAATATAAGTGTAGATGTATAATTGTATGAATAAGAATAATAATTGGAACATAAGTGTAACATAATGCATTGTTGTGAGCGAAACGTGGAGTTTATTGAATCAAAACAGGTTGAGTTGTTATAAAATGTAGAATCTAGTTTATGAGTGTAAAGAGAGTATAAATCATCCACTATTTATGCAAATAGTACTTTGTAAAAGTATGGGAATGCTACTAAGGTTTTAAAAGAATTTACATAGTTGAAAATTTGTCGGTTCTTATGAAGTTTCCTTGCCCACGTGTTTTGTATTTAATTGACGTATCGAGTGAGATTTTGGAAAGTTATAGAGATTAATAAGTTTGCTTCGTTTTAAGAAATTTTGTATTAGAAACTTCGAAGTTTAAGATTCTTGTGAAAAGGTTCATCCTTAGGAAAAGGATCTTGGTATATGAACTTAGTGTTTTGCTGGAAAAACGTCTTTTAATAAAAATGTGTTATTGATTTTGAAAGAAGTTTTAGTAAACGATTGAATAATATTTGTAATATTTTGTATGAAAAGCTGGTTTGATTCTCAATTGAAAAATAGTATTCTTTAGTATAGTGATGCGAGATGAGCGTGTTTTAGTAATTACGTGAAATATGAAATTTTGTGGGCAATGATTTTATTAGACAACCTAGGTTGGTAAGTAGTATTTCGTGAAATTTTGAAAGTCAAGGAATAGCGTTTATGGTATAAGTTAAGAATTTTGTGTGTGTGAGCTATATGAAAATAGATTGTAGGATAGGAAATTCGTTTATATAACAATGCATTTTGAAATAATTAGGGACTTGACTAATGATAAATGATTTAGATATAAATATGATCGTATTTATATAATATAGTCTTTTAAAAGAAAAAAGCAATGGTAACGATCACCTAGGTAAGGGAATCACCCCAAGCCCGTTGGTGAGGTCGTTGTAAGATGAGAAAAGAAGCGGAGTTAATCGACAAGGTAAGGAAATCACTCCTATCTCGATGATATGTCTCCACTCGTTGTTAAAAAAAGTGTAAATAAAATTACGTGAAGTCATGCATGCTAATAATGTATAATCGTATGAAAAGTAAGAATATGATGTGTGCGCAAAAATGAAATCTCGAAAAAAGATTGTTCTAAATTGACGAAAGATCGAAAATAATAAAGCTTAACTCGTGTAAAACTTAGATGGTTCCAAACGGAACATTGACTAACCAAAGTAGTCGAAAGATCTTTGAAATTGAGAAACATGCTTTGGCCTAATAGGTGGAATACTCTCGCCGATACCTCGGCTAACGGTACTCACCCTTCCAGTTACTACATGTTCCCAAATCCATCGAAAATTCGAAACTTGGCGGGACTTTTGAAAATCAAGGAGCGGAACTAGTCGACAAGGTGCGGGTTTCACCCCTAACTTGGCGATTTAGTATCCTAAGTGTGGTTGGTACTCGTCCGGTCGAAAGTTAATTTCGACACTTTGACGAGGGTCCACTAGAATTTGAAATTTGAATTTCTCCATCAAGGTGAGGATTTCACTCCTAACTTAATGGTGAATTTCATGTAAAAAGAAAAGTAGATGGATTGAGAGTTGTTCACCAAATTGTGGGTTTCACGCCTATTTTGGTGAAGTCGTCTCGTTTGTGTATTACGAGGGTTTGTGAATTTAGAATAGTCGAGTAAAATGTATAAGGAAGAGCGTATGTTAAAGGAATGAACAAACAAGTATAAACACATCAGAAAGCATATCAAGAATAGCACATAAAGAGTAGGACAATAAAACAAATATTTGCACATCGAAAAACAAGTTAAGAGTAGCACATAAATAATCGAACAGTGAAACACGTATTAACACGTAAAACAAGTATTAATACATACTAAAACAAGTATAGCATGTCAAGTGTTAACACATAAGTGACATATATGTTTAAAATATGAAAAGAGAATAAATAAAGGCAAATAAGATAGCATGCAAGTAGTTTCAAGCAAAACATGAGAATAAAGCTCTAAAACTATAGACTAGGTTAAAGCATTCCTACTTTCCCTAATTCCCTATAGTTATGGCTCTGATACCAATCTGTCACACCCCAACCGATGGCGGAAACATCGGGATGAGACGAACAAATCGCTCAAAAGCATCATAACACTATGTGACAATATAATTTAAATCCAATTTCATTAATGACTAAAACTTGAATACATTGTTTCAAATAAAGACAAATTGCAACAACATTGTTTATTATTGAATGAGTATCTAAGTCCATCCTAACTTGATTTCTTCATCGTCTTGTCTAACAACCTGCAACATGTATTAAAATAAAATCAACAAAAGTTGGCGAGTACACAAGTTTGAATACATAGCATAATAGAATAAAAAGTTTAAATGAGTTCATATCCAACGTAAATGACATGATGCAAGTTACTAATACGCTTAGCTAGTGTCACTATATGTTCAAACCCTAGAATACAACGCAATTAACATAGCCTATCCCAATAGTTTAGCGGGAGGTAAAATAGAATAACTTAACAATACCCTCGAGTACAAAAGGGGCGGGGCGTTACAACCTATAGCATATGCATAGTACTATAATTGTTAAGGTGGGCGAGCCAAGTCATTGAGCATATAGACACTAATCGTTTACATAGCATATGAGATTAACAAGCATCAAATCGTTCATAGAATAGCTCCCAATAGACTAGCGGGAGGTGAACATGTTTACATGTGGATAGAATATAATTCAAATAGTTTCAAGTGTTTAGTGTTTTTACATAGAATACATGTTGCACCCAAAAGTGTTTAAAAAGTAAAATGGGTTCGAGTATACTCACAAAATTGCTAAGTCTTCCGATTATCCAGTGCCGACGAGCGTATGAGATTAGGAGGGTGGGACACCGAGGTCGCCCTATAAGGGCAAACGATGGTGCATGAGTAAAAGGAATTACGACGGACGAACGGGAGTGTTTATCCTAGATATTTAAAATATCACAAATTCGTTATTAATTATTGGTTAAAATAAATAAATTAACATCCTAATATTTATGGTTTTCAAGTAGAGTAATTAGGTTCTATAGTTAATTATTTAGGTTTAAGAAAGAATTTAAAAGAAGTAATAACTTAACTATATTAAAATTGATTGTAAAAGAATAACTACATAAGAAAATTGTGTAATAATAAGGTTGTTATTGGTTTTAAAATATTCAACAGCTTAAAAAAATAGAACTCCAAAATATGGACCAAAACTGTGTCTCCTTTGCCAAAACAATAGCGACAACCAACTGGACTACATCTTTTGGTTGGAAGGTATTGAATTTTTAATTCATTTAAATGCTAGATACAAAGTCTTTTTCTTCATTTTATAAAAATTCAACGTTCTGTTAACATGCTTATATATATGTTTCTTTTTTTCTTTTTAAAACAACAAAAAAATATATGTATCTCTAATGGATTAGTCTTATTATTATGACTTAAATAAATTGAATTAGATAGAATACTTGAATCAAAACTTTTAACTGTAAATATGTGATACCTTATAATTCATATATAAACTACATCATCATCTTCTAGAAATGAGTTCAGTTCCTATTTTCCATATATTTTCCCCACCTTAGTTATGATTTCTTTTCACATAAAAAAAAACAATTAACTAAATAAATAGAGAGAACAAACTCGAGTGGAAGGATTATACCGAACGTCGAATCGGAACCGAATAAGTGTGACCGTCGTCCCAAGCCGTTGACCAGTTTTGACTCGTTTGACCAGACCAAAACTATGACCCGAGAGTCTGAGGTTGACCCGGAGATCCCGAAACAGAACCGACGCAATCTTGAACCTGAACCCAAGCAAACCCGCTGAGCCAACCGTTAACCACCTCCACTGCCATGAATATGAACCGGACCGCATTTATACCCGAACACGAAACTGAAAGAAAATGGTATAAACTCGAGCCCGATGACTAGCTCAGACCGAACCCAAAACCCGAATACAAATCTGAGCCAACTCTGAACTAAACGAGACCCGAAACAACAGAACTAATGAAATTATAACCTGTTGAATCTCATCAGAAACAAGAGCACCACCGCCGCCTATGGCGGTTCGTCGCCATTGCAGTCGCCAGACGCCGTCTCCATAGGTGGTGGTCGACCGGCCTTCATAAGAGGGAGAGGAGATACGGGGTGCAGCTGGTTAATGTTTATCTAGGTTTAGAAAGGGAGGTGCAAGGATCTAGAGGTGTTTGTGTGAGATTGGTTTGGAGAAGAAGATGGTTCTCCATGTTTTGTGATGTTGAGTTATGTTGCAGAGGAAATAAAAAGGAAATGAGGGGAACAACGGCTGAAGATAAAAATGAGGACTAGGGTTTAGCTTAGTCTTTTATAGTTAGGGTTTAATTAGTTTAACTTAGATAACCTCAAAACTTAACCAAGTTAATGAAAAGTTAAGCTTTTAAATTATAAATCTCTATTTACTTAATTAATATTAAATGATTAAAATAAATAAATAAATAAATAATTAAATCAGTAAATAAATAAACGCGTTTTACGATACGGATTTTTTTTTTAAGCGATTCCCTATTATGGGTTAGGATCCGAATTTCTTGATTAACGGGTCGGATTCAGATATTCGTTTTTTTTTTACGGATGTTACAGTCTCCCCTACTTTAGGAGATTTCGTCCTCGAAATCTAAGAGAAAGACTTCTAAAGATTCAAATGAAAGAATAGATGGTGTATGATCATAATGTTTTGTTTAAAGAAATTGTTTTCTCGTGAATAAAGAATAGAAAGGTAGTTTTAAAAGTAAGGAAGTAGATTAGAATTTGAACGTTTAAACGGACTTGATTGCGAACGGGGTTCTTACAAAAGATAAAGAATAGAGGAGAATAATGGGAGTATAAAAGTGAACGATTTACTCTTACTAACGAATGCAAGTATAAGAATGGCGTAAGTATTGGATAGATGGAAGTAGCGTGTTAAGAATAAAGTCTCGTCGTGGATAATCGGATATAATGCGTTCGTGAATTGTTTAAAGTTTGTATTAGGTCCCAAAAGTCTGTAAAACACTGAATTTCTCATGGCACGTTTTACGAAAGTTTGGTAATATGGTGAAAACACTTATATATAGCAAGTACAAGCGGCGTATCCACCATGTTTTGACCACATTACGTCTGTTTCGTATTCGGTGTTATGTTACTTTCCGTGTCTTACCATACACAGTAGTACACTCTATGGTTCTCATACGCCTATCACTATAATCCCGTGTGCACCCGCGATTATACTGATCGTCGCATGGTCCGCATAGCTTGTACTAATTGCGTATGAATTAAGGTATACATAAGTTTTGATAATAAGATTGCGTGTGTATGGAAATGTAACACATAAGCATGTTTGCGTTCCAAATAGTATAAGACCAAGTGACCAACGTAAGCGAATCCCTCGGGTTTCGCTCGCGTATAGGTGCGAAAGTATAAATTTTGAGTACAAGCATGAGCATAGTATAAGTTCAAATATGAACACGCACGTGAGTATAAACACAAAACGCATGCCATGAGTATGAGTAAAAGTATAAGCATAACGTGTATTAAAAATGGGCATAAATGTGAGCACCATTTGAGCACAAACGAAAGACGCGAGTATAGACACGATTCGTATAAATGAGAGTACAAACAAAAGTACGAGTATAACAGAAATCGTATAAACGTGAGTATAAATACGAGTACGAGTATAACATAAATCGTATGAACGTGAGTATAAATGCGAGTACGAATATAACATAAATCGTATAAACGTGAGTATAAATGCGAGTACGAATATAACATAAGTCGTATAAACGAGAGTATAAACACGAGTACGAGTGTGAATACGAGTATAAATATGGGTATAAACATAAGATGCATGAGTATGGATGTAAATGTGAAAATTATGTGTAAAACATGAATGTTTAAGTACGAATGGAATGTATGAGTATATATATATGAGTGTAAACGTGATTCAGTGATTGTATAAGTACAAGTACGTTGTTGCGAGTATGAGTTATATGAGTACAAGTGTAAGCATACGAACGTATTGTGGGGAGTACGTGTGTAAATATGAGTCAAAGTATAGACACGAAACGTGTCGTGGTAATTATGAGTATATAAATACGAGGATCATAAAAGACGTGAGAATGTGTCTGAATATAAATACGAGTATAAACATAGTGGTATAAGCGTATACGCAAATTGCATACGTATGAATGTGTATATGATAAGTAAAACGTAGGTGTATGAATATGAATGTAAGTATCACGTAAATTGCGTGAGTATAAAGGTGAGTGTGAATGTATACGGGTAAATATACATGTATGAGTATAGCTATAAATGAAAGTGTAGGCTGTACAAGTATAAACATGAACATGAGTATAAGAGTAAACACAAGTGTATGAGCATGATTGAAATGTGGGAGCATAAATTTAAGTGTAAAAACATATTTGTTTAAGTATGAATAAGATGTAGGTGTATGAATATAAGTGTATAGGTTCATGCCTATTTGATAAATATAAGTATGAATGTGTATCGTATGAATATGCTAAGTGTAACGTAAATGCATAAATGCGAATATAAGTGTAGATGTATAATTGTATGAATAAGAATAATAATTGGAACATAAGTGTAACATAATGCATTGTTGTGAGCGAAACGTGGAGTTTATTGAATCAAAACAGGTTGAGTTGTTATAAAATGTAGAATCTAGTTTATGAGTGTAAAGAGAGTATAAATCATCCACTATTTATGCAAATAGTACTTTGTAAAAGTATGGGAATGCTACTAAGGTTTTAAAAGAATTTACATAGTTGAAAATTTGTCGGTTCTTATGAAGTTTCCTTGCCCACGTGTTTTGTATTTAATTGACGTATCGAGTGAGATTTTGGAAAGTTATAGAGATTAATAAGTTTGCTTCGTTTTAAGAAATTTTGTATTAGAAACTTCGAAGTTTAAGATTCTTGTGAAAAGGTTCATCCTTAGGAAAAGGATCTTGGTATATGAACTTAGTGTTTTGCTGGAAAAACGTCTTTTAATAAAAATGTGTTATTGATTTTGAAAGAAGTTTTAGTAAACGATTGAATAATATTTGTAATATTTTGTATGAAAAGCTGGTTTGATTCTCAATTGAAAAATAGTATTCTTTAGTATAGTGATGCGAGATGAGCGTGTTTTAGTAATTACGTGAAATATGAAATTTTGTGGGCAATGATTTTATTAGACAACCTAGGTTGGTAAGTAGTATTTCGTGAAATTTTGAAAGTCAAGGAATAGCGTTTATGGTATAAGTTAAGAATTTTGTGTGTGTGAGCTATATGAAAATAGATTGTAGGATAGGAAATTCGTTTATATAACAATGCATTTTGAAATAATTAGGGACTTGACTAATGATAAATGATTTAGATATAAATATGATCGTATTTATATAATATAGTCTTTTAAAAGAAAAAAGCAATGGTAACGATCACCTAGGTAAGGGAATCACCCCAAGCCCGTTGGTGAGGTCGTTGTAAGATGAGAAAAGAAGCGGAGTTAATCGACAAGGTAAGGAAATCACTCCTATCTCGATGATATGTCTCCACTCGTTGTTAAAAAAAGTGTAAATAAAATTACGTGAAGTCATGCATGCTAATAATGTATAATCGTATGAAAAGTAAGAATATGATGTGTGCGCAAAAATGAAATCTCGAAAAAAGATTGTTCTAAATTGACGAAAGATCGAAAATAATAAAGCTTAACTCGTGTAAAACTTAGATGGTTCCAAACGGAACATTGACTAACCAAAGTAGTCGAAAGATCTTTGAAATTGAGAAACATGCTTTGGCCTAATAGGTGGAATACTCTCGCCGATACCTCGGCTAACGGTACTCACCCTTCCAGTTACTACATGTTCCCAAATCCATCGAAAATTCGAAACTTGGCGGGACTTTTGAAAATCAAGGAGCGGAACTAGTCGACAAGGTGCGGGTTTCACCCCTAACTTGGCGATTTAGTATCCTAAGTGTGGTTGGTACTCGTCCGGTCGAAAGTTAATTTCGACACTTTGACGAGGGTCCACTAGAATTTGAAATTTGAATTTCTCCATCAAGGTGAGGATTTCACTCCTAACTTAATGGTGAATTTCATGTAAAAAGAAAAGTAGATGGATTGAGAGTTGTTCACCAAATTGTGGGTTTCACGCCTATTTTGGTGAAGTCGTCTCGTTTGTGTATTACGAGGGTTTGTGAATTTAGAATAGTCGAGTAAAATGTATAAGGAAGAGCGTATGTTAAAGGAATGAACAAACAAGTATAAACACATCAGAAAGCATATCAAGAATAGCACATAAAGAGTAGGACAATAAAACAAATATTTGCACATCGAAAAACAAGTTAAGAGTAGCACATAAATAATCGAACAGTGAAACACGTATTAACACGTAAAACAAGTATTAATACATACTAAAACAAGTATAGCATGTCAAGTGTTAACACATAAGTGACATATATGTTTAAAATATGAAAAGAGAATAAATAAAGGCAAATAAGATAGCATGCAAGTAGTTTCAAGCAAAACATGAGAATAAAGCTCTAAAACTATAGACTAGGTTAAAGCATTCCTACTTTCCCTAATTCCCTATAGTTATGGCTCTGATACCAATCTGTCACACCCCAACCGATGGCGGAAACATCGGGATGAGACGAACAAATCGCTCAAAAGCATCATAACACTATGTGACAATATAATTTAAATCCAATTTCATTAATGACTAAAACTTGAATACATTGTTTCAAATAAAGACAAATTGCAACAACATTGTTTATTATTGAATGAGTATCTAAGTCCATCCTAACTTGATTTCTTCATCGTCTTGTCTAACAACCTGCAACATGTATTAAAATAAAATCAACAAAAGTTGGCGAGTACACAAGTTTGAATACATAGCATAATAGAATAAAAAGTTTAAATGAGTTCATATCCAACGTAAATGACATGATGCAAGTTACTAATACGCTTAGCTAGTGTCACTATATGTTCAAACCCTAGAATACAACGCAATTAACATAGCCTATCCCAATAGTTTAGCGGGAGGTAAAATAGAATAACTTAACAATACCCTCGAGTACAAAAGGGGCGGGGCGTTACAACCTATAGCATATGCATAGTACTATAATTGTTAAGGTGGGCGAGCCAAGTCATTGAGCATATAGACACTAATCGTTTACATAGCATATGAGATTAACAAGCATCAAATCGTTCATAGAATAGCTCCCAATAGACTAGCGGGAGGTGAACATGTTTACATGTGGATAGAATATAATTCAAATAGTTTCAAGTGTTTAGTGTTTTTACATAGAATACATGTTGCACCCAAAAGTGTTTAAAAAGTAAAATGGGTTCGAGTATACTCACAAAATTGCTAAGTCTTCCGATTATCCAGTGCCGACGAGCGTATGAGATTAGGAGGGTGGGACACCGAGGTCGCCCTATAAGGGCAAACGATGGTGCATGAGTAAAAGGAATTACGACGGACGAACGGGAGTGTTTATCCTAGATATTTAAAATATCACAAATTCGTTATTAATTATTGGTTAAAATAAATAAATTAACATCCTAATATTTATGGTTTTCAAGTAGAGTAATTAGGTTCTATAGTTAATTATTTAGGTTTAAGAAAGAATTTAAAAGAAGTAATAACTTAACTATATTAAAATTGATTGTAAAAGAATAACTACATAAGAAAATTGTGTAATAATAAGGTTGTTATTGGTTTTAAAATATTCAACAGCTTAAAAAAATAGAACTCCAAAATATGGACCAAAACTGTGTCTCCTTTGCCAAAACAATAGCGACAACCAACTGGACTACATCTTTTGGTTGGAAGGTATTGAATTTTTAATTCATTTAAATGCTAGATACAAAGTCTTTTTCTTCATTTTATAAAAATTCAACGTTCTGTTAACATGCTTATATATATGTTTCTTTTTTTCTTTTTAAAACAACAAAAAAATATATGTATCTCTAATGGATTAGTCTTATTATTATGACTTAAATAAATTGAATTAGATAGAATACTTGAATCAAAACTTTTAACTGTTAATATGTGATACCTTATAATTCATATATAAACTACATCATCATCTTCTAGAAATGAGTTCAGTTCCTATTTTCCATATATTTTCCCCACCTTAGTTATGATTTCTTTTCACATAAAAAAAAACAATTAACTAAATAAATAGAGAGAACAAACTCGAGTGGAAGGATTATACCGAACGTCGAATCGGAACCGAATAAGTGTGACCGTCGTCCCAAGCCGTTGACCAGTTTTGACTCGTTTGACCAGACCAAAACTATGACCCGAGAGTCTGAGGTTGACCCGGAGATCCCGAAACAGAACCGACGCAATCTTGAACCTGAACCCAAGCAAACCCGCTGAGCCAACCGTTAACCACCTCCACTGCCATGAATATGAACCGGACCGCATTTATACCCGAACACGAAACTGAAAGAAAATGGTATAAACTCGAGCCCGATGACTAGCTCAGACCGAACCCAAAACCCGAATACAAATCTGAGCCAACTCTGAACTAAACGAGACCCGAAACAACAGAACTAATGAAATTATAACCTGTTGAATCTCATCAGAAACAAGAGCACCACCGCCGCCTATGGCGGTTCGTCGCCATTGCAGTCGCCAGACGCCGTCTCCATAGGTGGTGGTCGACCGGCCTTCATAAGAGGGAGAGGAGATACGGGGTGCAGCTGGTTAATGTTTATCTAGGTTTAGAAAGGGAGGTGCAAGGATCTAGAGGTGTTTGTGTGAGATTGGTTTGGAGAAGAAGATGGTTCTCCATGTTTTGTGATGTTGAGTTATGTTGCAGAGGAAATAAAAAGGAAATGAGGGGAACAACGGCTGAAGATAAAAATGAGGACTAGGGTTTAGCTTAGTCTTTTATAGTTAGGGTTTAATTAGTTTAACTTAGATAACCTCAAAACTTAACCAAGTTAATGAAAAGTTAAGCTTTTAAATTATAAATCTCTATTTACTTAATTAATATTAAATGATTAAAATAAATAAATAAATAAATAATTAAATCAGTAAATAAATAAACGCGTTTTACGATACGGATTTTTTTTTTAAGCGATTCCCTATTATGGGTTAGGATCCGAATTTCTTGATTAACGGGTCGGATTCAGATATTCGTTTTTTTTTTTACGGATGTTACAGGCCCGCTTATAAAACTATTTTTATGGTTTAGATTAGTTATTAGCCCATTGGCATTAGGTTTAGACCTTTAGTGAGCCCAATACCCAATTTTGTTAAGGCCTAAGGGCACGTTTTTTTTAGCTCGAACAGGGTACATGAATTCTCAGGGTCGGCCCTGACCTCACGCGTCCTTAGAGCGGCGCATTATACGCGGGATGCGTCTTTCAAGTACGGGATCCGTCTTTGAAGTGAAACCCAACAGAAAATGGACACGTGGCCACTATGACTTTCAAAAAGGGCATGGGATGCGTCTGTGAGGCATGGGATGCGTCTGCGAGGGCATGGGATGCGTCTGCGAGGGCATGTGATGCGTCTGGACCCACCTGTAACATTTGAAACGACACGAGTCTTTTTTATTTGGTATTTGAAAGGTCTGGATATAGACACGTCACATGCTTGATGCGCCGCTCCAAGGACGCGTGAGGTTGTCAAATTTGAAATTAGTTTTGGTTAATGTTTACTTTTGTAATTTTCTCTTCTAATGATGAATATCTCACGTTTTTTGCTAGCTTGCTCATAACCCTAGCTAACACATTATATACTATATAATTTGCAATATTTTGTTGCATTAAAGCTTGTATATCAAGCTATGTAGACATTTTGTTGCATTAAAGTATGTACATCAAGCTTTGTAGATGTATTATGCATGAGTTTGTAGCAAGCTTCTCCCATGTGGCTCCTAAAGTCAATCCATTTCTATAAATAACTCTTTATAATTACGGTAATTATTTATTTTATTAATAACTTTAATTTTCAACTTTACATAAATAATTTAGCTGATTTCTTATATATATGTACATACTAATTACAATTTCTTTCATCCTCAAAACAGTTTTATCATATCCTGGTTCTATTTCATCGAAATGGATGAAAATAATGTGAGTATGTTAAACAATCTTGATTGGAGATCAAAGTTGTTTACCATAAAGGTCAAAGTTTTAAGACTCTGGATGCGTGTGAATCCAAAGAGAGAAGGCGAAGTACTTGCTATTGAAATGGTGTTGATGGATGAGCAAGTTAGAGTTTGAATATCATTTTAATCTTAGACATTTATTTGACTTTATTTGTTGATATTTATGTTAACGATTTATTTTTTTTTATATCAGGGGACGAAGATGCAGGCTACTGTTTAGAACAAGTTTATGAAAAAACATGAAATTTTGCTTAAAGAAAATGAGTCTTATTATATTTATAAATCTCAACTTTGTGTGATTAAGTCTAATTTCAAACACTTTGACAAGCAACATGCTATTAGCTTAAACTTTGATACATCTGTTAAAAAGTGTGAGAACTTTGATGGAAGTGTGCACGGTATCTGTTTAGCATCGTTTCAGTCCATTAAAGCCGGTGAAGTGGATGTCAACTATCGAGTTGGTTTGTACTTCATCATATATAACAACCACATCGGCATTTCTGAAAATATGAACATATTTTTTTTTTAAATTATGGCTTTTGTGCCGAGTATATTTGGTTTTGATCAATTTTTGTTTTTTACAGATTTTATTGGATATGTAGATGAATGGTCTGAACCAGAGCCGACGAAAACAAAGATGGGAAAAGATAGCAAATACATGAACTTGCAATTGTTGGATGAAGAGTCTGTTTATTGATTTACCTAATTTTTGTTCATTCAAAGTTTAGTATTATATATTTATTCTTTTATGATATCCTCTGATTTTTTAAATTTCTATTCATGTAGGGGTATTAAATTAAACTACACCTTATGGGACGAGTACCGTGATGAGATGTTTGACTACATTCAGAGCCATAAAGAGGAAGTCCATGTTGTTCTTCTTGTGCAGTTTGGTAGTTTCAACAAGTATAAAGGTATTTTCATGTTTATAATCTTGGTTTATTTTACATAATTTCTTATATGATTTTTTAAATTTCAATATCTATTAATTTATATTAACTTTTTTTTCTCAGGGAAGACAACACTCTCTAATGCTTTCCATATAACAAGACTGTTTATCAATGCGGACATAGAGGAGATTCGGTCATTCAAAACCAAGTAAATATGGTTTTAATTAATAAGAATTACTTATTGATGTTAAATTTTTAATATTTTATTTTATTGTAAACAGGTTTGTGGAGAAGATATGTAAAACATCCTCTAATGGCCAGAAATCAATTGGTTCATCAGGAAATATCAGTGTTGCAGACGATTTTTTAGTTAAGCATCCGTTTTCCAATTTCCGTGATGTTACTTTGTTTGAAGAGGTATGTATCCAATTTTAAATATTTTAAATAAATACATTAAAGACACTATTTTTATCAATTTATACATTCAATCTCTATTTTCCTACATTTAATTTCAGCCATATGAGGTCATAGTTGTTGGTACTGTCTTGGGTATTGATGATAAAGACGACTGGTATTACCTTGGTTGCGAAGAATGCAACCGAAAGGTGGAAACAACCTTGGTCATAGATGAGGCTGAGGACGGTGCTGAGGAACCCAAGTTTAAGCAGGTTTTGGTTTGTTCAAATCCTGAATGTCCAAAGGAAGTTGTCGGTGCGACACCAGTGTAAGTTAATGGTATTTGTTGTTAATTTATAATCGCTTTGCTTATATTACCAGTTTTTACCAATGTTAATTGAATCTATTTTGTGAACTACTTTTTGTCCATTTAGTTTTAGGATTTCGATCAGAGTACAGGATTTTGCAGCCATTGCGTCATTGACTTTATTTGACCGTGAAGCCAGAAAAATGTTTGGGATGACTGCAATTCAGCTGCTTGAGAAGTAAAAAATGGAACAGGTAAATTATTTTAAATCAGTTTCGTTATAAGCTGTTGTATATGGTACATATTATTAATGTAGATATATGATATTTATGTTTTCAATAAATTTTAATTCACGTATTATAGGTGTAACACCCCAACCCGGAAGGGCTGACGTGTCACAATAACATTGGTATCATAAACAAAAGTCATAATTCCATTTATTTATTTGACAAGGATACAACCACACGACAACTAAACTTAAGGTTAATATCCAAGTGAACACATTCGACTTAATTAACTAACATCTTAAGATTTAGTCCTAGGCTTTATTCTTCTCTATTTACCCCGCCCGAAGTAACCTGTGAACCTGTACATACAAAAGTTTACGGAATGAGCCAAATGCTCAGTACGGAATAATAGGCTCAAATAACAAATAATGTTTTATATGAAATGTTATCCGAATGGAACTTTATGTTAAAATGATACGATGTAAGTAACGAAATTTCATAATTTAAATCATACGGATGTACCCATGAGCCAAACTTAAAACGTGACAATACACATGTAGCTACTCCTGCATAATTATTACACGAGATGGCGAGTTGGCATACCCGGTATCCACCTCCTTAACTTAAATACTAGGATCGATCCATACGCCTCCTAGTAGCTTTGTACCTCACTTGTACCTAGGGACGCCGTGAACTGATCTCTCCGCCACGGAAAGAGCACATGATGTCGATGCCGCAACAACATGCCCGTGGGACACTCCACGAGAAGCGACACTCGGGGTATCAGAACACAAATGGTCTTATTCAAATAACTTATCGCAAATATATTATCATAACAAGACGTACCATATATTGGAACATGCGATAATGAGTACAACTAAACATAATACTATCGCATGACATGAAAGCTAAATCCAATGTTATGATTAGAATAGAAATCCAGCGGACAGTCAAATGAATCGATAATCCAAAGACATGGGGAGTTTTAAATTAGATATATTAATTCAACGGTTTTATAACAATTGAGTATGAAATAACAAGGAGTGGGGTAAGGATCCGTACCTTAGATGTATTCAAAGCAATACCAGCTTATTCTTATTCACGAACGTATGTAAAGATCTACATACAAATTATATTTCATTTAGACTTATGTGTGGTTTTCACTATTTGTTGGTTTTAAATTTTAACTAATAATAATAATAATAATAATAATATGTGGGTTTTATTAGATATAGAAAACTTACGAAAAGGTTGTTGATATATTTTTAAAGATTTAACTACTTTATTTACTTAAAAAGTTTATATTTACTCTCTAGTATTTTGGAAATGTTAATCTTAATTATATATATATTAACTAATAAATATTCCAATTTCAACATAATTTGATATACGTAACTTAACATTAAGTAAATGAGACTTAATTTAAACATATGAAACATACTTGTGATTTATAAAATTTCATGCGTAAGTTAAATAATATGCAGTTGGTAATACTTAGTGAATGACCAAAAGTTGTCTTTTGAATAAATTTCTAAAAAGAGTTTTGCTAAAACAAATATCTGAGACTTGATGAAAGATCACTATACTTTAGCAAGTAAAATTTTAATGTTGACGTTCACTAGATACAAATAATATTTTAAATATAATACAACAAAATATTTGTATTGAGTATTAAGTTATTATAAATAAAGAAGTGACTCATGACTGGATCATGTTGAAATATAATAATAAAACTTGATATATAATAGAACATGAGTCATATCACCTTCTTCAACAAAACAACCAAAGAGTGCAGGTTGCTATTTTCTTTTATTTGATTTAATTTTTAGTGATTTATTTGATTAAGTATGTGTATATATCTGTATATAAAAACGTAATTAAAGCGTACGGAGTTACGTTGTTACCTTATGTTCTAGATGATATGATTAGAATAACAAAAGGTCGCCAGAAAATATTGGTTTTGCGGTGATGTCAATTTTGCGCGGTGCTTCAGAGGTGGTCGGAAGGTAACTGCAGAGTGGAGATAGTAGACACGGGTGACGGTTTAGTTGGACTGTCTCCGTTTTCTATTCAGCCGGAATAATGAGGTTGATGGTAATAGCGGGTTTCAGTGCTTCTAGTGGATGGAAGAAAGGTACCAGAAAGTAGAAAGGCTGGTTC
The DNA here is from genome assembly GCA_030545235.1 of Helianthus tuberosus. Taxonomy (NCBI): domain Eukaryota; kingdom Viridiplantae; phylum Streptophyta; class Magnoliopsida; order Asterales; family Asteraceae; genus Helianthus; species Helianthus tuberosus. The sequence goes on along the minus strand of CM060417.1, from coordinate 147,807,453 downwards.
GGGTGTGCTTTGGGTGGTTCGGTAGTGTTTTGCTAGAGGTGGTGGTTATGGAGGTTCAACATATGTGGTAAGCTGGACTCGACAGTAGTTGTCGTTGGAGGTGAAATAAGGTGGAGGTGAGGATGAATATATGAAGTGGGTTCATGCTTCAGACTTTTAATTGCATGATTTAAGTTGTCGAATAGAGATGAATATATATATTTTTTTTGAACGGCGATATTTCTACAACAGGCGATAGAGATCGCACCTACCCTATAACTCGGGTAGGCCCCTCCGCCCCACTCCGGCATCCAAGGCTATGTTGTCTTAACCGGGCCCACGCTTGGTGCGTCAGAGTTTGGCTAAGGCGTTCCCCGAGAAAATTTCCAGCCCACTGCCCACCCGATTAACCGGGAGCGTGTAGTTGCACCCTCCACAAGAGTCGGGGACTCTCTGGAGTAAATGCACTGTAATAGAAAACTCGGGGTGGCTCCCGGGTTTCGAACCAACTGGCCCTCCACCCGTTCATTGCCATTCCCCCAAATGTGATGGGAGTGGGGATCGAACTTGGCCATCCAAGGAAAAACCAAATCCTTTCCACCACTCCACCACAAGTGGAGGATAGATGAATATATATATGAAATGCCTAGAGTAAAAACTTGGAGGCAAAGTTAGTTAGCGGATAAGGATAGGCTCTAAGCCAATAGTATGTTGATACGTTGTATGCTTAGAGACTTCTACATGGTTGTTTTAATATGCTTCCACGTTGCCATGCTCACAATTATTTGATTATTTCATTCTTTCTATTTAATAACTAAATAGAATATAGAATTGATTTATGGTTTGTTTATGGTTTTGTATGTCAACCTTATAACACCTGGACATACCCCTTTTTTTTTCCTACTTTCTTTTATTCAATTCATCTTGTAGTTTGTACAAGAAATTATATTTTAATTTCCACGAAAATTATATATGTTTGTTATACAGTACATTAAAATTGATATGAGAATAAAAAAATTTCCTTTTTCTTAAAATATCTTTTATTATTTGTTAATTAAATTTTTAACTTTGTGTGTTATATATAAATTTCTAAATATCAAATAAGAGAACTTAATATTAACTATGTAATAATTATCATTTAAAATTTTGAATTTTAAGGGCATTACAATAGGCATCTTCGGAAGAGAAAATCATGCCCTATCAGTTTAAAATTTTGAATGATAAAAAGTATGCTTTCAAGATTCAGGTTAGTCAATTCAATATTGACAACCACACTGATGGGTATTGTTGGGTGTCGAATCCAGCAAATAAAATAAAATAATAAGAAAACTACTAGTATGAGTGGAAGTAGAGTTCGTGTCCACAGGGATACAGATTAACTAGTTAATTATGCCAAAACGTTTTAGACACAGATACGGTTCTTTTGAAAAGGGGGGGGGGGGTTAAGTTTAACTAAAATGTAAAAACAATTTATAATTATTTTTAGATTAAAAAGAAAAGCTAATAAAAGTGGATGGAAAAATTCAGATGTTAAAAACTAATTTCAACACCAGGGCAATTTCTTGATTCGGTTCGACTTACGATCATTAACGGTCACGGTGCAATGATCCTTTTTAAATAATAGTTTGTATCGACACTAGATGTCACGCAGTTCGGACATCCACTCCATCTAATGTCTAACCAAGCGCAGTTCGTCGGTTAGAGCCAACCCGCTACTCTAAACTCACGCCGTTCGGATTTTAGTGTGCGGGTTGCGTGATAGAAGTATCGATTATAATCAAACACACACGCCGTTCGGTATGTTTAACTAGATTGTATGATTCTATAACGAAACCGAGTTCATAGACAAACACAGCCCGTTATTTGTTCCTTTTATCAAAAATCAAAACTGGTTAAGGTTTTAAAACTTGATGAACTTTATTAGAATAATTAACAAAGTGGCCAGTTTCATTAACAAACTAATATATATCCGGTAAAATATCCGGATTTAAGATTAAGAAACACACAAACAAACCACTAAAATAATTGAATCTAACATAACCGTTTCACATAAATTTATGAACCAAATCAAAGAAACTAAACCCCGATGTTGAAATTAAAAAAGATTAGCCGGACATGGTGGCTAGTAGTATTAAATAAAACATCCAAAAAAAGAAATTCAAACTTACGAAAACCCAAAGTGACTCTAGCACACCAAAAGTAAAAAAATCTCCAAAAGAAAAGATTCCCCTCTTCGATCTTGCCGCCGTCCAAAAGCCAAAGATTGTTCCCCAATATTCGTTCAGGTTGTTGATGATATTCTTTTTTTTTTTTTTTTTATTCCCAGCCAACCACTTCCTACTTCTCATGGGCCTTTTTTTATTGTGGTTTATCTCTAATCTAATTAAGGGCTTAAGGCTCGCTTCTCATTTTAATCATCAGCCCAACAATTTCTTTAATGTCTCTTTCCAAATTTTAGTCCAACTAAAATTCATTAACTAAAGCCCACTTTCATAACTTCAATTTATCTTGAATGAGGCTAGTCTCGAGCTCCCAGATTGCACTTGTAGATCCATTTAAAGCTTTATTTTCTTGAGTTCTTAATAGTTTCACACCTTCCATTATGTTTACAACATCTAACCGCATTGTTCCTTTTGACTCTTAAGCTTTCCCATGCCCACTGTGATTGATGGTGGTCGCTCCACATCTACAAAAACATAAAAAACAATCCAAAGTAGATTCCATTCCGCAAAAATATGTGTATTTCAAAATTATGCAATATCTATGGTCTAAATGCCTAAAATGCAATGAAAATATATGCTAAAGTTATGATAAAATATGCCTAAAAACCTAGGGGGGCAATCATGACCCGAATGAAGAAATATGGGTTGATTTGGGTCATTTTTAATTTACTATGGGTCGATTTGGGCTTCCTTTTAATGATTAACGGGTCCAACTGGATAATTCTAAAACTTTAAAATCATATTCACGGGTCATGTTGGGTTTGGAAGTGAGAAGAGACGGGTTGGAACGGGTTAGTGAGTTCAGAAGAAAAAAGAAACGGGTGGATAGGGTTAGAAGAATTCCTAGGGTTTTCCCTTTTTTCTCATACGCTTATCTGAGTTCATCACTATCACACCAAATTGATTCTTAAAAAAAACTCACAAAACCGCCAAATCAGATACCTACACATTTTCCTCTACTCTCGTCTCTTTTGCGTATCTCTGTGTTCCAATGGCTGACACCATAAACCCGACGACATATCAAACGGCGGTGTTTCAATGCTATGTGGGAAGTTGTAACGGATCGACGGTGTAATCGGGTAGTGTGTAAATGATTACTAAATGGCCAACAATTACGAATCCCAAACAGATTGACAGATGCGAGAGATTGGGTGGAGCGATTACTGAATTGGAACCACATGACTTATGAAGTGTCGTCGCTCGCCGGCAGAAACGACGTTCTTCTCTTTTTCACTTAGTATGTTTGAATTTGATTTGTATTTATTTGCTTTTTAAATCTCTAATTCTTTTTAATCGGAACTCAGTGGATTGCTTGTTTATATCCAATTACTATTCAACATATGTTCTAATTTCAATTTCAATTTTGATTAAGAAACTAAGGTTTTATCATAAAGATTGTAACTGTTCTCTGCTGAATCCAATTTGTAAAATGGATTTCGGGTATAATTGTATACCCGTTCTAACCCGAATCCAATCTGCCCCGAAACCCGTATACACTATGTATAATTGTATATGTTTCTGTGTGTATACATGTATATGAAGTGTTTGTGCGTCTATACATGTATACAAAGAAGTGAAGATAGATCTACTGCTGCTACAAGTTTTTTTTTCTTTAAAAACTGTTGTTTAAACCAACCCAACCCAATCCAACCCAACCCGAAACCCGTTCTGACCCGAACCTGTTCCGACCCTAACCCGTTTCGACCCTAACCCGTTTTGACCCGAACCAAAAAAACCCTTTGTTTAATTGGCCCGTTTTGACCCGAACCCATTTTAACCCGAACCCTTTTTGACCCATGACCCGACCCGACCCAACCCGACCCGTTTGCCAGGTCTACTAAAAACGCAACTAACAGGTATGCTATTCATAAGCTGGTGAATGATCCAGCTATTATTGAATCTTTGGAGAGCCGAATTCCAGCTGATCAGGTTAAATTATACCAACCTTTTAATTAAAGATGTCACGGCCCCCGACCCGGTTTGACCCGTTTCAGGAGCCGCGGGACAGAAATCCCGTGGTATTTATTTAATTGAGTTTAACAGCGGAAGTTTATCATCAGGACCTTTTTAAAGCTAAAATTTTCCCGATTATTTTATTTCACAATCTCGGGATAAAACCCCGATAATTTACAATCATATGATTTCACGGAGAAATCTTTAGGTTACAAAACATGATTTCTTTATTTTATAATGAGCCACTTTCTTAAGCTTGCAGTGCTCCACAGCACTTTTCCTGAATCACAACAGATCACCTGAAACATGTTTGAAAAAGGTTTTGTCAGCGGAAAATACTGGTGAATCATTCTATTTAATAAAACGACCTGTTTGTTATAATTTACAGTATTAAGGGTGATTACATTGTTTCTATATCAACCAACTACCCACAGTATTTGTCACTCGACTTATTTCTGTGACTGTGGTTAGACCACCCATTGGCTAACTCGTTGTCCAATGGTGGCGGGAAAAAGTAATGTATACAATACCCCACATACCGGCTGTAATTTGGTGACTACAAAGACTTAATCCCTGTAATTATAACTTTGAAAATAAACATGCTTTTGAAATCAAATTTGATAAAAAGAGAATGACTCACATTGCAGATATAACACGGACAGAATCTAGTCTACTGATTAGCCTTGTTAACCTAATTTAAATAACAATGCACAAAAAACTGGGTTAGTAATCAATACAGCATTTACGATAACTCACGAGATTAAACCCTCACAATGAATGACAAAGTGCGATACTTAAACATCCATCGAATTAACGACGAATGACAAAGCATAACCCTAATGTGGGCAACACTTAAACATCCATTGGATATTTTAATCGATCGGATAATGAATCGTAGCAGCGATTGAGTTATTACCCTGTTTTGCGGCAGCGATTCGGGATTCGTGTGTGTTTTTGTAGTAAACAGAACGTAATTCAGTGTGTATTTCGACTTTGTTCGTCGTTTCAGTGCCCAAATTCGATTGCCAAAGTCCACTATTTATACACAAAATTTGACAGGCTTACGGACCGTAAGCCTCATCCCTTACGGTCCGTAAGGGACACGAAATCACCCTAGGGTAGCCACGTCCTTGCCTAGCCTTGCTGACTTGATGATTTCGTAAATTTAAATTTTGACAGCGTTTTATATAGATAACCGTAACTAGGGTTTTACCCCCCCCCCTGAGTTTTAGGGGCCCTGATCCTGATTCTGATAATTCTGAAAATTTTAGGGTTTGTGCATAGGGCTGTAAACGAACCGAACGTTCAGCGAACAGTTCGTGAACCGTTCGGCGGGAAGTTCGTTTATGTTCGTTCGTTTAATAAACGAACGAACATGAACAAGAAATTTCGTTCGATTAGTTAAATGAACGAACATGAACAGAGGTCTCGTTCGTTCGATTGTGTTCGTGAACGTTCGGTAAGGTGTTTGTGAACGTGTTCGTGAACATTCGTTGATTTGCATTCGTTTATATTCGTATGTTTGTGTTTTAATTGAAGATCTTTGTACTTTCTTATATTTTATTTGTACTTTTTATATTATTAAACTTTTATTTATTTTATTACCCTAACAATTAAACTAGAAAACCCACTTTCACCTTGTTTATGCATCATTTCCCTTTAATTCCTCATTATTTACATCTGCGAATACGATCGACCTCCGTTCCACAATAAGGGATTCAAGTTCGAGTGCTACTCTCTGGGCCATCTATCTTTATCCTTCGTCACGTTCTCCAAAATTATTTGTGTTCGTTTGTGTTCGTGAACCGTTCGCGAACAAGCTTATTTCCTTAATGAACGAACACGAACATAAAATCTCGTTCGGTAAGTGTTCATGAACCGTTCGTGAACACATTTATTTCCTTAACGAACGAACACGAACAAGGCCTTGTTCGTGTTCGTTCGGTTCGTTTACAGCCCTATTTGTGCAGAATCACTTGGGTGTCTCAATTAGGGTTTCCTATTGGATAAAATAATAAAATAAATAATAGTTTTGGTGAGAGTTATTACATTCTCCCCACCTTAATAAAAATCTCGTCCTCGAGATTTACTGGAATAAGTGAGGATACTTTCGCTTCATTTCTGATTCCAATTCCCAAGTGTATTCAGCTCCTCTCTTTGAATCCCACTTGACTTTAACTAGAACTAGTCGCTTGTGTTTGAGAAACTTCACTTTTCTGTCTTCTATCTGAAGAGGTTTCTCAACAAATTTTAACTTTTCGTTTACCTCTATATCTTGAAGAGGTACTACCAAAGATTCGTCTGATAAGCATTTCTTGAGATTGGATACATGAAATACATCATGTACTCCAGCTAACTCTTCTGGTAGTTGTAAACGATAAGCAACTGGTCCTATACGTTGGATTATTGGAAATGGTCCTACGTACCTTGGACTTAGCTTTCCTTTCTTACCGAATCGAACTACTCCTTTCCAAGGAGAAACTTTCAAAAGTACTTTATCTCCGACTTGAAATTCCAGTGGCTTGCATCGATTGTTGGCATAGCTCTTTTGACGATCTCGAGCTATCTTCAGTCTTTCCTTGATTTGAGTAATCTTGTCGGTCGTCTCTTGTACTATTTCAGGACCTGACAATTGACTTTCTCCTATTTCTGCCCAACAAACTGGAGTTCTGCACTTTCTTCCATATAGTGCCTCGAATGGGGCAGTTTCAATACTTGAATGATAACTATTATTATAGGAGAATTCGATCAGAGGTAAGTGATCATCCCAATTTCCACCAAAATCTATCACACATGCTCGGAGCATGTCTTCCAGAGTTTGGATTGTCCTTTCACTTTGCCCGTCTGTTTGGGGATGATATGCAGTGCTTAAGTTTAGTCGAGTTCCCATTGCTTTCTGGAAACTTGTCCAAAAATGAGAAGTAAAACGACTATCCCTATCCGAAACAATGGAGAGTGGAACTCCATGTAAGGATACAACTTCATCTACATATAATTTGGCTAACCTTTCCATACTAAAGGTTTCTTTCATAGGTAGAAAATGAGCAGATTTGGTTAATCGATCCACAATTACCCAAATCGCGTCATTACCTTTTCTGGTTTTGGGTAACTTAGTAACAAAATCCATTGTTATGAGTTCCCATTTCCATACAGGCATTTCTAGTTGTTGTAGTAGACCTGAAGGTTTCTGATGTTCTGCCTTAACTAGTGAACAAGTAAGACACTTTGAAACATATTTAGCTATATCCTTCTTCATGCCTATCCACCAGAAATTATTTCTTAAATCTTGGTACATCTTATTATTTCCAGGGTGTATGGTATACCTAGATTTATGAGCTTCTTCTAAAATCTCATTTCTTAATTCCCCCTGCTTAGGTACCCAAATTCTGTTTTTGTGGAATTTCCAAATTCCATCAGTTCCTTGCTCTAACTCTTTTATTCTTCCTTTCATTCCTTCAGCATCTTCCTTGATTGCTGTTTCCTGAACATTCTTTATTTGTTCCATTAAATCTAACTGTAGATTTAATCTGAGAGCACGAACTCTTCGTTGTTTTTCATGGTACTTACGACTTAAGGCATCTGCAAGTACATTTGCCTTTCCTTCGTGATACTGAATATCACAGTCGTAGTCACTTAAGATTTCCATCCATCTCCTTTGCCTCATGTTTAATTCTTTTTGCCCAAATATATATTTTAAACTTTTATGATCTGTATAGATAGTAAATTTACTTCCGTACAGATAATGCCTCCAAATCTTAAGGGCAAAAATTACGGCTCCTAATTCTAAATCATGAGTCGTATAATTTTCCTCGTGCTTTTTCAATTGCCTTGAAGCATACGCAATTACCTTCTTGCGTTGCATTAGCACACATCCTAATCCTAATTTTGAAGCATCACAATATACTTCAAAATCTTCTGTCCCTTCTGGTAAAGTTAAGATTGGAACATTTGTTAATTTCTGCTTCAAGATTCTAAAGGCTTCTTCTTGTTTAGGTCCCCATTCAAACTTAACGGCTTTACAGGTAAGCTTAGTTAATGGTACAACTATTTTGGAAAAATCCTTAATAAACCGTCTATAATATCCAGCTAAACCTATAAAACTTCTAATTTCCATTGCGGTTTGCGGAACCTTCCAATTGGTAATTGCCTCTATCTTAGCAAGATCTACATGAATACCTTCGTGATTCACCATGTGTCCTAAAAATTGCACTTCTTGTAGCCAAAATTCACACTTCGAGAATTTGGCATAAAGCTTTTCTTTTCTTAACAAAGTTAAGAGTGCATGCAAGTGCTCACAATGTTCTGTTTGACTTTTGGAATAAATAAGTATATCGTCTATAAAAACAATTACAAATTTATCCAAATACGGTTTACAGATTCTATTCATCATGTCCATGAATGCGGCAGGAGCATTTGTTAATCCAAAGGGCATGACTGTAAACTCGTAATGACCATACCTAGTCCTGAAAGCAGTTTTAGGTATGTCTTCCTCTTGTACTTTCAATTGATGATATCTGGAGCGTAAATCGATCTTAGAGAAATATCTAGCTCCCTGGAGTTGATCAAACAGATCATCAATCCTAGGTAATGGGTATCGATTCTTAATTGTAACCTTATTCAATTCTCTATAATCAATACACATTCTCATTGAACCATCCTTTTTCTTTACAAACAACACTGGCGCTCCCCAAGGGGATGAGCTAGGTTGTATGAATCCTTTACTTAGTAACTCATCTAATTGCTTTTTCAGTTCTAACATTTCGGTAGGAGCTAACCGATAAGGTGCCTTAGCTATCGGTGTAGTTCCAGGAATTAGATGAATCCTAAATTCTACTTCCCTATCTGGTGGTAATCCTGGTAACTCTTCTGGGAATATATCTGGGTATTCTGAGACTACAGGAATTTCCTTAAGTTCTTTGCCCTTAGTACTAATGATTACTGAAATCATATATACTATTCCTTGCTTTCGTTCATAACTAGCAACTTTCATTACTGATATGAACTTCATGGGTTTACGTGGCTTATCTCCTGTAATCACGATTACTTCTCCGGTTGGTGCCTGGATTTCTATAGAATTTTTATCACAAAGGATTCGAGCATGGTTGGCTACTAACCAATCCATTCCTAACACAACATCAATTTCAGCTAATTTCATAGGTAACAGGTTTGCAGATAATTTATGACCTGAAAGTTCTATTTCTACTTTTTGCAAAACCTGATCTATTTTAAATGAATTCCCATCTGCAGTTTCGACTGTAAAAATCTGCCTAATGTTGGTTAAAGGTAATTTAAGAGCTTGGCAGAATAAAGTATTTATAAAAATTTGGTTTGCACCAGAGTCAAATAATACTTTTGCATATACGTTGTGAACTAAGAACGTTACAGCTATTACATCTGGAATAAGTTCTGCTTCTTGAGTGGTTAGCTGGAATGCTCTGACATTCTTGTTAGTAGCTCCGTCGGTCGCCTTGGTTTTGTTGTCTGCAGGTTTGACCAATTTAGGACATTCTGGCTTAAAATGTCCTGTTTCTCCACAGTTATAGCAGATTCTGGTTTTTTTCCTGCAGTCTTCTTCACGATGTCCTATGGCTTTGCAAAAGTTGCAGATTACATTACATCTTCCATAATGTTTCTTTTTGCAATTTCTGCAAAATGGCAAAGTTGAAGATTGCCCTGTTCCTCTTCTTTTGAAGCTGTTATTATTATCCACACAAAATCCTTGGGTAATTTTCTGAGCCAGTTCCTTCTTCCTGTTTTCATCTCTTGTGGGTACCAGTTCCTCAGTTAGGGTGTTGGCTAATTCCACTGCATCGTCAATAGTGCGAGGTCTCGCAGCTTTAACGATATTGCGGATTTCACTAATTAATCCCCAAACATAGCGAGAAATGAGTACCGGCTCTGGCGAAGCCAGCGTTGGTACCACTCTAGCATATTCGAAGAATGTCGAAGTATATCCTCGACAGTCCACATTAACCATCCGATGGTTTAGGAACTTATTTGCCATTTGATCTTTTTCATACTCGGTGTTTTGGTCAAAAATTACCGAAGTGATTAAGTGATCAAATTAGTTAAGTGAGGTAGTGTGCTAGACGTGAGTGTCAAAAATATGTTAATCAAGTTAATTGTAAAAACAGTTTCAGGATACGGCTCAGGATATAGAGCTGTATCTACAATCAAACAATGAGCAAAAATGTAAAGGTTGACACGTGATGTACGAGGAAAGCCCTTGATCAATCTAGATCGCCGGCATAACATCTCGGGAGCTGACAATCGCAGCTGCCTTGTTCTTCTATTGCTTCAAATATCAGGATACAGTACAGGATATGATGCGGATCAACTAGGTGTTACAACGTGATTTGATTACAAGTGTTGGTGTGTGGTGATTGCTAGAAGCTAGAGAGCAAAGTGTACGAAAGAGAATGTGTGGAAAAAGTTGTGCCTGCCTATGATCCGATCGCTCCCATTTATAGTAACAAAAACTAACAAACTATCCTATTATTCCGGGATACTTTGGAATATTCCATTCTGAACGTTGGGGGACTGCTTTTACTTGTTTTCCACGTGATTATTGACTATAAAACCGGGTCTTCAGCTCATATGACCGTTACAACGTCAATAGCATTGACCAGCTTCCGATATTCTCGCGGAATATGCCTTTATTCTATTCTGACCGTTACAAGACCCATTCTTCCACCATCAACGTCCATTTTTCAACCATCTTGAGCGAATCTTCAGGTAGATCAAGTCCTTTAACGTTGGTACCTTGCAACCAAAGAAAATCGTTAGTAACTGCCAGGATACTACGTCAGGATGTTACCAATATCCTGGTCTGGTATCCTGATCGATACTGCCTCAGGATGTTACCAATATCCTGGTCCGGTATCCTGATCATAAACAGCTAACATGAAATCAAGATATAGTGTCAGGATATGGGCTCAGAATTTCACCCATAACAATTGTCCCCAAAAATATAACTGTTGGATATCCTGATTCCAACAGATATATTTTTCAGTCATTCCAATACGTCCGGTAAGGATATCTGTTTTGAACATTCCTGCATATGTTTGATTAATCAGCACATAATATGATAAGATTGAAACTACTCCCTTTTTCTGTAGACTCTGCTAAGGTCCCTGTTGTCTTCAATCTTGAGGAGCTTGACAGTTACTCCAAACCTGTCCTGGTAAAAGAATCATCTGTTACCACCCGCTCTAAGTTGTCCACTGTTGTTGCCGAAGGTTTCTCTCATGATGAACTTGGCTTCATGGAATCCATCGAGCCCATGACCTCCTTCCTTAATAAGGTAAATATCCAAATCCTGTATCCCGTACACATATACTGAACCTGTATCCTGGTTAGTTTGTCTTTAACGATACCTGTACTTTGCTTTGTAGGGTCTGAATCATCTGGTCGTCCTGTACTTAGAACAATTTTAATTTCCTGCAAGCTTTAGAACAATTTAACAGTTGGAGGTGAAGGGATCTCGTGTTTTCAGGATGAAGCCTTCAACTGTTTATGTAAATATGCTTTAAAAACTTAATTGTGTTCTTGGTGGATGTGTCTCTTTTTGAGATGAAACCAAGAATACAATTAATAATAAACTAACCTTTTAACCTTACATGTTGTTATTTGTTATGCATTGCTTAGTCTGAATTCCAATGTTCCAAACTTAGTGCAATTATTACTTTTATGAAAATATTTTGATCAGTATACTCGCAAATATCCTATTAAGACTTCCGTCAAATAGGGTTTTTATAACTCAAGCAATTCAGATAAAGTTTTCAGAGAAAGAGGACAGTTCATTTTTATTTTACAAAGTTGGTTTTGAGAACACTTGTTTGACTAGAACACAGTTTCAGTTTTTAATCCAAGTATCCTGAAGTATATCCTGAGAATACATCTTGAGAATATATCCTGAGAACATATCCCGATCAGGTTACTCATAAGTGTTATAATATAGTTTCAGAAATTTAGACAATCTAGATAAGGTTTTTTAAAGAACAAAAATAGGAAAGATCATACCGAAACAGAAGACATCTCAATCCTTTTATTCCAGTCCTTTCGCAACCATTCCACCGAAGGTGTCCCCAGTCCAGGATACTTGGCGAATTATGCCCAAACTTGATCCTTTGAGTTCCTCACAATGCCTTAGTGGGATATAGTGTTGGCATAGGTTTCCTTCTTGCTCCAGCATAAATGTCCCCAGTAGGATATAGTATCAGCATACGTCATGTTCCATCACAGATGTCCCCTGTCTGTGCAGGACCAGTATGTTGTACCAGGATATGATCCTTTAGCAATTCTTCAACCAGTTGTTTAAACTTAGCAAAAATTTATGTAGACTTGTAAATGATTATGTTTTTTGAAAATATACTTTGGGATTATCCAAAAACTTTGTATTTTATTGGGACTAAACCCATTTTCCAGGCATTTAAGCCGGAGTATAAGAACCTCAAGACTTGAAAAGGTGAAAACCTTTAAGTCTTTGAGTTTTACTGGGGATTTTACCCACGTTTCGTGCGCTACAGGCGAGGGTGTGGAAACCCCAAAACTTAGAAAGGTGAAAACCTTTAATCCTGGGGAAAATCCCAAATTTTCATGCGCTACAGGCGGGAGTGTATAAACCCCAAGACTTAGAAAGGTGATAACCTTTAAACCTTAGAGAGTATGAAAATACCCTTTCGTGAGAGAGGGTGATCAATCCTCATATACCTTAAGGATCCAGGGTATAGCCAACAGTAACGAAATTGTCAGCCACTTTTACATGAACTGGTCCCGCCACCTTGAACTATCCCTGGATAACTTGCGCTCCAGGCGGGGTGTTTAAACCCAATTCGGAAGAAAGGTGAAAACCTTTAAACCTGTGAAGGGATCAGGATCCCTTATACGTGAGAGAGGGGGCCAATCCTCTAATCTTCCGAAGTATCCTGAGTGAGCATCCTGGAGCTATATCCCGGAGCATATACTGCAAAACATCCTTAAACTAAGGTGGGTGTTAGCTTGGCTAACACCCCTCCGATGCTTAAGTTAGTATTGGGTTTCAAAGATCAAATCAAACATATTTAAAAGAGATAGAATTCATACCATCTTGAGTTAGAAATTAAATTCTAAACTTAGTTGAAATAAAGTTTAAGGTGTATAGCATTCCAAGATCTCGGTAACATATCCCCTTCCATATTCTTGAGTCTATATGCTCCTTTCCCTGTTTCTGATTCAACTTCATATGGTCCATCCCATTTTGGAGCTAGCTTGCCATCGGCAGTATTAGTGGTATTTTGAAAAGCCTTTCTTAACACCCAATCTCCAACCTTAAATCTTCTGGTCCTAATATTCTTGTTATATGCTCTAGATATTCTTTGTTGATATGCTGCCATCCTTAGCCTTGCTGCATCTCTTTTTTCATCTATAGTATTCAAATCCTGACACAAGGCTTCAGGATTCTGTTCAGGATCCCGTAGGGTAGATCTTGCAGTAGGTATTGCCATTTCCATTGGAATCATTGCTTCTGCTCCAAATACCAATGAAAATGGGGTTTGGCCTGTTGCGTTCTTTACCGTTGTCCTATCAGCCCACAAAACAAAGGGTAATTCTTCTGCCCATCTTCCTTTTTTGGCTCCCAGTCTCTTTTTTAAGTTACTGACGATTATCTTGTTTGAGGATTCTGCTTGTCCATTTGCTTGAGGATGTACCGGAGTAGATGTTATCATTTTGATTCCCCAACTCTTGCAAAAGTCAGTAGTTCTCTTGCTTATAAACTGAGAACCATTGTCACAGATTATCTCGGCTGGTACTCCGAATCTGGTCAGGATATTTCTCTTTATGAAGGATACTACTTCTTGATCTCTAACTTGAACAAATGCTTCTGCTTCAACCCACTTGGAGAAATAATCCGTCATTGCCAACATGAAAACCTTTCCTCCTGGAGCTTTTGGAAGCTTTCCCACTATATCCATACCCCACTTCATAAACGGCCAAGGGGAAACAATAGGATACAGCGGTTCAGCAGGCTGATGTAATATGTTACTATGTCTTTGACATGCGTCACATCTTCGAGCATATTCTGCGGCATCTTTTCTCATTGTTGGCCAATAATATCCTGTCCTCAATACTTTTGAGAATAACGACCTACCCCCAGTATGGTTACCACAATCCCCTTCATGTATATCCTGAAGTACTTCTTTAGCTTCAGGATCCTCCAAGCACCTCAAATATGGTCCTGCAAGAGATTTCTTGTATAAAACATTATTTATAATAGTGAATCGTGATACCTTCATCCTAAATGCCTTAGGATTTTCATTTTCGGGGATGTGTCCTTTCTTGAGATATCTCATTATTGGAGCCGTCCAAGATTTAGGATCCTCTTTAGGATACTCTGCTCCAGGATCCTGAATACCCGCTACTTCTTTATCCCGAGGATTCGTTGCAGGATACAAGACATGTAATATTGGTATTTGGGTTCCTTCTGGTATCCTGATCGATGATCCCAGATTTGCTAAGGCATCTGCTTCAGCATTATCCTCTCTTGGTACCTGTTCAAGTGTAAAAACATCGAAATATTCTGCTAATTTTTTGAGAATATCGAGGTATTCGATTAATTTCTCACCCTTAACTGCATAGGATCCATTAAAATGGTTAGTAATTAACAAGGAGTCAACATATACTTGCAAATTCTTGATACTCATATTCTTAGCCAATTCTAATCCTGCAATTAAAGCTTCATATTCTGCCTCATTATTAGTAGCAGGAAATTCACACCTAATAGCCTGGGGTAATATGTCCCCCTATGGCGATTTTAGTAGTATACCTAAACCTACACCTCTTACATTGGATGCACCATCAGTATATAATGTCCAGGATCCTGAAGATTCTCCTAACTGATGAACTTCTAAGTCTACCTCGTCCTGAATGTCACTACTGAAATCAGCCACAAAGTCAGCCAAAGCCTGAGACTCTATGGCATTTCTAGGTTCATACACTAAATCATAAGCACTTAACTTTACTGACCACTTGGCCATCCTACCTGACATCTCTGGTTTCCTAAGCACATTTTTGACAGGATAGTTCGTTTTAACATGGATCCTATGTGTCTCAAAATAATGTCTAAGCTTTGTCGACGCCATGACTAGAGCTAATATCAATTTTTCTAAATGAGAATACCTAGTTTCAGCATCTAACAAACTTTTACTAACATAATAAACAGGATATTGCTGACCTTCATGGTCTTTTATAAGAACGACACTTATAGCGTTCCCTGATACAGCAAGGTATAGGGATAATGGTTCACCATTTTCAGGCTTCATCAATAGAGGTGCGGTTGAGAGATATCGCTTCAAATCCTGCAAGGCTGCTTCATGCTTTGCTCCCCATTCAAATTTCTTATTCTTCTTGAGGATATCATAGAATTCCTTGCATTTTTCTGAGGATCTTGAAATAAATCTATTCAAAGCTGCTACTCGGCCTGTCAACCTTTGTACGTCCTTCATATTTAAGGGTGATTTTATATCCAGGATGGCTTTGATCTGCTCTGGGCTTGCTTCTATCCCCCTTTTTGTCACCATATATCCAAGAAACTTTCATGCCCCCACTCCGAAATGGCACTTAGCAGGATTCAGCTTCATGTTATACTGATCCAGGATATCAAATGCTCCCTTGATATCCTGGAGGTGATCCTCAGCCTTTTTAGATTTCACCACCATATCGTCAATATATACCTCCATGGTGTCCCCCAGCTTATCTTTGAACATCATGTTTACTAATCTCTGGTATGTTGCACCTGCATTTTTCAAACCGAAAGGCATAGCAGTATAGCAATATATACCTGTTGGTGTCATGAAAGCAGTATCCTCCTGATCCGAAGGCTCCATTTGAATCTGCTGAAATCCTGAGGATACGTCCATGAACGTTAACATTTCATGTCCAGCAGTACCATCCACCATTGCATCGATATGAGGGAGAGGAAATGGGTCTTTAGGACAAGCCTTGTTCAAGTCCGTGTAGTCTACACAGACTCTCCATTTCCCGTTTTTCTTCTGTACCACAACTACGTTTGCTAGCCATCTTGGAAACTTGACTTCTCTGATCATCCTGGACTTCAACAATCTTTCAACTTCCTCTTGGATAATCGCATTCCGCTCAGGAGCAAATTTTCTTCTTTTTTGCTGAACAGGCTTGAATGACCTGTCAATTCCAAGCTTGTGAGTAATAATGTCTTTGGATATACCTGTCATATCCTCATGCTTCCATGCAAACGTTGACATCCTGCATTTCAAAAAGTTAGTTAACTGCTCTTCAATATCCTGAGGGATATTGGTTCCTACGAGCACCGAGATATCAGGATTATCCTGATCCAGGATAATTTTCTTCACATCCTGCTCCGAATCCTCCACGATATCCTGGGCCTGCATCTTTAATTGCTATGCTGTACTAGGCTTAGTTGAGGATTTCATTGAGGATGAGTAGCATTCTTTCGCTTCCTGCTGATCGCTTTCAACCTTGACAACTCCCCAAGGGGTAGGGATCTTGATGCATTGGTGATATGTTGATGGCACAGCCTTCATATCGTGAATCCATGGTCTTCCCAGTATGATGTTATAGCAGGATAAGGAGTCCATCACACAGAAACGTTGTATTGAATTGACCCCTTCAACATATACTGGTAACTTTATCTCCCCTACGGTATTCCTAGCTTCTCCACTGAAACCAACGAGCACATTGGACTTCGAAGTAATGTCCATCGGGGATACATTCATCCTCTTCAATGTTTCCAGCTGAATTATATTGACAGAACTACCGTTGTCTACCAGTATCCTGCGTACAAAATGGTTAGCCACATATAATGTTATTACTAAAGCATCATGGTGAGGATCCTGAACAGTATCCCTGTCATCACTATCGAAAGTGATCACTTTATCAGTTGTGAGGGTAGTCATCCTGACTGGTCTGTCTCCTCTCTCACTCTTAGCTTCCTTTGCATGTCTCTTGGCCGCCGAATACGAAGTCCCACAAATGTCGGATCCTCCTGAAATAAAGTTAATTATCTTGGCATCTGCTGGGGGTGATGCTGCTCGTTCAGGATCCTTCTCGGGATCCTGACCTTTATTCTTATTTTTTCCCAGCAAGTCCTTAAGATACCCCTTGCTTAACAGGTAGCTTATTTCTTTCCTTAAAGCAATGCAATCCTCGGTCATGTGTCTGAAGTCTTCGTGGAAGGCGCACCATTTGGACTTATCCTTCAAATCAGCTTTCTGCTGGTTCTTCCGAGGCCACCTAGCTTTGTCTCCTAAGCCCTGCATAGCATACATTAATTCAGGTATATTAACAGAAAAGCAGTATTCAGATAAGTCAGGATATTCTTCAGGATCCTCGTCTTCAACAGCACTCACTTTCTTGTTATCATTTCTGCCATATGGCCCGGAGCGATATGGCTTATACGAGGTCTCCGATTTCCTGTTAGTTGATTCATAGGTTGAGGTAGAGTTCATCCTCTCCTGCATCTTCTTGTCATCTTCCAGACGGATATATCTCAAAGCCCTGTTACGAGCTTCGTCGAGATTCCTGCAGGGATTCATTACAAGATCCTGATAAAACTGAGAATCCTTTTGTAATCCCATCTTAAAAGCTTGCACAGCTGTTGCAACATCAAGATGTGGGATATCCAAGGATTCTCGACTGAATTTGTTCACATAATCCCTCAAGGATTCCTGAGGCCCTTGAGTTATCCTGTAAAGATCACTGGTTAGTTTCTCAAAACTCCGACTACAAGAAAATTGACTGTTAAATAAATTAACCAAATGAGCAAACGAAGTAATTGAGTGAGGAGGAACGTTTAACAGCCATTTTAAGGCTGATCCTGTTAGAGTAGAACCAAATCCCTTGCACAAGCATGCTTCCTTGAGCTCCGGAGGGATAGGGTTAATCTCCATTCTTTCCCTATACTGAGCAATATGCTCTTCAGGATCCGTAGTCCCATCATACAGCTTCATGTTGGGAGTCTGAAATCTTTTTGGGATTTCAGCATCACAAATAGGATATGCAAAGCGGGATATCCTGTGGCTGTCTTGGGATACTTCCGGAATTGGCTGGACTACTCCAGGTACACTGGATATCATGTCCTTCAATTTCTGGAGCTCCCTGGTAAATGTTGACGTCATACCTGCATCCTGCAAAGAGCCATTGTTGTTAGTAGCAAGAATATTATTATTTGACACATTACCGTTCTGAGGACTTTGGCCATATCCTGAAGCATATCCTGAACTTCTCACAGTCGATATCCTGACCGAAGAAGGTATCTCAGGGGTATGATTCTGAGAATGGCTTGGGACGATATTCCCCCTATTATCCTCAGTGTAAACTGCGGAACTGAAGTTCAAAGCCCTGGGCTGTATAGGAGTGACAGTTTCTTCAGCGGGTCTACTCGAGCTAGCTTTTAAGAGTTGTATTTCTCTTAACAGCATTTGGTTAGTCTCCTGTTGCTGCCTCATTTGTTCCTGCACACTTCCAAATAAAGTCAAAATTTCATCGTTAGAGGCTAAAACGGGAGCAGATCCCTGGACACTCCGAGTAGGGATAACATCTTGAGGTTGTTAAGAAAACGGCATCCTTGGAGGAGGTGGTGGAAGCACCGAACCAGTGGTAGCAGAGGTTGTAGCAGACATAGTGGAAGAGCTCATGTTTGATCTTGAGGCCATTGTAAACAATGTGGCAAAAAGTTTAGAAAATAGAAAACCGATTAATGATTTTGCAAAGATTTTTAGTAAAAGTAGCACCACTTGCCCCACGGTAGGCGCCAAATTGTTTTGGTAAAAAATTACCGAAGTAATTAAGTGATCAAATTAGTTAAGTGAGGTAGTGTGCTAGAAGTGAGTGTCAAAAATATGTTAATCAAGTTAATTGTAAAAACAGTTTCAGGATACGGCTCAGGATATAGAGCTGTATCTACAATCAAACAATGAGCAAAAATGTAAAGGTTGACACGTGATGTACGAGGAAAGCCCTTAATCAATCTAGATCGCCGGCATAAAACCTCGGGAGCTGACAATCGCAGCTGCCTTGTTCTTCTATTGCTTCAAATATCAGGATACAGTGCAGGATATGATGCGGATCAACTAGGTGTTACAACGTGATTTGATTACAAGTGTTGGTGTGTGGTGATTGCTAGAAGCTAGAGAGCAAAGTGTACGAAAGAGAATGTGTGGAAAAAGTTGTCCCCGCCTATGATCCGATCGCTCCCATTTATAGTAACAAAAACTAACAAACTATCCTATTATTCCGGGATACTTTGGAATATTCCATTCTGAACGTTGGGGGACTGCTTTTACTTGTTTTCCACGTGCTTATTGACTATAAAACCGGGTCTTCAGCTCATATGACCGTTACAACGTCAATAGCATTGACCAGCTTCCGATATTCTCGCGGAATATGCCTTTATTCTATTCTGACCGTTACAAGACCCATTCTTCCACCATCAACGTCCATTTTTCAACCATCTTGAGCGAATCTTCAGGTAGATCAAGTCCTTTAACGTTGGTACCTTGCAACCAAAGAAAATCGTTAGTAACTGCCAGGATACTACGTCAGGATGTTACCAATATCCTGGTCTGGTATCCTGATCGATACTGCCTCAGGATGTTACCAATATCCTGGTCCGGTATCCTGATCATAAACAGCTAACATGAAATCAAGATATAGTGTCAGGATATGGGCTCAGAATTTCACCCATAACACTCGGGACAGAATTTTCTTTCTACAAGACTCTTAAATTCTTCCCAGTTCATGGCATAGGCCACAATCCTTCTTTTAGCTTGTAATACTGTGTTCCACCATTCTAACGCCCCTTCTTTAAAAAGATTTGACGCATACATAACTTGATCTTCCTCAGCACATTTACTTATAGTGATTACTGCCTCAGTTTTCTCTAACCAACGTAATGCTTCAATAGCCCCTTCATTACCTGCAAACTCAGTTGGTTTACAGGCAAGGAATTCTTTGTAAGTGCAACCAGGTGTTGCAGCTTTCATTTTCTTGAAAATTGGAGCTTGCAGATCATTATTGTTATTAACATGATTACCGCCTCCGTTTATACTATTACTAAAATTGTCGCCCTGGGTACGTTTACTAGGAATGATTGATTGAGGTTTAACAGGTTTCTGGACAGCAGCAACGATTGCTGGAATAGCATTGGCTATTCCTTGTGCAACGATATCCTCTATATCTTGTCTATTTAACAATTGTTCTTCCTGAATTTGCTCAGATTGATTAACCTCATTATCTGGTTCGTTATTAGCGTTTTCCATCTGATAATATATATAATTTATTAGTATTGATTAAATAACAATTGTACACAAAACAATCATACAAATTTCAAATACGCACATATATAGCCAAAACTATCAATTTCTTGATTTCCATTTTTATATTTTATAGTATGCATCAATACACACTATTATCTTACAAAGTTTTATTCGTAGTTATTTTACAGACTGATTTTACTATTACTATTACACAACCACAGTTTCATAAACCTACTATCTTTCGTCATTTGTTTTCCTAAAAACGAAGCTCCCTTTCATCATATTTTCAGGCAATTTGTCCCCCTATCTCCCGGATTCTATTTCCCGCATCCATTAACTCTTCGCCAAAATGGCGAAGTTCAGCCATATTCTCGTTACTCATCGGTGGATTTGGTAGAGGTTCTGGATCAAACTGCGGAAGAAAGGAATAAGGATTGTTGATAATGTTTTGGAATTGCCAATCATTCGTCCACCACTCGTCCATTCCTAAAGGTTGAGTATGGATTATTGGTTCTGGGATTGCTGGTTCAAGATTTATAGGGAGTTGATTTTTGATAGGATTAGAGTAAAAATTATTATTATTGACAGGCCTAATAGTATCGCAGCTTGTCAATATAAAATCTAGTTCCTCCTGAAATGTCATTTCCTGGGTTTGTTTAGAGCTTTCTCCAATTTCCATCTGGGTTTGTCTAGAACCTTTTCCAACCTCCATTTCTATTTCCTTAGAATATTCCTCAAACTGTATTCCCATTTGCCTAGACTCTTCCCTGACTTCAGTTTCCAATTCCGGTTGTCTAGAACTTTCCCCGGTTTCAATTTCTTTTCCTTTTTCTAAGGGATTGTTTATTTTAGGAAGTCTCTTAGCTGGCTTTCTCTTATGTACACGCCTCCCCCATACGAATCTCTTTCTTTTCTTTGGTTTTGGCTTTTCCAGAGGTGGAGCGTTGAATTCTATAGGTTGTTCCACATCAGGAAAGTACCCAGTAAACTCTTTAGAAACTTCTATGTTTACAGGGTAAAGGTTGAGATTCTCTAGGGCTCCAGATAACTCATTCATGTTGTTTAACATATATGTAAAAATAATAAATTAAAATTTTATAACAAATTTTTACAGATAAACCTCAAATATTATTGCATATTCTGTGACTAATTTAATACAAATGAAAATTGACAATTTAAACATACTAAATTTTATTGAAATTTTTATTTATTTACTAGATGATATTTCTGGCTTATAAGTTGCTAATACGGAGTCAGGGTATTCTAAATATTAGCATTTACTGCTACAGTGGCTAGCATATAAAGATCCGCCCATTTTTCATCTAAATTGTCTTCCCATGGTGATTTACTGATTAATTCCTGGGTTTCCTTTTTAACTTTCTTTTCTCGGGATTTCCTTAATTTCTCCTAAGTTTTTCTAATAATCAAACTTCTTTTATCAGGAGAAAGTGGTTCCTCGTATTGGGCTTTTCGAACAAATATTCCTTCTTCAGGAGTTTGGGATGAACTTCCCTTCTCATTCGATGACCTATCTAATTTAAGATAGATGTTTGAAAGCTTTTGCTTACCCATACTCTAACTAACAAATAGTCAGTTAATAAAACACATAATCACATAATGGTAATCAGGAAAAATTAAGTATTTCTAAATACTTAATTAGCTTAACTCAGTGGCTCTGATACCACCTTTTTTCTGTCACGGCCCCCGACCCGGTTTGACCCGTTTCAGGAGCCACGGGACAGAAATCCCGTGGTATTTATTTAATTGAGTTTAACAGCGGAAGTTTATCATCAGGACCTTTTTAAAGCTAAAATTTTCCCGATTATTTTATTTCACAATCTCGGGATAAAACCCCGATAATTTACAATCATATGATTTCACGGAGAAATCTTTAGGTTATAAAACATGATTTCTTTATTTTATAATGAGCCACTTTCTTAAGCTTGCAGTGCTCCACAGCACTTTTCCTGAATCACAACAGATCACCTGAAACATGTTTGAAAAAGGTTTTGTCAGTGGAAAATACTGGTGAATCATTCTATTTAATAAAACGACCTGTTTGTTATAATTTACAGTATTAAGGGTGATTACATTGTTTCTATATCAACCAACTACCCACAGTATTTGTCACTCGACTTATTTCTGTAACTGTGGTCAGACCACCCATTGGCTAACTCGTTGTCCAATGGTGGCGGGAAAAAGTAATGTATACAATACCCCACATACCGGCTGTAATTTGGTGACTACAAAGACTTAATCCCTGTAATTATAACTTTGAAAATAAACATGCTTTTGAAATCAAATTTGATAAAAAGAGAATGACTCACATTGCAGATATAACACGGACAGAATCTAGTCTACTGATTAGCCTTGTTAACCTAATTTAAATAACAATGCACACAAAACTGGGTTAGTAATCAATACAACATTTACGATAACTCACGAGATTAAACCCTCACAACGAATTACAAAGTGCGATACTTAAACATCCATTGAATTAACGACGAATGACAAAGCATAACCCTAATGTGGGCAGCACTTAAACATCCATTGGATATTTTAATCGATCGGATAATGAATCGTAGCAGCGATTGAGTTATTACCCTGTTTTGCGGTAGCGATTCGGGATTCGTGTGTGTTTTTGTAGTAAACAGAACGTAATTCAGTGTGTATTTCGACTTTGTTCATCGTTTCAGTGCCCAAATTCGATTGCCAAAGTCCACTATTTATACACAAAATTTGACAGGCTTACGGACCGTAAGCCTCATCCCTTACGGTCCGTAAGGGACACGAAATCACCCTAGGGTAGCCACGTCCTTGCCTAGCCTTGCTGACTTGATGATTTCGTAAATTTAAATTTTGACAGCGTTTTATATAGATAACCGTAACTAGGGTTTTACCCCCCCCCCCCCTCTGAGTTTTAGGGGCCCTGATCCTGATTCTGATAATTCTGAAAATTTTAGGGTTTGTGCAGAATCACTTGGGTGTCTCAATTGGGGTTTCCTATTGGATAAAATAATAAAATAAATAATAGTTTTGGTGAGAGTTGTTACAAAAGACATCTTAGAAAATTATTTATTTTTGTTGTCTCTGATTTATTATTTTATGAAATGCAGGGTGTGGACGAGCCGGATGCTGATGTTTCACTTAGCGATTTATCAACTCAAAATCCTTTTGCTCTAAAGGTATGTAATAAATCTTAATTTCATAAAATACCGAATTTGTTATAGATTTTTTTTAGTTTCTAATGTTGAATATATCATACAGGAGGCTGTGAATTCTATTGGGGATAGCTTCACACCCGATTGCACATCTAAAGATTGTTCAAAGACTTCGTCTGCGGAACTGAAGCGTAACCTTGCGGACCTTTATGAAGTTGAAGAAACCACGTCTCTATCATCAACGAAGGTTAAAAAGACTGGTGACGCAGATGTTGCAATTGATGGTGTGGAAACCATCATGTTGGTTCCAAATATTGAAAAGTAGTTCATGTTTGAAGTATGTGTTAAAAAACAATTTGGCTGTTTTCCTTATTTTGATTGTTTGGTTTGGTTTGGATGTTTGATTCGTTTGGACAATTTTTGTTATGGTTGGTTGTTTTCTTGGTTGGTTATTGGACAAAGTACTGTTTGTTTTTTGAATATTGCATATGATTTATAATAATTTAAGGTTTATATTTTGGTTAAGTTATGTTTGTTTTATTGTTTTGCAAATTTGTCAAGTTTTATTATATACACAAAAAATAATTATCCAGGTATAAATTTTGTGTTTTATAAAGTATTATTGTTAAAAGTGTTATTGCTTTGGTTTTATTTTTAAATAGCAATTACACATTTCATATGAACTAATTTGAATACTGTATTAATTTGATAATTAGTAAAACTATGTTTTTAAGGATCCTCAATATTTTCAAACATATAATATGAGATTATTAAAAAACTGTCGAATTTTAAATAATTTACCAACAAATAAAATTGTAAGAATTTGTTTCCTTTTTTAAATTATATAACCGAAAATCTTCAACTTTCCAGAATAAAATCAGCGAAATATTTATAGATTTACCTCCAAATTATTTTGATTTAAATTGTTTCCTTTTTAAAACTTATAACCGATTTTTTTTTAAATTTTAAACTTTCCTTTTTTACAATACACCCCAACACTATAAGAAGCTCTCTTCTTATTTCATACTACACGCACTCAATGTTTTAGTCTAAAAAACAAAACACCCTATCACAACATTCATTCATTTTTGAAGTTTGAGCTTTCGTAATTTCTCATACACGTAAGTGTTGTCTTTCTGTGTTATATTTATACATTTAAGTTATTCGAATACCTATCTTAATTCATTTGAATTTTCTATATGATACAATATTAGGAAATGCCTAAACGTGCAAAGCCTCAAACGTTACCTTCATTTCCACTTCCTACTGCTGCCCAACCTTCGAATAGTACGTATTTTATTCTTATTTCTGTTTACGAATATAATAAAAAATCGTATAATATCTAAATATGTTACGTACCGTTAATTTTACTTAAATTGTTTTAGTTGGTGTTGGTAGAAGTCCTTTGTTTAAGATTACGAATGGTAATGTTTCCAATTTTCTAGACATGAACTAATTTTGTTTTCATAAATTGTCTTATTTTTTATATGCATTTTATTTTTCAGTTCATCCTAATCAAGTTGAGCGTCAAGAGTATGCTGAACGCAGAAAATTAAGAAAACTATATTTTGATAATAAAAGACTTAAAGCAAATAATAGATCTTCGAGTTCTCAAAACATCATTCGGTCATCCAACATTTCAATATCCGATACAAATGATTGTCGTGTCGTAACACCAATTCGATCATCCTCTTATATCAATACCATGGATAGACGTATTTTGCCAACCACACCATTAACAAGTTCGTACGAGGCGTATACATCAGGTTGGTCTTATGTAATTACATATAAAAATATGTTTATTATTAATGTCTTTCTTTTGATTAACATAACCAATTATACAAACCATATACATATTTCATACCGTCAATTTATCTTTTTTGTTGCAGTTGAATATAGAAGAAGTCCATTATCTGATATTACAAATGGTGAGTTCTATTATTTTTTACGAATGAATACAATTGTTCATTTATAGTTTGATATTTGATTGACATGCCTCTTTTTTTTCAGTTTCTCATAATCATGTCGAGCACCAAGAATGTGTTGAACGAAAAAAAATTAGGAAAGTATATTCTGATAACAAAAGTCGTGATGCCAAAAATAAATCTTCCACTTCAGAGAACATTATTCGCTCAACGAACGTTTCAGTATCCAATACTAATGAATGTCGTGTCGTAACACCAATTCGTTCATCTTCCACTCCACAGAACGTCATTCGGTCAACCAACGTTGCACTTGAGTCTGGAGGAATTCCTTTGTCTGACATTACAAATGGTAAACTCTTAACTTTTTTAGATAGGTTTTAAATTTTAAATGTATCTATATATATAATAAACAAAACCATTGGGGGACACATGTCACCCTATGGTTTAAGCCAAATAAGCTGCATATGTGGCAGTACATGTGGCATGGCTCTAAGGGCAGGATTAGGATAGCTTCTTATGTACGCTTTCAATTATACGTTATCTCTCATTCTCTCATTCATCATCTTTCCTCTTCTAACCGAAAACCCTAATCGCCAAAAACCCTAGATCAAAATTCCTCTGCATCTTCATCTCTCAATCTTGTCCGTTAACCTTCAATCGATCTTCAAGACGCAATACTCTTCTCTCTCTGAAAATCATCTATGAATCATCAATCATCGACTTTGAAGCCTTTATACTCGACGGTAATCACAAGATGGTAACTGAATGTTCTTTATCTTTCCGGTGTTGAATCATTTTTGTTTAATTTTGAGTTGTGATTGTTTGATGTTTGATTTTTGGTTGCAGATTAAGGATGGATTTGCGGAGGGGAAAGATCTGGCTGCGAGTGTGATGTCCGCGATGGGAGAGGAGCAGATATGCGCTCTCAAGGACATCGGTCCAAAATAGTTATCTGATATTTATTATGTTAAAGAAAATGGTTTGTGATATCAGCAGAAATTTTTCTGTTAAAAAATCATGAATATGTTTGCAGCACTTAGCATAGTAATTGATAATGGATTATTTAAATGATTGCAGGCTCTCCTATTTCTTCATAACCCTTGAGGTAAAGTTTTCATCGACATGATATTGAAGGATATATATCTTTCTTTCTTCCATTTATCATAGTGGTGTTTGGATTTGCGATATGAAAATAATAATTTGAATAGCATTGATCAATTTGGAATGTTGGATAAAAGTGACTCTGATAATTGGATTATTTAGGTGTCAGATAACAACTGCAACAAACTAAATTGAATATCTCAGGGATAGCTTAGAGTACCCATATATCATCCATTTACGCTATATTTGCTATTTTAAAAAAAATGATAATTGTTGATTTTTTTTTAAACGCACATCCAAACGACCCTTTATTTAACTATCATCCAGAGTTAACATTTCTATACAACAATTTCTGTGGCACAGGGACAGATCATTGCTTAAAACAGATTTTTCACCCCAGAAGTGGATTAGATCTTTTTCTACATGCAGTGGTATGCTTGCTATGATCTATGCGATTTTTTGAATATTTTCATTCATGTTGAATGTGATTTTGTGAGTTGTTGGCCCTTTATTTGGCGATTTGGTTTTTTATTTAAAAAAACTATTTTTTGTCAATTGTAAAATTGATTTTTTATTTAACAGAACCTGCTAAAATAGAGAAGATAGTCAACACCTCGGTCAGAAGGGGACACACTAGCCCTGCTTATTTTACTGCATCTGGTGCTATGGTTGGAGGTGTTTTAAGTACTCCCGCAGTAAATGCTCCACAGGTAGGGTTCTTCAATTTTTATTTTTAAATTACCAAACTTAATTCTCAGCCACTTTTTGGCTGTAGTATTATTGCTCATGAAATCCAATTTGCTACTGAAATTCCATCCATGAAATAGCTATGGTATGCTTATAATCATTTTACCCTTTAGGTATATTTATATTAACATTTCTACATATTATTAAAAATTAAGGATGATTAAACGTTCATTATTAGAATACATGCTTCTTTGTTCATATGATTTCTATAATGTTATGATTTTAAAGTTCTATGCCCTAATTGGGTAACTTAAATTTGCTTCAGGACAAAGAAGAGCTCCAGTTGAAGGCGTCTTCCTGATGCAACTAAGGGTTAGTGAATATGTTAACTCTGGACGTTCATCTTGTGTATTGGAACATGATGATTATCTATTTATTTGATGTTTCTGGCTATTAATCATTTGTCCCGTATTAAGATGTATCATCTGTATGTATTTCAGGAAACGACCATTTGAGAGATGTTTTTGTTAAGACCATGTGTCTTGACGACATTGACATTGTGACACTATCTTGTGGCCACACTCTGGTTGGTGTCGATAGTCACTACATTCATTTGAATTTGCTTGAGCAAAATTTTAACGTGTATGTTTTTTATATAGGGAGCTGCCCACAAGGAGCGATCTGGATTTGAGGGACCATGGACTTCCAATCCACTTATCTTCGACAACAGTTACTTCACGTAAGATCTATATCTATCTATATCTATAATAAATGAAACCATTGGGGGACACTTGTCACCCAATGGTTGATGCCAAATAAGCAGCCATGTCATCACACACTTGGAATATCTCATAGTTGAGGATTGAATCTGGCTTCTCATTTACGCTATACTTTCTCTCTCTTCTCTCATAACCCTAATTCGAACTCTCTCTCTTCTCTTCTCTGGCGAACACGGCGATGAAACAAGAGCGAATACTTTTGATCAAGAATCAACGGATTTGAAGACAAATCATCTACGGTACTCTCTAATTTCAGTATTTCATGTTCGATTATAGATTTTAATTAGGGCTTTTTTTGCAAGAAATCAAATCCTCGAGATCAAATCGGCGATTTAGTGAAGAGGTATAATCAATCTTCATTAGATAATAGTCTTCATCGACGGTATTGATTCGTGATTCCGATATCCCCATCTTTTACATACAATTTCGTTTTCTTTTATCAGATGTTTCAGATTCAATGGTTTTGAAAGATTCTTTGTTTGTTAGATTATCGTACGCGATTGATGTTATTGTGGTGTACAGTTTCTTTTTTAGGGTCTGTAATAGCCGATTTTGATGTTTTCATATTCTACCATGTGTTTAGGGTTCGATTTCATAAAATGCAGGTTCAATTTCATACGATTTCATCTTAAACTTTCATTTAGGGCTTAATTTTATATGGAAGCAACAGTGAGAAGAATGCAATTTGGCTCGTCACGTTCAAGACATGATTGGGTAAGATTAACCCTAACATTTTTTATTTCAAAGTTTCTATTAATTTGGTTAATTTGAATTGAGAGGCTCACTTGATGGATATTATAAAAGAAAATATTCTACCTTCTTAAATCTAATTAGGCCAACGAATTCGATATTATAATTGTATGAAGTCTTCGTAATCGGCAAAAGAAGAAAAGTCTTCTATTCAGGTTTTGGTGTTGATGGACTTGTCATGAGTAATGTTATAAGTTTGTAAATATTATATGAGTGATAAGTTATAAGTTTGTAAATATAATATTAGTGATGAGTAAATGGAGTCTTGTGTGTACGTTGAAAGAGAAGTCTATTATTGACTAATAGCATCTTTTTTCGAAGAAACTGATTAAGGAGGCTTTTATGCTACAAGATAGGTATCTAACCAGGTTAGGTGACGAGTTAGGACCGTAAAATTTTGGAGCGGGTCAAAACGGGTTAGATTAACTGAAGGTTCTTTTTTTTTCTAATATGATTGCAGAACCATTATCAAGTTAATAATCCATTTTTTGAGTAAAGAAATTTAGGTGATTTGAATAACTAGGCATGCTAATTCTGTTACTTTTAACATGTATGTTCTATTAGTGGTAGTAGATGACGAAGTTGGCCCATTTCAAATCAATAATTTTATTGCTCCATGTGGGTTTAACTTAATGTTTACCATTTCAATTCCGGCGAGGTTATGTTTTCTCGCTTTAAGGTATCATGCGGGTTCTACTTCAATTTTAACTTTTCATAGTGTATGTCAAATCGGTTTCACTTATCTAGCAAAAACTAAGTTTGAAGATGTACAAAGTTGTGCACTTGAACAAAACCGATGCTCGGCTTGCCAATAACGGTCAATCCCTTGAAATTCAAAAGCTAAGGTGCCGAGTAAATTTCGATGCTTTGAGATTCACTCCTCAAATAGAAGAATTTGGTAGACGTGTTATTTTAGGGGATTTTGTCATCATATAATATTTTCTAAAATCCTTACATTACTTTGTCTATATGTATACATTATCTCTTTTTATAATTTGTATATTGTGATTCTAAAGTTGAAATTGATGACAGGTGATGTATGATGCGAGTGGTGTAAGATTGGAAGCAGGACGCCAAGCGGAGGTTGGTCTCTCCTATTTAAAAAGTTTGTGCAAAACGACTGAAACAATAGACTTTACATAAAGTTATTAGACGGTTACATATATTCTGGTTCATATATGTCATTATTAAGATTGTAAAATTGTCAGGTTCTGAATCAAATCGTATATGAACTTCCTGCCGAACATCCTTTAGCTGAAAGAATGCTATTACATGAACTTCTTGGTCACACCCCTCCTCAGGTCTGTTTTCATAATTTGGTCGATTTGATCTGTGTTTTATGTTAAACGGGTCAAATGGTTTAGATTTTTAAAAAATAGTTAAAAAGGAAATGGGTTAAACGGGTTGCAAGTTATCAAAAGTCAGTTTTATTGCATACAACCTCTTAAATTGTTTCTCACCGATTCAAATTATTATTACCTTGAGCTAAAAAGGGACGAGTGAAATGGGTTAAATGTTGTTTAAAAGAATTAAATTGAAGTAGTCTTGATTTTTGTAATCAAAGTTAACATATTTATTATTTATAAAAAAAATAAAAAACTGGATGAAAAAGTGTTGGTAGGTTAAAACATTTATTGAACAATAATAATGTACGGATGATTATATGATATGCAGGTAATTGTTGTGATAGATGGAGTTACGGTACAGAAGATGCGAATCACGTTTTTGTTAATTGTATTTGGGCCCGAAGTATATGGTGGCAAATTGCGGTTTGGATGTGCATACCCCTCTGACAAATATGTGGAGTTTAAAGGAAGTGGTGAAAGCTTTGACTGGCAACATAGGGTCGGCTAGAACGAAGAGAGTCGTCTACACGGTTATTCTGGCTACGATGTGGCAAACCTGGAATGCAAGGAATCTTAAATTTTTTGAGGGGCAGTTTGTTCCAACCCGGAGAACTGTCGATCTCATAAAAGAAGATGTTTTCCTTTGGATTTCTCACCGAACGAAGTTACCAAAGCTGGACTGGGATAAGTGGGCTGAGTTTAGTGTTTCAGAAATTTTGTAATGGTTGTGCTTTTGTTTTCTGTTTCCTTTCCGTTTCTTTGTAGTTGTTTTGTGTTTTAAGCCTCTTGCTGGTTCTATTTATATATATAAATAGTGAGTTACCTTTAAAAAAAACACGAAATATTTCGGCATTCGAATACTTTTCTGTATTTTTCTTCCAATGTATGTATTTGTACAGAATATTTCATTTCAAAGTAAATAATATGATTTTGGTTGAAGCCCGCATATTACGCGGGCATTAACCTAGTTTTATTATATACACAAAAAATGATTATCCAGGTATAAATTTTGTGTTTTATAAAGTATTATTGTTAAAAGTGTTATTGCTTTGGTTTTATTTTTAAATAGCAATTACACATTTCATGTCACACCCCAACCGATGGCGGAAATCATCGGGGCATGGCACTGAGCGAAACAGATTGTCCAGAAGTTTTCATAACAACTATCATTACCATTTAATTTAAGTTAACATGTCCCATACCACGTCATAAATAGTAAACAAGTTATTACAGATAAAACATCAAGACGAGTATCCTGTTCCGACAACTCAGATTCAAATAAAAGTAAAGATAGTTTGTTTATTGGTTTCTAGGACCCCATTTCCTAGCTTCAATTTATCACAGCGCAGAGAGCGTCCTAGACCTTTCCTAGCCTCAAGTTCACAGTATGCTAAGCATGTAAACTTCCTAAGCACCTGTCACATACGTTAAAATAAAGTCAATACATCAAATGTAAAGGTGAGCATACAAGTTTGATAATAGCATATAGAGTTCGAATTCGTTTACGCATAACCAGCACGTACACACAGTGAAATGAAGCACGTTAGTTATCGACATAGACCCATCGATACCAATGACTGCGGGTTGACTGCCTGAGGCAGTTCGCAATACATGATTACCACCGTAATCCATGCAAGTAAAAGATCCTTAACAACCCCTGGGTAAACGGGTGCTGAGTCCAAACTATAGTACTATCGTTGCTAAGGCAGGTAAACAGCATTCCATGTGTAAACATAACAAACAAGCATTCATGAGCCACGTATAACATGCATTAGCGGTTAGCGTTCAAATAGTTTGAGTAGTGTGATAATTGTAGTTTGAATATTCGTAATGTATGTAACACCCAAAAGTGCTTAAAGAAAAAAGGGTTCGAGTATACTCACAGTGATTTATGGATTGAAGGGAGCGCTTAGCGAATACGGTTAGCCTGAATAGATTCGGTAGCATAACGATAAGTGAAACGCAAAACAGGAAACAAGTATGGAGGAGTCGGACAGCTGGTCGATCGGACGGCAGTTCGATCGGACGGCTGACCGTTCGGCTGACGGTCCGTACGGTCTGCTGTTCGATCGGTCGGTAGGCCGATCGGATGGCTGTACGAGT
This sequence comes from Helianthus tuberosus, assembly GCA_030545235.1. Classification (NCBI taxonomy): domain Eukaryota; kingdom Viridiplantae; phylum Streptophyta; class Magnoliopsida; order Asterales; family Asteraceae; genus Helianthus; species Helianthus tuberosus. Next base: position 147,775,158 of record CM060417.1, on the reverse strand, counting down.
GGATTGTTTCTTCCTTTGAGAAGGATGTGTTTGTGTATGATGGCTTATCCTTTGAAGTTTTCGTTGTAGCATTTTGAAAACACTGAAGTACCTTTGCCTTTCAGGTCGGTCGATCGGACGGCTGTTCGATCGGCCGGCAGCCCGATTGGTTAGGCCTTCAACAAAGATTCAAAGTGAAGTCTTTCGATCGGACAAGTGTTCAATCGGACAGGTGTTCGATCGGACAGATGTTCGATCGGTTGGCAAGTCAACAAGTCAAAGACTTAAATGAATTGCAATATGGATCAGATGGTGGGCTGATCGAATAGCACAACTGTTGTTCGATTGGTCTGCAGGGTGTCACCTGATCGGACGGCTGTTCGATCGGGTGGCACTTCTAGTGCATTAAACATGTTGAAAATTGATTAAGTGTTGAAGCATAGTATCTCATGATTCGAAGAGTAATCCGATCGGACAATAGTTCGATCGAACAACAGTTCGTTCAATACCATCCTTCAAAGCAAGTCGTTTGTGTGGGACCATGTGCTAGCCGATCGGCTGGCCAGTTGATCGGCTGGGCTATCCGATCGGCTGGCTGTCCGTTCGGACAGCAGTCCGATCGGTCAGCTTCCTGACCTGATCAGCCTTGCGTCTAACACCTTGGTTGTTCTGTTTGTTGTTTTATCGAGGTACTTTGACAGCGAGTAAAACCATAGATGGCTCGTCTTACTTGGTCTCCCGGGTCGGACAGGAATCACCCAAATCCGGTCGGTGGTCTGTTTGGAACGAAGTTTAATATTTAACCCGAAGTCAGTTAACCTCGTGGATAGAATCCAGATCTGGAGCCGTATAGCCACCAAAGTGGTCAATAAACCGGCTCGAGTTCTGTTTCTACTGGTTCGAGTGAAAAGAGTTGAAGAAAGTTGGGGAATATCCATCCTTCAATCCCTTTCACCACGTATAAGTTTAGATCTACAAGAGATCCTTGTTTGTTTATGTGGAAATCTGTTAGATCCAAGTCATTCTTGGTGGATTGAGGCCCAAACATGAAGTTCTTCAAGAACTCATGATGACGTCATCCTAGAACACTTGATTCTTGGTGATTTCACGGTTAAATGTTTAGATTTGGAAAGATAGAAAGGTGTAGGAGTGTGTATAGATCAAGAAAGTACAAGACTTAGGACGAAAACTTACCGGAATCGAGAGAAATCTGAGAAAAGGCGAGTTGAGCGTGCTGGTCGAACAAGGGTTTCCAAAAATGGTAAGAAGTGACAATGACAGGGGTATTTATAGGATGACAAAAGAGGAAAGGGCTGTCCGATCGGCTGGCAGCTCGATCGGACAGCCTGTCCGATCAGATAGCAGTCCGTTCGGTTGGCTGTTCGATTGGCTGGGAAGCCTGATCGATCGGTCACCCTTTTGAGTGTTTTGCGCGACGATTTCTGATATTTCGATTTCGATTGCGGGCGGTTCGATACGATAGGGTTTCCTACTCAATTACTTTCAGTCTCAACTACTTCGTTTGTGATTTGAGTTCGAGTTCGATAGCATTCGAGTTAGATTTCGAGTTCGATTGAGTTCGCTTGATTACCACAACATAACATAAATAAACATGCACATGTAACAAGTAAGGCACACACACACACGTATAACAATAAGTATAAATTACGTAGTTCGAGTTACGATTCGATGTCGATTCGATTAGCATAGCTTGATTAACTTTATCGCATTGTTACTTCCTATAGTTCACAGTCGTAGGTCGATTGGAATACGATTAATACTCATCGATTATTGTAACGTACGACACTTACTCCACGTAATTCAAATAAAATAAAGACATTTCTACCAGTTAAGTCATGCGAAATCGGTCGTTGACTCTGACCTTGACTTTGACTTTCACTTATGAAAACACGGGGTGTTACAGCCTCCTCTTGTTTAGGGAATTTCGTCCTGAAATTAAGCTGAAAGCCGTAACAAACCGAGTTAAAAACCGGAACCTACAAGTGATATTTGAGCAGGTTCTCGGTTGCGAAGATCAAACGCATAGATTCGTACACGGATTGATCAGATTCAGAGTCAAATTCACTCAGATTTGTCATAACTTCTTCACTTTTTCATCTATTCACGTTTTTAACTGATTTATGTCAAATTGAACAGGTTTCTACTGTCGAAACACTAGAATCACAATACTACTTTCTTTCTTTAGCCTCACTCTTTGAACAACTGCGGGTACTTAGCCTTCATGTCGCTTTCGAGTTCCCAAGTGAACTCCGCGCCTCGTTTGCCTTCCCATCGGACCTTCACAATAGGAATGCGTGAGCACCTGAGCTGCTTGGTTTGGTGATCCATGATTTCGACAGGCTTTTCCACGAAGTGTAATGTTTCGTTCACTTGTAGATCGTCTAGAGAGACATGTAAATCGTGGTCGGCGATGCACTTTCGGAGGTTTGACACGTGGAAAGTCGGATGGACGTTGCTAAGTTCCTCCGGTAATTCGAGTCTATAGGCGACTTTTCCGATCCTTTCCAGAATCTTAAAAGGTCCAACATATCGAGGCGCGAGTTTCCCTTTCTTGCCGAATCGGACTACACACTTCCAAGGTGATACCTTTAGGAGTACGTAGTCACCAACGCCAAATTCACGGGGCTTGCGCTTTTTATCGGCGTAAACTTTCTGTCGATCCCGAGCTTTCACCAGGTTGTTTCTGATTTGGAAAATTTTGTCTGTCGTTTCTTGTAATAGCTCAGGACCGGTTAGTTGCGAGTGACCGATCTCGTGCCATACAATAGGCGACCGACATCTTCTTCCGTATAATGCCTCGAAAGGTGCCATCTCGATGCTGGAATGATAGCTATTGTTGTACGAGAATTCGACTAACGGCAGGTGTTTATCCCAATTACCACCGAAGTCTAAAACACACGCACGGAGCATGTCCTCAAGGGTACGGATCGTTCTTTCAGTCTGGCCGTCGGTTTGAGGGTGGAAACAGTACTTAGATTAAGCGTGGTACCGAGTGCTGTTTGAAACGTTTCCCACAACCGCGAAGTAAACCGAGCATCACGGTCAGAGATGATGTCACGAGGCGTCCCATGATTACAAATGATCTCGTCGGTGTAGATCCGGGCTAATCGTTCCACCTTGTAGTCTTCTCGTATAGGAAGAAAGTGAGCTGATTTAGTCAATCGGTCGACCACAACCCAAATGCTGTCGTGACCTGATGACGTGGGTGGAAGCTTGGTTACGAAATCCATAGCTATGCTCTCTCACTTCCACATGGGAATTGGTGGTTGTTCGAGCAAGCCAGAGGGTCTTTGATGTTCAGCCTTGATTCTAGCACAAGTTAGGCATCTTCCGACGTAGAGGGCGATATCCCTTTTCATGCCCGGCCACCAGTACTTGTACCTAAGATCCTGGTACATTTTGTCAGCACCGGGGTGAATTGAGTAGCGGGATTTATGGGCTTCGTCCATAATAATCTGTCGCAAATTGGTTCGCTTGGGAATCCAAATTCGGTCTAAGAAGTGGAATATCCCATTTGATTTGCTCACAAGCTGGGCTCCATCATGGTAGATTCTTTCCTTCTTCAGAGTGCGTTCGTTGAAACATGCATGTTGAGCGTCGCGGATGAGAGTTTCAAGGTTGTGTTGGGCTTGAACATTACGAGTGCTAAGTAGGTAGCTCCGTCTGCTAAGTGCGTCGGCAACAACATTTGCTTTGCCTGGGTGATAACGAATCTCACAGTCGTAATCGTTGAGAAGTTCTACCCATCGGCGTTGACGCATATTAAGTTCCTTCTGATTAAAGATATGTTGTAGGCTTCTATGATCGGTGAAGATCGTACACTTACTACCATACAGGTAGTGTCGCCAAATCTTTAATGCAAAAACAACCACGCCTAGCTTGAGATCATGGGTTGTATAGTTCTTCTCGTGGATTTTGAGCTGACGAGATGCGTAAGCTATGACCTTGTCCCGTTGCATAAGAACACACCCGAGACCAAGGTTGGAAGCATCACAGTAGACAATGAAATCATTGTTTCCGTAGGGCAATGTGAGAACAGGAGCATTGCAAAGCATGTGTTTGAGGGTTCGAAAGGCAGACTCTTGTTTAGTTCCCCAAACAAAAGGCTGGTCCTTATGTGTAAGAGAGGTAAGTGGTACAGCAATCTTCGAGAATCCCTTGATAAATCGACGATAATAGCCCGCTAGTCCAAGAAAGGAGCGGACTTCGGACGGATTCTTAGGCGTAACCTAGCTCTTGACTGCTTCAATCTTCGTAGGATCGACGTGGATACCCTGACTATTTACAATGTGACCCAGAAATTGAACCTCCCCCAACCAAAATTCACACTTGGAGAACTTGGCATAGATTTGGTTTCCCTGGAGTAACTCGAGAACCAAACGTAGATGTTGCGCGTGTTCGGCCTTCGATTTGGAATAGATCAAGACATCGTCGATGAATACGATGACGAAACGGTCGAGATATGGTTTACACACGCGATTCATCAGATCCATGAAAACCGCTGGTGCGTTTGTTAGACCAAAGGGCATAACAACGAATTCGTAATGTCCGTAACGAGTTCGAAATGCGGTCTTGGGTATATCCTCCTCTTGAATGCGTAGTTGATGGTAACCAGAACGTAGATCGATCTTTGAGAAACACGTAGCGCCTTGTAGTTGATCAAACAAATTGTCGATACGAGGCAGAAGGTAGCGGTTCTTGATAGTTATCTTATTCAATTCCCGGTAGTCGATGCACATCCGGAACGACCCATCCTTCTTTTTGACGAAAAGGACTGGTGCGCCCCAAGGAGAGGTACTCGGGCGAATGAAGCCTTTTTCAAGTAATTCCTGGAGTTGGGTTGAGAGTTCGCGCATTTCTGACGGTGCGAGTCGGTAAGGGGCTTTGGCAACAGGGTTGGCTCCTGGAATGAGGTCAATACGAAAGTCGATATCACGACTTGGCGGTAGTCCAGGAAGATCCTCTGGAAAAACATTAGGAAATTCTCGAACCACTGGAACGTCTTTCACTTCCTTCTTCTCTTTCTTTTCCTTTTCCGCTACTACGATGTTAGCCAAGAAAGCCCTGTATTCCTTTCGGAGATACTTGCTGGCTTGGATACATGACATAAGCTTGAGCCCCTTTGAGGTAGTATCACCATAAACACACAATAAGTCACCATTCGCGAGCGAAAAACGAATCATCTTGTCGAAGCATACAACTCCAGCATGGTTTTCTCGAAGGAAATCCATGCCTATAATGACGTCGAAGCTTCCGAGTTGCATCGGGATAAGATTGATTGGGAAGATGTGATTGTTGAGCTCAAGAGTACAATCACGGATAACAAAATTAACAGCGATGGTTCTTCCGGTAGCGACTTCTACGTCGAACTTCGAGGATAGTTGGGAACGTTTACGACTAAGGAGTTTCTCAAATTCGAGCGACACAAAGCAATTATCGGCTCCAGTATCAAACAAACATGAAGCATAAATACCATTCACAAGGAACGTACCATTGACCACGTTGTTGTCGGCCTGGGCCTGACGTACGTTGAGGTTGAAAGTTCTGGCGCATGCGGCCTGTTGTTGCTACTGCTGTTGTTGTGGTTGCTGTTGCTGAGGCTCTTGCTTCACAACCCTGTTCGGGCACACGTTGGCGAAATGGTTCGGGTCGCCACACGCGAAGCAGGCTCTGGCTTTGACTGCGGGTGCCGAAGGAGCTTGTTGACCCTGTGGGGAAGTGATTAGAGCTTGATTGGCAGGAGCTTGACGAATACGGCAATTGGCAGTAAAGTGGCCGTATACATTGCAGTGAGCACAGAAGCGGCATTGAATAGCAGTCGGGTGGTGGTAGGTGCAAGTAGGGCAGAGCGGGTGTGGCCCGGTGTATGCACATTTTGCAGACGGTGCATTGGCCACAGGCGCCGCTACTTGACGCTGTTGGGCAGGTACGGTTTGAATCGGTGCAGCAGTAATCGCACAGTTCTTGTTGGTGGAGCTGTTCTTTCTCTTGTTCTTTCTCTTGTTGCTTGATGTGGTGGGTTCAGTAGTGGGTGCGGTAGCGGTAGCTTGGTGCAGATGCTTGGAAGTCTTATCCCATACCCCAGCCTTAACCCGTTTGTCGTTGATCTCAGCGGCCAACAGGTAAGTTTCCTCGATCGTTGTAGTCATAGCCGCTTGCACGAAATCAGCAACGCAGTCGGGCAAAGCTCGGATATACTTCTTGATGGTCATGTCGGGAGTATTGACTTGATCGGGACAGATAATGCTGAGCTACTTGAAACGAGCAGTGAGACCAGCATTGTCTCCATCCTTATGCTGTATGTGCCAAAATTCATCTTCCAGCTTTTGACGCTCGTGAGGAGGGCAGAATTCCTCTAGCATAACTTCCTTGAGCTCGTCCCACGACAGTCCGTAGGCTGCATCGTTCCCTCGCTTGTTTCTCTCGGCCGTCCACCAGTCAAGAGCACGGGACTGGAAAACGCCGGTAGCGTTCAGAGTTCTAAGGTCATCAGGGCAACCACTTTGTCGCAGAGTAACCTCAATGGAATCAAACCAGTGAAATAGTGCAGTAGGACCTCCTTCGCCAGTGAATTCTTTTGGCCCACACGACTTAAATTGCTTGAAACTGAAGGGCCTTGCGGCAGTCTTTGGAGCTTCGGTTCTCGATTCCTCGGATGATTTGCTGGCATTCTCATAGACGTCACTCACGGCCTTTGCTACGCTTTTCGCGATGATAGAAGCAAGGCGTTTGTCCCTCTTTTCTTGACGAGAGAGTGCATGACGGGATCCGGACGACATGGTCTGCAACAGACATCGTCACAGGATTCATCACATTGTATTCGAATCTCACCTCACACGTATACTACCTACTAAAGCTCAGGAACACGTATACTTACGTAGATGCTTATCACGAAATCACAAAATCACATAAGCACATAAAGCACATAGTCATTTAATTCCTAAGCACGTAAAGCACAGAAGTAAAGAAACACATATACATCTTAACTAGTAGAGGCAATCAGAGAACAGAAACCTATCATTCCAAGTCTGTGACGGTTATACTACGTCTCGTGTGTTCGATCTCGTTCGTGCTCGGATTCCGCACGTTACACGTTCGGTTCGCATTCGTTTCGGGTCAAAACCGGGACATAACAAGGATCACGGTAAATTGTACGTTCTTGTGTGTTTGGTCACGCACGTTCACGGTTTTCGCACGTTGAACGTGTCGTTACGCAATAGTTGGAAGTCAAAATAAGCACATAAATCGGGAGGTAGATCGTCCGTGGCTAGTAGACGTCGACTACCCAAAGTGATTCGACTATTCACAAGGATCCGTTGTGCACATTTTAACTTCCAGTATTATGCCTTTGCCTCGAGTCTTGGGCGTTTGGCACACATCCCGTTGATCATATTGTGACTTCGGATCGTTGGAGTCCGTCGAGACTATGGTGAGAGTTTTGTATACAAGCGGAACAAGTCGTCAAGGTTAGGGTTTCACCCCTGGCTTAACAACTACGTCCCTACTTTGATAAAAATTGTGGAGATTATTCATCAAAATATGGATTTCACTCCTAATTTGGTATAATTCTCCTCGTTGGTAGTTAAAATGTGAGCTGAGTAAGCAACTTTAGTCGAGAGTTTGCGGTTTTCACACCTATTCTCGGCCTTGTTGCCCACTCTTAGTTGAAAATTCGAGTGCAGTGAGAGTGTAGAATAAGCGAGAGTAATGAGAAGTAAGCTCGTACGTAACCCCTACTGGTTATGCACAAGTCGGTCTGCTGGTTCTTAACTATAGTCTAGGTATCTAAGACTTCGACCCGGACTAGGTCGAGTCTTGCCTAATTCCCTATAGTTATGGCTCTGATACCAATCTGTCACACCCCAACCGATGGCGGAAATCATCGGGGCATGGCACTGAGCGAAACAAATTGTCCAGAAGTTTTCATAACAACTATCATTATCATTTAATTTAAGTTAACATGTCCCATACCACGTCATAAATAGTAAACAAGTTATTACAGATAAAACATCAAGACGAGTATCCTGTTCCGACAACTCAGATTCAAATAAAAGTAAAGATAGTTTGTTTATTGGTTTCTAGGACCCCTTTTCCTAGCTTCAATTTCATCACAGCGCAGAGAGCGTCCTAGACCTTTCCTAGCCTTAAGTTCACAGTATGCTAAGCATGTAAACTTCCTAAGCACCTGTCACATACGTTAAAATAAAGTCAATACATCAAATGTAAAGGTGAGCATACAAGTTTGATAATAGCATACAGAGTTCGAATTCGTTTACGCATAACCAGCACGTACACACAGTGAAATGAAGCACGTTAGTTATCGACATAGACCCATCGATACCAACGACTGCGGGTTGACTGCCTGAGGCAGTTCGCAATACATGATTACCACCATAATCCATGCAAGTAAAAGATCCTTAACAACCCCCGGGTAAACGGGTGCTGAGTCCAAACTATAGTACTATCGTTGCTAAGGCAGGTAGACAGCATTCCATGTGTAAACATAACAAACAAGCATTCATGAGCCACGTATAACATGCATTAGCGGTTAGCGTTCAAATAGTTTGAGTAGTGTGATAATTGTAGTTTGAATATTCGTAACGTATGTAACACCCAAAAGTGCTTAAAGCAAAAAGGGTTCGAGTATACTCACAGTGATTTATGGATTGAAGGGAGCGCTTAGCGAATACGGTTAGCCTGAATAGATTCGGTAGCATAACGATAAATGAAACGCAAAACAGGAAACAAGTATGGAAGAGTCGGACAGCTGGTCGATCAGACGGCAGTTCGATCGGACGGCTGACCGTTCGGCTGACGGTCCGTACGGTCTGCTATTCGATCGGTCGGTAGGCCGATCGGATGGTTGTACGAGTGGATTGTTTCTTCCTTTGAGAAGGATGTGTTTGTGTATGATGGCTTGTCCTTTGAAGTTTTCGTTCTAGCATTTTGAAAACACTGAAGTACCTTTTCCTTTCAGGTCGGTCGATCGGACGGCTGTTCGATCGGCCGGCAGCCCGATTGGTTAGGCCTTCAACAAAGATTCAAAGTGAAGTCTTTCGATCGGACAGGTGTTCGATCGGATAGGTGTTCGATCGGACAGATGTTCGATCGGTTGGCAAGTCAACAAGTCAAAGACTTAAATGAATTGCAATATGGATCGGATGGTGGGCCGATCGAATAGCACAACTGTTGTTCGATTGGTCTGCAGGGTGTCACCTGATCGGACGGCTGTTCGATCGGGTGGCACTTCTAGTGCATTAAACATGTTGAAAATTGATTAAGTGTTGAAGCATAGTATCTCATGATTCGAAGAGTAATCCGATCGGAAAATAGTTCGATCGAACAACAGTTCGTTCAATACCATCCTTCAAAGCAAGTCGTTTGTGTGGGACCATGTGCTAGCCGATCGGCTGGCCAGTCGATCGGCTGGGCTATCCGATCGGCTGGCTGTCCGTTCGGACAGCAGTCCGATCGGTCAGCTTCCTGACCTGATCAGCCTTGCGTCTAACACCTTGGTTGTTCTGTTTGTTGTTTTATCGAGGTACTTTGACAGCGAGTAAAACCATAGATGCCTCGTCTTACTTGGTCTCCCGGGTCGGACTGGAATCACCCAAATCCGGTCGGTGGTCTGTTTGGAACGAAGTTTAATATTTAACCCGAAGTCGGTTAACCTCGTGGATAGAATCCAGATCTGGAGCCGTATAGCCACCAAAGTGGTCAATAAACCGGCTCGAGTTCTGTTTCTACTGGTTCGAGTGAAAAGAGTTGAAGAAAGTTGGGGAATATCCATCCTTCAATCCCTTTCACCACGTATAAGTTTAGATCTACAAGAGATCCTTGTTTGTTTATGTGGAAATCTGTTAGATCCAAGTCATTCTTGGTGGATTGTGGCCCAAACATGAAGTTCTTCAAGAACTCATGATGACGTCATCCTAGAACACTTGATTCTTGGTGATTTCACGGTTAAATGTTTAGATTTGGAAAGATAGAAAGGTGTAGGAGTGTGTATAGATCAAGAAAGTACAAGACTTAGGACGAAAACTTACCGGAATCGAGAGAAATCTGAGAAAAGGCGAGTTGAGCGTGCTGGTCGAACAAGGGTTCCCAAAAGTGGTAAGAAGTGACAATGACAGGGGTATTTATAGGATGACAAAAGAGGAAAGGGCTGTCCGTCCGATCAGGTGACACCCTGCAGACCAATCGAACAACAGTTGTGCTATTCGATCGGCCCACCATCCGATCCATATTGCAATTCATTTAAGTCTTTGACTTGTTGACTTGCCAACCGATCGAACATCTGTCCGATCGAACACCTGTCCGATCGAACACCTGTCCGATCGAACACCTGTCCGATCGAAAGACTTCACTTTGAATCTTTGTTGAAGGCCTAACCAATCGGGCTGCCGGCCGATCGAACAGCCGTCCGATCGACCGACCTGAAAGGCAAAGGTACTTCAGTGTTTTCAAAATGCTACAACGAAAACTTCAAAGGACAAGCCATCATACACAAACACATCCTTCTCAAAGGAAGAAACAATCCACTCGTACAGCCATCCGATCGGCCTACCGACCGATCGAACAGCAGACCGTACGGACCGTCAGCCGAACGGTCAGCCGTTCGATCGAACTGCCGTCCGATCGACCAGCTGTCCGACTCCTCCATACTTGTTTCCTGTTTTGCGTTTCACTTATCGTTATGCTACCGAATCTATTCAGGCTAACCGTATTCGCTAAGCGCTCCCTTCAATCCATAAATCACTGTGAGTATACTCGAACCCTTTTTGCTTTAAGCACTTTTGGGTGTTACATACGTTACGAATATTCAAACTACAATTATCACACTACTCAAACTATTTGAACGCTAACCGCTAATGCATGTTATACGTGGCTCATGAATGCTTGTTTGTTATGTTTACACATGGAATGTTGTCTACCTGCCTTAGCAACGATAGTACTATAGTTTGGACTCAGCACCCGTTTACCCGGGGGTTGTTAAGGATCTTTTACTTGCATGGATTACGGTGGTAATCATGTATTGCGAACTGCCTCAGGCAGTCAACCCGCAGTCATTGGTATCGATGGGTCTATGTCGATAACTAACGTGCTTCATTTCACTGTGTGTACGTGATGGTTATGCGTAAACGAATTCGAACTCTCTATGCTATTATCAAACTTGTATGCTCACCTTTACATTTGATGTATTGACTTTATTTTAACGTATGTGACAGGTGCTTAGGAAGTTTACATGCTTAGCATACTGTGAACTTGAGGCTAGGAAAGGTCTAGGACGCTCTCTGCGCTGTGATGAAATTGAAGCTAGGAAATGGGGTCCTAGAAACCAATAAACAAACTATCTTTACTTTTATTTGAATCTGAGTTGTCGGAACAGGATACTCGTCTTGATGTTTTATCTGTAATAACTTGTTTACTATTTATGACGTGGTATGGGACATGTTAACTTAAATTAAATGGTAATGATAGTTGTTATGAAAACTTCTGAACAATCTGTTTCGCTCAGTGTCATGCCCCGATGATTTCCGCCATCGGTTGGGGTGTGACATTTCATATGAACTAATTTGAATACTGTATTAATTTGATAATTAGTAAAACTATATTTTTAAGGATCCTCAATATTTTCAAACATATAATATGAGATTATTAAAAACTGTCGAATTTTAAATAATTTACCAACAAATAAAATTGTAAGAATTTGTTTCCTTTTTTAAATTATATAACCGAAAATCTTAAACTTTCCAGAATAAAATCAGCGAAATATTTATAGATTTACCTCCAAATTATTTTGATTTAAATTGTTTCCTTTTTAAAACTTATAACCGATTTTTTTTTAAATTTTAAACTTTCCTTTTTTACAATACACTCCAACACTATAAGAAGCTCTCTTCTTATTTCATACTACACACACTCAATGATTTAGTCTAAAAAACAAAACACCCTATCACAACATTCATTCATTTTTGAAGTTTGAGCTTTCGTAATTTCTCATACACGTAAGTGTTGTCTTTCTGTGTTATATTTATACATTTAAGTTATTCGAATACCTATCTTAATTCATTTGAATTTTCTATATGATACAATATTAGGAAATGCCTAAACGTGCAAAGCCTCAAACGTTACCTTCATTTCCACTTCCTACTGCTGCCCAACCTTCGAATAGTACGTATTTTATTCTTATTTCTGTTTACAAATATAATAAAAAATCGTATAATATCTAAATATGTTACGTACCGTTAATTTTACTTAAATTGTTTTAGTTGGTGTTGGTAGAAGTCCTTTGTTTAAGATTACGAATGGTAATGTTTCCAATTTTCTAGACATGAACTAATTTTGTTTTCATAAATTGTCTTATTTTTTATATGCATTTTATTTTTCAGTTCATCCTAATCAAGTTGAGCGTCAAGAGTATGCTGAACGCAGAAAATTAAGAAAACTATATTTGGATAATAAAAGACTTAAAGCAAATAATAGATCTTCGAGTTCTCAAAACGTCATTCGGTCATCCAACATTTCAATATCCGATACAAATGATTGTCGTGTCGTAACACCAGTTCGATCATCCTCTTATATCAATACCATGGATAGACGTATTTTGCCTACCACACCGTTAACAAGTTCGTACGAGGCGTATACATCAGGTTGGTCTTATGTAATTACATATAAAAATGTGTTTATTATTAATGTCTTTCTTTTGATTAACATAACCAATTATACAAACCATATACATATTTCATATCGTCAATTTATCTTTTTTGTTGCAGTTGAATATAGAAGAAGTCCATTATCTAATATTACAAATGGTGAGTTCTATTATTTTTTACGAATGAATACAATTGTTCATTTATAGTTTGATATTTGATTGACATGCCTCTTTTTTTTTTCAGTTTCTCATAATCATGTCGAGCACCAAGAATGTGTTGAACGAAAAAAAATTAGGAAAGTATATTCTGATAACAAAAGTCGTGATGCCAAAAATAAATCTTCCACTTCAGAGAACATTATTCGCTCAACGAACGTTTCAGTATCCAATACTAATGAATGTCGTGTCGTAACACCAATTCGTTCATCTTCCACTCCACGGAACGTCATTCGGTCAACCAACGTTGCACTTGAGTCTGGAGGAATTCCTTTGTCTGACATTACAAATGGTAAACTCTTTACTTTTTTAGATAGGTTTTAAATTTTAAATGTATTTTTTTTTTATTATTTATGGATATCCATGTTTTATTTCAGTTGCTCTTAATGATGTTGATCGTCAACAATCAGCTGAACGAAGAAAATTTAGGAAGTCACATTTAGATAATAAAAGAAGTCATGTGAATAACAAATCTTCCACTTCTAAAAATGTTACTCGGTCATCCAACGTTTCAACCTCCACTTCAATTGGATGCCCGATCGTAACACCAATTACTTCATCGTCTTATATGAATACCATCGATCTACGTTTTTGGCCAACCACACATTTAACAAGTCCGTATGAAGCATCTACTTCAGGTTGGTGGTATTTTTTAATGGAATTCAGATTTTTTTATTATGAGTTTGACTTTTTTATTTTATTTCCTTGATATCAATGTATAGGTGTCAATGACAATTTGAATATTTATAGGAGTCCATTTTTTACATTCCAAGTAAATACAACTTCATCAACTCCACATTCAATAAATCAACATTTACTGTCAAGTGAAAGATCAAATTTTAAGACGATACGTAGAGGTAAAGAAAGGTTGTCTAATAAAGGTCGCTGCGTACATCCTATTCCAATGGTTGACTTATCTTCCGAGGATCCTATTATTCCTGAACAATTAGCTGAAGATCCATATAAAAGGAGTTTCTAATAGTAAGTAGCTTATACACTCACTACTTTTAATTTCATTTGAAGAACCTAACTATATTATTTTTGTAACAATTATCACAATTTGATATTTATATTGTTGTATAATAGATTATTTGGATCATGGAGATCAAGTAGTTGTATGTGGCGTATGTAACGCTAAGCTGTGGAAATTTGAAGCTGGCAAAGGAAGGGTTTACTTAAGAAGAACAAGTTACACGCTTTGTTGTGGTTATGGAAAAGTACATCTTCTAGATTTTAAAGAGACGTGTGAGGAATATCAAAATCTTTTCAAGAGTTTAGACGACAAGAGCAAGCATTTCTTACTGAATATTCGTCGTTTTATTTCTATGTTTGCTTTCACTTCAATGGGTGGTAAAGTTGATTCGAAAATAAATAGAGGAAGTGCTCCGTATGTATACCGAATTAGTGGCGAGAATTATCATTCATTGGGAAGTCTTCTTCCTAAACAAGGTGCTGAACCAAAATTTGCGCAGCTTTACATTTACGACACAGATAATGAAGTGTGTAATCGGAAAACCGTACTTAGGTATCCTTTCAAACCATTTCATTATTTATTTGTTTGATTTATTATTGTTTTTATGTTATATAAAAACCCTTACTGATACATGTAGCGTTTGTATTCCAATTGCATTACAGTAACTCAAAGAAAGCAGCTTCCGCAACTTCTGATTTGCTAGACAATGAACTCATACAGTATCTTAAGCTGGTTTTAGATTCAAATAATCAGCTGGTGAAAACTTATAGGCGTGTACGAGATCGGCTGGTTGATAATCCTCATGTTGACCTAAAACTACGGCTTAAGGCAAATAGGTCTAAAGATGGTCGTACATACAACCTACCGACGTCGTCCGAAGTTGATGCGCTTATAGTTGGAGACCTTGAGGAAGCTCTTGATAATCGTGATGTAGTTGTTGAGTCGAAGAAAGATGGTCTACAGCGTATAAGCGAGCTTCATCCATCGTATCTCGCTCTTCAGTATCCACTGCTTTTCCCTTTCGGTGAAGATGGTTACCGAATTGATATTCTTCATAGAGAAGGAAGGGCGTCAACAAAGAAGAAAGAGTCAAAATGTACAATGAGAGAGTATTTTGCCTACCATGTTCAAGATAGAGTCAATCATTTCTCTTTGATTCTTAATGCTCGAAGACTTTTGCAACAGTTCTTGGTTGACGTTTATACCATGATTGAAAGTGAACGATTACTATTCATACGTCTACAGCAAAGGAACCTCAGATCTGAGACACATGAGAACCTTAAGAAGCTTGGACAAAATGGTAATCCAGATATGTCAAATGTTGGAACACGCGTACTACTACCGTCTTCGTTTACCGGAGGATCGCGTTATATGAGGGAGAATTATTATGACGCGATGGCCATTTGTAAATGGTTTGGTTACCCCGATTTCTTCATTACAATAACTTGTAACCCGAAATGGCCAGAGATTAAATGATTTCTGAAGGACAAGAACATTAATCCGGAGGATAGACCGGACATTCTATGTCGATTGTTCAAAATGAAGCTTGACGCAATAATAAAAGATTTGCGAGAGAAATCTTTATTCGGCAACGCATCGGCAGGTAAGCATCCATTTAATTGAATTACTTTATTATAATATTAATAAAAATTAGTATTTTAATATTAATTATCATATTGCAGTTGTGTATACGATAGAGTTTCAGAAACGAGGTCTACCTCATGCCCACATCTGTCTGTTCTTAAATGACGAAAGCAAGCTTCCATCGGTTGACCATGTTGACAATTTTATTTCTACCGAGATACCTGACAAAAACTTAGATCCAGATCTGTATAATCTTGTCAGCGACTACATGATTCACGGTCCTTGTGGTGTTGCAAAACCAAATTGTCCGTGTATGGTAGAAGGTACCTGTTCGAAGAAATTTCCAAAGAAGTTCTCTGAGTAGACTACTCTAGATTCGAATGGATATCCGGTATATAGATGAGCAGATTCTGGATTTTTTGTTGACAAATCTGGTATTCAGCTTGATAACAGAAGCGTTGTTCCGTATAGCAAAACCCTTTTGAGACGTTATCAGGCACACATTAACGTCGAATGGTGTAACCAGGCTGCGTCCATAAAGTATTTGTTTAAGTACATTAATAAAGGACCAGATAGGGCAGAATTTGGTTTTGTACAAAATGTCGATGAAGGTCAGCTTGAAGATAGTAAAGATGAAATCAAAGAGTATTACGATTGCAGATATCTATCGGCTTGCGAAGCTACATGGCGCATCTTTGCATTTGATGTTCATTACCGGTATCCATCCGTAATGAGGCTTCCGTTTCATCTACCAGATAAACAAAACGTTGTATACGGCCCTGGTGACGATCTTGATAGTGTTCTTCATAAATCATCTGTTGCTTCTACGATGTTTTTGGGGTGGATGGAAAAGAACGAAAAAGATCCGCTGGCGCGCAGTCTTACTTACGTTGAGTTTCCTACTAAATTTGTTTAGAAGCAGCAGGAAAGGGTATGGGATAAGCGGATAATAGGCAAAACCATTGGTCGAATTCACTGTGTTAATCCTTCTATGGGCGAGGCTTACTTTTTAAGAATCTTTCTTAATAAGGTAAAAGGGCCTAAGTCTTTTGAAGAGATTCGTACTGTTAATGGAGAAGTCTTCCCAACATTTAGAGATGCGTGCTATGCTAGAGGCCTTTTAGACGACGACAAGGAGTATATAGAAGCTATCAAAGAGGCATACTACACAGGTTCAGGATACTATCTTCGTAATCTGTTTGCTACAATGTTGGCGTCTAATACATTATCAAGGCCGGAACATGTTTGGGAAAACACATGGGAGTACCTTTCGGATGGTATTTTATACAATCGTCAAAAGCTTTTGAGGATCGAAGGTACGCAAATTGCTATTTAATATTTTCATATTTATGTCTTATTATTAAGTGTTTATGAAATTTATTTATTATTTATAAGAATTTTAATAATTAAATAAGTTTTTCGTATAATTGTAATAGGTTTGTCTCTTCCAGAAGAACAAATAAGGAACCTAACGTTGCTGGAAATTGAGCGTTACTTATTACGTAACAACTCAAGTCTAAGTCGGTTTCCGACTATGCCTCAACCCGACAATGAGTCAATATATTCAGCAGACAGCCGATTAATTGCTGACGAGCTTCGGTACGATGTAAGCGCTACTGCCATCGAGTTTGATAATAATTTAAGAAGCCTAACCGATGAGCAGCGTTTAGTGTTTGATGAGATAATTGCAGCAGTTAATAGTAATGCTGGCGGTGTGTTCTTCGTATATGGCTACGGAGGGACTGGAAAGACGTTTCTGTGGAAGACATTATCTGCATCTATTAGATGTAAAGGAGATATTGTACTTAATGTTGCATCAAGTGGTATCGCATCTCTTTTGTTACCTGGTGGGCGTACTGCACATTCAAGGTTTCATATACCTTTGAATTTAACAGAAAGCTCGATGTGTTTTATTAAACCGGACGATGACGTTGCTGATTTGTTAAGGAAAACGAAATTGATAATTTGGGATGAAGCACCGATGAATCATAAACATGCGTTTGAAGCACTTGACCGAACAATGAAAGATATTTTCAAATGTGAGATGACCTCTGGTCGTAAAGTTATGGTGTTCGGTGGTGACTTTAGACAGATACTTCCGGTTGTACCAAATGGCAGTAGGCGAGAAATCGTTAATGCTTCAATCACTTCGTCGTATATTTGGAGTAGTTGCAAGGTCCTTACGTTAACAAAAAATATGAGGTTAACCGTAGGAGCGAACACATCTGATATAGAAGAGATTAAAGCTTTTGCGAATTGGTTGCTCGAGTTGGGGGAGGGAAAAATTGGTGGCAGTGACGATTGTGAGGTGGTTATAGATATTCCTGAAGATTTGTTAATCAAGTGCTCTGAGGATCCTATGTCAGATCTGATCGACTTTGTATATCCTTCACTTCTCCAACTGTACAAAGATAAAGATTATTTTGCTGAAAGAGCTATACTAGCACCAACAAACGAGGTTGTTCAAGAAATTAATGAAAGATTGCTTGCTTCGTTTCCTGGCGATGAAGTCGAGTATCTGAGTTCTGATAGTATTTGTCAAACTGATCAAGCAAAAAACCAAGCACATGCGAGACTATATTCTCCCGATGTTCTGAATGGTCTTAAAATTTCTGGTCTGCCTAATCATCGATTAGTCCTTAAAGTTGGTGTACCTGTAATGTTGCTTCGTAATATTGATCAACAAAATGGTTTATGCAACGGTACGAGACTACGGATTACTAAACTTTATAAACGTGTTATAGAGGCTGAGATTATATCCGGCGGAAACATAGGGACCAGAACGTTTATTCCACGAATCAGTTTGACACCGTCTGATAAAAGAATTCCTATCAAGTTTCAACGACGACAATTCCCCTTAAATGTATGTTTTGCAATGACTATAAATAAAAGTCAAGGACAGTCTCTATCAATGGTTGGATTGTATTTAAAATATCCAGTTTTCTCACATGGTCAGCTTTATGTTGGGTTATCAAGAGTTAAAAGCAGAGCCGGTGTGAAGTTGCTTATACTAGACAAAGATGAGAATGTAACGAGTAAAACAACAAATGTAGTCAGTCTACAAGGAAGTTTTTTCCGGCATTTGAATAGTTTTCTGTTTTTTATCTTCCAATGTATGTATTTGTACACAACATTCCATTTCAAAGTAAATAATATGGTTTTGATTGAAGCCCGCGTATTACGCGGGCATTAACCTAGTTTATCTTATAAAGCAAATTTACTTATTAAACATATCCATATTTAAGGTTCAAAAGAAATGGTCAACGAAATGTCGGTTTTTACCTGTGGACACAGTAAGGCATCATGTTGTGTTGTCTACTTCTAATATTATATCGTATACACCATTCTCAAACCTAAATACATCAAACCTATTATCCAATTTATTTATTTAAGGGAAAATTATAAAAATAAACATTGATCAAAACTATTTTCAAATTTGGCAACCTCACGCATGGCCGGCCCTGAAGGTGGGCGGGGAGGACCACCGGCCAAGGCCCGATATTTCGAAGGGCACGTTATTTAAAAAAAAAAACTCTGATATGTATATGTAAAAATAAATAAAATAATAGAGTATACCCATACAAACACCAACATAGGCCCGCTTATAAAACTATTTTTATGGTTTAGATTAGTTATTAGTCCATTGGCATTAGGTTTAGACCTTTAGTGAGCCCAATACCCAATTTCGTTAATGCCTAAGGGCACGTTTTTTTGGGCTCGAACATGGTACATGAATTCTCAGGGTCGGCCCTGACCTCACGCGTCCTTAGAGCGGCGCATTATACGCGGGATGCGTCTTTCAAGTACGGGATCCGTCTTTGAAGTGAAACCCAACAGAAAATGGACATGTGGCCACTATGACTTTCAAAAGGGGCATGGGATGTGTCTGCGAGGGCATGTGATGCGTCTGCGAGGGCATGCGATGCGTCTGGACCCACCCGCAACATTTGAAACGACACGAGTCTTTTTTATTTGGTATTTGAAATGTCTGCATATAGACACGTCACATGCTTGATGCGCCGCTCCAAGGACGCGTGAGGTTGTCAAATTTAAAATTAGTTTTGGTTAATGTTTACTTTTGTAATTTTCTCTTCTAGTGATGAATATCTCACGTTTTTTGCTAGCTTGCTCATAACCCTAGCTAACACATTATATACTATATAATTTGCAACATTTTGTTTCATTAAAGCTTGTACATCAAACTATGTAGACATTTTGTTGCATTAAAGTATGTACATCAAGCTTTGTAGATGTATTATGCATGAGTTTGTAGCAAGCTTCTCCCATGTGGCTCCTAGTATATATATAATTTGTAACACTTGTATGCATTAAACTATTGTACATCATCTTTTACAATTTAACCTCACAACTTTTTTACTTTCAACTTTGGTCCTCTATACTTTTCATTTTTCGCAATATTTTTACTTTACGTTCTGTTCTAAATTTTGCGAGTTAACACGGCACAACGTGCGTGTGTGGTTAAACATTTTTACGCTGTCTATTTTTTCCGTTTGACAAGTTCATCGTAACGCGCGAGTCCTAGATCGACTTAGTTATTCTTTTATATGTTCTATGTTTGGTTTAATTTTTTCGCATTAACACGCCACAACTTTAGTGTTGGTGGTCGTCGGCAGTAGTATGACATTTTCTTTAAATGGAAACTCACACACTCGTCAAAGGAAGTCCACAACGGGACTCGAACCCTCAATCTCTATGGGAGGAAGTATCATTTAACATACCAAAATACCATTAGACTAAATGCCATTGGTTTCACGACTTTCTTCTAAATGAAATGGCAACAACTCATCATCTCATTGTCAACCTTGTCCACTACAATATTGAATACCCTTTATGGGTTTGAACCCACACTAGTATACCACCGCCACCCAAAGGGGTAGGCCTTGTGGGTATTGTTTCCTGGTAGAAGAACCCGTGCAAGGGTAGGAGAGAAAGGTTTGAGGGTGGGGTTCATGTTTTGAATGGTGGGTGGGGTAAAATAGGGGGGTCTATTTCAATTTGTAGACTTTAGTGCAAGAGTAGGGTGTCGCCAGTCATGTTTTCTAGTGTAAGGGTAGCTTGTAATGAATTTGACGTGACCCTGGTTGATTGGTCGAGGCAAGAATAGTACCCTTGGGTGCCTTGTGGCGTAACCCTTTGGGCCGGCCGCCATACCTCTTCCAAGTCATGGGGTACCTGACATGTCAAATCCGTCATGTTCATTATTTCATATGTTCTTAGATTTTTCCCAATAACTTCTCTACATTTTAGCCACCTAAAAATAAACCGTGACTCCTCGTGCTCTCAGCTTAATTTGTAGTTCATTATGTGAGAAAGACGAGGAACTATTTTATACTTAGAAATTCTCAAGAGTTTTGTAGTCAAGCATGCTAAGAAAAGTATTATTGGCTGTTATAAATACCTGAGGTGCAATTTTTACGGGTATTAAGTTGTTTTATATTTGTGTACAAATATGATGTAATCTTAGCAAGTGTCAACTTTGCACCCACTTATAAGGTGCTCGATCATAGGCATTGCTTATTTTTTCACCTTTTCCTATGGAACAAGTTAGATCTTCTAATTCTTTATTTGTATGTTATACTTAAAAAGTTGAAGGAATATGATTAATTTCTAGAAAATGATTTTATACCTTGGTTTGAACTACTTATAATAATGCGCATTGGTCTTGTTATTTCCTTTGATTCTATAATAAAAAATGTTAATGTTAATTTTTTAAACTTTATATATATTAACTATTTCTGTAAATTTTGAGTGTCTCTAGAAATATAATTATATGTAACATGTCCATGTACAATTGATACATGCCTTCTGCCAGTGGATCTCCTTGTGACAGATAATATGGATATGGATTTTCATATCTGATGTGACTCCTAAAACAAAAAGTTCTAGTTACTAAGTGGAAAATCCCCAGGCTGGTGAAACCCAAGCCGCAAGTTCGAATCCCCCGGCGCTCGAAAGCTACCTCCCGGTTGGACCGGACTCGCCCCCGTGCGGGAAACCCACTAAGCCCGGGATCGAACCCGGGACCTGTGGGTGAAAACCCTCACACCTCAACCGCTGAGACACGACATCATTGGCAGAGGATAAGACTCTTAACTTAAACATTTTGCATTTCTCCCTTTTTGTTTTATTGCATTTCCATACTTTATGACCCAACTGTATTTGATTTATCAAAAAATAAGTCATCTTTTATATATTTTAAGTAGAGTTGTAATCGAATCGAATCCAACGAAGCATTGTTCATGTTCATTTGTTAAGTTTTTATCAGATACGCGAACTGTTCACAAATGTATTAGCAAACAAAATTTTGTGTTCATGTTCGTTTTTTTTTTAAATGGCGTTGTTCATGTTCGTTTGTTAATTTCATAAACGGACACAAACGAACATAAATGAACACAAACTAATCAAGCAAACACAAACACAAACCTATATATGTATAAATTTATTAGAAAATACACATGTATTCAACATAATCATTTTCAACACATACAAACCTCATGAGGGGCAATAGTGCCTGCTATCTATTGGCTCAAATGGGCGGTAAAGGGAATAGTGTCAGGCAGCTGCCTGACACTCCCTTATTGGCCTAACAAATTTACGATTTTATCCCGTTTTAAAATTATGATTTTGCCATCAGTTTAAAATTATGTTTTTACCCCCACTTAAAAATAAATTTACGCTTTTGCTCCCAGCTAAAAATTTCAATTTTGCCCTCGGTTCAAAATTACGATTTTGCCCCGTTTAAATTTACACTTTTGCCATTAGTTTTTTTCCCTTCAAATTACGATTTTGCTATCAGTTAAAAATTATGTTTTTACCCACACTTAAAAATAAATGTTTGCTTTTGATCTCAGCTAAAAATTTCAATTTTGCCTTCGGTTAAAATTTACGATTTTGCCCCGGTTAAATTTACAGTTTTGCCATTAGTTTTTTTTTCTCACAACCAAGATACGATTTTGTCTTCAACTTAAATTTACATTTTCTTCACCGTTTTTGTTTTTTTTTCCTGGTTAAATTACAATTTTACCCCCAGTGTAAAATTGCAGTCAAGCCGGCAGCTGCCTGGCACCCCCCATTGGTCCTTTTATGATTTCGCCCTCAGTTCAAAATTACGTTTTTCCCATCGTTTTAGTTTTTTTTTGCAAATCGATAAAAATTTTTGTTTTAATTGGTTGACTCCATTTAATTTTTTTTCGTGTCAATGAGCTGCCTAACACTCGCTCATTAGTCCTGAAAAATTACAATTTTGCCCTGAGCCGAAAATTATGGTCTTATTATCGTTTTAGTTTTTTTCCTAGCAAAATTATAGTAGTGTTTTTTTAATTGATTGAGAATTATTTGGCTATCGCCCCGCAACGCGGGCGGGGCATCAACTATTTCAATACTATAACAAAACCAAATGTGAATAGTGATTTGGTCTTTCTTGTTGGGTGACATGGCCCTTTAACATTGGTTTTTTTTTCTACTTTCTACACCCCCTAATTACTTTTTACACCCTCCTCCTCTCACATACTTACAGGTGAGGCCCGCGTGGGACCGGCAGTTTTCCTCTCACAAGGGGGTATAATCAGGAGGGGGTGTGTTTAGAATTAGCCTCTTTTTTTTTTTTTTTTTATTATACAAATGGTGATTTGGTATGATTGTCCACTTGACCCTCATCTATTGGAATTTTTTTTTTTAACAAATAGGATGTGTTTAGTTATATTTTAAACTATTGGGACATTCTCTTTTTTTTTTTTTTTTTTTTGTTAACAAATGGCATGTGTTTAGTTATATTTTGTATAATTAATATATTAAAGATTATAATTATATAATACTATAACAAAGCTTGTATAATATTGAAGTTTTTTTAAGTGAATGGGTTATGTTTGTGCGTTGAAACGGTTTGGTTTTAATCAACCCTAAACAATCCTTTGTATTATCTTGGTCAACTATAACCAAACACATGTTCCTTATAAATTAATGATCCATTCTATTATCACATGATAACCAAATATGTTTCTCTTTTATTCCATTGAAATGATTTTTATTCCATTTTGTCTTCAATTCCTTCGTACCAAATGCTACTTTATGTTTTTTGACCACTCTAGCCTTATTCCTTGGTCACCCTAGTTGTCTGTCAAGCAAACAAAATTAAAAAAGATATAATTAAAAGCCAATAAAACACAATTACATAAGAATACTTCGATATAATAGTAACTAGTTTTTTTATATCGCGCGTTGCGCCGAAACCGAGCAAATGATAATGTAAAACACACGTGATTTGAAAATAAAGCATATTGTTTAGAAAGTCAAACCATTAGAACGATTTAGTTTATCATCGTACCGTTTTATGATACCAAATAAATACTTTATTTTGAGTATAACCTTGTTTTAACAAAACTTATAACGGAATGTCAGGGAAAGAAATCAAGCACAACTACGTAATTAAGATTTTAGAAAAAAAAGTTATAAATGTAACTTCTTAAAGAAGTACCAAATGAATCAATAAATTAATATATGTTAAAAAAGAATAAAAAACAATTATTAAAAAAGGTAAAGGAAATTGATGTTTAAAAAAAAGAAAAATATGTTATAAAAAGTAAATATAATAATAACCAATTATAATATATTAAATAAAAAAATAATAAAAACTATATATTATTATAAAAATAAAATTACTATTCATCGTCCCTCGAAATCAATATATATATATAATTTTAACAAAACTTATAACGGAATGTCAGAGAAAGAAATCAAGCACAACTACGTAATTAAGATTTTAAAAAAAAAAGTTATAAATGTAACTTCTTAAAGAAGTACCAAATTAATCAATAAATTAATATATGTTAAAAAAGAATAAAAAACAATTATTAAAAAAGGTAAAGGAAATTGATGTTTAAAAAAAAGAAAAATATGTTATAAAAAGTAAATATAATAATAACCAATTATAATATATTAAATAATAAAATAATAAAAACTATATATTATTATAAAAATAAAATTACTATTCATCGTCCCTCGAAATCAATATATATATAATATATATATAATACTTCTATATAATAATGATAAACATAGTTATACACTTATACCATAATAATATCTCAAAATCATGGAATTTGGAATCATATACGGGAGGAAAGAGGGGAGTGCCGCATAAACTGTGTGAGTGTTATTGTATTTGGCTTTTTAGTTTAACTATAAGAGTAATGAACCAAAGGTGAATAATAAAAATTAGAAGTTTAAATTGTAGGGTAATATACTTATAATTAAAAATCATATAATATAAAAAATCTTTATTCACCGAACATAACAAACAAACAAACAAACATGAATGAACACATGCAAACATAACAAACACATTACCGAACGTACATGAACACAATTGAATGAACGGACATTTGCAGGTTTAGCCGTGTAGGGGACATTGGTTACCATGAGGGATTGTAGCGCAATTGCAGTTTGTGTCATCTTTTCTCCCATGAATGGTTTAATGTTTAATCCTTAATAGCGCAATTGCAGTTTGTGTCATCTTTCCTCCCATGAATGGTTTAATGTTTAATCCTTAAGGTGATCCATCGTATAAGTTACTTATTTCCTAATTCCGCACTTCTCATGTTGAATATGTCAGATCAATGGATCATCTAATCGCTTGATTGTCTGTTATATTTTAAAAAGTTAAGGCGTATTAACAACGCAATCAGAGGGGACGAAAACGAGAGGCAAGTAGTAACAAACGATTTTTTTAATAGAATTTCAATGCTTCCAATAAAAGTAAACAACTAATATCATATTTGATGCAATCAAACAAACTTATGTTGATATTTATTTAGGCTTCTTTGTTTCTTTTTGGTTACCAAAACTAAAACCAAAACTCGGTTAAGAATATCTAACCCTTTTCGTGCCTAAGATATAAATAACAGTGACACCACCCACCCTTGTGTCATTGTTAATAATCATAAATCTCAGCATTAGTGTTTGAAAAAAGTTTTCAACAAAGAGGACTAATCATGGTTGGGCTCTGCCGCTCTGCAGCCATTCTTACCAATGATTTTTACT
This sequence comes from Helianthus tuberosus, assembly GCA_030545235.1. Lineage (NCBI taxonomy): Eukaryota > Viridiplantae > Streptophyta > Magnoliopsida > Asterales > Asteraceae > Helianthus > Helianthus tuberosus. Next base: position 147,749,671 of record CM060417.1, on the reverse strand, counting down.
GGTGATGCTCATGGGGCGCTTAAGAGAATCGTTAACATCTCCAACTCGTTATCTTTATCATGTTTTCTTCTGATTCAACATGTATATATCCCACCGCCTACATATAAAAGAAATAAAAAAAATGGGCCCTTATACGTGTTTGGCCCTGAGCCGGCGTCCACCCTACCCATGCTCAGGGCCAGCCCTCCATGATTATAAGTACCATGATTGATTTACCTTTAAATTTAACATATTCGTATTCAATTTGTCAAATTAGGGTTTGTTTTGGCTTAGAATTTAGTTTTAGGATTTATTGGTGTTTCAACACCGAGTAATAACAGATTTCTTTCTGAGTTCTGATGTCATTTGAGTTCAATTTTGCTGCTAAAAGTTGTTATGATTCTAAATTCTCCACATAAAGATATTTGTCATATAAAAAAGTGATAAATTTGGGACATCATATCAATTTTTTTAGTAGTTGATTCAAACTAGTAAACATAGTGTTGGCCTGCAATGTATGTAATATAATTTAAAAGGTCAGCCATATCTCTGTCAATATTAGCTTTACCCAAAATCTAGGAAATACAAGGATCATATTATTGCTGCTGCAACCAATTGAGTCCAACACAATGTTTCAACTAACCAGAAAACAGAATGAAAGAGAACAAGCTTATCATCATAAATATCAACATCAGTTCTAGACGAGAACGAATTCTACCGATGATGCATGTGGGGGGCGTAAGAGAGTTCTTAGCCTCTCCAACTCTTTCCTAGAAACATACAACCAGCTATGGCGGAATATCACCTTCTTCAGATTAGGTGACCTGGCCAATATGAACTTCACTAACTCTAACTCAAGCTTATAGTTTCTGTAACATCTAATCTCCAATTCACTCAGATGCTCCAACCAAACATCTGAATATTGTTCTTCCAATATAACGGAATATTTTTCCATATTACTGGACTCTATCTCATGATAGCCATCATCTGTTTCAATCTACGACAAGAAGTAATTTTGGCATCAGAATCAAAAGAAATAGAATACTGCGTAGACTTATACAATTTACCTCTAGCTTAATTTTCTCCAAGTTTGGGGAGCATTTGAGCAAAACACCAAGAAAAGCCAATCCATCCCCATCACCAAAACCCAATTCTTCGATACAAAAGTATTTGAGGCGAGTTAGTGAGGGGGGAAGCTCACCTGGCACCAAGTCTTGAACTAACTATGTCAACCATAGACCAAAACAACGGTTATTCGGTTAACAACCAAAGCTTTTTTTTTCTTGAAATTAAATATAAGGTGCATGAATAATACCGTAGTGATATAACCCCAAGTAGTCAGATGTTCAATCTTGGTTAAACACTTGAATAGCTCCATAATGCTGGGATTTTCACAATCATTTACATGATTTTGAAGCATAACCTGTGTCAACTTAAAATAATCAAGTAAGTTTGAAAGCCCATGCGAATGAATATACAAGTATCAAGTACGAACTTACACACAAACTCTTAAGTGATGGACAACTAGATAAAAGATGTAGAAGAGTTTCTCTGGAGATCCACGTTTTCTTTAAGGTTAAGCTTGTCAGGCTACCAAGTCCGTTGAAAATCGGTTTAAGGTCGACATCACAATATTCAAGATAGAGGTCCGTTAAGTGACGCAACGAGAAGACAGATAAGGGTAAACCATACGGATGATTGAAACAAGGTTCCTCCAAGTCAAGTGTTAATCTCTTGAGAGTATGGTTCCTCGACAAATGAAGTATTATATGATCAATTTCAAAACAGGTTTTGTCTGCCTCCATCGAAAGGGTGAACTCATGTATTGGACCTTGGCGTTGTAACAAAACTTGTTGTATAGCATAGAAAAGTTTACCCCTCCTTTCCTTGTTTCTCCTTTTCTCTTCTAAGAAAGATATTTTCGTCCGATTAGACAAATGCCACCCTTCAGTTAATGTTTTAACAGTAGACTGAAAAAACACAAGTTTAGGAATTGTGGTCCATTTGTATCTCCATTCCCTTGAAAGGATACTTGTCCTTGCCGCCTCTTCAATTGGTAAAAGACATAAGATGGTTTCTATTATGGCTTGAGGAAGAGTGGTCAAAGACAATCGTTGAGCTTTTGACAAACGTTTAGCTTGCATCTCACGCTGCTTTTGTTGGATTGATACTACAAACTGCGGAAAAATAAATATAAGATGAAATTATGTTTACTACTCACACAGGGTAAATAGACCAAATACAACATAGTTCGGGTGAGGGCAATTGGGTTTCACATTTTCTTATACTCATTCAAATTTGTAGTTCGGGTGTTTGAACAAGCGCTTTGAAAATGATTATAATTTTCTCCAATGCATTGTATTATCATTTATTGATTTAATATCAAATAAAAACTTTCTAAACACACATCCAGACATCCGCTGAGTATCCATCTATAACCCAAATAAAGAAAACAGAAAATAGCCTGTCAAATTTGGCTACTTTTTCTTTCAATTAACATTTGGCAGCCACATAAATGATAAATTCCTGATAGATGCCTGTTCGGTGGATCATAAATATACAATATTTATCAAATTATACAACGTAGCAACAGTTATCAACAATTCAGACAGGAAACTTGGATTTACATTTGTAAGCCCTAAAATCCCCAAATGTGTAGACATAAACATAAAAAGAATCAGAACAAAGAGTTTTACGGAAAAAGGAAACAGAAGGCATGAAACATCTCATCAATCAAATAATTAACTACAACAGCGATCAAAAGGAGGAGATACCTGAGTGAGTGAGTTAAGGAACCCAAATGTGAAGTACCCAGCTATCTACGATATCTTGATTTTATATGAAAAAAATGAATTATTTTAATATTTATAGTTAATTGCTAAAATCGATTTTTTGTCATTTTCGTTTAAAATGACTTTTTTTTTTACCAAATAGCCCTACACGTTTGTAACTTTTTGTCATTTTCATCCAAATGCCTAACTGGGTTAGAAACAATCGTTTGATAAGGGTTTTTTTTTTCGAAATTTCACAAGTACAGGGCCTGAAATGTAATTTCTTTTTAAACTCTAACTTTATAAAAGTAAAGATTATAAACTTTTTTCGTTTTGAAATATTAAATTTAAAAAAATATATAATCTGAATTTTATCATTCATATAATATTATGAATTAGTAACATACTTTGGCTTATTGGTGTTGTACATGATGCTTGAAAGGTGTTTTATGCATGAGAATGTTTGTACTCTTGGCTTGGAGGTTGTACTCATTTTGGGTATAAAAACCACACCTCACTCTCCCTGATTCACACTCTCTCTTCTTTAATTCAGACAATCTCTCTTCTCTCATGTTTCTCTCTCTAGAAAAAGGCTCCGATTCTGTTGAGCTTGCCGGAGCCGGTGCATGTCTTTGAAGTTGTTGAGGTGTCGTCGACGGTGCATGTTTTTCTCTCTAGAAAAAGGCTCCGATTCTGGTGAGCTTGCTGGAGCCGATGTTGCTCTTGACATCCGGTGTTTATGCCGGTGCATGTCTTTGATGGTGTTGAGGTGTCGTCGACGGTGCGTGTGTTGGTGGATCACCACCGTGTTAACACCTTCCGCCGCGGCCGATGTCGGTTTGGTGTTGTGGTTTTTACGCTTCTCAGTGTTGTACATGATGCTTGGGATGTGTCTTACGCATCGTCGCCATTTTCACACCAGCCTCCTACGGTACTGTTATTGTTGGTGTAGTGGTTTTTGCTTGGTGGTGTTGAGGTGACGGTGTCGGTGACTCACCACCATCTTTACATCGTTTGCTGCCTTTTTCGTTTTGGTATTGTGGTTTGTGTTCATGATGGTTTTGAGGTGCCGATGCCGGTGAATCTGGCTATGATGAGTTGCGCATCTACATGAGTATTCATGAAGTTGGCATGGCATGGGTCTTGGATGGTAGGTTTTGAAACTGCAACCCCATTGCAACCACTTCTTTCGCAAACTCTGAGCCTAATTTTTCTGTTTTGATTTTCATTCCTTTGTGTGATTTTCTGATCAACACGCTCACAAAACTTCCTAACAAACAATAAACGATTTTCAGCTTCGTGTCTTTTAACGTTGATGATGAGGAGGATTGATTGAATCTGTGAATGAAGTTGATGAAATTAAAAGTGAAATCCATTGGGGTGAACCATTCACCATGTTTGTTATCTCACCGAAACACACGAACAGAAAAGTTTGTATCTTGAAGGAAAAGGGACAAACAAATTTGAATTAAGTATAGTTTTATTTAATGGAAAGTGGAAACTAAGTAATAAGCATGCTATCAATTTCTTTTCATACCTTAAAATCAAAAATTGAAAAATATAACATGTTGGTCTTGAAGAATATCACAATTTTATTGAACAGAGACCACCAAGAAATAAAGAACTCACATTATAATGGTTAAAATGGGTTCCTTTAAATTTATTAATTTTTCTGTGTAATTTTGTCTGTTAGGCTCACAGCTTCTTGATGTAAGTCTTTGCCTTCTAATATAAAAATAAATAAATCAACAACTAAAAGAAAATAGAACTCACACTGATTCATGGTTAAGCACACTAAATTAGAGATGGGTGTAAATAGAGAAGGGTTGGGATGAAATCAGTTGGTTTTGTGGTTGGGAGTTGTATTGAATGATGAGATGGCTGAGTAAAGAATAATGTCTTTTTGGAATAAAGAAAAGTAGAGATGGGTAAAGTGTTTTTTTGAAAGGTAAACTTCATTAACGCAAACGGCACACCTCCAATCGAGGGGCCCAACCAAACAAAACCATCATACATAAAATCAAATTTACACCAATCAACCCACTCTATATATTTACATTTGCTCCTATTCTTAAACCATAAAAAACCTAAAGCTTTCACCTCGTTGACAATCTCCTTGATTCTGGCTTCCTTGTTATCGAACCTCACTTTGTTCCTAGCTTTCCAGATAAAAGAGTAAATTGCCATTTTAGTCCCTGAGTTTTGTCCAAATTTGCCATTTTGATCCAAATAGTTTTATTTTCCCCCCTGGGTCCCTGACTTTTACATTTGTTGCCATTTTGATCACTTTGCCTAACTCCATCCAAAAACCCAGTTACTCTTTTCAATTTAAACCTTTTCAGTTGCCATTTTGATCCAATTCCAAAAAATCAAAAAAATTCCAAAAAATCAAAAAAATTCCAAAAAATTCTAAAAAATCTAAAAAATTCAAAAAAATCTAAAAAATTCCAAAAAATCAAAAAAATTCCAAAAAATTCAAAAAATTCTAAAAAATTCTAAAAAATCTAAAAAATTCAAAAAAATCTAAAAAATTCTAAAAAATCATAAAAATTCTAAAAAATCATAAAAAATCTAAAAAATTCAAAAAAATATAAAAATCAAAAAAATTCTAAAAAAGCATAAAAATTCTAAAAAATCCAAATAATTCTAAATGGTTCGCGTCGAAACGGTTCGGTTCGATACGATACGGTACGGGTCGAAACGGTACGGTTCGATACGGTACGGGTCGAAACGGTTCGGTTCGATACGGTACGGGTCGAAACGGTTCGGTTCGAAACGGTTCGCGTCGAAACGGTTCGGTTCGAAAGGGTTCGCGTCGAAACGGTTCGGCTTGAAACGGTTCGGGTTCGAAACGGTACGGTTCGAAACGGTTCGGGTTCGAAACGGTTCGCGTCGAAACGGTTCGGTTCGATACGGTACGGGTCGAAACGGTTCGGTTCGAAACGGTTCGCGTCGAAACGGTACGGTTCGAAACGGTTCGGCTCGAAACGGTTCGGCTCGAAACGGTTCGGGTTCGAAACGGTACGGTTCGAAACGGTTCGGGTTCGAAACGGTTCGCGTCGAAACGGTTCGGGTTCGAAACGGTTCGCGTCGAAACGGTTCGGTTCGAAACGGTTCGCGTCGAAACGGTACGGTTCGAAACGGTACGGGTCGAAACGGTACGGGTCGAAACGCTTCGCGTCGAAACGGTTCGGATCGAAACGGTTCGGGTTCGAAACGGTACGGGTCGAAACGGTTCGTGTCGAAACGGTTCGGCTCGAAACGGTTCGCGTCGAAACGGTTCGGTTCGATACGGTACGGGTCGAAACGGTACGGTTCGAAACGGTTCGCGTCGAAACGGTACGGTTCGATACGGTACGGGTTCGAAACGGTTCGCGTCGAAACGGTTCGGTTCGATACAGTACGGGTCGAAACGGTTCGGTTCGAAACGGTACGGGTCGAAACGGTTCGTGCCGAAACATTTAATGATTTTCGGATTTTTTAGAATTTTTTTGATTTTTTAGAATTTTTATGATTTTTAGAATTTTTTAGAATTTTTTTGAATTTTTATGATTTTTTAGAATTTTTTATATTTTTTTGAATTTTTTAGATGTTTTTTATTTTTTTAGATTTTTTAGAATTTTTTTTGATTTTTTGGAATTTTTTTGATTTTTTTGGAATTTTTTTGATTTTTTGGAATTGGATCAAAATGGCAACTGAAAACATTTTTTAAGGAAATCCCCAAAATACCCCTGTTACAAACTGGGTTTTTGGATGGAGTTAGGCAAAGTGATCAAAATGGCAACAAAATGTAAAAGTCAGGGACCCAAGGGGGAAAATAAAACTGTTTGGATCAAAATGGCAAATTTGGACAAAACTCAGGGACTAAAATGGCAATTTACTCCCAGATAAAATGTATCAAAATGTCACTTGTATATCTAGAGGGAAGTACTCATGGCCTCGAAAAAGTTGAGGGATGTATTGCAACACTGGATGGTTGAGGGTTATCTTAAAGTTTCTTACACCATGGTACACATGTTGCTTATTTCCTAAGAAATATACATGAATTATTACATAGAAAAAGATAAGGCAAGTAGGAAAAGAAGCGCACAATTACAATGGCAGATAAGAGAGGCACTCGATATCTCTTTTTAAAGAATATAGTATGAATGCTAGAAAATGCCAATTTTACATATTTTCTTAATAGTATTATTTGTAAACGATATGTTTGTGAATATGAATTACTACAAAGGAGAAACATAGTAAAGGATGTAAGTGCATACCTACACAGTCATACAACTAATAAGATTGGAAAGGCATAAAGACTTCACATTTTGAAATAATGTGCGATTTTTTTCCAACAAATAAGGTGCAACTGAGATTTGACTGTAAAGGCAAAACACCAAAATGTGATTGAGATTTTCGTTGTTTAGTTCTGTTTTAATACAAGCTTTTATGGTATTGATGGTCGCTAAGACGCTGACGGTGATGTGGCATTGGTGATACTTGGCATAGTTTTACGCCTCCAGTCATAACGTGATTTTGGTTATGTCTTATTTTGTAAGCCCCCGGCCGCATCGCGGCGGGGATTCCATCTAGTTTACAATTAAAATGGACTCCTAATTTTAATATGTTTCACTTTGTTAAGCTTAATCAAGGTCACAAAAAAATATATAGGAAATATCGTTCAAAATTACGAAGTCAAATCAATTTAACATGTTAAGCTTAATCAAGGTCACAAAAAAATATATAGGAAATATCGTTCAAAATTACGAAGTCAAATCAAGTTAACATATAAGAACGTACATGTCATTGAACTTGGTATTCAAAGGGTGTTAGTAATTTTAGTGTTATCAACGGATTTTAAGGTATTGGATCAACTTGTCGATTGGGAAAATAATGTTAGAGACTAAACGAGTTAGGTGACACGGGAGTGCAGACTCGATTTAATTCTAATATTATTTGAGTTCATTATGTAATTAATTTACATGGGCCTTCTACTTGATACTTAGTTTGTAATTAATGTTTTGGACTTAATATAGATTTTATATTAATATTGTTTTTTGAATGGGCCTTCATGATTTTAGATAAGTCTGATAATTTTATGAGACTTAAAAGGTTCAAATGACAAAATCCAAACACGTGACTTGGATAAAAAGGCCTCAAAGTCTGTTTAGACTTGGTAAAAGGAGAACTCTCGATCGTAATTGATATACACAAGAAGAAAACTTACGGTTACTACAGTGGGTATCACAATTCAACACCACAGATTCATCAAATCCTATTTCCTTCAAGAGTGATTTCTGTTTAATCCGACAAATCATTGCGTGTAACCCGCAAATAGGTTTATCGATAGTTCCCATACGAGAGATTAATCCAGGTTTTATCACAAACTTTGCAATTTCAATTCGGTTCCAGGTTTGTTAATTTATTTGAATTCACTGTTCTAGACCAATTATACAACAAAGGGTGGGTCCGCCACCCCACCCTTCGGTGCCGCAACATTTGCACCAATAAATTGCAAAACAAGAAACGATTAGTTAATTCGGCCTCAAAATAGTGAATTAGCTTGTAGAGAAGTGTCGTGTTTAGCCCAACACTTTTACTATAGAAGCAAGACTAGTGTTTTCTTGTATCTAGTTGTCAGTCAAACTTTAATTTCCATCTTGTTAATGAAATTGAATGTAGAAAAAAAGTATGATATTACACATTAGTATGTTGGATTTTTTAAACTAGTTAGTTTCTCTTTTATTACGTTAGGCGCTAAGGAATTACATGTACAAAGCTTGTTTATATAAAGATTACGGAGTATGATCAAATACAAACCACATTTCTTATACAAACTGTAAGAACCATTTAAAAAGTGTCATGTGACATCCAACCAATTATAGAAAAATGGTAAAATGATAACCTAAATAATATTAATTATCTTGAATTCCTTATAATTATGCTAACAAGCAATTAATTCTTTATTTGGATCTTCCTTTTTGTTTTCAATGTGTTGATAAAGAAAAATGCTAATATCATTCACATATGTGCTAAAATCAATTATCTTGATTAATTTTCATGTGCTAATATAATTCCAAAGTGCTACTTTTATGTATTTATTATTTTAGTATGTGCTAATTTAATTTTTTATAAGTGCTAGGATCTGTTCTTACGGTTTGTAGGATAAATATGTTTTGTACCGGAACCAACCCGGAAAGATTACATTTAGAATTTATAACTTATGCAAGAAGAAACAAAATACGGGCTTAAACTCCAAACCAGGGTCAGCCCCTTCGTGCTTGTCATATAGTCATATACCATCTAATTATCTAAACCGAGTGCAATCAAGACTTCAAAACCCAACAACCATAAAATTGAAGAAAATATGTAAAAAACAATGACTTTAAAAAAAATGCTATCAGTTTACACTTGGAACTGATTTTGTTATGTATTTTAAATTCGAGAAGAATTATAAATTTAGTGTGCATAAATATTACATTTTTAAGCACCATAGGATCAAACACCCTAGGTGTCGAGCAAACAAGTACGAAAGAGTAAACTAGAAGTATAAAAAAAACTCTATTGGTGATGTGGAGCTGAGGTGGCACAATGAAGCCCCTTGGGGCTCCAAACCACACCATACAACCTTATAGGTAAGTTTCGGTCGAAAATGTTTGATTATGGAAAAAGATGTTTGGTTAACCGTCACCTTTGGCATGAGTCGAATCAAGTTTATTACCTTTTATACATTTATATATTGGATGAAATAAAAAATCAGCAAAGTAACACTTGTAAAAGAAATTGGATGAAATAAAAAAATCAGCAAAGTAATACTTGCAAAAGAAAATGAGTGACATTGATAAGAATCCTACAATTTTCTTTTTCAGGGCCGCCCCCAATTTAATTTGTTACTATAAACTAAGACCATAAATATCTCCTTTCCGTCCTAAAATAAAGAAATCCAATAACACCTTTCCATGCCTAAAGTAGTATTCTTTTGTTATTTTTTTAGTAAGGTCCAATAGTTGGTCACTAGAAACTATGACCAAAACTCAACTGGGACCTCTTGAACAATATCCAGTGCCTAAAATTTAAAGAAATACAATCACCCCTAGAACCTTATCAACCGTCTCTTTGTCAATGTGAGCTTACCCAGAGTTTCGGAAATACAAGGATTGCAGCAACCGAGTCCAAGAAAATCTTACCACCTCTAACCTCTTTAACATCAGCTAAGTTTTAAGCGAAAGAGACTTAACCATAAAGGCAACAATACAAGATTATCATAGTACATCTCAACATTAGTTGGTGATCTAATAGTCATAATTAAGCCTTTTTAGACTTAGTAGCTATTGTGAACAATGATTTCAACTGGTGATGCGCGTGGAGTGGGTAAGAGAGTTTTTGTCATCTCCAACTCTTCCTTCTTATCATACATAAGGACTCGCAATTCCACCTTCTTCAGATTGGGTGACCTGGCCAAGATAAACTTCATAAATTCCAGCTCAGGCTAGCGGTTTCCGAAAAAATCAATTTCCAAGTCTTTCAGATGCTCCAACCAAACATCTGAATATTCTTCCAAAATAAGTGAATGTTCTTCCAATTTATCGGGTTCTGTCTCATCACCATCTTCGTATCCTCTAATCTACAGCAAGATTATTGTGTTGGTGAATTTTGGCATCATAGTCAAATAAAATAGAATACAAGATGGACTTTATACTATTTACCCTCAGCTGAATTTTCTCCAAGTTCGGGGAGCATTTGATTAAATCAGCAAGAAAAGGCAATCCATAGCCATCAACAAAACACATAAAATCTATATAAATGTATTTGAGGTGGATTAGTGAGGCTGGAGGCACTTATGGAACCGAGGCATGAACAAACGAATTCAACCACAGGAAAAAACAACAGTTAGCAACCAAGGTTTTTTTTTTTTTTTTCTTTAAACTGTACATAATGTGGATAAACATTACCGGAATGGTATAACCCCAAATGCTCAGATGTTCAATCACAGGAAAAAACTTGAATAATTCCATAATGTTGGGTCTTTCATAATAGGAAAAACAACTCATTATAAACTGCATCAACTTAAAAATATTCAGATAAGTTTTGAAATCTCATGAGAATGGATATACAAGTATGAACTTACCAGACACAGCCTCTTAAGTGATGGACACTTAGATAAAAGATGTAGAAGAGTTTCTATAGAGATTCCTACTTCGCATAAGGATAAGCTTGTAAGGCTACCAAATGATCCATTGAATATTTGTTTGTGGTCGATATCACACCATTCAAGATCTAGGTCCGTTAAGTGGTGCAACGAAAAGACAGATGAGGGTAATTTACACACCGGCAGGGGCGAAGCTTCTTGGGGGCGGGGGGGGGGGGGGGGGGGGGTCGCCCGACCCCCGGGATTTTTCGCTCAGTAGTGTTATATATGTAGTTTTCGTATAGAAATTTTTGGGTATATACGTTTTTACCCCCCGATTCTATAGAAATTTTTGGGTATATATGTTTTAGCCCCCTCCGTTTTCTCCGGCAAGCTTCGCCACTGCACACCGGTTTCCCAAAAACTAAGTGTTAATTTCTTGAGAGTATGGTTCCTCGACAAATGAAGTATGATTTGATCAATTTCAAAAAAGTTGTCATCTGCACTAAGGGTGAACTCATGTATTGGGCCCTGGTGTAGTAACAGAACTTGGTGTATTGCGTAGAAAAGTTTACACCTCCAGCTCTCATACGTTTTATCCCAATCAATCAGAGACAACCGGTTCTCGCTACTTGGTCTTTCAAGAGTAGAGTAGGAAAACACAAGTTTAGGAATTGTGGTCCATTTGAACCTCCATTCCCTTGAGAGGATACTTGTCCTTGCCGCTTCTTCAATTATATATATACTAGATTATAGACCCCGTGTATTACACGGGTTTAAGGATAAAATTTTATAACTTAATAATGATACACAATTTTTTTTCGCAATGCTCATATACATGACCGATATAGGTGTCAGATTTACTTTTTTAATCAAATATCGCTAATATATGGTAACCATACCATATTTACTATGGTAACTATTTCATTTCCTTAACTACGTGATTTTATTGGCTTTTCTAAACTATTTTGCACGTTTCTAATTTTTTAACTCACGAAACATTCTTATAATTATATCCAATCATTTTTAATAAGTCATCCATAATATAATAATTATGTTCTCATCTTACTATCCAGTCTATTATGGAGTTGCTAAGCCAATGTAGATACATGTTTGCTTTATGCTACTACTACTATTTTTTTACACAGCTTGGCTTTGTTATGATTTGATTTGATTCTGGTTATATTTTCGTTATATATAACGTTTACATATTGTTATAACTTTTTATAAGTATATTTTATTTTTTCTTAGATATAAAAACCATAACATCAAAGTGATTAATTATGAAATTGCAATTGACCATTTATTAAGATTCAGACGAAAGTTTCATGATTTACTATCTCCATTGCCCCTCAAGTTGCATGGTTGAGAATAATTTATTTATGTAAATTTGTGCATACATTATTATTAAATTATATAAATTTAATCCTCAAACCCGTGTAATGCACAAGTTTATAACCCTATGTCACATGACATTATTTGGAATCTTTTATTAATAGTTAGATATTAGATGTTATACTATATTATATTATTTGATATATTTATATTAGTTATAGATAAGTATTAATTAAATTTGAATTTATACGTTTATCTTTAACTATATTAATTAATATTATAATAACTTGGGTATAAAAAAATAATATGTAATATTATTATTAAAAGTGGGGAGGTACCAGAGAGTGACACGTGTACAAAAAGATTTTTGTTTATTAGTATATGAAGATATGGTTCCCATTAAGTCTAACCAACTCTCAATTCAATCTCAACCATTGGATCTTGCTGAGATTAAATCTCAGCCACTTAAACTCCAAAAAATAACTGCTATGGTGGAGTTCAGAGCAGTTTAGGGCAGTTTTCTACGCTCCACCTTTTCCTGGCCATGTTCTTCACAACAACAAATCACGTTTCAAGAAGGGGAGGTTAGAGTGCGGTTTTCTTTTTCCTTCAATTTCTCCCGGGTCGTCAGTTATCAATGGTCCTCGCCATTCTTTATCACCCTCTCTTCATCTCTTTTTCGGCTTAGAGAAGAAACTAGGTCATTACGGAAGACGACGTGACCACTGTACCTGCACCCCTTTCTGGCAAATCTTGGTGGTTTTCTTCACGAATCCAACCCTTTAATTTAGCCCTTCTCCCGATTCTTTTACAGTGATTATGAAATCAAACTGTTGCCGGAGTCAATTTTGTAATTTTTCTCATCTATGATTCTTTTCTATGTTTGTAGTTTTGGTGCTTTTCGATTTTCTTTATGCAACGAGAGGTAAATTAAAAGGTGTAAATGGAGAAATCAGAGACCGTGGCTGCAATAACAAGAAGGAAGCATATAATTTCGGCTTAATTGAGGAGGCTTGAACAACAAACTCATCATTTAGAGGTTTGATTGGATATCTTTTTTTGGGATTAATTGCTCATATATTTAGTTTCATTCATGGTCGATGGCTACTAGAACAGTAATATAGACATGAATACGATTATGGTTTCTAATGAGGTTTAGTTACTAATTTTGTCTTTCATGATGGGGGCTTTGAATGTCTCTGGGACCTTAAGCTTAAGGTCTCCATGATAATGTGGCTCTTGAAAATATGCGGTTACTTATTGTCTTTGATGATGTGGATGGTTGTTTTGGTTGATTAAGTAATTGGGTTAGGGCTGTAGAGTACATTTCATTGGTGTTCTGTGCTAATTTTGTTGTTGAATGAAGAAAAATCGTAAGCGGTTAGGCATGAAAAAAACAATTGCGACCAAATGGGGAGTTTTGTAAGCATTAAGGATTTATACAAACACCATTTTAATCTTTAGTTTTTGTAAGTATTAAGGATCAATACAAACATCTTTCTAATTCATCTTTGATGGTGAATCCGATTTTGATTGTTGTAGTGATGTTTATTATAATAATATACCCCTAAATTGCCCCTTTCACAAGCTTCCCAATTAAAAGATATATAGCACACTATACTCTATGAAAGTTTGATCTTTTCTATTTCACATGACCATGTAACAATCGAACCCTCTTCATCTTTAACATCATATCTTTTTCATTGGATTTGAATTTGGTTTTGAAAGAAATCGAATACACCGACTATTATTCTCTAATCTCTTCCACAACTTGTGATTGCTGAATTTTTAGCCGTCAGATTGTGAGGTCTAATGTAGTGACTGTGTTCATTATTCCCAGAGCTCTAGAAGGTTAACTTTTTTTAAAGATGTGATCCAACTGATAATAATTGCAGTGTCATTTGTTTGTTCTGTTTTCCATTAATTAGATTTGAAGTTACAATTGTTTTCTATGCTTGATGGATTTGGAGGATAATTATAAGTTTATAGATGATTGTACGTGACAAGTTGACATGCATATTAGGTGTTTGATTAAACGAATCAATGATTCTCATCCCCTAAACTTCGATGATTTCATCTAATTGTTAAAAATTTGAAGTTTCACAATTCCTTGCAGCCTAAGCATTTGATGAAATGCAAAAGTTCTATAATTCTCTTGTGAGTTTTCCTCCTTGAAGCAACGATCATGCTCAGATTTGGTGAAGAAGATGTGCATGCAATAGCAGTCGTTAATTCGCACCCTAGGTACTGACTAGCTGTAAGACCCTAACACGTATTTGACAAAAATCGCAGCGGAAATTCGTGCCATAAAATTTCTTTCATTACAAACGTCTTGACTTACTTGAAAGTTCGTTTTAATAATATCTCTTTTTCAAAACAAAAGCATAACTCCCGTTTACTAAAGTACATACTCGATTGTTCCCGTACAATCTATCTTGTGACTCGGTCTTCGATCTCTATTCCTTGTGATATTTGCCCGTGATCCATACAACCTGCACTCACCACATACATTCATAACATTAGCACACATTATATAAACAAGATTCATTCACGTACACTTCACATTTCGTCATTTTTCAAACTTTAAGCATTTCATCTGCGTATCCGTTTGCTGGTGAGGCTTCAATAATGCACCTGCATTACTTTTCATTCTCAAGGTACACCATTAATAACGTTAACACTCAACGTGTCTAAATCATGCATACATACGTACTTACATACATACATACATACATACATACACATCTACATACGTATATACCTTTCCTACATCTTTACATACATGCATACGCTCGTACATATCTTTATACATACATACATACACATCTACGTACGTACATACCTTTCCTACATCATTACATACATGCATACACTCGTACATATCTTTACACATACATACATACATACACATCTACATTCGTACATACCTTTCCTACATCATTACATACATGCATACACTCGTACATATCTTTATACCTATATACATACACATCTACATTCGTACATACCTTTCCTACATCATTACATACATGCATACACTCGTACATATCTTTATACCTACATACATACACATCTACATTTGTACATACCTTTCCTACATCATTACATACATGCATACACTCGTACATATCTTTATACCTACATACATACACATCTACATTTGTACACGCATCCATAAAACAATCATAACTATAAACTTGCATACCTTCACTCACATGTTCACATACTTACATACGTTCAAACGTGCTTACGATTCTTGTTTAACTCATTTATATACACATATCATACTCGTGCTTTAGTTTCATGAGCTTAAACTGGGATTTAAAGCATTTAAACTTTCATCGGATCTCGTAAACATTCTACAATGAGTTTAGAATACATTTTGGGACCCCTTATAGGTTACGGGGCTGATTCGGATGAATTCTGCACATTCAGTTGAATTTGCAGCTGTCGCACGGCCATGCGTCCCAACCGCACGACCGTGCGGATCCTACGACGTCGGGGGCACTGGTAGTGCACAAGCTAGTGCACTTGTTTTACTCGGAAACGCACGACCGTGCGACCAGGCGCACGACCGTGCGCCACCTGGCGTCGGGTCATTTCGCGTAGACAGTCATTTAAGGCGTCGGGCCAACTTAGAAAATGCACGGGGCGTCGGCGACGGCCATAGGGGCGTCGGCGACGGCCCCTAGAACTTCCATTTTGCTGCAGATCCGTTTCGTCGTCCGAAAACGCTAAAACTTGCGTAACTTTTAAACCGTTTATCCGTTTAACCTCCCGTTTCTTCCTACATGCTTGTAAATTCACATTCTATCATATGAACTTAAAATCCCACATCCGGATTAAGGAAATTCTCATCTTACGCCCTATCGGCTTATTATCATTTTCTAATTATTTGACCCGTTATGGGTATTTGCGCATTAAATGGTCTATGACATAACAGAACCATACTCTTCGCTTTCACACATAACCAAAACATTACTTTAATCGATTCACGTGTTTCCAATAGACATTTAAGGTCGTTTGCCCGATATACCTATCAAGGGCGTTTTTGTCAATTTCGCTCTATCCTTAACAACAAAGGAATCCCTTACATAAGTAACCAATCCTACTACTTAGCTACAATTTCTTAATCACACATACCTTACTCGGATCAAAACTAAGATCCGTTTAATACTTCATCGACATCATACAATTCATTCCTAATTGACCTCAATTATCATATTTAATTAAGTTACATATAACTTTACATAAACACTAAGAAGTGATTACGGAATCACTTACCTCATGCATCCGTGTTCATATTCGTTTCCTCGCCACTTCTTGACCCGTTAGCCTTCCGTGCTTGATTCCGTCTCGACATGATTCCTATACTTCCATGTCACCGAAATCACATTCTTATTAGCATATTCATTTGTACATGTTGACGATCATATCATTAGTCGTTTCTAACAAGCATAACCCATATAGTCATATCCATATCCGTTTGCACTCATGTAGTTCATCATGTCATTTCATTTAACACGTATTGCTATAACATGTACTATACGACTTCCTATAATCTTACCTTTATAACAACGAGTCAAATCATGTTTCTTATACTTAGTTGACTTTCAAGAGTCACTATTAACCATATTTAACTATCGACTTATCATCATATACTCGTAACATCATAATCGACTATACGGACGACACCATATACATTTTTATCATACAATTGGTGTGCGTACCACCTTTTAAGCATAAGGTACAACTAATTTATGCATATTCTTCTAATCTCATACATAATTCATCAATTTCTTCCTTCTAATCAACATGAATCATACATGCATAAACATCAAACATACTAGTATCACATTTCTTTCAATTCCTCTAACAAGAATCCATCATACAATTCAAAATACATCAATATTAAGCAAGAACTTAGACATAGATGATTTACCCATGTCATCATCTTCACCATAACAACGGGTTTCACCTCTAATCATCAAATTAACGCAAACCATACATAACCTATGTTCTATATGATGATTCTAACCCTTATACATCATCAATTTCATACCAATTCACGGATTAGAGCATAACCCACTTCGTGGAAGATCACCAATCTAGAATTTAAGACATACCTTATGATCCTCTTGTGATGGTGATCATTAATCCATGTTTATCCATGAATTTAAGCTTCGATTTACCCTTCAATTTGATCATTTAAGGTTGAGCTAGGGTTTGGCTCCTTTGGGAGCTACTGATCGATCTAGAACACACACGATTGTGTGTTTGTGTGTGTTATTACTTTCTTTTAACACCTCCACTTACATTCTTTACCATCTAGCCCCTCATGTTTTACCACTTAACATATTTGGCACAAATTTCGTTATTTAATAGTTTTGGCCATAAACTTTAACTAGGTAAAATAACCTAATTATTTATTTCTTGATGTACCATATTAAAACATTTAACGAATATAAACATTCGGGTTTTGGGGTGTTACACTAGCGAGTCATCAAGGTAAGAAATAACCTCATTTCAGTTACTAAGCATCAGTTTAAAAACCTTCCAAGTTTACTAATAGAAAGTTGTTAAAAACTTGTGTTTCTATGATTTTTGAAGGTTTAAGTTGCGTGTAACAAAATCCATTATGAAATAAACGGCTAACACAACGGTTGAGGACCGCAAGTGCAACACAGATCTCGTATAGGGTGTGTTTTGTGGTGATTCACCATGGAAAAGGTTAAAGTTATTCATGTCAAGTCTTATTCAAGATTTCAATTGTTTAGATGTTCAAAATCATTGATATATGAGTTCTGACCGTAGGATTTCTCTTTGTTCTTTTTTCTTTTATTTTCTAATGCCATCGAATCTCAGTTTCTATATACTCATGGAATCTCTTCACTGGGAAGTGTGAAAAGGATGCTTGGAGATCTCTTTAAGATGGGCTATGGAATTAGGCATGGAGTTTTATAACATCGGTCAGTAAGTAGACTGTCAAAAAGTACAAAAAGATAAGCAGGAAATGAAAGGTCGGTGCTAAACGCTTCATTATTATATCCAAGATTTGTTCTTAATAACCTTATATATCATTTTCAGGGATGTAACAGTTGAGCCATTTATAAGCTACTAAAGATTGATTTGTTAAAAACTCGAATCGAGTCGAGATTAAAAGAGCTCGAGCAAGAACTTTTTTTTTATATTAAATGAGCTGAGCTCAGGCTCGGTTTGGCTCATTTATTATTTCTTATTTATGATTTTTTATTATTATTTATCAATAGTTAATCAAGTAAATTAAGATGTTTAATCAACATGCTACCAAACAATTGCCAACATCAGGGTTGTGCCGAGTGTAAGCTAAAAGCAACCGCCTTAAGGAGTTCCTACCTTCTTCATTTATTGTAGGATGACCAGGAAATGTCCGTGGTCAATCCTGCCTTAGTAAAAGAGATTAGTTCACTAACAAGAAATGGGACCACAATATATAGAGTTACAAAGGGTGGAACAAAAGGTAAATGTGTGATTTTGTCTTCTATTCAGAGAACATTTTGGAAATTTGTCTTTGCTTTGGGCTAGCTATACTACTCTGGTTCTCAATTCTCATATTCATTATGTATTTTGTTTTCAGATACATAAAGATGAAATTTTTGGTTATGATATAGTGAGCTCTTTGGAGGGAAAATATGTGGTGTTGCTGCTGTAAATGCACTTTGAGTTGGGGATTGATGTTGGGCATGTTGATGTCAAACTACAACTAGGGTTTCCTGGCCGTATAGCTAGGTATGCAACTTGATTCTGTTTATTTTTATATTGTTCCTTTTTAATCATTCCATTCTTTTATTTGTTCTCGCCAATACCATTTTTTCAATTTATTAGCTTATGGAAGCAAGCTGGCTGGGAGGACTCGAATAAGGCAACAACCATCACATGCTATATATGTTCTATTTGAAGGAACTTTATATCAATGTTTTATGAAATAACGTCATAAATTCTTGGAACAAAGCAAGCAATTCCCATTGACTAAACCAAAAGGAAGAGGAGCTACCTACACCTGGACAACTTCAACAAAAACACATTGCCCAAGTGAATGTTGCCACGTGGATGCTAACAACCCGCAGGTGCTTGAACAACACTTGATCTGTGCATCTCTTGAATACCCACCAAGTGCGGTTCATGATAAAAAAATACTTTGGTCATGCACTAGAAATTTCTATACTGCAACTCAAAAGTAAGGAATGCGTAGGGGTCTCACTGCTGAATGTGATCTACATTGGGCATGATATACAATATTGGAATTTAATTTTGTTGATTAAATATTTAAATTACTTTCTTGCTATAACTTATAGTTTTTTTTTTTATTTTACCTACTAGAAAATGTCTTCTAATATAGGTTAGCATTCGTGCGATAGAGTCTCAATAATATATGGTACAACTTAGTGTTGAAACTCACCTTTCGTTGTTAACTTAGACAGCTTACATTTATTTGACAATTTTTTTTTATTTTTTTTATAATTCAGAGAAAGAATTTGTCTTTTTTATATTATTACTATAAAGTATTTTGATGACATTTATTTCTCTATGTTTTTATTTTTATTGGAGTTTTTTTTTACGCTTATATACCAAACTCCAAAATTTGATAGACTTGCAATTTCCTAATCAAGTTGGATCGCTTGTATTTGCCATCGTTCAACTTCTTGGTGTCAATTGCATTAACTCCATGACAACATCCTCAAATTGAAGGCGTATCTATATAGTGGGAAAAGTCATTTTATCTTTACTTAAACATCCTCTGCAACCATTGCTAAGTTTGCTAAATCGTAATGGTGAGCCACGGTCATCAGTTTTTAGAGAGCATATCAAAGTCGTTAATTCAATTTTTTGATGACGTCAACGGGTGGGAGAATATGTTTGGAATTAAATGATGGTCGTGGTCCATATATATTTTGCTTGAATGGACACAACTATCATAGAATTGGTACTCACTTCCAACCCATGACGATGGTCGGCTAAGATTTTTCCCAATTATATATTTATGACACGGCAAATGAAATTGAAATTGATAATCTCCTTTCATTCGTTTTCCTTTTATAAATTAAAGTCGGTGCTTTTGTTTGTAATGTTGTTTAAATTTGTGTACACTTAATATCATTTTCATCGAACGGGTCAAATGGTTTGAAATTGATACATGATTGATGCTTTTAGGGAGAATTTGGTATTTTGTTTTATATAGTTGAACTAGGGATGAGCGTGGTATCGGTACCGTACCAAAATTCGTCAAAACTGGGTACCGGTACCGAAATATTATTCGGTACGGTACGGGACCGGTTCGGTACCAGTATATGAAGGTAAAACTCAGTATTTTACCGGTACCGCACCGAACGATACCGATACCGAAAGTATGGATATCGAAAATGCCAAAAAGTGGGTACCGCTACTGAAAAATTCGGTAAGGGAAATTCGGTACCGGTACCAGTACGGTAGCGGTACCCAGTACCAATTGCTCATTCCTAGGTTGAACGTAATTAGCATTCATAATACACCCCTAAATTTGCATTTTCTAGAACTATACAGTTTTATGGATTCCCTTGGTCAATCTATTTGAGTTGAACCTTTATATCTTAGTATTGATTCTTTTGACCTGTTTGGTTAGGGGGTGAAATATACGGGTTGATATCTTGATAATCATGGTGATGACAAACTACAGTTTTTGGATAGATTATTGATGAAGTTACAAAAGATAGTCAAACTCAATAGATAGTCAAAGACACATTCTACAAGAAACTGTCATGCATAGAATATGTATGAAAGGGCATTTGCATATGGAAAAGATTTTAAAAAGGAAAAAGTTGGTGGTTAAAGAGGTAAAATGTGGAAGAAGCATCGTATGTAAGATAACAGTGGCTTTAAAACAATTAGGATGATGTTTGTTGTTTATTTATGTTTTTGTGTTTATTTTTTTCATTTTTTAAGCAACATGATTTTTGTAGCCAGTATGATTTGGTGTAGCGCTTACATTATGACGTCAATATTCTCGTCCACCGGACTGGTAAAGTACAATTTGATGTAGCACTTACATGTTTGAATGTTATAACATTTTCCCCCATTGTTGCCTATCGTTTACTTTTGCATTAAAATGATACCATTTCATATTTTACCACTCTATCAGTTTTATTTTATATTGTTTTGTGATTCTACACTATTCATATTCGTTTTCCTTTTATAAATTAAAGAATAATGCTTTTGTTTGTAATTTTGTTTAGATTTGAGTCCACTTACTTAATGTGGGTGTTTGGGATTGCTTATTTTGAGCTACTTTTAACCTTTTGACTTCTTATAAGTTAATAAGTCATTTTTGTTGTGTTTGGATAATGTGCTAAGGAGTTTTTATGGTTTGAAAAGAAAAAAAGGAAAAGTTAGATGGTTATGATTTTTTTTTAAAAAGGAGATGAAAAAGGAGAAAAGAAGAAAAAGAGAAGCAATCCCAAACACCCTCAATATAGATTATTTTTGTTTGTTACGCTGTTAGCGTAACCCGTCCACCGGACGGGTATTAAACTAGTTCACATGATACCCAAAAGCAAACACAAGACCCGCATAGAAAGTCACAATCTTTTGCAGAAATAATCGAACAATTGCAGAATTAATGAACTTTTAAGTGATGATAATTTAGTGAATTTGATGAACTACAGAGAGAAAAGAGGGGCGTATGAAACAATGGTCATCGCCAATACCCAACAACCACCACCATCACCCCACCATTGTAGGAACCCAACAAACACCACCATCGTCGGATCTGCAATACCCAGCACCGACAACCGCCGCCACTGGATCTGCATACCCATCACCGACAACCGCCGCCCCTGAATCTGCAATACCCATCAGCCCACCATCGTCGGAACCCAACAAACCCCACCATCACCCCACCATCGTCGGAACCCAACAAACCCCACCATCGTCGGAACCCAATAAACCCTACCATCGTCGGAACCCGACACCGTTCCGGATCCAGATCTCGTTCCAGATCTTGCTTCGTTCCACTTTGTTCTCTCAAATCCTTTTTTGGATCATTTTGTTCATTTTATTCTTCCAAGCCCTTCTTTCTTAGAAAGGCACTCACTGGTCTTCGTCTCTCGTTCCAGATCTCACAGCCGCAGTGCATGTGGGTTGGTGCGGTGGTGGTGATGGTGGTACGGTGGTGGTTCTGGTGGTGTGATGGTGGTAGGGTTGGTGTAGTGGTGGTGTGGTTGGTGCGGTGGTGGTGATGGTAGTGCGATGGTGGTGATGGTAGTGCGATGGTGGTGCTAGGATGTCTAGAGAGAGAGAGAGAGAGAGAGAGAGTGCAGTGTGAGTGTGTGAAATGTGTGTATAACTAGTTGATGCCCCGCCCGCGTTGCGGGGCGATAGCCGAATAATTCTCAATCGATTAAAAAACGCTATTGTTAGGAAAAAAAAAACTAAAACGATGATAAAACCGTAGTTCTGAGCTCAGGGCAAAACTGTAGTTTGTCAGTATTAATGAGCGAGTGTTAGGCAGCTCCTTGACATGGAAAAAATTAAATCCAGTCAACCAATTAAAAAAACACTTTTATAGTTTTGCTCGAAAACGATAGCAATACTGTAATTTGAACTGAGGGCAAAGTTGTATTTGTTGACTGGGGTAAAATCGTAATTTGCCAAAGGTTAAAATGATGGCAATACTATAAATTTGAACCAGAGACAAAATCGTAATATAACTTTGCACTAAGGACAAAATCGTAATTTTAAGCTGGAGACAAAACTATATTTTTAATTTGAACAGGGGCAAAATCGTAATTTTGAACTGAGTGCAAAATCGTAATTTTGAATTGGGGGGCAAAAGCATACTTTTGTTTTGAACCGGGCAAAAACATAATTTTAAACTGAAGGCGAAATCATAATTTTTGAAACGGGGCGAAAATGCAAAATCGTCATTTTTAGTTTGGGGCAAAAGCTAAAATTTATTTTGAATTGGGGCCAAAATTGTAATTGTAAACTGGGGTTAAAATCAGAATTTTTAAGCGAGTGCAAAATCGTAATTTTGAGCGAGGGACAAAAACATTATTTTATTTTGAAGTGGGGGCAAAAACGTAATTTTATTTTAAATTAAGGACGAAACTGTAATTTTAAAACGAATATAAAATATTAAAGTGGTTGGTCGAATAGGGAAGTGTCACACAGCTGTGAGGCACTATTCCCCTAACTTGCTTTAGTATATGTTAAAATCGTAATTTTGAATTGGGGGGCAAAAGCATACTTTTGTTTTGAACCGGGCAAAAACATAATTTTAAACTGAAGGCGAAATCATAATTTTTGAAACGGGGCGAAAATGCAAAATCGTCATTTTTAGTTTGGGGCAAAAGCTAAAATTTATTTTGAATTGGGGCCAAAATTGTAATTGTAATCTGGGGATAAAATCAGAATTTTAACCGAGTGCAATATCGTAATTTTGAGCGAGGGACAAAAACATTATTTTATTTTGAAGTGGGGGCAAAAACGTAATTTTATTTTAAATTAAGGACGAAACCGTAATAAAACGAATATAAAATAATAAAGTGGTTGGTCGAATAGGGAAATGCCACACAGTTGTGTGGCACCATTCCCCTAACTTGCTTTTGTATATGTTAAAATCGTAATTTTGAATTGGGGGGCAAAAGCATACTTTTGTTTTGAACCGGGCAAAAACATAATTTTAAACTGAAGGCGAAATCATAATTTTTGAAACGGGACGAAAATGCAAAATTGTCATTTTTAGTTTGGGGCAAAAGCTAAAATTTATTTTGAATTTGGGCCAAAATTGTAATTGTAATCTGGGGATAAAATCAGAATTTTTAACCGAGTGCAAAATCTTAATTTTGAGCGAGGGACAAAAACATTATTTTATTTTGAAGTGGGGACAAAAACGTAATTTTATTTTAAAATAAGGACGAAACCGTAATTTTAAAACGAATATAAAATAAAAAAGTGCTTGGTCGAATAGAGAAGTGCCACACAGCTGTGTGGCACTATTCCCCTAACTTTCTTTTGTGCTGTGTGGCACTATTCCCCTAACTTTCTTTTGTATATGTAGGATAATTAGTTTTTATATAATATTAAAATCTTATGAATTAAAGACTTGTCCCTTATACTTTTTGTACATATAAGAGTTGTACTTTGTGGGTAAATGATTAAATTGCCCTCATAGCTAACAGACTTGGTGGATGGAGTTAGAAAATTAGACTCAAATGGTTAAGAAAAGTTGCTGTAGGGACTCAGGGCGTTAAACATTTTGATTTTGGACTCAAGTGGTTAAAACCCATAAAACACAGGGACTCAAAAAGTAATTTTCCCTAAAATCATCTTCTAGTTCATTCACTTAGTTAGTAACTTATAGTTAAAAAGTCATAAAATTAGTTAATCTCTAGAAGCCAAATGACAAAACAAAACATCATATATTTTTCATATCTTTTTACATTCATGCATAGAAATTAATTAGATAACTACAGACAGAGAAAGATTCACCATAGAATAAATTAAAACCATTTCGAAGATACATCAAATAAAATCTGATTATACAAAATTAAAATGATCAACATTCCCCAATAAACATAACTATGAATCATAATTATAAAAGAAGTGAAAATAATACACACATGTCCCCTAGAGATGAGCTCGGTACTGACCGGTACCGGTACCGAAAATCCCCAAAAGTGGGTACTGATACCGGTACCGAATATACCCGGTACGGTTCGGTACCTGTACGTACCGGTATTTGAGGGTAAAAACCGGTACCGATACAAAAAATGTCAAAAGTCGGTACCAAAAATATATCCGGTTTGATAAATTCGATACCAAATACCATTTGCTCATCCTAATGTCCACGGAAAAAGCAACACAACCAATTTTCCGTATAAAGTAGCTTTCAATCCTGCAAAATAAAATAAGCAACATCAAACCTGCATGAATAAAAAGCGCCACATGTCAGAATGGAAGACATTCTTTGAAGGAAAATTCACCAGGTGTCAAGCTTTTAGAATACAATTAGGGTGCTAAAAGTAAAACGATGGAGCATGGGGACTTTATTTTTATTTATATGTATAAAGATTCAAGACCAATTTAGTTTTTATTTTATTTCGTTCCATTCTTATTACGTATTTTTTAAAGAGTTAAATGTCATTTTAGTCCCTGTACTCTGAGTCATTTTGCCAGTTTAGTCCAAAGGTTTTATTTTTCGTCTGTGGGTCCAAGAAGGTTTCATCATTGGCATTTTAGTCCACTTGGTTAACTATATGGCCGAATTGCCCCTCTAGTTAACATAATTATTACATATAAAAGGACCGAATTGCTCTTCTCGTTAACAAAAAAATGGATAAAGTTAACCTAGTGAACTAAAATGGCAACGGTATAACTTTTTTGGACCCACAGGTGAAAAATGAAACCTTTGGACCAAACTGGTAAAATGGCCCAAACCAAAGAGACTAAAATGACATTTAACTCTTTTTTAAATAACTCATTATATAAGTAATATTTTTTAAATGAATTATAGAAACCAAATTAAATAACATATTATTATATATATCAAATGCTATCGTGCATTTGCGCCAGGGGTTTTTTCAAGTTTTGGGCTTTGCCACTGAAGTTTGTATTTTTTTATTTCCACCCTCAGCATATATCAGTTGCTTTTGGCTTCTTCATACGACTTTTGGTCACACAGGTTGTAGAGAGAGAATCTAGACAGAGGAAGGGTGAGAGGTCGTTGGCACGGTGGACCACCGACGGAGGGAGGCGGCTTACACCGCTGAAGACGTCGCACACATCAATCGATTTTGACCGGATCTAATACATCAAAGACACACTCTACGTCGGTAAGAAACCCTATACCCCAAATATCAATTTCACACAGATTCACTCACATACACGCAGTATCACACAAATATCACCACAATCTGTATCCATAACTTCACATTCTAATCAAATCCCTTGTCAATTAACCAGGTGGATTAGCAGAAGAAGTAAACGAAACGATACTGCATTCAGCCTTCATACCCTTCGGAGATATTAAGGACGTGAAGACGCCGTTAGATCAGGCGACACAGAAGCACCGGTCGTTTGGATTTGTCACGTTTCTAGAGAGAGAAGATGCGGCGGCGGCCATGGATAATATGGACGGTGCTGAGCTTTACGGCCGTGTGCTTACGGTGAATTATGCTTTGCCGGAGAAGATTAAGGGTGGTGAACAAGGATGGGCTGCTCAACCGAGTATGTGTTTGTTTGTTTTCTTGAAAGTTTTTAGCTTAAACCAAAGTCATTCCAATCTAGAGCTTAGGTGACGAATGTTTGGTTTGTGGTGCAGTAATGGTGCGATGGTGTCCACTCCATAGATTAATGGTTTTATAGGGCTTATCGAATGACGAACGACGGTAGTGGCAAAGAGCAGCTGGTCATACCTGGCGACTAGGGTTCTGTCGTCTTCCTGGTTGTACGTCTTCTTACTTATAGGTGATATTCTTTAATGTTACTTCGATTTTTTAATTTTAGGGGTTTCCTTTAATATAACTGATATTCGATTTCTGAAATTGTCGATTGTATGTTGCGTGTGCTTTGTGTCGTGAATACGTTGTTTTACAACATACTATCAGAACGATTGTTGCTTTTAATTTTTTGATGATGAAATTGATTGTTGAACTAAAGGACTAAAGGAATTTATAAAATGAGTTTGTGATATGAAAATATTCTGTTGTGTAAAGGAGTAAAGGAATTTATAAAATGAGTTTATTGAATAGTTGGGGAATGTTGAATTGATGAACGACTGCAAGCAAACATTACTTAATACACTGTGAAGAACATATGTAGACTATCATTTTAGTTCTCCATGTTGGTTGTAGTACGGACTCTTTTTTTTGCATCCTTTAATCTACAATGGAAGCCATATTTGTGTACCTGTCGACTGTTGTAGTTAAAAGAAATTGAGGGATTGTGACTATCAAAACAAAGTTAGTAATGTAGTAGAGAAATTGAAGGTGAAATTTTCAAAATGTTATCTTTGTTTTTAATAATGAAATGCTATGCCTGCTACCACAATATTTGCTTCTAATGATATGATAGAATTCATGTGAAAGCAAAAAGTGTATAGAATGATGATCAAACCCCATCACTGTTATAAGTTACTACTGTTATAAGTTACTCTTATGTTTCAAGATTTTTAAAATATATAGTATCCCAATATGAGTTGTTTATTTGCAAAAATAAGTTTTAAGTTTCTCCAATTAATTTGTTATTCCACTTAATTAACTAAGGATCCCATCACACATGTGTAATCAAACATGTATTTTTTTGGATTGGCCCGTTAACTTTTCTTTTGTCTCGGTTGGTTTAACCAGTAAAACCATTATTTTGTCAGTTTTTGCGGGCAATCTTCTGAAATAGTTGAGTGGGACGGATGGCAGCTTGTGGCGGAACCTTGGGTGTCGTAAGACATAGAAGCCGGTGATAAGGGCGACAACTTGAAAAGGCGTGACATACATAACAATAGCAGCGATTAAACAGAAGATAACAAACAATGCTGTAGCTCTAGGGTCTCTCCAGCTAAGTAAAGACTGAAGTCTTTCTCCTTGTGTTGCTAAATCACCGACGACTGTTTGAATCCTTCCGGAAAAACTCCTTAAACGGTCGTATCTCATTCTGATGATGTCAGGATGCCGAGAAGTGGGAAAGGTGTCGAATTCTTCGTCAAGTTCATCTGGGTGTGCGTTATCTGCGCATGAGAGGCGAGTGTCCATATGGGGTGGGTTCTTTGGTCTCCATCGGTAGTACCAAACGCCAATCAAGAACATGTAAAGAAAAATAGTTGGGAGAATCAGCTCGGGATACAAAACGAGTATCAAGAACAGAATGTGAATCAGAACCGCAGTGATCGGATTCTTCCAATAACATATCTGACCGAACCATTTTCCAATTGCGATAAAACCACCGAAAACTCCCTTGATTCTAGAGAGATTAGCTTTACTTCTTCGCATACTCCACTTGTGCGAACCGACATCCAGCATATACTCAACGATCTCTTTCCTTAAAGGTGGCTCAGCGCGGCTCAACCTCATGGACACAATCTGAGTGGCTTGGTGCCACAAGCTCTCAAGTTGGGAGATCGTTAACGGGTAAATGTAGTGCATTTTGGGCAAAAGTGGTTGCGAGTACATGTGCATCATGTTTAGCAACGACGAGCATGTAAACCTAACCGCCAAATGAATCTCGCCCATTTTTTTCACCCCGGATGGATGCAAAACTAGAAGTGGGTATGAATGTGTGTAAACACGGTCAGTTTCAAGTGTCGAAAGACGAATTCTAACCTTACCGATTCTAGAATCCTTCGCATCAACCACTTGCAATAAATATGTAGAAACTAACCGCTTTATATTTTGATTAGGGACGTAATGTATTATGCAGCTCAGTTAAGCATTCATAAACGCTCATTTTCGATGACTTTAACAATCCAATGATGTTAGCATAATAAAGCATACTTTGTCCGCCGCAACGCGGCGGGACCATCCTAGTTAAAATTATTTAATAAATTATGTGAAATGTTAAAATATAAACACAATATAAAATTAAAGGATAAAAATAAGATAGGTTAAACCAAGAGTTTAGAAAGTTGAAAATGTATGGTTTTTTTAATTTTATGAAGAGTAAATTTCAATTTGTCACCCTATGGTTTGTCTAGCTTGCATTTTGACACCCAATTTTTTATTTTTTTGCAGTATGACTCCCTGTGGCTACATTTCATTGCAGTTTGACACCCTCCTTTAGTCAAACGTTTGTTTGATTGTCCATCTCAAGGGTATTCCTAATCTCCCATCACATTACTCCCAAAGTCTCATCAAAACTTAATTTTGACTTAAAGGAAGTCAAAACAGCTACAAGAACATTCTAATGTTCAAAAATTCATAGAATTCATAAGTCTACACACATTACAACATCAACAAACCTAAATAATCACAAATCGTTGATTTTCCAAATGAATTACAAACACTTAGTGAGTTCATATCAATGATTAAATTCCATACAAAACTAAAGCGCTTCATAAGTTCATATCAACGATAACAGATCAATGTAACAACGATGATCTCAAATAGATTGATGAATCTAATGGTTAGAGATAGAAATGGGCCTTGCTTGATTGATTGTGTGCGTGTAATAACGTGGATTTCTATTAGGGTTCCAATCTAAACCCCATCTAACACCCACCACCCCGTTGTGACGTTGTCACAGGGGCGGTTTTGGGCCTGTGCAGGTCGGGCCACTGCACAAGGCCCAAATTGCCAAGGGGCCCGAATATTTTTTTAAAGTTTCTATGTATTATTTATTAGATCTGATAGTTTAAAGTCTAAAACAAAAACCCAACTCAGATTTGGGCCTCAGTCCTTAAATCCACTTACATAATCTTGTTGGCTGTGGCCTGTGGGGCGCAAAAAGAAAAACGCAGAACGATTGTCATTGTCACGATTCATCTCCAAGGCTCCAAGCTTGCAGCGCATGATTCCCTGAGTGATTAGGAATTGCGATATGTTGGCCGACATCATCAGTCAATCGCTCGCGTTAACCACTGAAATTGAAATTCAATCTTAAAACATAAATCCCCAAACTTGATGAGTTCTACAGATTGATATAACCATGATCACATGTTCTTGATTTGGGTGACGTACTGTTTGATCTTGTTTTGAGGTAAATCCTTTAATCCATAGTTTAACATGTCATAGTTGACTGCTTACAAACTGTTCGACGAAATGCCCCAGTGAAGTGTCGTGTCTTTATAAGGGATTTTATTGTTTTTTATCAGTTTTTGATATTCCTTTGAGGTAAATCTATTAATCCCATGTTCCATGTATCGTAGATTGCATTCTATAATTCATGTTTCTGATCACTATCAATGCCATTAAATATGTTTTTGGATATTAGGCGATTTATCAGGTGTTTTTTATATACTAACGATCTAAAGAAGTAAAATAATGAACTGGTTCTAAATGAAAATAGTTGAAAGTAATATAATTGAAGTTGTTGAAGTCTTATTTGCGATCGACAATGTCCCAAGAAAGACTTAATGGCTTGGCGATGATATCTATTGAAAACGAAATATTAGAAGGTATGGACTATAAAGATTTGATCGAGAGCTTTGCTTCAAAAAACGTTAGGAGAGCCTCACGATTTGCTTAAGTAAGTTCGTTGGATTATTTTGCTACACTACTATTGTTTTGTATATTTTTATAACAATTAATCAATTATTGTCGTATTGTGGTTTTTGGATATATAGTTCATAAGTTTATATTATACGAAGAGGGCCCAATTTTTTTTGTCTTGCACGAGGCCCAAATTTTTTTTATTAATCTCGGGGACGGCCCTGCGTTGTCACCACCGCCACGGCCGTACACCTCCACTCTATTGTCTATGTTGCCCCACTAGTTCTGGTTTTCAACGTTTTTAAAATAGAACATCAGCCGTTACTATTCTACTCACATTAACCAAAAACTAAAGTTGATATTCTCTTATTTACACCTGTAACAAGAAACCATACAAGTTACAACCTGTTATCTTTACACAATCATAAAAAACACACAACTACAGCCACAACAATACAACAATTGTGTGAATCCTTAAAATTTAAAGTGAATGGTGGTTGTCAGTTGTGAAGGTGATCGGAAAGTGTAGTGATGGTGAAGATGGAGAACGGAAGTGGTGGTGTTCGGTGGTAACTTGATGGTGGCTTAGACGAAACACGGTGGTTTACGATGGTGGTAGGTTGTATGATGGAGGTATGAGTGTCAAGCAGATGGTAAATGGCATTGTAGTGATGAAATGGATCGAACAACAGAGATTATTGGGAGGTGGTGGTTCTGGTGGTTGGGTTTAGTGAGTCGGGTAGTTATTAGGAGGCGGTGATCTGGAGATTTGGGGAAGTCTAGTGGTTTAGGGATGACAGCGACAAAAGATTGAATTTGAAAATAATAAAAATTTTTAAAGGTATTGATATGCGTCAAATGAAACATATCAATTGTATCAAATACGGTATAAAATCAACCATTTTTTAGTACTAATGTTGGAAAAAGTGCGTTTTTTTGTATACTTTTGATTTTTAGGATTAAAAGAGCTTAAATTACAAAAGTAGCAAATTAATGACCAAATCCAACATAAGTATAGAAGACGGGAAGACAACACACTATACCAACCCTCTGAGCTTCACCCCAAGACTAAAAACAACGAATAGGAAGCCCAGCACGGGGCCGTGAATTGTCAGCATAGGGTCGTGCCCGTTCAAGATTCCAAACCAGAAAAGACAAATAGAAGCAGACAAAGAGACACGGGGTGGTGTCCCTTGGACAGGGGTCGTGGTCAACTCTCAGATTTGCGAATCTGGGTTCGTACAGCAAGTAAAAGGGCTACGGGGTTGTGCCGTTGACACACGGGGCCGTGGAGCATCTAATATGACAACATAACTAAATGAAGACAAAGAAAATGAAGGACACGGGGTCGTGCCTGTAGGGCACAGGGCCGTGTGAGCCCACAGTTTCCAGCTATAAATAGGGGTGTTTGGTTTCATTCCAACCCATCCCTTGGCAAACCACTTCTCTCAAACCTACCACCACTGCACCACCACACCACCACAATACCACCATCATCCACCACTTTCATCCATCATCCATCATCCATCATCCATCCTTAGAGTGTGAGTGTGTGGTCTCGGGATCCAAGATCGATAGTAAGATTTTTTGTCAAACAAAGGTCATGCTTGGCAAATCTCTTACATCACTTGGTGACGACAAAATCATTTATGTATTACTTTTGATTTCCTAGCTTTGGTAACTTTTTTATTTGGGTTTGTATTAATTACTTAAATAACTATTTTTTTTATATTGAAGGTGAACTTTACTTAATCATTTCTTCATGTTTTGTTGATTCACTCATTTGTGTCTTTACGGTTTATATAAAGCGTGTTAACTGCCTGGAAGGGGGTTAGAAGGGTGGCAGGGTAAAGTTCTTGCCTCGTTCGGTGTATAGTGCTACGAGGACCCGATTCAAGCTTATTAAGACTTCCCTTGAGGCAGATAACATCAAATCGGGGGAAGTAAGAACGGCTTGAATCCCTTATAAATAAACTACTATTAAAACTTTAAACCGGCCTTGCGTGACTGTATCACTGCTGACTCAGACCAATATGGCCAAGGGTAGCGTTGCCTCCAAAAGAGGAACATGCCACAATAACTAAGATAATCTCTTAAAAAACCCAAAGCGCGGAAATCATTAAAGGATACATATTTGATGAGTCGGAACCAAGTGATTCTATCTTGTCTATTTGTTTTATTTACTTATTTTATTTATTTAAAAACAAAAACAAAAATTTTCTCTCAAAATTTGCTTAGATTAGACGTCGACGCTATTCTGGTATTAAAAGCTCTTGTGTCCTTAGACGACCTCAGTATCTTACCATCACTATACTACGTCAACGATGGGTGCACTTGCTCTAGCGTGAAGTAGAGAGTGATAGTGTTATATCGTGTTTTTATAAATTTAAAGCTTGAATAACGAGTGAAAAGCATTTAAAATATATCTAGAAATTATAGTCACACTCCGTCACGTCAAGTTTTTGGCGCCATTGCCGGGGACACAAGGATTTTAAGAGTGTTTAAAATCCTCGGCCTAATCATTTTTTTATGCTTTTCTAATTTTTCTTCTTAGTTTTTTTTTTTCTTTTTCTTCATTTTTTCTACTTTTTGCAGGAATAACACTGGGCCGTGTTTGATTAACACGAGGTCATGTCTGGCCTACAATATCTGGGAAGAGCTCTTTTCTTGTTACTGGAACAGAGACACGGGGCCGTCTTATAGGAGCACGGGGCCGTGTCAAACTTTCATTATATGGGAACCTGAAAACAGAAACTTTTTCTAGATAGCACAGGGCGGTGCCACTTGGGCACGGGGCCGTGCTACTCTTCTGATCAGCAACTTTTTATGTTTTTTTTTCGCAGAAAGTCAAGCCGGCTAGCAGATCTCACAGAAAATACAACCTGGTGCATGACCTCCACCTTCGACAAAGACATAAAAGTGCCACTATAAGAACCCGAGTGCTTTTTGAGGAAAAGACTCCAAGCCAAAAACCGACAAAAAGCCTCGACCCAAAACCCCCCTATGGCGGATCAATGAACTCTCATGGATTACCTACGGCCTACGGTCGGTAATCTTGAAGCCGCTATTAATCCTCCTAACATCGATGCCAACAAATTTAAGCTTCGACCACACCTCATCCAAATGCACCAAAATTCCGCCACCTTTCATGGCCTACCCGATGAAGATCCCCATTTACATATTACCAACTTCTTGGAAATATGTGACGCCTTTCGGATCAACGGAGCCTCCAACGATGTTATCCGGCTCCGTATGTTCCCCTTTTCCCTCAAAGACCGAGCAAAAGCTTAGCTAAACACCCTCCCAAATGGGTCCGTGCACACTTGGGATGAACTCGCTCAAAACTTCCTCTACAAATACTTCCCTCCTGCTAAAACCGTCAAACTCATGACCGAGATTAATTCATACTCTTAAGATGACGGGGAGTCTTTGTACGAAACATGGGATAAGTTCAAGGAGCTACTAAGGAAATGCCCACATCACGGTCTTGAACGTTGGCAACAAGCGTCCATTTTCTACAATTGACTCTTACCACACACTCTTACCACAAACAAGGCAAATCCTTGATTCCGGCTCCGGGGACTCATTGGGAATCGGAACCCCGAGGAAATTTATAATCAAATTAAAGAAATTGCTCAAAATAGTTTTCAATGGCACACTCCTAGGGGTTCAAAATCCATAGCCCCGGGCTCCCACAAAGTGGATGAAACCACTTCTTTACAAGCCCAAATCCAAGCCTTAACTTCAAAAATTAAGAAACTTGAATTAAATAAAACGGCTTCGGTTATGTCTTGTGAAGGATGTGGCCGGCCCCATGAAAACTGGAGTTGTATGAAAGATTTAGAAAATCAAACGGAAGTGGTAAATTACCTAAATAACCAGCCACGACCACCGGAAGCTCCAAGTAACTCTTTCACTCCCGAGTGGCGAAATCATCCCAACTTTAGTTGGAGGGAACCGGGGGGTAATAACCAACAAAATAAAAAATCAACGATCTAAATTTCAACAACAACCCCGAAAGGAGCAACAAGGCTTCCAAACACAACAACAAGGAGGAAGAGAAAGACCTGAGGATCTCATCACTAGTCTTATCTCCGAATCTGACAAAAGATACTCGGAGAGGTTCCTACAAACCGAAGCCGAAATTAAGAACCAAAGGGCCAGCATGCAAAATATCAATAAACAAGTGAGCCAACTCGCCCAAAATTTCTCCGAAATACCACAAGGAGCCTTGCCCAGTAACACCGAAGCCAACCCAAAAGCCCAAGTAAACGCTGTCAAATTGAGAAACCGGAAGGTAGGGCCCGATGACGAACCAACACCACCACAACCCGATAAACAACCCACAAAAAATCCCATAACCAATAACCAAGAAAATACTCAACCTCAAAATACCGACCCAACCAAACCACCATCGGTCCCTTAACCCGGTCGTTTACTTCTTCAAAAGACCGACGAGCAATTCACTAAGTTTGTAAGCTTGCTTAAACAGCTTCACATCAATCTCTCTTTTGTGGAAGTCCTCAAACAAATCCCAAAGTACTCTAAATTTATGAGAGACTTCTTCACTCACAAAAGAAAGATTGAATCAATCCAAAAAGTCAACTTAAGTGAATAATGCTCGGCGGCACTCCTCAACAAGCTCCCACAAAAGAAATTTGATCCCGGAAGCTTCACCATTCCTTGCTCTATTGGAGACTCACCGATTAGCAATGCACTTGCCGACCTAGGGGCAAGCATTAACCTAATGCCCACCTCTATGTTCAACCGACTTGGACTCGGAAAGCCACACCCTACAAGGATGAGCATACAACTTGCGGATAGATCGGTAAAATACCCTCAAGGTGTTGTAGAAAATCTCTTGGTAAAGGTCGGGGAATTTGTTTTCCCGGCCGACTTTGTAATCCTAGGTATGGAGGAGGACACTGAAATCCCGCTCATATTAGGAAGACCTTTCCTTGCCACTGCACTGGCTATGGTGGATATGAGTAATGGAAGATTAACATTGAGGGTAGGAGACAAGGAGGTGGAGTTTGAAGTAGGACAACGTGTGGAGGAGGACCCGGTCAAATATCTCAAATCAATAGACTCAAGCCTCGACTACGCCCTTAGCCGGTGCATCTCGGGATGCGAGTCATCCTGCTTGGGTAACATTTGACCGACTTTGGGTCTAGCCAAGGACCCTTATAAACGTGGCACACCATGGAGGCATTCCATGGACTATTCATCAATAAAGTAGTTTAATTTTTGCGTAACTTTTAGTTAATGCTTTTATTTTTAGGTTTTTGTCTTTGTAGGAGTAGAATACACTCAGAAGGATGGTGAGAAGGCCAAAGGACGTTGAAACAGCACCCCCATGCACGTAAAAAGACACTTCCTGAAGCGAAATCTTCAAAACAGTAAGGGCAGCACGGGGCGATGTAAGGTAGGCACGCCCCCATGCCTCAAGTCTGCAGAAATTTTTTTGAATCTGGAACATTGACACGGGGTCGTGTCTCATAGACACGCCCCCGTGCCTGGCTTCTGAAAAATTTTCATTACTGGCACTTTTTACACGGGGTCGTGTCTACTTGACACGCCCCCGTGTCTGCTTTCTGAAAATTTTCTCAGAAAACTGTTACTGGCACTTTTTAACACGGGGTCGTGTCGTCCCACCACGCTCCCGTGTCCAGTGCCTGGTTTTTGAAAAATTTGTTGTTTTTAACCAGCGTTTACACTTTTAATCAATTTTAACCATTTTTGGACACATTGATGACAAATGTAATTTAAGTGTGGGGGGGAGGGGCAAGCTTAACTTGAAGTTGTTTGTCCTAAAAACAAGCCTTACATAAAACTATACATGGAAACGCTAAAACACCCCAAATCTTTTTCAAAAATATTTTTTTAGTTTGTTTTTGTCTTATTTATAGTTTAAGTCAGAAACCAAGATCTTAAAAATTTCAAGTTTTTATAAAGTTTACAACCGATAGCGCCGTGATAAAAAAACCATATAAGAAAATTTTATAAAAAGGCATGACAATTCTTTGTAAAATTTGATTGTATATATAATTTCACACTTTTAACCCTTTTCCCACAAAAATGTGAGTTTTGAGTCTTTACCGAGCATTCAAATATTATATCTTTACTAAATGCTCATTTTCATTTCTTGTGTGAATAGCCTAATGCTTCTTACAAATCTAGAACTTGATAAGGCAATGCATTCCTGGTCCTTACCGACTAATCCAAGTAAGTATGTGATGGAGGCATTATGACTTTTTACCCTTTATCATTTTTAACTTTATTTTCTTTTTGTCTCCCCACCAAAAACAAAAATAAAAATATTCCCATAGTTAAACCCCTTTGAGTCTAAACCTTTCGTTTCAAAACCCGCAAAAATACCCATCACCCCAAAACCAGTTTTTCTTCACACCCCTTTTTTTAGTAAAATGCGATTCTTTTGAAATTTATATAAAAGAAGTGACTTAGTTCATTATCAAAAAAAAAAAAAGATCTCTCTAGTTGCTTAGAATAAAATAACCAAAATTATTGCTTATAAACATGTAGCCTATAATTAAGTCACAAATAAATAACTTTTTAAAAGAAAACCGACACTTTACACTTTCAGCCACTTTTTAAATAAAACTACACTACCCCTAACCAAAACCTACCTTTCAAAGTCCTATTGATATGTACAAAGATTTTGTTAAAAAGGAGGAGGTTTGATTACTTGTCAAGCATATGGTAGAAGTAAGTTCCATACCGGTATCGAGCGTTTCACTTATACATTTTCGGTCGAGTGTTGAGTGATCACTTATAAGGTGTGTGAAATTGTATATAGCTAAATGGAATTATATAAAGGCATGTTATGCCCAAAAATATTTATTTTTCTTAAAAAGTGTTCTAAATAAATCATGTCGAATAGGATAGTAAATAATATAACAACGAGAATAAAAAGAACTTGGATTCCCGACACTCTACAAACAAGACCCAAAAACTTCTCCCATTCCATTTGGGAGTGTAAGCAATATTAAAAGAGTTCTGCTTCAGGACAAGCAAATATTCAAGTTTGGGGGTATTTGATATGAGTCAAATGCAACATATAAATTGTATCAAATACGGTATAAAATCAACCCTTTTTTAATATTAATGTTGGAAAAAGTGCATTTCTTTGTATACTTTTGATTTTCAGGATTAAAAGATCTTAAATGTACAAAAGGAACAAATTAATGACCAAATCCAGCATAAGTATAGAAGAAGGGAAGACAACACACTATAGCAACCCTCCGAGCTTCACCCCAAGACTAAAACAACGAATCAGAAGCCCAGCACGGGGCCATGACTTGTCGGCATGGGGCCGTGTCCCTTCAAGATTCCAGACCAGAAAAAGACAAACAGAAGCAGATAAAGAAACTTTGGGGCCATGTCCCTTGGACACGGGCCATGGTCAACTCTCAGATTTGCGAATCTGGGTTCGTACAGCAAGTACAAGGGCTACGGGGCTGTGCCGTTGACACACGGGGCCGTGGAGCATCTAATCTGACAACAAAATTAAATGAAGACAGAGAAAAGGAAGGACACGGGGTCGTGCCTGCAGGGCACGTGTAACACCTCGTAAAATCACGTCCAATAAAGTATTGACACGTGTAATAAACCCTAATGAAGTCAAACCTTGAATATAAGGGACTAATTTTTTGAAAAATCGAAAAGCATTAATTATGAAAGAACCGGAAGTATTATCATACCTAAAATAAGTTTCTAATTAACCTTTTACGGTTTTATATTCACAATTGAGCCACTTGTTAATCAAGTGTAGCCGTTTATGTGATTAATTGAAAGTTTGCGCAATAAAGGGTTAAAAGCGTCAACATGTAAATTCTTATCTCTGAGTGACCTTTTAACAAACCGAGAGCCTCATGATATTTGATTATACTCTCGGGAATGCCAATCATTGGCAATCCAAGGCTTTTATGCCTAAAAGTAAAGTTACGCGCTACTTTGCAAGTATAAGGGACTAAAAGTGTCAATATGTTTAATTATACCTCTGAATGACCTTTTATCAAGCCCGAAGCATTATGATGTTTAATAATACTTTCAAGAATGCCTAATATGAATTAGGTGAGGCTTCAATGCTATTAAATGATGAGTTACGCAAGTTTGCGCATTAGAAGGACCTAAAGCGTCAAACTGCTAAAGTATACCGATTCGTATGTTATCGGGCCTTCCGGAATATGACCATGAGTTATACATACCTTAATTATCCTTCTCATAGCTTAGATATAGGCTTTGAGGTGTTTAGTGCGTAAAAATAAACTTTTAAGTCATGCAGGGACTAAAAGTGTCAAAAAGCGCACAAGTTTGCGTTTACGCGCATATCTTACATTCTGAATATCCCCGGACACCCAAAAATTTATGTAAGCACTAAAATATTTTATTTTAGTGTTTGGCTTGATAAAATTCCATTCGTCGCGTCAATTGGTTCGTTTTTCGCGTCCGTCCGTGTTTCGTCGTAATTAACCGAACAACGTGACCGTACGACCAAACAAACCGACATCTGGCATATTTTTAAGCATATTTCATGTTCCCTATGCTGAGGCATCATTGTAGAGCCTTAAGAATGGTTTAACGGGCCTTAGAGGTGTCGGAGATGGCATGTGGAGGTGCAGGGGCTAAAACTGTCAACATTTGAAACTTTGTTTGGCTGACCAGAAGCTTACGGACCTCAACACTATTAACCTTACGGTCCGTAAGCTAGTTCCCAGATGCAGAAACTCGTTTAAAATGGCTGTTCAGCCTTGCAAACGACTTATCTTGCCCCTTAACTTCACCAAAGGCCGCCTAAACTGAATTTTAGACTTTAGGGACACTTGTTACTGATCCATGATCATGTATAGCATGATTTGTCATCATCTAATGGATCCAATAACACTATAAAAAGGGGCTTATGTTGCAACAATTGATCACATCATTCCATCTGCTTTTGAGGGACTCTCTGGAGCTCAAGATCAGTTCTCAAACATCCCTAATCGTGCATTAGGCTTTGGTAAGCACCCTTAACCTTCCTTGATCAAGTTTTGCTTAGTATTTAGCTTAAAAGTCAAACCGTCGTAATTAACGGTTGACTTATCGATTAATCACTAATGGTCCAGTGATTAGTCAAATTGAAGGTAGTTATAAGTTGGTATTTATGTGGGCAATAAACCCTTAAAAGGGTTCCCCCTGATTCCCACTCTAACTAGGTCAAATGTCGGGTCAAACTTGTGAATAAAAAGTCAACAGGATACTTAGTTTCTAATTTATGCATGATTAGCAATGTAGAAATTATACAACCTGTAAGATCATTAAGATAACTTGGTAATTAGTGACAATTTCCTGTTTAGACCCGGTTCGGAACCGAAAGTCGCAAAGCTTTGACTTTTGCTTTGACTTCAGTTCTGACCCGTTTTGGTATGATTTAGAAATACCTAAGAGCTTCATTTGGACCAGGTTACATGCTAGTATAACCCTCTGTGATTATACACCTCAGATCATTAGTTATCCAATTAATATGCATGATTCCGTTAATTGCTCATATGTTGACCATTATGCCCTTTTCACCTTAAAACGTGATTTTTGGAAATGTAAAAGAGTAGAAACTTTAATTACTAATATTTAAACTTGCATCCAAAGTTTGACATCAGTTTGAGGTGTAGACTAAGAGTTATGCTTGTTAGCGTGAAATGAAAGCTTTATGTTAATTAAACGGCGTAATTAGCGTATAGCCTAGTTAAGCCTACTTTTTGATATCAAACTTATTACCCACTGATGTAATATATTATTTTGGGATTTTTAAATATTTTTAATTAATTTTAGGCTGAGCATAACTTACAGTCGTAGGCTTAATCCGGTAATTGTCGGTTTTGCCCTTACGGGCTATAAAATGAGTTTTACATATCCAATTGACTCCAAACCTTTTGCTACTGATCACATATGATAAATAAATTATTTTAAGCCTTCTGGAATAATAAAAATATCAGCTTTATGTATCGAACCCGTAAACGGCTTTTAATCGCCTAATTAAGCGTTTGTAACGCATAGTATGTATTAAGATTATTTTAAACATACACGGGTTGATACCTACTGATATTTGAGGCAAATTATAATATTTTAACAGTAAGCAAAAGTTGATAAACTCAGACTTTAGTTTTGAGCTTTACGGCTTATGTGAAATTACCAAAATGCCCCTACGGTGCATAGTTTGGTTATAATTGATAAATTTCACATATATACTTTACCCTACTGTTATAACTTAGTAAAATAAGTATTTTTGCTGATTATATCAGACCTGTAACTCAGGTAAATACTTAAACTCTTTTATAACCTTTTAAATGACCAAACTACCCCTACGGGGCATAGTTTGTGTTTAAATACATTTCGGGCACAATGAAAGACATCTTACTGATGTCACAACATATTTGAGGCATAATTAACTTAGGAAACCTGTATATGGCTCTCATGAATATCCGTTACGCTTCTTACGCGTTCGGTACGATTTATGTAACTAGTTTACATAAATTAGCCTAAACGGGTCAAACCTTAAAGGTTTTATCTCAAAATCCAGAAGATGTTTAGATTACCCATATTATACAAGTCTTCAAACTTGTCGGGTCTAAAACACATTCTATTCCGGTCTTCGCTTAATCATGCGTTTGAACCGTATATTTCTTTAAGACTAACCGGTCTAAGCTTAGGCTTAATTAAAGACCCGTTAGCATTCTAATTGGTTATTTATACCATCATTCCAGACTAGAGCCTTCCGGTAAATTGTACATACGCTTACTTAAGTGAATACGGCTGAGTTATTATAATTCTTGCTATTTAAGACAGGAGCTAGCTCAGGTAAATACTCTTAACTTATTTTCCCTATTACGGGCTTGGGATACGGTAATATAAATACCGCATGGTCAGGTATGGGATTCAAAGACCAATAAGTCGGGAAATCCAAATAACCTGTTTTAATTCGTATTGCTTGACTGAAACATTGGGGATTAATGCGACCGTGTCCTGGATATCCTTGACTCATTAAATTGTAATGGCCACGACTTAAGCACGGGGTGTAGGCATACACCTGACAGATGCTATATGCTCATTAATTAATTATACCCAATAAGGGATTCCCAATAAGGGAATAGTGGTGTGTCGGTTAATCATGAACCGGCATAGATCCGGGCCCCGTATGTAGAGCAAGTTATGTAAAATTGATAACATGAGATATAGTTTGTCCCAAGTATAAAAGGTTAATGTTGCATCTGTTCATTTTATTCAAGTATAAAAGATTAATTTTGCCTTGTGCATTTTAATCAAAGTGTCAAAATATTTGTGCCTGGTGCATCTAAATCAATTTTCTTAAACTCTTTTCAAATGAGTCGGTTGAGTGTATTTACCAGTGAAAACTGACGTATTTTCAAAAGTCTAAGTGACAGGTACAAGTACGTAATAGGCTGGAAGCTGCTCAGGACGTTAATAAGGAATCTTGCAAGTTCTAGGTGTCTAAAGTCTGTTGAACAATGTTTATATTTTTTTTAGATCCGCCTGTGGATCCTTTACTTTCCGTTGTAATACTGGATATTACTTTATATTCGGATTGTAATATATTTATCTTTTGCTTCCGCTGTGCATTCATATATTGTGTTGTTTGACTATGATGATAACAACTACGTCACGATACTCCCCTACCGGGCCCACCGGTCAAACGTGGAAAAGTCGGGGTGTGACAGCACGGGGCCAAGTGAGCCCACGGTTTCCAGCTATAAATAGAGGTGCTTTGTTTCATTCCAACTCATCCCTTGGCAAACCACTTCTCTCACACCTACCACCACTCCATCACCACAATACCACCAACATCCACCACTTTCATCCATCATCCATCCTTAGAGTGTGTGTGTAGTCTCGGGATCCAAGATCAATAGTAAGAGTTTTTGTCAAACAAAGGCCATGCTTGGCTAATCTCTTACATCACTTGGTGAAGACAAAATCATTTATGTATTACTTTTGATTTCCTAGCTTTGATAACTTTTTATTAGGGTTTGTATTAATGACTTTAATAACTAGTTTTTTTATAATGAAGGTGAACTTTATTAATCATTTCTTCATGTTTTGTTGATTCGCTCATTCGTGTCTTTACGGTTTATATAAAGCGTGTTAACTGCCTGGAAAGGGGTTAGAAGGG
Source organism: Helianthus tuberosus (assembly GCA_030545235.1). Lineage (NCBI taxonomy): Eukaryota > Viridiplantae > Streptophyta > Magnoliopsida > Asterales > Asteraceae > Helianthus > Helianthus tuberosus. Next base: position 147,707,137 of record CM060417.1, on the reverse strand, counting down.
TGGCAGGGTAAAGTTCTTGCCTCGTTCGGTGTATAGATGCTGCGAGGACCTGATTCAAGCTTATTAGGACTTCCCTTGAGGCAGATAACATTAAATCGGGGAAATTAAGAACGGCTTGAATCCCTTATAAATAAACTACTATTAAAACTTTAAACCGGCCTTGCGGGACTATATCCCTGCTGATTCAGACCAATATGGCCGAGGGTAGCGTTGCCTCCAAAAGAGGGACATGCCACTTTTCGCATTAATAACTTATTTAATTATCTTTCAATAATCTGGCCTTACGGGACTGTATCCCTGCTGACTCAGACCAATATGGCTGAGGGTAGCGTTGCCTCCAAAAGAGGGACATGCCACAAGAACTAAGATAATCTCTTAAAAAACCCAAAGCGCGGAAATCATCAAAGGATACATATTTGACGAGTCGGAACCAAGTGATTCTATCTTGTCTATCTGTTTTATTTACTTATTTTATTTCTTTATTTATTTAAAAGCAAAAACAAAAATTTTCTCTCAAAATTTGCTTAGATTAGACGTCGACGCTATTCCGGTATTAAAAGCTCTTGTGTCCTTGGACGACCTCGGTATCTTACCATCATTGTACTACGTCAATGATGGGTGCACTTTCCCTAGCATGAAGTAGAGAGTGGTAGTGTTATATCATGTTTTTTATAAACTTAAAGCTTGAATAACGAGTGAAAAGTATTTAAAATATATCCATAAATTATAGTCACACTCCGTCACGTTGGTATCAATGAAAAGAAGGAGGGTATAATAGTTATTTCTAGGGTTGTAAACGAACCGAATGAACACGAACAAGGCCTTGTTCGTGTTCGTTCGTTAAGGAAATAAATGTGTTCACGAACGGTTCATGAACGCTACCGAACGAGATTTTATGTTTGTGTTCGTTCATTAAGAAAACGAGTATGTTCACGAACGGTTCACGAACACAAATGAACATAAATATATTTGGAGAACGTGATGAAGGATAAAGGTGGATGGATCCCTTATTGTGGAACGGAGGTCGATCGTATTCGTCAATGTAAATAATGAGAAAGAAAAGGGAAATGATGCATAAACAAGGTGAAATAGGGTTGCCTAGTTTAATTGTTAAGGTGATAAAATAAATAAAAGTTTAATAATATAAAAGGTATAGATAAAATATATGAAAGTACAAAAATCTTTAATTAAAACACAAACATATGAATATAAACGAACGCAAATGAACTAATGTTCACGAACACATTCACAAACACCTTACTGAACGTTCACGAACAGAATTGAACGAACGAGACCTCTGTTTATGTTCGTTCATTTAACTAATCCAAAAAAATTTCATGTTCATGTTCATTCGTTTATTAAACGAACAAACATAAACGAACTTCTAGCAGAACGGGTCACGAACTGTTCGCTGAACGTCCGGTTCATTTACAGCCCTAGTTATTTCATTATTTTTTGGACGGTCAAAGTAACGTCTGACTGACGGAGGGGTGCAAGGTGTGATGAAATACAACCATGGGGAGACAAAGTGCAAAAATGAAAGATGAGGAGGTAAAGTGCAAGTTAAGGCAAACCATGGGGAGGCAAATTGTAGTTTACTCTTTTATGAATAATATGAAATTATTAACCTTTTAAAGAAATTGGTAGAATAGTCAAAGTCATATTTAGTATAATAAAGAGTAAATTACAATTTCATTCCCTGTGGTTTACACCCGTTCTCACATACAAACCCTATTTAAAAAAAGGCAATTCCAGTCCCTATGGTTGTCAATTGGAATCAATAATGTCCTTCTTGTAACTGGACGTTAGTTGTACGTCTAAATAGATAATGTTAACAGGGGCAAACTTGTAATTTCACCTAAACTAACCCCAATGTCAACCATATCAATCATCTATCTTCTCTTATAAGCATCACTTCACTCCCTTCAACCCCAAAACCCTATCAACTCTGAACGTAATTCTCCGATCAACCCCAAGAACTTCGATCAACGACAACATGTGGACATATGCTGTGATTATGCAAGTTGAACAAGTAACAAGTACGACATTGCCTTAATTTCACTTAACAACTAACTATGAACTAAATACACTTGAATGACGTTGTTCATCTATGAAATTGCAGCTGGATTAATGGTCCAATGCGTGTGGTTGTTAGGGATGTTGGGAGTGCTAGTGTTGAGATTATGGTTAACAACGGTCGTGTGAGAAGCAGAATCAAGATTGTGCGGTATTGAAGTGTTGGTGTTGTTTAGGCTGATCAAAACCCCTTATTTATGATGCATATTTAGAAACTAACTTTAACTGTGATAATGGGTTTTATGTCTGGTCGTTTTTTGGATTTTAGTTGTTAATGATCATGGTCAACCCATTTTGCAATCATGTATTAAAATGTAACTTTTGAATGTTTTTAAACTAGTAATTTCATTTTTCTACTGTTATTGCTTCTTGTTTGATATTGTTATTGATGTAGACATGTTAGTTTAGGTACTGTTATTGCTGGTTCATGTTGGTAGAATGCCTTTGATGTGGGCATGTTATTGGTTCTTGTTTGATACTTGAAATCTTGGTAGTTTGACTTTGATGGTGGTTCTTATTGTTGGTTTATTGTAGCATTCAGTTATAATGTAGGTGTTGATGGTACAGGGCAGTTATATACAATAGGATTTAGTTATAATGTAGGTGTTGTAGGTGTTGATGCTACATGACAGTTGTGTAGATATGAGTAAATGGACATATGGCAGCATGCATATTCAGTTAAGGCCGTGATAATCAAGCCTTTAACTTGATCAGGGTACAATAGGATTTAGGCTTTTATGCCCAATAGAACTTAGTTATAACTTGAACAGGGATCATAGACCTTGGGTTGCACAATAGGATATAGTTATAACTTAAACATAGATGATACGCTTTAGGACTTAGTTATAACTTGAATAGGGACGATACACGTTGTTATGCACAATAGGATTTAGCAATCACTTGAACATGGATAATAGGTTGTGTTATGCACAATAGGATTTAGCAATCACTTGAATAGGGAACATACACTTTGGTAACTTGAACATGGATGATACACTTTGTTATGCACAATATGATTTAGCAATCACTTGAACAGGGATGACAGATTGTGTTATGCACAATAGGATTTAGCAATCACTTGAACAGGGAGCATACACTTTGGTAGACATAAGTTGAACTATTTGACCAGATCAACTGGTCAAACCTGTGATAATGAAGCCAATTCAAGTTTTGGAAGTAAAACTCAGTTGAAGTTGTGAAAGTCAAACCCAATTCAAGTTCTAAAAGTCAAACCAATTTCAAGTTCTAAAGGTCAAACATAGTTCAAGTAGTAAAAGTCAAACCCAACCCAACTCCAAGAAGCAAACCCAGTTCAAGTTATAAATTGCATTTCAATTCGGGTTACAAGTGTTAATATGTTATTGTTATTGTTATTAACATCATATTGATAATTAATTAATTGCTAAGGTGGTTAGTTACTAGATTAGGAAAGAATTTTGAATATGGAGGGAAATATATGAATTATACCTGCAGGGACCAAAATGGTAATTAAAGTTGTGGGGGAGAAGGATGTTATTTAAATATTATTAATTAGCAACAAGTTTTGGCATTGAATGTTTGTACATGCTGCATACAACCACAGGGATTGGAATGACCCCCCCCCCCTTTTTTTCCCCAAATAGGGTCTGTATGTGAGAACGGGTGTAAACCACAAGGACTGAAATTGTACTTTAAAGTAAAATAAGTCGAAGTATGATATTTTAGTTATTAGAAAAAATATATTTGATATATTAAAGTTTGCTGGGTATATATATTTTAGTTATTAGGGCGTTCGTTATGAGGCAACGTCTCTTGCTATGGTGGATGTGATGGGCGTTTAACACCCCTCCATGAATGGTGAGTTAAAAGGGAGGGGTGTGGTCTCCATCACACCTTGAGGGAGGAAGAAGATGGTGGTGGGCCCTCTTCCTTTTTAACCCCTTTTTTCCTTTTTTAGGTCTATAATTAATATTATATTAATGAATGGTTGTTGTTAAAACTTGTGAAACCATTACAAATTAAAGTGAAAAAAAAAGTAAGCAAGAGCTCATAACTACGTGGCACTAATGTGACAGAAACTTTTTGATGTGGTAGTGAACAATTGTAAATTGTAAAACTATAACTTATAGCCTTAACATACCCATGCCTTTTTTGTTGGGCATTAGAATTTAGACTGTCTTGTTGCCGTAGGTCTTCTTCCCGCCAATTGAAACCCATCATTATCAGTGAAAAACTGAAAATCTTTTTATTTGGGTAATTCATACCAGTTCTCTTAACTTCTTGTTTCTTTTCCCATCACAGCTTCTCTTATTGTGATAATTCACTATGAATAGGTGTGGGCCGTGTGGCCATATGCTTTGCAATGTTTATAGTTGTTTAGGAATTTTTCAAAACTCAATTAAGACTTCCACATTAGTTCCCTTATTAATACCATCACTAGGATATACAACTTTAACCTACGTACTCCATCTCAAGGAAAGCTCTAGGACAGGTATTTCCACTAAAGTCCTTACAACACTGGCACATTCCCCTTTATCACATTTCTCAGCTGTAACTGGATTTTCAATGCAACTAGCAATCCCACACTGCCCATCAGAATTCTATAGTTCAAGTGGTATTTCTCTAGCTGAGATCCATATGGGTCTCTTTCATCTTTGTTGGTTCCGATTTGTCAAGATTCACACCCATTTCTCATCTTTTTAAGCATAAAGGTATGGATCCTTGTTGGTTTGGACGATTGGTTATTCCATGTTTTTGGCCAAGAAAATGTGATCAAGTAAAAATATACCACATCCTGATATATTTAGGAAAAGATAGAAAATAAAATAAAAAAAATCTTGATCAAGTAAAATGATATATTGCAGTAGAAACCAACTAAGTCCAAGAAAATCTTTCTGAACTAACTGAAAAACAAGTAGCAATACAAGATTCTCATCATAAATCATAACATTAGTTCTCAAGAAAGGTGCACAATCTAATCGTCATTTTCATGGCTTGCAGTGATTCTCAACAATGACTACGGTTGATGCGCGTGGGGCGTGTGAGAGAATTGTTAACATCTCCAACTCGTCATTCTTGTCAACGCTATCGGTTAGCAATATCACCTTCTTCAGATTGGGCGACCTGGCTAAGATAAACTTCCCAAACTCCAACAAAGGCTTAAAGTTTCTATAATTTTTAATCTCCAGTTCGTTCAGATGCTCCAACCATAATTTTGAAAATTCTTCAAATATGAAGGAATATTCTTCCAGTTTAACCGACTCTACATCAATCATGTCAAATGCATCAATCTACAGAAACAATGTTGTGTCAGTGAATTTTTGGCATCATAATCAAAGATAAATAGGATACAAAAATGATTTGCGCTATTCACCTCTAGCTTAATTTTCTCCAAGTTCGGAGAGCATTTGATCAAAACAGCAAGAAAAGCCATTTCAAAGACGTTTTCAAAACTCACGTCTTCGCAACAAAAATGTTTGAGGTGGATTAGTGAGGTTGAAAGCCCTTGTGGAACCAAGTCTAGATCAAACAACTTCAACCATAGGCCAAACAACAATTAACAACCAAAGTTCATAACTTGCTTTCTTCAAATTATATATAATGTGGATAAATATTTACCTTGATGACATTATCCCAAGTGGTAAGATGTTCAACCAAAGGTAAACACTTGAATAGCTCCATAATGTTAGGCCTTTCAGAAGCAAAAGAATCTTCAGATGAACTTACCAGATACAAGCTCTTAAGAGATGAACAATTAGATAATATATGTAGAAGAGTTTCTGTGGAGGTCGTTACTCTGTCTAAGGCTAAGCTTGTAAGGCTACCAAATCCATTGAATATTGGTTTATAGTTGATATTACAATATTCAAGATCTAGGTCCGTTAGGTGATGCATTGAGAAGACGGATAAAGGTAAACCATCTGAACGGGAATAAAAAAAATCAAGTGTTAATTTCTTGACCATATGGTTCTTCAACAAATGACGTATTATATGATCAATTTCAAAAAAGGTGTGATATGAAGTCATCGTAAGGTTGAACTCATGTATCGGAGCCTGGCGCAGTAACAAAACTTGGAGTATAGCATAGAAATGTCTACAACTTATGTCTCTGTTTATCCTTTCAATTTCTAAGTTAGATAATTGGTTCCAGCTAATATCTTCATTTGAACTTTTAACAGTGTCGTCAAGAAACACGAGCTTAGGAATTGTGGTCCATTTGAACCTCCATTCCCTTGAGAGGATACTTGTCCTTGCTGCTTCTTCAATTGGTAAAAGACATAAGATGGTTTCTATTATGGTTTGAGGAAGTGTGGTGATTCTATCCAATTGTTGAGCTTTAGACAAACGTTTAGCTTCCATCTCAGGCAGTGTTTGTTGGATCATACTGCAAGCTTTGAAAATCACTCCGATGAACTTTGTTTACTACACAGAAAAAAAAATAGACCAAATACAACATAAGTCTAGTAATCGGGCAATTCAAAGAAAAAGTTCATACATTGGTGTGGCAATGCTTCTTCAATAAGTTTTCCCATGTGACAAGATTAAACCATTTTCTCATACTCATTCAAATTTACAGTCGGTAGGGCTGTTCAAATCGCTCGTCGCTCATCGCTCGCTCGCCGATCGCTCGGAATATGCTCGCTCGGTTTGGTTCGGTTTGCCAACGAGCCAAGCATGAGCAAAGGTCCGCTCGGCTCGGTTCGGGTCGAATTAATTTTTATTAATTTATTACATATATAATTATATACGCACGCACAAATCACATGTATATTCATATTTTATACATACCGCTCTATTAGATTTGGACCACTATACTCAAATATACATTTATATTTATTCATACTAGCCTAATCAAACCAATAAAAAATTTAACACCAAATTTAAAACTAAAACTCTAAGTCTTGAAGCGACAATATTTGACATCTTTCTCTCATCAATCGTCTCTCGCTCTCACCATACGCCACAATGCGACAATTGTTCTTTGTTGTATATTCATCGCCTCACCTGCCTCAACCAGAGCCTCATCCTCGGACGATCCGACCTCAATCTTAGTGTCATCCTAGGACAGTTGGACCTTAGTCGTGACCCGATAGCGGAGACATCGAAGGAAACATGCTAAATCTATGGTTGTCCAAATCACTCGCCGCTCGCTCAGAAAATTACGCGCTCGAATATGCTCGTTCGGATTTCGCTCGGTTGTAAACGAGTCAAACACGAGCAAAGGTCTGCTCAGTTCGGATAGGCTCGTGAACAGCCCTAACAGTCGCGGTGTTTGGACGAGTGTTTTGAAAGTGATTTAACTGATGAACACCATATCGGCTTATAGTGATACTTTATGTGATCTACCTTTGTTTATAATTGACTTATAAACAGTCATATAATCAGCAACAAAGATACTGAGTTTTAACTTATTTTACCCTTGTTTTCTTTATCTATTATGTCTTGAAATGATTATAATATAGAATCACAATTCACATCAAAACCAACTCCTCCAATGCTTTTTATTGCAGGCAGCCTCTATTCATCTAGTAATTTAATGTCACATACAATAACGCTCTAAAGACACATCCAAGCACAACCTAAGTATCCATTTTAACCCAATTCATATTGTCAACAGAAATAAACATGTTTGGCATTTCTCACAAATAAATGTTTTGGGATGACAAAAATCAACGATTAACAAATTATACAACATAGCAAGCACTCTTATGAATTTTTAAATTGAAAATAACAACAGTTATCAGCAATTCAAACGGAAATGTTGATTTATATTCGTACAACATAAAGACAAAGGATATGAAAGACTAAAAGTTTGAAGCCCTAAAATCATCAAATGTGTAAAAATAAACAAAATGAAACCAAAGAAATATCACTGAAAATGAAAACAGAAGGCGTGATGTTGGGATTTGTGGAGGCTTCGACCTAGGGGCAACCGGCCCTAAAACTCCAAATTAGTTAATTTTACAAGTTGCCTAAATTAACATTTTGTTCCCAAAGTCTGTAATAACCCTAATCTAGTAATTATAAACAGATGGTAGGGCCTTTGCAAGTCCTTGAGCACCTAAATAAACAGTACTAGTTGCAGCCCGTGGATGTAGGTTACACCGACGGAACCACGTAAATTCTTGTGTTCCGTTTTTTTTTTTCTAGTTTGAGTTTGTGTGTGCGTGTGTTGCATCAGTTCCAGTCCTAACACATGAAACGTGTCAAAAATATCACGTTTAATTTATTCTTTTGTGGTTATTTGTTTTCAGAACAAACCGATTAAAAAGTCAAGGGACCAGATGTACAACATTCAGAACGATCAAGATATGTTTTGTATGAGGCTAAAGCTTGAGCGCTGTTATGAAAATCTACATCAGGATTCCTTTGTATAAAGAACTTCTTAGATTAACTAAGGTGGCTAACAAGTAACAACAACGCAATGATTCTGTCCATCCAAATATATATATATAGATAGATAGATGATAGATCTCACATGTGCCTTCTCATATCGCTGCAATGGGGTTTATTCGTTGAAGATATCATAACTCACAAAGTTAGGATTATATATGTTCTTTACTTTTTGTTTAAAACAATAACTTACCATATAAAATGAAAAGAAAATAATAAAAGAAGGTTAATATAAAAGTTTACAAAACTTAGGGTTATGATTTGACAAATGAAAATGGTTCCCAACAGATGGGTAGATATTTTACAAGTTGATTTCTTATTCATGGGTTATGGATACTAACTGCAAGAGAAGACTATTAGCTAGCTTCAGTTAACTTGTAATAATCATTGATGAACCGAGTTCACACTTGAATGATTAATTTGACTTTTATATGTTTATTTCTTACTCTAAGAAGTCCTAATTACATCTCGGTTTATTAACCATTTGAACAAATAAGAAGTTTTACACGTAGTTAAAGCGTTTATCATCATTAGATTCCTGAAAAGAGATGAAAAACATTATGGTTGTTTGGGCTTCAGCTTAACCAAGCACACTTGTTCCACCATGATCTTTTATACAAACTTGCTTCTTTTTGACATTATTAAGATTGAATTAGGATCACTCCTTGTATCCTAGATCAGCTTGAAGGCCATGTAAGAACTACTCACCCTTGGCGTCTACTTAATTGTGTTATTAATATGATTTCACGTATTAAGGCTGGCATCCTACCTTTTTTTTTTTTTTTGCTTTATATCATATATCTATCATATATTAATGACGGTCTACGTTGCTGAAAAGTTTTGTCAATTTTAGAGGGCCAAACAAGTATTTGAAGCTTGTGTTGCAGGCAAGACACACTAACCATGGTATTGTAATGGTTGATGCAAGTATAAATGATACTTTAAACTTTGCTGTTGGATTTGGATATGCATGTCTTTGAGCACTGTTGTTTTAGTTGGAGATCCAAAATGATGGTACCCTACTTTCTTGTGAGTTATCTATTCTTTCTAATTTTAACTCTTCTCTTCTTATATTTTCTTAATTTTGCCTAATCGGGAGAATCAGTTGGTCAAGTGTGCCAGCCTGATTACATTTTTATCCCAAAAAAAATACATGTGGACTGCGGTTCTATGTTCTAAACAGGCAAATGATCGAGTGTGCAGATTGAGTCAGTGTGGAGTTCTAAGCAGTTCTAAACTGTTGTTGATGGAAGAGAAAGTGTGGTGGTATTTCCATCTCGATAGTTTGTTCCCTCTTTCATAGCTCTCTTGATGTTTCGTTTTAGTTAATATGTTTATTTTGTTTTGGATAATATTATTGTGTAATACTTTATGCTTCAGTGTCTGATTAGATTCTTGAATATAAACAAGGAAACCTCATGGGACCTACAATCTTGTATGATGTTACCACAGCTATGATATGTTGCATGTAATATGTTTGTTCATGATTTCATTGTGCCATTATTTACACTTACAATCCAAATAAAACTGATTTTATTATAAAAAGTAGTTTACGGCCTCACGCTTGAATTATCCAACTGTTATATTTCTGCAGGAAGAGATCTATGGTCCAGTTTATAGTTGTTAATAGCGAATAGCGACAAGGGACCTATATGCTAAATAGCGAATAGCGACCGCTATTTTATAAATAGCGATACACTAGAAAAATAATTTTGAAAATTTTTATATGTATATTATATCAAAATACTATATATGCTATTTTACATGTATATCTAACAAAAACCTATAAATCCAGCTATTTTATAGCTATATCTAATTGCTATTTACATCAAAAAAAAAAATAACTATCGCTATTCATGCTATTGGTCGCTATGACCCAAATAGCGACACTTGGTCGCCTCGCTACATAGCACGCTATAGCCGCTATTGACAACTATTCCAGTTCTTATCATGTGCGTGTGTTACATACTTTATATTCCTATTAACTGATTATCTTTGTTATCAGGTAACTTAAGGGCAAGGGTAAATCTTCTAGGTGCACCTACTTTTCAGGCTTACATCTTGGAACCGGCCATAAGTAATGTCAACAGATACAAGTAATTCCGCCACAAGAACAACTGTTGATGTTGAAACAACTTATTCGTTACTAAAGATAAGTGTCTACATAGAGAAGAATGGAACATTTATTGTTGGTGTGACTGCTATCATAATATTTCATAATCATAGAGCTATAATTGAAGCTAGGCAGGTAAGCACAACTAGACAAATGTTGCTACAACAACTAAACATTCAACTTGAAATCAACTAACAATCTAAACCAGAAAACATTCAACTGAAATAAGGTAGCATACTACAATACTACTACCATTTAATTACCAACAATTAAGTAATTTTCCTAAATTAAAATGGTTACATTATCAAAATGTTAGATTGAGTAATGAACAATTTGAAGGTTGTAAGCCCTAAAATCCCCCCCCCCCCCCCCCAACAAAAAAAAAAAAGTGTAGAAATAAGCAAAATCAAATAAAGGAGCATACTACATTACTTGTAGCATTTCATTGTCAACAACGAAGCAATGAACAATCAAGTTTGAAGTATGAGCTTCTTAACATTTAACAAGTAATTTCACTTTTCCAAATGTAGAAATCAGAAGAACACGAACCTGCGAGAGCAGCGGAGGCAAGAGTGGAGAGCAGGCGGTAGCCGGAATCACAGCGGTTGGTGCACCGGTCGATTTAGGTTACAAAATACGAGTTACAGAGTTTTAGGGGGAAATGGGTAAAGTGAAATATGGGTGAATGGTTAGGGCTCTATATTATTGGCCGGGTCTATTCGCACACGCCCTTAGTCTATTTAAACACTCCAAAGCGCCCCGCTATGGCCAAAGCGGGGAGCTTTGGTATAAAGTCAACAGACAAGGTCTGACAGGTTCAGTCCTTGTCTGTTGACTTTACACCAAAGCGCCCCGCTTTGGCCATAGCGGGGCGCTTTGGTTTTTTTTTTTTTTTTCCAAAGCGCCCCGCTTTGGCCTAAGCTCGGCGCTTTGGTTTTTTTTTTTTTTTTTTTTTTTTTTTTACATTTTGGGCGTATTTTTGACTGGCGACTGGTCTACGTTTAAAGTTGTGTGACATTTAAGTAACCTTTGGTCAAAATAAATAAACATTTGAGTACACTTACAAAAATAGTTCAAATATAAAAAATAAAAAAAAATAAAAAAAGCCTTATCTTTTTCAATGACACAAGAAATCTTACGCTGATTTCCGAGGCGGGAATTACAAACACCCTCTAACATTAATGTGTGAACTCTTTTTGACGAAAGAGATTGAAGCCCACTGTTACACGACGAAACAGATGTGATATTTAGATAAGATCTGAACTTGTAGGAGATATTTTCAAAGAAAAACTTGTCCACTTCTGACACAGTAGTCACCCTTTTCAACAATCCATCATTGTTTTGTACACACAAGTCAACATAATTTATTTTAATCTACAAACAAAACAAGTTAAACCAAAATTCAGATCAAACAACATATATTATCAAGAACAATATGAATATACTTGAATATTAGATGAACTCGATGAAGATTCAGCAAAGGTCCATTTCTTTACCCGAAAATTAAAAAAAAAAAAAAAAAAAAAAAAAAAAAAAACCTCAAAGCGCCTCTCTTTGGCCATAGCGGGGCGCTTTGGTGTAAAACAACAGACAAGGTCTGACCGCGTCAGTCCTTGTCGGTTGACTTTACACCAAAGCGCCCCGCTTTGGCCATAGCGCGGCGCTTTGGGGTGTGAAAATAATTTTCTCCGTGTGTAAATAGCATGACCCATATTATTTCATAGGGTCTTTAACTCCACTCTGGTCAGACTATGTTGTCTTAACCGGGATCACGCTGGCGTCAGAGTTTGGCTAACGGCGTTCCCCGGGAAACCATACCACCCACTGCCAATGGCAGGGGCTTGCACGCCACCACAAGAGATAAGCTCTCTAGCGTAACGCATGGTGGACTAAAACCCAGGGTGGCTCGGGCTCGAACTCTTGACCTAGGGTATGGGAGAACTAGCTTTTCATTGCCTTTATCCACCAAATGTGGCACTAGTAATACATTTTTATATAACTTTCACATTATTATACTTTTATTTTTTTATATACCCCTTGTAATACATTTTTAGTGTCGTACATAATAAAAATACGTCAATTATATAAAACTTTGTACACATTATAATATTTTTATTTTTTATTATATAACACTTGTAATACACATGAGTCTATGACCAGGTATAATCATCATTTCTTACTTTCTTATAAGAAGTGCTAAATCAACTTTTTAAAATTTTATAAGGCTGGAGACAATATAATTGGTCACTCAAGACTAAGACCAAAACTTGACGAGAATATCTAACCCTTTCTCGTGTCTTAAATACAGAAAACAGTAACACCACCCACCCTCATCAACCAAGGTCAATATGCCCTTACTTAACATCTAGCATATACAAGGATCATATCTATTCTTACATCAACCAAGTCCAATAAAAATTTTCAGTCGCTTTTAGCGTGGGTACGATTTCAACCAAACGGAAAAAAAAATTACAGAAAAAAGTTAAAAACACAACATTAATTCTCAAGAAAGTTTAGTGATATCATCATCATAAATCATTTCAGTGATTCGTAACAACGATTTCCGCCAGTGATAGGCATGGGGCGTTTGAGAGAACTTTTAGCATTTCCAACCCAGCGTTGTTATCATCCATCCAGGTTAGCAGTTTCACCTTCTTCAGATTGGGTGACCTGGCCAAGATAAACTTCACAAACTTAATCACAGGCTTATAGTTTCCGACAACATATCCAATCTCCAATTCATTCATATGCTCCAACCATACATCTGAATATTCTTCCAACACATCACACTCTATCTCATTCTCATTATCCGCATCAGTATCAATCTACAGACAGAGTAGCATGTCAGTGAGTGAACTTTGGCCTCAGAATAAAAACAAACAGAATACATAATACACTTATACTATTTACCGCTAGCTTAATTTTCTCCAAGTTCGGGCAGCATTTGGTCAAAACAGCAAGAGAAGGCAATCCATAGCCGTCAACAAAACACATTTGCACTATACAAACGTATTTGAGGTGGATTAGTGACGCTGGAAGCTCTTTTGAAACCGACGACTTCAACTATAACCCAAAACAACAATTAACAACCAAAGTTTAACCTTTTCTTTACATTATGTAAAATGTGGATATATATTACCCGAATGATATAACCCCATGTGGTCAGATCTTCAACCATAGGTAAACACTTGAATAGCTCCATAATGTTAGGTTTTTCATCACCGAGAAAATCTTCTTCTTCATGTAGACACTGCATAGACATAAAATATTGAGATGAGTTTTGAAAGCCCATGAGAATAGCTATCTATACAAGTATGAACTTACCAGATACAAGCTCTTAAGTAATGGACAATTAGATAAAAGATGCAGAAGATTTTCTTTGGAGATGCTCATAAAGCTTAAGGATAATCTTGTAAGGTTACCAAATCCATTGAATATTGGTTTATGGTTGATAATACAGCATTCAAGATTTAGGTCCGTTAAGTGATGCAACGATGAGAAGAAAGATAAGGGTAAACTATACGAACTGGGATCATGAAAGTAAAATGTTAATTTCTTGACAATATGGTTCCTCGACAAATGATGTATTATTTGATCAATTTCAAAACAGGTGTCATTTGCATCCATATATAGGAAGAACTCGTGTATTGGGCCTTGTCGCATCATCAGAACTTGGTGTATAGCACAAAAAAGTTTACAGCTCATGTATTGGGCCTTGTCCCTGTATTCGGCCTCGTCCCACCAACCAGGCTGAGGCTGCTCCATTTCACTTGGTCTTTTAACGGTAGACCCAAAAAAGGCAAGTTCAGGAATTGTGGTCCATTTGTATTTCCATGCCCTTGAAAGGATACTCGTCCTTGCTGCTTCTTCAATTGGTAAAAGACATAAAATGGTTTCTATTATGGCTTGAGGAAGTGTGGTGATTAAATCGAATTGTTGAGATTTAGACAAGCGTTTAGCTTTCATCTCACGTTGTTTTTCCTTTTCTGATTAATACTGGAAACTGTGAAAATCAATTTAAGATGAGCTCAGTTTACCACACACAAAGAAACTAGACCAAAAAATACAACATAATAAGGCTAATAGTCACACGATTCAAACAAAAAGTTCATGCATTGGTGTGGTTATGTTTCTTAATTGGGTTTTCCAGTGTGACAAGGATTTAAACCAATTTCTAATCTGATGAACACATTTAAAGTGAGTGATCTAACTTTGTTTATGATTAATCATTAACTTATAAACAACCATATAATCAGCAACAAAAATAACGAATTAAACTTACTTTACCCTTTGTATTATTTTATCAGTTACTAACTTACTATTTTAAATGATTATAATTTGGAAACACTCAAACACCATCAAAATGATTATAACAAAATAAATGCATCAAAACTATCTCCTTCACTACATTGTATTGCAGCCACTAGTTATTTAACGTCCATTAAACTTTCTAAACACATCCAAATACCCCCTAAGTATCCATTTATAACCCAATTTAGAAGAAACAGAGCAAATAGCCTGTTAAATTTGGTTACGTAATCTTTCAATGAACTTGTAAAAATCATTGATAAACCGATTTGATTGTGTATGTTTAGTAGTTTAGGTAGCATGCATCTGCACGTATTTATTCCAATGTTCAAGTAGTTGGTTTTATCAGAATTATGATGTAGCCCCACGGGCCTATTAGGTTGTTAGGGTTTTGTTATGATGTGTATATATTGTAACCGAATCCTTCAATAATAATTCATTCAGTCTTTCACCATTTAACAGGTTTTTCAATTTGCATATGGTGATGAATTTAGTCGGTAGATTCCTTTCTTATTTCTATCAAGCCTCTTCCTTTATTTCTTAATTGGCCACTGGTTAGATAGACTGATACACATCATTACACTTACAATCCAAATAAAATCGGTTTCATTGTAAAAAGTAATCTACGGACTCACGTTATTAATTCACCTGTTATATTTCTGCAGGAAGAGATCTATGCTCCAGTTCTTTTTCATGTGCATGTGTTACATACTTTATATTCCTATTAACTGATTATCTTTGTTATCAGGTAACTTAAGGGCAAGGGTAAATCTTCTAGGTGCACCTACTTTTCAGGCTGACATCTTCAAACCGACATTAGAATTGCCAACGAAAATAAGTAATTCCGCCACAAGAACAACTGTTGATGTTGAAACAACTTATTCAACAATGGAGCATTTATGGTTGGTGTGACTGCTATAATAATATTTCATAATCATACAGCTATAATTGAAGCTAAGCAGGTAAGCACAACTAGACATAAGTTGCTACAACCAGTTAACATTCAAATGAAATAAAGTAGCATACCACTTTACTATTACTACTACCATTTAATTATCAACATAAAATGAAGTAACGAACAATTTGAAGCCCTAAAATCCCCAAATAAAAGCATGGAAATAAGCAAATAAAATAAAGTAGCATACTACATTAGTTCTAGTTCTAGCATGTAATTGTCATCAACGAAGTAATGAACGATGAAGTTTGAAGTATTAGCATCTCAACATTCAACATTTAACGAGTAATTTCGATTTTCCAAATGTAGAAATAAGAAAAACACGAACCTGCGCGAGCAGCGGAGGCAAGAGTGGAGACCGGCCGGTTACACGGAGTAGGCAGAGGCGGTAGCCAGAATCACGGCCGTTGGTACACCGGTCGATTTAGGTTAGGAGTTACAGTTTTAGGGGAAATGGCTGAAGGGTATGGTAATTTTTAATGATTCAGACTTCACTTGTTGTTCCTTGTGACCCAGGTTTGACTTCCACTCTCCCCATTAGGGGTGTTCTTCGGGTTTCGGGTTTTCAAAGCTAAATATTTAACCTGATAACCGAACCATTCTAGGTTTGGGTTCTTTGGTGTTCGGGTTAAATGGTTCAGGTTTAGAACGGATCGGCTTAGATCGGGTTTCGTGTTAGAAAATGAACTAGTTTAACAGAAAAGTAGAACCTTTTAAAATTTAAAATATCAATATCAGTTATTAGCGAACACTATAAAAACGATTTTGTAAAACCACTCTTGTATGTTGGTGAGAAAGGAGGATATCGAAGATATACAATGTATTATGTATATTGTGATTTAAAACTTTTAGAAATTAAAGATATGGATGGGCTTCTGATTTAAAATTTTTAGAAGAGGGTGATGTAAAATTTTTAGAAGATATGGTTGGCTACATTACATCATGGAATACGAAATGATTATTAGATCTTTTATAAGATAGGGCTATATCTAGAAAATATACTAATTGTTTTAAAGTTATTTCGGGTTTTTCGGGTTAAACCAATTACCCACTATTCAACCCATTAACCAATCCATAGAACTATATTCGGGTTCGGGTTTACAGTTATTCGGTTACGGGTTATTCGGGTTTTGTCTACTTCGGGTTCGATTGACTTCGGTAGGGCTGTAAACGAACCGAACGAACACGAACGAGGCCTTGTTCGTGTTCGTTCGTTAAGGAAATAAATGTGTTCACGAACGGTTCATGAACACTTACCGAACGAGATTTTATGTTCGTGTTCGTTCATTAAGGAAATGAGCGTGTTCACGAACGGTTCACGAACACAAGCGAACACAAATAAATTTGGCGAACGCGATGAACGATAAAGGTGGATGGCCCAAAGAGTAGCACTAGAACTTGAATCCCTTATTGTGGAACGGAGGTAAATAATGAGAAAAGAAAGGGAAATTGTGCATAAACAAGGTGAAAGAGAGTTTCCTAGTTTAATTGTTAGGGTAATGACATAAATAAAAGTTTAATAGTATAAAAAGTATAGATAAAATATATGAAAGTATAAAAATCTTTAATTAAAACACGAACATAAACGAACGCAAATGAACGAATGTTCACGAACACCTTACCGAACGTTCACGAACACAATTGAACGAACGAGACCTTTGTTCATGTTCGTTCATTTAACTAATCGAACGGAATTTCTTGTTCATGTTCGTTCGTTTATTAAACGAACGAACATAAACGAACTTCCCGCCGAACGGTTCACGAACTGTTCGCTGAACGTTCGGTTCGTTTACAGCCCTAGACTTCGGTTTCGGGTTGGGTTTCGGGTTTCGCTTAAAAAAAACAGCCCTACTCCCCATTATTGTCTGCAGCATCCAGGTGAAGGGTATGTTTAGCATGGAGCTTTTAGGGGCTTTTAGGAGCTTCAAGCTTTAAGCTTTTAAGAAAAAGCTCATACTCAATAAAAAAGCTTTGTTTGGTTGAATGAGTTTGAAGCTTTTAGGTTAGGAGCTTGAAGTTTCTGGTTGAACGCTCCTAGTAGTAGAGTTTAAAAGGAGCTACAAGCTTTTAGGGGGGAAAATGACTATTTTGACCTCTAAAGATAATAAACTTTTTAGTTATGTTTTTTTAGTTATGTCAATTTTGATCATTTTATACATTTTATTAAAAGATCTAGCTACTCTGCTAAACACTTAAATATATCTAAAAAGCTACAGCCACCAGCTTCCAGCCACCAGCTACCAGCTACTTTTGCCAAACATACCCTAAGCCATTAAGAAGTCTGACTGATTAAGAGGCAACCTCTAATTTTTTTTTTAAAGGCAAGGAATGGCGTGCCAACCACCGTGACACTGGGCGCTGTGGCAAAGGTCGACTACTCGACCGCCGCCAGCCCCTTGGCTCTCCCAGATGTTCGGAAACCCGACCTCCACCCGCCCGAAGGCACGACAATGGAACAATCGGTAAAACCTCGCCTCCCATCTAAGACGAACCGGTGCCACCCGTATTCGCCCTTCGGGTATGTTTGGCATGGAGCTTTTAAGAGCTTCTAGCTTTAAGTTTTTAAGAAAAAGCTCATAATCAATAAAAAGCCTTGTTTGGGTGAAGGAGCTTGAAGCTTTTAGGTTAGGAGCTTGAAGCTTTTGGTTGAACGCTCCTACTAGTAGCGTTTAGAAGGAGCTACATGCTTTTAGGGAAAAAAATGACTATTTTAACCTCTAAAGATAATGAATTTTTCAATGCATTGACTTTTTAATGTCTATTTTGGTTATTTTATACATTTTATTAAAAGCTCCAACTACTCTGCCAAACACCTAAATATATATATAAAAAGCTACAGCTACCAGCTACAGCTATCAGCTTCCAACCTCCAGCCACCAGCTACTTTTGCCAAACATACCCTATGAATGGCCTTAACAAATGAGAAGCCCAACACACATCATATCGTTTATCCTTGTTTTCCTTTGGCATTTTGGGTGAAGAACCAAACGAAAAATTAGATATTGGCTCATTTGCCAATGTGAGGCAGCCTAAGGCATATGCTTTTTAAAGAGAATGTCTTACTCGGGTTTAGACCTGGGTAAAGATGAATAATTAAGGATTAGTGGTATAAAGAAACAACATTAACCGTTCAAAAAGGATTATTAGTATATAAAATAATATTAAGCATTCAAAAAAAAAAGAAAAGATATTGGCTCATTTAAAATATTAACTTAAGTAAAAAAGTTGCTTTAAGTTAAAAGTTAGGACCAATTCAAATATTCAAATAATAACCAGAAACCGAACCAACTCTACAGTTAATACTCACTTAACTGAACCGAATTAACCGAAATCGAACAGTTATGATTATTTGATAACCTATGATTATGATTATAGTGTTTGTTTGACAACCTTTTACTAAGGGTATGTTTGGCATGGAGATTTTAGGAGATTTTAGGAACTTCTAGCTTTAAGCTTTTAAGAAAAAGCTCATACTCAATAAAAAGTCTTGTTTGGTTGAAGGAGCTTGAAGCTTTTAGGTTAGGAGCTTGAAGCTTTTGGTTGAACGCTCCTACTAGTAGCGTTTAGAAGGAGCTACAAACTTTTAGGGAAAAAAGTCACTATTTTAACCTCTAAAGATAATGAACTCTTTAATTCACCAACTTTTTAATGTCTATTTTGGTCATTTTGTACATTTATCAAAAGCTGCAGCTACTCTGCTAAACACCTAAATATATATAAAAAGCTACACCTACTAGCTACAGTTATCAGCATCCAGCCTTCAGCCACCAGCCACTAGCTACTTTTGCCAAACATACCCTAAAGCGAAGTTCTAGGCCACTGGTGACAGACCCGGCTATTGGGCCGGCCAAGCTGGGCAGTGGCCCAAGGCCCAAAAAATTGAAGGGCCCGATAGATTTGTAAAGTAGGTATTATATGTATGTATTAAAGGCCCAAAAAAAAAAAATAACAGTGAATGTTCCTTAAGTGTGGCTGTTCACAGAATCCTATACACAAAATAAAGGCCCAATCACTCAATAAAAGGCTCAAATAATGATTTTTTCAAACCCAATAAATTAATATATACCTAGTATACATGAACAACTGAACGGCAATCCGCAATTCAGTTTCAAAATTTAGATTTTTCGGCTTTTGGCGTAGATTGGAAGGCAATAACATCAGCAAATCATCGGATCATTGTTCATTGTTCAGGTATGAATTTTTGAAATCGATTAATAGAATGTAAAGTTTTTGTTTTTAGATTTAAACTTAGTCGATTAGACGAAACGTTCAATCTTTGATGTTTAGATTTACTGTTTTAGAATTAAATAACTTTAAATCTTTGATCTTTGACGTTAGAATCTTTGAGACTTTGATGTTTAGTTAAAACTTTGATTAAACTTTGAATCTTCGATGTTTAGTTATCAATTTGATGAAACTTAGATTATTTGATGAAACTTAGATTATCAATTTTGTCTAATTATATATTAACTAAATTTTGTTTAAAAAAAAAAGTTAAGATTTAGAAATTGAATGAAACTTTAAGTCTCTGATATTAGATATAGAGTTAGATGAAACTCACATGTTTTAAACTTTGATTTTTATTAAAAAAAATTTTGTCTCGAAATTATGCCACCCATTCCTAAATACAAATACCTATCTGGTAGTCAAAAACGTAAAAAGAAGAAGCTAGAGGAAGAAAAAGCAAAGGCCGACAAAGGGCGTATACTCAAGTTTTTCTCAAAACTACCTCAAAGTTCTAGTTCTAGTGGGTGTTTGGGATTCCTTATTTCCCATCAACTTCTAACTTATTGACTTATTAAAAGTTAATAAGTCAAAAATAGTGTTTGGAAAATAGAAAAGGACTTCTAAAATGAGTTTTACATTGCACTTGTTAAAAGGGACTTTGAGAAGTAAGAAATTCTTACTTCTGAAAACCTAAAAGTCCTTTTGGGGGAGAATTTCCCATTCAACCCCTGCTGCCAATCCCAACTGCCATCTCTTTCCACATCTCGCCTCATCATCATCAATCCTCCCTCAGCCATTAATCGACCCATATGCCAATCTCTCCTCGCCATTAATCGCCCAGCTGCCAGCCATCTACCAGCGTCACTGTCATCAACCAGCTTCATTAATCGCCCCCATCTACCAACTTCATTAATCCTCCAACTACCTTCATCTGCCCCCTTATTTTTATATATCTACCAGTATCGCCCCCATCTACCAGCGGCACTGTCATCAACAGCTAAAGAAGCAGATTCACAGCAGTAAGGTAATATCTCTAATTGACATGTATATTTGCACTTTTGGCCGATTTGTAGTTTGGGTAGGTTAAGCGATTTTGATATAGGGCGTGTTTAGGTTAGCTTTTCTTTTGTTAATCATTGATGACCTTTAATTTTGTTAACCATCTGTTATTTGATACTCCATACATCCACTTGCAAACTCAACATCATACAGAAGGGTAACCAGAATAACAACAGTTTTATGATGTTAGATTCTTGAATATTCCATACAAGTGTTTATTTTGATATAATGCATATGACAGACTAGCAGTTTCTAGCGATTTTGACATGTATAATCTTGAGTTTGTTGTTAATTTTGTTTGTTTATTCTCTGTGTTTATTCAAGGTCTGCATCTCCTTCTCGTTCAGGATTAGAGCCTCGTCCACCAGCAAGGTATGTATCCCAAGTTAATGTTTTTGCTTTCCTGTTAACTGTGTCGTAGTTTCACACCCTTGTTCTCTTATTTATATTACGAATTAAAGTTGATTGAAGCATATGACAGACTAGCAGTTTCTTTTTATTTTTGTCATCTATAAGTTATGAATCCTTGGTTATTCTGATTCGCATTTAGAGTATTGTTAGCTATTTGACTATTTTACAGTTTTCGCATTCAGAAAATGGATGAAAACCATCCAAATGTTGTTTGTTGTGAAACACCACCTAACAAGGTTAGATCAAGATTTATATGGGATGATATTACGTTCAAGGAGTTTATCAATGCATGCGTGCTTGAAGTTGAAAGAGGGAATAAACCCACTACGTCCTTTACTAAGGCTGGGTGGGCGAATATATTACAAACTATGAACGAAAAAACAGGTAAAACCCTTGATAAAAAACAAATGACAAACAAATGGGATAGCATGAAAAAAGAATGGAAGATTTATGACCGCCTGATGAGACTTGAAACTGGGATTGGTGGGACGAGAAGCTTCGTCGACGCATCGCCCGAGTGGTGGGATGAGAAAATAAAGGTAAGTTATAATAAACTTATAATCAAAGACATAATGCAAGGCTACTCTAAGTTATATTTTGTGTTTTTGTTGTAGGAAGATAAAGACTTTGCCAAATTTAGGGGTGCAGATTTGAGCATCTTTGAGTCGGATTATGCTACTTTGTTTCGGGATTCGGTTGCCACAGGAGAAAACGCTATGACTCCGTTACAATTTCAAAACGATAGCAATGTGAGCGGTGTTCGAAGTGAAGAAAATATTGAGGGCAAAGGAGATAGTGATGAAATAAGTTTAGGTGATGATGATCCTTTGTTTCCTAGTTTCGTCGAAAGTAGTTCGAGTAAAAGGAAGAAATCTAAGAATGTTACTCACAAACGTTCAACCAAGAGCAAAACTTCATCTTTCGAGGACAAGCTTGATGTAGTATTAGATGCCTTATCAACAAAAAACACACAAACTTTTCCACCAAATGATGCCTCCCCAACAATTGCAGATTGCATGAACATTGTCATCACTTTTCCCGGTTTCGAAGAAGATTCACAAGATTATACACGTGCATTGCGTGTTTTAATCAAAAAGCCAAACCGTGAAGCGTTTATGTATCCAACAACTCATGCAGCAAAGATGAAGCTCCTTAAGTCTCTTATGGAAGAATGATTTGTCATTTTATGATTTGTGTTATCGTTTGACATTATGTGTTATCGTTTGATATTGTGTTTTATTTCTACGTTTAATATTTATGCTATCTTTTGACATTGTGGTTTATTTCTACTTTTTATATAATGTATTATTGTTTACATTTTTTTATTAATAGGATGGACAGTGATGACTCCGATTCGTATGACGGTGATGAAGAAAATTTTGTGGATAAGGATATAGAATTCAAAAGGTTATGTGGAATAGTTGTCCAAGGGATAATAATAGCTCGTGACTTGCATAATACAAGAAGGCCACGTCACACGTCGGGTCGAACAGGCCACATGTATGTTAATGAAATATTAACTGGCCATCCTAGACGGTGTTATGAAATATTTAGGCTGCACGTGCCAGTTTTTAGACAGTTATGCATAGATCTTGTTACGAATTGAAACAAACCCGTAATGTGTATGTCGAGGAGTCGGTCGGAATCTTCTTGATGACTTTGTACCTGCTCATATATTAAATAATCCTCGGTATTATCCAATGTTCAAGGAATGCATTGGGGCGATTGATGGGACTCACGTGAGGGCATCAGTTCGATCGAAGGACCAACCGAAATACATTGGTCGAAAAGGATATGTGACACAAAATATAATGGTTGTTTGTGATTTTAACATGTGCTTTACATTCGTATGGGCTGGATGGGAGGGTAGTGCACTTGACACCCGAATCTTCAATGAAGCCTTACGGAGGCCGGAGCTTAATTTCCCACATCCAATGGGTGGTTAGTATAATGCAATTTTTATGTTTTTAATACTTGTTTGAAATGACAAACAACTGTTTTTTATATTTGTAGACAAATATTACGTTGTTGATGCCGGATACCCAAACACTAAAGGGTATCTTGCTCCATACAAAGGTCAAAGCATTCGTTATCATATACCAGAATTTCGACGTGGACAGAGTAGTGCTATGCGTGCTCCTCGCGAACCAAAAGAGACATTTAACTATCACCACTCGTCATTGCGGAATATCATTGAGCGGATCTTTGGAGTGTGGAAAGCTAGGTGGGCGTTATTGAGAGATATGCATGTTAATTACACATACGAGCACCAAGTAAGTATTGTGATAGCATCGATGGCGGTCCATAACTTTATTAGAAAGACCAGTAGGTTTGATGAAGCATTTAACACGGCCCAACAAGAATCTTACATTCCTCGTGGTACTAGTAATGCACTTCATGAAGAAGTTCCGTCTACAAATCGTACGAATGATGTTTGTATGTATATGGCAGCGAGAAGAGATGTTATTGCGCTAGATATAATGGAATCACGGACATGAGCATAGTATGATATTAGTGTGTCATTTATGTGGATTTTTATGTTTTTTTAGGAATCGGAATGTAATATTATTATGGTCTAATCAGGAAATTATAAAATATGTAAACGAATTTTATGTTACATGTTTCGTAAAATGTTTTTCAATAACCTAGAGAGGAAAAAAAATTAAATAAGCTAAACCAAACAATTTTTAAAGGATGCCCTTTTTGGTCATTTTACATGAATAAGCTAAACCAAACACTTTTTAAAAAAACTACTTATTAACTTATTGGCTTACAAGCTAACCCAAACACTTTTTTAGAAATTCCTTTTAACAAAAGTCCTTTTCTCCAAAATAAGCTAACCCAAACACCCCCCTAATGTTGATGAAGATGAAGATAATGTAGATGTTAATGTGGGTGAAGATAATGTGGGTGTTAATGTGAATGAGGCTAATTTGGACGAAGATGATGTTAATGTTAACGTGGATGAAGCTAATGTGGGTGAAGATGCTAATGTTAATCCTAGTATTGATATTTTTGATCCTAGAAATTGGGATAGGCTTAATCCTAACTTGATTAATGAATTGGTTAAGAATGGTCCAAAAAGAGATTTGACTATTGATAAGGTTCCTCGACAGATGAAGTATTATCTGATCAATTTCAAAACATGTGTCATGTACATCCATTGCAAGCAGTGGCGGACCCAGGAATTTTTCCATAGGGGTGCGGAACTTTTTTAAAAATTTTAGGCCCCTAGGTATATAAGTAAAAAAATCGGTTCGTATCGGGTCGGGTCATGTAAAACAAACGAACATCAAACTAAATTTATATAATCATCAAAAACATGTCAAACCGTGTTACAAACATAATTAAAACGTCGACGCCCTACGGGTTTTCATTTTTTGAAATCTATCCAAAACATCATCTAAAGCTAATTTTTTAAGCAATTCTTTCTCTTTATAACATAAGTTCATCGCTCCATAACATAATGTTTCAATTTTAATTTTCAACTATTCAAGCTCTAGAAATCATAACGTAAGTTGTAATCACCCTAAAAATATATAAACAACATAATCACCCTAAAAATCATCTAAACAACCATAAACAACGTCAAAACACACAAAATTTCAAACCTATTTAACAACTTTATTACCCTTTTTTCTCCTATAATATCAACCAAAATCATCAAAATAACAAAGAAACTTACCCATGTTCGGATTCCGGTTAGATTTGGTGTCGAACGACGGTGCTATGGTGGCTGATTACGGTGGTCGCCGGCTGCTGGACTGTTGTTGCTGGGTGATGTTGTTCGTTGGCAGTGCAGGGACGCAAGAGAGAGAGAGAGCGGGATAGAATTTCTACAGGTTTTGGGCTTTAATTATTTTATTATAGTTTGAAATATTGTTGGGTTTGGTTAATGGGCTAAGACTTAGTGGGCTAGCTAGTTAGGAATTATAAGTGGGTAAAGGTATGGGTATTTTGGTTTAGTTGGTTAAGTATTAAAAGTTATATAATTTAGGTAGTATATTTTTTTAAAAAATAAGAGTTTACTAAAAAAATTTAAAATATAAATTGATAACACTTTTTACCTAAGGGGTGCGGACGAAAAATTTCAAAGGGTGCGGTCGAAAATTCCAAGGGGTGCGGACGAAAAATTCCAAGGGGTGCAGACGGGATTTTCGACGGAATTTAGCCCTAATTTTTTTTCCCCGGGGGTGCGCCCGCCCACCTTGGGGTGGGCTTGGGTCCGCCCCTGATTGCAAGGGTGAACTCATGTATTGGACCTTGTCGGAGCAACAAAACTTGGTGTATAACATAGAAAAGTTTACACCTCAAGCTTTTCCTTCTCCTTGCATATTCTAAGTTGGATAGATGATTCCACCATTCAGGCACATCCATGTAACTTGGTCTTTTAACATTAGCAAAACAAAGCCAAAGTTTAGGAATTGTGGTCCATTTGTACCTCCATGCCCTTGAGAGGATACTTGTCCTTGCCGCCTCTTCAATTGGTAAAAGATATAGAATGGTTTCAATTATGGCTTGAGGAAGCGTGGTGATCTATGCAGTTAATGCGGAAAAATATCGGTTATCGGTCAAGGACCGATATTTGAGATATCGTTTATCGCGGTGAGATATCGGTAATTTATAATATCATGCATATATATACTAGAATTCTAGAACCTATATAATATTAATAGCAAAATAAATAAATGTTCATCAAGAGGTGGTAGAAATCTAGGTATGGGAATGAAAGTTTCAAAAGGTGGGGTAAATACTTTGTCCCACATCGGTGTGGGGACAAAGTGAGTGGTTGTTTATAAGGTAAAGTCTTTACTACTCATTTGTAGCTTTATGACATGTTTTACCACAAGTCCTACCCGCGCGCGGGGGGGGGGGGCAAAAAATGATTTTCTCAGCTGGGATTTGCTTGAACTCGTGCGTGCCCGCACGTCCTACGGACACGAATGCAGCTCCGCTATAGCGCCGATATTACTGCATAGGTGGTGATTAAATCGAATCCTTGAGCTTTAGACACACACGTTTACTTTGGATCGATACTGCAAATTAACTCAATTTATTACACTCTAAATCAGATTTTAGGCCCGGTTCTTTTTCATGGGTGTTGTTATTCCTTTTAATTGGTTACCTTTGTTCTCAGGTAATTTAAAGCAACCGGCCATAATCATTGTCAACAAAATAAGTAATTACTCCACATGAACAACTCTTGATGTTGAAACAACTTCTATGTTTTTTATTCGGTACTAACTTACGACACTAGAGTATCTATTGTTAGTGTGGCTACTATAATATTTCAAACAGCCATTCAACCTAGGCAAGGTTTTGTTCTATTTTTTTCAGAACG
Organism: Helianthus tuberosus; assembly: GCA_030545235.1. Classification (NCBI taxonomy): domain Eukaryota; kingdom Viridiplantae; phylum Streptophyta; class Magnoliopsida; order Asterales; family Asteraceae; genus Helianthus; species Helianthus tuberosus. The sequence continues at coordinate 147,680,275 of CM060417.1, read as the reverse complement.
ACACACACACCGCCTAATTCTACACCACCTAAAATCCATCTAAATACCCACAACGGGCTTTGAAGCTTCACCCCTTGGTTGAGGGGATTCACCAATGTCATTGGGCAAGGCTTCTTATGCATATCCTGCTACGGGTCACTAATTAATCTCCCTTGTCCTAATGTCTATCAACTTGACTTTCGGGCCGGGTGAAGTAAAAATTTAAGGAACATTGGATTTTATTAATCTCAACTATTCGCCGTTGGCCGCTAATTGTCCCAACTTCAAAAATAGCCACTAGCAGTCCCAACTATTAACATATTGACCTCCAATGTGCCCCGACTAACAGAACCCTAACGTCGTTAGTCTCCGGTTGCCGAAAAAAAGTTTTTGGCCGGAAAACTCAACTTTTTCGTCCCTAACCTCTTTGTAACCTTATTACGGACCTTTAGAAACATTTTTCTAGTAAAAGCCCTAATTATTGAAGTCGCCGGTAAACTCATTTTTGTTCATTCAAAATCTCTATTATTCTTTCAATTCAAGCAAGTATTATCAAATCTATTCGATTTGTTCATTCAGTTTTGTGTATGATTACCAACAAAACGTTCTAATAATAAAATCAAGTAGCATACCACATTACAATTTACTAAAAGCATCTGCTTGTCAACAATCAAGTATTTAACTATATAAGAAATTAAGTAGCATACTGTAAACACTCAGCAAGTCTCAACAATTGTCAAGTTAAAAGAGGAAGAAAGAAACATACACACTAACCTACGCGAGCAGTCACAGCAGAGGTGTTTACGGTCAGGTTTTGACGATCTTTAGGTCACATACTACCTGACTTCAGAACTAAGAACAACTAACAAAAAAATAAAAACAGAAAGATGATGGAGTTGTGGACCTGTGGTATAAAGAAAAGAAAAGTTTGAGCGGGATTTTGATTATATTAAGAGCGGGATTTTGAAAACTTTGAGCTTGGGTTGGTGTCCGACTAAAATGTCAAGTGGGCCATTGGAGACAGATTGGGCTACCCCCTTTATTTTAGTTGGTTTTGAGATAACTTAAACCCATTTTTGAGTTAGAGGTAACTTAGGTAGAGGTGTACAAAAGACTCGAACCTGAAAGAAAAAAAAAATCCAGACCCGGTTTTTAGGTTTTTATAAAAACCGGACCCGAACCCAAACGCGGGTTTTTTTCAACCCAATTTATACCCAGGTTTTTTTTAATACCCACACCGGGTTTTTTTATACCTGATTATGTATGCAATTTTATGATATGTAATCTTTCTTTTTTTTGTTTTCTTGTTTGTTGTTGTTTTGATCTTTAATTGCGTATTTTCATTTTGTAATGTTTGTGCAATTGCGATATTATAATGATTGGGTGTCAAAAAGTATTGACCCGAACCAACCCGGACCCGTTTCAACCCGACAAAATTGCCCCTTGATGTACAATATCTTTTAAAAAAAACATTTTTTTAACCAACCCGACCCGACCAGAAACCCGTTCTGACCCGAACCAAAACAACCATTTTTTTAGTTGACCCGTTTTGACCCATGACCTGACCCATTTGCCAGGTCTACGTGCTACATTGGCCCCAGGCTTCTTCTCAATCTTATTCTCAGCAGCTCTGGCAATACCGGATCCACTTGCCTTTAGATTTTTTACAGTCCATGACATGATGCCCCTCTTCCCACAATTGTAACATCCGGAGGAATTCGAATAATCACGTGCAAAGTGCCCAGTCTTGCCACAACGGTAGCATAAGTTCGAACCAACCTTACACTCCAAAGTGCGTGACCTACCACATTCGCTGCAGCCCTATGGTTCGGTTCTGGTCCAGTTTCCAACGTAGGTTCATTTCAAGTTAAATACCATTCTAGTTATTAACCCATTTTTTTAAAAACCTCTAGCTCCCCACTTACACCACCTGAAACTATGTTTTTTAGAATTTAAAAAGCCCTAAAAATTTAGTGGCCATAAAAAAGTGGATTTGAACGTCAAACAAGTCAGCTTGGATCTTGAAAATAAGTTGAGTGTGGAAAACCACCAATGGCAGCTCGTTGGGAGCAAAATTGTCGTCCCCAAAGTGAATTGTTTTGGGTGGAAAATGGTAAAAGGTGGGATCCCGATGGCGTCGGCCCAGGTAGAGAGGAACATCAATGTTGAGAATGGGATGTGCCCAATGTGTGGAATTGATAACGAGACAGCGGATCATCTTTTGGCAGCTTGTATCTTTGTTAAATCGGTGTGGTGGTTGGTGTGTGACTGGGTCAAGATTCCAATCCCAGAGTCCTTTTAGTCGGTGGATCAGTTGCTGCTATATGCTTGCTTGTATGGCAGGCAACAGTGGAGGGTAAAAAATATATTCGAAAATTTTGTTATCTCTTAACGTCTCAGATAAATGGAACAGCACCTATGATGCGTTAGAAAGGGAAATCAAGTTTTTTTGGGTAGAGGGTTACCCCGATGAATTTTATTACCAAACAACCACATACAAAACAAGTGAAGAGTAGAACAAAGGGAAATCAAGTTCGAAAAGGCTTTTTGGATTATATGATTGGAAAGATACGAATCTATCAGAATGTGTTAGGTGAAGTTCCAGATCATTTACACAGGAAAATTTCAAGAAAAATGGTTGATTTACTAAAACAAAAAATGTGACAACACACTATAGAGATTTTTGATTCAACATATTACATATGGAATAATGGAATAACACGAGTTATGTTATGAGTTTATGGACTTTGTTGTTAACATTCTTTTTTGGGTAAATGAGCTTTTGCATCGTAAATATATTATCCAAAAAAGATGTGTTACGGGTTTTAAGGAGGCATACTCTGAAACTACTAAAAGAGGACACATCAAAACAAACTTTAGGAACCTCAAAAAGCAAGAAAACCATACTAGACCTACTTAACAAGCCGACTAGAGGCTCTAGTAGGAATAATATCCTTTTCAAGCCCAAACCCATGGAGACGGGCCTTCAACATCAGCACTAGGAGAAGTGGGCCTGGAGAAACCACGACCCAATATACCAAAAGTAGGCCTGCCATCTGTAACAAAACAAAAAAGATGAAGCCCAATACTCGGATTCCAAGCAAGCGGCCCAAACAAAATCTTAATCCACCAAATAAGACAAGACCCTAAAAAGGCTCCACCGCCAAAAACATTAGAGCCAACAAAGGAATTAACATTGGGCCGATGGATAGACCATAAAACCAACTGATTACGCCCACACAATAACACCAAATTAATTCCCGCCTGGCCCATATTAAGACGTCCAGAATTAGCCCAATGGAGATTAAAAACACCTGCTGGAAATTTAATCCACCAAATCACCTTAAAATTGTTACCACAAAACCAATAATCATCAAAAGTTATAGCGGTTTAAAAATCATGGAGGAGTGCGTTTATGAGTCACCAATATTGGATTTTCCTATTTTGTCATTTCCATTGTTTTGTGTCACATGAATTCTACATTTGAGGACCACCTAATCTCAACCATTGGATTGCGTTATCAAAGACCCATATCTTCTCCTACACTTTACCCGATAAAACACTCTTATACATAATCCTTTCCCACAAAAATTATCAATCAACTTAATGATATATTCGAAGTAAGGACGGATATTAAAATAAGCAATGTCGTCATTCTACAATATTAACCTGATTTAAAAATAATAAATGGAGAATTGAATAAAAAATAATTAAGATACTTTCTAAAACTTAGAAAATGTGGTGGGAAAAGTGAGAACTTGAACAATGGTCCCCTAGAATGAGACTGATGGAAAAAATGCGGACTTTTTATTGGCAACAATGCTCCCCTACAATAATCCTATCAATATTTTTTAACTCCTTTCCAGAACTTTTCAGCAACTTTTCAGGTTTTGTTAACTTTTCGCCAATAATATTGGCTAATTAGCTACTTTTCGCCAATTCAAATGGCAATTGTGCAGAATTGTGCAGAAAAGTTAAACTTTTCGCCATTTAAAATGGAAATTGTGCAGAAAAAGGTTCACTTTTCGCCAATTCAAATGGCTATTGTGCAGAATTTGCAGGATTCTTTCAACTTTTCGCCAATTGAAGTGGCTTTTAAACAGTAAAATGGCAGAAATATATGCACTTTTCGCCAATTCAAATGGCTATTGTGCAGAATTTGCAGGATTCTTCAACTTTTCGCCAATTGAAGTGGCTTTTAAACAGTAAAATGGCAGAAATATGCAGAAAAATAAAACTTTTCGCCAATTGAAGTGGAAATGTGCAGAAGTCGCCATTTCGAATGGAAATTGTGCAGAATTTCTTCAACTTTTCGCCAATACAAATGGCTTTTATGCAGTAAAATGGCAGAATTCGCCAATTCGAATGGAAACTGTGCAGCATTCGCCATTACTATCGGCAATTATGCAGAATTTCGCCGTTAATAACAGGAAAGGTACCTGCACCGAATCATTGGACTCTTACACGTTCTGATCATTCTGATTATTCACTTACACAAGTCTAGGGCCTTTAAGAATTCGCCATTTGCAATGGCGAGGGCATTATTTGTGAAATAAATCTGAACGTGGCATTATTTGTGATTAATATTTTCAAATCAGCATCATATCAGTAAAAAACTCGTTAAGTGATGCAACGATGAGAAAAAAGATAAGGGTAAACCATACGAACTGAGTTCATTAAAGTAAAGCGTTAATTTCTTGACAGTATGGTTCCTCGACAAATGAAGTATAATCTGATCAATTTCGAAACAGGTGTCATGTGCATCCATTGAAAGGGTGAACTCATGTATCGGGCTCCGTCGCAGCAACAAAACTTGGTTTATAACATAGAAAAGTCTACACCTCATGTCCTTTTTATCCTTGCATATTCTACACCAGATAATTGCTTCCACCAATTAAGCCGCTTCATTTCACTTGGTCTTTTAACAATAGACTGACAAAACACAAGTTTAGGAATTTTGGTCCATCTGTACCTCCATTCCTTTGAGAGGATACTCGTCCTTGCTGCTCCTTCAATCGGTAAAAGACATAGAATGGTTTCTATTATGGCTTGAGGAATTCTGGTGATTATATCCAATCGTTCAGCCATCTCACACCGTTTTTTATCGCTACTGCAAACTGTGAAAAGCAATTTAAGATGAACCCAGTTTACAAAACAGACCAAATACAACTAAACAAGTCTATTAATCACGTGACTCAAACAAAATGTTCATGCATTGGTGTGGTTATACTTCTTAATTGGGTTTTCCAGTGTGACTAGATTAACCCAATTTCTTATACTCATTAAAATCTATAGTTGGGGTGTTTGGACGCGTGATGAACACAGTTTATCGTGTTACTTTGACTGATCAGCCTTTGTTTATGACTAACTTATTGTTGCAAAAAAAAAAAAAAAAAAAAAAAAAAAAACGTGTTAGTCCAGACACGCTAATAAACAGTAAAACAGTCACATAATCAGCAAGAAAAACAATGAGTTAAGAATGGAAACGGATGAAAGCAAAAGACTGATCATGTATGGGTAGATATTTTATAAGTTGGTTTCTTATTCATAGGTTATGGATACTAACTGCAACAGAAGATTATTAGCTAACTTCACTTGTATATGTTGTAATTTTTCTGCCCTTTGCCCGTTTGGGTCATGGGCGTTGTTGTGTTTGGCCTTTTGCCCAGTTTGGGTCGGAGATTGTTTTAATGAAGTTTAATTTTCAAAAAAAAAAAAAAAAAAAAAAAGGCTAACTTCAGTTAACTTGTAATAATCATTGATGAACAACCGAGTTCTTTTTGTTTTGGCTTTATCTATCAAGTATTAAACCGGAGGGAATGGGGCTCGTCCCTCGGCCCGTCCCCATGTCGCCGCCCCATCTTCCCACCCCCTTGCTCCGGCGCCTGGCCAGGCCCGTGAAAACCGGCCGCTGGGAGCCGATCTCGACGCCCCTCCTTCCCTCGCACACTCCTATACATACATACATACATACATATATATATATAAAGGGGTTCATCCCCCACCTCCTAGGTCCATCCCCTCCAAGCCGAGCCTACGTGGCGCTGACGTGGCGGCCCATCCCCTTATCCCCTTAGGGATGAGGCTCTCCATACCCAATGGTATGCATTACAAATGGTTCTATGTTGCTAAAAAAAGTGTCAGTTTTAATGTCTCTGCACACAAACTTTTCAGGAATTATCAGCCATTACAAATGGCGAAATTTTTAAAATAGTGCCAATTACAATGGCGAAAAGTATAGTCTGCATACACAGCCATTCTGAATGGCGATACATTTAATGTCTCTGCACACAAAGCCATTCTTAATGGCGAAACACTGCACAATTGCCATTATTAATGGCGAAAAGCTAAGAAATTGCCATTAACAATGGCGAAAAGCTGGAAACCTGCAGAAATAGCCATTATTAATGGCGAAAAGGGACTGATAAAGCTTACCAATTGCCATTTATAATGGCGAAAACTGAAAAGCCTGCACATATAGCCATTGTTATTGGCGATTTTATTTATATACTGCAGAAATAGCCATTATTAATGGCGAAAAGGGACTGATAAAGCTTACCAATTGCCATTTATAATGGCGAAAACTGAAAAGCCTGCACATATAGCCATTGTTATTGGCGATTTTATTTATATACGATTTTATTATTCTAATATTGCCATTAAAAAGGGTGAATTTTTTCATCAGTCTCGTTCAAGAGAACCATTGTTCAAGTTCTCAGCTTCCCACCACATTTTCTAAGTTTTAAAAAGCAGGTTTATTATTTTTTTTATCAGTTCTCCATTCGTAATGGCGATTCGTTATAGTGGTGGTCCTCTAAACAGGGAGCTGTTGTTTCTTAGTGGTACAGGAGACCACAAAGCTGATTACATTTTTTCGGATCCTACGGTATTGACAGACGACGGGTTATTACGAGTTAGAAGAGGAAGCGAGAAGGTATGGAATTTTATTCGGGAAAACCCCTTTCCGCCCAAAGTGTCGGAATATATAACTTTGGCTGGTTTTGCTGGAGTTATCATGGTTGATAACCGAAGGGTTGATAGTGCGTTGATATCCGCCTTAGTAGAAAGATGGCGGCCTGAAACGAACACATTTCATATGCCATTCGGAGAGGTAACGATAACACTACAAGATGTGGAAGTCTTGTGGGGTTTAAAAGTTGACGGCTATGAGGTTTGTGGCAATGATGAGAGTTATACAGAATCTCAGATTAAGGAAAAATTTCACAGTTTAACTGGAATTTTTTTGGTGGACAGAGCTGTTTTAAATAATAAAAAAATTAACATGCCATATGTTTTAAATGCTTTAAAGTCAACAGCTTTTCCCGAAAATCCAACTGACCACGAATGTCTTCAACGCGCCAGGACGATTATTTATCTTCTAATTGGTTCTCATTTGTTTCCTAGTTCTGGGTCTCAGTGGGTCGATATTAGATATCTAGGATTCTTAGAAGATTTGTCCATATGTGGAGCGTACAGTTGGGGAAGTGCGGTTTTGGCCTATTTGTATAATCAACTAAGCCGGGCTACAAGTGTTAGAACCCATGAGATTAGTGGTGCGGTGTTTCTGTTACAATTATGGGCCTGGGAAAGACTGCCTTGCACAAAACCCAAGTTGCCCAGAATCATAAACTGGAATAGACCGTATGGTGCGAGGTAATTGTATTTAAACAACGTAATATTATTTGTCTAATTAGTTATCATTTTTATTAGTTTTTTTTTTAACTTACACGTTTTCATTTATATTACAGGTGGCAAGAGTTTAGATTGCGTCATTCGGATACAACATCACACGTGTTAAAGGCATACCGGTCTCAATTTAATTCTTTGTCAGAGACCAACTACATTTGGACTCCGTATGACTCGATTCTTTCAAGATTACCAGAAATGTGTCGAAGTGGTGAAGGTTGCTGGAGAAGCGAGACCTACCTTATTTGTTGGAATGTTGTGGAACTACATGCTCCAAGTCGGGTGTTGAGGCAGTTTCGCATGTTTCAACCGATCCCTGATAATAGTCTTATGTCGAAGGACATTTATCAGGCTCTTCACATTCCTGGACGTGTTGAGGGAAAAAATCGTAACTGGCGTGATGAACACAATTTGTACATTCAGTCGTGGTTGTCTCGTCATCAAAGCGTTGTCACCCAACCAGCATCTGATTCCATCAATGCCAGTGAGCAATATATGCGGTGGTATTCTTCGCATGGTCTTTTATTTATCGGTAACCCAAGGAACGAAGTGCCAGAAGGACAAGGTTTTCCCAATGATGGTGGGAGGGTGCAAATGTTGGTAGGTCAACATATATTAAACTATAAAATAATTTATAATAGATTTTAAAAATATTTATTTACCCATGTGCAGGGGGAGTTTGCGAGCCAAGTTTTCCAGAGCAGTGGAGAAGAACATATTAGAAATATGGCTTCGCGATATATGGATTTTGGAAATGTCCAACACCCCCATATGGGTTATTGGCCGACGTTTGAGACGAATGCCATAGCTGAGGAACTCCCCCCCGTTACCCGACAAGTGCAAAGGAATCGACCTCCAATGCGTCGTTTTCCAAATGTTTTTCAAACAAATACAGGAGCCGAACAAATTCATACCCCTTTCTCTGAGCTTATAAACTTTTCGAATCCAAATTTTGAGGTGGGGGGTTCGTCAACACACGTCAACCAAGCCAGTCAACCCCAGTTTTTGTCTCCTCCGTTTGAGTTCCCATTTTACAACGACGATCCATTCACTGACCCCGGGTTATTGAATCCACCAGTACAAAGAACACAACAACAAGGGTCAGAGACTCAATTCACGGGAAGGAGAAACATAGAGATTGACCTAAATGTTGAGGCAGACACCGATGATGTTAATGTATTCCCGCTTCGTAGAACAAGACGTACTAACGCTGGAAGGGGGCCTCCTTGTGGCACGTAGTTTTGGCATTTTATGTTGTATATCTTGAGTTCAATGTTAAAACATGTTGTATTAAATTATGTTGTATGACAAAATTTATATTCTTTTTAATTACCACTACCCCTTCCACATATCTTAATTCATCTATAAATACACCCCCCCCCCCCCCCCGCATTCCACAACTCCCTTACCCCCTTCCACAACTCTTTACTCTTATAATCGATAACAATACGGACATAGCTTTCTGTTCTCAACCAGCTCCAAAATCTACAAGATTGACGGACCCGATTTGGAGGCATGTAAGGCGGCCGTCCATGGCAGACATGCCGGGGTCGAACTCGAAGAAAACCCCATAAAATCCACCAGAAAATCAACCGGGAAATCCACCTGAAAACCCCCTGCAGAGAAAGATTTTCGTAGTTGAAGTCGAAGAATCAAAAAACTGGTCCAAGGATGTTGTAGAGTTTTATACCAACGGGGATGCCCCATTTTGCTATACTCGTTTTATTACAAAAAAAAAAAAAAAAAAAAAAAAAAAAAAAAAAAAACTAGATAGAGACTTTTGGGGTGCCCTCCTAGGTTGCCAGTCCAACCGTTCGCTATCATCAATAGAAAATATATATCATTTAATCTTAAATTTAAAGTTTTCTTACGGAAAACAATAACTAACTTTCTGAGTCTATTTCTTGTACAACACGTTGAAGCATGGACAACGAGAATTATGCGTATTAGACATTCAAAGCTTTTAAAAAATCCAGCTGCAAAACAACGTTGGACAGTGTTACCGCCTAGTTTCTATGATGATATTAAAGACGAGAAGTGTATATCTGCCATGGAGATAGCCGGAAGAAAACAACCATATCCTCCATTTTGGGAGGTTGACTATATTAATCTCCCGTTAAGAATATTGCGAGGGCTATTAAAGAACGTGTTAATGACTTGAAGGATAGAACCGGTAATGACATTCATGATGGATAATGACTCATCAAATGATGTTTAGTTTAGTTATTGAGGAGCAAGTTAAAGGTAAGTGTCTATATTAGGTGTTTAGCTCATATTATTAATCTAGTTGTTCAATATGTGTTGCAGACACATGATAAAAAAGAGTAGAACATATTAACAATGTAGTTTGGTACATTAGAGAAACACCTACTAGGCTCACAATGTTTAAATTGTGTAAGTGCTTGGAAAAATATATTCAAAAGATTTGTTATCTCTTAATGTCTCAAATAAATGGAACACCACCTATGATGCATTAGAAAGGGAAATCAAGTTCGAAAAAGCTTTTTGAACTATATGATCGGAATCTTTCGGAATGCGTTAGGTGAACTTCTAGATCATTTGCACGGGAAGTATTAAAAAAATGGTTGATTTACAAAAAAAGGACCCTTAGACAACATACAATAGAGATTCCTTGTTCAACATATTACATATGGAATAACACAGAGTAATATTATGAGTTTATTAAATTTGTTAATAACTTTTTTTGAGGGTAAATGAGCTTTCGTCCGGTAAATATATTATCTAAAAAAGATGTGTTACAGGTTTTAAGGGGCATACCTCACGAAACTAATAAAAGAGGACACATCAAAACAAACTTTGGAAACCTCAGAAGCGAGAAATCATACTACACCTACTAGCCGACTAGATGCTCTAGTAGGAATAATATTCTTTTCTACCGCTAAAAATAAAAACGACATAAGCTAATAACAAACTAACAAGTAACAACAACCTAACAAATGCAAATAAGATTACAAAACCCAAAATAAATTGGGTCTTCCCACAAGTGTCTCAAGCAATTGGCTGAAACAAGCCCAAACCCATGGAAACGGGCCATCCACATCAGCACTAGGAGAAGGGGGTCTGGCGAGACCATGACCCCATATACTAAAAGCAGGCATGCTATCCTTTACATATCGATTATTTGTAACTAATCATTTAAACAAACAAAGCTTTAAATAAAACAACAAAATCATTAACTAGAAGTGCAGAACAAAAAAAAAAAAAAAAAAAAAAAGACATACAAAGATCAAACCCTTATACATCTATATTTCTCTTAATCATCACATAGAACAAATAAAAACAATGAATAAACCATACCCGTTCTATATGAGAATTTTGGCGAAATATGGGTCGGTTCCGACCGGAATTTTGGTTTTCCGGCAAAAAAATGGGTCCGGTCGAGCACATTGCGTCGCTGGGGATTTTGTGGGGCGGGAGATCGAGAGAATGGAATTGGAATGACTAGATGGGTTTGGGTTATTTTATTTAGTTCTAATTTCTTTGAGGTTGGGTTTGGGTTAGGGTTAATAAAAATGGACTGTAGATTGGGCTTTGATAGTTTGATTGGGTTAAGTGAATAATTATATAATTTCTGTTATATACATATATATTAATAAAAATCACTATTTACAATTTATTTATTTATTTTTATAAATTCATAATATATTTTTTTCTAAAGGGGCGGTTGAAAATTTTCAAGGGGTGCGGTCAGGATTTTCGGCGGAAAATAACACTTTCTTTTTCAAGGTGTGCGCTCGCTCACCCAGGGCCCTGCATGGCTGCACTTGGCCCATATTAAGACGTGCAGAATTAGCCCAATGGAGATTGAAAACACCTGCTATCATCAAAATTGGGAGCCCACTGTTTAACACAGAATATCATCAAATTTGATGAAATCAAACATACCTTTTCAAAAAACTATAAAAGAGAAAAATGAATGCAGAAGTAGCATTCTTGGGTTAAATCATTCTTTTTTATAACAAGCGTCAAAAACCTTTATTTTAATAAGGCCGCATTGTCAACCATATCAACCACAAAATATAAAAAACAGTAACATCACCCACCCTTGAAACTAACAATAAACTATAAACCTCAACATTAGAGTTTGAAAAGGTTTGAAGAAATTCTCAATCTACAACAATTTCCACCGGTGATGCGCGTGGAGCGCATTTGAGGGTTTTTAACATCTCCAACTTTTCATTCTTCTCCACCCATCTGGCCCCCAACTTCACCTTCTTTAGATTGGGTGACCTAACCAGAATAAACTTCACCAACTCCAACACAGGCTTCACATGTTCGAAATATCTAATCTCCAATTCCTTCAGATGCTCCAACCAAACATCTGAATATTTTTCCAGCGTAACGGAGTATTCTTCCAACACATCAGACTCTATCTCATCATTACCCATCTACAGCAGGAGTCTTGTGTTTGTGAAGTTTGGCATAAAAAGCAAAACAAAACGCAAGATAGACTTATACAACTTACCTCCAGAACAATTTTCTCCAAATTTGGGGAGCATTTGATCAAAACAGCAACAAAAGTCAATCCATAGCCATCATTAAACAACATTTCTTCGATAATACAGTATTTGAGGTGGATTAGTGAGGTTGGAAGCTCTTGTGGAACCGAGGCTTTAACTAACGGCTTCAATCATACCCCAAAACAACGATTAACAAACAAAGTTTTATTTTTCCCTTAATTATATATAATGTGGATAAATATTACCGCAATGGTATCACCCCAGGTGGTCAGGTCTTCAATCACAGGTAAACACTTGAATAGCTCCATAATGCTCGGGTATTCAGAACCGATAAAATCTCCTGCAACTATAACCTGCAACAAATTAGCATATTGAGATAGGTTTTGAAAGCCCATGAGAACGGACATACAAGTATGAACTTACCAGACACAACCTCTTAAGTGATGGACAATTAGATAAAAGATGTAGAAGAGCTTTTTTAGAGATCTTTCCACATCTGAAGGATAAGTTTGTAAGGTTAACAAATCCATTGAATATTGGTTTCTGGTTGATGTTACAATTTTCAAGAGACAAATCTGTCAGGTGATGCAATGAGAAGAAAGATAAGGGTAAAGCATACGTATTGTAATCACAGAAGTCAAATGTCAATTTATTGACAGCATGGTTCCTCGACAAATGAAGTATTATCTGATCAATTTCGATGCAGGTGTGATGTGCATCCATCGAAAGTGTGAACTCACTTATAGGACCTTGGCGGAGTAACAAAACTTGGTGTATAGTATAGAAAAGTTTACACCTCGTGTCCATGTGTTTCCTTGCATTTTCTAAGTCAGTTGTTTCACTGCCATCAGACGATTCTTTCACATCATCATACTGGTCAAACTCAAGTTTAGGAATAGTGGTCCATTTGTATCTCCATGCCCTTGAGAGGACACTTGTCCTAGCTGCTTCTTCAATCGGTAAAAGACATAGGATGGTTTCTACTATGGCTTGAGGAAGTGTGGTGATTCTATCAACTCGTTCAACATTAGGCAAACGTTTGCCTTTCACCTTAGGTTGCTTTCGTCGGATCATACTGCAAACTGTGAAAAACAACTTAAGATGAACTCTGTTTACTAAACACACAAAGTAAATAGACCACATACAACATAACGAGTCCTAGATCAGCTTGAAGGCACTGTTTGTTTTAGTTGGAGATCCAAAATGATATTACATTATTTTGTTCCATTCGCTCATAGCACTATTAGTTCTTTTTTTTTTTTTTCATTTTAGATACCTACTTCATGTTTCAGTTTAGATTAGGTTATTGTATATAAACAACGAAACTTCATGGGACCTACAATCATGAACGATCAAGTATTTAACTTTGAAGTTTACATAAGCAAGTTTCAATATAAAATTAAGTAACATACTATTCAACTTTCGAAGTGGTAAAGTAAAAAAAAAACACAAACCTGCGGTAGACAGAGGTCGGTGATCAGGCGGTAGACGGATTCACAAGAGACGATCGTGGAACAGTTGGATGGCTATCTCGCATTTGCTGCAGCGGTGGATTGGTTTTAGGTTAGAAAATAGGGGCTTACTACCCTTTTGTTTTGTGGAAGATGGATAACCCTTTTGTTTTGTGGTTTACGGATAAATTCAAATATGAGTATGTGGGTTAGACCATGGGGTATGGCTGTTCATGAGCCGAGTCGAGCCAAGCTAGGGCAAGCTCGGGCTCGGCTCGATTATAAACCGAGCTGGCTTGGTTCGGCTCGGATTTGAAACCGAGCTGAAAATCTAAACTCGGGCTCGGCTTGGTTTTAAACCGAGCTGGCTTGGCTCGGGCTTTGTTTGGCTCGATTTTAAAAATAAAAATTAATACATAGCTCTCAAATTTCAGTATTCTAAAATATTATTCAATACTTCAAAAGAATATATTTAAAATAAGTTCAACCTAATACATTACAAGCCAAAATCACGTTCAACAACGCAAAATAAGTTTTATATTTCAAGTAAATACAATATTTTATTTGTTCATTAGCACGACAATCAACTTTTAAATATGTCATATATATCAAACTACAAGCCTAAATACATGTAAATGATAATCACTTTTTGTAATATATTATATGTATAAAAAAATAAAATATATTATAAGTAAAATAATTCGAGCTAAGCCGAGCTGAGCTAACAAGCGAGCCAAACCGAGCCAATTTGGCTCGTCACGAGCCGAGCCGAACCGAGCCGGCTCGGCTCACTTTCAAACCGAGTCATATCGAGCGAGCTTTTTCCGAGCTAAATTCAAGCGAGCTCCGAGCCGCGAGCTTTTTGGACAGCCCTAGTATGGGGGTCGTCCCCTCCCCGTCCCGGTCCGTCCCCCACGTCGCACACCGCCCCTCCCCGGGTCGTCGCGGCACCGACGTCACTCTTCGGACGTTGGGGACGAGCTTGTTGATTGGATGCTTATATTTTGGTGGCCCCCACAAATTTGCTCTCCCTCTCTCTCCTTGCAGGGTACAAGTAAATCAGCACAAGTTACAACTCTCGGGTTCTCATGGCTTCCCCTCCACACCCTTGGGTAGTCCCCAAGGGGATGGTCCTCCACCCTTGCTGAGGTGTCGCCTACGTGGCAGGTAGTCCCTTTGGGGACTAACCAAACCATACCCTATGGTCTTAAGAATGGGGTTTTTTCAAGCCGCTCGTCAGTGTTTTGTTCGGAAAATGGTCAAAAAAATGCATGTATGGTTTTCGGCTCAATTGTAAACGAGCCGCCTAGCTTGGTTCGGTTTGTAAAAGAGCTAGGCCTGTGCAAAGATAGTTGTTTCTGCAAAACCGGTTTTTCCAGTTATTCGGACGGGTTTTTCATAAGAGGTTAATCTCTCATCAGTTATAAAACCGGTTACACCAGTTAGGATCAGTTACCACTTTCAGACATAATAACCGGTTAAAAACCGGAAAAGGTTTTAAAAAAAGGGTTTTCATTCGCTTCATAAATAATCGGTTCGGTTATTAATCGGTTCGGTTTTTCCAAAAAAAAAAAAACGATTTGTACATCTCTTATGTAAATGCAATAAATGAATAACAAAAAGCAATTTTTAACGGAAAATGTTACAATAACCTATTCATAAATTACATCATATTAATTTTAAATTACCTTATACCACGAATTGAACCATAGTCTTCTTCTCAAGAGACAAGAGCCTGTACCAGACAGCCAAAAAGTTTGAATGACAACAAAAAGCAAATTAACTACCATATTCAAATAGTTTAACAATTTATGTGAACAATTAATTTAAGAAAAAAAGGTTATAAATTAAAAAGATAATTAAATTAAGAGAAAAGGTTATAAATTAAATTAAAAAGATAATAATAAGAAAAGGTTAAATTAAGAGTTTATGAGGTTGTTATTTAACATATAATAATGGGTTGGTGATATACTTAATAAAACAGACATTCGGGTGTGACCGGGTAACATGTTAGAGTGAGTTATAAAATTTCAATAACGTACATGTGAAATTGGACACAAAGAATATCGTATTTGATGGAATAAAACTTGACTTGAGGGGAGTTTCTTTGTCATGGTACTCGATTCCTTGTAACAATTTTGAAATCAAAGACTTGACTTGTGGAAATCAATTAGGCATTACACTCCATCAAATCACAAAATGACGTTTACTTTGAAACAAATGCTTGGAAATATAGATGAAAGCAAAAGTCTATATTTGTATGGATCATATTCCCAGTCTATTTTTTTTTTTTTTCATAAGAAAGATATTTTTTCATTTCATATAAAAACTTTAAGGACAATTACACCAAGATAGCCGGTAAGCGGGCAACAAGCTGCGCCGCTACCCCCTTTTGAATAGCGAAACCTAACCTAGTAAAAACGAAACCCAGTCTATGGGTTGATATTTTACAAGTTGATTTTTTATTCTTATATTATCGATTACTAAGTGCAACTGAAGACTATTAGTTGTTGCTAGCATATTGATGAACCGTGCTTGCTCTTGATGGAACAATTTTAATTTTATATGTTTATTTCTTACTCTATAAAATCCTAACTACGTGTCTGAATAAGCAGTTTTACATGTAAACTATTTTTGAATAGATGCATAAATGAAAAGTATAAATAAAAAATAAAACATTATGGTTGCATCAGAACACGCAAACCACCAAAATTATTGGTCCCTTTATAAATTTAAATATTTAATAACAACCGTACTCAGTAAATCCCAACTATAGCGAAGCTATTGGTAGGGTTTGTAGAGGGTAAAATGTAGACAAACCTTACAACTATCCTAAGAATAAAGAGGTTACTTCCAAAGAGACCATTGGCTCCAAGACAAACAAACAATATCAATAACCGAAGAAAAGGTGAAAGAGTAAAGTAGAAATACACATACATAAATACAGGTAGGCAATAACATACACTATAATCTAAAGTGTAAGAACATCTAAGCCTCTGCAGCGAAGCTAATTAACATAGACAGACAACTCAACTTTGCAATAGTTGGGAAGGATATGTGCAATGAGGTTGTTTCTGTGGATCAATTAGTGACCTCTCGGTCACAAGGACTAACCTTATAGGTTTTAATGATAAATAACAGGTCAGCGGTTAATCAACATGTGACTTGTTGACTGTGATTAGAGTGAAACCTCTCAAACAGGGTAAATTGAGAGTTTAAAACTTTTGGTCTGATGATTTGGCAAGTCAAAATGGTCCGACAGTTTGTAAATAGACTGTAAATGGGTTAAACCGCCTGACATGTTATAAACGAATTCTAATGAAAGTGCAAACGGGTTGAACCGCCTGATGCGTTATACACAAGAATTGTAATAATATTTATTGCATATTTACCCAACTCTTAAAAAGATACAGAATAACAAGTAGCAAAGCAAGAATCACCATAGATCTCAACGTTGGTTCTCAAGAATGTCGAGTGAAAACATCATCGTCAATTTTTGCAGCGATTCTCAACAAGGATTTGTACTGGTGATGCACGTGGGGCGCGTAAGAGACTTTGTAACAACTCCACCTCTTCATTTTTATCATCCATCCAGGTTACCAATATAACCTTCTTCAGATTGGGTGACCTGGCCAAGATAAACTTCACAAGCTCCAACTCAGGCTTCAAGTTACTGAAACATCTAAACTTCAATTCATTCAGATGTTCCAACCAAACATCTGAATATTCTTCAAATATATCGGAATAGTCTTCCAAATTGACCGAGTCTACATCATATTCTTCATATGTATTGGTCTACAACAAGAGTGTTGGGTCAGCGAATTTTAGCATCGAATCAAAACAAATAGGATACAAGATAGACTTATGCAGTTATGCTATTCACCTCTAGCTCAATTCTCTCCAAGTTAGGGGAGCATTTGAGCAAAACAAGAAGAAAAGTCAATCCAAAACTATATCCATCGCGGTTAACAATACCCATTTGTTCGAAACAAAAGTATTTGAGGTGGATTAGTGAGGTTGGAAGCTCTTGGGGAACCGAGTCTAGAACAAATAACTACAACCATAGACCAAAAAACAATTAAAAATTAAATTAGACCTTTTTTCCTTCACTTTATATATACGTATAATGTGGATAAATATTACCGGAGCGATATAACCCCAAGTAGTTAGATGTTCAATCACAGGTAAAGACTTGAACAGCTCCATAATGTTGGGTCTTTCAAGACCATAAAACTCTTCATCATCTATAAACTGCATAGACTTAAAATATTCAGATAAGTTTTGGAAGCCCACGAGAGTGGATATACAAGTATGAACTTACCAGACTAAAGCTCTTAAGTGATGGACAATTAGATAAAAGATGTAGAAGACTTTTTCTAGAGATCGATGGTCTGATTAAGGATAAGCTTGTAAGGTTACCAAATCCATTGAATGTGGGTTCATGGTCGATGTCACAATATTGAAGATATAGGCCCGTTAAGTGATGCAACGAGAAGAAAGATAAGGGTAAACGATATGAATTCTCACCCCGAATGTTAAATGTTTTTTTTTTTGACATTATGGTTCCTCGACAAATGAAGGATGATTTGATCAATTTCATAACATTTGTGATGTGTATCTATCGAAAGGGTGAAATCGAGTATTGGGGCCTGGCGCAGCAACAGAACTTGGTGTATAGCACCGAAAAGTTTACACCTCAACTCCTTAACAGTAATCTCTTTGGTTGACGTTTCAACAGTGGACTCATCAAACTCAAGTTTAGGAATTGTGGTCCATTTGTACCTCCATTCCCTTGAGAGGATACTTGTCCTTGCTGCTTCTTCAATTGGTAAGAGACATAGGATGATTTCTATTATGGTTTGAGGAAGTGTGGAGATTCTATCCAATCGCGGAGCTTTAGACAAACGTTTCGCTTTCATCTCATGCTGTTTATGTGGGACGGATACTATAAACTGTGAAAATGGAATGAAGATGATCTATGTTTACTACTCACAAAGAGGAAATAGCCAAATACAACATAATAAGTCTAACAATAAGGCAATTCAAACTTCAAAGAAAAAATTCATAAATCAGTATGGCGGCCATGCTTCTTAATTGTGTTTTCCCATGTGACCAGAATGAACAACTAATTTCTTGTGCTCATTGAAAAAGATTTATCTGATGAACACTCTGTATCGCAGCTTTAACTTGTTTAATTAATCTCACATAAAAGCTTTCTAAGCACACATCCAAACATCCATATATAACCAAAGTAAAGTAGCCGATATGAACAGTCGTAAGCCCTAAAATCCCCAAATGTGTAGACAAAAACAAAAACAAAAGAAAGAAGCTAACTGAAAATGAAAACAGAAGGGGCCTGAAACACCTTATAAAACAATTAATTAACTACTACAACGGCGGGCGATCAATAGAAGGAGATACCTGACTGAGTTGAGTTAGAAAGAGATACCTAACCTGCACTGCACACTCGGTGAGTGACGAATGTGTGTAATGTAACCCATTTTATCTGGTTGTAATGTTACATGTTATTTTGGTTTCCTTTACAAGGAATAATTGATTTTAATAATCTTAATTATTAATCGTTAACGGTCTCAACTTTAAAAACTGTTGGTAGTCTTATATTTTTATATATTGTAAATTAATGGACCTTTTGCTAACAGAAAAAGAAAAGGAGACAAACAGAAATTAAGGTTCTGTTAGTAAAGGTTTATTGGTTTACAATATGTGAAAAGATGGGACCACCACTAGTTATTTTTGAAGTATTGCCGGCTAACGGCTAGTTATTATTTTTTGGGTAAATTACATTTTTCGTCATTTATGTTTGTATCAGATTTGCAATGGATGACCCTTAACTTCAATAATTATAGTTACAATCCTTTATTTGTAAAACTCATTGCAGCGTAAGTCCTTTAGTACTAACCAGATTAAAAATTCCAGTTAAATATCACATGTGCAAGGCGCATGAGGGTATTATTGTAATTTTAATCATATAAAAACAAAACGCTTGAATAAAAATCATCTAAACTCACTCTCCCTTCAACTCTCTGTCTCTCTCTACGTTCCTGAATTATTCTACAAAGATCAACAACACCATCATCAACCATCATCACTATCACCATCGTTGTTTACAAACCGCCACCGCCCCCACCCTTTAAACCCTAGATCCCAAGCCGTCGGAGATAAAGAACTTGAAATGGAAGATATCAGTGGCCACAAACAATGAAGATACATGTGTTGCTTGGTGGTAGTCGTTTTCCGGTGGCCACGAACAACGAAGATATCGGCGGCACTACCAGATTAGGGCTCTAAATTCAACCTCCTATCCAAATCAGCCGTATGGGGGCGGTGATGAAGTGATCCTATCCTCAGTCCTCTCTCTCGATGACCTTCAACTTCCACTGAGGATGGTGAGTGAGTTGGGGACAAATTGACGATACTGTTAGAAGCTGGATTTGGATCGATATATGTCGAAGAAATGTGAAAACGACAACGCTGATTGTAACAGTCGGGGACAAATTGATCGGAGGATCACGATTGGCGTTTGCGTTATGGAAAAGAATGCGGCCCGGAGGTTCTGTTCCTTTTGCTTTTGATTGTATTTTGTATGAATCTGTTAGGTTTTTAACGGAGTAATGATGAAGTTTTTAAAGGATTTGTTTAATAATGATCATGTAATTCTTTTTGTTTTAAACATGGTCAACGGTGGTTTTTTTGGTAGCCGGTGGATCGAGTGTGCTCCTGAGATCAGTTCACAGTGGTGGTGGGATTTGTGGGATTTGATGACGGTGGTAGTGGATTTGGGGGATTTGATGGTGGTGGATGATTTCGGGGATTTGGTGGCGGTTGTGACTGTCACAGTGATGGTGGGGGTGGGATTTGGTGGTGGTGGTTGTTGTTTATTTGTTTAGGGGAAAGTTATTGTAAAAATAAGCTTAACGTACAAAACATACGAATTGTATGAAAAGGAAAAAGTAGGCGGTGGCAATTTTGTAATTATCGGTAACTATCAACGTTACTCTACAATTGTACCCGTAGAGTAATTTTGATCTTTTGTATAGTAATTTTGTAAAATGGTTTTGTAGAGTAATTTTGTTCTTGTAGGGTAATTATCAAAATTACACTAACCTCCCCCACCCTTTAAACCCTAGATCCCAAGCCGTCGGAGATAAAGAACTTGAAATGGAAGATATCAGTGGCCACAAACAATGAAGATACATGTGTTGCTTGGTGGTAGTCGTTTTCCGGTGGCCACGAACAACGAAGATATCGGCGGCACTACCAGATTAGGGCTCTAAATTCAACCTCCTATCCAAATCAGCCGTATGGGGGCGGTGATGAAGTGATCCTATCCTCAGTCCTCTCTCTCGATGACCTTTAACTTCCACTGAGGATGGTGAGTGAGTTGGGGACAAATTGACGATTGTAACACCCTTAAATTTTCACTTGCTTTTAATAAAAGATTCTACCATTTCAAGTAAAATTTTGTTTAAGTAACATGACTTTCATTAACGAAGTTCATAAGTAACATCAACCTTAGTCAACTAATGACTAAGGTAAAACATTTCAAAAGTTGTTTAACAAATGTTTACAACCCATACACAAAGACTACTAAAGATTTAAAACATTGCGGAAGCTTCAAAATGTAGTGTTCGGTTCTTCATCATTGCTTGATCGCCATTCGTAAGTCCACCAACATCACCTAATGTCAAAACCACATCAAGGGTTAATTTTGACAATAATAAAACATGTATAATCGAAATATAGGGTCAAAACAATCGAAAACAAATGAAATTTCCGGATCAGGTCGCTCGCGCCCCGCGAGAGGTCTTACGCGGGCCGCGAGAACCCCTCGCGTGTCGCGGCGTGTTCCAGATGACCTTCCGCGTGGCGCGGGGGGTCATGTTTTCCAGCAGCTCCAGTTTTGTGAGCTGCATTTGCTGCCAGCTCCGGTAAACCCAGTTTTTAACTTCGTTTGGCCATAACTTTTGACTCGTAAGTCCGTTTTAAGTGATTTTTCTTCCTATATGTCTGTAAATTCATTACCGACATAACTATTATAAATTTAATACCGAAAATTTTATTTACGGACCGAAAGACCATATGTCATTATGCGTTTATTCGACCTACTCTAACTTTACTCATTTTACTACCATTTAACTAGTAGGTTTATGGCACTTTATACCCAACATCCTGGGCTTATAATCACCCGCATTTCTTTACCAATCTCATGGCTTAATGCTCTTGTGATTTTCATCTCCAATTTAACTCTCTAAACACTAGTACGATAATTTACACAACTATTCGACCCGTTTGGCTCATCTTGTGGAATTCCCCAATATGATGACTACCAAACGATTCCTTGTTACTCTTAGCCTATTACTTCAAGTAACGATCCTGGTCGCTACAATCTACACCATAACTATCCTACAATGAGAATTCGCATAATTTGACAACAATTCGTTTAATGTAACGGGTCAAGTTACATACTTGCATATCTAAACAACATTATCAACCAACAATTCTAATTAACTATTTTGACCCGTTTGTTTGTCGAGTGAGTTACACCACTTCATTGACATACCAAACGCCATCATTTTCACCATATCAATATTGAACATATCTACAACTAGGTTTATCTATATATGTAACGAGACAACAAGTCACGTACCTTTAAAGCACACCCTTCAACCGTGTATCACCTTCAGCTTGTCCGCTTCACGGTCCGGATTCTTTACCTAAAGAGTTCCATTCACAACCATTTTAGAACCCTTTTTACATTCATTTATCATAATTCATTATGATATCCGAATCTGCGTTTTTGTCCGATTATTAACATTTTGATCCTCACTTAGGCGTTTTAACAAACACCTAGCAGGTCGGATTTTTACATATTCAATAGTAAATTCATGACTTGTTAGTTTCGTCTAAATCAACTTCAACTTAGCAATTTACACAAAGTTTTAACATCAATTTTTCAGAAATTTACTTCATGCATTCAAATTTCACTAGAATAAGAATCATAATTCTAGTGTTTATCTAGTTTCTACAAACCAAATAATCACCTACAATGGTGATTAAAATCACCACAAGTATCATACAAGATTTCAACAAGAATTCATCTAGGGTTTATCTCTAGACATCAATTCGCTTCTAATTTCATCAATACAACAATCATGCAGGCTAAATTTCAAAACTCATGAGTTCATCTAAAATTTGAAGTGGAACCAAATATCAAAATTTCACATACCTTACGATCCCTTTGTCGAGGTGATCACTAATATGTATTCAGTTTTCGATTTGGTCTTGATTGGAGCCTTCAATTGTGAGTTTTTGTAAGAGTTAGGGTTTCAAGGGGGATTCCCTGGTCGCCCTTTTTCTCTGATCGAACCAGACACACATAAATGTGTGTTTGGATATATATATATATATTTTTTTATTAAAACTAGTTTGCTCTTTAACATCTTTGGCCCCTCATCTATTAGTTCTTCTCTATTTTAAATGTTTTTATTCCAACTCCATGTTACTACAAGATAGTTAACTAACTAGGTTATTTTTATTCCTAGTTAGTTTATTTTGTTTATTGCCATTTTAAAATATAAAAATCAAAATTTTATATTTTTCGGGGTGTTACAAGTCTACCCCCCTTAAAGAGGTTTCGTCCCCGAAACCTTCCTTAAGTAGTCCTTTGGTTTGGACCAAACTAACTTAGTTTCGTTTTCAAGGCATTCCTTCTTTTTGTCAAAAGTTATCATTTTCCTCGACGCGTACGTCTTTCACGTGTAAGTCCTTACGGACTGTAACTTGTGTCTTGTATTTATTATCTTGTCACCTTTTTGTCCCAATCGCCACTTGACCACTCAATAGTATGAGTTCGTCAATATGTTTATTTCATATTACCCTAAATTGACAAGCGTTTTATATAAACCACAACACCATTTTGACCTTGGATGATCTTATCGGCTAGACTGAGTCGTCACCGTCACCTCATGTCTCGTAAGTTTCGAGTCTACTCTTTGCCATATTCGGACCTACGTGATCTTATGATCTCCTATTCCATAACTCGCGCTACAACATGACTATATTCTATATCACTTTTTATGACCATGATCGCATTGCATCGCATTACGTCATGTTTAAGTTTTTATGACTTTTCGTTATTAAAATCTTCTTTCTAACGTATCGTCTTACACCCATCGGTGTTAAGACCTACATCCTATTAACAACTATTTTCTAATTTGTTTCGTAGCATTCATATTTGTTAAACGTTGTTTCTTACTAAAACTGAATTTTAGTTTAACGTTCATCCCTTTAACTTATGTCAATTACTCATATCAGAGGAATTTACTTCCAAGGATTTATTTCTTTTCATTATTATTTAGGGTGGAGAGTTATAACTCGTCTCCTTACTTAATCCTAATAACCCGTAGGTTCTTTCACTTAGCCTTGTAAGCTATTTCTTCGATTTTCACCTTTTTAAGGTGAGACCCTAACAGTTCGTTTCTTTCTATTTGTGACCCAAAGGTCTTTTTGGTCCCGTAAACCTTTACATGTGCTTGTAATCCCGAAGGTTACGATGATCCCGTAGATCTATCTTTTACTCATGTCATCATTAAAATGTATATTTACACATATAGTGTCAAAGCACCTCTCGTTATGTTTGGAATCATTTATTTTTACTTTTAAATTCCATCGACCTTGACCGTAGTCCAAGGCTTCATTTGTTTTTGTTCGAACTATTCTTCCAACTCTGTGACTTCTTATGTTATTACGTGCCGGTTTGTTCTCCGCCTACCATTATCTGGTATGCACTTTTATTTCTTTACAACCCATTTACCCGGGTCCGACTTTACTGGTTCATGTCTTCCTTTTATATTTTCTCACAATTCGTCACATAGGTTCGTTAATATTTGCATTTCCATTAATGGTTTGCGCTTACTTACACTATCAAGCGTTATACTTTATTCGGCCCGATCAACGTTGAAATAGTTGAACATAACTTTCAAAATTTCCTTTTTGCGAAATTTTATCGTCTTTTAGTCATAACTCTAAATTCGAGTCTTTCGACTTTTTAATCCGCGTTCCCGTCTCTTGGTTTACGCATATATCTGAAATCATACCCATCCATCGGGCATTTTACCGACATCATTATCAGAGCAACCATTCCGGCATGCATTTAGACTTCACTTAGGTTTATTTGGTCATATTAGAGAATTCCATCGCCTTTATTCCACCTTGTCTTTTATTCCTTTATTCATCTAGTTTGACTTGTTCGGGTGAATTTCATCACTTATGACAGTCAAACTTTATCCTTATGCCTTGACATTCTAAATTGTCGATTTATATTTTTGTCCACTTTGATTTGAACACCATATTTCTTTTGTTAGTGACCCCTAGATTCATCTCTTTTACCAATATCCCGAAGGCTTATTTCTTAAGTCTTATTTGATAAAATCACTGTTATTGTGATATGGCTTTTGGGGTTTTACCCGCTTTTGTTCCAACACTTTTAATATACTTATTTCATTATTCACCACAGCGAATAATATGTATTATCCATTTAGCTTCTTCTCGAGGATATTTTTGTCTGAGTCTTAATCTCTCGTTTTTGACATTAATCCATTGTTACAATAACAACATTAATTCATTTCATTTTATTATTCCGTATCATTGTATGGAATTTATCCACCTCATTTATTGATATAAACAAAGTTTCTGCATGTTTTATTTGGTTTGGTCAATTCTATAACCTTGTCTTTGCCATTTATTACTATTGAAAATTCCGGGTTCGAGTGTAATTTCACTCCTTCCCATCACAACATTGATTCACTTCATTAATTTCCCGGGTTCGAGTGTACATGCACTCCTTCCCATTATGACACTTGTCTATCATTATATCTCCGGGTTCGAGTGTACATGCACTCCTTTTCATTGCAATATCTACCGAGATTACTTTTACTTCGATTCTCAATGTACAGTTTCTGCACTTCTTATAAACGGTAGAACTTTTATTGTTACTTATTCCTATTTCTCAAAGCATGGGTAATTTTATTAACACGAATGTAAGATGTTGAATAATTCGATATAAAACAAACGATTTATTTGCACTAGTAATAATTAAAATTCATACCGAAATTGAATTTACAAGAGTATACCTGAAACGACACCAGGTTCGGCTTTAGCCTCTGTGGCTGTTATATGAAACGACCTTGTCCTTGATTTCTGGGCATCAGACCTTGTGTCGGTTGTGTCCTTGGTTCCAAGCCTCTCTGGACATTTAGACTTTTTATGTCTTGGCTTACCACATGTGCCCTTGTGAATTTTTCCACAAAATCTACACTGATGTAATACACTTTTTGTAACTCCCTTCTTGGGAGCTTTATTAAACTTGGACTTCTTTACGGATCTTGGATTCATATCCAACACCCTCCTTTCTTCTATTTCTTGTAGTATGCTGTCTTTTAATTCAGCCATCATATTGTTCACCACCGGCACAATTGTGGTTTGTAATCTATCAATATACTGTGATAGACTATTTTCTAGAGCTTTTCCGACCTCCTCGGAAATCTTAGCTTTCATTTGTTCAGTCAATTGAGATGTCGAATCATCTCCGATTATTCCAGACATTTCGTTAACTGAAACATCCATCATAATTTATCAATAATTATTTAATTCATTTCCATCTTATTATATGGAAATTTATATCACTCCCATTCAATCATAAATAATGTGTTATTCTTTTTCGGTTTGGTCAAGTATATATCTTGCCTTACCTTTCTTACTTAGTGTATTTTCCGGGGTTCGAGCGTATTTATACACTCCTCCCATCTTTCCGTCATCTTAAAACTGAAATGTTTATACCAATTGTTAAACATTTCATCTATAACATATGCGTCATTCCTTTTGATTTAGCCAAGTTCATCACTTGCTTAAACCATTTATGTTTAATGCACTTTTTCCGTGCATACCAAATCAAATTTCCTTTTTTTTCTAGTATTCTAGTAAGTCTACTAAAGCAATTAATTCTTACCGAACGATCGATCAAGCTTGAACCGAACACTTTGTTGACAACCTTAAGCTCGGATACCAACTTGTAACACCCTTAAATTTTCACTTGCTTTTAATAAAAGATTATACCATTTCAAGTAAAATTTTGTTTAAGTAACATGACTTTCATTAACGAAGTTCATAAGTAACATCAACCTTAGTCAACTAATGACTAAGGTAAAACATTTCAAAAGTTGTTTAACAAATGTTTACAACCCATATACAAAGACTACTCATCATCATCATCATCGTACTCAGTATATCCCACCTATAGCAAAGCTAAGGTAGGGTCTGAGGAGGGTGGGATGTAGACAGCCTTACCTCTACCCCGTAGGAATAGAGAGGCTGCTTCCAATGAGACCCCCGGCTCGATTGTGGTTTTGCATCAAGCCTTGGACATAAGGCACATAACACTCAGCAATTGAGACAAACGCCAATTGGTGCATGTACCCCCTTGTCTTTCGGCTATCAACGCCACCACATGATGCCTGATTAACGATCCCCTCTTTTTAACGTTATTTTCACGAAATTAGTAAAATAACGTTAAAAATTAGTGCACTTTTGCTTTTGCCCCCCCGAGCGCCCACACATATACAAAGACTACTAAAGATTTAAAACATTGCGGAAGCTTCAAAATGTAGTGTTCGGTTCTTCATCATTGCTTGATCGCCATTCGTAAGTCCACCAACATCACCTAATGTCAAAACCACATCAAGGGTTAATTTTGACAATAATAAAACATGTATAATCGAAATATAGGGTCAAAACAATCGAAAACAAATGAAATTTCCGGATCAGGTCGCTCGCGCCCCGCGAGAGGTCTTACGCGGGCCGCGAGAACCCCTCGCGTGTCGCGGCGTGTTCCAGATGACCTTCCGCGTGGCGCGGGGGGTCATGTTTTCCAGCAGCTCCAGTTTTGTGAGCTGCATTTGCTGCCAGCTCGGGTAAACCCAGTTTTTAACTTCGTTTGGCCATAACTTTTGACTCGTAAGTCCGTTTTAAGTGATTTTTCTTCCTATATGTCTGTAAATTCATTACCGACATAACTATTATAAATTTAATACCGAAAATTTTATTTACGGACCGAAAGACCATATGTCATTATGCGTTTATTCGACCTACTCTAACTTTACTCATTTTACTACCATTTAACTAGTAGGTTTATGGCACTTTATACCCAACATCCGGGGCTTATAATCACCCGCATTTCTTTACCAATCTCATGGCTTAATGCTCTTGTGATTTTCATCTCCAATTTAACTCTCTAAACACTAGTACGATAATTTACACAACTATTCGACCCGTTTGGCTCATCTTGTGGAATTCCCCAATATGATGACTACCAAACGATTCCTTGTTACTCTTAGCCTATTACTTCAAGTAACGATCCTGGTCGCTACAATCTACACCATAACTATCCTACAATGAGAATTCGCATAATTTGACAGCAATTCGTTTAATGTAACGGGTCAAGTTACATACTTGCATATCTAAACAACATTATCAACCAACAATTCTAATTAACTATTTTGACCCGTTTGTTTGTCGAGTGAGTTACACCACTTCATTGACATACCAAACGCCATCATTTTCACCATATCAATATTGAACATATCTACAACTAGGTTTATCTATATATGTAACGAGACAACAAGTCACGTACCTTTAAAGCACACCCTTCAACCGTGTATCACCTTCAGCTTGTCCGCTTCACGGTCCGGATTCTTTACCTAAAGAGTTCCATTCACAACCATTTTAGAACCCTTTTTACATTCATTTATCATAATTCATTATGATATCCGAATCTGCGTTTTTGTCCGATTATTAACATTTTGATCCTCACTTAGGCGTTTTAACAAACACCTAGCAGGTCGGATTTTTACATATTCAATAGTAAATTCATGACTTGTTAGTTTCGTCTAAATCAACTTCAACTTAGCAATTTACACAAAGTTTTAACATCAATTTTTCAGAAATTTACTGCATGCATTCAAATTTCACTAGAATAAGAATCATAATTCTAGTGTTTATTGTCACGGCCCTTGGCCCCGGTTTGACCCGGTCCAGAGCCGCGAGGCAGGAAATCCGATGGTATCTGATTAAATGACAGCGGAAGTCTTTTTAAACAGGATCGATTAATATTAAAACTGCTCATTTATATATAATATAGGGATAAATCCCATAATTTACAATAAAGTGATTTCAATGGGAAATCTTTATTTCTTAAAACATGTTTCTTTATTTTATACTGAGCCACTTCCTTGAGCTTGTAGTGCTTTATGGCACTTTTCCTGAATCATAACAGATCACCTGAAACATGTTTGAAAAAGGTTTTGTCAGCGGGAAATACTGAGTGAATCATTCTATTTTGCATAATGATGCATAGTTATTAATTACAGCATAAGAGCGATTACAATGGCTTCTATCTTATTTTTATCTGGCATTCTGTCACAATGGTGACAAGTCACAATGGTGACGATGGTCATACCACTATTTAGATCAATGAACCTAAATAGTGATGATTATCCCTGTAGGTCAATGAACCTAACAGTGATTATCCCGAGTAGGTCAATGAACCTATCTAGGAAAAAATTAGTAATGTGCACAATACCCCACTAACCAGTAATTCAAGATATCCACGACTTAGTCCCTGTAATTATAACCTTGAAAAATAATTTGAGGTATTGTAAAATAGTTGATAAAAAGAGAATGACTCACATTGTAGATTTAACGAGCAGAGTATAAGCCTACTGATTAGCCTTTTATCCTAAATTTAATAACAGGCACACAATTTGGTTAGTAACTTAATACAGCAGTTACGACAATTCACGAGATTAAACCCTCACAATGATTTATAAGTGCAATACTTAACAATTCAGCGGATTCACAACGAATGACAGAGTATAGTCCGAATTCGAACAACACTCAAACATTCAAGTCGAAATCACGATGAATAACAAAGTATAAACTCAATTTGAGCGGCACTTAAACAATCGTTGGATAGTTATAATCGATCGGACGTTGAATCGTAATAGCGATCGAGTTATTACCCTGATTGCGGCGTTGATTAGTGAATCGTGTGTGTTAATTGTGATAATCAGAAGATATCTCGGAGCATAGAACGAATTTCTTCGTCGAACATACGCAGAATTTCAAGTGCCAATGTCTGCTATTTATACCCGAATTTTGCCACCCCTTACGGACCGTAACAAATAACCCTTACGGTTCGTAAGGGACACCTCCTCCTTATAGAGTTGCCACGCGTGGGACTAGCCTAGCTGAGTCAGTAGTTTTGTAAATTTTAAATTTGACAACGAGTAATTTAGATAATCGTTAGCTAGGGTTTACCCCCCCCCCCCTGAGTTTTAGGGGCCCTGATCCTGATTCTGATTATTCTGAAAATTTTAGGGTTTGCGCAGAATCACTTGGGTGTCTTAATTAGGGTTTCCTATTGGTCAAATTAATTTAATAAATATGACTTTTGATGAGAGTTGTTACATTCTCCCCACCTTAATAAAAATCTCGTCCTCGAGATTTACTGGAATAATTGAGGATACTTTCGCTTCATTTCGGATTCCAGTTCCCAAGTGTAATCGGGTCCTCGTTTCGAATCCCACTTAACTTTAACTAGCACTAATCGTTCGTGCTTGAGAAACTTCACTTTTTTGTCTTCTATCTGAAGAGGTTTTTCTACAAATTTTAACTTTTTATTTACCTCTATATCTTGAAGAGGTATTACTAAGGATTCGTCTGATAGACTTTTCTTGAGATTGGATACATGAAATACATCATGTATTCCTGTTAATTCTCCTACTAGTTGTAAACGATAAACAACTAGTCCTATACGTTGGATCACTGGAAATGATCCTACATCTCTTGAATTTAATTTTCCTTTCTTACCAAATCTAACTATTCCTTTCCAAGGAAATACTTTCAATTAGCATTTTGTCTCCAACTCGAACTCTAACGGCTTTCGTCTATTATCTGTATAACTTTTCTGACTATCTCTAGCTGTCTTCAGCCTTTCC
Organism: Helianthus tuberosus; assembly: GCA_030545235.1. Lineage (NCBI taxonomy): Eukaryota > Viridiplantae > Streptophyta > Magnoliopsida > Asterales > Asteraceae > Helianthus > Helianthus tuberosus. Next base: position 147,649,606 of record CM060417.1, on the reverse strand, counting down.
TTCGTGATACTGAATATCACAGTCGTAGTCACTTAGGATTTTCATCCATCTCCTTTGCCTCATGTTTAATTCTTTTTGCCCAAATATATATCTTAAATTCTTATGATCCGTATAGACAGTAAACTTACTTCCATACAGATAATGTCTTCAATCTTAAGGGCAAAATTTATGGTTCCTAATTCTAAGTCATGAGTGATATAGTTTTCTTCGTGCTTTTTCAATTACCTTGATGCATACGCAATTACCTTTTCGCGTTGCATTAACACATATCCAAATCCTAGTTTTGAAACATCACCATATACTTTAAAATTTTCTGTTCCTTCTGGTAAAACTAGAAATTTATGCTTTAAGATTCTAAAGGCTTCTTCTTGTTTAGATCTCTAATCAAACTTAATTGTTTTACAGGTTAGCTTAGTTAATGGTATTGCTATCTTGGAAAAATCCTTAATAAACTGTCTATAGTATCCAGCTAAACCTATAAAACTCCTAATTTCCATTGCGGATTGTGGAACCTTTCACATTAGTAATTGCTTCTATCTTATCAAGATCTACTTGAATACCTTCATGATTCATCACAAGACCTAGAAATTGCACTTCTGGCAGCCAAATTTCATACTTCGAGAATTTGGTGTAAAGCTTCTCTTTTCTTAACAAAGTTAAGAGTGTATGCAAATACTGACAATGTCCTTCCTGACTTTTGGAATAAATAAGTATATTGTCTATGAAGACAATTACAAATTTATCCAAATATGGTTTACAGATCCTATTCATCATGTCCATGAATGCTGCAGGTGCATTCGTTAATCCCAAGGGCATGACTGTAAACTTGTAATGACCATACCTAGTTCTGAAAACAGTTTTAAGTATGTCTCCCTCTTGTATTTTCAATGGATGATATCCAGAACATAAGTCGATCTTAGAAAATATCTATTTCCCTGGAATTGATTGAATAAATCATCAAATAATGGGTATTGATTCTTAATTGTAACCTTATTCAATTCCCTGTAATCAATACACTTTCTCATTGAATCATCCTTTATCTTAACAAACAATAATGGTGCCTCCCGCGAGGATAAACTAGGTTGTATGAAACCTTTACTTAGTAATTCATCTAATTGCTTTTTCAGCTTTAATATTTTTGTGGGTGCTAACCGATAAGGTGCCATAGCTATTGGTATAGTTCCTCGAATTAGATGAATCCTAATTTCCACCTCCTTATCTGGTGGTAACCCTGGGAACTCTTTTGTGAATACATCTGGGTATTCTAAAACTACAGAAATTCCTTAAGTTCTTTTCCTTTAGTATTAATGATTACTAAAATCATATATACTATTCCTTGTTTTCGTTCATAATTAGCAACTTTTATTACTGATATGAACTTTATGGGTTTACATAACTTATCTCCTGTAATCATTATTACTTCTCCAGTGATTGCTCAAACTTCTATAGAATTCTTATCACAGATAATTCGAGCACAATTGTTTCACTAATCAATCCATTCTTAGCACAACCTTGATTTCAACTAATTTCATAGATAATAGGGTTGCAGAAAATTTAGAACTTAAAAGTTCTATTTCTACGTTTTGCAGAACCTTATTTATTTTAACTGAATTCCCATCTGACGTTTCTATTGTAGAAATTTGCCTAAAGCTGGTTAACGGTAAATTAAAAGTTTGGCAAAATGAAGTATTTATAAAACTTTGGTTTGCACCAGAGTCAAATAATACTTTTGTGGACTAAGAACGTACCGGCTATCACATCTGAAATGAGTTCTGCTTCCTTAGCAGTCAGTTGGAAGGCTCTTACATTCCTTTTTGCTCCTTCTGTAGGTTTAGCTTTATTGTCAAATGGTTTATTCAGTTTTGGACAATCTGGCCTAAGATGTCCAGCTTCTCCACAGTTGTAGCAGACTGAAAATTTCTTCCTCCTGCAGTCTTCTTCTTGATGCCCTGGATTTTGCAAAAATTACAATATCCTTTGCATCTTCCAAAATGCTTCCTTTTGCAAAAATTGCAAAATGGACTAGTAGAAGATTGCCCATTCCCTCCTTTCTTGAAATTGTTATGGTTACCCGAACGGAATTCTTGGGTAATCTTTTGGGCTACTTCCTTCCTTCTATTTTCTTCTCTTGTCCGTACTAGCTCGTCAGTCAGAGTATTGGCTAAATCTACCGCATCATCAATCGTGCGAGGTTTCGCAGCCTTGACGATATTACGGATTTCGGAAATCAATCCCCAAATATAACGAGAAATGAGTACCGGCTCTGGCGAAGCCAGCGTTGGTACCACTCTAGCATATTCAAAGAATGTAGAAGTATAGCCTCGACAATCTACATCCATCATCCGGTGGGTTAAAAACTTATTTGCCATTTGATCTTTTTCATATTCGGGACAGAATTTTCTTTCTACAAGACTCTTAAATTCTTCCCATTTTATGGCATAAGCCCTATTTCTCCCTTTAGCCTGTAACACCGTGTTCCACCATTCTAGCGCCCCTTCTTTGAAAAGGTTTGATGCATACATGCCCTGATCATCCTGAGCACATTTACTTATGGCAATTACTGCCTCGGTTTTCTCTAACCAACGCAGTGCCGCAGTCACTCCTTCATTGCCTGCAAACTCAGTGGGTTTACAAGCAAGGAATTCTTTGTAAGTGCAACCAGGCGTTGCAGTTTTCCTTTTCTTAGGGAGCGGAGCTTGTCGTGGTTCATTATCATGATTAACATGATTACCGCCTCCATTTACGCTATTACTGAAGTTATCTTCAGAAATGCGTTTGCTAGGAATGATTTGTTGCGGTTCGATTGGATTTTTAACAGCAGCAATGATTGCTGGAATAGCGTTGGCTATCCCTTGAGCAACTATTTCTGGAATAGCATTGGCTATCCCTTGAGCAACGATATTTTCTATATCCTGCCTAGTCACATATTGATCCCCCGGTGGTTGCTCAGATTGATTAATCTCATTAACTGGTTCATTATTAGCGTTTTCCATCTGATAACTAATTTATAGATAAATAATTAGTATAAAAGAAATAATCCACTATCACAATTAATTGCATTTAATCACGTAAACGAATATATAACAAAATTGTAAATTTTCTAATATCTCTTTTGTTTTATAGATTATATCATGCTTCTATATACAACCGTTTTATTATTTATTTTATACATACTGATTTTACAATTACTATTACACAACCACAGTTTCATGATTCCCTATTCTTTGTCAGGTGATATTCTAGTAACGGCGTTCCTTCTCATCGTATTTCCAGGAGATCTGTCCCAAAATCTCTTGGATCCTATTCCCAGCATCCATTTTGTCAAAATGATGGAGTTTAGCCATATTCTCGTTACTCATTGATGAATTTGGTAAAGGTTCTGAAAAAGCTTATAAGGATGGTTTTGTAATAGTATTTCATTAGTCACCCATTCGTCTATTTGCGAGTGGATTGAAAGGTTTGGAATAGCTGGTTCTAAATTCATTGGTAGTTGTGTTTCAAGAGAATGAATAAAATCATTTTCATTAATAGGCTCAATAGTATCATCGGTTGCCATTATAAAATCTAGTTCTTCTTGAGATGGTAACCACTCAATTTGCCTAGAGCTTTTCCCAATTTCCATTTTCTTAGGCTTAGGTTTCTCGAGAGGTAAAGCGTTGAATTCTATAGGTTCTTCTATGTCTGGAATATACCTATTGAAATCTCTGGAAACCTCTATTCTTACCGGATAGAGATTTAAATTCTGAAGAGCGTCAAACAAGTTACTCATGCTGTTCAGCAAAATACACACAATTACTAATTTAGAATTCATAACAAAATTTTATAGAAAAACTTTTTAAATAGTATTTTATACTGGGTAACTACCATAACAACTGAAAACACACTAGGTTTTATTTGTAAATTTATTTATGAGGTTTCTAGACTGTAGATAATAAAGGTGCTAAAATTTGGGTCAAATTATTTAAGAATTTGTATTACTTGCTACAGTAGTTAGCATATAAAGATCTGCCCATACTGTATACAGTTAACTAGATAATAAAACATATAATTAGTTAATAAAACATATTTTCACAGAATAACAATTAAATTTCCTAAGTATTTCTCAATTATTTTAACAGGCTAAAATCAATAGTAAGCTTAAATTAGTGGCTCTGATACCACCTTTTCCTGTCACGGCCCTTGGCCCCGGTTTGACCCGGTCCAGAGCCGCGAGGCAGGAAATCCGATGGTATCTGATTAAATGACAGCGGAAGTCTTTTTAAACAGGATCGATTAATATTAAAACTGCTCATTTATATATAATATAGGGATAAATCCCATAATTTACAATAAAGTGATTTCAATGGGAAATCTTTATTTCTTAAAACATGTTTCTTTATTTTATACTGAGCCACTTCCTTGAGCTTGTAGTGCTTTATGGCACTTTTCCTGAATCATAACAGATCACCTGAAACATGTTTGAAAAAGGTTTTGTCAGCGGGAAATACTGAGTGAATCTTTCTATTTTGCATAATGATGCATAGTTATTAATTACAGCATAAGAGCGATTACAATGGCTTCTATCTTATTTTTATATGGCATTCTGTCACAATGGTGACGATGGTCATACCACTATTTAGATCAATGAACCTAAATAGTGATGATTATCCCTGTAGGTCAATGAACCTAACAGTGATTATCCCGAGTAGGTCAATGAACCTATCTGGGAAAAAATTAGTAATGTGCACAATACCCCACTAACCAGTAATTCAAGATATCCACGACTTAGTCCCTGTAATTATAACCTTGAAAAATAATTTGAGGTATTGTAAAATAGTTGATAAAAAGAGAATGACTCACATTGTAGATTTAACGAGCAGAGTATAAGCCTACTGATTAGCCTTTTATCCTAAATTTAATAACAGGCACACAATTTGGTTAGTAACTTAATACAGCAGTTACGACAATTCACGAGATTAAACCCTCACAATGATTTATAAGTGCAATACTTAACAATTCAGCGGATTCACAACGAATGACAGAGTATAGTCCGAATTCGAATAGCACTCAAACATTCAAGTCGAAATCACGATGAATAACAAAGTATAAACTCAATTTGAGCAGCACTTAAACAATCGTTGGATAGTTATAATCGATCGGACGTTGAATCGTAATAGCGATCGAGTTATTACCCTGATTGCGGCGTTGATTAGTGAATCGTGTCTGTTAATTGTGATAATCAGAAGATATCTCGGAGCATAGAACGAATTTCTTCGTCGAACATACGCAGAATTTCAAGTGCCAATGTCTGCTATTTATACCCGAATTTTGCCACCCCTTACGGACCGTAACAAATAACCCTTACGGTCCGTAAGGGACACCTCCTCCTTATAGAGTTGCCACGCGTGGCACTAGCCTAGCTGAGTCAGTAGTTTTGTAAATTTTAAATTTGACAACGAGTAATTTAGATAATTGTTAGCTAGGGTTTACCCCCCCTGAGTTTTAGGGGCCCTGATCCTGATTCTGATTATTCTGAAAATTTTAGGGTTTGCGCAGAATCACTTGGGTGTCTTAATTAGGGTTTCCTATTGGTCAAATTAATTTAATAAATATGACTTTTGATGAGAGTTGTTACATTTATCTAGTTTCTACAAACCAAATAATCATCTACAATGGTGATTAAAATCACCACAAGTATCATACAAGATTTCAACAAGAATTAATCTAGGGTTTATCTCTAGACATCAATTCGCTTCTAATTTCATCAATACAACAATCATGCAGGCTAAATTTCAAAACTCATGAGTTCATCTAAAATTTGAAGTGGAACCAAATATCAAAATTTCACATACCTTACGATCCCTTTGTCGAGGTGATCACTAATATGTATTCAGTTTTCGATTTGGTCTTGATTGGAGCCTTCAATTGTGAGTTTTTGTAAGAGTTAGGGTTTCAAGGGGGATTCCCTGGTCGCCCTTTTTCTCTGATCGAACCAGACACACATAAATGTGTGTTTGGATATATATATATATATATATTTTTTTTTATTAAAACTAGTTTGCTCTTTAACATCTTTGGCCCCTCATCTATTAGTTCTTCTCTATTTTAAATGTTTTTATTCCAACTCCATGTTACTACAAGATAGTTAACTAACTAGGTTATTTTTATTCCTAGTTAGTTTATTTTGTTTATTGCCATTTTAAAATATAAAAATCAAAAGTTTATATTTTTCGGGGTGTTACAAGTCTACCCCCCTTAAAGAGGTTTCGTCCCCGAAACCTTCCTTAAGTAGTCCTTTGGTTTGGACCAAACTAACTTAGTTTCGTTTTCAAGGCATTCCTTCTTTTTGTCAAAAGTTATCATTTTCCTCGACGCGTACGTCTTTCACGTGTAAGTCCTTACGGACTGTAACTTGTGTCTTGTATTTATTATCTTGTCACCTTTTTGTCCCAATCGCCACTTGACCACTCAATAGTATGAGTTCGTCAATATGTTTATTTCATATTACCCTAAATTGACAAGCGTTTTATATAAACCACAACACCATTTTGACCTTGGATGATCTTATCGGCTAGACTGAGTCGTCACCGTCACCTCATGTCTCGTAAGTTTCGAGTCTACTCTTTGCCATATTCGGACCTACGTGATCTTATGATCTCCTATTCCATAACTCGCGCTACAACATGACTATATTCTATATCACTTTTTATGACCATGATCGCATTGCATCGCATTACGTCATGTTTAAGTTTTTATGACTTTTCGTTATTAAAATCTTCTTTCTAACGTATCGTCTTACACCCATCGGTGTTAAGACCTACATCCTATTAACAACTATTTTCTAATTTGTTTCGTAGCATTCATATTTGTTAAACGTTGTTTCTTACTAAAACTGAATTTTAGTTTAACGTTCATCCCTTTAACTTATGTCAATTACTCATATCAGAGGAATTTACTTCCAAGGATTTATTTCTTTTCATTATTATTTAGGGTGGAGAGTTATAACTCGTCTCCTTACTTAATCCTAATAACCCGTAGGTTCTTTCACTTAGCCTTGTAAGCTATTTCTTCGATTTTCACCTTTTTAAGGTGAGACCCTAACAGTTCGTTTCTTTCTATTTGTGACCCAAAGGTCTTTTTGGTCCCGTAAACCTTTACATGTGCTTGTAATCCCGAAGGTTACGATGATCCCGTAGATCTATCTTTTACTCATGTCATCATTAAAATGTATATTTACACATATAGTGTCAAAGCACCTCTCGTTATGTTTGGAATCATTTATTTTTACTTTTAAATTCCATCGACCTTGACCGTAGTCCAAGGCTTCATTTGTTTTTGTTCGAACTATTCTTCCAACTCTGTGACTTCTTATGTTATTACGTGCCGGTTTGTTCTCCGCCTACCATTATCTGGTATGCACTTTTATTTCTTTACAACCCATTTACCCGGGTCCGACTTTACTGGTTCATGTCTTCCTTTTATATTTTCTCACAATTCGTCACATAGGTTCGTTAATATTTGCATTTCCATTAATGGTTTGCGCTTACTTACACTATCAAGCGTTATACTTTATTCGGCCCGATCAACGTTGAAATAGTTGAACATAACTTTCAAAATTTCCTTTTTGCGAAATTTTATCGTCTTTTAGTCATAACTCTAAATTCGAGTCTTTCGACTTTTTAATCCGCGTTCCCGTCTCTTGGTTTACGCATATATCTGAAATCATACCCATCCATCGGGCATTTTACCGACATCATTATCAGAGCAACCATTCCGGCATGCATTTAGACTTCACTTAGGTTTATTTGGTCATATTAGAGAATTCCATCGCCTTTATTCCACCTTGTCTTTTATTCCTTTATTCATCTAGTTTGACTTGTTCGGGTGAATTTCATCACTTATGACAGTCAAACTTTATCCTTATGCCTTGACATTCTAAATTGTCGATTTATATTTTTGTCCACTTTGATTTGAACACCATATTTCTTTTGTTAGTGACCCCTAGATTCATCTCTTTTACCAATATCCCGAAGGCTTATTTCTTAAGTCTTATTTGATAAAATCACTGTTATTGTGATATGGCTTTTGGGGTTTTACCCGCTTTTGTTCCAACACTTTTAATATACTTATTTCATTATTCACCACAGCGAATAATATGTATTATCCATTTAGCTTCTTCTCGAGGATATTTTTGTCTGAGTCTTAATCTCTCGTTTTTGACATTAATCCATTGTTACAATAACAACATTAATTCATTTCATTTTATTATTCCGTATCATTGTATGGAATTTATCCACCTCATTTATTGATATAAACAAAGTTTCTGCATGTTTTATTTGGTTTGGTCAATTCTATAACCTTGTCTTTGCCATTTATTACTATTGAAAATTCCGGGTTCGAGTGTAATTTCACTCCTTCCCATCACAACATTGATTCACTTCATTAATTTCCCGGGTTCGAGTGTACATGCACTCCTTCCCATTATGACACTTGTCTATCATTATATCTCCGGGTTCGAGTGTACATGCACTCCTTTTCATTGCAATATCTACCGAGATTACTTTTACTTCGATTCTCAATGTACAGTTTCTGCACTTCTTATAAACGGTAGAACTTTTATTGTTACTTATTCCTATTTCTCAAAGCATGGGTAATTTTATTAACACGAATGTAAGATGTTGAATAATTCGATATAAAACAAACGATTTATTTGCACTAGTAATAATTAAAATTCATACCGAAATTGAATTTACAAGAGTATACCTGAAACGACACCAGGTTCGGCTTTAGCCTCTGTGGCTGTTATATGAAACGACCTTGTCCTTGATTTCTGGGCATCAGACCTTGTGTCGGTTGTGTCCTTGGTTCCAAGCCTCTCTGGACATTTAGACTTTTTATGTCTTGGCTTACCACATGTGCCCTTGTGAATTTTTCCACAAAATCTACACTGATGTAATACACTTTTTGTAACTCCCTTCTTGGGAGCTTTATTAAACTTGGACTTCTTTACGGATCTTGGATTCATATCCAACACCCTCCTTTCTTCTATTTCTTGTAGTATGCTGTCTTTTAATTCAGCCATCATATTGTTCACCACCGGCACAATTGTGGTTTGTAATCTATCAATATACTGTGATAGACTATTTTCTAGAGCTTTTCCGACCTCCTCGGAAATCTTAGCTTTCATTTGTTCAGTCAATTGAGATGTCGAATCATCTCCGATTATTCCAGACATTTCTTTAACTGAAACATCCATCATAATTTATCAATAATTATTTAATTCATTTCCATCTTATTATATGGAAATTTATATCACTCCCATTCAATCATAAATAATGTGTTATTCTTTTTCGATTTGGTCAAGTATATATCTTGCCTTACCTTTCTTACTTAGTGTATTTTCCGGGGTTCGAGCGTATTTATACACTCCTCCCATCTTTCCGTCATCTTAAAACTGAAATGTTTATACCAATTGTTAAACATTTCATCTATAACATATGCGTCATTCCTTTTGATTTAGCCAAGTTCATCACTTGCTTAAACCATTTATGTTTAATGCACTTTTTCCGTGCATACCAAATCAAATTTCCTTTTTTTTTCTAGTATTCTAGTAAGTCTACTAAAGCAATTAATTCTTACCGAACGATCGATCAAGCTTGAACCGAACACTTTGTTGACAACCTTAAGCTCGGATACCAACTTGTAACACCCTTAAATTTTCACTTGCTTTTAATAAAAGATTATACCATTTCAAGTAAAATTTTGTTTAAGTAACATGACTTTCATTAACGAAGTTCATAAGTAACATCAACCTTAGTCAACTAATGACTAAGGTAAAACATTTCAAAAGTTGTTTAACAAATGTTTACAACCCATATACAAAGACTACTAAAGATTTAAAACATTGCGGAAGCTTCAAAATGTAGTGTTCGGTTCTTCATCATTGCTTGATCGCCATTCGTAAGTCCACCAACATCACCTAATGTCAAAACCACATCAAGGGTTAATTTTGACAATAATAAAACATGTATAATCGAAATATAGGGTCAAAACAATCGAAAACAAATGAAATTTCCGGATCAGGTCGCTCGCGCCCCGCGAGAGGTCTTACGCGGGCCGCGAGAACCCCTCGCGTGTCGCGGCGTGTTCCAGATGACCTTCCGCGTGGCGCGGGGGGTCATGTTTTCCAGCAGCTCCAGTTTTGTGAGCTGCATTTGCTGCCAGCTCCGGTAAACCCAGTTTTTAACTTCGTTTGGCCATAACTTTTGACTCGTAAGTCCGTTTTAAGTGATTTTTCTTCCTATATGTCTGTAAATTCATTACCGACATAACTATTATAAATTTAATACCGAAAATTTTATTTACGGACCGAAAGACCATATGTCATTATGCGTTTATTCGACCTACTCTAACTTTACTCATTTTACTACCATTTAACTAGTAGGTTTATGGCACTTTATACCCAACATCCTGGGCTTATAATCACCCGCATTTCTTTACCAATCTCATGGCTTAATGCTCTTGTGATTTTCATCTCCAATTTAACTCTCTAAACACTAGTACGATAATTTACACAACTATTCGACCCGTTTGGCTCATCTTGTGGAATTCCCCAATATGATGACTACCAAACGATTCCTTGTTACTCTTAGCCTATTACTTCAAGTAACGATCCTGGTCGCTACAATCTACACCATAACTATCCTACAATGAGAATTCGCATAATTTGACAACAATTCGTTTAATGTAACGGGTCAAGTTACATACTTGCATATCTAAACAACATTATCAACCAACAATTCTAATTAACTATTTTGACCCGTTTGTTTGTCGAGTGAGTTACACCACTTCATTGACATACCAAACGCCATCATTTTCACCATATCAATATTGAACATATCTACAACTAGGTTTATCTATATATGTAACGAGACAACAAGTCACGTACCTTTAAAGCACACCCTTCAACCGTGTATCACCTTCAGCTTGTCCGCTTCACGGTCCGGATTCTTTACCTAAAGAGTTCCATTCACAACCATTTTAGAACCCTTTTTACATTCATTTATCATAATTCATTATGATATCCGAATCTGCGTTTTTGTCCGATTATTAACATTTTGATCCTCACTTAGGCGTTTTAACAAACACCTAGCAGGTCGGATTTTTACATATTCAATAGTAAATTCATGACTTGTTAGTTTCGTCTAAATCAACTTCAACTTAGCAATTTACACAAAGTTTTAACATCAATTTTTCAGAAATTTACTTCATGCATTCAAATTTCACTAGAATAAGAATCATAATTCTAGTGTTTATCTAGTTTCTACAAACCAAATAATCACCTACAATGGTGATTAAAATCACCACAAGTATCATACAAGATTTCAACAAGAATTCATCTAGGGTTTATCTCTAGACATCAATTCGCTTCTAATTTCATCAATACAACAATCATGCAGGCTAAATTTCAAAACTCATGAGTTCATCTAAAATTTGAAGTGGAACCAAATATCAAAATTTCACATACCTTACGATCCCTTTGTCGAGGTGATCACTAATATGTATTCAGTTTTCGATTTGGTCTTGATTGGAGCCTTCAATTGTGAGTTTTTGTAAGAGTTAGGGTTTCAAGGGGGATTCCCTGGTCGCCCTTTTTCTCTGATCGAACCAGACACACATAAATGTGTGTTTGGATATATATATATATATTTTTTTATTAAAACTAGTTTGCTCTTTAACATCTTTGGCCCCTCATCTATTAGTTCTTCTCTATTTTAAATGTTTTTATTCCAACTCCATGTTACTACAAGATAGTTAACTAACTAGGTTATTTTTATTCCTAGTTAGTTTATTTTGTTTATTGCCATTTTAAAATATAAAAATCAAAATTTTATATTTTTCGGGGTGTTACAAGTCTACCCCCCTTAAAGAGGTTTCGTCCCCGAAACCTTCCTTAAGTAGTCCTTTGGTTTGGACCAAACTAACTTAGTTTCGTTTTCAAGGCATTCCTTCTTTTTGTCAAAAGTTATCATTTTCCTCGACGCGTACGTCTTTCACGTGTAAGTCCTTACGGACTGTAACTTGTGTCTTGTATTTATTATCTTGTCACCTTTTTGTCCCAATCGCCACTTGACTACTCAATAGTATGAGTTCGTCAATATGTTTATTTCATATTACCCTAAATTGACAAGCGTTTTATATAAACCACAACACCATTTTGACCTTGGATGATCTTATCGGCTAGACTGAGTCGTCACCGTCACCTCATGTCTCGTAAGTTTCGAGTCTACTCTTTGCCATATTCGGACCTACGTGATCTTATGATCTCCTATTCCGTAACTCGCGCTACAACATGACTATATTCTATATCACTTTTTATGACCATGATCGCATTGCATCGCATTACGTCATGTTTAAGTTTTTATGACTTTTCGTTATTAAAATCTTCTTTCTAACGTATCGTCTTACACCCATCGGTGTTAAGACCTACATCCTATTAACAACTATTTTCTAATTTGTTTCGTAGCATTCATATTTGTTAAACGTTGTTTCTTACTAAAACTGAATTTTAGTTTAATGTTCATCCCTTTAACTTATGTCAATTACTCATATCAGAGGAATTTACTTCCAAGGATTTATTTCTTTTCATTATTATTTAGGGTGGAGAGTTATAACTCGTCTCCTTACTTAATCCTAATAACCCGTAGGTTCTTTCACTTAGCCTTGTAAGCTATTTCTTCGATTTTCACCTTTTTAAGGTGAGACCCTAACAGTTCGTTTCTTTCTATTTGTGACCCAAAGGTCTTTTTGGTCCCGTAAACCTTTACATGTGCTTGTAATCCCGAAGGTTACGATGATCCCGTAGATCTATCTTTTACTCATGTCATCATTAAAATGTATATTTACACATATAGTGTCAAAGCACCTCTCGTTATGTTTGGAATCATTTATTTTTACTTTTAAATTCCATCGACCTTGACCGTAGTCCAAGGCTTCATTTGTTTTTGTTCGAACTATTCTTCCAACTCTGTGACTTCTTATGTTATTACGTGCCGGTTTGTTCTCCGCCTACCATTATCTGGTATGCACTTTTATTTCTTTACAACCCATTTACCCGGGTCCGACTTTACTGGTTCATGTCTTCCTTTTATATTTTCTCACAATTCGTCACATAGGTTCGTTAATATTTGCATTTCCATTAATGGTTTGCGCTTACTTACACTATCAAGCGTTATACTTTATTCGGCCCGATCAACGTTGAAATAGTTGAACATAACTTTCAAAATTTCCTTTTTGCGAAATTTTATCGTCTTTTAGTCATAACTCTAAATTCGAGTCTTTCGACTTTTTAATCCGCGTTCCCGTCTCTTGGTTTACGCATATATCTGAAATCATACCCATCCATCGGGCATTTTACCGACATCATTATCAGAGCAACCATTCCGGCATGCATTTAGACTTCACTTAGGTTTATTTGGTCATATTAGAGAATTCCATCGCCTTTATTCCACCTTGTCTTTTATTCCTTTATTCATCTAGTTTGACTTGTTCGGGTGAATTTCATCACTTATGACAGTCAAACTTTATCCTTATGCCTTGACATTCTAAATTGTCGATTTATATTTTTGTCCACTTTGATTTGAACACCATATTTCTTTTGTTAGTGACCCCTAGATTCATCTCTTTTACCAATATCCCGAAGGCTTATTTCTTAAGTCTTATTTGATAAAATCACTGTTATTGTGATATGGCTTTTGGGGTTTTACCCGCTTTTGTTCCAACACTTTTAATATACTTATTTCATTATTCACCACAGCGAATAATATGTATTATCCATTTAGCTTCTTCTCGAGGATATTTTTGTCTGAGTCTTAATCTCTCGTTTTTGACATTAATCCATTGTTACAATAACAACATTAATTCATTTCATTTTATTATTCCGTATCATTGTATGGAATTTATCCACCTCATTTATTGATATAAACAAAGTTTCTGCATGTTTTATTTGGTTTGGTCAATTCTATAACCTTGTCTTTGCCATTTATTACTATTGAAAATTCCGGGTTCGAGTGTAATTTCACTCCTTCCCATCACAACATTGATTCACTTCATTAATTTCCCGGGTTCGAGTGTACATGAACTCCTTCCCATTATGACACTTGTCTATCATTATATCTCCGGGTTCGAGTGTACATGCACTCCTTTTCATTGCAATATCTACCGAGATTACTTTTACTTCGATTCTCAATGTACAGTTTCTGCACTTCTTATAAACGGTAGAACTTTTATTGTTACTTATTCCTATTTCTCAAAGCATGGGTAATTTTATTAACACGAATGTAAGATGTTGAATAATTCGATATAAAACAAACGATTTATTTGCACTCGTAATAATTAAAATTCATACCAAAATTGAATTTACAAGAGTATACCTGAAACGACACCAGGTTCGGCTTTAGCCTCTGTGGCTGTTATATGAAACGACCTTGTCCTTGATTTCTGGGCATCAGACCTTGTGTCGGTTGTGTCCTTGGTTCCAAGCCTCTCTGGACATTTAGACTTTTTATGTCTTGGCTTACCACATGTGCCCTTGTGAATTTTTCCACAAAATCTACACTGATGTAATACACTTTTTGTAACTCCCTTCTTGGGAGCTTTATTAAACTTGGACTTCTTTACGGATCTTGGATTCATATCCAACACCCTCCTTTCTTCTATTTCTTGTAGTATGCTGTCTTTTAATTCAGCCATCATATGGTTCACCACCGGCACAATTGTGGTTTGTAATCTATCAATATACTGTGATAGACTATTTTCTAGAGCTTTTCCGACCTCCTCGGAAATCTTAGCTTTCATTTGTTCAGTCAATTGAGATGTCGAATCATCTCCGATTATTCCAGACATTTCGTTAACTGAAACATCCATCATAATTTATCAATAATTATTTAATTCATTTCCATCTTATTATATGGAAATTTATATCACTCCCATTCAATCATAAATAATGTGTTATTCTTTTTCGGTTTGGTCAAGTATATATCTTGCCTTACCTTTCTTATTTAGTGTATTTTCCGGGGTTCGAGCGTATTTATACACTCCTCCCATCTTTCCGTCATCTTAAAACTGAAATGTTTATACCAATTGTTAAACATTTCATCTATAACATATGCGTCATTCCTTTTGATTTAGCCAAGTTCATCACTTGCTTAAACCATTTATGTTTAATGCACTTTTTCCGTGCATACCAAATCAAATTTCCTTTTTTTTTCTAGTATTCTAGTAAGTCTACTAAAGCAATTAATTCTTACCGAACGATCGATCAAGCTTGAACCGAACACTTTGTTGACAACCTTAAGCTCGGATACCAACTTGTAACACCCTTAAATTTTCACTTGCTTTTAATAAAAGATTATACCATTTCAAGTAAAATTTTGTTTAAGTAACATGACTTTCATTAACGAAGTTCATAAGTAACATCAACCTTAGTCAACTAATGACTAAGGTAAAACATTTCAAAAGTTGTTTAACAAATGTTTACAACCCATATACAAAGACTACTAAAGATTTAAAACATTGCGGAAGCTTCAAAATGTAGTGTTCGGTTCTTCATCATTGCTTGATCGCCATTCGTAAGTCCACCAACATCACCTAATGTCAAAACCACATCAAGGGTTAATTTTGACAATAATAAAACATGTATAATCGAAATATAGGGTCAAAACAATCGAAAACAAATGAAATTTCCGGATCAGGTCGCTCGCGCCCCGCGAGAGGTCTTACGCGGGCCGCGAGAACCCCTCGCGTGTCGCAGCGTGTTCCAGATGACCTTCCGCGTGGCGCGGGGGGTCATGTTTTCCAGCAGCTCCAGTTTTGTGAGCTGCATTTGCTACCAGCTCGGGTAAACCCAGTTTTTAACTTCGTTTGGCCATAACTTTTGACTCGTAAGTCCGTTTTAAGTGATTTTTCTTCCTATATGTCTGTAAATTCATTACCGACATAACTATTATAAATTTAATACCGAAAATTTTATTTACGGACCGAAAGACCATATGTCATTATGCGTTTATTCGACCTACTCTAACTTTACTCATTTTACTACCATTTAACTAGTAGGTTTATGGCACTTTATACCCAACATCCGGGGCTTATAATCACCCGCATTTCTTTACCAATCTCATGGCTTAATGCTCTTGTGATTTTCATCTCCAATTTAACTCTCTAAACACTAGTATGATAATTTACACAACTATTCGACCTGTTTGGCTCATCTTGTGGAATTCCCCAATATGATGACTACCAAACGATTCCTTGTTACTCTTAGCCTATTACTTCAAGTAACGATCCTGGTCGCTACAATCTACACCATAACTATCCTACAATGAGAATTCGCATAATTTGACAACAATTCGTTTAATGTAACGGGTCAAGTTACATACTTGCATATCTAAACAACATTATCAACCAACAATTCTAATTAACTATTTTGACCCGTTTGTTTGTCGAGTGAGTTACACCACTTCATTGACATACCAAACGCCATCATTTTCACCATATCAATATTGAACATATCTACAACTAGGTTTATCTATATATGTAACGAGACAACAAGTCACGTACCTTTAAAGCACACCCTTCAACCGTGTATCACCTTCAGCTTGTCCGCTTCACGGTCCGGATTCTTTACCTAAAGAGTTCCATTCACAACCATTTTAGAACCCTTTTTACATTCATTTATCATAATTCATTATGATATCCGAATCTGCGTTTTTGTCCGATTATTAACATTTTGATCCTCACTTAGGCGTTTTAACAAACACCTAGCAGGTCGGATTTTTACATATTCAATAGTAAATTCATGACTTGTTAGTTTCGTCTAAATCAACTTCAACTTAGCAATTTACACAAAGTTTTAACATCAATTTTTCAGAAATTTACTGCATGCATCAAATTTCACTAGAATAAGAATCATAATTCTAGTGTTTATTGTCACGGCCCTTGGCCCCGGTTTGACCCGGTCCAGAGCCGCGAGGCAGGAAATCCGATGGTATCTGATTAAATGACAGCGGAAGTCTTTTTAAACAGGATCGATTAATATTAAAACTGCTCATTTATATATAATATAGGGATAAATCCCATAATTTACAATAAAGTGATTTCAATGGGAAATCTTTATTTCTTAAAACATGTTTCTTTATTTTATACTGAGCCACTTCCTTGAGCTTGTAGTGCTTTATGGCACTTTTCCTGAATCATAACAGATCACCTGAAACATGTTTGAAAAAGGTTTTGTCAGCGGGAAATACTGAGTGAATCATTCTATTTTGCATAATGATGCATAGTTATTAATTACAGCATAAGAGCGATTACAATGGCTTCTATCTTATTTTTATATGGCATTCTGTCACAATGGTGACGATGGTCATACCACTATTTAGATCAATGAACCTAAATAGTGATGATTATCCCTGTAGGTCAATGAACCTAACAGTGATTATCCCGAGTAGGTCAATGAACCTATCTGGGAAAAAATTAGTAATGTGCACAATACCCCACTAACCAGTAATTCAAGATATCCACGACTTAGTCCCTGTAATTATAACCTTGAAAAATAATTTGAGGTATTGTAAAATAGTTGATAAAAAGAGAATGACTCACATTGTAGATTTAACGAGCAGAGTATAAGCCTACTGATTAGCCTTTTATCCTATATTTAATAACAGGCACACAATTTGGTTAGTAACTTAATACAGCAGTTACGACAATTCACGAGATTAAACCCTCACAATGATTTATAAGTGCAATACTTAACAATTCAGCGGATTCACAATGAATGACAGAGTATAGTCCGAATTCGAACAACACTCAAACATTCAAGTCGAAATCACGATGAATAACAAAGTATAAACTCAATTTGAGCGGCACTTAAACAATCGTTGGATAGTTATAATCGATCGGACGTTGAATCGTAATAGCGATCGAGTTATTACCCTGATTGCGGCGTTGATTAGTGAATCGTGTGTGTTAATTGTGATAATCAGAAGATATCTCGGAGCATAGAACAAATTTCTTCGTCGAACATACGCAGAATTTCAAGTGCCAATGTCTGTTATTTATACCCGAATTTTGCCACCCCTTACGGACCGTAACAAATAACCCTTACGGTTCGTAAGGGACACCTCCTCCTTATAGAGTTGCCACGCGTGGGACTAGCCTAGCTGAGTCAGTAGTTTTGTAAATTTTAAATTTGACAACGAGTAATTTAGATAATCGTTAGCTAGGGTTTACCCCCCCCCTGAGTTTTAGGGGCCCTGATCCTGATTCTGATTATTCTGAAAATTTTAGGGTTTGCGCAGAATCACTTGGGTGTCTTAATTAGGGTTTCCTATTGGTCAAATTAATTTAATAAATATGACTTTTGATGAGAGTTGTTACATTCTCCCCACCTTAATAAAAATCTCGTCCTCGAGATTTACTGGAATAATTGAGGATACTTTCGCTTCATTTCGGATTCCAGTTCCCAAGTGTAATCGGGTCCTCGTTTCGAATCCCACTTAACTTTAACTAGCACTAATCGTTCGTGCTTGAGAAACTTCACTTTTTTGTCTTCTATCTGAAGAGGTTTTTCTACAAATTTTAACTTTTTATTTACCTCTATATCTTGAAGAGGTATTACTAAGGATTCGTCTGATAGACTTTTCTTGAGATTGGATACATGAAATACATCATGTATTCCTGTTAATTCTCCTACTAGTTGTAAACGATAAACAACTAGTCCTATACGTTGGATCACTGGAAATGATCCTACATCTCTTGAATTTAATTTTCCTTTCTTACCAAATCTAACTATTCCTTTCCAAGGAAATACTTTCAATTAGCATTTTGTCTCCAACTCGAACTCTAACGGCTTTCGTCTATTATCTGTATAACTTTTCTGACTATCTCTAGCTGTCTTCAGCCTTTCCTTCGTGATACTGAATATCACAGTCGTAGTCACTTAGGATTTTCATCCATCTCCTTTGCCTCATGTTTAATTCTTTTTGCCCAAATATATATCTTAAATTCTTATGATCCGTATAGACAGTAAACTTACTTCCATACAGATAATGTCTTCAATCTTAAGGGCAAAATTTATGGTTCCTAATTCTAAGTCATGAGTGATATAGTTTTCTTCGTGCTTTTTCAATTACCTTGATGCATACGCAATTACCTTTTCGCGTTGCATTAACACATATCCAAATCCTAGTTTTGAAACATCACCATATACTTTAAAATTTTCTGTTCCTTCTGGTAAAACTAGAAATTTATGCTTTAAGATTCTAAAGGCTTCTTCTTGTTTAGATCTCTAATCAAACTTAATTGTTTTACAGGTTAGCTTAGTTAATGGTATTGCTATCTTGGAAAAATCCTTAATAAACTGTCTATAGTATCCAGCTAAACCTATAAAACTCCTAATTTCCATTGCGGATTGTGGAACCTTTCACATTAGTAATTGCTTCTATCTTATCAAGATCTACTTGAATACCTTCATGATTCATCACAAGACCAAGAAATTGCACTTCTGGCAGCCAAATTTCATACTTCGAGAATTTGGTGTAAAGCTTCTCTTTTCTTAACAAAGTTAAGAGTGTATGCAAGTACTGACAATGTCCTTCCTGACTTTTGGAATAAATAAGTATATTGTCTATGAAGACAATTACAAATTTATCCAAATATGGTTTACAGATCCTATTCATCATGTCCATGAATGCTGCAGGTGCATTCGTTAATCCCAAGGGCATGACTGTAAACTTGTAATGACCATACCTAGTTCTGAAAACAGTTTTAAGTATGTCTCCCTCTTGTATTTCCAATGGATGATATCCAGAACATAAGTCGATCTTAGAAAATATCTATTTCCCTGGAATTGATTGAATAAATCATCAAATAATGGGTATTGATTCTTAATTGTAACCTTATTCAATTCCCTGTAATCAATACACTTTCTCATTGAATCATCCTTTATCTTAACAAACAATAATGGTGCCTCCCGCGAGGATAAACTAGGTTGTATGAAACCTTTACTTAGTAATTCATCTAATTGCTTTTTCAGCTTTAATATTTTTGTGGGTGCTAACCGATAAGGTGCCTTAGCTATTGGTATAGTTCCTGGAATTAGATGAATCCTAATTTCCACCTCCCTATCTGGTGGTAACCCTGGGAACTCTTTTGTGAATACATCTGGGTATTCTAAAACTACAGAAATTCCTTAAGTTCTTTTCCTTTAGTATTAATGATTACTGAAATCATATATACTATTCCTTGTTTTCGTTCATAATTAGCAACTTTTATTACTGATATGAACTTTATGGGTTTACATAACTTATCTCCTGTAATCATTATTACTTCTCCAGTGATTGCTCAAACTTCTATAGAATTCTTATCACAGATAATTCGAGCACAATTGTTTTACTAATCAATCCATTCTTAGCACAACCTCGATTTCAACTAATTTCATAGATAATAGGGTTGCAGAAAATTTAGAACTTAAAAGTTCTATTTCTACGTTTTGCAGAACCTTATTTATTTTAACTGAATTCCCATCTGACGTTTCTATTGTAGAAATTTGCCTAAAGCTGGTTAACGGTAAATTAAAAGTTTGGCAAAATGAAGTATTTATAAAACTTTGGTTTGCACCAGAGTCAAATAATACTTTTGTGGACTAAGAACGTACCGGCTATCACATCTGGAATGAGTTTTGCTTCCTTAGCAGTCAGTTGGAAGGCTCTTACATTCCTTTTTGCTCCTTCTGTAGGTTTAGCTTTATTGTCAAATGGTTTATTCAGTTTTGGACAATCTGGCCTAAGATGTCCAGCTTCTCCACAGTTGTAGCAGACTGAAAATTTCTTCCTCCTGCAGTCTTCTTCTTGATGCCCTGGATTTTGCAAAAATTACAATATCCTTTGCATCTTCCAAAATGCTTCCTTTTGCAAAAATTGCAAAATGGGCTAGTAGAAGATTGCCCATTCCCTCCTTTCTTGAAATTGTTATGGTTACCCGAACGGAATTCTTGGGTAATCTTTTGGGCTACTTCCTTCCTTCTATTTTCTTCTCTTGTCCGTACTAGCTCGTCAGTCAGAGTATTGGCTAAATCTACCGCATCATCAATCGTGCGAGGTTTCGCAGCCTTGACGATATTACGGATTTCGGAAATCAATCCCCAAATATAACGAGAAATGAGTACCGGCTCTGGCGAAGCCAGCGTTGGTACCACTCTAGCATATTCAAAGAATGTAGAAGTATAGCCTCGACAATCTACATCCATCATCCGGTGGGTTAAAAACTTATTTGCCATTTGATCTTTTTCATATTCGGGACAGAATTTTCTTTCTACAAGACTCTTAAATTCTTCCCATTTTATGGCATAAGCCCTATTTCTCCCTTTAGCCTGTAACACCGTGTTCCACCATTCTAGCGCCCCTTCTTTGAAAAGGTTTGATGCATACATGCCCTGATCATCCTGAGCACATTTACTTATGGCAATTACTGCCTCGGTTTTCTCTAACCAACGCAGTGCCGCAGTCACTCCTTCATTGCCTGCAAACTCAGTGGGTTTACAAGCAAGGAATTCTTTGTAAGTGCAACCAGGCGTTGCAGTTACTTATGGCAATTACTGCCTCGGTTTTCTCTAACCAACGCAGTGCCGCAGTCACTCCTTCATTGCCTGCAAACTCAGTGGGTTTACAAGCAAGGAATTCTTTGTAAGTGCAACCAGGCGTTGCAGTTTTCCTTTTCTTAGGGAGCGGAGCTTGTCGTGGTTCATTATCATGATTAACATGATTACCGCCTCCATTTACGCTATTACTGAAGTTATCTTCAGAAATGCGTTTGCTAGGAATGATTTGTTGCGGTTCGATTGGATTTTTAACAGCAGCAATGATTGCTGGAATAGCGTTGGCTATCCCTTGAGCAACGATATTTTCTATATCCTGCCTAGTCACATATTGATCCCCCGGTGGTTGCTCAGATTGATTAATCTCATTAACTGGTTCATTATTAGCGTTTTCCATCTGATAACTAATTTATAGATAAATAATTAGTATAAAAGAAATAATCCACTATCACAATTAATTGCATTTAATCACGTAAACGAATATATAACAAAATTGTAAATTTTCTAATATCTCTTTTGTTTTATAGATTATATCATGCTTCTATATACAACCGTTTTATTATTTATTTTATACATACTGATTTTACAATTACTATTACACAACCACAGTTTCATGATTCCCTATTCTTTGTCAGGTGATATTCTAGTAACGGCGTTCCTTCTCATCGTATTTCCAGGAGATCTGTCCCAAAATCTCTTGGATCCTATTCCCAGCATCCATTTTGTCAAAATGATGGAGTTTAGCCATATTCTCGTTACTCATTGATGAATTTGGTAAAGGTTCTGAAAAAGCTTATAAGGATGGTTTTGTAATAGTATTTCATTAGTCACCCATTCGTCTATTTGCGAGTGGATTGAAAGGTTTGGAATAGCTGGTTCTAAATTCATTGGTAGTTGTGTTTCAAGAGAATGAATAAAATCATTTTCATTAATAGGCTCAATAGTATCATCGGTTGCCATTATAAAATCTAGTTCTTCTTGAGATGGTAACCACTCAATTTGCCTAGAGCTTTTCCCAATTTCCATTTTCTTAGGCTTAGGTTTCTCGAGAGGTAAAGCGTTGAATTCTATAGGTTCTTCTATGTCTGGAATATACCTATTGAAATCTCTGGAAACCTCTATTCTTACCGGATAGAGATTTAAATTCTGAAGAGCGTCAAACAAGTTACTCATGCTGTTCAGCAAAATACACACAATTACTAATTTAGAATTCATAACAAAATTTTATAGAAAAACTTTTTAAATAGTATTTTATACTGGGTAACTACCATAACAACTGAAAACACACTAGGTTTTATTTGTAAATTTATTTATGAGGTTTCTAGACTGTAGATAATAAAGGTGCTAAAATTTGGGTCAAATTATTTAAGAATTTGTATTACTTGCTACAGTAGTTAGCATATAAAGATCTGCCCATACTGTATACAGTTAACTAGATAATAAAACATATAATTAGTTAATAAAACATATTTTCACAGAATAATAATTAAATTTCCTAAGTATTTCTCAATTATTTTAACAGGCTAAAATCAATAGTAAGCTTAAATCAGTGGCTCTGATACCACCTTTTCCTGTCACGGCCCTTGGCCCCGGTTTGACCCGGTCCAGAGCCGCGAGGCAGGAAATCCGATGGTATCTGATTAAATGACAGCGGAAGTCTTTTTAAACAGGATCGATTAATATTAAAACTGCTCATTTATATATAATATAGGGATAAATCCCATAATTTACAATAAAGTGATTTCAATGGGAAATCTTTATTTCTTAAAACATGTTTCTTTATTTTATACTGAGCCACTTCCTTGAGCTTGTAGTGCTTTATGGCACTTTTCCTGAATCATAACAGATCACCTGAAACATGTTTGAAAAATGTTTTGTCAGCGGGAAATACTGAGTGAATCATTCTATTTTGCATAATGATGCATAGTTATTAATTACACCATAAGAGCGATTACAATGGCTTCTATCTTATTTTTATCTGGCATTCTGTCACAATGGTGACAAGTCACAATGGTGACGATGGTCATACCACTATTTAGATCAATGAACCTAAATAGTGATGATTATCCCTGTAGGTCAATGAACCTATCTGGGAAAAAATTAGTAATGTGCACAATACCCCACTAACCAGTAATTCAAGATATCCACGACTTAGTCCCTGTAATTATAACCTTGAAAAATAATTTGAGGTATTGTAAAATAGTTGATAAAAAGAGAATGACTCACATTGTAGATTTAACGAGCAGAGTATAAGCCTACTGATTAGCCTTTTATCCTAAATTTAATAACAGGCACACAATTTGGTTAGTAACTTAATACAGCAGTTACGACAATTCACGAGATTAAATCCTCACAATGATTTATAAGTGCAATACTTAACAATTCAGCGGATTCACAACGAATGACAGAGTATAGTCCGAATTCGAATAGCACTCAAACATTCAAGTCGAAATCACGATGAATAACAAAGTATAAACTCAATTTGAGCAGCACTTAAACAATCGTTGGATAGTTATAATCGATCGGACGTTGAATCGTAATAGCGATCGAGTTATTACCCTGATTGCGGCGTTGATTAGTGAATCGTGTCTGTTAATTGTGATAATCAGAAGATATCTCGGAGCATAGAACAAATTTCTTCGTCGAACATACGCAGAATTTCAAGTGCCAATGTCTGCTATTTATACCCGAATTTTGCCACCCCTTACGGACCGTAACAAATAACCCTTACGGTCCGTAAGGGACACCTCCTCCTTATAGAGTTGCCACGCGTGGCACTAGCCTAGCTGAGTCAGTAGTTTTGTAAATTTTAAATTTGACAACGAGTAATTTAGATAATTGTTAGCTAGGGTTTACCCCCCCTGAGTTTTAGGGGCCCTGATCCTGATTCTGATTATTCTGAAAATTTTAGGGTTTGCGCAGAATCACTTGGGTGTCTTAATTAGGGTTTCCTATTGGTCAAATTAATTTAATAAATATGACTTTTGATGAGAGTTGTTACATTTATCTAGTTTCTACAAACCAAATAATCACCTACAATGGTGATTAAAATCACCACAAGTATCATACAAGATTTCAACAAGAATTCATCTAGGGTTTATCTCTAGACATCAATTCGCTTCTAATTTCATCAATACAACAATCATGCAGGCTAAATTTCAAAACTCATGAGTTCATCTAAAATTTGAAGTGGAACCAAATATCAAAATTTCACATACCTAACGATCCCTTTGTCGAGGTGATCACTAATATGTATTCAGTTTTCGATTTGGTCTTGATTGGAGCCTTCAATTGTGAGTTTTTGTAAGAGTTAGGGTTTCAAGGGGGATTCCCTGGTCGCCCTTTTTCTCTGATCGAACCAGACACACATAAATGTGTGTTTGGATATATATATATTTTTTTTTATTAAAACTAGTTTGCTCTTTAACATCTTTGGCCCCTCATCTATTAGTTCTTCTCTATTTTAAATGTTTTTATTCCAACTCCATGTTACTACAAGATAGTTAACTAACTAGGTTATTTTTATTCCTAGTTAGTTTATTTTGTTTATTGCCATTTTAAAATATAAAAATCAAAATTTTATATTTTTCGGGGTGTTACAAGTCTACCCCCCTTAAAGAGGTTTCGTCCCCGAAACCTTCCTTAAGTAGTCCTTTGGTTTGGACCAAACTAACTTAGTTTCGTTTTCAAGGCATTCCTTCTTTTTGTCAAAAGTTATCATTTTCCTCGACGCGTACGTCTTTCACGTGTAAGTCCTTACAGACTGTAACTTGTGTCTTGTATTTATTATCTTGTCACCTTTTTGTCCCAATCGCCACTTGACCACTCAATAGTATGAGTTCGTCAATATGTTTATTTCATATTACCCTAAATTGACAAGCGTTTTATATAAACCACAACACCATTTTGACCTTGGATGATCTTATCGGCTAGACTGAGTCGTCACCGTCACCTCATGTCTCGTAAGTTTCGAGTCTACTCTTTGCCATATTCGGACCTACGTGATCTTATGATCTCCTATTCCGTAACTCGCGCTACAACATGACTATATTCTATATCACTTTTTATGACCATGATCGCATTGCATCGCATTACGTCATGTTTAAGTTTTTATGACTTTTCGTTATTAAAATCTTCTTTCTAACGTATCGTCTTACACCCATCGGTGTTAAGACCTACATCCTATTAACAACTATTTTCTAATTTGTTTCGTAGCATTCATATTTGTTAAACGTTGTTTCTTACTAAAACTGAATTTTAGTTTAACGTTCATCCCTTTAACTTATGTCAATTACTCATATCAGAGGAATTTACTTCCAAGGATTTATTTCTTTTCATTATTATTTAGGGTGGAGAGTTATAACTCGTCTCCTTACTTAATCCTAATAACCCGTAGGTTCTTTCACTTAGCCTTGTAAGCTATTTCTTCGATTTTCACTAGAATAAGAATCATAATTCTAGTGTTTATCTAGTTTCTACAAACCAAATAATCACCTACAATGGTGATTAAAATCACCACAAGTATCATACAAGATTTCAACAAGAATTCATCTAGGGTTTATCTCTAGACATCAATTCGCTTCTAATTTCATCAATACAACAATCATGCAGGCTAAAATTCAAAACTCATGAGTTCATCTAAAATTTGAAGTGGAACCAAATATCAAAATTTCACATACCTTACGATCCCTTTGTCGAGGTGATCACTAATATGTATTCAGTTTTCGATTTGGTCTTGATTGGAGCCTTCAATTGTGAGTTTTTGTAAGAGTTAGGGTTTCAAGGGGGATTCCCTGGTCGCCCTTTTTCTCTGATCGAACCAGACACACATAAATGTGTGTTTGGATATATATATTTTTTTTTATTAAAACTAGTTTGCTCTTTAACATCTTTGGCCCCTCATCTATTAGTTCTTCTCTATTTTAAATGTTTTTATTCCAACTCCATGTTACTACAAGATAGTTAACTAACTAGGTTATTTTTATTCCTAGTTAGTTTATTTTGTTTATTGCCATTTTAAAATATAAAAATCAAAATTTTATATTTTTCGGGGTGTTACAACGATACTGTTAGAAGCTGCATTTGGATCGATATATGTCGAAGAAATGTGAAAACGACAACGCTGATTGTAACAGTCGGGGACAAATTGATCGGAGGATCACGATTAGCGTTTGCGTTATGGAAAAGAATGCGGCCCGGAGGTTCTGTTCCTTTTGCTTTTGATTGTATTTTGTATGAATCTGTTAGGTTTTTAACGGAGTAATGATGAAGTTTTTAAAGGATTTGTTTAATAATGATCATGTAATTCTTTTTGTTTTAAACATGGTCAACGGTGGTTTTTTTGGTAGCCGGTGGATCGAGTGTGCTCCTGAGATCAGTTCACAGTGGTGGTGGGATTTGTGGGATTTGATGACGGTGGTAGTGGATTTGGGGGATTTGATGGTGGTGGCGGTGGTGGTGGATGATTTCGGGGATTTGGTGGCGGTTATGACTGTCACAGTGATGGTGGGGGTGGGATTTGGTGGTGGTGGTTGTTGTTTATTTGTTTAGGGGAAAGTTATTGTAAAAATAAGCTTAACGTACAAAACATACGAATTGTATGAAAAGGAAAAAGTAGGTGGTGGCAATTTTGTAATTATCGGTAACTATCAACGTTACTCTACAATTGTACCTGTAGAGTAATTTTGATCTTTTGTATAGTAATTTTGTAAAATGATTTTGTAGAGTAATTTTGTTCTTGTAGGGTAATTATCAAAATTACACTAACCTCCCCCCCTACCCCCAAAACCTTAATCCCCCTACCCCCAAAAAAAACCTAAAAAAACCTCCACCCCCCAAAAACCTAAAAAAAAAACTAACCCCCCCCCCCCCAAACTAAAAGCTAAAAACTAAACCATAAAGCTAAACCCCATAATTAAATACTAACAAAATTACTCTACAAGATCAAAATTACTCTACATGATCATTTTACAAAATTACTCTAGAAAATATCAAAATTACTCTACAGTTTTTTGGGGGTTAGTTTGAAATTTTGATAATTACCCTACAAGACCAAAATTACTCTACAAAAGATCAAAATTACTCTACAGTTTTTTGATAAACTTGCAGGGTAATTTTGATTCACTTGTAAAAGTAATTTTGATGCAGAGTAATTTTACAAAATTACTCTACAGAAGATCAAAATTACTCTTGTAGAGTAATTTTGATAGTTACTCATAATTACAAAAATGTCACCATGCTTTTTTCTCTTTTCCTTCAGTTTGTATGTTTAGTACGTTAAATTTATTTGTATTTGATCTTTATCCTATTTGTTTAAGGGTAAATTACATTTTTCTTCCTTTGTAATAGTAAAATTACTAACCTACCCTCATATGTGCAAGGCACATGGCATACTTAACTGAATTTTTTTTTTTAACTTGATTAGTGCTAAATGTCACACCCCAACCGATGACGGAAACATCGGGGCATGGCACTGAGCGAAACAGATTGTCAAGAGAAATTCCATAACGACTAAATTACCAAATAGTTAACATTATGTCCCAAACCATAACCCATCAAGTAATCTAATTATTACAGACAGTGATATTCTCAAAACACATCATGTTCCGATAACTCAGATTTAAAATAAAATATAAATTGTCTTTGTTTCTAGATTCTCGGTCCTACTTGATTCCACAAAAGCAGGTAAGCACATACTAAGCATTCAAACACCTGTCACATACGTTAAAATAGAGGTCAATACACATAGTGTAAAGGTGGGCATACAAGTTTGATAATAGCATATAGAGTTCGAAATCGTTTACGCATAACCAGCATGTACAACGTATAATGTGAAGCATATGAGTTATCGACAAAGATCCTATCAATACCAATGACTGCGAGTAGCGAGTGCGCAACACATATTCACCACTGTGAACATGTGAAGTAATTGTCCTTAACAACCCCTGAATGAACAGGTGTTGAGTCCAAACTATAGTACTATCGTTGCTAAGGCAGGTAGACAACAATCAATGTGTTAACATAACTAACAAGCATTCATCGAGTCACGTATAACATGCATTAGTGGTCAGCGTATAAATAGTGTTTGCGTTGTGTGATCGATGTGATTTAGAATAAGTAACGTATGTAACACCCAAAAGTGCATAAAGCAAAAAGGGATCGAGTATACTCACAGATTGTGTTTAACAAGTAAACACCCTCTTGGATTGAAGGGAACGCCAAGAGAGATTAGCCTGAACAGTTAATGATAGCATAAATGATGAGCGGCGCGTAAAACGGTGCAGTGATACCAAGGATCGGATGGTAATCCGATCGGATGGCCATTCGATTGGATTGTCACCTCGTTTGGTGAGGATGTGTTTGTGTATGATGGTTTGTACTTTGAAGTTTTCGTCGTAGTATTTTAAAAATAGAGAAGTATCTCTACCCTTCAGGTCGGTCGATCGAACGGTCGTTCGATCGGACGGCAATCCGATTGGCGAGTCTTCTTAGTTAAGAACAAGTTCACAGTAGGACGGTCACTCGATCGGATGGCTATCCGATCGGGTGGCAATCCGTTTGTATTGAACATGTTGAAAATTGTTTAAGTACCAAAGTCCTAAACGTCATACGATCGGACGATCGCTCGATCGGATGGCAATCCGATCGGGTGGTAATCCGTTCGACGTTCAGTCCCTTGAAAAGTTTGAATAAAAGTCTAAGTATGGAACCAAGTGCAACCCGATCGGACGGCCGGTCGATCAGATGGCAATCCGATCGGATGGCTACCCGATCGGACGACAATCCGTCCCTACGGTCAGATCATCTTGACACTTGATTCGGCTTGAAGTTTGGTAGATTTGAACGAGACGTTATGATACTTGTTTAAACAACAGGAACCCTATCTCGACTCTAGTGACTCGATCGAACATGAACCACCCTAGTCTGAACGGTTCACGGTTCGAGACGGTTGTTCATGTTCAAACCCGAAATCAGTAGTCTCTCAGATAGAATTCAAATCTCGACTCTTGTAACGCCCCGCGTTTTCATAACTTTCCATATTTAGAATCCATTGTTCATATTCCTATTTTTGGAAACTTGGGATCCTAGCATTCGTTGTTTCGTTTTAATCGTCGAAAAATCTTTGTCTGTAATCTAATTCGTTATAAAAATGGGTATTTATTCATGGTTTAGTTAATTAAATAAATTGATTTTACTATTTAAAAGTTTATTTTATAATAATCTAGCTAGTCTCGTTAAACTCTAAAGTTAGAAAAAGGATACAAACTAACCCGGTTAATTTAATTGTAAAGTTTAGTTCTTTTAGAATATACGTATAACCTAGTTAGTTGGTCAACCATGTTATATAGCTTAAACTAAGTTAACTTAGCTAATTTATTTAACCCTTCAAAGTTTAGGGATTAGATTGGTCTCTCCTAAAACTAAAGTGCATCAAACCCTAATCTTTTTTTATATCAGCCACTACTTATTCTTGTCCCCCCATTACATCTGAAAATTCAGATGAAACACTCACACAAACACATCTCTATTCCCTGCTTCCCCATCTTCTTCATCTCAAAAACCCTACCCACTCATCATTCTTCTTCTGCATATGTCAAACACAGGAAATAAACATGGAGTTCACCTTCAAACAACACAAAACCTTGCCTCCCTTCTCTCTAGTCGGCGACCAGACCCGCCGTTCCGGCGAGCTCCTCCGGCTGCTCGTCCTCCGACGCACCAACACACAAAGCCAAACACCTCCCTTGCACCATCTAACACCTGCTTACCCATGAAATCGAGATCGAAAGAGAGAGAGAGAGAGATGTGACTGAGATGGTTATCGGGAACAGATTTTCCGGCGACCAGGAATGCCACGGCAGCGGCGGCGACAGGTGTCACACCGTTTTTCGGTTCGAGTTCGAGCCTATTCCTGTTTCGGGTCACGTTTCTTCAGCGTCGACGGCTCGGTTGCTTCAGAGCAGGTCAGATTAGATGTTCGGTTCGGTAGTTCAGGTCTCGGGTCTTAGTTCTCGGTTCAGTTCCAGGTTCTAGGTCGGTTCGAGTCACCGTGTTACCGGCAACCAGCGACGATAGTGGTGGTGGTCGCGTTTGGTTCAGTTTCGGTTTGCTTCGATTCAGGTACGGGTTGATTCTTTTGATTTAGTTTCGATTCATTCGGTTCATTTCGATTTAATTGGTTCTCATTCATTTCAGATTTGATTAAGGTAGACTGGTCACGTTGTCACTTTTGGTTCCGCCCGGTTCAGTTCTAGTTCGGGTCCAGCTTAGGTTGGTTCAGATTCTGTTTTGGACAAATTCGAGTTCGGGACCGTTTCGGTTCGGTCAACGGTAGTCAACTGGTCAACCCCGGTCAACTAACGGGTCGACGTCTTATCCGAGAATTGGTACAATTTTAACAATGTTATTTTTTTGTTAGCGTTTTATAAATGTATAGATATGTTACTTTAAACGTCGAACCAATACACTAGACTTTTAATGTTATTTTAACACTTGACGTGAATCTTATATATATTATTGTTGTTTGTCGAATCTTGAAATTTTAAACGACACTTTGGTTGTCGGGATCGTCCAAAAACAGAGGAAACTCTGCCCGTTTTTCGTAAAAATTGATAACACGAAACGTATTAAAATCATAAAACGAAACGTATCAGATTCGATTAATTTTTATAAAATATATAAATGTATAATTATTTCTATTTTCGACAACATTTCAACAATACTTTTGATAGTAATAATTTAGAATTATTACCTAGACCTTATAAACATATATATTTATATATGAATATACATTTATATCGACGAGTTATACTTTTATCCCAATTCCAAACTTCCGTCACAATTCCGCTTACACACGCACCATCGTTTGTCCATATAGGGTGACATCTGTGTTCCATCATCCTAATCTCTTACACTCGTCAACACTTGGATAATCGGAAGACTTAGCAATTATGTGAGTATACTCGTATTCCCCTCTTTTTACTTTTACCACTTTTGGGGTGTAACATGTTTGTTTACCAAAACTTACACATGAACATTTTGCTTAAACACATGAACATTCCTATAACATGCTTGTATACGTGATTGCTTGATACTTTAAACTTGGGTGAAACTTATGTGTTGAACTTATCATTAACTTCGTACGAGCCAAACCGTGACATATGTAGCGCTATAGGATTAACGACCCGCCCGTAAACTTGAGGTTATGTCATGAGCATGTTGCGTTTCCTTGGTTTGATATGTTAGACACATGCCATATTTATTGTTTATCTTGAATCACATGCTTGCTATGAGGAATTGTTTAAAACTTATCTTTTGTTATGTACGTACCAAACTTGTATACTCGCCTTTGCTTTTGCATTGAATTGTATTTTAAACATGTTACAGGTTGATGATGACGATGCTATGAAAAGAAGTAGCGTTGATGCCTAGATACACATATAGACGTTTAGGTTTAATATGTTGTATCAATTTTTGCTTATGTTGTTATGTATTACTTTTGGAACTTGTTGTTATTTGAGTTTACGTAATGTTGACAATTTGAAGTTATGAAATGAAATGGGAATTATTTAAATATTGTCACAAATAGCGTTATGATGTCTCTAGCAATCTTCACACTTCGTCTCATCCCGATGTTTCCGCCATTGGTTGGGGTGTGACAGATTGGTATCAGAGCCATGACTATAGGGAATTAGGAAAAGTAGGAATGCTTTTACATAGTCTATAGTTTTAGAGCCTTATTCGTATGTTTTGCTTGAACAACTACATGATACTTTATTTGTTTCTTATTTATGCTCTTTTAAAC
This sequence comes from Helianthus tuberosus, assembly GCA_030545235.1. Classification (NCBI taxonomy): domain Eukaryota; kingdom Viridiplantae; phylum Streptophyta; class Magnoliopsida; order Asterales; family Asteraceae; genus Helianthus; species Helianthus tuberosus. The sequence goes on along the minus strand of CM060417.1, from coordinate 147,617,174 downwards.
ATGTATGTCACTCATGTGTAATATTTGACATGTTATTCTTATGCATTAATGCTTGTTTTATTATGTGTTAATACTTGTTTTATCATTTTTCGATTCTTTATGTGTTATTCCTGACGTATTTCTCTCTGTGTTAATACTTGTTTTATCATTTCATTATTTATGTACCATTCTTTCTTATGCGTTCATACGTGTTTGTGTATCCCTTTGACATACACTTCCTTCATGCATTTTACTCGATATTTCTAAATCCGAAAACACTCATAATACACAAACGAGACAACTTCACCAAAATAGGCGTGAAACCCACAATTTGGTGAATGACTCTCAATCCTTCTACTTTTCTTTTCTTACACGAAATTTACCACCAAGTTAGGAGTGAAATCCTCACCTTGATGGAGAATTTCAAAATTTCAAATTCTCGTGGACCCTCGTCAACAAGTCAAAATTAAATTTTGACCCGACGAGTACCAACCACATTTAGGGTACGAAATCGTCAAGTTAGGGGTGAAGCCCGCACCTTGTCGACTAGTTCCGCTCCTTGATTTTCAAAAGTCCCGCCAAGTCTCGAATTTTCGATGGATTTGGGAACATGTAGTAACTGGAAGGGTGAGTACCGTTAGCCGAGGTATCGGCGAGAGTATTCCACCTATTAGGCCAAAACATGTTTCTCAATTTCAAAAGATCTTTCGACCACCTTGGTTAGTCAATGTTCCGTTTGGAACCATCCAAGTTTTATTCGAGCTTACGCTTTGTTATTTTCGATCTTTTGTCAATTTTGAACAATTTTTCGAGATTTCATTTTTGCGCACACATCATACTCTTACTTTTCAAACGATTATACATTATTAGCATACATAATTTTATGTAATTTTACTTACACTTCTTGCAACAACAAATGGAGACATGTCGTCAAGATAGGAGTGATTCCCTTACCTTGATGACTAACTCCGTTTTATTTCTCACCTTACAACGACCTCACCAACGAGTTAGGGGTGATTCTCTTACCTAGGTGATCGTTACCAATGCTCTCTTCTAATAGGCTATATTATGTAAAGACGATCATGTTTATACCTAAATCATTTATCATGTATTTCAAAATGCTTCATTTATTTAAACGTACCTCTTATTCTATAATCTACTTTCACATCACTAGCACACACAAAATTCTTAGCTTTTACCATAAACACTTATTCCCCGACATTCAAAATTTCACGAAATGCTACTCATCAACTTAATCGGTCCAACAAAACCATTGCTCACAAAATTTTGTATTCAACATAACTATTGAAACACTTATAAAATATTACAAATATTATTCAACATTTACTAAAACTTCTTTCAAAAGCAATAAAACATTTTATTAAAAGACGTTTTTTTCAGCAAACACTAAGTTCATATACCAAATTCCTTTTTCTAAGGATCAACTTTTTCACAAGAAGCTGTAAGTTTCAAAATTTTCTAACACAAAGTCACTTAAAACGATGCAAACTTATTAATCTCTAGAACTTTTTCAAAACCCCACTCGATACGACACTTAAATTCAAAACATGGGGGCAAGGAAACTTCATAAGAACCGACAAATTTTCAACTTATGTAAACTCTTTTAAAACCGCAGTAGCATTTCCATTCCTTTACAAAGTACTTTCCGCATAACCAATAGATGTTTTATACTCTCTTTACATTCACAAACTAGAGTCTATATTTCGTGACAATTCAATCTATTTTAACTCCACGTTTTGCGCAAACACCTATTTATGTATACCATTTTACACGTTTTAGACAATATCGCACAAAGATCTCACGCGTGTCACTCGTTCCCTGTTTCTTTCATACTCTAAACTCTTAATCTTTTACGCGCATGAGCTCATGAGTTTCGGTGTATACTATAAACAAAATCATTATTTCCTACATCCATACTTATACATTTTATGCCTTCACTTATGTTCACACTTACGCATTTTGTTATACTTATGATTCAAAATTCATATGTTTTACGTTTATACTACACTCATATTCATGATTCAGACATTTTATGTTTTCATTTGCACTTGTACAACTTTGTTTACACTTATAATCATACACATATATTTCATTCATACTTAGACCTTCATGTTTTACATCTATATTCACGCTCACATCTATGCTCATACATCTTATGTTCACACTGATACTTGTATTTATGCTCATACGCTTTGTGTTTATGCTTATACTCATGTTTGTACTCACATTTATACTCATTTTTCATACACGTTATTCTTATACTTTTACTCATACTCCTGACGTGCGTTTTGTGTTTATGCTCACGTGCGTGTTCATAATTAAACTTATACTATGCTCATGTTTTTATTCATACTCAAAATTCATACTTTCGCACCTATACGCGAGCGAAACCCGAGGGATTCGCTTACGATTGGTCTTATACTACTTGGAACACAAACATGATTATATGTTACGTATCTACACACACGCAATCTTATTTTCAGAATTTATTTATACCTTGATTCGTACGCAACTAGTACAAGCTGTGCGGATCATGCGACGATCAGTATAATCGCGGGTGCACACGGGATTATAGTGGTAGGCGCATGAGAATCATGGAGTGTACTACTGTGTATGGTAATACACGGAACGTAACATGACACGAATTACGAAACGGACGTAACATGGTCAAAACATGGTGGATACGCCGCTGGTACTTCCTATATATAAGTGTTTTCACCATGTTACCAAACTTTCGTAAAACGTGCCATGAGAAATTCAGTGTTTTGCAGACCAACTTAGACCTAATACGTAAACTTTAACAACTCACAAACGCATTATATCCGATTATCCGCGACGAGACCTCATTCTTAACACACTACTTTTGTCTACCCAATGTTTATGTTATTCTTATACATGTAATCGTTTTTAGATCAATAGTACACCCTTATACCTCAATCATTCTCGGTTGTCTCAAACTCCAAAGCCTCAAATTTTAAACAATCATCTTTTGTTTGCCAAAACCCTTTCAAGTCTTCCTTCTGAATAAATTTCGGGACGAAATTTCCTAAAGGAGGGGAGACTGTAACGCCCCGCGTTTTCATAACTTTCCATATTTAGAATCCATTGTTCATATTCCTATTTTTGGAAACTTGGGATCCTAGCATTCGTTGTTTCGTTTTAATCGTCGAAAAATCTTTGTCTGTAATCTAATTCGTTATAAAAATGGGTATTTATTCATGGTTTAGTTAATTAAATAAATTGATTTTACTATTTAAAAGTTTATTTTATAATAATCTAGCTAGTCTCGTTAAACTCTAAAGTTAGAAAAAGGATACAAACTAACCCGGTTAATTTAATTGTAAAGTTTAGTTCTTTTAGAATATACGTATAACCTAGTTAGTTGGTCAACCATGTTATATAGCTTAAACTAAGTTAACTTAACTAATTTATTTAACCCTTCAAAGTTTAGGGATTAGATTGGTCTCTCCTAAAACTAAAGTGCATCAAACCCTAATCTTTTTTTTATATCAGCCGCTACTTATTCTTGTCCCCCCATTACATCTGAAAATTCAGATGAAACACTCACACAAACACATCTCTATTCCCTGCTTCCCCATCTTCTTCATCTCAAAAACCCTACCCACTCATCATTCTTCTTCTGCATATGTCAAACACAGGCAATAAACATGGAGTTCACCTTCAAACAACACAAAACCTTGCCTCCCTTCTCTCTAGTCGGCGACCAGAGCCGCCGTTCCGGCGAGCTCCTCCGGCTGCTCGTCCTCCGACGCACCAACACACAAAGCCAAACACCTCCCTTGCACCATCTAACACCTGCTTACCCCTGAAATCGAGATCGAAAGAGAGAGAGAGAGAGAGATGTGACTGAGATGGTTATCGGGAACAGATTTTTCGGCGACCAGGAACGCCACGGCAGCGGTGGCGACAGGTGTCACACAGTTTTTCGGTTTGAGTTAGAGCCTATTCCTGTTTCGGGTCACGTTTCTTCAGCGTCGACGGCTCGGTTGCTTCAGAGCAGGTCAGATTAGATGTTCGGTTCGGTAGTTCAGGTCTCGGGTCTTAGTTCTTGGTTCAGTTCCAGGTTCTAGATCGGTTCGAGTCACCGTGTTACCGGCAACCAGCGACGATAGTGGTGGTGGTCGCGTTTGGTTCAGTTTCGGTTTGCTTCGATTCAGGTACGGGTTGATTCTTTTGATTTAGTTTCGATTCATTCGGTTCATTTCGATTTAATTGGTTCTCATTCATTTCAGATTTGGTTAAGGTAGACTGGTCACGTTGTCACTTTTGGTTCCGCCCGGTTCAGTTCTAGTTCGGGTCCCAGCTTAGGTTGGTTCGGATTCTGTTTTGGACAAATTCGAGTTCGGGACCATTTCGGTTCGGTCAACGGTAGTCAACAGGTCAAACCCGGTCAACTAACGGGTCGACGTCTTATCCGAGAATTGGTACAATTTTAACAATGTTATTTTTTTGTTAGCGTTTTATAAATGTATAGATATGTTACTTTAAACGTCGAACCAATACACTAGACTTTTAATGTTATTTTAACACTTGACGTGAATCTTATATATATTATTGTTGTTTGTCGAATCTTGAAATTTTAAACGACACTTTGGTTGTCGGGATCGTCCAAAAACAGAGGAAACTCTGCCCGTTTTTCGTAAAAATCAATAACACGAAACGTATTAAAATCATAAAACGAAACGTATCAGATTCGATTAATTTTTATAAAATATATAAATGTATAATTATTTCTATTTTCGACAACATTTCAACAATACTTTTGATAGTAATAATTTAGAATTATTACCTAGACCTTATAAACATATATATTTATATATGAATATACATTTATATCGACGAGTTATACTTTTATCCCAATTCCAAACTTCCGTCACAATTCCGCTTACACACGCACCATCGTTTGTCCATATAGGGTGACATCTGTGTTCCATCATCCTAATCTCTTACACTCGTCAACACTTGGATAATCGGAAGACTTAGCAATTATGTGAGTATACTCGTATTCCCCTCTTTTTACTTTTATCACTTTTGGGGTGTAACATGTTTATTTACCAAAACTTACACATGAACATTTTGCTTAAACACATAAACATTCCTATAACATGCTTGTATACGTGATTGCTTGATACTTTAAACTTGGGTGAAACTTATGTGTTGAACTTATCATTAACTTCGTACGAGCCAAACCGTGACATATGTAGCGCTATAGGATTAACGACCCGCCCGTAAACTTGAGGTTATGTCATGAGCATGTTGCGTTTCCTTGGTTTGATATGTTAGACACATGCCATATTTATTGTTTATCTTGAATCACATGCTTGCTATGAGGAATTGTTTAAAACTTATCTTTTGTTATGTACGTACCAAACTTGTATACTCGCCTTTGCTTTTGCATTGAATTGTATTTTAAACATGTTACAGGTTGATGATGACGATGCTATGAAAAGAAGTAGCGTTGATGCCTAGATACACATATAGACGTTTAGGTTTAATATGTTGTATCAATTTTTGCTTATGTTGTTATGTATTACTTTTGGAACTTGTTGTTATTTGAGTTTACGTAATGTTGACAATTTGAAGTTATGAAATGAAATGGGAATTATTTAAATATTGTCACAAATAGCATTATGATGTCTCTAGCAATCTTCACACTTCGTCTCATCCCGATGTTTCCGCCATTGGTTGGGGTGTGACATAACTGCTCAATTAAAACGGTTTTCAAGTGTCTTTTCACATTATTCATGATTGGAGACGTTTCTCTGCATTTGGTGGGCGAATTTTGGCTTTGGATACTATTTGGGAACAATTTCTAACATTCCAGTTTAGTTTTCGCTTCGTATGAACTTTAACTTTGATGTTATGATGATCCACCGAACAATGTCCGGCTAAATTTGTGGTGATCATCTTAGGTGAAGGTTTTCCTATAACTCTTGTGTGTTTTTCCTTTATTTCTAGAATGATAACTTGGTATGTTTGCTTTGTTTATCATGGTTTATGAATATTTGATTGTAGCTTGTTAATTGATGTTTCAATTCTAGTCTAAATCGTACGCTCTTGGTGTCGTTGACAATTGAGATATCACGGGAAGGGTTAGGGTTGGATATTGATTGATTGATCATCGGGAAACGACCTCGCGTTAATATAATCCGAGTAATTTGTTCCCTTTTATCACAACAAATGTTTATACATGAGTTATGTCTATGTAACTCTTTCTAGTTGGAATTTTGCACAAGTGTTAAAAGAAACCGAAACCTAAGATGGTCATTTTCTCATAATCTGAATTACAATCCAATCTTGATTAGCAATTAGTTGATAACTTAGTTCTTAAATCAAACAATCCAAATTCTTGATCTTTAATTTCTACATATTAGGGTAATTGTAGTTAATTTGCAAGACTATAGAATCAACACATATTCCACAAACTCCCCGTGTTCGATACCCACTTACCGCTAGCTATTAGTAGTAATTGGATTAAATTTGCGTGTACTACGACAGCACGTCAAATTTTGGCGCCGTTTCCGGGGAGTAGTGCGCAACGTGTGTTAATTTAGTAGTTTTGTTTGTTATTTTTGGGTTTATGCTGGTTGTGTTTAGTGTGAAGGTACTACAGGTGTATGCATACTAGGGGCTCTCACAAGTCATCACCGCTATCGTTTGATCCAGAAATTGAAAGAACTTTGTGTCAAAACAGAGTTTTGTTACGAGAAAACAAAATCGTTGGTTCACCCACTTCACCTATTACACCAAGAAACATCATAGAAGAAACACAAGTACCACCCACTACGGGTCAAACAACATCATCATTCATTCCTACTTCCACACAACCTTCACCAAATACCACCATGCCTAATACCACTACCAATCCTACTCCACCTCATGACGTTACACCAACCAACACCACGCAATCGATTACTACTCAAATTGAACCCAATCTTACCTTTAGCCCTTCTACCACAATTCCACCACTTTCACACTTTTTCCTAAGTACGGGTCAATCATCTTCTACTCACCCACTACCACAAGGCTCAACCGTCATCCATACTACATCTACATACCGACCACCAAACCAATCGGGTTTCCAATATTCATCCTTTCCATTTGGGCAATCCTCGGGTATTCAAGGGGATGGATATGATGATGGTCATGAAGAAGATTTTAGAGGGTATGAAGAGGAAGGTTTTTACTATGCAGGTGATGGAGGCTATTTGGGACATCAAGGAGGAGCAGGTCAACAAAGTCAACTGCTACAACAAATACAAGACATGGGTAGATTACCGGTTGGGGTACAACATATTAGATCACAAGGTCCACAATTGCAACGCCCTACACCGCTACATCAAGTGCGTCCACAAAATACCCAACCGCAATTTCAAAGGCCGGTGCAACAACCTCCAATGCAACAACATCAATTTCAACCACCATTTGCACCTCAAGGGCCTATGCAAGGGCAATTGGGTCAACCAAGAGTACCATTGGGTGCTCCACGTAGACTTCATCGAGAGGCGGTACGGGGTATTGAAGCTCACTGTAGACCGGTTATCACTAATAATCCTTCTCCGGTAGTGATTCCTCATCACCCAGATGGGAGGACTTTTGAGGTTAGAACAACCGCACTCCAAAGTTTGCCAAAGTTCAAGGGGTTAGCAACGAAAGAACCTTACTTTCATTTGGAAACATACGACTCCATTTGCAACACTATTGGAGTTCAAGGTTTTTAGTCGGACGATGTCAAGTTGGTTCTATTTCAATTCTCTTTGGAACATAAAGCAAAGAGATGGTTTCATACTTTGCCTTCCGCGTCAATTTATACATGGGCCGACATGCAACAAATTTTCTTGGAAGAGTTCTACACTTCTCAAAAGACAAATGATGCAAGGAGAAGTTTAAGGAGCTTTCAACAACAACCGGGGGAGATGTTTCATGAAGCTTTTGAAAGGTTCAACATGATGTTGAAAAATTGCCCTCACCACGGTATACAACTTTGGGAGTTGTTAAACGCGTTTCACGAAGGGTTAAGTTCGGAGGATGCTCGTGACTTAATGTCAATCACTAACGGTACTTTCGGTACAAATTTTGAGCATGATGATTGGCAATTTTTGGAGCAAATGGCTGTTACTTCAAAAAGAAAGGCTCAATCTTCGAGACGGGCAAGGCATGTGATAGCAAGGCCACAAGTGCATGGGGTAGAGAATGTAGGTGTGCAAGCCACGAATCAAGTGTACAATGTGTGCGCTAATTGCAATGAGATAGGCCACGCGGTAGAAGTATGTTTAGTAGGAGTGGTTGAGGAGCAAGTGGAAGAGGTGAATGCTATTCAAGGGGGTGGTTGAAACTTTAACATGAATTCGAACACATACCACCCCGGGTTACGAAACCACCCGAATTTTAGATATGGGAACCCGTCAAATCAACTTAACCCGAACTTTCAAGGAAACCAAGGAAATTATGCTCCTCACCAACAATTTAATAATCAAGGTTTCCAAAGGCAATCCCAACAACCAGGTAATGAACAAAGTGGGTCTTCGGGTCAAAGCTCTTCGGGTGGAAACGAAGTAATGGAGATGTTGAAGGAGATGCAAATTGAGATGCAACGAAGGAATCAGCTTGATGATGCTCGCATTCAAAAAGACGAAATCCGTGATAAAGCAATTCAGTCGTTGACCACCCAAATGGGTTAACTTGCAAGTGAAGTGGCAATATTGAAGAAAACGAAAGGTCAACTACCGAGTGACACGATGATAAATCCCAAGATCACAAAAAGCATGAATATCAATGTGGTAAGCACCGTTCCTAATAATGAAATTAATGAAGCATTTCTTACTTCTTCTTGTCAAGTGAGTGCAGGTATATGAAGGGATGCCGAGGTTGAAACGGACAAGGAGCATGGAGCACCACTTGTGCCCATCCGAGTAGGAAAAATAAAAATTCCCCATGCATTATTGGATTATGGGGCGAGTATGAGTGTGCTACCAGGTGACTTATATGATATGTATGATTTTGGTCCGCTTCAGGATGCAGACACCATGGTGAGTTTGGCGGATGAAAGTTGGAGGCGTCCACGGGGAATGGTTAAGAATGTTATGATTCGGTTGGGAGAATTCGAATACCCGGTGGACAATATGTCAGAGGGCTAAGTATGAAACCACTGCCACACCTGGACTGTTACAACCACTGCCAGTTCCAAAATCCATTTTCAGTGATATTTCAATGGATTTTGTGTCTGGTTTACCTAAAGTCCAGGGCAAAGATACAATATTAGTATTGGTGGACAGGCTAACTAAGTATGGTCATTTTTTTGTCATTAAGTCATCCCTACTCTGCTGCTACTGTGGCCAATGTTGTTATGGACAATGTATTCAAAATTCATGGTTGCCCTGCCACAATAGTCTCAGACAGAGATCCTGTGTTCTTGAGTACATTTTGGAAAGAATTCATGAAGCTACAAGGAATTGAGCTAGCTACGTCATCTTCTTATCACCCACAGTCTGATGGACAGACTGAAGTCCTAAACAGATGTTTAGAGTCTTATCTAAGGGCTACGAGCATGGATGCTCCATTGACTTGGGTAAAATGGGTTCCTTTAGCTCAGTGGTGGTACAACAGTACTTGGCATTCCACTATTAAAATGACTCCCAATGAAGCCCTATTTGGAGTTAAACCTAATATTCACATTCCTTATATCCCTGGTGAAACCACTGTTGCAGCAGTGGAAGATTTCCACAGAGACAGGGAAAGTATGATTGTGAAATTGAAAGCTAATCTTGAGATTGCTAGGAACAGGATGAAACGATTGACTGATTCACATAGGGTTGACAGAGAATTTGAACCAGGGGATTGGGTGTATGTCAAATTATACTCATTTTCACAACAATCCCTAAAAACTCATCACAACAGGAAACTCTCACCTCGATATTTCGGTCCATTCCTAGTTCTACAAAGAATTGGGAAAGTTGCTTATAAATTGGACTTACCGGCACATGCTCAAATCCATCACCCTTTCCATGTATCTTTGCTGAAGAAGGCTCGAGGCTCCATTGTTGTTACTGGACCAATTCCACAAGGTCCGAGGTTTATATTACAACCACGAGCAGTGCTAGATCGTCAGTTGGTGAAACGGGGTTCTATAGCTGCAATGAAAGTGCTAGTTCATTGGGAAGGTCTGCCTGTTTCGGAGGCTTCTTGGGAATTTCTGGAGGATGTTCAACTGAGATTCCCCAATTTCAATTTTTGAGGACAAAAATATTATAAAGGGGGGGGGGGGGGGGGGGGGTATTGTTACAATATAAATCTGTTAGTGTTAGTTGAGGGTAGGCAATTGTAATAAGTGATAGTGGAGGGACTGTAATTGTAACATGTGTAAGAAGTAGTTATAAAGATAACAACCCCAAGCTATGAAACTAAGCTTGATTTGGGTTTTCCTTCTCTCTCTTGTGTGATTCTCTCATTCCAAGCTAACAATACTGCGAGCATCTAAACAGTTAACAAGTAATTTCAATTTTTGAATAGTAAAAAAAAAAAAAAAAAAAACCCTGCGCGAGCAATTGAGACAAGTTGAAGGAGCCAGATTCACAGCCATTCGATGCCCACTTTGCTGCAGCGGCCTTTTTATTTATTTAGGTTAAAAATAGGATTTACCTTCTTAATAGAAAATGGGCTCGATTCCAACAAGGTGGATTTTTTTCCATATTTATATTTATTGGGTTTTACTCCTGAAAATTGTGTATATGCATTATATTGTTGACTTCCTGAAGTCAATACCCATGTACTGCATTCGATCACAATTCAATTTATAACACCACATCATGAAGATTTAACTCCAATACACACACATATACATAAATACATGTCAGTTTAACTCAACAATAGTATAAAACGAATGTATCTGAATAAAGCCCTTGTGTTTTAGCTTTAATACAGTTAAATATGCATGTATATTTTCACATCAGAGAGCAGTGAACAAATGAATTCCCCTATGGTAGTAAGGACAGAGCCTATATCCAAATAAACTTCTTTATACAGATAACACAACACCTGTACATCAAGTTTAACATAAAAACAATAATCACTAGCCATTAACATATTTTCCGCGCTTAAGCCTAAAGTAACATTTTAGTAAACATGTTTCTTATATGAGAAGTGCGCTATTGTTTATTTTATTAATAAAGGATACGAAAAAATTGGCCACTGGGAACTAAGACCAAAACGTGACGAGAATATCTAACCCTTCTCGTGCCTAAAATTTAAAAAATCAGAACACCACCCACCCTTATCAACCAATGTCAGTATCACCTTACTTAAAATCAAGGATATTCAAGAAGCATATTTATTTTTGCAACAACCTAGTCCAATAAAAGTTTACAGACCCTTTAACATCAGTACATTTAAAACCAAAAGGATTAAGCAGAAAAGAAATACAGAAAAACCTAGAATACTCCAACATTAGCTCTCAAGAAAGTTGAGTGATCAAACAGTCATCATAAATCATTTTCAGCAATACTTAACAACGATTTGAACAGGTGATGCGCGTGGGGCGCTTAAGAGATTTTTTAACAACTCCAACTCTTCATCCTTATCATCCATATCGGTTAGCAATATCACCTTTTTCAGATTGGGTGACCTAGCCAAGATAAACTTCACAAACTCCAACTCAGGTGCATACCCTTCGAAATGTTTAATCTCCAATTCATTCAGATGCTCCAACCAAACATCTGAATATTCTTCCAACTCAACGGAACATTCTTCCAACACACTAGACTCTATCTCATCATCCCAAGCAGTATTATTCTATAACAAGAGTCTTGTGTCAGTAAACTTTGGCCTCAAAATCAGAACAAATAAGATACATGATATACTTAACTATTTACCAGTAACTTAATTTTCTCCAAATTTGGGCAACATCTGGTCAAAACAGCAAGAAAAGGCAATCCATAGCCATCAACAAAACACATTTCTTCTATGCAAACGTATCTGGGGTGGATTAATGAAGTTGGAGGCTCTTCTGGAACTGAAGCTTGAACTAACACCTTCAATCATAGGCCAAAACAATGATCAAGTGATTAACAACTTTAAACTTTGTATTCTTTACATTATATATAATGCGAATAAATATCACCTCAATGAAATAACCCCAAGTGGTCAGATGTTCAAGCACAGGTAAACACTTGAATAGCTCCATAACGCTGGGTTTTTCATCACTGAGAAAATCTCCTTCATATAGAAACTGCATAAGCTTAAAATATTCAGATAAGTTTTGGAAGTCCATGAGGATGGATATATAAGTATGAACTTACCAGACACAGGCTCTTAAGTGATGGACAATTAGATAAAAGATGCAGTAGAGTTTCTCTAGAGATTTTTGCACTCTTTAATGATAATCTTGTAAGGCTACTAAATCCACTGAATATTGGTTTATAGTTGAAAGCACAGTGTTCAAGATCTAGGTCCGTTAACTGATCCAACGAGAAGAATGATAAGGGTAAACCGTAAGCACTGGTAAGGAAGGCATAAAACAAAAATCTTAATTTCTTGATAGGATGGTTCCTTGACAGATGAAGTATTATCTGATCAATTTCAAAACATGTGTCATGTGCATGCATTACAAGGGTGAACTCATGTATTGGACCTTGTCGGAGCAACAAAAGTTGGTGTATAATAGCATAGAAAAGTTTACACCTCAAGTTTTTCTCTCTCCTTGCACATTCTAAGTTGGATACATGATTCCACCATTCAGGCACATCCATGTAACTTGGTCTTTTAACATTAGCCAAACAAAGCCAAAGTTTAGGAATTGTGGTCCATTTGTACCTCCATGCCCTTGAGAGGATACTTGTCCTTGCCGTCTCTTCAATTGGTAAAAGACATAGAATGGTTTCAATTATGGCTTGAGGAAGCGTGGTGATTAAATCGAATCCTTGAGCTTTAGACACACGTTTAGCATTCATCTCACAATGCCTTTTTTGGATCTATACTGCAAATTGTGAAAATTAATTTAAGATGAACTCAATTTATTACACACATAGAAACTAGACCAAATACAACGTAATGAGTCTAATAATCAGATTTACAGCCTTAAGTTTAATTTTTTCAATTTTTATCTTTCTGCGAATAAGAGATCTATGCCTATGGTCCGGTTCTTTTTCATGGGTGCTGTATACTTTATATTCCTTTTAATTGGTTACCTTTGTTCTCAGGTAATTTAAAGCAACCAGACATAATCATTGTCAGCAAAATAAGTAATTACAACACATGAACAACTCTTGATGTTGAAGCAACTTCTATGTTTTTTATTCGGTACTAACTTACGACACTAGAGTATCTATTGTTAGTGTGGCTACAATAATATTTCAAACAGCCATTCAACCTAGGCAAGGTTTTTTTTCCTATTTTTTCAGAACGACACACACACCGCCTAATTCTACACCACCTAAAATCCATCTAAATACCCACAACGGGGTTTGAACCTTCACCCCTTGGTTGAGGGGATTCATCAATGTCATTGGACAAGGCTTCTTATGCATATCCTGCTACGAGTCACTAACAAGGTTTAAAAAACGGAAACGAGTTTCGAGGCGTTTTCCCTTCGCCTCACGAGGCGTAAGTATCGAGGCGGAACGAGGCGTAAGGCCGAGGCGGTATTAATAAATAAATATTAAAATTATATATATCATAAAATAATAAATACTAAACATCAAAAAAAGAGTTTTCTCATCAAATTTCATCAGATTCAGTAGTTAAAAACATAAAAAAGATTCAAATTTCATCAAATACTTGACATAAAAAAGCTATTTAAGAAAAGCGCACATAGAGAAAAAAAATATAAAAAATATGTTATGCTTTGAAAATAAATAAGATTCCACATATAAAATTAAAAAAACTATTATTTATGTCATTTAAGATCATGGAGCTAATAGTTAGTAGCAAAAGTTTAGGACTTATATGTTGTAAGTTTTGGGTGTGTGAATAAAAGTCTCAAAAGGTGGTAAATACTTTGTCCCACATTGGTGTGGGGACAAAGTGAGTGGTTGTTTATAAGGTAAAGACTTTACTACTCTATTGTAGCTTTATGACATGTTTTACTACAAGTCCTACCCGCGTGCAGGGGGGGGGTGCAAAAATGAGTTTCTGAGCTGGAATTTGGTTGGACTCATGCGGACACGAATGCAGCTCCGGAAAACCCGGGCCCGCGTGAGGTTTTTTATACGCTACTCCATAGTCCAGTTTATTGGCGCCTAAAAAAACCCTCTATTCCGCCTCGAACCGAAACTTGCGCCTCACTCCACTGGGGCGGCCGCCTCATATGCGTTTTTTCTCCGTTCCGACTCGAGGCGCGCCTCAGTACGGACGCCTAGGCCGTTTTTTTAAACCATGCTAATCTTCCTTGTCCTGGTATCTATCCAAGGTTTAAAAAAAACGGAAAGGCGTTTTCCCTTCGCCTCACGAGGCGGAATTAAACATTAAATATAAAAATTATATATCTTTTAAAAAATAAAATACTAAACGTAAAACATATAACTTTCCTAATGTAAATATACTTGTGAGAATTGTTTTGGGTTAAATATGATAAAAGTTTAATGTTTAAGGGTCCTGATGTAAGTTTTGTAAATGGAATAAATAAAAGAGCCATCTTTTTTTCAGTAACCCTAAAAGAGTTAGGACTCCATCATCTTCTCCATTCCTGAAACCCTAATTTTTCTTGGCCACTCATCGCTACAAGCCAGGTACGTCTCCATCTTTAATCTACCTCTAATATACCTTTGTATTTCGTCCAGCCACTTTCAGAATCGACCCTGTTTTCTTCGGTAACCCTATAAAACCCTAATTTCTCTCACCTAAAAAGACATGTACGCCTCTTAATTTCCGTTCCGCCTCGACAAGAAACGTTCGCCTCATACCTTTGAGGCGTACGTATAGAAACAAGCAATGAGGCGCCGCCTCAGATTCGATTTCTTGACGTTTCGCTTCGAGGCGCGCCTCAAAACGGACGCCTCGAGCTTTTTTTAAACCATGTATCTATCAAGTATCAACTTGACTTTCGGGCCGGGTGAAGTAAAAATTTAAGGAACATTGGATTTTAATAATCTCAACTATTCACCGTTTGCCGCTAATAGTCCCAACTTCAAAAATAGCCACTAGCAGTCCCAACTATTAACATATTGGCCTCCAATGTGCCCTGACTAACAGAACCCTAATGTTGTTAGTCTCCGGTAGCCAAAAAAATGTTTTGGGTCGGAAAACTCCTTTTTGGCCGGAAAACTCAACTTTTTCGTCCCTAACCTCTTTGTAACCTTATTAAGGACCTTTAGAAACATTTTTCTAGTAAAAGCCCCAATTATTGAAGTCGCCGGTAAACTCATTTTTCTTCATTCAAAATCTCTATTATTCTTTAAATTCAAGCAAGTATTATCAAATCTATTCGATTTTTTCATTCAGTTTTGTGTATGATTACCAACAAAACGTTCTAAAAATAAAATCAAGTAGCATACTACATTACAATTTACTAAAAGCATCTGATTGTCAACAATCAAGTATTTAACAATATAAGCAATTAAGTAGCATACTGTAAACACTCAGCAAGTCTCAACAATTGTCAAGTTAAAAAAAGGAAGAAAGAAACACACACACTAACCTACGCGAGCAGTCACAGCAGAGATGTTTACGGTCTGGTTTTGACGATCTTTAGGTCACATACCTGACTTCAGAACTAAGAACAACTAACAAAAAAATACCTGACTTCAGAACTAAGAACAACTAACAAAAAAATAAAAACAGAAAGATGATGGAGTTGTGGACCTGTCGTATAAAGAAAAGTTTGAGCGGGATTAGAGTGATGTTAAGAGCGGGATTTTGAAAACTTTGAGCTTGGGTGTCTGACTAAAATGTCAAATGGGCCATCGGAGACAGATTGGGCTGGGCTACCCTCTTTATTTTAATTGGTTTTGAGATAACTTAAACCCATTTTTGAGTTAGAGGTAACTTGGGTAGAGCGGTAGAGGTGCACAAAAAACTCGAACCTGAAATTAATTCAGACCCGATTTTTAGGTTTTTATAAAAACCGGACCCGAACCCGACCCTACACGTAGGGTAGAGTCCGTGTATGGTACTTGTTGTGAGAACCCGAACCCAAACGCGGGTTTTTTTCAACCCAATTTATACTCGGATTTTATTAATACCCGTACCCGGGGTTTTTTAATACCCACACCGGGATTTTTTTTAAACCTGGTTATGTATGCAATTTTATGATATGTAATCTTTCTTTTTTTGTTTTCTTGTTTGTTGTTGTTTTGATCTTTAATTATGTATTTTCATTTTGTAATGTTTGTGCAATTGCGATATTGTAATGATTGGGTGTCAAAAAGTATTGACCCGAACCAACCTGGGTCCGTTTCAACCCGACAAAATTGCTCCTTGATGTACAATCTCTTAAAAAAACATTTTTTTAACCAACCCGACTGACCCGAACCCGTTCCGACCCAAACCAAAACAACCCTTTTTTAGTTGACCCGTTTTGACCCATGACCTGACCCGACCCGACCCGACCCAACCTGATCCGTTTGCCTACGTGCTACTAAGGCCCCGGGCCTCTTCTCAATCTTATTCTCAGCAGCTCTTGTAATACCGGATCCACTTGCCTTAGATTTTTTACAGTCCATGACATGATGCCCCTCTTCCCACAATTGTAACATCCGGAGGAATTCGAATAATCACGTGCAAATTGCCCAGTCTTGCCACAACGGTAGCATGAGTTCGAACCAACCTTACACTACAAAGTGCGTCACCTACCACGTGTTGGGGAATTTTAGTTTGCCGGATGATCAGAGAGGCGTGTAATCACTCTCATATCAAATTATTTCGGTGGTTCACCCGAAAAATTCAATCGGATACAACTATGATTTTATGAGAAATTGAACCAGGGTATGTTAATGTGTGTGAATTTTCGAACCAGGAAGAAGAATGTGATCAAACTGTCTACAAATTTTGGTTTTTGGGGTAGTAAATGCCTACCTCTATTTTTCAGACAAAAAATTGCCAAAAATTGCCATTTTTTCATCATTTCGAAAATGGGACAAATTCCAGAAAATAAAATTTTCTGCCAGGGGCTCTGCCCCTTGTACCCCGCCAGAGGTTGCCGCCCCTTGGACCCTGCTCCCAGGGGCGCTGCCCCCGGACCCCAGCCAAGGGGCTCTGCCCCCTTGGAACCCCGCTAGAGTACGGGCTCCGCTCATACACTTTGAATTACTAGCAGGGTGTCCGCGCGATGCGGCGGAGGCGACACTTTGCATTGCGACACTCATTTCTGGTAGTTTTCTTATTCGTGTAATATTTTTGATAACATTATTGTGGTGGATATATGTCATAAGTTTACACATATGTAAAAGTTTTGTTTTTTTTATAAAAATTAATAATCAAAAGACAAAAAATATTGTTTTTTTAATAAAAATTAATAATCAAAAGACAAAAAATAAAAGATAAGTTGTTATAATTGTAATGTTTGTTTATTTTATTGGTTAAATTATAAAGTATAATTTTATTCTGTAAAGTTCATATTTTTTTCTAAATATCCACATAGTACCCATCCAATAAACATTAAGTTTAAAATTTTCGTTTTTATAAAGAAAAAATAGTATTTGACTCGTAAGTACGTTTTAGAGCTTTAACTTAAATTGTTAAATTTCGGTTTTTTAGAAATATAAAAAAATTATATTTTTATAAAATTTCAATAACTGTTTTTATAAAAAAAAAAATAGGATGATAAGAGTTTATATCTTTATTAACTTTATATCATACTAAGTTCAAATTTTTAGTTCCTAACTAATATTATCTATATGAGTCTACTTTTAACTAATAATCCCTAAAAATATGCAACACAATCTACTACTATGTATCTAGTCAAGTTGGTAAATAATTCTTTTAGAACGGACTAATATTATCTATAACAATATAGTTGAACTTATAATTCTTAAAAATTTGCAACCTAGTTTAGAATTTATCTAGTAAAGATTGCAAATTTCTGGAGTATTTTATTTATATTACTTGTTATAAAAATGTTTATAAAATAATTATTTTTTTATTAACTTTATATCATAGTAAGTTCAGTTTTTTAGTTTAGCTTTAAAGTTTATTACTTTGTTAGTTTTTAATTAAGAAATGCAAATTATTAGATTAATATCCAAGAATAACTGGAATGTTTTATAATTTCAGCTTGACTATATCTAACTGCAATATCTATTTATTGCAACTTTAGGATATTAACTTATATAAGTTCAGTTGACTTGTAAATTTAGGATATTAACTTTATTTTGAACTTTATTAATATGGTTAATAACTGCATTATATTAACACCAACTATAAAGTTCAAATATAAAATAAACTTTATTCATATGTCTAGGTCAAACATAACAACTGAAAATGAAAAAAAATATATATATAAAAACACTTGATAGATTTCATATTAGAATGCATGAAATCTGTTCCGCTTCTGAAATCTGTTTCGCTTATAATTCCTCTTCTTTGTCATTGTACTCAGAATCGTTTAAATTAATAACCTCACACCATTTCCATTAAGAGAGTCTCTTGGATCTCTTCCTTTGAGTCTCAAGCTTCCAATCCCTATAAATGACAAAAATTGAATACAAAAATTAAAAAAAGATTAAATAAACCTTAAAATTACATCTTCACTAAATTCACATTGAAGATTAGACTTGTATGGACTAAACATTGCACCATAAAAAATATTATCAATACTTTTATCATCATCATCATCCTGCAATAAAACACACATATAATAACATAACGAACATGTTAATATGAAAGATATACGCAAAAATAATACTTAAAAACCAGCAAAATCAATACCTTAGAAGCTTGTTCGACAAATGTGTTGTTTAAATTGTCATGTTTATCTTGCAACTGAATCTGAAAAATCAAATAAGTTAACATTCACATAAAAGTAAATAAAAGAAAAAAAAATATTCACTGCTGCGATATAACAAAACTGACATTTCGCAACAATTGAATTCAGAACTGGATCCATTTTTTTTAACTTTGTTTAGCAATAGATATAGGAGTGTCCTACTATATTTATAGTAATAACTATAGAAGTGCATTAGGGTTTAATTTTAGATTTGCCACCCCTTTATTTAGGAAGTTTGTTGTGGTTAGTTTTAAGTTTTTATAAGATATATCTAAGTATAGATATTAGGCAGTTTTAATAAAATAAAATGTGACACATAATATCTTCATTTTATATTACGGTATTTTTAATTCCTTTTGTTGTTGTTTGCATAGATGGAACCCATCTTTGTAGAGTAGGCACATTAGATACAAGTATTAATTACTTGTACATTAACGCATAATCGACTTGTGCCTTTTAATCCGTGCGTCGATATTGAACAAGACAACTACCGAAAAGTCGACAAAAATGTGTAGGTCGTCATGCTATCTTTGGATTTTTTTTTAAACAGTATAGTTTATAAGATATGTCAAGAATACATAAAAATTATAAGTTTGTTATGGAGGGGTGAATTGTAACTAATTATCTATAATTTTGTTAAAACCTTAGGGATTTAATTGTAACAATTTTCGGGGCTAAAAAATAAATAATGTTTAAAAGACCAAACTACCCTCATTTTAGGGGTCTTTCTATAAATAAAGAGGGGGAAAAGTTCTTATTTTTTTGGTATCTTAAAATGTCCATCTCTCATGCATTATAATATAGTATAGTCGTATAGATAATAACTCAAACAAACGTGCACTCCCGCACCTCCTAACTTGCTTGATCTGTATTATTATTCGTTTTGATCACCAAGTTAATCCCCGATTACACTAAAATATCTAACACCACATTCGCTGCAGCCCTAAGGTTCGGTTCTGGTCCAGTTTCCAACGTAGGTTCATTTCAAGTGAAATACCGTTCCAGTTATTAACCCATTTTTTTTAAAAACCTCTAGCTCCCCACTTACACCACCTGAAACTAAATTTTTTAGAATTTAAAAATCCCTAAAAATTTAGTGGCCATAAAAAGGTGGATTTGAACGTCAAACAAGTCAGCTTGGATCTTGAAAATAAGTTGAGTGTGGAAAACCATCGATGGCAGCTCGTTGGGAGCAATATTGTCGTCCCCAAAGTGAATTGTTTTGGGTGGAAAATGGTAAAAGGTATGGCGTCGGCCCAGGCAGAGAGGAACGTCAATGTTGAGAATGGGATGTGCCCAATGTGTGGAAATGATAACGAGACAGCGGATCATCTTTTGGCAGCTTGTATCTTTGTTAAGGGTATCCGGGGCATTCTCGGGGAGTGAATGCGGTGACCCCTAACCCCGATCGGGAACACCGCCGCCATCAACGCGGGGACCCGATTCGGGGAAGGGATTCGGCGTGTATTCACCGCGTTGAATGGCACGAGATTTGAGGAACGTTCGAATTTTAAACGGTCGAATTTAAAAAAAAAAAAAAATTCACTTTTTAAACAAATATAAATAACCACACCCACCACTAATTTTTTATACTCTCAAACCACACCCACTTCACTCATTTTTTATACTCTCAAACCACACCCACTTCACTCATTTTTTATATACTCTCAAACCACATCCACTTCAAACCGAGCAATGGAGAACCAACCCCGCGAAGCCAAGAAAAAAACTAAGGGACGGGGCAAGCAACCGTCTCGTGGTGGTTCGAGCGGTGCAAGTGCACAATCACAACCCCCTTTCGGATATACTTCACAACCCTTGTTTTTTTCCAACAACCTTCACACCCCTCTTTTTACAACACTCAAGCAACCAACCTTCAACCCAATTTCGGCTATTTTCAAAATTTGTTATCAATGGATCCACCTCAATCCCCCGCCTTCGACCCATACGGTTTTCGTTCCCCACAAGTTCCATCTACACGAGGAAATGTTGAACGTCCTCTACCTATTTACGACGACGAGGACGAGGAGGTAGTGCCCGAAACTCAAAATTTGGGCGACGAGGACGAGGACGATGAATATAATGTGGATGAAGACGCCGGCAACGAAGAAGATGACGCTCGGGAAAAAAAGGGAAAAATGGCGAGCGAAAAATGGACAAAGGTCCACGAAGAGGCGTTGGCGAAGGCGTGTGTACATTGCTCTACCAACAAAAAGAAGGGCAATCAACAAAACCGCGATAGTTTTTGGCGTAAGATTTTAAATCATTTTAACGCCACCATCGGTGGAAGTAACCGGACCGTGCATCAAGTACGGTCTAAATGGGGCCCGATGATGACGAAAATAAACTTTTTCAACGGCCTATACCAACAAGCGGTAAAAATTATATTTTTTAACATTGTATATTTTTTAATTTTCTTTACTAAGTTCATATTTTTTTAACACTTATTATTTTATAATATGTAGGATCGCACACGAGGAAGCGGATGTAAGGATCTCGACGTGATGAAAGTCGCTTTAAAAGAATTTAAAGAGAGATTTCCGAACGGTTTTCAACATGTCGAGGCGTGGGAGGTCGTTCGAAAACACGAGAAATGGGCCCAAGTCCCATTGTTGGGTGAGGAAGGGGAAGGTTCGGGACAAAAAAGAAAGCCCGTTGAGGTGGACCCTTCCATACCCGATATGAACGAAGACCCCTCGCCACAAAGAACACAACGGCGAGACAAGCGTCAAGCGACATCGTCCGAGGGAAGCTCGGCCGAGTTGGCGGAACAATTCAAAGAGTACACCGCCATGAAAGAAAAGAAGCACGCGATTAAATTGGAGGCGATTGAATTGAGGAAGAAAAGAGAGTCGCAGGCTCTCGAGCTCATATCGGAACAACGCGAGACGATGAAAAACTACAATTACGATCGAGATATGAAAACATTCCTCAAGCCGCACGACGATGCCCCGCCAAATATGTTGTCGTTCATCCTCGCCCGAAAGCGCGACATTGCTAACAAGTACGGGTGGCCGTGCGATTTCTAAAATTTTTATTTTCTAGTTTTAATGTAATTTTTATTTTCTAGTTTGAATGTAATTTTAATTTTCTAGTTTGAATTTAATTTTTATTTTTATTTTCTACTTTGACATGTCTTTTGTTAAATTTTATTTAATTTTTATTAATATTTTTTTATAAACATGCATAATTACAACAAATAAAAAAAAAAAAAAAAACCAACTCCCCTAAGAGGGGAGTGCCACCATCAATTTAGGGTGTTAGGGGAGTTTAAAAGGGGAGTTGACGTGGCACACGAGGATTGGTTATGCGTAAGAGAGGGGACTCCCCTCTTAGGGGAGTGCCCCTCTCACCCTAAATCGGTGTGGTGGTTGGTGTGTGACTGGGTCAAGATTCCAATCCCATAGTCCTTTTAGGGCATGTTTGGCTAAGCTTTTGTAGGAACTAGGTTCACTTTTTATTAAAAATATTAATAAAATAAATAATAACGAGACTCTCGTTATTCGTAGGAAATATGATAGTACAATCCGGTTACAAAACTATATGAACAATAAATAAAATACAAATATATTGTACCAATCTTGATTCAAGCCAACGCCTTTGGAAGAACTTCAACCGCACCATCTTGTACGAACCTCCGCTGTGAGAATGAACAAACTATCGTTGAAGGTTTTGGTTGAGGATCGTGTTAGACACGGGGCCCTTAAAACAGATTCCGCGCCTCCTCTCAGACGGTCTGTTTCCAGGATACAACAACCGAAGCAGTAGTTGTACTGCCGGAGATGGCTCTCGCGCCCGAGATTACACCGGGTATAATTTGGTGTTATGGAAAAAAATGAAGTTGATAAAGGATAATTTAGAGAGTGCTCCTCTCTAAAATTTCCATGGAACAAACGACCTCTATTTTATGTGTATTTCTTTTCTTCTTTTTTTTTTTATCATCTAGAATGAACCATCATTCTCTTTTTATACTCACACACATAAAGAAGCCATTAAACCTCAATTATTATCGTCATGAATTAGACAATTAATTCTATAATAAACAAGGTTTAATATCATTTTAATGGATTTAAGTGGTAGTCAAAGCTGTCATGTAACTGACGGAGACTGGGTTGACTGTGTGTGACCCGCCTGCAGACAAGTCGCATGCTACGCAGTCTTCGCGCCACACGTGAGACACCCACCACGTGTAGCTCCATGCGCCGCCTGGAGTTGTACTGTCGCGCCATATCGACACGCGGCATGGCATCTGCCTGCGCCACCCAATGGTGCGCCAGAAGCGGACCCGCCATGTATTTGACCACACGCTCATGGGCAAAATACAAAGGCGGTGTGCGAAGTTCAAAATGCACCACATGCGCTCATATTAGATGTGGAGTCGCTCGCCACACGGATGCTACTGCGCATACCAGGACGCCACCTGGTCATGCGCCATCCATACTCTTGCGCATATGTGCGGGTGCGGCGCACCCTTTGGTCCCCACTAGTGTTTGCTTTGAAGGAAACAAATTCTAAGGAGTGCTCCTCCTTATATACCACTTTGAGTTTTGTCATCCCACCTATCTGGGACAAGTTGACAAAACTAATCCATTTTATTCATCTTTGTTTGTTCCAAACATACAACTTCAAGCTTCGATATCTCATTCATCTTAGCTCTATTTGGACATAGTTTGAACACAAACCATAAATAATTATTTATACAACACATATATAAATATTATTGATGTCCAAAATATTTAGTGAAAAACTCATTTTCACTAAAATTTCCAACAATCCCCCACATGAATGGAGATCGATTAAAACACACAAAATTCCCCGATGAAAACTCGACAGTCGAGTATTGCAGGATAGGTAGGTGTAGCCTTTGAACCTTCCTTTGTGAAGCATACTTAGCCTCCTAGGGTTTTGTAGACGTGATGTCCTTGAACAACCCCCCATTTGTGTAGACGACAATATACATTCACACAATACTTTCCCTAGCCGGGCCATCTCCTCATGTATGTCTCCAATAATGGTCATGGAGCACTTTCCTGGTTCTGCGGGAGCTCTAGGAATTATGCCCTAATTCCATTCGAAGTGACCACACTTCTCTCCAACATAGGTGATTTCCCTTTAAATCATTAAAAGCATTATGGTTTACTATGATTTACACAAATCATAAAACCACATATTATGCTTAACCTCACAACAATGTCATTGAATATTATAGGAATGGACTAGGACGTATTTAAACACCTTTTTATAGTTTTAGGGGGGATATATGAACATATACACTAGCTTATATATAAACATATATATTAGCTATGCCCCCACAGTGACTACCCTTCGGTTCATGATTAAGTTGGCCTATTGAACCTAGATCTTGGGATCTCCAGTCAACTAGGTTAGGTTTCCCTCATGTCCCTTTTTCCATGGCTTTAGTCCCATTCCACAACCTGATCTCTTATCAACCCACTGGTTGTTGGATCCAAAATTATCTTTGACTTCGCTAAGTCACCAACGACAATTTAAATTGAGATCAGTTGTTCTAACGTGTTCTTGACTCGCTAGTCACCTTTGCCTTTTAGTCGATTCATAAGACTTATAACTCGTGATCTCAACCTGGATCCAGTTATGTACCTTGTCTTAGAATGACATGAAACTCAATTCACGGCCAAACACGTTTTCACCATGCCTTTGGTGTGTCATGACTGACATCTTACTAGATTTTGAATCTAACCAATTGGCATTCGAGTCCAATCTACTCGATTGACTCCATATAACCATTGTGTACTCCACTTGGTCAAGCGTTTGCCATATATGCAAGTCACCCCCACATTTAAGTGTAATTGGATAACATCCAAATGGGGTGATGAAAGGTTCTCCCTTTCATTTCGAGTTCGAGAAAACTTCTCAACTACCATTTCCACATTCAAATGCAAGTCACCCCCACATTTAAGTGTAATTGGATAACATCCAAATGGGGTGATGAAAGGTTCTCCCTTTCATTTCGAGTTTGAGAAAACTTCTCAACTACCATTTCCACATACCCTAAAGGGTTTGTTACTTAAATGGCCTCCTCCCCCCACATTGCTTGCATTTTAATGAAGTTATATTTATAGTTTTGTTTAGCACAAAATTCATTCTTGTGTCATCACATATTTTGAATGTTTAAATTTAATTTAATCTCCGTCGAGCATATAAATTAACAAGTATTAGTCTAGCATGCTTTAGACCACAATACTCTAGCATGTGAACAGAAGATGCATCATTCTGATTCTTCACAGCCTTAAGAGATAACGCACTATCTCTTCCAAACATTCGTTTATTAGTTTAGACACAATAATAAAATTTTATTTCACCATTCCAAAACCAACGGTTTTAGGAAGGTCTCAAAACCATAGTATAACTCGTTTGCCTTTTTATCTCCAAGGCTTCACCATTGACTTCCTAAGGACTTAAACATAAGTCTTAATCCAAGTCACTTTGATGAAAAAATCTTTGTATAAAATCACTTGAGTCTTGAGATATAGCCAATTAGATTGACTCTCAATCAACAAAGCATTCACGAATGCCTATAGTGATATATACATTCACGTTGTTGTTTCATTAATACCATGTATCGGAATACTCTCCCAAATTGAGGACCCAGCCTCCACATAGTTTAAACAACATTGATGGTGGTAGAAGCATCTACAAGTCCATCACTATTGTAAATTTCCGTTAATAAATTTGCTAAATTTATTAAAATCATTTACAATGATAACATATATTTCTTTCATATGTTATATTCTTTGAAAACTTACATGTGCATTTCCATGTTGATGCTCTCAACATTAGATGACTTATCTCGTTTTCGTGTATTCCATCTCAAACCATACACCACGTTTCTCACGACGCCGTTATGAATTTGATGTTTGATTTGTGACTTATTACATAAGTCATGATCACAACCCGCTCGTTGTGTTTGTGTAAATTACTTTTTACACTTTGTATCAAAATGTGTATCCTTTTGACAACTTATAAGTAGTCCAAAATAACGGATACACCAATGATATCTAAACATCAAAAGCCAAAGTGTTATTATCTTCAACACTTTTTTTTTACCGAAATAAACGCAATTATTTCGTTCGGTGTCATGTTACCGAAAATACATGTTTTATTGGTTCAAAACATTTCTCGTTTTTGCAAGTGTTTTAATATTAAACTATATATTTATGTTTTGATTACAAATCAAGACAATAAACCTTATAATAGTTTAATATATAAAACAATTTCAAACTCGCTCGTTTGAAAATAAAACGGATACACATCGTTTTAATAAATGGTTTATCATATTCAAACCATTTCTAACCGCTGTTAGATAATAACGATTATCAATCGTTAAAATGAGTGGTTTGTATGAAAACCAATTCTAATATGCTAATTAGAATTTAAATGTTGAACAAACATTCAAAATATTCGGTTTTTATAAAGTAACCCGGTTCTAACGCGCTCGTTAGAAATAAAACGAATACAATTATTCACTTTTGGTTTAAATGAACGTTTTCTAACATGCTCGTTAGAAATGAACACAAATCTTTTCTAACACGCTCGTTAGAAAATATATAAACCGATTACAAATCATCTTAAATAGTTTATCATAGTTAACCCGGTTCTAACCCGCTCATTAGAAATTAACGATTGCAAATCGTTAAATAGTTGGTTATAAGATAAACTAATTCTAATATGCCCATTAGAAAATTAAACGATTATTTATTTCCATAAGCCATTTTTGGTTTATATAAAATAAACGTTTTCTAACCCGCTTGTTAGAAATAAACAATTGATAAAGTCGTTAAATCGTTTCTAACACGCTCGTTAGAAAATAAACAACTATCAAACTCTTTAAAACGTTTCTAACACGCTCGTTAGAAATAATCGATTACAAAATTTGTTTCGAAGTTTATAAAAAATATAAACTATTTCTAATACGCTCATTAGAAATAAACAAATAAAAATCGTTTAAACATATGTGGAAAAATTACGTTTCTAACTCGCTCATTAGAAAGTTATAGTTTAGACAAAACCGTTACAAGGTTTATTATCCAAATAATTGTCTCCAACACGCTCATCGGTAATTATTTGAAATAATAATCTTTTCTAACACGCTCGTTAGAAAATCTAAACGTATTTACTATTGTTTCTAACACGCTCGTTAGAACATCCAACCGTCTTTAAAACATTGTTCAAAATACGCTCGTTAGAAGATATTAAAACTAGTTATTTAAAAAAAAATTATTTTCTAATATGCGAATTAGAAAATAAAAAAAAATACACTACTTTTAAAACCAACATTAATATCTCAAATATGGTTACTAAAAGCTTATTATGAATACTTAAACGTTACAAAAACATTAGAAAGGAGTTACAAAATAAATTTTTCTAATACGCTCATTAGAAAATTTATATTTCAAAACATATTGAAATACATTTTATTTTGTATATGGTTCGGTTTATCTAAACACGAACACAAGCCACGAAACTCCAAAACTTGAATCAAAACGTTCGTTTTGCAACCCGGTATTCGGATTAAAGATTGTACTCCAATCATAAAATTAATCCGACTCAATGTACTAAATAAATATTTCCCAAAATATTTTTCAAGATTTTAACAAAAATCCCATTAAATATTTTAACTTTGGTGAACATAAATCCTCGTAGAGAAGGGATTTAAGATTGTAGCAACAATCTTCACGGAAATCTGTTTTAAGATTGTAGGAACTAGGTTCATTTTTTATTAAAAATATTAATAAAATAAATAATAACGAGACTCTCGTTATTCGTAGGAAATATGATAGTACAATCCGGTTACAAAAGTATATGAACAATAAATAAAATACAAATATATTGTACCAATCTTGATTCAAGCCAACGCCTTTGGAAGAACTTCAACCGCACCATCTTGTACGAACCTCCGCTGTGAGAATGAACAAATATCGTTGAAGGTTTTGGTTGAGGATCGTGTTAGACACGGGGCCCTTAAAACAGATTCCGCGCCTCCTCTCAGACGGTCTGTTTCCAGGATACAACAACCGAAGCAGTAGTTGTACTGCCGGAGATGGCTCTCGCGCCCGAGATTACACCGGGTATAATTTGGTGTTATGGAAAAAAATGAAGTTGATAAAGGATAATTTAGAGAGTGCTCCTCTCTAAAATTTCCATGGAACAAACGACCTCTATTTTATGTGTATTTCTTTTCTTCTTTTTTTTTTTTTTTTGATCATCTAGAATGAACCATCATTCTCTTTTTATACTCACACACATAAAGAAGCCATTAAACCTCAATTATTATCGTCATGAATTAGACAATTAATTCTATAATAAACAAGGTTTAATATCATTTTAATGGATTTAAGTGGTAGTCAAAGCTGTCATGTAACTGACGGAGACTGGGTTGACTGTGTGTGACCCGCCCGCAGACAAGTCGCATGCTACGCAGTCTTCGCGCCACACGTGAGACACCCACCACGTGTAGCTCCATGCGCCACCTGGAGTTGTACTGTCGCGCCATATCAACACGCGGCATGGCATCTGCCTGCGCCACCCAATGGTGCGCCAGAAGCGGACCCGCCATGTATTTGACCACAGGCTCATGGGCAAAATACAAAGGCGGTGTGCGAAGTTCAAAATGCACCACATGCGCTCATATTAGATGTGGAGTCGCTCGCCACACGGATGCTACTGCGCATACCAGGACGCCACCTGGTCATGCGCCATCCATACTCTTGCGCATATGTGCGGGTGCGGCGCACCCTTTGGTCCCCACTAGTGTTTGCTTTGAAAGAAACAAATTATAAGGAGTGCTCCTCCTTATATACCAATTTGCAAGGTTGGAGAACTCGCTAGTCGCTAGCGGGTCGGTGAGGTAGGGACTAGCGACTACTCGGGATTACTCGGGATTACTCGGGATTAATCGGGATTAATCGGATCGGACTTTTTATGTATAATTTTAAGTTTTTATACATATATACGTATATTTTTATACGTAATTTTTTTAAGTGGACAAGTTTTGACCGGAATCTGGGAGGTTTTGGCCGGAATATGTGTTTTTTCCGATTTTTTCCCATTTTTTCTGATTTTTTTCCGATTTTTTTTTGTTTTTCCCGATTTTTTCCGATTTTTCCCGACCGACTAGTCGCGATTAGGGCCGACTAGGGCCGATTAGGGCCGACTAGGCCGACTAGCGATTTTTTCACTGATTAGTGAAAAATTACTCAGTAGAGGTCCGACTAGCGACTAGTCGCCGATTAATCGCCGACTAGTCGCGATTTTTGCAACACTGCCAATTTGAGTTTTGTCATCCCACTTATCTGGGACAAGTTGACAAAACTAATCCATTTTATTTATCTTTGTTTGTTCCAAACATACAACTTCAAGCTTCGATATCTCATTCATCTTAGCTCTATTTGGACTTTGAAACAACTTATTGACTTATTAGCTTTTTGGAAAAATCAGTATGGAGTGACTTATTGACTTTTTCCCCTCACATACACCCTCATTGCCAAACATAATTTTGGAGCTTATGACTTTTCAAAAAGCCAATAAGTCAATAAGTTGTTTCAAAAAGCTTAACCAAACATGCCCTTAGTCGGTGGATCAGTTGCTGCTATATGCTTGCTTGTATGGCAGGCAACAGTGGAGGGTAAAAAATATATTCGAAAATTTTGTTATCTCTTAACGTCTCAGATAAATGGAACAGCACCTATGATGCGTTAGAAAGGGAAATCAAGTTCGAAAAGGCCTTTTTGGATTATCTGATTGGAAAGATACGAATCTATCAGAATGTGTTAGGTGAAGTTCCAGATCATTTGCACAGGAAATTTTCAAGAAAAATGGTTGATTTACTAAAACAAAAAATGTGACAACATACTATAGAGATTTTTTATTCAACATATTACATATGGAATAACACGAGTTATATTATGAGTTTATGGATTTTGTTGTTAACATCTTTTTTTGGTAAATGAGCTTTTGCCTCGTAAATATATTATCCAAAAAGATGTGTTACGGGTTTTAAGGGGGCGTACTCCGAAACTACTAAACGAGGACACATCAAAACAAACTTTGGGAACCTCAAAAGCAAGAAAACCATACTAGACCTACTTAACAAGCCGACTAGAGGCTCTAGTAGTGGTGCACAAATCGGGTTTTTTTAAAAACCGGGTTGGGTCCGGGTCCGGGTTTTCTACAAAAAATCTATACCCTATATACCCGGGTTCGGGTAGGGTTCGGGTCGGGTTTTATAAAACCCGGGTATTATAATACCCTATTTCCGGGTTCGGGTCCGGTTCGGGTATTCATCGGGTAGGGTTTGCATCGGGTTGGGAAAAAACCCGCACCGGGTATTAAAAAAACCCGACCGGAACTATGCTTATAAAATGTATCAAACATAACTCTCACACATAGACATCAAATCTATTGATAAACAGAGGCACAATTTATAAACAGAGGCACAATTTATAGTTCTTCATGTGGTTATTCTTGAACTTTATAAACAGAGGCACAATTTATTAAATACAAAAACTAATAATGATATTAAACAAACAAAGAAAATAAAAGGGCCAACATATATTGGCATATTTGTTTCCACTTGTAATGAAATATACTAAATAATTAAGTAGCGGTGGCAAATATCATTAGAAACCTAATAATTAAACAAGATTACATCAAAGTGCATACATAATTTTGTTAAATCAAAAGAACTAGAAGTCTTAATGCATACATAATTAAACAAGATTACATCAAAATCGGGTTTTTTTAAAAACCGGTTCCGGGTATTTATAAAACCCGGTTCCAGGTTCGGGTTCGGGTATTTATAAAACCGGGTTTCGGGTATAAACCGGGTATAAAAAAACCGGTTCCGGGTTCGGGTTTTAGATCAAATATGCATACCCGGTCCCTACCCTACGGGTAGGGTCGGGTTCGGGTATAAAAAACCCGGGTTTTATATTACCCGGTTCCGGGTTTTTTTTTCCGGTTCCGGGTCCGGGTTCGGGTTTTTTGTGCACCACTAGGCTCTAGTAGGAATAATATTCTTTTCAAGCCCAAACCCATGGAGACGGGCCTTCAACATCAGCACTAGGAGAAGTGGACCTACTTAACACCAAATTAATTCCCGCCCGGCCCATATTAAGACGTCCAGAATTAGCCCAATGGAGATTAAAAACACCTGCTGGAAATTTAATCCACCAAATCACCTTAAAATTGTTACCACAAAACCAATAATCATCAAAAGTTATAGTGGTTTAAAAATCATGGAGTGTGTTTATGAGTCACCAATATTGGATTTTCCTATTTTGTCATTTCCATTGTTTTGTCTCACATGAATTCTACATTTGGGGACCACCTAATCTCAACCATTGGATTGCGTTATCAAAGACCCATATCTTCTTCTACACTTTACCCGGTAAAACACTTGTATACATAATCCTTTCCCACAAAAATTATCAATCAACTTAATGATATATTCGAAGTAAGGACGGATATTAAAATAAGCAATGTCGTCATTCTACAATATTAACCTGATTTAAAAATAATAAATGGAGAATTGAATAAAAAATAATTAAGATACTTTCTAAAACTTAGAAAATGTGGTGGGAAAAGTGAGAACTTGAACAATGGTCCCCTAGAATGAGACTGATGGAAAAAATGCGGACTTTTTATTGGCAACAATGCTCCCCTACAATAATCCTATCAATATTTTTAACTCCTTTCCAGAACTTTTCAGTAACTTTTCAGGTTTTGTTAACTTTTCGCCAATAATATTGGCTAATTAGCTACTTTTCGCCAATTCAAATGGCAATTGTGCAGAATTGTGCAGAAAAGTTAAACTTTTCGCCATTTAAAATGGAAATTGTGCAGAAAAAGGTTCACTTTTCGCCAATTCAAATGGCTATTGTGCAGAATTTGCAGGATTCTTTCAACTTTTTGCCAATTGAAGTGGCTTTTAAACAGTAAAATGGCAGAAATATATGCACTTTTCGCCAATTCAAATGGCTATTGTGCAGAATTTGCAGGATTCTTCAACTTTTCGCCAATTGAAGTGGCTTTTAAACAGTAAAATGGCAGAAATATGCAGAAAAATAAAACTTTTCGCCAATTGAAGTGGAAAC
The DNA here is from genome assembly GCA_030545235.1 of Helianthus tuberosus. NCBI lineage: Eukaryota > Viridiplantae > Streptophyta > Magnoliopsida > Asterales > Asteraceae > Helianthus > Helianthus tuberosus. The sequence continues at coordinate 147,585,107 of CM060417.1, read as the reverse complement.
GTGCAGAAGTCGCCATTTCGAATGGAAATTGTGCAGAATTTATTCAACTTTTCGCCAATACAAATGGCTTTTATGCAGTAAAATGGCAGAATTCGCCAATTCGAATGGAAACTGTGCAGCATTCGCCATTACTATCGGCAATTATGCAGAATTTCGCCATTAATAACAGGAAAGGTACCTGCACCGAATCATTGGACTCTTACACGTTCTGATCATTCTGATTATTCACTTACACAAGTCTAGGGCCTTTAAGAATTCGCCATTTGCAATGGCGAGGGCATTATTTGTGAAATAAATCTGAACGTGGCATTATTTGTGATTAATATTTTCAAATCAGCATCATATCAGTAAAAAACTCGTTAAGTGATGCAACGATGAGAAAAAAGATAAGGGTAAACCATACGAACTGAGTTCATTAAAGTAAAGCGTTAATTTCTTGACAGTATGGTTCCTCGACAAATGAAGTATAATCTGATCAATTTAGAAACAGGTGTCATGTGCATCCATTGAAAGGGTGAACTCATGTATCAGGCTCCGTCGCAGCAACAAAGCTTGGTTTATAACATAGAAAAGTCTACACCTCATGTCCTTTTTATCCTTGCATATTCTACACCAGATAATTGCTTCCACCAATTAAGCTGCTTCATTTCACTTGGTCTTTTAACAATAGACTGACAAAACACAAGTTTAGGAATTTTGGTCCATCTGTACCTCCATTCCTTTGAGAGGATACTCGTCCTTGCTGCTCCTTCAATCGGTAAAAGACATAGAATGGTTTCTATTATGGCTTGAGGAATTCTGGTGATTATATCCAATCGTTCTGCCATCTCACACCTTTTTTTATCGCTACTGCAAACTGTGAAAATCAATTTAAGATGAACCCAGTTTACAAAACAGACCAAATACAACTAAACAAGTCTATCAATCACGTGACTCAAACAAAATGTTCATGCATTGGTGTGGTTAATACTTATACTTCTTCATTGGGTTTTCCAATGTGACGAGATTAAACCAATTTCTTATACTCATTAAAATTTATAGTTGGGGTGTTTGGACGCGTGATGAACACAGTTTATCGTGTTACTTTGACTGATCAGCCTTTGTTTATGATTAACTTATAAACAGTCACATAATCAGCAACAAAAACAATGAGTTAAGAATGGAAACGGATGAAAGCAAAAGACTGATCATGTATGGGTAGATATTTTATAAGTTGGTTTCTTATTCATAGGTTATGGGTACTAACTGCAACAGAAGATTATTAGCTAACTTCAGTTAACTTGTAATAATCATAGATGAACAACCGAGTTCTTTTTGTTTAGGCGAAGGTCTATGTTGCTAAAAAAAGTGTCAGTTTTAGAGGGCCAAACAAGCAAGCATTTGAGCTTGTGTTGCAGGAAAGACATGGTATTGACACATGCATAAACAAACAACCCCGTTTCTAATTGACCCGTTTTTGACCCGAACCCGTTTTGACCCGAACCAATTTGGCCTATGACCCGACCCAACCCGACCCGTTTGCCAGGTCTAACAGCATAATCAGATGTTTAAGTTGCTGTTTGATTTCAACATGCACGGCCAAAGTGCATGCAAAATTATCAACAAATAATGAAGTAATGAACAATTTGAAGCCCTAAGATCCCCCAAATAAATGTGTAGATTACTTCTAGCAAAATCAACTAACAATCAAGATTCAAATAAAATAAAGTAGTAGCATACTACATTAATTACTTGTAGCATTTAACAAGTAATTTCAAATTTCCAAGTGTAGAAATAAGAAAAACACGAACCTGCGCAAGCAGCAGAGGGATCGAAGAGTGGAGAGCAGCCGGATCAGGTGGTAGCCGGAATCACAGCAGTTGCTGCTGCACCAGTCGATTTAGGTTTAGAATATAGAGTTTTTTACTGAAGTAGTGCTGCTTGCCAAAATATTTCACAATTGATGCCATTGCCATTCAAAATGGCGATTTTTTGAGGACTTGTAGCTGTGCAGGGAACTTTTCAGGGCTGTGCAGACATTTGCAGGACCAATCATTGGTCCAGGGGCTGTGCAGAGAACTTTTCAGGGCTGTCCAGGAATTATCAGTCATTACAATGGCGAAAAGTATAGTCTGCATACACATCCATTCTGAATGGCGGTCTCTGCACACAAAGCCATTCTTAATGGCGAAACACTGCACAAATTGCCATTATTAATGGCGAAAAGCTGCCAAACCTGCTGGAATCATGCAGAAATTGCCATTAACAATGGCGAAAAGCTGGAAACCTGCAGAAATAGCCATTATTAATGGCGAAAAGGGACTGATAAAGCTTACCAATTGCCATTTATAATGGCGAAAACTGAAAAGCCTGCACATATAGCTAGGGCTGTAAACGAACCGAACGTTCAACGAAAAGTTCACGAACCGTTCGGCGGGAAGTTCGTTCGTGTTCGTTCGTTTAGCTTAGCGGACGAACATGAACAAAAATTTTCGTCCGATAAGCTTAGCGGACGAACATGAACAAAGGTCTCGTTCGTTCATTTATGTTCGTGAACGTTCGATAATGTGTCCGCGAACGTTCGTTTGATTACGTTCGTTTATGTTCGTTCGTTTACGTTCGTCCATGTTTGTTTGTTTATATTATTCATTAAACAATAATTTTTTTTATATATTCTATTTAAATTATATTATCTTTTCTTTTTATATTTGTCATATTCATATATATATGTATTAAAAGACAATAATTTTTTTTTATATATTCTATTTAAATTATATTATCTTTTCTTTTTATATTTGTCATATTCATATATATGTATTAAAAGACAATATATAATATATAATTACATTAATATTTGTTTGTTTTGTGTTCATGAACCGTTCGTTTATGTTCATAAACTGTTCATTTATGTTCATGAACAATTCGTTTGTTAACGTCCGTGAACTAGTTCGTTTGTGTCCGTTAAGGATCTTAACGAACGAACACAAACGGACATGAACAAATTCATATCCTTAATGAACGAACACGAACAAGAAAACTCGTTCGGTCCTCTGTCCGCGAACCGTCCGTTTGTCCGGTAAAACCTTAGCGGACGAACATGAACATAGTCCCGTCCGGTCCGGTCCGGTCCGTTTACAGCCCTACATATAGCCATTGTTATTGGCGATTTTATTTAGACTAATGGGTATGGTTAGGATAGGCTTGGATGGGTTGAGCCGCCACGTAGGCGGCTCGTGGGGGATGAGCCTCCATCATATTTGAGGGGGATGGAGGCTCGTGGGGGATGGGGCCCCACCTCATTATTTTATAATTTTATAAGTTTTAATTTATTAACTTAATAAAAACTTTATAAAAATTAAAAAATACAACATAAAACAACATAAATAATTTCATTTCATAACATAAAAAAAATTACATTTCCTAAAAAAAAAAAAATTACCGAAAAATAAAAATAAAAAATTAGATTTCATAAAAATAAAAAAACAACCTACGACGACCATTTTTTCATCACTTCTTCCTTCATCTTCTGATAAACCACTCGTTCCGCCTCCGGAACCGAGTCGAGATCCAACCTCATAATCCTAAAATCTTCCGCTCGAGCTTGGTCGGCCGACACGGTTTTCTTGTGAGTGTATTTTTCGGCCGCGAACTGTTTGAACTCACGGAATTCGTTTATCAAGTCGTCCATTTTCTCCGATGCCTTCGAGCCGCCCCCTCCACCTGAGCCGCCCCCTCCACTCGAGCCGGCCCCTTTGCGCTTTCTGGCCGCCTCTTTTTTTGCTTTGTCCCTCCCGGTGGGACGTTCCGCCTCGTGAATGGGCAACACGTCCTCGTCATCTTCCGGGTCGTCGTTTATGTTGATTTGAGGACTTAGTAAACGCCATTGCTAGCGCCTCCTCCTCTACTTTCGTCCACGGTCTCCCTTGTTTTCTCGAACCGCTTTTTGACGCGGTTTCGGGTACGTTTTCAACCTTCTTCCCCTTCCCCTTGTTTTTTTTTCGGTTGAGCTCTTGCGGTGGCGATTCGGGGACGACTTCTTCATCATCATCATCAAGGTTAACCGGTTGGGAAGTTGGCGGTTGCGCTTGGAGTTGTTCAAACGAGTTGCGTTGCATCATTTGTTGTAGCGCTTGGTATTGTTGGAGTTGTTGAACTTGAGACATTTGTGAGAATGCGTTGGGTGTTTGTTGGAAACCCGAAAAAGGAAATTGTGGAGCACCCCACGAATTATCCATACTCGGAGTGTAACCGGGAGTCGAAAAAAAGTTAGGTTGGTTCGGGTTTTGATTATTCGGGTTGGGGTTGTTTGGGTTGGGGTTGTTTGGGTTGAAAGGATTCATGATTTAGAGAAAAAGGTATAAAAAATATGGAGTGTTTTTTTATAAAAGGGAAGATAATTGGAGAAGAATGGGAGTAGAAAGGATAGAAATGTATAAAAATGGTTGAGATATTGGGTATTTAAATTGAAAAATGATTTTTTTTTTTTTTTTTAAATGGCCGTTTGCAACGGCTAGTAGGGGATGTGGGGCCTCGACTGAATCGGCGCATGGGGGACGTTTGGGCCGGGCCGGGGCTAAGGGGGGCGGTGTGGGGGCTCGGCGCCGGACCAAGCCGGGGCTAGCCGACCCCCATACCCATTAGTCTTATATACGATTTTATTATTCTAATATTGCCTATTAGAGTGTATATATAGCATATGAGTTAGTCTCGTTTGTTATACATGAGTGGGTTACAGTTGAGTTGTTTTGAGTTAGTTGTGAGTTTGCTGCCTATATATATACTGATTGGAAACGTGAATGATTAATAGAACAATTTACCTAAATCTGATTTCCTTTATGGTATCAGAGCATCGTTTTCCGCCGAGCTCTTGATTCCGTTCTGTTTTCCGGCCAGTTTTCCGGCAATACTCTTCCGATCTGTTCTTCTTCCCCGTTCTCAATTCTGCTATTATTTCTTCTTCTTTTCATCTCTGTTAGGTTTGTTGCTGATCATTAATATTGTTATTGGCGATTTTATTTATATACGATTTTATTATTCTAATATTGCCATTAAAAAGGGCGAATTTTTTCATCAGTCTCATTCAAGGGACCATTGTTCAAGTTCTCTATTCGTAATGGCGATTCATTATAGTCGTGGTCCTCTAAACAGGGAGCTGTTGTTTCTTAGTGGTACAGGAGACCACAGAGCTGATTACATTTTTTCGGATCCTATGGTATTGACAGACGACGGGTTATTACGAGTTAGAAGAGGAAGCGAGAAGCTATGGAATTTTATTCGGGAAAACCCCTTTCCGCCCAAAGTGTCGGAATATATAACTTTGGCTGGTTTTGCTGGAGTTATCATGGTTGATAACCGAAGGGTTGACAGTGCGTTGATATCCGCCTTAGTAGAAAGATGGCGGCCTGAAACGAACACATTTCATATGCCATTCGGAGAGGTAACGATAACACTACAAGATGTGGAAGTCTTGTGGGGTTTAAAAGTTGACGGTTATGAGGTTTGTGGCAATGATGAGAGTTATACAGAATCTCAGATTAAGGAAAAATTTTACAGTTTAACTGGAATTTTTTTGGAGGACAGATCTGTTTTAAATAATAAAAAAATTAACATGCCATATGTTTTAAATGCTTTAAAGTCAACAGTTTTTCCCGAAAATCCAACTGACCACGAATGTCTTCAACGCGCCAGGACGATTATTTATCTTCTAATTGGTTCTCATTTGTTTCCTAGTTCTGGGTCTCAGTGGGTCGATATTAGATATCTAGGCTTCTTAGAAGATTTGTCCATATGTGGAGCGTACAGTTGGGGAAGTGCGGTTTTGGCCTATTTGTATAATCAACTAAGCCGGGCTACAAGTGTTAGAACCCATGAGATTAGTGGTGCGGTGTTTCTGTTACAATTATGGGCCTGGGAAAGACTGCCTTGCACAAAACCCAAGTTGCACAAAATCATAAACTGGAATAGACCGTATGGTGCTAGGTAATTGTATATAAACAATGTAATATTATTTGTCTAATTAGTTATCATTTTTATTAGTTTATTTTTAAACTTACACGTTTTCATTTATATTACAGGTGGCAAGAGTTTAGATTGCGTCATTCGGATACAACATCACACGTGTTAAAGGCATACCGGTCTCAATTTAATTCCTTGTCAGAGACCAGCTTCATTTGGACTCCGCATGACTCGATTCTTTCAAGATTACCAGAAATGTGTCGAAGTGGTGAAGGTTGCTGGAGAAGCGAGACCTACCTTATTTGTTGGAATGTTGTGGAACTACATGCTCCAAGTCGGGTGTTGAGGCAGTTTCGCATGTTTCAACCGATCCCTGATAATAGTCTTATGTCGAAGGACATTTATCAGGCTCTTCACATTCCTGGACGTGTTGAGGGAAAAAATCGTAACTGGCGGGATGAACACAATTTGTACATTCAGTCGTGGTTGTCTCGTCATCAAAGCGTTGTCGCCCAACCAGCATCTGATTCCATCAATGTCAGTGAGCAATATATGCGGTGGTATTCTTCGCATGGTCTTTTATTTATCGGTAACCCAAGGAACGAAGTGCCAGAAGGACAAGATTTTCCCAATGATGGTGGGAGGGTGCAAATGTTGGTAGGTCAACATATATTAAACTATAAAATAATTTATAATAGATTTTAAAAATATTTATTTACCCATGTGCAGGGGGAGTTTGCGAGCCAAGTTTTCCAGAGCAGTGGAGAAGAACATATTAGAAATATGGCTTCGCGATATATGGATTTTGGAAATGTCCAACACCCCCATATGGGTTATTGGCCGACGTTTGAGACGAATGCCATAGCTGAGGAACTCCCCCCCCCCCCCCCGTTACCCGACAAGTGCAAAGGAATCGACCTCCAATGCGTCGTTTTCCAAATGTTTTTCAAACAAATACAGGAGCCGAACAAATTCATGCCCCTTTCTCTGAGCTTATAAACTTTTCGAATCCAAATTTTGAGGTGGGGGGTTCGTCAACACACGTCAACCAAGCCAGTCAACACCAGTTTTTGTCTCATCCATTTGAGTTCCCATTTTACAACGACGATCCATTCACTGACCCCGGGTTATTGAATCCACCAGTACCAAGAACACAACAACAAGGGTCAGAGACTCAATTCACGGGAAGGAGAAACATAGAGATTGACCTAAATGTTGAGGCGGACACCGATGATGTTAATGTATTCCCACTTCGTAGAACAAGACGTACTAACGCTGGAAGGGGGCCTCCTTGTGGCACGTAGTTTGGCATTTTATGTTGTATATCTTGAGTTCAATGTTAAAACATGTTGTATTAAATTATGTTGTATGACAAAATTTATATTCTTTTTAATTACCACTACCCCTTCCATATATCTTAATTCATCTATAAATACCCCCCCCCCCCATTCCACAACTCCCTTACCCCCTTCCACAACTCTTTACTCTTATAATCGATAAGAATACAGACATAGCTTTCTGTTCTCAACCAGCTCCAAAATCTGCAAGATTGACGGACCCGATTTGGAGGCGTGTAAGGCGGCTGTCCACGACAGACATGCCTGGGTCGAGCTCGAAGAAAACCCCAGAAAATCAACCGGGAAATCCACCTGAAAACCCCCAGCAGAGAAAGATTTTCGTAGTTGAAGTCGAAGAATCAAAAAACTGGTCCAAGGATGTTGTAGAGTTTTATATCAACGGGGATGCCCCATTTTGACATACTCGTTTTATTACAAAAAAAAAAAACTAGATAGGGACTTTTGGGGTGCCCTCCTAGGTTGCCAGTCCAACCGTTCGCTATCATCAATAGAAAATATATATCGTTTAATCTTAAATTTAAAGTTTTCTTACGGAAAACAATAACTAACTTTCTGAGTCTATTTCTTGTACAACACATTGAAGCATGGACAACGAGAATTATGCGTATTAGACAGTCAAAGCTTTTAAAAAATCCAACTGCAAAACTACGTTGGACAGTGTTACCGCCTAGTTTCTATGATGATATTAAAGACGAGAAGTGTATACTGCCATGGAGATGGCCGGAAGAAAACAACCATATCCTCCATTTTGGGAGGTTGACTATATTTACCTCCCGTTAAGAATATTGCGAGGGCTATTAAAGAACGTGTTAATGACTTGAAGGATAGAACCGGTAATGACATTCATGATGGATAATGACTCAGCAAATGATGTTTGGTTTAGTTATTGAGGAGCAAGTTACCAGGTTTAAATAGTAAGGTAAGTGTCTATATTAGGTGTTTAGCTCATTTTATTAATCTAGTTGTTCAATATGTGTTGCAGACACATGATGAAAAAGAGTAGAACATGTTCACAATGTAGTTTGGTACATTAGAGAAACACCTACTAAGCTCGTTTAAATTGTGTAAGTGCTTAGAAAAATATATTAAAAAATGATGCATTAGAAAGGGAAATCAAGTTCGAAAAAGCTTTTTGAACTATATGATCGGAATCTTTCGGAATGCGTGAGGTGGATCATTTGCACGGGAAGTATTAAAAAAATGGTTGATTTACAAAAAAAAAAGGACCCTTAGACAACATACTATAGAGATTTCTTGTTCAACATATTACATATGGAATAACACAGAGTAATATTATGAGTTTATTAAATTTGTTGATAACTTTTTTAGGCTAAATGAGCCTTCGTCCGGTAAATATATTATCCAAAAAAGATGTGTTACAGGTTTTAAGGGGGCATACCTTACGAAACTAATAAAAGAGGACACATCAAAACAAACTTTGGAAACCTCAAAAGCGAGAAATCGTACTACACCTACTAGCCGACTAAATACTATAGTAGGAACAATATCCTTTTCTACCGCTAACAACAAACTAACAAGTAACAACCTAACAAATACAAATAAGATTACAAAACCCAAAATAAATTGGGCCTTCCCACAAGCATCTCAAGCAATTGGCTGAAACAAGCCCAAACCCATGGAAACGGGCCTTCCACATCAGCACTAGGAGAAGTGGGTCAGGACAGACCATGACCCAATATACCAAAAGCAGGCCTGCTATCCTTTAGATCCAGCAACAAAACAAAAAACGAAGCCCAATACTCGTATTCCAAGAAAGCGGCCCAATATGACAAGACCTTAAAAACAAAGGCTCAACCGCCAAAAACATTAACATTGCGCCAATAGATAGGCCCTAAAATCAAATGATTAGTCACCCAAAATAACACCAAATTAATTCCCACTTGGCCAGTGGCAGGAGACCCAAACTAAAAATAAAAAATTCAGCATGTCATTACAAACATATTTAAAATTGGGCCCTACGAATTTTCATTTTTTGAAATCTATCTAAAACTTCATATAGAGAGACCTTCCTAAGCAAGTCTTTTTCTATATAACATCCCTACTCATAGTTCATATCACATATAAATCGTTCCATAAGTCCATAAAACAACATTAAACACTTAAACAGATAAACAATCATCAACCATAGTCTATAATTTTCAGTTTTAAGTTTCAAACATTTAAGCTTTGGTTTTAAATATTGATTATTTGTAGCTAATCATTTAAACAAACAAAGCTTTAAATAAAACAACAAAATCATTAACTAGATCAAACCCTTATACATCTATATTTCTCTTAATCATCACATAAAACAAATTAAAACAACCAAGAAAGAAACCATACCCGTTCTATATGAGAATGGAATTGGAATGACTAGATGAGTTTGAGTTATTTTATTTAGTTCTAATTTCTTTGAGGTTGGGTTTGGGCTTACGTTAATAAAAACGGATTGTAGATTGTGCTTTGATATTTTGATTGGGTTAAGTGAATAATTATATAAATTCTGTTATATACCTATATATTAATCAAAATCACTATTTACAATTTATTTATTTATTTTATAAATTCATAATATTTTTTTCTAAAAAGGCGGTTGAAAATTTTCAAGGGGTGCGGTCGGGATTTTCGGCAGAAAATAACACTAATTTTTTCCCAAGGGGTGCCCCTGCACTTGGCCCATATTAAGACGTGCAGAATTAGCCCAATGGAGATTGAAAACACCAGCTATCATCAAAATTGGGAGCCCATTGTTTAACCTTATAACAGTACCCGATTAAAAGCATCTTGCTACCCATACTAACTAGATTTTTACCCGTGCCGCGCGTTGTGGCGGCAACGTCAAGCGTTTTGGACTTTATTACACACATTACGCTAGTGACATTAACGTGGTTAGACATAGATAATCATTTTCTCGTCCGATGACAACTGTTCTAAAGCATACCATAGGGAGAAACGTCGTCTCCACCCTATCACAATCGTCACACCATTTAAACTTAAACGTCTGAACGTTCAACGATATATTTCCACCGGACTGAATCAACACACCCACAATAACACACAGGAACAACACCTAACACAATTCATCTTCAATTCCTTCTCTGTATGTTTGTAAGTTTGCTGTGGGGTGCTCAAAAAGAAAAAAAAAAACAAACTTCAAATACCTATATCACACATATCACAATCAACAAATAAAAATCAACAGAAATACTGAATCCTCACTTAACATCAACGCCACTTCCGTCACCGCACTGATCCACTGGCACTGACTCCACAACCACCACTGCACAGAGGCGACCGCTCATGCTCATCCTCATCCTTCCGCTCTTTCTCTCTCTCGTAACTTTCGACAACATCCGCGTCCAAAAGAAAACACAGATAGAGCCGTACACGCTAGCCACAACTGTCGAGCACCGAATCCCACCGAATCCTAGCGGTTCAAACAAACCCTCATAACTTCAACCGGAACAGTAGGAAAACGATTCCGGTCCACCACGGCTTCTAGGCCCATCCACTCACCACTCTGAGCATCACCGCGAACCAAATCGGTACCGCACGTTAGAAAACAGGGACAAACGTTTCGATTAAAGCAGGTTAGGTGATGAAATCAATCAAATTAGTTAAATTATTGAAGTAATTTTGATTTTCTATAATCTAATCGGTTGATATGTGACGGATCTGAAAGAATAGATGTCGCCGGAATTTAATTCCGATCGATACCGAAGGAATACAGACGGAAGAGATGTAGATTAAATGATTGATAAAAGCAGATGAATCATGAAACTAAAAAGTGAGGTGTGTATACGTATGTAGCAGAGAAGAAGGGTTAACCTCTTTGGGATGGACTTAAAATGTTATATCTTAAAAGTTTAAGGGCTATTTTGTTGATAGGAAAACCACACCGACATTGTTCTTTAATATTATACTAGTAAACATACCCGCGCACGTTGCGGCGCGGGCACATCGAAAAAATCGAACGGATAACATGTATAGTACCTGTAACGACCCGCAAAAACAATAGAAAACCTGAACGCAATTGATTCTGCAACACAAAAAAAACATTTTGAAGATATGAAAGAGTAAGATATGAAAATCAAACATACGTACGAAAGTAGGCCACCATTCATATAACAGATTTTGTAAAACCACATTAATTATTCTCTAAATCTAACTCAAACTCTTAAAGCTCAAAATTCATACTTATAAGAATGGACGTGTAAATGTTTTCCCTACTTATTGTAAACAACTTCAAATGGATTAACCGATAAGCACGATAAAAGGGTACCAAAATATGAACAAAGCTAAAGAGATGATGGATGATTAAGAAGCCATATCCCAAACACCAATCACATAATTATAAACGATAACGGCTGGTATATTATGAACTCGACCTCTAAAGTTTTTATCAAAACTATACAGGATTAACCAACTCCTCCCAGTCCTATGCTTTGATGATTTTGAAGTTGAGTACTTCATAAAGCATACAATTATTTTTTTACCAATATGAGCTCAAGTAGAATAATATATGTATAAATGAAGAGAAATATATTAGACTTTAGTTTTGGATGAATCATTCGAATTCACTATATTTTTTTTTCCATTTTCCTTCCTTTATATTTCCCTTCGAGAATACTTCACTTTTGATTCAGGCAAATAGCAAATCTGTTGGTTTTATTGTGGTCAGAATGGAAGCTGACTTCCCATTTCAACTCCATTGACATAACTATACTGTAATCCCAGAAATACCACACAAAAATAAGATTTAACATTCTGGGTGAGTCTGCATTAGAGTCAAAACCTGTTTTCTGTGGGTGAAGATAGGTCTGTTCAGTTTTGCCTGAATTACATTTATTATTGCTACATCACACTATTTCAATAAAAATATTTCATGCATTAAAAATAAAGTTTCAGCAACTTTTGACCCTGTTGAACTGCCTGTAACTATGTTAGTTAAAAGAAATATTTTACCAGTTAGCCATAACCCTGAGTGACCCATATACAAGTAAACAGGTCTGGTCCATCTGTTGGAATGTTTTGCATGGAATATATACATATATCGCTTTATTTACCTAGCCGCCTAGGCTAACCGAACCAACAACTGCAAGAGCCAACAATGCAGCTATAAAACAGAAGATTCCCCACCAGGCACCTTTAAATATGCACCATTTGAAAGCTATATAAAACAAATGTGTTAGTAACTTACCAAATGTATGAAATTGAATGAAAAGTACAACTTGTTCTTTCCAAACAACAAAAACTGATTATTGTGATTTCCAAACACATTAGTCAAACTTGATAAAGAAACCACTACTCGAGATTGTTCATTTTACCAAAAAAAAGTAAAACTAATTATGTAGTCAAAAACTTATAAATTTACCAAACAATGTAAAACTAATTGAGTAAAATTAAGACATACCGCGTCAAATCGCCCACCTCAGTTCTGATTTCGTTACTTCAACGATGATGAACACGAATATAGTCACACATTGTTTTTTCTATCTCGTCTCGGATTTGTAAAATCACGGAACACCTTAGAAGGGCTCAAAGACCGATACAAATTCAAAATTACTGCTTCTAGGACACTGTCGTTCACATAATGATATTTACGTTTGTTCATATAGAATAAATGATATATCAACTTATATATCAATCGAATTGAAACCTAAATAATAATTCAGATAAAAAATCGAAGTGGGTCAGCAGATAGAAGGATAGGGGGCTTACTGTTACCGGAAGCTGCTGTTGAAACAGAGGACGACTATCGGAGGCAGAGAAGCATCCAGAAGGTTGCCGATAATCGCCGGAGCTAGGGTTTTAAATTTTAAGGTTTTTTGCAATGTTTTTGTTGATGAGTCGTTTGCGGATTTGGTGGTGAGGAGATGACGGTCTTCGGAGGCAAAACGACAGTCGTTTACAGATGACGTTCGACGGAGACGTCGTTGGCTATAGACAAAGGCGAAGAGCCAGAGATGATATGACGTTCTTCCGCGCCGCCACTTTACCGTTGCAGCAAACGCCTTGGTCATATTCCACTGACGCCGCTGGTTCACGGCGAAATCCGGCCAGCTCTCTTTGTCTACTCTGTAGATAGAAACCCTAGTTTGATGGAGTGTGGTACAACGTGGAAAAATTATCGAATCATAAAACCTTTTGTCGGTTCATGCATTGGATTCAGCTTTTCACTAAATGCAAATTGGATCGATGAAATTAACGGGCCGAGCAGCTTTGTTAATTGCATTCAAGTTTTATTGGACCAAACAATCAACCAAAATCCTATTGGACCACCCCTTATGATTAAACCGATGACCTTTTCATGAAAACGGCTTTGGTCGGTGGCGAGGCCACCTATAAATTTCCTTTAAGCCGAATAATATCATGCAGAAAGTCCCATACAAAAGCGATTTAGAAGCCGGGATATGAACCACCAAACCAAACAACAAAACCATAAAAAAAACCACCACAAAAAAACAGAAAAACTACCTGGGATTGATCATTGAAGTCCTTAGTTTGCTTTGGACCATGCATTGCTTTATGGACCTTTTCAAAAGAAACAACTATAAAAGAGAAAAATGAATGCATAAGTAGCATTCTTTGGTTAAATCATTTTTTAATAACAAGTGTCAAAAACCTTTATTTTAATAAGGCCGCATTGTCAACCATATCAACCACAAAATATAAAAAACAGTAACATCACCCACCCTTGAAACTTATAAACTATAAACCTCAACATTAGAGGGTTTTTAACATCTCCAACTTTTCATTCTTCTCCACAGATACCGATGCGATCCGCAACTTCACCTTCTTTAGATTGAGTGACCTAACCAGAATAAACTTCACCAACTCCAACACAGGCTTCACATGTTCGAAATATCTAATCTCCAATTCCTTCAGATGCTCCAACCAAACATCTGAATATTTTTTCAGCGTAACGGAGTATTCTTCCAACACATCAGACACTATCTCATCATTACCCATCTACAGCAGGAGTCTTGTGTTTGTGAAGTTTGGCATAAAAAAGCAAAACAAAACGCAAGATAGACTTATACAACTTACCTCCAGAACAATTTTCTCCAAATTTGGGGAGCATTTGATCAAAACAGCAACAAAAGTCAATCCATAGCCATCATTAAACAACATTTCTTTGATAATACAGTATTTGAGGTGGATTAGTGAGGTTGGAAGCTCTTGTGGAACCGAGGCTTTAACTAACGGCTTCAATCATACCCCAAAACAACGATTAACAAACAAAGTTTTATTTTTCCCTTAAATTATATATAATGTGGATAAATATTACCTCAATGGTATCACCCCAGGTGGTCAGGTCTTCAATCACAGGTAAACACTTGAATAGCTCCATAATGCTTGGGTATTCAGAACCGATAAAATCTGTTTTAGGTATAAACTGCATAGACATAAAATATTGAGATATGTTTTGAAAGCCCATGAGAATAGATATACAAGTATGAACTTACCAGACACAAGCTCTTAAGTGATGGACAATTAGATAAAAGATGTAGAAGAGCTTTTCTAGAGATCTTTCCACTTGTGAAGGATAAGTTTGTAAGGTTAACAAATCCATTGAATATTGGTTTCTGGTTGATATTACAACTTTCAAGAGACAAATCTGTCAAGTGATGCAATGAGAAGAAAGACAAGGGTAAAGCATATGCATTGTAATCTGGGAAGAAGTGAAAGGCAAATTTCTTGATGGCATGGTTCCTTGACAAATGAAGTATTATCTGATCAATTTCAATGCAGGTGTGATGTGCATCCATCGAAAGTGTGAACTCACTTATAGGACCTTGGCGGAGTAACAAAACTTGGTGTATAGTATAGAAAAGTTTACACCTCGTGTCCATGTGTTTCCTTGCACTTTCTAAGTCAGATGTTTCACTCTCATCAGACGATTCTTTCACATCATCAATCTGGTCAAACTCAAGTTTAGGAATAGTGGTCCATTTGTATCTCCATTCCCTTGAGAGGACACTTGTCCTCGCTGCCTCTTCAATCGGTAAAAGACATAGGATGGTTTCTACCATGGCTCGAGGAAGTGTGGTGATTCTATCAACTCGTTCAACTTTAGGCAAACGTTTGCCTTTCACCTTAGGTTGCTTTCGTCGGATCATACTGCAAACTGTGAAAAACAACTTAAGATGAACTCTAAATACTAAACACACAAAGTAAATAGACCACTGGGTCGGTTTTGGGTCATAACCATAACCATAACCGAGATGTCGGTTATTGAAAAGTCATAACCATAACCGCTCGGTTATGGCGGTTTTGGTTATGGCGATTTTGATGGTTATGATGGTCGGTTATGGGTCGGTTAACCATGAACTTGGGCCTAGCTAAATTTAGCTCAAAACAATATTATCTATAAAAATGAATACCTTTAATCACCGAATAAAATGATATATAACAAATTCAAACAAATGTTCAACCAAAATGATATCTATAAATTCAAACGAAAGTTCAACCAAAATGACATAATCCATAAACTCAAACAAAGGGCTGGTTATCTTTGATGCACATTCGAATCAAACACAAACTAAGAAAATTCAATCAAACAAAAAAGTTAAATAATGAATGATAACAGACTTCAAATATCTAAAGGAAACTAAGAAAATTCAATCAGCAAGGGATCAGTTTATTATAGGATTGTGTAAAACTTGTAGTGAAAGGTTCTTGAATTCTAAATACTTAACAAATACTAAAAGGTCAAAAAGAAAAGACAAAGTGTGTACAGCAGAATGCAGATGACGAATATATAATATTTAAAGGGTCCACCATTAAAAAATCTATGAAGCTTTTGCGTGAAGAAAACGGACATAAGTTTCTAGTGAGAGCAACAAATATCCTGATATGTCAAAGTGATTATAACATATATATAATCTTGAATAGATATAGTAACAATATACATATCTTCCTTTCTGGTTTCTTGTTAAGATTATTACTAACAGAAAGTCAGAAACTCTTGGTATGATGGTAAAGATCCGTCCTTTTGACAAAAGAAAAACAATACGTAATCAGAAAGTAGAAACAAAAACAAAACCTGGAAGCTGGAACTCTGGAACTGGAAGTAGAACTTTGAAGCTGGAACTCTTAAAATCTCGTTTCTTATGTGGACGACTGAAAGGAAAACTGAAAGGACGATGTTACACTTACAACTTTGAACCCTAAGTAATAATACGTAACCGCCCGTTACTTTGGATTTTGGAATAAGGAATTATTTCATTGGGTTTAATTCTGGTGGTCCTTTGGTACTCCTCCAGGGATTGTTATTTTATTAGGCTTATTGGGATTATTTTATTGGGTTTTATTTGATTAATATATAAGATTGGATCGGTTATGCATATGGGTCGGTTATATATGACTTTACTAACTAGCGGGTCGGTTCGGTTATGGCGGTTATGGAAACGTTGAAAACCATAACCGACAAGGGGGTACATGCACTAATTGGCAGTTGTCTCAATTGCTGAGTGTTATGTGCCTTATGTCCAAGGTTTAATGCAAAACTACAATCGAGCCGGAGGTCTCACTAGAAGCAGTCTCTCTATTCCTACGGGTAGAGGTAAGGTTGTCTACATCTTACCATTCTCAGACCCTATTTTAGCTTTGCTGTTGGTGGGATTTACTGAGTATGATGATGATGATGATGATACAAAAATAATTATCAATGTCTATATCTCTCTGCAAATTTAAACTGCGTCACACACTAGATAGTAGGGTTGTCCCAATCTTTTGTCGTTTGCTTGGAAAATGCTCGTTTGATTTTCGCTCAGTTATAAACGAGTCGACCAGCTCGGCGTGACTCGGTTTGTAAACAAGCCAAGCACCAGAAAAGGTCCGCTCTGTTTGGCTTAGCTCGTGAACAACCCTGCTTAACTAGAATCATCTATTTGGGGTTAGATTAAGGGAGAAATAAATGTACCGCTCTAAATTTCTTAAAAAAATACCATTTTTCAAAATAAATATTATACCTAATATTAGTTGTGAAATTTCAAAAGTTGTTTTTCATTGAATAGAAGATATTACAAGATACAATTTATAGACAAGATATTTTCAGTTAGGTACCTAAAGAATACTAAAAATACAGCATAGAAATAATTACATACAAGAACCATATATTATCTAACATCCCCCTGCAAGCTGAACGGTGGTGGACCAATGCGAAGCATACTTCGAAAAATATTGAACTGTTGATGGGAAGACTTTTTGTAAAGATGTCAGCCACCTGAAGCTTGGTTGGAACAAATTTAGTAGCCAGTTTACCGGCAGTCACTAATTCACGTAGAAAATGATAATCAAGATCTATGTGTGCTGGGTCGTTTATGAGCAATCGGATTTTGAGTGAGCAACCGGATTTTGAATGATAATCAAGATCTATGTGTTTTGTCCGACTTTGACTGCGAGCGATTTTATTCAACGATTACCAAAATCCAAGCGCGAGGCCCGAGGGTAGGTGGTTGGGAGTGGTGCAGTGGGTCGAGGTTTGGGAGTGGCGCGGTGGTGGTTGCTGGTGGTAAAAAGTGCGGGTGGTGGTGGTGAAGTGGTGGTTGATGGTGGTAAAGGGGTGGGTGGTGGTGGTTTGGCAGGTGAGAGGGTGAGAGAGAGAAAGTGTAACACCCCGTGTTTCGAAAGTCAAGGTCAAAGTCAAGATTGAAGTCAAAGGAAGAAAAGATTGCTAATTGCGATCGTCTCTCCTTGCTCAATTCCTGTTTTGACTTCTTTGACTCGTAGTTAGTCTAATTTGTGCTTAACGTTAGTTGTATTATGTGGAGTACTTATTATAATCGAGATATATTCGATATTTATCGCATGTTTAATCGCTTATCGCTATCGCAATCGCAACTCGAATTACGCAATTTGGTTATGGTTATACGTGTGTGTGTGCCTTATGTGTTACTTGTGCATGTTTATTTATGTTATGAGTGGTAATCAATCGAAACGCAATCGAAACTCAATCGCAATCGAATCGCAAACACTAAACGAATATGAAATAAGGATGCTTGTATGTTGATATAGTAGTTAAGATTAAAAGTAATTTGACTAGGAAACTCTAACGCATCGAAACGCTCGCAATCGCAATCGAAACGGCAAAACTCGTCGCACCGAACACTCGAACCAAGCGACTGATCGATCAGGTGACCAGCCGATCGACCAGCCGTTCGATAGAGTTGCCGCTCGATCGGCCAGCTGTTCGACCGGGCTGCCACCCGATCGGCCAGCCCTTTCCTCTTTAGGAAACCCTATAAATACCCTCTGTCACCATCATACTTTCCACTTTTGGCAACTCTCCTCCGACCAGCTCATTTTCCCCACTTTTCTTCAGATTTCTCGCAATTCCGGTAAGATCTCGTCCTAAATCTTGTACTTCCTTAATCTACACGCACTCCTACACCTTTCTATCTTTTGAATCTTAACTTTTAACCGTGAAATCATCAAGATTCAAGGTGTTCTAGGATGACGTCATCATGTGTTCTTGAGAACTTCATGTTTTGGCCTCAATCCACCAAGAACAACTTAGATCTAACCGATTTCCACATAAACAAACAAAGATCTTTCATAGATCTAAACATATTCACAATGAAAAGGATTGAAAGATGGTTTTCCAACTTTCTTTCAACTCTTTTACACTCAATGCATTCAAAACCGATAGAATCGGAGCTTGTGCCGACTTACTACTCATTCTTGTGGTTGTGTTGGTTCAAGATCTGGATTCTATCCATGAGATTACCGATTTCGGGTTAAACATGGAACACCGTCTCGAACAGTTAACCGGCCGGATTTGGGTGATTCCTGTCCGATCAGGTTACTAAGTCGTGACGAGGTTTCTGTTGTCTAATGCGTTATCATATCATCTCGATAAAACGACAAACTACCAGAATGACCAAGGAAGAAGACGAACAGGTTGACCAGGACGGAGTGCCGTCCGATCGGACTGCTGTCCGAACGGACAGTCATCCGAACGACCGGTCACCCGATCGACTTACATCCTGGTCCCCACACTTAACTATCGTTCAAACTTCAAAGGTTTTGGAACACCGAACGGATCGTCGTCCGATCGAGCTACCACTCGATCGACCGATCATCCGACTATGAGATGTTTCGAAACTTCAACACTTAAACAATTTTCAACATGTTCAATGCACAAGGAATGCCACCCGATCGAACAACCGTCTGATCGAGTGACAACCTGCTAAGAACTTGTTCTCGCTGAAGTGCCCTACCTATCGGACTATCGCCCGATCGAACGGTCGTTCAATCGATCGACCTGAAAGGTAGAGATACTTCAAGATTTTCAAAATGCTACAACGAAAACTTCAAAAGTCAAGCCATCATACACAAACACATCCTTTCCAAAGGAAGTAACAATCCACTCGAATGGTCATCCGACCGGACGACCGTCCGAACGGACTGTCATTCGAACGACCGGCTGTCCGATCGAACTGCTGTCCTACCCACTTGCACTCTGTATCGTTTTACGCGTCGCTTATCGTTATGCTATCAAACTGTTCAGGCTAACCCTACTCTCTAGCGCTCCCTTCTATCCACCAATCGCTGTGAGTATACTCGATCCCTTTTTGCTTTACGCACTTTTGGGTGTTACATACGTTACATGTACAAAATCACATCGAACACACTACGCAATACTTTAAACGCTAATCGTTATCGCATGTATACATGACTTAATGAATGCTTGTTTGTTATGTTTACACATGGAATGCTGTCTACCTGCCTTAGCAACGATAATACTATTAGTTTGGACTCAGCACCTGTTCACTCAGGGGTTGTTAAGGACAATTACTTACATGGCTCACAGTGGTGAGTATGTATCGCGAACTGCCTTGGGCAGTCAACCCGCAGTCATTGGTATCGATATGTTCATGTCGATAACTAGCATGCCTCATTTTACACTGTGTACGTACTGGTTATGCGTAACGCTTTCGAACTCTATATGCTATTATCAAACTTGTATGCTCAACTTTACACTATGTGTATTGACTTTTACTTTAACGTATGTGACAGGTGCTTAGGATGCTTATTTGCTTACTTTGCTGTGAAATCGAGGCTAGGAAAGACCTAGGTTAACAATAAACAATTGTATGTAATGAAAATCTGAGTTGTCGGAACAGAACAATTTGACTAGATCTTTTCTGTAATAATTGTATTATCATTTATGACATGGTATGGGACGTGTTGCTTTAAATATTTGGTAAATATAGTTGTTATGGACACTTCTGGACAATCTGTTTCGCTCAGTGCCACGCCCCGATGTTTCCGCCATCGGTTGGGGTGTGACAGAAAGAGATTTGAAACAAAGGATGGTTGGATTTATGTTATTTAAAACATTTTTTAAAGAGTTTTCTTTTTTTTTTTAAATGGTTGAATCTTTATCTTATTTACACAATTAGTCCTTTCAAAGGTGAATTGATAAAATTGCCCTCATGTGAAAGGCACATGATCTAATTTAACTGAAAAAATTAATTGGGTTAGGCCTAAAGGATATAACGTGTAAGATTTTAAAACATAAAGTATAAAACTAACAATTTTAAAGGTAAAGTACACCGCCTGAAAAAAGGTATAAAGATAAATGACAAAATTTGTAATTCACTCTAAAATTAACTATAGCTATATTATACTCAAATAATAGAGAATAAAATGCTTAATTATTTTTATGGTGTAACTTAGAAAAAAAAAAAAAAAAAAAAACATTAACGTGTGGAAAAGTTGTGGTCATTTAAAAATCCTGGGGTAGTTAGTTTTTTTATAAGGGGAGTAAAGTGTAACCACTAACTAATTATCTATAATTTTATTAAAGATGAGGGAATTAAAATGTAATTATGATAAGGGGTTTAAAGTGAAATTTGTGTTTGAAATACTAATTTACCCTCATTTTAGTTAGTACTTTATGCATTAAACTAAGGGAGAAGATCAAATAGGAAGTTTATTTTGACTATGAAAGATAGCAAGCAATAAGATTATGACATGTGGCAAAATTTAAAATAAAGAGAAAATGTATTTTAGTCAATTCTATCCAATCTTCTTTTTTCTTCTTCTCTCTCTAACTTCAAAACCCATCATCTTCAACCTTTTCTTCACTTTCTATCTCAATAATCACTGCATTATAGTGTGATTTTCGTCACCAATCAATGATTCAAACACCTAATCAACGTGTTCTTCAACCTTTTTGAAGAAACCAAGTTTAACTTCATACAATATCTCATTTTTTTTCCTGTGATTTTGAAGCGAATCACTCGATTCGTTCGATTCGATCGCTGATAAGTGTTTCTAACATTCAATTTTCGTCAATCGGTGAAGAAATCTGAAGAAATCGGCTTCGATCTATGTAAGAAATTTTTGAATTTCATTTTTATGATATGGGTTTTTGAATTGAGTTATTGTGTTTTACAAAGTACTCTTGGCGGGGGTCCGGGGCAGCGCCCCTGGTAGCAGGGTCCAAGGGGCGGCAGCCCCTGGCTGGGGTCGAGCTGATTGCTTTTATAAAACCACATCAGAAAATTTAATTTTCTGGAAATTGCCTCATTTCGAAGACAAAAATTCTTGATTTGGTGGTATTGTAGGAAATGAGTTTCAACCCATACGTGAGTTCATGTTATGATATGTGTAATGGGAAGTAGGATGTGCACTATATAATAAGGTTTATGTTTAATTTTGATCATTTAAAGGACTTGTTGCATAAACCCATTTGATATGAAATTTTCATGAATGTAGGATGATCAAAATTGAAGTAATCATGTTTAACCTTGAAATCTTGATGGTTGATCTTGTGTATGATACATGGACATTAGATGAATTGATGTAGGATAAGAAGGAATATATGAACTTGTTTGATTATTGATGAATTACTAGATGAACTAGTGGATCATGTTTTAAAATACTTGTATTAAGTGTCCTATTAATGCGAAATCCGCCAAATGTTCGATGAAATGCCTAAGAGAACAAATATGTGAAATTTGGAAATTTTTGATAATGTTGTCATATGATAGATTATGTAAATGATGGAATGATATTTTGGTTGGGTTAAATGATTGAATGTGATGATGTAGGCTTAAAAGAAGAAAGCTCAAACGCTAGGAAATCGGAAAGCTCACAAGATCGAGGTATGTTGTTTTATGCCTACAAACTTTATTTTGTAACTTGTCGTTTTTGTACCAAAATCATAATTATGGTAGTCCGCAGTAGTTATGTTGTAAATAGCATGACTCATCACAAACGGGTCATATGAAAAGAAAGTTTATGAATGATATTGTGTTATGATCGGTTTGTCTCGAATGAACTGTATATTGGAAAGTTATGTAAGAAAGGAATGTAATTACTTGAACCGTTATAAACGGATTGGAGTTGATGTAAGTACAAAAGATGAAAGGAATGTATTCGTCCGTGGTAAACGGACTGAATGGAAGTTTATGTTACGAATGTAATTACCCGTTTCTAGTGGGTTAATAAATGTATGTTTTATCTCACTAATGAGATAGTATGTTTTGACCTGTTTCAACGGGTAAGTAATGAATGGTATGTTTTATCTCTATTTTGAGATAAGTATGTTTTGACCCGTTTCGACGGGTAGTAAGTGCAAGAATGTTGTGAAGGCACGAAATAGATGAATTGGTTTATTAGATAAAAAGTAACATAGTTAATGGAATTAACTCTTCAAGTTTGTTGTTTAATGTAGGTAAATCCTCAACATAATGGTTTGGCGACTTGGAACGAACACACATGAATCAGTCCACCATGCGCTTCTGCTACTTTTGTAATTATGTTATAGGTCAAAAATACTTTTGTGGTATATAACTTATGTTTAGTAGCTAGACTTTAAAGCTTACCATGTTATGTCTTTTGAACGTGTCATAGAATTCCTTGAAATGATGATTGTTAAAAACAGGGAACCGCTCATGTTACGGACGGGTCATGCCCATTTTTTGTTAAAAATAGTATGCCATTAATATTATTTCCGAATGTGCATTAAGGGTGTTTCAAATACTTTTGGTACAAATAGTTTATGTTTAATTGTTAAACTTTAAATCTTAGTATGCCATGTCTTACGTATAAACCTAGTTGGTTGTGAATGTCTAAACGGAATGGTTTTTGTATGAATATTTAAGTTTATTTCTAATGGTATGTATAAAGTTTTAATTGGGTCGTGATTTTGTCGATAAAGTATTGAGTTTTGACCTTATGGAAAGTGGGCGTTACACAATGCTTTGTATTTTGCAGGCTGCCTCTATTCATCTAGTTAATTAATGTCATATATAATAACTTTCTAAACACAAATCCAAATACCCCTTAAGTATCATCCATTTATAACCCAATTAATATTGTCAACAGAAATAAACATTCAAATTAAATCAAGTAGCTTCTAGTTATCAACAATGAAGAATCAAGTTTCAAAGCTTAAACTTTCAAGTAATTAAGTTGCATATTGCGAGCACCTAAACAGTTAACAAGTAATTTCAATTAGAAACCCTAGGTGCTCCGAGAAAGTCGGAGGCGATCTTTGACGGCGAATCGGTTTTCTTCAACAATCAGCATGGCGGCTAGGGAGAAGTACAAGGTTGATACGTGGTATGATGCTCCTTCAAGGAAAGGGTCTCGGGGTTATCATGGGGAAACGTCGAATCAGAAGGAGGTTACTGTGACGAAGTTCTTCGTATCCAATTTGCCGGGAGGCTGCTCTTCGGCGGATCTGGTTGACACGTTGAAAGGATTTGGATTGATTCACAACATATACATTGCCAGGAAATACGACAAACTCGGTAAGCGATTTGGTTTCGTTTCATTCGTGAATGTTTGTGATCCGATTGCATTAGAGAACGATTTGAAAGATGTTTGGATTGGGTCCTACAAGCTTTTCATTGTCTTGGCTCGTTTTGTGGATGGGGAAAAGACGAACTGGAAGGGGGGTAAGCGTTGGACACCGGTGAAAAAGGATAATGGTAAACCGGCTGGTGATAACACGGATGTTGAGACTGAACCCACAGCGGAGAATGTGATCAATAGTAAGGGGGGGTGTAGGGAGGTCGTTTAGGGATACGTTGTTGAACGTCGAATCTGATAAGAATAGTAAGGCCCTGGAAGTTGTCGTTGATAATAACTTTAAGGGAAGTCTTATGGGGGTTGGGTGTGGACTGGTTGGTAGAGTTTCTGATCTTAAAAAGCTAGCTAAGTTGAGGGTTTGGCTTCATTTGATTGGTCAGTCCAAGGTGGGGATTAGATACATTGGGGGCTTGTGGGTTTTGTTGGTGTTTGATTCTTCGGTATGCATGGATGAGTTTTTACGTGCTCGAGAAGTGTGGAAGGTGTGTTTTAACAGCTTGGAGAAGTGGGAAGGTCAACTTCTTCCTAAGGAGCGTCTAGCTTGGGTGAAAATATTTGGTCTCCCGTTATGTTTGTATGATAGAGGAATCATGGATGACATAGGTGGTAAGTTTGGTGCGGTGGTGCAATCGGCTGAGATAGATGAGTCTGTGACTGATTTGTCTTATGTGTTGTTGGGCATTTTATGTGATCATGAGGGCAGGATAAATGACACCGTTACTGTTAAGTGGAAGGAGGTAAATTTTACTGTGTTAGTAGAAGAGGAGATGGGGGACTGGGAGCCTGAATGTTTAGAGGAGTTTCTTGATGAGTTGTGTGTAGACTCAAATTCCAAAGGAGAGAGTGGCGTGGAGGTGGATGGATATAATAATTGTGGGCCGGTTCAAATTGAAGAGTTTATTTTGCAGGAGACAATGGAAGTAGTGAATGAGCAGAACCTGGATGATTGTAGGACGGCTGATAGGTGTCCTCAGGTAGGGGATGATGGTGGGGTTGAGGTGAATGTGGAAGCTAGTGAAGTGAACTCTCAGGGGACTTGTTCTAGAGCTACTAAGAGGAAGGGTTATAGAAAGAAAGTGAGATCGCAAAAGTCGCCATCTTCGTTGGGAGATGATAGACCAAAGAAGAGGGCTCGAGATGGAGAGGATATTTTTGATTTAGATAGACTCATTTTCGCGGTGAACAGTGAGGAGGCTAGGAGAGTCCATAGTCAAGCGGTGCAAAATAATCCGAGTGAATTCTTGACTCCTGATCTTAATGGTGACGTCGAAGAGGCTTCTAAACTTGTTGATATGGTTCCGAATAGTGCAGTTCAAATGGAAACTAATGAAACTTTATTGTTGGGTAAAGAGCTTGGTGTGGAAGAGTTTGAGAAGTTTAATGCGTCAGTGACTAAGGTGATCCAAGAAGAAGGTTTTCAATTTGTGGACCAATGAATGTTATCTCCTGGAACATTAGAGGACTAGGATTGGACGACAAAAGTTCGTGGTGTAGGAAGCTAAAGGTGGAGAACGAAGTCAGTTTTATTATGCTCCAAGAAACTCAGTTTGAGTCATTGGAGAATGTTAAGGTTAATCGGTTTTGGGGGAATGATGATTTCGAGTTTGCCCATGTTGACTCTACGGGAAGGTCTGGTGGTTTAATGTCGTTGTGGAACCAGAAGGTTTTTATGAAGGACTCGGTTGTTACAGAGAGGTATTTGGTGGTGGTTTCGGGTTTTTTAAAAGAAGATGGTAGGAGAGTTAGCCTGGTTAATGTATATTGTCCTCAAAGATTAGTTGATAAGCGAATGGTTTGGGATAGGTTGAAGTCTATTGTAAAGGATGATGGAGGTTTCTGGATCGTGGGGGGCGACTTTAACAGTGTGAGAGATAAAGTGGAAAGACGTAATTCGTTCTTCAATTTTTCGGAGTCTAGTGAATTCAATGATTTTGTGGAGGATGTGGGTTTGCATGAGTTTGCATTGAAAGGTCGCAAGTTTACGTATTTGGTGGGTAACAAGATGAGTTGTCTAGATAGAATTTTCGTTGATTGGGTGTTGCTCAATGAATGGCCTAACGCGGAGTACCGGGTGTTGGATCGGAAAGGTTCGGATCATTTCCCTCTTCTTTTAAAAGTTGTTTCCAGGAATTTTGGAGCCAAACCTTTCAAGTTCTTTAATTCGTGGTTACAACGGGAGGGTTTTGATGGGTTGGTTAAAGATGCGCTTGTTAATGGGGAGTTCCATGGTGACCCGTATTCGAGACTGATGGGAAAATTCAAGTTGTTGAGGCACAAAATAAAGGCTTGGAAAGAGGAAGTGATTCGTGAAGAGATGGAGGAGGTCGATTGTCTGTCTAATGAAGTTAGAGATTTAGAAGGTGTTTTGGAGGATAGGGACTTATTGGAAGAAGAGAATTGGATCTTGGAGGAGGCTAGAGCTAGATTAAAACATTTGGAGTTCTTAAAGATGAAGGACTTGAGGCAGAAATCGAGAGTTCATTGGGCGAAAGTGGGTGATGAGAATACTCGCTTTTTTCATGGGTCGATTAATACTAGGAGGGTGGCAAATGCTATCACGGATCTGACGGTAAATGGCGAGTGGGTTACTAATCCTAAGGTGATTAAAAAAGAAGTGTTGAGGTTATTTCGTGGTAAGTTTGTTGAAGAGATGCCTACTAGGCCGATGTTGTCCTGCTACGGGTTGAAGAAAATTAGTTCGGAAGAGGCGGTTTATTTAACTAGTCCATTTTTAGAGAAGGAGATAAAGGAGGCGGTGTTTCAATGTGGGAGTGATAAAGCCCCAGGCCCGGACGGTTTTAATTTCCGCTTCGTTAAGAGGTATTGGGAATTTTTTTCGGCTGATTTTGTAGATATATTGCACCATTTTGCGGCTTCTGGTTATATTAGTCGTAATGTTGCTACGTCTTTTATTACTCTGGTGCCAAAAGTTAAGGACCCTACTAGTTTAGGGGAGTACCGGCCAATAAACTTGATAGGGGTGGTGAGTAAAGTGATTTCTAAGGTCTTGGCTAATAGACTGAAGAATGTTATGGATAGTGTCATAAATGAAACCCAGTCGGCATTCGTAGCTGGCCGGTATATTCTGGATAGTCCTTTGGTGATTAGTGAAGTTATGTCGTGGTCGAAAAGAAGCGGGAAGGAGATGTTCATGTTTAAAATAGACTTTGAAAAAGCCTATGATAATGTAAACTGGGAGTTCTTGATTTCAGTTATGAGACAGATGAATTTTCCGGACTTATGGTGTAGATGGGTTAAAGGCATTCTGGTTTCGGCTCGGTCTTCGGTTTTGGTTAACGGGTCGCCGACCTTTGAGTTCAGTTGTGGGAAGGGTATTAGACAGGGTGATCCCATATCGCCTTTTCTGTTTATTATGGTTATGGAAGCTCTCTCCGGTATTATTAAGAAAGCGTGTAGTATCGGGTCTTTTCAGGGCGTGGGGCTTCCGAGGGACGGTCCGGTTATTTCTCATCTTCTGTACGCAGATGATGCTATGGTTATGGGTGAATGGTCGGAGAGTAATTTTGTTTGTCTCAGACGTATGCTTCGAATCTTTCATTTGTGCTCTGGCTTACGAATTAACATTCATAAATCGACCTTGTATGGAGTGGATGTGGATAGTGAAGCTGTTGAAGTTAAAGCGCGGGGGTTAGGTTGCCGTTCAGGTACGACTCCATTTACTTATCTTGGGATTATGGTGGGAGCTAATATGTCTAGAATTAATAACTGGGATCCGGTTATAAAAATGTTTAAGTCCAGATTATCGAGATGGAAATTGACTACCTTGTCGATTGGAGGTAGGTTGACTCTTATAAAATCTGTTTTACAAAGTCTTCCATCATACTATTTTTCCATGTTTAAGGCGCCGGTTGGGGTTGTCAGTAAACTGGAAGGGATGGTTAGAAAGTTTTTGTGGGGGGGTAATGGGGATGTGAAGAAACTTCATTGGGTGGGTTGGGATAAAGTCACTAGATCGTTAAAAAATGGTGGCTTGGGAATTCGAAAACTTGAGGATTGTAATAACGTTTTCTTGGTCAAATGGTTATGGAGATATAAGCAAGAGGGAAATGCCTTATGGAGAAGGGTGGTTGACGCCATTCATAGGTCCAATAGGAAATGGGAGATTTATCTTCATAGTTCTAGGTTTGCTGGGACGTGGACTAAACTAGTGAAATGCGGTGTTCGGTTAAAAGTGGGTGACGTTAGTAGTGTGAGTATGATACGGGGTAGGCTTGGGAACGGAGCTGTAATAAGGTTCTGGATAGACCCTTGGGTTTCTCGGGATCCTTTAAAAAACATTCTTCCGGATTTGTTTCGGTTAGAGCAGGAGAAATCTTGTTCGGTGGGGGATAGAATCATGGGGGCTGCTTCGGTTGGTGGCTTACAGTGGAATTGGAGACATGAACCATCGACAGAAGTGGAGTTAAATCAGTTGCAGGATTGTCTTCTTTTGATAGATGGGATTCAAGTGCTAGATTCGGCCGATAAGTGGTGTTGGGATACAGTTGATTCAGATGGGTTCTCGGTTTCGGATGTCAAGAGATGGATTGATAGTGGTCGGCCAAACATAGACCAAGCGATTTATGGGTGGTGCAAATGGATTCCGATCAAGTGCAACGTGTTTATGTGGAGAATGCTTATGGATAGGATTCCTACGAAAAAGGCGCTTTCTAGGCGGAATGTCAACTGCGGAGATGGTTTATGCAGTTTTTGTGAGGAGTTTGAGGAGACCGTTGACCATATTTTTACGGCCTGTTTGGTTGCTACGGGAGTATGGAACGCGATAGCTAGATGGGTTGGTCTCCCTCAGTTCTACTTCTTTTCGGTGGCGGATATCCTCCATATGGAGTATACTTCTTCTTGGTCTAAGGAGAAGAAGATGGCGCTTCATGGGGTGCTGGTGATCTCTTGTTGGAGGATATGGAGGGCTAGGAATGAGAGGATATTCAAGAACGAAAGGCGGACCATTGTTGATATTGTGGCGGACATTAAAGCTTTGGGTTTCTTATGGTTTTCTAGTAGGTATAAAAAGGGATTGGTGGGTTGGATGGATTGGAAGAATTTCTCTTTTGATGTAATGTAACTTTGGTTTTGGGTGTCTCCGTCTTGGAGATTTCCCGTCGTTTTTGGTGTTTAATGAAGTTCGCCTTTCAAAAAAAAAAGTAATTTCAATTTTCGAATAGTTAAAAAAAGAGTTAATCACTGTTTTCGTCCCTGTGGTTTGTCAAAAATCACTATTTCAGTCCATTAGTTTAAAAATTGCGATTTTAGTCCCCGTGATTTCACTTTCGTAACCATTTCAGTCCACCTCCGTTAACCCCATCCATTTATTCTGTTAAGTACACGTGAATTGACCATAATGCCCTTATTAATAAAAAACAAAAAGATATCTAAATGAGTTAATTACTGTTTTCATCCCTGTGGTTTGTCAAAAATCACTATTTCAGTCCCTGTGGTTTCACTTTTGTAACCATTTCAGTCCAGTCTCCTAACACCGTCTATTTTACCGTTAAGTTTTTAACGAAATACTTAAATTACCCTTGTGTTAATTAAATATGGACTTATATGATTTTATTGTTGTATGACATATGGACTTAAATTGGATTGTAGGGTTCGACCCACCATGGCTTCAGTAGAAGTAGAAGTCTGACACTATTTTTACATATATGGTTCCAAAATTTTAATTTTGGATTTTAGAATGAGAAAATGTCCAGGTAAGCATTATTTTTCAAAGTTATTATGTTAATTGGTGCAGCTAGGAAGATATTAATTGGGTTGGGGTAATGGGTCGCCGAACATTACGAGGGTGGGTTGTGATGCCGAAGACTGGACTGAAATGGTTACGAAAGTGAAACCACATGCACTGAAATCACAATTTTTAAACTAATGTACTGAAATAGTGATTTTTGACAAACCACAGGGACGAAAATAGTAATTAACTCATCTAGATATCTTTTTGTTTTTTATTAATAAGGGCATTATGGTCAATTCACATGTACTTAACAGAATAAATGGATGGGGTTAACGGAGGTGGACTGAAATGGTTACGAAAGTGAAACCACGGGGACTGAAATTGCAATTTTTAAACTAATGGATTGAAATAGTGATTTTTGACAAATCACAGGGACGAAAACAGTAATTAACTCTTAAAAAAAAAAAAAAAAACCCGCGCGAGCAATTGAGACAAGTTGAAGGAGCCAGATTCACAGCCGTTCGATGCCCACTTTGCTGCAGCGGCCTTTTTATTTATTTAGGTTAAAAATAGGAATTACCTTTTTAATAGAAAATGGGCTAGATTCCAACAAAGTGGATTTTTTTCCGTATTTATTTGGTTTTCTCCTGAAAATTGTGTATAGGCATTATATTGTTGACTTCCTGTAGTCAATACCCATGTACTGCATTCGATCACAATTCAATTTATAACACCACATCATGAAGATTTAACTCCAATACACACACATATACACAAAAACATGTCAGTTTAACTCAACAGTAGTATAAAACAAATGTATCTGAATAAAGCCCTTGTGTTTTAGCTTTAAAACACTTAAATATGCATGTATATTTTCACATCAGAGAGCAGTGAACAAATGAGTTCCCCTATGGTAGTAAACAAATACCTTTTGCTTTTACTTACTTATTTGCTATTTTGTAATAGACTTTCACTTGATCAGTTAAGTTACAAGTCTAATTTGTGCTACTGTTAAGTCTGTTAAAGATTCCATCTTTTGATCAACTTTTATATTCTAAAAAAACATATCATTTGTTTAAACACAACCCTATTAGGG
Source organism: Helianthus tuberosus (assembly GCA_030545235.1). Taxonomy (NCBI): domain Eukaryota; kingdom Viridiplantae; phylum Streptophyta; class Magnoliopsida; order Asterales; family Asteraceae; genus Helianthus; species Helianthus tuberosus. The sequence continues at coordinate 147,554,191 of CM060417.1, read as the reverse complement.
TGATTAGATGTCGGGTCTATATGTGATTCCTGAATTGCATCATATCTACTGGGCTATATTTCAGCAGAATTTACTAAGAATAACTTATTAAGGACAGAGCCTATATCCATATCAACTTCTTTATACAGATAACACAACACCTGTACATCAAGTTTAACATAAAAACAATAATCACTAGCCATTAACACATTTTCCGCGCTTAAGCCTAAAGTAGCATTTTAGTAAACATGTTTCTTATAAGAGAAGTGCTATTGTTTATTTTATTAATAAAGCCGCTATTGGATACGGCTTAAAATTTAAAAAATCAGAACACCACCCACCCTTATCAACCAATGTCAGTATCACCTTATTTAAAATCAAGGATATTAAAGAATCATATTTATTTTTGCAACAACTTAGGTGCTGTTTGTTTTTTCTGTGGGAAAAGGTCTGCAGTCTGCAGTCTGCAAAGAAAAGAGGGTTTGTTTTTTTTTATTTTATAAAAACATCTTCTCTTCTCAGACACACACAAACACACTTTCACACACACACCTCCCTCGATCTCTCTCCTCTCTGCCTTCATCACCACCACCAAGCACCACCGTCACCACAAACCTCCCCCGTCGCAACCACCCACCCCCGTCACACTCTCCTCCCTCGATCTCTCTCTCTATGCCTTCATCACCACCGTCACCACCGTCACCACCGTTCTCCGATGATGATGATGATGATGGTCTCCTGCTGCTCCCTCTCTCTCTCTCGATTTGGGGGTTTGTTCGATTTAGGGTTTTGGTTCGATTTGGGGTCGGAGCAGGGGTTCGATTTGGGGGTTTTGATGATGATGATTTGGGGGTTTTGATGATTTGGGGGTTCGATTTGGGGTCGGAGCAGGGGTTCGATTTGGGGGTTTTGATGATGATGATAACAAATGATGACGATGATGGTGTCGCAGCAGGGGTGTCGGAGGTGGTGGCGGAGTGGAGGTGGTGGCGGAGCAGTGGTGTCGGAGGTGGAGGTGGTGCCAAGAAGAGGTAAACGTCTGCGAGGAGAAGACTTGGGACCATGTCTGCTCCAAGAAGAAGTCTCGCAGACTTTTTTTAATGAAAGGTCTGGGAGAAAACAATAAAAGCTGCAGACATCAAACGTCTGCGCGCGTCTGCGTCGCGCAGACATAAGTGGCCAGAAGTACTTCTGGCCAAAAAACAAACAGAACCTTAGTCCAATAAAAGTTTACAGACCCTTTAACATCAGTACATTTAGAACCAAAAGGACTAAGCAGAAAAGAAATACAGAAAAACCTAGAATACTCCAACATTAGTTCTCAAGAAAGTTGAGTGATCAAACAGTCATCATAAATCATTTTCAGCAATTCTTAACTATGATTTGAACCGGTGATGCGCGTGGGGTGCTTAAGAGATTTTTTAACAGCTCCAACTCTTCATCCTTATCATCCATCTCGGCTAGCAATATCACCTTTTTCAGATTGGGTGACCTAGCCAAGATAAACTTCACAAACTCCAACTCAGGTGCATACCCTTCAAAATGTTTAATCTCCAATTCATTCAGATGCTCCAACCAAACATCTGAATATTCTTCCAACTCAACGGAACATTCTTCCAACACACTAGACTCTATCTCATCATTCCAAGCAGTATTAATCTACAACAAGAGTCTTGTGTCAGTAAACTTTGGCCTCAAAATCAGAACATATAAGATACATGATATACTTATACTATTTACCAGTAACTTAATTTTCTCCAAATTTGGGCAACATCTGGTCAAAACAGCAAGAAAAGGCAATCCATAGCCGTCAACAAAACACATTTCTTCTATGCAAACGTATCTGAGGTGGATTAATGAAGTTGGAGGCTCTTCTGGAACCGAAGCTTGAACTAACAACTTCAATCATAGGCCAAAACAATGATCAAGTGATTAACAACTTTAAACTTTGTATTCTTTACATTATATATAATGCGAATAAATATTACCTCAATGAAATAACCCCAAGTGGTCAGATGTTCAAGCACAGGTAAACACTTGAATAGCTCCATAATGCTGGGTTTTTCATCAATGAGAAAATCATCTTCATATAGAAGCTGCATAAGCTTAAAATATTCAGATAAGTTTTGGAAGTCCATGAGAATGGTTATAATTATATAAGTATGAACTTACCAGACACAGGCTCTTAAGTGATGGACAATTAGATAAAAGATGCAGTAGAGTTTCTCTAGAGATTTGTGTATTCTTTAATGATAATCTTGTAAGGCTACTAAATCCACTGAATATTGGTTTATAGTTGAAAGCACAGTGTTCAAGATCTAGGTCCGTTAACTGATCCAATGAGAAGAATGATAAGGGTAAAACGTAAGCACTGGTAAGGAAGCCATAAAAGAAAAATCTTAATTTTTTGATAGGATGGTTCCTCGACAGATGAAGTATTATCTGATCAATTTCAAAACATGTGTCATGTGCATCCATTGCAAGGGTGAACTCATGTATTGGACCTTGTCAGAGCAACAAAACTTGGTGTATAGCATAGAAAAGTTTACACCTCAAGTTTTTCGCTCTCCTTGCACATTCTAAGTTGGATACATGATTCCACCATTCTGGCACATCCATGTAACTTGGTCTTTTAACACTAGCCAAACAAAGCCAAAGTTTAGGAATTGTGGTCCATTTGTACCTCCATGCCCTTGAGAGGATACTTGTCCTTGCCGCCTCTTCAATTGGTAAAAGACATAGAATGGTTTCAATTATGGCTTGAGGAAGCGTGGTGATTAAATCGAATCCTTGAGCTTTAGACACACGTTTAGCATTCATCTCACAATGCCTTTTTTGGATCGATACTGCAAATTGTGAAAATTAATTTAAGATGAACTCAATTTATTACACACATAGAAACTAGACCAAATACACATAATGAGTCTAAATCAGATTTACAGCCTTAAGTTTTATTTTTCCAATTTTTATTTTTTTATCTTTCTGCAATAAGAAATCTATGCCTATGGTCCGGTTCTTTTTCATGGGTGCTGTTAAATACTTTATATTCCTTTTAATTGGTTGCCTTTGTTCTCAGGTAATTTAAAGCAACCAGCCATAATTATTGTCAACAAAATAAGTAATTACTCCACATGAACAACTCTTGATGTTAAAACAACTTCTATGTTTTTTTATTCGGTACTAACTTACGACACTAGAGTATCTATTGTTAGTGTGGCTACTATAATATTTCAAACAGCCATTCAACCTAGGCAAGTTTTTTTTTCTATTTTTTCAGAACGACACTTGGGGAGCATGCTCTGCACTGTAAAGAACTGCCAGGTTTTAAGTATAGGCACGACTGGGTGCGGGATGTCTTGGGGGACATCCTCAAACGGGCGGGGATCTCGGTGAAGAAAGAAGCCCCTGTAAACTTTTTGACAGATCCGAGGGAAGGAAGATCCACATTGCGCCCCGCGGACGTTTTAGTTTTCGGGTGGGATGCAGGTAAACACGCTTGTGTTGATCTTACCGGGGTTTCCCCCCTTGTAGGCTTTCGGGATACAGGTTTTGTCCCTGGTCAGGCGATTGCAAGGGCGGCAGCAAAGAAAATGGACAAACATGCCAAAGCCTGCTAGGATAATCAACATTCCTTTATCCCTTTTGCCTTTGATACCTTTGGCTCGCTAGCCCCAGAAGCCATCAGATTTCTTGAACGGGTCCAACGGGTTGTTCACAGCAACATTTCGTCTCCTAGAGATCGGGGTTTCGTTTTTACTAGGTTAGGTTTCGCTATTCAAAAGGGGGTAGCGGCGCAGCTTGTTGCCCGCTTACCGGCTATCTTGGTGTAATTTGTTTGACCTTATATATAAATAATCAACTTGTGAACGACACACACACCGCCTAATTCTACACCACCTAAAATCCATCTAAATACCCACAACGGGGTTTGAACCTTCACCCTTTGGTTGAGGGGATTCACCAATGTCACTGGGCAAGGCTTCTTATGCATATCCTGCTACAGTCACTAATTAATCTTCCTTGTCCTAATGTCTATCAAGTATCAACTTGACTTTCGGGCCGGGTGAAGTAAAAAATTAAGGAACATGGATTTTAAGAATCTCAACTATTCGTCGTTGGCCGCTAATAGTCCCAACTTCAAAAATAGCCACTAGCAGTCCCAACTATTAACATGTTGGCCTCCAATGTGCCCCGACTAACAGAACCCTAACGTCGTTAGTCTCCGGTAGCCGAAAAAAAGTTTTTGGTCGGAAAACTCTTTTTTGGCCGGAAAACTCAACTTTTTCGTCCCTAACCTCTTTGTAACCTTATTACGGACCTTTAGAAACATTTTTCTAGTAAAAGCCCTAATTATTGAAGTCGCTGGTAAACTCATTTTTGTTCATTCAAAATCTCTATTATTCTTTAAATTCAAGCAAGTATTATCAAATCTATTCAATTTGTTCATTCAGTTTTGTGTATGATTACCAACAAAACGTTCTAATAATAAAATCAAGTAGCATACTACATTACAATTTACTAAAAGCATCTGCTTGTCAACAATCAAGTATTTAACTATATAAGCAATTAAGTAGCATACTGTAAACACTCAGCAAGTAAGCAAGTCTTAACAATTGTCAAGTTAAAAGAAAAAAAGGAAGAAAGAAAGAAACACACACACTAACCTACGCGAGCAGTCACAGCAGAGGTGTTTACGGTCCGGTTTTGACGATCTTTAGGTCACATACCTGACTTCAGAACTAAGAACAAGTTGTTCTTAGTTGTGGACCTGTGGTATAAAGAAAAGTTTGAGCAGGATTTTGAAAACTTTGAGCTTGGGTTGGTGTCCGACTAAAATGTCAAATGGGCCATAGGAGACAGATTGGGCTGGGCTACCCCCTTTATTTTAATTGGTTTTGAGATAACTTAAACCCATTTTTGAGTTAGAGGTAACTTAGGCAGAGGTGCACTAAAAACTCGAACCTGAAAAAAAACCCCAGACCCGGTTTTTAGGTTTTTATAAAAACCGGGTATTGTAAACCCGAACCCGACCCTACACGTAGGGTAGAGTCCGGGTATGGTATTTGTTGTGAGAACCCGAACCCGAACACGGGTTTTTTTCAATCCAATTTATACCCGGGTTTTATTAATACTCGTACCCGGGTTTTTTAATACCCACACCGGGTTTTTTATACCTGATTATGTATGCAATTTTATGATATGTAATCTTTCTTTTTTTGTTTTCTTGTTTGTTGTTGTTTTGATCTTTAATTGCGTATTTTCATTTTGTAATGTTTGTGCAATTGCGATATTGTAATGATTGGGTGTCAAAAAGTATTGACCCGAACCAACCCGGACACGTTTCAACCCGATAAAATTGCCTCTTGATGTACAATCTCTTTAAAAAAACATTTTTTAACCAACCCGGCTGACCCGAACCTGTTCCGACCTGAACCAAAACAACCCTTTTTTTAGTTGACCCGTTTTGACCCATGACCTGACCCGACCCGTTTGCCAGGTCTACGTGCTACATAGGCCCCGGGCCTCTTCTCGATCTTATTCTCAGCAGCTCTGGCAATACCGGATTAGGTGTGGCAACAAAAACCCAACCATGATATTTTGGGTTATTTTGGGCCTCTTTAAAAAAGGAAATAAGTCAGAATGCGCTAGGGATTTAGTCAAGATGGGTTAGGATGGGTTTTAAAATACCCATCTAAATTTTAACATTGGTCAGGATGGGTTTTTAACTCTCTAACCCAAAAAGGCATCAGACTTCACGGCAACATATACATACACCTGCAAAATCACGACCCAATATACCAAAAGCAGGCCTGCCATCTGTAACAAAACAGAAAAGATGAAGCCCAATACTCGGATTCCAAGCAAGCGGCCCAAACAAAATCTTAATCCACCAAATAAGACAAGACCCTAAAAAGACTCCACCGCCAAAAACATTAGAGCCACACCCCAAGCTGTCCAAACGAAAACCAACCCCACAAAGGAATTAACATTGGGCCGATGGATAGACCATAAAACCAACTGATTACGCCCACACAATAACACCAAATTAATTCCCGCCTGGCCCATATTAAGACGTCCAGAATTAGCCCAATGGAAATTAAAAACACCTGCTGGAAATTTAATCCACCAAATCACCTTAAAATTGTTACCACAAAACCAATAATCATCAAAAGTTATAGCGGTTTAAAAATCATGGAAGAGTGCGTTTATGAGCAGGGGCGGACCCACATTGGTGCCACCGGGGTCCTCGGACCCCAATCTTTTTTAAAAAAATAGTAGATTCGGTATATTAAATTGTATATGGACCCCATAAATACAATTAGGTAGACATCATAGAAATAAAAAGAAAGCTGGTGTAGTGGTAAATCTCCCTCTTTTCCACCAAGAGGTCATGGGTTCAATCCTTGATAAGCCCATTTTTATTATTTTTTTTTAAAATCTAGTTCAAACCTCACTTTGACTCGACCCGAACGAGGACCGACCCGAAAATGGACCCCATTGAAATAAAATCCTGGGTCCGCCACTGTTTATGAGTCACCAATATTGGATTTTCCTATTTTGTCCTTTCCATTGTTTTGTGTCACATATATTCTACATTTGGAGACCATCTAATCTCAATCATTGGATTGCGTTATCAAAGACCCATATCTTCTCCTACACTTTACCCGATAAAACACTCTTATACATAATCCTTTCCCACAAAAATTATCAATCAACTTAATGATATATTCGAAGTAAGGACGGATATTAAAATAAGCAACGCCGTCATTCTACAATATTAACCTAATTTAAAAATAATAAATGGAGAATTGAATAAAAAATAATTAAGATACTTTCTAAAACTTAAAAAATGTGGTGGGAAAAGTGAGAACTTGAACAATGGTCCCCTAGAATGAGACTGATGGAAAAAATGCGGACTTTTTATTGGCAACAATGCTCCCCTACAATAATCCTATCAATATTTTTTAACTCCTTTCCAGAACTTTTCAGCAACTTTTCAGGTTTTGTTAACTTTTCGCCAATATATATTGGCTAATTAGCTACTTTTCGCCAATTCAAATGGCAATTGTGCAGAAAAGTTAAACTTTTCGCCATTTAAAATGGAAATTGTGCAGAAAAAGGTTCACTTTTCGCCAATTCAAATGGCTATTGTGCAGAATTTGCAGCCAATTGAAGTGGCTTTTAAACAGTAAAATGGCAGAAATATATGCACTTTTCGCCAATTCAAATGGCTATTGTGCAGAATTTGCAGGATTCTTCAACTTTTCGCCAATTGAAGTGGCTTTTAAACAGTAAAATGGCAGAAATATGCAGAAAAATAAAACTTTTCGCCAATTGAAGTGGAAATGTGCAGAAGTCGCCATTTCGAATGGAAATTGTGCAGAATTTCTTCAACTTTTCGCCAATACAAATGGCTTTTATGCAGTAAAATGGCAGAATTCGCCAATTCGAATGGAAATTGTGCAGCATTCGCCATTACTATCGGCAATTATGCAGAATTTCGCCATTAATAACAGGAAAGGTACCTGCACCGAATCATTGGACTCTTACACGTTCTGATCATTCTGATTATTCACTTACACAAGTCTAGGGCCTTTAAGAATTCGCCATTTGCAATGGCGAGGGCATTATTTGTGAAATAAATCTGAACGTGGCATTATTTGTGATTAATATTTTCAAATCAACATCATATCAGTAAAAAACTCGTTAAGTGATGCAACGATGAGAAAAAAGATAAGGGTAAACCATACGAACTGAGTTCATTAAAGTAAAGCGTTAATTTCTTGACAGTATGGTTCCTCGACAAATGAAGTATAATCTGATCAATTTCGAAACAGGTGTCATGTGCATCCATTGAAAGGGTGAACTCATGTATCGGGCTCCGTCGCAGCAACAAAACTTGGTTTATAACATAGAAAAGTCTACACCAGATAATTGCTTCCACCAATTAAGCTGCTTCATTTCACTTGGTCTTTTAACAATAGACTGACAAAACACAAGTTTAGGAATTTTGGTCCATCTGTACCTCCATTCCTTTGAGAGGATACTCGTCCTTGCTGCTCCTTCAATCGGTAAAAGACATAGAATGGTTTCTATTATGGCTTGAGGAATTCTGGTCATCTCACACCGTTTTTTTATCGCTACTGCAAACTGTGAAAATCAATTTAAGATGAACCCAGTTTACAAAACAGACCAAATACAACTAAACAAGTCTATCAATCACGTGACTCAAACAAAATGTTCATGCATTGGTGTGGTTAATACTTATACTTCTTCATTGGGTTTTCCAATGTGACGAGATTAAACCAATTTCTTATACTCATTAAAATTTATAGTTGGGGTGTTTGGACGCGTGATGAACACAGTTTATCGTGTTACTTTGACTGATCAGCCTTTGTTTATGATTAACTTATAAACAGTCACATAATCAGCAACAAAAACAATGAGTTAAGAATGGAAACGGATGAAAGCAAAAGACTGATCATGTATGGGTAGATATTTTATAAGTTGGTTTCTTATTCATAGGTTATGGGTACTAACTGCAACAGAAGATTATTAGCTAACTTCAGTTAACTTGTAATAATCATAGATGAACAACCGAGTTCTTTTTGTTTTGGCGAAGGTCTATGTTGCTAAAAAAAGTGTCAGTTTTAGAGGGCCAAACAAGCAAGCATTTGAGCTTGTGTTGCAGGAAAGACATGGTATTGACACATGCATAAACAAACAACCCCGTTTCTAATTGACCCGTTTTTTACCCGAACCCGTTTTGACCCGAACCAAGTTGGCCTATGACCCGACCCAACCCGACCCGTTTGCCAGGTCTAACAACATAAGGGCACACGGGGTGGTCCGTTATACCACCCCGATCACTCGTTAATCCATCACGGAACACCGCCGCCGCCTATACTTTAACGCGTTATACTTGTAACGCGAGGAATTGTTAACGCGTTGAAGTTTTGAAAATTTGGACCGTTTGTTGAATTTTTGACCGTTTTAAAACGGTAACATTCATTTAAAAAAAAAAAAAAAAACCTTAACCATTTTATCTATTTATATATCTCCATTTTAAACCATTTTACACACACCAATCTACATATTTTAAACTAATTTAAACCCATTTCACACAATTTTTATATCTTTCTCAAATGGAATTCCCTACGGATTCGACGTTTCCGATGTCTAGCGATAGCGATACCGAGTCGTCTTCCGACAACGAGACGCTAAAATATTTTGTGTCGGTGTATAACGAGCTTGATGCTGAGTCGTCCCGCCCAAAGAAGAAGATGGTCGACCGTGATCGTATACGTGCCAACGAAGTTTTGATGAACGATTATTCTGTGGAAAATCCGCTCTACAATGCCGAAACGTTTAGAGATCGGTTTCGTTTACCCAAAGAATTATTTTTAAAGATTGTTGGAGACATCGAAGCAAGCGAGGAATGGTTTCAAGAAGGTTACGATGCGAGGGGCAAAGCAAGTTTCACGCCGATACAAAAATGCACGTCCGCCATTCGCCAACTAGCGACAGGTAACCCTCCCGATCAATATGATGAATACCTAGCTATGTCGGAAAGAACTTCACGTGAATGTTTGCAATTTTTTTGCAACGCGGTCATTAAGTTGTATGCTAACGAGACGACATCAATGTGTTGCATACGTCGCCGTTGTTCCAAAGCGTAACGGATGGTACCGCACCTTCCTCTCCTTTCTATGTTAACGGTCGACATTACAGACGAGGCTTTTTTCTTGTGGATGGTATCTACCCGTCTTGGTCTGTTTTTGTGAAAGTTCCCTCATTTCCTGTCGAGCCTAAAGAAAAGGCGTTCAAAAAATTGCAAGAATCGGCAAGAAAAGATGTTGAGAGGGCATTTGGTGTTTTAAAGGGTAGATGGGGTATACTACACCGACCGGTTCGTGCTACAAGCAAGAAATCAATACATAGCATAGTGTATGCATGTATCATATTGCACAATATGCTGATCAAAGAAGACGGACGTGCAATATCCCCGGATTGGGTGCCGGATCCTCCTACACAAGTTCAAGTTCCACAAGATATCCATCTACAATTGCGTAACGAAGAAACTCACTTTCGGTTAAGATTCGATTTAATCGAACTAGTAGGTTCTCTAGGTTTGGAGTTTGATGATTCGGACGAGGAGTAGGTTTTTTTTTTTTTTTTTTAATTGTATGTTTCTAGTATGTTAAATTGAAGTAGTATGTTTTAAATTTAATGAAATTTTTAATTTTAGTGTTTTATTGTTAATTTCTAATTTAAAATAAAAAATTAAAAAAATTTGGGAGTGATAGAATTCCATCACTAGTGATACCCCCCCTACATTTCTATCACTAGTGATAGAATAGTGGTTGATGACATGGCATGATTTGATTGGATAGTGGGAGCGATAGAAATCTATCACTAGTGAACCACCCCTCCTCCCCTAATCAGATGTTTAAGTTGTTGTTTGATTTCAACATGCACGGCCAAAGTGCATTCAAATTATCAACAAATAATGAAGTAATGAACAATTTGAAGCCCTAAAATCCCCCAAATAAATGTGTAGATTACTTCTAGCAAAATCAACTAACAATCAAGATTCAAATAAAATAAAGTAGTAGCATACTACATTACTTGTAGCATTTAACAAGTAATTTCAAATTTCCAAGTGTAGAAATAAGAAAAACACGAATCTGCGCAAGCAGCCGAGGGATCGAAGAGTGGAGAGCAGCCAGTTACAAGGATCAGGCGGTAGCCGGAATCACAGCAGTTGCTGCTGCACCAGTCGATATAGGTTTAGAATATAGAGTTTTTTTTACTGAAGTAGTGCTGATTTCAAAAATTTAATCAAAAGTAGTGCTGCTTGCCAAAATATTTCACAATTGATGCCATTGCCATTCAAAATGGCGAATTTTTGAGGACTTGTAGCTGTGCAGGGAACTTTTCAGGGCTGTGCAGACATTTGCAGGGAATTGCAGGACCAATCATTGGCCCAGGGGCTGTGCAGAGAACTTTTCAGGGCTGTCCAGAAATTATATCAGCCATTAGACCAAGGGGTATGGGGGCCGGCTTAGGCCCGGCGAAGCCCGGCGCCGGTCCCCCACACCGCCCCCCTTGGCCCGTCTTGTTAAACCCGGCGTCCCCAAGACGATGATCACGGGCCCATGTTTTCAAATATTAGCCGTTGGTGAACGGCTATAATATTAAAAAAAAAAAAAAAACACCTTTTCCACTTTAAATATAACCCTCTTTTCATCCATTTTTTATACCATTTCACCAATACTTCTCACATTTTTCTCTCATTCTCATCCATTTTTATAAAAAACCCCTCTCCTTTTTTTATACAAATCATGAATCCATTCAACCCAAACAACCCCAACCCGAACAATCCCAACCCGAACAACCCCAACCCGAACAATCCTAACTTTTTTTCGAGTCCCGCTTACACTCCGACTATGGATCCTTCGTGGGGGTCTCCACAATTTACGTTTTCGGGTTTCCAACAATCACCGAACGCCTTCTCACAAATGTCCCAAGTTCAACAAATGTAACAATTTCAAGCACTCCAACAATTCATGCAACGCAACTCGTTTCAAGTTGAACAATCCCAACCGCAACCCCCGGTTCAACTTGATGATGATGATGAAGAAGTCGTCCCCGAATCGCCACCAAAAGAACTCAAGCGCAAAAAAAACACGGGGAAGGGGAAGGCGGTTGAAACCGACACCACAAAAAAAAAGCGGGGCGAGAGGGAAGCAGAGACAACAGTGGACAAAAGTAGAGGAGGAGGTGCTAGCAATTGCGTATTTTAAGTCCTCGACTTGCCCGGTTGTCGGTATGAACCAAAGTTAATTTTTTTTAAATTTAAATTTAAAAAGATTTATTTTTTAGTTTTACTAATGCATTTTTTTTTAATTTTAGGGAACAATCAAACGGGTTCTAGTTTTTGGCAGGCGACAACGGATAGATTTAACGACCTTATGGGGCAAGGCCCGATACGTGATCTCGATTCCGTATCGGGCAAGTGGCGGAAAATGAACAAGGCCGTGAATGATTTTATTGGGTATTATAACCCACTTTACATCAATCGTCCTAGTGGGAGTAGCGACGAGGACGTTCTTAACCTTGCGATGGTGAAATGGGAAGCAAAAAATCCGGCGCCTTTCCCGCACCTCCGAGCATGGAACATTTTAAAGAAAGAACCAAAATGGGCGCCGGTTCCAAATGAGGTCGCAACCGCCAAACGGACTAAAACTTCCGAGTCCGGAAGTTACAGTGCGGGAGGCTCCACCGCTCGTTGTCAAATTGACATAAACGACAACCCGATATATGACGAGGATGTGTTGCCCGTTCACGAGATCGAACGTCCCACCGGAAGGGACAAAGCAAAAAAAGAGGCGGCCGGAAAGCGCAAAGGGGCCGGCTCGAGTGGAGGGGGCGGCTCGGGTGGAGGGGGTGGCTCGAAGGCGTCTTCGAAAATGGACGAGTTGATTTCCGAATTCCGTTCGTTCAAAGACTCTGCGGCCGAAAAATATAGTCACAAGAAAAATGTGTCGGCCGACTATGCTCTAGCGGAGGATTTTAGAATAATGAGGTTGGATCTCGACTCGGTTCCGGAGGACGAACGCGAGGTTTATCGGAGGATGAAGGAAGATGTGAAGAAAAAATGGACGTCGTAGATTTTTTTTTTATTTTTAGGAAATGTAATTTTTTTTTTCGGAAATGTATTTTTATTTTATTTTTAGGAAATGTAATTTTTTTTATGTTATGAAATGAATTTATTTATGTTGTGTTTTTTAATTTTTATAAAGTTTTTATTAAGTTAATAAAAAAACTTAGAAAAGTATTAATATTTAGGTGGGGTAGCCCCATCCTCCACCCCTCAAAAGTGAAGGAGGCCCATCCTCCATCCTCCATAAGATAGTGCCAATTACAATGGCGAAAAGTATAGTCTGCATACACAGCCATTCTGAATGGCGACACATTTAATGTCTCTGCACACAAAGCCATTCTTAATGGCGAAACACTGCACAATTGCCATTATTAATGGCGAAAAGCTGCCAAACCTGCTGGAATCATGTAGAAATTGCCATTAACAATGGCGAAAAGCTGGAAACCTGCAGAAATAGCCATTGTTAATGGCGAAAAGGTGCTGGAAACATGCAGAAATTGCCATTTATAATGGCGAAAACTGAAAAGCCTGCACATATAGCCATTGTTATTGGCGATTTTATTTATATACGATTTTATTTGTTCTAATATTGCCTATTAGAGTGTATATATAGCATATGAGTTAGTCTCGTTTGTTATATATGAGTGGGTTACAGTTGTTATATATGAGTGGGTTACAGTTGAGTTGTTTTGAGTTAGTTGTGAGTTTGCTGCCTATATATATATACTGATTGGAAACGTGAATGAATAATAGAACAATTTACCTAAATCTGATTTCCTTTATGGTATCAGAGCATCGTTTTCCGGCGAGCACTTGATTCCGTTCTGTTTTCCGGCCAGTTTTCCGGTAATACTCTTCCGATCTGTTCTTCTTCCCCGTTCTGTTTTCCGGCCAGTTTTCTGGCAATACTCTTCCGATCTGTTCTTCTTCCCCGTTCTCAGTTCTGCTATTATTTCTTCTTCTTTTCATCTCTGTTACGTTTGTTGCTGATCATTACTATTGTTAATTGTTATTGGCGATTTTATTCATATACGATTTTATTATTCTAATATTGCCATTAAAAAGGGCGAATTTTTTCATCAGTCTCATTCAAGGGGACCATTGTTCAAGTTCTCAGTTTCTCACCACATTTTCTAAGTTTTAAAAAGTAGATTTATTATTATTATTTTTTTTTATCAATTCTCTATTCGTAATGGCGATTCGTTATAGTGGTGGTCCTCTAAACAGGGAGCTGTTGTTTCTTAGTGGTACAGGAGACCACAAAGCTGATTACATTTTTTCGGATCCAACGGTGTTGACAGACGACGGGTTATTACGAGTTAGAAGAGGAAGCGAGAAGCTATGGAATTTTATTCGGGAAAACCCCTTTCCGCCCAAAGTGACGGAATATATAACTTTGGCTGGTTTTGCTGGAGTTATTATGGTTGATAACCGAAGGGTTGATAGTGCGTTGATATCCGCCTTAGTAGAAAGATGGCGGCCTGAAACGAACACTTTTCATATGCCATTCGGAGAGGTAACGATAACACTACAAGATGTGGAAGTCTTGTGGGGTTTAAAAGTTGACGGCTATGAGGTTTGTGGCAATGATGAGAGTTATACAGAATCTCAGATTAAGGAAAAATTTTATAGTTTAATTGGAGTTTTTTTGGTGGACAGAGCTGTTTTAAATAATAAAAAAATTAACATGCCATATGTTTTAAATGCTTTAAAGTCAACAGTTTTCCCCGAAAATCCAACTGACCACGAATGTCTTCAACGCGCCAGGACGATTATTTATCTTCTAATTGGTTCTCATTTGTTTCCTAGTTCTGGGTCTCAGTGGGTCGATATTAGATATCTAGACTTCTTAGAAGATTTGTCCATATGTGGAGCGTACAGTTGGGGAAGTGCGGTTTTGGCCTATTTGTATAATCAACTAAGCCGGGCTACAAGTGTTAGAACCCATGAGATTAGTGGTGCGGTGTTTCTGTTACAATTATGGGCCTGGGAAAGACTGCCTTGCACAAAACCCAAGTTGCACAGAATCATAAACTGGAATAGACCGTATGGTGCCAGGTAATTGTATTTAAGCAACGTAATATTATTTGTCTAATTAGTTATCATTTTTATTAGTTTATTTTTAAACTTACACGTTTTCATTTATATTACAGGTGGCAAGAGTTTAGATTGCGTCAATCGGATACAACATCACACGTGTTGAAGGCATACCGGTCTCAATTTAATTCCTTGTCAGAGACCAACTTCATTTGGACTCCGTATGACCCGATTCTTTCAAGATTACCAGAAATGTGTCGAAGTGGTGAAGGCTGCTGGAGAAGCGAGACCTACCTTATTTGTTGGAATGTTGTGGAACTACATGCTCCAAGTCGGGTGTTGAGGCAGTTTCGTATGTTTCAACCGATCCCTGAGAATAGTCTTATGTCGAAGGACATTTATCAGGCTCTTCACATTCCTGGACGTGTTGAGGGAAAAAATCGTAACTGGCACGATGAACACAATTTGTACATTCAGTCGTGGTTGTCTCATCATCAAAGCGTTGTCTCCCAACCATCATTTGATTCCATCAATGCCAGTGAGCAATATATGCGGTGGTATTCTTCGCATGGTCTTTTATTTATCGGTAACCCAAAGAATGAAGTGCCAGAAGGACATGGTTTTCCCAATGATGGTGGGAGGGTGCAAATGTTGGTAGGTCAACATATATTAAACTATAAATAATTTATAATAGATTTTAAAAATATTTATTTACCCATGTGCAGGGGGAGTTTGCGAGCCAAGTTTTCCAGAGTAGTGGAGAAGAACATATTAGAAATATGGCTTCGCGATATATGGATTTTGGAAATGTCCAACAACCCCATATGGGTTATTGGCCGACGTTTGAGACGAATGCCATAGCTGAGGAACTTCCCCCCGTTACCCGACAAGTGCAAAGGAATCAACCTCCAATGCGTCGTTTTCCAAATGTTTTTCAAACAAATACAGGAGCCGAACAAATTCATATCCCTTTCTCTGAGCTTATAAACTTTTCGAATCCAAATTTTGAGGTGGGGGGTTCGTCAACACACGTCAACCAAGCCAGTCAACCCCAGTTTTTGTCTCCTCCATTTGAGTTCCCATTTTACAACGACGATCCATTCACTGACCCCAGGTTATTGAATCCACCAGTACCAAGAACACAACAACAAGGGTCAGAAACTCAATTCACGGGAAGGAGAAACATAGAGATTGACCTAAATGCTGAGGCGGACACCGATGATGTTAATGTATTCCCGCTTCGTAGAACAAGACGTACTAACGTTGGAAGGGGGCCTCCTTGTGGCACGTAGTTTGGCATTTTATGTTGTATATCTTGAGTTCAATGTTAAAACATGTATTAAATTATGTTGTATGACAAAATTTATATTCTTTTTAATTACCACTACCCCTTCCACATATCTTAGTTCAACTATAAATACCCCCCCCCCCCCCCCCCCCCAATTCCACAACTCCCTTACCCCCTTCCACAACTCTTTACTCTTATAATCGATAACCATACGGTCATAGCTTTCTCTTCTCAACCAGCTCTAAAATCTGCAAGATCGATGGACCCGATTTGGAGGCGTGTAAGGCGGCTGTCCACGGCAGACATGCCTGGGTCGAGCTCGAAGAAAATCCCAGAAAATCAACCGGGAAATCCACCTGAAAACCCCCGGCAGAGAGATTTTCGTAGTTGAAGTCGAAGAATCAAAAAACTGGTCCAAGGATGTTGTAGAGTTTTATACCAACGGGGATGCCCCATTTTGCTATACTCGTTCTATTACAAAATAAATAAATAAATAAATAAACTAGATAGGGACTTTTGGGGTGCCCTCCTAGGTTGCTAGTCCAACCGTTCCCTATCATCAATAGAAAATATATATCGTTTAATCTTAAATTTAAAGTTTTCTTACGGAAAACAATGACTAATTTCCTTTAAGCCAAATAATATCATGCAGAAAGTCCCATACAAAAGCGATTTAGGAGCCGGGATATGAACCACCAAACCAAACAACAAAACCATAAAAAAACCCCCACAAAAAAATAGAAAAAACGACCTGGGATGAAATCAAACATACCTTTTCAAAAAACTATAAAAGAGAAAAATGAATGCAGAAGTAGCATTCTTGGGTTAAATCATTTTTTTTATTAACAAGTGTCAAAAACCTTTATTTTAATAAGGCCGCATTGTCAACCATATCAACCACAAAATATAAAAAACAGTGACATCACCCACCCTTGAAACTAACTATAAACCTCAACATTAGAGTTTGAAAAGGTTTGAAGAAATTCTCAATCTACAACAATTTCCACCGGTGATGCGCGTGGAGCGCATTTGAGGGTTTTGAGCATCTCCAACTCTTCATTCTTGTACACCGATGCAGTCAATCTCACCTTCTTTAGATTGGGTGATCTGACCAGAATAAACTTCACCAACTCCAACACAGGCTTCACATGTTTGAAATAACTAATCTCCAATTCCTTCAGATGCTCCAACCAAACATGCTCCAACCAAACATCTGAATATTTTTCCAGCGTAACGGAGTATTCTTCCAACACATCAGACACTATCTCATCATTACCCATCTACAGCAGGAGTCTTGTGTTTGTGAAGTTTGGCATAAAAAGCAAAACAAAACGCAAGATAGACTTATACAACTTACCTCCAAAACAATTTTCTCCAAATTTGGGGAGCATTTGATCAAAACAGCAACAAAAGTCAATCCATAGCCATCATTAAACAACATTTGTTCGATACTACAGTATTTGAGGTGGATTAGTGAGGTTGGAAGCTCTTGTGGAACTGAGGCTTTAACTAACGGCTTCAATCATACGCCAAAACAACGATTAACAAACAAAGTTTTATTTTTCCCTTATATTATATATAATGTGGATAAATATTACCGCAGTGGTATCACCCCAGGTGGTCAGGTCTTCAATCACAGGTAAACACTTGAATAGCTCCATAATGCTCGGGTATTCAGAACCGATAAAATCTCCTGCAACTATAACCTGCAACAAATTAGCATATTGAGATACGTTTTGAAAGCCCATGAGAATGGACATACAAGTATGAACTTACCAAAGACAACCTCTTAAGTGATGGACAATTAGATAAAAGATGTAGAAGAGCTTTTTTAGAGATCTTTCCACATCTGAAGGATAAGTTTGTAAGGTTACCAAACCCATTGAATATTGGTTTCTGGTTGATATTACAATTTTCAAGAGACAAATCTGTCAAGTGATGCAATGAGAAGAAAGATAAGGGTAAAGCATACGTATTGTAATCACAGAAGTCAAATGTCAATTTCTTGACAGCATGGTTCCTCGACAAATGAAGTATTATCTGATCAATTTCGATGCAGGTGTGATGTGCATCCATCGAAAGTGTGAACTCACTTATAGGACCTTGGCGGAGTAACAAAACTTGGTGTATAGTATAGAAAAGTTTACACCTCGTGTCCATGTGTTTCCTGGCATTTTCTAAGTCAGATGTTTCACTGCCATCAGATGATTCTTTCACATCATCATACTGGTCAAACTCAAGTTTAGGAATAGTGGTCCATTTGTATCTCCATTTCCTTGAGAGGACACTTGTCCTAGCTGCCTCTTCAATCGGTAAAAGACATAGGATGGTTTCTACTATGGCTTGAGGAAGTGTGGTGATTCTATCAACTCGTTCAACATTAGGCAAACGTTTGCCTTTCACCCTAGGTTGCTTTCGTCGGATCATACTGCAAACTGTGAAAAACAACTTAAGATGAACTCTGTTTACTAACACACAAAGTAAATAGACCACATACAACATAACGAGTCCTAGATCAGCTTGAAGGCACTGTTTGTTTTAGTTGGAGATCCAAAATGATAGTACATTATTTTGTTCCATTCGCTCATAGCACTATTGTTTCAAACTAGTTCTTTTTTTTTTGTTTTGTTTCATTTTACATTTTAGATACCTACTTCATGTTTCAGTGTTGGGATGAGCATGGTACCCGTTCGGTACCCGGTACCGAAAATCCCCAAAAGTGAGTACCGGTACGGTACCGGTATTTTAGCGTAAAAACCGGTAAATACTGATACCAAACCGGTACCACCCATTTCGATAGATTCAATACCGATACCCGTACGGCCGTACCATTTACTCGTCCTATTTCAGTGTAGATTAGGTTATTGTATATAAACAAGGAAACTTCATGGGACCTACAAAATTATGAACAATCAAGTATTTAACTTTGAAGTTTACATAAGCAAGTTTCAATATAAAATTAAGTAACATACTATTCAACTTTCGAAGTAGTAAAGTAAAAAAAAAAACACAAACCTGCGGTAGACAGAGGTCGGTGATCAGGCGGTAGACGGATTTACAAGAGACGATCGTGGAACAGTTGGATGGCTTTCTCGCATTTGCTGCAGCGGTGGATTGGTTTTAGGTCAGAAGATAGGGGCTTACTACCCTTTTGTTTTGTGGAAGATGGATAAATTCAAATATGAGTGTGGGTTAAGAATGGGGTTTTTTCAAGCCGCTCGTCAGTGTTTTGTTCGGAAAATGGTCAAAAAAATGCCTGTATGGTTTTCGGCTCAATTGTAAACGAGCCGCGCCGCCTAGCTTGGTTCGGTTTGTAAAAGAGCTAGGCCTGTGCAAAGATAGCTGTTTCTGCAAAACCGGTTTTTTTCCGGTTTTTCAAGTTATTCGGACCGGTTTTTCATTAGAGGTTAATCTCTCATCAGTTATAAAACCGGTTACACCGGTTAGGACCAGTTACCATTTTCAGACATAATAACCGGTTAAAAACCGGAAACGGTTTTAAAAAAAGGGTTTTCATTCGCTTCATAAATAATTGGTTCGGTTTTTCCAAAAAAAACCAATTTGTACATCTCTTATGTAAATGCAATAAATGAATAACAAAAAGCAATTTTTAACTGAAAATGTTACAATATCCTACTCATAAATTACATCAAATTAATTTTAAACTACCTTATACCACGAATTGAACCATGGTCTTCTTCTCAAAAGATAAGAACCTCTACCAGACAGCCAAAAAGTTTGAATGACAACAAAAAAAGGTTTAACAATTTATGTGAACTATTAAATTAAGAAAAAAAGGTTATAAATTAAAATAATAATTAAATTAAGAGAAAAGGTTATAAATTAAAAAGATAATAATAAGAAAAGGTTAAATTAAGAGTTTATGAGGTTGTTATTTAACATATAATAATGGGTTGGTGATATACTTAATAAAACAGACATTCGGATGTGACAGGGTAACATGTTAGAATGAGTCATAAAATTTCAATAACGTACATGTAAAATTGGACACAAAGAATATCGTATTTGATGGAATAAAACTTGACTTCAGGGGAGTTTCTTTGTCATGGTACTCGATTTCTTCTAACAATTTTGAAATCAAAGACTTGACTTGTGGAAATCAATTAGGCATTACACTCCATCAAATCATTAAATGACGTTTAATTTGAAACAAATGCTTGGAAATAGATGAAAGCAAAAGTCTATATTTGTATGGATCATATTCCCAGTCTATGGGTTGATATTTTACAAGTTTATTTTTTATTCTTATATTATCGATTACTAAGTGCAACTGAAGACTATTAGTTGTTGTTGCTAGCAGATTGATGAACCGAGCTTGCTCTTGATTTTTATATGTTTATTTCTTATTCTATGAAATCCTAACTATGTGTCTGAACAAGCAGTTTTACATGTAAACTAAGTTTTGGATGAGATGCATAAATGAGAAGTATGAATAAAAAAAAAAACATTATGATTGCATCAGAACACGCAAACCACCAAAATTTTTGGTCCCTTTATGAATTTATATATTTAATAACAATCGTACTCAGTAAATCCCAACTATAGCGAAGCTATTGGTAGGGTCTGTGGAGGGTAAAATGTAGACAACCACTATCCTAAGAATAAAGAGGTTACTCCCAGAGAGACCATTGGCTCCAAGACAAACAAACAATATCAATAACCGAAGAAAAGGTGAAAGAGTAAGGTAGAAATACACATACATAAATACACATAGGCAAAGTGTAAGAAAATCTAAGCCTCTGCAGCAAAGCTAATTAACATAGCCAGACAACTCAACTTTGCAATAGTTGGGAAGGATATGTGCAATGAGGTTGTTTCTGTGGATCAAGTAGTGACCTCTAGGTCACAAGGACTAACCTTATAGGTTTTAATGATAAATAACAGGTCAGCGGTTAATCAACATGTGACTTGTTGACTGTGATTAGAGTGAAACCTCTCAAACAGGGTAAATTGAGAGTTTAAAACTTTTGGTTTGATGATTTGGCAAGTCAAAATGGTCTGACAGTTTGTAAATAGACTGCAAATGGGTTAAACCGCCTGACATGTTATAAACGAATTCTAGTGAAAGGGCAAACGGGTTAAACCGCCTGATGCGTTATAGACAAGAATTGTAAAAATTTTATTGCATATTTACCCAGCTCTTAAAAAGTTGCAGAATAACAAGTAGCAAAGCAAGAATCATCATGGATCCCAACGTTAGTTCTCAAGAACGTCGAGTGAAAACATCATTGTCAATGTTTTCAGCGATTCTCAACAAGGATTTGTACCGGTGATGCACGTGGGGCGCGTAAGAGACTTTGTAACAACTCCACCTCTTCCTTCTTGTCACTTATATAGGTTGGCAATATCACCTTCTTCAGATTGGGTGACCTGGCCAAGATAAACTTTACAAGCTCCAACTCAGGCTTCAAGTTACTGAAAAATCTAAACTTCAATTCATTCAGATGTTCCAACCAAACATCTGAATATTCTTCAAATATATCGGAATAGTCTTCCAAATTAACCGACTCTACATCATAATCTTCATCTGTATTGGTCTACAACAAGAGTGTTGTGTCAGCGAATTTTAGCATCGAATCAAAATAAATAGGATACAAGATAGACTTATACAGTTATGCTATTCACCTCTAGCTTAATTCTCTCCAAGTTAGGGGAGCATTTGAGCAAAACAAGAAGAAACGTCAATCCAAAAGTATATCCATCGCGGTTAACAATACCCATTTCTTCGAAACAAAAGTATTTGAGGTGGATTAGTGAGGTTGGAAGCTCTTGGGGAACCGAGTCTAGATCAAATAACTACAACCATAGACCAAAAAACAAATAAAAATTAAATTAGACCTTTTTCCTTTACTTTATATACGTATAATGTGGATAAATATTACCGGAGCGATATAACCCCAAGTGGTTAGATGTTCAATCACAGGTAAAGACTTGAACAGCTTCATAATGTTGGGTCTTTCATGACCGTAAAACTGTTCATCATCTATAAACTGCATACACTTAAAATATTCAGATAAGTTTTGGAAGCCCACGAGAGTGGATATACAAGTATGAACTTACCAGACTAAAGCTCTTAAGTGATGGACAATTAGATAAAAGATGTAGAAGACTTTTTCTAGAGATAGATAGTCTGCTTAAGGATAAGCTTGTAAGGTTACCAAATCCATTGAATGTGGGTTCATGGCCGATGACACAATATTCAAGATATAGGTCCGTTAAGTGATGCAACGAGAAGAAAGATAAGGGTAAACGATATGAACTCTCATCCCAAAAGTCAAGTCTTAATTTCATGATAGTATGGTTCCTTGACAAATGAAGTATGATTTGATCAATTTCAAAATAGGTGTCATCTGCAGATATTCGAAGGGTGAAATCGAGTATTGGGGCCTGGCGCAGCAACAGAACTTGGTGTATAGCACTGAAAAGTTTACACCTCAACTCCTCAACAGTAATCTCTTTGGTTGACGTTTTAACAGTAGACCGACGAAACACAAGTTTAGGAATTGTGGTCCATTTGTACCTCCATTCCCTTGAGAGGATACTTGTCCTTGCTGCTTCTTCAATTGGTAAAAGACATAAGATGGTTTCTATTATGGTTTGAGGAAGTGTGGTGATTCTATCCAATCGCGGAGCTTTAGACAAACGTTTCGCTTTCATCTCACGCAGCTTTTGTTGGATCGATGCTGCAAACTGTGAAAACGGAATTAAGATGATCTATGTGTACTACTCACAAAGAAAAAATAGCCAAACACAACAAAACAAGTCTAAAAATAAGGCAATTCAAAGAAAAAAAAATCATAAATCAGTATGGCCATGCTTCTTAATTGGGTTTTCCCATATGACCAGAATAACTAATTTCTTGTGCTCATTGAAAAAGATTTATCTGATGAACACTTTGAGTGATCCAACTTGGTTTAAGATTAATTTATAAACAGTCATAATCAGCAACAAAAATAACAAGTTAAACTCACTTTACCCTTGTTTTATTTTATCTATTACTTCTTAAAATGGTTATAATCTGGAAACACTTAACACCATCGATATGATTATAATTTATAATAATTTCAAACAAACAAACAAACACATTAAAACCATCTCCTTCAACACTCTGTATCGCAGCTTTAACTTGTTTAATTAATCTCACATAAAAGCTTCTAAGCACACATCCAAACACCCACAAAGTATCCATATATAACCAAAGTAAAGAGCTAATAGCCGATATGAACAGTCGTAAGCCCTAAAATCCCCAAATGTGTAGAAAAAAACAAAGACAAAATCAAAACAAAGAAAATAACTGAAAATGAAAACAGAAGGCATGAAACGTTTCATAAAACAAATAATTAACTACAACCGCGATCAATAGAAGGAGATACCTGACTGAGCTGAGTTAGAAGTACCAAGGAACCTAACCTGCACACTCGGTGAGTGAAGAGAGTGTGTAATGTTGCCTATTTTATCTGGTTGTAATGTTACCTATTATTTATGGTCTTCCAAACGGCTAAAGACTTTCTACCCGCAATTAAAAAGGTATGTAGTATATATGTACCTTTGATCGATCTAACCTCTTAATTAGTTGTTTGTTTGTTTAAAGCATCATGAAAAGGATGAATTTACAAATGAAACATTTCTTTCATAATTAATTTACGATGATGTATGCATGTAACTAAATCAAATGAAGTGACTGATTGAGATATATATATGCATGATATGACAGATGTTGGTTGAAATGATGGACAGAACCAAAAACATACGATGAGTGGTGATTGAGGATAACATGTTCTGCCTTTCCGTTCATTATCGATAGGTTAAAGACGAGGAGAATTATGAGAGACTAGAACAGAAAGTGAAGTCGATGTTAGTAAATTATCCAGAATTTCACTTGACGATGGCAAAAAGGTGTTGGAAATTCGACCTTCCATCGAGTGGAACAAAGGACACGCCCTTGAGTATTTAATCAATAACTTAGGCTTTGTGATGTGCGCAAAATGCAACATATAAATTACATCAAATGTGGCGTAAAACTAACCATTTTTTTAGTACTAATGTTGGAAAAAGTGTGTTTTTGTCTTCCTTTTGTATTTTCAGGATTAAATGAGCTCAAATAAACAAAAGAAACAAAAGGCAGCTAAATCTAACATAAATACAAGAAAATGATCAAATGTGGCATGCCCGACCCCCCCCCCCCCCCCGACAACATCTTCCCAAGCAAACTTAAGAAGATAGGAGGCTGAACACGCCCCGTGCTCAGTGAGCACGGGGGCGTGCCCAAGTGTTTGCAGAAAAGACAAAGCTATAGAAGCTTCTATCACCCACCACGGGGGCGTGCCCAGTGGACACGGGGCCGTGGTCAACTCTAAGATTCGCAGAATCTGGGGAAATCTTGATAGTACAGATACGCTTCTGCACACGGGGGCGTGCCCAGCAGACACGGGGGCGTGGTCAACTAATGCAGACATGAGCAATTAATGAAGAAAGAGAAGGAAGGTGGACATGGGGCCGTGCCCAATGGACACGGGGCCGTGCCCGAGCCTCTGTTCAGCCTATAAATAGGGGTGCTTGGCTCATTTGCAAACGATCCATTGGCACACCACCTCTCTCACACTTCACCCACCACCCACCACCATCACAACACCATCATCCATCATCCGTCATAGAGTGTGTGAGTCGTCTCGGGATCCAAGATTGATCGTAAGAGTTCTTGACAATCAAGGGCCATGTTTGTCTAAGTCTCTTACATCACTTGGTGAAGACAAGTGTTTAGTGTAATACTTTTTATTTTTAATCTTTTCGCACTTTTTATTTGGTTATGTATTAATGACTTTAATAACTAGTTTATTATGTTGAAGGTGATTCTTCCTTATCGTTTGTCCGTGGTGTCTTGGCATTATTTTACTGTCTATATAAAATAAAAGATTTTCACCATTCATATCTCCACGGTCTATATGGAGGTATGTTGGCTACCTGGTCGGGGGTTAAGGGAACGGTTTGGTAAGAGTCTTGTCTTGTTCAGTGTATAGATCCTGCAAGGACCTGGGTCTAATTTAGTAGGACCTCCTTCAATACCCACCGGTATTGGATGGCGGGTGTCCAAACTCTTTGATCCCTTCATATGTAAGCTATTATTAATACTTTAACCCGGCTACTTAGGACTGTATCCCTGCTGACTCAGACTACTTAGCCGAGGGTAACGTCACCTTCAAAAGAGGGGCATACCACATTATGCATTAATAACTTAATTAATTATCTTTCAATAATCCGACCCTTTAGGATTGTATCCTTGCTGACTCAAACTACTGGGTTGAGGGTAACGTCACCTTCAAAAGAGGGGCCTACTACAATAACTAAGATAATCTCTTAAAAAGTGCAAAAGTGCAGAAATAATCAAAGGTTACACTACACACGAGTCGGATCCAAGTGATTCATCTTGTCTATCTGTTTTTATTTTTATTTTATTTTTCAGCATTTTAGTTAGTTTTATTTTTCTTGTTTAAAACCTTTTTCTAAACTTTTGATTTGATTAGACGTTGAGGATAAACCGGTACTAAAAGCTCTTGTGTCCTTGGACGACCTCGGTATCTTACCAACACTATACTACGTTCACGATGGGTGCATTTGCCCATATGTGTGTTTAGTGTTAGTAAATATCGTGTTTTTGAAATTTAAAACTTGGCTAAAAAGTGTAAAAGGGCTTAAAATATACATTAAATCTATCCGACACTTCACACGCATCAAGTTTTTGGCGCCGTTGCCGGGGACACAAGGATTTTAAGAAAGTTAGGAATCAACGGCCTAATCGTTTTTTCTATTTTTTCTGTTTTTTTTAGGATTTTCTTAATTTTTCAGCTTCTGCAGAAGTCTGCACGGGACGTGCCCGCTGAACACGCCCCGTGCCCAATCTTTGGAACTGGCAATCCTGTTTTAAGTCAGACAGTAAGCTGAACACGGGGGCGTGCCCACTCAACACGCCCCGTGCCCAAGTTTCAGTTACTGAAAACAGAACCGTAAGATCCCGACGGTTGGTAATTTCTGACACAAACATGAGAGATACTGATATTTTTTTTTACTTTCGGCACTCTTATGGTACGTGGTGTCAAATATGTGGTGGCCCTCATAAAGATTTAGAATGTTACTTTCTAAATTATAAGCCCCATTATATAGACCCATCGTTTTCCTGTAGCCTTAAGATGGGCGAAAGTAAAAATAATCCCTATCTCTCCCTCGAATGCTCTCAACCGGACCTTTTAGGAGAAATGCTTCTTGATGAATTATTTCAATTGGAAGATCTAATTCTTAATTGGTTAAAAGAACTTAAGATGGATTTCAATAATTCATCTCAAGACGATAACCAAGAAGAATTGTTGGGATCACATTCGAATAAAAACAACTTCGTTGTTCCCGATATTACCTTTAACTCTAGCAAGGACTTGGACGATAGTCGTCCCTGTTTCGATTGTGCCGTGAAGGACTCTCCATCGACTTCGTTCGGTGCATACATAGACCTGAGCGATTCGGCATACACCTTCTTTAACGAGAGCCCGGGAAAGGGTTGGACTTGTCCACCTACATTTAGCATAGGAATCACCCTCACCGACAACCTCTTGCGTTCTCGTCTTAGTCTAGAGCAATTAAGGTATCTTAGGCACTTTGGGGTTGTTCCGTCCAGTAAGGAACCACCCGATACGGATAAGTTCCTTAGAAATAGACGAAGCTTCATAAACAGCCTCTAGACACGGGGCCGTGTCCAGGTCAACACGCCCCCGTGTCCACCAAAAGATTCCTTTCTGACTTTTTTTCATAATACGGACAAACTGTGTCAGGACCTCGCCTGCACACGGGGCCGTGTCCAGCCGACACGGGGCCGTGTCCAGCATGCTGTCGTTTTCTATAAATGTAGCCAAGGATCCTGCACATTTGGACCATTCCAGGGACAGAGATTTGAGAGAATCTTCTCACATACCATCCTAGGTATTCTCTAAAAGAAGCTTCTCAACAACCTTCTTGTCCCTTCCTCTTTTGTCAATTACCTTCTTCTCCATCTCTTTCACCTCAACACCTCCATTAGAGCTTGAGATCAACATGATTCCAAGCTTTATTGTGAGGTTTGTTAGGTTTTTGTTCAAGGAATCTTGTTAAAAATAAGTTTTGCAACACGGTTTTAAGTTATTTCTGCTAAAAAATGCTTTAAAAATTGGAAAAATGATTTAAAACTCCGAGATTTCTTGTTCTAAAAATCTGCAGAAAGGTGGACACGGGGCCGTTCTCACTAAGCACGGGGCCGTGTCCGAAGGTACTGTTTCATTAAAATAAAATCTTCTCCATTTTTTTCGTAGAATGTCAAGCCAAAACAGTGGAACCTCTTCTACGCACTCCAGAAACAGTCGAAGGGAAAGAAGGTCTTCAATTGAAGCAAATCTCGTTCGCTACGTAATGGCATTACGTGAGGCTCTTGATGAGATGACATCAGTAGAGGAGGTCCTCATTGACCGTATAAATTATCTTACGATGGGGTTGGAAAACAGTTTTCAAGAAATCAACCTCTTGCACCAGAGGTTGAACATTCTTGTGACACCTCCCATGGAACCAATCCTCCCTCAAGAGGATTGGAACCTAGCACTTGCAGTCAACAATCCTACCGGATGGGACGACATTCCAGCGGAACATCCTCTTGAAGATCTACAAGAAGTCCCGGTGGAGGTTGCACCCCCTCAAACTAACGCCAATGAGCCCGCCTTTCTTCTCCCAAGAGAGATAGAGGAATGGCTCGCCGACATGTAAGGGGTCCATAACCGGAGGAAGAAGTTCTTCAAGCCGCATCCAACCGAGAGAATTATCTCTTCAGAAATTTTGCTAATAGAATAAACTTTAGGCTAGAACTCCTTGGTTTAGACTTCCCGTGCTTCTTGACCTATTTATCTAGAATTTTAACTTTGTTAGGACTGTTATGTAATCTTCTCTATTTAATGGAATGACGGTTTTAGTTAATTTGGTGTTTGGATGATGTTGTAATGGATAAAACACACTCGGGATGGTGAAGGATACCAAGGAAAACTTGAACCAGCACCCCATGCACAAAAACAGGGCCACCCGACAAATTTTTCTTCATTACAGCAATTTCAGCACGGGGCCGTGCTCACCCAACATGGCCCGTGCCCAACCATCTGCAGAAAATGCCCAGTTCAGGTAACTGGACACGGGCCGTGTTCACCCAACACGCCCCCGTGCCCAGGCTTCTGTTTCTTTTTACTTATTTTGTTACTGGCGATCTGAACACGGGGCCGTGCCCGGACACCACGGGGCCGTGTCCAGACGCCCAGTAACATAAATTTTTGCTTTTTCACACCTTTTTACACATTCAATCAACCTAAAAACTTATTTTTGGGACACATTGAGGACAATGTGTAATTTAAGTGTGGGGGGGATGCTAAAACCTTGAATCTTGCGAGTCCTAATCACAAGCCTTACACAAAACTCTATTGGAACCGCTAATCACCCCAAATTTTTTTCAAAAATTTCTAATTTTTTTTACTTGTCTAAGTTTAACTTGGGAATTTCAAGTTCTAAAAATGTTATATTTTTACAAATTTACAACCAATAGCGTCGTGATAAAAAGAAGCAACATAAGAAAATTATGAAACGACATGACAAGTTTAGTTAAAATTTGATTATATATACTTGATCACATAAAAATCCATTCCCACAAAAAATGAGTTTTGAGCCTTTATTGAGCATACAAATACATATCTTTAAACTAATTGCTCATTTTTCGTTTCTTGTGTGAATAGCCGCTTGGTTCTTACGACTCTAGAACTTGCCACGACAATACATTCCCGGTCCTTACCAACTTAAACCCGAGTAAATAAATGATGGAGGCATTAGGACTAACCCTTTTTATTTCTACACCATTATTTTTCTTTTTTTTACCACCTACCCAAAATCCCCCTAGTTAACCCCTTTGAGCCTAAACCTTTTCATTTCTTAACCCAAAACAAACACTCTTTTACCCACTAAAACCTTTTTATTTTAAACCCATTGTTTTAGTAACAAGCTCGGTTTTTCTTATGACTTTCTTATGTTGAAAAAAAAATGATGATGAAGCCAAAAATAAACAAACAAGTTTATCAAAAAAAAAAAACAAACAAATTTGTTTGAAGAATTGCTTCATCAAAATAAAGAGTAATGAAAAAGTCTTATAAAAACCGATGCTTTTACGTCTTTCGCCCTTTTCTACTAACCACTAACCCAACCACCTACCTTTAACCCAAGCCTAACCCTTCACCCCAAAAGCCCTCTTGATATTTACAAAGGTGTATAGTTAAAAAGGAGGAGGATTGATTGCTTGGCAAGCTTATGGTAGGAGTAAAGTTCCATGCCGCTCTCGAGTGATTCACTAAAAAAAACATTTTCGGCCGAGTGTTGAGTGATCCCCGTGAGGTATGTGCACTTGTATATAAGTGGAATTTTAAAAAGGCATGTTATGCCCTAATAAGTAATTTATCTTATGTAATGTTTTAAATAAATCATGACGAATAGAATTGTAAATAAATAAAAATAAAACTGATAAAGAATCTTGGAAATCCCGACACTCTATGACAAGCCCAAAAACCTTCTCTTCTACCCATTCCATTTGGGAGTGTAAGCCACATTAAAGAGTTTTGCTTGAGGACAAGCAAAGATTCAAGTGTGGGGGTATTTGATGTGCGCAAAATGCAACATATAAATTACATCAAATGTGGCGTAAAACTAACCCTTTTTTAGTACTAATGTTGGAAAAAGTGTGTTTTTGTCTTCCTTTTGTATTTTCAGGATTAAATGAGCCCAGATAAACAAAAGAAGCAAAAAGGCAGCTAAATCTAACATAAATACAAGAAAAGGATCAAACGTGGCATGCCCGACCCCCCCGACAGCATCTTCCCAAGCAAACTTAAGAAGACAGGAGGCTGAACACGCCCCGTGCTCAGTGAGCACGGGAGCGTGCCCAAGTGTTTGCAGAAAAGACAAAGCTGTAGAAGCTTCTATCACCCACCACGGGGGCGTGCCCAGCGGATACGGGGCCGTGGTCAACTCTAAGATTCGCAGAATCTGGGGAAATCTTGATAGTACATATACGTTTCTGCACACGGGAGCGTGCCCAGCGGACACGGGGGCGTGGTCAACTAATGCAGACAAGAGCAATTAATGAAGAAAGAGAAGGAAGGTGGACACGGGGCCGTGCCCAATGGACACGGGGTCGTGCCCGAGCCTCTGTTCAGCCTATAAATAGGGGTGTTTGGCTCATTTGCAAACGATCCCTTGGCACACCACCTCTCTCACACTTCACCCACCACCATCACAACACCATCATCCACCACCATCATCCATCATCCGTCATAGAGTGTGTGAGTCGTCTCGGGATCCAAGATTGATCGTAAGAGTTCTTGACAATCAAGGGCCATGTTTGCCTAAGTCTCTTACATCACTTGGTGAAGACAAGTGTTTAGTGTAATACTTTTTATTTTTAATCTTTTCGCACTTTTTATTTGGTTATGTATTAATGACTTTAATAACTAGTTTCTTATGTTGAAGGTGATTCTTCCTTATCGTTTGTCCGTGGTGTCTTGGCATTATTTTACTGTCTATATAAAATAAAAGATTTTCACCATTCATATCTCCACGGTCTATATGGAGGTATGTTGGCTACCTGGTCGGGGGTTAAGGGAACGGTTTGGTAATAGTCTTGCCTTGTTCAGTGTATAGATCCTGCAAGGACCTGGGTCAAATTTAGTAGGACCTCCTTCAATACCCACCGGTATTGGATGGCGGGGGTCCAAACTCTTTGATCCCCTCATATGTATGCTACTATTAACACTTTAACCCGGCTACTTAGGACTGTATCCCTGCTGACTCAGACTACTTAGCCGAGGGTAACGTCACCTTCAAAAGAGGGGCATACCACATTATGCATTAATAACTTAATTAATTATCTTTCAATAATCCGACCCTTTAGGATTGTATCCTTGCTGACTCAAACTACTGGGTTGAGGGTAACGTCACCTTCAAAAGAGGGGCCTACTACAATAACTAAGATAATCTCTTAAAACGTGCAAAAGTGCGGAAATACTCAAATGTTACACTACACACGAGTCAGATCCAAGTGATTCATCTTGTCTATCTGTTTTTATTTTTATTTTATTTTTCAGCATTTTAGTTAGTTTTATTTTTCTTGTTTAAAACCTTTTTCTAAACTTTTGATTTGATTAGACGTTGAGGATAAACCGGTACTAAAAGCTCTTGTGTCCTTGGACGACCTCGGTATCTTACCAACGCTATACTACGCTCACGATGGGTGCACTTGCCCATATGTGTGTTTAGTGTTAGTAAATATCGTGTTTTATAAATTTAAAACTTGGCTAAAAAGTGTAAAAAGGCTTAAAATATACATTAAATCTATACGACACTTCACACGCATCACTTTGATAACTCCAAAACCCTCCTACCAATATATATTGGAGATGATACAACTGATGAGGATGCTTTTAGGGTAACATGCATGCATCTTCATTATAAACCACCGATATACATATTATGCAGGTTTCAAATAACTAACTAACTAGTCATGTCAAATGTGCAGGTTTTTCAGAATGAATTTAAGTACTAGATGAATCCTGCATAATATATATATCGGTGGTTTATAATGAAGATGCATTCATGTTACCCTAAAAGCATCCTCATCGGTTGTATCATCTCCATATATATTGGTAAGAGGGTTTTGGAGTTATCAAAGCCTAAGTTATTGATTAAATACTCAAGGGCGTGACCTTTGTTCCACTCGATGGAAGGTCGAATTTCCAACACCTTTTTGCCACTCGTTAAGTGAATTTCTAGATAATTTACTAACATCGACTTCACTTTCTGTTCTAGTCTCTCATAATCCTCCTCGTCTTTAACCTATCGATAACGAACGGAAAGGCAGAACATGTTATTGTCACACCCCGATATTTCCACGTTTGACCGGTGGGCCCGGTAGGGAGTATCAAGACGTAGTTGATATCATCATAGTCAAACAACACAATATATAAATGCACAGCGGAAGCAAAAGATAAATATATTACAATCCGAATATAAAGTAATATCAAGTATTACAACGGAAAGTAAAGGATCCACAAGCGAATCTTAAAACATAAACATTGTTCAACAGACTTTAGACGCCTAGAACTTGCAAGATTCCTTATTAGCGCCCTGAGCTTCCAGCCAATTACGTTCAGTACCTGTCACTTAACCTTTTTGGAAAATACGTCAGTTTTCACTGGTAAATACACTCAACCGACTCATTTGAGAAGAGTTTAAGAAAATTGATTTAGATGCACCAGGCATAAAATATTTTGACACTTTGATTAAAATGAACAAAGGCAAAATTAATCTTTTATAACTTGGGACAATTATATTTATAATCTTGTATACAGATTTACAGGTTCGTTATACGTTCAGGGCCCGATGTAGAAACCGAGTCAAGATTAACAGACACGCCACGAGTATAAGCCCACAAGAGAGTGAGATACCGTTTCCCTTTAAGCAACTTTCAGTGTATGTCTACACCCCGTGCTTAAGGCGTGGCCATTTTATAATACAATGATGTCAAGGATATCCGGGACATGGTCATTAACCCCTAAAGGCTTTTATTTCAAACAATACAGATTAAAACGGGTTACCTCAATAATTAAATCAGAATACGATTAAACATTCAATACCCGACCAAGCGGTATTATTATAATACCATATCCCAAGCCCGTATAGGGAAAATAAGTTAAGAGTATTTACCTGAACTAAATATAAATTCAATCCCAGCCGTATATCAATTCAGCAAGCACAAGTACTTCTACTGGGCTCTTAATCTGGAACGAAGGTTTTTAATAACCTATTAGATTTCTAACGGGTCTTTAATTAAGCCTATGCTTAGACCGGTTAGTTTTAAAGAGGAAGATACGGTTCAAACGCATGATAAGGCGAAGACCGGTTTAGAATGTGGTTTTTGACCCGACAAGCTTGTATGCTTGTTTAATATGGGTAACTTAAACACATTCTGGATTTTGGGACCAAAAAGATATGGTTTGACCCGTTTCGGCTAATTTATGCAAACTAGTCACATAAGCCGATCCGAACGCGACAAGCGTGTAACGAGTAATCATAAGAGTCATATACATGTTTACTAAGTTAATATGCCTTAAATATGTTGTGATATCAGTAGGATACCTTCCATTATGGCCAAAACGAGTTTAATCTCAATATAAGCCCCGAAGGGGTATTTTGGTCATTTACCTAAGGCATATATACTACCTGTCATACAACTAACTAAACGTCGTGACCATAAGGTATAACCTCGGAAGGTTATTCCCTATATACTATGGTCACCTAATGTGTTTGGTCGGATCCTAATGATCGACCAAACGGGTCGGGTTCGAAAGTATAAGCGATTGTTTAGATCGCTTACCTTACGACCCTATATAAGCACTAAACTAAAAGTGATGAGCTAAGCATGTTAAAACATGCTTAACTAAGTTTAGAAAATAGGTTTGGTATCAAAACAAACGGTTTTGATACCTAAGAGTAGTTTGGTTACAAAATACGCAAGAATACGCATTTTGGCCGAAACTACGACTCGTCACTGAGCCTAGATAACGTGGTAATCAGTAGGTATAGTCACTAGGGACTATAACCATCGTGATTACACTCACGTTATGAAGTTCAAACGAACTTCGTATTGACCATAAACTGGTCAATGCAGAAAGTCAAACAAAGTTTGACTTTAACGCTAAAACGAATAAAAGAACGAAGGAACACTTACAAAGGGTCCCCGAAAGCTAATCTTGATCCAAGTAACTCAGGTATGAAGCAAAGGCTTCAACTTAGAGCATTCTTAGATCAGATTTGTGGGTTTTTGAGGTTGGGATGGATGGGTATTTATAGGATTTTCCAAATAGAATATTCCTAGCATATTCCAAGCATATTCCTAGCATATTCCTAGCATATGCCAAGCATATTCCTAGCATATTCCAAGCATATTCTTGGCATATTCCTTAGCATATACCTTAGCATATTCCTGGCATATGGCTAAAACGGGTATTTAACTGGGTACTGGGTATTTTATCTAGCGTTTAAATCCCGGTTTATGGCGTTCTAAATTATTTTTATTACTCTATAAAAATAAAATCGCCAAGATATTACTGAAATAAATTTTAGTTGCCAGGACTGGCTGCGTTGTCTGCGTTTTGCAGTAGAAGCACTGTGTTGCGCAGAAACACACGGTACGCGCTTAAACTTTGAAAAATAACGTTTTTTAGGCGTTTTAATTTATTTTTCAACACGGACCTGATTAAAATAAGATTTTAATCATAACAGAATATTTGTGGGATTTAAATATTATCCGGTCGGTCACCAACGTTCGTTTGGTCGTACGATCGCGATGTTCGGTTAATTACGACGGAATGCGCATAAGCGCGAAAGACGATCCAAATTGCGTGACGAATGGATTTTTCTCATGCCAAACACTAAAATAAAATATTTTAGTGCTTACATAAATTTTTGGATGTCCGGGTGTATTCAGAACGTAAGTTATGCGCGAAAATGCAAACTTATGCATTTTTTTACGCTTTTAGTCCCTGATCCTTCTACACTTGATCTTAACATGATTTCTTGCACTTTGAGCCCTCTTACTTGACTTTTAAGGGCCTTAAGACATAACCAAACTTTGTTAAGTCCTTGGGTATCTTTATGGTTACCCGAAAAGTCATAAATTTCAATGTTGACGCTTTTAACCCCTCGTATACGAATATTGTCATAACTTTCTCATGTGATAGCGAAACTTGGTGAAATTTTTATCATGTATTCTAGTGAGCATACCTGATCGTTACAAAGCTTCGGATTTGCTAAAAGGTCACTCAGAGGTATACTTTAAACATGCTGACACATTTAACCCCTGTAGTTTGTAATCTCTCACTTCCTTTCACAATTAGCTTCGTATGATCCATGAATCATTCGTTTAAGGGTATAAACATCATGTAGGGATATTTTAGGGTATATTTATCCATTGTTGACATTTTGAACCCTTATATTCACATATTTTCCATGTTTGTCAACTTTAGTCCTTCTAGAGTATTCTTTCACACGTTCAAAGCTTATGACACGTGTCAATACATTATAGGACGTGAATTTTCGAGGTGTTACATCCTCACCCCCTTAAAAGAAATCTCGACCTCGAGATTTGTTAAAATGCTGGAAGTACTTTTTGTCGCATAATGGACTTAACTTCTATAACATATCTGGAGTCCTTCTAAGCTCCCAAAGTGACCCCTATATTAGATGCATGTATCCTTTTGGAGCTTATTAACCTGTTGACCCTCAATCGATACAGGATGTTCATCACATCATAAATCTGCATATCATTATGTGATAGTGCTCCTTAACTTATTGGTGAAACACATCCTTCTGTCACTAGTGTGCAATGTACTGCGAGCTCCGCCAAGTTCCTTAAATAGGTTTTAGCTTATGAGCTACTTGATCTTGATATATTCGATTTCCTCCGAATGATTCTATATATTCAGAGCTTAACTAGCCTGATAATTTAACAAATTTGGTACACCCTTCCTGTGTGATATCTTTTGTTACACCTTACTCCTTAACAAGAATTTATGAGGGTTGCTACTTTCACAAATCCGTGTTTTCCTACCGAATACTGGCAACTTACAGATGGCTAGGGATTTGAATGATCTTATTCGTTGTTTCCAATGAAACTTTCAGATCCTGATAATTGGACTTACCAATCTATTGTCCTAACAATAGATGTTTACCAATCCATTTATACAAGGTCTCCAAAGGAGCAGCCTTGATGCTTATATATCAACTTTTATAGGAAAGCTGCTTTTAAGGTGAGATGGTTATTCCAACCACTGCTTGAAACTAATCTAAAGGAATAGCTAATTCTTGTCGTTAGTCGAACTAATCGACGATCCTGGGCAGCTGATGGCAATTTCTTAATCGTTGCCTAATTAGGGTTGAGGTAACAATGCATAAGCAAAATGAACCCTCTTTCATAATTAACTATACTGAATTCTCAGGATATTGAGTTAGGCTTTATGAATCTATATCTTAAAACTTACTTAACCAGGGTTTTCGATTCTTCCAATGATGGTACTAGCTGTCTTGGAGATTTCATAGTGATACAACCCTGAATGGGATGTAACTCTTATCTCTACTTGCCTCTCGGGGGGTAAGCAGGGTAGTCTTAGGAGAAGATAATTAAGATACAAGGAGGTTACAGAGATTTTCCAAATTTCAGGCTCCAGTTCATCCATCCTTGCTTGTGTCAGATAAGTGGCATATTTATGTTACGAGTCCACAGATTTAATCAGAGATACTTACTTGGACAATTCCTATTCTGGATATCTTCTTTGAATACTATTAGTTGACTTTATTACCATATGATCATTGGAATATCCTTGAGGTTCCATGCATTAAACCTCCATACTGATCAGGCATGGAAGCAATCTATGGAACATATTAAGATACATCAATTTTCATACGGCGGTTTTGTCATACCATTTGGTATTCGTAATCAATAGGGGTTAAGGAGATATCAATTACATGCAAAGGTCCTTTATCTATAGATAGGGTATATTAGAATCTTATGACTTAAAGATTTCTGACAGGAACGGAAGAAATGGTTCCTATTATTTTCGCTTTCACTTAATAACTATGGTTCTTAGGAAAGATTTTAAAAGTTTGCTATACTTATAGTTTATGAAGGATTTAGAGTAAGTAGCATTCGGCTCTTTGAACCCTTTTCACGATCCCTTCACAGCTTCTCCAACAGCTGCGTCATATCATAGTTTGAAGAACATCCTTGGACTTTCTACGGTTTATAATTGTAGTATCATTAGCATGCGTCGCATCATCAATGGCGTGATTGACTGATGTCTTATCCGAGTTTGTCATACTCAAGATTTGATTCCTATTACTAATGAATCAATTTCTTAGTTGCGATCCAACAACTGCTATTCATCATCCTCATGGCCTTATATACTAACCATGGTTTCATTAAACCATACATGCCAATATAGCATTAACATTCTTAATGAACGTTATTTAATATATATCAATTATACTTAGCCTAGGTCACAAAAGACCATTACTGGCATTTAAAGTTTGGCCTTAATCCATCTTCTTTTTGACAGGGGACCAAAATGTCACCTCTGTCTTTATTATAGTGATGAATTTGGATAGCTTGAAAGCTTGCCATAAGGATATCAGAAAAGAGTGATTCCTAATAGATATAAAATATCAATTTAAGATTTGTTGGAGCATTTTCTATAGTGTCATCGGCCAATTTCTATCTCGCGTTAAATGACCGGAGTCTTAATCAGCGGAGACAACAGTTCACAACATTTATCGTTCCTTATGGAATCATATTTGCCAGTATCAAATAAATTTCTGCATAAACTGCTTGATAAGAAAAAGGTACCTGCTATATATAGTTATCATTCTGCACCATCTCCTGGGCGTTCATCTGGAAAACTCATGCGTTTGTTCTCTTGGCCTCTTCGGGCTTCTTCTGATTCCTAGGGCAGTTAGTCTTGATATGCCCCTTCTCGTTGCAACCATAACAGGTTGCATCTTTCAACTTCTTGCAATCCAAGGTTTTATGTTCCTTAGACTTGCAGATTCCACAGGGTAGAGGCTGAGACTCAAATCTGCATTTCCCAAGGTGGTATTTCTTACAGGTTTCACACCTGGTCTTTTCATCCGACTGCTGGCTGTCTCTTTTAAACCCGGAATTCTTCTTATCCTCAGAGTTCCTCTTCCTATCGGAGGGATGAGAATTCTCATCCTCCCTTTTACACTTTCCATCTTCAGAGACTTTGGCAGCCTTGTTTCTGACCACATCGAGTGTGAGAGATAGCGACAGGTCTGCCGCTGACCTGAATGTAGTAGGTCTTGAAGCCTTAACACTGGCTTTGATTTCTGGGGCTAAACCCCTAATGAAACGAGCAATCCTCTTGGGTTCTGGTGTTACTAGGTAAGGAACCAGTCTGGACAGAGTATTGAAACTGGTGAGGTAAGCTTGACAATCTAAGTTTGTCATCACCAATGATAAGAAATCTGATTCAATTCTTTCGACCTCGTGTTGAGGGCAGTAGTTCTCCATAATGAGAGCAACAAATTGTTCCCATGACATGTTGTAAAGTGGGATCTTCCCAGCAGCTTGAATGAGAGCCTTCCACCATGCTAGTGCCTCTCCCTTGAACGATTGGGATACATACTTCACTACATCCCTCTCAGCACAACCGCTGATATCGACAACTGTGTCCATTTCATCCAACCAGGTCATACAATCGATTGCCCCTTTCTCCCCAGTGAAATCCCGGGGTTTGCTGGAAACAAAGTATTTATAGGTACATGACTTGGTACGCGGTTCATTATCGAACACTATCCTTTTGGATGGGACACTGTGTTGATTAAATGAATGTCGATCATCATCCTTCTTTGGTTCCTCTTTCTTAGAGGGTGGCTTGCTATGAGCCTCAGAATGAGTCTTGGGGACAGACTTAGAGTGGGGTACAGATGAGGCTTTACTATGAGTCCCACTATACTCCTTGAATTGCTCCTCTACAGCTTTAGATACAGCTGTATCAATCAGTGTACGAAGTTCTCCTCTGGTTATATTAATCTTATCATTCTCATTATTCTCCAGAGGATGACTGTTGATCTCGTCAGAGTCAGCCATGTAGTCTTAATTACTACAAAAAGAACAATAAGGGCAAGGTTTATTTAGAAGCCCCTGCAGTTTTATCGTTTTAAACGATTTATTAACCATGGTAATTAAAACCCTATTGGTTAATTTGTTAGTTATATTTAATTAGTATTTTCATTATAATTTATCCTAGTTATAAAACATTAAGGATATTAAGGTGGCGCAAAGGGCCTAGTCACAAGGACGGTTTTAAATTTACAAGCCATGATTTCAGAGAATCGAGGCATTAAGGTTTGAACATATTTCATTACCTTTTCTTGATAGAGAGTCAAAGACTTCAACTGTCTTTTGTCCCTTAGGACAATAAGTATGGCCCGTAGGCATTTCATCACTTATGGATGTTTATAATATGATCATCTTCAGTTGATGATATTAGTCAAGATTGCGTTGATCATACAAACTATTATGCTTGGACATAGTCCAACATCTTTAGACGGGGTCAAAGACCACCACTGACGTTGTCTTATCGGACAACAAGTTTGGCCCGTAGGCACTTCATCACCAATGGATGTTTATTTCAAATAAGGGAATTTAGATTAACCCCCTTTTTAAAGATGGCCTGTGTGACTTTAACGATTCACAGTTTGCCAAAAATGTTAACATACTTACAGATGTTAACAGTGATTGGAATCCTTTAGATAAGTTTTACCGTCTTGGCCATGTCTACAATGACATTTAGGCTAGGTTTTACCTTTAAGACTTTTTTAATATTTAACACAGAACAATCCTAAATTGAACTGTTAACAAGGATCTGAATCTAATTATGGAACTACCATCTTGGCCCGGTCTTAAAATGACACGTGGCTAGGTTTTGTCCTTTTTAGATTTTGCCATTTTATTATAATGGTAGATCTTATAATATAGGAATGATATTTTAAATATAATCATTCCATTAAAATTTAAACAAGTATATGGTTGCCCTTAACGGGACTTCTACAGAAAATGACTCGCCCATGCAAGGGCTAATCAGAAAAATAACAAAGGAACAAATAAAGACAAAATAAATCGAATTTGGATTAGTCCTATGTTCTTGTCTAGACTCAAGAATGCGCAACTGTGTAACTGAGATTAAACACAAAAGACTAGTGTTTAATTCACTCAGTGTTGGCTCTGATACCAACCTGTCACACCCCGATATTTCCACGTTTGACCGGTGGGCCCGGTAGGGAGTATCGTGACGTAGTTGATATCATCATAGTCAAACAACACAATATATAAATGCACAGCGGAAGCAAAAGATAAATATATTACAATCCGAATATAAAGTAATATCAAGTATTACAACGGAAAGTAAAGGATCCACAGGCGGATCTTAAAACATAAACATTGTTCAACAGACTTTAGACGCCTAGAACTTGCAAGATTCCTTATTAGCGCCCTGAGCTTCCAGCCAATTATGTTCAGTACCTGTCACTTAACCTTTTTGGAAAATACGTCAGTTTTCACTGGTAAATACACTCAACCGACTCATTTGAGAAGAGTTTAAGAAAATTGATTTAGATGCACCAGGCATAAAATATTTTGACACTTTGATTAAAATGCACAAAGGCAAAATTAATCTTTTATAACTTGGGACAATTATATTTATAATCTTGTATACAGATTTACAGGTTCGTTATACGTTCAGGGCCCGATGTAGAAACCGAGTCAAGATTAACAGACACGCCACGAGTATAAGCCCACAAGAGAGTGAGATACCGTTTCCCTTTAAGCAACTTTCAGTGTATGCCTACACCCCGTGCTTAAGGCATGGCCATTTTATAATACAATGATGTCAAGGATATCCGGGACATGGTCATTAACCCCTAAAGGCTTTTATTTCAAACAATACAGATTAAAACGGGTTACCTCAATAATTTAATCAGAATACGATTAAACATTCAATACCCGACCAAGCGGTATTATTATAATACCGTATCCCAAGCCCGTATAGGGAAAATAAGTTAAGAGTATTTACCTGAGCTAAATATAAATTCAATCCCAGCCGTATATCAATTCAGTATGCACAAGTACTTCTACTGGGCTCTTAATCTGGAACGAAGGTTTTTAATAACCTATTAGATTTCTAACGGGTCTTTAATTAAGCCTATGCTTAGACCGGTTAGTTTTAAAGAGGAAGATACGGTTTAAACGCATGATAAGGCGAAGAACGGTTTAGAATGTGGTTTTTGACCCGACAAGCTTGTATGCTTGTTTAATATGGGTAACTTAAACACATTCTGGATTTTGGGACCAAAAAGATATGGTTTGACCCGTTTCGGCTAATTTATGCAAACTAGTCACATAAGCCGATCCGAACGCGACAAGCGCGTAACGAGTAATCATAAGAGTCATATACAGGTTTACTAAGTTAATATGCCTTAAATATGTTGTGATATCAGTAGGATACCTTCCATTATGGCCAAAACGAGTTTAATCTCAATATAAGCCCCGAAGGGGTATTTTGGTCATTTACCTAAGGCATATATACTACCTGTCATACAACTAACTAAACGTCGTGACCATAAGGTATAACCTCGGAAGGTTATTCCCTATATTACTATGGTCACCTAATGTGTTTGGTCGGATCCTAATGATCGACCAAACGGGTCGGGTTCGAAAGTATAAGCGATTGTTTAGATCGCTTACCTTACGACCCTATATAAGCACTAAACTAAAAGTGACGAGCTAAGCATGTTAAAACATGCTTAACTAAGTTTAGAAAACAGGTTTGGTATCAAAACAAACGGTTTTGATACCTAAGAGTAGTTTGGTTACAAAATACGCAAGAATACGCATTTTGGCCGAAACTACGACTCGTCACTGAGCCTAGATAACGTGGTAATCAGTAGGTATAGTCACTAGGGACTATAACCATCGTGATTACGCTCACGTTATGAAGTTCAAACGAACTTCGTATTGACCATAAACTGGTCAATGCAGAAAGTCTAACAAAGTTTAACTTTAACGCTAAAACGAATAAAAGAACGAAGGAACACTTACAAAGGGTCCCCGAAAGCTAATCTTGATCCAAGTAACTCAGGTATGAAGCAAAGGCTTCAACTTAGAGCATTCTTAGATCAGATTTGTGGGTTTTTGAGGTTGGGATGGATGGGTATTTATAGGATTTTCCAAATAGAATATTCCTAGCATATTCCAAGCATATTCCTAGCATATTCCAAGCATATTCCTATCATATTCCTAGCATATTCCAAGCATATTCCTGGCATATTCCTTAGCATATACCTTAGCATATTCCTGGCATATGGCTAAAACGGGTATTTAACTGGGTACCAGGTATTTTATCTAGCGTTTAAATCCCGGTTTATGGCGTTCTAAATTATTTTTATTACTCTATAAAAATAAACTTGCCAAGATATTACTGAAATAAATTTCAGTTGCCAGGACTGGCTGCGTTGTCTGCGTTTTGCAGTAGAAGCACTGTGTGTTGCGCAGAAACACACGGTACGCGCTTAAACTTTGAAAAATAACGTTTTTTAGGCGTTTTAATTTATTTTTCAACACGGACCTGATTAAAATAAGATTTTAATCATAACAGAATATTTGTGGGATTTAAATATTATCCGGTCGGTCACCAACGTTCGTTTGGTCGTACGATCGCGATGTTCGGTTAATTACGACGGAATGCGCATAAGCGCGAAAGACGATCCAAATTGCGTGACGAAAGGATTTTTCTCATGCCAAACACTAAAATAAAATATTTTAGTGCTTACATAAATTTTTGGATGTCCGGGTGTATTCAGAACGTAAGTTATGCGCGAAAATGCAAACTTATGCATTTTTTTACGCTTTTAGTCCCTGATCCTTCTACACTTGATCTTAACATGATTTCTTGCACTTTGAGCCCTCTTACTTGACTTTTAAGGGCCTTAAGACATAACCAAACTTTGTTAAGTCCTTGGGTAACTTTATGGTTACCCGAAAAGTCATAAATTTCAATGTTGACGCTTTTAACCCCTCGTATACGAATATTGTCATAACTTTCTCATGTGATAGCGAAACTTGGTGAAATTTTTATCATGTATTCTAGTGAGCATAATTGATCGTTACAAAGCTTTGGGTTTGCTAAAAGGTCACTCAGAGATATACTTTAAACATGCTGACACATTTAACCCCTGTAGTTTGTAATCTCTCACTTCCTTTCACAATTAGCTTCGTATGATCCATGAATCATTCGTTTAAGGGTATACACATCATGTAGGGATATTGTAGGGTATATTTATCCATTGTTTACATTTTGAACCCTTATATTCACATATTTTCCATGTTTGTCAACTTTAGTCCTTCTAGAGTATTTTTTCACACGTTCAAAGCTTATGACACGTGTCAATACATTATAGGACGTGAATTTTCGAGGTGTTACAGTTATCCTCAATCACCACTCCTCGTATGTTTTTGGTTCTCTCCATCATTTCAACCAACATCTGTCATGTCGTGCATATATATCTCAGTCAGTCACTTCATTTGATTTAGTTACATGCATACATCATCGTAAATTAATTATGAAAGACATGTTTCATTTGTAAATTCATCATTTTCATGATGCTTTAAACTAACAAACAACTATTTAAGAGGTTAGATCGATCAAAGGTACATATATACTACATACCTTTTTAATTGCGGGTAGATAGCTTTCTAAGCACACATCCAAACACCCACAAAGTATCCATTTATAATCAAAGTAAAGTAATGCTAATAGCCGATATGAACAGTCGTAAACCCTAAAATCCCCAAATGTGTAGACAAAAACAAAATCAAAACAAAGAAGATAAATGAAAATGATAACAGAAGGGGCATGAAACACCTCATAAAACAAATAATTTAACCACAACGGCGATCAATAGAAGGAGATACCTGACTGAGTTGAGTTAGGTACCTGATTTTTCTCATTTGTTGTCATTTTGATCACTTTGCATAACTCTATCTAAAAAGCACAATTTTGACCAGGAGCATTTTTGGCATTTTCATTATAAACTTTTCGACTTGTCATTTTAGTACAAACTTAACATAATATATACTCTCTCTCCATGGCTGTCTCTGAAAATCTTCGAAAATTTGTGGGCCATGTGCGAAGGTAAAATATGGGCCCCTAAAATATAAATTTTTTAAAAAAGAATATAAAAAAGTTTTAAATATATGAAAATGAATTAAAAAAAAATGTGTAATCACCCGCATGTTGCGGCGGGCGGTTTTTTTACGTGGAAACGTATATAAAAAACACATTACACACGCATTTGGACAACAAAATGTATAAAGAAAACACGTTGTAAGCGTAAATTAAGAAAATACGAAATAGTTACGTCGTAACTTTAAAAATCATTATTTACGATAATATAAAACCATCGTAACCTATCCAAATTTATTTACAAAATACACAGAATTGAAAAAAAAAAGATAAAATAAGACTTTTTTCATAAAAAAATGGAACGCACAAAAATAATTATAGATTGAATAATATTTTAAGAATTCACATAAATAATCATTTTTAAACTAGATTTGAAAAGTAGCTATGATTCCCATTTTGATTTAACGTAACACAAAATTAGTCAATTAATGTCATTTGTATTTAATGCATATGAACAAACATAAAGGAAAAAAAAACTAAAAATGAAGCTATCAATATTAGAACCCAAGGTCTACTTGTTAATAAAGTGACATGGGAACCACCAAACCATGCGTCTAATCATGTTGTTTTTCAATTCAGTAATTATATATTCTAAGTTATACACCATAACTTTATTAGAAAAATAAATTTTTGGGCCCCTGGAGGGTTTGGCCCTGTCTCTCTCTATCATCTCTCATATGTTCTTTCTATCCTTTTGTGTCTAGAAAACCACCAGCGCTCCTCCATAACATCCACCTTCACCGCCGCTTCACCGCCTGCCACCACCATCTTCCGCACCTCCCCTTCCCCATCGTTGGAAAACGAGAAACCTATCATATCAGATAGCCTGCGGCGCCGCCCCTTTCTCCGCCGACGAACACCTCCGGTCGCCGCCCCCTTTTCCGCCCAAGAACACCTCCGGCCTCCGCTCACCATCATCATCTCCGCTCATTGAAGACTGTTGTATGATCTGCAATTTGTACACTCCTTTGGGCTTTTTTTTAGGATAGGTTTTTAGATTTGAGGTTTTTTTTTTTGTTTCGGATTGAGGGTTTACAACAACAACAACAGTACCCAATA
This sequence comes from Helianthus tuberosus, assembly GCA_030545235.1. Taxonomy (NCBI): domain Eukaryota; kingdom Viridiplantae; phylum Streptophyta; class Magnoliopsida; order Asterales; family Asteraceae; genus Helianthus; species Helianthus tuberosus. The sequence goes on along the minus strand of CM060417.1, from coordinate 147,509,235 downwards.
AGTCCCACAAATAACAAAGCTATTAGTGGGGTCTGGGGAGGGTGAGATGTAGACAAACCTTACCTCTATTCATATGAATAAAGAGGCTTCTTCCAAAAAGACCCTCGGCTCGAAACCAAACATCAAGCAAACAATGCTAACTACAGATATAGCAATAGAAATCCATCAATCACAGAATAAGTAGTAACCGGCTAACATAGTAGAACAGACACAATTATAGCCCCTAAAGCAATATATATATATACACACACACACACACACAAGATGATAAACACATGTAAGGCCCACCCGAAAAGTTGAAAATATTAACCCCTAACCCAAAAATCTCAGACACCTCATTACTCTCTCCTAAAAATCTTTAACCTTAATCCTACGTCTTCACGAACTCCTATCCTAGACCATGTCCTCAGAAAGGTGCAACTCTAGCAAATCTTGGCTAATCCGCTCCTCCCAGTCAGTTTGGGACTTCCTCTACTCCTCCTACCCTCCATACAAAGGGTGTCTACTACTCTAACCGTTGAAATCAATGGCCTCCTCTTCACATGCCCAAACCATTTCAATCTCCCCTCCTTAATCTTACTCGATATACTAGCCACCCCTAGCCTTTCGGATTGAGGGTTTATGATCTGCAATTTTTATGGTGGTGTGTGTATGTAAGTGATTAAGGGTGTATATATAAGTGATTAGGTGACCCACGTATGGTGACTGGAACCACCTTCCTCTGTAATTAAAGTTTGAATGAGATTTTGAGATGATATATGGACTTTTAGGAATTTTTAGTAAATACATTTGTTGTTTTTGTCTTTTAAGATAAAACGGGTTGGATGAAAACGCATAAAGAAAAGAAAAATGTAGAGTGACAAAAATGCCGCTGAGTTAACGTCAGTCTTTTAATGAAGTTAGTGGGTTGGAGTAAAATGACAAGAAATGAGAAAACTCAAGGACCTAGGGGAGAAAAAAACTATTTGGACTAGGGCTGTAAATGAACCGAACGTTCAGCGAACAGTTCGTGAATCGTTCGGCGGGAAGTTTGTTTATGTTCGTTCATTTAATAAACGAACGAACATGAACAAAAAATTTCGTTCGATTAGTTAATGAACGAACATGAACAGAAGTCTCGTTCGTTCGATTGTGTTTGTAAACGTTCGATAAGGTATTCGTGAACATTCGTTCATTTACGTACGTTTATGTTCGTTTGTTTGTTTTAATTAAAGATTTTTATACTTTAATATATTTTATCTATACTTTTTATATTATTACACTTTTATTTATTTTATTACCCTAACAATTAAACTAGGAAACCCTCTTTCACCTTGTTATGCACCATTTCACTTTCCTTTCACATTATTTACATCGGCGAATACAATCGACCTCCGTTCCACAATAAGGGATTCAAGTTCGAGTGCTACTACGTGCTACTCTTTGGGCCATCAACCTTTATCATTCGTTGCGTTCTCCAAAATTATTTGTGTTCGTTTGTGTTCGTGAATCGTTCGCGAACACGCTCATTTCCTTAATGAACGAACATGAACATAAAATCTCGTTTGGTAAGTGTTCATGAACCGTTCGTGAACACATTTGTTTCCGTAGCGAACGAACACGAACAAGGCCTTGTTCGTGTTCGTTCGGTTCGTTTACAGCCCTAATTTGAATTAAAGTGGAAATTTAGGACAAACCTTAGGTACTAAAATGGTAACTTACTCTTTTGGTTTCCTTTACCTTCTTTTTTATAGTCCTGTAATATTTATAAGGAATAATTGATTTTAATAATCTCAATTGTTAGCCGTTAACGGTTTCAACTTCCAAAACTAGTGTTGGTCCCATATTTTCACATATCGTAAACTAATAGACCTTTGCTAATAGAAAAGAAAAACGACACAAAAAGAAATTAAAGTTTTGTTAATAAAGATTCATTGGTTTACAATATGTAAAAAGATGGGACCACCACTGGTTATTCATGAAATGTTGCCGGCCAACGGCTAGTAGTTGAGATTATTAAAATCCATTACTAGTCGATTTTTACCGTCTTTTTGGAAAATTTGTTTACCTATTTGTTTGAAAGAATTAAGCATATTAAAAATTTTAATAGTTCTAAACAAATAAATATAAAACAAATTAACTAGCACATTAAAACCTTCTCCTTCAACACCCTGTTTTGAGGATGTTATTTTTTGTTTTTTTTTTGCGGTTTAGCATGCTGTGACGCGTGTAGGTTAAACACTGTTTAAAAACGAAAATTCGAATTCTTTTGTTAACCTACTATTTATGACCATCAGATAATTGTTACAACAAAATGATGCCTAAGGACAAAGTTGATAAGAATCCTACAATTTGTTTAATAAGGTGACATTTTTTACACGAAATTGTTTCTTACTTAAAAACTAAGACCAAAAGTAACTCCCTTGGGTGTCTAAAATAAAGAAGACCAGTAACACCTTTCCATGCCTAAAGTAGTGCATTCTTTAGTTAAATAATTTTTTGTAATAAGTACCAACTAATTTTTCAATAAGGCCCAATTTAGAGACGAAGTAACTGGTCACTGGAAACTAGAGATGCACAAATAACCCTGTTCCAGACCCAACCCGGTTTACCCGACTCGAAACCGGTTCCCACCCTACCTGACCCACGGGTACATACCCAGGTGTAGAAAAAGGAACCAAACCAGACCCGACCCGGAACCGCCGGACCCGGTTCCACCTATACATGGCCAAAACCCGAAAAAAAAACTGGCCAACCTTGATGGAACAAGTTTAGTTTTGTATGTTTATCTCTTACTCTATAAAATCCTAACTAGGTGTTTGAACAAGTAGTTTGTCATCTAAAACACACATAATTAACCGCTTGAACAAGTAGTTTTACACATAAACTAAGTGTCTTATTTGAAGCACGAATGAAAAAAATATGAAAAATCGTTATGGTTTGCACGACATGTGGTGAGGGTGAGATCCACAACTTAATACTAAAAAACTAGAGGTGTGGTGGGGCATCGCTTAGCTCGGCGTGACCAGCCATATGGAATTTTGTAAACTATTTAACATGTAATTTCCTTCATATACATTTACCAAATGGGGGAATAGTGTCAGGCAGCTGCCTGGCATTCCCCCTATTATACAAACCAGTTTATTGTTTTATATCCATTATAAAATTACGTTTTATTACCGTTTTGCCCCCAGCTCAAAATAAAATTACGTTTTTTTCCCCATCTCAAAATTACGATTTCCCCCTCAATTCAAAATTACGATTTTGCCTGGCACTCCCGCATTGAACCAACCAGTTTATTATTTTATATCCATTTTAAAATTACGTTTTTGCCCCTCTTTAAAAATATGGTTTTGCCCCAGCTCAAAATAAAATTACGCTTTTGTCCCCAACTCAAAATTACGATTTTCCCCTCGATTCAAAATAAAATTGTGGTTTTGCCCTCATCTCAGAATTACCTTTTCGCCCCCAGTTCAAAATAAAAATCTGTTTTTGCCCCCAGCTAAAAAGTACGATTTTGCCCTCTATTCAAAAATGTGATTTTCCCCGTTTAAAAAATTATGATTTCGCACTCAGTTCAAAATTACGTTTTTTCTCCGGTTCAAAATAAAATTATAATTATAATTTCGCACTCGGTTCAAAAAACGCGGGCAGGGCATCAAATAGTTTAATAAAAAACTACAAAGAAAATTAAAAAAAAAACCTGCATAAAATTAAGGCAAATTGGAAAATAATAATCCCATCTTTCTGAAATTGGCCGATAATAATCCCAAGTCAGTTATTAGGCAATAATAATTTGACCTTGTCCAATTTTTTTGTAAAATAGTCTGCCGTTAAAATAAGCTTAACAGATTTAAGTGTTTTTCCGAATTACAAACAGATGTTTTAGCGATTTTGATCAGAACGATGATACGAGTCGATTGATGTAAAACTTACCTCGAAATTGTGTTCGAAATGGCTTGAATTTTGTTATTTGGAAGTTAAACACCCGAATTGAAGCACTGTTTTCGTGGGTTGGGGGCAGTATTTCGAGGTAAGTTTTACATCAATCGACTCGTATCCTCGTTCTGATCAAAAGCCCTAAAACATCAGTTTGTAATTCGAAAAAACACTTAACTCCGTTAAGCTTATTTTAACGGCAGACTATTTTACAAAAAAATTGGACGAGGTCGGATTATTATTGGCTAATAACTGACTTGGGATTATTATCGGCCAATTTCAGGAAGATGGGATTATTATTTTCCAATTTGCCTAAAATTAAAAAAAACATAAAACTAAAAACTAAATAAAAGTGCTCCATGTTATACTTTTTCATTATTTCTTCTTTCATTTCCAACGCCATTGCCAATTGTGCGCCGATAAGGTGATCGACGAGAATGGCGAGAAATTTCATATATTCACGTTTTTTCTTTTAGAGAGATCTTTTTATCAAACGACGCTTGGATATTTTTCTTGATCTCGATCCTTTCTTGTTGAAGAAAATTAAATGTATCAATTTTAGTATTAAGATCTTCCAACTGGTCGGTGTACAACCCTTTACCCGAGGCCAAACCCGGGGCCGAACCCAAGGCCGAACCCGGTCTCGTTCTTTGAAGCCACTTTTTTGACGTGTCTCTACCGGGTGGGCGGGAAGGAGAATCATCAAAATCATCCAAATTAAGATCAAACTCGTGATCACGAGCATCGGGCTGAGCATGGGACGAGGGTGATCTTGCCCTTTTTTATGAGGTTGACTCGCTAGCAGGAGGGCCTGTCGCCCATTTCGAAGCGTACCTACATATATCCCAACAATGCATGTACTTGAAGTCGGTCTTCTTGTTCTCTCTGTATGCTAGCAAGGCATTCTTGACAAACTCAACCTCGGTTTCACCGCTTCTTGGCGAGTTCTTCGCCTTATGGAAACAAGCGCTGAACGCGGTGACGTGGGTATTTATATCCCCCACTTCGACGAGAGGCTATCATTTTCATGATACACCTCCCCCATTTGCATTTGCGTATGAAATGTTTTCTTGATCGAATCCCAAAAATCCTTTTTTTTTGTGTCGTGAATTCCCTATTCCAAAACACAAATAATATTATAAACATTATAAAAAAATTATAATAGAACTTAAAACAATAGTATTGTAAACATTAAATATGTTATATTAAAAAATACCATGAATCGGATTTTGCGATTCGTCGATCCAACATCTTGTCAAAGTAACTTCTTCTTGAACTGTCAATTTTATTTGTGTTCGTTGAGCGGCCGCTAAAGCTTTCTCTTCATCTGTTTTTTTCTTGTGGCTTCTTTTTTGCCGTTTTTGATGACGAACCACCAACGTCTTGCGGTTGAGTTTCGGGCACGAATTCCAGTTGGGACGCTAACTGGAATAGACGAGTCGTTGTATGGAAAGTTTGTGTATCCACGATTTCCTGTATACAATGCGATTCCAGCTAGATCAGGACACAGTGAGTATACTAAACCATGTGGCGGTTGTTGTGGATGGCCGCGTGTAATGGGTATTTGGGTCGGGTTTGGTGGTGGACGGTTTGGTGACGGGCTAGGATTTGGGTTTTCTTGGTATCCAAAGGGGTTGTTTGGGTCGTAGCTGCGGTTAAAAGGATACATTGTAAGATGTTGTGGGTTGATTTTATAAAAAATAAAGAGATATGGTAGAAGAAGTAGAGAAGTAGTAAAAAATGTAAAAAAGTGGTGGGTATTTATAAAGGTTTAAAATGTAAATATTTTTTTTATTTAAACTAGCCGTTTGGCAACGGCTATATTGAACCAGCCAACCAAAGCCAGCAATCTCACCCTCCCCCCACCCCACCCCGCCCCACGCCAAGCGGACAATGCCATGCCCAACGCTTGGCCAGTGTGGTGTAGCCAGCGTTGCGTTAAAGCCAATCCGCTGCCCCAACCCACTCCCCACGGTCTAAGACAAACTACCGAAATTATAACTTTATGTGAATTATTAAATTATAAAAAGGTGTGACAGAAGTAAATAAATGTAAACGACATCTAAATAACTAAAAAAAAAGAATAATAAAAGAGGGTAAAATGAAAGATCAGAAATTTTGGTTTAATAATTTGGCAAGGCCACACGGCATTGGGCACTGATAGAATAGGTTCGATGCCCTCTCTCCATACATTCTATTGTATTTATAATTACATTGTGCCTCTATATTTTAGGATAGAGATCAATACAAATCATTACAATATATACGAAATATATGCTTGCTATTATACCCCCGCAGTCGAAGCGGGAGGAGACCGAATGCTGAGACTGGATCTAAAATCTTCGAATAGTATACGAGGCAGCCCCTTTGTAAAAATATCTGCAATTTGGTAACGAGAGGAAACGTGAAGAATCCAGACCTGACCGCGCTGAACCTGTTCACGCACGAAATGAATATCCAGCTCAATATGTTTCGTGCGTTGATGTTGAACAGGATTCCCTGATAGATAAATGGCGCTAACGTTGTCACAATAAACGAGAGTGGCTCGAAATAACGGCTGATATAGCTCGAGGAGCAGGTTGCGAATCCAGCAGATTTCAGCAACAACATTGGCAACAGCTCTATATTCGGCTTCTGCACTGGATCTAGAGACGGTAGTTTGGCGCTTGGAAGACCAGGAGATCAGATTATCAGCGTAGTATATGCAGTAACCGCTAGTAGATCGTCTCGTATCGGGGCAACCTGCCCAGTCAGCATCTGTGTACGCAGTGAGAGACGGAGACGAAAAACGACTCAATGTGATACCGAACGAAGACGTGCCTTTAATGTATCGGATAATTCGCTTCAAGGCATTCCAATGAGATTGCATGGGGGAGTGCATGCACACCTGCTGAACAGCATATGTAATGTCTGGTCGAGTGAAGGTCAGATATTGCAGTGCCCCAGCTAAGCTTCGGTATAGAGTGGGGTGATGAAATAGGTCACCGGAAGCACCGAGCTTAGCATTCGTATCAACCGGAGTGGCGACTGGGTTGCATGATTGCATGCCCGCACGAGTAATGATGTCTGTGGCATATGATTGTTGTGAGAGGAACAAACTCGATTTCGTACGAGTGACCGAAATACCAAGGAAGTAATTAAGGGGACCAAGGTCTTTCATGGCGAATTCACTAGCAAGTTTGGCCAGAAGTTGATGTCGGAGAGCCGCTGACGATGTGACAAGAAGAATGTCATCGACATATAAGAGTAGAAAAGCCGTATGATACCCCTGATGAAGAGTGAAGAGAGATGCATCACATTTGCTATGGTGAAAACCCAATGTGAGAACGTAATCAGTAAACCTTTGGTACCAAGCCCGTGGTGCCTGTTTCAATCCGTAGAGCGACTTTTTCAGTGAGCAAACATAGTCGGGATAGTCTTTGTCGCGAAAACCCATCGGTTGATACATGTAGACCGTCTCATTAAGGTTACCGTGTAAGAAGGCGTTAGTGACGTCTAGTTGATGTACGTCCCAACCCTTCGAGATGGCAATTGATAACACTGTCCTGATAGTTGCCGGTTTCACAACCGGGCTAAAAGTCTCACCACAATCCACGCCAACCTGTTGTAATCTTTCGTCACACACAAGACGAGCTTTATACCGCTCAAGAGTACCATCGGACTTAAATTTGTGTTTGAACAACCACATGCTTCTGATAACATTCATATGTGGCTGTCTTGGGACCAAATCCCATGTCCTGTTCCTAATTAATGCATGATATTCAGTTGACATTGCAGAGTACCATTCCGGAATAGATAAGGTATCGGCTGGGTTTTTGGGTATGGACACGGGTGAGGTGGAGGTGTGTAAGGAGAATGGTTGTTTGGGTTTGTGAATGCCACTCATGGAACGAGTGTGCATGGTTCGGGTTGGTGGTGGGGGCGGACATGGGTCGGGTTGTGGATCGGGCGGAGGTGTGTGTGGGCCGATGGTATGGTTGGGCTGTATTGGGCTGGACGGTGTGACAGGAGGGGTGGGATTGGGCGACGTGGGCTGTGGGGACGGGTTAGGCGTTGTGGGCTGTGGGCTGTGGAGACGGGTTTGGGCAGGTCATTGGGCCGAGCGGTATGGGCTGTGGAGTTGGTGTTAGCGATGTTCAGGTTGGACGAGGACATGACATGAGGCCAAAGCTGAGGTGGAAACAGGTCAGTGAGGAAGTTGTAGGATGGAGTGGGTGAGATTGATTGGGCGAACAGAAAGGTGGTTTCATCAAAGGCTACATGCCGAGAGATGAAGACTTGGTGTGTGGTAAGGTTAAGGCATCGATAGCCTCGGTGGTTGGGGGGGGGGGGGTAGCCTAGGAAAACACAAGGGTGTGACCGATGGTCCAGCTTGTGTATGGTGGTGGATGGAGTGAGCGGGTAGCATAAACATCCAAAGACTCGTAAGTGAGCATAGGAGGGTGTGGATAGGTAGAGTAGTTCAGTTGGTGTTTTATTTTTGGTGAGTGTATTTGGGAGAATGTTTAATAGGTAGGTTGCGGTTTCAAGGGCGTGGTGCCAGAAATAGGTGGGAAGGGAAGCATGGGCTAGAAGTGTGCGCATCATGTTATTTATGGTTCGTATTTTGCGATCGGCCTTCCCGTTTTGGGAAGAGGTGTAGGGGCATGAGAGGCGGTAAAGAATACCGTTAGTGTTGAAAAAACTTTGAAAAGCGGAGTTGACATACTCTTTCCCATTGTCACATTGGAAGGTTTTAATGACCCGTTCAAATTGAGTTTTAATATTTTTTGCAAATTGTGTAAAAGTGGGGAAGACATGCGATTTGTGAGAAATAGGGAATGTCCATAAAAAATTGGTTAAGTCGTCGAGGAACAATATATAATATTTATGGCTAGCTGAACTAACAATAGGTGACGTCCACACGTCACTGTGTATGATATCAAATGGTTGGGTAGTGTAAGAAGTAGACGCATAAAACGATAAACGAATACTTTTTCCATAAACACAAGACTGGCATACATTATTCTCAAAATTATTAAAGTCAATGGAACAAGAAGTTTTTAATGAATGTAAAGACGAGCGCCCTGGGTGACCAAGACGGTGATGCCAGAGTTGTGAAGAAATAGCGGCAAGAGCAGTAGGTGAGGAGGAGCAGGGTCCCAAAAGCAAAGGATAAAGATCACCGCTGCTGTTGCATCGCAGGAGTGGGGTCCTGGTCTTGTAATCCTTCACAAGAAAACCAAACCGGGTCAAATTCAACAGACACAGAATTATCGGTTGTAAATCTACGGACAGAAATTAGGTTTTTAAGTAATTTGGGTGAGTAAAGGACATTTTTGAGAATGAAAGGTGGATAGGGTTTGGGTAGGTATTTGGTGCCTGTACCTATAACCAGAATGGTATCTCCATTGCCAACAATAATATTTTTAGACATGCAAGAATTAGAAAAGGAATGATAATCACCTTGTTCATTAGACATATTCGTTGTTGCACCAGTGTCCATGTACGGTATCGAGTCATGTTGTTGCAGAGACATAGTGTACATAGCATGTTCGATATCTGTTGGAGTATAAGCTGCATGAAGCCTGTGTGTGGGCCTTGGCCCAAGTAACCCCTGTGTACCCGAAGGAGGAGGCTGTTGTTTGTTGTTGGACGTGGGGTAGGGGCAGGGTGGCGGCGACCAGGAGTTGTAGTGCGGCGACTGCTGTGGTGGGTATCCGGACCAGGGACTCATCCATGGAGCATAGGGTGGCTGCCAGTAAGTGTTGGTGGGCGGGTAGCGTGACCGGCCAGACGAACCGCGGCCGTGGCCACGTCCGCGAGACCTGCCACGTCCCCGTGAGTCGGAGCGGTAGGGGTTCGGAGGTGAGTCATGGTGGGTTGGGGTGCGGCTGGTGGTGGTGTTTAGAGCTGTGGCAGTCTTGGACGCAAGGAGCGCCTGTTCAGCTTTGCGTGTTTCAACTTGGATGAGTCTAGAGCGGGCTGTATAGAACGAAGGTAGCGGGTCTTGTTGTTGCAGAATAGTGGCGATGCCTTCATAAGATTCATTGAGCCCAGCAATCAGTTGCAACACAAGACGTTCATCATCAACCGGGGCATTGACATTGGCAAGTTGATCAGCCAGGACTTTAAGTTCCTGGCAATAGGCAGAGGCAGAGGAGAAAGCATCCAGACGAGTGTTGGAAAATTTCTGCATGAGGTGGATGGCTCTGGCACTTTTGTTATCTTGAAACAGGTTTTCAATGGCGGTCCAGGCTTCATGTGCGGTAGATGTTTTGTTGATTATGGCTCTGATACCATGATAGAATAGGTTCGATGCCCACTCTCCATACATTCTATTGTATTTATAATTACATTGTGCCTCTCTATTTTAGGATAGAGATAAATACAAATCATTACAATATATACGAAATACATGCTTGCTATTAGGCACGATGCCCATGCCACCTCAACTGAAAAAGAACAATAGCGCCCCATGACCATACCAGGGGCGCCATCATGGGGGAGCTATTGTTGGTTTGTGAATGGAATAACGAGCAATAACAGGGTGTCTGTGTGTGAGGGAGGGGGCGCCATTGAAGAAAAGGAGGCTTTATCCATACCCTCCAAGTTAAAGGGGGGCACTATTGAAAGGGTGGAGCTAAGGTGGCACAATGGAGCCCCTAGGGGCTCCATTCCATACCCTCCAGCCTAACGGGTTAAAACGTCTTACAAGAATTGTAAACGGGTTAAACCACCTGACACGCTATAAACAAGAACTGTAATAAAGTTCTTTTGTTGCAGCAACCAATTGAGTCCAAGAAGATCTTCTACTCTTTAACATCAAGGACGTTTTCAAACTTACTAATCAGATAAAAGTTGCAGAAAAACAAGTAGCACTACAAGATTATCATCATAAATTTCTACATTGGTTCTCAAGAAACTTGAGTGATCTAAACATCTTCGTAATCGTCAGTTAGATTCAGTCCAGACATTATTCTCAACAACAATTTCTACCTGTGATGCACGTGCGGCACGTAACAGAACATTTAACAACTCCAACTCTTCATTCTTGTTATCTATATAGGTTATCAATCTCACCTTCTTCAAATTGGGCGATCTGGCCAAGATAAACTTTGCAAGCGCCAACTCAGGCTTATAGTTTCTGAAATATTTAAACTTCAATTCATTCAGATGTTCCAACCAAACATCTGAATATTCTTCAAATATATCGGAATAGTCTTCCAAATCAACCGGCTCTACATCAAATTCTTCATTTGCATCAATCTACAACAAGAGTGATGTGTCAGTGAATCAAAACAAATAGGATACAAGATAGACTTATACAGTTATGCTATTCACCTCTAGCTTAATTCTCTCCAAGTTAGGGGAGCATTTGAGCAAAACAACAAGAAAAGTCAATCCAAAAGCATATCCATCGCGGTTAACAATACCCATTTCTTCGAAACAAAAGTATTTGAGGTGGATAAGTGAGGTTGGAAGCTCTTGGGGAACCGAGTCTACAACAAATGACTTCAACCATAGATCAAAACAACAATTAAAAATTAAATTAGACCTTTTTTCCTTTAATTTATATATATGTATAATGTGGATAAATATTACCGGAGTGATATAACCCCAAGTGATTAGACGTTCAATCACAGGTAAAGACTTGAATAGCTCCATGATGTTGGGTTTTTCATGACCGTAAAACTGTTCATCAAGTATAAACTGCATAGACATAAAATATTCAGATAAGTTTTGGAAGCCCATGAGAGTGGATATACAATACAAGTATGAATTTACCAGGCTAAAGCTCTTAAGTGATGGACAATTAGATAGAAGATGTAGAAGACTTTTTCTAGAGATAGATAGTCTGCTTAAGGATAAGCTTGTAAGGCTACCAAATCCATTGAATATGGGTTCATGGTAGATGTCACAACGTTCAAGAGATAGGTCCGTTAAGTGACGCAACGAGAAGAAAGATAAGGGTAAACGATATGAACTCTGACCCCAAAAGCCAAGTCCTAATTTCATGACAGTATGGTTCCTCGACAAATGAAGTATGATTTGATCAATTTCAAAATAGTTGTCATCTGCCGATATTCGAAGGGTGAAATCGAGTATTGGGGCCTGGCGCAGCAATAGAACTTGGTGTATAGCACAGAAAAGTTTACACCTCAACTCCTTCTTTATTCTTTGAGATTCTAACTTGGAGAAATTCCACCAATCAAGCTGCTTCATTTTACGTGGTCTTTTAACAGTAATCTCTTTGGTTGACGTTTTAACAGTGGACTCATAAAACACAAGTTTAGGAATTGTGGTCCATTTGTACCTCCATTCCCTTGATAGGATACTTGTCCTCGCTGCTTCTTCAATTGGTAAAAGACAAAGGATGGTTTCTACTATGGCTTGAGGAAGTGTAGTGATTCTATCCAATCGCGGAGCTTGCATCTGAAGCTGCTTTTGTTGGATCGATGCTGCAAACTGTGAAAACGGAATGAAGATGATCTATGTGTACTACTCACAAAGAAAAAATAGCCAAATACAACATAATAAGTCTAACAATAAGGCAATTCAAAGAAAAAAATCATAAATCAGTATGGCCATGCTTCTTAAATTGGGTTTTCCCATGTGACCAGAATGAATAACTAATTTCTTGTGTTCATTGAAAAAGATTTATCTGATGAACAATTTCACTGATCTAACTTAGTTTATGATTAATTTATAAACAGTCATAATCAGCAACCAGTTAAACTCACTTTACCCTTGTTTTATTTTATCTATTACTTCTTAAAATGGTTATAATCTGGAAACACTTAACACCATCAATCAATATGATTATTATAATAATTTCAAACAAACACATTAAAACCATCTCCTTTAACACTCTGTATCCAAACACCCACAAAGTATCCATTTATAATCAAAGTAAAGTAGCCGATATGAACAGTCGTAAGCCCTAAAATCCCCAAATGTGTAGACAAAAACAAAAACAAAATCAAAAGAAAGAAGCTAACTGAAAATGAAAACATAAGGCATGAAACACCTCATAAAACAAATAATTAACTACAACGGCCATCAATAGAAGGAGATACCTGACTGAGTTGAGTTAGAAGAAGTACCAAGGAACCTAACCTGCACTGCACACTCGGTGAGTGAATGAAGAACGTGTGTAAACCTATTTTATCAGCATTGTGCAGTTTTTAATTAAAAAAAGACACAGAAAATATAGAGATTTTTAGTGTAATTTGGTGTGAAAATAGGGTTATTGGATTTTAATAATCCTAAGTTTCACCAGTTGGTTGATAATAATCCCAACTTTAAAAATTCCCTCCAATAATCCCAACTTGTAAAAGTTTGGCCGCCATTGATCTTTTCAAAAATATATGAATTTGGTCTCCTCAATAGATTCAATTACATCTAGAGACTCCTTAATTGATTTAAGTGCATCTATGTTAGAAAAGGATCAATGGCGGCCAAACTTTTACAAGTTGGGATTATTGGAGGGAATTTTTAAAGTTTGGATTATTATCGGCCAACTGGTAAAACTTAGGATTATTAAAATCCAACAATCCGTGAAAATATGATGTAATGGATCTGGATGCTCTAATGTTACCTATTATTTTGGTATGAGTAAATTGTCAATTTAGTCCATGAGGTTTGTCTAAATTACTATTTTGGTTGAACTAATTTTTTTCTTCTCTGAGTCCCTGACTTTTCTCATTTGTTGTTATTTTGATCACTTTGTATAACTTGATCTAAAAACCATAGTTTTGACCTGGTTGAATTAATTTTTTTCTTATCTGAGTCCCTGACTTTTCTCATTTGTTGTTATTTTGATCACTTTGTATAACTTGATCTAAAAACCATAGTTTTGACCAGGGGTATTTTTGGCATTTTCATTAAAAACTTTTCAACTTGTCATTTTAGTCCAAACTTAACATAATATAGGGTAAATTACACTTTTCGTCCTTTATGTTTGTACCAGATTGCAAAGGATAGCCTTTAACTTCAATAATTACAGTCATAGTCATTTTTTGGTTAAAAGCATTACACCCTAGGTCCTTTAGCACTAACTAAGTTAAAATTTTCAGTTAAATATGACATGTCACTTGCACATAAGGGTAGATTAGTAATTTTACTAATATATAATATATATTTAAACACATATAAAGCCCGATTTTTTAAGAATAAAAAAATATATTTAAACAAAGCATAAACCCAATCTCAGCACTCTCTCACCCCCCCCCCCCCCCCCCAACCAACACTGACAGCCACCCCCTCGCCACCCCTTTCTTCCCCAACCGCCCCTGCAGATTCAACCACCGTTTCGACACCTAATAATTCGAGTTCCATAAACTAAGTCAACATGTGTAACATAAACAGTCAAAATCCTATGTCTGAGCATAAGCCAAATCCCAAAACCAAGCAGGAATAAAAATTTTAACACCTAAATCCGTTTGGCTAACGTCATTGTCCTCATATCAGGAGTAGAAATTTTACAACACTCTCTCCTATGATTCACCAACTCTTTCATATCACCAATTTCGCAACCCTAACACACAATGATTAAGAAAAAAACAAAACATGAATCAAGACAATGCAAAACGATGTGTAATTAACCATGCACATACTTAAGTCGAGTTCGTCTGACTTAGGATTTCTGATTGAATCATGCATACCTGAAATTGAAACATCCCTAAAAATGTGGATGGAGCAAAGAAGATCGAAACCGGGTTAAAAGATTAGAACCTGAAAATGCCAAAAAAAAAAAAAGAGTAAAATGCACGGATAGTCCCTGTGGTTTGGTAAAATTTCACCCTTAGTCCTCAACTTTTGGAAATTACACCCGTGCTCCCTGTGGTTTGACAGTTTGTTACTCGGATAGTCCCTGGAGTGGATGGGGGTTAGTTTTCTCCGTTAAGTCCATGTGAAATTACAAAATTACCCCCTTACTTTTATTAAAATATAAGAAAAAACTATTTAATGAAACCTGCACCCATATCCTCTTTCGATCGATCTGTTTCTCCACCAAATCTTTCAAAGCCTCATTCGATCGATCTGTTTCTCCACCAAATCTTTCAAAGCCTCAATTTCATCCACTCATCATCTCAAAATTTGAAAATGAGACAGTTGAAAATGAGACACCCCTGGCCCCTATAGAGATAAAATTTGAAAATGAGACAGTGGAAAGGGGTATCACAGTGTGTATTGGACAGAAGGATTGGGGTTTTCTGAGACAGTTGAAAATGAGATCAATGGAGCAAGTAATTACACTCATTTAATAGATAATGTTGGAGAGATTCTGTGGCCGGTGCAACCATGGTATGCTAGTAGACGTCGCAGGAATCTGGCTGGAAGTTCACAGAATCGATTGAGGGTCGGTGTTCCGGCTCATTCTTTGTTCAAGCAATTCGTGTTTCATGACAACGAGACTAAACGCTTCAGTGGATTCGTAGTTGATGTGTTCCATGAAATGATGACAAAAATGAATCAACCATATGATCTTTTTCCGTTTAATGATTCATATGATGACTTGGTAAAAGCAATTTATAACAAGGTCAGAAAACTCATGATTTCCCATTTTGAGAATGAGGCTTTGAAAGATTTGGTGGAGAAACAGATCGATCTATGGGTGCAGGTTTCATTAAATAGTTTTTTCTTATATTTTAATAAAAGTAAGGGGGTAATTTTGTAATTTCACATGGACTTAACGGAGAAAACTAACCCCCATCCACTCCAGGGACTATCCGAGTAACAAACTGTCAAACCACAGGGAGCACGGGTGTAATTTCCAAAA
Source organism: Helianthus tuberosus (assembly GCA_030545235.1). NCBI lineage: Eukaryota > Viridiplantae > Streptophyta > Magnoliopsida > Asterales > Asteraceae > Helianthus > Helianthus tuberosus. Next base: position 147,493,553 of record CM060417.1, on the reverse strand, counting down.
GTTGGGGACTAAGGGTGAAATTTTACCAAACCACAGGGACTATCCGTGCATTTTACTCAAAAAAAAAATAGAACATCAGCAATAGGAACTTCGATCTAAAGCCGCAAACAAAATAACTCACCAAAGGAGGAGGGTTGTCGCCGACGGGCAGAGGACGCTCTGTAAGATTTGTGAGAATGAAAGAGGGCAAACCTAGGGTTTGGTTGTGTGAAAACATTGGCGGCCCAGGAAAATTTTGTTAGCGCTAAAGAGCCATTGCAGTTTTAAATCTCAAACGCCCAAACAAATAGAATTTGTAGTAATGGTTTGGGGGTCTTGTGGCGGTTGGTTTGTGGTGGCCGGATTCGGTGGTTGCGGGGCTCAATTCAGTGGTGGTGGCTGGGATATGGTGGTGGTGGAGGTTGATTGAAGAGAGAGGGGGGAGGGGTGGGGATATTTGAGAGGAAGAAGATGACCAGTGGATTTATGTGCAAACACACACACATATATATATATATATATATATATATATAATAAACGAGTCAAATTACTGATCTACCCTCATGTGTAAGTCACATGATTAGGCTTAATTTAAAATGTTAACTTGGTTAGGGCTAAAGGATGAATGCTGTAATGGGTTTGGCAAATAAAGGATTGCGACTGTAATTATTAAAGTTAAATGTTATCCGTTGCAATCTGTTACAAACATAAAGGACGAAAAGTGTAATTTACCCCATAATATATACTCTCTCTCCCTATCATCTCTCATACATATCTTCTTTCTATCCTTTTGTGTCTAGAAAACCACCACACCTCCTCCATAACATCCACCTTCACCGCCTGCCACCACCATCTTCCCCACCTCCCATTCCCCATCGCTGGAAAACGAGAAACCTATCATATCAGATAGCCTCCGGCGCCGCCCCCTTCTCCGCCGACGAACACCTCCGACTGCTGCCCCATTTTCCGCCCAAGAACACCTTCGGTCGCCGCTCACCATCATCATCATCTCCGCCCATTAAAGACTGTAGTATGATCTGCAATTTGTACACTCCTTTGTTTTTTTTAGGATAGGTTTTTAGATTTGAGGGTTTTTTGTTTCAGATTAAGGGTTTATGATCTGCAATTTTTATGGTGGTGTGTGCATGTAAGTGATTAAGTGTGTATATATAAGTGATTAGGTGACCCATGTATGGTATGGTGACCGGAACCACCTTCCTTGTGATTAAAGTTTGAATGAGATTTTGAGATGATATATGGACTTTCAAGAATTTTTAGTAATTTGTTGTTTTTGTATTTTAAGATAAAAGGGGTTGGATGAAAACGCAAAAAGAAAAGAAAATTGTAGGTGACAAAAATGCCGCTGAGTTAACGTTAGTTTTTTAACGAAGTGTTTTTGTATTTTAAGATAAAAGGGGTTGGATGAAAACGCATAAAGAAAAGAAAAATGTAGAGTGACAAAAATGCTGCTGAGTTAACGTTAGTTTTTTAACGAAGTTAGTTGGTTGGACCAAAATGGCAAGAAATGGGAAAACTAAAGGACCCAGGGGAGAAAAAAAACTATTTAAACTAAAGTGGAAATTTAGGACAAACCTTAGGTACTAAAATGACAATTTACTCTTTTGGTTTCCTTTACCATCTTTTTTATAGTCCTGTAATTTTTATAAGTGGAATTGACCTGTAATAATCCCAACTAGACCTTATTGGCCATTCATAATCCCACCTTTGAATATTCCCCTTGCCAGTCCCACCTTTCACCCATTTTTCCTACAATGGTCCCCCGTTAAAAAACCCTAACCCAGTTAATAAAATTGCTGATGTGGCAGATGATTATGTAATGACGTGTCAAAAACATCTTACGTGGCAGATGATTATCGACTTTCAAGCTTTTAAACCCTTTAATTGTAGTTAAAGATTTCATAAAACACACACTCATCACCACCTTCTCCTTTCTCTTTCAAAACACACACTCATCCACCCACCAACCTGCCACCATACCCAACCCTCTTTTATCACCGGTAACATCATGTTTCTAAACATTAACCTTTCAAATCCTATAGATTAAATCATCAAGAACCCCCAATTCCTATCCGGTTTCAATCTAATTTCCAGCAAAACTTCACCAATCTGTTCCAAGCTTTGTGTATGTATGTACATTATAACCTACGCAGTGTTTCCCATATCCACACATTGAACAGATACCACAAAGGAAGAAAAGAGATTTGATTTTATCTTATCCTTGACGATCGTGTGGAAAAAAAGTGATTTGGTCGTTGTTGGATTGCGGCGGTGAAGTGGCAGTTGTTTGATTTTAAAACCACCGCTGTAAGCACCACCATCGCCACAACCCGCCACCATCTGCCGGTTGAATCGAGTCAGATCTGTCGTTTCCGATTTGAAGAGGAAAGTTAGAACTAGCCTTGGTAAATACTGCAATAAAGAAGGTGAATGAAGGTATTGGATATTTATTTTATATCGATCATTCAGATTAGCCTGTAGATTACTCTAAACAATCATTCATAATTCATGACTTGGAAAAAGTCAAACGAGTAATAGGGTGGATCGGAAAAGGTCGTTATAAGGTGAAAAGGATAAGGGATGATTTAGGGTTTGATAAAAAGGATTTGTGGGTTTTAAGTTGTAAAGGATCAGGGAAATCCATAATCATCTGCCACGTAATATGTTTTCGACACATCATCGCATAATCATCTGCCACATCAGGAATTTTATTAACTGGGTTAGGGTTTTTTAACGGGGGACCATTGTAGGAAAAATGGGTGAAATGTGGGACTGACATAGGGAATATTCAAAGGTGGGATTATTAATGGCCAATAAGGTCTAGTTGGAATTATTACAGGCCAATTCCCTTATTTATAAGGAATAATTGCTTTTAATAATTTCAATTATTAGCCGTTAACGGTCTCAACTTCAAAAACTAGTGCTGATCCCATATTTTCACATATTGTAAACTAATAGACCTTTGCTAACAGAAAAGGAAAATGAGACAAAAAGAAATTAAGGTTCTGCTAGTAAGGTTCATCGGTATACAATATGTGAAAAGATGGGACCACCACTGGTTATTTTTAAAGTGTTGTCGGCCAACGGCTAGTAGTTAGGATTATTAAAATCGATTACTATTTGATTTTTACCGTCTTTTTGGAAAATTTATTTACGTATTTGTTTGAAAGAATTAAGCATATTAAAAATTTTAGAGTAAATTACAAGTTTTGTCCTTTATTGAAAGGGTATTGTCACAAAAACCCTGCGCAACCGCAGAGGACCATACCATAACTACACCCCAAACCCATCTTAAACAGACCTTGCGAGGCCGCACAACGTGTCTTGATAAAGATTTGGGAAAAATCAGTCCTCAATAACCATGCGCCGAAGAAAGGAAAAACAAATGTTCAATTAACACCTTTGCGCGGGCTCACGCAATGGTAAAGTTAAGATTGAAGATTTAACAAGAATAAAGTCCTAAACATATCCGCGCGCATGAAATCAGGACTCGAACAAAAGGAATCTTTTCTGTTATAACAGAATAGACACGTGGCAAAGGTGAAATGGTTTACAACTGTAGGTAGATCTTCTAGAAGGCTCCAAATGCTCATCATGCATGGCTTCATTTGGTTGCAACAGAATGTGACGTGGCAGCATCCTAGACCCTCATCTAAATCACGATGATGGTAACAACTTAAAGGCAAATCTAGATTAAACCATCTTCCACGTGGCATCTCCCCAACCGTTGATCAAGGTCACGATCCGTGTGCATGGATGGGGAGATAACTAATAAACGGAAAAGTAATTTCCGTTATTACCTCCGTTACACTTTTTGGCGCCAAAACTTGAGTTATAAATAGGAGAATTCAGGTATGATCTCATCATCTACTTTCACATATTTTCACTTTTTACTACTTCATCTTCTTCTTGAGATCACTGTACTTATTCTCACGCCGGAGGGTGGTCACGGAGAGAACCCCCTATTCTCCCCGTGGTGAGTCTAACGGCTTTCTGTTTTGCAGTGTTATCTGGTGAAGTAGCCCCATCCAGCAATTGACGAGAGGATTAACCCTTTTATGCAGAAACTCAACCCCCAGATCTGATTGATTCCGATCATTTAGATCTGGTGTTTCTTCATTGGCGCCCACTGTTTTTCTACTTTTATTCTCATCTTCTCGATTCGATTCATTTCTTTCTTTCTTCTGTTCTCAATGGCAGAAGGTCCGTCAAATCAACCACCAGGTCCTCGACCCGAGAACAGAGGCAATTTTGCTTATGCGTCTCGTGTCGACGGAATCGTAGAAGAAGAATCTGATGACAACGAGGTTCAACATGATACGAATCACGTACCTATTACTCCAGGTGTTCAGCTTAAAGTTCCGATCAGTTCGATCCTTCCTCCTGGTGAAACTCCGATCTCCTGGTTTGTCAAATCTCAGGGAGCCTTGAATGCAGTTTATGCACAACTTTGTGCACAAACCGCTCAGACAACATCACAGGCACGTAGAGCTGCAGCTCAGGTGCGAACCCCAACCGCACCTCGACTTTTAATTATTAATCGAATTGGTCAATTTCTCAACTCAATATTCAAACCGAAAACCCTAAGATCAATGATTCAAATTAAACTCTAAGTCTAGGAGATATTTCTATGTGCCTAAACCGCTGAATTCATCAACCAATAATCAATCAAAACACACCAACATGCAATATCAAGATCAATCACAAGGCAATGTTATGTAAATCACATCAAATAACCATAATCATGTCAAAATCGCATTACAATCATCAAGCTCATCTAAACCCAGGTAGTTTATGACGTTTAGCTACTCATAATAATAAAAAACATAACAAATTCAGTTCTGAAAATTGAACAAGACATGGTTTCGATGCAAAGGATTAGAAAAATAAGTGCAATATCGAACCCGTAATGATCCAACCACGAACCGAATGCTTTGTTTTTCTTTTTGCGCCAACAAACAGCCGTATTCCTTTTTTCCTTCGTGCCTACTGATGTTGGTCAACAATAATTAGAATAAAGATGCCTCCTTTGCTTCTGATCACCTCCTGCCGTCTGCCCTTGCTTCTAAATTGCCGCCAATGTCCTTCTCGAATAATAGATTGCCTCCACTATTTATTATGAGTCTCTTTTCTTTTAGGGTTGACCAATGACTAAAAAAATACAACCCACAAAATTCCACAAGTCGTTGAATTGTTTTTTTCTTGTGCGGCCGACCACTGATGTCGAAAATAATAGCCCAAATCCCTCTTATGCCTTCTGTCATAAAAAAATATGAATGAATAATCCCACTGATTGCTTTCGAATTTCCATAAAAATAGGAATCCACCCTCAAGTCTCTGCGTCTCTTGTTAACATCCATCTTCAAGTGGGCCCTTCTGTGACACCCATGACAAAACCAGGTACACCTTAAACAGTCTAAAACTGTAAAGCACACTTAACACTTTAATTGCGCGAAAACCCTAAAAACATGTGTGACTTATGTGCTGGCTTGAATGATATTTGTTATATCTCGGAGGAATCCGAGAACACGTTATGACTAACATGACACTAATAAAGGCCAACAGTGCGAAGTTGGTGTCCTTAGCCTTGAAACACGTGTTAAACGGGAGTGTTCCGTTTAACAGCACTTTAAACCTTTGACATTGATTATTAGGTTATCAGTAGCATCATTTAAGATTTCGAGTTCCAGGAACAACTTAGTTCTGTGCCATAGAATGTGACATAAGGTTTGAAGCCAATCAAAGATCGGGCACGCAAAACGAAGCAGTTTCCCGGTTAGGGAAACGCTTTCGTTTCAGGAATAATATAAGGCAATCAGAAGTGCAAGGAACGATCGATCAAGCTTTAAAACACTTAAACCACTCTAATACGAGTCTTTTATGATTAAAACGTAACTGGGTTCGGATTTCAAGACGGTTATGCATGATTTTTAAAACCGAGTCTTTTGACACTAATTACGCGCGAAACGGAGTCCGTTACGCAAATCGAGAACGCGTCCGGGACCCGTAAACGAACCTAAACACTCAACGGAAGATAAACATCATCTTTTTAATGCACGTAACGAAGCACGAGGTGTCCCTTGTGGGACCCACACCCAAACCGCCCCCACCCCCTTATTTAATAAAAAAAAAATCATTTTTTTCTTTTCTAAATTCATTTTAACACCAAATCATTTCCAAATTCTGGTTTCTCTCAAGAACAATCAGCTGATTTCACCATATACTTCCACAAATCCAAGGTATTAACTCAAATCTTTAAGTGTTTAGGCTTGGTTTCTTGATTAAACATGGTTTAGGCCATGAAAACCAATTTTAATCCATGAATTTTGGAGTTTTAAACAAGTTTAGGGGCTGAATATGAACACCATATGAATACCCTGGTGTTATATGGCAGCCATGGTTATAAATCTTTGGGTTTTGATACCCTAATCAACACCTATTCGACAGAAATCGCTTAACTAGTCGATTAACCAAAAAACAATGAAATAAAGCTTGATTGATCTAAGTTCTAGCATATTTGAATTGTACTTGATGTGTAGGTACTAAATATAGCCCACACATACTTCTGGACTCACACGGAACACTCGGAATCGAAAGAATCGCTAGGTATATAACCCGAAACTTGCATCTAGACTATGCAGAATATTGTTCGGACTATAAATTGGTCCATGATACTTGGATTGAGCTGAAATTTGGTGTGGTGATGAATGGTAGTGTCAGGAAGGTCCACGTAGAATTTTATAATTTTTGGAAATGTTTAGGATTTTTGGTGAATTTTTGACTGTTTTATCAAAAGAATTCTGGAAAAATACAAAACGGATTCAATAAATCACCAAATTTTACAGAGACACTAAGAAACATATGAGGAATGTTCTAGGAAAATTCGGAGTCCATTTGTTGAGTTTTGATTTGGGTTAAAAATCCGCGTTTTTGCGAATTTTCGGTAGCCGGAAACGCACCGAAACGAAATCGGAAATATCTTAAATTTTTGCAGATGTTTCTGGAAACATAAGGGATGTCCAGGAATTTTTTGGAAATTCTTGGATCAATGATGGTAATTAATGTTAATTATGTGGTTAAATATGGTTTTATAAATAATTTATTTAGACAAGTAAAATGCCAAAATAAATTCCCAGAAATTTTTTCCATATTCTACAGATTTTTACTGAGTTATATAAAAATTTTCAGAATTTTATTCAAATTATAGATAAAATGGGAATTTTTGGGACTAAAAATGGGTTATTTTAAATCAATTTCGGCAGTTTACCGTGTAACGAACCTGCCGGAACTGGGAACTGACCAAACCCGAAAAATACTATAACTGAAACACGGGGAGTATTCCGGGAGATTCCAGGGCGGATTGGACACTAGGGGTGTGTCCAATACCAGTTCGGGAAATCCCCGACGGTGGAAACGGAAACTCAAAATTGGGCAACCTGGACTCCCCAAACACCCAAACTCCCTTAATGAAAAGTTAATCATTCTTAAATAACAACATGTTGGCACTATTGGTATTCCCGTACCATTGTCCGAACATGTTTAACTACTGACATTGACTGACACGCGAACTGGTGCCCGGAAGCCAAAGTGAAAACTAATACTACCCTGACCTCCATCACCATACCCGTGTCCTATAGACTCAATCCGGGGTGAAAAATCCTGACCAAATCCAAGTTATAACCATTACCGACTTAAATACTGATTTGATTCCTTACTTGCATGTGTGCTATTAAAGCTGATTTCGTTGATTAAACACTCTTTAGCCGAGACTACTATTTGCAGTGTGAGTTTTAATTCCCCCACTTTTAACTGTTTTCCTGTTTTCTGGGGTGAATTGCATGTTACAAACTATGTTAATTGCTCAAAACGTATAATGTGAATTATCTAACACACGATATTAGCCCCGATACAAGTGATTAAAGTAAACCGTGGGCAGTGGATAGTACTATTGGTCTGACAAACCCAGTTGTCGCCGGACATGTGCGGCCTGTAGCCAGGCAACTGCACGCGTCCTACCCAGGTTATGTTGTTAGACATAACTACCCGAAGGCATTGAACTTTATGAGATGCAGGTGGTGCGAGTATGTGTCTGTGTGACACGATACGATTAAAACAGTCTAGGTCTCACTTGTGACACTCGTGTAATTCCATCTACGAACCGTAATATGTGCAATTAAACATGTTGATACATTTTGAAACGAAACAACCAAACCAGTGGAACTCACCAGCAGCGTTTAGCTGACCCTTTTTAAAACTAACATGCATTTCAGGTAACTTGAGACTGATGTGATCCGTGTATGTTGTTCAAGACGTGTTTATTGGCAAATATTGAGATAGACGTATGCGACTTAGAAGACTTATGTGGTTCATGGGAACACGCAGTTGTAACATACATGTAGTATGTAATCAACATTTTGTAATTAATAAAATGTAGTGTCTTTACAAACAATGTGCATGTACCAGAGGTGTCTGTTGCATCCCACGTTTTTTCTTCCGCTGCAAATCGGGGTGTGACAGAAGATGGTATCAGAGCCATTGGTTATAGAGAATTAGGTGCCTTTAAGGAAACCTAGACTATAACTCCAGGCTCGGACCTTAGTGGACATCACTGGAAAATTAACCACTACTAAAAGTAGTTAATGAACACTATAAAGTATCCTATTGGCGAGTACCAGGATGGCCTTGTGGGGCAAGTGGGTTATTATGGTCCGGAACCTAATAACAGACTTGCTCATACGAGGCGGTGTTGGGAAAGTCGTGGTAATAAACACGCTTAAATATGTGGAATGATACATGCGTGTACCAAGGTGATAGTGTGTGGATGTTTGTGTGTGGATTGATACATGAATTGGGACTGGTGGATTATACGTTACCGCATGTGCCTTAGTGATAGGCAGAAAACTGGTATTACAATCCATTCCACATTCCTACTGATCACATATTTAATATACACTAGAGTTTGATTCCTATCACTCACACAGTTGTTACTTATACTTTATGATGTGAGAACTCAAGACTTTATTATGATACGATCTCACCAACTCTACTCTTATAGCTACTATAACGATGGTTATATACTAGAGTGATACTTCAAAAAGAACATAGATACCTAAAGAACGCTCAGGTCGTTCTGATAGACTGGGAGGACGTGTACAGATCCTTACTCCACTTCTCATTGCTTCACATTCGATTGTTATACAGTCATAGAGTTTAAGCATCTTACGAAACTTTTTCGTCCGTGAATCCACGATCCATTTGATTGTCCGCTGGATTTCTCTTCTGTTTACAATATTGGCTTTAGCCTTCACGTCGTGTGATACTAGAATGCTTCGTGGTATTCCTTAGCACATTTTTCGATATATGTTATACCTGAATATGACGATCTCCGGGTTATGGAGATGGCATGGAGCGCGTGAATAAGTTACCCTTCCCGTTGTCATTCGGTTCCATTGGGTATAAATTTTGTGATGATACAGATTCCTTGGAACACTTTGCGTTGTGAAATCTTGTTTTGTGTGACCGTCGGTTACATTGTGTTTTTTCGATTAATGAGTGTTTCAGAGTTCAGTTGGTTATTCACGGAAAGTAATATTAGGCCTGAATATTTTGGTGAACGGAACATTGATCATGTATATGGGTGTGGTGGATATGCTACGGTACTTCCTATATATAAACACCCGGCTACATTATCAAGGTACCGTTACGCAGGGTAGACGGGCTTCATGTTGCGATCCGTTCGGTTATGTTTTGGGCAATGCAGTGTTAAGACTTCGACCCTGGTTGATGCGAAAGATGAGGCCACAGTTGTTGTAACCACGATATCTATACACGCTTGCGGAAATTCTAAATGAAAGGTAGTTGGGTCGACATATAACGACCTTTGGGTTAATCCTGGGGTTATGTCCATGTCGAGGTAGTGATGCAGTCGTAGTACTTCCGTATTTTCGTAGTTTGTGCTGTCGTGGGATGATGCACGTACGTCACTTTGGTGACCAGTTTTGATAACGCAGTTAGGCACTAGCCCTTATGGGTTAAGTCTGTGTGCAAAATTTGATAGATGTTATTATATAAGTGATATGTAATTGAATTGTGTGGTATGTGGTAACTGAAAGTGTGAAAAGTGATGATTAATTATGTGACATTGATACATACATATCTATTATTTATAATGGAATGGCCCCGAAATGTGCACCTCGAATGACAAAGGCAGAAATTGCCCAACTGATAGCACAACAACTCCAAACGGTTATTCTAACAATCGTGGCGCAGGTTAGCGCCGGTATTAACGCTAACCCCCATCCGAACCCACAGCCGGGACCGTTAGGTCAAAACAATGTTAGGCTAGTTTGCACATGTAAACACTTTATGGAGTGCAAACCAATGGAGTTTAATGTAACTGAAGGACCGAACGGGTTTGTGAAATGGATCGAGAAGTCGGAATCGGTCCTTAACATAAGTAATTGTCCGGGTGACTGTGCGGTAAAGTATACAACTTGTACTTTTACAGACCACGCTTTGAACTGGTGGAATGCTATTGTGCAATCTCGCGAGCAGGAGGCGATTAATGCTATGACTTGGGATGATCTTAAGATACTAATGAGAGAAAGGTTCTGCCCAGCTCACGAAATTCAGAAGCTAGAGCATGAGTTTTGTAACCTGCAGATGCAAGGTGCGGATCATGCAGGGTACACAAATCGCTTCAATGAACTGGCACGCATCTTGCCAGATATGGTTCGACCGGAGTCCAAGAGGATCGAGAGGTATATCCGGGGACTGGCCCCGGAAGTAAGGAGTATCATTAATTCGGTGGAGCACCTGACCATGCACGGAGTGGTAGCTAGGTCAGGCACGGTTACGTACGACATAGTTAGACGCAAGATTTTGACAATGCCGGGTAGGGATGAGATCGGTACGATACCGGTACCGTACCGGTACCGATACCGTAAATACCGTTACCGAAATTGAGGAAATATGGATACCGATTACCGTACCGTATTTATAGATTCGGTACCGGTATTTCGGTACTTTACCACATTGGTACCGCTTTAGTGTCATCCGTTGTTTTACCTAAAAAAATATTATGTGCAACCCATCCATCCATTATTAACTGAACTAGAGTAATATATAGAGCAATGTAAAAAAAGGTAAACATATTAAACATCCATGGGTTCGACTTGTACCCAATTCCGAGTCACCATCAAGTTTAACAAAAGGGGTTTCTTCAACAATAGCGTCGTCTCCTTACACAACCAAACACAAAGATATTAAAAATCTAAAAATAAGAAAAGATATATTGATAATTTATAACCAAACCACTAAAAAATTAACTTACTTCAATGTATTGCATTCTTTTTACCGATGATTATTAAATTCGGTATTAATACCGGTATTTACCGAAAAATACCGGTACCGATACCGTTTTTTACCGATACCGAATTTCGAAAAATCTATTACCGATACCGGTACCGTTTATGATCGGTACGGTACGGCATCGGTACGGTACCGGTATGGTACCGGTACGGTACCGGTATTTCGGTAAAAAATCTCATCCCTAATGCCGGGAGAGCCGACAGGAAATAAGCGAGAGGCCCCGGAAAGTAGCCGAGCGGGGGCAGCCATACCGAAGAGGGGAAGAGCCACTAATCAAAGCTACGCCATGACTACACCAACGGGAAACTCTGGTGGCTATAAAGGAACATCCCCAAAATGCAACAAGTGCACTTTGCACCACTATGGTGCATGTCGAGCAAGGACCTGCTCGATGTGCCATAAAAGTGGACATTATACCCGAAACTGTAAGACACCATTGGAACCCAACCGTTTCCAAACCCCAAGGCCTCAGCATCTTCAGCAACGACCCCAACCACCAACGCAGCAGATTACCTACCCCCGTACTTGCTACGGATGTGGCAGTACGGAGCACTTCCGAAGAAGCTGCCCAAAGTTTGCTCAACAGCCAGCAGGAAGGGATACGCAGGGCCAAGCTTCTACCTCAAATGCAGCTCGAGGTCGTGCCTTTATACTTGGGTCTGGTGACGCACGCCAAGATCCGAATGTGGTGACAGGTACCTTTCTCATTTCCGATCAGTATGCTTCAGTATTGTTTAATACGGGCGCAGATAGGAGCTACGTTTCCGTTAATTTCTTTCCCCTATTAAATATGCCGGCTATTGAGTTAACAAATCCTTACTCCATAGAACTTGCTAACGGTAAACCTATAACTAGTCACCAAATCATTCGTGATTGTCCTTTAATTCTTAACGACCACCAATTCCTTATTGACCTACTACTAGTAGAGCTCGGAAGTTTCGATATAGTAGTGGGAATGGACTGGTTGTCCAAGTACAAGGCGGAGATTATATGTGAGCAAAAGATTGTTAGGATCCCTTTTCCTAATGATGAAGTTATTATGGTACAGGGAGAGAAGTCCGGTACCATATTAAACCTTATATCCCACCTTAAAGTGTTGAAATGTATAAGTCAAGAATGTGATGTGTTCTTAGCAAGTGTAATGACGACCGAACCAGAAGAACAACGTATTAAGGATATCCCAGTAGTGTGTGATTACCCAGACGTGTTTCCCGATGAATTGCCCGGATTGCCACCCAATCGGCAAGTCGAGTTCCGTATCGACTTAATACCGGGAGCAGCTCCAATTGCAAAAGCACCTTACCATTTAGCACCTTCAGAGATGCAAGAACTATCATCTCAGTTACAAGAACTGCTAGACCGAGGTTTTATCCGTCCCAGTTATTCACCTTGGGGAGCACCAGTGTTATTTGTGAAGAAAAAAGATGGAAGCTTTCGGATGTGTATTGACTACCGAGAGCTGAACAAGGTTACCATAAAGAATTGATATCCTCTTCCGCGAATCGATGATTTATTTGATCAGTTGCAAGGAGCATGTTACTTTTCCAAAATCGATCTTAGATCCGGTTATCATCAAGTGAAAGTTCAAGAGGAAGATATCCCTAAAACATCCTTTCGAACTGGGTACGGTCACTATGAGTTCCTGGTTATGCCCTTTGGGTTAACCAACGCACCCGCGATATTTATGGACCTCATGAACCGAGTTTGTAAACCATATCTAGATAAATTCGTCATAGTCTTTATTGATGATATTTTGATCTATTCCAAGAGTAAAAAGGAACACGAGCACCATCTACGAGCCATACTAGAGATATTGAGGAAAGAGAAGTTGTACGCCAAGCTTTTAAAGTGTGACTTCTGGTTACAAGCGGTGCAATTTTTAGGACATGTGGTAGATCAACAAGCGATTCATGTTGACCCTAGTAAGATCGAAGCTATTAAGAATTGGCAAGCGCCTAAGTCTCCGAAAGAGATACGCCAATTCTTGGGATTGGCTGGATATTACCGTCGCTTTATTGAAAACTTTTCCTGCATTACTCAATCCTTAACTGCCTTGACACAGAAAGATCGAAAGTACGAATGGGGCGAAGAACAAGAAACAGCTTTTCAGCTGTTAAAACAAAAGTTATGTGAAGCTCCAATCCTGTCGTTACCCGAAGGCAACGATGATTTCGTCATATATTGTGACGCATCTCGGCAAGGGCTCGGATGTGTCCTAATGCAAAGAAACAAGGTCATTGTTTACGCGTCTAGACAGCTAAAAGTACATGAAAAGAATCACACGACGCATGATTTAGAGTTGGGCGCAGTGATTTTTGCACTTAAGACCTGGAGGTATTACTTGTACGGTACGAAATGTACAATTTATATAGATCACAAGAGCCTCCAACATATATTCGATCAAAAGGAGCTAAATATGAGACAACGCAGATGGGTGGAGCTATTGAACGATTACGATTGTGAAATAAAATACCATCCAGGTAAGGCTAACGTAGTAGTCGATGCCTTGAGTCGAAAAGACCGAGTAAAGCCACTCAGAGTACGAGCTCTTGGGATGATTGTTTAAACCAATCTTAAAGAGCAGATTCGTAATGCTCAAATGGAAGCTTTGGAGGAAGGCCAATTAAAGAGCGAAAACCTACACGGAAATGAAGGGAATTTTGTGAGGAAACCGGATGAAGTGTTGTATTTCAAAAATAGGGTATGGATTCCTACTCTCCATGACCTACGTCAACTGGTTATGGATGAGGCTCATAAATCTAAGTACTCTATTCACCCCGGTACAGATAAGATGTACCACGACCTTAAAGAATTTTATTGGTGGCCATGTATGAAAAAGGACGTAGCAGAGTACGTGAGCAAATGCTTGACTTGTGCCCGAGTAAAGGCAGAATACCAGAAACCCTCGGGAATGTTACAGCAACCCGAAATACCTCAATGGAAATGGGAGCAAATCACGATGGATTTCGTGACCCCCCTTCCAAAAAGCACCTCGAGGTCATGATGCGATTTGGGTAGTAGTAGATAGACTAACCAAATCGTCGCACTTTATTCCGATTCGTACTACCTACAACACCGAGAAATTGGCCGAGATCTACACGAATGAAATTGTGGCTAGACACGGGGTACCAGTTGCAATCATTTTAGACCGTGATAGTCATTTCACTTCACACTATTGGCAACAGTTACAAGAAGCTTTGGGGTCTAGAATAGACATGAGTACGGCTTACCATCCCCAAACCGACGGCCAATCAGAACGAACTATCCAGACATTAGAGGATCTGCTTCGTGCTTGCACCCTAGAATTTGGAGGAAGTTGGGATAAGCACCTTCCCCTCATTGAATTCTCTTACAATAACATCTATCATAGTAGCATACAAGCTGCACCGTACGAAGCACTATATGGCCGGAAGTACAGATCGCCACTTTGTTGAGCTGAAGTGGGCGATACTCAACTCACGGGGTCGGAACTAATTCAAGAGACGACAGACAAGGTACATAAGATCCAAAGTGGACTGAAAGCGGCCCGAGATCGGCAGAAAAGTTACGCCGATGTTCGCAGAAAACCGTTGGCGTTTGAAGTAGGTGACAAAATACTGTTAAAAGTGTCACCGTGGAAAGGAGTGATCAGGGTTGGCAAGACCGGAAAGTTGACTCCGAGATACATTGGGCCGTATGAAATTATTGCTAAGGTTGGATCTGTAGCGTACCGACTGAAATTACCAGATGAACTGAGCACAATTCACGATGTCTTCCACGTATCCAACTTAAAGAAATGTCTCACGGATGAAGCAGCGATTATACCATTAGAAGATGTGCACATTGATGACAAACTCCACTTTGTGGAGGGACCGGTAGAAATAGTATACGGGAAGACCAAACAACTACGTAATAACAAAATCTCGCTGGTAAAAGTCCGGTGGAACTCGAAGCAAGGACCTGAGTATACCTGGGAACGGAAGGATGAGTTCCGTAGAAAATACCCACATCTCTTCCCTAACCAGACGAATTGAATTTCGGGGACGAAATTTCTAAACCAGGGGAGACTGTGACACCCATGACAAAACCAGGTACACCTTAAACGGTCTAAAACTGTAAAGCACACTTAACACTTTAATTGCGCGAAAACCCTAAAAACATGTGTGACTTATGTGCTGGCTTGAATGATATCTGTTATATCTCGGAGGAATCCGAGAACACGTTATGACTAACATGACACTAATAAAGGCCAACAGTGCGAAGTTGGTGTCCTTAGCCTTGAAACACGTGTTAAACGGGAGTGTTCCGTTTAACAGCACTTTAAACCTTTGACATTGATTATTAGGTTATTAGTAGCATCATTTAAGATTTCGAGTTCCAGGAACAACTTAGTTCTGTGCCATAGACTGTGACATAAAGTTTGAAGCCAATCAAAGATCGGGCACACAAAACGAAGCAGTTTCCCGGTTAGAGAAACGCTTTCGTTTCAGGAATAATATAAGGCAATCAGAAGTGCAAGGAACGATCGATCAAGCTTAAAAACACTTAAACCACTCTAATACGAGTCTTTTATGATTAAAACGTAACTGGGTTCGGACTTCAAGACGGTTATGCATGATTTTTAAAACCGAGTCTTTTGACACTAATTACGCGCGAAACGGAGTCCATTACGCAAATTGAGAACGCGTCCGGGACCCTTAAACGAAACTAAACACTCAATGGAAGATAAACATCATCTTTTAGCGCACGTAACGAAGCACGAGGTGTCCCTTGTGGGACCCACACCCAAACCGCCCCCACCCCCTTATTTAATAAAAAAAAATCATTTTTTTCATTTCTAAATTCATTTTAACACCAAATCATTTCCAAATTCTGGTTTCTCTCAAGAACAATCAGCTGATTTCACCATATACTTCCACAAATCCAGGGTATTAACTCAAATCTTTACGTGTTTAGGCTTGGTTTCTTGATTAAACATGGTTTAGGCCATGAAAACCAATTTTAATCCATGAATTTTGGAGTTTTAAACAAGTTTAGGGGCTGAATATGAACACCATATGAATACCATGGTGTTATATGGCAGCCATGGTTATAAATCTTTGGGTTTTGATACCCTAATCAACACCTATTCGACATAAATCGCTTAACTAGTCGATTAACCGAAAAACAATGAAATAAAGCTTGATTGATCTAAGTTCTAGCATATTTGGATTGTACTTGATGTGTAGGTACTAAATATAGCCCACACATACTTCTGGACTCACAAGGAACACTCGGAATCGAAAGAATCGCTAGGTATATAACCCGAAACTTGCATCTAGACTATGCAGAATATTGTTCGGACTATAACTTGGTCCGTGATACTTGGATTGAGCTGAAATTCGGTGTGGTGATGAAGGGTAGTATCACTAAAGTCCACGTAAAATTTTTGAATTTTTGGAAATTTTTAAGATTTTTGGTAAATTTTTGACCTTTTTATCAAAAGAATTCTGTAAAAAATACCAAACGGATTCAATAAATCACCAAATTTTAAAGAGACACTAAGAAACATATGGGGAATGTTCTAGGAAAATTCGGAGTCCATTGGTTGAGTTTTGATTTGGGTTAAAAATCCGCGTTTTTGCGAATTTTCGGTAGCCGGAAACACACCGAAACGAAATCGGAAAAATATTAAAATTTTTGGAGATGTTTCTGGAGACATAAGGGATGTCCAGGAATTTTTTGGGAATTCTTGGATCACTGATGGTAATTAATGTTAATTATGTGGTTAAATATGGTTTTATAAATAATTTATTTAGACAAGTAAAATGACAAAATAAATTCCGAAGAATTTTCCCATATTCTACAGATTTTTACGGAGTTATAAAAATTTTTTTAGAATTTTATTCAAATTATAGATAAAATGGGAATTTTTGGGACTAAAAATGGGTTATTTTAAATCAATTTCGGCAGTTTACCGTGTAACGAACCTGCCGGAACTGGGAACTGACCCAACCCGACAAATACTATAACTGAAACACGGGGGTATTCCGAGAGATTCCAGGGCGGATTGTACACTAGGGGTGTGTCCAATACTAGTTCGGGAAATCCCCGACGGTGGAAACGGAAACTCAAAATTGGGCAACCTGGACTCCCCAAACACCCAAACTCCCTTAATGAAAAGTTAATCATTCTTAAATAACAACATGTTGGCACTATTGTTATTCCCGTACCATTGTCCGAACATGTTAAACTACTGACATTGACTGACACGCGAACCGGTGCCTAGAAGCCAAACTGAAAACTAATACTACCCTGACCTCCATCACCATACCCGTGTCCTATAGAGTCAATCTGAGGTGAAAACTCTTGACCAAATCCAAGTTATAACCATTACCGACTTAGATACTGATTTGAGTCCTTACTTGCATGTGTGCTATTAAAGCTGATTTCGTTGATTAAACACTCTTTAGCCGAGACTACTATTTGCACTGTGAGTTTCAATTCCCCCACTTTTAACTGTTTTCCTGTTTTCTGGGGTGAATTGCATGTTACAAACTGTGTTAATTGCTCAAAACGTATAATGTGAATTATCTAACACACGATATTAGCCCCGATACAAGTGATTAAAGTAAACCGTGGGCAGTGGATAGTACTATTGGTCTGACAAACCCAGTTGTCGTCGGACATGTGCGGCCGGCAGCCAGGCAACTGCACGCGTCCTACCCAGGTTATGTTGTTAGACATAACTACCCGAGGGCATTGAACTTTATGAGATGCAGATGGTGCGAGTATGTGTCTGTGTGACACGATACGATTAAAACAGTCTAGGTCTCACTTGTGACACTCGTGTAATTCCATCTACGAACCGTAATATGTGCAATTAAACATGTTGATACATTTTGAAACGAAACAACCAAACCAGTGGAACTCACCAGCAGCGTTTAGCTGACCCTTTTTAAAACTAACATGCATTTCAGGTAACTTGAGACTGATGTGATCCGTGTATGTTGTTCAAGACGTGTTTATTGGCAAATATTGAGATAGACGCATGCGACTTAGAAGACTTGTGTGGTTCATGGGAACACGCAGTTGTAACATACATGTAGTATGTAATCAACATTTTGTAATTAATAAAATGTAGTGTCTTTATAAACAATGTGCATGTACCAGAGGTGTTTGTTGCATCCCACGTTTTTTCTTCCGCTGCAAATCGGGGTGTGACACCTTCCCATTTAATTTCTACAATATTGTCAAATTAGAGTACGACCCAATTTCAAAACATATACATATGTATTCATTGACTACTTGTTTCACTTAAATATGACCAAAACCCATTAGTAAATGTGAGCTCACCATATTGATATCTTTTTCTTTTCTTTAGCGTGTGGTTAAGCAAGAATATTTTTTATAACATGTCTTTATGAACTCCATAATTAATTTCTAATTGAATGCCATTTAACCTCAATGTCCATTAAATGTCATCTTTAAACCATTTTAACTCATTTTCTTTTAAAACCATTAAAATCCAAATATGAACTAACTACAAGTGGATTTTAATAAAAACAACCCAAAAACTATTCAAAAGTGTAGGAAATATTTATATAAAATATTTATAATTTAGATCACATCAAGGTACTACTAATGATTCATCAGCTAAACACTTTTTAAGATTACATACATGAAATACATCATGTATTCCTGCCATTTCCTCTGGCAGTTGTAGCTGATAAGCTACGGGTCCTATCCTTTTAATAATCTCAAGAGGTCCAACATACCTGGGGCTTAGCATTCCTCTTTTGATGAATCTAACCACTCCTTTCCAAGGAAAAACTTTTAATAATACCTTGTCTCCTACTTGGAATTCCAATGGCTTTCGCCTGTTATCAGCATAACTCTTTTGTCGATCGCGTGGTGCTTTTAGTCGTTCCTTGACTTGGATTATCTTGTCTGTTGTCTCTTGCACTATCTCTGGTCCAGATAGTTGCTTTTCTCCAATTTCTGCCCAACAGACTGGGGTTCGGCACCTTCGTCCATAAAGTGCTTCGAATGGTGCAGTATTGATGCTGGTGTGATGGCTGTTGTCATAAGAAAATTCTATTAATGGTAAGTAATCGTCCCAATTTCATCTGAAAACAATTACACAAGCTCTAAGCATATCTTCCATTGTCTGAATCGTCCTTTCGCTTTGTCTATCCGTTTGAGGATGATAAGCGATGCTTAGATTTAGCTTGGTTCCCATTGCT
The DNA here is from genome assembly GCA_030545235.1 of Helianthus tuberosus. Taxonomy (NCBI): domain Eukaryota; kingdom Viridiplantae; phylum Streptophyta; class Magnoliopsida; order Asterales; family Asteraceae; genus Helianthus; species Helianthus tuberosus. The sequence goes on along the minus strand of CM060417.1, from coordinate 147,473,982 downwards.
TTTTGGAAACTTGTCCAAAAATGAGAAGTAAAACGGCTATCTCTATCAGAAACAATAGATAAAGGAATTCCATGTAATGAAACTATTTCATTTACATATAACTTGGCTAACTGTTCCATGCTGAAGGTTTCCTTCATTGGTAAGAATGAGCAAACTTAGTTAATCTATCTACAATCACCCAGATTGTACCATTACCTTTTTCGTGTCTTGGGTAATTTGGTAACAAAGTCCATTGTTATCAATTCCCATTTCCATACAGGCATTTCCAATTGTTGTAACAAACCTGATGGTTTCAGGTGTTCAGCTTTGACCTGTGAACAAGTTAGACACTTGGCTATATAGGTTGCTATATCCTTTTTCATTCCTATCCACCAGAAATTCTTTCTTAAATCTTGATACATTTTATCACTTCCAGGATGTATCGTATACTTAGATTTATGGGCTTCTTCTAATATTTGGTGACGTAAGTTTTCTAGTTTGGGTATCCAAATCCTTTTCTTATGGAATCTCCAAATTCCATCTATTCCTTGTTCTAATTCCTTAATCATTCCTTTCAATTTTTCAGTATCATCCTTGATTACTGATTTTTGTACTTTTCTAATTTGCTCATTTAAATCTATTTGCAGATTTAGTTTAAGAGAACGTACTCTCTTTGGCTTTTCATGATACTTTCGACTTCAAGCATCGGCTACTACGTTAGCTTTTCCTGCATGATACTGGATATTACAATCGTAATCACTAAGAATTTCCATCCAGTGTCTTTGTCTCATATTCAATTCCTTTTGCCCGAAATCATATTTTAAACTCTTATGATCGGGGAAAATGGTAAACTTACTACCGTAAAGATAACGTCTCCAAATTTTCAGGGCAAAAATTATTGCTCCTAATTCTAAATCGTGAGTTGTATAATTCTCTTCATGATTCTTAAGTTGTCTAGAGGCATAGGTTATAACCTTTTGACGTTGCATTAACACACATCCATAGCCTAGTTTAGAAGCGTCACAGTAAACTACAAAGTCTTCAGTTCCTTCTGGTAACGCTAGTATGGGTGCGTTGGTTAATCTTTGCTTAAGAATTCTAAAGGCTTCTTCTTGTTTTGGTCCCCATTCAAACTTAACAGACTTACAGGTTAGTTTTGTTAAGGGAATGGCTATGGCTATTCTAGAAAAATCTCGGATAAATCTTCTATAATAACCGGCTAGTCCTAGAAAACTTCTAACCTCTGTTGGTGATTCAGGGGTTTTCCATTTAGTAATCACCTCGATCTTTGTGAGATTCACATGAATTCCTTCATGATTAACTAAATGTCCAAGAAACTGCACTTCTTCTAACCAGAATTCGCATTTCGAGAATTTAGCATAAAGTTTTTCTTTTCTTAGCAAATTTAGAAGTGCATGCAGATGCGCTGCATGTTCCTCTTTACTTTTAGAGTAAATGAGAATATTATCTATAAAAACAATTATGAATTTATCCAAATATGGCTTACATATTCGGTTCATCATGTCCATAAATGCGGCTGGGGCATTGGTTAAATCAAATGGCATGACAGTAAATTCATAATGGTCATACCTTGTTCTGAAAGCGGTCTTAGGAATGTCCTCTTCCTATACCTTTAATTGATGATATTTTAGAAAAGAATCGAACTCCTTGTAATTGATCAAACAAATCATCGATTCTCGGTAATGGGTACCGATTTTTAATCGTGACTTTATTCAATTCACGGTAATCAATGCACATACGCATCGACCCGTCTTTCTTTTTGACGAATAAGATTGGTGCTCCCCAAGGTGATGAACTTGGCTGTATGAATCCTTTCTCCAAATGTTCGTCTAGTTGCTTCTTTAGCTCTTGCGTCTCTGCGGGTGCCAAACGGTAAGATGCTTTAGCAATTGGTGCTGTTCCTGGTAGCAGATGAATTCTAAATTTGACTTCTCTGTCTGGCGGTAATCCTGGTAGTTCTTCTGGGAATACATCTGAAAATTGAGATACTACAGGGATATCTTTTAATTCCTTTCCTTTAGTGTGAATGATTATGGAAATCATATACACTAGTGATCCTTTCCTAGCATAACTTGCTGTTTTCATCACAGAGATGAATTTCGTGGGTCTAGTTGTCTTATCTCCTTTAATTGTGATCTTTTCACCTTTTGGTGAATTTACTTGGATTGACTTTTGATCACGTAGAATACTGGCTTTATTGGCTATTAACCAATCCATTCCTAATACAACATCAAATCCTGCCAGATTCATTGGGTAAAGGTTTGCAATAAACTTTTGATTTAAAAATTCTATTCTTGCTCCCTGCAAGATTTCAGTAATCTTAATGGATTCTCCATTGGCTGTTTCTACTAGGCATTCTTGTTGGAGTTTAGTTAATGGTTGATTGAGAAGTTTACAAAATGAAGTATTAATAAAACTTTGGTTCGCACCAGAGTCAAATAATACTTTGGCAAGAACATCATTAACTAAAAACGTACCGGCAATCATGTCCGGAATCATTTTGGCTTCTTCTGTAGTCAGAACAAATGCTCTAGCATTCTTAGTAGTCTTGTTGTTCGTGGCTGGAGCTAGTTTCGGACAATTTGGCTTGATATGACCTTGTTCTCCACAATTGTAGCATATCTTGTTGTTGGGTTTCTTCCTGCAGTCTTCTTCCTTGTGTCCAGATATTTTGCAGAAATTGCAGTATATGGGGCATCATGCTTTCTTTTGCAGTACTTGCACTAAGGAGTAGAAGTAGAACCTACATTTTTCCCACGGTTGGAATTACCGTAGCGAAATTCTTGGGTAAGCTTTTGAGCTAGGTTCTTCCTAGGGTTTTCTTCTTGGGTACGCACTAATTCGTCAGTCAAGGTATTTGCTAGTTCTACCGCTTCTTCTACAGTTTGTGGTCTAGCTCCCTTAACTACATGTCTAATTTCACTGATTAATCCCCAAATGTAACGGGAGATTAACACTGGTTCGGGTGATGCTAGGGTTGGCACTATTCTAGCATATTCAAAGAATGTAGTAGTGTAACCCTTGCTGTCTACTCCAGTCATTCTAAGGTTTAAAAAATTATTAGCTATCTGTTCCTTTTCATTTGGAGGACATAACTTCCTTTCCACCATGTTTTTAAACTCGTTCCATTCCATACTATAGACCCTGTCACTTCCCCTAGATTGGAGGATAGTGTTCCACCATTCAAGAGCTGCATTCTTAAATAAATTGGAGGCATTAATGATTTTATCTTCTTCTGCGCACTAGCTTATTTTCAAGACTGCCTCAGTCTTTTCTATCCAGCGTAGAGCTGCAATGGCCCCTTCATTGCCAGAGAATTCTATTGGTTCACAGGACCAGAATTCTTTGTAAGAACAACCATAAGACATGGTTCTTCTTCTTTTTGGGATTGGCAATTGAAGAAATGGTCCATTGTTCACGCTGTAGGTTCAGTATGGGTTCGCTTACTTCCACTAATACTGTTATTATTTTCTGCTTCCCTAACATTTTGGATGATTGCTGGCATAGCATCTCTAATTCCTTGGGTTACAATGTGTCGAATTTCACTGTTATTTATTTGATTAGCATTATTCTGGTTTTCCTGATTTGCTGCGACGGCCATCTGGATTTTAAACATTCACCAAGTATTAATATCGCAAGACAATATCCAATGCAAACAATCACACAACAAGCATATTGATCCAAAATCGTCGAACATTGCGACCTTTACTCTATTTATATATATATATGCGTCTAGTACAACCATAAATGGAAATAAAAATACAATACTAGTAGGCATCAGTAGCTATAGGATTATCTATTTTTTTCATACAAACATATTATATATATATATAGAGAGAGGGAGAGAGAGAGAGCGGTTAACATACTTCACGGCTTATCCTACTTCACGTACGCGACAATCCTGGCCGTGGATTATCACGCATAGAACACATAATCACGCATGGACCTGGATAATCACGCATGGGACCTGAATTATCACGCATAGGAAGATAATCACGCATGGAACCTTGAACAAAAGATAATCACGCAAGTTATCTATGTTAATCACGCAAGTTATCTATGTTAATCACGCACGTTATGTTCTTTTCGCGTACGTTAACGTACGTTAAGCATTTTTGTACATTATACTTTCTCTCTCTCTCTCTCTCTATATATATATATATATATATATATATATTATTACTACTACTTAATGGGGATCCATCCATTGCATGTTACGCTCGTCATACTTCCAGACGAGCTTTTCACCTACCTGTCTCATTCTCTCACTTCCTTCTAATATCTCCTCACCAAAGGTTCGGAGTTCCTGTATGTTCTCAGTGCTCATGGGTGGTGCGGGTGTCACGGCCCCCGGCCCGGTTTGACTCGGTCCAGGAGCCGCGGGACAGAAACCCCGTGGTATTTATTTAATTTTGGCAGCGGAATTATTAACAGGATCGTTTAAAACTTAGAAATGCCCGAATATTTTATTTCATAATTAGGGACAAACCCCGTAATTTACAATAAGGGAATTTCACTGGTAAACCCCTATTTTACAAAAACATGTTTCTTTATTTTTATTAAGCCACTTCTTCAAGCTTGTAGTGCTACGCGGCACTTTTTCCTTGATCACAACAGATCACCTGAAACATGTTTTAAAAAGGTTTTATCAGCAGGGAAATACTGGCGAGTCACTCATTTGCACAAAACGACACATCGTAATAATATACAGTATTAAGGGTGATTACAATGTTTCTATCAACCAATTACCCCAAATCGGTATTTGTCACTCGACAATATGTGTGACTATGGTCAGATCACCCATTGGCTAACCCGTTGTCCAATGGTGACGGGTATCAAGTTATGTATACAAAATCCCACATACCGGCAGTAATTGAAGATTACAAAGACTTAATCCCTGTAATTATAACTTTGAAAACAAGTAAAGTTTTAAGAAAACAATTTGATAAAAAGAGAATGACTTACATTGCAAATTTAAAAAGGGCAGAGTTTAGCCTACTAATTAGCCTTGTAACCTAATTTAAATAACAATGCACACGAAACTAGGTTAGTAACTTAATACAACTTTTACGACAACTCACGAGATCGAAACCCTCACGACGAATGACAAAGTATAGCCCAATTAAGGGCAGCACTTAAACATCCATCGGGCTGGTCTCCATCGATCGGACATTAAATCGTAGCAGTGATCGAGTTATTACCCTGTTGTCACGGCAGCGTTTCGTGCTGTGTGTGTGTTTTGAAGTAAACAGATGATATCTTAACGTAGAAAACGAGTTTTTACGTCGAACCAACGCCCAAATTCAAGTGCCACACCCCTCTATTTATACTGGAAAAACGGTTCCCTCGCGTGGCGCGAGGGCACCCCCTCTAGCATAGGGTTGCCTCGTATATTTGTAGCTTAGCTGAGTCGACGATTCGATAAAATTCGATTTCTACGGAAAACTGTAAGGATAATATCAACTAGGGAACACCCCCCCCCCCTGAGTTTTAGGGTCCCTGGTCCTAGTTCCGATTGTTCTGAAATTTTTAGGGGTCATGCAGTATTACTTGGGGGTCTCAATTAGGGTTTCCTATTGGACATAATAAAATAAGAAATAGTAATTTTAATGAGAGTTGTTACATCCTCCCCACCTTAATTAAAATATCGTCCTCGAGATTTACTGGAACAAGTAGGGATACTTTCGCTTCATCTCTGATTCCAGTTCCCAAGTGTATTCAGGTCCTCTCTTTGAATCCCACTTGACTTTGACCAGCACTAGTCGCTTGTGCTTGAGAAACTTGACCTTTCTGTCTTCTATCTGCAGTGGCTTCTCAACAAATTTTAACTTTTCATTTACCTCTACATATTGAAGAGGTACTTCCAGGGATTCGTCAGATAGACATTTCTTGAGATTGGATACATGAAATACGTCATGTACCCCGGCTAGCTCTTCTGGTAGTTGTAAATGATAGGCAACTGGTCCTATTCGCTGGATTATTGGGAATGGTCCTACGTACCTTGGACTTAACTTTCCCTTCTTACCGAACCGAACTACTCCTTTCCAAGGAGAAACTTTCAAAAGTACCTTATCTCCGACTTGAAATTCCAGTGGCTTGCGTCGATTGTCTGCATAACTCTTCTGGCGATCTCGAGCCGTTTTCAGTCTTTCCTTGATTTGAGTGATCTTGTCGGTGGTCTCTTGTACGATTTCAGGACATGATAATTGGCTTTCTCCTATTTCTGCCCAACAAACTGGAGTTCTACACTTTCGCCCAGACAGTGCTTCAAATGGGGCAGCTTCAACGCTTGCATGATAACTATTATTATAGGAGAATTCAATTAAGGGTAGGTGGTCATCCCAGTTTCCATCAAAATCTATCACACATGCTCTAAGCATGTCTTCCAGGGTTTGGATCGTCCTTTCAGTTTGTCCGTCTGTTTGAGGATGGTAAGTTGTACTTAAATTTAATCGCGTCCCCATGGCTTCTTGGAAACTTGTCCAAAAATGTGAAGTGAAGCGACTATCTCTATCCGATACAATGGAGAGTGGAACTCCATGTAAGGATACTATTTCATCTACATACAACTTTGCCAACCTTTCCATGCTAAAGGTTTCTTTCATGGGTAGAAAATGAGCTGATTTGGTTAATCGATCCACAATTACCCGAATTGCGTCGTTACCTTTTCTGGTTTTGGGCAACTTAGTAACAAAATCCATGGTTATGAGTTCCCATTTCCATACAGGCATTTCTAATTGTTGTAGTAGACCTGAGGGTTTCTGGTGTTCTGCCTTAACTTGTGAACAAGTAAGACACTTAGAAACATATCTAGCTATGTCCTTTTTCATTCCTATCCACCAGAAGTTATTCCTTAAATCTTGGTACAATTTATTGTTACCAGGATGCATGGTATATCTAGATTTATGGGCTTCCTCTAAAATCTTATTTCTTAACTCTCCTTGCTTAGGTACCCAAATCCTTCTTTTGTGGAATCTCCAAATTCCATCAGCTCCTTGTTCTAATTCTTTTATTCGTCCCTTCATTCATTCAGCATCATCCTTGATTGCTGTTTCCTGAACATTCTTTAATTGTTCCATTAAGTCTAATTGTAAACTTAATCTAAGAGCACGAACTCGTCGTTGTCTCTCATGATACTTACGACTTAAGGCATCTGCAACTACATTTGCTTTTCCTTCGTGATATTGAATATCACAGTCGTAATCGCTTAGAATTTCCATCCACCTTCTTTGCCTCATGTTTAATTTTTTTTGCCCAAATATGTACCTTAAACTCTTGTGATCCGTATAGACAGTAAACTTACTTCCATACAGATAATGCCTCCAAATCTTAAGGGAAAAAATTATTGCTCCTAATTCTAAGTCATGGGTCGTATAGTTTTCTTCGTACTTTTTCAATTTCCTTGAGGCATACGCGATTACCTTCTTGCGTTGCATTAGCACACATCCTAATCCTAGCTTAGAAGCATCACAATAAACTTCAAAATCTTCTGTCCCTTCAGGTAAGGCAAGAATTGGGGCGTTTGTTAATCTTTGCTTTAAAATCTTAAAAGCTTCCTCTTGTCTAGGTCCCCATTCAAACTTAACTGCTTTACATGTTAGCTTAGTTAATGGCACAGCTATCTTAGAAAAATTCTTAATGAATCGCCTATAGTATCCAGCTAACCTTAGAAAACTTCTAACTTCTGTAGCTGATTGCGGGACCTTCCATTTGGTGATTGCTTCTATTTTGGAGGGATCTACATGAATACCTTCGTGATTCACCATGTGACCTAAAAATTGCACCTCCTGTAGTTAAAATTCACACTTCGAAAATTTGGCCTAAAGCTTTTCTTTTCTTAACAAAGTTAAGAGTGCATGCAGGTGCTCACAATGTTCGTTCTGACTTTTGGAATAAATAAGTATATCGTCGATGAAGACAATTACAAATTTATCCAAGTACGGTTTACAGATCCTATTCATCATGTCCATAAATGCTGCAGGAGCATTTGTTAACCCAAAGGGCATGACTATAAACTCGTAATGACCATACCTAGTTCTAAAAGCAGTTTTAGGTATGTCTTCTTCTTGTACCTTCAATTGATGATATCCGGAGCGCAAGTCGATCTTAGAAAAATATCTAGCTCCTTGAAGCTGATAAAAAAGATCATCAATTCTAGGTAATGGGTATCGATTCTTAATTGTAACCTTATTTAATTCCCTATAATCGATACACATTCGCATCGAACCATCCTTTTTCTTTACGAACAACACTGGTACTCCCCAAGGGGATGAACTAGGTTGTATGAATCCTTTACCGAGCAATTCATCTAATTGCTTTTTCAGTTCTAACATTTCAGTGGGTGCTAATCGGTAAGGTGCTTTAGCTACGGGTGTAGTTCCAGGAATCAAATGAATTCTAAATTATACCTCCCTATCTGGTGGTAATCCTGGTAGTTCTTCTGGGAATACGTCCGAGTATTCTGATACTACAGGAATTTCCTTAAGTTCCTTACCCTTAGTGCTAATGATTACCGAAATCATATACACTATTCCTTGCTTTCGTTCATAACTAGCTACTTTCATTACTGAAATGAACTTCATGGGTTTACGCGGCTTATCTCCTGTAATCATAATTACTTCTCCTGTGGGTGCACGAATTTCTATGGAGTTCTTATCACAAAGGATTCGAGCATGGTTAGCTACTAACCAATCCATTCCTAACACGACATCGAATCCAGCTAAATTCATTGGTAACAGGTTTGCAGAAAATTTATGACCTGAAAGTTCTATATTTTCTTTTTGCAAAACCGTGTCTATGTTAACAAAGTTCCCGTCTGCCGTTTCTACTGTAAAAACTTGCCTAAGTTTCGTTAAGGGTAACTTAAGAGCTTGGCAGAATGAAGTATTTATAAAACTTTGGTTTGCACCAGAGTCAAATAATACTTTCGCATAAACGTTGTGAACTAGGAACGTCCCAGCTGTCACATCTGGGATTAGCTCTGCTTCCTGGGTAGTCAACTAGAAGGCTCTTGCGTTTTTCTTGTTAGTTCCTTCTGCAGGTTTAGCCTTGTTATCTGTTGGTTTGACCAATTTAGGGCATTCTGGTCTGAAATGCCCACCTTCTCCACAGTTATAGCAGACCCTTGTTTTCTTTCTGCAATCTTCTTCACGATGTCCTACAGCTTTGCAGAAGTTGCAGGTTTCATTACATTTGCAAAAATGTTTCTTTTTACAGTTCCTGTAGAACGGCGGAGTGGAAGATTGCCCAGTTCCTCTTTTCTTGAAATTGCTATTATTACCCACACGAAATCCTTGGGAAATTTTCTGAGCCAATTCCTTCTTCCTATTTTCTTCTCGCGTACGCACCAGTCCGTCTGTCAAAGTGTTGGCTAATTCCACCGCATTATCGATCGTGCGGGGTCTCGCAGCTTTGACAATGTCACGGATCTCGCTAATTAAACCCAAAATATAGCGAGAAACAACTACCGGTTCTGGTGAAGCCAGAGTAGGCACAATTCGAGCATATTCGAAGAATTTCGAAGTATATCCTCAGCAGTCAACATCCACCATCCGGTGGCTCAGAAACTTATTCGCCATCTGCTCTTTTTCATATTCAGGGCAGAATTTTCTTTCCACCAGACGCTTAAACTCCTCCCAACTCATGGCATAGGCCATGTCGCTTCCTTTGGCTTGCAACACCGTATTCCACCATTCTAATGCTTCTTCCTTGAAAAGGTGAGAAGCATACATGACTTTATCCTCCTCGACACATTTACTTATTTTGATTACTGCCTCGGTTTTCTCCAACCAACGCAGCGCCGCAGTCGCCCCTTCATTGCCTGCGAACTCAACAGGTTTACAGGCAAGGAACTCCTTGTAAGTGCAACCAGGCGTTGCAGCTTTCATTCTTTTAAGAATTGGGGCTTGCAGTACATCATTATCATTATTATTAATGTTACCGCCTCCATTTACGCTATTACTGAAGTTGTCTTCATGAGTACGTTTGCTAGGAATAATTTGTTAAGGTTCAACTGGATTTCGGGCAGCAGCAAGGATTGCTGGAATAGCATTGGCTATTCCTTGAGCAACGATATTCTCGATATCTTGCCTATTGAGGAAGTGATCCTCATTGTTTTGCTCAGATTGGTTAATCTCATTAACTGGTTCATTATCAGCGTGTTCCATCTGGTAATTAATATATAAAAGTTATTAGCATAAAATAAATAACGACTAAATGCAAAACAATCACACAAAAATCACGTCACACGTATAGCCAAAATTGTCGATTTTTCGACTTCCATATTTTATATATTACTATGCGTCCGTACACACCAGTTATCTTACAAGAGTTTTATTTTTAAGTTATTTTACAGGATTATATTTTTATTACTATTATTATTATTATTATTATTATTATTTTGTTATTATACAACCACAACCACACAGTCACACCATCCCCGTCAGCTGGCATCTCAGAAACGACGTTCCCTCTCGTCGTACTTCCATGATATCCTCTCCCCCACATCTTGGATTCTATTTCCTGCGTCCACCAGTTCCTCGCCATAATGGCGAAGTTCAGCCAAGTTCTCGGTGCTCATTGGTGGGTGTAGTAGAGGCTCAGGGTCAAATTGGGGGAAAAAGGTATTAGGGTTATTCAAAAGATTCTGAAATTGCCAGTCAGTTGTCCACCATTCTTCTAGCTCTTCTAGTAGAGGTCGGGGGTGGATAATAGGATCTGGGATAGCAGGTTCCAGATTAACTGGAAGTTGTGCTTCCGCTGGGTAATTGAAGAGGTTTTCATCGGCAGGTCCGATGAGGTCACTAAGTGCCAGTTTACGATCCAGCTCCTCCCATGATGGCATTTCCTGGGCATGCTCTGAACTTTCCCCGATCTCCTTTCCTTTGCCTTTATCATTTGGATCCTCAGTCTTTATAACTTTCCGTGTCGCTGGTTTCTTCCTACGCACACGCCTTCAGCCCACGAATCTTCTTCTCTTTTTCGGTTTGGGTTTCTCCTGGGGTTGGGCTTGGAATTCCATAGGTTTATCAGTGTCGGCCCAATAACCGGAAAAGCCCTCGGAAACTGCCATGTCAGCAGAATGGATAGTGATATTCTGAAGAGCTTCAGACAACTCATTCATGCTGTTAGCATATATGAAGAAACACACAAAATTCTAAGTTAAAATTTTATAAACCCATTTTCACATAATCACAGAATGGCAATCAGAAAAATTAAGTATTTCTAAATACTTAATTGGCTTAAATCAGTGGCTCTGATACCACATTTTTCTGTCACGGCCCCCCGGCCCGGTTTGACCCGGTCCAGGAGCCGCGGGACAGAAACCCCGTGGTATTTATTTAATTTTGGCAGCGGAATTATTAACAGGATCGTTTAAAACTTGAAAATGCCCGATTATTTTATTTCATAATTAGGGACAAACCCCGTAATTTACAATAAGGGAATTTCACTGGGAACCCCCTATTTTACAAAAACATGTTTCTTTATTTTTATTAAGCCACTTCTACAAGCTTGTAGTGCTACGCGACACTTTTTCCTTGATCACAGCAGATCACCTGAAACATGTTTTAAAAAGGTTTTATCAGCAGGGAAATACTGGCGAGTCACTCATTTGCACAAAACGACACATCGTTATAATATACAGTATTAAGGGTGATTACATTGTTTCTATCAACCAATTACCCCAAATCGGTATTTGTCACTCGACAATATCTGTGACTATGGTTAGATCACCCATTGGCTAACCCGTTGTCCAATGGTGACGGGTATCAAGTAAAGTATACAAAACCCCACATACCGGCAGTAATTGAAGATTACAAAGACTTAATCCCTGTAATTATAACTTTGAAAACAAGTAGAGTTTTAAGAAAACAATTTGATAAAAAAAGAATGACTCACATTGCAGATTTAAACCGGCAGAGTTTAGCCTACTGATTAGCCTTGTAACATAATTTAAATAACAATGCACACGAAACTAGGTTAGTAACTTAATACAACTTTTACGACAACTCACGAGATCGAAACCCTCACGAAGAATGACAAAGTATAGCCCAATTAAGGGCAACACTTAAGCATCCATCGGACTGGTCTCCATCGATCGGACATTAAATCGTAGCAGTGATCGAGTTATTACCCTGTTGTCGCGACAGCGTTTCGTGCTGTGTGTGTGTGTGTTTTGAAGTAAACATATGATATCTTAACGTAGAAAACGAGTTTTTACGTTGAACCAACGCCCAAATTCAAGTGCCACGCCCCTCTATTTATACTGGAAAAACGGCTCCCTCGCATGGCGCGAGGGCCTGTCGCGTGGCGCGAGGGCACCCCTTCTAGCATAGGGTTGCCTCGTGTATTTGTAGCTTAGCTGAGTCGACGATTCGATAAAATTCGATTTCTACGGAAAACTATAAGGATAATATCAACTAGGGAACACCCCACCCCCCCCCCCCTGAGTTTTAGGGGCCCTGATCCTAGTTCCTATTGTTCTGAAATTTTTAGGGGTCATGCAGTATTACTTGGGGGTCTCAATTAGGGTTTCCTATTGGACATAATAAAATAAGAAATACTAATTTTAATGAGAGTTGTTACAGCGGGTGCTGGTATTGGTTCAGGGTATTGGGTCATCAGTTCCTCTCGTGGGTACGGGTTCTCTAGAATCTCCCTGATATATTGGTCATTATTATAATATGGGTCTAGGGGATCCAAGTTTAGGTAAGGTGCTACTGGGTTTTGCATAGTTCCTCTATTGGGTAAAGTTGTTGGTAATCCCTGTGGTCGTCAAACCATGGGTCATAGTCTGGGGGATGGGGTGCTGGTACCCTAGGAATCTCAGCTGGGTTAAAAGCAGGTGCTGGAATTTGGTCTACTGGGTTTGGCGCAATTTCCATGGGTTGTGTGGGAAATAGTGGTAACGGCTGGGGTGCTATGAGTTGTTCCAAATTAGGGTCGGCAGCGGTAGTAGATAAGATATGAAAATTAGCTAATCTCCTATTGAGTATATCCTGGGTTTGAACATTCATTTCTCTATTGGCCGCTGCTAAGGCCCGCTGTTGTTGCAATTTTCTCATCCTTTTTCTACGTTCATGAGCTCCTCTGCTGAACCATCCTCTCTTCTTAGGAGGGAATGGCTCCTCAGATTGTGCTTTGAACACAAAAATCCTTTCATCAGTGTCAGCCGAATACCCCGAGGGGTTTGGCTGAGAAGAGGTGCCTTCGTCCCTATGTGAACTGGACAGTTGACGTTAAGCGTCAGAAGGTCCTTGGTTACTCATACTGTAAACTAACAAATTGTCAAATAACACAAAATAATAATCTACACATATGCACATACTCTCATTGATTATTTCCTAACAAAATTGATAATTTCAATGTCAGCAGAACACTTCCTTGGCTGAAATCAGTGGCTGTAGCTCTGATACCACCTTCTGTCGCAACCCCCGACCCTGCCTCGGGAGGCGGGCGGCCGTGACCTACTCAGATATGGTGGTATTGGTGTTTATCATTATTTGGCAGCGGAATTTACATTAGGACCGTAGTTAGGAAATATTTTATCAGAGTAAAACACCACATTTTATAATAAACATATTGGGATAAACCCAAGTTTTTATTACAAACATGTTTATAGGGATAAACCCTAATTTATTGAATAAAACATCTTTCTTTATTTAGGTAACTTTTATAGCCACATTTTCCAAGCCTTCAGTACTCTTCAGTTGGCTTCAATTTTGGCTTTCACATTTTATTACCTGAAACGCGTTTTAAAAACATTTGTCAGTGGGAAATACTGGTGAGTGAATCCCAATTTAATCAAGAAGTATTTTATCCTTTAACAGTATTGAGAGCGATTACAATGTTTATATCTACACAATTACTCATTCAGTACTGTCAATCCATGACTGGTTGGTCATATTACTCATTGGCTATCTCGTTGTCCAATGGTAACGTGTTCCACATTTTGTATACAAAACCCCAACATACCGGCAGTAATTGAAGAATTACAAAGACTCAATCACTGCTAATCACATTGTAAATTATTTAAGGTTTTGTAAAAACAGTTTGTAAAAAGGTTTACAAAAAGGAGATTACTCACATTGCTAATTTAGACTTTTTCCTGTGTTTTCCTGGTTATAATCTAATAAATTAAACAATGAACATGCGTTAGTATAATAACCCAATATTTACATTAGCTATACCCTCCCCGAGACAGAACTCCAACGACTACGTCGGGCAGAACCACGACAGCCGTTACGGAGCGCTAGATTAATCGGGCAGCGTATCTAATACGTAATCGGGGGTTATAATTCTTACATCGAGGCAAAGCTTCGCTATTTTAGTGGGTATAATACCCGCTATAATGTCTACAATTTCAGAATTTGAGATAGAATTCGAATTTGTGAGTGAGTTTGGACTGAAGGCTTATCAAATCTATTTATAGGGTCTGATTTGGTCTTCCTCGCGCCCCGCGTAGGCCTTGGCTTACTTCTTCGCGGCCCGCGAGCTAGGGTATGTAGGCCCTAGGCTTGCTGAATCGGACAACTAGCCTTCACACGCATTATGCCACGTGGCTGCACCGAGTGCGCCCTGGCCTTGAGCTGTCGCGACCCGCGTAAGACGAAGAACAAGTCTTCGCGGCCCGCCAGAGACTACAGAATTTTGTTTTTAATTAATTTTTATAAAAAAGAAAGGTATTTAAGGCCAATTCTCGTATACGGGGTGTATTTTAGGACGTATTAGGGTGTTCTAATTATTTTAGGGGTGTCAGAATTATTTTAGGAGGGTTGTTATAACTACACCCCAAACCCATCTTAAACAGACCTTGTGCGACCGCGCAATGTGTCTTGATAAAGATTTGGGAATGATCAGTCCTCAGTAACCATGCGCCGAAGAAAGGAAAAACAAATGTTCAATTAACACCTTTGCGCGGGCTCACGCAAGGGTACAATTAAGATTGAAGAATTAACAAGAATAAAGTCCTAAACATATCCGCGCGCATGAAATTAGGACTCGAAAAAAAGGAATCTTTTCTGTTATAACAGAATAGACACGTGGAAAAGGTGAAATGGTTTACAGCTGTAGATCTTCTAGAAGGCTCCAAATGCTCATCGTGCATGGCTTCATTTGGTTGCAACAGAATGTGACGTGGCAGCATCCTAGACCCTCATCTAAATCACGATGATGGTAACAACTTAAAGGCAAATCTAGATTAAACCATCTTCCACGTGGCATCTCCCCAACCGTTGATCAAGGTCACGATCCGTGTGCATGGATGGGGAGATAACTAACAAACGAAAAAGTAATTTCCGTTATTACCTCCGTTACACTTTTTGGCGCCAAAACTTGAGTTATAAATAGGAGAATTCAGGTATGATCTCATCATCTAATTTCACATATTTTCACTTCTTACTACTTCATCTTCTTCTTGAGATCACTATACTTATTCTCACGCCGGAGGGTGGTCACGGAGAGAACCCCCATTCTTCCCGTGGCGAGTCTAACGGCTTTCTATTTTGCAGTGTTCTCTGGTGAAGTTGCCCTATCCAGCAATCGACGAAAGGATTAACCCTTTTATGCAGAAACTCAACCCCCATAACTGATTGATTCCGATCATTTAGATCTGGTGTTTCTTCATTTATGTTTAGATAAAATTGCAGGTGCTTTCCTTTTGGCCAAAAATTTGCAGGCGGTGTCCTTAACCTTCCAAAATCTTGCATGTTGTGTCCTTTAGGCCAAACCTGGTTAGAAATTTCAGTTAATTCTTGTCATATGCAATGCACATGAAGGTACAATGGTCTTTTTCCCTCTCAACCCTTTCCATTTCCCCGTTTATAACCCTCACAAACCCCTCAATTCATCTCTATCCACTCCCTCAACCCACCGTAACCACCACTCCTCACCACCTCCCTCAACTCTTCCACCCTCACTCCTCCCTCTCCGGTGTAAGTTTTTCGGTGAAACCCACCACCGGCGGGCAGCAGCTCACACTAAGACAATCACCCATCTTAAAATGGAGAGCCAATGTTTCTTTTTTCTCAGGCTTGTTGAACAAAACTAAGGATGCAAGCTCCATTAAACAGGAGCTTCTTAACGCCATTGCTCCTCTTGATCGTGGTGCTGAAGCTTCCCCTAAAGATCAGGAAGCAATCGAGCAGGTAAAAAAAACATATTCTTGTGAGTTCATCATTCATTCAATGCCAATTCCACAAAAACACACATACAAAATCAACACCGAATGTTGAAAGAAAACAAATGAAACTGCAAATTGGAGTTTCAAAGATGAACATTCTACTATAACCCAATTAATTGAAAACAAAGTCAGATTATGAATCAATTGCTTACCTAGTTGCGTATTTGATGACGAAAATCCCAGCGAGCGAATGGCAAATAGGGTTCCAGAGGAGTCGATGTTCTGTTGTTGAGGAGGGAAAATATAATCAGTATTGATCGGAAACTCTTCCTTGTATGGGGGATTCGGCATCAGCATTCAACTAAAAAAGAGGGAAAATCGGCTGACTGAGGGTAGAATGGAGAAACCAGCATATCAAGATGGGCTAAGGACAAAAGGAGCTATGACGTCAAGAACCTGGTATGCTGGATTTTTGATAAAGATGAATTGAGGGGTTGGTGAGGGTTATAAACGGGGGAAATAGAAAGGGTTGAGAGGGAAAAATACCATTGTACCATCATACATGACAAGAGTTAACTGAGATTTCTAACTAGGTTTGGTCTAAAGGACAAAACGTGCAAGATTTTGGAAGGTTAAGGACACCGCCTGTAAACTTTTGGCCAAAAGGACAACGTCTACAATTTAATGTAAACATAAAGGACAAAACTTGTTATTTACTCAAAATTTTAATAGTTCTAAACAAATAAATATAAAACAAATTAACTAGCACGTTAGAGCATTCTCAAAACCATCTCCTTCAACACCCTGTTTCGAGGATGTTATTTTTTTTGCGGTTTAGCATGCTGTAACGCGTGTAGGTTAAACACTGTTTAAAAATGGAAATTTGAATTCTTTAGTTAACCTACTATTTATTACCATCAGATAATTGTTACAACAAAATGATGCCTAAGGACAAAGTTAGATAAGAATCCTACAATTTTTTTAATAAGGCGACATCTTTTATACGAAATTGTTTGTTACTTGAAAACTAAGACCAAAAGTAACTCCTTTGGGTTTCTAAAATAAAGAAAACCACCAACACATTTTCATGCCTAAACTAAAGTAGAGCATTCTTTAGTTAAATATTTTTTTGTAACAAGTACCAACTAATTTTCAATAAGGCCCAATTTAGAGACAAAGTAATTGGTCACTGGAAACTAGAGATGCACAAATAACCCTGTTCCAGACCCGACCCAGTTTACCCGACTCGAAACCGGTTCCCACGCTACCTGACCCGCGGGTACATACCCAGGTGTAGAAAAAGGAATCGAACCAGACCCGACCTGGAACCACCGGACCCGGTTCCACCTTTACCGGGCCAATACCCGAAAAAAAAAACCTGGCCAACCTTGACGGAACAAGTTCAGTTTATAACTTGACGGAACAAGTTCAGTTTTGTATGTTTATCTCTTACGCTATAAAATCCTAACTAGGTGTTGGAACTAGTTAGTTTATCATCTAAAACACACATAATTAACCACTTGAACAAGAGTTTTACACATAAACTAGCGTGAATGAAAAAAAAAATGAAAAAGCTTTGCATTAGAACAGGCAAACTACCAAAATTATAACTAAGGGCAAACTACCAAAATTATAACTTTATGTGAATTATTAAATTATAAAAAGATCTGAGAGAAGTAAATAAATGTAAACGAGATCTAAATAACAAAAAAAAAGACTAATAAAAGAGGGTAAAATGAAAGAACAGAAATTTTGGTGTAATAATTTGGCAAGTCAAAATAGACCGACACGTTGTAAATACATTGCAAGGCCACACGGTATGGGGCACGATGCCCATGCCACCTCAACTGAAAAAGAACAATAGCGCCCCATGACCATACCAGGGGCGCCATCATGGGGGAGCTATTGTTGGTTTGTGAATGGAATAGCGAGCAATAACGGGGTGTCTGTGTGTGAGGGAGGGGGCGCCATTGAAGAAAAGGAGGCTTTATCCATACCCTCCAAGTTAAAGGGGGGCGCTATTGATATGGAGGGGCTCCATTCCATACCCTCCAGCCTAACGGGTTAAAACGTCTTACAAGAATTGTAAACGGGTTAAACCACCCGACGCGCTATAAACAAGAACTGTAATATAGTTGTTTTGTTGCAGCAACCAATCGAGTCCAAGAAGATCTTCTACTCTTTAACATCAAGGACGTTTTCAAACTTACTAATCAGATAAAAGTTGCAGAAAAACAAGTAGCACTACAAGATTATCATCATAAATTTCTACATTGGTTCTCAAGAAACTTGAGTGATCTAAACATCTTCGTAATCGTCAGAGTCAGATTCAGTCCAGAGATTCTCAACAACAATTTCTACCCGTGATGCACGTGCGGCATGTGACAGAACATTTAACAACTCCAACTCTTCATTCTTGTTATTTATCCAGGTTATCAATATCACCTTCTTCAAATTGGGCGATCTGGCCAAGATAAACTTCACAAGCTCCAACTCAGGGTTGAAGTTTCTGAAATGTTGAATCTTCAACTCATTCAGATGCTCCAACCAAACATCTGAATAATTTTCAAATATAACAGAATATTCTTCCAATTTAAGCGTCTCCTTATCAGAATCAGAATCTTCATCTGTATCCACCTACAACACGAGTGTTGTGTTAGTGAATTTTGGCATCTGAATCAAAACAAATAGGATACAAGATAGACCTATACAGTTATGCTATTCACCTCTAGCTCCATTTTCTCCAAGTTAGGGGAGCATTTGAGCAAAATAGCGATAAAAGTCAATCCATCGCAGTCAACGAATCCAATTTCTCGGAAATAAAAGTATTTGAGGTGGATTAGTGAGGTTGGAAGCGCTTGGGGAACCGAGTGATCCACAACAAATGACTTCAACCATAGGCCAAAACAACGATTAACAACCAAAGTTTTTTAATTTTTTTTCCTTTAAATTTTATACAATGTGGATAAGTATTACCGGAAAGATATAACCCCAAGTGGTCAAATGCTCGATCACCGGCAAACACTTGAGGAGCTCCATAATATTGGGTCTTTCCTCACGGATACTGTCAAACTCTTGTTCATCTATATGCTGCATCGACTTAAAATATTCAGAGAAGGTTTAAAAGCCCATGAGAATGGATATACAAGTATGAACTTACCAAACTGAAGCTCTTACGTGATGGACATTTAGATAAAAGATGTAGAAGACTTTTTTGGGATATCCCTATATGCCTTAAGGATAAGCTTGTAAGGCTACTGAATCCACTGAATATTGGTTTATGGTAGATGCCACAAAATTCAAGATCTAGGTCCGTTAAGTGACGCAATGAGAAAAAAGATACGGGTAAACAATACATATAGGAATTGAAATCATAAAAGTGAAATTTTAATTTCTTGACAGTATGGTTCCTCGACAAATGAAGTATGATTTGATCAATTTCGAAACAACTGTGATGTGCATATATCGAAAGGGTGAATTCAAGTATTGGACCCTGGCGCAGCAACAGAACTTGTTGTATAGCATAGAAAAGTTTAAACGGCATGGCCATGTTTCTCCTTGCAATTTCTATTCTAGAGTGTCGGTTTAGGTCAATCTCTTCACCAGGTAATTTGACAGTAGGGTGATAAAGGTCTTCAAACTCAACCTTAGGAATTGTGGTCCATTTATACCTCCATTCCTTTGAGAGGATACTTGTCCTGGCTGCTTCTTCAAATGGTAAAAGACAAAGGATGGTTTCTATTATGGTTTGAGGAAGCGTGGTGATTCTATCCAATCGTTGACCTTTAGACAACCGTTGACCTTTAGACAAACGTTTAGCTTTCATCTCAGGCTGTTTATGTTGGATCGATGATGCAAACTGTGAAAATGGAATGAAGATGATCTATGTATGTTTACCACTCACACAGAGAAAATAGGCAAATACAACTTAATAGTCTAATTATCAGGCAAGTCAAAGAAAAAGTTCATATATTGGTATGGCCATGCTTCTTAATTGGGTTTTCCCGTGTGACGATTAACTGAAAAACAGCCATATAATCAGCAACAAAAATAACAGGATAAACTTACTTTACCCTTGTTTTATTTTATCTATTACTTCCCTAAATGATTATAATCTAGAAACGCTCAACACCATCAAACTAAACACATTAAAACCATCATCTCCTTCAACGCAGCCTTTATTTGTTTATTTAATGTCACATAATAACTCTCTAAACACACATCCAAAGTATCCATTTATAACCAAAGTAAAGAAAAGACCGAATCGCTTGTTAAAAATTCGGTTACAACATAAACACATGTTTGTCATTTCTCACAGATGCCTGTTTGGTGGATGATAAAAATATATGTCATCAACAATTTATACCAACTCTTATCTTATGAACTTTGAAATTGAAAGAATAATAGTTATCAACAGGAAAGCTAGATTTACATGCTTGTAAAGCCCTAGAACACAAGGACGAAGATATGAACAATTTGAAGATTGTAAGCCCTAGAATACCAAAATGTGTAGTAGATGTAAACAAATAATCTTACTGAAAATGTAAACATAAGGCATGAACACACCTCATCAATCAGATAATTAACTAAAAACCGATCAAAAGGGGGAGATACCTACCTGAGTTGAGTTGAAACAGTCGGTGGTGAGTGAAGAATGTGATCAGCTGTAAACCTAGGGCATGTTTAGGGCATTTTGGCTAAGCTTTTTGAAACAATTTTATTGGCTTTTTTGAAAAACCATAAGCTTCAAAATGGTGTTTGGCAATGAAGGTGTATGTGAGGGGAAAAACCCAATGAGTCAATAAGTCACTCCATACTGACTTTTTTTAAAAAGCCAATAAGTCAATAACTTGTTTCAAAAAGCTTAGCCAAACATGCCCCTAGTTATCTATCTATGATACGCATTTTACTTTTTACTTTTATTTTTCTACAATTTTGTTTGGCTATGCGTTATGGGTTAATTAAAAATGCACAAACCCACTTACGTGGGGTTTTTGTCCGAGATGTCTGAGGGTCGAATCTTGCAGGGTGCGAACTGTGGCATCGGTTCAAACTGTCAATAATATTCCAACCGCGGGATTCCTACTTGGGACATGGGTGATCAAAGGCCAAAAGTCTAACCGGGTGATCTAGCCGTCCAAAAAAAATAAAAAATGCACAATGTCATCATGTTACGGCAGTACCAGATAGACAGCTGACTTTACTTAATTAATCATTTAACTAACACGTTGTTGTTTAATAAAAAAAGGTGGGGTCTATTCGCACACGCCCATAGTCTATTTACACACTCCAAAGCGCCCCGCTATGGCCAAAGCGGGGCGCTTTGGTGTAAAGTCAACAGACAAGGTCTGACAGGTTCAGTCCTTGTCTGTTAACTTTACACCAAAGCGCCCCGCTTTGGCCATAGCTGGGCGCTTTGGGGTTTTTTTTTTTTTTACATCAAAGCGCCCCGCTTTGGCCTAAGCTCGGCGCTTTGGTTTTTTTTTTTTTTTTTTTTTTTTACATTTTGGGCGTATTATAGTCTTTCACTTTTTACTTTTTTTTTTTTCATTAAGGTTAGAGGATGTTTGTGATTACTTATTTAACTTAATAATTAAAGTTGGAGTGTCTATCCAAATGTCTATTCACTCATCTCTATTTTTCAAACTAATAATTATTACTTTTGGAAGTGTGTTGGAGTGTCTATCCTGTTTGTGAATAGTTTGAATAATAAGCTTCCTAGCTAGCTAGAATAATAGCTAGAAAAATTAATATGTTTGAAATATAACTGCTAGCTATATTTGACTAATATAGTAAGATGATAGCTAGATAGTAGAGGTGAGGGTCCATGAATGACACTACAAGAAATTTTGTCTGACAAGTCGACTTTATAGATGACTGTTATATGATTTTTTTGGATTTGAAAGTGTTCTAGAAAGCATGGGAGGATGGGTCTTGGAATTTAATATTACAAAGCAAGGATGTTGCTTTGTTTAAATGGTTAAAAAAAATGATTTCAAGGAAAAGCCTTGGAACTATTAAGATAAAAAGAAAAACGATAAACATAAAGGTAAGAAAGTGTTACAATTTTCAAAGAATTTTCATGTTTGGTTCACATTAGAAATTTCTAGTGGGTTTATCAATGGGTTGTAATATTGTGATAATGTACAAACCACGAAAATATTGAGTACGTTTGTGTTTGTTCAATATATGCGTTACATCACGTTAAAAACCGAATATCACCGACACGACCCAATCAGATTCAATACGCACTTGTACGACCCAAAATGACAATATACATCATAATACTACAATTAATGAAAAAATACGTCATGTACATGTACGGTAGGCGGCTGATACACATAAAACTACTCATAGGAGTACTTGTGCTTTCAAACCAAAATGATACGATATACTACAATTAATGAAAAAATATACATCATAATACTACAATTATGAAAAAATACGTCATTTACATTTTTGGTCCAACTTTTACAGTTTTGTTTACAACTTGAAGTTTGATGAGCGTCATGTCAAGGCCTGGTGAGGTGACCCACTACAGCCACCGCCTAAAAACTCTAGCACTCATTACCTACTTGGCAGGTTTGGTACTTTTAATAGCTTTTAATATTGTTTATGGCCAGGTCTACACTCTAAAGGAAATTGGAAAAGAATTTAAATTGATTAAATATTGGGTAACATTATCGATTGGTAACTGTGATGTGATGATTTGTATTTAAAAAAAAAAAAAAGCCTTGAAAAGAAGAAAAGCTGGCCATGAGTTGAAAATTGTGTATCATGTCAGAGAAGAGATAAGGATATTTTGACAATGGCCGGGTCTATTTAAATATCTATGAAAAGTCATACACCTATATATTTAAATTCATATTTAAATATATTTTTGAGGCATCTTACTGTCGCGTACAACCCTTTCCAACTCTTTGACTAGTCCCATCAGAGATCAGATCAACGCGTACGAAATGCTTACGTATCGTCCCCCTGACCTTAATGTAACCCCATATGTTCAAGATGTATGTTAAATGTGTTTAATAATAATCACGTTAATTCTTTTACAATCCAAGAGTACGTTTGTGTTTGTTCAATATATGCGTTACATCACGTTAAAAACCGAATGTCACCGACACGACCCAATCAGATTCAATACGCACTTGTACGACCCAAAATGACAATATACATCATAATACTACAATTAATGAAAAAATACGTCATGTACATGTACGGTAGGCGGCTGATACACATAACACTACTCATAGGAGTACTTGTGCTTTCAAACCAAAATGATACGATATAATGGAATACGACATCACACGTAACCGATTTGATCCGGAACTTGCAGTATAGTCCATATATATTAAAAAATGATGTATAATGGAAAAAACGTAAAATTTAGACTATTATCGACGCGTTTGTGAATTAAAAACAATTTTAAAAAATTTAAAAAAGGCCCTAAGCGCTGCGCTTTGACCTAAGAGAGGCGTTTTGCCCCAAAAAAAAAAAAAAAAAAAAAAAAAAAAAACCTCAAAGCGCCCCGCTTTGGCCATAGCGGGGCGCTTTGATGTAAAGCAACAGACAAGGTCTGACCGCGTCAGTCCTTGTCGGTTGACTTTACACCAAAGCGCCCCGCTTTGGCCATAGCGCGGCGCTTTGGGGTGTGAAAATAATTTTCTCCGTGTGTAAATAGCATGACCCTAAAAAAATTTAAAAAAAAGAAAACAACAAGAAATATGAGTGATTGGTTGATTGATGATGGACCCCATCTAACGTCTCGCTTTTT
This sequence comes from Helianthus tuberosus, assembly GCA_030545235.1. Classification (NCBI taxonomy): domain Eukaryota; kingdom Viridiplantae; phylum Streptophyta; class Magnoliopsida; order Asterales; family Asteraceae; genus Helianthus; species Helianthus tuberosus. The sequence goes on along the minus strand of CM060417.1, from coordinate 147,450,088 downwards.
GACATGGACACCATCCCACAACGTACAACCTTATAATTTTATTATATATCAGAATTCTAGTTGTATTTTTTACTTTTACATCTACCTTTGTTTGGAAACTTTATTTGCGTATTTGTGTAAACGAATAAAGTGTTGTACAAATTTAGTAGCTCTATACATCTAAAAAGAAAACAAATTACCTAACATGTTAAAATTATTTAACATTTACATGAATTATTTAGATATAAACTTACATTAAAATCAATAGATTAAATATGATTTGTTAGACATACATCCCTAAAGATATGATTGATGATAGACATTTTAGGGATCTTTTGAGCAGTGGCGGACCCAGGAATTTTTCCGTGGGGGTGCAGAACATTTTTAAAAATTTTAGGCCCTAGGTATATAAGTAAAAAAATCGGTTCGTATCGGGTCGGGTCAGGTCATGTAAAACAAACGAACATCAAACTAAATTTATATAATCATCAAAAACATGTCAAACCTTGTTACAAACATAATTAAAACGTCGACGCCCTACGGGTTTTCATTTTTTGAAATCTATCCAAAACATCATCTAAAGCTAATTTCTTAAGCAATTCTTTCTCTATATAACATAAGTTCATCGCTCCATAACATAATGTTTCAATTTTAATTTTCAACTATTCAAGCCCTAGAAATCATAACGTAAGTTGTAATCACCCTAAAAATATATAAACAACATAATCACCCTAAAAATCATCTAAACAACCATAAACAACGTCAAAACACACAAAATTTCAAACCTATTTAACAACTTTATTACCCTTTTTTTCTCCTATAATATCAACCAAAATCATCAAAATAACAAAGAAACTTACCCGTGTTCGGATTCCGGTTAGATTTGGTGTCGAACGACGGTGGTATGGTGGCTGATTACGGTGGGCGCCGGCTGCTGGACTGTTGTCGCTGGGTGATGTTGTTCGTTGGCAGTGCAGGGACGCAAGAGAGAGAGAGAGAGCGGGATAGAATTTCTAAAGGTTTTGGGCTTTAATTATTTTATTATAGTTTGAAATATTGTTGGGTTTGGTTAATGGGCTAAGACTTAGTGGGCTAGCTAGTTAGGAATTATAAGTGGGTAAAAGTATGGGTATTTGAGTTTAGTTGGTTAGGTATTAAAAGTTATATAATTTAGGTAGTATATTTTTTTTTAAAAATAAGAGTTTACTAAAAAAAAATTAAAATATAAATTGATAACACTTTTTACCTAAGGGGTGCGGACGAAAAATTTCAAAGGGTGCGGTCAAAAATTCCAAGGGGTGCGGACAGGATTTTCGACGGAATTTAGCCCTAATTTTTTTTTCCCCCGGGGGAGCGCCCGCCCACCTTGGGGTGGGCTTGGGTCCGCCCCTGCTTTTGAGACGTATAGTTTGTTTTACTCTTTTGTATGTCCTTTTTTTAAATAAGTATAGGTACTAGTAACTTTCTTTCCTTTGAGTTTAAACATTTTCAAATATGACTACATTTCTTAAGCATGATGTACAAACATATGAAGCTTGGTTTTGAATGTTATGGCCCAATAAAAATTTACAATATTTCCCCCTCCATTATAATTAAAGTTACGGTTTCAACCTTAGACATTTTTAAATTTTACAATTCTTTAAGCATGATGTACAAGGATATGAAGCTTGATTTTTTAAAGTTAGTTTTGAGTTTTGACTGCCACATTATGGCTTCTAGAAAGCTTACGACACATCATGCCCCGCTATAATTAAACTTACCACTAAAAAAAAAATTTGACCAACCACATGTTGACACGTACTCTACTCTTCATAATCTTCTTTTTTCACTACTTTAATATGAATGAAGTTTTATATAATTCCAAATATATTATGGCAACATGTTTTGTTTATATACATTTCAATGTAAGTTTCATTCAAAATGCCGTTACTCGTGATAATATACAAGTCATTTAATCACTTATGTACATGTTAAAGTTGTGCTTGTGCATGATACTATTCAAGGCTCCCACCGCAACGTGCAGGTTGAATTTACGTAAACGTTTTTTATATAAAGTTTCGAGGACGTTAAATTTTGTCCCTAGCAAGCCGCAACACGTGCAGGTTTAATAATATTATGACTATCAGATAATTGTAATTGTTACGATAAGACCTGAAAATAAAATAAATATAGATGAAAATGATGCCCAAGAACAAAATTGACAAGAATCCTATTTTTTTTTTCTTTTTCAACAAGGGGCCATTTAGCATTTTAGACTTGGAGTTGTTTGTTGCTTTTAGTCCTTTCCATGATTAAAGTAACATTCTTTTGTTAAACTACTTGTTGTAACGAGTACTCAATAATAAGACCCCAATTTAGAGACAAAGTAAAACTTAACTGAGAATCTCTTGAACAAAATCCAGTGCCTAAAACTTAGAATTACCCACCCCTGAACCTTATCAACCATCTCTTTGTTAATATGAGCTTACTCAAAATCTAGGAAATACAAGGATTGCAGCACCCAATAGAGTCCAAGAAAATCTTTCAGTTTTCAATTTTCAATCAAAGAGTTGTGAACAATGGTTTCTACCGGTGATACGCGTGGAGTGCGTAAGAGAATTCTTGTCATCTCCAACTCTTCATTCTTGAACATACAAATCCGCAGTACCACCTTCTTCAGATTGGGTGACCTGCCCATGATAAACTTCACAAACTCCATCTCAGACTTATAGTTACAAAAATTTTTAATCTCCAGTTCATTCAGATGCTCCAACCAAACATCTGAATATTCTTCCAACTGATTGGGCTCTGTCTCATCATCAAATTCATAGTACTCTCTAATCTATAGCAAGATTCTCGTGTTAGTCAATTTTGGCATCATAATCAAAACAAATAGGATGCAAGATAGACTTATACTATTTACCTCCTCCAGCTTAATTTTCTCCAAGTTCGGGGAGCATTTGAGCAAAACCGCAAGAAAAGGCATTCCATAGCCGTCAACAAAACACATATCATCTATATAAATGTATTTGAGGTGGATTAGCAAGGTTGGAGGCTCTTCTGGAACCAAAGCTTGAACAAACGACTTCAACCACAAGAAAAAAAAAATTAGTAACCAAAATTTTATTTTTTTTCTTTAAACTATATATAATGTGGATAAACATTACCGGAATGATATAACCCCAAGTGGTCAGATTTTCAATCACAGGTAAACACTTGAACAACTCCATAATGCTGGGATTTTCATTATCGAGAAGATCATCATTATTATATATAATCTGCATTGACTTAAAATATTCAAATAAGTTTTGAAAGCCCACTAGAATGGATATACAAGGATAAACTTACCAGACCCAAACTCTTAAGTGATGGACAATTAGATAAAAGATGTAGAAGAGTTTTTATAGACATCGTTACGCCCTTTAAAGATAAGGTTGTAAGGCTACTGATTCCATTGAATATTGGTTGATGGTCAAGAACACAAGACGCAAGATGTAGGTCTGTTAAGTGACGCCACGGTAAGATAGATAAGGGTAAACTATAGAAGGGTACACCAAATGAACTGCAATTTACATTTAGTGTTAATCTCTTGATGGTATGGTTCCTTGACAAATGAAGTATTATTTGATCAATTTCAAAAGAGGTCTGTAGTGCCCTCGTCGAAAGGTTGAACTCATGTATTGGACCCTGGCGTTGTAACAAAACTTGATGTATAGCACAGAAAAGATTAGACCTCATGTCCTTTCTCCTTTCACGTTGCTTCTCTTTAGTTGATTTTTTTACACTAGACCGGGAGAACACAAGTTTAGGAATTGTGGTCCATTTGTATCTCCATTCCCTTGAAAGGATACTTGTCCTTGCCGCCTCTTCAGTTGGTAAAAGACATAGGATGGTTTCTATTATAGCTTGAGGAAGTGTGGTGATTAAATCGGATCGTTGAGCTTTAGACAAACGTTTAGCTTTCATCTCAGGCTGTTTTTCGTTGGATAGCTACAACAATATGTGAACATCAATTTAAGATGAACTCTTTATACTGCACACACAGAGAAAATAAGTCAAATACAACATCATAAGCGACGATTCATCGAAAAAGTTAATACACTGGACTTTCCCATGATTCTCTTATACTCATTTAAAGGTATAGCTGGGGTTCTTGGACTTGCTCTTTGAACGTTTATTAACACGGTGTCAGTTTCTAGCTACTTTGAGTGCTCTACCTTAGTTTATGATTCAGTTAGAAACAGTCATATATAATGAACAAAAACAAGTGATGAGTTACTATTTGTACAAACTTATTTTAACCTTGTTTTATTTTATCTGTTACTATTTTAAATGATTATAATCTGGAAACACTCAACCATCAAAATGATTATAACAACTTCAAACAAGAGAAGCACATAACATTAACACCATCTCTTCAGGACCTCAAACACTTTGTATTGCAGCCTTATTTATTTATTTATATAATGTCACATATAGTCTCTTTCTAAACACCCCCTAAGTATCCATTTAGCAACAACACTCTTATGAACTTTGACATTAAAAATTAACACTTATCAGCCTTAGAACACAAGGACGAAGGATATGAAAGATTGAAAGTTGTAAGCCCTAAAATCCCCAAATGTATAAAAACGAAGAAAGTTAAAAACAACAAACCTTACTTAATAGGAGAGCAGAAGACATGAAACATCTCATAATAAATTAAATAATTAATTAACTTTAAAACCGATTAGAAGGAGGAGGAGTTACCTGAGTTGAAGAAGTAACCGGTGGGTGAGTGAAGAATGTGTGTTAACTAAAGCCTAAACCTATTTTGGTTTCAGATGAAAAATGAATGGGATATTGTAAAAACAAAAAAGAGCGTGAGAAGTGTAAGAAGCGATAATAGGGACTAAAATATAAATTATGTTTTAATTATTTGGACTGATTTGACAATTGTAGGGTAATAATGTCTTTTTATGTGTTTTAAATAAGGTAACGTTTCTTAAATTCCAGCAATCCTTGTTCATCCTTATTCTACGAATCCGAAAACATGTAACTGCTACCAGAAAATATAACACTATAACACTATGTAACACCATATAACATTATATACCATCATAGATCTGCTACCAGAAAATATAACATTATACATCCATCATAGAACTGCTACCAGAAAATATAACACTATAACACTGTATAAAAACTTTCATTCTGTATCCATCACTATATAACACTCTATAAAACATTCATTCTGCGATCTTCAGAAATTATAATTGATGAACGATAACTCATAGAATCTTAATGGATCTTAAAAAAAATACAAATTTGTATTCCTATAATAACTGGTGGCGATTATGGAAGGTTATCACTTAACTGAATCAATGAGAAAATTACTTGTTTACCCTTTTGAATTAATTTAGATTGAGTACACACGTCATCTCCACAATATTTCTCACACTTCTCACACTTTGGGCCCTTTGTACAGGATCTTTAATCTTACTTAATTTTTATTAGAGTAAACTGCCATTTTGGTCCCTGAGGTTTTGTCACTTTTGCCATTTTAGTCCAAATTTGAAACTTTCTGTATCTGGGTCCCTGCGGTTTCACTTTTGTTGCCATTTTGGTCTAAAAATGAAATCATATCATATTTTTCAAATTAAATGTTGTTATTTTGTCCTTTTCCTCAGGGAAAAATGGTCATTTATTTTTTTATTTTATTTAAAGCTTTTATTAAAACAATAAACTTTTATGGGTCCCACCACACCCACACTTCATCTTCTACATCCTTCATCTCTCCTGCATAACAATCCTTCCTAAATCAAACAAGAATCACAAACACTACCAACAAATAGATATATTCATATCTATATTAGACGATCAACCAGAATCATCGTCGAGTTGAACAAAAGGCTGGATTGAGAAGCTAGTCGGAGTTGAACAAAAGCCTTTTCATCAGTTTCTTCTCACGATCACAAATTCTACCAACAAATAGATAGATTCATATCTATATTACACGATCAACCGGAATCATCGTCGCCGCCTGAAATCGTCGAACCCGTTCAAAATTTTGCGGATCTTTTTTATGATATGCTCGCGGCGTTTGAATCCGGATCCAAGAGATGTATAGTGTTTGAAGCGGATGAACCATTATGTTTTCTAGAATCCGTTGATTGAACGACTAAGCTTATTAAATCTTTATGTAGATTCGATTCGGATCAAAATTACGTTGTCGTAATCAATAGGTTGAGCGGAATCCAGCAGCGTGCAATTAAACCTCCTTCAGTTCACACCTACCTAATGGAAACTTATTCCTATTTAATCCGATCGTCATCGGACTACCGCCGGAGCATTCGCCGGAAATCTACTTTCCACCGTCGCTGCTTAACCATGGCAAAGCAGCACCGAACAAGGTTCTACATACTCCGGCGATGCGTCTCCATGCTCATCTGCTGGAACAATCACTCTGTTTCCGATTAATCATTTCATCAATCGACAATTGAATCTACAACGTTCCAGAAGATTCTGATCATTCGCCGGAGTTCAAGATTCCACGGCGGTGATTTCAGTCGGTTTATTCCGGTGTCGGAGTTGAATGCTTTAGTTGTTTTGTTTCGCCGGTGAAGGTGCATCCGGCGAAGAGAATGAATCAGGTTAACAGATGAATATGATTATGAATATCTGAACTGTATTAGAGAGAGAGAGAGAATAGAGAGAGAGGGTGTTTAGAAAGAGAGAAAGTGCATACTTTTGTGATTATTTTTATTTTATTTATATATATTAATGCTTAAAATGATCATTTTGTCCCTGAGGAAAAGGACAAAATAGCAGCATTTAATTTGAGAAATATGACCTGATTTATTTTTGGACCAAAATGGCAATAAAAGTGAAACCACAGGGACCCAGATGCAAAATGTTTCAAATTTGGACTAAAATGACAAAAGTGACCAAACCTCAGGGACCAAAATAGCAGTTTACTCTTTTCATTATCAATAACATTCAAGTTATACTTTAATTTTACATTCATGCTATTTAGATGTCACACCCCTTTCTGCGGCGGAAGCACGAGGTGTGATCATGAAAGGTTCTCATTGCATACGAAGAGTAAACATACTACATGCTCATGAAAATAACTTCAAATACCATAATTTGAAACATAAGATAGCGTTTACATAGCTAGTCAGCATAAAACATTGTCTTAAAAGTTTACAACTTTATTTAAAGATAAACACAAGCGACATCCACGAGCATGAGTAAGACCACGCGCACATCCATCCTAGTTACCTGAAATACATGTGAGTTTTGGAAAAACGTCAACATAATGTTGGTGTGAATTCATGCAGTTTTTGTGTTTAACGTTTGTATACTTTGTATGAAAACATAGTTTGTGTCATGTATAAATTAAGTTTTCATATATAAATCAAGTATTCATGTGTACACCACGTACTCATGTATAATTCAGGTTTTTCTTGAGTACCCCACGTACTTCAAGTATAATTCCCATTTTCTTGAGTACCCCACGTACTCAAGTATAATTCATGTTTTCTTGAGTACCCCACGTACTTCAAGTATAATTCCTGTTTTCTTGAGTACCCCACGTACTCAAGTATAATTCATATTTTCTTGAGTACCCCACGTACTTCAAGTATTAATCAAGTTTTAGTATGGTATGAATTTTATGTAAATAAAGTATTCCTGTAAGTATCAGGATTGTTAATGGGTTGCAAAGCCATTAACATGTGACACGACATAGGAAGTCACCAAACCTTAGGCATTTATTTGGTATATTCTGAGACACAAAAGCACTACTCGATTCTCGCCCTCACCGAGAGTGTGGCTGCCCGGCACCCGTTAGATCTAACCTTTTGTTCTGCGGTCTAGGTATATTGTTGATTAATGGTGCTTCTGTACCCTATTCGTGACACGATTTCTCGCATCATTTCTCATAACGCCTCATACTTGGTTCTCGTTCTCACCAAGTGCGCTTCTCATATTCTTATATTTCGTCACACTTGGTTCTCGTTCTCACCAAGTGAGCTTCTTGTATTTATATCATACCAATTATAAATATTGTACATTTGTACATGTATTTCACCCCCGAAGTTATAAAAACTGAAAACAGTTAAAGAGAAAAGGGGGAGCATGAACTCACAACTTTGCGTTCCTTGCGTCGTAAACTTCACCGGATTTGCTTAATTAACGTCGTAACCTATACGCGTTTTCTTAACGTTAGTCACTAGGCTTGCGTCGCACAAGTACAGTCACTCTCTTTTGTGTATATATTCTTATGTTAAAAATATTTTATATTTTTAACTAAGTGTCTTACTTATATTATTTTCTCAAAAATTAATATAAGTATCTCGTGTTTTGCACTTTGCACCCGAATTATGTATCTTGTATGTTGTATGTGTATTTTTATGTTTATACTCCTCATGAGTATTTAGTGTATTTTTAAGTCTTAATACACTAGCACGTATAACACATACTATATACACTTAGCACAAAACTTGGTGATAAAATAATATATATTTTTCTCTCAAAAAATATACATACTTATATCCATTTTTATTCTTGAAGAAATCCTCATTTCTTATCACCAAAAATTAGGGAAACCTTGGTAATACTTTTAAATACATTTTTAGGGAATAAGTTTCTCAAAAACTTATATTTTTCTAAGTGTCAAAATTTATAAAAATTTTGACAGAGTTTCCCCTAAAAATGGAGGTTTCCCATTTTTCAAAACATGTGTTTATTTTCTTTTAAATCGTCAACAATCATCAACAACCATTATCAACAATAATCATCAACAATAATCACTAATTTCCCCATTTCATGAACTTGAATATTTACAAAAATGTGTAGTAACTTACTAGCACATTTAGTAAGTCTTTCCATCTCTAAAAATAAAATCATTATCTCGAAAACTTTATTTTTAAAGAATATGAAGTTTTACAACTCTTAGTTGGTATTTACGAAAATATTTCTTGGTTAAATCCTTTAGTTACACAAGTGTCTACACACTTGTTTGTTCACAAAAACACCTTTAGTTTATGAAAGATCCGGCTTCTAAACATGATTTCTTTTTACACTTGGTTCTTCGAAAATACCACTTGTAGATCTTTAAATCCACTAGTTTAGAACTCCATTTTACAAGAAAAACTATTTTTACACAAGTTCATGTTTGTGAGTGAAAGGGTTCGCCATCTAGTTATTTTTACACTAAACATAGTGCTAGTTCATGTTCCATGAACATGACCTAGCGTGGTTAGATGACGATCCGTTCCCCTACTAGCATCCAACAATAATAAATAACCATAACAAAACAAGTTCCATAAGTTTTACACTAATATTTACTCATTAACCACCATATTCATCATTCTAACAAGACTTTAAACTTTGATCTCTAGTGTTCATAATTTTTACCCGTTAAATCTCTTATTAACCACTTTAATCATGAACAAGAAGATGTTTAGAGTCACTTACTACTAGCTCGAGGCTAGGGAAGAAACTAGACGAAAATAGGTGGTTAATAGCGTTGTGGTGAGGTCCTTGGCAATCCGTAAGCACCAAGCTTCCTTATACGTGATCCTTCACACTTGAATGTATATAGAATTGCAAGATTGAAATTGAATGATGGTAATGGGTGGCTTGTGGTGTTCGGCCGTAGGTAGCCAAGAGAGAAAGAAAGTGATTTCTTTGTTAAGTGTTTATGAAAATGGAAGTCTTATCCATGATGCACACTTATAGTCCATTTTCTATTATTACCCATAATATATTATGTAGTCAAGATATTGAACAATAAGATTAAAATAATCAACAAAATGTGAAGGTTTGTTCCCACATGGGGAACCAATCGGTTGTAATGGGGTGGGTATCATGGTTCCATTTCAACTAGTAGTTAAGTGTTAGTTATATTGTTTAGAGATTATGGTAGGTTAATTAGTGTGTTATTTACTACAACGGGTGTTAGGGTATTCGGGGACCCTAACTGGCTCAGAAAAAGAAAAACAATGTCTTTGACAATATTTTTAGGTTCCGGGTAATGTCCGGTTGTTCGGTTATAAACCGGTTCGTTAAAGTGCTAAATCACACTTTTTAGTGTCTTTTAAGTACCTTTTTGTATCCCTTTCGATTCCCATCACTTGGGGAAATATTCTGGATAATAAAACGACATTTCTGCATAATATTCACATGTCTAAAAGCTGTTTAGAGCTGAATTGTATAAAATTCTGCACTTAAAGTGTGTTTCGGGTGCTTTTTAGTGCTTATTTTTTGCTTTCGTATAGTATATATATTAAACCCTTGTATGTACTCTTGGGTTTTAATGTATTCTTGTTGTTGGACCTACACCTAGGCCTCAATTCTAATGTCTGACTGCTTTCTGCAGTTCTGTTGACACGGTGTGTCCTACCGGTGAGTTTACTAGTATAACTGACGCAACGCTCTTGTTTATGCATGAAGCAATATTTTGTAGTATACAACGTGCATGAATTCACTTGTTTAGCATGTAATCAGACATTGCTGACAATTAAGCACATAATTGCAGTCATTAAGCAATAATTAAAGTGTACGGAAATTACCGGTTTGTGCCAGTTGTCACATTAGAAGCCATCACCACTTTCGTGGGGATGGTAGAGGCTTTATACCTTTTGGGAGAGAACTTTTTTTTTTTGAACGGCAAATTTAGATCACTGACGGACTACTGGAGTATAATCGTGCCATCAGAGGATCTACCCGATCATATCCATCTCCACTAGGCATACTGCCTATACACCAATTCAGGAGGAAACCCAACAAATATGGGAAAACCCCTTGTAAGAATCGAACCCAGGACCTACTGGTCCTAAAGCTTTATCCCACCCTAAGATGACTTTAAGCTATAAAGTCATGGGCTTTGGAGAGAGAACATACTTCAATTTCTGGTATAAGGTAAATTTAGTGTAATTTAATAGGCATTATGTAGCCTTTGTCGGTTAAAAAAATTGTATGCTATTTAGAAATTTTATTTACCTATCTACGTTGGTGCTACTTTAAATGCTTTATTGGTTGCTGTCTGATTAGGATATGCAACAGAGCAAAGGTGCATGTCTTTTGAGCATTATTGATTTAGTTGGAGATCCAAAATGAGGCTGAACTAGGTCTATTGATTAGCAAATAGTCAAGTAGGGGTGTTCAGTATTTGGTTTTAAACCGAAGTGAAACCATTTAAAGCTGAACCAGTCAACCGAATTAGGTATTTGGTTTGGTCTTAAACAAAAACCGAATTAGGTAATTTGTGTTCTATCAGGTTTTTTGGTTTTAGATAACTCAATTTGGTTTTTCACAGCAACATTTTGTCTTCTAGAGATCGGGGTTTCGTTTTTAGTAGGTTAGGTTTCGCTATTCAAAAGGGGGTAGCGGCGCAGCTTGTTGCCCGCTTACCGGCTATCTTGGTGTAATTTGTTTCATATGAACAAAAAAAAAAAATTTGGTTAAAACCGAAGAATCCAAGTTACATGTATTGGGCCATGGATTTTTCTGTGTACAACCCATTAATCATTTAGTTCATTACAAAATCGAGGAAACCAAACTAAGTTACACATTTGGTTTTTTTGTTCGGTTTAGTTAGGTAATCGGATTTTGGTTTGGTTTCCGGTTTTAGAAATTTCAATTTGGCTAACACCAAGAACCCGAGTTACACTTGCATCTACAGTAAAACTTCTATAAATTAATCATGTTGGGACCGAAATATTTTATTAATTTAGTGAGATATTATTAAATCGATAAATTAATAAATTATTAATTTAAATAGATACGTATGACCTTTAAATTTTCAAGTCTAATATACATTCACAAATTAATTGAATTTGTCAAATTCACCTTTTTAATACAAAAAATTAGTTTTTGGTACAAAAAACTAAATTAGAAAAACAAGTTTCGATGCACATTTCTTCTCCAGATACAGTACATTAAACATTATCTTACAAAAACAAATTTCAATGCACATTATTTTTACTATACAATCTTAGAATTTGAAATATTTTAGTTATTATTAATTTAATAGTTTCGTGGGGACCAATATATATATACTGTAATTTCAAAAAAAGTTATTATCTTATTATTTAATTGATTGGAATCCAATTTTGTACTGGTTCCAAATTAGGATTGGACAAATTATTAATTTTATAAATGTTATTAATTTACAGAGGTTTTACTGTATTAGGCTATGGACATTTCTTTTTGTACTAGCCATTAATCATTTAGCCCATTACCTAAAGAACCCGAGAAACCTGAACCACGGAATACTGATCTCGTTAAAAATTGTAAATTTCAGTTTGAAACAACCGAACCAAACTGAATTAGAATTCGGTTTTCAGTTTTGACTGAATATATTCAAACCGAGGACAAACAGATAAATACCCAGTCAAGTATTGTTTATTACATTCTTCTCTCTTTACTATGACTATTCTAATAGCAATGGTCAAACTTGCGAAAAATCAACTCTGAAACATACCCATAAAGTTTGGCCTTCTATAAAGTTTGTAGGGAGATTTATGAAATTATTCCTTTTTTTAACAATATCATCATCATCATCATCATACTCAATAAATCCCACCAATAGCAAAGCCAAAGTATAGAGAGACTGCTTCCAGTGAGACCACTGGCTCGATTGTAGTTTTGCATCAAGCCTTAGACATAAGGCACATAACACTCAACAATTGAGACAAATGCCGATTAGTGCATGTACCCCCTTGTCTTTCGGCTATTAACGCCATCACATGATGCATGATTAACCATCCGCCTCTTTTAACGTTATTTTCACGAAATTAATAAAATAACGTTAGAATTAGTGCACTTTCACTTTTGCCCTCCGAGCGCCCACACATATATACATTATATACGCATACCGCAAGCGGGGCGGTTCGTTTTTATAACAAGTAATTGGAAATTGTCATGACAAACTCAGAAAAATAATGAAATGATGCATGAAGAACAAAATTAATAAGAACCCGACATCTTTTTAATAAGGCCACATTTTAGACACGAAATACTTGGTTTCTAAGTCTTTAACATCAGGTAAGTTTTCCGCCAAGCATACTATCTAGAAAAACAAGTTGCAATATACAAGATGATCATCATAAATCCCAACATCAGTTCTAGAGAAAGTTGGGTGATTTAATAATAATAAAATTGGTAATGGCGTAGATTCTCAGCAACGATTTCTATTGGTGATGCACGTGGGGAGCGTAAGAGAATTTCCAATACTTCCAGCGCTTCGTTCTTGCAAATCATTGCGGTTAGCAATCTCACCTTCTTCAAACTGGGTGATCTGGCCAAGATAAACTTTACAAGCTCCATCTCGTGCTTTTTGTTACTGAAAAATTTAATCTCCAATTCATTTAGATGCTCCAACCGAATGTATGAATATTCTCTCAATTTAACGGACTCTCCCTCTTCATCATGATCTATAGCATCGCTCTACAAAAAGAGTCGTGTAAGTGAATATTGGCATCAGAATCAAAACATAAGAGGATACACGATAGACTTGCAATATTTACCACTAGCTTAATTTTCTCCAAGTTCGGGGAACATTTGATCAAAACAGCGAGAAAAGTCAATCCATAGTCGTCAGCAAAATTCAATTCTTTAATACAAAGGTATTTGAGGTGGACCAGTGAGGGTGGAGGCTTTTCGGGAACCGAAGCTTGAACTAACAACTTCAACCATAGGCCAAAACAACAATCAACAACCAAGGTTTTTTTGTTTGTCTTTAAATTATATATAATGTAGATGAATATTACCGAAAGAATATGACCCGATATAGTCAGATGTTCAATCACAGGTAAACACTTGAATAGGTCCACAATGCTGGGTTTCTCGTAACCGCGGAAACTTTCTTTATATACAAGCTGCATCGACACCCAATATTCATATATGTTTTGAAATCCCGTGAGAATGAATATACAAATATGAACTTACCAGACACAAGCGCTTAAGTGACGGACAAGTAGTTAAAATATGTAGAAGAGTTTCTCTAGAGATCCTTCTGCATCCGGATAATTTTAAGGATAAGCTTGTAATGCTACTAAACGGTCCAAATCCACCGATTATAGGTTTATGGTTGATATCACAGTTTTCAAGATATAGGTCCGTTAGGTGATGCAACAAGAAGACACATAAGGGTAAACCATGTGTAGTTGACTGACTGAAGTCAAGGGTTAATTTCTTGACCGTATGGTTCCTCGCCAAATGAAGTATTATTTCATTAATTTGAAAAAGGGAGTTATTTGCATTCATTGAAAGGGAGAACTCAATGATTGGACCCTGGCGCAATAACAAAACTTGGTGTATAGCATAGAAAAGTTTACACCTGATGTCCTTGTAGATCTTTGCAATTTCTAATTTGGACGTTTGTTTCCAATCAATCTCTCCGATCGTTCTTCTGGACACAGTATACCAATCAAACTCAACTTTAGGAATTGTGGTCCATTGGTACCTCCATGCCCTTGAGAGAACACTTGTCCTAGCTGCTTCTTCAATTGGTAAAAGACATAAGATGGTTTCTATTATGGCTCGAGGAAGTGTGGTGATTCTGTCCAAAGACAATCGTTGAGCTTTCATCTCAGGTTGTTTTTTGTTTAATCTGTGTTGCAATCGTTGAGCCGGCCGCTTTTGCGCTTAGCGCTTTGCGCCTTGGTTTTAGACCTCGTCGCTTTTGTGCGCTTCTCGCTTTTTAAAACCAAGCCAATAACACACTGTGTATGGCACCCACATAAATATATGTTTAATTTGTGTTGCAAACTGTGAAAATGGAATTAAAATGAATTTCCATTTATTACTACGCATATCGAGAAAATAAGCCAAATACAATATAAGACCATGTATCGTGGAATAACTAAAACACCCAAAAAGTGCCGCCACCTAGGCAGAGGGAAATAACTAAACCACCCATTAACTTGCGCCTTGGGTACGAAAAGCCGGCCGCTTTTGCGCTTAGTGCCTCTCGCTTTTTAAAACCAAGCCAACAACACACTGTGTATGGCACCCACATAAATATATGTTTGGCTAAGATGCCCACTAATGGGTAACAAAATCTCTAATTAACAAATTAGGAAAAAATATACTACTTAGGGCATGTTTGGCTTAACTTATTTTCAATTTTTCCAAAAGTCCTTTTGGAAAAAATAAGTCAGAAAAACCTGACTTTTGGATTTTGCAAAGGACTTTTCCCTTCAAAAGGAAAGCCAAACACCCTCAAAAGTCCTTTTTTTTCCCTTCAAAAGTCCTTTTTTCCTCAAAAAAAGGAACCCCAAACACCCTCTTAGCAAGCCTCTTTTATAAGTTTTAAACCTGAAAAATAACAGTTAACCACAATTCAAACAGGAAACCCTGATTTACATTCTTATCAGCCTAGAACACATGGACAAAGGATTGAAAGTTGTAAGCCCTAAAATCCCCAAATAAATGTGTAGAAATAGACAAAATAAAAGCAAATAATCTTACTGAAAATGACAACAGAAAATATGAAACACCTCACAAATCAGATAAATAAAGGAGGAGATACCTGAGTAGTGAGTACGTTTACACTCGGGTCGGTGGACGATGGGTGAGCGAAATCCGCGTATTTTGGGTTGAGATGAAAAAATGAATTTGTTGTAATGTTTCTTATACAAAAATCGAGACATTCTTTTTTTAATTTTGTTATACTTTTATAATGTTTATCATCAATATTTAATGGAATCTCGATTCTAATAATCCATAATAGACGTCATTCGTTATTGGCAATCTCACCTTTCAAATATTTTGCTTCAACCGGTCCTCAGCTAAAAATAGTTAACTCCGTTAAGTTTTTTTTTTCGAGGTAAGTTTTGCATCAATCGACTCGTATCCTCGTTCAATTAAAAGCCCTAAAATATTAGTTTATAAGTAAAAAAATTAACCCCGTTAAGTTTTTTAACTGGAGACCGGTGGAAACAAAATATTTGAAAGGTCAGATTGCTAGTGGGAATAAAAAAAAAAGTGGGATTGTCAATGATCAATGATGTCTATTAGGGATTATTAGAATCCAATTTCCCATGTTTAATTTATATATAGTTTTACACTAGCATTTTTACCCTAGGTATTATGGTGAAAATTTGGTTGGTATTGGTTCGCTTCAGTAGGGCTAGTAATTTCAGATACAAACACGAAAACACAACACAAAACGACACGATCTTAATAAGTTCGTGTTTGACCCTTAACAGGTTTTGTGTCTTAAACATGTCGACACGATAAGACCTGCTAATTGTCGTGTTGTGTTCATATTTACCCATTTCGTGTCTTATCATGTTCATGTCGTAACAGGTCGTGTCTAACACAATATGCCAGCTCTAGACTCCACACCCCACCCCTCCAGGGTGAGTTCATGTCTTAACATGTCGTGTCCGTGTCTTAACAGGTTGTATGATACGCTTGTAAGTTTTTTCGTTCCTTAATAGGTCGTGTTCGTGTAACCTGTTTTTTTATCAGCTTCTGGTTTGGAAAAACTGACACAATAAGATTTCGTGTCGTGTTCGTGTTTACCTGTTTCGTGTTCGTGTCTTAACAGGTCGTGTCTGACACGATATGCCAACCCTACGCTTCAGTAGGGTATCAACACTCAGTCTAGCAACAGAAAGAGATAGCATAAAACCATGAAAAAAATAATGTCAAAATGTCAACATACGTAACTTTATATAAGAAAAACGAAACCTGATCCTCGTTATGAATATATAATAACCAAGTTGTGAAAGTTAACGAACAAGGTTGAGACACCCCTACTTGTATTTGAGTGTACACAAAAATGACAAAGAAAGGAAATATGAAATAATAACACTAGAAAGTCCATAAAACCTGAGACTAATATAAGGGTTAAGTTATACTACAAAGACTCCTAATTGTAAGAAGTGTAAAAAAGATTTATAAAGTGACCAGTGTCCAATAACCTAAAACCTAAACCCACTACACCACCACCCACTAATATAAATACCTTTATAGAGGATTGTAAAACCTATGAAATCGGGCAAAACAAATATCAAACTTGTTATTTTGAAAGCACCTTTCCCTAGATCTCTTGAGACACCTTATCATTTATCTCCTTCATCCCAAACCGTTATTTTAACTAGGGTGTGCAATAACCGAACCGTTAACCAAACCGAAAACCAACAAAACCGAACCGAAATTAACCGAAACCGAATTAACCGAAAGTCGGTTAACGTATATTTTTTTACCATCGGTTAACCGAAATTAACCGAGCCGAACTAAATCATTAATTTCTTTATATATTTCTAGCTTTTATACCTCTATTTCATTTATTTATGCCTTCATTTCATTTATTTATACTTTTATTTCATTTATTTATACCTCCATTTTATGCATTTAAACATCTATTCATGTATTTATACATCCATTTCATGTATTTATACGTCTATTTCATGTATTTATACCTCCAATACATGTATTTCTAAGCAAAAAATTAGCACTTGTTTGAATTGGTTATTAACCGAAAATTAACTGAACCGAACCGAAAACCGACAAATTAACCGAATTAACCGAATCGATTAACCGATGACTTCGGTTACGGTTATGGATAATGCTAATAACCGAACCGAACCGTGTTTTTAACGTCAAATCATCATCCCTTCTATCATTTCCATCCATTTCAAACCTATATTATAGTCATCCTCTCAAATTTTTTTTATAGTTTTAATATTAAGTAAAAGAGAAAGAAGAGTGAGGGAACAAGAAAATGGTTCATGGTGATCCGGGTGAGGCTCCTCTTCACACCGAATTTGAAAGGATATGGGGAGGGGCTCGGTGTTCCCCTCCACCCCCATCCTACATGGCAACTCCAACTCTCTCATCTCTTTTCCGAATGCATAACACATAACCTAATACGATTAGGCTTCTTTTCTTTTCCCTTTTTATAAATTAATATTATTACATTCATACTTGTCAAGTTACATCAAAACAGAAGGTAGACAGACAACAAGGGCCGCCATCCCTTTCTGAATTGCAAACCACTCATGTTTTCCCTTTTTTGCGTATTGGTTTCCACTCATGTTTATCAACACAGGTCTTTGAGCTCGTGTTGTAGGCAAAGCGTGCAACCACTTCGTGCAATCGAATATGGGAGCTGAAGTGTAATGGCCAATGCAAGCATTGATGCTACTTTAAATGGTTTGTGGTTGTTGGATTTAAGCATTGTTGTTTTAGTTGGAGATCGAAAATGATGTTGAACTAGGACCACCGATTAGTAGGGGTGTGAATTTATAACACGACACTAACCTAAAAGGAAATTGCAGGCATAGTCATCCTCGAAAACTCTTGAAAAAATTTAGGCCTCGAGCGACGAAAAGTATTGGGCCCAAAATTATGGTTAATGGTAAATAAATTACAAAAATAAAAACTTAGTGATGAAGCAAAGACTCAAACTTGAGACCTTTACATTATTTGGAGATAGTTTTTGCCACTACACCACCAATATTTTTTTTTTTGCATAATAAACGGATAAATATACTAAATATATAATTTAATAAATATATACAAGCTTATAGAAACTTTTCGGGCCCTTTGAAATTTTGGGCCTCGGGCGTCGGCACGGGTTTGCCGGGCCCAGAGCCGGCCCTGATTGTAGGTTTAGGTTTAGTCTAAACGTGCTAGGTCCAGTTTCAGGTTAAACCCGAGAATTTGTTTATCTAAACGGGTCAGGTTCGTGTTAACTATGTTGGTTGACTCGTTTAACTCATTTATATATTTTATCTTTTTATTTTCAAATGTGTTTGAGTATTTTACGTCATAATTATAACTTAAAAGACATAAAATTATATAATTAAAATGCAATTGTTTTATTTACGTTTGTATTTTTAGTTAGAAAAAATTTAATTTTAGAATATTAATAAGTGGGGGTAAACGGGTTGTGTTTCGGTCAAACCACGAATATTTATGTCGTTTTTGCGTTCATATGCCTGGCATGGTTTTCGGGTTCGAGTCGGGTTGGACCCGCGGAGACGACCCGTTTAGCATCCCAACCAATTAACAAAGAGTCAAGTAAGCGGCGTACGATAATCTGATGTGTATAAAATGCAACATATAAATTACATCAAACGAGGCATAAAACTAACCCTTTTTTAGTACTAATGTTGGAAAAAGTGTGTTTTTGTCTTCCTTTTGTATTTTCAGGATTAAAAGAGCGTAAATGAACAAAAGAAGCAAAAATGCAGCCAAATCTAACATAAATACAAGAAAATGAATAAACGTGGCATGCCCGACCCCTCGATAGCATCTTCCCAAGCAAAAACAAAAGATCAGAAGGCTGATCACTGCCCCGTGCCCAGCGGACACGAGGGCGTGGCCAGGTGTCTGCATAAAAGACAAAGTTATAGAAGCTTCTATTTCCCGACACGGGGGCGTGCCCAGCTCAACATGGTCGTGGTCAACGCTAAGATTCGCAGAATCCAAGCAAATATTGATAGTACAGATACGCTTCTGCACACGGGGCCGTGCCCAGCGGACACGAGGGCGTGTGGAGCTAATGCAGACAAATTGCAATTAATGAAGAAAGGGAAAGTGGATGGACACGGGGCCATGCTCGATGGACACGGGGCCGTATCCGGGCTTCTATGCAGGCTATAAATAGAGGTGCTTGTTTCACTTCAAAGACATCCCTTGGTAAACCACCTCTCTCCCACTTCACCCACACTCCACCACCATCACAACACCCACATCCACCACCATCATCCATCATAGAGTGTGTGTAGTAGTCTCGGGATCCAAGATTGATAGTAAGAGTTCTTGACAATCAAAGGCCATGTTTACCTAAGTCTCTTACATCACTTGGTGAAGACAAGCATTTAGTGTAATACTTTTGTTTTTTAATCTTTTCGCACTTTTTAATTGGTTTTCTATTAATGACTTTAATAACTAGTTTCTTATGTTGAAGGTGAAACTTCCTTATCATTTGTCAGTGGTGTCTTGGCGTTATTTTACTGTCTATATAAAATAAAAGATTTACACCATTCATATCCCTACGGTCTATATAGAGATATCTTGGCTACCTGGTCGGGGGTTAAGGGAATGGTTTGGTAAGGTTCTTGTCTTGTTCAGTATATAGATCCTGCAAGGACCTGTGTCAAGCTTACTAAGACCTCCTTCAATACCCACTGGTATTGGATGGCGGGGGTGCGAATGGCTTGATCCCCTCATATGTAAACTACTATTAATACATTAACCAGGATACTTGGGATTGTATCCCTGCTGACTCAAAGCACTTAGCCGAGGGTAACGTCACCTTCAAAAGAGGGGCCTACCACATTACGCTTTAATAACTCAATTAATTATCTTTCAATATTCCGACCCTTTAGGATTGTATCCTTGCTGACTCAAACTACTGGGTTGAGGGTAACGTCACCTTCAAAAGAGAGGCCTACTACTATAACTAAGATAATCTCTTAAAAAGTGCAAAAGTGCGGAACTATGCAGTTAATCTCGGCGATATATCGGTGATATATTGTCAAGATATCGGTTATCGGACCCTCGCCAAAATATCGGTTCATAATCTCGGTAATAATATCGGTCTCGATAATATCGGTGATATATACCGATATATCGCCGATATTTTGTATTTTTGATATCGGTTGTCTCGCCGATAATATCGGTTGGCCCAATTTTATGCTTTTTCTTTAAAATCCTGCCATCCAAAGTCCAGAACCCATTCATTTGCGTTATTTTTGGCCCAATTTGTGATATCGGTTGACTCGCCGGTGCTGCTTTTTGGCCGGAAACCAGAAGAAGTGAGAAGAAGATGCGTACCAGGAAGAAAGAGGAGATAGCGGCGTGTTTAGACTTTTAGGGGTAAATAACTTTTAAGCATCTTAACATATAACCCCTCTATCTTTCACTAGTTTATATCTAGTCCTTGAAACTTATAATTTTTTACATAAAAAGTGTAAAATTAGTTTGTGTATTTAAACATTAACCCCCTCTATCTTCCCTAGTTTATATTTGGTCCTTAAACTTCAAAATTTATGCATAAAAGGTATAAAATTAATTGTTAGGAAACTTTATTGTATTTGTTGTTAAAAATAGTTTAAGTTACTTAGAAATAATTCCGTCAACACGAAGAGACCGACGAACCGTCCCAGAAGCACTAAATATTGGAGCTTCTAATTCTTTGATGAAAGATCACGATAAGGTTTCAAGACTTAAAAAATGTTAACGGGACATTATGGAGTATGCAAGATACAAAGTCAAAGAATTGTGTTAATAAGATAATATATCTTATTAATACATCAAAACTTTTCTAGGAAAAAGCTTTCATAAGAAAAACAAAATGAATTTTTCTTTTGGAAATGCAATCATCAGAAAATAAAAGGAAGAAAAAGGAATCTTTCCTTTTTGGAAAAAACTAGAAAAATATTTTCTGGTGAAAAGGAATCTTTTCTTATGAAAGAAAAGATTCTTTTCATAAAGAAAGATATTTAAATATCTCAACAGTGAATGTTTCAATAGAAAGAAATGCAAGTTGGTGACAAAAGAAGATAAGCCATTGATAGGCACACATACCAACTTCCAATCAACCAATCACATTTGAGATATGATATGAAAATTCTCTATATATACATAATTCCTACGAAGGAATTATGTGTGCTTTTGTACTGTAATATTTATAGATAGAGTTTTCATGAGAGTTTACCCCTTGGTTTGGCCCAGGGGGTGACATTTAGATTCGAGTTTATTCTCGGATCGACCCCTTCTTCTTTGTTTAATAAAGATTAACCATTAAAGATATATCGCTCTCACTGTCTATATTTTTCTCTCTTTATATATTTATACACTTCACAAACACCCGTCTCAACGAGAGAAGATTTCCGCACCGTTCTAACAGGGGCGCCAAAGGGGACCAACAAGTGGTATCAGAGTAGAATGGATAAATTATTTCCAAGATCCCTTGCTCCTGTAAAAGAGACGTATATTCTTGATCTGTTAAAGGTAAAAAGAATTTTTTTTTGCAGATCCAAAAATAATAAAGTTTGTAGTAGAGTTATTTTCTTTGTTATTTTCATTATTATTGCTTTTATTGCTATTATTATTATTATTATTATTATTATTACTATCTCTATTAGTATTTTTTTCTAGTAAAAAAAAAGAGGTGTAGAAAAAGGATATAATAACACAAAAAAAAAGGGAGTTAAACAAAGATAAATGAACTTTAGTTTATCAGAAAGAAAAATTTTGACATCTAAAAAGAAAGTTTCTGATAAAAGAAAGTTTATTCGTATCTTATCTGTTGAAATAACTCCAAATTCTGGTTAGTAAAGGAATGATAAAAAAAAAGGATTTAAAAGAAAAAAAACTGTGTATAACTTTAGAAAACATTCTCATGACTATTATCTTTTATAAAGTTTTCACAAAATATTCCTTGAAGAAAAGAACAAGTACTTAGACTTTCACCAGAAAAATATGTGTAATTAATATCTCTTTTCTCTACTTATTCCCTCTCATCTCATAAAAAAAAAACTTTTTTTAGATTTTCTGATTATTTTATCAGAAATGTAATCAGATTGATCAGAAAACATCAGAAATTCTGTAAAAAAGAAAAAAAAAAACTTTTTTCAGATTTTCTGATTTTTTATCAGAAATTTCATCAGAATTATCAGATTCTACCAGAAATTTTGTTAAAAAAAACGATTTTTTTCGGTTTTATCAGAAATTTCATCAGATTCATCAGATATTCTGATCCGAAAAAAAAAAAAACCTCAACGGTTCAAGATCATTTTTTTATAGCCGTGCATGATTCGTTATTTTTTGAAGCCTCATCAATCGACAGCCTAAACACTTATCCTATATTGGATAGAAGACACTTATATCCTATGACTTGGGGATACAAGATATAATGCTTACATTTAGGTGGAAGTATAAATCGATGTGAAGAATTATAACGACAAATGAAGTATAATCAGATGATCATCCATAAAAAGTCGGACGTTTGCCAAATAAACTTTCATGCCAATGAAGATACAGTCAACGAATATCACTAAAAAGATGCCTACATGATAACGTGCCAGGAGGAAAAGAAAGATACATCTTCAGAAAGTTTATTTATTATTTCTAAGTATAAGTGCATTGTTTGTATTTGTTACAACAAATAGGGGGTGACTGTTAGGAAAATTTATTGTATTTGTTGTTAAAAATAGTTTAAGTTACTTAGAAATAATTCCGTCAACACGAAGCGACCGACGAACCGTCCCAGAAGCACTAAATATTGGAGCTTCTAATTCTTTGATGAAAGATCACGACAAGGTTTCAAGACTTCAAAAATGTTAACGGGACATTATGGAGTATGCAAGATACAAAGTCAAAGAATTGTGTTAATAAGATAATATATCTTATTAATACATCAAAACTTTTCTAGGAAAAAACTTTCATAAGAAAAACAAAAGGAATTTTCCTTTTGGAAATGCAATCATCAGAAAGTAAAAGGAAGAAAAAAGAATCTTTCCTTTTTGGAAAAAGCTAGAAAAGTATTTTCTGGTGAAAAAGAATCTTTTCTTTAAAGAAAAGATTCTTTTCATAAAGAAAGATATTTAAATATCTCAACAGTGAAGGTTTCAACAGAAAGAAATGCAAGTTGGTGACAAAAGAAGATAAGCCACTGATAGGCACACATACCAACTTCCAATCAACCAATCACATTTGAGATAGGATATGAAAATTATCTATATATACATAATTCCTACGAAGGAATTATGTGTGCTTTTATATTGTAATATTTATAGATAGAGTTTTCATGAGAGTTTACCCCCTGGTTTGGCCCAGGGGGTGACATTTAGATTCGAGTTTATTCTCGGATCGACCCCTTCTTCTTTGTTTAATAAAGATTAACCATTGAAGATATATCGCTCTCAGTGTCTATATTTTTTACTCTTTATATATTTATACACTTCACAAACACCCGTCTCAACGAGAGAAGATTTCCGCACCGTTCTAACAGGGGCGCCAAAGGGGACCAACATTAACATTATATACTTACTATTAATATTATATAAGTTACAGTATATGTATATATAGGTTCTAGATATTTATATATATATATGATTATAAATTACCGATATCCCACCGATATACCACCGCGATAACCGATATCTCAAAAATCGGTACTTGACCGATATCCGATATTTTTCCGCATTAAATGCATAGGTGCGGAAATCATCAAAGGTTACACTAAAGGCGAGTCGGATCCAAGTGATTCATCTTGTCTATCTGTTTTGATTTTTATTTTCAGCATTTTTAGTTTTTATTTTCATATTTAAAACTTTTTCTAAACTTTTGATTTGATTAGACGTTGAGGATAAACCGCTACTAAAAGCTCTTGTGTCCTTGGACGACCTCGGTATCTTACCAACGCTATACTACGCTCACGATGAGTGCACTTGCCCATATGTGTGTTTAGTGTTAGTAAAATATCGTGTTTTATAAATTTAAAACTTGACGAAAGTGTTAAAAAGAGTTTAAAATATAACTAAAAACATATAACACACCGCACGCATCATAATCTGTTTCAAACTGAATATGTCGAATCGAATTGAAACCATTTAGAACCGAACCAAATTACATGTTTGGTTTTTAAACCGGAACCAAATTATGTAAACAGTTTTCGGTTTTCGAAAACTTAATATGGTTAAAAAAGAACCTGAGTTACATGGACTGGGTTATAGATTTTTCTATCTATACAACAATGAACCATTTAGCCCATTACAAATTGAGGAAGGCGACCGGGTTACAATTTTGGTTTTCGGTTCAGTTTAGGACCGAAAGCGAGGTAGGTAATCAGCTTTTGGTTTGGTTTCCATTTATAGAAAACTCAATTCGGTAAAAAACCGAGGAACCCGAGTTAAATGCGTTGGGCTATGGATTTTCTATTTATACAGCCTGTTAATCAATACAACTAGATTTATCACCCGACGCGATGCGGCAGGGATCGGTCATATATGTATCACATTGGATGAAAACCCAATGCTTGTGACATTACATTCTTGTATTCACATCGCCTACCCGGGGATCAGTTATATATATCATAGTGGCTGATAGCCTGAAGCTTGTGACATTACGTTCTTGTATTCACATCGCCTATAGTGTATACAAAATATTGTTGCATCAATTCGTAAAAACGACACCAGTTGCATTAGGAAGATAAGTGGTAGAAAAGAGGTTTCCCAATTGTACATTTGTGGTACACGGTGGCGATAGGCGTTTCGGCTTATGTTAGTTTCGGCTGCATAATGTTCCTAGGTTGTAGCCCTCCGAAAAGCGGTTCCCTATATCATCCTTTTTCACGGGTCCTCTTTGAGGCGCGACTTGATTCTACAGCATCAAGGACAAAAGAAACATTAACATTAAGCGAACGTCGATGTCTTAAGAACGCAGTTGTCAACGACCATAGGTGAAAGCACGAACCTGGTCTTCACAGTTCATACACGAACCTGCACAACTCATTGGCGCCTTCCTCGTCTAGTACACGTTTACAACTTATCCCTTCCCTTAACTTATATTCTAACCCACATCGCTGAGGAGCCTAGTCTGCTGCCAGCGATGGTAGCCTGTTTTGAAAAATTCCTATCTTGAGATGACCAAATTTTCTCAGAATTAGGCAACTGTCAGTCGAGTCGATTTGAGTATTATAGGTGAAAGTCAACTTTTGGATTTTTAAGCTCAAAACGACCGAGAAACTAAAAACCAAAATGGGATATATAAGCTTACCACATCTTTTGATGATGGTACATCATCACAAATCTGGTTTCGTGAAACATTGCCGGGCGCCACCTGACAAATGTCTTCTAGAAAATGCTTCTACTACACCTCAGATTCTACCGATGAAATCTTGACATGCTGCACAAATTGAGCAACCTTGTAAAATACAACAATACCTAAAAGCCCAAAGTAGCAAACTGACCCACTAACCTCCCAATTAACTTAAAACATTGATAATTATGTATGCTATTGACTACTCAAAAAGTTTACATGATCATTTCCAATTAATCTCCGAGCACGTGAAGGCACTAATGTTGAAGACATTTTCACTATAATCTTCATATCATCAGGTGAAATGGCATAAAGTAATTTATATTTAGCATCAGACTCAGTTAGCTAGCTTCCTTATATTCACCATCTCTGAAACTAACATGAATCAACTTGCATCCTTTGTTGTACATCATGCCCATCATCCCAAAAGCTATCATTTTACAAAAAAAAAAGAAAAGAACAAATCACGTCATAACATCTAATAATCAACTCAGTCCACACAATATAATCCATCAACAATGCTGGCATATCCCCTTCAACTATAACCACTCCAATGGTGGCTCCTGCAAGTAACCTTCCCTACAGTTTCAAAATAACTAAATTAAAAACCCTAAATCCATACAAACTCAAATAATTTCCTAATCCATAACTATCTAAAAGCTGCAAAAATTCATTATTAATCTCTCAAAACATGAAATAAGAACTTATTTTATAAAATTAATAAAAGAAAACCTGCAAATCTTGAAATCACCGGTTGACCGGTTGTTTCTCAGTTAATCCTGCCGCAGCGTCCAAATCCACATTTGACTGTTTACTCTGATGCACCACCGGAGGTTCCACTGTTACAGCAGGCTCAAAATCATAAAAGGTACAAAGTAAAACATATAACACACACATAATATAACCAGTGAGGGCAGCTACAGAATGGATAAAGCATCAACAATAACATGGAGATATAAGGTCTCTGGTTTAGTGATTGAAAACGCCAAATAACAACAAAACATGAATGATCATATGGTACCGGGTACCGGTATTGACTACCGAGTTTCCTGCACCAAATCAATTTTGGTAGTAGTACTCCTACCCACTTTTGGTGTTTTCGTGATCGTTACTTTCCGTTTGGTACGGTACCGGTATTTTACTGATTTTTACCTTAAATACCGGTACCAAGTTCATCCCTACATCACAATAAAGCTGGTATGATAATTAATTTAGTAGTATACTGTGACACCTGTGTCACTTCAACCATCAAACAAATGCCAAAACCAATGAAATATTGTATTTCATACTTGGGATTTGTAAAAATATGTGTATCGTTTGCACATATCAATTCTTGTTCGATTTCAAGCTCTAAATCGCTTTCTGGAAGGTTATACACGCACTGATGCGTAAATATAACCAGTTTAATGCAACAAACACTCCGGAATAGTGAAATAGGCTTAACATGCCTTAAAATACCTTTACATAACTTAGAAATAAGTTTTGAAGGCTTTGGTATGGCAAAATCGAGTTAATTCGCCTACAGGGACTAAAGTTGACAAACTGCGAAAGTATGCCAATTTGAACTGTAACAAACATTCCGGAACATGACCATAAGTTAAACATACCATAAATATCCTTTACATAGCTTAGAAATAGGCTTTGAGGGGTTCGGTGTGCTAAAATAAACTTTTGGGTCATTCAGGGACTAAAAGCGTCAAAAAGTGCACAAGTTTGCATTTTTGCGCATAACTTACGTTCTGAATACCTCCGGACATCCAAAAATTTATGTAAGCACTAAAACATTTTATTTTAGTGTTTTGCATAAGAAAAATCCATTCGTCGCGCAATTTGGATCGTTTTTCGCGCTTATGCGCATTCCGTCGTAATTAAGCGAACATCGCGATTGTACGACCAAACGAACCAACATCCGACATATTTTTGAGCATGTTGCATGTCCACAATGTTTAGGCATCATTTTAGGGCCTTAAAGTTGGCTTGACGGGCCTTAGAAGTGCCGGAAATGGCCTTAAAACTCAACAGGGACCAAAACTGTCATTTTTGAAACTTGGTTTCTGATCAGGACTTCAGGCGGCCCGCGTAAAACCAGGGCTATCCTTTACGCGGCCCGCGTCAGCCTCTCAAACTAGATTCAATGTTTAAACAGCCTGTTAACAGCTGCTTAACCCACAAAACCCACTTGCACATGGTATTTCTCAATACTAGGGGCTCAAATGGTTTTGTAAAACCATGTTCTTGAGGTGTATGGCCAAGATCAAAGCACGGTTTCCAAGAAACAATCTTAACGGCTCTACAAATCCTATAAATACCCCTTGCCTTCACTTGCAAAAACCCACTAGAATCTTGATTTGAGAAGCTCTAAGTTGAAACCTTTGTTTCATACCTGAGCTACTTGGATCGAGGTTAGCATTCGGGGACCCTTTGTAAGTGTTCCTTCGTTCTTTTATTGCTTTTCGAGTCCGAAAGTCAAACTTTGTTTGACTTTCTGCGTTGACCAGTTTATGGTCAATGCGAAGTTCGTTTGAACTTCGCAACGTGATTGTAATCACGATGGTTATAGTCCCTTGGGACTATGCCTACTGATTACCACGTTGTCTAGGGTCGTAAGGGTAAGCGATCTAATAAATCGCTTATACCTTCGAACCCGGCCCATTTGGTCGATCATTAGGATCCGACCAAATACCTTAGGTGACCATAGTGTACAGGGAATAACCTTCCGAGGTTATACCCTATGGTCACATCGTTTGAGTAGTTGTATGATAGGTAGTTTATATGCCTTAGGTAAATTACCAGAATACCCTTTTCATGTATAATTGGTAATTAAGCATATGTAACCTAAACTTTTGTCACATAACTGATTATGTAACATGTTTAGGCATATAACACTTGTCATAGGGCTAGTTAGACGTCTCGAGTGCGCTTTTGCGCGCACGACGCGTTAAAGTAGCATAAGCTACCTTAACGGGTCACGATGGGTCGAAAGCACTTAGGTTAGGTTTCATTTAGTATGAAGGCTTTGTTAAACCATATGACACGAGTCTCTATACTCGTTTGGTTTACGAACCCTCATTCTATCTAAATCCCCCGATTTAGGTCCGGTTTATTAACATAGTTACCTATATTAGGTGCTGTTTGATATCCGTGATCTCTAGCATTGTTTGGTTGTTACGAAGCAATCTCAAGTGAGTACATAGACCCCTCTTTTACTGTTTTCCAAACATTTTGGGGTGGAACACATGTGCGTACATGTTACTTTCATGCTTTCCTGTTTTCACATCATATACTTCCTATGTTCATTAGTACATTTATAATACATGTTTTACATTACATTTCATGCTATGTATGCCCATTGTGTGCATACTTAGTACAGTTGTTTCACGTCACATGCTATGTATGTCTATTGTTGCATACTTAGTACAGTTGCTTCACGTCACATGCTATGTATGTCTATTGTTGCATACTTAGTACAGTTGTTTCACGTCACATGCTATGTATGTCTATTGTTGCATACTTAGTACAGTTCACATGCTATGTATGTCCATTTGTTGCATTGTTCATCATACTTAGTACATTTGTTATTCATCACATGCTTACATTTTGGATACACATTACATGATTTACATTAGACATGAACATTTTACTTTGGTAGTTTGGTTTGAGTAAGTGATTAAGTAACGAGGCGTGTGTAATATGATACAAGCATGGTGGATACGCCGCTGGTACTTCCTATATATAAGTGATTGTATGGTATTACATGTCGTAGCGTTATTTAAATCATTTCAGTTTGAGACATATAACATTTTATACAAATAACATACTTTTCACAAGACATTGATTTACAAACAACTTATCTTATACAAACTCATCTTACATGGTTATTCATTTAACCCTACATTATTCTCTTATTTATACATATCATCTGATCTTATCGTTTTTCAAATGATTTACAAGACAAAGCAAATTACAAGGTTCATGACTAAACATTTTCTCAAACATAAGTCATGAATCCTATTTTCTCAAAACCTATGTATCTCACAGGCATTTTTATGCTGACGTACCTATTTTCACATGTGTTTTCAGGAGATGATGCATAGGACTTATCAAGACATACTTAGGCGGACTTGTGCCTTAGTGACTTAAAACGAGACAAGAACTAGCTAAATTTTGTTATGTACTCTTTATTTCTTGTTTAAAGACAATGTAACTCGCTTGTTTGTTGAATAAAACGAAACTTTAATTTTCCATGGTTGTGAAACATTAATTCTGTTACAACACTCCCCGACGTTTCCGCCACGTTTCGTTGTCTCACGTGGTCGGGGTGTGACAGAAAAGATGGTATCAGAGCCAATGGTTATAAGGAATTAGGTTATTAGTAATACTTTGACCTAGTCTATAACCTTCTTAGGACCCTAACGCGAGTTCACTTGCGTTTAGTCATAAAACAATACCGTCACCTATCCTTAGGCGACGACCACAACAAGAACATAAATTTCAAAACCGCTTTGAAAACTAATCATCTGTTCTAGGATGATTGATTACTAGGTTTTGAACCCTCTATTGTAAGGTTTTGAACCCCTTTGAGTTTTCAAAATCTCGTCAAAGTTTTGGGTCTTAAATAGTGTGAACACGTGCAAACTGGAAGAGTGAATGCCTGTACCCTGAGTTTTCTGTCTAAGGCTAGAGTATTCGTACAAATCCACATAATCGGACCAGTCACTCTTACCTGGGAACTCTTGGGGTGAGTGTCCACTTATAGGCGAGCATGTCTTCGCGATACACTATGAGGATCTATTTGCTTTGATTCAGCCTTTGTGTTGTTTGTTTGCTTCGTGGTTCAAACAAATGACCATCACCCATGATTTTTGTTCGGTAATTGTAACATCCTATTCTTACCCAATGCCATTTCATTTGTTTTCTCTCTTGTTTCCCCTTTTAGAATGCCCCCACGACGCGAAAATCCGGTATCTATTGAAGATCTGGCAGCTGTCATTACACAGCAAATAACTGCTGCAATCCCGAACATCGTTGCCCAATGTCACCAAGCTCTCAACAACAATAATGCCCCCTGCAATTTCAAGACGTTCAACTCAGCTAAGCCATCAAAGTTTTCTGGGTCTCAAGGAGCGACTGCACTTCTGCAATGGTTCGAGAGTCTAGAGAGCACCTTCAGGCATGTTCAATGTCCAAATGAGCGAAAGGTAGATTTCGCATCTAGTGTCTTTGAGAAACGAGCTTTGACGTGGTGGAACGGTGTGGTGAGAGATAGGGGTGCCGAAGTGGCACTGGCTCAAACGTGGGAAGAACTTAGAGCACTGATGATGAAGGAATTCTGTCCTCGTCACGAGATCAGGGCCTTGGAAAGGGAATTTGACGATCTTAAGCAAGACAGCGGTGAACATCGAGCCTACACTGATCGATATGAGGAGCTGAGCCTGTTGTGTCCTACCATGGTTACGCCTCTGGATAAGGCGATCGAAAAATACATTGATGGTCTCCCTGACTCAGTTCAGGACATTGTTACTGGTAGTAACCCCACTACGGTTAGGCAGGCCATTGAGCTAGCTGCAACCTTGACTGAATCTCAGATCAGGAAACGTAAGCTTTTCCGAAAGGGTGATAAGAAACCGGTCGAGGAATCGAAACCAATCGAGGAATCAAAGACCATGGCTCACCATCGACACCACCTTATCCTGAACTACCACACTCGCACGACACCACCAACAACAACCACCACCGCTCTTATCCACCTATAACCCATCTGGTACTAGATCTGCCCGCCCAAACCACCAGCGTCGAATCACCCCTTCCATCCCTAATAGACCATCAGAACTCTCTTCTAGCCCTAGTCGACTGTGGCTCGCATCTATTTTACCAGATCCCTACCCTGTCTCTCTTGCTCTTTTTGTTACACCCTAGTCCGCCGGCGTGGCTCCGCCACCGAAGGCGGTGGTCAGCCGCCACTCCCTCACGATTCTCTCTCTCACTCTCTTCTTTCTGTAGACATCTGCATCTTTCTCTCGCTCTAAGGCGGTGGAGTTCTCCGGCGTTCCTCTCTTGGTCTTTCAAGATACATATCCGGGGCCGGATATGATCCATTAGGACGGACCGGACTATACCTGAACGGACGTTCCCAATATGTCTGTTCCCCATAACTCCGTGGACGAACCTCCACTCAAGTGCGTCTGGACGAACGATGTCATCTTAGTTGACCACTATAAATACCCCATCAAGTAGAAGGCCAAGTACGATTTTCTGAACCTTCATCCTCATTTTCTCTCTCTATCAATACTTATCCTCACGCCGGAGGGTGGTCGTAGAGGGGCCCTCCTATCTCTACGACGAGCCTAACGGTTTTCTGTTTTGCAGGACGATTCTCCAAGCTCTCACATAAGATCCAAACCCTCGATTACAGGCGCCGGCCTAAATTCGATTATTTGGTTCTTTAATTGGCGCCATCCGATTTCACAGCTCATAGTCCTTCACTTTGGTGAATTTCTTGAGCAACGAACTGATCTATGGCGGCCTCGGGTTCTATGAATTCGGGAACCATAGCTGTTAGCACGCAAACTACAGCACCAACAAGCATTGTTTCCACAGTTTCAGCTCCTTTGAGTTCCGGACCAGGAACAACTCTGCCATTTATATTGATTCCCACTTCGCAGGCATCAGAATTTGATGCGGAGTTTCTTTCCAAAAATGCAAGTCTTCTGCGAAGATTAAAAGCCCAACAGGCTAGAGATGAGGAGATCCTCGGTTTACGAACCAGGCTCTTTCATGATGAAACACCGGTAAGGACTATGGGTCCTACGATTTTCACCTCTCGAACTTTCTCCACAGTTGTTACTTCGGAAACTTATAATAGATATGTGCAGGGTTCCTCCGGACCATCTCCAGCAATGACAATACGAAATGAAATGCAAACCGAAGCAGTTAATGATCCGGAGCTCACCAAACCCTATCACCCGGTTTCTATGACAGCCAAGTCTAAATTCAGTTCCCGCATCACACATGCCAAGCTCCCTCCGAAGCTCAAAATGCAAACCACGGTAAAGAAATACGACGGGACTATTGATCCGGATGATCACATGTTTGATTTCGATGGGTCTGCATGAGTCGAGTAATGGCCGATGCCCGCTTGGTGTTTTATGTTTGCACAAACGTTAACCGGGGTAGCACGAGTATGGTTTGACGCTCTAAATGAAGGCGAAATCAATGATTTCGAAGAGTTCCGAAGGTTGTTCCTTCAGAACTTCAGCCAGCAAAGGCACTACTCCAAAGAAATTACCGAAGAACACAACATCCGAAGAAAAGATGGCGAATCTTTGGATAGTTTCATTGATAGGTTCAATCGAGAAAGTATGCAGATCAGTGGGGTGGTGGACCAATTAAGGATCTCTGGATTTTGTCACGGTGTCCGGAATAACCAGTTGGTCGAAAAGTTACACGAAAATCTCCCGAAGACGATGGAAGTACTCATGGAACGAGCTAGAGCTTTCGCTCAAGGAAAAAATGCATGTAATCCAGCCCCGGAGTCAGATCATAAAATGTCCTCCTGGAAGAAAAACGGTGGGTCCGTATTCGATAAAAATCCGTCCGGGAGTAGGGGACGACCACACCCTTACAACAGAAACAATAGGCCTCAGCGGGGAAGAAGCTCCGGATCAAGATTTTATAATCTATCGGATCTTTCCAAAACTCCTAGTGAAATTCTCAGTGCCGAAGGAGCAAATTCCCCCGCCCCACCAAAGCTCCGGAATCCAGGTGATAAAAACTCCAAAAAATATTGTGATTACCATCATGCGCGAGGTCACAATACGGACGATTTCTGGTCTCTAAAGCAAGAAATAGAAAAAGCAGTTCGATCCGGTAAGCTGTCGCATTTGGTAAAGGAGGTAAAGGAAGGCAAATCTTCAGGAAGTTCGGTAGAAAACCCAAATAACCAACCAGCAATCTGCATGATAAGGAAAGCGAATAACCAGGGCATAAAGCGGACCAATGTTCATATGGCCGCTTGGATGCAACAGCCAATCGCTTTCCCCCCAATAACTCCCGGAGAAATCAAAGATGGACCGATCATAGTATCTGCGGTGATCGCAGGGCACAAGATCCGACAGATCTATGTCGACAGTGGAAGTGCCACCGAGATCATGTACCAACAGTGTTTCCAACAATTAGCCCCACAAACCAAAGCAAAACTGATACCAGTCTCTATGCCGCTGGTAAGTTTCTCCGGAGAGGTGGTTCAGCCGATTGGGCAACTTACCCTACCAACAACGTTGGGTGCCGGAAGTTTGGTCAGAACCGTCAACTTGACATACCTAGTAGTGGGAGCAAGGTCCGTCCACAACGTCATACTAGGGAGACCAGGGATGTGTGCTTTCGGTATTATTAGCTCTACCATTCATGGGTCTTTAAAGTTTCCTACCGAAGCAGGAGTAGCAACTTTACACTCTGAATCAACCATGTGCGTAGCTGAAATACGGCAAAGCGAGGGTAATGTGCAACCTCCGACCCTCCTTACAGAGGAATGGGCTATTCACCCACATTTTCCGGAGCAAAAAATTGTCGTTGGGGCCCAGCTCCCCGAGCATACCAAAAAGCGGTTATGGAAACTTCTGTCCAGCTCACTCGATATATTTGCTTGGAAAACCTCTGACATGGTCGGGGTCCCTCGGTGTTTGGCCGAGCACAAGTTAAAAGTGTCACATTTGGCAAAACCAGTCGCTCAACGAAAAAGAAACATGGCTCCAGCTCGTCATAAAGCCATCTCTGAAGACGTACGAAAGTTGTTAAGCGCCGGTATTATCAGGGAAGTGCGGTATCAAACATGGGTCTCCAACCCGGTAATGGTAACAAAGAAAGACAAAACTTGGAGAATGTACGTTGATTTTTTCGATCTAAACAACGCATGTCCGAAGGATTGTTACCCTATACCGGAAATCGATTTGAAAATAGACTCCCTTTCCAGCTTTCGCCTTAAATGCTTCTTGGATGCATATAAGGGATATCACCAGATACAGATGGATTTGGAGGATGAGGACAAGACGGCATTCGTAACAAATGAAGGTCTCTTTTGTTACACTAAAATGCCGTTCGGGTTAAAGAATGCCGGAGCTACGTACCAGAGGTTGATGGATAAAGCTTTCAAGGATCAGATCGGAAGGAACTTGGAAATTTATGTAGATGATCTAGTCATCAAAAGTGAAGCTGAAGATAACATGATCGATGATATACTCGAGAGTTTCACCCGACTTCGGAGTATCAACCTCAAGTTAAATCCTAAAAAATGTTCTTTCGGTTTAGAAGAAGGGAAGTTTCTGGGCGTATGGATAACTCAGTCCAGAATCCAGGCACATCCAGACAAGATTCGAGCCGTGATTTCCATGCAACCTCCGAAAACAGTGAAAGAAATCCAATCATTAAATGGTAAGCTTGTGGCTCTTCATCGTTTCATCTCCAGAGCAGCTGATCGGACCATTCCTTTCATGAATGTGTTGAAAAAACGAACCGGAAAGGGTCAGATAGAATGGACAACGGAGGCCGATTCAGCATTCCAGGAGCTGAAAGTTTGTCTTGGGTCTTTACCCACATTAACCGCTCCAGTCACCGGAGAAACCGTCACTGTATACCTCTCCGCTCCCCATTTCGCCATCAGTGCGGTACTTGTGGTACACCAAAACACAGCACAAATACCGGTTTACTACGTAAGCCGCATCCTAAAAGATTACGAAACTCGGTACCCGATGAAAGAGAAATTAGCACTCGCATTGGTACATGCATCCAGATGGCTCCGAAGATATTTTCAGGCTTTCAATATAGAAGTGCAAACCGACCTCAGATACAGCAGATCCTTAGAAAGCCAGAGGTTTCCGGACGTCTCACCAAATGGGCCATCGAACTCAGCACCTTCGATATTACGTACCGAACCAGAGGTCCGGTAAAATGTCAAGCTGTGGCAGATTTTCTTACAGAGGTACCGACCAGAGAAAGCACCAAAGAAAAGTCTTTTCTCCCAAGGGTATGGAACTTGTATACGGACGGAGCTTCCAGTAAAGAAGGGTCAGGAGCCGGCTTAATTTTGATAGATCCAGAGGGAATATAATATACTTATGCCCTGCGTTTCGAGTTTAAAACTTCAAATAATGAAGCAGAGTATGAAACCCTTCTTGTAGGACTCCAAACCGCAGCTAAGGCTGGCGCAACCTCTGTATTGGCTCATGTTGATTCATTACTAGTCGCCAACCAGGTCAGTGGAGATTACGAAGCACGAGAAGAAAACATGATCCGATACCTAAGTCAAGTTAACAGTTTAATCTCCTCATTCGACTCTTGCAAAATAGTCCACATACCACGAAGCAAGAACAAAAAGGCGGATGCTTTAAGCAAGCTTGCGTCCGTAGCATTTTGTCACTTGTCCAACGAAGTGTTGGTTGAAACCTTGCAAGCCCCGGCCATCCATCAATCGGAAGCCGTAATGTCAATCTCTGTACAAGAGAAATCATGGATGACTCCGATCCTTGAGTACCTAAAAGACGGCACACTCCCAAAAGAAAAAGCTCAAGCTCGGAAGTTGAAAGTAAAGGCACTGCAGTATCACGTTCATGATGGAAAGCTCTATCGAAAGACCTTCTTGGGTCTGCTCCTAAAGTGCTTAACTCCGGATGAGGCTAGTTATGTCATAAGAGAAATTCACTGGGGGATATGTGGCATCCACTCCGGGCCAAGAATGGTCGTGGCTAAGGCAATGAACGCTGGATATTTCTGGCCGGGCATGCATCAAAGCGCCGTTAGTGAATTACAAGCATGTGAAGACTGCCAGCGGCATGCTCCCATTAGTCACCGAGCTAAAAACAACCTTGTCCCTGTAACTTCGGCATGGCCGTTTCAGAAGTGGGGGATTGACATCGTCGGTCCTTTTCCTGTTTCCACCGGAGGAGTGAGGTTCTTGTTGGTAGCCATTAATTACTTTACGAAATGGATTGAGGCCAAACCCCTCCGAACTATCACCGGGGATCAAGTGCTGAGATTCGTTTGGGAAAACATAGTGTGCAGATATGGAATGCCGCTCTGCATAGTCAGTGACAATGGAAAGCAGTTCGCAGAAAAACCATTCAAAACCTGGTGTGAAAGGATGCACATTGAACAAAATTTCGCTTCGGTCACCCATCCTCAGGCCAACGGACAAGTAGAAAGAGCCAATCGCAGCATTGTGGAGGGCATAAAAAGCGTCTGGGTAAAGAAGGCGTCTCTTGGGCAGATGAACTTCCTCACGTCCTGTGGGCTCACAGGACGATGCCAAAAACGAGCACAAGGGAGACTCCTTTCAGTTTAACGTATGGTACGGAGGTAGTCATCCCCGCCGAAGTAGGCATACCTACCCCCCGCATGCAGCAAAATCAAGAAGTAAACGAACAAGAACTCCGCCTGAACCTCGACCTGGCTGAAGAAAGAAGAGAACTTGCGGCTATCCGAGAAGCAAAGTATAAAAAGGAGTTGGAAAAGCATTACAAATCAAAAGTAAAGGAGGTCCGGTTCAAGGTGGGAGATTATGTTATGCGAAGCAATGAGGCAAGCCTAGCCGAAGGTACGTGAAAGATGGCTCCGAAATGGGAAGGCCCTTATCAAATTAAAATTGCTGGAAAAGATGGTGCTTACACACTCTGCAAAATGGATGGAACCCCCGTTCCTCGTACCTGGAATGGGATACACCTCAAGCGATGTTTTCTCTGAAGAACTTTTTGATATTTCAAAATAAATTTGTAATACGGAAGCTACGGCCCCCGTCACTTTTTACTTTCCTTGTAATGTGGAGGGTTTTACCCGCACAAACAATTTCATATTTCCAAGAACTGCGGAGGGTTTTACCCGCAGATTATTGTAATGTTTTTACCAAGTATGTGTAGCCGAAGAATATACTCCGAACTGATTAAATAGAATACTCGAAATTTCTATCATTTGTAAAGTTGCAACACGTAAGTTATCATCGGCCGAATCAGGGACGCTAACCCTAAAAGACAAGAACAAACTGGCATTGTTCGTATTCTTTCCTTCATTTAAATTATCCTAAAGGTAAAACAAATCGGATCCGTACAATAAAAAGAACGTTCTAAAAAAGAAAATGTATGCATAAAAAGCATGGACGCGTGCAAAACAAAGTGACTACATCAGAAATAACCGGACCAATATAACCGAAAGTCAGGCAATGCCATTTGCATATTAAGGGATAATTGTCGCATACACAGAGAACGGTAAAAACACCATTACATTCGTTCCGAATCAAAACAAGGTGCATACCCCAAATAGCCGGATATGTCCACCTAGAAAACAGTCAAACTAACAAACTTTCCAAGGTGCATACCCCAAGAAACCGGGCATGTCCACCTCATTCTTTCGGAGATCCACCGCTTGCAAAGTAGAGAGCATCCTTGATTTTAGAAAGCGGCTCATTTACAAGCTTCAGAAGATCTTCGATCACGGGGAAAGTAAGAGAATCAAAGCTGGCAACCGCGACATTCAACTCCTCTCCGGCATTACGGTTCAACAGCGGAACTTCAGCATAAGGAGTCTTTTTCTTCAGAGCTTGAAAGTACCCTTGTTGAAGACCAGAGTTGATACCCACGTCGCTCATTGCATTATTTACAGCCGCAACAGCTACAGTCATCTCCGGACCTTTATGTATATTCTTGGCAAGGAGCTTCGCTCCTTCCGAAAGTAGCCAAGTTTTTGTCGCTTGGAGATCCTCCACCCTAGCCTTTAAAGCGGCATTCTCCACCTTGATCTCTTCTTCGTGCCCTTTCATCTCTTCGATCTGAGCCTTTAAATCGGCCTCTCCTATTTTAAGTGCATCCCACTCTGACCATGGTGTTAGAAAGGGATAACAAAATGAAAGGAACTAGATCAGGTAAGGTACGTACCGGCCATCATGTTCGTATAAGCTAGACGAGCATTTGTAAAAGACTCTTCCATCTTTGCCAAAACCGCTTTATGCTCTTCGTCCTTCCTCTTCATAGATTCGGAGAAATCTTTTAATTCCGCAGATATCCAGTCCCTGTCCTCAGCCGCAGAGGCGGCAGCCGCTTGAGACGATTGATTCTGGGTAATCAGGGACTTAACTTTCTCCTACTGAGCTTGAAGATCTTGGGTAAGTTGGGCAATCTTTTTCTCAACCTCCGGAGTCCTCTGAATCTTGCGCTTCAAAGATAGGGTCTCTTTCTCCAAGCCCTCTCTCACCGACTCCGCCTCAACCCACCTTCGATAAAGCTCCGTCACAAAAACATTAGATTGAGCTTGATTGGATAAAACCATGGCACCCAGATCTTGGCTTTTCATCTTTCGACTCCTGGCATGATCCAGCGGAGTGCTGATGTTAAAAAGGAAAGTTCTTGCAACAAGCTCATCCATCACCGAGTCTTTGTTCCGGATATCCCAATCCGGAACGAACTTCTCATCAGCCGTCGCTGGGTCGATCTCCATATCGTCTGAAAAAGCATCTGTATATCGAAAAAAGGACATCAACTCAGGTCCGAACCAAGATGGAGGAAGCGAAGACACTTGATCTTCCTCGTCATCAATAAAACAGTCCAGACCTAAAGATGAGTCCAAAATAGTACCTGAAAAAGTCACCACCTTCTGTTCACCATGAGTTTTTCCGTCTCCCTTATTCTTAGTCT
This sequence comes from Helianthus tuberosus, assembly GCA_030545235.1. NCBI lineage: Eukaryota > Viridiplantae > Streptophyta > Magnoliopsida > Asterales > Asteraceae > Helianthus > Helianthus tuberosus. The sequence continues at coordinate 147,410,684 of CM060417.1, read as the reverse complement.
CCGGATTCTCCACCTCCATACTTTCCACTTCGTTGACAGGAAGAAAACCGCCAGAAAATGTAGGAGTTGGTGCAGATCGAGCCAGTGCGGCTTCTTCCCTGGAAAATTTACCACTAGTAAGGTACTCATCCAACTCAACCATCACATCACTGCCAGAGTGAGAGGAACCTTTTTTACTCTTCTTCGTCCTCGGCATAGGAAGAGGATCGGAGGAACGGATTTGTAAAGGATCATTCTTTCTCTTGCGAACCAGACCTTTCTGGTCGGCATCAGACATGACCCCTTTACTCTTCAGAGAGACAGAAGAAGGACGATACTGTAAGGCTTCATCTAAACTACGTATCTCCGGATCATCATCCACATCATCCAAGATAGACTTCTTTCCAGCTTGAGATCCGGAAGAACCAGCCGCATCTTTTGTAGGTGTCGGGATAGAAGAAGTAGCTTCGGCCGTGGACGGTTCGGATGCATCTTGAGTAACTAAGGGACGAATCTCTTGAGCTGCATAAGCCACTTGCTTCATGAGGGGAACTTCGCCTTCACCTTGATCGTCAAAATCAAAGTCAAGAACGTCAAAATTGGGAACCTTCAGAGCATCCCTAAGAGACATTTCAACTCCTGCATTTTCAAAATAAAAAACAAGTTAGTATGATAGGGGAAGAAAAGTGCCGAAGGGGAGGTAAAGGGCCGGAACTTACGATCACGCTTTCTGCGAATAACCGGCCAATCCCTATCCCCTTGGCTCCAATAAAAACAGACTCGACCCAACAAAAGAAAATGCTCATGAAGGGGACGGATCAGGGACTTGTGCTCAATTAAGGCACGGGCCAGTTCCTCGTCAAAAACGAAGTCTTCGCCCAGATCGAAAGACATCGACTGGTCCTTAAAGCGCCACCTCATCTCCTCCGGAAGACAACGATCGTCCAACCAGAAGAAATGATCCTTCCAGTTTTTCAAACTAGATCGTTCGTCTGTGGAGGGGGGGATACCCTTCCGATGCGCAAAGGTATACCAGTCCCCGGCGGTAATAAATTCGTAGAAATACCGGAAGACATCTAAGTCCGGTCTCCGATCTTGGGCCCGACAGGAGATTTCAAAATGGCTTATGCGACTAAGACCGAACGGGTTCACTTGACAAATATGAACCCGAAAAAACTGAAGTACCCTAATTAAAAACCTTGAGAAGGGGACTAGATAGTTCGCAAAATTACAGACGCGGGTATAAAAGGGAAATTTTCCCTGTCGAAAAGGGTATATGGTTTCAGCTTTAGAAGGAAGGGTCGGATGGAGATCTAAGGGAATCTGGTACTCTCGAACAAACTTATCCAATTGACGTTGGGAAAGAATGCTCACACTCTCCGATAGGTTATCCTTACCCGGAGCCATAATACAAAAACCAAACAGAAAGGGAACGCACATTTTTTAAAGAAAAGAGAAGAAGAAGAAAATAGGAGAACAAAGAGGATAACAAGCAAGAGAAGATGAGATAAAAAGGGTAAAAATGAAAGGGTAGAAAACAACTTTTATAGGAAGATTAAGTCGGTTAGGGATGGTCAAATCGAACCATCACCTCAACAGGCGCTCACGGTTCCCAATACGGGGTTTTGCAATCGTCACGCATGGGTGACTGACGGTCAAGATACTCAAGTCACCCACGCCACGTTGGCTCCATTCAGATCGCGCCACGTCATTTGACCAGAACCACTCCTACAACGACACGTCACTCGGGCAAAAATAACTCACGCAAAACATTTTGTTAAGTCCCTTACGGAACATAACAAACTGGGGGACTTGAAGATACATATCCGGGGCCAGATATGATCCATTAGGACGGACCGGACTATACCTGAACGGACGTTCCCAATATGTCCGTTCCCCATAACTCCGTGGACGAACCTCCACTCAAGTGCGTCTGGACGAACGACGTCATCTCAGTTGACCCCTATAAATACCCCATCAAGTACAAGGCCAAGTACGATTTTCTGAACCTTCGTCCTTATTTTCTCTCTCTACTTTCTCTCTCTACCAATACTTATCCTCACGCCGGAGGGTGGTCGCAGAGGGGCCCTCCCATCTCTGTGACGAGCCTAACGGTTTTCTGTTTTGCAAGACGATTCTCCAAGCTCTCACATAAGATCCAAACCCTCGATTACAGGCCCCGGCCTAAATTCGATTCTTTGGTTCTTCAGTCTTTTGCCAAATGAAAAGATAAACAGGGGTGTGCCCTTTTATTGTCCTGATTACCAGTTTGAGTTATTGTTCATTACGTTTGTTTTTTAATATAAGGATAATAACTCATTACTCCGGCGCTGAGAAAACCAAACCAATAAAAACTCATTAATATATATAGGAAAAATTACAAGTTTTGTCCTTTATTTTTATACCACTATTCAGGCGGTGTCCTTTTTAACGAATGTTGACAGGCGGTGTCCTTTAGTAGGTATTTTGTTGAAAGTTTAGTCCTTTACACCCAACCCAGTTAAAAAACCCTGTTAATTGTTGGGTGTAAAGGACTAAACTTGCAACAAAATACCTAGGTAAAGGACTAAACTTGCAACAAAATACCTAGTAAAGGACACCGCCTGTCAAAAATTAACAGAGTTTTTTAACTGAGTTGGGTGTAAAGGACTAAACTCGCAACAAAATACCTAGTAAAGGACACCGCCTGTTAACATTCATTAAAAAGGACACCACCTGAAAAGTGGTATAAAGATAAAGGACAAAACTTGTAATTTTTCCATATATATAAGAGTAAACTTCTATTTTGCTCCCGGAGGTTTGGTGGTTTTAACGCTTTTGCCGTATAGCTTTCGTCATCTGACTTGCGTTCACGTTTACTATCAAACATCTTATTTATTTGATTCATTTGGGTACCATTTAAGTTAGTCCCATTCACCCCGCCCTTACTACATCGGATGTAAGCATGTCCATCATAAAAAGTTCACGGTACCACGTGCTCACCACTTACTTGGCCATAGTAAGCGATCAATACCTGGTATACATGACATTTTTATAATTTTCACATTACACCCCATGTAAGTAATGCCTCTATTTGTTTCTCTTGGAAACAATATCCCGGATAGGTTTTCTATTCGGGGTTTTCCAAGTTTTCAATCTACATATGCAACTTTCAATCTCTACGTATTTGTTGCATATTACTATTTGTGTAATTAAATTTAAAATGTGCACCTGATAATGCTTGCCCTAATGGGCTTCTCTTGCCATTTTCCTTGTTCGCGATCGCCACGCGATTTAAATCCTTGGTGAGCATGTTCTACTTGTCGTACTTTGGACCTTTCCTTCGTCAAATCCGCAATTTGTTAGACTCCCGCTATCTTTAGATGCGAGTGTCCTTCAACTAAAACATTTACAAGAGTTAATAATATCAACTTCAATAATCGCCCGTATTATAATACAAGGCTTTTTCTACTATACACATCAACGCGCGTAATTTCGTCAACTATATCAATCATTTTAATTGGGGTAACATGTATTACACGATAACCCTATGTGTTGTTTACAACACTTTAGCATGCTAAACTATTAACATACTTGTACGTACCGGATTTGCGATCAAGCCTCGAACCGAACACTTTATTCTTTTAACCTTAAGCTCTGATTACCAACTTGTAACGACCGTCACAATTTAATCAAGATTTTAATAATAAAATACACATTTTAATGCTAAAATGTGACTTTACAAAAACTTGTTATACCAACATTCCCAAATAATTTCAACGTTTCAAAAACAAATTTATAAGTGTTTACATAATTTACTTATAATAACACAATTCAAGATTTGACACGGAAGCTTCATTAAGTGTGTTCGGTTCTTGCTCGACGCTTGATCTTCATCCGGGACTTTCGACATTCACCAATGATTAAAACCAACTTAGAAGTCAGTTTTGATAGTTAAATAACAAGTACAACAAGGAGATTGGGTCAAATAATCGAAATAAACAAAAAAACCAAAATTTTCAACAATTCAGGCCGTTGCCGCGCGCGACGGCTAAGGCCTTTGGCCGTGGCATGACGCCACGGACCTACTTTGACAGAATGTTCATGCTGGTTGCTGCATTTGCCCAGCTCCGTTTTCGATCGAAATTCTAACTTCCAGGCTTCATAACTTTTGATCTAGACCTCCGTTTTACGCGATTCTTTTTCCTACGCGTTCGTAATTTAATTCTCCATCTCATGGAGTAAGAATCCGACATCTGAATTTACAAATTTTGGATTTCAAGCTCTCGGCTTGAAATTCAAATATAAATCCTTTTGACCCGTTCGTGATTTTATCAAACAAAATGTTGTTACCTTTTTAAAATATCATGGACACCCCGTTATACTCGTTTACTATTATACAAGATGTCGTGATTTTATGTATTTTAACCCGTTTTGCATAAGTACTCGTTTTGACCCGTTAAGGGCATTTTAACACTTTTAAGCTTAAATTATGCTTTTCCTTGGCTTACATCCTATCCCCACTTTTAAGTATCGACTTATCATCCACCACATTATAATCGTAGTGGATTTAGTGTAATAACTTGTTTATTCCGAGTTTTACCCCTCGGTTGTCCTATTACGGAAAATACTCATTCCAATTCATTAAACACTAAAGTTCCGTATCATTCCTTTATACACTGATCCTAAGAATCTAATTGATCATAACGCTTAATTCTAAACAACCTTTGAAGGTAGTTTACCCAGTTTGTTAAGCAAGGGTGTTTTGGTCAACTTAGTCCCTCATTTTGCGACGAAGGACTTTTGCTACTTATTTAACCAAATTGTACGTTAACTATAATCATATTTATACGTACCTGGCTCGGGTCAACCTATTGACCCGTTTCGATACCTTGTCTCCATAATATGCTAATTTGTAGCATTTTTATTCATAAACCATTATTATCCTGTAAGCACAAGACTTGACAAGTACTTATTAGTCGTCAGTTATTATTGTTAAATGGTATTAACAGGCCATTTGACCCGTTTAGTCGACATGACCATTTATCAACGTATGATGGTATATGAATACCATCATGCCCCTTGAACCAAATTCCGGTTCGCACCGTGAGTTTCTACTACTTAAAAGACATTTTCTTAGATTATCCGACCCGTTATAACTTTTACCAAATGGTGTCTTTATGTTGATCACTATTATTTTTAACCATTAATTTGGCTCATTTGGTTGTCGAGTGAATTCCATCACCTCATTGACGTACCAAGTCAACCATTTTCGCTATATCAACCTTAAACATATTTTAACTAAGCTTGTCTACATAAATGTAACGAGACGACAAGTCGCGTACCTTTGAAGCGTTCCCTTCAAGCATGTGTCCGCTCCGGCTTGTCCGCTTGAAGACCCGGTTTCCTTGCCTAAAGAGTTCAATCCACAAACCGTTTAGAACCCTTTTTATAAGTCTTAACGCATAATATGCCATATCAATCAAACCTGCGTTTTTGTCCGATTTTCAACATTTATCTTTCACTTATGCATTTTAACGAACACCTAATGGGTATAATTTTACATATTTAAAATCAAGTTCATAACCTGTTATTGTTGCCTAATATAAACATACATTTCAATTCCGTTATGTCAAGCATGCATACTATTATCAGAATCATCTTATAGAAATCAAGTAGCACCACTTTTGATAGTCATAATTCTTGTGTTCATCCTATTTCTACAAAACCCATTTAATTTATAAATGGATTATCATGAACTTCAAAATCTAAACACAAATTCAACAAGTTATTGACTAGGGTTTACTCCTAGACATGTTTTCATTACTAAGTTCATCTAAACATCAATTAATCAAGCTCAGATTTCGATTTCACAAATCATCAAGAATTTGAGACGAAACCAAATGATGAAATTTAGCATACCTTATGATCCCTTCACCGAGGTGATCACGAATTTGTGCTTGGATTTCGATTTGGGTTAGATTTACCCCTTCAATTTGCTGATTTTATGCTTGTTAGGGTTTGAGCTAGAGAGCTTCTTGGCTCATGTGTTTATGTCGACCAGAACACACACTCAAGGTGTGTGTTTTGGTGTTGGGTTTTTATTTATTAAAAACCAGTTTCTAGTTTAACATTTTTAACCCCTCTACTTTTCCCAAGTTTTATTTAGGGTGTTTTTAATCAAGTTTCCTCATTACTACAAGACTTGTAATTAACTAGGTTATTTATTTCCTAGTTATTTTTATCTTGTTCATAACCCGTTTTATTTTAAGTCCCGTTAACTCGGGCCTTTTATATACTTTGTTTTCTCAAAGTATTTCTCATCTTTTTAATAAATATTAGATTTTTTTATTTAAATCCTAATATTCACCGGGTTTACTTTACCACCTGTGGTATTTTACCCGTTCATTATTATTAACATGGTTTAATTACCAATCCCGATTTCGGGGTGTTACAAGTCTACCCCCCTTAAAGAGGTTTCGTCCCCGAAACCTTCTTTATCTAGTTCGTTGATTAAACCAAACGAACTTAGCTATGTTTTCAAGGTTTTCCTTCTCTTCGGTCTATGGTTATCATTGTATTGACGTATGCGTCTTTCATGCGCTTGGCCTCATGTGCCGTAACTTTCATCTTATGTCCCTTATTTCTATTAATTACTTATCTTGGCGGTTAGACTAATTAGTCACCGGTTACCTTATACCCCTTCACTCGGGTGTATCCATTTTGCCTTCTCTAGGCTTACAAACTTTTATTATTCTCATTTCATCGTTCACACTATAACCTAGTTATATTTCGTATTACTTTTCCTTGACCGTACCCTTTTTATTTATTCGACCCGTTCAGTTTTGCATCATACCTTCTTACTACTTATAACTTACAACTTATGACTTCTAGACATACCTACCCATTCCCTGGGTTTGTGGTCTTTGGCGTATCATTACCGTTCCATGGTTTTACCCTCATGATCCATAATCATCAAGTGACATTCAAGTCACTTCTATATTATCAAGACAACCTTTGTTTGACCCATTTGGTTGTCTAATGGTATCCACCATTTCAACGACAACCAAACATGCCTTAACGAATCTTTTGACCTGTTTTGATTATCTAGTGAACTTCGTCACTTCTACAACACACTACATTTTCTCATAACACTATTTCGAGTTACTAATCTATATTCAATATCTAAGCATAATGTAACGTAACCAAAGTTACGTACTTGCATAATTCATCAACATTGGTTTCAATCTATAATTACTCATTCCCGGGCTTGTCAGTTTTAGCGTATCACTTCCATCTCATGTTTTACGCTTTTATAACTCAAGTTTTAACGAGTGACTTCCGTGTCACGCCGTGTTTAAGTTTATATAACCTTTCATCATCGAGAATCTTCTTTTTGAACGTATCGTTTTTACACCTATCAGTGCTAAGACCGAAATCCTTTAATATTAACCATTTTCTAATTTTTCTCATAATGCCCATATTTGTTAAAACGTTGTTTCTTGCTAAAAATAAATTTTAATATAACGTTTTCTTTTCACCTTATCTCACATCCTTTTTCTTAGTTCTAGGAATTTTAAGTCCGAGGATTTATTCCTTTCCATCATTATTTAATGCGTGGAATTATAATTCCGTAGGTTCTATCACTTAGCCTCGTAGGCTATTTATCTAGATTTTTCACCTTTTTTTTAAGCGAGACCCCAACAGTTCGTCTCTTTCTATTTGCGACCCAAAGGTCTTTTTGGTATCGTAGACCTTAACATTACTTATAATTCCTGAAGGTTGTGATGATCCCGTAGATTCATCTTTTACTCATGTCGTTCTAAAATATACTTTCGGTGTCAAGGCACCCTTTTTAAGTTTGGAAATCATTCGTTTTCGTTCTTGAATTCTATGGACCTTGACCATAGTCTAAGGCTACATCCGCTTCCATTTTAAACTAATCCTCCGACTCTATGACTGCTTACGTCATTTACACGTCGGTTTGTTTTCCGCTTATTGTTATCCGATTTATTCCCACATTTATTTACAACCCATTACCCGGGTTCTTTTATCTTAATATTCCGTGCTTATTTTTATTTGGTTCGCGCTTACTTTCATTAACAAACGTTATTCTTTATTTAACTCATTTGACTTGTTCGTGTGAAATTTCATCACTTATGACAGTCAAACCTTATCCCTTATGCCTTAGCATTCTCCTTAGTTGGTTTGTATTTTTATTTACTTTACTCTTTGTCCCTTCTCTCGGGCTCGTTATTTTAATGTAATACGCTTTCGTCATCCGACTTGCGTTTACGTTTACTATCAAACATCTTATTTATTTGATTCATTTGGGTACCATTTAAGTTAGTCCCATTCACCCCGCCCTTACTGCATCGGATGTAAGCATGTCCATCATAAAAAGTACATGGTACCACGTGCTCACCACTTACTTGGCCAGAGTAAGCGATCAATACCTGGTATACATGACCTTTTTATAATTTTCACATTACACCCCATGTAAGTAATGCCTCTATTTGTTTCTCTTGGAAACAATATCCCGGATAGGTTTTCTATTCAGGTTTTTCCAAGTTTTCAATCTACATATGCAACTTTCAATCTCTACGTATTTGTTGCATATTACTATTTGTGTAATTAAATTTAAAATGTGCACCTGATAATGCTTGCCCTAACGGGCTTCTCTTGCCATTTTCCTTGTTCGCGATCGCCATGCGATTTAGATCCTTGGTGAGCATGTTCTACTTGTCGTACTTTGGACCTTTCCTTCGTCAAATCCGCAATTTGTTAGACTCCCGCTATCTTTAGATGCGAGTGTCCTTCAACTAAAACATTTACAAGAGTTAATAATATCAACTTCAATAATCGCCCGTATTATAATACAAGGCTTTTTCTACTATACGTGTCAACGCGCGTAATTTCGTCAACTATATCAATCATTTTAATTGGGGTAACATGTATTACACGATAACCCTATGTGTTGTTTACAACACTTTAGCATGCTAAACTATTAACATACTTGTACTTACAGGATTTGCGATCAAGCCTCGAACCGAACACTTTATTCTTTTAACCTTAAGCTCTGATTACCAACTTGTAACGACCGTCACAATTTAATCAAGATTTTAATAATAAAATACACATTTTAATGCTAAAATGTGACTTTACAAAAACTTGTTATACCAACATTCCCAAATAATTTCAATGTTTCAAAAACAAATTTATAAGTGTTTACATAATTCACTTATAATAACACAATTCAAGATTTGACGCGGAAGCTTCATTAACGTGTGTTCGGTTCTTGCTCGACGCTTGATCTTCATCCGGGACTTTCAACATTCACCTATGATCAAAACCAACTTAGAAGTCAGTTTTGATAGTTAAATAACAAGTACAACAAGGAAATTGGGTCAAATAATCGAAATAAACAAAAAAAACCAAAATTTTCAACAATTCAGGCCGTCGCCGCGCGCGACCGCCAAGGCTTTTGGCCGTGGCGTGACGCCACGGACCTACTTTGACAGAATGTTCATGCTGGTTGCTGCATTTGCCCAGCTCCGTTTTCGATCGAAATTCTAACTTCCAGGCTTCATAACTTTTGATCTAGACCTCCGTTTTACGCGATTCTTTATCCTACGCGTTCGTAATTTAATTCTCCATCTCATGGAGTAAGAATCTGACATCTGAATTTACAAAATTTTGGATTTCAAGCTCTCGGCTTGAAATTCAAATATAAATCCTTTTGACCCGTTCGTGATTTTATCAAACAAAATGTTGTTACCTTTTTAAAATATCATGGACACCCCGTTATACTCGTTTACTATTATACAAGATGTCGTGATTTTATGTATTTTAACCCGTTTTGCATAAGTACTCGTTTTGACCCGTTAAGGGCATTTTAACACTTTTAAGCTTAAATTATGCTTTTCCTTGGCTTACATCCTATCCCCACTTTTAAGTATCGACTTATCATCCACCACATTATAATCGTAGTGGATTTAGTGTAATAACTTGTTTATTCCGAGTTTTACCCCTCGGTTGTCCTATTACGGAAAATACTCATTCCAATTCATTAAACACTAAAGTTCCGTATCATTCCTTTATACACTGATCCTAAGAATCTAATTGATCATAACGCTTAATTCTAAACAACCTTTGAAGGTAGTTTACCCGGTTTGTTAAGCAAGGGTGTTTTGGTCAACTTAGTCCCTCATTTTGCGACGAAGGACTTTTGCTACTTATTTAACCAAATTGTACGTTAACTATAATCATATTTATACGTACCTGGCTCGGGTCAACCTATTGACCCGTTTCGATACCTTGTCTCCATAATATGCTAATTTGTAGCATTTTTATTCATAAACCATTATTATCCTGTAAGCACAAGACTTGACAAGTACTTATTAGTCGTCAGTTATTATTGTTAAATGGTATTAACAGGCCATTTGACCCGTTTAGTCGACATGACCATTTATCAACGTATGATGGTATATGAATACCATCATGCCCCTTGAACCAAATTCCGGTTCGCACCGTGAGTTTCTACTACTTAAAAGACATTTTCTTAGATTATCCGACCCGTTATAACTTTTACCAAATGGTGTCTTTATTTTGATCACTATTATTTTTAACCATTAATTTGGCCCATTTGGTTGTCGAGTGAATTCCATCACCTCATTGACATACCAACTCAACCATTTTCGCTATATCAACCTTAAACATATTTTAACTAAGCTTGTCTACATAAATGTAACGAGACGACAAGTCGCGTACCTTTGAAGCGTTCCCTTCAAGCATGTGTCCGCTCCGGCTTGTCCGCTTGAAGACCCGGTTTCCTTGCCTAAAGAGTTCAATCCATAAACCGTTTAGAACCCTTTTTATAAGTCTTAACGCATAATTTTCCATATCAATCAAACATGTGTTTTTGTCCGATTTTCAACATTTATCTTTCACTTAGGCATTTTAACGAACACCTAACGGGTATAATTTTACATATTTAAAATCAAGTTCATAACTTGTTATTGTTGCCCAATATAAACATACATTTCAATTCCGTTATGTCAAGCATGCATACTATTATCAGAATCATCTTATAGAAATCAAGTAACACCACTTTTGATAGTCATAATTCTTGTGTTCATCCTATTTCTACAAAACCCATTTAACTTATAAATGGATTATCATGAACTTCAAAATCTAAACACAAATTCAACAAGTTATTGACTAGGGTTTACTCCTAGACCTGTTTTCATTACTAATTTCATCTAAACATCAATTAATCAAGCTTAGATTTCAATTTCACAAATCATCAAGAATTTGAGACGAAACCAAATGATGAAATTTAGCATACCTTATGATCCCTTCACCGAGGTGATCACGAATTTGTGCTTGGATTTCGATTTGGGTTAGATTTACCCCTTCAATTTACTGATTTTATGCTTGTTAGGGTTTGAGCTAGAGAGCTTCTTGGCTCCTGTGTTTATGTCGACCAGAACATACACTCAAGGTGTGTGTTTTGGTGTTGGTTTTTTATTTATTAAAAACTAGTTTCTAGTTTAACACTTTTAACCCCTCTACTTTTCCCAAGTTTTATTTAGGGTGTTTTTAATCAAGTTTCCTCATTACTACAAGACTTGTAATTAACTAGGTTATTTATTTCCTAGTTATTTTTATCTTGTTCATAACCCGTTTTATTTTAAGTCCCGTTAACTCGGGCCTTTTATATACTTTGTTTTCTCAAAGTATTTCTCATCTTTTTAATAAATATTAGATTTATTTATTTAAATCCTAATATTCACCAGGTTTACTTTACCACCTATGGTATTTTACCCGTTCATTATTATTAACATGGTTTAATTACCAATCCCGATTTCGGGGTGTTACATCTGCGCCTTAACCGCGGCCAACCTCCTCTCTGCCTCCATCCTCTACATCCGCCTCACCTCCCACCAACCACCACACCCCCACCACCACCACTCCGACCTCACCTCCAACCCTCTCCTTGAAGACTCCGATCTCAACGACCGCATCGACAACCTAGACGTCACCGTTCAAGACGACGATCCATTCTCTAGGGTTTCAGACGAAGAAGAAGACGACATCTTCAACCATTATTCCGACGATGATGTCACCGATCAACCTAGGGTTTCCGAATATTATTATGATCACGTGCAGGGAGTGATTCGGCGTGCGTTTGATAAGCGATCGATTGATCAGTGGGAGGATTATGTTAATTTTGATTTGAATAGTGCTGGTTCAGGTTCTGGTTTTGTTGATTTAGGGTTTGGTTCAGACGACGTCGTTTTGGGGGAATCAAGACTATAATACTGAACTTAGGGATATTAAATGGTTTATAAATATCAGGGTTTGGAAATAACAGATTTGCCCCTCACATGAGGGGCATGTGACAGTCCTTTAACAGCTGAAATGAACGGAGTTTGAGGCGGGGAGTATAATAGAGATAGCTTGTATAGATCAGGGAGTAAAATGTCCATTTTTAAAGGTTTGAGACAAAAACGTTAAAACCACCAAACCACAGGGAGCAAAATAGAAGTTTACTCTATATATAAAAATATAAACATCTAATGTATAGGTAATAGTTCTGAATAGGGGAAGGTTCATTGGGGAACACTAAAAAAGTGGGGAACGGCGGGGAACTGACTCAAACGAACTCCGATTGGACTCATTCCAGCGGCGTTGGAACCGGCTCGTCGAACCCTAACTAAGATCTCTTAACCCTAAACCCTAAACCCTAACTCCCAAACTCTAAACCCTAAAGCTAAAAAATAAGGCTAAAACCTATGGTAAACCGTAAAATCTAAACTATAAACCCTAAAAGCTAAACCCTAAATGCTAAAACTAAAGCTAAACCCTAATGCTAAACCCTAAAGCTAAACCCTAAACCCTAAAGGTAAACCCTAAACCCTAAAACTAAACCCTAAAGGTAAATCCTATAGCTAAACCCTAAATCTAAATCCTAAAAGCCAAACCCTAATACATTTAGGGTTTAGGGGTTATGATTCAGGGTTTAGGGTTAAGAGATCCCAGTTAGGGTTCGACGAGCCGGTTCCAACGCCGCTAGAATCAGTCCAATCGGAGTTCGTTTGAGTCGGTTCCTCACTGTTCCCCACTTTTTTAGTGTTCCCCAATGAACCTCACACGTTCTCAATATAATACTTCTTTTCATATGAATACAATAATATACAACAAAAAAGCAAATGGTTGTTAGGCAAATCAAAATCATTAGTGTTTTCCGTGAAATTATGAGTACGTTTGACCTTGTATATGTTTTATGTTTCGATGCCAATTAACTTTGGTTTTCACGGTGGCCTGCCCTGCCCTGCCGTCATCAACGATCACTACAAACCCATTGCTAGAATGCCAGTTCATGTATCATAAACCCCATCAATATATATTTCATCAATCACAGCCCACAAAATCTTCAACAAATAATCCACCATTACTTAACAATGACTTCTGGATCTTCGGCTACATTGTTTGTCGTCTGCTTTGCCGCAATGGTGGCAGCAGCTGCCGCCATGGATCCCAACATGCCTCCTGCTCCCGCACCATCCGGGACCACAATAGTTTCTCCCTCGGCAGTGGTTGGAGGTTTCGTTGCTTTGGTTCTCTCATATTTCATGATCAAAGAAAGGGTTTAATTATAAGTTGTTGCATTTTGTGTGATGCTAATGGCTTTAATGTGTATTTGTGCTTATGTTGTGTTTCCTAAGAATGGAGTAATTTCTTACCTAAATGATAAATAATACATTTTGATTTTATGCATCTAAAACTGCTTGAATCTAGGAAATATTTAGAGCACATTCGTGGTCTTCGGTTAAATTGGAAACTCTAAAAATGCATTCAACAATAACCGTTGACATGTAGCTCGAATTAATGGCATAACGTGTAAGTACACAGATCCGGTATTAATTAAAATAGGATAAATACAACCAACTAACTAAATCCATCTACCTCATGTCAGAATTCAGTATCCACGTGTTTTTTTTTTTCAACAGCAAATTTAGGAGAAAACCCATTAAATATGATAAAAATATTCTTTGTGGGAATCGAAACCAGGACCTATTGGTCCCAAAACCTTATCTCACCACCAAAATGCCACTAGCCTATAAAGCCATGGGCAATTTGGTATCCACATGTACTTGGTAACATTGCATTAAACTGTTACACTGATCCAAGATGACTAAGTTTAACCTAGAGGTGTACAAAAACCGGGTTTAGGCCCAAACTAAACCGGTTTGTTTCGTAAGCCATTTTTCTATAAACTTCAAACCGGTCTTTTTGTATCACATAAACTTGATTTTTATTGAGCCCAAACCGATTTGGCTCAAATTGCTTCAGGCTCAAAAGCGGGTTAGCCCAGATTTTTTAGTATCGGATTAAATTATGTTTTAGTTTAACCTACGAACAAATAGTTTCCAGCCTGTCAGGACTCAGCAAGCCCAAAACAAGAAATAACTTTAATCATACCCCAAACTAGGGATGAGCATTTGGTACCAGATACCGGTACCGAAACGTACCAGGTATATTTGATACCGGTACCGAACGGGTACCACACTCATCCCTACCCCAAACCGTGTTAAAGGGCCCACTCTTTGTTATACCCAACTAAACTTTGTGCCTGACATCAAGTGTCAAATGAGGCCCACTTAGTCCATTAAGTGTGGCTCTAAAAAAGTTTACATACGTAATAATGATAACATGCGGATCCAAAAGATCCGATTTCTGGAAGAATCATAGAGACACATGGTCTTGAGAGGAATCCAACCCACATGTCAAAAAACCCTATTCCTTTCCATCTGGAATGTTTTCAAAAACTAGTAAATAATGGGGTAAAAACTAAAGAAAGCATCAAGGCACTTTTTTTAGAATTAGGTTCACGAAATTTTTATTAAGTCAAGTACCTTACATATACTTTGTCTTTATTGTTATGAAATTTTTATTAAGTCAAGTATCTTACATATACTTTATGTCTTTATTGTTACTTTTAAAAAGTGTTAATTACATAGTTAGTCCCTATGGTTTGCACAAAGTAACATACTTAGGTACTGATAGTTTAAAATCACATTCTAGGTTATTAACTTTTCATTTTGTAACGTTTGGAGGTATTAACGTTATTTGTAGGTTTAAAATCACATTCTATTAGTACCAAAGATTGTTATTTTGTGCAAACCACAGGGACTAACTATGTTAATACCCTAGAAGGTAATACCTCCAAACGTTACAAAATGAAAAGTTAATACCTTAAAAGGTGATTTTAAACTATTAGTACCTAAGTATGTTATTTTGTGCAAACCACAAAGACTAACTATGTAATTAACTCCTTTTAAAAAAGTAATACTATGAAATAAAGATTCTAAAATATTTAATGCAAGTATAGTATTTTTTTTTTCTTCTTTTAAAAGTTCATTCGTTGATTATAATTGTGTTTAAGTCAATTATAATAGTGTGTCTAACAACGTTCAACAACACGTTCAATTTGTCTAGATTTGATGTAATAATGAACCATGTGATTATCTTCGTGTTTAAATCACTTACAACAGTGCGTCTAACAATGTATTGTTGGAATTTTGGTGAATGGATATTAAATATATTTATAATTTAATGAAATTATAAATATTAATTAGAATATTCATGTGGTAAGTTAAAGAGTAACTCTTGAGTATTTAATTAGTTTTATTAGAGTTTTTAAGTCTCTAATTAAGTGACTAATTAAGTGAATAATTAAGTGAAACTTTTCACTAGTCTTGTACATATAGTAGGCTATGTGCTTTCTTTTGTGACAAGATAATAAGGTATTGTTTTATACATGAAGAATACTAGAAGTAGGAAAAACACTTGAAGACCAACTAGAGAGATGAGTATTCTCTACTTGTTTTCCACCACATGAGTTCAAACACTACAATTACCGGATGTAACATTGGGCCGGTGAGCCATCTCCGGCAGTACAGACGGCTTCGGCTGTTGTACCCTGGGAGACAGACGCGTCGTCTTTAGTAGAGGCGCGAAATCTGTTTTAAGGGAAGCGTGTTGAACACGTGCCTCAACCAAAATCGTCAACATTTTAGTGTTCTTTTTGTTGCAGTCAAGGAGTTTTTTTCAAGACTCAAGATGATGAATACTCGAGTCTAGGATGCTATCAAGTGCGCGTGAAGGACCCACCAGAGATGCGGCTTGAATCAAGATTGGTATATATAATTATATTATATATTCTTTTTATTTAGTTATTGCAACCGATATTGTACTATGATATTTTCTACGAATAACGAGAGTCTCGTTATTATATATTTTGTAATTATATTTTACAAAAGGTGAACCTAATTCCTACAAACATAAAACAGATTTTGTGAGATTGTTGGTACAATCTTAAAACCTTATTTATAAGGATTTTGGATTTATGAAAGGATTTATAATAGAATAAAAAAAATATTTTAGAGATTATGATCTTATAAATATTTTTTTTTGGGAAATATGAATGTAGTACAACTTGTTGTGTTTGGATTTTTGAGATTAAGATACAATCTTAAATCCTATACCATGGTACAAAACGAATAGTTTTGGTTCCAACATTTGGTTTTGAAACGATTTTGAAAATCGTTAATTTTTCTAACTTTTGTGTTAGATCGGGTTTATTTACTGTAAACCATACGTTTTTTGTAAACGTTAAATTCTCTAACATGCGTGTTAGACCGGAATTATTGGTGTAAACCATACGTTTTTTGTAAACGTTAAATTCTCTTAAGTAGAGTTTTTTATGTCTTTAAATAAGAGTTTTATGTTACTTGATTAGAGTTTTATGTATTTAATCAAGTCTCTATTTAAAGTAGACTTTTCATCCACCCATGGATTGATATGAACAAATAAGTCTTATAATGATTTTTGTAATCATTCGTCTTCTAACATGTGTGTTAGAAACGTTCATGAAACGCGTTAGTTTGGAAGCAATTTTAATTGTTTAGTTTCTAACGTGTGTATTAGAAATGACTTATTTATTTGAACCATATATGTGCTTTTAGCAAGTCAAATTAACATCTTGTGAAAATGTTAATATTTCTAACGTGCGCGTTAGAATTTCTTTCGTTTTAACATAATTGTTAAAAATGGTTAAAATACAAATGCTTTGAAATGTTTTATGTAAACATTTTATATAAGTAATTTGTTGTAGCATTGATTTTAATGCTTTGTATGATTTAGAAATAAAAGGTCATACATTGAAGTTGATGTTTGATTGGCTTCAAGAATTAAATCACAATAAAGTGCTAGTGTAGTTGTGTGGGTTCATCACCAACTTTAATTTGTGATTTCTAAATCAATTTGAGTGAAATTTTAATTAGAGTTAAATGCCATTTTAGTCCCTGTGGTTTGGGCCATTTTGCCAGTTTAGTCCAAAGGTTTCATTTTTAACCTGTGGGTCCAAAAAGGTTTCACAGTTGCCATTTTAGTCTACTGGGTTAACTTCATCCATTTTTTCTGTTAACCAGAAGGCTATTTCGGTCATTTTATATGGCTGAATTGCCCTTTTAGTTAACATAATTACATACAAAATGACCAAATTGGCCTTCTCGTTAACAGAAAAAATGGATAAAGTTAACCAAGTAGACTAAAATGGCAACTGTGAAACCTTTTTGGACCCACATGTTAAAAATGAAACCTTTGGACTAAACTGGCAAAATGGCCCAAACCACAGGGACTAAAATGGCATTTAACTCTTTTAATTACTAATTAAACTCTTCATATGGTGAAACTCTTGAGTAGAGTTTTAATGGTGACATTTGATGAGTTTTATTAGAGTTTAAATATATAGTTATTGAGACTCTTCATATGTGAAACTCTTGAGTAGAGTTTTAATGGTGACATTTGATGAGTTTTATTAGAGTTTAAATATATAATTATTGAGTCTCTTAACTCTTCATATGTGAAACTCTTGAGTAGAGTTTTAATGGTGACATTTGATGAGTTTTATTAGAGTTTAAATATATAATTATAGAGACTCTTAACTCTTCATATGTGAAACTCTCGAGTAGAGTTTTAATGGTGACATTTGATGAGTTTTATTAGAGTTTAAATATATAATTAGTAAGACTCTTAACTCTTCATATGTGAAACTCTTGAGTAGAGTTTTAATGATGACATTTGATGAGTTTTATTGATGACATTTAATGCTCTAATTTGGTCATGTTTTGTATATATAAAATGACTTAAATTTTCTAACACGTGTGTTAGAAAATGTGTATCACGAATACGAGGTTAGAGATTGTTCATAATGAACAGAAATGTTTTATGTAAACATTTAATTGCCTATGTGTGCATTAAAGATGATGAGAAATGGTTTATTTTATAAACTATATCTTAGAAAAACGTTTTATGTAAACGTTCGATTCTATAGTGTGCTTGTTATAACATTTTTTTATAACATGCGTGTTAAAAAAAAAGTTATTTGGTGAAAACAACTTGGTGTTGTTGTGAACAAATTTAATTGTTCAAGTTTACTACTTAAATGTAGTATTTGTAACAACTTGGTGTTGTTTTGAGCATAATTGTCCAAGTTTAAAGTTTCAAGATGAAATGGGAAACTTGTACTTACAAGTGCATGGAGTCTTATTGAGGGTGTACCTCAAGACACGCCATGGGACAATATTGTTGAGAAGATTTCGGTCAGATTATAAAGTGTTGAAGATAAAAGCACTTTGCTATTTGATGTCTACATATTGTCTATGCTTCCGTTTAAATTTCAAAAGTGATTGACACTTATGATTTAGTTTCCAATGTATTTTATTGTTTTGTGTTCAATATCTTCGGATAACACATGCAATTTTTTACAAAGAAATAAATCACTAATGGTTGTGACGTATAAATTATTTTTGTGGAAAATAATTATAACGTCGGTTATACATTGTTTAAAAGAATATGGTTTTAAACGGATAGTACATGAAAATACTTGGACATAAACAACTTGAGAGTTGTTACATTGACTAAAAGTCAAAGACGAAACATCAAATGTATAACCACATCATGAATGAGTAATGAAAGAACGTAGTGAGTGTATTGAGATGAAATACACTAACGACATTCATGTCGCATACTTCATTAGAAGTCATTGAAAAATTCACAAGTGTGAATTCTAACATATGAAAGTAAAAGTACTATATGTTATTGTATACCTTTAATAAATCTTGCGAGATTTATAAGTAGATGCGTCTACCACTTGATTATTGTTAGATCTATATGGAGATTTTACCTTCATTTGGGAGAGCATCCTAAATATACATGTCTCCTAATGAATAACAATAGATGTGTGCAAATCACTTATGGAAAAATTATGAATGCCATGTTGTTGAGTGTCAATCTAGTTGACTCTATCTCACACATAATAGTGATTGTAGATGAGAAACATTCATCTTGTTGGTGATGAATGTGTTCACCAGGTGACTTGGATTAAGGCTTATGTTTAAGTACTTATGAGTCAATGGTAGATCGTTGGAGATTAAAGGTAAACAAGTTATGTTCCTTAAATGAATGATGAAATTTAGCTTTGTGCTATATACAATAATTTGTGAGACCTTCCTAAATATTGATGTTTTAGGATTATGAATAAGTCTCATTATTTTGTCTTAACAAGGGATGAATGTTGCAAAGTGATATTATGATATCCTTAGGGCTGTGAAGAATCAGAATGATGCATCTTCTGTTCACAAGCTAAAGTATTGTAGTCTAAAGCATGCTAGACTAGTACTTGGTTAATTATGGGTCTTGACGGAGACTAATTAACTCTAAACATTCAAATTTGTATGAACACAAAAAGAATTTGTGTATGGACAAAGTTGAGAGAGAATTTTCATTCATTATAAGGAAATGACATGTAACTTTTAAAAGTTTGTTTGAAAAGCTAATGAGGAGAACTCATTGTCTAAGCTTATTCTAGATGTTAAATTAGAATTATTCTAAGTTGGAGACAAACTTATGACAATGGCATGTGTTGCTTTGGTCAGCTCGGAAGCTTGTGTAAGCTAATGCAATATGAGTTGAATTCACTGATACAATAAGGTTGGTCTTGTTCAATCATATGTGTATAAATGTCGCCATAAGTGGTGTTACGGAAATGTTGATCAAATGGCAAGAAATGTGGGGGAGGAACCATTTAAGAAACAACCCTATAAGGGTATGTAGAAATGGTTCTCATTAACACATCTAAATGTTATCCAATAACACTTAAATGTGGGGGGTGTCTTGCATTTGTTTTTAGCAATAAGGATTTTGTAATCCAATCTAATATTGCAAATAGACGACTAAGTGGAGGACACAAAGGTCGTAGTGCATAATGGAGATGTGTTTGCCTTAAATGATACACGTATCTTACGAAGACATATGTTATAACCAGATTCAGATGGCCACTGAGGTTATAGTCTTAGAAGTTGACAATAGGCAAAATTAACTTACGAGTTAAGAACACATCATGACAACTGATCTCAAATACGCAAAGTTATTTGCTAATGTTATGGATCCAACAACCTGAGGGTTTATTAGAGATCAAGTTGTGGAATGGGACTGAAGCCCTTGAAAAATGAAGTTCATATGATGGAAACCTAACTCAGTAGACTGGAGATCCCAAGAATTGAGTTCAATAGGAAAACCTAATTGTATGAATAAGCGAGGTCACTGTGAGGGAATAACCCTACACATTTAATAAAGTAGTTTATTATAAAGATTAATAAACTTCCTAGTCCATTCCTAAAAGTGACAAGTATGAGGCTAAGCATAATATGTGGTAAATGATTTGGATAGATCACGATAACCATAATGCTTTTAATGATCTAAGGAGAATCACTTATGTTAGAGAGAAGTGGGGTCGCTTCGAATGGAATTGAGGGCACAATTCCTAGAGCTCTCGCAGAACCAGGAAAGTGTTCCACGACCATTATTGGACACGACTATGAGGAGATGACCCGGCTAGGGAGAGTCTTGTGTGAAGTGTATTGTCGTCTACACAAACGGCAGACGAGTTCAAAGACAACGAGATCTACTCAGAGCTAGTGGGCTAAGTGCATTTCATGAGCGAAGGTTCAAATGGTAACACCTACCTATCGTATGCAAAACTCAACTGTCGAGGTTACATTTGAAATTTTAAGTGTTTTGAATGATCTCCATTCATGTGGGGGATTGTTGGAATTTTGGTGAATGGATATTAAATATATTTATAATTTAATGAAATTATAAATATTAATTAGAATATTCATGTGGTAAGTTAAAGAGTAACTCTTGAGTATTTAATTAGTTTTATTAGAGTTTTTAAGTCTCTAATTAAGTGACTAATTAAGTGAATAATTAAGTGAAACTTTTCACTAGTCTTGTACATATAGTAGGCTATGTGCTTTCTTTTGTGACAAGATAATAAGGTATTGTTTTATACATGAAGAATACTAGAAGTAGGAAAAACACTTGAAGACCAACTAGAGAGATGAGTATTCTCTACTTGTTTTCCACCACATGAGTTCAAACACTACAATTACCGGATGTAACATTGGGCCGGTGAGCCATCTCCGGCAGTACAGACGGCTTCGGCTGTTGTACCCTGGGAGACAGACGCGTCGTCTTTAGTAGAGGCGCGAAATCTGTTTTAAGGGAAGCGTGTTGAACACGTGCCTCAACCAAAATCGTCAACATTTTAGTGTTCTTTTTGTTGCAGTCAAGGAGTTTTTTTCAAGACTCAAGATGATGAATACTCGAGTCTAGGATGCTATCAAGTGCGCGTGAAGGACCCACCAGAGATGCGGCTTGAATCAAGATTGGTATATATAATTATATTATATATTCTTTTTATTTAGTTATTGCAACCGATATTGTACTATGATATTTTCTACGAATAACGAGAGTCTCGTTATTATATATTTTGTAATTATATTTTACAAAAGGTGAACCTAATTCCTACAAACATAAAACAGATTTTGTGAGATTGTTGGTACAATCTTAAAACCTTATTTATAAGGATTTTGGATTTATGAAAGGATTTATAATAGAATAAAAAAAATATTTTAGAGATTATGATCTTATAAATATTTTTTTTTGGGAAATATGAATGTAGTACAACTTGTTGTGTTTGGATTTTTGAGATTAAGATACAATCTTAAATCCTATACCATGGTACAAAACGAATAGTTTTGGTTCCAACATTTGGTTTTGAAACGATTTTGAAAATCGTTAATTTTTCTAACTTTTGTGTTAGATCGGGTTTATTTACTGTAAACCATACGTTTTTTGTAAACGTTAAATTCTCTAACATGCGTGTTAGACCGGAATTATTGGTGTAAACCATACGTTTTTTGTAAACGTTAAATTCTCTTAAGTAGAGTTTTTTATGTCTTTAAATAAGAGTTTTATGTTACTTGATTAGAGTTTTATGTATTTAATCAAGTCTCTATTTAAAGTAGACTTTTCATCCACCCATGGATTGATATGAACAAATAAGTCTTATAATGATTTTTGTAATCATTCGTCTTCTAACATGTGTGTTAGAAACGTTCATGAAACGCGTTAGTTTGGAAGCAATTTTAATTGTTTAGTTTCTAACGTGTGTATTAGAAATGACTTATTTATTTGAACCATATATGTGCTTTTAGCAAGTCAAATTAACATCTTGTGAAAATGTTAATATTTCTAACGTGCGCGTTAGAATTTCTTTCGTTTTAACATAATTGTTAAAAATGGTTAAAATACAAATGCTTTGAAATGTTTTATGTAAACATTTTATATAAGTAATTTGTTGTAGCATTGATTTTAATGCTTTGTATGATTTAGAAATAAAAGGTCATACATTGAAGTTGATGTTTGATTGGCTTCAAGAATTAAATCACAATAAAGTGCTAGTGTAGTTGTGTGGGTTCATCACCAACTTTAATTTGTGATTTCTAAATCAATTTGAGTGAAATTTTAATTAGAGTTAAATGCCATTTTAGTCCCTGTGGTTTGGGCCATTTTGCCAGTTTAGTCCAAAGGTTTCATTTTTAACCTGTGGGTCCAAAAAGGTTTCACAGTTGCCATTTTAGTCTACTGGGTTAACTTCATCCATTTTTTCTGTTAACCAGAAGGCTATTTCGGTCATTTTATATGGCTGAATTGCCCTTTTAGTTAACATAATTACATACAAAATGACCAAATTGGCCTTCTCGTTAACAGAAAAAATGGATAAAGTTAACCAAGTAGACTAAAATGGCAACTGTGAAACCTTTTTGGACCCACATGTTAAAAATGAAACCTTTGGACTAAACTGGCAAAATGGCCCAAACCACAGGGACTAAAATGGCATTTAACTCTTTTAATTACTAATTAAACTCTTCATATGGTGAAACTCTTGAGTAGAGTTTTAATGGTGACATTTGATGAGTTTTATTAGAGTTTAAATATATAGTTATTGAGACTCTTCATATGTGAAACTCTTGAGTAGAGTTTTAATGGTGACATTTGATGAGTTTTATTAGAGTTTAAATATATAATTATTGAGTCTCTTAACTCTTCATATGTGAAACTCTTGAGTAGAGTTTTAATGGTGACATTTGATGAGTTTTATTAGAGTTTAAATATATAATTATAGAGACTCTTAACTCTTCATATGTGAAACTCTCGAGTAGAGTTTTAATGGTGACATTTGATGAGTTTTATTAGAGTTTAAATATATAATTAGTAAGACTCTTAACTCTTCATATGTGAAACTCTTGAGTAGAGTTTTAATGATGACATTTGATGAGTTTTATTGATGACATTTAATGCTCTAATTTGGTCATGTTTTGTATATATAAAATGACTTAAATTTTCTAACACGTGTGTTAGAAAATGTGTATCACGAATACGAGGTTAGAGATTGTTCATAATGAACAGAAATGTTTTATGTAAACATTTAATTGCCTATGTGTGCATTAAAGATGATGAGAAATGGTTTATTTTATAAACTATATCTTAGAAAAACGTTTTATGTAAACGTTCGATTCTATAGTGTGCTTGTTATAACATTTTTTTATAACATGCGTGTTAAAAAAAAAGTTATTTGGTGAAAACAACTTGGTGTTGTTGTGAACAAATTTAATTGTTCAAGTTTACTACTTAAATGTAGTATTTGTAACAACTTGGTGTTGTTTTGAGCATAATTGTCCAAGTTTAAAGTTTCAAGATGAAATGGGAAACTTGTACTTACAAGTGCATGGAGTCTTATTGAGGGTGTACCTCAAGACACGCCATGGGACAATATTGTTGAGAAGATTTCGGTCAGATTATAAAGTGTTGAAGATAAAAGCACTTTGCTATTTGATGTCTACATATTGTCTATGCTTCCGTTTAAATTTCAAAAGTGATTGACACTTATGATTTAGTTTCCAATGTATTTTATTGTTTTGTGTTCAATATCTTCGGATAACACATGCAATTTTTTACAAAGAAATAAATCACTAATGGTTGTGACGTATAAATTATTTTTGTGGAAAATAATTATAACGTCGGTTATACATTGTTTAAAAGAATATGGTTTTAAACGGATAGTACATGAAAATACTTGGACATAAACAACTTGAGAGTTGTTACATTGACTAAAAGTCAAAGACGAAACATCAAATGTATAACCACATCATGAATGAGTAATGAAAGAACGTAGTGAGTGTATTGAGATGAAATACACTAACGACATTCATGTCGCATACTTCATTAGAAGTCATTGAAAAATTCACAAGTGTGAATTCTAACATATGAAAGTAAAAGTACTATATGTTATTGTATACCTTTAATAAATCTTGCGAGATTTATAAGTAGATGCGTCTACCACTTGATTATTGTTAGATCTATATGGAGATTTTACCTTCATTTGGGAGAGCATCCTAAATATACATGTCTCCTAATGAATAACAATAGATGTGTGCAAATCACTTATGGAAAAATTATGAATGCCATGTTGTTGAGTGTCAATCTAGTTGACTCTATCTCACACATAATAGTGATTGTAGATGAGAAACATTCATCTTGTTGGTGATGAATGTGTTCACCAGGTGACTTGGATTAAGGCTTATGTTTAAGTACTTATGAGTCAATGGTAGATCGTTGGAGATTAAAGGTAAACAAGTTATGTTCCTTAAATGAATGATGAAATTTAGCTTTGTGCTATATACAATAATTTGTGAGACCTTCCTAAATATTGATGTTTTAGGATTATGAATAAGTCTCATTATTTTGTCTTAACAAGGGATGAATGTTGCAAAGTGATATTATGATATCCTTAGGGCTGTGAAGAATCAGAATGATGCATCTTCTGTTCACAAGCTAAAGTATTGTAGTCTAAAGCATGCTAGACTAGTACTTGGTTAATTATGGGTCTTGACGGAGACTAATTAACTCTAAACATTCAAATTTGTATGAACACAAAAAGAATTTGTGTATGGACAAAGTTGAGAGAGAATTTTCATTCATTATAAGGAAATGACATGTAACTTTTAAAAGTTTGTTTGAAAAGCTAATGAGGAGAACTCATTGTCTAAGCTTATTCTAGATGTTAAATTAGAATTATTCTAAGTTGGAGACAAACTTATGACAATGGCATGTGTTGCTTTGGTCAGCTCGGAAGCTTGTGTAAGCTAATGCAATATGAGTTGAATTCACTGATACAATAAGGTTGGTCTTGTTCAATCATATGTGTATAAATGTCGCCATAAGTGGTGTTACGGAAATGTTGATCAAATGGCAAGAAATGTGGGGGAGGAACCATTTAAGAAACAACCCTATAAGGGTATGTAGAAATGGTTCTCATTAACACATCTAAATGTTATCCAATAACACTTAAATGTGGGGGGTGTCTTGCATTTGTTTTTAGCAATAAGGATTTTGTAATCCAATCTAATATTGCAAATAGACGACTAAGTGGAGGACACAAAGGTCGTAGTGCATAATGGAGATGTGTTTGCCTTAAATGATACACGTATCTTACGAAGACATATGTTATAACCAGATTCAGATGGCCACTGAGGTTATAGTCTTAGAAGTTGACAATAGGCAAAATTAACTTACGAGTTAAGAACACATCATGACAACTGATCTCAAATACGCAAAGTTATTTGCTAATGTTATGGATCCAACAACCTGAGGGTTTATTAGAGATCAAGTTGTGGAATGGGACTGAAGCCCTTGAAAAATGAAGTTCATATGATGGAAACCTAACTCAGTAGACTGGAGATCCCAAGAATTGAGTTCAATAGGAAAACCTAATTGTATGAATAAGCGAGGTCACTGTGAGGGAATAACCCTACACATTTAATAAAGTAGTTTATTATAAAGATTAATAAACTTCCTAGTCCATTCCTAAAAGTGACAAGTATGAGGCTAAGCATAATATGTGGTAAATGATTTGGATAGATCACGATAACCATAATGCTTTTAATGATCTAAGGAGAATCACTTATGTTAGAGAGAAGTGGGGTCGCTTCGAATGGAATTGAGGGCACAATTCCTAGAGCTCTCGCAGAACCAGGAAAGTGTTCCACGACCATTATTGGACACGACTATGAGGAGATGACCCGGCTAGGGAGAGTCTTGTGTGAAGTGTATTGTCGTCTACACAAACGGCAGACGAGTTCAAAGACAACGAGATCTACTCAGAGCTAGTGGGCTAAGTGCATTTCATGAGCGAAGGTTCAAATGGTAACACCTACCTATCGTATGCAAAACTCAACTGTCGAGGTTACATTTGAAATTTTAAGTGTTTTGAATGATCTCCATTCATGTGGGGGATTGTTGGAATTTTGGTGAATGGATATTAAATATATTTATAATTTAATGAAATTATAAATATTAATTAGAATATTCATGTGGTAAGTTAAAGAGTAACTCTTGAGTATTTAATTAGTTTTATTAGAGTTTTTAAGTCTCTAATTAAGTGACTAATTAAGTGAATAATTAAGTGAAACTTTTCACTAGTCTTGTACATATAGTAGGCTATGTGCTTTCTTTTGTGACAAGATAATAAGGTATTGTTTTATACATGAAGAATACTAGAAGTAGGAAAAACACTTGAAGACCAACTAGAGAGATGAGTATTCTCTACTTGTTTTCCACCACATGAGTTCAAACACTACAATTACCGGATGTAACCTTGGGCCGGTGAGCCATCTCCGGCAGTACAGACTGCTTCGGCTGTTGTACACTGGGAGACAGACGCGTCGTCTTTAGTAGAGGCGCGAAATCTGTTTTAAGGGAAGCGTGTTGAACACGTGCCTCAACCAAAATCGTCAACATTTTAGTGTTCTTTTTGTTGCAGTCAAGGAGTTTTTTTCAAGACTCAAGATGATGAATACTCGAGTCTAGGATGCTATCAAGTGCGCGTGAAGGACCCACCAGAGATGCGGCTTGAATCAAGATTGGTATATATAATTATATTATATATTCTTTTTATTTAGTTATTGCAACCGATATTGTACTATGATATTTCCTACGAATAACGAGAGTCTCGTTATTATATATTTTGTAATTATATTTTACAAAAGGTGAACCTAATTCCTACATGTATAACAACACACTTTTAAATTATCTAAATCTGACGTATGAATGAACTGTGTAATTATAATCATGCGTCCTAAAAATTACAACAGTACCTTTACCCTTAGTGTAAACAGGTTTCGATTAATCTATTACCACATTTGGTTAGCTTATTTGAAAAGTAATAATATCTTATTATTAACCATCTAGATGAGGTCATAAAACACAGACAAGGACCAAGTCAAGGGCTTACCCACCCTAAGGCGTGGGTGGGCGGGCGCACCCCTTGAAAAAATATTTTTTAGTTTTATTTTTTCGCCAGAAATTTCGACCGCACCCCTTAGAAATTTTCACCCGCACCCCTTGGAAATTTTCAACCGCCCCACTTAGAAAAAAAATATTATGAATTTATAAAAAAAAAAAATAAACACTGATTGTTATTTAATATACAAGTATATAACACAATTTATATAATTATTCTTTAGCCACTTATTCACTTAATTACTTAACACAATCAAAGTCCAATCTAAAATATATATTAACCCAACCCAAAGAAATTTGAACTAAATAAAATAACCCAAACCCATCCAGCCATTCCAATTCCAAATCCCGCCCAAAAAAAACTCCTAGCGACTTGGCGCCACTATTCACGATTGTACGGCTTTTTTTTGCCGGGAAAACCAAAATTCCAGCAAGACCGACCCATATTGAGCCAGAACTCCGATATAGAACTAGTATGGTTTCTTTATTGATTTTTTGTTTCATGTGATGATTGGGAGAAAATATAGACGTATAAGTGTTTGACATTTTTATGTTTTTTGATGTTTTTTTGTTGTTCTGGACTTGTAGTTAAATGATTTTATTATTTTATTTATAGCTTTGTTTGTTTAAATGATAAGTTACAAGTAATCAACATTTAATACTAGGGCTTGACTCTTTGAAAATAAAATAGAAAATTATGAACTATGGTTGAACATGATTGTTTATTCTGTTTAAGTTTTTAGTGTTGTTTTATGAACTTATGGAACGATTTATATGTGATAGGAACCATGAGTAAATGTAATGAAGTTATGGAGTGTTTAGTATCTCTAGATAATTTTTTGGATAGATTTCAAAAAATGAAAGCCTGTAGGGTAAAATTTTAAATACGTTTGTAATGACGTTTGACGTGTTTTTGATGATTATATAAATTTTAGTTTGATGTTCTTTTGTCTTACATGACCTGACTCAATCCGACCTGCTATGAACCGATTTTTTTATATAGCTAGGGGCCTAAAATCTTTAAAAATATTCCGCACCCCCAGCAAAAAATTCCTGGGTCCGCCACTGGACCAAGTTGTGCTTGGCCGAAAATATAGTAAAAGCATTATTATATAATATAGTATAACTTGTCAACTATTTAAGAAAATAATGCTAGGATGTGGGAAGGCACTAACTTATTGCCGAAGGCCCAATGCGAGCAACCAAACAATCAATGTATTGTTCCCATGGCATCCATGATATGCATATGAGGTTATTTAACATGGATTAGTAACTAGGTTAGTGATAAAGGATGAAACCTGCAACAAAATTAATCTTAAAGGCTGGTTTTGACAACTTTTAAAGATTAAGGCTGAAACCACCAAGATTGGTGAAACTTAAAGGACGTTTTGTGCAATTTACTCCAAAAAGAATTTGTAAGTTTTCTCTCCAAGTTCCCTACGTACTTTATTCATGACAAGTATTACCAAATCTAAGATATGTTAGTAGAGTATGAACATAGAGCCAATTGAAGATCCAAATCTTTGTAAGTTTGCTTTGATTCATCTGATGATAAACAAAACATCCTTCTTGAGCTTGTGGCATGCTTGCAAGCAGAATTGTATGTATCCTTAAAGGATAACAGATCTTCATCGTACAAACCAAAAGAAATGCCAGCTGGTTCACTAACTTCACCAGTAAAATAACCATTAAAACTTACGTTGATCACATCATTATTAATACTCTTGTTGTGGTTTGGAGATAATGATCGATGATGGCTTTTCGAGCTTCTAATAGTGACCTTTGCTTATTCTTTCGTTCTCTTTTATGCGCGTTTTGATGACCACCTAAAGCTTGCGAGTTTATAAACCTTTTGGAACAATATGGGCACTTCTTTGGTTCTTTAAAATTTGCCATGGGAGACTTTTCATTCTTGGATGATGAATGCGAGCTCTCTTCTTGTTCGCCTAACCCTTTGAGCGTTGGTCCATTTTTGTGAGGATCAACCTCAAACCCGAATAATTTGATCTTTTTATATGATGTTTTTGAAAAATCTGTATGCTTTGATGATGAAATAAAATTGGAGACAACCTTTCCCATCTTATAAGATGTGACAAATGGAGTAACACCCCTCTTACCTTTTATACTGACGCAAGTATAAGAATAATATATTTCTTGTATATCATATTGTCATGTAGATTTGGGAGAATATTACATATATATCTACCCTAGAAACTTCTTAAGTCGTTTGAAATACTATGATAGTTTAGGCGTATCAAGTGTGAATCTCAACTCAGAATGCATGCATTCATATTAATTTAAACCCTTTAAAATATATTAACAATAACAAAAAATAACGCGGACAAAAAAAGAATAACCTCCATGTTGACTTTCTTTGGGGTTAAATCTAGGTTTATCACCTTTTTAGGGCATGTTTGGCTAAGCTTATTAGAGTTAAAAAGGACTTTTGGGAAAATGATTTTTTGAAAAGGAGTTTTTAAAAAAAGTGTTTGGATTAGCTTATTGATGTAAAATGACTAAAATGGATATTCTTTTAGATATAAGAGGGTAAAGAAGGGGTAATTTAGTAATTTCATTTTTGAAAAGTCACTTCTGGATCCAAAAGTCATGAATTGTTGGCTTTTCAAAACCTCCAATTTCCTTCTTTGCTTTAAGCTATTTCAAAAAGGACTTATCCATTATCCAAACATAAAAATAGCTTATTGACTTATCCATAAGCTAATAAGCTAATAAGTCTGTTTGAGAAGCCCATCCAAACATGCCCTTAGAATTTAAATAACTCTGATATTTTATTGAACAATATAATGGTGTGATTATATCTACATGATGAGTAATTACAAAACATATGGTACATGACTATATAGCTTGGTACATGATTGTATATGAACGAGGTGACGCCAACCCGCGCGTTGCAGCGGGATATTGTTTATGAATATCTTCGATATCACTGTATAAGATGCAAAATTGTTACACCAATTAATATAATCATATACATCTTCAAATCATTGCATTGTTATTTTATTGAGTTTTAGTTACTAAATAAAAAGTAATTGTTACACCAATTAATATAGTTATACACATCCTCAAATCATTGTATTGCTTTTTATTGAGTTTTAGTTATTTAATAAAAAGTAAAAATAAAACCATTTTCAAAATAAATATATAACTATATCAAATAAAATTAATTAAGTAATAATTATATTAATCAGTTGGTATGCGTCATCTAATCTTGTGAGATGTAGGTTTTTAAGTTTTTAAAATATATATACACACATATTATATATATAGCATATCTGTTAGGTTTGCCTCTGTAGCTCTCTTTATATCAATACCAATGTTCTTATCACTAGATCAGACATTAAACCGGTTATATCACTGGTACACTGGTTGTATTGGTTGAACCGGTTTAGATCAGATTTAAGAACCAGAGTATCGTGATGCAACTCTTTATACATTTGTTAGAATCTATCAATTTTATTTTTACCAACAAATGTTCTAATTGTAAGATTAAATATTTATTTATTTATATTTAATCTAGTAGCCATCATTATCATTTATATAATATAGATCAAAATATATTAATAACCTATTAATAATTAGTTGGTAATTGTTGATGGACCATATTACCCTTATTAACTAATTGGGTTTCCTCTTGGGTGTATATATAAGGAGATTATTAGAGAGGTTAAGGGTTAGACACACAACCTAACAACATAACATCACAATTCGTCCCTCTCTCTCCATAACCGAAACCTCCCTACTTTCGGTTCATCACCATCATCACTTTACACCCTAAGGATGAACCAGATCAAACTGACAACTATGTCGAACTCCGTGGCTGCGTCTCTGACTGGATTCTCTACTGATGCAATCAAAGGTATGTTATTCCTGTTTTCCTTTATGTTTTAAACAGAACTGATCAACATGTGGTATCAGAGCATATGTTGATAAATCAGTTCTGTTTTTCGTATCCATCATTCTGGGATCATAATCAGGAAAACAGAAAATTTTAAAGCCTTAATATCATGGCTGTTTTCGTTTTTTTAAATGTGCCGAAATCACTGTTTTCGGAAGAAATTGGTTAATATATTGATTCGAAATCATAATGGGTAAAACTAATATTCGAAATCTGATAACAGAACTATTAAAATCTAGATTTCGGAACCCAGAATTATGTTTTTTATATTTTAGGGTTCATCATAGTGTTCTAAGCGAAAACTCGAAAATTCCCTTATTTTGGAATATAATTTGGATTAGTGGATGTTTTTCCAATGTTTGATCTAAATTTTATCTATTAAAATTTCGAAAATTGTTAAAGGATTTTCAGTTATTATTTTCGAAATATTTGATAAGTTTAGATCATAAATAAAATAGGAAATACTATCCCACAATCCCTTAAATTTCGAGTTTTAGTTATAATCACAAGAAATAGCTATTAACAGTAGGTTCGAAATCATAATCGCACAAGTTCCCTTTAGTCGCACAAGATCAGATCAGATATGATCTGATCGCACAAGACATTCGCACAAGATCAGATCACAAAAAAAAAAAAAAAAAAAAAAAAAAATTGATCTGATCGCACAAGGGAAATCGCACAAGATTTGTGGATTGCACAAGATTTGTGAATCGCACAAGACTTGTGGATCGCACAAGGCATTGCTGATCACACAAGTTATTGGGCCTTACTGATCGCACAAGTTTTGGGCCTCACTGATCGCACAAATTTTGGGCCTCACTCATCGCACAAGTTTTGGGCTTTATCGATCGCACAAGGCATTACCGATCGCACAACGCATTACTGATCGAACAAGACTCGAAACCTCATTATTTTAAGCTGTTTAATGTGACCTAAAATTTTTTTCGGGGCTCCCGCCCCGAACCCCGGGCGGGGGCACGCTGTCGATCCGCGCTAACAGGTGGTTTACTATTAAATACTTGGTTTTGTTTATACTTAATTAATTAATAAGGATCAAATAATGTTTTACAAAACCAAACTAGCTTAACTTGAATGAGCTTCTGATGTATCATTTCTGGCCAAAGCTGATTTAATACATCTATTTATTGTTCAAGTATTATAAAAAACTATGTTGAGTATGCATTACACACGTGAAATGTCTTAATTCTGGCCAAAGCTGATTTAATTCATTTATGTTTAGCATGCTTGACAAGTGCATAACTAAAATGATTGTCTCATTTCTGGCCAAAGCTGATTTGTCACGATTACTTTGCACACATACTTAAATGATTACACTTCTGGCCAAAGCTGATTTGTCTTTGTTTAAGTAGAATTTTACTAAGTCTATTATTTTGATGTTAGTAATAGACATATCACAATCTCTTCACATAATGATCCTTAATTAATTTTATGATCATTTCGTCTGTCTTATTCTTAGTACCCATAATTTTACTCACTATAATTTACTTCTACATATATCTCATCCACTCTAATTCCTAAACCTAAAATGTTTGCTTTATTTAAAGTTTCTATTAGAATTAGCTCTTAAACTAAATCCTTGATTATTTCTTAAGACACGATAATCCTATTGCTCTCTTCTGATAAAGATTATAAAGAAGAAAATTAGAGCATGATGATTAGGACAAATCGAACATGATGTCTCTTATGATAATCAAGAACTCTCTAACATAATGCTATCACTAAAGTTATTTCAAATTAAGTCTTTCCTAAGGCTAATCTCTTATATATGGAAGAATCACTAGAACTCTTCAGATGCATGCCTTCTTTTAAAATTCTAAGCTATAAAGTTAAGTGGTATATGTGAATACATAATAATGTACAATACCATGACCCATAAAGTTAAGGGCTTACGCATGGAAATAAGTACATTTTCCAGTACATTACATATTAAGATTTTCACTTGTACAATTTGATGCCTTATAAATCAACTATAACACTAAAAAAATACCAAAGTATAATGAGTGTGTGGATAAGCAACATATGTACAAAGAAATAAATGTTTGAAGCTGGAAAATAAATTGTTACTCACCTTACAACCACTTAAACTTTAAAAGAGGATTGTTCTAAGGTCCATAGACAAATTACAAGTGTTAATTCCACCTTTAAGGTTCTTCAAGGGAAAATCTCACTGCATCATTATGTCATTAGACTAGACATAAGCAACGAGACTATCCATTATTCTAAAGAACAGTTGGATGAATTAATTAGATAGTCACTTATTAAAGATATTTAAGTCTACTAATTATAATATTCCTATTAACACATGATTAGTTGACTCTAGTTTTTAAACGTTTCCTTACCAGAAATCAACAAATAATTAACATAAGAGTTAGTGACAAAATTAAATGTTAAGGCTATAAAAACCATAATAAGCAGTCTTCTAACAAACGTCTTTCGATACCTTATATACTCTGAAGATTAATCAGAATATAGTATCATAATTAAGCAATGTTATGAAGGTTGTGAGGTTTGCATAGTCAACATAAAGTCACACTTACCTTAAACTCTCATTTTATTTGTTCTAAATATCTGGATTGAAACATTACTAAGATGAAACTAGATGATACCTTACACTTTCACAACTTTTGTCATCATGCAAATGAAAATTTGACAAAAGGAAAATGAGACTTATAAATTTCATCCATCATAACCAAAATTCATGAGAAATCATGACATGGTTAATGAGGATGATTTCTTATCTAATCTCATTCTAAGTGATTTTAAATCATGACGTTATAGCCCTAAATATTACTTGGCTCAAGGAATAAGTATGGGTCCATCATAAGTCATTCATTGACATTCGTGGAACTTATTCCAAATGGAATATTCAGACATAATTCATTTATCATTTAAAAGACTATCAACTTGTATCTAAATTTTGTCGCATATGGCCCATGGTCTTAAAGAAATCTACTCATATATGTGCTTAACATGATTTCTATTAAATATGTCCCTAATTTTTTATGACATCTGGACATTAAGGAAATCAAGTAAAGTCTAACATATATATATAATAGGTTCCCACGTCACATACCTAATTGAAACTTCTCTTGTAGCATTATAGAGATATTAAAAGATCAGTGGGAGCATTAAGTGTTTTAGAACAACTTGCAATAGTTGCAAGAGGTGGGGGAGTGAAAATTTCACATTACCTAAATTTGCACCTCTTGTACAAGATACCGCTCCATCACGACACTGTTCTATCATAACTTGTCTCCTTAAAATCTACAGCTACTCTTACAAAAATTTCATTGTTGCTTAATTATGGGCACACTTAGATTTCTTATCTAAACTAACATAATCCTCAACAAGAGAAACTACAATGACTAACGTCATTAATATGTTCATTAATATGTTTTCTCTATTTAGAATTTGTTTGGTCGTTAAATATTGACCCTAAGCATGCTGAGTTCCTAAAGTTTTCTAAGGTCAGTGGGAGCAGTCAAAGTCCTTATCATGACTTGCAAGGAATACAAGAGGCGGGGGGAAGAGTGTCATTAAATTTCACTCCAAATTTAACTCCGATTACACCTCTTGTACACCATACTGCACCAACTCTTACAAACTTAGAATCCTGAAAATGATAGCAACCTAATTAAGAGCTAATCCATAAAACTGAAACTTCTAACAAACCCAATAATCAACTCAGGAGGTCATCTAGGTTTAAAAACCTACTAACTTTGATGATTACATAACCTCCCTAGTTTGGAGTTGAAATGGATTTTGGAAAAGTTTACTGATCCTATCTCTTCTAATTAAGCCATTAGTGTCAATCAATTTTCTGAATGGAATAAAACAGTTTTCTAGTAAAACTGATTTTATGTGTTCGCATAACGTTTGGGATTTGATTGAATAACCTAAGAGTGTTCATAACTAAACCAAATCCTGATATAAACGTTAAGACACAAAGAAGCATCATTGATTGTCAAAGGTTATACTCAGGAAGAGATATATTATTAAAGAATCTTTATTACATATCTAACAAAAGATTTCTTTTAGGATCATCACTGTTCTAGTAGCTTATAATAGTTTTGAGCTACATTAGATGAACATTAAAACAACTTTCCCTAACAACTGGCTGACATATTTACATGTTCATAAAACAACCTGAAAGTTCTAAACTTAAGGTTAAAGAACAGTTTGTCTATAAGCCAATAAAATCCATGTATGGTTTAATGCAAACATCATAATATGATGAAATCTTAACGCAATTATTTTTCATCAACAATCAAGTGGAATAATGTACCTACCTCAAGATGAGTGGGAGCAACTAAGATAAACTTGTCTATATAGATGATATTCTTTTGACAAGTAGATGTTACATAAGTCAAAGCATTGTTAACACAAACTTTGATATAATAGATCTCAGAGATATCTCTTACATAATAGATATCATAACATGTTGAGATAGACCAAATGGGACATTACTTCCGTTACATAAGTTTAACATTAAATTGGTCCTTACATATGTAACAAACAAAATACTGCTCTCCTTTAGAGGATAATAGGATAAATGAGATTATTTCTTACGCTTCATTAATTAGAAGCCTTATGTAAGTTTAAATCTATAATCGTTCAGATATTACTCACATTGCAACACACTAGATATGTCTAGATTAATGTGAAGCATCTAATAGAGTA
Organism: Helianthus tuberosus; assembly: GCA_030545235.1. Lineage (NCBI taxonomy): Eukaryota > Viridiplantae > Streptophyta > Magnoliopsida > Asterales > Asteraceae > Helianthus > Helianthus tuberosus. The sequence goes on along the minus strand of CM060417.1, from coordinate 147,374,332 downwards.
TTACAATATCTTTAAAAGAAACGAGAGGCTATAATTTAAAGAAGAAGTGAGAACTCAAACCGGTTTATTACTCTAACTTTGTAATGTTCAAAGATGACAAAATGTAATTTCGGGTATATCTTTGTGACAACAGACAAAACCTATCTCATGGAGGAGTCATAATAGACTGATATCAACAACCTAAGTTATAACAACATAATATAGTCACTAAATGTTGTTGGGAATTTATCAGTGGACTCATGAGTTTATTAACTCCATATAATTAATATATTGAAGACTTGTTGTGATAAAGTCAGCTACCATGTCTCCTTGAACAGTAACAGTTCGAGAGGTGCAGCATTAAATTTCGATACGCAATTAATTATTCGTTTATGAACGAATTGAGGAAACTAAATCTTTGTATCGAATGCATTCGTGATATGCTTAAGGATCCTATAACTAAAGGTCTATTACCCATAAGTCTTATTAAGAGTGCTCATAAAAGAGACGGGTTTTTAATTGATGACCATGTACAACTGCATATCGTACTATGAATGACTAACTATTAATCAATTTTCCTCATCAGTTTGATTTTGTATGTCTCTTACATATGTTCTGCCGGTGTAATGACATATAGACAACTATAAATACAAATCAAACGTTAAAGGGCTTACTTATTTTGATCATAACTATTAGGTTTTAAATTAAGGCTATAGTATGACTAATGGGGGTCCTGAGTCGCATAATGATTCAACGGCTGTATTTCTTTGCTATAGTACTTGTTTAAGGCTAAAATGAGTATTAACTTCTGATCAGATTAATCTAATACTCATGATAAATGATTATTCGGCTAAGTGGGAGAATGTAAGATTAAATATTTATTTATTTATATTTAATCTAGTAGCCATCATTATCATTTATATAATATAGATCAAAATATATTAATAACCTATTAATAATTAGTTGGTAATTGTTGATGGACCATATTACCCTTATTAACTAATTGGGTTTCCTCTTGGGTGTATATATAAGGAGATTATTAGAGAGGTTAAGGGTTAGACACACAACCTAACAACATAACATCACAATTCGTCCCTCTCTCTCCATAACCGAAACCTCCCTACTTTCGGTTCATCACCATCATCACTTTACACCCTAAGGATGAACCAGATCAAACTGACAACTATGTCGAACTCTGTGGCTGCGTCTCTGACTGGATTCTCTACTGATGCAATCAAAGGTATGTTATTCCTGTTTTCCTTTATGTTTTAAACAGAATTGATCAACACTAATAATTTAAATGCTTTAATTTAGAAAATATATGTAACTTAAAATAAGATCTAAGAATATAAAAAACAAATTTGGTTGTACAATGAAAAAAAAAATAGATAAATACTTTTGAAAAAAAAAGAACACTGAAAAGTGAGCATTTGTTGTATATTAGAAGATGGGGTATGGGGCTTGGGTTGGGGCGTGGGTTGGGGAAAACGCCCAAGCCATCACCCCGGGTGGGCTTGGGTTGGGGCGTGGCCCTTGGGGCTTGGGTTTGAAGCCGGGCGTGGGGCGGGTCTAGCAAGGTAACATGGCGGGCTCTCAATGGCCAAACCAAACTAGCCGTTGGGCTAGCCGTTGGCAAACGGCTATGTTAAAAAAAAATTATTTTTTCACTATAAATATCACACTTCAATTCCTATTTTTACTACATTCAACCACAATACACTCCACATCTTCTATAATCATATTCAATTCTCCTACAAAACGAAAAAATGCATCCTCATAACCGTGGTTATGACCCGAACAACCTGTTTGCATTCCAAGAAAATAATCCTAGCCCACCACCAAATCGTCCAATGCCTCGTCCATTTTTCATACACTCCCCTGTGCCCCTTGAAGCGAGTTATGCATCGTATCTCGGGAATCGTGTGTTTACTAACTTCTCACACACCGACGATTCGATACCTACCCCGTTTACACAAACGCCCATCAACCTTTCACCAACCTCCATCGACCTTTCACAAACCGAAACCGTCCCCGAAACTCAACCACCCAACGATGGTCCTTCCGCCTCAATAGTTCCCAAAAAGAGAAGTCATAAGAAAAAAACCGAGGCAGAGAAAGCACTTGAAACCGTCAAATGAAAACAACAAAAATGGGTCGTTAATGAAGAACTTGCATTGGCGAGGGCTTGGTGTCAACAATCTCTACATCCAACTTTAGGTATTCTTAAATATTTTGTAGCCATTATTTTAATATGAGTAAATTACAAGTTTTGTCCTTTATGTTTACACCAAATTGCAGGCGCTGTCATTTGTCTTTAAAATTGATGAGTTTTGTACTTAATGTTTCAAAATCTTGCATGTTATGTCCTTTAGGTCAAACCTAGTTAGATTTCTCAGTTAAATGTGATCATGTGACTTGCACATGAGGGCAAATCAGTAATTTTCCCCAACTTTCTCATTTTCCCCAATTTATACCTGCATCTCTCTTTTTTCCTCTCAAAGAAACCCACACACAAAAAACACACACTCACACTTTCCTCCGGCAGGCCTCTCTATTCCGGCAACCACAATAGATGACGGTGAATTCGGTGAATCTTGGTCCGACAACCGCACTTTCCTCCCCGACCTGCTTTTTGTTAGAAAGATCTGGTAAAAAGAAAGGTGAATCTTGTTCCGGCAACCAAAATTGCTTCTCTTTTGGTCAATCTTTTTATGGGGTTGTTTCTTGCAAAAGGAACAGTGAATCTTGATGGAAATCGTGGATCTCCAGCGAGTTTGATTGGGTGGGTGATGATGGTGGGGTTGCGATGGTGGGTGGGTGGTGATGGTGGTGGTGGTGGTGAAAGGAGGTTTGTAACACCTCGTAATTTCATGCCCAATAATGTATTGACACATGTCATAAGCTTTGAACGTGTAAAAGAATACTCTAGAGGGACTAAAGTTGACAAACAAGGAAAGTATGTGAATATAAGGGTTCAAAATGTCAACAATGGATAAATATACTTTACAATAACCCTACATGATGTTTATACCCTTAAACGAATGAATCATGGATCATACAAAGCTAATTGTGAAAGAAAGTGAGAGATTACAAACTACAGGGGTTAAATGTGTCAACATGTTTAAAGTATACCTCTGAGTGACCTTTTAGCAAACCCGAAGCTTTGTAACAATTAATTATGCTCACTAGAATGCATGATAAAAATTTCACCAAGTTTCGTTATCGTATGAGAAAGTTATGATAAAATTCGTATACGAGGGGTTAAAAGCGTCAACGTTGAAATTTAAGACTTTTCGGTGATCGTATGAATAACCGGGGACCTAACAAAGTTGGTTTATGACTTGGAGTCCTTAAAAGTCAAGTTTGGGGGTTACAAGTGCAAGAAAGCATGTTAAAAATCAAGTTTGGGAGGACCAGGGGCCAAAAGTGTCAACTTTTAAAAGTGCTGGTGAGCTGGCCTGGTCCTTACGGACCGTATGGCTGGACCCTTACGGTCCGTAAGCCATGCCCAGGAGCAGAAAACCCACAGGTGGCTGTTATGTCCATTGTAACCGACTTATGTTGCCTTGTTTCAATACCATGTGCTGCCTAAGCTTGTTTTTAGGCACTAGGGGCACTTGTAAGCATCTTGGTTCCATCCTAGACTTGCTTGGCATGATCATGGGAGATTAAAACCCATATAAATAGAGCACTAAGTTGCAACTTTTTGATCATTCATTCCAAACTCAACTTCTGATCATTTCTGGAGCTCAAGGCCACTCCCTAAGCATCACTAATCGTGCATTGGACCTTGGGAAACTTCCTTAACCTTCCCTAATCGTGATTTACTTAGTTTATAGCTTAAAAGTCAAACCTTCGTAATTAAGGTTTGACTTAACGATTAATCGCTAATGGTCCAGCGATTAGTCAAAGTAAAGATAGTTATAAGTTGGTAATTATGTGGGCATTAAATCCTTAAAAGGGCACCCTCTGATTCCCGCTCTAACTAGATCATTTGTCGGGTCAAAGTTTGTTATAAAAAGTCAACATAAACTTAATTTTCGAATTAACACATAATTAGCAATGTAGAAGACGTGTAACCTATTTTATCACTCATATAACTTGGTAATTAGTATAAGAACTGGTCAAAGCTTGTTTGATCCGACAATTTTCTGTTTAGGCTCGGTTCGGAACCGAAAGTCGCAAAACTTTGACTTTTTTTTTACTTCAGTTCTGACCCTTTTTAGCATGAATTATAAATGCCTTAGAGCTTTATTAGGACCGGGTTACATGATAGTATAACCCTCTGTGATTGGCTCGTTTATTGTCCGATTCATTTACACGTTTCCGTTAATCGCTTAATGTTGACCATAATGCCCATTTGACCTTAAAACGAGAATTTTGGAAATGTGAGAGGACAATAATCTTTGTCACTGATTTATAAACATGTCCCTAAAATTTCACATCAGTTGGAGGTCTAGATTAGGAGTTATGCTCAATGGCGTAATTAGAACGCTTTTTATTAATTAAACGGCGTCATTAGCGTAAAGCCTATCTAAACCCAATTTTGACACCAAACCATTTAACCACCGATGTAATATAATATTTTGGGATTTTTGAAGATTTTTAATTATTTTTAAACTGATCATAACCTAAGGTTATTGCCTTGATTCGGTAAATACCGATTATACCCTTTTTGCTTATAAAATGAGTTTTACATAGCCAATTGATACTAAATCTTTGGCCACTGATTTTATATGATAAATGAAATATTTTGAACTTTATAACCTGATCAGAAAACTCGGATTTCCTGTTAAACCCGGAAATCGCTTAAAACGGCTTTTTACACGTTTAAAACGCATAGTATGGGTTTAAAACCATTTTGTCATATAAGACTTACCACCAACTGATATAACCTATTAAATTAAGTTGTTTTACTGATTATCTCAGAACCAAATCTCAGAATTATAATTAATCTCTTTGATAATCTTTTAAATGACCAAAATACCCCTACGGGGCTTAAATTGAGATTAAACTCGTTTTGGGCATAATGGAAGGTATCCTACTGATATCACAACATATTTAAAGAATATTAACTTAGGAAACCTGTTCGTTACTCATTCGGGTACCCATTGTGCGTTTTTCGCGTTCGGTTCGGTTTATGTAACTAGTTTACATAAATTAGCCGAAACGGGTCGAACCTTATCATTTTTATCTCAAAATCCAGAATGTGTTTAGTTTACCCATATTATACAAGTCTTCAAACTTGTCGGGTCTAAATCACATTCTATTCCGGTCTTCGCTTAATCATGCGTTCGAACCGTATCTTCCTTTAAAACTAACCGGTCTAAGTTTAGGCTTAATTAAATACCCGTTAGGATTCTAATAGGTTATTATAAACCTTCGTTCCAGAATAGGAGACCCGGTAAAAGCTACGTGCACTTGCTTGTTGTGATTATTACTTGCAAAGGTAAATACTTTTAACTTGTTTTCCCTATACGGGCTTGGGGTACGGTATATAAAATACCGCTTGGTCGGGCATTGAATCTTTAATCCTATGATGGTTAATTTATTGAAATGACCCGTTTAAATTGTTTTGTTTGCTTAAAGCCTTTGGGGGGTTAATGACCATGTCCCGAATATCCTTGGCATTATTTTACGAAATGGCCACGACCTAAGCACGGGGTGTAGGCGTACACCCGTCAGTGCCTAAATACAGAATGTGGTGTGTCTATTGATCTTTAACCCAGCACGAACCGGGCTACTGAACGCATAAGGAACATGTAATTCTCTTACAAGTATTATATTCAAATAATTATCCCAAGTTATAAAATGTTTGTGCCTCGTACATTTAAATCAACTTTCTAAACCTTTTTAAAATGAGTCAGTTGATTGTATTTACCAGTGTAAACTGACGTATTTTCCCAAAAAGATTAAGTGCAGGTACTACTCGAAATAGGCTGGCTTTCTCCTTAGCATCAATAAGAGTCTCGCAAGCTTGGATGCATTTCAGTCTGTTGAACAATGTTTCTTTTTATTTGATCCATCCTGTGGATTATTTTCAACTATTTTGTGATACTTAATATTACAATTTTATTCGGTTGAAATGATCATATCTTTTGCTTCCGCTGTGCATTTAAATATTGTGTTGTTTGACTATAATTATATCAACTACGTCACGATACTCCCCCACCGGGCCAACACTGAGTGAATTAAACACTAGCCTTTTGTGTTTAATCTCAGTTACACAGTTGCACATTCCTAAATTTTCGAGTCTAGACAAAGAACTTAGGACAAATCCAAATTTGTTTTTAATTTTAACTTTGTCCTTTATATTTCTTTGTTGTATCTGTTAATTGTTTGACAGGAAATATGCCACTGAGATTCCAGAGAGGAGGAAGAGGCAAGGGGCCAATCCACGCCCCCAATGATCATGAGGCCGGGCCTTCACACCGGCGAACTCCTTCTGCAACTATGAGTGCCGGTCCTCAAGGGGACTGGAGGACCTATACAGAGCCCGCTTGGCGATCTGCCTCGATTAACTCAACGCCTCCCTATCGTCACTCCTTTGGGCCGCAATCAGAGAATGAGCCCGATGACTCACGCCACTCCTTCTTGCCACTGCAGCGATCCCTTTCGCACCATTCCTTTGGCGACCCCACTCCTGTCTTTCAGGGCCGGTTTAACCCGGCAAACTATATTCAAGAACCAGTGGGTTTTAACCCATTGGGACCAGAGGATCATTTTTCTGGCGATCACGCCATGGATATGGATGAGGACACCGACCCTGTTGAACCACTGACTGGAACCCCCATGCACCCTATTGAAGTCTCTGATGGATCATCTTTCCATGGATCCCCTTACCGTGGTCCAGACAGTTACCAAGCAAGGTTCAACCTGTATGAGTGGTATTTTACACCCTCTCACCATTCATCGCCTCATGAGCAGCAGCAGGATCCCTCCGAGGATTCACGTTTTGTGGCAGTCACGCCACCACCACCACCGCTAGTTCATCAAGCACCTCCAGAACCACCAAGGCGTAGAAGAACAGGCGCACGAATATCCGCGCGAGAAGGGGGTTTTCACTTTAGCACCCCCCATCACTCAAGTGGCAGTCACTATCCGCCACTGCATGAAGACCCACAAATGGGTGGGCCTTCAAACCCAGTTTCAGAAGTGAATTCTGCACCAGTTGCACCACCGCCGCCACCATCGGGATTTGGTAACCCGATTCCTACATACGCTGGTTCAACGGCGTATAATCCTTTTGAGCAGCCGGCTCACACTCATTACAACTATGCTGAAGCCAACCCATACCGTGTAGCAGCAAACTACAACGCCCTTCATCCTGAAGGACCATATGGAGCCCCTTGGGGAGTGGGATACCCAACTCATGGGTATCAAATACATGCTCAACCTCCGATTCAGCTCCAGCCGCAGCCACCACGGTTTTCCCCACCGGAACAGGAGGAAATCCTCCACAGGCTACACAGGGTGGAGCGAGAATTTCAAGAAGAACGTAGGAACAACCGGGGATTCCTCAAGGGTCTAGCAAGCTTGTTAAAAGGAAAGAAGAAGAGGGATCATTGAACCCCTATATGTATTGTTGTATTTCCTTATTTCAATCAAGTCCCTGCGTGGACATTTATCTATGTACTTAGTCCCTGCGTGGACTTGTCTTTCTTTAGTCCCTGCGTGGACTTGTCTTTTTAGTACCTGCGTGGACACCTATCTTAGTAATCAGTCCCTGCGAGGACTTGTATTATCAGTTTAGCTCCTCCGTGGGCAAGTTATTTCTGTTAAAAGTCCCGTTTAGGGCAATGTGTACTCCTTTTAATGTTTAATGGAATGTTAAGTTTTAAAATTTTCATTTTTATTATTATATGCATAATATATTATACATGAAATAAATAAATTAAAAATCATTCCTTTTAAAAATAATCTGCCTATTAAATATTGAATAAGAATCTTAAAGGTGTAACCTAGCCTGCATGTCTTTAAAAGAATTGGCCAAAATGGAAAGACCTGTTTAAAAAGATTCAAATCCCTGTTAACATCAGAAAACATGTTAACGCTCCTGGCAGACGTGATTCGTTAAAATCACACACGTCATCCTTATAAAAGGATTCTTCAAAAGATTCCTATCCTAACTTGATGATATGTAAATCATAGGTTTAAATAATCAATTATGATGATCATATATTAAGCATCCATAGGTAATGTAGTGCCTACGGGCCATACTCATTGTCATATAAGACAAAAGACAGTAGTAGTCTACGACTCCCTGTCAGAAAAAGGTAAAGAACTATGTTCAAACCTTAATGCCCCGATTCTTTGAAATCATGGCTTATGATTTAGAATGTCCCTGTGACTAGGCCTTTTGTGCCACTAATAATATTGTTATTGTTTTATAATTAGGATACATTATAATAAAAATCCTAAATATGATTAACAAATTAACCAAATATGGTCTATGTTTACCATGGTTAATGAATTGTCATAAAAGACAATTCCATAATAAACTCCTAAATAAATTATTGTCAATATCTTATGTAACAGTTCAAACTACATGGCTGACTCGGATGAGATCAACAGTCACCCAAGGGAGAATCATGATAATACCCGAATTAACGTAGCGGGTGCAGAACTGCAGGCAATGATAGCCAATGCCATTACTCGAGCTTTGGATAGACAGTTCCATGAATCCAGTGGTACCCATGAAAGGACCCAATCTGTACCACACTCTAAACCACCCTCTAAAACTCACACTGCTCACAACAGTAATTCCCATCACTCATCAAAACAAAGGAGTGTTCCATCTCAAAGGATCGTACTGAATCAGGAACCCCGTGATAAGGGTTGCTCCTATAAGTATTTTGTTTCATGCAAACCTTGGGATTTCACTGGGGAAAAAGGAGTTATAGAATGCATGACATGGTTGGATGAAATGGACACTGTGGTGGATATAAGTGGTTGCGCTAATAAGGATGTGGTGAAATTCGTGTCTCAGTCATTCAAGGGTGAGGCATTAGCTTGGTGGAGGTCTTTGATCCAAGCTACAGGGAAAATCCCATTGTATAATATGACTTGGGAATAGTTTGTGTCATTGATCAAGGAGAACTACTGCCCTCAGCATGAGGTTGAGAAGATTGAAGCTGATTTCTTGTCTCTGGTTATGAAAAACCTGGATTGTCAAGCCTACCTTACAAGCTTCAACACCAAGTCAAGGTTGGTTCCTTATCTTGTGACACCGGAACCCAAGAGGATAGCTCGATTCATCGGGGGTTTAGCCCCAGAAGTTAAGGCCAGTGTGAAAGCCTCTAGACCATCTACCTTTCGGTCTGCAGCTGATATAGCATTATCTCTTACTCTGGACGCGGTCAGGCAGAGATCGCTGAGAAACACTGATGCTGAGAAAAGGAAGCGTGAGGATGATAGCTCACGACGATCGGATAAGAGACATAAGGGAAACAATGACCACAAAAAGGGTTCTGGATCTAAGAAAGATGGTCGTCAATCGGGTGATAAACCCAATTGTAAGATCTGTAAGAAACAGCACTTCGGGAAGTGCAGATATGAGTCGAAATCCCAGTCACAGCCAAGGGCATGTGGGATTTGCAAGTCTTCTGAGCACAAGACCCTAGACTGTAAGAAAATCAAAGATGCTAAGTGCTGTAGCTGCAATGAAAAAGGGTATATAAAGTCCAACTGCCCAAAGCTTGCAAAGAAGACTGAGGATGGGAAAAAGACCAATGCAAGGGTCTTCCGAATGGATGCAAAGGAAGCTATTCAGGATGACAATGTGATCACAGGTACCTTCCTCATAAATGATGTTTATGCAAGAGTGCTATTCGATTCAGGAGCTGATAAATCATTTGTAGATAATAAGTTTTGTAAGTTGCTGAATTTACCTGTTAAAACCCTAAGTGTGAAATATGAGGTGGAATTAGCTGATGGTACCTTAGAAACCGCCTCAACCATGTTAGATGGATGTTTCATATCCATTAGGAACCACTCTTTTCTGTTATCCTTACTTCCTTTGAAATTAGCCGGTTTCGATATAGTAATAGGCATGGATTGGTTGTCTCGCAACCAAGCCCAGATCGTTTGTGCTAGAAAGCAAGTGGTTGTCAGAGCTCCTCATGGCGAGCCTTTGACAATCCAAGGAGATACTAAGTACGGAATGCCTGAGCAAGTGTCCATGCTCAAGGCATCAAGGTGTTTGACGAAGGGTTGTGTTATCTACATGGCACAAGTAACCCTTGATGAACCAAAACCTAAGATCGAAGACATACCTATTATCTCTGAATATCCAGAGGTATTCCCTGAAGAACTACCTGGTTTACCCCCAGATAGGCAAGTGGAGTTCAGGATTGACATTATTCCTGGAGCAGCACCTGTTGCAAGAGCGCCTTACAGATTGGCACCAACGGAGATGAAAGAGTTGAGAACTCAACTGGATGATTTGTTAAGCAAAGGATTTATTAGACCTAGCTCATCTCCTTGGGGAGCACCAATCCTGTTTGTGAAGAAAAAGGATGGCTCGATGCCTCTGTGCATCGATTATCGAGAACTTAACAAAGTTACTGTCAAGAATCGATATCCATTACCCAGGATCGACGACTTGTTCGATCAACTTCAAGGAGCGAGTTACTTTTCCAAGATCGACTTAAGATCAGGATATCATCAACTGAAAGTCAAGGATGAATATGTACATAAGACTGCATTTAGGACTCGTTATGGTCATTACGAGTTCTTAGTGATGCCTTTTGGACTCACTAATGCACCAGCCGCGTTCATGGATCTCATGAACCGCGTCTGCAAGCCCTACATGGATAAATTTGTCATCGTCTTCATCGATGATATTCTTATTTACTCCAAGAATCAAGCAGACCATGAGAAGCACCTCCATTGCATTCTGAAACTGCTTCATCAAGAAAAGCTCTACGCCAAATTCTCTAAGTGTGAATTTTGGCTTCGAGAAGTCCAATTTCTTGGACACGTTGTTAGTGAGCATGGTATCCAAGTAGATCCCGCTAAAGTTGAAGCTGTCATGAATTGGCAAGAGCCAAAGACGCCTACAGAGATTCGTAGCTTTCTAGGTTTGGCAGGATATTACAGGCGTTTTATTGAAAAATTTTCAAGGATTGCTGCACCCCTAACTTCTTTGACTAGGAAGAATATTAAGTTCAACTGGGGACCGAAGCAACAAGAATCCTTTGATATCCTTAAGCAGAAGCTAAGCAATGCACCTGTGTTGACATTGCCTGATGGGATAGAAGAGTTTGTGGTATATTGTGATGCATCACACACCGGGATGGGATGTGTGCTTATGCAGAAAGGCAAAGTTATTGCCTATGCTTCACGTCAGTTAAAGGTGCATGAAAAGAATTACACCACCCATGACTTGGAGTTGGGTGCCGTTGTATTTGCACTGAAGCTATGGAGGCACTATTTATATGGTATCAAGTGTGTGATCTATTCTGATCACAAGAGCCTCCAGCACCTGTTTAACCAGAAGGACTTGAACATGAGGCAACAACGTTGGATGGAAACTTTGAATGATTATGATTGTGAGATAAGATACCATCCTGGCAAGGCAAATGTAGTCGCCGATGCCTTGAGTAGAAAGGAAAGAATGAAGCCTATAAGAATCAATGCCAAGAGCATTGAGATAAAGAATGGTTTGAACGAAAGATTGTTAGCTGCACAGAAGGAAGCTGTGCTAGAAGCTAACTATCCTGATGAAAAGCTAGGAGTAACTGAAGAACAGTTATCCTATGGCAAGGAAGGGAATTTTGAGGTTGAATGGATGAATATGGGTTCCAGTTTATGGAGGACTACGAGATGTTATCCTCCAGGAAGCCAACAGTTCTAAATATTCCGTTCATCCTGGAGCTGATAAGATGTACCAGGATCTGAAGGTAAATTTTTGGTGGATAGGCTTGAAGAAGTCTATAGCTGCCTATGTAGCTAAATGTTTGACGTGTGCGCAAGTCAAACCTGAACACTAGAAGCCGTCGGGGTTGCTACAACAGCCTGAACTTCCCACCTGGAAGTGGGAAATGGTGACTATGGATTTCATCACCAAGTTTCCAAAGACAAAGAAAGGAAATGATACTATATGGGTGATAGTAGATAGACTGACTAAGTCAGCACATTTTCTACCCATTAAGGAAACCTATAGCTCCGACATGTTAGCCCAATTGTATGTAGACAAGATTGTATCTCTGCATGGCATACCAGTGTCTATTATCTCTGACAGAGATACTAGATACACATCACATTTTTGGAAAAGTTTCCAACAATCTTTGGGCACGCGCTTAAATTTTAGTACGGCTTACCATCCTCAGACGGACGGGCAGAGTGAGCGTACCATCCAAACTTTGGAAGACATGCTTCCTGCATGTGTGATAGACTTAGGTGGTAGTTGGGATAACCACCTGCCATTAATCGAATTCTCTTATAACAATAGCTATCATACAAGTATTAAGGCTGCGCCTTTCAAAGCCTTGTATGGTAGAAAGTGCAGAACGCCCGTTTGTTGGGCGGAAGTTGGGGATGTCCAACTGACAGGACCTGAAATAGTCCTGGAGACGACATATAAGATTATGCAGATACGCGATCGTCTCAAAGCTGCCAGGGATAGACAGAAAAGCTACGCGGATTTAAGGCGTAAACCTCTGAAATTCGAGGTAGGTGACAAGGTACTACTTAAGGTATCACCCTGGAAAGGGGTAATGCGTTTTGGCAAGAAGGGCAAGTTAAGCCCCAGATACATAGGACCATTCGAGATCATCGAATGTGTCGGATCAGTGGCGTATAAGCTAAAGTTTCCTGAAGAGCTCAGTGGTATTCATAACGTATTCCACATCTGCAATCTGAAGAAATGTCTAGCTGATGAATCACTAGTCATACCACATACAAATGTGCACATCGATGAGAGCTTAAAGTTTGTTGAAAAACCTGTGTCGATTGAGGATCGACGGGTTAAGAAGCTTCGAAGGAAGCATGTACCGATCGCAAAAGTTAAATGGGATGCCCGTAGAGGTCCCGAGTACACATGGGAGGTAGAATCCACAATGAAAGAAAAGTACCCTCATTTTCTTCAGTAAATCTTGAGGCCAAGATTTCTTTTAAGGGGGGTGTGGATGTAACACCTCGTAATTTCATGCCCAATAATGTATTGACACGTGTCATAAGCTTTGAACGTGTAAAAGAATACTCTAGAGGGACTAAAGTTGACAAACAAGGAAAGTATGTGAATATAAGGGTTCAAAATGTCAACAATGGATAAATATACTTTACAATAACCCTACATGATGTTTATACCCTTAAACGAATGAATCATGGATCATACGAAGCTAATTGTGAAAGAAAGTGAGAGATTACAAACTACAGGGGTTAAATGTGTCAACATGTTTAAAGTATACCTCTGAGTGACCTTTTAGCAAACCCGAAGCTTTGTAACAATTAATTATGCTCACTAGAATGCATGATAAAAATTTCACCAAGTTTCGTTATCGTATGAGAAAGTTATGATAAAATTCGTATACGAGGGGTTAAAAGCGTCAACGTTGAAATTTAAGACTTTTCGGTGATCGTATGAATAACCGGGGACCTAACAAAGTTGGTTTATGACTTGGAGTCCTTAAAAGTCAAGTTTGGGGGTTACAAGTGCAAGAAAGCATGTTAAAAATCAAGTTTGGGAGGACCAGGGGCCAAAAGTGTCAACTTTTAAAAGTGCTGGTGAGCTAGCCTGGTCCTTATGGACCGTATGGCTGGACCCTTACGGTCCGTAAGCCATGCCTAGAAGCAGAAAACCCACAGGTGGTTGTTATGTCCATTGTAACCGACTTATGTTGCCTTGTTTCAATACCATGTGCTGCCTAAGCTTGTTTTTAGGAAATAGGGGCACTTGTAAGCATCTTGGTTCCATCCTAGACTTGCTTGGCATGATCATGGAGATTAAAACCCATATAAATAGAGCACTAAGTTGCAACTTTTTGATCATTCACTCCAAACTCAACTTCTGATCATTTCTGGAGCTCAAGGCCACTCCCTAAGCATCACTAATCGTGCATTGGACCTTGGTAAGGTTCCTTAACCTTCCCTAATCGTGATTTACTTAGTTTATAGCTTAAAAGTCAAACCATCGTAATTAAGGTTTGACTTAATGATTAATCGCTAATGGTCCAGCGATTAGTTAAAGTAAAGATAGTTATAAGTTGGTAATTATGTGGGCATTAAATCCTTAAAAGGGCACCCTCTGATTCCCGCTCTAACTAGATCATTTGTCGGGTCAAAGTTTGTAATAAAAAGTCAACAGAAACTTAATTTTCGAATTAACACATAATTAGCAATGTAGAAGACGTGTAACCTATTTTATCACTCATATAACTTGGTAATTAGTATAAGAACTGGTCAAAGCTTGTTTGATCCGACAATTTTCTATTTAGGCTCGGTTCGGAACCGAGAGTCGCAAAACTTTGACTTTTGTTTTGACTTCAGTTCTGACCCTTTTTAGCATGAATTAGAAATGCCTTAGAGCTTTATTAGGACCGGGTTACATGATAGTATAATCCTCTGTGATTGGCTAGTTGATTGTCCGATTCATTTACACGTTTCCGTTAATCGCTTAATGTTGACCATAATGCCCATTTGACCTTAAAACGAGAATTTTGGAAATGTGAGAGGACAATAATCTTTGTCACTGATTTATAAACATGTCCCTAAAATTTCACATCAGTTGGAGGTTTAGATTAGGAGTTATGCTCAATGGCGTAATTAGAATGCTTTTTATTAATTAAACAGCGTCATTAGCGTAAAGCCTATCTAAACCCAATTTTGACACCAAACCTTTTACCCACTGATGTAATATAATATTTTGGGATTTTTGAAGATTTTTAATTATTTTTAAACTGATCATAAGCTAAGGTTATTGCCTTGATTCGGTAAATACCGATTATACTCTTTTTGCTTATAAAATGAGTTTTACATAGCCAATTGATACTAAATCTTTGGCCACTGATTTTATATGATAAATGAAGTATTTTGAACTTTATAACCTGATCAGAAAACTCAGATTTCTTGTTAAACCTGGAAATCGCTTAAAACAGCTTTTTACGCGTTTAAAACGCATAGTATGGGTTTAAAACCATTTTTTCATATAAGACTTACCACCAACTGATATAACCTATTGAATTAAGTTGTTTTACTGATTATCTCAGAACCGAATCTCAGAATTATAATTAATCTCTTTTATAATCTTTTAAATGACCAAAATACCCCTACGGGGCTTAAATTGAGATTAAACTTGTTTTGGGAATAATGGAAGGTATCCTACTGATATCACAACATATTTAAATCATATTAACTTAGGAAACCTGTTCGTTACTCATTCGGGTACCCATATTGCGTTATTCGCGTTCGGTTCGGTTTATGTAACTAGTTTACATAAATTAGCCGAAACGGGTCGAACCTTATCATTTTTATCTCAAAATCCAGAATGTGTTTAGTTTACCCATATTATACAAGTCTTCAAACTTGTCGGGTCTAAATCACATTCTATTCCGGTCTTCGCTTAATCATGCGTTCGAACCGTATCTTCCTTTAAAACTAACCGGTCTAAGTTTAGGCTTAATTAAAGACCCGTTAGGATTCTAATAGGTTATTATAAACCTTCGTTCCAGAATAGGAGACCCGGTAAAAGCTACGTGCACTTGCTTGTTGTGATTATTACTTGCAAAGGTAAATACTTTTAACTTATTTTCCCTATACGGGCTTGGGGTACGGTATATAAAATACCGCTTGGTCGGGCATTGAATCTTTAATCGTATGATGGTTAATTTATTGAAATGACCCGTTTAAATTGTTTTGTTTGCTTAAATCCTTTGGGGGTTAATGACCATGTCCCGGATATCCTTGGCATCATTTTACGAAATGGCCACGACCTAAGCACGGGGTGTAGGCGTACACCCGTCAGTGCCTAAATACAGAATGTGGTGTGTCTATTGATCTTTAACCCGACACGAACCGGGCTACTGAACGCATAAGGAACATGTAATTGTCTTACAAGTATTATATTCAAATAATTATCCCAAGTTATAAAATGTTTGTGCCTCGTGCATTTAAATCAACTTTCTAAACCTTTTTAAGATGAGTCAGTTGATTGTATTTACCAGTGTAAACTGACGTATTTTCCCAAAAAGATTAAGTGCAGGTACTACTCGAAATAGGCTGGCTTTCTCCTTAGCATCAATAAAAGTCTCGCAAGCTTGGATGCATTTCAGTCT
Source organism: Helianthus tuberosus (assembly GCA_030545235.1). NCBI lineage: Eukaryota > Viridiplantae > Streptophyta > Magnoliopsida > Asterales > Asteraceae > Helianthus > Helianthus tuberosus. Next base: position 147,358,079 of record CM060417.1, on the reverse strand, counting down.
GTTGAACAATGTTTCTTTTTATTTGATCCATCCTGTGGATTATTTTCAACTATTTTGTGATACTTAATATTACAATTTTATTCGGTTGAAATGATCATATCTTTTGCTTCCGTTGTGCATTTAAATATTGTGTTGTTTGACTATAATGATATCAACTACGTCACGATACTCCCCCACCGGGCCCATCGGTAATACGTGGAAATATCGGGGTGTGACAAGGTTGTGGTGGTGGAAAGTGGTGGTGGAAATAGGAGGCTACTTCCGGCGTGGTCGCCTCACCTCTCCGGCGTTCCGGTTACTTCCAGCTTCGTCAATAAGTTTTCTCTATCTTACCCTCTTTCTCTCTCTAACTTAATTTCTCTCTCTTCTTGCAGAACTTGAATGGCAAGATGAAGTTTTAAAGATGAATCTAAGATGATTATTGTTCATATTGTTTGTTGTAGATTTTGATATTAAATCGGAACTAGTTCAAGTATCAGTCTTGATAAACTCCAAATTTGTATTAATTACTTGTTAGAATTGTATATAGACTATTGCAGTATTGCCTTGATTTTGTTATTGAATTTGTTGTAGTACAGGACTTTTGAGCATCTGATGTCAAACCTTTTAATTTGAAACAAAGTCAGAACAATCCTTGATAAAGTCAAATCACTAAATTTATCCAAGGTCAAAACAATTCTTAAAACACATTCTGATGTAAACATCGAATTGATGAGAAGGAGAGAGGCGGAGGCAGTGGTGGTTGGTGGCGGCGGCGGTGGTGGTGGTGGTGGTGGTGGGAGGTGGTAGTGGTAGAGATAGAGAGAGAGAGAGTTATGGATATAATAGTAGTAATAATAATAATAATAATTGATTTATTTTTTAAAATAATATTAAATAAATGGACAAAAAGACTAAAATACCCTCTTGTAATTTGATTTAACTGAGAAAATCTATCTGGGTTTGGCCTAAAGGACATAACATGCAAGATTTTGAAACATTAAGTACAAAACTCATCAATTTTAAAGACAAAGGACAGCGCCTGCAATTTGGGGTAAACATAAATGACAAAACTTGTAATTTACTCTTTTAATATTTATGGTTATTTTTTATATAACTTTGTAATATATTAAATTTTGTTTTTATTAAAATAGGAAATTCTCAACATCGAACCCATTTGTGGGAAGCGGTTAGTAAAGCATTCCATGAAGAAATGGGAAGGGAGGCTTATCGTGAAAACGATAGCTTATCCTCGAAGTGGAGCGAGATAAGCGGACAACTTACAAAATTTAGTGGTTTTTTAAAAAAAGCAAAGCAAAACCCAAAAAGTGGTGAAACCGAAGCCGACATTGTGACAAATGCTTTGGTTACATTCAAAACAAATGTGGGGAGCGACTTCCGTTTCATGCATTGTTGGGAGATTTGTAAGTTCCATCCAAAGTGGGCGAATATCCCTAGTGGTAGCGAATCGAACACGTCTTCCAAAAGGTCAAGGGCCTCGTCCCAAGCCCAATCTGATGCACGAGATCAAGAGTTTGAGGACCTTTTGGATGATTCGCCAAACCGGCCTCAATATGGAAGAGATGCCGCAAAAAGGCGCGCTCAAAAATCAAGATCGGGTACGGCATCGCCCTCAGCTCGGAGTTCGAGCTCGCGTAGGGGATTATACAGCGATCAGTTGGATGACAATGCATGCAAGTTAGATACATTCAACGTATTCCAACAACAAAGGGCCGAACTTCGAAAGAGCAAAGATGTTAGAGATGCCCTGAAACAAAAACGGGATGATTTGAAATTTCTATCACAGCCCATTGATCACCTAGAGGGTGACGAGTTGCAACTAGTCTTGGAGATGAGAGAAGAGATAAAGAACAAATATAAACGTTAGGAATTTTTTATGTAATTTTCTTTATTTAAAAATATTAAAAAAATTAAATTTGTTGTTTTAAAAAATATTCAAATAGCCTAGCGGTTTGGGTCAGCCCAGCGAAGCCCACCAAACCCCCGCCCCACTATACCGTCTTCAATGTGGGTCAGCCCAGCTCTGCCCCCAAGCCACGTGTCAACCCATGCCCCAAACCCCCGTCCCACCATACCCCACGGTCTTAGACAATAGGCATTATTAGAGTTGCTTCTGACCGTTGGATCTTAAATTCTTGGATGTACTTACTAAGTTTTTACTTTACTTTCGTTAAAACATATGAACTTCTACAATTTACTCTGGTTTTGAAGAATAAAGTTGAAGCATCCGGCAACCTAAAATCACCGTATACCCAAATCCACTTCTCCTAATGCCAGACCCCTGTTTTCACCATTGATCCACACTCGACCAACAATAAAAGTTTATCATCAAACCAAAATCGTAAAGTCTACACAACAACCGCCGTTGCCGGAGATGAAGGCTGTTGAATTATATGTAAAGGCCTCGGTGATTAAACCAAAACACCACCATTGAGCAGTTGCTACCACCGAACCGCCGTCTCAACAACACCACCACCGCCACTGATTCACCCCAATAACAGCAACACCACCGAACCCATCCATCACCGGCATCATCATCGGCACTGACGACCTCTCTCCGATTTCTTTGTAACCGCTATGGCCAAAACACGGTAACCGCCATGGACGAAATTTTTTGTTTGGGGGAAGAGGGTTATATAGGGTGTGAAATGACATGGGAGCGGTGGTAGGAGGCACGTCGGTTTTTTTTTTCTTTTTTTTGAACGGTGCGTCAGGTTGAATATCAACTTTAGTCATGACGTTCTTGAAACGGTGGGGTTGGTGTTGAATATTCTTGAAATGGTGGGAGCTGGTTTTTGTATAAGAGATATAATGTTTATGTTTCTCGCATATAGGGCCGGCCCTGAGTATTCGTGTACCATGTTCGAGCTCGAAAAAACGTGCCCTTAGGCCTTAATGAAATTAGGTATTGAGCTCAGTAAAAGTCTAAACCTAAACCCAATGTGCTAATAACTAATCTAAACCATAAGAATAGTTTTGTAAGTGGGCCTTGGTGTTTGTACAGGTATACCCTATTAAAAAAATATTTAACATATACATATCAGGTTTTTTCATATAATAACGTGTCTTTCGAAATATCGGGTCATGGCCGGTGATCCTCCCCGCCCACCCCCATGGCCGGCCATGCTCGCATAAAATACATGTGTCCCATTTTGGTGGCTTTCCTCAGGAAACAACAACAACCGTACCCAGTATATCCCACCAGCAGCCGAGCTAGTGGTAGGGTCAGGGGAGGGTGAGATGTAGGCAAACCTTACCTCCATCCCTTGAGGGTAGAGAGACTGCTTCCAGAAAGACCCCCGGCTAAAAAACAAAAGCATACGACCAAACAGACGTGATACAGGCAGAAAAGACGGGTACCATAGTGAAAAAGACTACCAAATATCAACATGAGTGACCATATACTACATAAACATTTATAGCATCATAAAACAACCAATGCACATGTTACGTATAGACAATCATATGCTAAATCCCCCCTTAACCAAAAACTAGTCTACCTATACGTCATCCCTTAATAGTCCTTTACCTTTATTCTATGTCTCCACGAATCCCTATCCTGGATCATGTCCTCAGAGAGATGCAACTCTATCAAATCATGTCTAATCTGCTCCTCCCAAGTTACTTTAGGCCTGCCTCTACTTCTTCTCCCCTCCACAATGAAGTTTTCCACTGCTCTAACTGGCGTTGTAGTCTGCCTTCTCTTCACATGCCCAAACCATCTCAATCTCCCTTCTTTAATCTTCTCCGATATACTAGCTACTCCTACCCTTTCCCTGAAAACCTCATTTCTTATCCGATCTAGTCATGTGTATCCACACATCCACCTCAGCATCCTCATCTCTGCAACCTCCATCTTGCGCGCCTGTGCCTTTTTGATGGCCCAACACTCTGTTCCATACAACATAGCAGGTCTAACTGCAACCCTATAAAATTTCCCCTTTAATTTAGTTGTGCACCGCTTGTCACACAACACCCCAGAGGCTGCTCTCCACTTACACCAGCCAGTATGGATGCGGTGGGCTACGTCACTATCTATCTATCCATCCCTTTGAATAAACGATCCTAAGTACTTAAACTTAGTTACCTGTGGGACTGCTTGGTCTTCAATGGTGATCTGAGTGTCCTCGCAGTCACCATCACCATTGAAGTTACAATAGAGATACTCCGTCTTTGAGCGACTAATCCTTAAGCCCCTCCCCTCTAAGGCTGTTCGCCACTCCTCCAACCTTACATTCAGGCTTTGTTTAGTCTCTTCAATTAACACTATATCATCTGCAAAAAGCATGCACCATGGAACTGGCTCCTGGATGGACTTTGACAACTCATCTAGGACAACCGCAAAAAGAAATGGGCTTAACGCCGACCCTTGGTGGAGACCCACCTCCACTGAGAAAAAGTCGCTATCTCCTAAAGGAGTACGTACACTCGTTTCAGTCCTACTATACATATCCTTAGGAAGAAGTCGCTTTCCTCAGGAAAGAAGACTATATATAGACTAAAGATAAACAAGAAACCCTCAGGAAAGAAGACTATATATAGGCTAAAGATAAACAAGAAACCCTCAGGAAAGAAGACTATATATAGGCTAAAGATAAACAAGAAACCCTCTTTTATTGAGAAAACCCTATGTAACAAACTTTTTTTTTAAATTATATTAGAGTATGTCGTGTTTTCACGCGTTTTGAAAAAAAAATAAAGAGTTAATTACTGTTTTCGTCCCTGTGGTTTGTTAAAAATCACTATTTCAGTCCATTAGTTTAAAAATTGCGATTTCAGTCCCTGTGGTTTCACTTTCGTAACCATTTCAGTCCAGTCTCCTAACACTGTCTATTTTACCGTTAAGTTTTTAATGAAATACCTAAATTACCCTTGTGTTAATTAAATATGGACTTATATGATTTTATTATTGGATTTATATGATTTTATTGTTGTATGACATATGGACTTAAATTTGATTGTAGGGTTCGACCCACCATGGCTTCAGTAGAAGTAGAAGTCTGACACTGATTTTACATATATGGTTTCAAAATTTTAATTTTGGATTTTAGAATGAGAAAATGTCCAGGTGAGCATTATTTTTCAAAGTTATTATGTTAACTGATGTTGCTAGGAAGATATTAATTGGGGTGGGGTAATGGGTCGCCGGACATTAAGAGGGTGGGGTTGTGATGCCGGAGAAGATAACCGGAAACTTTTGCCTGAAATGAGAGCAGGATCGAGTGGGGTGGGGTAGCATGAGATTGTGTTTTAACAAGTGGGTCCTAGAATACAATCTTTTAAAATTCTATGGTTTTTTATTTAATTAACACATGAGTAATTTAGGTATTTCATTAAAAACTTAACGGTAAAATAGACGGTGTTAGGAGATTGGACTGAAATGGTTACGAAAGTGAAACCACAAGGACTGAAATGGTGATTTTTGACAAACCACAGGGACGAAAACAGTAATTAACTCATTTAGATATATTTTTATTTTTTTATTAATAAGGGCATTATGGTCAATTCACGTGTACTTAACAGAATAAATGGATGGGGTTAACGGAGGTGGACTGAAATGGTTACGAAAGTGAAACCATAGGGACTGAAATCGCAATTTTTAAACTAATGGACTGAAATAGTGATTTTTGACAAACCACAGGAACGAAAATAGTAATTAACTCAAAAATAAAAATAAAACATTGTAAGTTCTTTTATGTAACATGTCATATGTTACAAAAGAACTTGAAAATGTTTTTTTTTATATCTATCTCTTAGCACTTTTCTACCCAAAAGGTTTGAAAACATTTATATTACATTACATGCCCTAAAAATTTCAGAAAAAAGTTAATTACATAGATTTTTTAAAGTTTTCTCGTGAGTTTCATATATCTCTTCCCTGTATATATACGAAAGAGGAGAAGAAATGAAGACTTAAAACATGAAAAGGGAATAGTGAAAGAGGTTATGCATAGCTAAAAGCAATATTTGTTGAAGATCTTCTCCACGTTAATGTAGCATAATATCATGAACTTTTCCAGCTAAAGGTGGTCACTTGTGCATTAATAGTCTTTGGAAACTTTAAAAATGTTTAAAACATGCAGCTATTCTACACCTTTACCAATAAAATAAACGAATATTCATGTTCTATGCTTAAAGAAGGGAACAAATCAATATTATATGATGAACACAAGTCAAAGAAAGATGAGGGTGTACTCATTTGGAGTCTTGGAATAGCTTCACCAAATCTAGCACTCTGTTATTTTTGGTCTTGACTATCATTTGATAATAAACTAGTAGTATACCCGTCCGTTGGACGGGTTTTTTAACGTCTTAACAACAACAAAAAAAAATTATTTACGTTTACATGTTTAATATGAACTCATCAAATGAGTTTACATCGAAATGTATAATATGCCTAAAAACAAAAAAGCAAACTTGGAGACATTGAGAAAATTTCTAATAATATGTAAAAGCCCGCTTGGTGGTATATTTCACATATAATATCACCTTTCTCATTCAAATAAAATTTAACCAGAGGAGGTGAACCATGGAAATTGATAACAGAACCAAAAAAGATATTAACAATGCATATAGTTATGGATTAATTAACAATAATCATGTTTCATACATGGTTATAGATTAATAGAACCAAAACCTTGACTCGCAATACCCGTAGCCAACGTACTCAGAAGGTGGTGTATTGTAGCACTTACAAAGTGTGGATAACATGTAGGAACCTGCAAATAGATACCACTTTTTAACTCTTGCATATCCTTTTTCTTTTGAAAGGCCAACAAAGTCTTTATTCCAATAATAACCTGGTTAACGGTTAACCAGGCAGTTCATACATACACCAACAAAAAGAACAGTACAGTATAATTATGCCCCTAAACATGACAAATCAAACAATACCCAGTTGTCCCATGTCAATGCATTGGCCTTTGCTCTGCTCTTCAACCAAAGTAAGCTCATTGAGCGAACCTCCTCTTTTATGTTTACTAACGCTGGCCATTTATTGTTGAAGACCGCGTCATTACGATGTCGCCAAATGACCCAAATAGTTGTTTGTATCACTGAATAAACCGCAGTCCTCCACTTCTTCGATCCCCGGTTGTGGTTGTGTATCTTTATCAAATCCTTTAGCTCTAGGATGAAGATCGACTTCAACCTGCACCAATGACGAACATATTCCCAAACCCGTTGTACCATGTTACATGAGCCAAACAAATGTAAAGCCGTTTCCATCCACTCATCACAGAGCTTGCATGTATTGGAGCCCACATTAATATTTGTTCACTCCCAATCCGCCACTTCCACCAATTCGCCGGCTGTCACCACCACGAGAAGGATAACTTGTTAAGTCCATTTTCTATCGACAGCCTGTTCGCGATCACAACATTTTTTGCCCTTTCCAGTTCAAATAAGCTGGGGTATTTCACTGCAGAGTGGTTGGTCGAACAACCACCACTCTTTCCAGAAACGATGCTATAACCCGACCCCCAGAGTACCCCTGAACAGATTCACCAAATCCACTCCAATCTCCCCAAAGTCTTTTGATAAAATTCCTTGTTCATGAAATTTGGAAACCACCAATTATTGGTCAAAAATCATCAAGTACAATCAAATTCATAATAATCGAGTTGCAGTTTAAGTATCTGTTCAAACAATTACGATTTTATAAATTGACGGATGGAAACAAAAAATCAGACCATATTAATTTGTAATTTGTGTTTCAAATGAAGATATTCATAAATGTATACCTGGTAGCAAGAGACTAAAATCTGGTGTTGAATTTTAAAAAATCAGACCATATTAATTTGTAATTTGACAGGTACATGAGGACTATTATGTCCAAGGGCATTTAATCACTTAACGAAAGATTTTAAGATCTGGATTCCTCTAATGTGCGTCCGTCACTTCCAGAAAAGTAATAAAGATCCCCCATGTAAGAAATTATAAATATAAAATATCTAAGGCCAACTAATCACAAAATCTTATTGTAGATTATAAGTAACTACACACCTGACCTGTGAACACGCTCAGAGCCTGCAAGATCTACAACAATAAATTTGGCTTTTCAACTAATATGTGGCTTAGAGCTTTTGCTCAAGTGTAGAGAATGGTAAGTTTAACTTGAGATCTCATATTCCATATCTGCAACAAACGTGCTCCAACAAATTAGTGAAACAAAATATCATTATATAAAATCTCACCATATGAGAAAGCAATATGAGAAAGCAATATCTCAATTGTAGATAATAATAAAATAGCTTTTGAGGTTTCCCACTTCATCCACCAAGTAACTTTCACACAAGAAATTCAAAACAATATCTAATCTAATTAGTAATTATTAACCTAAATTCGATTACTGATCTAACATTCTAACATGAGCATGATCAACAATTCTAACACAAAAATTTTACATATGAACTAATTAAGATTATACCAGCGAACAATAACCTAAATCAAATTTACAACAAAATTTACACTGCTTAAAGTAATAAACGATAAAATTAGACAAAAATCTACCTCATGCTGATAATTCTCCATTGAAAACGCAGTAATCCTCTTCAATATTAAAAGCTCCACTGAGTAGGAATTTTGTAAGGCGAATTACTGAAATCAGATAATTTGAGTTGAGTACTAAACAACATAAACGACCATTGCTATAAAATATATATAAATATATATCAGTTTTCCAAGCAATTGGTCACAATTCGAGGCAACTGGATGTAGCAAAGAGTAAACTCACAGAGGTTTTGTGAAAGAAAGTAAAAACTACTGCAAATAATAGCTGAAAGAACATAAAAACTACTACAAATAATAGCTCTTACAAAATGCTAACACTGAGCCGACTAAAACTGGATAGAATAGTGACATTTATATAGTTGCCGGATAGATCTCTGTGTAACAAACAATACAAATTATACTCATAAAATTTACCATATACACACATAATGTTATATTTGTGTGAATAAAATGATAAATAATAATTTATTTTGAAGCAAGGCTGCAAGAAAAAAATGATAAATAATTTATTTTAAAGATGAACAAAAGACGAATCAAGTTTTTGGAGCAAGGTCAAGTAATCATACAATCTTCTCAAGCGGGACAAACGGCCAAGATTTCGAGGAAGTGGTACTCCAAGCAAATTGTCTTCTATGACTCTGTTGTACAGGTCAGAAGTGTTAATAAGCTGTGAAAGGTCAATATTGTATATAGAGCTGTCATGTAAGGATCGTTACTTACAGTTCTTCAAGTGTAGACATATCACCTATTTCTTCAGGTATAGGTCCACTAAGTCAGTTCCCCAAAAGACTCCTGTGTAAGATTAAGTGTCAAAGAGTAAACTCATAGAGGTCTTGTGAATGAATGTAAAAACTACTGCAAATAATAGCTGAAAGAACGTAAAAACTACTGCAAATAATAGCTCTTACAAAATGCTAACACTGAGCCGACTAAAACTGGATAGAATAGTGCCATTTATATAGTTGCGGGATAGATCTCTGTGTAACAAACAATACAAATTATACTCATAAAATTTACCATATACACACATTATGTTATATTTGTGTGAAAAAATGATAAATAATAATTTATTTTGAAGCAAGGCTGCAAGAAAAAATGATAAATAATTTATTTTAAAAATGAACAAAAGATGAATCAAGTTTTTGGAGCAAGGTCAAGTAATCATACAATTTTCTCAAGCGGGACAAACGGCCAAGATTTCGAGGAAGTGGTCCTCCAAGAAAATTGTCTTCTATGACTCTGTTGTACAGGTCAAAAGTGTTAATAAGCTGTGAAAGGTCAATATTGTATATAGAGCTGTCATGTAAGGATCGTTACTTACAGTTCTTCAAGTGTAGACATATCACCTATTTCTTCAGGTATAGGTCCACTAAGTCGGTTCCCCAAAAGACTCCTGTGTAAGATTAAGTGTCAAAGAGTAAACTCACAGAGGTCTTGTGAAAGAACGTAAAACTATTGCAAATAATAGCTGAAAGAACGTAAAAACTACTGCAAATAATAGCTCTTACAAAATGCTAACACTGAGCCGACTAAAACTGGATAGAATAGTGACATTTATATAGTTACGGGATAGATCTCTATGTAACAAACAATACAAATTATACTCATAAAATTTACCATATACACACATAATGTTATATTTGTGTGATTAGATTGTTTACTACTTCCACCAAAATGAATGTTTGATGGCCCAATACAAATTAATGAAGGTACTGATGGGTTTGGTGAAGCAGGGTTATATTAGTCTTTCCTCAAGAAAACTTTACAAATTACTACTCATTCTTTGGGCATGAAAATAGTTTACTAAGTTCTGCCTTTTTTGAGCTTCACTAAATTACTTAGGATGACCCTGCTTCTTTGTTAGATAAGATCGTAGCTTGTGAGTTTTGCATATGTTAGTCTTTTTCAAAATAGTTATGTCGATTTTTTTATATATTTTAATGCTTATAATGTCAATAAAGCTAATATACACATGCTATGCATCCTATCGGTTAGCTTATAGATTTAAAGAGGAGTGGGATCAGGTCTCTTGCAGCTGACCATGTTAGATGTGACATCCTCCTCCTTTGTTCCCTCTGGGACAACAGTACTTTGGATTAAGAACTTATCTTTGCTCATCATATCAGGAGGAGCTACCTTTGGCGCTTGCATAGTAACTGCATCATCTCAATAACAGTAATTAACATACACAATTTCTATAAATTCACTCAAATACTTGTACTCGTAGAGTCACATGATGCAATTTTTTGGGAACCTTTGAGATAAAGCACAACATTTGCCAATATTTTAAACATATGTTAAAGAGTCTAAATGAGAGGTCAAACAAATTACTTTAACTCTAATAAAGGTTGTTGTAGTGTGGTTTGCCACTGCTTTGGCAAGCATGGTTTTCCCAATGCCAGGTGGACCATAGAGCAAAACACCGCGTGGAGGATCTATTCCAAAAGATTCGTTAACTTCATTCATTGGCTTTTTGTGATATTTTTAGCAGACTTACATAATCCCAAAAGACAGTAGTTTGGAAATTACTAAATTGTATAGCATACTTAAGCTAAAACATTCCCTGAGACCTATACAAGCTATAGAAGATACATTGACAATCGAAATTCAAAACACCTGTCACCTGAATCTTCCACTATTATATGATATATCCTAGGCTTAGACAACCAAGAGATGGCAGTTGTTTTACTAATTACTATCATTGATAGATGTGAATGCAACATAGTGGGTGTTAATATTGGTTCGAGACATTACAAATGTCTACAATATAATCAATGTAAAAGGAAACCCTTGTTTAGTTATCACTTCAATCCAGGTTAAAAGCACTTTGTGATCTTCTAGACAAGCATAAAAATGAATAGAGAACAACGAAGATGATGATAAAATTAAACCTGGTAGTATATTTCTGCCCAAAAGAAAACCAAGAGGGCATAGGTGGTGAAAAATACAAGACTTGGCAGATCAAGCAACATATGCCGTGCAATCTGAAAAAGAAACATATTCAAGCAAAAGGGTCAACAAAATCGACATAATTGGGTCTAAATTGCCATCGATATGAGCGATTAACTTAAAAATATTGCTAACCTCAGGTGTCAACTGTTCGACATCACGACGGTAAAGAAATATCAGACATCTAGCTGCGATAGTAACATGTTTAAAATTAAGTATGGATCAAGATATAAGGTTCACAAGATGCAGTTTTGATAAATAAAAAATAGTAATTGAAATATACAGACCCCTATTAACCAAGAAATTGAGGAAATGAAAGACCTTCTGGGTAGTCCAGCCATACTCTGGCACTCTTTGTTGTATCCAAATTAGTTGTACCTGCAATAATCGAATATTAACCGAAGATGCATGATGTCTCACCATAAACTTTAAGGTTAAATTTTATCTTTCAGTACAAATGCATTGTTCAAGTCACGTGAAGCTTGTTATCTTTCAGTACAGACAGATTGTTGCAATATTCTTCTAAAATATAACATAAATTTATACACAATTCTACCCATTTATACATAGCTTTAAAGACAAATCTTGCAAACTTTTGAATAATCATATGAATAATGTATAATTAGCAATATTTTTCAAGAAAAAGTAGCACAAAGTATATCAAGCTTCATAAAAATCCTCTTATATAGCCTATTTTACATGATTCGTTTCGTTATCCTTAATCAAATAAAAACAAAATCAACAACAACGTAATTAAAACCACAAATAATAGAAATAAACTTACTTCCTTAGAACACCATACGCGCGAAATTCATCTTCAAGCTCTCGCTCAGAAACTCGCGGATCCAGATTCCCAACGTACACACGAGACATCGCCTTTCGCCTATCAAATTAGGTCAAACAAACAAAAGCGATTAGGTTTTCATCGTTGCGAAAACAAAATTACAAGTAAATAAGGATCAGATTTGTTCAACAGCCTGTAAAACAATCAATAATGAAACAAAATTAGGTTAATTATGATTACCTTGAAGAACTTGTTGATGATTTGCGATCTGATTGTTGAATTCGAAGGCGATTGTGAAACGCTAAAACCCTAATTGACAAGAAAAGGAGGAGAAGATAACCTTGAAACCCTAGATGATATTGAATCAGCCACCTGAGAACAATGATATCGAACAATGATATTGAATTAGCCACGATAACCTTGAATCAGCCACCTGAGAAGATAACCTTGAAACCCTAGATCTCGATCTGGTTCTCTCTCTCTAACCCTCTTAATTTTCTCTGGTTCTCTGGTGAGAAGAAGCGGGCTAATGAGAGTTTTGGGGATGAGAGGCGGGATTTTAAAATTTGGATGCAACAAATTTGGCCGCCCAAAATTACTGTGGTTTTTTTTTAATGTATAATCACACTTATATATTAAATACAAAACGGAATTATGACATCAGCAGGGACACGTGGCATAGCTTAATGGATGACACATAGGCAGATTTACATCATCCTCTCATCTCTTCTTATAGATTATATAGATACTTTGCTTGGGTCTTGACTATCATTTGACGAATTGAATAATTGTCTATACAATCAGTCATATTGTTTGTTCACTTTTTAAAAACTTTAAAAACCAAGTTCACATAACAATTAATCTCTTTACAGTAATATCCGTACCCGTACCCAAACCCGTACCGGTACCAAAAATACCGGTACCGAATTTGAACAAAACTAGGTACCAAATACCGTACCAAAATATTTGGTACGGTAAGGGTATTTCGGTACGGTACTCGCTTTGGTACCATTTTGTTTTTATTTAGTTTTTGAGCACTCGTACGAGTACCAAATAGGTAAAATTGGTACGGATACCAATACGATACGGGAGAATGGCAATAGTATAAAAACTTCCAAGTAGGGCTATAAACGAACCGAACGAACACGAACAAGACCTTGTTCGTGTTCGTTCATTAAGGAAATAAATGTGTTCACGAACTGTTCATGAACACTTACCGAACAAGATTTTATGTTCGTGTTCGTTCATTAAGGAAATGAGCGTGTTCGCGAACGGTTCACGAACACAAACAAACACAAATAAATTTGGTGAACGCGACGAAGGATAAAGATAGATGGCCCAGAGAGTAGCACTTGAACTTGAATCCCTTATTGTGGAACGGAGGTCGATCATATTCGCCGATGTCAATAGTGAGAAATGAAAAGGAAATGATTTATAAACAAGGTGAAAGTGGGTTTCCTAGTTTAATTGTTAGGGTAATAAGATAAATAAAAGTTTAATAATATAAAAAGTACAAATAAAGTATAAAAAAGTACAAAGATCTTCAATTAAAACACAAACATACGAACATAAACGAACGCAACTCAACGAATGTTCATAAACATGTTCACGAACACCTTACCGAACGTTCACGAACACAATCGAACGAACGAGACCTCTGTTCATGTTCGTTCATTTAACTAATCGAACGAAATTTCTTGTTCATCTTCGTTCGTTTATTAAACGAACGAACATAAACGAACTTCCCGCCGAATGGTTCACGAACTGTTCGCTGAACGTTCGGTTCGTTTACAGCCCTACTTCCAAGCCTACAATTTGAACCATGCATGTATTGCAAAAAACCATTTAGTCTTTTCAATACAAAAAAACTTCTGATAGATAGTTTGTTTAGAAGATTGGGATGATTTTCATTGATCTATATTATACCTGTTTGGAAGAATCCTCGTACTCATCCTTCTAACCGATGTCCACTTTTCTAAAGAAGCTATAAATTTACAGGTCTGCACCTCCGCCGTAACCATCAAAGCAACCTCTTTCTTTCTCTATTGTTGCAGTTGCATCCTTCTTAAATTCCTTCATTGATAAGCGATGCCTGTTTTGGGGGAATCCATCATACATTGGCAGAGGTCAAATGCAAAACACAATCAAGATTATACCCACATAAAGTTAACCAAAGAATCCACTCCTAACTTTCCACCATCAGTTTAGGGTATGTTTGTAACAAAAACTTATTTCAACAAAATCAAACTATGAAGTACCCAAGTTCATGGTTCAAGCAATAAATAAAAAAATTGGTGTTAGTTTCGGTTCAGTTGGGGCTGAAACTGAACCAAACCATCCGTGAAAACCACATAATAGACTTTTTTTTGTTTGATAACAATTAAAACAGCCAAACTGAGACACTATGTGTGCTAAAAACATGTTAAGTTACCTCTGGTTTCTTCTCAGCTTGTTGCCCCTTCTGGATAGGAGATATTATCTCGAATCCGACCCCTCCGATCCCACTCCTCTGTACTTCCCTATAAACCCTTTCCAACCTGAACCGATTTCCACCAAAGAACTCCTCCATAACTTTTGTATTGATCAACTCTTACCAACTTTGTCCTAAACCGTTCAAACAAACCCTAATCAGCACAATACAATTACCACAAAAACAACAAATTAAACACTTAGTTCACAATTCAAACATTAATACCATCTTCAAACAAACAAAAGCAGTTCAGTTCTTCTTATCTCCACTTAGGGTTCGAGAGCGACTGATTAGGTTTTCGTTTTGTGTATCATGTGAACTTAACTAATTTACAGCTCATAAAACTCATTTTCGACTACCCATATGCAAAAACCTAATTTTGAACCCTAGAAAAGCAAAAAGCATACGAATCGTCAACAAAACTACAATCTAACCTGTCAAGGGTTGCCTGAGAGTCACTGATCAACATAGATCTGAAACATGCAAGTCTTGATCAGTTCAACGGAGCTTCGCCAGAAACGAGGGTTTATTCCCGGAAGTTCAACTCGATCCAAGAACACCTTTGCACCCGCTACCACCGGATTCCCCTCTTAAACCGTCAGTGTATCACTCGTCGTGACCGTGACTACTGTCGAGATCGGTCACTACCAAACACCGGTTAATCGACTCCAAATGCGTCCGCATGGAGGTCACCGGTCCAGCCCTTCAATATCTCTCTCTATTGTTAATAACTCTTTAACAGGTAGAGGGAATGAACACGTGGGATCAAAGATCCTGAGGCAACGACGCGTGGTTAGTGATGCTGGTCTGTGGTGGGTTTCCCTGTTCATTCCCTTTACCTAGTATCAGTTATTAATTAATATTAATATTATTTCTTTTTTATTTAATAAATGTATTTCTTTGTACTTAAAATATATTAAAATAATTAAACTACAGAAAAATTAAAATAAAATTTTAATAATAAGTTAATCCAATAAATTAAAAAAAAACACTCTTAAAAACCTACAAATAAAAACATACAACAAATAAAAAGGAATATATTACATAATAAAACACAACTACTCTTGATCTTGATCTTGCCTCGGCTGCCTATGTGTCCAAATGCGCCCGGTCAAATTGTGTCGAAGGGTGTGATGAGCTTCCCTGTCACGTAAATCTCTAACCCATTTCAAGCGTTTAAAAAATTGCCTGTCAGGTTATGTAATGGTGGTGGCACATCCTCAACCTTAGCATTATCCCACTAAGATACGATATAACATTCGTCTTCTATCTATGATCATGTTGTGTAGCAATTAGTATTATGCACACGTACATTACATAGGTTATAACTCTTGGGCCCCAAATCATTGTTGGTCCTTGTATAATGTGCCATTGAGTTGAATCGGGAGGACACAAAACGCCATTTCCACATCCTTTTTTGTTGACTCGTGTTTTTTTTAATAATTTAATTTTTCGCCTTTTCGATGCGAGAACCTTTTAACAAAAGTGGTCCATCTCTGGTAAATTCCATCTACAAGATAGTATCCGTGGTTGTATTTCATCTCGTTCACTGTAAAATTGCAAGGCGGTTGAATGCCTTTTAAGACGTCATGGAATATCAATGATTGATCTATGACGTTGATGTCATCGTTCGACCCGACAACTCCAAAAAAAGTGTCACACCCCAACCGATGGCGGAAACATCGGGGCGCGGCACTGAGTGAAACAGATTGTCCAGGAGAAATCCATAACAACTAAAATTACCGGATATTTATCATTATGTCCCATACCATAATATATCAAATAAAAGCAGTTATTACAGACAATGTTTTCTCAAAGACAGATCAAATGTTCTGTCAACTCAGATTTTATTTAATTTGTTTCTAGACTCCATCCTAGCTCGATTCTAGCAGATAACAAGCAAACATCCTAAGCACCTGTCACATACGTTAAAATAGAGGTCAATACACATAGTGTAAAGGTGAGCATACAAGTTTAATAGTAATAGTAGAGTTCGAAAGCGTGTACGCATAACCAGCATGTAACATGTATAATGTGAAGCTAGTAGGTTATCGACAATGAAATATGCACAGACAAGACTGCGAATTATAGAATGCGCAACACATATCACCACTGTGACATGTGAAGATGTAACCTTAACAACCCCTGTCCACGACAGGTGCTGAGTCCAAACTATAGTACTATCGTTGCTAAGGCGTCAGGTAACAATCACTGTGTTAACATAATATACAAGCATTCATCGAGTAACAAGTAACATGCAATAACGGTCAGCGTATAAATAGTGTTTGCGTTGTGCGATCGATGTGGCTTAGAATAAGTAACGTATGTAACACCCAAAAGTACGTAAACCAAAAATGGATTGAGTATACTCACAGCGATGATAGTTAATGGATTGAAGGGAGCGCTAGAGTGATTAGCCTGAACAGTTAGTGATAAAATAAGCGAAAGAACGGTGCGTAAAACGGTGCAAGTGATCAAAGTGTCGAATGGTAATCCGATCGGATGGTGACTCGATCGGATGTCAATCCGTTCGGATGGTCATCCGATCGGATGGCCATTCGGTCAGATTGACATTCGTTTGAGAAGGATGTGTTTGTGTATGATGACTTTGAAGTTTTCGATGTAGTATTTTGAAAACATAGAAGTATCTCTACCCTTCAGGTCGATCGAACGAACGGTCGTTCGATCGGATAGCGATCCGATTGGCAGGACACTTAGTGAAAACAAGTTCACAGCAGGATGGTCACTCGATCGGATTGCAATCCGATCGGATGGCAATCCAATCGGACAGCAATCCGTTCGACGTTCAGATCTTTTGAAAACTTGAAAATTGTTAAGTGTGGAACCAAGTGCAATCCGATCGGATTGTAGTTCGATCGGATGGCAATCCGATCGGACGACAATCTGTCCCAACGAATCTGATCGTCTTGACTTGATTATTTTGAAAGTTTTGTGGTTTGTTCGAGACGGTATGATAACGTACTAAACAACGGAATCTCGTCAAGTCCCAAGTCGCCCGATCAAACAGGAATCACCCTAACCCGATCAGTTACTGGTTCGTGACAGTTGTTCATGTTCAATCCGAAATCGGTTGTCTCTTTGATAAAAACCAGATCTCAGACTGATGCTTCACTAAGAATTGAGTAGAAGACCCGAATGAGCTCCGATTCTATCAGTTTTGAGTGTATTGAGTGTAAAAGAGTTGAAAGAAAGTTGAAAAGTATCTTTCAATCCTTTTACCTCCGAAAATGTTTAGATCTATGCAAAATTGTTGTGAAATCATGTGGAAATCCTTCAGATCTGAGTTGTTCTTGGTGGAATGAAGCCAAATCTTGAAATTCATAAGAACTCCATGATGACATCACCCTAGAACACCTCCAATCCGTTGATTTCGCGGTTAAAAGTTAAGATTCAAAGGTGAAAATGATGAAGAAGTGTGTGTAGATTATAGAAGTACAAGATTTGAGTTGAAAACTTACAAGAATCGCGAGAAATCGAGAGAAAGAAGGCCTTGGGCGTGCTGGTCGAGAGAGAGAGAGAGAGAGAGCTGTCACATCACAAGTGATGTGACAGGGGGGTATTTATAGGTTGCCAAAAAGGGAAAGCGGGGTGCAAGTGTCGGATAGCTCACCGATCGGATCGGATGGCAATCCGATCGGATGGCCATCCGATCGAATGGTCATTCGACCGAGTGGCTCCGATGGTTGCGTTTCGACGTTTCGTTTCGCGTGTTGAGCGTTGCGATGCGATTCGAGTGAGCGATGCAATAGTATTAACCATTAGTTACACAAATAACCTAACTACTATATCTAACAAACAATCACTATAAATAACTTGCGTTTAGCATTTGCGATTAGATTGTGTTGCGATAAAATTGCGATTGCGATTAAACACCTCAACATAAGCATAACATGAACAAGTAACACATAATAGCACACACACGTAAAGCAATATCCAGAACACATAATTCGAGTTGCGAATGCGATAGCGATGCGATTAGCGATAAGACATGCGATTAAACCTCGATTATTAATAAGTACTCCACATAATACAACTAAAGCGATTAATTAACATAATTAAGAAACACAGCCAGTAGTTAAGCAAGGAGTGACAGGTCGCAATTAGCAATCTTTTCTTCCTTTGACTTTGACTTGTACTTTGACTTTCCAAAAAGCGGGTTGTTACAGCCTCCCCTACTTTAGGAAATTTCATCCCGAAATTTAAGAAGTAGGCGTAACAAACAGTTGCGGGTACTTCGCCTTCATGTCACTTTCGAGTTCCCAGGTAAACTCGGCACCATGTTTGCCTTCCCAGCGAACCTTCACAATGGGAATGCGTGAGCGTCTGAGCACCTCGTCCCATGATCTCGACAGGCGTTTCCACGAAGTGTAATGTTTCGCCCACTTGTAAATTTTCAAGAGGGACATGTAATTCCTGGTCGGCTAAGCACTTTCTGAGGTTCGAAACTTGGAAAGTCGGGTGGACATTACTAAGTTCCTCCGGTAGTTCGAGTCTGTAGGCCACTTTTCCAATTCTTTCTAGAATTTTAAAGGGTCCAACATATCGAGGCGCGAGCTTTCCTTTCTTGCCGAATCTGATCACCCCCTTCCAAGGTGCAACCTTTAGGAGTACGTGATCGCCAACGTCAAATTCAAGGGGCTTGCGGCGTTTATCGGCGTAGCTTTTCTGAAGACTCCGAGCTTTCAGCTGTTAAAAACGAAGTTGTACTCTAAATAAAGTATTTATTTGGTATCTATTGACGAAGGACGATAAATAGTAACTTTATTTTTATAACAATATATAGTTTTTTGTTTTTCTTTTATTTAATATATTATAATAGTTTATTATTATATTTACTTTTAATAACATATTTTAAAATTTTTCCCTTTTTTTTAAACCATATATTTCCTATACCATTTTCTAATAATTCTTTTTTTAGAACATATATTACTCTATCGATAAATTTGATACTTCTTTAATAATTTACGTTTATAATTTTTTTCTAAAAACTTAAGTACGTAGTTATGCTTGTTTTTTTCCCGACATTTTCTTATAAGTTTTGTTAAAAACAAAGTTATACTCTAAATAAAGTATTTGGTGTCATAAAACGATACGATGATAAACTAAACCTTCTAATGGTTTGGTTTTCTAAACAACATGCTTTATTTTCAAATCACGTTTGTTTTACATTATCATTTGATCGGTTTCGCCGCAACGCGCGACCTAAAAGAAAACTAGTATACTTTTAACTTTGAGTAAATTACGAAAATCGTCCTTTATGTATGTCATTTATTGCAAAGTGTGTCCTTTGTCTTCAATAATTACAGAAAACGTACTCGATGTTTGCAAACCCTTGCAATTTATGTCCTTTATCCCTAACTCAGTTAATTTTTGTGGTTAAATCTGATCAAATGGACCTCACATGAGGGTATTTTTGTGATTAAATCTGACCAAATGGACCCCACATGAGAGTAAAATGACCAAAATACCCTCATGTGGGGTCCATTTGGTTAGATTTAACCACAAAAAATTAACCGAGTTAGGGCTAAAGGACATAACTTGCAAGGGTTTGCAAACATCGAGTACGTTTTCTGTAATTATTGAAGATAAGGGACACAATTTGCAATAAGTGACATACATAAAGGACGTTTTTTGTAATTTACTCTTTAACTTTAGAAGCTTACAAATAACTATAATGATTATTTAACACTAGAGTAATTATTATTATTATTATATATTATATATTACACTAAAATAAAATGAAAAAAATATAATAATTATTACTCTAGTTCAAAAACTAACTACTTTATTGTTTTGTTTGTATGCTTATCACGTTAATATCTATTTGTGCTTGATTCATTTCTTAATCCGAGCCAAATGGTCCGACCATTGGACCTATAACACGTTTAGTTCACTTTCCGATCCGATTTTACAAACATCGGTTATGGCTAGAGTTCGAAAAATGAAAACTTGTAGAGAACAACTTTAGATTTGTTAGATTTTAATTGCGAATTTGTAACGACATTTGACGTACTTCTGTTGATTATATAAAATTTCGTTTCAATATCTTTTTCGATATGACCTAGCATGGTCCGGACTGAACAAAAAAATATTATTTAGCGATAGACAAACGACCTTAAAATTTTCGCCTCCTATGAAAAAAATTCCTAAGTCTGCCACTCTGACCTGACATTCTACTAATTTGCTTTATATACCAAAAAGGAGAAATGGTGAAGCTTGACATTCTAATTTTAGTTATATTTAAAAAAGTATAAAATATGCATAGTGTACTTTTTCTTAAACAAGTTTTTTCAAGTTTTAAATATGTTATGAATTACCAGCCCTAACTGAAACCCAAACAAATGAACACCCAAGTAAAGCATTGTTTATCACATTATTATCCCAAAAAAAAGTTACAAGTGGTCGGGGATATTGGAGTAAGTAAACTTCTAAATCTCTCAATTTGTTTTTAAGTTGTGTGTCCACTGTCCACAATATAATCAGGCAAAAGATTGAGTACGCAGATTGATTCAGAGTGGTGTTATAAATTATTGCTTAATGGAAGACATATTGTGCAAATTGTATATTCGTATTCAGTTGCCAATTTTCTTGTTAAAACAGCATGATTTCTTTTGTTATTAATAGGGATTCTCCATCCGTTGAGGCGGGCATTCGGACCGGTACCGGTCCGGTTTGGTTCTCTTCTGTACCGGTACATTACAATTAAGCATACCGTATATATATAGCAACTGAAAGAGATGTGCCGAAGATGATATCGACACATGTCTTACATTGATTGAAAAACATAAAAATGAATACCGGTTCGGATAATATCAATACCGTTAACAACGTTATTCGGTTCATCACGACTCATGACGGTATAGGTTTTGTTCGTCACGGTAAGAACTAAAAGAATAACGTTTATTGAAATGTAGGTAAAAATAAGTATATCACCACCCTATACTTGGAACATGTCACATGTATGTTTGTGTTTCTATCACATGCACCTTACTATTCACAACTCAGTGTTGAATAAAAGTTATATCGAAATGTAAATAAAATTAAGCACGTCACAACTTTATACTCAGAAAAACTGTAATCTAAAAGTTATATAAGTATAAAAACACAATATATTCAAGGGTAATTACAATGTTAGCAGAAATATAAGGTGACTGATATTATAAAATGTAAAAGTGTATACATGTAATCATGGTTGTAAAAAAAGGTTTCCAAGGCCGAGTACTCCCCGAGTAGTCGCTACAAGGTAGGTTGCCGAGGCGACTTTCTCTAACTCCGCCTAATTACTCGGAATCGATCAAACGCGGTCAAACTCGGCCAAAATCGGATCTAGTAGGTCAATTCGGGCCGAGTTTGACTTAAAAATTAATAAAACATAACTTATATGACTATCATATTAAATAATGAATATCATTTTCACGTATTTTGTTATAAATATTAGTAAATTTACGTTATTAGACATATATTTAATTTCCGAAAACTAATTTCTTTATAATTTAACATGTCCGAGTACTCCCCGAGTACTCTCCGCCTATGCCGAGTACTCTCAACTCCCCGGTCGACCGACTAGGGAGCGCCTAACGACTTTTGCAACCATGCATGTAATATGTTCGTTATAGTTTCGAATATAATACTACTTTTTATATAAATACAATGACATACAAACAAAAAAAAGCAAATAGTTGTAGGTAAACCAATACAAAATGATTTGTTTTCTCCGGTGAAATTATCAATACCTTTGACCTTGTATATATTTTATGTTACATTGCCATAGAAACTAACAGATGTCATGTCAACGTGCCATTGAAGAAGATCCTTAGCTTGGGTTTTCACGGTGGCCTGCCGTCGTCATCATATACTACAAACCCATTGCTAGCTCATCAACCCCGTCAACAATATTAATAACATCTCTATATATAACACCATATCATTTCCATCAATCACAGCCCTCCCAAAATCTTCAACAAACACACCACCATTACTTAACAATGACTTCTGGATCTTCGGCTACATTGTTTGTCGTCTGCTTTGCCGCAATGATGGCGGCAGCTGCCGCCATGGATCCCAACATGCCCGGTATGAGCATGCCTCCTGCTCCTGCACCGTCCGGAACCACCATGGTTTCTCCCTCGGCTGTGGTTGGAGGTTTAGTTGCTTTGGTTCTCTCATATCTCATGATTAAAGAAAGGGTTTAATCATAAGTTGTTGTTTTGTGTATGTTGCTAATGGCTTTAATGTGTATTTGTGTTGATGTTGTGTTTCGTAAGAAAGGTGTAATTTCTTACCTAAATGATAAATAATGGTATAACGTGTAATGGATCAGTATCCACCCTCAAATCATTCGTAATAATTGCATACGATTCACAAGCGAAAAACTTTGATTTAAATCAAATCTAACCTAAAGTTTAAGAGCTCTAATCCAGAGATAAATGTAACAAAAGGAAGGAGTTTTATAAATAACAACTGATACAAGATAAATACAACTAACTAACTAACTTTTATAACTAACCAAAATCCACACTCTTAACATCTACCTCAAGTCAGAATTCGGTGTCCACGTGTACACGGTGGTATAGGGTCCATTTTCTTCGGTGTTCAATATTTTCATAACAAAACGTTAAATTTTTTGGGTTGGTCTTCGGGTGGGGTTAGAGCGAGTTTTGAATCTAAATCTATTAATAACCAAACTTAATGAATAGTGAACTAACAACGTCACGGCTTCTGAGGTATGGGGGTGACGCGATTGAATACGTGTCTCCTTCCTTGCACCTCATGGTCACCACCGCCTGCAGTACCCATAAGATATCTTCCAACTCTTCTTCCATTAGATTAAAAAAACAGAAAAAACAGGCTATACAAGGTTAGAACTCATACAACTACACCAATTTTCCTTTTCTTTTTGTGGTGTCCACCTAATTGTATTTATGAGGTACTTATAAAATTTAATATACCGAATCTACTAATTTTTTAAAAAACATTGAGGTCCGGGGACCCCGAGCCACTCTATGTGGGTCCGCCCTTGCGTGTACATGGCAATATCGTATTAAATTGTTGCACTGATGCATGGCGACTAAGCTTAACCTAGAGGTGTTCAAAAACCAGGGTTAGGCCCAAACCAGTTCGGTTCGTAAGCCGTTTTTAAAAAAAGTTCAAACCGGTCATTTTGTATCACACAAACTGGTTTTTTCGGGCCCATACAGATTTGGGCTCAAATCAACTCGAGGCTTAAACCGGGTCGGCCCAAACCAGTTTTTTTAGTATTGGATTGGGTTTACTTTTAGTTTAACCTGCTAACAAATAGTTGTCAGGACTCAGGGGCCCAAAACACAAAATGACTTTTAGCATTTTAGCACGCCCAAACCGTGTTAAAGGGCCCACTCTTTGGTAAACTTCCCAAGTGAATTTTGTGGCCCAACTTCAACAGTTAAATGAGGCCCACATAAACCATTAAGTGTGGCCTTAAGAAAAGATTACCGACGTAGTAAATGACATTATGACGACAACATGAGAATCCAAAAGATCCGATTTCCGGATAAATCAAACAGTTAGTTTCATCGTTTTTT
Source organism: Helianthus tuberosus (assembly GCA_030545235.1). NCBI lineage: Eukaryota > Viridiplantae > Streptophyta > Magnoliopsida > Asterales > Asteraceae > Helianthus > Helianthus tuberosus. The sequence continues at coordinate 147,333,784 of CM060417.1, read as the reverse complement.
TATTAAGTCAAGTATCTTACGTATACTTTCAGGGTCGGCTCAAGGGGAGTGAAATAAAGGAAGTGCTTTAGGCCTCCATTTCCCTAGGGCCCCAAATTATTAAGAAAACATATTATATGTCGGTGATTTTAGCTTAAAAATTGTTGACGTTGAGGTTTATAATAAATAACTTTGTATACATAGAGATGGTATATGGATCATAGGATCAAAAGCAATTTTTTTCTTTTATTTTTTACGAAAAGGACCTCAATATGTTATCCGTTTCGGGCCTAAAATATTTTGAGCCGGCCCCGTATACTTTAATATTTTTTTTTTCTAAAAAGTAATACTATAAAATAGAGAGTTATAAAAAAAGTACTAAGTATAGTATTTTTATTATTTTAAAAGACATCATTGATATACTTTTATTATAACTAGTAGGTTTTCTCGCGCTTCGTGGCGAGTTTTCGGTGGGTTTCCTCGCGCATCTTGGTAAGGTTCGGTAACGGTACGATACCGGTATTTGAAGGTTAAAACCAGTAAATACCGGTACCGTACAAACCGGTACCGAAAACGCCAAAAGTTGGTAATGAATCGGTACCAAAAAAAATTCGGTTTGGAAAATTCAATACCGGTACATGGTACCATTTACTCATCCTTAGGTATGAGTACGATACAAACACTCGATATAGCAATCGAAAGAGATATCATGACGCCTGTATGTATTAACTAATGATATTTTCGTATGTGTCGATTCGGTTTATCACGATAAAGAGCAGAAAAATCAATTATAATTGACATGTTTGTTTTTTTAATAAAAGTTAGTAAGAATTATAATTTTATTTATAGTTTGTAAGTGAAAAACTTGAAACATAAATTATAAAATCAAATGAAATTAAAAGAAATTGATTTGGATGCATTTTTTGTCCTTAATTATTTTGTATATTTTATAATTGAACACCGCATGGATATCCTCATTTTTAGTGGTCACAAGGGCAAAATCAGAAAACACCGAAAACAAATGGGCAAAAATCGAAAAACCAAGAAGTAAACTGGCGCAAAGCCATGTTATGATTTGATATATATAATAATTATGTTTAAATCAATTACAAAAGTTTGTCTAATAACGTACAATGGCATGTTCAAGTTGTCCAAGTCTATGTTGATTCACTGGACTGCATTTTTTGTGATTGTCCGATGGAAAACTCTGATCATTTATTCGCAGGGTGCATGGTGGCTGCTCAGATTTGGTGCTGGGTGAGTTCGTGGTGTAAAATTCCTAATGCTTTTGCTTTTTCGGTTAGAGACTTATGGGAATATCACAATCACATTGGAGCAGGCGAGATCAAAAGGAAGGTGGTGCACGGGATTATTATCCTTAGTTGTCGGTGCATTTGGAAGGCGAGATGCGAGAAGGTGTTCTCAAATAAGGATTGGAAAATGGAAACTATAAAACATCAAGAATAGTATTAAAGCTTACGGTTTTCTTTGGTTTAAAAATAGATCTAAATTTCAATCTGTTTCGTGGTCGGAATGGTGTAAATTTGATTTCTTGTAGTTTGTTGTTGTTGGTCTATGCTGCCTAGGCCTGTTGGCTAGGTGGTGTTTTGTGAATGAAATTTATCTTTCGAAAAAAAAAAGTTGTCCAAGTCTAATACCAGAGCCGTCCTCGAAAACTTTTGAAAAAAATTAGGCCTCGGGCGACGAAAAGAATTGGGCCCAAAATTATGGTTAATGGTAAATGAATTACAAAAATAAAAACTTAGTGATGGAGCAAAGACTCGAACTTGAGACCTTTGTATTATTTTGAGATGGTTTTTACCATTACACCACCAATACTTTTTTGCATAATAAAAGGATAAATATACTAAATATATAATTTAATAAATATATACAAGCTTATAAAGACTGTTCGGGCCCTTTGAAATTTTGGGTCTCGGACGTCAGCACGGGTTTGCCGGGCCCAGAGCCGGCCCTGTCTAATACATTAATGAATCGTGTTTTTTTTTTTGAACTGCTACTATTTTATTAAAAACATAAAATAGAACAAAGGGGCCAGCAGGAAACTGGAAATCCCAAACAAAACAAAAACATTACGTAATCAGGTCACGAATATTTAAAATCTCTCCATCTCTCCCAATCAATACTCGCATACGAAGACCGGTGTTTAATCCACATAAACGACTCCTCTTTAATCCTTTCGATAATGCACTCCACCCTAATTTGTTTCCTTTCAAAAATTCTTTCATTTCTTGATTTCCAAATGATCCAAATACTCGCAAAGATAGCAACACAAATCACTCTTTTCCACTTCTTGGATCCTTTCAGTTTATGAACCTCTTCCAGCAAGTCTACAATTGAATCAGCTTGCCCAATGTTTGGAATTTTCAACCATACCCACACATGCCACCATAAAGCTCTAGTAGTCACACATGAGAAGATTAAGTGATCGATAGTCTCGCAACCAAACCCGCACAAAACGCAAGTCGTGTCTTCCACTCTGACTCCCCTTCTTTCCAACTTCATTTTTACCGCAATTCCCCCATTAATGGTTCTCCAAATAAAAAACGAAACATTAATGAATCGTGTAATTATAAATGTGTGTCCGAACATCAAAAGAGTGCATTAGAAATGGATATATTCCCTAGACGCTAGCAATAGGTTTACTATTTAGGGTTAAAAATGATGTTATTGATGTATTGTACTTGGATTAATCTATTGCCACATTTGGTTAACTCATTTTAAAAGTATTAATATCTTATTATTAACTATCTAGAAGGAGCTTACAAAATGAATAGGGATTAGGCTGTGCTTTGATGAATATACAGTGAAAGTATTATCATAAAGCATAACTGGTCGACTATATGAGAAAATAACGTGAGGATGAGTGGATATAAATAAAGTATTATTATAAACTGGGTGACTATTAAAAAAAATTAAGTTGGTTTCAATTGATAAAGTCATTGGATTTAAGGTGTTGTTTCGTTTGAGGTTAATGGTTTGAGTCTCGTCAAAAACATATTTAACATAACTTAAGCCGTTCAAATAAGATTAAGAGACTTGAATGAAGACGCTAAATTATTGCCGAAGGCCCAATGCGAGCAACTACCGTTTTTGTTTTATTTGTATTTTTTACAAAAATGTAAATATTATTTAATCTTGGTTTATTGTTTCCATACAAACTAGTTTAATACCCGTCCGGTGGACGGGTTACGTTGAACAGCGCACAGACAAAGCTAATCTATATTAAGTGTACATAATTTTAAACAACATTACAAATAAAAGCACCATTATTTAATTTATAAAAGGAAAACGAACGTCAACAATATACAACCACAAAACGAAAGAACATAAAACCGATAAAGTAGTAAAACATGAAATGGTGTCAGTTTAATGCAAAAGTAAAAGGTAGGCAACCACGAGCATTCAATAGCGCCCCATGAATAGCACCTATGGTATGGTCGGAAATGATTAGTTAATAACCACATATTCATGCAAAGATTACTTTATTTCATATATAAAGATAATAAAAATTTAGAACATATAATCTTACTTAATAGCTTGAGAGGCTGAACCGGGAAATGATGCAATTGGTTAGACAACAAAGGAATTGAGACCTTCCTAGAATTGACAATCAGGGGCGGACCCAAGCATAGCCCAAGGTGGGCGGGCGCACCCCCGGGGAAAAAAAAAATTAGTGCTAGGTTTCGTCGAAAATCCCGTCCGCACCCCTTGGAATTTTTCGTCCGCACCCCTTAGGTAAAAAGTGTTATCAATTTATATTTTAAATTTTTTTAGTAAACTCTTATTTAAAAAAAATACTACCTAAGTTATATAACTTTTAATACCTAACTAACTAAACCCAAATACTCATACCTTTACCCACTTATACTTCTTAACTAGCTAGCCCACTATGTCTTAGCCCATTAACCAAACCCAACAATATTTCAAACTATAATAAAATAATTAAAGCCCAAAACCTTTAGAAATTATAGGAGAAAAAAGGGTAATAAAGTTGTTACCCAGCGACAACAGTCCAGCAGCCGGCGACCACCGTAATCAGCCACCATACCACCGTCGTTTGACACCAGATCTAACCGGAATCCCAACACGGGTAAGTTTCTTTGTTATTTTGATGATTTTGGTTGATATTATAGGAGAAAAAAAAGGGTAATAAAGTTGTTAAATAGGTTTGAAATTTTGTGTGTTTTGACGTTGTTTATGGTTGTTTAGATTATTTTTAGGGTGATTATGTTGTTTATATATTTTTAGGGTGATTACAACTTACGTTATGATTTCTAGGGCTTGAATAGTTGAAAATTAAAATTAAAATTGAAACATTATGTTATGGAGCGATGAACTTATGTTATATAGTTTGATGTTCGTTTGTTTTACATGTTTTTTATGTTTGTAACAATGTTTGACATGTTTTTTATGATTATATAAATTTAGTTTGATGTTCGTTTGTTTTACATGACCCGACCCGATACGAACCGATTTTTTTACTTATATACCTAGGGGCCTAAAATTTTTAAAAATGTTTCGCACCCCCATGGAAAAATTCATGGGTCCGCCACTGTTGACAATGAAATTTGTGTGGTCACATAAGTAGAATTAGAACAACATGATCCAAAATTGTGACATGGAGAAAGAAAAAGAGCAATAGAATTATGGGATTTTGTTTTGTTATTAGAAGCCAAAAAAAAAAAATAGCTACATAGCTCTGAATGTCAAAGGGTTTACCTAACCACTTGTTGGTTCATATAGACGAAGTAGAAGATTCATAATTGTGCCTTTCCCACTACCACTAAGACCAACCTGGTGAACAATAGCAAAATATTTAATACTTAAAGTGGTTATTTATTAAATATATTATATACTATCTTAAAAGACAAAGTCGGTGGGTTTACCACCGGCTTTGCCTCCCCTTCTTCTTCCTCCTGTACGAATATAACAAACCTCCACAATCCACCTTCGATCAAAACAAAAAGACAAAACTGCCCCCGCCTCTTCTTTTCGTGGTTTCATCGTGTATTTCTTTAGCGATACCAAAGAGTTGGGGTTTAGAGGCGATGATGGGGTTTAGATTCATTCAAATAATGCCCAAATCGTCTGAGAACTTGAGAAGATAAGGAGAGCATGTAAGTAAGTTCCCTTGAACTTGATACGCACTTCGATTATTTATTCTGATAATCCCCTTTTTATTTGCCCTAATTTTTTCGTTTTGGTAATTCCAAATAATCCCCTCTTTGTCAAAATGAAAGAGATACTTTGTGTTTTGGAATTCAGATTTACATGATATTTCTATTAATTGTTTCGGTATTTTGGTGGGTTTTATCATGATTTTGAAGCATTAAATTTGTTCTTTTTCTTACACCATTGACCTAATGTAACTTGATATTGTTTCTATGCTGAAATCATCAGTTGTTAGTTTTGAAGTTAATAGTATTTGATTCAACAAAGTAGAAACTAAAATGCCTAAAATCGATCAATTTTTTTTATTTCTAATAAACTTATTTGATCTCTGCTAACTACTATAGCCATTGTCATCTTATGTTGAACTGTTGAAGTAGGGTGCCTATTTTTTGATATATCTGCCTAATCTTATAGTTTCTTCGGTAAGAAATACAACCATATGCAAAACAACTAAACAAACTGTCATATGTTAAATACATCATTTTTTAGGGTAATTGAATTCTATAATACAACCCTTAATTTGTTATGCTACATTTCAATATGTAATACAGTGACTCAGTGGAAGCGGAAGCTGCATCAATAGCCATCGACATTGGAGTTCTTCGCAATTGGAAACCGTATCATTATGGAGAAGATCGTTGTTATCTACTAATCGAAAAATACATAAGTCTTTCTATACAAACTATTTCAACTTTTGTATCACTATATGTTGCATAATTTTTACACATTTTGTTATCGGGGAGATGCCATCCAAGATTTTTTTAACCAAGGCATTGAAGAATACCCAGCAAACTTACTACATATGAAAGTCGCAGAACACGAGGCAACTGTCATGAAATCCAGATAGGTACTTTAGTAATAAAACACTTACGAGTAAATTCTCATTGCACCATGGGGGTTGGTGGCCCAATGGGAGAACCAAAGCTTCTAGGAGCACCTAATTTAGGGAGGTGCTCAATCTATGTGCATGCAAGGCAAGGCTTAGGCGCTTCAAACATAGGCGAACGCCTGAATCTGTGTGCACACGAGTGCTTGGTTATGTCCAGGCGTTAACACCAGTCCAACATTAAACTATGTCAGCTCTGGTTTTCTTATGGTCCCATTTTTGCACTGCTCTTCTTTTTAGTCATATCTCATTCCAAGTTCCTTTTACATGAAGTAGTGTGGGATAAAAAAAAACTAAATTACTGTTGTGGACTTTGATTTATAAAAAAATATATTTGATTTTTATTAAATTTATAACACTGTACTAAATTATCAATTTTACATGACGATAATATAATTTTATATATTTTTCTCAAGCATGCACTTCTTTGTGCATTTGCGCCTAGGTGACAAGGCGAGCCTTTTGCGTCTTGAGTGCGCCTTGACCCTTTAAGAAGTCTTAGGTGTCTTCGAGTGTCTTGAGTGCGCCTTGATCCTTTGACCCACCTAGATGATAAGCATGTAGTGTCTTTAGTGCGCCTTGATCCTTTGACCCACCTAGTTGATAAGCATGATATGCTAATCCAAATGTTCAAAGATTGTAGAGCCAAATAGTTGCAAGGATCAAATAATCGGTTTCAAAACACAAATCAACAAACCCTTTGGGAACATTCTAACCTTACTAAATGCTTTACATTTCATGACAGAGGTTAAGTGGACTACCGGGAACAACAATGGACTGGCAAGGAGCTCCAGCAAGTCCAGGTGTACCAAGTGCATACACCGTGAAGAGAATCTTGCGGTTAGAGATACCAGTTGATACTTATCCAAATGTATGTGCTCTTCATTTGTACATTCTTCATTTCAACTTAATTCATGAATTTTGCGAGTTCGATATTGATTTTTTGGATATTATTTTAATTTTGTTGGAATGCTTATTGGTCCTAGAGGCAATTCGCTAAAACCGGTCGACGGTACAACAGGTTGTCTGGTGTATATAGGAGGAATAGGGTTGATCATGGATCCAGAACAGGTAATTTTATACCATTGAGGGTTTTTTTCTTTAAAATGACACCAGGCGGCTTTGTGGTGCTGTTCACAGTGGGTAGAAGCATATGGGTCAAAATGTGATTTTATAGGGGTATCAAGCTTTGGAACATTGGGACACTTTTGATTGGTGCATCAGTTCATGAAACTGAATGCAACTCTTTAAAGTCATAGATTAGGATCTGTCAGCGGCGGAACTATCCTAAAAATTTAGGGGTATTCCAATTTTTTATTTTTTAGACCAGGGGTATCCTTTGTATAACGGAAACAAAGTTGCGGGGTATTTTTACACTACGGAAACGGAGTTAAGGGGTATTTTTACACTACGGAGACGGGGTTGAGGGGTAGTATAACAATCCTCAAATAAACCGACACCCTCGAATATTTTTCCGACACCCTAATATATTTTTAAATATTCCAAACTGTCCCAAAATACACCCCATACGCGAAAACGGGCCTCAAATACATTAAATAGTATTAAAAATAATTAAAAATTGAATTTTAAGTTGAGGCGGGCCGCGTTGACCCCACCCCAACCTTTACGCGGGCGGTTTAAAGGTTAAAACCTGATTTATGTGATTTTTAAGTTTAGGCGGGCCGCGTAAGACCCCCGTTAGTTAACGCGGGCCGCGTGAGCTTAAAAAGATGGCGCAGCCCGGTGCTGCCACGTGGCAGCCACACGTCGACCCTACTCGCTGGCCCAGATCAACTATATCGTTGACTAACATTGACGCGGGCCGCGTAAGGCCTTGCCTTATTTTACACGGGCCGCGAGAAAACCCAGGTGAAGAACTATATAAACAGGCAATCGGATTTCATTCGAATTCGTTCAAAGTTTCTTTCTCAATCTCAATTTCTGATTATAGGAAATATAAGCGGGTATTATACCCCCCTAATTAGCGAAGTTCTGCTCCGTTGTAAGTATTATAACCCCTGGATACGTATTAGATACGCTGCCCGATTGATCTAGGGTTCCGTAACGGCTGTCGTGGTTCTGCCCGACGTAGTCGTTGGAATGCCGTCTCGGGGAGGGTATTACTAATGTTAAAATGGGTTATTATACTAACACGTGTGCATTTGTATAAATTTTAGATTATCACCAGGAAACCCTTACGGAAAATCTAAGACAGCAATGTGAGTAATCTCCTTTTTGTAAACAGTTTTTACAAAACCTTAACTATTTTACAATGCAATTTAGCAGTGATTGAGTCTTTGTATTTCTTCAATTACTGCCGGTATGTTGGGGTTTTGTATACAAAATGTGGAATACGTTACCATTGGACAATGAGTTAGCCAATGGGTAATATGACCCACAAGTCAGGATTAACAGTACTGAAGGAGTAATTGTGTAGATATAAACATTGTAATCGCTCTCAATACTGTTTAAATTAAATTAATGTTTCTTGATTAAACTGATATTCACTCACCAGTATTTCCCACTGACAAAATATTTTTAAAACGCGTTTCAGGTAACAAATTATGAAAGCCAAATAAAAGCCAGCTGGACAGCACTGAAGGCTTGGAAAAGTGGCAATAAAGTTACCTAAAATAAAATAGATGTTTTTGTTAAATAAAATAGGATTTATTCCTATGAAAACGTGTGTACTACGAACTTGGGTTTTAACCCATTTGTTTAATGTTATGAAAATGTGGTATTTTACTCTCATCAATATTTCCTAACCACGGTCCTGATGAAAAATTCCGCTACCAAATTAGACACTATGAGATACCACCGAAACTGGCTCGCGGGCGCCCGTTCCCGGGGAACCAGGGATCGGGGGTTGCGACAGAAGGTGGTATCAGAGCTAAGCCACTGATTCAGCCACAGAGGTGTTCTGCTGACATCAAAATTTAAAGTGTTAGGAAATAAATTACGGAAATACGTGCATAGCTGTAATTATTGTTATGTGTTATTTGACTATTTGTTAGTTTACAGTATGAGCGACCAAGGACCATCTGACGCGTATCGTCAATTGTCTGGTTCGTGTAGAAGCGAAGGCACCTCCTCTTCTCAGCCTGCCCTCTCAGGGTACTCAGCTGATACGGAAGAAGGAATCTTTTTGTTTAAGGCTCAGTCAGAGGAGCCATTTCCTCAGAAAAAGAGGGGATGGTTCAGTCGAGGGGCACACGAGCGTAGGAAGCGTATGAAAAAGTTACAGGAACAGAGGGTACTAGCCACAGCCAAAAGAGAGACAAATGCCTATGCCCAGGATATGATAAATAGGGGTATAGCCAACATCCACATCCTAGCAACCACTGCAGCTGACCCTAATCTGGAGCAGATAATAGCACCCCAACCACAACTGCCAATCCCTGACCAACCCATGGAGATAGAAAACCCTGAAAACCAAGTAGATATGCATGACTTCAATCCGGAAGAAATTCCTAGGGTACCAGCACCAAACCCCCTAGACCCAAATTACGATCCCTGGTGGGATGACGTTAGGGACTATGTGCAACGTTACCCGATACATGAAGACACACCCATGCAGAACATAGGAGCCTACCCAGGTATGGACCCTTTAGATCCCTATTACCACGATGAATACATTAGGGAGATTTTAGAAGATCCTTACCGATTGCAGAACCTGCACCCCCAATGAGTGCAGAAAACGTACAAGAACTTAGGACTTTTGGTGAGGAAATTCTAGAAAGTAGTGAACGAATGAGACAGGTGGGAGAGCGACGCGTATGGAAATACGACGAGCCCAATATGGATTTCTGGATGAATCCATATCCGTGAATGTGATGGTGAACGGTAGTAGTAGTAATAATAATAAAATAAAATATGTGTGTATGGATGCCTACTATTATTAGTGTAATTTTATTTCAGTTGGTATTGTAATTTTTATTTCAGTACTAGTGTGTAATAGATGCCTAGTATATGAATAGAGTAAAGTCGCAATGATCGACGCTTTTGGAAAAAATGTGTGTCATGTGATTGACTATATTAATATTATTTTGTGATATTAATACGGGGTAAATGTTTAAAATTCAGATGGCCGACGAAGGAAATCAAAGAAATCTGAATAACGATAACCAGAGTAACATTAACGTGGTTAATGAGAATCCAAGAATCAATAACAATGGAAACCAAATGGATAATAGTTTCGTTCAACACATAGTAGCACAAGGAATTATAGATGCAATGCAATTTATTATTCAAACGATTCAAGAAGCGAATAATAAAAGTAAGCATAGCAGTAAGCGACCAATTGAACCAAAAAACAGCGTGAACAATGGACCCGTACTTCAGGTGCCCATTCCTAAAAGAAGAAGAACCATGCCTTATGGTTGTTCTTACAAAGAATTCTGGTCATGCAAACCAATAGAATTCTCAGGCAATGAAGGACCCATTGCAGCTCTACGCTGGATAGAGAAGACTGAGGCTGTTCTAAAAATAAGCAAGTGTGCTGAAGAAGATAATATAATGTTTGCTTCTAATCCGTTTAAGAACTCAGCCTTAGAATGGTGGAACACTATCCTCCAATCAAGAGGAAGTGATAGGGTATACAACATGGAATGGGAGGAATTTAAGAATATGGTAGAAAGGAAATTCTGCTCTCCCAATGAAAAGGAACAGATAGCCAATAAGTTCCTAAACTTAAGAATGACCGGGGTAGATAGTAAGGGTTATACTACCACATTCTTTGAATATGCTAGAATAGTACCAACCCTTGCATCACCTGAACCAGTGTTAATCTCCCGTTACATCTGGGGATTAATCGGAGAGATTAGACATGTAGTCAAGGCAGCTAGACCTCAAACTATAGAAGAAGCTGTAGAACTAGCGAATACCTTGACAGATGAATTAATCCGTACTAGAGAAGAAGAACAGAGGAGAAACCTAACCCAAAGGCTTACTCAAGAATTCCGTTCTGGGAATTACAATCGTAGGAATATGGGTTCTACCTCTGCACCATTCTGCAAGGTCTGCAAGAAAAAGCATTCGGGAAAATGCTCCACTCTTTGCAATTATTGCAAGATGCCATGACACAAGGAAGAAGATTGCAGGAAGAAATCCAGTAATGGACTATGCTACAACTGTGGAGAAAAAGGTCATATCAGGCCAGACTGTCCAAAACTAGCTCCAGCTGCGAACACTAAAAATGCTAGAGCATTTGTTCTGACTGCAGATGAAGCCTAGATGATTCCAGACGTGATAGCTGGTATGTTTTTAGTTAATGATGTTTTTGCTAAAGTATTATTTGACTCTGGTGCGAACCAAAGTTTTATTAATACTTCGTTTTGCAAACTTCTAAATCAGTCATTAACTAAACTACCACAAGAATGTCTTGTAGAGACAGCTAATGGAGAAACTGTTAGGATTTCTGAAATCTTGCAGGAAGCAAGAATAGAAATTTTAAATCAAAAGTTTATGGCAAACCTTTATCCCATGAATCTGGCAGGATTTGATGTCGTATTAGGAATGGATTGGTTAATAGCCAATAAAGCCAGTATTCTATGTAATCAAAAGTCAATCCAAGTAAATTCAGCAAAAGGTGAAAAGATCACAATTAAAGGAGATAAACCATCTAGATCCACAAAATTCATCTCTGTGATGAAAACTGCAAGTTATATAAGAAAATGATCTATAGTGTATTTGATTTCCATAATCACTAACACTGAAAGAAAAGAACTAAAGGACATTCCAGTAGTGTCTCAATTTGCAGATGTATTTCCAAAAGAATTACCAGGACTACCTCCAGATAGAGAAGTTGAATTCAGAATTCACCTACTACCAGGAACGGCGCCGATTGCCAAAGCACCTTACCGTTTGGCACCCGCCGAAATGCAGGAATTGAAGAAACAATTAGATGAATTGCTGGAAAAAGGATTTATACAACCAAGTTCGTCGCCATGGGGAGCGTCAATATTATTCGTTAAAAAGAAGGACGGATCAATGCGTATGTGCATTGATTACCGTGAATTGAACAAGGTCACGATTAAGAATTGGTACCCATTACCGAGAATTGATGATCTGTTCGATCAACTGCAGGGAGCTCAATTTTTCTCTAAAATCGATTTAAGGTCAGGATATCATCAATTAAAGGTACAGGAAGAGGACATTCCTAAGACCGCATTCAGAACAAGGTATGGCCATTATGAATTTACTGTCATGCCATTTGGTTTAACCAATGCCCCAGCTGCATTTATGGACATGATGAACCGAATATGTAAGCCATATTTGGATAAATTCATAATTGTTTTTATAAATGATATTCTAATTTACTCTAAGAGTAAAGAGGATCATGCAAAGCATTTGCACGCACTCTTAAGTCTATTAAGAAAGGAAAAGCTTTACGCTAAATTTTCAAAGTGCGAGTTTCGGTTAGAACATGTACAATTTCTTGGACATTTAGTGAATCATGAAGGAATTCATGTGGATCCAACAAAAATCGAGGCGATTACCAAATGGAAAACCCCTGAGTCACCAACCGAGGTTAGAAGTTTCTTAGGATTGGCCGGTTATTATAGAAGGTTTATTCGAGATTTCTCTAGAATAGCCATTCCTTTAACTAAGTTAACCTATAAAACCATTAAGTTTGAATGGGGACCAAAACAAGAAGAAGCATTTAGAATTCTTAAGCAAAGATTAACTAATACACCCATACTAGCGTTACCAGAAGGAACTGAAGAGTTTGTAGTCTATTGTGACGCTTCTAAGTTAGGTTATGGATGTGTATTAATGCAACGCCAAAAGGTTATAGCTTACGCTTCTAGACAACTTTAGAATCATGAAGAGAATTATTCAACCCATGATCTAGAATTAGGAGCTATAATTTTTGCCCTTAAGATTTGGAGACATTACCTTTATGGTAGTAAGTTTACCATATTCACTGATCATAAGAGTTTAAGGTATGTTTTCGGGAAAAAAGAGTTAAATATGCGACAAAGACGCTGGATGAAGATGCTTAGTGATTATGATTGTGATATCCAGTATCATGAAGGAAAAGCGAATGTAGTGGCTGATGCTTTAAGTCGAAAGTATCATGAAAAGCCAAAAAGGGTACGTTCTCTTAAATTAAATCTGCAAGTAGATTTAAATGATCAAATTAGAAAAGTACAAGAATCAGTAATCAAGGATGATACTGAAAAACTAAAAGGTATGATTAAGGAATTAGAACAAGGAATAGATGGAATTTGGAGATTTCATAAAAAGAGAATGTGGATACCTAAATTAGGAAACCTACGTCATCGTATATTAGAAGAAGCCCATAAGTCTAAATACACGATGCATCCAGGAAATGATAAAATGTACCAAGATTTAAAGAAAATTTTCTGGTGGATAGGAATGAAAAAGGACATAGCAGCCTATGTTTCTAAATGTTTAACTTGCTCACAAGTTAAAGCTGAACACCAGAAACCCTCAGGTTTGTTACAGCAACTAGAAATGCCAGTGTGGAAATGGGAATTAATAACAATGGATTTTGTTACCAAATTACCCAAAACGAAGAAAGGTAATGATACAATCTGGGTGATTGTAGATAGGCTAACCAAGTCAGCTCATTTCCTACCAATGAAAGAAACTTTCAATATGGAACAGCTAGCTAAATTATATGTAAATGAAATTGTTTCATTACATGGAATTCCTTTATCAATTGTTTCTGATAGAGATAGCCGCTTTACCTCTCATTTTTGGTCAAGTTTCCAAAAAGCCATGGGAACCAAGTTAAATCTGAGCACAACTTATCATCCTCAAACAGACGGACAAAGCGAAAGGACAATCCAAACAATGGAAGACATGCTTAGAGCCTGTGTAATTGATTTCGGAGGTAATTGGGACGATCACTTACCTTTAATAGAATTTTCTTATAATAATAGTTATCACACAAGTATCAATGATGCACCATTCGAAGCACTTTATGGACGAAAGTGCCAAACCCCAGTCTGTTGGGCAGAAATTAGGGAGAAGCAACTATCTGGACCTGAGATAGTACAAGAAACAACCGACAAGATTAATCAAGTCAAGGAACGACTAAAGGCAGCACGTGATCGACAGAAGAGCTACGCCGATAACCGACGCAAGCCATTGGAATTTCAAGTCGGAGATAAGGTATTGTTAAAAGTCTCTCCTTGGAAAGGAGTAGTAAGATTCATCAAGCGGAGAAAACTAAGTCCCAGGTATATTGGACCTTTTGAGATTATTAGAAGAATAGGACCTGTAGCTTATCAGCTACAACTGCCAGAGGAAATGACAGAAATACATGATGTATTTCATGTATCTAATCTCAAAAAGTGTTTAGCTGATGAATCGCTAATAGTACCTCTTAAGGACATAGAGGTAAATGAACAACTTAAGTTTATAGAAAGGCCTCTACAAATTGAAGACAGGAAAGTCAAGAATCTCAAGCACAAGAGATTAGTTCTGGTCAAAGTGGAGTGGGATTCCAAAAGAGGACCTGAGTACACATGGGAGCTTGAATCTGAAATGCAAAGGAAATATCCACACTTGTTCCAGTAGATCTCGAGGACGAGCTCTAAAACAAGGTGGGGAGGATATAACAATCCTCAAATAAACCGACACCCTCGAATAATTTTCCGACACCCTAATATATTTTAAAATATTCCAAACTGTCCCAAAATACACCCCATACCCGAAAACGGGCCTCAAATACATTAAATAGTATTAAAAATAATTAAAATTGAATTTTAAGTTGAGGCGGGCCGCGTAGACCCCACCCCAACCCTTACGCGGGCGGTTTAAAGGTTAAAACCTGATTTCTGTGATTTTTAAGTTTAGGCGGGCCGCGTAAGACCCCCGTTAGTTAACGCGGGCCGCGTGAGCTTAAAAAGATGGCGCAGCCTGGTGCTGCCACGTGGCAGCCACACGTCGACCCTACTCGCTGACCCGGATCAGCTATATCGTTGAGTAACATTGACGCGGGCCGCGTAAAGCCTTGCCTTATTTTACGCGGGCCGCGAGAAAACCCAGGTGAAGAACTATATAAACAGGCCATCGGATTTCATTCGAATTCGTTCAAAGTTTCTTTCTCAATCTCAATTTCTGATTATAGGCAATATAAGCGGGTATTATACCCCCCTAATTAGCGAAGTTCTTCTCCGTTGTAAGTATTATAACCCCTGGATACGTATTAGATACGCTGCCCGATTGATCTAGGGTTCCGTAACGGCTGTCGTGGTTCTGCCCGACGTAGTCGTTGGAATGCCGTCTCGGGGAGGGTATTACTAATGTTAAAATGGGTTATTATACTAACACGTGTGCATTTGTATAAATTTTAGATTATCACCAGGAAACCCTTACGGAAAATCTAAGACAGCAATGTGAGTAATCTCCTTTTTGTAAACAGTTTTTACAAAACCTTAACTATTTTACAATGCAATTTAGCAGTGATTGAGTCTTTGTAATTCTTTAATTACTGCCGGTATGTTGGGGTTTTGTATACAAAATGTGGAATACGTTACCATTGGACAATGAGTTAGCCAATGGGTAATATGACCCACAAGTCAGGATTGACAGTACTAAAGGAGTAATTATGTAGATATAAACATTGTAATCGCTCTCAATACTGTTTAAATTAAATTAATGTTTCTTGATTAAACTGATATTCACTCACCAATATTTCCCACTGACAAAATATTTTTAAAACGCGTTTTAGGTAACAAATTGTGAAAGCCAAATAGAAGCCAGCTGGACAGCACTGAAGGCTTGGAAAAGTGGCAATAAAGTTACCTAAAATAAAATAGATGTTTTTGTTAAATAAAATAGGATTTATTCCTATGAAAACGTGTGTACTACGAACTTGGGTTTTAACCCATTTGGTTAATGTTATGAAAATGTGGTATTTTACTCTTATCAATATTTCCTAACTACGGTCCTGATGAAAAATTCCGCTGCCAAATTAGACACTACGAGATACCACCAAAACTGGCTCGCGGCCGCCCGTTCCCGGGGAATCAGGGATCGGGGTTTGCGACAGGTAGCCCGTGCTACCCCTAATAACAATGTAAGTCCGCCACTGGGATCTGTAAACATGTGGTACAAGATTTAATACACTATTGATTGGTGGATCAATTCATGAAACATTGTTTTAGTTGTCAAGGAAACAATATTGAACATTTACATGGTTCTGCTTCATTTTTATCATAAACAACACTTGAATGTTTTTATTTTGTTTCATATTTTATATATTCAATCATCCTCATCTCTTTATAAATCTAATGAACCCAAATCTATTAGCTTCACATTATTTGTTCCATTTTATCAACGAACACATCACATAACGTGCCGCCATCTATAAACAACTAAGGTGTCGCCGCCGCAACGCGCGGCATATGGTAACAACCTAGTTATGCTTAAATCACAAATGATATAAACAAACATACAAGAACTGAACCAAGTACCAAAAGCACCTCAAATTCTCTCACATGCATTTCATCGAGCATGAGGTATGCACATATAAAATTTGATTTAGTAATAAGAATTTGCAATCATTCATCCCCAAATCATTCATCCAATGAAAAAGATGTGATTTTAAAGATGAAGATGAAAAAGGCTTGTGATAAGAGTTGATAAGCATTACCTAAAAAGCTTCAATCTGTTGAGCACTTTTAAGTTGAAAAATAGAAATTTCAACAAAAAAGTAGAGGGACGGAACTGCAAGAAAGAACTACAAAGTGATTAAAGATTATGGAATGAAATTGATTCGATTGAGATAAGTAAAAGAGATCAGGTATGTATAATTTACTTAGTCTCCCCGTCTTCAGAACCTTGGATTACAGAGATCAGGCTGTATCGTTTGTAGTTCGAACGACCTCAATACCTCATGTCTTGGCTCTGCTTTGAACGAACTATAGAAACCCTAAATATTGCTCTGAATCGTAGCTTAAATATGAAACAGAAACATCAGTTTCAGGGGAGTGAGGGAGGTTGGTTAGCAAATTACGCGACCTTATTAACTGGCGATAACTGACACAATAGCAGTTAAAATGGTGAGTTTAATCGGCCAGGATTTAATCTCACTATGATCTAATGGATGACATCGATTTGAAAGGAAGTTACCCTTACTAGGATCATTAGGAAATAACCTCTAGAGTCGTGGAGATGATAGGCAGAAAAAGGTGGAACAAACCACCAGCTGAGAAAATCATAAATAACCGCCCTGAACTGCCATCACAGCGGTTACTTTTGTGAGTTTAGATGGCTGAGATTTAATCTCAGCAAGATCGAACGGCGAATATTGATTTCAAAGTCGGTTAGACTTAATTGGCTTAATATATATATATATATATATAATTGTTGTAATGGGTTTATTCTTCTTATGCCCCATTATATATCTTATTCTATATCGTTTTCATAGGTATAAGAATGAAGAATTTCATTGGAAGTTATCGTTTCCATGAAATTAAAATATTGATCTAAATACTCAATTGCTCTCCACCAATCTCTTCCTCTTTCACCTCACCTTTACACCATGTGTAGTGGTACACATAAATAATGCTCCTACCTATGGGCATTGTGCGACACGTGTCATCCCAGTCAGCAAAGGGGCATTATAGGGCGTTTTTCATATATGGGTGTAGTGGAATAATGCCCCCATCAATATTATTTAAAAAAAATAAAACAAACTAATAATATATGGAAGCTTCTTATTAGACAAGTAAACATTGCCCCTCACAAGCGTTCTTTAAAAAACGCCGGCACCCCATTTTCTGCAAACAACGCCCAAGAGGGCGGTCCGGCAACGTGATTAGGGCGTGATTCAAGTAAAAAAACGCCGGAAACCGCCCACTACGCATGGTCTTATGGCTTAACCCTAGCCCCCTCTCTTTCATTATGGCTTAACCCTAGCCGCCTCTTTTTCATTAAGCCTTAACCCTAGCCCCCTCTCTTTCAAACATATATATGATTAGGACTGAGCCACGCATATTTTTATTAAGAAAATTGGATTTAAATAATCCCAATTGGCCGACAACATTCTCAACTAGAGAAATGATTTGTGATATTCTCGATTTTTAACTTGTTTTCTCCCAATGAGCTTTTCCTAATAAATGATTTGCGATATTCTCAATTTTTAACTTATTTTCTCCCAATGAGCTTTTCCTAATTGAGGTCTTACCCAATTAGTTTTTGTTGATGTAAATTGCCATAAAAGCAGCTCACGTCATCAAAACTTTGCCAAATAAGCACTCTAGTCATCAAAAGTTTGACTTTTTACCACATAAACAGTCTACGTCGTCAGAACTTTAACTTTTTTGACACATAAGCAGTCCACGTCAGCAAAAAAAACTAACGGGGTTAGACCTTAGTTAGGAAAAGCTCGTTGCGAGATAATAGACTAAAAGTTGGAACTGTCACAAAACATTTCGTTTGTTGGGACTCTTACCGACCGATAGGTAATAGTTGAGATTATTTAAATCAAATTTCCTTTTTTAAGGCAAATGCTACTCCTAGTTTACTGTAACACCCCGAAAATATAAAACTTTATATTAGAATTATAAAGCGTTAAATAAACAAGAACAAACTAACTAGGAATAGATAACCCAGTTAGATACGGGTCTTGTGATACCAAATAAATGGATGGAAACTCTTAAATTATAAATAAAACAATAGTTGAGGGACCTAAGTTGTAAAGTTGTAAACTTGAATGATTAAAACTAAAATAAACCACACCAAACACACACTTAGGTGTCTCTGGTCGATCAAGAACGCATGGGGAGAACAAGAGCTCCTCACCAAACCTAGCTCTCACTAAATTGATCAAATTGAAGGTCTTAATCAAGTCCAAATCGATTTTCAAGCACAAATTCGTGATCACCTCGTTGAAGGGATCATAAGGTATGCCAAATTAGGTTGTTTTGATTCAACTCAAATTCCTAGTATATGATGAAATCGAAATTAAAGCTTGATTATGTAATGTCTAGATGAAACTTGTAATGAAAACAAGTATAAGGCTGAATCCTAGTTGATAATTTGCAACAATCTTGCTTAGAATTATGAAATTTGTGATAACCCATTTATAAGTTAAATGGGTTTTACTAAGTAGATGAACACAAGCATTATGATTGTCAAAATTTGTGTTACTTGATTTCTCTATGATAATCTTAATGATTGTATGCATGCTTGATATGGAGAAATCGAAAAAATGTGATTGAAATTGGTAAAAATAACAAGTCATGAACTTGATTCTAGCTATGTAAAAATTAGACCCGCTAGGTGTTCGTTAAAATGCCTAAGTGAGGATTAAAATGTTAAAAAAAATCGGATAAAAACGCATGCTTGAATTTTATAGCGAATTATGCGTTAAAGATTATGAAAAGGGTTCTAAATTGGTTGTGAATTGAACTCTTTAGGCAAAGAATCCGGATCGTCGAGTGGACAAGCCGGAGGAGATACGCGCTTGAAGGGGGTGCTCTAAAGGTACGTGACTTTAGTCCCGTTACATTATGCATAAATGTTTGGTATTAGTGTACAAATGGTGTCATAGTGTAATATACGCGTTTGGTGTGTCATTGAAGTGGCGAAGCTCACTCGACAATCAAACGGGTCAAAATAATGGTTGGAAATGGTTTGGCTTGTCATCAAAGTGATGGTTTTCACTCGACAACCAAACGGGTCAAAATTATGCTTTTAAAATGATCATGTGTGTAGAGACTCGAAAGTATCATATTGCGTTAGTGTTGGATAGTAATACGCCAATGAATTGGTTATGCTAATTTAAGTTTATGAATCCGAGATATCGGGTCACACGATAGAAATTAATTGTAAGTGTTGCTTGAAGCGGTATGCTTGAATTTTGAGAAACAAGCATGAAATTCTAATGTGAGCGTAAAGCCATGGAATGGTGCGGATACGCCAAGATTTACAAGCCTGGGGATTTGGGTAATTAAGTCTAGTAAGTTTTAGAACTGAAAAATGGTATTATGCACATATAGCTAATGGGTTGAATAATTGAAACAAGGATTTTGTGAACCATTCGTTCATAAATCGGGTTTCTTTGTGTGAAATTTACATGGTTGGATTCGTAATTTTATTACGGACTCATAGGAAAAAGAATCGACTAAAACGGACAAACGAGTAAAAAGTTATGTTAGTTTAAAGTTAGACTTTTTACAATTTTCTGAGCTGGGCAAATATGCAGGTCCAGAAACTGGACCTGCTGGAAAACGCACTCCCCCGTGCCACGCGACGGGGCAACTCAATTCTGGCGCGACACGCGGGGCCGCCCGCGGCACGCGAAGGTCAATCTTAGGTCTGGCGCGTGGCGCGACAGACCAAGAACCAAGATTTTTATTTTTATGTTATGTGTATGCTATTGGGGCTTATCTATGCTTATTAATAAGTTGTCAAAACTAACATTTGATGCGGTTTTGACCTCAGGTGATGCTCATTAGTTATGGATGTCGATCAAGCAAGGGAATCAAGAACCGAACACAAGTTTCGAATGCTTCCGCGCTAATCTAATTTAGTTTAAACCATGTTGTTTTGTAAACACTATTGAATGTTGAACATTTTAATCTAGTTAGTTGACTATGTTTAAATACTATAACGAAGTACTTCTTAGTTATTAACTAAGCTTTTGTTAATTATGTATTTTGACTTTTGTTGATACACTTTATGTGGACGCGACTCGGTTCGGTTCGACTCGGATAGGTTCCGCTAAAGTCCGACACCGCGACATTCCTCCGCCGTGCGCCCTAGAGTTCGACACTCGAAGCACGAAGAGCCGCGAACCGTTTCGCAGACACATCATCCATGACATCACCATGATGACATCATGATGATTTCATGAGAAGTCTTGTAATTTCATGAATTTACATGGTTGACGAAGATCTATAGTGGACGAAGACTTAATTCAACAAAGTCTTCACAACAGACGAAGATTAAGCACATGACGAAGATTGTTTAATCAATCGACGAAGACCTCAAATGCTATGTATTTGACAAAGTCTCATTTGTTGTTTGACGAAGGTTAACCTTCGTCATAACCACTCATGGCGAACCTTCTACCTTCGTCAAGATCTATGTGTGGCGAAGTTTCCAACTTCGTCACACATGAACTTCGCCGTGTAAACTTCGTCAAGTGGACAGTATATATAGCACAGATGTTAACAGTTTAGTCATGAGATTATTGTGAGACTCCACGAGAGCTGAGAGACTTGTGAGAGTTTATTGTACAAGCATTGTGTGTATATGTTTGTGAATGTTCTCATCCATTTAATCGAAGTTAATCTTTGGTTACTTGCTGTTGTTATTTATCTACTTTGTTCGGTTTGCACCATCACGGGGATTCCGCACCCGCGATCGTGTTTGTGATAAACAGGGAATAGGTTTTCGTATCGGATCCTCTGGGAAAAACGGACCTACAAGTATCACAACCTTCGTCACTCCTCAATCTTAACCTTCGTCATATGTCAAACAACTATAACCTTCATCGCCTCAATCTTTGTAAAACATCATAACCTTCATCACATTTGTTATACATATATCTACATAGTTTGTCAGCTTTGTCTTTGATGAAGTATAAAGAGTTCGTGACAAGGAGTTCGTCATTTTACTTGTCATTTTTACACAGAAGCTTTACAAAAGTGTTTTAACATTGTGTTTTCAAGTGTTTGATCAGGTACAATTTTTCATACATCAAATATGAGTACAAATCCTTTAGATTGGAGCATTAGCACGGTCCCAGATATGTCATGGGTTAAGTCTTTGATGCCACAAGAAAGAATTTCGGCTAGTCAATGGGCGTGCATGGCAAATCAAAATCAAAGTATCCAGAACCTACTCATGAGCGAAAGTGAAACGGGTAGCAACAACCGTCCGCCAAAACTCAATCATATGAATGACTATCCATCGTGGAAAGGACGTTTTCGGACGTACGTTTTAGGGCAAAACACCGAGTTATGGACGTGTTTCACTACCGCATACAACACCACTCTTAAAGAGGCCGGATCAAATGCTACTACTTTGGCGACCATGGCTGAAAACGACAAGAAGGCGTATGACCTTGAAAAGAAAGCGTTTGCTATTCTTACGCAAGCATTGCACAAATATATCTATCATCAATTCGCCTATTGTACTAGCACCAAAGCCTTGTGGGACATCCTAGAAACAAGAGGAGAAGGAAATGCGGCGACAAGGAAGACACGCCAAGATCTGTTGAAAAAGGAGTTTGAAGGGTTTATATTTATGGAAACTGAAACACTGAATGATATGACAACTCATTTTTATCATTTACTTAGTGAATTGGTTTCTTACAAACTTGTTTTAACTTCACAGGAAATAGTCAGACGGTTTGCTGATGCTCTACCACCAAAGTGGAGCTCATTCATAGAATTGTTAAAGCATACAGGTGCATTGGATACTGTCAGTATCTATGAGTTTGTTCAAAAGCTGGAAAACAAGGATGCAGAAGAAATCAGAAAGGCTAAACGAACTCCTGTCCCTCAAAATCCAGAGATGTACTTTGGAGGGATAGTTCCTGTTGCTAGTACAAGTCAGCAACCAAAACTACAAACAGCTTTTGTGTCAAATGCTTTCGACCCAAATTCCTATTTCGGTATGCCACAAGCCGCAACTCCTCAACCCCAATTCGATATAAATGCCTATCTTCCGCGACCTCAACCTGTTGCTCAACCTCAAGTTGCCACACCTCAACCCCAATTTGATCCAACTGCCTATTTTCCTAAACCACCTCAAGCCCAAGCCCAACCACAACAAGACTTCTATGGTAACAAACCTGATATTCCAAATCTTTCCAAAGTGAGTGTAGAAGCTGCACGGGATCACATGGAAATTCTTACCACTATGGTTAATGCCTACTGCGGAATGGTCGCAGGTCAAATTGGAAACATTAATTTGACCAAGGAAGATTATCAGCAGATAGACAGAGATGAGATGGAGTTGATGGACATTAAGTGGGCGTTTGCGAGTGCTGTAAGAAGGGCGAAGGATTATATGAGCAGAACGGGGAGAACCAGCTTGGAAAGCAAAAGGGATACCAAGTACGGGTTTGACAAGAGTGCAGTTACGTGCTTCAATTGCGATGAAAAGGGTCACTTCAAACGTGAATGCATGCGACCGAGCAAACAAGGCAACCAACAAGGCAACCAAAATCCCTTCCAAAATCAAACAAGTACTTCAAATCAAGCTAACAACAAAAGAGGGATAGTAGCTGCTAACAACCAAACCAACCAGTCAGGACCTTCAAACTCCAACCGAGCATTGATAGTTCAAGCTGATGAAGGGTGTGATTGGTCCGTACAGTTTGGAGATGGAGGACAGGGAGGAACTGCATGTTATGCTAAAATCATCGGTCACATCAAGCATGTGCACAAGGAAGAATTTTCTGAATCAGATGATAGTTCGGGATACAGTGGCAGTTCCGATTCAGGATCAGATGTGAATGAAGGAATGGATTCTGAAGGTGATAGTCTGTTGAATGATGCTGAGGAGGCAAAGTGTCAGAAATATGTCTTGATCAAGAAAGCTGATGCTACATCAGAAGAAATGGAGAAGATTCTCACTGAAGATGGATCTTTCTCTTCTCAGACTGCCTTTATGGCTAATGTCTCAGCTTCTACAAGTCAGGTACAATCTGAAACTCCTAGCATATGTAGTGATTGTGCTGATATGATACATGAATGTGCTAATCTTAAACATGAATCTGAAACGATTCATAGTCACAATAAGAATTTAGTTGTTGAACTTTCTAAGTGCAAAGAAGCAAACATGGCTCTAACTCACCATGAAAAAGAATTTAAATCAGTAATTGAGACACTTAAGAAAAGCGTTTCTGAGTTATCAAAAACTGTTTTTAATAAACAAATTGGTATTAATAATTATATTAATATCATTGAAGAAACAAAGAAAGAGTTGGCCACGGCTAAATGTGAGCATGATGCGATCAAGCTCAAATTGGAGAGTTATTCTAACTCCCGATATGTGCTTGATCACATCATTGACGTTCAACAACTGAAAGGGAACGTGAAAGGCGTTGGGTATAAGTCGTGTCCGCCACCGTTGAGACACAATTATACCAAGATGCCCGATGAGGAAGAAATGCCTCGGTTTGAACCAACTGTACCTCTTAATTATGGGGAGTTTACAACTGGTCTAGGGTTCAAATCGGACAGTTCTTCAGAGGGCTCATCTGAAAGTTCGGGAAAGTCATCTGTTGATACGGAACAAAGTCCTCCCATAGTTGAGGACTATGATTCGTCAGATGATGAACCAGATGTGAGTGATGAGGATAAATCTCTTAAAAAGAACAAAGGAGTAGAAGTCCCTGTTGAGAATCATATTCTGTGTGATCCTCCTACTCCTGCTGTGCAGTCTGCTGCTAGACAAGAGATAGATCCTATCGCTGAGACAGTGTCTACTGTTAAAAGTAATAACGTGTTGTACACTTTAGTCGGTGATGACAAAATTTATTCAAACACAGCTTTTCCAATTAAAAATGTCAATCAATCTTTGATTGATAAAGTGTTTGAAGATACTACCAGTAAGTTTTTGGAAAAGGGGATCCCGAGAGTTTCAGTAACTCAGTGTGATCCGATTCCAAAAGCTGAAGTTAGAAGAAAATTTGGAAATCAAAAATCACCAACGAAGCAACAACCTATCACTTTTAAGGGTAAACAGCAACAACAACGAGCTCAAAATTCTAAAGGTTCACAACCGAAGGTTGAAACAAAAGGAGCTCGTTACAAGAAGAAATGCAAAGACGTTAAATTTGTGGCCTCCAAAGGTACTGATAAAGTGGAGACTTTTGAAAATAAGTCAAATACCGATTTTGTTCAAAAAGTCAAAATTTTGAAACGTAATAGTGATAACAATTACACCCAACACACAAACGGGTGTGAAACTAGTACCTCTGGGTCTACAACTTCAACGTCAGGCCATCGAACAGAATCTCCTAAGTTTGTTGAAAGGAGATCTTGTTTAAAATGTGGGGAGTTTAGACACATTATCAAAAACTGCACAAACTCTCCAAAAGCAAATTTTGTTGAGAGAGCCCCTCCCGAAAAAGATCACCAAAAATGTCGTCCTGTTTCTCCCAAAAATGACAAACGTACGATTAAAGAACAAGAAATAAAACAACGTCGTCAAAATGTGAAGGTGATCGAAAAGGCTTTAAAACCAGAAACTGTTAAAAGGAAACCAATTTTGTCACAACCGTTAAAACTGGAGATTTCTAAATCTGTAAATAATACACAATCTGGTAAACGGAAACAAGCTTGGAAACCTAAAACAGATAAAGTTTCAGGGGGAGTCTCACCAGTTCCAGGTCATCGCGAGGTTGAAATAACCTTTGTCGATGAACAGGGACGACCCAAGTCTATGAAGGCTTGGGTCCCCCTCTCCAACTAATCTCTGAGTGAGTGTGCAGGATGTTCCAGGAGGAACTATCGATAGTCATAGGATTGTTGATAGTGGAGTGTCCATGCACAAGATCGGCGACAAAAGAAATTGTTGCCTTTGATGGAGAAAAAAAAAGATACAGAAATGTCTGATGAAGAGATTGAAAGCTTCGACAAAATGAAAATCATTACAAAGTATGATTGTTAAAGGCTTTAATCGGGTCCTCGGGATAGATTCAATCAAAATGTACGCACCTGCAGCACGTCTGAAGTTCAAAATCAACAAAATGAACGTGCAGTGTACATTTCTTCACGGTTTGATTGAAGAAAATGTGTTTGTTGAACAAACCAACCGGGTGTGCGGATGCCTTGGCTTGGATTGAACAACCGCACACCACTTTTCAAAGAGAAAGACAAAGACCTTCGCTGGTGCAATGTGTAAGGCCAGCCGGACCCAGAGGTTTCTGATCTTGTTGCTGTGAATTGAAGTAGCTGAATGATCGACTTGGAAATCCACACCGGGTGGATATCCAGTTTGGGAGAGCACTCAGATTCCTGGCAATGCACGAACCAGTTGCAGGATACGGTTTTAAATTTCTAATCTCTCTTATACTTGTCGATATTTAAGCTGCTTTATGAATTATTATCCTCTCGTACAGCACTCTTTGACCTGACACGTTGAATTCGAATATCACCTCACACGTGATTGTTTCAATATGAAACTCGTCAATGTTGTCATGGTCCACACCGATTACCAACGTGCCAACTGATTTTTCCAAAATTCGATAAATCAATTCTGATTAAAATTAATTTTGGTAAACGTCATTGAGGTAAAACATGAGTTAATCCTTTTTGTAAATATCTTTGTGTCTTTTAAATTTATCTTAGTTTGTTGATTTTAGGGGAGTAAATGCAAATTTGAAAAATTCAAAAACAGTGAAAAATTTCAAAACGCAAAAACATTGGAAAAACAAAAATGAGTTTCCTGGCGAGAAAAAGGGAAAATGATAGTACATCAGTGGTCTGTCTAAACCTCTTTAAACTGGACTTAAAATGAAAAATATGTTAAGCAGCTCTATATAAGATGTATCGGTAGGCTCACAATCATTTTAAAGTGTGCAGGGTGATATAAACCTTAATCGACTGAAGACTGTGTGGGAACCATTCATTGGCATATGGTCTTAGTACCGAAATTTCGTTTGAGAAATTGCCGAGGTTCTGAGATATACGGTCTTTATGCTGGCTTATCATCTGGGTATCATGGTTGTATCTTTTACCGAATAATAACGGAGACGAAGTCTAGATCTTCCATGATACTATACATACGTGTACATATTGCATACGACCTCAATAAGTGATCAACAATCACATGTCCAAACAAAATAAGTGATAAAATATCACATTTATCCGGGAGTCAAGTTAGTCTCTTTGCTGTACGTTGTACTGACCTGTTCACGGACTTGCTCCTGTGCCCTCATGCATATGAAAATCAAGTTCCTCATCAATAAGTGATTCTATCACATAGGGCTTGTTTTCAAAACAAAATAAGTGAGTTTCTCACATCTTTTATACGGTCAAACAGATGATAAACGGTATACTCACCAGTAAGATGAACTCTCGTGCATACCTTGATACGGGAATGTGTCGTGTGTGGATGAACACCGGTCGGTAAGTATAAATCATACCTTAACGTATCCCCTCGCCATGATTACATCTGATAAGTTGAGCTTAAGTGGATAACAATACCGATAATCGTTATAGGATGCTTATCTAAATGTTAACTAATAGAACACCAAGAGCGTTTTGGCGTGACCGTACACTGATATGATTCTCTTACCCTCGAAACTCGTAAAAAGAATGTCTGTAAATATTTGTTTACTGCTTTCGGTTTCTGTATCTCTGTATATATTTATTTATTGCTTTCCGTCTTTACATTTGAAAAATGAAAAATACCAAAAATATTTTTGGTGTGTTTTAATATAAACTTTATAAAAGCCAAAAGATTTTGCTTCTAGTTTATTTTTGATTGACCGATGTTGGAACTCGAGTCTATCCTACCCAAAATCCTGATTCTAAGCCGGAAAACAATTGCATCTTCATAAACGGTCGAAGTTGACAAGTTTTGAAAGTTAAAGGATTAAAATTGATCAATTTTTTAAACTTTCAAACCGTTGTCGGTCGGTGTTTTGATTGAGAGTTGGTCTCTCATGTGTATCGTGTGTTTATATGGTTTGAAGTCAATTCTTAGTAAATTTTTCGTTTGAATCTTTCTAAGATTGATTACTTTCCAAACGATTGTTCTCACTGCGTGTTTAGCTTTCTTGTATGTGCAGATGGTGCATTGGAACCAGCTAAAGACGAAGAGAATGTGTCAGACGACAATCCGTAAAGTGAAGACTTGACATTGATGCAATCAGAAGATCAAGGTGATCGAGTTGCATCTGATCACTCATCAACACCGAAAGGATCTGAAGTATTGAAGATTAAAAGATTCACGAGCATCATTCAAGGGGGAGTTTGTTGATACACTCCGTGTTTGTGTCACGTGAAGACCTTTTAAAGATCCGACAATGTGAAGAACGAACCATCACGAGTAGCGTCCAAGGGGGAGTTTGTTGATACACTTTATGTGGACGCGACTCGGTTCGGTTCGACTCGGTTAGGTTCGGCTCAAGTCCGACACCGCGACATTCCTCCGTCGTGCGCCCCAGAGTTCGACACGCGAAGCACGAAGAGCCGCGAACCGTCCCGCAGACACATCATCCATGACATCACCATGATGACATCATGATGAAGTCATGATGATGTCATGAGAAGTCTTGTAATTTCATGAATTTACATGGTTGACGAAGATCTATAGTGGACGAAGACTTAATTCAACAAAGTCTTCACAACTGACGAAGATTAAGCACATGACGAAGATTGTTTAATCAATCGACGAAGACCTCAAATGCTATGTATTTTACGAAGTCTCATTTGTTGTTTGCCGAAGGTTAACCTTCGTCATAACCACTCATGGCGAACCTTCTACCTTCGTAAAGATCTATGTGTGGTGAAGTTTCCAACTTCGTCACATATGAACTTCGCCGTGTAAACTTCGTCAAGTGGACAGTATATATAGCACAGATGTTAACAGTTTAGTCATGAGATTATTGTGAGACTCCATGAGAGCTGAGAGACTTGTGAGAGTTTATTGTACAAGCATTGTGTGTATATGTTTGTGATTGTTCTCATCCATTTAATCGAAGTTAATCTTTGGTTACTTGCTGTTGTTATTTATCTACTTTGTTCGGTTTGCACCATCATGGGGATTCCGCGCCCGCGATCGTGTTTGTGATAAACAGGGAATAGGTTTTCGTATCAGATCCTCCGGGAAAAACGGACCTACAACTTTTAAAAGTCCGTACTTTATAATTAATCAATGAAATTATAAGACGAGTGTTACAAGTTGGTAATCAGAGCTCAAGGTTGTTAACAAAATGTGTTCGGTTCAAGCTTGATCAACATCCGGTAAGAGTTAATCATTTTAGTAGGTTTATTAATGTAAAAGAAAAATATGATGTGACGTGCACGGGAAGAGCGTGTTAACACACTCAAACCTGGAAAGTGCACTAAACGAGAACGGTTAAAGCAAGTCGCGAACTTGGCTAAACCAGAGCAAATAAAGTATATGTTATAGATGAAATGTTTAACGGTTGGTGTAAACATTTTAGTTTTAAAGATGACGGACGAAGGTAATGTTAATGCGGTGCCGATAGTCACCGAGCAAATGAAGGAAGTGATTGCCTAGGAAGTAGGAAAGGCAATTGAAAATAGCTTATACGGCTTTATTGATAAAATCCAGAACACGGTACTATCGGTAGTTGATGAGAGAATCAAGAAGTTGGAGGATAGTACCAACATAGCTAAAGAAAAGTCGGGATAACGCAAGGGCTGCTCATACAAGGAATTTATGGCATTTAAACCACCACTTTATAATGGAGAGGTGGATCCGATAATATGCCAACGTTGGTTAAGCGATATTGTGGGGGTATTTGAGAGAACCCACTGCGACACGAACGACTTCGTAGCTTATGGTACGGGTCAGCTTAGAGGTCAGGCAAAGGATTGGTGGGATAACAAGAAAAAGGAAATCGGAAGCGAAGCGGCTAGGACAATGACCTGGGACGAGTTTAAGGTACCATTCCTTAAACACCATAGTCCCAAGGCGGGTTATCAATCGAATCAAAGAGGAATTCATTCAGCTTAGGCAGAAAAGGCGAATCTATCGATAAGATCACGGGGATCTTTCTCGACAAACTGAGGTTTTGTGATGAGTTGGTGACATCTGAAGAACAGAAAGTGTATTATTACTATAATATGCTAAGTGCAGAGTATCGGGAGTTTATGACTCCCTCGAAGTATGAGACTTTCACCGAAATCATTAACACTACTCGAGAAAGGGAGATAGAGCTGAAGAAGCAAATTGAAAGAGGTGAAAGAAGGGCACAAGTGGTTAATCCATGTCCTACGAAAAAGGCGCGTACAACTAAGTCATCTAAGAAACAGGATGGGAAAGGCGGGTCGCCGAGCTGTAAGGTTTACGGGAAAGGGCACAAGGGTGAGTGCCGATTCAAAGATAAGCCATGTCCCATATGTGGGAAGACAGGGAACACGGCTGCATTATGCCCCGGGAAGGTGTCGGTGTGTTATAAATGCTACCAACCGGGTCACAAGAAATCTGAATGCCCAGAGCTAGTCGGGAAAAAGGATGGCAAGGATTCACATACAGAGACTCCAAAAGCAAAAGCCAGATCCTTCCAGTTAACCGCAGCCAAGGCGAAGGTGGAACCCGATGTGGTCCAGGTATATTCGCCATAAATTCAATTCCCGCACATGTGTTATTTGATACGGGTGCGAATAAATCCTTTATTTCACATGGATTTATTCGACATCCTTCATTCGAACTGACAAAATTACCTATGCCTTTAGAAGTAGAAATTGGTGACAACAAAAGTTTTATCGTATGTGACGTGTGTCAAAACTGTAGATGAGTATCGACGGTGAAGAATACTCAATAGATTTGATTCCGATGTCGATGGGAGAATTCCAAGTAGTGGTCGGGATGGATTGGTTATCCCGACATCACGCGAAGGTCGTGTGTTTCCGCAAGGAGATTAAGTTAACATCTCCGAGTGGAAAACATGTTACCATCTATGGTGAAAAGGGGGTAATCCCGTTATATGCTCAATGCTAAAAGCTCACAAACTCATGAGGCGTGGATGTAGAGCGTTCATGATATACGCAAACGAACCAGACAAAGGATCACCAAAGATTGAAGACGTACCGGTGGTACGTGAATATGCCGATGTATTTTCGGAAGATTTACCGGGAATACCGCCAGAACAGGAGGTAGAGTTCGGAATCGAATTGATTCCGGGCGCGAAACCTGTGGCCAAGGCGCCGTATCGGCTCGCTGTCACACCCTAACTTTTGCGGAAGCGTGATTATGGTGTGACTTTCTTAATATCATTGCATTCAATCATAACATCATCTATATGATAAATCCATAGGTTTGTCATCCATTAAATAAGTTTAAAACATAACAACATTGTTTAAAAACGCATACTTCAAATTCAAGTTTTACAAACCGTACAAATTGTTTATGAGTTCATTAAGGAGTCTTCAAAAGATATTGAATAATACCAAGGTTTGGAAGACGTGTCTCATCCAGGAATAAGACACACTAACCAAACTCAAAGACCATGGATGACATCTTTATTCTTAACGCAGCATAAAAACTTCCAACGCCCGCCAGATCCACTTATAAATTCCCTGAAATACATGTAGTTTAAAAACATCAACAAAAGTTGAGCGAGTTCATGTGTTCGTTTGTGTGTATGTATAAACCTTTGAAAACGTTGTAAGTATGTATGTATGTCCCTGGTAGGTAGCAATAAGGAAAAAGAGATCACCACTGGGTTGCAAAGCCAATGGTATGTGTGAAGTGATGCAGGAAGACTCAAACCTAGCAGATTTCGCACCGGGCCTCCGGCTGTAAGACATAGTCACCACATGGTCCACTCAGCGGACTCAGGGGTGGGGCTCGCTACACCCAAATAGATCTATCACTCATGCCCCTCGGTCCTACAATAAGGATTGATGGCCTTAATCGCCCTACTCATTCACATGATCTAGCAGTAACCCTCCTTAGCTAACCATACCATGTATAAAACGTTTGTAATAATTGTAACATGTATTTCACCCCCGAAGTATAAAACTGAAAACAGTTAAAAGAAAGGAGGACATGAACTCACTGTTTTGCGTCTTCTGTGCTCGTAACTCAAGTCTCCTCAGCAAACACGACTCCTACAATGTACTAGGGTCTATTAGACGAACGGGCCGTGCCTTGCCTTTGTATTTACGTTTTTTAGTTATGTTTCTGATATTATTCCAAGTTATAATTATTTGTTAAAATAATAATTATTTTAACTTTAAATTATATTTAATTTTTGGGAAAATTGTGAAACATTAGTTTGTAACAATACTTCTCAAGTATTTGTATTCGTATTTCCTTCCCAAGGATGGGTATATTCGTACATGTATTTTCGTATTCTTATATTCGTATAACTTGTCATGTATTGGCGTCGTATTCCGGTGTATTATTCCAAATAAAAATATGCCAATATATTCTCAATATATAACTCCAAAACAATATATTTTCAAGTCTCACTTGGAAAATATATATAAACTTATTTTGTCCAAATTAATGCATTTCAAGAAAATATATATTTTTCCCAAAAATCATATATCTTCTAAATATACTAAGAAAATATATTTTTACATCCAAAAATAATATATTTTCTCCTTGTCAAAAATATGATACAACTTTGTAATATTTACAAAAATCATATTTTCATTTCTTGTATCCAAAATAATATTTACCAAAAATATATTTGTAACGGTATTTTCCGGAATATTTTGTAAGTTACGTTCTATCGTTCGGTTCCACAATATTGTGTGTGTAACTTATATACTTATTCCTTGATATTCTTGGTATTATTTTGGATTGTAAATTCTTGGTATTTGTTAAGTCATATTATTTTACCCTAAAATAATATAACTATTTCACAACGTATACAAATATTCACACAAGTGTCATATACATATTCTAAGTATATATTCACCCATTTTTATTTATAAAAACCAACCTCCAATACTTGTATTTTTGTAACAAATTCTATGGCAAGGTTTATATCGAAAACTCATGATCAAAATGCATTTGTAAATATTTGTTTGAAAATATTTTTCTAAGTGTTTATACTCTTAGAAAATTTTGCCATAGTTCCCCTAAAAATGGAGGTGTCCATGCTATCAAAGCATATCATTTTCTTTTTAAAATCATCTCAACAATCAACAATTTAACCTACACTTACCAAGTGCCATAACAATGCTTTTTACATAACAACATGAACTTGAACTTTTATAAAAACTTGTAGTAACTTACTAGTGTTTTTAGTAAGCCTAGTTACCTTTAAAATATGATTATTTATTTAATAACATCATTCTTGAAGATTTTAGATCTTTACAACTTGTACGATGATTTTTCAAAAATAAATCTTCTTGTATTTTTCTTGTTAACCATGTACTTTTATACTTGTTTCACCACTAGAAACATGATTAGTTTCTTTAAAAACAATGTTTTAGCAAATCTTGTGTATAACTTTAGTTTCTTGAGAAAACTAGTTTTGAAATCATCCAAGTTTATGACTAGTAACATGTACATACTTCATCATTCATAAAATCGTCTTCATTCTTCAAGTTCATGAGAAACATAAAGTATGATGATCTTGGTTTTTCACAAGATCATCACCTTAACTTACTAGATCATGTGTTTAATCACAATCTAGTAGGTTCCATATGATGTCTAACATCATGAACACAAATAATCAATCATCAAGAAGCAAAACA
Source organism: Helianthus tuberosus (assembly GCA_030545235.1). Lineage (NCBI taxonomy): Eukaryota > Viridiplantae > Streptophyta > Magnoliopsida > Asterales > Asteraceae > Helianthus > Helianthus tuberosus. The sequence continues at coordinate 147,300,367 of CM060417.1, read as the reverse complement.
ACACTAAACAATATGTATTCTTATGGTTTTTAAACTTTATGTGAAGGTTCATATTCTTGTTCATTAGTGTTCTTCATGATTTGCAACATATATCATCTTTTAACCAACTAAATAAGATGTAAAATGGCATGTAGAAGATCTTACTACTAGCTCAAGGCTAGGGATGATCAAGAGGATAAATGAAGTGGATAAAAGCAAATGGTGAAGGTCCTTCAACTTCCGAAAGCTCCAAGCTTCCTATCTTAGCTCCTTACACCTTTGTATCACCTTAGAAGGGTTGGAAATGGTTGAAGAATGATGGTGTTGAGGAGGTGGCCGTGAATGGGAGAGGAGGAAAGGAAGAAGATGAAGTGGTGATTATGAGCTCATGTCTTTATATAATCTCTAATCCTTTTACCCAATGTGTAACATGCTCCCATAGTACATTACATATCTTAACAAATCAATATAAATCCAAGTAAGATCTTGAGGAATCTTGTAAGATTTTTGAAGGTGGAGGCCACCTTGAACCGTAAACAAGAAGGGGGGGGGGGTGTCTTGGTTTGGTTTAAATGATAAGCTAGATGTTTAAGTTGGATTTCAAGTATAATGGTTAGTGTTATTTACTAAATATTTTTAGTGGGGTGTTATGATGTTCGGGGATCATAACTAGCTCAGAAACATTAAAACAATGCTTCTAGTATAATTTTTGTGTTTCGGGTATTGTCCGGTTGTTCGGTTAGATACCGGTTCGTTAAAGCGTCAAACTATTCCGTTTAGTGTTCTTTAAGTACCCTTTTGTGACACTTTTAATTCCCGACACTTAGGAAAGCATACAGGACCATTTTGTCATATTTTTACACATTACTAGCTTGTTAAAAAGCTGAATTTTGCTGGAATATGCAGAATTCTGCACTTTACGTGGGTTTTAGGCACTTTCCGGCACTTAAACTATCACCTAGTGACGCAGTTTTATGGTCCTTACTTCCCTACACACCATACTAGTGTAAAACCTTGTCTCTGGCCCATACGGGGTTTCAAATCACTGTTTGTCTATGTACTGACATCGTCAGCATTTTTCTGAGTTATCCGCTAATTGTGCTAACTGTGCTTTGTGCATCGTTTATGTCACTAAAGTTTTTATGTAATAAATGATGTGATAGTATGCAATATGTGATGCACATGTAAGTATGATGCAGCAATCAGAAAGCAGTTTAAATCATTAATTTGTAATTCAGCACAGCCATTAAGCACTAATCATAGTTAATTAATTGTACGGATGCATGCAAATTTGATAGTTGTCACACTCGCGCCATCGAAGCTACAAGAATTGATGTCTCAAATCCAATACCTGCTCTACAAGGGGTTTATTAGACCGAGTGTGTCTTCGTGGGGTGTACCGGTGCTATTCGTGAAAAAGAAAGACGGAAGTATGCGCATGTGTATCGACTACCGGGAATTAAACAAACTTACGGTGAAAAATCAATACCCACTCCCAAGAATTGATGACTTATTTGACCAGTTACAAGGCGCAAGTTGGTTCTCAAAGATTGACTTTAGATCGGGTTATCATCAGTTAAAGGTCAAGAAGGAAGATGTACCGAAGACGGCCTTTCGTACACGGTACGGGCATTACGAGTTCCTCGTGATGTCCTTTGGGTTGACCAATGCACCCGCGGCTTTTATGGACCTCATGAACCGGGTTTGCAAACCAATGTTGGATAAGTCGGTGATAGTGTTCATCGACGACATCTTAGTGTATTCAAGGAATGAAGCAGAGCATGCAAGCCATTTACGCGAAGTGTTGGAGACGCTGAGAAGAGAGAAATTGTATGCAAAATTCTCGAAATGTGCTTTCTGGTTACGAGAGGTGCAGTTTCTCGGGCACATCATTAGCGCGAACGGGGTGTTAGTAGACCCGTCAAAAATAGAAGCTGTGGCGAGATGGAATCCACCAAAGAATCCTTCGGAAATCAGAAGCTTTTTGGGGCTCGCGGGATATTATAGGAGATTCATACAAGACTTCTCCAAGATTGCTACACCACTGACCAAACTAACCCGTAAAGACGAAAAGTTTATTTGGGGCGAAGAACAAGAGAAAGCGTTCCAAATGCTTAAAAGAAAATTGACCCACGCTCCGGTATTGACATTGCCAGATGGGGTTGACGACATGGTAGTTTACTCGGATGCATCACATTCGGGTCTTGGGTGCGTTTTGATGCAACGGGGCAAGGTTATAGCCTATGCCTCGAGACAACTAAAGACTCATGAAAGGAATTATCCTACACACGATCTCGAGTTGGCGGCGGTAGTGTTTGCCTTAAAGATATGGAGCCATTATTTGTATGGGGTAAAATGCACTATTTTTACCGACCATAAAAGCTTGAAATATTTTTTTGATCAGAAGGAATTAAACATGAGACAGAGGCGGTGGTTAGAAACTGTCAAAGATTTCGATTGTGATATACATTACCACCCGGGGAAGGCTAATGTGGTGGCGGATGCATTGAGCCGAAAGGTAGATTATACGCCCATTCAAGTGCGATCAATGCAACTAATTGTAACATCGGGTTTACTTGAAAAAATTCGGAAATCTCAAATTGAAGCAATGAAGGAGGAAAATGTGAAGAAGGAAAGAATAGTTGGCCAATTGAAAGAGTTGGCGGATGGTAACCAAGGGTTAAAGACTCGTTTTGGGAGAATATGGGTTCCAAATTCGTGTGGAGTCAAGGCGGTCCTACTTGACGAGGCCCATAAATCCCGTTATTCAATCCATCCTGGGGCAACCAAGATGTATAACGATTTAAAACAAAACTATTGGTGGCCCGGAATGAAAAGAGATGTTGTAAAATATGTGGAGAAGTGTATGACGTGTCTGTAAGTCAAAGCAGAACACCAAAAGCCGTATGGTAAACTGCAACCGTTGGACATCCCAGTTTAGAAACGGGAACAAATCACAATGGACTTGCTGACCAAACTGCCCAAAACCAACCGTGGCTTCGATGCTATATGGGTAGTTGTGGATAGGTTGACAAAAAGTGCTCACTTCATTCCGATTCGTGAAACTTATACATCTGAAAAGATGTCAGAGGTGTATATTAACGAAATAGTAGCACGCCACGGAGTACCGATATCCATCGTGTCTGACAGAGATACCCGGTTTACTTCGAACTTTTGGCGCGAATTCCAAGAGCGGATGGGAACTAAATTGTTCATTAGCACAGCGTACCATCCACAAACGGATGGACAGAGTGAAAGAACAATACAGACATTGGAGGATATGTTACGGGCATGTATTATTGACTTCGGGGGTAGTTGGGATGTCTATCTACCGTTGGTTGAATTTTCATATAATAACAGTTACCACGCAAGCATCGGTATGGCCCCGTACGAGATGCTTTACGGTAGAAAATGCCGAACCCTAGTGTGTTGGGATGAGGTTGGTCCTCGACAACTTGCTCATAAGGATGTAGTCCGAATCACGAATGAGAAAATTGACTTGGTCCGAGCTCACTTGAAAGCGGCTCAGGATCGACAAAAATCGTATGCAGACAAAAGAAGAAGACCAACTGAGTTTCAAGTCGGTGACAAGGTTATGTTAAAGGTATCGCCGTGGAAGGGGATTATTCGGTTCAGAAAAAGAGGAAAGTTAAGCCCGAGGTTTATTGGGCCATTCAGAATCATCGAACGGGTCGGTAAGGTAGCATACCGTCTCGAACTGCCCAAGGAGTTGAGTGGGATACATAACACGTTCCACGTGTCACATCTCCGGAAATGTCTAGCCGACGAAACTACTTATATCCACTACGACGACATCGAGATGGATAATAGTCTTAACTACGCGGTGAAGCCGATAGCAATTCTAGATCACAAAGTGAAAAGTTTAAGGAACAAGAAGATTAACCAAGTAAAGGTCAAGTGGGAACACATAAAGGGTTCGGATACCACATGGGAGTCCGAAGAGGAGATGCAACGGCTCTACCCTACATTATTCGGTACGTATTATGGTTTTGGGGACGAAACCCTCTTTAAGTGGGTGGACTTGTAACACCCCGAAAATATAAAACTTTATATTAGAATTATAAAGCGTTAAATAAAAAAGAACAAACTAACTAGGAATAGATAACCCAGTTAGATACGGGTCTTGTGATACCAAATAAATGGATGGAAACTCCTAAATTATAAATAAAACAATAGTTGAGGGACCTAAGTTGTAAAGTTGGAAACTTGAATGATTAAAACTAAAATAAACCACACCAAACACACACTTAGGTGGGTCGATCAAGAATGCAGGGGGCGAACAAGAGCTCCTCACCAAACCCTAGCTCTCACTAAATTGATCAAATTGAAGGTCTTAATCAAGTCCAAAACGATTTTCAAGCACAAATTCGTGATCACCTCGTTGAAGGGATCATAAGGTATGCCAAATTAGGTTGTTTTGATTCAACTCAAATTCCTAGTATATGATGAAATCGAGATTAAAGCTTGATTATGTAATGTCGAGATGAAACTTGTAATGAAAACAAGTATAAGGCTGAATCCTAGTTGATAATTTGCAACAATCTTGCTTAGAATTATGAAATTTGTGATAACCCACTTATAAGTTAAATGGGTTTTACTAAGTAGATGAACACAAGCATTATGATTGTCAAAATTTGTGTTACTTGATTTCTCTATGATAACCTTGATGATTGTATGCATGCTTGATATGGAGAAATCGAAAAATGTGATTGAAATTGGTAAAAATAACAAGTCATGAACTTGATTCTAGCTATGTAAAAATTAGACCCGCTAGGTGTTCGTTAAAATGCCTAAGTGAGGATTAAAATGTTAAAAAAAATTGGATAAAAACGCATGCTTGAATTTTATAGCGAATTATGCGTTAAAGATTATGAAAAGGGTTCTAAATTGGTTGTGAATTGAACTCTTTAGGCAAAGAATCCGGATCGTCGAGTGGACAAGCCGGAGGAGATACGCGCTTGAAGGGGGTGCTCTAAAGGTACGTGACTTTAGTCCCGTTACATTATGCATAAATGTTTGGTATTAGTGTACAAATGGTGTCATAGTGTAATATACGCGTTTGGTGTGTCATTGAAGTGGCGAAGCTCACTCGACAATCAAACGGGTCAAAATAATGGTTGGAAATGGTTTGGCTTGTCATCAAAGTGATGGTTTTCACTCGACAACCAAACGGGTCAAAATTATGCTTTTAAAATGATCATGTGTGTAGAGACTTGAAAGTCTCATATTGTGTTAGTGTTGGATAGTAATACGTCAATGAATTGGTTATGCTAATTTAAGTTTATGAATCCGAGATATCGGGTCAAACGATAGAAATTAATTGTAAGTGTTGCTTGAAGCGGTATGCTTGAATTTTGAGAAACAAGCATGAAATTCTAATGTGAGCGTAAAGCCATGGAATGGCGCGGATACGCCAAGATTTACAAGCCCGGGGATTTGGGTAATTACGTCTAGTAAGTTTTAGAACTGAAAAATGGTATTATGCACATATAGCTAATGGGTTGAATAATTGAAACAGGGATTTTTTGAACCATTCGTTCATAAATCGGGTTTCGTTGTGTGAAATTTACATGGTATTATGCACATATAGCTAATAGAAAAAAGAATCGACTAAAACGGACAAACGAGTAAAAAGTTATGTTAGTTTAAAGTTAGACTTCTTACAATTTTCGGAGCTGGGCAAATATGCAGGTCCAGAAGCTGGACCTGCTGGAAAACGCACTCCCCCGCACCACGCGACGGGGCAACTCAATTCTGGCGCGACACGCGGGGCCGCCCGCGGCACGCGAAGGTCAATCTTGGGTCTGGCGCGACAGACCAAGAACCAAGATTTTTATTTTTCTGTTATGTGTATGCTATTGGGGCTTGTCTATGCTTATTAATAAGTTGTCAAAACTAACATTTGATGCGGTTTTGACCTCAGGTGGTGCTCGTTTGTTATGGATGTCGATCAAGCAAGGGAATCAAGAACCGAACACAAGTTTGGAATGCTTCCGCGCTAATCTAATTTAGTTTAAACCATGTTGTTTTGTAAACACTACTGAATGTTGAACATTTTAATCTAGTTAGTTGACTATGTTTAAATACTATAACGAAGTACTTCTTAGTTATTAACTAAGCTTTTGTTAATTATGTATTTTGACTTTTAAAAGTCTGTACTTTATGATTAATCAATGAAATTATAAGACGAGTGTTACATTTACACCAATACTTCTAGAAAACTCCATTCCTCTAGTTTAAACCTGAGACCTCTCATTTAAGAAGCGTGTGTCTCTACCAAATAGGCTAACTCCGCATTAACTACTATATTTTTTAGGTGAAAATCTTCTTACTTTCTTGATCCTCTAAACAATAAGCAATCATCATTCACACCACTAAAAACAATTTTTCGCTAATGAAAAAAAAACAAGAAACCTACAACGAGATCAAATATAACCTAAAATCTAAAATTCATCGATGATACGACAACAATCAAGTAATTACCGACGAGGACCTACAAGATATAAGAAATTAAAAAGAAAACTAATGACTAATCTAAGACTGTGCGGTATGGGGAGCAAATCCATAGCCACCTCAGCCAAAAATCAACCATAGCGCCGCCACCCCCATATCGTGGGCGCCATAGGGGGCGCTATTGATGCCTCGCAGCACATTAGTGAGTATTCACGAGCTTGACCTGGTTGAACTTTGTGTCGTTTGATCATTAATGCAACGGTAAAATTAAAAAAAAATCAAAATTCAAAAACTCCTCTATCCACTCATTTTTAACACTCTCAACTTTTTTATTTAAATGACATGTCATTGGACTAAAGCAGAAGATATCACGTTAGTCACAAGTTGGGCAGATAAGGTTGATTTAAGATTTCCTGACGAAGCGCCTCAAACTTGGAGCATGATTAGCCTCAAACTTGGAGCATGATTAGGACCGCATTCTACGAACGTGTAGGTGAGAATATTCGTGGAAGAGAACAAAATTCTCGGACGGTTTATACATCTACGCCTAAAGTGTTCAAATTTTGAGAGGTGCTATGTCACTGTGTTGAACCGCGAGGAAGGTATGGTTGAGGATGTAGCGCTTGCCAAAGCACATACCAAGTACCAAGAAAAATACTTAAGGTTGTTTGATAACTTTGCGGCTTGGAGGGTTTTCGAGCCCGGAATGGAGGGATTTTCGTGGCACGACCTTAGATTACGTTTGTTTTATTTATATGTTTGATGTTTTATTTTTATGTGTTTTGTTTTTTTATCTAAGTTGTTTAAATGTTATGTTTTCATTACTAGTTATTTAAATGTTATGTTTTTAATTTCTAGATTATTTAGATGTTCGGTTTTTATCTATTTATTTAAATGTAAGAAATATAAAAAGTTAATTAAATGTTAGAAATATTAAAAAAATTAAATAGGCAATTGAGCCCCTAGTCCTACGTGGCAATGATGGATCGCAATAAAGCCCCTAGAGGGCTCCAACCATACCCTCCTGCCTTGATGCATGTTCGCTACCCAATCTATTATGTGAACTACATTATCTTTGTACTAGTACTACAAATATCTATTACAATCACTACTACAAAACGAAGCCTTTTATAACGGTTTTTAATTTTTAATAAACCAGCTAGGGATCCGGTATAAAAATATCATTGTTTAAAGACTAAATTGCATAAATCAACCTTTATGTTATACCTAAACTGCACTTCATACCTTTCACTATGAAATCGGCAAAACCTAACCTTTATATGCATGTTTTGTAATGTTCTATAACCTTTACAACTAACGTCATCCAAAAACTCAGTTAACATGTGAAGGTATTATGGTCTTTAATTACATAAAGATTGATTTGTGCAAAAAAAATTATTTATAACATAAAGGTTGATTTTTGCAAAAAAATGTTATTATATATATATATATATATATATATATATATAGATAAAGGTTCCTGTAAAAAAGACCAAAAGTGTGAGAAGGATAAGAAAGAATCTACACCATTAGATCTTTGATCTAATGGTTGAGATTAATAGGGACCAGATTGTAAAATTTGTTTTATTTTTTTTGGACTGAATTGAAAATTATAGGGGTAATAAAGTCTTTATATCCATTCAAAATAAGAAACTGTAAATCAAAATCCCTATAATTTCAATCTCTCTCTCTACATCGCACGACCAGATAATCTCTTTCTCTCTACAATTTCGATCTCTCTCTCTACATCGCAGTGGAGCGGCGGCGGCGGAGCGGCAGTGGTGGTTCCGGCAGTGGTGGTGGCCGTGCGATCTCACTCTCTACATCGCACGACCAGATGATCTCTCTCTACACGACAGCGGCGGCGGAGCGGTAGTGGTGGTGCCGGAAGTGGAGAAGATGATACAGAGATGTAATGATTATTGAATGGTGTTATATATCTGCTGAATGGTATTATATACTTTATTGAATGGTGTTATATATCTGTTGAATGGTGTTATATACTTTATTGTATGGTGTTATATACTTTATTGAAGGGTGTTATATATGTGCTGAATAGTGTTATATACTTATTGAATGGTGTTATATACTTGCTGAATGGTGTTATATACTTGCTGAATGATGTTATATACTTGCAGAATGGTGTTTATAGAGATCTTTTAAAAAAAATCCAGTTCCTATAATTAAGGTGGCGGTAATGGGAAGTTTTTAATTAATTGAATTAATGATAAAATTACTTGTTTACCCTTTTGAATTAATTTAGATTTAGGACACATGTCATCTCCACAATATTTCTCACCTTTCTCACACTTTTAACTTTTTTTACAATAACCTTACCCTATATATATATAGTAAAATATCTTTTTTTGCAAAAAAAAATTATTATTTGTTAATAATTATATATTTATATATATAAAAAATTAGTTTTAAATTTATTTTATAAAAAAATTGATTTTAATATTCTTATAAAGTAAATAATAATGACAAGATAAATTACTTTTTTATATAAAGTATAAATAAAACACAAATTCTTTTAAAATAAAGTTATTGTAATATCCAGAATATTTTTATAATTATAACGAATGTTTTAAAACTACTCAAACTAAAAGGTATTTTTAAAGTGCTAAATTGCACCGTTTAGTGTCCTTTATGTACCCTTTTATGACACTTTCAATTCCCGACACTTAGGAGGGTATTCTGGATAATAAAACATGAATTCTGCATGATATTTATGTGTTAAAAAGCTGATTATAGCTGATTTGTGCAGAATTCTGCATTTAAAGTGCGTTTCGGGTGCTTTTTAGTGCATATTCTAGCTTCCGGGAAGTCTATATGTTAACCCTTGTATATACTCTTGGGTTTCAATGTATTCTTGACGTTGGACCTACACCTAGGCCCCAATTCTATTGTCTGACTGCTTTCTGCAGAATTGTTGACACAATGCGTCTTACCGGTGAGTTTACTAGTATTTCTAACGCAACGCTATCATTAATGCATAAAGCAATATTTGTAGTATAAAACGTGCATGAATTCACAAGTTTGGCATGTAATCAGACAATGTTGACATTTAAGCACATAATTGCAGTTATTAAGTATTAATTAAATTGTACGGAAATTAACGGTTTTGTGCCAGTTGTCACAGTCTCCCCCCGTTAAAAGAATTTCATCCCGAAATTCAGGCTGATCTATCTCTCGCAGGAGTTTTCTTGAACAGGTGGGGGTACTTTTCTTTAAACTGGTCTTCACATTCCCACGTGTACTCGGGTCCGTGCTTAGAGTTCCAACGTACTTTGACAAGTTTGACACTACTCCTTCGGGTCTTGTTGACTTTCCAGTCTGTAACCTCAACGGGTTGTTCTGTAAATCGGAGGGTGTCGTCAATATGCACTTCATCCGCAGGGATGATCACTGTTTCTTGGGTTGGACTCTTCTTGAGGTTGGATACATGAAACGTATCATGTACTCCATTAAGTTCTTCCGCTAATTCCAACTTGTATGCCACGGTACCAATTCTTTCTAAGATCTTGAATGGTCCGATGTATCGTGGATTCAGCTTTCCACGTTTTCCGAATCTTACTACGCCCTTCCAAGGTGAAACCTTTAACAAAACCTTGTCTCCCACCTCGAATTCTAATGGTTTTCGTCTTCGATCAGCGTAGCTCTTTTGTCGATCTCGAGCCGCCTTAATGCGCTTTCGGATCTGTATGATCTTGTCGGTTGTCTCTTGTACAAGTTCAGGACCAACCATACGTTTGTCTCCAGCATCTGCCCAACATAATGGCGAGCAGCACTTGCGGCCATATAGAGCTTCGAATGGCGCGGCTTTTATGCTTGTATGATAACTGTTATTGTAGGAAAACTCAAATAAAGGTAGATGAGTATCCCAGTTGCCGCCTAGGTCCATAACACATGCGCGAAGCATATCCTCCAGTGTTTGTATGGTTCGTTCACTCTGGTCGTCTGTTTGCGGATGGAAGGCCGTGCTTAGATCTAGTTAAGATCCAAAGGTTTCCTGAAAGGATTGCCAGATCCTTGAGACAAAACATTCGTCTCTGTCTGAAATAATTGAGATAGGCACTCCATGACGTGCCACGATTTCTTTCAAGTACAACTCAGCAAGCTTTCCAGTGCTATCCTTCTCTCAGATTGGTAGGAAATGCGTAGATTTCGTCAATCGATCAACTATCACCCATATCATATCGTGCCCCCTAGGGGTCCTGGGTAATTTCGTTATGAAGTCCATCGAGATTTGTTCCCACTTCCACATGGGTATCTCTGGTTGTTGCAGTAGGCCAGACGGTTTCTGATATTCAGCCTTAACCTTAGCACAGGTTAGGCATTTTCTAACATAAATAGCAACATCGCTTTTAAGCCTCGGCCACCAATAGTAATCCTTCAAGTCTTGATACATTTTGTCCGATCCTGGATGGATCGAGTATCTTGACTTATGAGCTTCATTAAGGATGACTTCTCGCATACCGCCATAGAGCGGAACCCAAATACGCCCCTTAAAGTATAAGGTTCCCTCTTTGTTTGGCACCAAATTCTTCAGCATACCTCGGAGGTATTCAGGTCTACGATTCTCTCTTTTCAGGGCTTCTTGTTGTGCATCACGAATGCGTGCTGTGAGGTTCGTTTGAATAGTCATTTCCAATGCTCGAACCCTTAGGGTCTTAACCCTTTCTTTTCGACTCAACGCGTCTGCTACAACGTTAGCCTTTCCAGGATGGTACTTAATCTCACAGTCATAATCGTTCAGCAACTCAACCCATCGTCTTTGACGCATGTTTAATTCCTTCTGATCAAATATGTGTTGTAGGCTTTTGTGATCTGTGAAGATTGTACATCGAGTACCATATAAATAGTGTCGCCAGATCTTCAAGGCGAATACCACTGCGCCTAGCTCCAAGTCGTGCGTGGTATAATTCCTTTCATGCACCTTCAACTGTCTTGAAGCGTAAGCAATGACTTTTTGGCGTTGCATGAGCACGCAACCCAAGCCTTGACGCGAAGCGTCGCAGTATACCACGAAGTCTTCAGTGCCTTCGGGTAAAGATAGTATTAGTGCATCGCATAGCTTATTTTTGAGTAGTTGGAAGGCTTCTTCCTGCTTATCACCCCAATCGTACTTCTTGTCTTTCTGCGTAAGGGTAGTCAGCGGTTGAGCTATCTTGGAGAAATTCTCGATAAATCGTCGGTAATAGCCTGCTAAGCCCAAAAATTGTCGAACTTCAGTTGGGGTTTTGGGGGCTTCCCAATTCTTTATGGCTTCTATCTTGGATCGGTCTACATGAATGCCCTTTTCGTTCACAACGTGACCAAGAAACTGTACTTCGCGAATCCAGAATTCGCACTTTGAAAACTTTGCATAAAGTTTCTCTTTCTTTAGTAGTTCCAAGATGGTTCGGAGATGTTGCTCGTGCTCTTCTTTCGTTCGCGAGTAAATCAGGATATCATCGATAAATACAATCACGAATTTATCGAGATATGGTTTGCACACGCGGTTCATCAGATCCATAAATACTGCTGGCGCATTCGTCAGACCGAATGGCATCACAAGGAATTCGTAATGCCCATAACGTGTTCTGAATGCAGTCTTTGGTACACTTTCCTCTTGAATCCTTAACTGATGGTATCTAGATCGAAGGTCGATCTTGGAATAGTAGCTCGATCCTTACAATTGATCAAATAAGTCATCAATCCTCGGTAGTGGGTACCGATTCTTGATTGTGAGCTTGTTCAGTTCTCTTTAATCGATACACATCCGCAATGTTCCATCCTTCTTCTTCACGAACAATACTGGAGCTCCCCAAGGCGAGAAGCTTGGCCTTATGAATCCTTTATCCAACAACTCCTGGAGTTGTGTAGATAATTCTTGCATTTCGGATGGTGCAAGCCGATAGGGTGCCTTGGCTATAGGATCGGCTCCTGGAACCAAGTCTATATGGAATTCAACTTGTCGTTGCGGAGGTAGTCCTGGTAGATCTTCGGGAAAAACATCAGGGAATTCCTTCACCACAGGAATGTCTTCGAGTTTCGGCTCCTCACATTCTTATCTACAACGTGTGCCAGGAAGGTAACACATCCTTTCCTTAAGCACTTCTGCGCCTTCATACAACTGATGATTCGCAGAGGCGTGTCTCGTTTCTCTCCATGCACGATGAGAGTTTCATCATTCGCCAGAGGGATGTGAATGATTTTCTCGTGACAAACAACTTCAGCTTTGTTCTTGGACAGCCAGTCCATCCCTACTACTACATCGAAGCTACCCTATTGAATAGGTAAGAGGTCGATGCTAAATCTCCGCTCACCAAGTTCTAATGTGCAACCCCTAACAACTTCGCCTGATTCAACAAGTTTACCATTGGCTAGTTCTATAGAATAAGGAATATCTAATCTACTAGATTCTGTTCCAAGCATACGTTTAAATTCCACAGACATGAAGCTATAATCGGCACCAGTGTCAAATAGTATGGATGCAAAGTGATTGTTAACGAGAAACGTACCGGTGACCACATTAGGGTCCTCGCGTGCGTTCTTTGCTCCAATCACAAACGCTCGAGCCTGAGCATTGTTCCCCCTTGGGCAATCTTTTATGAAATGATCCTTGCTTCCACAACCAAAGCATCCTTGGTTCTGCCTAGCTCCATTACCATTCCGGTTACCACTGCCATTTCCATTTCCACCACCGTTTCTATTACCAGCACCGTTGCGGTTTCCGTTCCCGTTCCTATTTCCTTTTCCCCAACAATCCTCAGTATGGTGACCCAGTTTTCCACACTTGTCGCATTTTGGAATGCGACAAACTCCTTCGTGATGACGCTTGCATTGGTTGCAGGTGGACAGAGTGCCCAGGTACCTTTTGGTAGGAGCGTCATTCATGGTTTCAAGAGTTTTTGCCTCCTGAGGCGGGTTGGGGTCGCGATTCTTGTTGTTGGAACCCTTGTTATTACGTGTTGCTTGATTCAGGTTCGCATGCTTCCTTTTCTTGTCACTAGACGACTCAGCATGCGTCTCGGTCCTTTCGGTAGGGTTCAGTGATAACTTCTTCATACGAACAGCATCTTTAGTAAGGCTGACAGCCAGAGTTACAGCCTTAGTGATCGTTTGAGGTTTGGCCGAAGTTACCATGCTGCGAAATTCTGAGGCCAATCCCCAGATGTAGCGTTCAACGTGCTTAAATTCAGGAGTCACCATGTAGGGGATCACTCTTGACAAGACGTGGAACCTTTCGGGTATAACCAGTAATATCGGCATGTTCCATGGTCAAGTGCCAGAACTCAGTCTCCAACCTTTGGAGTTCAGCACGTGAGCAATACTTTTCTCTCATACGTTCCTTTAGCTCATTCCACGTCATGCCGTATGCAGCATCATCACCCAGAGTCTGGACTTGTAAATTCCACCAAGTCAAAGCTTCATCAACAAACAACCCCGTAGCAAAAGTGACTTGCTGATCTGCGGTACACTTGCTCATACGGATAGTTGCATCAGTCTTCTCTGTCCAGCGTACAAACGCCACTGCACCTCCAGTGCCGTCGTAGTTCAGTGGCTTGCAGTCGAGAAACTGCTTGAAGGTGCAACCTTGAGCTGTGCTTCCTCCAGATGTGTCTCCCTGCCAATTACGTCTAGCATTGCTGGGTCCTCCACTTTGTTCGGTGCGGTTCGCCTCGTATTGGGCGATAGCTGCGGAGATCCTTTCCTCCAGTAGGGCGTTCAGTTCTTCAGGAGTCCTCGGCAGAGGAGGAGGAGGGGGTTGATCAGAACCTTGATTGTTCACAATTCTCCTAGGTGCCATGTTCTGAAAGAACACAACACAACAGGGTTAGACATTTGTTTGATATCGTCATACGAGACTGTAGTAGTATATATACACAGACATATACCCACATAAGTGACATCAAACAATCCGCCAAGCGTATAAACCAATTTATACAGTAACAAGCATGCATAAATGGATAAATACTGGTGTGTCATAAGATATTCACCGAGTCTTTACACATATCAGAACAACTTGTTACATCATTGTTCGCGAAGTAAACAAAATGCATAAGGGTTACATCACCCCAAGGTACAAGTTTAATATATGTAAAGGACAAAATATCTTACTTCACATTGGCGGTTCTTGTCTTTATACCCTAACTCATTACTCCCAAAAGAGTATTTAATAGGCTGGAGGAGAGGTGAGGGTATTCATGTTTGACCTTTTCTTGTATTTGAAGGAATCTCTTATGATACGTGACAAGATTTCCTGTGGTTTCTGTGCATTGAATTCCATAATTATGTATGCATCCATAATTACGTAAGTCCTTGCACAGTCCGCACAGTTCGTTTCATCGTCGGATCACTTCCTTCAGATAGGCCACTGATTTCAGGTAAAGTCACGAGTACCTGAGATATTCTATTTCTAGTATATGTACATATCAATTATTACACATAGGCGCAAGTAATTTCTAGTCAAAGACAAGTGCTACTCCAGTGCACCCTAAGTCTCGTAGTGTCTTTTCTTGATTCTTTTGTAAACAGTTTCAGGTAGTGGATGTCGCGGAAAGTTTTATGCAATGAAAACTTTTGAAAAATTGTTTTCGTGAAAGGATCCTAAAGATTGTAGTCTAGACTCGAGAAGGAATCCTGGTTCACTACAATCACAGCTCTGATACCAATCTGTCACACCCCTTTCTAAGGCGGAAGCACGAGGTGTGATCATGAAAGGTTCTCATTGCATACGAATGGTAAACATACTACATGCTCGTAAAAATAACTACAAATGCCAAACATTACATAACTGAAAACATAGTTTAAGTGTTTACATCACAATACAGCATATTGTCTGAAAACTTTACAACTTTATTCGAAGATAAACATAAACGACATCCAAGAGCAAGAGTAAGACCGCGTGCACATCCACTTTAGTTACCTGAAATACATGTGAGTTTTTGGAAAATCGTCAACATAATGTTGGTGTGAATTCATGCAGTTTTGTATTGAACGTTTGTATACTTTGTATGAAAATATGGTATGTAATTTGTATAAATCAAGTATTTCTGTAAGTATCGAGATTGTTAATGGGTTGCAAGGCCATTAACATGTGACACGACATAGGAAGCATCCAAACCATAGGCATTTTTCTAGTTGTCGATTCACGACTGAGACACAAAAGCACTACTTGGTACTAGTTTTCACCAAGAGTGTGGCTGCCCGAAAACCCATTAGATCTAACCTTTTGTTCTACGGTCTAGGTATATTGTTGATTAATGGTGCTTCTGGTACCCTATTCGTGACACGATTTAAAGTATCATTCCTTAGTCTTTGTATCCAGCATACCATAACACATGTATTTTCCTCAAGTTTAAAAAGTATGTAAAAGTTTAAAAGTGGGGACATGAACTCACTTTTCTGTAATCATTTAGTAACATGTACTTCACCCCCGAAGTTATAAAACTGAAAACAGTTAAAAGAAAAGGGGGAGCATGAACTCACTTTTCTGTAATCATTTAGTAACATGTACTTCAGCCCCGAAGTTATAAAACTGAAAACAGTTAAAAGAAAAGGGGGAGCATGAACTCACTTTACTGTAATCATTTAGTAACATGTACTTCACCCCCGAAGTTATAAAACTGAAAACAGTTAAAAGAAAAGGGGGAGCATGAACTCACTTTTCTGTAATCATTTAGTAACATGTACTTCACCCCCGAAGTTATAAAACTGAAAACAGTAAAAAGAAAAGGGGGAGCATGAACTCACAACTTTGCGTTTCTTGCGCCATAAACTTCACCGGATTTGCTTATATAGCGTCGTGACCTATACGTGTTTTATTAACGTTAGTCACTAGACTTGTATCGCACAAGTACAAGTCACCATCTTTTATGTATGTGTTCTTGTGTTAAAAATAATTTATATTTTTAACTATGTATCTTACTTATATTATTTTCTCAAAAATAAATATAAGTATCTTGTATTTTTCACCCGAATTATGTATTTTGTCCAAAACTTCATTCTAAGTTCGTAACTTATCCAAGTTACATAATCTTTTAAGAATTATATTTTTATAAATATATTCTCTTGTATTTGTCTAAGCATGTTGTATATGTATTTTGTATTTTCGCTCCTCAGGAGTATTTAGTGTATTTTCAAGTCCTAATACACTATTACACACATTACATATTACATACACTTAGCACAAAATTTGGTGACCAATAAATATATATATTTTCCCTCAAAAATATACATACTTAATATCAATTTTATCTTGAAGAAATCATCATTTCTTATCTTGAAGTTTACATAAAAATTAGGGAAACCTTGGTAAATATTTTTAGGTGAATTTTTTGGGAATAAGTTTCACCAAAACTTATATTTTTCTAAGTGTCAAAATTCTATAGAAATTTTGACATAGTTTCCCATAAAAATGGAGGTTTCCCATGTTTTCAAAACATGTGTTTATTTTCTTTTAAAATCATCACAAACAATCATCAACTCATTCAACACTTACCGAGTGTCAAAATCAAGTAATTTACACTACATCATGAACTTGAAGTTTTTGTAAAAACTTGTAGTAACTTACCATGTTATTTAGTAGGTTTAGTTACCCTTAAAACATGGTTATTTGTTTGTAAATCACATTCTTGAAAGATTTAGTCATTTACAACTTGTAAGATGATTTTTCTAAAAATATTTCTTTTGTATTTTTCTTGTTACAATCATGTTCCTAGTCTTGTTTAAACATTAAAAATATGATTAGTTTACTTAGAAACCATGACTTGTAAATCTTATAAATAAACTTGGTTTCTTGGGAAAATTATTTTTATAATCATCTATTTACAAGATTTGTGTTTTGTTTATATCATTTTTACATATGAAAATCAATTTCATCATTCAAGTTCATGAAGACATAAAGCATGATGATCCTGGTCTTTCACAAGATCTTCACTTTAACTTACTAGATCATGTGTTTAATCACAATCTAGTAGGTTTCTTATGATTTCTAACATTACTAACACAAATCATCATTCATCAAGAAGCAAATCATCATCATTTACATGTATTCTTATGTATTTAAGCTTATGTTAAAGTATCATGATCATGTTCTTTTGTGTTCTTTAAGTTTATCATTGTTCATCATCTTTTAACCAACTAAATATGAAATAACAAAGGGTTATGAGAGTCTTACAACTAGCACAAGGCTAGGGAAGAACACTTGATGTTGAAGATGATAAATGGGTTGGATAAGAGCAAAGGAAGAAGGTTCTTCAAGATCCACAAGCTCTAAACCTTCTTAAACACCTTCTTGCACCATGTAATGACCTTGGAGTTGATGGAAGTGAGATGAAGGTGGTGGTGATGTGTGTGGTGGCTCATGGCCGTAAGGAGAGGAGGAGAGGGAGAGTGTGTTGTGTGAAGTGAGATGTTGATGGTGGTTATACTTATAATGGCATATCTCCTAGTGAATCTTACAAGATCATAGAATATCTTAGTAATATCATATGCAATCTCAATGAATCCAAGCAAGATCATATGCAATCTAATGAGATCAAGTAAGATCTTTGATGGGGGCCACCATGACCATCTACTATATGGGGGGGGGCAAAGTGTAAATTCCAATTTCTAATTGTATAAATAAGTTAGTTTTCAAGTATAAAGTTTAGGGATTTAATGTGTTATTATGTTATACGGGGTGTTATGGTGTTCGGGAACCACAACTAGTTCAGAAACATTAAAATAATGCTTCTAGTAATATTTTGGTGTTTCGGGTAATGTCCGGTTGTTCGGTTAGATACCGGTTCGTTAAAGTGCTAAATTGCACCGTTTAGTGTCCTTTATGTACCCTTTTGTGACACTTTCAATTCCCGACACTTAGGAGGGTATTCTGGATAATAAAACATGAATTATGCATGATATTTATGTGTTAAAAAGATGATTATAGCTGATTTGTGCAGAATTCTGCATTTAAAGTGCGTTTCGGGTGCTTTTTAGTGCATATTCTAACTTCCGGGAAGTCTATATGTTAACCCTTGTATATACTCTTGGGTTTCAATGTATTCTTGACGTTGGACCTACACCTAGGCCCCAATTCTATTGTCTGACTGCTTTCTGCAGAATTGTTGACACAATGCGTCTTATCTGTGAGTTTACTAGTATTTCTGACGCAACGCTATCATTAATGCATAAAGCAATATTTGTAGTATAAAATGTGCATGAATTCACAAGTTTGGCATGTAATCAGACAATGTTGACATTTAAGCACATAATTGCAGTTATTAAGTATTAATTAAATTGTACGGAAATTACCGGTTTTGTGCCAGTTGTCACATTATATATTTAGAATTTGTTTACTGAAGTTTATTAAAGATCTTTTTAAACGTCAAATTAATTTATTAGTTTCATTTATCAATATAAATTTGTCTAATATTTTGATTTTATAAACACTCACTTACATATACATAAAAATACCTTTTAGTTTGAGTAGTTTTAAAACGTCCGTTACAAGATATATAATTATAAAAATATTCTGGATATTACAATGACTTTATTTTAAAAGAACTTGTATTTTAGTGATACTTTATATAAAAAGTAATTTGTCTTGTCATTATTATTTACTTTATAAAAATATTAAAATCAAAATTTTTATGAAATAAATTTAAAACTATTTTTTATATATGTTTATATATATAAATATATATTTATCAACAAATAATAAAGTTTTTGCAAAAAAAAAAATATTTTACTATATATATAATAACATTTTGCACAAATCAACCTTTATGTTATAAAAGACCATAGTACCCTCACATGCAATGCATGTGAGGTAACTTAACTGAGTTTTTGAACGACGTTAGTTGTAAAGGTTATAGAATGTTACAAAACATGAACATAAAGGTTGGGTTTTGATAATTTCATAGTAAAAGGTATGAAGTGCAGTTTAGGTATAAAATAAAGGTTGATTTATACAATTTTGTCTTATTTAAAATCAAAATGTTTTTAAACCGGTTCCATTACCATTTTAAAAAACATGGTTGGTAGAATACCAAAATAGTGGTTCATTAACCGTTATAATTGATAACCCTCTAAAATTAACTTCTATGGATAACAATAGAAAATTATATAATTTAGACCCTTTGCGTACCCGTAGTTTCATTGGCATTGCCTATGCCCTTTTTTTTAACGACAAATTTCTTTTATTCCTGTTGTTTGTGGGACTTGAACCCAAGACCTCACTCTTCCAAAGTGTTTAAAGGTTTTGTCTTTGCCAAGGGACCACCACCTCATTGGTGCTATGCCCTTTCTTCTATTTCAACACACACAGATATATCAACGAATCATTCCATATAAAATGTAGCATCATTTCAGTTTCATCTAGGAAGTAACACTAAAATTAACCTCAATCGGACACGACACGAAACTAAAGTAATCGATTAGTTTATTTTATTAACCAATATGATTTCATTTGATCAGTTTGATTTATTATGTTAGATTGGTGATTGTTGTTGGTTTGTTTCGTTTAACTTCGGTTGATAGCCAAACCAAATTTGTGTATTGAGGTATTAATACATGAAATAGATATATAAATAGATGACATGGAAGTATAAATATTTGAAATGGATGTATAAAATATGAAATACATGAACTAGAGAAATAAAAGCTAAAAATATATAGAAATATGAATTGGATACAAAGAAAACAGATAGCTGGTCTTGGTTATTTCGGTTTTCGGTTAACCAGTTTTCAGTTAATTTCATTTTTTGGTTGATTTCGGTTCAGTTTCCTCTGTTTTCTGTTCGATTTTGATTAACGATTTAGTTATTGTTCACCCCTAGGCATTGTTAATTACGTAATTATAATTTTTAATTAAAATAATTATAGCAATACTATACTCAAATTAAAGAGAATATTATGGTGTATTTTTAAAAAAAATATATATTAACGTACATAAAAGTCATGTTCTTTTAAAAACGTGGGGGTAGTCAGATTTTTATAAGGAGATAAAGTCAACTACTAATTAATTATCCGTAATTTGGTTAAAGATGAGAGAATTAAAGTGTAATTAAGATGAGAGAATTAAATTGTAATTAGTGTTTGAAAAACTAATTTACCCTTACTTTAGGGTTGTACCTTATGCATTAAGTATCTTAAAATGTCTCTCACTCATGCAATAGTAGTTAATTTGCGACAAAACAAGCAAATGAACATATTCAGTAAAATCTAACTCACAGCAAGCTATTGATAGGATCCGTAGAGGATAGGATAGGATATAATAAGACAGGATAAGTCTTTGCTCTATCGCGAGAGATTAAAAGGTTAGAGGTTGCACCGGCTAAGATATAACTATAAAGCAGTATAAATATATCAATATAAGAAGATGTTCTAACTTTAGCTTACACCAGGCCCGGCTGAAGGGTAATCTAAATGAGGCAATGGCTTTGGGCCACACTTTACAAAGGGCCTACAATATCTAATAAATTAATTCTTTAATTATATATATGCAATAATCCAAATGATGCTTTTGATCAAGAATTGAGTTATATTTCCGGTAAAGAAACTATGATCTAATTGCATTTGGCTAGGTAACTACTTGAATTGAAGATCTTTATTCGTATAAGGAAACTATAAAAGTAGACATTTTAATACATGTTACCCGCCTAACCCCTCCCGTTTATTTGGTCAGATATACCGTTAGCCAACTGACTTTAGGTTATTATTTTTTTACAAAAAGGCCCCAATTCTTGAACTCACTTTAGGCCTCCTAAAAGGTTGAGCCGGCCATGGCTTACACAATAATATTGAAGTACATGAATCAAAATCTATACAATTAAAAGCTTTTTCTGCTAACAAAACCCTAGTATAAGCAACATAAATACATGAGTTACGAGCTTTAACATTCTTCGTTATAGAATCTTATTTTTTTACATCAAGATAACGAGAAGATTAATGGGATTTTCAAAAAGAATTTGTAAGTTTTCTCTCAAAGTTCCCTACTTATTCAAAACAATTATTACCAAATCTAGGATATGTTATCTCCATATCTAAGCAGCATATGATTAAAAGAAAAAACACGGTTACATGGCGGAGTCTGAACTTAGAGCCAATTGAAGATCCAAATCTTTGTAAGTTTGCTTTGAATCATCTGATGATAAACAAAACATCCTTCTTGAGCTTGTGGCATGCTTGCAAGCAGAATTGTATGTTTCCTTAAAGGATACTAGATCTTCATCGTACAAACCAAAAGTAATGCCAGCTGGTTCACTAAATTCATCCGTACAATAACCATGAAAACTTATGTTGATCACATCATTATTAATACTCTGGTCGTAAGTTTGGAGATAATGACCGATGATGGCTTTTCTAGCTTGTAATACTGACCTTTGCTTCTTCATTCGTTCTCTTTTATGCGCGTTTTGATGACCGCCTAACGCTTGCGCATTTAAAAACCTTCGGAAACAATATGGGCACTCCAACTTCTTTGTTTCTTTAAAAGTTGCCGTTGGAGACTTTTCATTCTTGGGGGAGACTGATGGATACTGGCTTTCTTCTTGTTCACTTAACCCTTTGAGCGTTGATCCATTATTTTTGTGAGGATCAATCTCAAACCCGAATAACTTGATCTTTTTATATGATGTTTTGGAAGAATCCATATGCTTTCTATCCCTTGATGATGAAGTAAAATTAGACACAACCTTTCCCATCTCTCTATATTCAGAAAGCTTATAAGTGATGTGACAAAATGGATCACTAATGATGTAATACCCCTCTAACCTTTTATAGCGACGCAATTAGCTTTTCAAAAATAAAATTATATTTTTTTATATCATATGTCATACAGTATGGGAGAATTTTAAATATTATATTTACATCCTACAAACTTTTTTTATTATAAATTGTTTGATATATACTATGATATTTAGACGTATTGAGTTTTAATCTTGATTCAGATCAATGTTCTTATAGCTTCATTTCTATAAAAGATCATATTGAAACCCTTCAAAATATATTGTAAAGCTCATTTAAAAACCGCAAATATTTTTTAGTATTTGTTGTAGAAATTGACTAAAATTCATGTCCATTTAATATAGTTAAGGGTTGTTTTTAGAAAAGTATGATATCGGTCGGTTTTTTCTTTTTTTTACATGCATTGTATGTACATAAATATGTATATATGCAAGGTTTAGAAAAAAATGAGATAAAAGCAAAGAAATGCACAATTTAGAAGAAATGAGATAAAAGCAAAGAAAGAGTAACGGAGAGAACTTATATATAAGTATAATTTACAACATACTTACGCTTTATCCACTTGTAATTTTGGCTTTAGGCCTTTATTGCGCATGAGTTAGTTGTATGTTGCACTTATTTCATCGTAACACTTCCTTTCAAAGATGTGTGTCCCGTCGTTATTGAAGCTCCTAGTCTTTTATACTGTCCACCGCTTCTTTTTGCTCATGTTTAATTTAATTTTTATGATATATATTTACCATATTAAATGCATTTTTTCCTCGATTCCTCACTTTTTTTAGATTCCCCATTGAAACTCACTATATATATATATATATATATATAGGATTAGGTTCAAGAGTGAACACTAGTGTAGCTTGCGAACTGAGTGAACTAATCCTGGTCATACACGTGTATAGATCAATGGCCAGGATTTGATGTTGAAATACACTAGTGTATTTTACGATTTGATGATGAGATCCTGGCCATACACGTATGTAGATCAATGGCCAGGATTTGTTCACTCAGTTCGCAAATACACTAGTGTTCACTCTAGAACCCCACCCTATATATATATATATATATATGGGAAGGTTTAAATGAGAACACTAAATATTGTGAGAACCGTGAGAACAAATGAAAAAACCGCGAGAACTTGTTCAAAAACAATTCAAATTCAATTTTTTTACACTTATCATTATTATTCGAGTACAATGTTAAAAATTTCATTTACACGTTTAAATTTACGTAAATTCGTATATAAAGAAAATTTACACATGTGTAAGTCTGCCGTTTACACATGTGTAAATTTGTTATATTTACACGTGTAAAAAATCTAATAAGAGCGATTTTAAGAGAAGAAATGAATTATTTGATGTTGTAAATACTTTTTTTGATATTGTACTTTGATTACAATGAGGTTTGTATAAAAAATTTGGTTTTGATTAGTTTTTCATTCGTTCTCACGGTTCTCGCTATATTTGATTATATGAATCATTTATGATGATAACTCCTACTTCCCGTGCGAGTTTTTCAACCAAATTTTACACAAACGTAGATTAACATCTAATTAAGACATCTGTGAAAAAAAATTGACGAGGCGGCATTTATTCGACATGTAAATTTGATTTACACTGATGTAATTTTGGGTACAAAATTGATGACGTCATCAATTTGAGAACGTTACGGTGACGTAAATTTGTTTTACGCTCTTAACCATTCTCTCTCTCTATATATATGTATATATATATTATATATATATATATGAGAATAGAAGAAGTGGAAACTTAAAGTATAAAAAGGAATAGTAAAAGAGGTTATACATGGCTAAAAGCAATATTTGTTGAAGATCTTCTCCACAGGAATGTAGCATAATATCATGAACCTTTTCCGGCTAAAGGGGGTTACGTGTGCATTAATAGTCTTTAAATATTTAAAAATATTTAAAACATGCAGCTATTGTATCAGTTTTACCAATAAAATAAACGAATATTCATGTTCTATGCTTAAAGGAGGGAACAAGTCAGTATTATATTATGAACACAAGTCATAGAAAGATAGCGTAATCACTTGAATAAATTCACAAAATCTAGCACTATGCTTTTTTTATTTTTTACTATAATATAATACTTTGCTTGATCATCATTTGATGGATTCATTCATTGTGTACACAATCAGTCATATTGTTTATTTACTTTTTGAACACCAAACTCACATAATAATTTATCTCATTACCGTTTTGGTATAACAAATATCCTATTTTTATATTTTTCTTTTATGAATTTTTTAAAGTTTGTAATTGTTTTTTTAATCTAAATTGCTAATAGTTATTAATCTACAAAATATGACTATGACATTATGTTTATAAGAGCGTAGACACATTATTTATGTCTACATGAGGTGTGCATGCCTGCACGGTTTAGTTTGGTTTTTTGGCAAAACCAAAATTGAAATTTCGGTTTTCGAAACAAAATTATGTAAGATTCAAAAAATAAAAAATATAATTTAAAATTTAAAAACCTTTCTTATATGTTTACATTTAAATTATTATATTTAACCTTTTTAATTAATATTATTCACATTAACCTAACCTTCTACTCTATTTTTATGTTTCTCTAAATTTTTTTAAGACATTTTCTTTTATAATTCTTTGAAGATCATTTAATTTTTATATTAAATTTTGTTATTTCTTGTAAGCAATAAATAAATCATTCAATTATAAATAAACATGTTAATGTTTTTATTATAAATACTTAACATTCAAGAATAAAATTAATAATTTTTACTATCATGGTTAAACACTTGAACAACTTAATATTAAACATAAAAAAATATATCGACTAGGCCGATATACTATTGTAACTTATTGGTTCGGTTAAGTTTTTTCGGTTATTGAAAACGGTTATCCGAAAACCGAATGGAAATTTGTGGTTATTAAAAATCCAAAAACTAAAGCGTCAATTTTTTAGTTATGGTTCGATTATTTCGATTTTTCTGCTTATACCTATTTGTCAAACACTCGATGACTTGAAACATATTACCAGGGGCGGATGTATTATGGAACAAGGGGTAGCCTCCGCTACCGCTTGGTCGGAAAATTTTTGACGTTTTTAGTGTAAATTTTGGAAAAATTTGACGTTTTTTCGATTTCGTTACTGCTTATTTATAAAACGTTACCGCTTGGTCGGAATCCTAGATCCGCCACTGCATATTACATCATATTTCCTCAAGCAATAATAGCTTTTATAAATTGATTAAAAAGTAAAAACCTTTCTTACACTGTTAAATACAAACACCTTTATGTTTGTAGGGTTTTAATTATGAAATACATAAAAAAAAACTCTTATGATTTGTTTTTATTAGTTTCGTCTCCAGAATAACAATCTACACGTATATAAGTGCAAACAAGTTATTTTTCTTTTATATTTTTGAAAACTTGAGTCGAAAGGTGAATTCAAATGCATGTTCTTGTAGTATTAAAGTATGATATATTTATATATATATTATTTAAGTATTGTTACTAGTTTATCGAAAAGAAGAAATGATATAATTCATGCTAATAAACCTTTTATTACACTTCTTACTATGAATATGTCATCAAGAAAAAGTTAATAAAAAAAGCTAAAAACCTTTGGATTAAAAGTAAAAAATCAAGTTTTTTTTTTAAAGTCGTAAAGCATAAGGTACAAGTTGTATTGCATATTTTTGTTGCTTATTATATAGTAATAAAATAAACTTTTCACAATCCGTTATTACACTTCTTAAGGCATTCACACAGGGGAGGACCCACATAGAGTGGGTTGGGGTACCCGGACCCTAATATTTTTAAAAAAAATTAGTAGATTCGGTACATTAAATTGTAAAAGGACCCAATAAATACAATTAGGTGGACACTATAGAATGAAAAGGAAAGCTGGGATAGTGGTAAATTCTTCTCTTTACCAACAAAAGAACATGGGTTCAATCCTTGTACAACCCCTTTTTCCTGTTTTTTGTTAAATCTAGTTCAAACCTCGCTTTGACCCAACTCGAAAATTTTATCGTTTTGTTATGAAAATTTTGAACACCGAAAAAATGGACCCCATTGGAAAAAAATTCCTGGGTCCGCCACTGCATTCACAATCCGTCCCTCAAATTCTATAAGGGAGTTTTTTATATTATGAAAAGTGATTATAGAGTTTTCTTTACTTATATTAATCTCTTGTAATTATTTTTAAATTATCTAGAAAATCTTAACTAAATATTTGATAAAATAATCAAGTAGGGTATTAGTAAAGCACGAATTGATCCAACAATTACAATATGAAAATTCGAAATTCCATCTCCATGGAAGAATTCTTTCACTTTGTTCGTTACTAACACTGTACATAGTTATTTTAGAATTCTAATTCGTAAGTTTCATATATTTTGCACTCTTGTGCATGGTTGCAAAAGTCGCTAGGCGCTCCCTAGTCGGTCGACCGGGGAGTTGAGAGTACTCGGTGTACGCGGAGAGTACTCGGGGAGTACTCGGACATGTTAAATTATAAAGAAATTACTTTTTGGAGATTAAATATATGTCAAATAACACAAATTTACTAATATTTATAACAAAATACGTGAAAATGATATTCATTCTTTAATATGATAGGCATAAAAATTATGTTATATTATTATTTAAGTCAAACTAGGCCTGAGTTGACCTACTAGATCCAATTCTGGCCGAGGTTGACCGCGTTTGACCGACTCCGGGTAATTAGGCGGGGTCAAAGAAAGTCGCCTCGGCAGCCAGCCTTGTAGCGACTACTCAGGGAGTACTCGGCCTTGGAAACCTTGTTTTACAACCATGCTCTTGTGTAAATTCAAGGTAATGTTGGTGAGAGGAAAACATTGGAGGGAACTAGGGAAGGTTATTTTAGTTGTGGGAATTCCTCAAAGATGGTTGGTGGATGAGAATCATGTGGTTATGAGAAATTAGTTAGAGGTGATGGTTGATGGCGTGTCTTTTAGCAAATAGAGCTTTGAGACTATTTACAATTATTGAGCTTTTGAGACTTAGGCTACTTGTAGTGTAGCTTGATATCACGCCAAAAACAAGCATGGCGCCCCTATAGCGCCGACAACACCACTACGGCGGGCGCTATGGGGTGGTTTTTCTTCTTCGGCGTTATATCCTTCGCGGCGTGATGTTCTCTAGCATCTTTCCCCCCACTCACACACATATATATACATACATATGTATGTATAATTGAAGGGTTTTATATAACCTCCTTACCACGACACCCTATTTTGATATAACGCCCCACAAAACCACTCTCTTACGCATTTCGTCACGTATCGTATAACGCCCCCAAATGGGCTTTATGAGTACATGGTGTTATGTGATTGATAATTTCATGGTGTTCCATAAAAGCAAACAGTCTTGTCAATACTTAAAGCTAGTCAAGAAGGTGTTTACTTCAGAAATTTATGTAACTACACATTTGATGTATAACCCGTTTTGCCAATTTAGGGCTAGCCTAGTTGGTAGAGATATATGCCCTTTTAGATGGGAGGTCCCTGCTTCAAATTTGGGCAGGGAAGAATAATTTAGGATTATTGGTGTAATAGAGTAAGATTAAGCTTTGTTGTTAAAAAAAGTATAACTTGTTTTAAAAAAGGTCGTGTTGAGGTTGAACCCTTTAATAAGTGAAATGTGTTCCGGTTGTTCGTTTAAATAACAGATTCACCGGTAACCCATTTAGGTTTCAATTTTGTTTTGTCTTTTCCATAAATGACTATTCAATATCATTTTGGTTTACCAAAAAAGAATTGGTGGATTACCAAAAGATGGTTTTCCCCCTTTCTAGGTTCTTTAGGACGGATCGAAACAATTGCAAGGTATGGGACTTGTCCCACATCGATTGTATGGGTAACCAATGTGAGGTTTATATACCAAATGAACTCTCTCACCCACCAGACTAGTCTTCTAGGTTGAGTTCTCTTGTTTGATATGTAACATTTAGTTACTATTTTTTTTTTCCTTTCCAAAGTTTTTGCACATATTTCTAGCTTAAAATAAGAAATTTGGTAAGAAATTTTTTGGTTCACCACTAGCATCCTCATGGACCTGATGTGGTAGTAATGTGTCTTCACTAATTTCCAATAGGTGGATGTGTAAAATACTACAAGGTATAGGTATATGAGCATTTAGTACTACTAGGTTAGTATGTCGTACAACAATGTGAGAACATGTTAAGGTTCGAACCCAAAGAGAAAATGAGCAAATAAGTTTCTAGCTTTTGTACATTATTCTTGCCACTTAGACTTTGGGGGTGTGGTTTTCTCTTCCCCCAAATCCAATAGGCGTCACATTATCCTCTCTTTCACCTCACCATTCTCCCCAAAAAGTGGGGTGTGATTCCCCTTCTTCCCCCTTCCATTTTTTTTATTTTTATTTTTTAATGACTAAATTCTTAAAAATATAAAAAGTTTTCATTATTAAAAATAAAATTACATAGCCTAGAAAAAAAAACATAATTTTAATAAACATAATTTAAAAAAAAAAAAAAACTAAAGCCCACTTCCATTTCCTCCTAGCCATTTCTTCGCAAACTTGTCCTTCATTCTTGAGAGCACCGAACGGTCTCTTTCCGATACGCTTTCGATGTCGGTTCTCATGAGTCAGAACTCTTCGATTTCTTGATTTTGTAGATCAAATTCGAATCGCCTCCCCAAACTCAAGCCTCTCCTTTTCCATCGCTACAGCTTCTTCCTTTTCTTTCTCTTTCTTTTTGCACCTCTCCTCTTGCACTCTCATAAAATGGTTGAATTTTTGTAGCATTGTATCAAGTTTTGATACTCACTCGAGCTCGTTCCCTTTAAACCCGAATCCTTCCCAGCGGCTGCTTTTTTAGCACGATCCATTCTAATTGGCCGCTCTGATTCAAGAGTTGGAGTTACATCTTCGAACTTGGGGTCATCGTTTATATTGATAGCACAATGTGTATCGGATATATTTCATACGCCCTCATTTACTACCACGACCCATGTTTCTTGGAGTATCTTTCAATAGCCAACGACAAAACCCTTGCATCATTTGTACCACTTGGACGATTGTTCCATGCATGTTGATATATACCCGCAAACAAACCAATTTTTCCGTTCATCTCTCTAAATTTTGAACTAACGGAATGGACTAATCGATATGGTTCGTGTTGCATCAATTTGAAAAATTCTTTACAAACTTGGTTATAAAAGCCTTCATGTTTTCGATTGGTGGCTACACATTAAAATTTAAAAATATAATCTTTCTTTAGAGATAAAAAAACAAATATTAATTTTAATACTTTATTTAAAAATAAAATTAAAAATTATACCTATAATCGGATCGCTAGAAGCTTTAACCATGCTCGTGCAAGCGCTTCCAACTCGTCTGTGGTCCAAGGAATGCTTTCCGCCTTCCCGCTTCCCTTTTCTTGATCTCCTTGTGCTCGTTTTTTTTTTCCTTTCTTAGACTTCGTGGTTTGTGGTTGCGTTTCGGGTATAACATCGTCATCTACGGCTAAAGAAACGAAATCGTGGGTGCGGTTTGAGTCAACAGTTGGAACGGGGCATTTGTATTCCTTGTGATTGCATTTGCATTTGCATAGAATGATGGTGTTGTTGGTATTGCATTTGCTGAACGTTTTGAGCTTGACTAAAACTGCCAAACGAATACGGATCCATCAGCGTCGTGGGTTATACGAGTGGGGGGTGGGTCGAGGGAGTAACGGTTGTGTTGGGAAAGAATGGAGGAGGGTTGGGTCGGCTCGGATCCATGATTTTTTTGGAATAAAATGAAGGTTTACAGAGAGATTGGAAAATGGTTTGAGTTTGTGATTTTTAAAATTGTAAAGGGGTTTAAATAGAATTTTATAAATTAATTTAAATTTTTTTTTCGACCGTTGCCAACGGTAACATTTCAAACATTCGAAAATTTTAGAGCTTCGGGGAAGACGGGGGTGAATCCCCGATGGATGGACCGGGAGGGTGGTGGTGTTCCTAGACGGGGAAACCCTCCACGTCGGCTCCCCGAGACCAAACTCCATCGCCTTATACCTAATTTATAGGTATATGAACATTTAAATATAACAACTTGTTTGATGTGTTTTATAGTTATATGAATGCTCATAGGCATAGGAATATTTATATAAAATAACTTGATTGATGTGTTTTATAGTTGTATGAATGTTTATATATAACTTAATGTGTTATATCTCTCTATGAGGCAAATATACAGAGAAAATATATACACGAATCATTTATGATGAGGTAAATATTCCATATAAGGGCACCCAGGGTGGTCCGTTATACCATCCCATCACGCGTTATACTCGACAAAACACCGCCGCCACCCCCTATTCTTCACGCGTTAAACATAAAACGCGTTGTCTTTTTAACGCGTTATATTTAAAAAAAATCCAACCGTTTGTTGTTTTGACCGTTTTTTTAACGTTATATTTAATTAAAAAAGACCTTTAAACAATCTATATATACTTCACATTTTTATACCATTTCACCCACACCAAAACACATATAACACATTCAACATATTTCACAAATGGATTTTCCTACATCTTCGTCGTTTTCGATTGACAGCGATAGCGATAGCCAATCGTCTTCCGACAATGAGATGCTTGAATTTTTCGTGTCGGTGTATAACGAACTTGAAGCAAGTTCGAACCTCCCAAAGAAGAAAATGGTGGATCGTGATCGTATACATGCCAACAAAGTGTTAATGAACGATTATTTTGTGGAGAATCCAGTCTACAATGCCGAAACATTTAGAGATCGGTTTCGTTTGCCAAAAGAATTATTTTTAAAGATTGTTGGAGACATCGAAGCAACTGAAGAATGGTTTCAAGAAGGTTACGACGCGAGGGGCAAACCAAGTTTCACGCCGATACAAAAATGCACGTCCGCTATTCGCCAACTAGCGACAGGTAACCCTCCCGATCAATTTGATGAATACCTAGCTATGCCGGACAAAACTTCACGTGAATGTCTGCAATTTTTTTGTAACGCGGTCATTAAATTGTATGGTAAAGAGTTTTTACGTAAACCGACGAGACACGACATCTCACGTATTTACGTCGCACATGAGGCTAGATGGCATTTTCCAGGGATGCTCGGTAGCATCGATTGTACACATATCGAGTGGAGAAATTGTCCAAGAGAGTTGCGAGGGGCGTATGTTAGGGGTGACGTCAAAAGACCAACCATCATACTTGAAGCGGTGGCGTCGAATGATTTATGGTTTTGGCATCATATTTTGGTGTTCCAGGTTCAAACAACGACATCAATGTTTTGCACACGTCGCCGTTGTTCCAAACCGTAACGGATGGTACCGCACCCTTCTGTCCATTCTATGTTAACGGACGATATTACAGACGAGGCTTTCTTCTTGTGGATGGTATCTACCCATCATGGTCTGTTTTTGTGAAAGCTCCTTCATTTCCTGTCGAAGCTAAAGAAAAGGCGTTCAAAAAGTTGCAAGAATCGGCAAGAAAATATGTTGAGAGGGCTTTTGGTGCTTTAAAGGGTAGATGGGGTGTACTAAGCCGACCGGTTCGTGCGATGAATAAGAAATCAATACATAGCATAGTATATGTATGTATCATATTGCATAATATGCTAATTAAACAAGACGGACGTGCAATATCTCCAGATTGGGTGCCGGATCCTCCTACACAAGTTCACGTTCCCAAAAATATCCAACAAGACTTGCGTGATGAAGAAATTCACTTTCGGTTGAGATAAGATTTAATTGAACTAGTAGGTTCTTTAGGTTTGGAATTACCTAATTCGGACGAGGAGTAGAGTTTCTTTATGTATGGTTTTATTTTTTATTGTAGTCTAAAATATTTCTAGTATGTTTAATTGAACTAGTATGTTTTAATTTAAATGAAATTTATAATATATAATTTGTGTTTTATTGTTAATTTATAATTTTAAAAAAATAAAAAAGGTTGTGAGTGAGGGAATTCCATCACAAGTGATGACCATTTCCACTAAAATCCATCACTAGTGATGGAATAGTGATTGATGACATAGCGAAACTTGATTGGAAGTTGTGAGTGAGTAATAAGTGATTACCACCCCTACCCCTAACGTGTAAACACAACCACATACAATCATTCTGTATAAAAACAGCCACACAATAAGAAAATAATAGAAAAAAATTTGTTCGGTTAATTAGTAAGACTTGGTTGGGCAGATTGAACTAGTTAATTGGACAGTTCGATATCCAATTCGGTTTTCAAACTAACACTAGTATCAAATAATGAATAGTTTCCTTTCATTAAGTGGATAGCCAAGAGAGTCTTCTAAAATTACTTAATTGTGGTTATCAATATACCCGTTAGTGTTAGATGAACTTTTTAACTAATCACATGAAAACTTTTTATTATAGCACACTGTATAAAATATGATAATCTAGAACTACAACATATAGACATGTTTATCGGGGGAGATATATTATATTTTTCTTATTCTTGTATAGAAAAGCTGGACGTTACACAAACAATGAACCTAGATTAAACGTACGTTAAAGCACAGCGGCCCCACGAAATTTAATTGACAGATATCTATGATTATGTCTTTTTTTTTCTTTTTTTTTTTCAACATCTACAAATTTAAGTGTCGGCGGCAACAGTTGTTTGCCTTTATTGGATGACATGGGCGGCAAGGGAAGAGTGCTAGGAAGCTGCCTGCCATTCCGTTATTGGTCTAATTAATTTATGATTTTATATCCGCTTTAATATTACGATTTTGCCATCGGTTTAAAATTACGTATTTGCCCCCAGTTCCAAATAAAATGACGCCTTTGCTCCCAGCTAAAATTCTCAATTTTGCCCTCGGTTCAAATTGATTACGGTTTTGCCCACAGTTTAAAATTACGTATTTGCCCCCAATTAAAAATAAATTTATGATTTTGCCCCCAGCTAAAATTTACGAATTTCCCCTCGGTTTAAAATTACGATATCACCCTCAATTCAAAATTACGTTTTTGCCCCCAGTGCAAAATAAAAATATGGTTTTCTCTAGCTAAAAATTAGGATTTTACCTTCAGGAAAAAAATTTGATTTTTCCCCAAAGTAAAAATAAAAATATGACTTTGCCCCAGCTAAAAATCGTGTCAAAGATCTGCCTAACACTCTTTTTACTTTTTATTTGTAACAAAACTATAGTACTATTTTATAAATTGGTTGAGAATTATTCGGCCATCGCCCCGCAACGCGGGCGGAGCATCACCTAGTTTACTACATATACAATCTCAAGTTGAGGGAAAAGTGCCAGGCAGCTTGCCTGGCACTCCCCTATTGGACCAACTCATTTTTAATTTAATTTTATTTCCAGTTTAAAATTACGGTTTCGTTCTTCGTTTAAAATTACGTTTTTGCCCCCAGTTTAAAACAAAATTATCTTTTTGCCTCTAGCTTCAAATTACGTTTTTGCCCTCAGTTCAAAAACCATTTTTTGTATTTTATTCCCACTTTAAAATTACGGCTTCGCCCTCCGTTTAAAATTACGTTTTTGCACCCAGTTCAAAATAAAATTATGTTTTCCCGTTAGCTAAAAATTACGATTTTGCCCCCAGCTCAAAATAACGTTTTTGCCCACATTTCAAAATAAAATTATGCCCCCTAGCTCAAAATTATGATTTTGCCCTTAGTTTAAAATTTTAATGTCGCGCCAAGTTCAAAATATATTTACTGATTTTGTTCCCATTTCAAAAATTATGATTTTGTTCCCATTTCAAAAATTATGATTTTGTTCCCGCAGCTGCCTGGCACTTCCCCATTGGTCTATCGAAATTATGATTTCCCCCGTTTTAATTTACAGTTTTGCCATTTGTTTTGTTTTTTCCCGTCCATCCTAATTACGATTTTCCCTCGGTTTCAAATTTATAGGTTTGCCATTGTTTTTGTTTTTTCTGTCAAATTACGATTTTGCCCCCAGTGTAAAATTACAGTCATGCTATCGTTTTAGTTTTTTTGAAAAATCTATGGTAGTGTTTTGTTTTAATTGTTGACTCGGTGTAATTTTTATTCGTGTCAGGCGGTTGCGTGACACACGCTCATTTGTCCTAAAAAATTACAATTTTGCCCCAGTTAAAAATTATAGTCTTTTATCGTTTTAGTTTTTTTTTTAGCAAAAGTATTGATAGTGTTTTGTTTTAATTGGTTTTCTCGATGTAATGTTTTTTGAGATCGTGTTATAAGTAGTGTGTACAAGTAACCGAAACACAGACGTAAATGAACAAGAAATATTTGGCTTAGTGCCCCGCAACGCGGGCTGGGCAAAACCTAGTTATAATACAAAAATAGTTATGATGAAGGATTATGAATAAAATATTTTCTGAAGTGAGCATGTTTTACTTACCTCTAGCCAAGTTGCGTTAATTTTTTTTTTGGAAGGTGACTTTCTATGTACAGGACCTGTTGGTCACCGGGTTCATGTCGAAGACAATCCCCCGTCAGCCCCGCACTACGGACGCGATGTTCGATTGGGCCCCGGGCGTCGCGCAAGCTGACTTCCGCCAGGAAACCATACTGCCCCCACACGAGAGACTCGCTGGGGTAACAGCTAGGTAAAACCGGGTTGCCCTCAAGACCGCACCATGCCTTGGTAGGATACGATCCATCATTGGGACGTCCCACCCCCCGAATGCAACACCCGGGAGTCGAACCGGCGACCTCCAAGGAGGAAGCTGGCCCAACCCAAACCACATGGATATTGCCAAGTGAGCTAGGGGGCGGGATTAGCCAAGTTGCGTTAATATATAGCCAAATTGCATGAATGTATATTTTTCAACACAAGTAATATTACAAATGATTGAATATTCAAATAATTTCAAATAAGGATGGAATAATACTTAAAAAAATCAAACGTGTATGCAGGGGCGGACCTACCTACGATGGTGGGTGGCCGGCTTCATCCCTTAAAAAAAAGGTGTTCAATGCTAATTTTCGTCGAAAATCCCTCTTGGATTTTTTCAACCGCACCCCTTGAAAATTTTCAACCGCCCTCCTTAGAAAAAAATATTATGAATTTATAAAAAAAAATTAAACACTGATTATTATGAATATATAAGTATATAACACAATTTGTATAATTATTCTTTATAAAAAAAATTAAACACTGATTATTATGAATATATAAGTATATAACACAATTTGTATAATTATTCTTTAACCATTTATTCACTTTACTTAACCCAATCTACAATCTAATTTTATTAACCCAACTACCCAAGCCCAAACCCAGCCCAACCCAAAGATTTATCCTTTTTTTATTGATTGTTTTATGTGGTGATTAGTAGAAAATATAGATGTATAAAGATTTGATCTTTTTTATGTTTTTTGATGTTTTTTTAGTTGTTCTAGACTTGTATTTAACGATTTTGTTGTTTTATTTTAAGCTTTGTTTGTTTAAATGATTACTAATCAACATTTATAACTAGGGCTCGAATGTTTGAAAATTAAAATTGAAAATTATGGACTATGGTATTGGTTGAACATGAATGTTTATTTTGTTTAAGTATTTAGTATTGTTTTATGAACTTACGGAGCAAATTTATATGTGATAAGAACCCTGCGTAGAGAAGTTATGGCGCGATTTCTTAAGAGGAAAAGGGTTGGACCACTTTTTTGTCGGATTATTCTAGTTAAAGACCAAGTTATGTCTTAGATAAGTTTTTTGTTGTTTTATTTAATGATTAGGAGAAATAGAAGTCGGTAGCATTTGAACTTTGATGGTTTTTTGTTGTTAATTTACTTACTTATGGGCTGTGGCCCATGGCATTATAGCCTAGTGGCATCTTAGAGGTGGGATAAGGCTTATGACCATTAGGTCATGGGTTCAATTCCCACAAGGGGGGTTTGATGGATATGATCGGGTGGTTCCGCTGGTGGCACGATGATACTCCAGTGGTCCGTTAGTGATCCAAATTTGCCGTTAAAAAAATTACTTACTTATGAAGATTTTTTATGTTGTTTACTGAAGAAACAGTGATCTAAATGGACCAGAGCCTATCAGATCAAGGGTTTAGTCTCTGCATAAAAGGGGTTAATCCTCTCGTTGATTCGGTGGTTGGCCAGTTTCCTTCTTCAATAACCACTGCAAAACAAAAAGCCGTTAGACTCGCCACGAGGAGAATGGGGGTTCTCTCCGTGACCACCCTCCGGCGTGAGAATAAGTACAGTGATCTCGAGGAAGAAGATAAAGTAATAAGAGTGAGAGTAAGTGAAGTGTAACTTGTCGAGACCGTGCCTGCAGTGCCTTATTTATAGCCGGTTTTTGGCGGGAAAATGGTCGTAATGGAGAGGTGACGGACAGCACTTTTCCGTTAGCGGTTATCCCACTTTTCCGTCAATAGTCAACTTTACATCCATGCACACGGATTGTGGGTTTGATCGACGGCTGGGGAGAAGCCACGTGGAAAATGGTTTTGTGTATATCTTTCTTCAAGTGAGTGCCATCATCGTGATTAGATGAGCGTCCACGATCATGCCACGTCACAATCAGTTATAACCGAATGGCCATGCACGATGTGTAACAACCCGACTTTTCGGGTCATTACTTAGACCTGTCATTTATTGCTTAATTGACTTGTACTCTCGAGATTCCGATTATCGCTAAGGGTTAAACGATAATTTTTAAACTATGTTTTACAACGCATTCGCAACGCTTATTCAAAACCCAGTTATCGCATTTAACGTTATTTACAAAGCATACTATTTAAACGCATTTTATCGCATTATCGCATCGCATGTTTATACTAAACGCTATCGCAACGCAATCGCATCGCAAACTCGAAACGCAGATTTACTTTTTCGCATTTATGTGTATGTGTGTTATTTGTGGGATTACTTGTTCTAATGATATGTGGTTATCTCATCGCAACGCTTACTCGCAACTCGCTTAAACGCAACGCTTAACGCACGAAACGAAAGTTGGAAAAAAACTAACTCGCACAAATCGTCTGATCGAATGACCATCCGATCGGATGGCCATCCGATCGACTGGCTATCCGACCCTCGCACTCACTTACACCGCCTCATCATCTCTCCCACACTCTAAATACCCACCTGTCACATCACTGTTCACTGATGTGACAGTTCCATTCGACCAGCACGCTCCCAGTTCATTCTCAGGCACTTTTCACTCGATCCCAGACTATTTCGTAAGTAATTCTTCCTAAATATTGTACATCCATCATCACTGCCCACTTTCTCATCATCTTCTCCATCAAAATCTTACATTTTCTCCATGAAATCACCTGATTTGGACCCCTTGAAGGTGACATTATCTCCATTGCTTATGCAATCGGTTGTGTGACGTCATCTCATCAAGAATGGTTCAGATCTAAAGGATTTCTACACATTTTAACATGAATCTCAACAAAATCGAAACATTTTCAACTGATCTCAAACTTTTCTTCAACTTTCTTCACTTTTACTAAGAACCGATGGAATCTAGACTCATTCAGGCTCTCCACTCATTCTCTAGTTGAGAACCGGTCTGAAAACGGATTTCCACCGGAGAAACGACCGATTCACGGGTTGAACATGAAACTTCATCAAGAACAGTTATCTTGATCGAATGGGGTGATTCCCATCCGATCGACTGAGCTGGACTTGGTGTGGTTTCCGTTGTTTGACACGTCGTCACGCCGTCTTCGTTAAACTCCAAAACTTTTTAACTTAGAAAATGTCAAGTTTCAAAACAACAGGTTGCCCACTCGAGTGGCCATCCGATCGGATAACCATCCGATCGAATGACCATTCGACCAGGTGACTTGCCCTTTGTACTATTTCTTGTTCTAAACGATTTAACCAAACTTCAAACTACCAAACTCTCGATCGAATAGCCATCCGATCGAATGGCCATCCGTCCGGATGACCATCCAACCGGATGACTTGATTAAATACTACAACGAAAACTTCAAAAGTTTTGAAATGATTTACAAATACACATGCTCATTCTCGAATGATCAACCGTTCGAATGGTCATCCGTCCGGATGACCATCCGTCCGAATGACCATCCGATCGAATGGGTATTCACTCGTTCGACTCGCCATTCGACACTCTGTTACGCACCGTTCAACGCTGACACTTCTGTTTCCCCGCCCAGGCTAACTCAAAGCGCTCCCTTCAATCCAATACAGTAGGTGTTTAGCAACTACGGACTACTGTGAGTATACTCGAACCCTTTTTCGCTTAACGCACTCTTGGGTGTTACATACGTTCTATATCAAAACACATCAACACATAACGAAACTCTTTTATAAACGCTAACCGCTCTTGCATGTTATATGTGACTCGATGAATGCTTGTATGTTATGTTTACACAGTGATTGTTGCCTGACACCTTAGCAACGATAGTACTATAGTTTGGACTCAGCACCTGTCGTGGACAGGGGTTATTAAGGGTATTACTTCACATGGTCACAGTGGTGATAGTGTGTTGCGCATTCTACACTCGCAGTCATGTCGGTTGCATACGTCATTGTCGATAGCTTACTTGATTCACATTTCTACGTGTTACATGCTGGTTATGCGTAAAAGCTTTCTCATACTATATGCTACTCAAACTTGTGTACTCACCTTTACACTCTGTGTATTGACTCTATTTTAACGTATGTGACAGGTTGATAGGATGCTATGTTTGTTATGACGAAACGAGTAGGATGTTTAGAAACCCACCAAATAAGAAATCTGAGTTGTCGGAACAGTTTACTTGTTTTTGAGAAACACTGTCTGTAACAACTGTGTTTGCTTTATATGTTATTGGTATGGGACTTTAACGTTAAATATATTGTCATTAATAGTTGTTATGGATTCTCTTGGACAATCTGTTTCGCTCAGTGCCGCGCCCCGATGTTTCCGCCATCGGTTGGGGTGTGACACGATGAGCATTAAAAATCCTTCTAGAAGATCTACAACTATAAACCTTTATGCTTTTGCCACGTGTCCATCTTGTTGTAACAGAAAAGATACCTTTTTGTTCAAGTCTTGACTTTGAGCGCGCGGAGATGTTAAGGTCTTGCTCTTCAAGCCTAACTGTGTCCTTGCGCGAGCCCGCGCAAGGGTGTTAGTTAAGTGTTTGTCTCTCCTTTCCCCCGGCGCATGGTTATCGAAGACTGCTTTCCTCCAAATCTTGTTTAGAACCGCTGCGCAGCCGTGCAAGGCCTTGTTTAAGATGTTCTTTGGAATGAAGTTAGGGTATGGTCCTATACGCTTGCGCAGGGTTTTTGGGACCATACACCTTCATTTACTGTTTTACTTGAAACTTTGTTTGTTAATGTGATAGGAAGTTGAAAATAAGGTTTGATTGTTTGAAAATTGAAATTGACCCAACCCAACCCAACCCAACCCGATCCGATCCGATCTGATCCGGCCCGCAAAACTTTGTTTGTTTATGTTTACTGATTATACATGACCGACCCGATCCGACCCTCTATGAACCGAATTTTTTTATATAGCTAGGGACCTAAAACCTTTAATTTTTTTCCGCACCCCCAGAAGAAAATTTTCTGGGTCCGCCACTGCATGTATGTTTAGTTGTTTACTACGCTTGGGGTTATCTTGAGAACGCTAAATATTGCGAGAACCATGAGATCGAATGGAAAAACCACTCAAAACCATTTTTTTAATACAAAACTCATTGTAATTAAGATACAACATCAAAAAAAGAATTTATAATATCAAATAATTCATTTATCCTCTCAAAATCACGTTTCTAAGATTTTTTTACACATGTGTAAATATAACAAATTTACACATGTGTAAAAGGTGTAAATTAAATTTCTAACATTTTATTCGAATGATAATAATAAGTGTAAAAAATTTGAATTTGAATTTCGACCAAGTTCTTGTGGTTTTTTCATTCGTTCTCACGGTTCTCGCAATATTTAGTGTTCACATTTAAACACTCCTCTACCGCACTTTATTATACATATATAGATTTAAATGTTGATTTTTATTTAAAAAAAAACAATAACGACCATTCAAAAAATATATAATGCATACATTGAGAATATTAGTGGGATTTACTGAGTATGATGATGATGACGACGACAACGACAACGACATTCGATGTCTAAATGTATAGTGTAAATTATATTTTTGGTCCATGTAATTTAGTCAGTTTTATTCCGGTCTAAAACTAAATTTCTTGATATATCAAGTCCAGACGCTTAATTTTTTTTAAGGCATTCGATCCATGTATTAAGAAATGATAGAACGTTATTTGTTCCTTTGAATATCCTATCTTCTTGATCTATCATTAATCTCAATAAGTAGAAATTCATCATGATCTACGTAAGATACATTTCCATCATAAGATGAAAGTTACGTAATATACTTGGTATGGATCAAATTCTTTATCTTTGTCATGGATCCACCAGAGCGTCAAATCCCTCAACGATTAAGAACTTCAAATTGCCAATAGAGTAGATGAATAAGAACTTTGAATCTTTGGGGATGAACATAGAGGATCAGGATTGTTGTCAATGAAAAAAAAAAGAGAATTAGGGTTTTTGTTCTTAAATATAGGGGTTGAGAGAATGACATAAATGCCTCTCATGTGAGGGCACATGATCAATTATAACATTTATAATGGATAGCGTTAGCTACAGGGACTAAAAGTGTTAAATAAATTAAACATTAGCGTTTGATTTGTCAAAGATTCATTTTTGTATTGAAATGATTTAACAGACTAAATCACATGGACCAAAAAGGTAAATTACTCAACTGTATAAGAGTCAGCAAATATGAAGACTCAACAGTCGATATGATGAAAGGTTTTCACATGAAATATATCAGTATATCAAGTTTTATTAAAGATTACAATATTAGGCTATAGGATGTGATCATGACGCTCGTGACCATCATGACCCTTCACGTTAGTGTTATGTAACTCACCTCTAATCCACCATTCAAAACCACCCTAAGGGCGTGGTCATGACCCAAACCACTAACCCCTTATTTATTTTAATTTATCTTTGTCTAAAGAAAAAGGAAATGTTTTCTTGAAAAAATAGAAAGGAGGACCATGGTTGCCATAGTTTCATCCATGCAAACCATGGTGGATCAATCAAAGGGATGGTGTAGCCTTCCATTCATGTTCCTAGGTTGCAAATCTTGTCTAATGTTGGGTATAGGATGACCCGATGATGCTCAGAAAGATATCGTAAGAATTTAGAGGATATCGTAATATATTATAAGAATTTAGAAGAGTTGGTATGCTTTGCAAGTATTGAGATAGTGTAATAGATAATGCCATATGTACATAAACTAGTAGATGCCCCGCCCGCGTTGCGGGGCGATGGCCGAATAATTCTCAATCAATTAGGAAAAAGACTACTATAATTTTGCTATGAAAAAAACGACGATAAGACCATCATTTTGGGCTCAGGGCAAAACTGTAATTTTTTAGGACTAATGAGCCAGTATTAGGCAGCTAGAGTTATGCGCCGCCCGCGTTGCGGGGCGCTAAACCGAGTATTTCTTAGGTTAATAACATGTACGCTTTTATGTCGGTTAGTTATACATGTTACCTATAACACGATATCAAAAAAGATACATCAAGTTAACCGATTAAAGAAAAACAGCACCATAGTTATGATAAAAAAAATTAACTAAAACGATGGCAAGCGTGTAATTTAGAGTTGGGGGCAAAACAATAACTTGTCAGGACCAATTAACGAGTGTTAGGCAGCTATTTGGCATGAATAAAAAAAAATTAAGTCAACAAAGTAAAATAAAACACTACCATGGTTTTGCCAAAGAAAAAAAAACGATGGCAAAATTGCAATTTTTAGCGGAGGTAAAATCGTAATTTTAAAATGGAGGCAAAATAATATTTTGAACTGAGGGCAAAACCATTTTTTTATTTTGAAATGGGGGCAAAATCGTAATATTTTAACTGCGGACAAAATCGTAATTTTTAGTTGGGGGCAAAATCGTAATTTTAAACTGGGAACCAAATCGTAATTTGGCAGGACTCTAGCCGAGGGCAAAACCATAATTTTATTTTGAAATGGGGGCAAAATTGTATTTTTTAACTTAGGGCAAAATCATAAATTTAAATTTAAGCAAGAGGCAAAAGCAAAATTTCATTTTGAATCGAAGGCGAAATCGTAATTTTACACCTGGGATAAAATTGTAACTTGACATCACCTATAAATAACTATTATATGAAAAAAAAAAAAAAAAAACAAAGTCAGGCCGCCAAAAGTGGCCAACCAATTCACATAACTATTCCTCGCTGACGTCGATAGCTTGGAAATGTTAATATGTATAATTCGGAAGAATGTTAACTTTTTTTTTTTTTTGAAAAAGGCGGAATTTCATAGATAAAAAAGCAAGAAGCTTAGAAGTACAGTACAGAAATAAAAAAGGAACAGAATTACAAGAACTACAAAGAAAGTTCAAGCTAAAGGGGGAAATCCGTAAACTTGAAACCCCTCCACTTTTCCCAGGTTATGTCAGGAAGACCAGCTCGAGATTGCACCCACAGGAAAGAGTGCGCCTTGATGTCGCCAACCAATTTAGTCAGCTGAGGAGATTTGTGCTTGAAGATGAAGTCGTTTCTTGTTCGCCATATATTCCAGCATGTTGCAGCCACAACCGCCCATATTGCTCTTTTCAAGGCCTTGTGTGTCTTGTGGGATAAAATATGTTCGAACAGTTGTATGACACTTAAGGTGAAACGCGGTAGATGAATGTTGATCCATTGAAGGATTAGAGTCCAAACCTGCTGGGCGAAGTCACAGGTAACAAGAAGGTGGTCTACGGTTTCTATAGCGCCGTTGCAGAAGATGCAAGAGGCTGAAGGGAGGGAGATTCTTCTAGCCATCAATGCTTCTTTGGTCGGAATTCGGTCCAGTACGACTCGCCATAAGAAACAGTTAACTTTTTTCGGAATCCAGTGTAGCCAGTTGAGCACCTTTGTTTCCGGTATGATATTAATGTGATCCAACTCTGCCCGTAAAAGTCGCACAGTGAATATCTCCATTGAAGAACCTGTTTTCCATAACCAGAGATCTGGTCTTGACCTGAGCTCGATATTGTAGAGAAGAGTAGTGCAGGAAGCCCATTCAGCCAGTTGTTCGGATTGGGTCAGGATGTTCGAACTGCCCCAGAACCACTCCACATTCCCATCGATTATGCTATACCGCTGTTGGACTGTGCATCTTTTCTCGGACTCCACCGCGTAGAGGTTGGGAAAACGGTCACGTAGAGGTCCATTACCCATCCAATTATCCAGCCAAAATAACGTTTTGTCCCCTACCCCCATTCTTGGTGACATTTTAGCGTTAATATTAATGGTAGGATTTTGTGTAGCTCTGCCCATATTAACAATAGATTTCCAAACCCCACCGATTGAGCACTTCACCGGAATACTCGACTTGCATCTAACCCCACAGTGTAGTGCCGTAATTAACCGAGCCCATAGTGACGAGTTGTCATTCTTGTATCTAATGCTCCAATTGACCATCAAGGCTTTATTGGTAGAAGCAAGACTACCAACACCCAGACCTCCCTCTTCCTTAGGCGCGACCACTTTAAACCAAGGAACCCAGCAGATTTTATTTTTTTCCGGACAACCACTCCACAGAAATTTTCTTCGAATGCGCTCCAGAGTCTTTGTTACTTGTACCGGTGCATTGAAGAGTGAGAAGTAGTATGATGGAAGATTACCAAGAACCGCTTCGATGAGGGTTACCCTTCCTCCAAAAGATAACGTCCGTGCCTTCCATAAAGTAAGTTTATTTTCAAATCTT
This sequence comes from Helianthus tuberosus, assembly GCA_030545235.1. NCBI lineage: Eukaryota > Viridiplantae > Streptophyta > Magnoliopsida > Asterales > Asteraceae > Helianthus > Helianthus tuberosus. The sequence goes on along the minus strand of CM060417.1, from coordinate 147,256,421 downwards.
TCGATCACTGGTTTCCAGTTTCTTACCAGCCCCATGTTTGCTCCTACCGGGAGACCAAGGTAATTAAAGGGAAGCGAACCCGATGAGCAATGTAGTATGGACAATCTCTGCTCTAGACACACCTACCCCATATAATTGACTTTTATTAAAATTAACTTTGAGGCCAGAAGACAAGTGGAAGCACCTTAGTATTCTTGCAAGGTTATTGAAATTTGAAACCGACCAATCTCCAATACGTTCCCTTTTTAGCGTTACACCAACACTTGTTTTTCACTACGTTCTATTTCTAAATTCTAAATTTACTTTACACTTGATAAGATTTTTCAAACTATATAATTTTATCATAATTACTCTACAAATGATTTTTTATGGTAATTTTAATCTTGTATAGTAATTTTAATCTTGTATGGTAATTTTGTAGAGTATCATAATTACTTTAGAAATGATCTTGTAATGTAATTTTGATCATGTAGGGTAATTTTGATCATGTAGGGTAATTACGAGTAAAATAATTATGAAAATGCCAACGCGTTTTTTTTTTTTTACCTTTTCATGTCTTTCAAACGTTTTGTACGATAAGGCTATTTGCATAGGATCTTTACCCTAGATTTCTAACCCTCAAAATATTAACTTGTAATGTGGAGTGGTTATTCCCGGCTTCTTGTTTTGAATGTTAGACTTATGGTAGTTTATTTGGAACTCTTTAATGTGATATTGTGCTTTATGGTTTCTTTAAAATTTATGTTTCATTTTCATAGTTTTTTACATGTTTTAAGAGAATCTGAATCAAATCGAATTTATTCGAATTCTTAATCGAATACGAATTGGGTTTTTATTCGAATTCAAATCGAATTAGATAGGTTTTAATCGAATTCAAAGGAAAATAAAAATTATTCGAATAATTCGAAAATTCGATTCGATAAACACCCCTAACTCTAACGTGTTTGTGTGGCATTTTGCTTTAGACAACAGAAAGATCAATTACGAACATATATAATATTCTGTAAGTTAAAATTTAATTATATGTATTTATTTTTATTACCATAGATTTCTAATAAAAACCAGTAATGAAGTCGATAGATGCCTAAGACCGTGTGGTATGGTGGGGCGGGGGTTTGGGGCATGGGTTGACACGTGGAGTTCGAGCCCCCCTGCTGGTGAGTGACGTGTCCGTGGGGTATGGCGGGGCGTGGCTAGCCCGCGTGGGTTGGCCATGTCACCCCAAATTAAAAAAAAAAAAAAAAAAAAACCTTAAATTAAATACACACAAAATTTATAAAAAAAAAAGTAAAATTTCCTAAAAATTACAAAATTCTAAAAAAAATGATTACAAAATAAATAAAAAAAAGCCTAAAGCGTTAGGTAGATCTCGAAAAGGGCGAGCTTGTCAAACGGCTTCCGCTCCTTGCCCCGAAACTCGATGTTGGCCACCGCCACCCGGTCTTCGTGACTTGTATCACCGCCCGGGACGCTGTCGTAGTAGGCTTTAAAACGATCGAGCTTCAGTCGTAGCTCGCGCCACTTGTGTTGGCACGCGTTTAAATTGTGCCGGTCGTTTCCCACGTTGTGCCGGTAGCTAGCGAAAGCTTCCGGCCAGTAACGGGTCTCACCGGGTTGGCGGCCCTTCATCGCGTCCACGACGCTCGTGACAAGGGCTAGCTCTTCCTCGTGCGTCCAAGAAGCCATCGATCAAGTGTGTGTGGGTAGCAGTTCGGGTCGGTGGAGTGACTTGGGTTGGGATAGCGATGGGGACAAGCGGTGGGGTTGGGGGTCTTATAGCGACTTGGCTGACCCGCTAGCTTGGCCAACGGTTACATTTTAAAATTTAAACCTAGCTAGCCAACCATCCAATAACAGCCGGCCACGTAGGACCGCTAGGCATGCCCAACGCCCGGCCTTAAACTCCCGCCCAAGGGGCCACGCCCAAACCCAAGCCCACCCGGGGTGGTGACTTGGGCGTTTCTCTCCAACCCACGCCCCAACCCCCGCCCCATACCCCATAGTCTAAAGCCAAAAGAAGCGACCACTGAAATAAAAGTTAATTCCACAATCAAATTGAGTAATATAGTTTTATACCGAGATGTGAAAGGATAAAAAATTTGTCCCTAGTTTTACTGTATTAGTCACACCTAAATAACTAAAAAAGACGTTTCAATGATATATATTTTATAATGAAACAAACACTAAGCTTAGATTTTATAAAAAAAATATATATATTAATCAGTTAAATATAAGAATGACAAATAGGTTCAAATTATTATCCTAAACCAAGTAAACATAATTGTTACAAACAACTATTCACCGTATTATAATTGATGTGAAAATAGGGGTTAAGTTATTGTACAAAGGCTACTAATTGTAAGAAGGATTTATAGAGTGACAAGTGTCCAATAACCTAAAACCCACTACATCATCACCCAAAACCTAAACACCCACCCCCACCCCCAAAAAACCTAACCCCCCCACCCCCCCCCCCCCCCCCCGGGTCAAAAAAAAAACAAAAAAAACTATACCTCACAAAAAAAACCCCAAAAAACCTAAACCCCCCCCCCAACCAAAAAAAAAAAAACCTAACCCCCCCCCCCCCCCCCTCGGCAAAAAAAAAATTGTTTTTTTTTTTTTTTGGGTTTGGTGATTGGGGGGGGGGAGGGGGTTTAAGTTTTTGGTGGTGGTGGATGTTTAAGGTTTTTTTTTTTTTTTTTTTTGTAGTGGATTTTTTTAGGTTATTTGACACTTGTCACTCTATAAATCCTTCTTACAATTAGGATCATTTGTATTTGATCCTAATCCGTGAAAATAGAACATGGAACTATAATCTACTCCTATAAAGAGAAACAACAGTAAAGAGTAAAATGCAGCAATTGTATACACTAGCTCAAATGAAACAATTATACAAGCCTCACGTAACTTTTTAGTATGTAGGAATGGGAGGCAAAATTGAATGGATCATTGCGAAGAAAAGAGCGTATGATTGATCAATGGACTGGAATAGATCATTGTGAGGGAGTGAAGAAAAAGGGTGTGATTGGTCAATGGAATGGAATCGCCCGCTACCTCTTCCACCACCACCACCACTCACTACCGATTTTATTCCTTCATCTTTTCTTGCTAATCAAACAAAACAAATCGGTTCATTCCATCCCTTCGCCCATTCCATTGCTAAATACCAGACAGACCAATATAAAGACAAAATCTAACAAAACATAATAACAAAATGCCTATGGTCCTAAAGGGATCAAGATGGCTAACCCGTTCAGTAATGGTAATGATTTACTAATTTATAATTCACACTTTGTAAACTATAATTAATGTTTAATATACTATAGTTCTGTTAATGTATGAGTAGCTCTAATTTGAATAAATAAATCGTAAAAATAAAGATGTGTTTTAACCCCTAGTTATATATATCCATCACCCTTGCAAGGCACAAAATAACTGGCTCCTTTCCAAATCCTGAAACTCCTTTCCATATTGCTTTGGATCCAGAAGTTTCCGATCAAGAAAGCATAAAAGTACATCGAACCAATTCAAGTTCACTAATTGTAATGATCAATAACAACACTCGAAGAAGAAAACAAAACATCGGTATTGAGTTGATTACAAGAAAGAAAAAAAAGTGCCGACTCTATTATCTTCATGATGTTACCATTTTCAAGTATCCCGCTCATTGTGCGGGCCTCCTGTGGCGAGCAAGGAGAGCGAGCAAAATCTTTTTCCTGGGTCCCTATAAAAAATGGACAGTCACCAACAGTTAAGTAATATAACAAGCAGAACTATGACACATATGCATGATGCACCAACTGGACAATCTATTCTTTTCTATCTAGACCATATAGATTCAAGACGCAAGAAGTAAAAATGCTATATGAACAATGAGCGTACAATATATTATCAAGGGCCAGAAAATTACCATAGGTATGCCCATCTCTTTGAGATCATGGTCTCCCATCTGGCTCAAAGTAGCCATGTCTACCTATGAATTAAAATTTTAAATACATAAAAATTAACACTTTCAGCAGTCAACAGACAACTTTAAATAATTATAGCAAAAACGGGTCAAATGGGTATAAAAATAAGTAATAAGTAAAAACAAAACAGGTTAAATGAGTCAAACATAGTTATCGATAGCGAATAGCGACAACGTACCTATATGCTACGTAGCGATAGCGATGAAATAGCGCCCGTTGTTTCGTGTTTAGCGATAAGGTAGTTGAAAATTTAAGAAATAAAAAATAGCTATCTACATAACTTTTTTTTATATATAGCGTTAGTTTTTTACCTTTCATGTATAAATTTATAAGTTTAAGGACCAAAAGTAAGCTAGTGAAAATAGGGGGGTTAAATGTTAAAATACACAAACTAATTTTACACTTTTTATGTAAATTTTACAAAGTTTTAATGACTAAATGTAACCTGATGAAAGATAGAGGGGTTCAATGTTAAAATCCATACACTTATTTAACCCTAGAAAGGCTCAAACGCAACAAAAACGCAGCCGCTCTTCTTCTTCATAGTTTCCGGCAGAAATTGCAGGTTTCCGGCCAGAAGTCGTCGTCGTCGGAATCCGCTATTTTCACGCTATTCAGCGCTATAGCCACGCTATTCGCGATAGCGGTCGCTATGGCCGCTATCGATAACTATGGAGTCAAACATGTCAAAAGTTGCCCAAAGCATATGATTCTTATGTGTCCAACCTACTAAATCACTATTCTCAAAGGCAAAATTAGAAATCATTGCATTATATTTTAAGTAATCTTATTTAAGCATTAGTTATCTAAAACACAGGTGTTTCATGTTAACCTACCCCGAACCAAATTTTGATGTGTTATCCAACCAGCCCATAGTGCCACCTCTCTTACAGTAGACAGATAATATGGAATTATGGATAATGTTTGGAAACTACTGATTTAAGTTGATTGAACGTATACATAGACAAACTAGAACTGTTCCAACAACCATAGAAGTAAATTAACTGACATATATATATATATATATATATAGAGAGAGAGAGAGAGAGAAAAGTTTTAAATACAATAGTCCTTAACGTGCGATGTGTACGATATTAATTCACGCATGTTATAAAATTCAAACCCGGATCACGGTCGCACTTTGCACTTCAGTTCAGGAGATTATAAAGGCAGTGAATGATCAGCTTTGGTCAAGTATTACTATTAGAAGGAAGACTATGCTTGCAGTTGTGATGATGGTTTTCTGGTCCATCTGGAATAGTAGGAATAGGAAAGCGTTTGATGACAAAAGAATGTCTACACAGTGCATGCTAGATGAGATCAAATAAACAAATTTTCTGTGGATGAAACACAGGGCGAGACAGAAGAGCTATCTCTCGATAAATGTCTTAAATTCGATGTAAACTTATTTTAGTGTCTTTGTTGGCTGTTTGGTGTATGTAATTCTCCTTCTAGCAACTTGCTAGCTGGGTGATTTTGGTGTTCGGTGGAATAAAAGTGGATCCCTGTTCTATTAAAAAAATCACATGAACAAAATATAACATGCGTGATTAGAGATTACCCCATGCGTGATTTTCTGATTTTGTTCATGCGTGATTATATGATTTCTTCATGCGTGATTATATAATTTGTTCATGCGTGATTATGTGGTTTGTTCATGCGTGATTAGGGTTTGAAACTTTGAATTTTATAACACGCGTGCTTTACTATCGTCCGCATCGCACGTTAAGGAATATTGTATGTTAACCTTCCCCTATATATATATATATATATATAAGCAAACAAAATTATATATAACGGTTCTTTAATCTCTTATATAATATGGCATTTTAGTAACTCTTACCACAACACATTATAATAAACAATAGCTGTCAGAAATTAATCAGTTAGAAGTGCTTTTTACCTCCTCAACCTTAAATGAAATCAAATACTTGTCCAGTCCTAATGAGTGCAAAAATCCCTCCACAGTAAGATATTCAACCTACAAAACATAATGAGCAAAAGTGGTAACATATTTAGATCTATCATAACAATTAACAATCACATATATTAAGAATTTTTACGGTTTTACCCTCAAAGCATCCTTACAGCATAAATTTCATGTTTAAAAATCCGGAAGGAATAAGATAGACACATCAAGCATAACAGGGTAAAGTATAGTCCAGGGAGCAGTAAACGGTTCAGGTAAAGTTTCATGGATTCAAGTTCATTACATCGACTTTTAAAATAATAAACGAAAAAAAAAAATAGAATAGATGTTTTCTTGTCACAAAATCTTACAATACTGCTAAAAGAGGCACAAATAATTCAGCCTATCACTATCTCTAGTTCTCTTCAACAAAAACGGTTTTCCTGCCTCGGTGCAGTCGCTCATATATGTTTAATGCAGCCTTTGGTTATGCAAATGGTAACTAAATTCAGTAACAAATAACAATAATAACTTAAGCCATACAAACAGGCCTGTAAGCGAACCGAACGAACACGAACATGTGCGAGTTCGCCATGTTCGTGTTCGTTCATTTAGCTTTAACCGAAGACGAACATATAATCAAACAATTTTTTTGTTCATGTTCGTTCATTAAGAAAATAGCCAATAGGCATGTTCGTGTTCGTTTATGTTCATTCGTTTAAAACCTAAACGAACAGGCTTGGTTTTAAAAAGCGAGAGGCGCACAAAAGCGACGAGGTCTAAAACCGAGGCGCAAAGCGCAAAGCGCAAAAGCGGTGGGCTTTTCGTACCCGAGGCGCACATATTTAAAAAAAATATGTAAAATTATATATAAGCCATATATGATACACAAAGGACATTAATATATATTTCAAATCAAAAACACCTATATATATATATATATAAGTGTGTCATCAAGCACCATGAGTAGGCGAGTGGCATAAAACGAAGTCACAAACACATGAAGTTATCAAAAGTTAGTTTTCAAAAGATCACCAAAGTGATTATAAAAGTTAATAACTAATAGAACTAGTAAGCCGTTTGAGTGCCCGCTGATGTATCAGCAGCCGCACCATCATCAGCCTCCATAGCAACTCAAATCACGAAACTAAAATACTATATATCAGTAGCATAAATAATAAAACAGTAACTTATATATACACTAAAAATTATGAAGTATCAGTAAGTATCAGTAACTTAGAATTATGTAAGTACCAGTAATATATCAGTAGCATAAATAATAAAACATTAACTTAAATATACACTAAAAATTATGAAGTATCAGTAAGTATCAGTAACTTAGAATTATGTAAGTACCAGTAATATATCAGTAGCATAAATAATAAAACAGTAACTTATATATACACTAAAAATTATGAAGTATCAGTAACTTAGAATTATGTAAGTATCAGTAACTTAGAATTATGAAGTAGTATGTAAGTATCAGACTATGAACAACATATACTAACTTAAATTATGAAGTAAAATTTATCAAATATTAAGAAATCTAACAGAAAAGATCAAAAGAAGTAAAGAAAACAGAAAGTTACCGTTAATATGAAGTCGAATGAGGCAGAATATCACTTTATAACTTGAATCAGACCAACTATAACTTGAATCGGACCAAAATTGTGGTCGATTGATGAGCGCCAGGTGAAGAAAGATGAGCGGGAGTTTGTACGTCCCTAATAGTGGGCGAAATTAGGGTAAAAAAACTATGATCTGATTGTTTTATTCAGTTACGGGCCTTTAAAAAGGTGGGTTATTAAAAATTGGGCCTTAATTAAAAGGTGGGTTATTAAAAATTGGGGCCTGCAGTAACTTTTCACTGCTTTTATATCACCTGGTGCGCCTAGGGTACAAGAATCCCATAAGCTTGCGCTTTGTCGCTTTTCAATAAATCCCAAAAAAGGCGCGCTTCCTGGAAAAATCGCGCCTAGGGTTACCAAAAGCCCACAAGCCTGCGCCTTGTTGCGCTTTGCGCCTAGGCGCGCCTCGGGCGCGCTTTTTTAAACCAAGCGAACAGGTCACGAATGTAAACAAACACAAACTTAAACGCACATAATTGAACAAACACAAATGAACACAATTGAACAAACATAAACGAACATAAATTAACATTAACAAACACAAACGAAAAAAAGTATAATACATCAGAATTTATCCAAAACACACATGTAAATTAGTGGTTTAAATGTACATAATTCAGTTACGTAGTTTTTTATATAAATTGATGATCAATTACGATACGTTCCATTAGATAGCCCATTTTTATTTACTAAATAGCCCAATTACTAATTAGTCATATTTATCAAAGTAGTTAAAAAACCTTTCTAATGTTTATATTTATATAAATATAATTATTTATGTATTTATTTAAAATTTAAACGAACAAAAATAAGTGAACGTAAATAAACAAACATAAACGAACATTCATGAATATAAATGAACGACCAAAACATGTGTACATGTTCGTTCAATCGTTCGTTTAATTAAATGAACAAAAAACTTTGTTCATGTTCATTCGTTTATTTAAATAAACAAATATAAACGAACTTCCTGCCTAAGAGTTCATGAACGTTCGGTTCATTTACAGGCCTACATGCAAGTTATGAGCATCAAGAGCTATATAAAGAACTACATGAGAAATAACACTAAGCAGCATACTAAATTGAAAAACTATTAAGTGCAAACTGTAAGCAAAAAGGTTTAGTAGCTTAACTGGATATTGACTTTGTGGCACAATCCTCCCCATTGGTAGTTGCGGGGCTACCGACAGTCCCACAGATTTTGCCGGTCCATCGGAAATAACTGGTTTTACAGGAAAAGATGTGGCAGCCATGGGCCTTGCAATCTCACGAACATCCCCGCTGGCATACGTCACTGGTCTCATTAATGGTCTTCTTAGTGGCTCTTCCGTCAGCGGTGGTGGTAGACCGACGGAATTATCCAATACTCTAGGCTGTGATGAGCGACTCATGCGATCCAAAGTCTCCAAAGAGAAAGAGGTTTTTGATAAGTCCATCTGTGATAGAGTTCTTGAAGTTCTTGTGGAAGTGAATCTACTTGGCATGCTACCATCTGTTGGATCTAGATTCGGTTGTCTGTCATCGTATAGGTGGTGCATACGTGGGCCTACCTCAACCGGGACCCGCATTACCCGTTGATCATCTCTTGGTCCAACCTCAACTGGATCCCGTATAACCCGCCTATCATCTCGAGGTCCAACCTCAACTGGATCCCGTATGACCCGCCTATCATCTCGAGGTCCGACCTCAACTGAATCCCATACAAGCCGTCTATCATCTCTTGGTCGAACTTCAATCGGCTCCCGCATAAGCCGTCTATCATCTCTAGGTCCACCATCAACTGGGTCCCACTGACCATCTTTTGGCTCTTTTGGCTCAGGTGTAACCCTAGTTGCCCTCGGTCTATCGTTTCGTGGCTCAGGCGGACTTTGGTGTACTTTGTGGTCAGTTGAAGAGGGACGAGCTTTTCTTGATAACATGTCACGGAGGTCCACGTTTTTCTGCTTAGCTTTTCTTTCGCTTTTCTTCATGATTTTGAACCGGAGATCGTGTTTACTAAGATGAGTATCTTCAGGTATAGAAAAGAGGAAAATTCTGATTCAGTAGAAATTTCATTTCATCAAGCATTACAACTACTATAAGGAATAAGCCCATTACCATCATCTACACCATTACTAGCATTGGAACTCAATCTACCATTAGCTCCACGCTGCCTGAAGAAATTCAACAATGAGATAAATATAAATATCAAACATAAAGCAAAACAAATTTGTACAATATCTGCAGATTCTGTCGATTTCATGTATCATAATTAATAACTTGGATACAGTATATTCGGCAATGAGGAGTAAATAATGTATCATAAGAATAGCAAACTTAAACTACTCAACAAAACAAAATTATTATTACGGCAACGCAGCAAACCAATAATGTGAATGAACACAACTAACTCATAATAAACTTCAATAAGAATCGAAAGAGTGTGAAAAAAAACAAACCGTTTGTTATCGAGACGTCCAGCATCCACATTGCTTCCTAACCTATCTCTAACCAATCTTTTAATCCCAGCAACCGGAACCGAGCCAACAAAATCACTATCCACCACAGCCCCTGCTCTCTTCACCACCTAAACAAATCATTTCCCATGGTGTCAAAACACATATACAAACATACAATGTGTGATAGGTATTCAAATTCAAAACACATCACATACTCATCATATTACTTACTACTTACAAACTTTCAACCACAAATAACAAACTCCATCCACTCTACAACAGTTCATTACAAAACCTAAACTTATATCATTCGTTAATCACACTAAATAATGCCATTATGGAAATGAACGAATCCTCAAGCAATTATACGCTACTTATTTGGAAAAAAAAAATGATAATTTTGAAATAACATTGTCGGTTATTTACCTGACCACTGCGACCTAAGGTTATTGTAATTTGCGGCCTTGATGTATCTGCCATTACTGTAAACTTTAACGGAAAACTTAGGGTTTATGAAACCCTAGATGTTGATATTGATTTTTATGAACTGAAAAAAGGTGAAATTAGTAATCGTTGTGGCTAATTTCAGATATCTGATCATGTTAAAGCTTGAAATGTCGAATCAGGATAATGATTTTTTATAAATATATAAATATACATACCCTATAAACAGAAATTACAAACTAATGGCAGGTAGACGAGCAACAAGCTGCGCCGCTACCCCCTGACAAATCATAATAACAAAATATATAAAATTATAAATATATTTTATTGAATCGCGAATTGGAAGCTGAGGGGATTTCGTGTTGAAAGGGGGAGAATTTCGAATTGAGAGCGTGTGTAATTATTATAAAAAGTGATCGTTTGTTATTATGATTTTTTATATTGGCTTTGGCTTTTTATGTGTGTTTTAAAACAATTGATCTTTTGTTATTATGATTTGTCAGGGTGATTCTATTCGCACAAAACGTATCTATTGGCACACTTTGACAATTCAATACGCATCATCGTATAAAGCTATACGATGCGTATTGAATAAAGTAAAAGACATGACAGAAGAGCAGGTACAAGGGTTGTCTGGTAGTTGGCCTAATACACATCGTATAAGCTTATACGATGCGTATTAAGTCCCATTTGAAGTTTATTTTTTGGAGATCCGTAACCATGATCATAGCTAGGCACGAATAACTGAAAAAAATCAACGGTTAAATCATAGCGGCACATCTAAAAGCCTTCACAATAATAAGTAACTTTATTTTTACCTCGTTCAGATCTGGCAACAACATTTGGCCGGGCACAGCAAACTAAAAAAACCAACGAGTAAAAGGTAATGGTAAGTTTAACGCCGAATAGAAAAAAGTAAATAAATACTTATCTCGTTGAGGTCTGGCAACAACGATTCATTATGACGGGGACGAAAGCCAGATACGACCTCCTCCACGTGATCATCATTCCCTCTCCCACCGTAAGAATCAGGGACAACAGATCCCTCCTAATACAAACGGTGTGCTAAGTATTTCATTAAAAAAAAAACATAACAAGTTAAAAAAATGTTATACCACACTGCTTTCCGGAATAAACGTGCTCGTGTTTGTGTCGGACGACTTGCCGAAAATGTGGTTGAACCAAGACATGTTAGCGAATGTAAATAAAAAACGAAGATGATATATTACCTTTCTCTTCTCCGTCGCTTAAATAGGGGAAGCAGAATGCAATTTCACAATTCAATGCGGGGCGTATAGGCCTATGCGACCCATATAGGGTTGATGTCAATCACTTTCTGTCACTTTTGAGTGAGTGACAGAAAGCAACCTCGTACTATAATACGAATCGTATAGGCTTATACGATCCGTATTGGGGTTGCATGTGAACCCTAGTTGTCAGCTTTGAAGGACAACATAGTACTAATACGCATCGTATAGGCCTATACGATGATGCGTATTACTCCGCATGATGGGGACATTGTCAGCCTTTAACTGACCTTGAAGTTTGAATTTCACCTAATACGCATCGTATAGACTTATACGATGCGTATTGAAGGTGTCGATTTAATTTTCTAAGGTATCTCAATAATACGACTCTTTTTTATATTGGCTTTGGCTTTTTATGTGTGTTTTAAAACGAAATGGATATCAAAATTCAAAGGAATTATTCCCATTTGAAATTTAAGAGGGTGTTTGGGATTACATTTTGAAGTGATTATTTGATTATTATGTTTGTAAAACATAAATAATCTAAAAAGTGTTTGGATGAAAAAGTGATTATCTGCCTCGTTTTGGAGAAGCATGTACCTACATGCTTTTTTCAAAACGCGGTTTTGAAAACACATGTTTTGAAAAAGCATAATCTATTTTGAAAACACAACACCAAACACCCCCTAACTCTTGTATTATTGACGATAAGCATTTTAAAATAGTAAAAAAAATAAAAACTTTTTCTTCTTAATTTATAAATATATCTCTAAAATAAGGGTAAATTAATCTTTTAAATAATAATTATAATTTAGCCCCTATCTTATTACACACAAATCTCTACGTTTTAACATAATTATGGGTAATTATTTACATTTTTCCTCCTGCGCAACGAACTTATAACTCTTATACATATTCTTATCATATCTTATAAACTATAATGTTTTAAAAAAATCAAAAAGTATCGTGACGACCTAGTCATTTTTGTCAACGTTTCGATAGTTGTCTTGGTCAGACTTGACGTATAGATTAAAAGATACAAGTAGATGATGTCTTAGTGTACAAATGATTAAAATCCAACGTACATGGTCATTATCCCGAAATGTTTAATAGCTAAAGAATTTCAAGTGATTAAAACCTCGTTTTTAACAAAATTATAGTTCGTTAGTAGTTACACTTGATCCCTTATAAAAAACTAACTCCCCCCCCCCCCCCCACCGCTTCCCTATTTCTAAACGGCCATAACTTTTTAGTATGTTTAACATTTTTTTTTAAATTACACAATATAAACGAGTATCTTACTCTCTTTAATTTGAGTATAGTAGTGCTATAGTTTTTTAATTAAAAAATTGACATATTATGTGATTAAAAAAGGGTGAGTAATAACTGAATTATTGACCGAAACCGAACCGAAATCAACCAAAAATTGAGTTAACTGAAAACTGGTTAACCGAAACCTGAATTAACCAAAAACGGTTATCGATTTTTTTGTCTCTCATTTAACCAAAATTAACTGAATCGAACCATTCATGGTTTCATATATTTATAGCTTTTATACCTTCAGTTCATGTATTTCATATTTATACCCCCATTTATGTATTTATACCTCCATTTCATGTATTTATACTTAAATTTCATGTATTTCTAATTAAAAGTTTTAGCCCAAGGTTGGTTTTGGCTATTAACCGAAATTAAATGAATCAAATAAAAAACCATCAATCTAACTGAATAAACCAGACCAATTAACAGAAAATGGATTGGTTAATAACATAGACTAATCGATGACCTCGATTTCGGTTGAGGATAACAATCTACCCAACCGAACAATGCACATCGTGGCAATGTCTGTGTTTCTCACTGCATCGTGCGCACACCTTTTGGTCATTAACCAAAATGGGTTATCGGTGAGCAATAATAAATCGTTAACCTAAACCAAATCGAAAACAAACGAAACCGAACCGAAATCAACCAAAAACTGAATTAATTGAAAACCGAATTAACCAAAAACCGATTATCAATTGTTTTTAATCTTGTTTAACCAAAATTAGTTAAACCAAACCGAATCGTTCATATTTTCATATATTTCTAGCTTTTATATCTCCACTTCATATATTTCATATTTATATCTCCATTTCGTATATTTATACTTTAATTTCATGTATTTATACCTCAATTACATATACTTCTAAGGAAAAGTTTTAGCCTTAGTTTGGTTTTTCCTATTAATTGAAACTTAGATGAACCAAACAAAAAACTGTAATTCTAACCGAATAAACTAGAGTGATTGACCGAAAACCGATTGGTTAATAAAATAGACTAATCGATGACTTCGGTTTCGGCTTTGGTTGAGGATAATAACCAAACCGACCGAACCATGCACAACACAATGAAATGGATTACCCAATTACATCATTTTTTATGTATATCAATCACAATAATGCTACAATATATATTATATGAATAAGAAAACTATCAAAAACAAGTATCGCAATGCGATTTGTCACTCCCAATGCATCGCACGAGTATCCTGCTAGTGTTGCCAAATACTTAAAATTTCAATTTCAATTAAGGAAGTCACATCGCTCATATCATAACACACAGTCACGCATTGATTGTTTCATAAACTAGGGATGTAAATGAAAATATTGGCAATAAAATGCAAAATAGCTACCATAACTAATGTTTCAAGAATTGTTATTACATAACTAGTAGGGTGCCCGCGCGATGCAGCGGGAGCAACACTTTGCATTGCGGTACTCAAAATGTTTTAACATCTGGTGGAGGTTCGTTAACAGATATTGAGTTTTGGGTTTTGTATGAAGGTTCTAACAATTGATTTAAAAGTTATATTTGTTACATTGAACTCAAAACAAAGCAAAATTGGTGGTGAGGAGTGGTGATGGTGCGCAACACTTGTGATGTTTATAAGTTATCGTGTAATGCGAGGATGACGAACGAAATGGACCAGGATGGCAAGCTACCAAACTTCGATTGTTGATTACAACTGTTACCATTTGAATGTTGATTTTGGTGGTTGTGGTGGTCGTCAACGTCGAAAAAAAACAAAGAAAGAGAGAACGATGGAGAGGCAGCAAATAATATGATGAGTCTCAAAAGTTTAGGCAATAATTTCTTAAAACAACTCAAAATGGTTTCAATTGATTATGCCAATGATGGCTTCTTGAATGCTTGTGATGGTTCCCTCATTCAAGACCCCGGTTAGTTATGAATCAATGTGGCAGATAACTCCACTTTGAATTTTATTTACTATTTATTTATAACTTCAAGTTCCTAATTCCACCTCTTTATTTTGTAATTTTATTATCATTTATATTTGTCTCAATTACCTTTCAACATTAAATGGTTTAGTAAACTTTGAGGTGAGGATTTTAGAGATTTTACCGGCTTTTCATGATTGCCGAGCTAAGCCTATTTTATCACTTCAAGAACTATCTGTAGCTAATTGTATATTCATCAAGAACTATCAGTTTTAAAGACAATATATTTTACCCTAACAAAAATAAATTAATAAGCATAAACATTTTTCTTCATCCAAAAACTCAAAAGCATTAAGCTAATTAAAAATAGAAACCGATGTCAAGATTTCTTGAAAAGAAAAAAATGTACCTTTTTCAATCACAACCCTCAGATATTAACATTAGACCTTCAGATTTTACAGCAGTTGGTTTTTTAATAAGTTTAGAATCAGAGAGACACTGCCTATATTCTGTAACCAAACTTTTAATATTCTTCATCAACAAACTACGGTACCATAGATCATAAGTTAGATCTGTGAATTTGTTATTTGAGGTTTTAGTAAGTTATCATTGTATTTAGTTTATACATGAAAGATCAATAAAGTTATAAAATGATATTAAGTAGAATTAGAACTATACACCCTATCTATAAATAATACTAAAAATAATTAAACCTTGTTCCATCTACGGGCCAACCAAGAAAGATAATGGAATGTAATGCTCATTCCATTAGGCTGACCAACAATATAACTTTTGAAATAGACCCAAAAGAATTTCAAAATAACTGAAGTTAAATATAGTAATGTCCTATATTACTAAAATACATCATCCGCGCGCCTTCTTCCGAACCGCCACCGGTAGTTACTGTTCCTTCTTCCCACTTTTTTATTTCACCGTCAAAGCATGTGAAAGAGAAAACAAGCCAACCAATGTTTGCAAGCTTATGCCACTTATGGAGGCCTAAATATATCCTACCTATAATGTAAATTATACTACTATGAAACACAAGCTCATATAATAGACTATACCATGTACAAAAAAAAAAAAAACATTTCAAAGTATCAAAAGACAACAATTTTACTTAACTATGACTATATGCATCAGGAGCACTTCAAGAATTTGACCAAGGATCTGCCATGCTCGTTCAACGGAATCAACACTACAAGTTTAATGATGCACATTAAGGTATTTGATTTCATACAAAAGTTATAAAAGATTCATAATTGACAACTGTTTAAATATATACACCTAAACAAACCCTATGTAAATTGAGTAACCTAAGCCGGAGAAAGTATTCCACTGTGAACATATCCCTATGTAAAAAACAATTTTAAATATTTTGATGAATAAAAGTGTACCCTATTATCTACTTGTTTAAGGGCAAAATGTAATGTTCTAATTTGAGGTTGATTATTTCAAACTCACCATCCTCAGAAAATCCAAAATTACAAGTTTAAAAAACATGACTCAATACTATTAAACAAAGTAACAAACATTAGAAGCACTAACAAAAAAACATGACTCAATCCTAAAATCATGTCAGAAAAGTAAAAAAATAAGATAAAGTAATGAATTAACAAACCTTGGGGTTAAGGGAGTCAACAATAAGAGAGGAGTTGACTCATGATAGGAGGAAGACTAATCTCTCAAAAATTCACCATCGAAGTTGCATCTGACCATGATCAAATAAGGTCGACATCAACAAACTATACAAATCTCTGAAACACAATCAACATTTAATCAGAAACATAAAAAATCAATAGCCCACCTAGGGTTATTTTACCAGATCTAGCTAAAAAAATGCTTAAAACAACCAATCAGCAAAAAATAACTCAATAGAGAATTAAGGTTCGTGAATTTAGGTACCTGATACAAAACCTACAATGATAAAGATGGAGTTGTTAGTAGCTGGTGGTGCCTCTGGCAGACGGAGGAGCAGAAGTAGGAAAACGAAACAATGGGAGAAGGTGGAAGACGACTGAAGAGTATCCTGAGGGAGAGAGATGGCGACCGAGTATCTTCCTATGTGCTTTATAAAACAATACAGATAATAACTATATGTTTTAAATTTTAAAAATTGTTTCCCACTTAGTTTTTTCCATCCTTTTTATAGAAGGTTTGTTATACTATCTATCCTTAAAATTAGGAAGTTTTGTTAAAATTTGACTAAAGTATAAAGAAATTGTTTAATCAATTATTTGACAATAGTTTTAGTTTTTAAAATTTTAGAATGAAAATCTTATAGAACCTATTATTTAACATATTAAATGATTATATAGTATAGATTAGTTGTTATATTCTTATTTAATCACTTGTACATTAAAGCATTATCTACTTGTACCTTTTAATCCGTGCGTCGATATTGAACAAGACAACTACCGAAACGTCGACAAAAATGTGTAGGTCGTCATGCTATCTTTGGATTTTTTTTAAACAATATAGTTTATAAGATATGTCAAGAACAAGTAAAAAAATTATAAGTTTGTTGTGGATGGGTGAATTGTAACTAATTATCTATAATTTTGTTAAAACCTTAGGGATGTAAGTGTAATAAGTTTAGGGGCTAAAAAATAAATAGTGTTTAAAAGACAAAACTATCCTCATTTTAGGGGTCTTTCTATAAATAAAGGAGGTGAAAAGTTCTTATTTTTTAGGTATCTTAAAATGCTCTTACCTCATGCATTATAATATAGTATAGATAATGTCATGCATAATACGACTTGTCTATATCTTTTTGTGCATATTATAAGCGTACATACATATAATTGTTTCTTTTTCTTCGAGATTGATGATTAATATAAAAAAACTAGTGGGATTCTCTGGTGTGAGATAAGAGGAATTCGGTTTCCGTCTGCTCTGTTCCGGTATCAATATTTGATATATTAACTATATAAAAAACAAAGAAATTAAGTAATGATATACACAAAAGGTATCAAAACATGTATTACACAGATAAAAAATCATAAAAACAAATGATCGACATTGCAAGTTGTGTCATATGTTTCAAAATATGCTAACATACTCTCAAAGCCAAAGTTTGGTAAATAAGATTATATATATTAATTACAACTCGTACAATACAACTTGTGATTATAGTAATTAAGTTTTATATATTATTTTAAAAATATTTCATTTATTATTTAATTTGATTTTCTTGTGTGTTTGATAATGAATATCATGTTGCTATCGTAATGAATCAAACCGAAACCGATCAAACAACATCAGTTCGGTATGGTATTTATTTTTATTGTTTTTGCTTTTTATAAACTGACACGGTATCGCTATCATACCGTGTCGAAAGATCGATGTCGACACCTGTATTCATTTTTATGGTTTCCCGTTTAGATTGCTTTTCATTTATACAACTCTGTCTACGATGATATATGAATATTAGTACCAATATTGTGACGATTTGAACCGATCGATCCAGTTCGAACAACATTGGTGTCGTTGCCAGTACCACCGTTTGTTTTTATCGTTTTTAGTCGATGTAAAACACGTGTTGATTTCTATATTGAATGCATATACTGTACTTCGATTGTAATGAACCAAACTAATACCGGTCAAATGTCCGCGATAATGTACCCCTTAGGAAGGTTGCTTTACATCTAGTGAATGAAGGTCGCATATGTTCGTATTTGGTAATTTTTAGTGTTATCGAAATGTGTTTTAGTGTATTGGATTAACTTGTCGATCGAGATAATAGCGTTAGTGATTAATCGAGTTAGGTAGTACGGAAGTGCAGCTCATTTAACACGAATGTTATTTGGGCCTTGTAATCAACAACTATTTTGTTATTCAATTAATTGTTGTAGTGTTGGGCTTAATTAATAAATTATATTTTGGGCCTAGTTATAATAGAATTAAAAGTCCCATCGGTTTTGAGATTAAGGTGTTTCATTTTATTGAGCCCATGATGGCTGATTTGGGTAAAAGTCCCAAAGGACTTCCGTTCAAAAAGTCCATCCCATTATTTTATTGGGACTTCGGAATTTCGATCGCAATATACAAACGTAAGAAACTTACGATTACAAGTATCATCATCCATACACACACAGATTCAACCAAAATTCAATTCCTTTAAGAGTCTTTGTCTGTCTAATCCGATAAATCATTGCACGTAACCCGCAAATAGATTTATCTGATAGTTCTCATACGATTTAAAGATTAATCCAGCTTTCATCAGAAAATTTGAAATTTCAGTTCAAGTTTCAGGTTTGTTGATTCTTTGAATTCAATGTTCTAGACTACATGTACACTACAAAGAAAAGGTTTGACATGGTAATGAATAAAAAAAAGTTAGCACTATGATTGTACAAAGAAATGGTTTTGGCATATTGATCATGATTCATGCCAAAGAAAAGATTTTGATACAATTACTATGTAATGAGAACAAATGATGCGGTAACTTGTAAAGAGAATGTTAATCATATTTGTTGTGATGAAAAAAGAATGGTTATTTTATTAACAATGGCTATTAGTTTTGCATGTTAAAGTAACTTCAAGCCTTATACAAACTGTAATGGAATAACTAAAAAGTGTAAAAGTTTTTGTCACGTCACTGCTACGTATATAATGGGGGCTTTGACTAATCTACCCTTTCACAAGGGTGCAACGGTTTAAATGAAAATTAAATTAAAGAAAAACATAGAAACAATCAAAAAATGTGTGATTGGTTGATTGGGAGTGGACCCTATCAGTCACCCCCTTCACGCTCACCAAGGGAATGGTGGAAAGCCCTTGCCGTCACCCGACATGGAAGCATATAATGGTTTGACATGGTAATGGCACTGGTGAGGCGGCGACGTGGAGGCTTTGGCTCCTCCAGTACGTTTGGCCTTCTTAGGACAAAGAAAGAGTTGGCATATACACTAGCGTCTGGAAATGTGATTCATTAGTTTTGAGGTAACCTGGAGTGGAACCTATGCAACAATAGTGCTTTTAGGTAATTGTATTGCCATTATTAGGGCTGTAAACGAACCAAACAAACACGAGCAAGCCCTTGTTCGTGTTTGTTTGTTAAGGAAAATAGGTGTTAACGAACGCTTACTGAACGAGCTTTTTTGTTTGTTAAGGAAATGAACATGTTCGTGTTTGTTTGTGAATTTTAGGTGTTAGACAAATGCGAATGCAAACGAACACAAACGAACGCTCATGAACGCAATCGAACACAAACAAACGTTCATGAACGCAATCGAACACAGACAAACGTTCATGAACACTAATGAACGTAAACGAATACAAACAAGCATTCGTTAACAAAAACTAACACAAATCTTTTATCATAAACATGGCATAGATTTGCCCAAGATATACTAACCAATTATCCAAACATAATTGACATAAGATTGATACACAAAATTGCCATAAAATAATGTTTCAAAAATATATCATATTAAACTTGAAGTCTTCATTTAATCCACCCAAAATAAACTCGAAGTCTTCATTTAATCCAAACAAAATAAACTCGAGCTCGTTGAACAATAGTTTATATATTAAATAATATATCAGTGCTAATTTTGATGTGTTAAGTAAAAATTAATTCTTAATATCCCTAATAAACCAACAAACAAACGAACCCAAACAAACATAAACAAACATAAACGAACATAAAGGAACACGTTACCGAACGTTCACGAACATAAATGAACGAACACGACATTTGTTCATGTTTGTTTGTTTAACTAAACGAACATAATTTCTTATTCGTGTTCGTTCATTTATTAAACAAACAAACGAACACAAACGAACTTCCCGCCGAACGGTTCACGAACTGTTCGGCAAACGTTTGGTTCATTTGCAGCCCTAGCCATTATGAAAGAATGAAAAGAGAATAAAAATGTGTTTTAATTAACATATTGTTCTGAAAGATACATGTTTGTTAAAAAGAATATTTTATGTAAATTTAGACGTTAGAACTCACGAATGTAAGTTGTGTCATTTTGCGCTCCATGAAAGTTTGTGGCTTCTAGCAACCCTGGACAGGAAAAGGAGTATCAGACATCGGCATAACTGTTTGACAAGAGGAAAGTTGGCATAGTTTAACTCAAGGCCGGCCAAAGCATGGGCCGGGTGGGTGAAGGCTCATGGCCAAAAACCTTTATGGGCCCACATTTTAATATATACACACACTTTTAACTTGGCCTAAGTTGTTTTAATACTTAGAGCTACAACTATTTTAAAAGGCCCAAAATTTAAACTTAAATTAAATAACTATGGTAAAATGGTCCACACAGTTTTGAAAGGCCCAAATTACAAATTCAAATTAAATATACCAATCGATTAATGAGTTTTTACTTTTTATATATGTGATTAATGAGTTTATACTATAGGGCGGATAAGGCCTGGTTTTTTATCTCACTGAGGGCCCATTTTTTTGTTTTTTACATTTTCGGGGACTGGTTTAACTCTAATGTAATTAAATAAACACACATATGGAAGAGTTAATGCTTTATACATTAGCCTTCCGTTGTGTTATAGTAAGTACTTGTTCTTATATTGTGAAGAGTAAACCTGACTCTCTGTCGCACTCGGATTGCGGAAGCCGGGTGTGACATGGTGGAGCTTGAAGTAATAAAGGAGGTGGGTGTGGTGTTGTAATCACCTTCTCTGATCCACATGTTACATGCCTTTGTGGCTTTGTTGTCTTAAGTAAGGTTTGTTTCAATTGATTTTGTTTACTTTTGGATATGAGAGGTGGGTATGGTGTTGCTTTCATGAATATTTCAAGTTTGTTCGTATTCGTGCTCTTGACAATTTTTATTTATAAGTACTTGTTACAAGTATAGAACTTGTGGTTGGCAATATTTTTGAATAAAGGATACCGTGGTATATATTTTGACAACACAACACAAGGTTCATTGTTGCTAAAAATATTGTAATTTTAAAATCTTGTGAATTGTATTCAATCTTTGTGACAAATGAAAGTATGGGATTCTCAAGAAAGAACATGTCTTTAACTGGACATATTATTTTGTCTATATGTTTGTTTTGTAGATAAGCTTATAATTTTTTGTTTGTAATTTTAGGCTAGTGGGTATGGGACCGTCCCCCATCCGTCCTGGTCCGGCGACGCGGGCTACACCAAACTGCCCCCCCCCCCCCCGCCGTCCCCGTCCTCTCCGTCTCTTCTTGGACGTTGGCGACGGACCAAATGCGGGCCCCCTCCCTTCAAAAAGTGACCGTTATTTAAAAAAAAAATTCCATTTTTCAAAACCAAACAAACGGTCAAAAATTTTAAAATATATATAATTCCATTCCATTTTCACCTTCATTCACAGATATAACCCCAAAATTTCATCTCTCTCACATAATTTTTATAAATCTTCTTCCACTTTTACAAACCTTATACTTTATCATGGCTTCACCTTCTTCCATTTCTTCAATTTCTTCCATCTCTTCATCATCTTCGTCTTCATGGTATTCATCATCTTCGGAAGAGGATACTATTATGCACAAAATGATTATTAACGCGGCTCAGGTCTTCATGGCGGGTGATGAAGCGTCGTCCCAACGGCTAACTAGACGAGCAAAATTAAACCGAGACCAAGAAGGTATTTTACTATTTTTTCCTTATTATGTTTTATATAGATTTGAAAATGTATTTTATAATTAATTTCATTTATGTTTCGTTTTAAATTTATAGCCGCCCACGTTAAACTAGTAGCCGATTATTTTGCCGACGAACCCGTGTACCCAGCCGAGATTTTTCGACGTCGGTTCCGCATGAGTCGTCGACTGTTTTTACGTATTGCAGGCGACATGGCACAGTCTGAGCCGTTTTTTACACTGCGAAACGACGCTAGGGGGCAAAGGGGTTTCAGTAATTTACAAAAATGTACGTCGGCCATTCGCCAATTGGCATACGGTTACTCACCCGATGCATTAGACGAGTATATAAGGACGTCTGAAAGAACCGCACGTCTATGTTTGCACAAGTTTTGTGCATGGGTTGTCAAATTGTATAGCAAGCGTTACATGCGGAAACCGAACGCAAACGACGTTCAAAAACTATATCAAGCACACGAACAGAGACATGGTTTCCCAGAAATGCTCGGGAGCATTGATTGCATGCACTGGCCGTGGCAGAACTGCCCAGTTGCCTGGCAATGTCAGTATACTAGGGGAGATCATGGACACCCGACTATTATTCTAGAGGCTATTGCGTCACAGGATCTCTGGATCTGGCATGCTTTTTTTGGTCTACCTGGTTCGCTCAATGACCTTAACATCATATACCAGTCACAGATATTTGAGGATGTAGTGGCGGGTACATGTCCAGACACAAGCTTTACGGTTTCAGGGGTGGAATACAGGCGAGGTTACTACCTAGCCGATGGAATATACCCAACGTACTCGACAATCGTTAAAACTATTCCGCACCCGACAGACGAAAAAAGGAAAAAAATTGCGAAGTATCAAGAGGGTGCGAGAAAAGATATTGAACGAGCTTTTGGTGTTCTACAAAAAAAAAATGGCAAATCATTGAACATCCAGCACGTTCGCAAACACCAAAGAGGTTACGACACATTATGTACGCTTGTATCATCCTTCATAACATGGTCATTGAAGACGAAGGTAGAGCGATATGCGAGTACGACGAAAACGCGTCTACTGGAAATTCTGTTCCAGTTAGTGGGGAACAACAAGATTTGAACATGTTCGCTCTACGTAATGAGTTCACACATCATAACCTACAAGCGGACTTGGTGGAGTACATTTGGAACAACGCTCAAAACGAACCCGACCACGACATGGAAGACGAAGACTAGTAGCTTATTTTAATATATTAGGATATTTTTAAATTTATGTTTTTTTTAAGTTTATTTTTTTTAGGTTTATGTTTTTTTTTAAATTTATTTTTTTAACTTTATTTTTTTTAAGTTTATGTAATGTTTTTTAATATTAATGAAAATATTTTGTTACTTTATTTGTTAAATGTTAAAAAAAGTAGAAGATTAAAAAAAAAAAAAACATAAAAGTGGTGGAGGACTATGACTAGGACCATCCTCCCATACCCTCTAGTTTTGGAGGATGGACCATCCTTGGGAGGACTATGACGTGACGCCTATGTGGTGGATCATCCTCCAGACCATCACCATACCCACTAGCCTTAGTGCGGAGTTATGAGGTTGTTGGATGTTACACGTGAAATGTCGGTAGCTAACAAATAAAGCTTGTTTATTTTGTTGTGAAAATTTGTAAAAAAAATGATGTATAATTTTTTAAAAATCATAGTAAATGTATCCATTATTTATAGGAAAATTGCATTTAAATAATCTCAATTATTATCTAGGCTGGGAAGAGTCTCAACTAACCAAATATTTTATGATAATTCCAACTTTTAACTTATTTTATCTCAACGAGCTTTTCTCCAACTGAGTTCTAACTCAATTAGTTCTTGGTTACATGGACTACACATAAGCAGTACACGTCATCAAAACTTTGCCACATAAGCAATTTTGGTCATCAATATTTTGCCACATCAGCAAAAAAACTATGGGTTAGACATCAGTTAGAAAAAAAACTTGTTGAGAGAAAATAGGTTACAAATTGGACTGTCACCAAATACTTCGTTAGTTGAGACTGTTACTGGCCAATAGATAATAGTTGAGATTCTTTAAATCCAAATTTCTTTATTTATATAACTTTGTAAATTTATAGCAAGTTTTTGTTTTATTTGTTTTCTTTATTTATGTGCTTCTGGATATGAAGGGGTATGGTCCCAAAAAGCCGCGCAAACCTCCGTAAGGGTTGCGCGCGGGACCATACTCCTTATTCAAAAAGCTTCCTATCTTTAACCTCGCGCGAGTTACACCATGCTCTACTTTACGTTGCGCGAGTCCTAAACAATGAGAAGCTCCAATAACAACACTTAGCATGCCAAAAGAATACTCAGTCACCTAAACCCCGCGCGAGTTAGTTAACGTGCCCATCAAGACTCGTGCAGGAAAGCAGCGCAAGGCTGCCCCAAATAGTACACAAGGTACGAGTGGCAGAAGAAAAGAGCCAATCAACGTCCCTCTGGCTCTGCTCAATCGCGCTCCACGATCATCTGACTTGCAGGAGACAAAAAGTACTCAAGGACGCCTACATGGCACCAATCATAAGGCAGAGACAACTGCCCCACGATCTCCACTCACCTGCTGATGGCAGAAGGGCGGTCAGGCCGACAACGGTGACACGTGGCTCCAATCACATTGCGCCAGCTCCAGAAAGCTCCTAGAAGCCACTGACGGTCGACACCAGTGAGACAAGGAGCATATCCTCCAGGTTGTCGCCTTCCGGCCCAAGGCCCATCAGCCCACACCCTCTTACACTACTCCGGCTATAAATAGAGACCTTACTTCACAGGTTAAACATTCGATTCCCTCTACTCTCTCACTTAATACTTAATTCTCTCCCCAAAGCAGTCGCTTATTCTCACGCCGGAGCCCGGTTAAGAGGGAAACCCCCATATTCCCCTCTTAACGAGTAACGGTGTTTTGTTTTGCAGATAACCACGGTCATTAAGGAGCTCAGGAAACCATAAAAGAAGATTAACCATAATGGTAGAAACATAAACCAAACTGATTAGTCCCTTAATTAGTTCCGTGTTTCTTCAGGATATAATAAAGTAGAAAATGGTTAAAATAAGAAGTACCTCAAGTTGTACAAATCATGAGAACTCCTAGAAAAAACTTTTTTTATCTTTTTAATTTTTGGCAAAAATTTTGAAATTATGCAACTCTTTCGGAAAAAAAAAATGTAAAGGTCAATTTACATAGGTGTAGTACAAGTTTATGTCAGTGTAAAACAAAAGTGCATATTTTCTTACCGTTGGTGTAAATTTTATTTACGCTCAGTGTAAATGACGAATAAATGCCGGCTCAACAATTTTTTTACAAATGTATTATTTAGATGATGTTCTACGTTTGTGCAAAATCTCGTTGAAAAACTCCCAAGAGAAGTAGGATTTTCATCGGAGGTCTCACATGAATATGATCTTAATAGAATAAATTTAAAAAACAAAATAGTGAAACTTTTTTAAAGTATGCATAACTATTAGCTATTGATTGCATTTAATTGAATTTTGAGCTTGTAATTGCATTCAAGTGTAACTCATGGACAGAGATTAAAAACTGAGTTAAGTTGACCAAACTCTGGCTTCTTTTATTTAGAACGGTGACAAATACTCTTTAATTATGTACCATCTAAATACTCATGAGATTTAAATCCTTACCATTTGATTTTGAAAAAAATCACAAATATCATTAGGCCAAATATCAATTGACTAGCCAAATTTTGATGTCTCAAATATTTGCCAAGGCACAAGATGGTTATCGAGAGGGAAATCCACGTAACTGTGAATCTTTCAACATTCATATAGAACATCCAAAACATAATATGGGTAAAGTAAGGAACATTGAATTAGAAAATCATGGAGGCTAAAGCAAATTTTAGAATTTGGATTTTTTATTAATTTGTTGGCTCAACCTTAATGTACTCTTAATTGATAAATATTATACAATCTTTTTATATTTCTCCTTACAACTTTTCTTGTAGTTTTATCTGATGATCAACAAGATTATTTTACCAAAACATTAATAACTCAAGTGAAACTGGAAAGCAAAAGATTTATTAAAATGAACTGAGATAGCTATAAAAAAACACATTTACTCTAACGCTATCTGTAGTGGGGCGTGAAGGGGAAGCCACACCACCCCTTTATCGTCGGATTTCTAAGGATCAAATTGTTGGTGATACTCCTTTATTTGTTATCATGTTAGAGAGTGAAGGGGTATGGTCCCAAATCGTGCGCCGACTACACGAATTAACCTCAGGTCGTGCGCGAAATCATACCCCAAATAGATCAAATCTGACACTTAGTTCTTTCTAACAAGAGATTTGACATTCCGGACCTCGCGTAGACTACATGAGTTAACCTCAGGTCGCGCGTGATAGATCATACGCAACACTTAGTTCAATCTACAAGCGAATTGGCGCAAGGCCAAGAAGTGCAAGACAATGTTGGACAGTACAGAAGGTACGATTGTTGAAACAGTGGATCAATGAGCGCACGCCAGGCTGTACTCTATCGTGCTGCACGATGAGCAATCGTGCATCAGACAAGAAGTACACAAGGACACACACGTGGCACTAATCAGCGTGCGCCAACCACTGCTCCATGATCTCTACTTAACTGTGATGCCAGACCAGACAATAAGGACAATCGCCAGGACACGTGGATCCATTCAACGTGCGCCAAGTATGCCCTCGCCTGTAAACACTAACGGTCGTGACATGGGAGGCAAAACTGATATTTCTTATTGTCGGCCTCAGGCCCAAGGCCCATCAACATATCTCCTTCACAACTCCCCTCGGCTATTGAAGGGGTATGGTCCCAAAAAACCGCGCAAACCTTCCACCAGGTCGCGCGCAGGACCATACTCCTAAATCAGCAAGATCTTTTATCTCAGCCTCGCGCGTGATACTTCACCAAGGATTGAACTCGCGCGAGGTCTAGACAAGAAAGAGCAGTGAGATCAACACTTAGCATTTTGAAAAGAGTCTGCAACACCTACAATCCTGCGCGGGCTAGTCTCATGCTCAGCAAGGACCGCATAGAAGCTGTAGCGCAGGACCACTTCAGAAGGTACAAAAAGTACAAGTGGCAGATGAGAGGAGCCAATCCGCATCCTCCATGCTCTGCCCAATCGTGCTCCACGATCGTCTGACGTGCAGGAGACAAAAAGTACCTAAGGATGCCTACGTGGCACCAATCACAGGGCAGAGACAATTGCCCCACGATCTCCAATTACCTGCTGATGGCAGAAAGGCGGCCAGGCCGACAACCATGACACGTGGCTCCAATCACGGTGCGCCAACACCAGGGAACTCCTAGAAGCCACTAACGGTCGACACCAGTGAGACAAAGAGCATATCCTCTAAGTTGTCGCCTTCCGGCCCAAGGCCCATCAGCCCACATCCTCTTACACCTCTCCGGCTATAAATAGAGACCTCAGTCCACAGGTTAAAACATTCTACTCCCTCTACTCTCACTCTTAATACACACTCATCTCATCGAAACGGTCGCTTATTCTCACGCCGGAGCCTGGTTAAGAGGGAAACCCCCATATTCCCCTCTTAACGAGTAACGGTGTTCTGTTTTGCAGGATTACCCAGTCATTAAGGAGCTCAGAAAGCCATAAGAAGATTAACCACTATGATAGGAACATAAACCAAACTGATTAACCCCATAATTAGTCCAGTGTTTCTTCAGCTTTAAATAAAGAACTTCAGCTACAGGTTTAAGGATCGATCTCTTGCTCTCATTCCTGAGTTTGGTTTCGGAGCAAACTCTAATGCAGTGTTGAGGGAGGATAATCAAAACGTCCAAATCCAACATGAAGAAATTGGTGAAGTCGAAGTAACCAACACTGGGGGACCCCGCGGGAGCATCACCCGCATCACTCAGACGATAACCCCAGGAAACAATGGCACTGGACCTTCAAACCCAGCTCTACCTCAGAACATTTTGACGCTATTAGGGCTACCAGAGGGCGAAACTATAGCCTCGTGGTACGCCAAGCAGATTGCCACCATTAATGCGGCGTATCAATCTTTGAGCGCATAGCAAGCAGTCTTAACAGCAGAACCATCCTTAGTTACACCTCAGGGACAGAGTCAGGGGGCGCGCCAGATACCCCCACAGCAAAACATCCAAGGAAGAGCTAACAGAGCTCCCCCTGCGAGAAGGCTAAGCGTGCATGACACGCATGATACAAGGGGAGAAACAGAAAGCTATTATGACTATCCGTCACACGTCCAAAGAGGTCCAGTTCATAGCCGGCTCACGCTGCGCAACATGAACAATGAATGGGAGGATACTGACCCGAACGACCCAACTTGGCAGGATGATGAGGGTTCGTCAGTCTTCAATCGCTTGCAGAAGAACCATGAATACTACAAACCAAGACAACACGTGGGGTACACTGAAGAGGCAGAGCGAGACTTTCGCCTCGCCTATCGACCAGCTGAAGCAGCAGAACATTCGAAATTCATCCCGAAGATCCCTTTTACGCCGCTATCAAGGGAGAAATTACCTCCGACAGTTGGAAAGTTTAATGGATTGACTGATCCTGATGATCACGTCAGAGTTTTCACAAGCGTTGGTTGCATGGGAGGATGGAATATGCCCATGTGGTGCCATCTGTTTATTCAAACTCTTACAGGGGCTGCTCGCGCGTGGTTCGACAGCCTCCCCTCCAGGAAAGATCAAGTCATGGGTTGATTTCAGGACACAGTTTGTGAACCACTTCAGCCAGCAGAGACGTTACCAGCACGATACAGCCGAGGTAGCGGACATCTGGCGCAGAGAGAACGAGGGTCTAGCGGATTTCATCACTTGCTTCAACAAGGAGTGTTTGGAAATTGGTGGCGTAAGCGAACAACTCATGCGCTGCCACTTCAAGAAAGCCATTCGCTGTGATAGTCTCATCAGAACTATCACTGGGAAAGATGGAATGCCCAAAGAATGGGATAAGCTCATGGAAGCCGCGAAAATAGTCGCGTAAACTGAAGAGTCACTGGCAGGTAACAACAACTCTTATATTGAAGATCGATTTTCCAAGGGAAACTCGCGCGATAACAGCAAGCGCAACAAGCACAAAAGTAACGATTGGAAATCTAGAAGATCAAGGGGCCATGAAGAGAGGCCGCGCTATAGAGAAGATGCGCGCGAAACAATTGTTAGAATCGAATATCGAAAAGCAGTCAGGGATGATAACCAAGAAAAGCATTGGACTCCGCTCACGAAGACACCAAAAGAGGTGTTAATGACGGAGAATCACGACTTCAAGGCTCCAAGGCCTATGACAAACAAGAGGGCCAAGACCCGAACTTGTACTGTGATTTTCACAAGGATACAGGCCATCTTACAGATGACTGTATCAGCTTACGTCAAGAGATCGAAAAAGCGCTGAAAAGCGGAAAGCTAGGCCATCTGGTAAAGAACGTTCACAAAGAGACACGTCACATCCAGCGCAATGATGATGGAAGAGAGAAAAAAGTTAGACGTTTGGAAACGCACATGGTCAACGGGCCAAGGTATAGCGCGAGAGATAAAGGCAAGCGACCCTACGAGCCGACATGGCAAGAGCAATAGGTCATCTTCCCGGTGGTGCACGGGGGTCCTCGCGGCACACGACCCATCGTCATCACCGGTATTATCGGCCATTATGAAACGGAGTATGTCTTCATTGACCCGGGAAGTACAGCCGATATCATCTATGAGCAATGCTTTAATCAGTTTGATGATGAAGATAAAGCGAGACTTGAGCCGGTTGATTATCCTCTGTCAGGATTTTGCAACGAAATGGTCTTCCCACTAGGCCAAATCAGCTTCCCCGTCACGCTCTCTGACGGGAAGCATTCAAGAACAACGAATGTAAACTTCATGGTGATGCCTATCAAATCGAGACATGATGTGTTGATTGGGAGAGAAACCCAAGGCGAACTGAACATGATAACCTCCACGCCCCACTCAGCGATAGGGTTTCCAACTGAAACGGGGGTGGCAATTATCTATGCCAAGAAAGAAGTAATGTCGACAGAAGAAATGCGCCCAACAAAAGCGGCGAAGGTTTTAACAACCGAGCCAGAAAAATGGGTGCTAAACCGCAAATACCCGGAGCAAACGGTGACGATAGGCCACGCAATCTCACCAAACATCAGAACGCATCTCAAACAACTCCTGTTCAAGAATATGGATATATTCGCCTGGACTCCGGCCGACATGACCGGTGTCCCGCGCGACATTATCGAGCATTGTCTAAATACTTATCCCTCTGTCGAACCAAAAGTGCAAAGAAGACGCAGCTTAGGGGCGGATAAGACTAAAGCGATGAACGAGCAGGTATGTGAGCTACTAAAGGCAGGAATCTTGCGAGAAGTACGTTATCAAAGTTGGGTCGCGAACCCAGTGATGGTGGAGAAGTCTAGTGGAGGATGGAGAATGTGCGTTGATTACACCGATCTCAACAAGGCATTCCCAAAAGACTGCTACTCTTTGCCCGAGATCGACAAAAAGATAGACTTTCTCGCACCATACAGATGGAAATGCTTCTTAGATTGCTATAAGGGATACCATCAGGTTCAAATTAAACTCGAGGACGAAGACAAGACAACTTTTCGGACTGATCTCGGGATCTTCTATTATACAAAGATGCCGTTCGGCCTCAAAAATGCTGGCGCCACATACCAGCGCCTGATGGATAAGACCTTCGCGGGAGATATTGGGAAGCATATCGAGGTTTATATTGATGATCTGGTGGTCAAAAGTCCTGAAGAGGACCAAATGTTGAAAGACATCGAGAAAACATTCAACTCATTGAGAAGTGTGAATATGAAATTGAATCCAGCCAAATGCTCCTTTGGCATGGAGGAAGGAAAATTCTTAGGCTTCATAGTCACTAATGGCGGATTTAAAGTCAATCCGGAAAAGGTCCAGGCAATAGAACGAATGCCATCACCACGAACAATCAAGGAGATGCAAAGGTTGGTCGGCCGCCTAGCCGCGCTTAACCGTTTTCTGTCAAACCACGCCGCGAAGTCATATCCTTTTATCAGCACTCTGCGCAATTGTGTGAAGAAACAAGAATTCAGGTGGACGCCTGAAGCAGAGGTTGCTTTTCAGCAAATGAAAGAGTGTTTGATCGAACTCCCTACCCTAACTGCACCGTTCGAAAAGGAGCCGCTCATCTTGTACTTGTCATCATCAGACAAGGCAGTGGGATCGGTATTACTGGTAGAGAGAAATGGAGTCCAAAATCCAATTTATTACGTCAGCAGGGTGCTCACCGACCCAGAAACGAGATATTCAACAATGGAAATGTTCGTACTTGCATTATTACGTGCTTCTAGAAGGCTGCGCAGATACTTTACAGGGCACGTGATCACGGTGCTCACCAACTTTCACATCGGCACGATATTGCAAAAACCAGAGACGTCTGGACGGCTAGCAAAGTGGGCGATCGAGCTGGGGGGCCACAACATCTTGTACAGGCCGCGCCCAGCCATCAAAGGTCAAGTTCTAGAGGACTTCATCACGGAAGTCCCGGTTGACAAAATTAAAGAATGTGAGATTGTCGAAACTCCTGGAAAAGATACGTTCAATAAGTTATGGTTGCTGTACACAGATGGGGCCTCGAACGAAGATGGCGCAGGAGCTGGATTGCGCCTTGTGAGCCCCGAAAATCATGAATTTACTTACGCCATCAAGTTGGATTTCAAGAATACCAACAATGAGGCGGAGTACGAGGCATTTCTGGCAGGCTTACGCCTCGCCATAAAAATGGGAGCTAAAAATCTACAAGCGCACGTTGATTCACTCTTGATCGCCAGCCAAATTAACGGTGTATACGATGCAAAGGGCAAAGTTATGGCCCTGTATTTAGATCAAGCAAAAGAGTTGCTTCAACAGTTCAAATCTTACAAGGTAGTCCACATCAATCGCTCCGAAAACAAACCAGCAGACGCCTTGAGCAAGCTTGCTTCAACCTCTTTTCAACATCTCGCCAAAGATGTCAGGATTGAGGTACTAAAAAATCCATCAGTCCTGCTACGCCAGGTAGATGTGATCGAAGTCAGACAGCCATCTTGGATGACCCCTATAATTCAGTATTTGCAAGAAGGAATACTCCCTGAGAGCAAAGCAGAGGCAAGGAAGATTTAGAACAAAGCTCTGCATTATGAGATGAATAGTGGTATTCTATACCGAAAGTCCTTCTTAGGGCCCTTATTGCGCTGGGTGGACCCCCAGGACGCGAATTACTTGATCAGAGAGATTCACGAAGGGATCTGTGGCATCCATGCAGGACCGCGCATGGTTGTCGCGAAGATTATGAACGCTGGATATTATTGGCCAGGGATGCATGTCGACGCCCTAAAGGAGCTGCGCAAATGCGACTCCTGTCAGCGACACTCTCCAAAAACCCTGTGCCCAAAGAACGACCTTATCCCTGTATCCACTGCTTGGCCTTTTCAGCAGTGGGGAATTGATATGGTGGGACCTTTCCCTGATGCTCCGGGAGCCGTGAAGTTCATAATCGTGGCCGTTGATTATTTTACTAAGTGGGTGGAGGCCAAGGCTCTCACCTCAACCACTGCAATGATGGTGCGCAAGTTTATTTGGGAGCACATCATTTGCAGATTTGGTCTTCCACTCAAAATCATCACAGACAACGGTACCAATTTTGCTTCTGAGGATCTCCAAAATTGGATGAAGGAAATGAAGATTGAACATACCTTCTCCTCCGTTGCGCATCCTCAAGGCAATGGTCAAGTAGAAAGTGTTAACAAAAGTATCGTCGAGGGGATAAAAGCCCGACTGGGCACAAAGAGAAGAGGCTGGGTAGATGAGCTCCCAAGCATCCTGTGGGCTCATCGAACCATGCCGAAGACAAGCACCGGCGAAACTCCTTTTAGCCTAGTATACGGCTCGGAGGCAGTTATCCCGGCGGAAGTTGGACTCCCTCACCGCGCTTGACAGTAGTCAACACGGTTGATAATGAAGCAGAGCGCCGTCTCGATTTGGATTTACTGGAAGAAAGACGCGAGATTGAGCGTATTAAAGAAGCAAAGTACAAGACACAACTGGAAAGGTACTACAATGCGAGGTCCGCATTTGTACCTTCACTCCAGGAGAACACGTCTTCCGAGACAACGAAGCTTCGAACGCTGAACGCCCAGGAAAACTAGCACCCAAATGGGAAGGCCCATACTTGGTTCACGAAGTGCTAGGAAAAGGGGCATACAAATTGCGCACCCTGGATGGGCACATCATCCCGCGCACATGGAATGCGCAACAACTGCGCAAGTGCTATATGTAACTAGTCTAGGCCATGCGCCCTCTCTCACTAATGTTGGCCACACGCCTTTTTAATTTCCTATGTTGGCTAAGCGCCCCTTATGTTACTTATATGCAATATATGTTGGCCTAAGCGCGTGTTTCTCAATTAATGAAAGCATACGACATGTTTTCCTTTATCGTGAAGACCCTTACGTTACAAATGCATGTTAAACTTTTGATTAGCACGAAAACACTTCAGTAAATTACGAGCTCTTGAGTTATGCCTCCAAGGTCCTCCGTGAACATAGCGCGATACCGGGCAGTTACACTCGCACAAGAGCCACACTTACATTTATTCGCGCTAACTTAACCAAAGTTTCTAACAACAGTGCAATAATTGTAACGGGACAGAGAATAAACATAAACATCATAATTAATAAGCGCAACCGCGCAACAATTGCATAAAAACCAACTATCATTCATTTGATCCAAAACAAGCACGACCACGCAACTGGTTACATTCAAAACCTAAAAATTACAAGGCACAAAGCCTGAAAACACTATCTATTCAAAGCCATCACCAGCATCATCATCGTTGTGCTTATCGCCTTCGCCATCGCCATCATTGCCTGCTGTTTCCTCTTCATCAGATAATTCAACAGTTTCTGGTGGGTCGAGAATGGTCTTTAAGCGGTGACACCAGTCATCATGCTCTAAAGCCTTTGCAACCAAGTCCCTGACGGGTAATGATAGGTGATCATAAGCACTTTCAGCACGACCCAGCTCGGCATCAGCTTCATCGGTCACCGAGCAATGACTAGTGTCAAACTCTTGCCCAAACACCTCTTCAACATGCTGCGCACATTCCAGATAACCTCCACGATGACCAACCGCGCGAGAAGCATCTATAAGAGCAACAACAGCTTTGTCCAGTTCCCCAGCATTTAAGATGGAGTTGGCCATCTACAGCAGAGGCAATAAATAAGACACTAGGCTTCAATAAATACAACCAAAGTTAAGAGAAACCATACCGGCACTAATCCTCTGCCGCGCAGCCACTCAGCCTCGGAGACCAAAGTATCAACGATGCCTTGAGCCTCGGAATAGTTGTTTTGCGTCACATTGAGAGCAGATGTACTAATGTCTCGCGCTTCCTCAGCTTTCTGTTTGGCCTCCTCAGCAGTAGCAGCCTTAACCTTCTCTGCTTCAAGATCGATTTCCAAGGACTCGCTTTTGTCAACCTGCTCTTGAAGGCGGCGTTTCAACTCAGCAATCTCGACGTCCCTGGCCATCAAATCCTTGTCTTTACCAGACAGTTGCGCCTTCACCTCGGCCAGCTCAATCTACAAAGGGTAAAAGACTTTACTTAAGTCTGCTAACAAATGCATAAAGATATAAAAGGTAAAGGTTTTCCGAACCTCAGCATGATCCTTAGTAGCTTGCGCATCCTCGACCTTCCCGGTCAGCTCAGCGACCTTACCCTCAAGATCAGTGATCTTCGAGCGAGCCGCATACATGCGCTGATTATCCTTCTCACAAATCTTCTTCCATTCAGCTTTCTCCTTTGCCAGAAGATCCTCAGCGGCGCGAAGCTTGCCCTTAAGGCCTTCACGGCCCCACTCTTCTGATTTCCTATCAGATTCAAATTTGGCTTTCTCTTCAACAAGGGCAACCTTAGCCTTCTCATAATCTTTAACCTGCTTCAACAGGCGCTCACGATACTTTTCCCATTCCGCCCTCTCCTTGATCATGGTGCGCCATTCTCGCACGATCTGGTGATTGGCGGAGCGAGCGTTGGCCTCTCCAACAACGTACGCCTGGTACAACCCATCGTGGCTTCGCGCCCTTTGTCGATTAACCTCACCAGGAGGGAAAGAATTTAAGAACCAATCACAACAGGACACGAAGTCCAGAAATGTATCCCTCTGCTTCAGACCCCAGGGAGCTTGATGTGGAGCATCACCACGCGCCGTCTCAGTGTAAGTCTTGTAATAAAGATCTCCCAAAGTATCCTTAGGACCAATGGGAGATTGAGGCACAAACCCTCTAGCACCACCAGAACCTGCACCGCCCGCCGCTGTAGCCGATCCCCCAACAGGCTTGGTCGGCTCAATGACCTCTGGTCCCTTACCACGGGTGCTCTCCTTCCGCTTCTCCTTCTCATGAAGGGGCTGGTCAAGCCCCGTAATGCGAGCGACTTCCGGACCCTGCGCTTCATCATGCGCGATTGTAGCAGCGGCCCGAGTACTTTTCAGCTCACCTCCGACATGCTTATCGACGGCCGTTTTATCTTTCTCCTTTTCGTTATTTCTCTCTCTCCCTCTCTCTTTCAGCAGCTCTCTTCCTCTTCTCATCCTCAGCTTTCTTTTTCTTCTCTTCCACAGCTTTCTTCCTCTTCTCTTCCTCAGTAGCTTTTGCCTTCTCCCCCTCAGTAGCCTGTTTATCCTTCTCAGACTCTACACCAGCAGTCTTGAAAGGTTTGATAGTAACCTTGGGCCTTTTCTGCGCCGGCTCTGAGGGCTCCATAAATGCGATACCCTTCTCAGGGGTCTTCTTCTTGGTTTCTGCAGAAGCTAAGTATTAAAAAAGAAGCAACAAAGAGCAAAGAAACTAAGGAAAACTAACCAGGAGAAAATTTGTAAAGAGAGCGCAAGTTGCTCTGTTTCCCGAGCACAGGCACTCCTCCAGCCTTCGGCGCAGTAGACACACCAGCTGTGGTCTCACTTCTACTCCTTTTCATGCTGATTAACTTTGCAGCAGGCTCCTCTTCCTCTTCTTCCTCCTCTTCATCATGCGCAACAGAGGACAGAGTCGCCCCAGCATCTGGATTGCGAGAGCCCGCGCTACCTGAACTTTTTGAGCCACCAGCTCGAGTCTTTTTCTCGCCTATATGCGACAAACCTTCAAGTGAGTCACTGATTATAACGTAATCTTCCAAGTTACTCTGACGAAGGCGAAGAGTACCTTTGTCAGCAACACCAGAAGCTGCGCGGCTAGGCCCACCTTTCTTGCTAGTCACTTCAGGTTCAAGGTTGATCACCTTCTTCTTCCTAGAAGGTTTCTTTTTCTTCTTCTCTTCGGGGTCGATACCCAAATCGCGCAGCACACCTGCAAAGATGTTAGACCAGGAACTTAACTCTCCATTGGAAGATCCGACAGACTCCCCGCTGGAAAGATAAACAATCTCTTTCCCAGCAGTCATAGAGCGCAAGGGTCGAGGGTTAGGTATATGCACACCTTTGGTTGCAGTAGGTGGATCGGAGAAAGCATCAGCAACCGGGTACATAAAATGACCCTTAATCTGGTCATACCAGTATTCTTCTCCAGCCTTCAGCGGGCGCACACCCATGGAACCACCAAAGGTGGGGAAGACAACTTGCCACAGATGCGCCTCTACACGCGAAATCATCTAATTAAGCACAGGCTACAACACAAGAAATTAAAGAGATTATAGTAACTAACCTCTATCTTCAAATTGTAAAATTGGAACGTCCTTGCTATTTGCCGGCCACTGATCACTCATCCGCGCCGCTACCAAGACGTTCTCACCAAACACTCGGTTTGGGGTGGCAGTAAGCTTCTGATACCAAGCCTCATTCTTGGGAATCGCCAAATCTTCCTTCAAGATCGGTTCGGACCATGCGCGGAAGGTCATGGCAATTGGTATCACCTCATCGCGAATGAAAAAGAATTTTGGTTTCCAGTCATGGAAACTTTTAAGAGGATTCAGAAGTATCTTCTTCGCGGCCCCTCGACTGGCAAACGAGTAGAATCCCATATTTCTGATCAATTGGTAAAAAACTCTGAATCTTTCAACAGTCGGCTCAATATCATAAGATCGGCAAAGGAACTCGAAATGTCGAACCCTGACCATTCCAGGAGGACTCATTTGTGAAATATGGAACCCATAGAACTGAAGAATGTGGGCCATGAAGTTCGTCGCCGGCAACCGGAAGTTGCCTTGATGAAAGAAGTCCTCAAACAACGTGATATAACCCGGCGGTGCATCAGCGGCCGTCTGATTCTGACCGGGATATCTGGCATCCCATTCCAATGGGAATCGGAAACTCCGTGTAATTTGCTCGAATAGCCCTAAGTCCCATCTAAGGACGGGAACAGGACCCTCCTCACCGGGATTTTCCTCCTGATGTTCTTCAGCCATGGGTATTCGACGAGGAAACTTTGAATATTCTGGAAGAGGAACTTGAAGATATGAAGAAAGATCTTGAAGATCTGCTTCAGAACTTGAAGATTTGAAGGTCTGAAGAAGATGAATAGAGAGAAAAGATAGCAACAGCAGAAAGAAGTAAGGGTTTCTTCCACTTCATCGAGTATATATACCCATCGCATTTAATGCGATGGGTAAACATGCCGAGATCGTCGCGCACGTGACCAATCAGAAGACGACACGTAAGGCGAGAATCCTGGAGTGACGGTTACCACGCGCGCGTGGAGCTCACTCTCCTGACGGAAAGACAAACCGTCAGAGACAACTTGATGACAGCCGTGTAAATGGTCAACTCAAACGTCACCATCAACGACGTTTCTCACCAACTTGTCAGATTTCAAATTTCGGGGATTTTCCCGCCCAAAATTACTGCAAACTTCATGCAGAAGCTACTAAGGCCGCGCAACATTAACACTAACTCAATAACCCTGCGCGCCTACGCCAAAGGCAGTGAACCACCTTGAGCAAAATCTGGTAGTCGCGCCGTAGTAACCAACAAATAATTACACTCGCGCCGTCCACCAAAATCAAGCAAGCATTTTCAATCATTAGCACTTCTTCTTTCAAGTCCAGAGCTCCAACCACTCACTTCGCGTATGGTGCAGCACTGGACTGGGGGGACTTGAAGGGGTATGGTCCCAAAAACCCGCGCAAACCTTCCACCAGGTTACGCGCAGGACCATACTCCTAAATCAACTAGATCTTTTATCTCAGCCTCGCGCGTGATACTTCACCAAGGATTGAACTCGCGCGAGGTCTAGACAAGAAAGAGCAGTGAGATCAACACTTAGCATTTTGAAAAGAGTCTGCAGCACCTACAATCCTGCGCGGGCTAGTCTCATGCTCAGCAAGGACCGCATAGAAGCTGTAGCGCAGGACCACTTCAGAAGGTACAAAAAGTACAAGTGACAGATGAGAGGAGCCAATCCGCATCCTCCAGGCTCTGCCCAATCGTGCTCCACGATCGTCTGACGTGCAGGAGACAAAAAGTACCTAAGGACGCCTACGTGGCACCAATCACAGGCCAGAGACAATTGCCCCACGATCTCCACTTACCTGCTGATGGCAGAAAGGCGGCCAAGCCGACAACCATGACACGTGGCTCCAATCACGGTGCGCCAGCACCAGGAACTCCTAGAAGCCACTAACGGTCGACACCAGTGAGACAAAGAGCATATCCTCTAAGTTGTCGCCTTCCGGCCCAAGGCCCATCAGCCCACATCCTCTTACACCTCTCCGGCTATAAATAGAGACCTCAGTCCACAGGTTAAAACATTCTACTCCCTCTACTCTCACTCTTAATACACACTCATCTCATCGAAACGGTCGCTTATTCTCACGCCGGAGCCTGGTTAAGAGGGAAACCCCCATATTCCCCACTTAACGAGTAACGGTGTTCTGTTTTGCAGGATTACCCAGTCATTAAGGAGCTCAGAAAGCCATAAGAAGATTAACCACTATGATAGGAACATAAACCAAACTGATTAACCCCATAATTAGTCCAGTGTTTCTTCAGCTTTAAATAAAGAACTTCAGCTACAGGTTTAAGGATCGATCTCTTGCTCTCTCACTTAATACACACACTTTGTCCTCAAAACAAGTTCTTATTCTCACGTCGGAAGGTGGTTACAAGTAGAATCCCCCTATTCTCCTCCTCGTAACGAGCTTCACAATGTGCAGGGGCGGACCCACGTTAAGCGGAACGGGGTCCCCGGACCCAAATCTTTTTTTAAAAAGTAGTAGAAGCGGTATATACAATTTTCTATGTATCCCATAAAATAATTTAGTTGGACCCCATAACAATGAGAGTGAGCCTGGTGCAGTGGTAAAACCCCTTGTTTACACACAACAGGTCTTGGGTTCATTACTTGTTTGTTTCGTTTTTTTGTGTTTTTTTTAAACCTGATTTTAAATTAATCACTATATTTTTTTTTTCTATTTCAATTTTTTCTCACATATATTTAGCTGAATGTGTAGTAAATGAAACTTGTAATTTAGTTATGATATTGTTTTCTATTATGTTTCTCGACCTGACCCGACCCGAACAACGACCGATCCAAAAAATTTGAACACTGAAAAAATGGGACCCCATTGTTCAAAAATGCTGGGTCCGC
This sequence comes from Helianthus tuberosus, assembly GCA_030545235.1. Lineage (NCBI taxonomy): Eukaryota > Viridiplantae > Streptophyta > Magnoliopsida > Asterales > Asteraceae > Helianthus > Helianthus tuberosus. Next base: position 147,216,359 of record CM060417.1, on the reverse strand, counting down.
CACTGATGATGTGTTGATTGTTTTGCAGGATCACCGTAGTTGTTTGTTAAGAACGAAAGAAGATTGATCTTTATTTGGACGAGACACAAAGCACAACCTAATCTCCGAATTAACTTGGTGTTTCTTTAGAGAGCTAACGGGCGTGAGAGATTAGGACGTCGGGACCACTTGCAAACCAACCCAATCACATATTTTTTTTGTTTTTTTTAATTTTCAGTTAAAACCAATACAACCATGTAAAATGATGGTTCAGTTAAAGGCTTACTGCCTACATGGCAATGCCGTACCACTTTAACAAAGACGTCTAGTTTACAGAACAACATTACACACAAAATGACGCAACAACATACATGTAAATCCAAAACAATCAATGACATCTTTGCACACAAACCTAACCCAAAAAATAATTTTATTGATAAAAAATTCTAAGGTAAAAAAATAAAGATCTCAGTCCGGTATTAAATAAGTTGCATGTTTTTATACTCCTTAGCATCGCGTATTTTGTGCAATTAGATGGAGATATATTATGTTATGGACAAAATAAAAGATGCATTATTATATATACTTTCTTTTCCAAATAAAAAAGAAGAGTGAATTTAAAGATGTAAATAAAAAAGAGTGAATTTTAAGATGTATATAACAACTGAGATGAGATGTCTTTAAACATACACGTACAAAGTATTACAATTTATAAATGTAACATATTCAATATAAAATAGCTTATATTTTGATTGTTAGTAGGTCCAAATTGCCAATGATATTCAATGAGGCTAAACAGACCAGACCCATAGATGCAGGGGTCACGATATTTTGCAACTGATTTTAGCGGCTTTAAATGTATAGCCATCAATATAACTCTTATGGATATCTAAGTTTAATATGCGTCAATAGATACATCGATGTATACATGCAACGATACGTCGTTATCGTTGTCGTTGTCACTGCCGCTAGATTGTATAAAATCACGTGATTTAAAAAAAAAATACGTTTTTTATTTATTAACTTGTTGGTTAGAGGTCGGGCCCGCTACTTAGGCAATGCTACCCAAGCCCATTTATGACTTGAGCCCATTTACCATCAATTTGATATGTCTCATCTTAACTATATTGCCTTTAGCATTGCATCAAAATAATCCTTTTTTGTTTTTTGAGTAAACTGCCATTTTGGTCCCTGTGGTTTGGCCAGTTTTGCCACTTTAGTCCAAATCTCAAACTTTTTACATCTGGGTCCCTGTGGTTTGCATTTTGTTGCCATTTTAGTCCAAATTTCAAAAACCCCCTATTTTGACTGTTGAAAGCTGCTTATTTTGTCCTTTAGTGCAGGGGTATTTTGGTCATTTTTTAAATTTCATTTTTTTTGCAATAAAACCTAGATCAAGAACATCATCAAAACTGGCAGACATCGTTCATCATCAAAACCCAGAAAATCATCAAAACCCAGAAAATCGTTCATCTTCAAACATAAATAATGTGATTTGTCTCTCTCCTCTCTCTCTCTCTCTCTCTTTCATCCTCGACCCAGATGCAGAAAATCGTTCATCTTCAAACATAAATATTAACCACCACCAATTGTCTGCAACACCCCCAATTGTCTGCAACACAAATCATCTAACAAAAATACAGAATCTCCAACTCCAATCTCACACTCAACTGTACATTAACCCCATAATCCACCCTCCACTCTCTCGATTTCTACCTGCAACACAAGATCATCTTCATACACACAAATAAAACCCATAACACTCCTCCCACACCCCCACCCGTGTCTTAGATCGACCAAAGAGAGAAAGAATTCGAAGCGGAGAGGAGCCGGTGGTGCACAGTGACGGCGGGAGACGGCGCCGCCGCTCACGGCGGCGTTAGTGATGGTTCTGGTGGAGGTCCGAACAGCAACAGTGACGGTGGGTTTGACGGTGAAGGTGATTTTGGACGATGATGATTGATGATTTAGGTTTGAACAGCAACATCTTTCTTCCCCAAATCTTAGATCCGTCATCGGAGTTCCTTTCTCTCTCCTCTCTCTCTGATCTCCTGAACAGACGTGTGTGTAGGTCTGAAATCGAAGCTGATGGTGTTATTAGGGTTGTTGATTTAGAGTGAAGATAGAAGATAGAGGATTGTGTTTGGTGATGGAGAATGGCGAAGCTGATGATGGTTTTGTGATGATGGTGAGAAGGGGGAGGAGGTGGCGGTGGTGGTGGTGCTAGAGAGAGAGGGGGAGGAGGTGGAGGTGGCGGTGGTGGTGGTGCTATAGAGAGAGAGAGAAGAGAGAGTGAGTTGATCTGGGGAAGATGATGATGATTTGGGGAAGATGAAAATGTGATGATGATGATTTATAAATGAAAAGCAAAATGAAAAGCAAAATGACCAAAATGCCCCTGCACTAAAGGACAAAATAGACAGCTTTTAATAGTCAAAAAGGGGAGTTTTTGGATTTTGGACCAAAATGGCAACAAAAACCAAACCACAGGGACCCAGATGTAATAAGTTTGAGATTTGGACTAAAGTGGCAAAACTTGCCAAACCACAGGGACCAAAATGGCAGTTTACTCTTGTTTTTTTTTATCAACAATATATCATGAATATCTATGGCAGTCATAACCTATAAAGAAATGGGTTGTTTTAGACATAAAAAAAATTGTATATGAGTTCATTTAGGTCGATTCAAATCAAAGAGTGAGCCTATTCATTAATACGAGTCAAAATGAGTTACTGTTGTAAAGCTTGTTAGCTTAAAAACATGTTCAAATGTCTTAGCACCACTCATGACAGTTGTTTGTCTCCATCACCTATTTGTTGTTGTCGGCACAAGCTCGTTTTCGTTCTCACTGGCATCACCTTTGTCATCAACGCTAGCGTCCCCATCGTCGATGATGCCACTACCTGTCACACTCCGACCGTGTTAAAACAACAAACCGCGGCGGAAACGTCGGGGAGTGTCGTAACAGAATCATTGTTTCACAGCACATGGTTTAAAGTTTTGTTTTATTGAATTAAGTTTATTACATTGTATTGAAATTAGAAACAAAACATGAAACAAATTGACTTTCATTGTTATTAAGTCACTAAGGTCTCGTCCAATCCTATGTGAGCATGCACCAATATCATCATCAAACATCATCAACTAAGGTACCTGAAACATATGTGAAAATACGTCAGCGTAAAAATGCTGACGAGTACATAGGTTTTGTGGGAGTGTCAGATTCATGGCTCGTTTACATTTTGAAATAACTCAAACAACTTCGTTAATTGATATTAGAAAATCTAGTTTTGTAAAATGTTTGTAGTGTAAAATGAAACAACTAGGTCAAAACAGATTAGTTATAGTTTATAAAACCTCGATGCCATGAATCTTAACTCAAAACATTTGTTTATGTAAACCCAGACTGTAATCTTTTTTGTAAAAACTTATAATGGACTCGCCATCGTTCTGATCAAAAGCCCTAAAAAATCTGTTTGTAATTTGGAAAAAACTTAACTCCGTTAAGTTTTTTTAACGGGGGACCATTGTAGGAAAAATAGGTGAAATGTGGGACTGGTGGGGAGAATATTCTGAGGTGGGATTATTAATGGCCAATAAGGTCTAGGTGAGATTATTACAGGTTAATTCCCCTTTAAAAAAAGGGGTTGAAAACATCAAAATAATTTATTTTGAATTAAAAATCTGTAGGATTTTATTCCTATATTCAAGAGTGTCGGCTTTGTAATAAAAGTCGATTTTAAAGTTGTTTATCAACCTTCTGGAAAAATATTACTTTTTCATATTTTTTATGAATTTGTTGTGAAAATATAAATAAAAGCCTTTAATTTGTATTTTGAATCCAGTATTCAAAACCATAGTACCACAACTCAAAATCCTTTGAAATTTCGTTTATGAGCTTTATATAACTTGTAAACATTTATTTAAAAATTTGAGAGTTTTCTAGAAACCCTAAATATTTTATTTATTTTTATGGTTATTTATGTCCAAAATTACTAAGAATAGCTATGTAACTCTAAAATTCAGATTTTTGGGGGTGCCCTTATTTTAACATCCTAAGGCTACTATAAACGTTTTTGAAACTTTTGAGGTCCGTAGGTATGGTTTCTACATGCAGGGCTTTCTTTTTGGTTTTTAGGTATTGAATTTTCTTTTCATGATTTCTAACAAATTTTTCACCACTTTTTTTCTCGCCGAACCCTTACCCTAACCCGGTTTACGTATAAAATTGTAGATCCGTCAAAATTTGGTGGATCTAAGCCCTTTAGAACACATTTTGCAGCCTTGTGCTAATTTCAAGCTTATTTTAAAAAACTTTTTTCCATATATTATTTTCCAACTTTCTGAAGGCCATTTTCAGAAATAAGCATATGTTTATGATCTTAACAACGTATTGGTGATATTAGTTCAAGAATCTTTTAAAATTGTTAATCTAAACACAAGATGTGATACATAGAACATGTTAGTATTGCCGTGTTAAATGTATTTTCATTTTTTGAGTAAATTATTGAGCAACATCCTTGCACATACAAATGTATGATGGATGATTCCTCTATCACCACATGAAGATCCTACATTTGTTCACTAAAACTTAACATTATCAAACAAACCCACTTACTTGAATCTATACACAACAATGTGTCTTTCAAGAGTGACTTATATGTTGTTTTAAAGCATGATCAAGGTCTTTCATTTTATGCAAGCTTAAAGATACTTCATTGAACATAAAACGCTAGTTTTTTTCTAAAGAGAAGATGATGAGTTTACTTGGATTCTTGAAAGAGCTTTAGTTTGTTTAAGATGTGATGAAGTGAAATAGGGTGTTTGGGACCGGTTTTAGAAAGGGTCACCCAAGAGGGAGAGTGGGGTGGGTAGGGTGAGAGTGGGAAACAGATGTTTGAACAAAACAATGGTTAGGGGTAAGGTAATGGTAAAAATTTGAAAGACTAGTATATCAGCAACTGTTAGTGCACCAGTGGATAAGCTTTTGACAAATATTTGAGCATCTGCTATTCTGATGAAAGGAATGATTTTATCTTGTGAAAACACAATATCATGTCTAACATCTGTTGATGGTGATTCTGAAATATCCGCAAGATTACTATCCTCAACAAAATACATTTTAGATGCAGATTGTCAAGTTCAATATGTCAGCCGTCTTTACAGAAATTTTCATTCAAGGTTTTGCCACATGTCAATTACAGGTTTTGAAACTTTTACAGGTTCCTGACAGTGGTTTAGTACCCCAGATGATGGAGACCCCTTTTACTAAGGCTACTTATTTTGTGTCATATTATTTGAATTAAAGCATGAGTAGCCAAGTATTTTAAGGTCTGTTAGCAATCAATCTTTTGATCAGTGTTAAAACAAACTTGAGTTTGACATGACCTTGACACTTGTACCAATTCCTTTTGACCTATTTTCAAGGATAATATCACCAAAAATAAGGGTTCTATATCCTGACAGGTGTTTGAAACTTTTGCTATAAAAAACAAGTAAAAGTTCAAAATATATCATTCTTAGGAAAAATAGGGAATGATATATCCTGCTTTATTTGAGAAAAACCTTTTCAAGAAAAATAATTAAAGATTTTTCTGAAAACATCATCAATAGGAACTGGTATATTTTCAAATATGACTTGTTATAGGATCATGATCACATCAATCTCAAATTTAGGAAAATGGTAAGTTGTTGTAAATGCATTTTGACCACTGTTTAGAACCATTTCCCTGTCAGTTGATTGCAAAAATGAGGAGATATGTTCACATACGTTTGTTACCATGTGATGATTCTGCAAATGTTGTAGAAAGCGTTAGGCGCTAGTAGGGCGGTGAGGTACCGCCTAGGGATTAATAGGGATTAATCGGAATGGACTTTATGTGTATAATTTTATGAATTTATACACATATACCATTAATTTTATATCTTTTATATATATAAATTCACAAGTATGAGGACTAAATATAAACTAATGAAGATGGAGGGGGTTATATGTTAAAAGTCCCAAACTTAAATAACCCTAATCATCCCCACTTTCATCATACGCCGTTTTCCCGCTCCCCGTGTCCTTCTTCATCATAATATCGCACCCATTTATCTCTACAATGGTTCAAAATCATGGAGTAACATCTGATTTTTGTTCAAATTAAGGTAACAATTCGTTTCACTTAACCGATTTGGTTGAATTTTGACTAATATCTGATCCAGTTTTGACCGATTTGGTCCGATTACAGGCGACTTTTGACCGATTTTTTCAAACTATGACTGCCTAGATTGAGCAATTTGGCAAAATCTAGACGACGGACCTTTGATGAGTGACTAATGACCGCCTAGGCGCGATTTCTACAACACTGCCTGTAGCAAAACATGAACATAAATGTTGGTTTTTGCCGATTTCATAGTGAAAGGTATGAAGTGCAGTTTAAATATAACATAAATGTTGTTTTGTGCAATTTAGTCTACTAAAAATTCATACTTTGATGTAATGTATTTCAAAAACTATTTTATTTTAAGTGAAAAATTTAGGGGGGAATTACAAGGGAATAAATTTTAGTAGGAGGAAAATTTTAAAAATTGAAATTTGTTAATGGGTGTAAGACCATGTGTACCGGACATTTTCCCCCCCAAACACGCCTGAAAACACCATCACCTCCGCCACCGTGGGCATGTTCTTGCTTCAAATCACTTTCGGTGTGATATATTCCACGCCTAGCCCTTCATTTTGTGTCCAATTAGATTCATTTTCCATTTTGTAAAACCAATCAGATTTTTTATGTTCTTCGGGGGTTGCACCTCTTGGTGAGGATACTATGAAAGCGTTGGTGGCTAAACATCCTGTCCTACCTCCTCCGGTTATGCCTGGGTCCTTACTATCGGAGCCACCCCTTACTGTGGATGTTGATAACGTCCTTGGGTGCATTAAATCTTTCCCCAAAGGGACCTCTTGTGGGAGGGATGGGTTGAGGGCACAACACATTTTGGATGCTCTTTGTGGAGAGGGGTCGGTGATCGCTTGTGGGTTGCTTAGGGCTATTTCTGAGGTGGTTAACTTGTGCTTGGGTGGGAGGTGCCCTAGGGTCTTGGCGGAGTTTGTTGCTTTTGCGCCCCTCACGCCCTTACTTAAACCAGACAACGGGATTAGGCCTATTGCCGTGGGAACAATTTGGAGGAGGTTAGTCTCTAAGGCGGCTATGGGGGGGGGGGTCGGGAAGGAGATGGCTAAATATCTCGGTGATTTTCAATTTGGGGTGGGTATTCCTAATGGGGCTGAGGCTGTGCTCAATAATGCGAACAGGTTCTTAAACGCGTTCCACTCGGATGGGTCGTTGGTCATGATTACTGTTGATTTCTCTAATGCCTTCAACCTGGTGGATAGAACCGCCCTTTTGTCAGAAGTTCGGACCCGATGCCCGTCCATTTCTTTATGGGTGGATTTTCTATATGGACAGCCGGCTAGATTATATGTCGGAGGCGATCATATTTGGTCCACCACCGGGGTTCAGCAGGGAGACCCCTTAGGGCCTCTTCTCTTTGGCTTAGTTTTGCATCCCCTCATTCATCAGATACGAGATAGATGCAAGTTACTCTTCCATGCTTGGTACTTGGATGATGGTACGATTATAGGAGATGCTAAAGAGGTGGCTAAAGCTTTAGAAATCATCAGGACTAAGGAGCCTTGTTTGGGGCTTCAACTTAACGTCAAGAAAACATAATTTTTTTTGGCCATCGTGCAATGGAGTTAAGACGCAAAAGGGCTTGTTTCCTTGTGGGATTGGAAGGCCGGCGTCTGGTGTCAAACTCCTCGGGGGCGCTGTTAGTCGGGATGAGGGTTTTATCAGTAGGTTGGCCGTGAAAAGGGCAACTTGTGCAGTGGATCTGATGAGCTATCTTCCTCATCTGCGGGACCCTCAATGCGAGCTCCTCTTACTGCGCTCTTGCATGGGTGTTGCTAAGTTGTTGTTCGGCCTCAGAACGTGCCAACCCACGTTTGTTGGGGAGGCTGTTTTGGTTTTTGACAAAGGCCTTAGGAGAGCTATCGAGGATATTGTGGTTTGCGGGGGTCCATTTTTTGGGGATCTTCAATGGAGGCTTGCATCCCTTCCGACCCGTTTTGGGGGTTTGGGTTTATGTTCGGCTGAGGATGTATCTACGTATGCTTTCATGGCCTCGAGGGCACAATCTTGGAGTTTGCATGACCACGTTCTTCGGGACTGTGGTATTGTCGGGTTAGATTCTGATTATGTGTGTGCGTTGGATTGCATGCATATGTCCCTTTCAGATTTCGATCTTGGCGGTTTCTCTAATAAGGACACCGCCCCTCCTAAAGCCCAGAATGCTTTGGCGAGTGCCCTATTTAGTAGAACTGTCCAAAGTTTGGGAGAGAAGTTTAGTCTATCCCCTCGTCAGAAAGCCGTGTTCGATTGTCTCCGGGCTCCTCATGCTCAGGATTTCCTGACAGTCATCCCCAATGAAGGACTAGGCCAACACATGTCGGCAGTGGAATACCGGGCAATTCTTAAGTACCGGCTAATGATCCCTCTGTTTCCGGTTGATGAGCCTTGCCCAGTTTGCCGCAAGGTTTGTTTAGATACTTTTGGCGAGCATGCGGTTCATTGTAAGGAGTTGCCTGGTTTTAAATACAAACATGATTTGGTAAGGGATATTCTGTTTGATGTTTTAAAGCGGGCGGGGATTTCGGCAAAAAAGGAGGCTCCGGTGAACTTTCTGACGGATCCGCTCGATGGGAGGTCTACTCTTCGACCAGCTGATATTCTTGTGTTTGGGTGGGCCAGGGGAAAACACGCTTGTGTGGACCTTACAGGAGTGTCCCCTCTTGTTGGGCTCAGGGATAATGGGTTTGTTGCTGGCCAAGCTGCGTTGAAAGCGGAATCAAGCAAAGTCGCTAAACACGAGAAGGCTTGTTTAGAGAATCAACATGTGTTTATCCCATTCGCTTTTGATACATTTGGTTCCTTAGCCCCAGAGGCTGTGGAATTTCTAAACAGGGTCCAACAGGTTATGAATAGTAATCTCTCAACCTTTAAGGGTCGTTTCGTCTTTAGTAGGATTGGTTTTGCAATTCAAAAGGGGATTGCGGCGCAGCTTGTTGCCCGTTTACCTGCCACTTGTTTGTAAATTGCTACTTTGGTATTTTAATGTGATTATAAAATATTAATTCCAAAAAAAAAATGTGATCAATGTTTCTACCAAAAAAAAAAAAAAAAAATTACAAACATAATGCCCCACAATGCCCACATACCCACTACACCCATTTTAGAAAACGACCCATAATGCCCCATTGCTGATTGGGCTGCCACATGGTGCAAAACGCCCAATAGTGAGGTGTTAACCACTACACATGGTCTAAAGGTGGGAAACGAAAATTTAACTGGCATAAGTAAAGATGACAATTTTTTATGACATAAAAAATGTGTGTCATAACATACAAAAATGTGTCATAAATTATCTATATATTAAAATCTATCTATATATTAAAAATAGAAGTTAGTGAATAGTAACTTTAATATTATAATATTATATATAGTTTATATAACTAGAATTACGACCCGTCGCAATGCGGCGAGGATTCTTTAGTTATAACTAAGTCCATTTAGGACCCGCACGTTATGTTGAACCTGTCAAACGGGAAAAAATAGACGATGTGAAAACGTTCACCCACACACGCACGTTGCGTCGTATTAACTCGCAAAATTTAGAACGAAACTTAAAAACGTTAAACCAAATACGCACGTTGCGATGTGTTAAGTCACAAAATTTAGAACGAAGCATATTGCGAAAAATTTGCGGAAAATGATGTAATCCGTCGGGTTCCAGTTGCTAGCTGGCCCGGTTTCTATTTTTTAAATAGAAGTTTTGCCGTTCAAAAAAAAGTGCTTATACAGTTTGCGGTTTCAGACGATTTGGACCCGAATTCGGTCATGGTAACATTGGTGGCGCCATCGGTTAACACGCACTCGTTTTTGATGAATCAAAGGTTGTTGGTTCTTGATAGTTTCCCTGTCACAACAGATCCGGAAAGTTCTAACTACCAAGTTAGTGTGACAATAGCGCCTACCGGAAACATCGCTCCGGCAGGATCTTATCTGATGTTTGTGGTGCATCATGATATTCCAAGTGAAGGCATTTGGATAAATATACAGTGATAAAGTTTTGTTATACTACTTTGCTCTATCTAGGTGTTTGAAGTTAATAAATGAGATAAACGTGACAATAAACTTAAGGACTGTAATAAGAATGGGTAATTGTAAATCTCATATGTATAATTATATATATGTGATTGGTTATGGTTTCTCTTGGAATTGTAGCGTGTAGCACATATAGCGGTTGCGTTTCGGGTTCAGTTATACCGGTTTTGATAAAACCTATTGGATGTACTGCTAACTACGGTTTCAGAAAATGACAAATCAAACTGGTTTTGATATAACTTATTGTTAAAATGGGACCGCTTTCAGAATCGTGGTTTTCAAATTATTATTATATATATAAAATATGAAGATCATAGCTACAATTAATTTTTTTAGTTTTCTCATTTTGACCACTAAAGTATTACATTTTACAATTTTACCATAAAAGTTTACATTTATTACCTTTTAAGAGAAAAATCTAATTTAGAATCTTGCTACAATTATTTTTTTAGTTTTCTCATTTTGACTACTAAAGTTTTATATTTTACAATTTTACCATAAAAGTTTACATCTAATACCTTTTAAGAGAAAACTTTAATTTAAAATCTTCTTTACTTTTTTTTTTTGGAAGGCACAGCAAGAAATATATTAAAACAAAAAAACCAAGCATACTAGCAAGTAGCTAGCAGCTGGCAACAATACAGAACAAGAGAAAAAACAACATGAAAAAAACTAAAAACAGGACAAGGGACTTTTGACCCAATCTTCCCAAGAAAGCGTGGAATGCTTGGTTCTGTTCACAATCCAACTAAACAGGCTGTAAATGATCTCTTCCAGCACAATTTCTATTTGTCTCCTTAAATTTTTGAAAATTCTTTCGTTCCTTGCCTTCCAAATGAACCAACACGTCACATAAATAATAGCCAAAAGGCACTTCCTTTTCGTCTTCTCCCCTGGCTCCTCAGCGGCATCGAACAAACAAGCAAGGCTAACCCAACCCGTAAGATCCCAGCCACACCAAACGGAAACCGCTCTCCAAATGGACTTGGCGACCGTACAGTCTAGAAACACATGCTGCACCGACTCTCCCTCCATATCGCACAACCCACAGCCATCTGAATCTAAATGTACCCCTCTCGTCAATAAATTCTGCTTAACCGGTAACCTGTTTTGGATGAGTCTCCACACGAAACAATTTATTTTAATGGGCAGCCAGTTATTCCAGCCACAAACAACAGAATCATTCCCATAAGTGGCTTCATCTATTGTCTTCCTGACCGAATTGACCGAGAATAAACCTTTCGAGTCCCCTCCCCACCTCCAACTGTCACATCCGGAGTGAAAGCCAAAGAGTTTCACAATTTCTTCCAGATCTTCAACATCAGCCGCTTCTAAGGTTGAAAGATTGTTTTTTACCCAGCTCCATTTCAGATCGACATCCCCAGTGTCACCTTTGCTCACCCTGTCTGATATGAAACACTCTTTGTTGGCCTCTAAAGAGTATAAATTTGGGAAGATGAACTGCAACTTGGCCCTACCCAGCCATTCGTCTTTCCAGAATTTCGTACGTTTGCCGTCCCCCACACACCTTTTGAAGAGACTATCAAGCTTAATGTCCAGAAGCTCAAAATCTTTGTGAATTTTGGAAATGTTAAGCCACGCACCCGGAATATTGTTTTTGGCCATTTGACCATCTTTGTAAACTTTATTAAAGTGAACCGCCGAAATACATCTAACCCAAAGCGCATCTTTCTCAACTCGCCATCTCCACCACCATTTGGCAAGGAGCGCCAAGTTCATCGAATATAGCCCTCCCACACCCAACCCACCAAAACGATTAGGCTTCACCACGTTATTCCACGCCACCCAATTTATTTTGTGTTTATCTCCACTTCCATCCCAAAGAAACTTCCTCCTAAGGCCCTCCAAGGTTCTAACCACCTTTTTAGGCGTTTTGAACATGGAAAGATAGTATAAGGGAAGGCTCCCAAGCACCGATTTAGCTAACGTTAATCTTCCCCCGAAGGAGAGACATTTGGATTTCCATTTACTAAGTCTTTTTTTCACCCTTTCTATAACCAAGTCCCAATGCTTGGTCAAGCCCATATTAGCCCCTAAAGGCAGCCCTAAGAAAGTGAAGGGTAACGAACCCGCTTCGCAATGAACTAGATTAGCCATAGACACCACCTCCGATCCAGTTACCCCAATGCCATAGAGCTTACTTTTGTGAAAGTTAACCTTGAGACCGGAAGCTAGATGAAAACATCTAAGAATCCTAGCGAGATTCAACACATCCGATTCATTCCAATCCCCAATGAACATGGCATCGTCCGCATACAACACGTGTGAGAGAAAAGGGCCATTGTTTGGAAGCTTTATCCCCTTGAAAAGATCCTTGCGAACGGCCTCCCTCATCATCATGCTAAGCCCCTCCATTGCCATTATGAAAAGAAAAGGCGATAACGGGTCGCCTTGTTTGACCCCACGCCTAATATTGAACTCCAAAGTGGGCGATCCGTTTAACAAAACTGAGGCGTGACCCGAGGCTAGGCAAGACGAAACCCACATCCTCCATTTTTCTCCAAACCCCATGTGCCTTAAAACATCATCTAGAAAATTCCAGTTCACCGAATCAAAAGCTTTATCGAAATCCACTTTAAGGAGCATGCACTTTTTTTTTACTTTCTTGGCCCAGGATATGGTTTCGTTTATAATGAGATGCCCATCAAGAATGGAACGTCCCGCAATGTAGGCCGATTGTTCCGTCCCCACTAACTTTGAAATGACCCTCTTAACGCGAATAGCCAAAAGTTTTGACACGACTTTTGACATGCAACCAATCAGATTAATCGGGCGAAAATCTTTTAAAGCAATCGGATCATTAATCTTTGGGATAAGCGAAATAAAGGACGAGTTACAACCTTTCTTCAAAAGCCCCGAGCCATGGAAATCTGAGATAAATCTGAAAAAATCCAAGTAAATAATGTCCCAGTATTCCTGCAGAAATTTGAAGGTAAACCCGTCTGGGCCCGGGGCCTTATCGCCCCCGCAAGCCCACACGGCCCTTTTCAGCTCCTCCATACTAAAGGGACGCTCCAACCAATCTCTATCCTCGGTAGAAAGCGTGACGAAGCCATGAGGTTTAATTTTTGGTCTCGATACCGCTTTATCATCGAATTTGGTAGCGAAAAAATCAAAAGCCAAATTGGAAATAACATTCGGGTCATCTTCCCATCTACCATTAATGGCCAGCCCATTAATCCTTGAGCACTTCAGATTTCCATTAACATACCCATGAAAAAAACTACTATTTTCGTCCCCATCGACTTCCCATTTAACCTTTGCTTTCTGAATAATATCCAACCTTCTAGTTCGATTGAGCTCAAGAAGCTTTTTTTTAGAATCTAGTCTAACTATTCTTTGAGAGTCAGTCAGACTCGTCCCTTCTGCAATAACCTCCAAATTATCGATCATATTAGCCAATTTCAGTCTCTCCGCCTCCTCAAACGACTTACACTTTTTCCTCCAACTCTTAATGTCTTCTTTAAGGGCTTTAAGTTTTCGCATTAAGGATAACTCCATGGAACCGAACGAGGAACTATTATTCCAGGAGCTTTCCACCACCTCCCTCAAGTCCGTAGAGGAGAGCCAAGAGTTGAAAAATTTAAAGGGAATCGGACCTGTTTTGATATCTTTACCAGAAAAAACTAAAGGGCAGTGATCAGAAAGATACCTAGGTAGAGCCATCACGGTCGCAGCCGGCCAATGATCAAGAAAGTTTTTGCAAACTAAGAATCTATCCAGTTTACTTAATTTGGTACCATCATCACTTATCCACGTGAACTTCCTCCCGCCCATGCTATACTCAAAAAGCTCGGCTAAAGCGATAAAGTCGTTAAAGTCTGCCATACTAGACTCGTTAACCAATTTCGAGAACCTGTCTTCTTTACTTCTCACTTCGTTAAAATCACCAAACACCATCCACCAACCTGGAATATTTTCCCTCACGCTTAGCAATTCTGCCCACAAGACCTTCCTATCTGACACGTCAAGAGGGGCATAAACATTTACCAGGTTAATCGGTTCATCTAGGCCCACCCAACTTCCGGACAAAAGAATGAAGTTTTTAGATTTCACAGCCTGTGAGACAGTAAAAAAAGACGGGTCCCACACACAAAAGAGACCCCCTGATCTCCCAGATGATTCCACAGCCACCGAATCATACGTACCACGGCCCCAGATCATCTGAAAAGGGATGTCCCCTGTGTTGACGAGTTGCGTCTCCTGCCCCCCAAAGAAATGAATACCCATAGACTTCCTGATGTTCGCGATCCATTCAAGTTTATCCGCACCACCTCTCCCCACCCCTCTGCAATTTAAGCTCAAAATATTCATCTACCCCCGTTGACCACTCCTGCTGATTGCCCTGCCATTTCCAATCTTACCGACTCTTTCACACCTGTCATATCCAATCCAACATTCTCTCCAACTTCAAAGGTTTTGTCAACCTCGCGTTCAAACGAATCTACTGAAGCTTCTGCAGTCGACCTCGTCGGTGCTACAGACCTTCCTCTGCCAACATACTTTTGGGAACCCCTGTAACCCATCCCCCTTGATAAAGACCTCGCTTTCCTGCAGTTAAAATCACGCAGAATGTGGCGGCCCCTCAAAGATTTTGCAATCCGAACCCCCGAGATGATCGGCGGTTTTGCTGCTATTGTAACCTTCTGCCTTTTCCCTTGAGAAGATGCGTGAAGGTCAAGAGGAGGGGAATTATTAAGATCCAACCTGTTTACGTGGACAAAATTAGAGTCAGCTTCTTTAGAATTAAGCTCATCTGGACCACAACCCACTGAGTCCTGGGAAGCATAAAGCCCAACACCTGGATCTGAGAAAAAAGGCCCACCCTTGCCCCAGATATTCTCCCCCTCCTGTAAAGACGTCTCTAACCCTGGCCCACTTTTACACCCACCAACAGGCCCAATCCCAGCCTGAAAATCCAGCGCCTCTTCAAGATCATTCACCAAAACATTATTATTGGGGTCCACACCATGCACATCCTCCAAAGGCGGCTCTGCCACTTCCTCCAGCACATATTTCTTGGTACCCGAAACCCTACCCAACGGACTTCCCACCTTCTGGCCTTCCTTCCTCGAGCCCCCCGTCCTAGAAGACAAGACGTCGCCTGACAAGCTACCGGAGCCGGAGGAACTTCCGATGTCTGCCGTCTCCGGCACCACCGAAACGTCGTTCACATAGTTGTTAACCCCGTTCCCGATTTCCATATCCCCAACCTGAGACCTAAACTCCTCTTCTGAATCTTCTAACGAATCCTGACAATCTTCATCCACATCGGACGATACCTCAGAACTACATGAGTTAAAAACCGGAGCCCACTCCTCTTGCTCCTCGACGACCCAAACTTTGAAGTTGACATCGCCCATGTGTAAAACAAAGTGCTGATTAATCATGTTGTGATGGTTAACCAGCACACACGCCCTAGCGTGAGAGAAATTTAAGTCTTCAGCGGAGCAGTCATACGACCACAAAGATCTTCCCACCTTTTCACAAATCAAACTGAAAATATTTGGGTCTCTGAACTGAACTGGAACACCGAAAATCTTAATCCAAGCAATCCTGTGAGTTTGCACGAAGGACCTGTCCCACCACCTAACCCAAGCGAACCATTTTGCCCAGCAATCCGCATACTCCAACAGGAAGTTTTCCCCCTCCTCCCTTGACTGAAACTGTATGAGTACGTTTAACCCACCCAGATACTTAGTAACACAGTTGAACAACCCATCCAGTTTCATCAGCGAGAGAAGGTTGGAAAGAATGTCCACCGTCTTCACTTCTGCCACAAGACAGAGGTCCAACCACCCGTTGTTCTGAATTCTTTACTTAATAAGGTCTTTCTAAGTATAAATTTAAACAGTTTTTTGCTGAAGATATCAGAATTGCAAAGTCGTTTGGGGTCCTAAGTTGCCAAAGTTTTTTTAGTTTAATTTGCGAAACTTTAAACAATCTTGCAATGATATTTGGTTTGCTGAATCCATATGGATCTTCGTATGTATTTTTGTTACTATCAATTTTGCAACTACTTATTTGTTGCATCTTTATTCTTAATTTATGTTCACACACAAGTAAGTCTAGGGGAATTATGAAAAACCCGCTGCGAAGCGCGGATGATATTTACTAGTTCTACAAATTTAAGAAAAGATGATGGTTTTTATGACACACAAAAATGTGTGTCATAAATCCTTCATATTTTACAAATAATGACATTTTTTATGACATGCATGTTATAGAATTAGTGTGTGTCATTGTTGTCATTAAAGGTCTTTTTTCTAGTAGTGTTTGTGAATAGTAGAAAGGGTTACTTTTGGTATTTCACCTTACAACACGCATCTTCATCCTCACTCCCCAGTCACCATCTGATTGCACGTATACCACTGAGACAAAAGGAGAAAGATGTGAGATAAGGGAGACGACAATGGTAGCGATTTTGGTTACAAAGCGATGATGATGACGGAGATGGCTGCGAGCGGCGACGGTTAGGGTTCCGCCATGAAACATGGTATTGGCAGTGTTCTCTTTATTTATCTTAAAAAGAGTTAAATTATTTTTCTGACAGATTTGCCGCTAGTGATTCTAAGGCCGGAGGGTGTGGGGGGCGCCACCATGGCCACGTCACTACCTATAGCGCCCCGGGCGCTATACACCCACACCCACAAAATTAAGTAGGGGCGCTATATATCCGGCGCCAACATGTTAACGTGAGGCAATTGCTTTGATCGAGAGATAAAGGTCAAATATGACGGCTTGCAACATGTGATATATAAATTAATATATGAAAATTAAATGATTTTTAAAATAAAAAATAATTAGGTAATGATAACGGGGCTCCATCCTACACCCTGCAATTTAAAGGGGGGGGGGGGTTATAAAGCCTCCTGGCTGACGTGGCGCCTACGTGACGCTGAGGTGTCCTTTATAACCCCCAAGGGGGGTTATCCCACACCCTCCAGCCTAATGGTCCAATAGAATTGTTGGAAATAAAAAAAAGAATTGCAACTTGATTTAAAACTAACAGTCAAAGTGGTTGACCAGTACCTCTTCACTGACAGCAAAGCCAAGTCTCCATTTTCCTCACGTTCACATGGTCAAAATAACTAAAATAAGTCCACCACACCCTCAACTTGGTTGATATTGTCAATACTCAATAGCAGCTTTCATATCTACATTTCTATCCTGGAAATCTAGGGAGCCAATGGAGCTTTCCTGTTATCATTTCTATAACTCTACCAATAACTAGAGTTTGTAGGTATCAACTTGATGAAGTAAATAGCACTTATCATATGTGATCTATTTTTAAGAAAACGTCATCCTTAGTGGTGGTGTGAATGTTCCGCTTAGGCGGTGCTGAGGTGTAGCCCACCAGACTATATATTCTATAGTATTTACATCACCATTACGGATGAGTTTTAGAATAGATCAGTTCAACATAAGATATGGAAGCTGCTATTGACTTTATTAAGTTTATAAACACTAAATACATTCTCTAATTCACAAGAAATTTATAGAAATGATAACTAGAAAGTTCCATTGGCTAGCTGAATTTATTATCTTGTCTTGATCATTGTTTGGGTAGAGAACCAGAGATTAAACTATACATTACATTCCCTTAATGTACAATATCACGTCTCATATTACACTTCTACTCGCATAATAAAACCATTGGCGGATATATCCCAAAAATTCAGGAGTATCCCATTTTTTCTTTTTTGAATCAGGTGTATCCTTTGTATAAAACTGGAAAAAAAATACAAATTTTACACGACGTAGACGAAGTTGAAGAATATTTTTACACAACGAATACGGGGTTGAGCCGTAGCGCGTGCTACCCTTACTAACACATTATCTAAGCCACTGAATAAAACTACATGTAACTGGAATATATATTGCTGGTTTACAAATTTTATTGTGGTTTACTAATAATCAATATTGGCCTCCTTAATTTATAACTATATGTAACTACAAACTACATAACAATATAACATATCAATAATAATTATTAACAGACAACAAAATTTACATAATTCTATCCCCAATTCTCCTATATGTTAATAAGTGAAGTAAATGAACAGTAAACCTACAAATATAATAAAATATTATATACAGTTTTTTTTATAGTTTTATTATCTTAATATTATAATAATTTTATCTCCTTTACTTTTTACGTCTGATAAGCTTGGTGTTAACCAGTGCTTGTATCGAAAATACCGGTTTGTTATCGGTACATGAAGGTAAAAACCAGCACCAGCCTGGTACATAAAACACCAAAAGTCGGTACCGGATTGAGTTTGATAATCTTTTAGTTCGAGAAATTTGGTACTGCTACCCAGTATCATTTGCTCATCCCTGATCACGGGTACCGTACGAACACCAGCGGTATCGTACAACTTTTTTTTAGTTTCAGGGGTAGGGATGAGCTCGGTGCCAACTGATACCGAATCGGTATTGGTATCGGTATCGGTATATGAAGATAAAAAACCGGTAGCGAACCGGTACTAGGAACGCCAAACGTCAGTACCGAACTGGTACTTAGGATTTTTCGGTTCAGGAAATTCGGTACCGGTATCCATTACTATTTGTTCATCTCTGACTACGGGCTTCTACCAAACAACATCATTACCATACAATTTTTTTAGTTGATTTTCTTTCGGTTATTTTTTAGTGTTTTTTTCTACATTTTCTTTTTATTCTTGTCAGCGATTCCGTGTGCAACGCGCTCGTAGTGATTTCAAACACATATAAACACAGACTAAATAACAAAAAAAGTTCGCCGTAACGCGACGACGGCTTTTATAACTAGTTTTAAAAATGTCCCAAAATAATAACGTCAAAGAAAGGGTACCGAAACTTTCCACACTTTGACATCACAATCCAAACTACCAGAGTAAACAACATAAGATGTACCACTAGATTCGCTGCCCGTACAACCATCCAATGCAGCCGCCAAACATTTTACTGGACCATTATGCCCCTCCAACACACTAACACGACTATATTTTTTTCCATCAATACCCCTCTTCCAAACCCTAACTGTTTTATCAGCTGACCCACTCACCACCAAATCCCCAACCACCGTAATACACAATACGGCCATATTATGCCCCCGTAGAGCTCCAGCCACCACCATATGCCGCTCATCACCACCCCCGGTCTCCTTTTCCCACACGATTATCGACCGATCACACGCGCCCGAATACAAAACTGTCTCGTCCGCACTCAACGCCAACGCATTCACCGCGGATTTATGTTTCTCCAACGTGTCCACCAACTTATGTTTTTTCTCCCCGACATCTTTCCTCCACACCTTGATTTTCCTATCAGCGGAGCCAGTATAAACATACGCGTCTTTCGAAACAACAATCGCGTTGATCGCGTCATCATGCGCGCTCCAAACGGACTCCAGACACTTAAAATCCGATGTCCTCCACACCTTAAACGTCCTGTCCCATGATGCGGAGTATATAACCGAACCATCACGTGACACAGCCAACGCGGACACCGCGTCCACGTGATGCACCCATGTACACCTCTTATGCCTCCTTATCTTGACATAATTCTTTGCGTTGAACATCTTCGTTACGCGGTCGTTTAACGTCGGTAACGTTGTCACGTACGTCGATTTCACTATCTTCTGGTTATCATCATCGTCGTCGTCAACGACGTCGTTTTCGATTTTCCACACGCATATTTTATTATCCTGGTGACCGGTGAATAGTTTATCACCGGAAACCACCATCGACTTCACCGGGCTCTCTCCGTTGGCAATCAAGTTTTGTTCTGTGGGTAAACTTTCGTCGCGAGGCCAGAACCGTATTTGGGTGTCGGAGGAGCCGGAGAGGAGGTGTTTTCCGGCGACGGTGAGAGTGGATATAGACGACGTGTGTGCTTTGAAGGTGGTGATGCACTGGTGGTTTACGGTGGTTGATGGTTGTTTCAATGTTAACGAAGCTACCGACGCTAAACTTTGTTGGGAGGATAAGGGATAAGAATATTCTTGCTGAAGTTCCGGTGATATTTCTTGGTCTTTTGATCTCCGGCGATGAAACTGAAGAATGCCCATATTGTTGTTGTGTATATTGTAGGTGTTGTTACTAGTGAGTCTGAATAATGTATGAGTATGAGCAGTGAGTTTGGTTTACGGGTATATAAATAGCTGATATATAGAGGGTGCGGCGTAGTGAAGGTTATTGGTGGGACCCATGAAAAAGTTGTACGTATAGGAGTGTGTAGTTGTACGTATAGAAGTCCGGGTGGATGCGGTTGTCATGCAAGTTGTAACGCCGTGTGGTCCGGTTCGGGTGCCTACGTAATTTCGTGTCATCTTCCCTTGCATTAGAATTATTGTAATCTGTTGTAGAATTTTATAATAATAGGTTTAATTAATGCAAGGAAGATGATAACCATATTTTACGGACTATGGTTGATAAAATAAGGGGAAATGATGTGATGTTAACAGTTTGAAGGCTATGTATGTATTTTTATTTTGTAAACAAATGTTAGTAAATGGTGTGATGTAACATCACACATTATTTTATGTAAAAATGAAAGATATTAAACCTGATAAAAAGATATTTATTGGGATGTATGAATCGCGGTTTAGTTCGGTTCGTTTTTAACCTTTTCTATAACCGTAATTGATAACTTCGGTTATGGAGTTTATTTAACCATAGTAGAAATCGAAATTCAGTTTTGGTTAATTAGTTATGAAGTTTAGTAATGGTTATGTTTTGGTTAATCTAGTCCTTTTTTTATATGTTTCATGTTTGAGAATCCCATTTAAGGGACTCGGACACGAGTTAAAAAAAAAAAAGTTAAAAACCCAACCTAAATAGGATTCAGTTTTTACCCGTATAATTACGGTTGATAAAAGGTCCTAAATCATACATGTTCTTTTTATTTTGTAAACAAACGTTAGTAAATGATGCAATGTAACATCACACATTATTTTATATAGGTAAAAAATAAAAGATATTAAACCTGATAAAAAGATATTTATAAGGGTGTGCAAACTGTAGTTTGGTTCAGTTTGGTTTTTAACCTTATTCATTGGTTATGGGTTTATAAAATCGAACTTCAGTTATGGTTAGTTGGTTATGTAGCTTAGTAATGATTAGTTTTGGTTAATCTAGTTTTTTTTATGTGTTTCTGGATTGAAGCTGCCATTTTGAACAAGTAAAGTTTCTATTATTGAACGGTTTTAATTTGTCAGTCCACATTTGAAGCTACCAATGTAAGATGAACAAGGGATTAAAACATATATGGTAAACACAAACAATATAAATAGTTCGGTCCGGCCGGTTCAGTCATAGTTCCGTTATGAGACACTCTTAACAATAACCATAACTGTTTTATTGGTTAATCAAAGAACCTTAACCATAGCCGTTAGTTATATTGGATGCGATTATGGTCCAGTTGTTATCTGTTATGATTAAGGTTTGCTCACCCCTAAGTTATAGTTACTTTAAAAGTGACATTTTCAAGATAAACATATTCATCAAACTAATTATATTATAAATATATACATTATACATTCATGAAAGGTTTTATGCATAGTGGTTCTTTTCTTTTTAATCTTTTACTAGATGTAAAACCTATGTGCAAATACGGGTGGTCTTTAGAAATTTTACATACCAAATTTTATTAAATAACGAATCACCATGATAACATGTCATCAAAAACCGAAACTTCGATGCTACAATTGCAAGAATCTTGGGCATTTCAATATACGACATCAATTTTTTCTATAAAAGTCTAGGATTTAACCCAACGCGTGTTGCGGCGCGCTAAACCTAACCGTTCTATATTAACGCACATGTTTTGTACACAAATCACATTCTAATTAGGCACTGGCAGTATGGTAACGGATTCAAGTGAGTAAACAATAATATAAAACAACAATAAACATTGGTGAAATTTAGTTAAATATTGCAAAGCTCATGGTTTAGCCAAACCTGGATTAATTTTTAAACATAATGAACAGATAATATCTTAACACATTGGTGAAATATAGTTAAATATTAAATATGTTCATCATGTTTGGTTGTTCAGCCTTGTTATTATAACCAACTTATCATTATTATGTTTATGTGAGGTAACCAATGCTTCTTGTTTTCTTTGGATCGACCAAGCTAAAACCATTAAAAAAATTTATCATTTGATACAAGTATACAACTTCTGTCTGCAATATGCCGATCAACCGATAAAACCAATAGCTAGCTATTCGCCAATTCACACTTATTAAGCATATCCTTTGGTCACCTTAGTTCACATCTACATGCATCATGTATATATATGTTGACATACCTGCAGAAAACGAAAAGCAAGATATTGATCACTTTCAATCTTTAATAAAAAATGGCATCAAAGCTTCACTTTTTCTTACTACTTTCGGTCACATGCACCTCACTGCATATATCAATGGCTGGAGATCCCGTTATTCTCATAAAGTTCATCCTTCCACCAACATTCTTCCCACCAAGCGGAAACTACTTCACCTTCACCGGTATGAGGTCACTCATTGGTGCCCCGTTTCCCACAACTTTTACAGTCTTGAAAGTAACCATGGATGAATTTCTTCCATTTCTTCGATCAAGAGCTTGATTCATGCTGTCTATTTCTTCTATCATCCTTCTAAATAAGATAATAAGAAGTATATAGATTAAATAATAACCTTAACAACAACTACAAAATGAAAGCTAAAACTGAAAATCATGAAACTCAAACAGTTTTGCCTTAGTCACTGAATTAAGGATTAGAGTTTGGGGGAGAATAAGAAGATCCAACAAACAACACATATAGGTGTATATTAATGTAGATATAAAGAAGAACATTATCACCTTGAGCTCGACCCCTGAGTCGATTCGTGAGCGTTCGCCCACTATCGAGTGTTCGATGCTGCATTCTCTTAAGAAACAACCGTGTGAAATAATTGCATTCTTTATTTGCAATTTTACAATTTTACAAAACCTTACAATTTTTGGAAGAGCTGTGACCTGCGAATTAATTAGAATACAGTCAATATGAGTGGGAATCAAGCTCTTGAATCAAGCTCACTGCTGCTGTCTATTTCGGAAGAGTCGTGACATGCGAATCTGAGCTTAAAGAAAAAAAACAAAGGTACACAAAGAGGGATTATGAGATACCACTTCGTTTCTCCACAAATTTTATAATTGGTACACGAGCCTTGGCAATCACCTGATATATTCCACAATATATACACATATACGTTATACAAAGATTTGATGGAAGTATGATGCGTTTACCAGATACTAAGGAGTTAAAAGAGTACCTGAATCTTTTTTGAAACACCTCTCTACGACAAAGCCCTAGAGAGAGCATATAAGCCCATCTAAGAAGTTCTGATATGCGATTCTAATATCACCATCTACAATTCAGCATACATAAAACCATAAAATGATGCATCTTTCTAGCATTTATCAACAACATTTTATAACTTCTTTTAAATACAGACCTTGCAGTTTGGCCACCATAACCATTAATCTTATCAACCTCATAGATCATAGTGTGAAGAGTTCCATGAAGTGTCTCTGCCATTTTCAATGCTGCAAACAAATCAATCACACGATCAACTTGTATGATAACATAGCAACTATAAAATCACACATCTTACAAACTGATAGTGAAAGCGCGTGTTCACACTGATCTGAACTTAAAATAACTCGAATATAGCAAAGATTACAGTCGAACACTAAACACCAACCACTTGTTCTGCTGACAAACGACCATTTTCTTCGTGGATTCAGGTTCATGCTCCTCTTTAGAACTATCATCTGAGCCCTCACCATTATCTTCTGTCTTCTTTGCTTTGTGCGAGTGCAACATAAATAGGCTTGCTAGCAACCATCTTGTTGTTCATCTCAGAAAGCTACGAAAACAGATGACAAGTTAACCAATTACATATAAAAATTATGAATTTATTCATTTAAAGTAATCATGATAAATGAAAACATGTCAGCTTACTGCTTTCGAAGCTTCCTCAGAAGTCGAGAATGAAACAAAACCGGATCCTTTGCTAGCTCCATTAGGATCTTGCATGACCTGTTCATAAAAAAAAATCAAAATAAAATAAATTCACAGTTCAAGAGCTTACTTTATGTACAAATCTCAGATGTTATTATTCTTATATTGATAACATACCTTGCAAGAAGTTATGGTACCAAAAAGTGCAAACAGTTCCCTGAGATTTTCATCGGATATCGTATCATCTAAATTTTTAATATACAGGTTAAGCCCCTGTGATTTGTCTACTGCTTCTTTCATGTTTTGTTCAAACTTTTGTTTTAGCTCCTGTTCCCTTTCAGTCTTTTTTTGCGCTTTTCTAACATATCATTCTTTCTCATCAAACTTCTGCCCGTTAAGACCCTCTACCACTTTTGCAGCATCATCAGCATTCTCAAAGTTAACGAAACCAAAACCTTTCGACTTCCCATCTGCATCCTTCATTACAACAGCACTCGTGATTGTTCCATATTCACTGAACGCCTTGGTTAAATCGTTATCAGTTGTTGATTCAGAAAGGTTTTTAACAAAGACGTTAGTGAATTTGGTCTTGTCAATAGCCTGTTCTCTTTCTTGCTTGCGCAAGATGTGACAATTGTCAAATTTGCATGCATCCGTACAATTATTAAATAAGGATTAGTGCTTAATGACTGTGCTGAATTACAACTAATTGCTTGAATTGCCTTCTGATCATTATCATTATACATACATGTGCATCATATATTGCAAATGACATAGCATTACTGCATGAAAACTTTATTGACTCAAATGATGCACGAAACACAGTTAGCACAGTTATCAGACAAATCAGGATAATGCTGTAAGAACTCAGCACATAGACAGACAGTACCTTGAGATACAGAATGGGCCAGAAACCAAGTAATACACTAGTATGGTGTGTAGGAAAGTAAGGATCACAAAACTGCCTTCCTAGTGATAGTTTAAGTGCCGGAAAATGCCTAAAAACTCTCGTACACTGCAGAATTCAGCAAATTCAGCAAAAATCAGCATTTTAACAAGCTAGTAGCATGCAAAAATATGACTAAATGGTCCTGAATGCTTTCCTAAGTGCCGAGAATTAAAAGTGTCACAAAAGGGTACATAAAGAACACTAAACTGTATAGTTTAGTACTTTAACGAATCAGTGTCTAACCGAACAACCGGACACTACCCGAAACATCAAAATTACACTAGAAGCATTGTTTTAATATTTCCAAGCTAGTTATGGGCCCCGAACACCCTAACACACTATATAACCCATAATACACATAACACTTAACTATTATACTTAGAATCTAACTAAATTCCCTAACTTACCATCACCACACAACTAGTACCCCCCCCCCCCCTAACTTGACGGTCACAAGGGTGGACCCACCCTTGATCTTACTTGATTTCATTTGATTAGTTAAGAGATTTGGTCTTGTACTTAGAAGACACATTAACCATTGGATTATGTTGTGTTGTGTTGTGTTGGATAATCAAGTTTATATAAACCATTAGTCCTTCATTATCTTTCATCACAACACCAACTTCACACACTCTTCTCTCCCTCTCTTGCTCACTCACGGCCGAGAACAAGGGGCCACACCACCACCATTGTCAAGTTTCCATCAACCATTCTAAGGTGTACTCAAGGTGCTAGAAGGTGTCTAAAGGAGCTTGGTGGCTTGGGAACTTCAAGGACGTTTCTCATTTGCTATTATCCATCACATTCATCATCTTCATCTTCAAGAGTTCATCCCTAGCCCTTGTGCTAGTAGTAAGCTTCTTGTCACTTGAATTTACTTCTTATTTAGTTGGTTAAAAGATGATATGTAAAGAAAATCATGATGAACACTAATGAACAAGAACATAATCTTTAACATAAAGCTCTAAACCATCATGAACTATATTGTTTAAGTGCTTTTTTGCTTCTTGATGATTGATTGTTTGTGTTTATGATGTTAGACATCATATGAAACCTACTAGATTGTGATTAGACACATGATCTAGTAAGTTAAGGTGATGATCTTGTCAAAGACCAAGACGGTCATACCTTATGTATACATAAACTTGAATAATAAAAATTGTTTTAGTATGTGATGATGATTTAAACACAATGCAAGTCTTGTAAGAGGATGATTTCCAAGATAGTGTTCTCAAGAAATTAAGATAAGTAACAAGATTTATATAAACTTGGTTCTTACATAAACCAAACTTGTTTTCAAGGGTTAAACAAGTGTAGAAACACTTGTGTAACAAAAAGATTACATAAAGAAGCATTTTTAGAAAATGTGTTTGGAAGTTGTAAACACCCA
The DNA here is from genome assembly GCA_030545235.1 of Helianthus tuberosus. Classification (NCBI taxonomy): domain Eukaryota; kingdom Viridiplantae; phylum Streptophyta; class Magnoliopsida; order Asterales; family Asteraceae; genus Helianthus; species Helianthus tuberosus. The sequence goes on along the minus strand of CM060417.1, from coordinate 147,189,841 downwards.
ACTTCTTTACAAATGAAGTTTTTAAATAAATGACCATATTTTTAAGGGTAACTAGACTTACTACAAATTTTCTTAAACTTTCAAGTTCATGAAGTAGTAGATTAAACATGATTTTGGCACTTGGTAAGTGTTAATTGTTTGTGATGATTTTAAAAGAAAATGATATGCTTTGAAAGCATGGGAACCTCCATTTTTAGGGGAAACTATGGCAAAAATTTTCTAAAAATGTAAATACTTGGAAAAATATTTTTAAACAAGTATTTACAAGTATATTTCAACCATGGTTTTTCATATAAAAGTTTGCCATGATTTTTATTACAAAAATACAAATATTGGAGGTTGGTTTTATAAATAAAAGTGGCTAAATATATATATTTAGAATATATATGCATTGAAGACACACATGTGTGATTATTTGTATACTTTGTGTACTAGTTATATTATTTTAGGATTTGAAATAATACAACTTAACAAAATACCAAGATGTTACAATCCAAAATATTACCAAAAATCATAAGGAATAAATACACAAGTTACACACATGATTTTAGGAAACCGAATGAAAGAATGTAACTGACAACATATTCCGGAAAATACATTTATAAATATATTTTTAGTAAATGATATTTTGAACACAAAGAAATAAAAATATGATTTTTATGATTATCACAAAGTTATATCGTATTTTTGACAAAAGGAAATATATAATCTCTGGCGATTAAAAATATATATATTTTCTTGGAATTTTTAGAAGATATATGATTTTTGGGAAAAATATATATTTTGTCGGATAAACTTGAAATACATTAGTTTTGGATAAAATAAGTTTATAAATATTTTCTAAGTGAGACTTGAAAATATATTGTTTTGGAACTACAAATAAATTATTTGCCAAAAGAAAAATTAGGAATAATTTTTCTAAGAAATACTTCTTGAAATATATATTTTAGAAAAATATATTGGATACTTATTAAAGATGATGCACGCCGGAATACGACACCAATACATGGCAAGTTATACAAATACAAGAATACGAGTACACATGTATGAGATACCCCCATCCTTGGGGAGGAAATACGAGTACAAATACTTGAGAAGTATCATTACAAAAATATTGTTTTAACAATTATTCCAGAAATTCAATAAATGTAATTTAAGTTAAAATATTTATTATTTTAACAAATAATTATATAACTTGGAATAATGATGAAGACACTTGGAAACGTAACTCAAAGGCACTAATTAATACTAAGTCAAGGCACGACCCGCTCCTCTAATAAGACCATAGTACATTGTAGGTAGTCGTGTACACCAGAGGACACTTTGAGTTACAGGCGGATTCGAAGAACGCAAAACAGTGAGTTCATGTCCCCCTTTTCTTTAAACTGTTTTGTTTATTAACTTCGGGGGTGAAATACATGTTACAAAAGGATTACATACAAATACAATTGGTATGGTTAGCCTAGGAAAGTACAGTAGATCATGTGAATGGGTAGACACACACTTGAGACCATTAATCCTCGTATAAGGACCGAGGGGTATGAGTGATAGATCTATTTGGGTGTAGCGAGCCCCATCCATGAGTCCGCCGAATGGGCCATGTGGTGACTATGTCTTACAGCCGGAAGCCCGGTACAAAGTCTGCTAGGTTTGAGTCTTCCTGCACCATGTCACGTATATTAATGTATTAGCTACACATTAATTGATCTGTTTCCTTGTTTCTTTCATACCGGGATTTCAAGTACATACATACATATTTACAAACGTTACAAAAATTTATTCACAAACACACACATGAACTCGCTCAACTTTTGTTGATGTTTTCAAACTACATGTATTTCAGGGATTTAGTAAGTGGATCTGGCAGGCGTTGGAAGTTTTTATGCTGCGATAGGAATAAAGATGTCATCCATGGTCTTTGGGTTTGGTCAGTGTGTCTTATTCCTGGACGAGTCCTTAGTGAACTCATAAACAATTTGTATGGTTTGTAAAACTTGAATGTGAAGTCTACGTTTTAAAACAATGTTGTTATGTTTTAAACTTATTTAATGGATGACAAATCTATGGTTTTATCATATAGTTATTGTTATGATTGAATGCAATGGTATTAAGAAAGTCACACCATAATCACGCTTCCGCAAAAGTCAGGGTTTGACAGCTTGGTATCAGAGCTTCGATCGTAGCGAACTAGGTTTCTTTCTCGAGTCTAGACTACGATTACTAGGGCTCTCACGAAAATGTTTTCATAACATACTTTTATTGCATACACAAAACGCCCAGATCCAGGAAACAAACATTTTTACAAATAAAAGACACGAAACACATTTCAAAGTTAATGTTTATAATTCAGTCTGAGAGACTGGGTAGTTAGTCTGAGAGACTAGTTGGGACAGTTTGAGAAACTGGGGAGTTCAGTCTGAGAGACTGGGTGTTTCAGTCTGAGAGACTGGGTGGTTCAGTTCGAGAGGCTGGGTATTTCAGTCTGAGCAGTCTGAGAGACTGGGTGGTTCAGTCTGAGAGGCTGGGTGTTTTAGTCCGAGAGACTAGGTGGTTCAGTCTGAGAGGCTGGGTGTTTCAGTCTGAGAGAATGGGTGGTTTAGTCTGGGAGACTGGTTGGTTTAGTCTGGGAGACTGGGTGGTTTAGTCTGGGAGACTAGGAATGATAGAAAGTTTCATGAAAAATAATGTGAATACATGATTACATGATGAATTGTCTTTGCTTGCAATACACTAAGTGTTAGTGATTACTATGGATATACATGTTATGATTATTATGTACCGACACACATGTCACCTTCTTCAGAGAGCGAGTTGTCAGACGTTGACGACCCTATGGCCACCGCCACAAATAATGAGATTGCACCTGCGCCGGAGATGTTTACGTCAGACACTGAGAGTGACCCTGACATGCTGACCAAGGACAAGGACGACTTCCAATCGTTCGCGCTACTAGACTTTGGAAATGATTTACCCTTGCTGATGGCTTTCCCGACAAGGATCTTTTTGTCATCCTTGTTTCAGTCCATGACCACCTCATCACTGGTCATCCCGATGGTGAGCACACCATGGCTCCGATCCTCGATGATGCGCCTCCTGTGGATATCCCTTCCGAAGGTTGGCTACTCGACGAGTAGTTGATGATGACGTTGACATGTTTATTGAGGGTCCTCCTGATGATGCCCATGATGATGAAAAGGTAGACGAGAACGTTGTTACTAATTTCACTTCTTGAGACCCCTGTTATCAAGCTATCCTCTGATTCTAGTATACACACGATTTCAGACTCCTTTGAGTCTGTGACATCTGCAGCCTTACAGACGACTGGATTGCAGCTTTCTACTACTGACTCAGATGACGACACCGATATAACTGCTGCACTATCACCTGCTCGAGATGCCACACCTTTACACGACCCAGAGCCAGCTCCTGTTCCTCTTCTGGTCAGTCTGATGTTGCACCTGCGGATCCTGAGCCCTTGCTTAATCATGACCCTATTTCTTTTGGTTTACCAGACATTGCACCCCCTTATACCTGACCCAGTACCCGCACCTGATGATCTCCTCTTTCGTTGAGACATTTGTTTCCGCACCTGCACCCGCTGATGTTGCTCCTATGGAGACCGACGTCCATTGCACCGACATGCCTATCAGGACATACCCGCAACCCGGGAAGGTACTCCAGGTCAGCACCCGCATGACAATCCTTTTGCTATAGCAGCATTTTTCCTGACCTCCCAGGCCGCACCGTTTACTCCTCTCATTTCTTCACCGCGGAACGAGCCATTCCGATGGCCCCTACCACACACTATGCTGATTTCGGACCCCTACCATTCTTCGCATTATGGAGGATACATATGGAATGAGTTGCCCCTGTCACATCAGCTACAGCTTGAGGATATGGGTCGCAGAGTTTTGGAGCTTGAGCTGACACCACGTCCTCCACCCTGTCTACGCCAGTATACTTTGATCCTCCACATTCACCAGTGTCTCCTTTTGCACTCTCATCTGCTGCTACTACACCTTTCTTAGGTGTTGATGCTCGTTTCTTTACTATCAAGCAGCAGATCAGTTAATGACTTCGACGTGTATACAAGCTCGAGGAGGAGCTCGCGCATGTTAGCAGTTTGCTTTTCTTCCCTCCTCCACCTCAGTCACCAGAATAGTTGGTTTCTGGATTTATGCGGATTACATTACTTTTGAGTAAAGACACTACTAATAAGCCGAGATTGTGGAGACTTTTAAAGACCACTTTTGACCACTAGATTTTGATACATTGATATATTTATTGGACAAGGGTAGGGTGACCCTGTGTCCCTTTTGATGTGATACACTTTGTAGACACTGTGACTATGGTCGGTAATTTATGAAAGCCCAATCGTCATATTCCCCATTAAACATGTAACAATACTATGTGGTCAATGACTAATGAAAGCTCAGTCGCTATGTCCTCGCTAAGCACGTTTTTGATCTGCATGTGTGTGCTATTGTCACGGCCCCCGACCCGGTTCGACCCGTTTCAGGAGCCACGGGACAGAAAATCCCGTGGTATTAATTTAACAGCGGAAGTTTTCTTTAGGATCTTTTTAAAACTGCAATTTCCCGATTTATTTTATTTCACAACTCGGGATATAACCCCGGTAATTTACATTCATATGATTTCACGGAGAAATCTTTATTTTACAAAACATGTTTCTTTATTTTATATTGAGCCACTTTCTTTAAGCTGATAGTGCTTCACGGCACTTTTCCTGGATCACAACAGATCACCTGAAACATGTTTGAAAAAGGTTTTGTCAGCGGGAAATACTGGTGAATCATTCTTTTTACTAAAATGACACATTTGTTATAATTTACAGTATTAAGAGAGATTACAATGTTTCAGATATCAACCAACTACCCACAGTATTTGTCATCGACTCGTTTCGGTGACTATGGTCATATCACTATTGAGTCCTGTCACCCAATAGTGAAGAGTATCACTAATTAGGTTCGCCCACCTAAAGTGATAAAAACAGTAGTAATGTGCACAATACCCCACATACCGGCTGTAATTTGGTGATTACATAAACTTAATCACTGTAATTATAACTTTGGAAATAAACATTTTATAAAGCATTTTGATAAAAAGAGAATGACTCACATTGCAGATTTAATTTGAGCAGAGCCTAGCCTACTGATTAGCCTTTTAACCTAATTTAATAACATGCACACAACTCGGTTAGTAACTTAATACAACATTTACGATAACTCACGAGATTAAACCTTCACATCGAATGACAAAGTGCGATACTTAAACATCCATCGATTTAACGACGAATGACAAAGCATAAACCCTAATGAGGGCAGCACTTAAACATCCATTGGATAGTTTAATCGATCGGACATTGAATCGTATCAGCGATCAAGTTATTACCCCGTATTGCGGCAGTACTTCGTGAATCGTGTGTGTGTTTTGGACTGTTTCTGCTATAACTCAACGTACAATTGGAATTTTTACGTCGAACTGAAGCCAGAAATCAAGTCCCAAAGTCCACTATTTATACACGAAATTTGACCCCCCTCGGGGCGTCGCGTGGCGCGAGGGGTCACCTATTTCCATAGGGTAGCCACGTCCCTAACTAGGCTTGCTGAGTTGACGAAATCGTAAAATTCGTTTTTGACAGCGTTTTATTTAGATAATCGTAACTAGGGTTTACCCCCCTGAGTTTTAGGGGCCCTGATCCTGATTCTGATTATTCTAAAAATTTTAGGGTTTGTGCAGAATCACTTGGGTGTCTTAATTAGGGTTTCCTATTGAACTATATATAATAATAAATAATAGTTTTGGTGAGAGTTGTTACATTCTCCCCACCTTAATAAAAATCTCGTCCTCGAGATTTACTGAAATAATTGAGGATACTTTCGCTTCATTTTTGATTCCAACTCCCAAGTATATTCAGATCCTCTCTTTGAATCCCACTTGACTTTGACTAGAACTAGTCGCTTGTGTTTGAGAAATTTGATCTTTCGATCCTCTATCTGAAGAGGTTTCTCAACAAATTTTAACTTTTCGTTTACCTCTATGTCTTGAAGAGGTACTACCAGAGACTCGTCTGTTAGACATTTCTTGAGATTGGATACATGAAATACGTCATGTACTCCAGATAACTCTTCTGGTAATTGTAAACGATAAGCAACTGGTCCTATACGTTGGATTACTGGAAATGGTCCTACGTATCTTGGACTTAGCTTTCCTTTCTTATCGAATTGAACTACTCCTTTCCAAGGAGAAACTTTCAACAGTACTTTTTCTCCAACTTGAAATTCTAACGGCTTACGTTGATTATCGGCATAGCTCTTTTGACGATCTCGAGCTGTCTTCAGTCTTTCCTTGATTTGTGAAATCTTGTCGGTCGTCTCTTGCACTATTTCAGGACCTGACAATTGACTTTCTCCTATTTCTGCCCAACAAACTGGAGTTCTGCACTTTCTTCCATATAGTGCCTCAAATGGGGCAATTTCGATGCTTGAATGATAACTATTGTTATAGGAGAATTCTATTAAAGGTAAATGATCGTCCCAATTTCCACCAAAATCTATCACACATGCTCGGAGCATGTCTTCTAGAGTTTGGATTGTCCTTTCACTTTGGCCGTCTGTTTGAGGATGATATGCAATGCTTAGGTTTAGTCGAGTTCCCATTGCTTCTTGGAAACTAGTCCAGAAATGAGAAGTAAAACGACTATCCCTATCCGAAACAATGGAGAGTGGAACTCCATGTAAGGATACAACTTCATCTATATACAACTTTGCCAATCTTTCCATGCTAATGGTTTCCTTCATGGGTAGAAAATGAGCTGATTTGGTTAATCGATCCACAATTACCCAAATCGTGTCATTACCTTTTCTGGTTTTGGGTAACTTAGTAACAAAATCCATTGTTATGAGTTCCCATTTCCATACAGGTATTTCTAGTTGTTGTAGTAGACCTGAAGGTTTCTGATGTTCTGCCTTAACTTGTGAACAAGTAAGACACTTAGAAACATATTTAGCTATATCCTTCTTCATGCCTATCCACCAGAAATTATTTCTTAAATCTTGGTACATCTTATTGTTTCCCGGGTGCATGGTATACCTAGATTTATGAGCTTCTTCCAAAATCTTATTTCTTAATTCTCCCTGCTTAGGTACCTAAATCCTTCTTTTGTGGAATCTCCAAATTCCATCAGTTCCTTGTTCTAACTCTTTTATTCTTCCTTTCATTCCTTCAGCATCTTCCTCGATTGCTGTTTCCTGAACATTCTTTATTTGTTCCATTAAATCTAACTGTAGATTTAATCTGAGAGCACGAACTCTTCGTTGTTTTTCATGGTACTTACGACTTAAGGCATCTGCAACTACATTTGCCTTTCCTTCGTGATACTGAATATCACAGTCGTAATCACTTAGGATTTCCATCCATCTTCTTTGTCTCATGTTTAACTCTTTTTGCCCAAATATATATCTTAAACTCTTATGATCTGTATAGACAGTAAACTTACTTCCGTACATATAATGTCTCCAGATTTTCAGGGCAAAAATTACGGCTCCTAATTCTAAGTCATGAGTCGTATAGTTTTCTTCGTGCTTTTTCAATTGTCTTGAAGCATACGCAATTACTTTCTTGCGTTGCATAAGCACACATCCTAATCCTAGTTTTGAAGCATCACAATATACTTCAAAATCTTCAGTTCCTTCCGGTAAGGCTAAAATTGGAGCATTGGTTAATTTCTGTTTCAAGATCCTAAAGGCTTCTTCTTGTTTAGGTCCCCATTCAAACTTAACGGCCTTACATGTTAGCTTAGTTAATGGTACAACTATTTTGGAAAAATCCTTAATAAACCGTCTATAATATCCAGCTAAACCTATAAAACTTCTAATTTCCATTGCTGACTGTGGAACCTTCCATTTGGTAATTGCCTCTATCTTAGCAGGATCTACATGAATACCTTCATGATTTACCATGTGTCATAGGAATTGCACTTCTTGCAACCAAAATTCACACTTTGAGAATTTGGCGTACAATTTTTCTTTTCTTAACAAAGTTAAGAGTGCATGCAAGTGCTGACAATGTTCCTCCTGACTTTTTGAATAAATAAGTATATCGTCTATGAAGACAATTACAAATTTATCCAAATATGGTTTACAGATCCTATTCATCATGTCCATGAATGCTGCAGGTGCATTCGTTAACCCAAAGGGCATGACTGTAAACTCGTAATGACCATACCTAGTTCTGAAAGCAGTCTTAGGTATGTCTTCTTCTTGTACCTTTAATTGATGATATCCGGAGCGTAAGTCAATCTTAGAAAAATATCTAGCTCCTTGAAGTTGATCGAATAGATCATCAATCCTAGGTAATGGGTATCGATTCTTAATTGTAACCTAATTTAATTCTCTATAATCAATACACATTCTCATTGAACCATCCTTTTTCTTTACAAACAACACGGGTGCTCCCCACGGGGATGAACTAGGTTGTATGAAACCTTTACTTAGTAATTCATCTAATTGCTTTTTTTTAGTTCTAACATTTCTGTGGGAGCTAACCGATAAGGTGCCTTGGCTATCGGTATAGTTCCTGGAATTAGATGAATTCTAAATTCTACCTCCCTATCTGGTGGTAATCCTGGTAATTCTTCTGGGAATATATCTGAGTATTCTGAGACTACATGAATCTCCTTAAGTTCTTTACCCTTAGTACTAATGATTACTGAAATCATATATACTATTCCTTGCTTTCGTTCATAACTAGCAACTTTCATTACTGATATGAACTTCATGGGCTTACGTGGTTTATCTCCTGTAATCATAATTACTTCTCCAGTGGGTGCCTGAATTTCTATGGAATTTTTATCACAAAGAATTCGAGCATGGTTGGCTACTAACCAATCCATTCCTAACACAACATCAAATTCGGCTAATTTCATAGGTAATAGGTTTGCAAAGAATTTATGACCTGAAAGTTCTATATTTTCCTTTTGCAAAACTTTATCTATGCTAACAGAATTTCCGTCTGCCGTTTCGACGGTAAAAATCTGCCTAAGGTTGGTTAATGGTAAATTAAGAGCTTGGCAGAATGAAGTATTGATAAAACTTTGGTTTGCACCAGAGTCAAATAATACTTTTGCGTAAATGTTGTGAACTAAGAACGTACCAGCTATCACATCTGGAATGAGTTCTGCTTCTTGAGTAGTTAATTGGAAAGCACGAACATTCTTCTTAGTGGCTCCATCGGTTGGTTTAGCTTTGTTGTCTGCTGGTTTAACCAATTTAGGACATTCTGTTTTGAAATGTCCTGCTTCACCACAGTTAAAGCAGACTATGGTTTTCCTTCTGCAGTTTTCTTCACGATGTCCTATGGTTTTGCAAAAATTGCAGGTTACATTACATCTTCCATAATGTTTCTTTTTGCAATTCTTGCAGAATGGCGAAGTTGAAGATTGCCCTGATCCTCTTCTCTTGAAGCTGTTATTATTACCCGTACGAAATCCTAGGGTAATTTTCTTAGCCAGTTCCTTTTTCCTGTTTTCATCTCTTGTGCGTACCAGTTCATCAGTTAGGGTGTTAGCTAATTCCACAGCATCGTCAATAGTACGAGGTCTCGCAGCTTTAACGATGTTACGGATTTCACTAATCAGTCCCCAAATATAGCGAGAAATGAGTACCGGTTCTGGCGAAGCCAGTGTTGGTACCACTCTAGCATATTCAAAGAATGTCGAAGTATAACCGCGACAATCTACACCCGTCATACGATGGTTTAGGAACTTATTTGCCATTTGATCTTTTTCATATTCGGGACAGAATTTTCTTTCTACAAGATTCTTAAATTCTTCCCAATCCATGGCATAGGCCCTATTTCTTCCTTTAGCTTGTAATACCGTGTTCCACCATTCTAGCGCCCCTTCTTTGAATAGATTTGATGCATATATAACTTTGTCGTTTTTGGCACATTTACTGATTATAATCACTGCCTCGGTTTTCTCAAACCAACGCAGTGCTGCAGTCGCTCCTTCATTGCCTGCAAATTCAGTGAGTTTGCAAGCAAGAAATTCTTTGTATGTGCAACCAGGCGTTGCAGCTTTCATTTTCTTAGAGAGCGGAGCTTGTCGTGGTTCATTATCGTGATTAATATGATCATTGCCTCCGTTTACGCTATTACTGAAGTTATCTTCAGAAATACGTTTACTCGGAATGATTTGTTGAGGTTCAGCAGGTTTCTGGACAGCAGCGACTATTGCCGGAATAGCATTGGCTATCCCTTGAGCAACGATATTTTCTATATCTTGCCTAGTCATATATTGATCCCCCGGTTGTTGTTCAGATTGATTAACCTCATTTACTGGTTCATTATTAGCGTTTTCCATCTGATAATTATAATTTTATTAGTATTGAATAAATAACAATTATACACAAAACAATCATATAAATTTCACAAAACACATATAGCCAAAACTATCGATTTCTCGATTCCCATTTTATATATTTTATAGTATGCTTCAATACACAATTTATCTTACAAAGTTTTATTTTAGGTTATTTCACAAGATTATATTATTTATTGCTATTATACAACCACAGTCTCGTAAACTCCTTATCCCTCGTCAGCTAATATTTTAATAACGGCGCTCCCTCTCATCATATTTCCATGAGATCTATTCTCCTACTTCCCTGATTCTATTTCCTACATCCACCAGCTCCTCACCAAAGTGGCGGAGTTCAGCTAAATTCTCATTACTCATAGGTGGATTAGGTATAGGTTCTGGGTCGAATTGAGGAAGAAAGGAATAAGGACTGTTGAGCAGGTTTTGGAATTGCCAATCATTCGTCCACCATTCGTCTATTCCTAAAGGCTGGGTGTCAATTATAGGTTCTGGGATTGCTGGTTCTAATGTGATTGGAAGTTGAGTTTCAATAGGATGAGTAAAAGCATTTTTATTGACAGGCTGAATAGTATCACAGTTTGCCAATATAAAATCTAGCTCTTCCTGTAATGTCATTTCCTGGGTTTGTTTAGAGCTTTCTCCCATTTCTATTTGGGTTTGTTTAGATCCTCCTCCAATCTCCATTTCTATTTGTTTAGAATATTCTTCAAACTGCATTCCCATCTGCCTAGACTCTTCCCCGACTTCAATTCCCTTCCCTTTATCTAAAGGATTTTCAATTTTGGGAATCTTTCTAGGGACGGGTTTCCTCCTACGCACACGCCTCCATCCCACAAATCTCCTCTTTTTCTTGGGCTTGGGTGTCTCTGGAGGTGGAGCATTGAATTCAATAGGTTCTTCTATATCAGGTATATACCTATTGAAATCTCTGGAAACCTCTATTCTTACTGGATAGAGATTTAAATTCTGAAGGGCGTCAGACAAGTCACTCATGCTGTTATGCAAAATACACACAAATACTAAGTTAAAAATTATAACAAAATTTCATAGAAAACCTTTAAATATTATTTCATACTGGGTAACTACAAAACAACTGAAAAGTTAAAACACACTAGGTTTTATTGTAAATTTATTTATTTACTGAAATAAGGTTTCTAGACTGTAATTGATAAAGGTGCTAAAACTTGGGTCAAATTATTTAAAGATTTACATTAACTGCTACAGTAGCTAGCATATAAAGATCTGCCCATTTCTCATCTAACTTGTCCTCCCAAGGTGTTTTACTGGTTAATTCCTGGGTTTCCTGTTTAATCTTCTTATCTCAGGATTTCTTTATTTTCTCTTTACTTTTCCTAATAATCAGACTTCTTTTATTAGGAGAAAGTGGTTCCTCATATTGTGCCTTTCGCACAAATATTCCTTCTTCAGGAATTACAGAGTGATTTGAGGAATTGGTTTGGGATGAACTTCCCTTCTCGTTGGATGACCTATCTAATTTAAGATAGATGTTTGACAACTTTTGCTTACCCATACTGTACACAAATATTCAATTAATAAAACACATAATTGGCAATCAGAAACAAAAAATTTAAGTATTTCTAAATACTTAATTGGCTTAAATCAGTGGCTCTGATACCACCTTTTTCTGTCACGGCCCCCGACCCGGTTTGACCCGTTTCAGGAGCCGCGGGACAGAAAATCCCGTGGTATTAATTTAACAGCGGAAGTTTTCTTCAGGATCTTTTTAAAACTGCAATTTCCCGATTTATTTTATTTCACAACTCGGGATATAACCCCGGTAATTTACATTCATATGATTTCACGGAGAAATCTTTATTTTACAAAACATGTTTCTTTATTTTATACTGAGCCACTTTCTTTAAGCTGATAGTGCTTCACGGCACTTTTCCTGGATCACAACAGATCACCTGAAACATGTTTGAAAAAGGTTTTGTCAGCGGGAAATACTGGTGAATCATTCTTTTTACTAAAATGACACATTTGTTATAATTTACAGTATTAAGAGAGATTACAATGTTTCAGATATCAACCAACTACCCACAGTATTTGTCATCGACTCGTTTCGGTGACTATGGTCATATCACTATTGAGTCCTGTCACCCAATAGTGAAGAGTATCACTAATTAGGTTCGCCCACCTAAAGTGATAAAAACAGTAGTAATGTGCACAATACCCCACATACCGGCTGTAATTTGGTGATTACATAAACTTAATCACTGTAATTATAACTTTGGAAATAAACATTTTATAAAGCATTTTGATAAAAAGAGAATGACTCACATTGCAGATTTAATTTGAGCAGAGCCTAGCCTACTGATTAGCCTTTTAACCTAATTTAATAACATGCACACAACTCGGTTAGTAACTTAATACAACATTTACGATAACTCACGAGATTAAACCTTCACATCGAATGACAAAGTGCGATACTTAAACATCCATCGATTTAACGACGAATGACAAAGCATAAACCCTAATGAGGGCAGCACTTAAACATCCATTGGATATTTTAATCGATCGGACATTGAATCGTATCAGCGATCGAGTTATTACCCCGTATTGCGGCAGTACTTCGTGAATCGTGTGTGTGTTTTGGACTGTTTCTGCTATAACTCAACGTACAATTGGAATTTTTACGTCGAACTGAAGCCAGAAATCAAGTCCCAAAGTCCACTATTTATACACGAAATTTGACCCCCCTCGCGTGACGCGAGGGGTACCCCTCTGGGCGTCGCGTGGCGTGAGGGGTCACCTATTTCCATAGGGTAGCCACCCCTAACTAGGCTTGCTGAGTTGACGAAATCGTAAAATTCGTTTTTGACAGCGTTTTATTTAGATAATCGTAACTAGGGTTTACCCCCCTGAGTTTTAGGGGCCCTGATCCTGATTCTGATTATTCTAAAAATTTTAGGGTTTGTGCAGAATCACTTGGGTGTCTTAATTAGGGTTTCCTATTGAACTAAATATAATAATAAATAATAGTTTTGGTGAGAGTTGTTACAGCTATGAATACGATGCTACGTGATTGCCTGTTATGTTCTCATTAAACATGTTCCTACCTACAAGTTGTGCTATAATTGTGATGTTATGTGATTGATTGTTATAACGATTGCTTATATATACATATGTACACACCTCCTAGGTCTCATTCGTTACGTAGATACTTATGTGCTTGTGTCTTTAATGAGACCTGACCTATCTGATCTTCTTCTTAGAAGATGTCGCTTGAAGGGAACACCGATAACAGCAACCCTCTGCCGACAACAGAGGCAGAATTACAAGAGCGCATCTCACAGGCCATCGCACAGCACGAGGCCCTTCGCTCCGAATGCAGTGGAGGTACCTCAGGAAATAACCCACCCAACGGTAATGTTTAGTCACTTAAGACACATTACAAAACGTTTGGACATTTCCAAGTGTGCTTTGCTAATGCCTTAAGTGAATGATGTTGCTTCTGTCGCAGGTTGCACCTACAAGCAGTTCTTGAGCTGTAAGCCCCGAGATTTCGACGGCACCGGGGGTGCCGTAGCTTTTGTGCGTTGGGTTGAGAAGACGGATTCTGTTTTGAGTTTGAGCAAATGTACTCCAGAGCAACAAGTCATGTACATATCTGGATTGTTCCTAGATGGGGCTCTGTCATGGTGGAACCTTCAGGTTCGGATGTTGGGTAAGACCGCTGCGTATGCTTTGACGTGGGACGAACTGAAAGAACTGATGCATAAGAGATATTGCTCGAGGGCAGAAGTCCAGAAGCTGGAGACTGAACTGTGGAACTTGAAAATGGAAGGTTCAAAGATAGCTGAGTATGTACAGAGATTTCACGATTTATCACAAGTTGCTTCGCGTCTGGTGGAACCAGAGTTTAAGAGGATTGAACACTTCATCGGGGGATTGGCACCTCAGATTCTAAGTCTGGTGACAACATCTAAACCTCCAACGATCACCGATGCTATAGACTTAAGTGTGGCGCTCACTGAAGAAGCGGTTAGACTAGGAAAATTTTCCACTTCGGAAGAGAAAAAAGAGACTCCTGTAGAGTCATCTGGAGACAACAAGAGAAAGTTCGCAAACTTCAAGAAGGGTACTCGGGTGAGTAGCAAGAACAGGGCCAAAAAGGGAAAAGAGTACATGGGTATCCTACCTAAGTGCGACAATTGTCAACGTTATCATATCGGACGATGCAGATATGGAAAATGTGAAAACTTTGGCAAAGTGGGGCATGTCAAGGAGACTTGTAGGCAAGGTACTGAACATGGAAATGGAGACCAAGATGGTAGCGAGAATCACGAAGGGAACAACGACAACAACGACTATCAAGGCAGAAAGGGTGACAAACGAAAGCGCGCTCAAGGTTGTTCTAACTGTGGAGACAAAAGGCATTTTAGAAAATACTGCCCTAAAAACACTCAGGCGCGTGGATGAAAGCTCAACACTGGAGCTAGGGAGACACGCCAGGATCCAAGCGTGGACATCGGTACGTCCCATATTAGTCAACATTATGCATCTGTACTGCTTGATACTGTTGCCAATTTTAGCTTCGCATCTCTAGAATTTGAAAGTATGCTCGGTTTAGCAGCAAGTAAATTAGATAGCCCGTACTCGATAGAACTAGATAAAGAGGAGCTTCGACGTGGTAATTGGAATGGACTGGTTGTCAAGCAATCAAGCGGAGATTTTTATCCGCATCCCGATGGCGAACGAAGAAACGATCGTGATTCACGAAGCATGATACGCCTCTACAAATTACTAGTTGCTTGAAGGCATGAAAGTTGTTACGTAAAGGATGTGTTGTTTTCTTGGCTCATGTCGTGGACAAGGGAACCGAAGAACCAAAACTCGAAGATATCCCTGTGATAAGAGAATATCCTGAAGTCTTCCCCGAAGACTTGCTAGGATTATCTCCTCAACGACAAGTCGAATTTCGCATCGATTTGATTCCAGGCGCCGCGCCTGCAGTCAATGCACCTTAGCGACTTACACCTTCGGAAATGCAGGGATTGTCAGTGTAGCTTCAGTAGTTGGTAGAGAAGGAGGTTAACAGACCAAGTTTCCCGTTTTGGGTAACCCCAGTTCTGCTCGTCAAGAAGAAGGACGATGATTTTCAAATGAGCATCAACTACCAGGAGCCGAACGAGCTAACCAACAAGAGCCGGTAACTCTTGCTGAGGATTAACGAATTATTTATTTAACTAACTGTGAGGATCCAATTACTATTTCATAAGTGATCGATGATCGAGTGTCATTAGCTGTGAATTCAGGAAGAAAGTATACCGGGGAAATTGTGGGACAATAACTTGTTTTAAACATACACAAAAATTGTGTTTCCTACACAATGCATAAAACAGTTTTACACGGAATACGAAACTTTGAGAATCCAGAAAACATGTACTTAGGACCTTTGGGAACCCAGGCCCAAACTCGTAAAGGTTGTTGCTTAGGAACCACACCTGTTAACTCAAGCAAACCCCACTATCCTGACATATATGC
This sequence comes from Helianthus tuberosus, assembly GCA_030545235.1. Classification (NCBI taxonomy): domain Eukaryota; kingdom Viridiplantae; phylum Streptophyta; class Magnoliopsida; order Asterales; family Asteraceae; genus Helianthus; species Helianthus tuberosus. Next base: position 147,173,931 of record CM060417.1, on the reverse strand, counting down.
TATTTTAGTTAACCAAACAGAAAGTACTCAAATTTCTTTTATTGAAATCTCCACTTTTGCTTCTAGCGAGTAGATGTTTGCATCTCTACTCCCCTTAATGGTAGTTGCATCGCGTTAATTTTCTTCGCTGAGAGCGAACACACATTTGCTTCGATACTTGGTCATTTCTTCATTTTAGCAAATACTCATTGTTTCATTACTTGGAAACTTATATGTCACGCATGCACCATTTGCTACGCATGTGGTTTCGTTCCGAATAAACGCTTCGTTGAAGTACAAATATTATTTTGCTAAAGCTAACTATTGGTTATGATTCGAATAACCTACATTATTGTAATTGTTGGCTCCTTTGCTATCAAGTCAACACACTTTTTTTTGGGCTTCTTTTCTTTCAAGTTACATTAATGGTTTATCTTCGTGACCATGCTGAGATTCCCTTGTTGATACATACGTTTATTGTTGGGTAACGCTGAAACCAAGTTCAATTGGTTGAACTTATCCATTTCGCATATTCAATTTAAGACGCCATATGATGTATTGAGAGCATCATATTCAAATATTTTTGCAAAGGTTCTTTTGTTTCGAAACATAGTAGGCTTGATTGGTCTACGACTCCACTAAATTGTTTGTTGGTTTTGATATCTCGTGGTGATGTTTTCATTAGATTGAAGCTTACGCTAATTTTGTTACTCGCTTCATACACGGATTCAATTTTTTATTTATTAACTTGCTCTAAATCCGTCTTGTTTATCACGATTAAAGCGGTCTCAACACAGTTGTGTGTTAAGGCAATGGTACATAGATTCATTTCATATCACGGTGTACCTCCTAATGATTCTTTCATTGTTGATCGAATGCCTTGCGGTACTTATTACTTTTTCATCTTCGATCGAAAACAGTGGCTCTATAATGTTCCGTATTCAATTAAAAACTCTATGACATTGTGTAAATCAAATCTTCAGATTGTTTCAGTATACTTTCATTGGATTTCAAACACGGTGAACTTGTTCAGTCACCACTATATTTGAATTATGTCATTACGACACCTTGTGGCATCATTACAAATTTGTAGCTTGTGCTAATCATGGTCAACCGTTTCACACAAAACTACACATACTTTTGTTTGACTTGTCATTTAAACAATCCTAATGCAACTACGAATTAAGACAATGATACACCAGATTCGCTTGTATTTCATTCGGTGTAATTTTCGCAATTCAAGAATGTCAACACACTAATCCTTACCATTTCTTTATTCGAAAGTTGACAGATCATTTTCATATTACTATCATATTCGAATTGTAGATTTTGAGTTCGTATAGCGGATGCTATGGTTTTTGAAAACTCATTTGCATATCGTGACCGAATGTATGAAAATCCATTGGTCAAAACTCCTTTGTTGCACCCCCTGTTAACTAAGTTACACAAGATTATACATCTATACATCTCGTGTCCTTTGACATCAAATTCTGAAACACATACAACCCATAATACACATAACTATTATACTTAGAATCTAACTAAATTCCCTAACTTACCATCACCACAAAACTAGTACCCCCCCCCCCTAACTTGACGGTCACAAGGGTGGACCCACCCTTGATCTTACTTGATTTCATTTGATTTGTTAAGAGATTTGGTCTTGTACTTAGAAGACACATTAACCATTGGATTATGTTGTGTTGGATAATCAAGTTTATATAAACCATTAGTCCTTCATTATCTTTCATCACAACACCAACTTCACACACTCTTCTCTCCCTCTCTTGCTCACTCACGGCCGAGAACAAGGGGCCACACCACCACCATTGTCAAGTTTCCATCATTTATTCTAAGGTGAACTCAAGGTGCTAGAAGGTGTCTAAAGGAGCTTGGTGGCTTGGGAACTTCAAGGACCTTTCTCATTTTCTATTATCCATCACATTCATCATCTTCATCTTCAAGAGTTCATCCCTAGCCCTTGTGCTAGTAGTAAGCTTCTTGTCACTTGAATTTACTTCTTATTTAGTTAGTTAAAAGATGATATGTGAAGAAAATCATGACGAACACTAATGAACAAGAACATAATCTTTAACATAAAGCTCTAAACCATCATGAACTATATTGTTTAAGTGTTGTTTTGCTTCTTGATGATTGATTGTTTGTGTTTATGATGTTAGACATCATATGAAACCTACTAGATTGTGATTAGACACATGATCTAGTAAGTTAAGGTGATGATCTTGTGAAAGACCAAGACGGTCATACCTTATGTATACATGAACTTGAATAATAAAAATTGTTTTCATATGTGATGATGATTTAAACACAATACAAGTCTTGTAAGAGGATGATTTCCAAGATAGTGTTCTCAAGAAACTAAGATAAGTAACAAGATTTATATAAACTTGGTTCTTACATAAACCAAACTTGTTTTCAAGGGTTAAACAAGTGTAGAAACACTTGTGTAACAAAAAGATTACATAAAGAAGCATTTTTAGAAAATATGTTTGGAAGTTGTAAACACCCAACTTCTTTACAAATGAAGTTTTTAAATAAATTACCATATTTTTAAGGGTAACTAGACTTACTAAAAACACTAGTAAGTTACTACAAATTTTCATAAACTTTCAAGTTCATGAAGTAGTTGATTAAACATGATTTTGGCACTTGGTAAGTGTTGATTGAGTTGTTGATTGTTTGTGATGATTTTAAAAGAAAATGATATGTTTTGAAAGAATGGGAACCTCCATTTTTAGGGGAAACTATGGCAAAAAAATTCTAAAAATGTAAATACTTGGAAAATATTTTTAAACAAGTATTTACAAGTATTTTTCAACCATGGTTTTTCATATAAAAGTTTGCCATGATTTTTATTACAAAAATACAAATATTGGAGGTTGGTTTCATAAATAAAAGTGGCTAAATATATATATTTAGTATATATATACATTGAAGACACACATGTGTGATTATTTGTATACTTTGTGTACTAGTTATATCATTTTAGGATTTGAAATAATATAACTTAACAAAATACCAAGATGTTACAATCCAAAATATTACCAAAAATCATAAGGAATAAATACACAAGTTACACACATGATTTTGGGAAACCGAACGAAAGAATGTAACTGACAACATATTCCGGAAAATACATTTATAAATATATTTTTGGTAAATGATATTTTGAACACAAAGAAATAAAAATATGATTTTTATGATTATCACAAAGTTATATCATATTTTTGAAAAAAGGAAATATATACTTTCTGGCGATTAAAAATATATATATTTTCTTGGAATTTTTAGAAGATATATGATTTTTGGGAAAAATATATATTTTCTCGGATAAACTTGAAATATATTACTTTTGGATAAAATAAGTTTATAAATATTTTCTAAGTCAGACTTGAAAATATATTGTTTTGGATCTATAAATATTTTTTTTTTGCCAAAAGAAAAATTAGGAATAATTTTTCTAAGAAATACTTCTTGAAATATATATTTTAGAAAAATATATTGGTTACTTATTAAAGATGATGCACGCCGGAATACGACACCAATACATGGCAAGTTATACAAATACAAGAATACAAGTACACATGTATGAGATACCCCCATCCTTGGGGAGGAAATACGAGTACAAATACTTGAGAAATATCATTACAAAAATACTGTTTTAACAATTATTCCAGAAATTCAATAAATGTATTTTAAGTTAAAATATTTATTATTTTAACAAATAATTATATAACTTGGAATAATGATGAAGACACTTGGAAACGTAACTCAAAGACACTAATTAATACTAAGTCAAGGCACGACACGCTCGTCTAATAAGACCATAGTACATTGTAGGTAGTCGTGTACACCAGAGGACACTTTGAGTTACAGGCGGATTCGAAGAACACAAAACAGTGAGTTCATGTCCCCCTTTTCTTTAAACTGTTTTGTTTATTAACTTCGGGGGTGAAATACATGTTACAAAAGGATTACATACAAATACAATTGGTATGGTTAGCCTAGGAAAGTACAGTAGATCATGTGAATGTGTAGGCGCACACTTGAGACCATTAATCCTCGTATAAGGACCGAGGGGCATGAGTGATAGATCTATTTGGGTGTAGCGAGCCCCATCCATGAGGCCGCCGAATGGGCCATGTGGTGACTATGTCTTACAGCCGGAAGCCCGGTACAAAGTCTGCTAGGTTTGAGTCTTCCTGCACCATGTCACGTATATTAATGTATTAGCTACACATTAATTGATCTGTTTCCTTGTTGCTTTCATACCGGGATTTCAAGTATATACATACATATTTACAAACGTTACAAAGATGTATTCACAAACACACACATGAACTCGCTCAACTTCTGTTGATGTTTTCAAACTACATGTATTTCAGGGAATTAGTAAGTGGATCTGGCGGGCGTTGGAAGTTTTTATGCTGCGATAGGAATAAAGATGTCATCCATGGTCTTTGGGTTTGGTTAGTGTGTCTTATTCCTGGACGAGACATGCCTCTCAAACCTTAGTTATATTTAATATCTCTTAGACAAGTCCTTAGTGAACTCATAAACAATTTGTATGGTTTGTAAAACTTGAATGTGAAGTCTACGTTTTAAAACAATGATGTTATGTTTTAAACTTATTTAATGGATGACAAATCTATGGTTTTATCATATAGTTATTATTATGATTGAATGCAATGGTATTAAGAAAGTCACACCATAATCACGCTTACGCAAAAGTCAGGGTGTGACACAAGAAGGGACCGACGTATACTGTTTGTCGTTCAGAAGCATGTCATTGAGTTTCTCGATAGCTTGTTGTGTGGATTCTTTTCTGTCGCACTGCACAAACCCGTAGCGTTTTGGCTGACCGGTTGAATCGGTAGCTATCTTGCAAGAGAGAATATTCCCGAATGTGGAAAAGGTATCGTGTAGCGCCTTTTGGTCAATTGCCTTGTCCAAATTCTGTATCATTACAGTTAATTAGTAAATAATACAAATGCAATTTACAACATACTAAGACAAATACTAATGTTCAGGTACCTTGATAAATATATTTCCAGAACCACTTTTACGCACATTGGGATCGCGATAAGAATACATAATCCTGATTGACTTCCCATTAACAGGCGTGAAGTTCATCACCTTAATAGCTCTTGTAGCTGTCATTAGCATAACAAAAGAAGTAACAAATTATGTTTATCTGTTTGCACACGGGTCTTACTACTAATTTTAACAAATTAGTTACTAATTTTTTACAAAAATACAGTTTAAAAGATAAAAAAACACAATCATTTAACCACAGTGATGATAATCGAAATCAATATAGTATCACTAAAAAGACCTAGCAGATGTGGAACCAAGTAAACATGAGCTAGCAGATGAATCCAGAATTTCTCCATTTGTTCTTCTCCATGTTAATCGAAGAAACTCAAATCTAAATCAATCCAAAATCAATTTCGAATCCTGAATCATCAAAACGCCAGATTCATAAAAAAATAGAACTAAAACATCGTCCGAATATAATAAAAAAAGAACAGAGAATCTAACTTCAGGAAACATACCACTCAAGATGGCTTAGTTTAACCTTTGTACCTGAGCTCGACTTCATCCTGGTTTGACTCTTGTAACGCTGTTTGACCAATGTTTGACCAAATCAAACCATTGTTTGAAAAAAAAAGTCTGTTTGACCAAAGTCAAACAACTGTTTGCAAAAATATGATTCTTAGTGGTTCAAAAGTCTGTTTGACCAAAGTCAAACTACTGTCTTCAAAAAAAGTAACCACTGTTTTCTCCACAAAACACCGTTTTAACCCAACAGTGGTTTCAAACATCTGTTTTCATCCATCTGTTGACCAAAGTCAACAGATGTATCAACCACTATTTTATTTTTTAACATCTGTTCACAACAAACAGAGGTTTCAAAACATAAAACAGACCTTTGCCAAATACATGTTTCAGAACAAACAGAGGTTTATGTATGGTGTTTGAATTAAAACCAGATAAAAAGGACTCTTCATATGAAACTTAATAGTTCTTCTACCATTTTAAAACCTTCTAACTGAATACGTACGGTGTTTGAATTTTAGATAGAGATTTGGTTACACAACGATAAGAAAGTTTATTTTGTTGAATCTACATCCACAACTAACAGATGAAATTGGTATATAACTTGCATCACACCCAAAACCCCTAAAATTAAATGTATTTCAAATAATTAACTCAATTAATGCATAGATTGCAAATAAACAAGAAACAATTTAGGGTTCAAATCCATACCAGAAGATGACCGGTGAAAAAAAAAAACCCTCCAAATTGACTTAAATCAAAACCTGGATGAGATGCCAAGTTCAACAAAACATTGAATCCAATCAAATTGTAGAAAAATAACAATAAATGATTCTCAATCAAAACCTGGATGAGACAAATAAAACGTGATAATCAAATCAAACATGATTATAAACCCTAATTAACCTTCAATACACTCTAAATCAAACAGAATATTCTAATTACACAAACTCAAATCTCAGATTCCAAATTAACAAACATTAATAAGCTATTATTAACCTAAAATCACCAAAAAATTAACAACGACAAACCCTAATTACCTTAAAAATAGTAGGTTCCAGATCTACAAACACCGCACACGGCACATGCTTTCCGGCACTGGTCTCAATGAAAAACGTGTTGAAAGCATCATCACGCCTCCAACAGTCTTGTCACCAGGCATTTCTCCATCAGGCTACAACAATTTCACAAAAATCAAAATAAAAAAGCGTACAAAATGAAATAAAATTCAGATTAGAAAAATTAGGGTTTGAGATCTAACCAAAAGACTGTGTTCGAGACAATAGAGCTTCCAACATGAGTTTCCGACTTGGATTCCGGACTCCCATTCACAGACTCCCATTGCTGCCATGTGCCCTGAAACAACATAGAATAGAATCCAATCTACTTCCTTTTCATTATCCACAACTTTTTAATCCGCCATAGCAACTCTTTCTTCCGATCTACGTTTTGAATTTTATCCCCCGGTGTTTCTTCTCTCACCATGTTTCATCAGTCATAAACCCCCAATTTCCTCTCCTCGATTATCCCTAAAATAGGCAATTGCTCCAAAACCCTAAAAAAACCCTAACCAAAATCACATTCCAGACAATAATAATAACTCTAATACCCACCTTTCCAATCAATTTCACCGAAAAACATCTCTATCTGACGTCATCAACTTATCTTCGTCACCATCATCATCACCTTCCGATAAAGCTCACAAAAATGCAACATGGCTTGACCGAGCATTGAGAAGATAGAGCTCCCAGCATGGCTTGACCGAGTATTGAGAAGAGGGGATTTGGGGGAGCTCTAGATTAGATGCATTGAAAGTGTGGTTTGAATTTTGAATGTAGAGCCCTGAAATTCTACTCAACAAACACCCTGTTCTTCATCTGTCTTGCTTAAAGTTTGCATCTTGGAACTTAATCTTCAAGATTCTTAATCCAAAAGCAGTTGAATTGGGTTGCATCAAACTTGATTGGTTATTGATCACTTCACAGTTTGCTTCGGCAAACCCTAATTTCATTTACGATTCTTGAACTTTTTATTGTGGGATATTTGAGAGAGAGAAAGTGGTGAATGAATAGAGAGCAAGGGTAATTGATTGAAGGAGATGGTATGTTATATATCTATATGGTTTGAATTTTGAATCAGGAGCCATAATTTTGAATGTGGGCAGATCTTTTGAATTTTGAATGATAGGTAGAGCTTTACTCTTTTGTATGTGGACAGAGCTTTGAAATTTGAATGTGATTTTATATTAAGCTTTATGATGCAATAATGACATAAGAAAAAAATTGTTTGACAGCCTCTATGGCTGCCACATTAGTTTTTCTTATGTCTCTCAGATTTCTCCTTTTATAGAAAATATAGATGTTTTTTGTAAAGACCTGCAAAAATGTCCATAAACGACCCGTAAGTGAAAACCCGGACCCCTGAAACCCTAATGTGCATGAAAAACCAAGAAAACAAGAATTTTAAGTTTCAGGCGGGCCGCGTAAACTCTAAGCTTAGGCTTACGCGGGCCGCGTCAACTTAAAGTTGACCAGATAAGCATTCCGGGCCACTTGTCGCACACGTGGCAACCCTACTCGTGACGCACCAGCCCTACACGTAGGATAGGGGTTCTCGCAGGCCACGTAAAAGCCATGTTAAGGCTTACGCGGGCCGCGTAAAACTTAAAATGTTGCTATAAGTAGCTGGTGCATGGGACTTGCTTCTGTGCTAAAAAATTTCAATAAAAAAATGAAAGAAACTGCTCAAATTCGAATTTCCAAGAAGTGAAACGCTGCTACGAGCACAGGGTATTAACTCGATCACTGCTACGATACAATGTCCGATCGATTGAAACCAATCCGATGGATGTTTAAGTGTTGCCCGTATTTGGGCTATACTTTGTCATTCGTCGTGAGGGTTTTGATTTCGTGAGCTTATCGTAAATGTTGTATTAAGTTACTGACCTAGTTTCGTATGCATTGTTATTTAAATTAGGTTATCAGGCTTATCAGTAGGCTAAACTCTGCCCGACTAAACTTGCAATGTGAGTCATTCTCTTTTTATCAACAATGTTTTACAATACTCAAATTATTTTCAAAAGTTATAATTACAGGGATTAAGTCTTGGTTATCTTGAATCACTGGCAAGTGGGGTATTGTGCACATTACTAATTTCTCATGGTTAGGTTCACCAACCTAACAGTGATAATCATCACTACTTGGGTGAAAGGACCCAATAGTGGTATGACCATCGTCACCAGGATGTGACACGGCGCCAGATAAAAATAAGATAGTAGCCATTGTAATCGCTCTTATGCTGTAATTTATAATTATGTATCGTTTTATTGAAATCGAGTGACTCGCCAGTATTTCCCCGCTAATAAAATATTTTTAAACATGTTTCAGGTGACCTACTGTGAATCAAGGAAAAGTGCTATGGAGCACTAATAAGCTTGAGGTGGTGGCTCAGTAAAAGAAATAAACATGTTTTGTAAAATAGGGAATTTCCTCGTGAAATTCCTCTATTGTAAATTACGGGGTTTTATCCTAAATTATGAAATAAAATAATTGGGAAAATTCAAGTTTTTAAAGATCTTGTTAAACTTCCGCTGTCAACTCAAATAATAAATACCACGGGTTTCTGTCCCACGGCTCCTGGACCGGGTCAAACCGGGACGGGGACCGTGACACACCGGGATGGGGACCGTGACAGAAAAAGGTGGTATCAGAGCCACTGATTTAAGCCAATTAAATATCTAAAAATACTTAATTTCTCAAATTGCCACTCTGTGATTCTGTGAAAATTTAACTTGCAAATTATAACTTTCTAATTAGGATTTTGTGTTTTCTCTCTCTATCTGCTAAACAGCATGAATGAGTTGTCTGAAGCCCTTCAGAATCTCAATATCCATTCTGCTGGTATGGAAGTTTCCAGAGACTTTCCCGATTATCTGGCCGACACTGAAGAACCTATGGAATTCCAGGCTCAAGCCCAGGAGAAAACCAAGACGAAGAAAAGAAGGAGAATCATAGGTTGGAGACGCAACCGGAGGAAGAAGCCAGCTGCCCAGAGGATTAAAAAGACTGAGGAACCAAAAGACAAAGGCAAGGGAAAGGAGATCGGGGAAAGTTCAGAGCAAGCCCAGGAAATGCCACCCTGGGAGGAGCTTGATCGCAAACTGGCAAATTGTGACCTCATTGGACCTGCCAATGAAGACCTTTTCAATTACCCAATTGAATCACAACTTTCAGTTAATTTGGAACATGCTATTCCAGATCCCATTGTCAACCACCAACTTCTACCCGGAGAGCTGGAGTAATGGTGGACAAGTGATTGGCAATTTCAGAACCTCTTAAATAACCCTAATACCTTTTTCCCCCAGTTTGACCCTGACCCTGCACCAAACCCACCAATGAGCACCGAGAACTTGGTTGAACTCCGCCACTATGGCGAGGAGTTGGTGGACGCAGGAAATAGAATCCGGGAAGTGGGAGAGAGGATATCATGGAAATACGACGAGAGGGAACGTCGTTTCTGAAGTGCCAGCTGACAGGGATCGTATGTGGTTGTGTGTTTAATAATAATAAAATAATAATAATAAATATTAATAAAAATATAATCATGTAAAATAACTTAAAATAAAACTTTTGTAAAATAACTGGTGTGTATGGATGCATACTAATATATAAAATATGAAAGTCGCAAAAAACGACAATTTTGGCTATACGTGCTTATGTGTGATTGTTTTATTATGTTTGGTTACTAATTATTTGATGCCAATAACTCATATATATTGAAAATTTATCAGATGGAACCCGCCATCAATGAACCAGTTAACGAAGTTAATCAATCCGAACAAAACAATGGAGACCAATTTCTTAATAGGCAGGGTATAGAAAATATCGTTGCCCAAGGAATAGCCAATGCTATTCCAGCAATCCTTGCTGCTGCCCGAAATCCAGTTGGACCTCCTCCAATTATTCCCAGCAAACGTACTCACGAAGACAATTTCAGTAATAGTGTAAATGGAGGCGGCAACAATAATAATAATAATGATAATGAGGGGATGCAAGCCCCATTTCTTAAAAGAATGAAAGCTGCAACTCTTGGTTGCACTTACAAGGAATTTCTTGCCTGTAAGCCAATTGAATTTGCAGGCAATGAAGGGGCAACTGCTGCACTGCGCTGGTTAGAGAAAACTGAAGCAGTAATTAAAATAAGTAAATGTGCCGAGGAAGACAAGGTCATGTACGCGTCGCATCTTTTTAAAGAAGGGGCACTAGAATGGTGGAATACGGTACTACAAGCCAAGGGAAGCGAGGTGGCTTATGCCATGAATTGGGACGAATTTAAGAGACTAGTAGAAAGAAAATTTTGTCCCGAATATGAAAAGGAACAAATGAAAAATAAGTTCCTAAACCACCGGATGGTGGATGTTGACTGTCGAGGGTATACTTCGACATTCTTTGAGTATGCTAGAGTTGTACCAACCCTGGCTTCGCCAGAACCGATACTTATTTCTCGCTATATTTGGGGTTTGATTGGCGAAATCCATGATATCGTTAAAGCTGCGAGACCCCGCACAATTGACGATGCAGTAGAATTAGCCAATACCTTGACCGACAGACTGGTACGCACAAGAGAAGAAAACCGGAAGAAGGAAGTAGCTCAAAAGATTACCCAAGGATTCCGTGTGGGTAATAGTAGTAATTTCAAGAAAAAGGGAACCGGGCAATCTTCCACTGCTCCATTTTGCAGTACCTGTAAAAGGAAGCATTTTGGAAGATGCAAAGGGTATTGCAATTTCTGCAAAATTCTGGGGCACCAAGAAGAAGATTGCAGAAGGAAGAAATCCACAATTTGCTTCAACTGTGGAGAAGCTGGACATTTTAGACCAGACTGTCCTAAATTGGTCAAATCAGCTGACAACAAAGCCAAACCTGCAGAAGGAACTACCAAGAAAAACGCAAGAGCCTTCCAGTTAACTACCCAGGAAGCAGAGCTAATCCCTTATGTGATCGCTGGTACGTTCCTAGTTCACAACGTTTATGCGAGAGTATTATTTGACTCTGGTGCAAACCAAAGTTTTATAAATACTTCATTCTGCCAAGCTCTTAACCTACCCTTAACCAATCTTAGACAAATTTTTACGATAGAAATCGCAGATGGTAATTCTGTTAACATAGAGAAGGTTTTGAAAAAAGGAAACATAGAACTTTTAGGCCATAAATTTTCTGCAAACCTATTACCTATGAAGTTAGCTGGATTCGATGTCGTGTTAGGAATGGATTGGTTTGTAGCCAACAATGCTCGAATCCTCTGTGATAAAAATTCCATATAAATTCATACACCCACAGGAGAAATAGTGGTGATTACAGGAGATAAGCCACGTAAACCAATGAAATTCATTTCAGTAATGAAAGTGGCCAGTTATTCAAGAAAACAAGGAATTATATATATGGTTTCGATAGTTACTAATATCAAAAGTAAGGAACTTAAGGAAATTCCAGTAGTATCAGAATACCCGGATGTATTTCCAGACGAACTACCTGGATTACCACCCGATAGGGAAGTAGAATTTAGAATTCATCTAATTCCCAGAACTACACCGATAGCCAAGGCACCTTATAAGTTAGCACCCACCGAAATGTTAGAATTGAAAAAGCAGTTAGATGAATTATTAAGCAAAGGATTCATACAACCTAGTTCATCCCCTTGGGGAGCTCTAGTGTTGTTTGTGAAAAAGAAAGATGGGTCGATGCGAATGTGTATCGATTATAGGGAATTAAATAAGGTTACAATTAAGAATAGATACCCATTACCTAGGATTGATGATCTTTTCGATCAACTTCAGGGAGCTAGATATTTTTCTAAGATAGATTTACGCTCTGGATACCATCAGTTGAAAGTACAAGAAGAAGACATACCTAAAACTGCTTTCAAAACTAGGTACGGTCACTACGAGTTTACAGTCATGCCATTTGGGTTAACTGTAACAATCCTAAATAAACCGACACCTCGAATAATTTCCGACACCCTAATATATTTTAAAATATCCCAATATGTCCCAAAATACACCCCATACGAGAAGACGGACCCCGAATACCCTAAATAGTATTAAAAATAATTAAAAATTGAAATTTTTGGCTGAGGCGGGCCGCGTAAACCCCACCCCAAGCCTGACGCGGGCCGCGTCAACTTAAAACATGGCACGGCCCTGGGCCGCCACGTGGCCCAACACATGTCGAGTCTAGTTGCTGATCCGGATGGGCTACACGTTGACCTGGAGTCAACGCGGGCCGCGTAGGCCCTGCTCTTGTGTTACGCGAGCCGCGAGAGAACCAGACTCAGCACCTATATAAGCAAGCCATTGGGTTTCATTCAGAAATCGTTCAAAATCGAAATCTCTCTCTCAATTCTGAATATTAGGCAATATAAGCGGGTATAATACCCCCCCCCCCTAAATAGCGAAGTTCTTCTCCATTGTAAGTATTATAACCCTTGAATACGTATTAGATACGCTGCCCGATTGATCTAGGGTTCCGTAACGGCTGTCGTCGTTCTGCCCGACGTAGTTGTTGGAATGCCGTCTCGGGGAGGGTATTACTAATGTTAAAATGGGTTATTATACTAACGCGTGTACATTTGTGTAAATTATAGATAATTCTCAGGAAACCCTTAAGGAAAATCTAAGAAAGCAATGTGAGTAATCTCCTTTTTGTAAACAGTTTTTACAAAACCTTAACTATTTTACAATGCAATTTAACAGTGATTGAGTCTTTGTAATTCTACGATTACTGCCGGTATGTCGGGGTTTTGTATACAAAATGTGAGTAACGTTACCATTGGACGAAGGGTTAGCCAATGTGTAATATGACCCACCAGTCTGGATTGACAGTACTGAATGAGTAATTGGGTAGATATAAACATTGTAATCGCCCTCAATACTGTTAAAATTAAATTAATAATTATTGATTAAACTGGGATTCACTCACCAGTATTTCCCACTGACAAACGTTTTTAAAACGCGTTTCAGGTAACACAATGTGAAAGCCAATTAGAAGCCAGCTGGATAGCACTGATGTCACACCCCCAAAATCCACCATGCGGAGTATCACCGTTTGGAGGCGTGAGGCGACCAGGATCGATCCACCAATCATATTGAACAACGTAATTAAGTAAATAAAACCAACCACAATACAATTGGTGACCAAAAGAAAGTTAACCAAGTTCGAATTAAACAGCGGAAGCATTAGAGGTAAAACCCAAAACATAAGTAATAAGTTCATAAGTTTAAATGTTAACATAGGACTCGACAGTCCATGTCCCACAACGACCTCCTCCTCGTGCAAGCTCCATAAGCATCTAACGACCTACAAGGCATGTAACAAAGAGTCAACAACAAAGTTGAGTGAGTTCACAGTTGGGTGTTCGTTTTAAGTTGTTTCAAAAAAATGGTTTTCGTTTAGTTGGCTTACTTGCCGTGGGGGTTATCCCAGAGTTGAAAATATGATTAACCAATTCCTTCTTTCCCAAACCATAACCCGTGGGGGCTTCCCCATGTGAACCACTAGACCGTTACCATATCGACAACTGACGAACAATAGTTGTGCCCTACGTCAATGTCTATCATCATTGACAGTTTGTCCAGATCCATTAGTACACGCCCGTCCGAACGGCAAAGTGTGAGGTTTGTCAACCCTAATAGCGCTATTAACTAATGACCCGCTCGCCATTGGCCCGGTGATTAAGTCGATATAAAAATGAGGGACTTCATGATAGAGTTTTGTCTAGTAAGTTTAAGGTTGTTGTCCTACCCAAGGAAGACGAACGTACGTGTTCTACCCAAGGAGAATACGCAGGATTAATATTGGCATCCTACCTATGGAGGATGACGGTACACATCCTACCCAAGGAGGATATGTAGGTTCCGTTTTAATTCATTAACCCATTCCCAACCACCGGGAATCCCATGCCTTAGAAAGTGTGTGAACTCACCTTTGGTTGCTCGGTTAGACTCTCAACAATAGCTAACAGTCAAGGTCGGTCAACCACGTCCTAGTATAATTACCACGTAGTTTATTAGTGACTTCAAATAAGCACGAAGTTCCTACACGCATCTATCACATAACATGCATCACTTTAAGGGTTCATGCCCATATAAACTTCCCATCTATTCCCGTTCATAAGCAAACATACGACATTGCACATAACACTTTTATTGACATATAACAGGTTAGATCATTCTCAGATAACCTACCCGACATTTAGACACGCAAATTACTAATTATGTCGTTTCAGCTTTTACATTCAAAACTGGGCTGTTTTCAGGAATTTTAAAAATATAGTTAACCTGTTCCAAAAATTCCCAACTTTTTACAGATGGTCTTAAACGATCCAAATATTATTGTGTAAAAATATCGGGATCCAATTCATTACCAATATTTTATGAAAATTCATTTACCGGACTGAAATCAGATTCCTCACTTTCTGACTGTAGTCCACGGAATAATTTATTTAAAATTCATCGTAGGTCCGATTTATGAAATTCCAGTGGGAGAATTACTACGACATTAGTGTCCATCTACAGTACAAATTTCGTGACCTAATTCTACACCAATTTCAGGTTATGATGAAAAACATAACACATATTTTCAGCAGTAAAAATGAAGCTTTTGCTGCTGTGAAAAACGACTCTTTAAAAATAGTAAACGAAGTCCAAAAATTATGATTCTAGTTCCATTAGAACCGTATTTCGAAATAACACGTTATAGACTCAAGAAAATCAGTTTTTCGTTAAATATCGACCTGTTTACAGCCAACTGAAGTTGGCTGTAAATGCTTGGACAAAAGCTGTTTTCAGCTTATAGTGTTCTAACGCAAGTTCTATTTGTTCCGTTATCATGCTTAGTGATCAACAACAATATTTAACATCAACATTAACAAGCAATCATCAAGTAATCAACAACATAATCAAAACAACTTCATTCTAGTAATGTTTCATTATGTTTCATCCATTTATGTAAAGCTTTATGTTCATATTTCTTGTTTAAACCTTTTAGTGTTCTTGTGATATTCCTCATACTACATCTTTTAATTACTAAAAATAAGAAGTAGCAAGAGTGTAAAGAATGCTTACAACTAGCTTAAAGCTAGGGAAGCACTCTAGTGAAAATGGTGGTGAAAATAAATGATGAAAGTAATGTATGAAAGCTCTTGATGATCTACAACTTCAAGCACCTTTGATCCTTCTTCCAACACTTGAATGAAGCTTAGAAAATGGATGAATGTGGTGGTGAAATGGTGATGATGGTGGCGGTTATGGTGTGACTGAGAGGGAGAGAGAGGAGAGTGAGGGAGTGATGGTGATCTTGAGTGTTTAAGTGAGAAAAATGATATGGTAGGATCTTATAAGGATATGCACCATATTTTCAAGATCTCTTATAATATCTTGGCAAAGATATCAAGCAACATATCTAAATAAAATAAAGGATAAAATCTAGTGGGATATGGGGTGGGTCCTTTGTGACCGAAATCGGGTAGGGGGGGGGGGTTAGATGTAAAATTTTGATGATAGTTGGTAATTATTAGTCACATTCCAAGTATATGCTTTGATAGTTAGTTTACTAGAGAATTTAGTGGGTGTTATGGTGTACGGGGGTCATGACTAGCCAAGAAATAATAAAACAATGTATTTGACAAAAATTTAGTGTTCCGGGTAATGTCCGGTTGTTCGGTTAGATACCGTCCCGTTAAAGTGTTTAATTATTCCGAACAATGCCTTTTATATATCTTTTTGTAACACTTTTAATTCCTAACACATAGGAAAACATTCAGGACCATTTAGTCAATTTTCTGTACAATCAATAAGCGCAATATAATATTAATTAATTGTACGGGTACATGTAATTACAAGGGTTGTCACATTCTCCCCTTGTTAAGAAAATTTCGTCCCGAAATTTAGTGCGTGGTTACTGAGGAAGCTAGTTAAGTTGCGTGGTTTACTGGCCTTTCCTGGGGTGTCACATCATCTCCCCGTTGGTTTGGAATTTCGTCCCGAAATTCTGCAGTAACTTCAGCCTCAGTAGTGGTAGCACTTTTCTTAAACAACGGGGGATACTTGAGTTTCATTTGGTCTTCTCGTTCCCAGGTATACTCTGGGCCACGACGGGAGTTCCAACGAACTCGAACAAGAGGTATTCTGGTACGCTTGAGAATCTTAACTTCCCGATCAGTAATCTCTACTGGTTCCTCGACGAATCGCAGCTGATCGTCAATAGTGAGCTCCTTAAGAGGAACTATGAGGGTCTCATCTGACAGACACTTCTTCAGATTCGACACATGGAAAACATTGTGAACTCCGCTGAGTTCTTCAGGTAGATTCAACTTGTAAGCGACCTTGCCAATTTTCTCAATGATTTCGAACGGCCCGACATAGAGCAGATTGAGTTTGCCTCGTTTGCCAAAATGAACTACACCTTTCCAATGTGAGACTTTAAGTATCACTCGATCCCCAACCTGGAACTCGAGTGTTTTCCTTCGCTTATCAGCATAGCTTTTCTGACGGTTACGAGCTGCCGCCATTCGTTGTCGTATCTGAGCAATCTTTTCGGTTGTATCCACTACAAGTTCTGGGCCTGTGATTTGACTCTCGCCAACCTCTGCCCAACAAAGAGGTGATCGGCACTTCCGTCCGTATAATGACTCAAACGGAGCGGCCTGGATGCTGGTGTGGTAACTGTTGTTATAGGAAAACTCCACTAACGAGAGGTGTTTTTCCCAGCCATTACCAAAGTCGATTACATATGCCCTAAGCATGTCTTCAAGGGTTTGGATGGTGCGTTCAGATTGCCCATCCGTCTGTGGATGACATGCTGTGCTCATGTCTAATCGAGAACCAAAGGACTTGTGCATAGCTTGCCACAACTCAGATGTAAAACGTGAGTCACGATCAGAGATGATGGAGGTTGGCACTCCGTGCCTTGATACTACTTCCCTTATATAGATATCTGCTAGGGTAGAAAACTTATCCGTTTCCTTGATAGCCAGAAAATGTGCAGACTTGGTCAGTCGATCCACGATCACCCAAATGGTATCTTTTCCACGTTGAGATCTAGGCAGGCCAGTAACGAAATCCATGGAAATTTGCTCCCATTTCCATGACGGGATCTCTGGTTGTTGGAGCAGGCCTGATGGTTTCTGATATTCGACCTTGATCCTAGCACAAGTCAAGAATTTACTGACGTAGGTTGCTATGTTGGCCTTCATACCAGGCCACCAATACGTAGTCTTGAGATCGTGGTACATCTTATCCGAACCAGGATGTACCGAATAACGAGACTTGTGCGCTTCATCCATCACAAGCTCGCGTAAGTTCCCGTAGAGTGGGACCCAGATGCGCCCTGTTACGTAGTAAGCGCCGTCTTCCTTTTATTCTAACCGCTTCCTCGATCCTCATAAGGACTCAGCCCTGATGTTTTCTGCTTTCAATGCTTCGACCTGAGCATCTCGTATCTGAGTGGGAAGACTAGATTGGATGGTAAGTTGTAACGCTCGCGCACGTTTAGGTATAGTATCCTTTCGACTGAGGGCGTCGACCACAACATTGGCTTTGCCTGGATGGTACTTGATTGCACATTCGTAATCATTCAAGAGCTCGACCCATCGACGTTGTCGCATGTCTAACTCTTTTTGCTTGAAGATATGCTCGAGACTCCTGTGATCGGTGTAAATGGTGCACTTGGTACTGTACAGGTAATGTATCCATATTTTAAGTGCGAAAACAACTGCTCCCAGCTCCAAGTCGTGCGTAGTGTAGTTCCTTTCGTGAACTTTAAGTTGGCGCGATGCGTAGGCAATGACCTTGTCACGTTGCATCAACACGCAACCAAGTCTTTGGATGGAAGCGTCGCAATAAACCACAAAATCATCTGTGCCTTCAGGCAATGAGAGGATAGGCGCGCTACAAAGTCTATCTTTCAAGTGCTGAAAAGCAGATTCCTGTGCATCACCCCAATGGTAGGTGACACCCTTCTGAGTCAGTGAAGTGAGAGGTTGCGCAATCTTTGAGAAATCCTTGATAAACCTTCTGTAATATCCTACCAGGCCCAAGAATTGGCGGATTTCTATTGGTGTACGGGGTGCAGGCCAGTTCTTGATCGAATCAACCTTGGATGGATCAACATGAATCCCATCCTTGTTTACCACGTGGCCTAGAAAGTGGACTTCGTGAAGCCAGAAGTCACATTTCGAAATTTAGCATACAGTTGCTCTGCTCGAAGAAGTTCCAGCATAAGTCGTAGATGCTGCTCGTGTTCCTCCTGACTCTTAGAATAGATCAGGATGTCGTCGATGAAAACAATAACGAACTTATCCAGGTAAGGTTTGCATACTCGGTTCATGAGATCCATGAAGATCGCTGGTGCGTTCGTCAATCCGAAAGGCATAACCAGAAACTCGTAATGCCCATAACGAGTTCTAAATGCTGTTTTGGAGAAGTCCTCATCTCGGACTCTCAGTTGATGGTAACCTGACCTCAGGTCAATCTTGGAGTAGAAACTCGACCCTTGCAACTGGTCGAATAAGTCATCAATGCGTGGAAGAGGATAACGATTCTTCACGGTCACCTTGTTAAGTTCGTGATAGTCAATACACATTCTGAAAGTACCGTCTTTCTTCTTCACAAACAAGACTGGAGCTCCCCAGGGCGAAGAGCTAGGACGTATGAAACCCTTTTCCAAGAGTTATTGTAATTGCGTGGACAGTTCTTCAAGTTCTGACGGAGCTAGTCGATAAGGTGCACGAGCTATTGGTGCTGCTCCAGGAGCTAGCTCGATTTGAAACTCGACTTGTCGATGAGGCGGAAGACCAGGTAATTCCTCAGGAAAGTCGCGCACAATAGGAATGTCTTCAATTCTCTTCTCTTCCATTGATGTGTCAGTAACGAGTGCTAGAATGGCAGTGTGGCCCTTTCGCAAACACTTATGGGCCTTAAGGAAAGAGATAATGCCTACGACAGCACCACTCTTGTCGCCATGAATCACGAGGGGTTCTTCACCAGAACGAGGGATGCGGACAATCTTCTCGTTGCAAAGAATTTCCGCTTGTTGATGAGATAACCAATCCATCCCAATAACAACGTCGAAACTACCCAGAACGATAGGAATGAGATCGATAGAGAAGGTCTGACCAGCTAAGACGAGGTTACAACCCTTAACTATGTGCGTGGCCTCGAGACTTTTACCGTTTGCTAGCTCTACCATGTGTTTGGTGGTTAAAAGTGTTGGAGTGCGCTTAAGCATTTGACTAACTTTTAAGGATACATAACTAGTATCGGCACCCGAATCAAATAAAACAGTAACAAAGAAATCATCCAGAAGAAACTTACCCATCACCACGTTGGGATCGTTCCTTGCATCTCCCTGACCAAGCACGAAAACACGTCCCCTGGCTCCATTGCCATCATTGTTTCCCCCATTATTGTTTCAATTCCCCTGTTTGTTGTTGTTGTTGTTCTGTTTCTGGTTCAACTGGGGACAGTTTCTCTTGAAGTGGCCTTCAACAACACATTGGTAGCATCCCTTGTTACCCTGCTGTTGCTACTGCTGATTTTGTGGAGCTTGTGGCTGCTGTTGACGATTCTGATTTGCAGGAAGTGAGCTCCTACAATCCTTTGCTTCATGACCAAACTTGTTACACCTCAGACAACGACCCTTATTGCACTGCCCCCTATGATGCTTGTTGCACCGGTTGCACCTGGGGTAGTTTCCTCGGTATCCACCATGTCCTTGACTACCAGAAGATTGCTGACCAGGACTCTGGTAGTCATCAGTCTTATGCTGCTGGGACTGAGATTGAACGGAAGTAGAACCCTTGCCCGAATTTCCATCCCACTTGTGCTTGTTGTCACTGGGAGCATCATATTTCTTGTTTAAACCTTTTAGTGTTCTTGTGATATTTCTCATACTACATCTTTTAATTACCAAAAATAAGAAGTAGCAAGAGTGTAAAAAAGGCTTACAACTAGCTTAAAGCTAGGGAAGAACTCTAGTGAAAATGGTGGTGAAAATGAATGATGAAAGTAATGTATGAAAGCTCTTGATGATCAACAACTTCAAGCACCTTTGATCCTTTTTCCAACACTTGAATGAAGCTTAGAAAATGGATGAATGTGGTGGTGAAATGGTGATGATGGTGGCGGTTATGGTGTGGCTGAGAGGGAGAGAGAGGAGAGTGAGGGAGTGATGGTGATCTTGAGTGTTTAAGTGAGAAAAATGATATGGTAGGATCTTATAAGGATATGCACAATATTTTCAAGATCTCTTATAATATCTTGGTAAAGATATCAAGCAACATATCTAAATAAAATAAAGGATAAAATCTAGTGGGATATGGGGTGGGTCCTTTGTGACCGAAATCGGGTATGGGGGGGGGGGGGGTTAGATGTAAAATTTTGATGATAGTTGGTAATTATTAGTCACATTCTAAGTATATGCTTTCATAGTTAGTTTACTAGAGAATTTAGTGGGTGTTATGGTGTACGGGGATCATGACTAGCCAAGAAATAATAAAACAATGTATTTGACAAAAAATTAGTGTTCCGGGTAATGTCCGGTTGTTCGGTTAGATACGGTCCCGTTAAAGTGTTTAATTATTCCGAACAATGCCTTTTATATATCTTTTTGTAACACTTTTAATTCCTAACACATAGGAAAACATTCAGGACCATTTAGTCAATTTTCTGTGCAATCAATAAGCACAATATAATATTAATTAATTGTACGGGTACATGTAATTACAAGGGTTGTCACAACTGAAGGCTTGGAAAAGTGGCTATAAAAGTTACCTAAATAAAGAAGGCGTTTTAATTCAAATAAAATGGGATTTATCCCTATAAATCAGCTTGTAATAAAAACTTGGGTTTCATCCCAATATGTTTATTTATATATAAATGGTGGTATTTTACTCTGATAAAATATTTCCTAACTACGGTCCTGATGAAAATTTTCGCTGCCAAATTAGACAATACGCGATACCACCGAAACTGGCTCGCGGCCGCCCGATCCCGTGAATTAGGGATCGGGGGTTGCGACAGAAGGTGGTATCAGAGCTAAGCCACTGATTCAGCCATAGAAGCGTTCTGCTGACATCAAGATTAAATCTATTAGGAAATAAATTATTGAAATACGTGCATAACTGTATTTATTGTTATGTGTTATTTGACTATTTGTTAGTTTACAGTATGAGCGACCAAGGACCATCTGACGCGTATCGTCAATTGTCTGGTTCGCCTAGAAGCGAAGGCACCTCCTCTTCTCAGCCTGCCCTCTCAGGGTACTCTGCTGATACGGAAGAAGGAATCTTTGTATTTAAGGCTCAGTCCGAGGAGCCATTTCCTCTGAAAAAGAGGGGATGGTTCAGTAGAGGGGCACACGAGCGTAGAAAGCGTATGAATAAGTTACAAGACCAGAGAGCACTAGCAGCAGCCAAGAGAGAGACAGATGCCTATGCCCAGGACATGATCAATAGGGGTATAGCCAGCATCCACATCTTAGCAACCACTGCAGCTGACCCTAATCTGGAACAGATAATAGCACCCCAACCACAACCACCAATCCCTGACCAACCGATGGATATAGAAAACCCTGAAAACCAAGTAGAAATGCATGACTTCAATCCGGAAGAAATCCCTAGGGTACCTGCACCAAAACCCCTAGACCCAAATTACGACCCCTGGTGGGATGAAGTTAGGGACTATGTGCAACGTTACCCGATACATGAAGACATGCCTATGCCAACTCTAGGAGCCTACCCAGGTTTGGACCCTTTAGATCCCTATTACCACGATGAATATATTAGGTAAATTTTAGAAGATCCTTACCGATTCCAGGCACCTACACCCCCATACCAGGAACCCGCACCCCAGATTCCGAACCCAGTCCTAGAACCTGCACCCCCAATGAGTGCAGAAAATGTACAAGAACTTAGGACATTTGGTGAGGAAATTTTAGAAAGTAGTGAACGAATGAGACAGGTGGGAGAGTGACTCGTCTGGAAATATGACGAGCGCAATATGGATTTCTGGATAAATCCATATCCATAGATGTGATGGTGGGAACGGTAATAGTAATAATAATAATATAATAAATAATAAAATAATAATAAAATATGTGTGTACGAATGCCTACTATTATTAGTGTAATTTTACTTCAGTCGGTATTGTAATTTTTATTTCAGTACTGGTGTGTAATAGACGCATAGTATATGAATAGAGTAAAGTCTCAATGATCGACGCTTTTGGCTAAATTGCGTGTCATGTGATTGACTATATTAAAATACTATTTTGTGATATTAATATGTGGTGAATGTTTAAAATTCAGATGGCCGACGAAGGAAATCAAGGAAATCTGAATAACGATAACCAGAGTAACATTAACTTGGTTAATGAGAATCCGAGCGTCAATAATAATGGAAACCAAGTGGATAATAGTGCTATCCAACACATAGCGGCACAAGGAATTATAGATGCAATGCCATTTATTCTTCAAACAGTTCAAGAAGCGAATAAGAAAAGTAAACACAGCAGTAAGCGACCAATTGAACCAGAAAACAGCATAAACAATGACCCTGTACTTCAAATGCCCATTCCCAAAAGAAGAAGAACCGTGTCTTACGGTTGTTCTTACAAAGAATTCTGGTCATGTAAACCAATAGAATTCTCGGGCAATGAAGAACCTATTGCAGCTCTACGCTGGATAGAAAAGACTGAGGCTGTGTTGAAAATAAGCAAATGTGCGGAAGAATACAAGATAATGTTTGCTTCCAATATATTTAAGAACTCAGCCTTAGAGTGGTGGAACACTATCCTCCAATCTAGAGGAAGTGATAAGGTTTATAGTATGGAATGGGAGGAATTTAGGAACATGGTAGAAAGGAAATTCTGCCGTCCTAATGAAAAGGAACAAATAGCGAACAAATTCCTAAATCTTAGGATGACTGGAGTGGATAGTAAAGGGTACACAAAGTTATTCTTTGAATATGCTAGAATAGTACCAACTCTTACATCACCAGAGCCGGTACTAATCTCCCGTTATATCTGGGGATTAATTGGAGAAATTAGACATGTAGTCAAGTCAGCTAGACCTCAAACTATAGAAGAAGCTGTAGAACTAACCAACACCTTGACTGATGAATTCGTCCGTACTAGAGAAGAAGACTAGAGGAAAAACCTAGCACAGAGGCTTACCCAAGAATTTCATTCTGGGAATTATAACCGTAGGAATATAGGTTCTACCTCTGCACCTTATTGTAAGCATTGCAAAAGGAAGCATTCTGGAAGATGCTCCATATATTGCAATTTCTGCAAAATATCAGGTCACAAGGAAGAAGTCTGCAGGAGGAAAGCCAACAATAGAGTATGCTACAATTGTGGGGAACAAGGTCATATCAAGCCAAACTATCCAAAATTGGCTTCAGCTGTGAACAATAAGAACACTAAAAATGCTAGAGCATTTGTTCTAACTGCAGATGAAGCTAAGATGATTCCGGACGTCATAGCTGGTACGTTTTTAGTTAATGATGTTTTTGCTAAAGTATTATTTGACTCTGGTGCAAACCAAAGTTTTATTAACACTTCATGTTACAAACTTCTAAATCAGTCATTAACTAAACTACCACAAGAATGTCTCGTAGAGACAGCTAATGGAGAAACTGTTAGGATTTCTGAAATCTTGCAGGAAGCAAGAATAGAAATTTTAAACCAAATGTTTAGGGCAAACCTTTACCCAATGAAACTAGCAGGATTTGATGTCGTTTTAGGAATTGATTGGTTAATAGCCAATAAAGCCAGTATTTTATGTGATCAAAAGTCAATTCAAGTAAATTCACCAAAAGGTGAAAAGATCACAATTAAAGGAGATAAACCATCTAGATCCACAAAATTCATTTCTGTGATGAAAACTGCAAGCTATATAAGAAAAGGATCTATAGTGTATTTGATTTCTATAATCACTAACACCAGAGGAAAAGAACTAAAAGACATTCCAGTAGTGTCTCATTTTTCAGATATATTTCCGAAAGAATTACCAAGACTACCGCCGGACAGAGAAGTTGAATTCAAAATTCACCTGCTACCAGGAACAGCACCAATTGCCAAAGAACCTTACCGTTTGGCACCAGCCGAAATGCAGGAACTGAAGAAACAATTAGATGAATTGCTGGAAAAAGGATTCATACAGCCAAGTTCATCGCCATGGGGAGCGCCGATATTGTTCGTTAAAGAGGACGGATCAATGCGTATGCGCATTGACTACCGTGAATTGAACAAGGTCATGATTAAGAACCGGTATCCATTACCAAGAATCGATGATCTGTTCGATCAACTGCAAGGAGCTCGATTTTTCTCTAAAATCGATTTAAGATCAGGATATCATCAATTAAAGGTACAGGAAGAGGACATTCCTAAAACCGCATTCAGAACAAGGTATGGTCATTATGAATTTACTGTCATGCCATTTGGTTTAACCAATGCCCCAGCCGCATTTATGGACATGATGAACCGAATATGTAAGCCATATTTGGATAAATTTATAATTGTCTTTATAGATGATATTCTAATTTACTCTAAGAGTAAAGAAGATCATGCAAAGCATTTGCATGCACTTTTAAATCTATTAAGAAAGGAAAAGCTTTATGCTAAGTTTTCTAAGTGCGAATTTTGGTTAGAACAGGTACAGTTTCTTGGACACGTAGTCAATCATGAAGGAATTCATGTGGATCCAACAAAAATCGAGGCGATAACCAAATGGAAAACCCCAGAGTCACCAACTGAGGTTAGAAGTTTCTTAGGATTAGCCGGTTATTATAGAAGATTTATTCGAGATTTCTCTAGAATAGCCATTCCTTTAACTAAGTTAACCTGTAAATCCATTAAGTTTGAATGGGGACCAAAACAAGAAGAATCATTTAGAATTCTTAAGCAAAGATTAACCCATACACCCATATTAGCGTTACCAGAAGGAACTGAAGACTTTGTAGTCTATTGTGACGCTTCTAAATTAGGTTATGGGTGTGTGTTGATGCAACGCCAAAAGGTTATAGCATATGCATCTAGACAACTTAAGAATCATGAAGAGAATTATTCAACCCATGATTTAGAATTAGGAGCTATAATTTTTGCCCTTAAGATTTGGAGACATTATCTTTATGGTAGTAAGTTTACCATATTCACTGATCATAAGAGTTTAAGATATGTTTTCGGGCAAAAGGAATTGAATATGAGACAAAGATGCTGGATGGAGATGCTTAGTGATTATGATTGTGATATCCAGTATCATGAAGGAAAAGCAAATGTAGTGGCAGATGCGTTAAGCCGAAAATATCATGAATAACCAAAAAGGGTATGTTCTCTTAAATTAAATCTGCAAGTAGATTTAAATGATCAAATTAGAAAAGCACAAGAATCAGTAATCAAGGAGGATACTGAAAAATTAAAAGGTATGTTAAAAGAATTAAAACAAGGAACAGATGGAATTTGGAGATTCCATGAAAAGAGAATGTGGATACCTAAATTAGGAAACCTACGCCATCGTATATTAGAAGAAGCCCATAAGTCTAAATATACGATGCATCCATGAAATGATAAAATGTACCAGGATTTAAGAAAGAATTTCTGGTGGATAGGAATGAAGAAGGACATAGCAGCCTATGTTTCCAAATGTTTAACTTGCTCACAAGTTAAAGCTGAACACCAGAAACCCTCGGGTTTGTTACAACAGTTAAAAATGCCCGTATGGAAATGGTAATTGATAACAATGGATTTTGTTACTAAATTACCCAGAACAAGGAAAGGTAATGATACAATCTGGGTAATTGTAGATAGGCTAACCAAGTCAGCTCATTTTCTACCAATGAAAGAAACTTTCAGTATGGAGCAGTTAGCTAAATTATATGTAAATGAAATCGTTTCATTACATGGAATACCTTTGTCAATTATTTCTGATAGGGATAGTCATTTTACCTCTCATTTTTGGTCAAGTTTCCAAAAAGCAATAGGAACCAAGTTAAAGTTAAGCACAACTTATCATCCTCAAACGGACAGACAAAGCGAAAGGACAATTCAGACGATGGAAGACATGCTTAGAGCTTGTGTAATTGATTTCGGAGGTAATTGGGACGATCACTTACCTTTAATAGAATTTTCTTATAATAATAGTTATCACACAAGTATAAATGCTGCACAATTCGAAGCACTTTATGGACGAAAGTGCCGAACCCCAGTCTGTTGGGTAGAAATTGGGGAAAAGCAACTATCTGGACTTGAGATAGTGCAGGAAACAACCGATAAGATCATTCAAGTCAAGGAACGACTGAAAGCAGCACGTGATCGACAGAAGAGTTATGCTGATAACCAACGCAAACCATTGGAATTTCAAGTAGGAGATAAAGTAACGTTGAAGGTCTCTCCTTGAAATGAATAGTAAGATTCATCAAAAGAGGAAAGCTAAGTCCCATGTATATTGGACCTTTTGAGATTATTAGAAAAATAGGACCTGTAGCCTATCAGCTACAACTGCCAGAGGGAATGGCAGGAATACATGATGTATTTCATGTATCTAATCTCAAAAAGGTGTTTAGCTGATGAATCACTAATTGTACCTCTTAAGGATATAGAGGTAAATGAACAACTCAAGTTTGTAGAAAGGCCTCTACAGATTGAAGACAGGAAAGTCAAGAATCTCAAACATAAGAGATTAGTTATTGTCAAAGTGAAGTGGGACTCCAAAAGAGGACCTGAGTACACATGGGAGCTTGAATCTGAAATACAAAGGAAATATCCACACTTGTTCCAGTAGATCTCGAGGACGAGCTCTAAAACAAGGTGGGGAGGATGTAACAATCCTAAATAAACCGACACCTCGAATAATTTCCGACACCCTAATATATTTTAAAATATCCCAATATGTCCCAAAATACACCCATACGAGAAAACGGACCCCGAATACCCTAAATAGTATTAAAAATAATTAAAAATTGAAATTTTTGGCTGAGGCGGGCCGCGTAAACCCCACCCCAAGCCTGACGCGGGCCGCGTCAACTTAAAACATGGCACGGCCCTGGGCCGCCACGTGGCCCAACACATGTCGAGTCTAGTTGCTTATCCGGATGGGCTACACGTTGACCTGGAGTCAACGTGGGCCGCGTAAGCCCTGCTCTTGTGTTACGCGTGCCGCGAAAGAACCAGACTTAGCACCTATATAAGCAGGCCATCGGGTTTCATTCAGAAATCGTTCAAAATCGAAATCTCTCTCTCAATTCTGAATATTAGGCAATATAAGCGGGTATAATATCCCCCGAAATAGCGAAGTTCTGCTCCGTTGTAAGTATTATAACCCCTGGATACGTATTAGATACGCGGCCCGATTGATCTAGGGTTCCGTAACGGCTGTCGTGGTTCTGCCCGACGTAGTCGTTGGAATGCCGTCTCGGGGAGGGTATTACTAATGTTAAAATGGGTTATTATACTAACGCGTGTACATTTGTGTAAATTATAGCTAATTCTCAAGAAACCCTTACAGAAAATCTAAGAAAGCAATGTGAGTAATCTCCTTTTTGTAAACAATTTTTACAAAACCTTAACTATTTTACAATGCAATTTAACAGTGATTGAGTCTTTGTAATTCTACGATTACTGCCGGTATGTTGGGGTTTTGTATACAAAATGTGAGTAACGTTACCATTGGACGAAGAGTTAGCCAATGTGTAATATGACCCACCAGTCAGGATTGACAGTACTGAATGAGTAATTGGGTAGATATAAACATTGTAATCGCCCTCAATACTGTTAAAATTAAATTAATAATTCTTGATTAAACTGGGATTCACTCACCAATATTTCCCACCGACAAATGTTTTTAAACGCGTTTCAGGTAACACAATGTGAAAGCCAATTAGAAGCCAGCTGGATAGCACCGAAGGCTTGGAAAAGTGGCTATAAAAGTTACCTAAATAAAGAAGGCATTTTAATTCAAATAAAATGGGATTTATCCCTATAAATCAGCTTGTAATAAAAACTTGGGTTTCATCCCAATATGTTTATTTATATATAAATGGTGGTATTTTACTCTGATCAAATATTTCCTAACTACGGTCCTGATGAAAATTTCCGCTGCCAAATTAGACAATACGCGATACCACCGAAACTGGCTCGCGGCCGCCCGTTCCCGGGAATTAGGGACCGGGGGTTGCGACATTAACAAATGCTCCTGCCGCATTCATGGACATGATGAATAGGATCTGTAAACCGTACTTGGATAAATTTTTAATTGTCTTTATCGACGATATACTCATTTATTCGAAAAGTCAGGACGAGCATTGTAAGCACCTACGAGCACTCCTAACCTTGTTAAGAAAAGAGAAGCTTTATGCCAAATTCTCGAAGTGTGAATTTTGGCTACAACAGGTATAATTTTTAGGACACATGGTGAATCACGAGGGTATTCATGTAGATCCCTCCAAAATAGAAGCGATCACCAAATGGAAGGTCCCACAATCAGCCATGGAAGTTAGAAGTTTTCTAGGGCTAGCCGGATACTATAGACGGCTCATTAAGGATTTTCCAAAATAGTTGTACCATTAACTAAGCTAACCTGTAAAGCAGTGAAGTTTGAATGGGGATCTAGACAAGAAGAGGCTTTTAAGATTTTAAAGCAATGGTTAACAAACGCCCTAATTCTTGCCTTACCAGAAGGGACAGAAGATTTCGAAGTTTATTGTGATGCTTCTAAGCTAGGATTAGGATGTGTGTTAATGCAACGCAAGAAGGTAATTGCGTACGCCTCAAGACAATTGAAGAAGCATGAGGAAAACTATACGACTCATGACTTAGAAGTAGGAGCCATAATTTCTGCCCTTAAGATTTGGAGACATTATCTGTATGGAAGTAAGTTTACTGTCTATACAGATCATAAGAGTTTAAGATACATATTTGGACAAAAAGAATTAAACATGAGGCAAAGAAGATGGATGGAAATTCTAAGTGACTATGACTGTGATATTCAATATCACGAAGGAAAGGCAAATGTAGTAGCAGATGCCCTAAGTCGTAAGTATCATGAGAAACAACGACGAGTTCGTGCTCTTAGATTAAGTTTACAATTAGATCTAATGGAACAACTGAAGAATGTCCAGGAAACAACAATCAAGGAGGATGCTAAAGAAATGAAGGGAAGAATAAAAGAATTAGAACAAGGAAATGATGGAATTTGGAGATTCTACAAGAAAAGGATTTGGGTACCTAAGCAAGGAAACATAAGAGATAAAATTTTAGAGGAGGCCCATAAATCTAGGTATACCATGCATCCTGGTAATAATAAGATGTACCAAGATTTAAGAAATAATTTCTGGTGGATAGGAATGAAAAAGGACATAGCTAGATATGTATCTAAGTGCCTAACTTGTTCACAAGTTAAGGCAGAACACCAGAAACCCTCGGGTCTACTACAACAATTAGAAATGCCCGTATGGAAATGGGAACTAATAACCATGGATTTTGTTACCAAGTTACCCAAAACCAGAAAAGGTAACGATGCGATTTGGGTAATTGTGGATCGATTAACCAAATCAGCTCATTTTCTACCCATAAAGGAAACCTTTAGCATGGAAAGATTAGCAAAATTTTATGTAGACGAGATAGTATCCCTACATGGAGTCCCACTCTCCATTATATCAGATAGGGATAGTCGTTTCACTTCACATTTCTGGTCAAGTTTCCAAGAAGCCATGGGAACGCAATTAAATTTAAGTACAGCCTACCATCCCCAAACAGACGGACAAAGTGAAAGGACGATCCAAACCCTGGAAGACATGCTTAGAGCATGTGTCATAGAGTTTGGGGGAAATTGGGACGACCATTTACCCTTAATTGAATTCTCCTATAACAATAGTTATCATTCAAGCATCGAAGCTGCCCCGTTCGAAGCACGACACGGACGTAAGTGTAGGACTCCAGTCTGTTGGGCAGAAATAGGAGAAAGTCAACTATCAGGTCCCGAGATTGTGCTAGAAACCACCGACAAAATCACTCAAATCAAGGAAAGACTAAAGACGGCTCGAGATCGCTAGAAGAGTTATGCAGACAATCGACGTAAGCCACTAGAATTTCAAGTTGGAGACAGGGTACTCTTGAAAGTTTCTCCTTGGAAAGGGGTAGTTCGATTCGGAAAGAAAGGATAGCTAAGTCCAAGATACATAGGACCATTCCCAGTAATTCAACGCATAGGACCAGTTGCTTATCGCTTACAACTACCGGAAGAGTTAGCTGGGGTACATGACGTATTTCATGTATCCAACCTCAAGAAATGTTTATCTGACGAATCACCGGTAGCACCTCTTCAAGACATAGAGGTAAATGAAAAGTTGAAATTTGTTGAGAAACCACTCCAAATAGAAGACAGAAAGGTCAAGTTTCTCAAACACAAAAGATTGGTACTGGTCAAAGTTAAGTGGGATTCAAAAAGAGGACCGAAATACACTTGGGAGCTGGAATCGGAAATGAAGCGAAAGTATCCTCACTTATTTCAGTAAATCTCGAGGACGAGATTTTAAATAAGGTGGGGAGGATGTAAGGACCTGCAAAAATGTCCATAAACGACCCGTAAGTGAAAACCCGGACCCCTGAAACCCTAATGTGCATGAAAAACCAAGAAAACAAGAATTTTAAGTTTCAGGCGGGCAGCGTAAACTGTAAGCTTAGGCTTACGCGGGCCGCATCAACTTAAAGTTGACCAGATAAGCATTCCGGGCCACGTGTCGCACACGTGGCAACCCTACTCGTGACACACCAGCCCTACACGTAGGATAGGGGTTCTCGCAGGCCGCGTAAAATCCATGTTAAGGCTTACGCGGGCCGCGTAAAACTTAAAATGTTGCTATAAGTAGCTGGTGCATGGGACTTGCTTCTGTGCTCGAAAATTTCAATAAAAAAAACGAAAGAAACTGCTCAAATTCGAATTTCCAAGTAGTGAAACGCTGCTACGAGTACAGGGTATTAACTCGATCACTGCTACGATACAATGTCCGATCGATTGAAACCAATCCGATGGATATTTAAGTGCTGCCCGTATTTGGGCTATACTTTGTCATTTGTCGTGAGGGTTTTGATTTCGTGAGCTTATCGTAAATGTTGTATTAAGTTACTGACCTAGTTTCGTATGCATTGTTATTTAAATTAGGTTATCAGGCTTATCAGTAGGCTAAATGTAGGATCGTTTTTGGATCCGAACGAGTCGGTTAGAAGAGCTTTTCTCAGTTTGAGCGGCGGAAACAAACAAACCAAGTTCAATTCAGCAATTATACACTTTAAACTGTTGATTTATATTGATAGAATGACGTTTACAACCTGATGACACTTCGGCAGCACTTCGTGGCTCACCGGAAGACAACACCTAGAACTATCTATTAATTTCGCTCCTAGAGACTCTATTTATATGGGTTCTGATTTCGCTCCTAGCTACATAACAACATTAGGAACGGAATCAGCATGTATCATCATGAGCGAAATCACCAATTACAAATATGAGCGAAATCAACATCTAAGACATAAATGCTTTTGTCTTATATGAACATTAAATCTATTTCACGTGCGTTTTATGTAATGATGTCATCATTGATGTCATTTTCATGATGTCATTAATGAATAGGATGACATCATATCTTGATCAAAACCGTAACGAAACTGAGACTCGATATACGACGAAGATGACAGATGAATGCACCAACACTAAACTGTAACACCTCGAAAATTCACGTCCTATAATATATTGACACGTGTCATACGCTTGAACGTGTGAAAGAATATTCTAGAGGGACTAAGGTTGACAAACATGGAAAGTATGTGAATATATGGGTTCAAAATGTCAACAATGGATAAATATACTTTACAATAACCCTACATGATGCGTATACCCTTAAACGAATAAATCATGGATCATACGAAGCTAATTGTGAAAGAAAGTGAGAAATTACAAACTACAGGGGTTAAATGTGTCAACATGTTTAAGGTATACCTCTGAGTGACCTTTTAACAAACCCGAAGCTTTGTAACGATTAATTATGCTCACTAGAATAGATGATAAAAATTTCACCAAGTTTCGCTATCGTATGAGAAAGTTATGATAAAATTCGTATACGAGGAGTTAAAGCGTCAACGTTGAAAATTATGACTTTTCGGGTAAACATAAAGTGACCAAGGACTAAACAAAGTGGGTATAAGTCTTGAAGCCCTTATAAGTAAATTTGAAGGGCTCATAATGCAAAATATAAAGGGGAATGACCTTTCGAAGGACCAAGAGCCAAGATGCAAAAACTAGAAAAGTTTTTACCAGACAGCAGGCCTCAAGCGGGCCGCGTAAGTCTTAACAGAAACTTACGCGGGCCGCATGCGATCCCCAGATACAGAAAATACAGGCAGCAGCCTGTTCAGCCTTGTAACCGACTTAGATTGATATTTTCCACTCCATGGGCGACCCCTACATGCTTTTTAGACCTTAGGGACACTTGTGGATGATCCATGATCAGTTGTAGCACTTGTTGTCATGATTTAATGAGATCAAAAGCACTATAAAAAGGCCCTCATGTTGCAACAATTTGATCATACCTTCCATCTGCATTTGTGGAGCTTCCTGGAGCATAAGAGCAGACCCAAGTCATCCCTAGTCGTGCATTAGACTTTGGTAAGTACCCTTGACCTTCCTTAATTGAGTTTTACTTAGTTATTAGCTTAAAAGTCAAACCATCGTAATTAACGTTTAACTTAGCGATTAATCATGAATGGTCCAGTGATTAGTCGAATTGAAAGTTGTTATAAGTTGGTAATTATGTGGGCAATAAACCCTTAAGAGGGCACCCTCTGATTCCCGCTCTAACTAGATCAAATGTCGGGTCAAAGTTGTTTATAAAAAGTCAACAGAAGCTTAATTTGCAAATTAACATGTAATTAGCAATGTAGAAGGCATGTAACCTATTTTATCACTCATATAACTTGGTAATAAGTATAAGAACTGGTCTAAGCTTGTATGATCCGACAATTTTCTGTTTAGACCCGTTTCGGAACCGAAAGTCGCAAAACTTTGACTTTTGCTTTGACTTCAGTTCTGACCCGATTTAGTATGATTTAGAAATGCCTTAGAGCTTCATTAGGACCGAGTTACATGTTGGAATAACCCTCTGTGTTTGGTTCGTTGATTGCTCGATTCGTTTACACGTTTCCGTTAAATGCCTAACGTTGACCATAATGCCCTTTTAACCATAAAACGAGAATTTTGGATACGTGAGAGGACAATAATCTTTGCTACTGATTTATAAACATGTCCCTAAAGTTTCATATCAGTTCGAGGTCCAGAATAGGAGTTATGCTAAATAGCGCACTTAAGAAGCTTTTTGTTAATTAAACGGCACAATTAGCATAAAGCCTATCTAAACCCAATTTTTGACACCAAACCCTTTACCCACTGATGTAATATAATATTTTGGGATTTTTAAAGATTTTTAATTATTTTTAACATGCTCATAACCTAAGGTTATGGCGTTGGTTCGGTAAATACCGATTATACCCTTTTTGGTTATAAAATGAGTTCTACATAGTATTTTGACGCAAATCCAATTGCTACTGATTTTATTTAATAAATGAAGTATTTTGAACCTTATAACCTGTTCAGAAAACTCAGATTTCCTGTATAACCCGGAAATCGTTTAAAACGGCTTTTTACGCGTATTAAACACCTAGTATGGGTTTAAAACTATTTTGTCATGTAAGACTTATCACCAACTAATATGACCTGATAAATTAAGTTATTTTACTGAGTTATTCAGACCCGAATCTCAGAATTATAATTAATCTCTTTTATAATCTTTAAAATGACCAAAATACCCCTACGGGGCTTAAATTAAGATTAAACTCGTTTTGGGCATAATGGAATATATCCTATTGATATCACAACATATTTAAGGCATAATAACTTAGGAAACCTGTAAATGACTCTTATGGTTACCCGTTACGCTTCTTACGCGTTCGGTTCGGTTTATGTAACTAGTTTGCATAAATTAGCCGAAACGGGTCAAACCTTATCGTTTTTATCTCAAAATCCAGAATGTGGTTAGATTACCCATATTATACAAGTCTTCAAACTTGTCGGGTCTAAATCACATTCTATTCCGGTCTTCGCTTAATCATGCGTTCGAACCGTATCTTTGTTAAAACTAACCGATCTAAGTTTAGGCTTAATTAAAGACCCGTTAGGATTCTAATAGGTTATTATAAACCTTCGTTCCAGAATAGGAGACCCGGTAAAAGCTACACGCACTTGCTAATTGTGATTGATACTTGCAAAGGTAAATACTTTTAACTTATTTTCCCTATACGGGCTTGGGGTATGGTATATAAAATACCGCTTGGTCGGGCATTGAATCTTTAATCGAATAGAGGTTAAATCATTGATATGCTTCGTTTTGAAATGTTTTGTTTGCTTAAAGCCTTTGGGGGGGTTAATGACCATGTCCCGGATATCCTTGGCATCATTTTACGAAATGGCCACGACCTAAGCACGGGGTGTAGGCGTACACCCGTCAGTGCCAAAATAAATAATGTGGTGTGTCTATTGATCTTTAACCCGGTCTACGGATCGGGCTACTGGACGCATAAGGAACATGTAATTCTTTTACAAGATTATATTCAAATAATTATCTCAAGTTATAAAGAGTTTGTGCCACGTGCATTCAAATAAATTTTTAATTATTTTAAAATGAGTCAGTTGATTGTATTTACCAGTGTAAACTGACGTCTTTTCCCAAAAAGGTTAAGTGCAGGTACTACACGAACTAGGCTGGCTTTCTCCTAGCGTCCACAATAAGTCTCGCAAGCTTGGATGTTAAAACTGTTGAACAATGTTTCCATTTTATTTTGATCCACCTGTGGATTATTTTCAACTATTTGTGATACTTGATAATACAATATTATTTGGTTGAAATATATCTATCTTTTGCTTCCGCTGTGCATATTAAATATTGTGTTGTTTGAGTGTAATGTTACCAACCACGTCACGATACTCCCCACCGGTAATACGTGGAAATATCGGGGTGTGACAGGTTGGTATCAAAGCCAACATTGAGTGAATTAAACACTAGCCTTTGTGTTTAATCTCAATGACACAATTGCACATTCCTAAATTTTCGAGTCTAGACAAAGAACATAGGAATAATCCAAATTTGTTTTTGTTTTTATCTTAACTTTGTCCTTTATATTTCTCGTTGTATCTTTTAATTGTGTTGACAGGATTAACAATGCCGCCAAGATTTAGAAGAGGAGGAAGAGGAAAGGGGCCAATCAGCGCTCCCAACGATCACGAAGCCGGGCCTTCGCACCGGCGAACTCCTTCTAATACTATGAGTGCCGAACCGCAAGGAGCCTGGAGGACCTACACGGAGCCCGCCAGACGATCTGTCTCGTACAGCTCAACGCCTCCCTATCGACATTCCTTTGGGCCACATTCGGAAAATGAGCCCGAAGACTCCCGCCATTCCTTCCTACCGTTGCAGCGATCTGCTTCGCACCGTTCCTTCGGCGACCCTACTCCTGTCTTTCAGGGCCGGTTTAACCCGGCAAACTATATTCAAGAACCAGTGAGTTTTAACCCATTGGGACCGGAGGACCCCTTCTCAGAAGACAATGCAATGGGCATGGACGAGGACACGGATCCCGTCGAACCTGCAACCGGGACCCCCAACCATCCCATCGAGATCTCCGATGGATCATCCTTCTACGGATCACCCTACGGTGGTCCAGACAGTTATCAAGCAAGGTTTAACCAGTATGAATGGTACTTCACACCTTCTCACCATTCATCACCTCACCAGCAGCAGCAGCAGGATCCCTCTAGGGATTCACGTTTCGTGGCTGTCACGCCACCGCCTCCACCGCCGCCAGTTCATCAAGCACCTCCAGAACCACCAAGGCGTCGGAGAACAGGCGCAAGAATATCCGCGTGAGGAGGGGATTTCCACTTTAGCACCCCTCGACACTCCAGTGGCAGTCATTACCCGCCACTGCACGAAGACCCACAAATGGGTGGGCCCTCAAACCTAGTTCTAGAGGTGAACTCTGCA
The DNA here is from genome assembly GCA_030545235.1 of Helianthus tuberosus. NCBI lineage: Eukaryota > Viridiplantae > Streptophyta > Magnoliopsida > Asterales > Asteraceae > Helianthus > Helianthus tuberosus. The sequence goes on along the minus strand of CM060417.1, from coordinate 147,137,235 downwards.
CCAGTTGCGCCACAGCTGCCACCATTGGGTTTTGATAACCCGATTCCTGCATACGCCGGTTCAATGGCGTACAACCCGTTTGAGCAGCCGGCTCACACTCATTATAACTACGCTGAAGCCGACCCGTACCTCGTAGCGGCCAACTACAACGCCCTTCACCCGGAAGGACCATATGGAGCTCCTTGGGGAGTGGGGTACCCAACTCATGGGTACCAAGTACCTGCTAGACCTCTGATTCGGCAATAATAGCAGCCGCCACGGTTTTCCCCGCCAGAACGGGAAGAAATTCTTCAAAGATTGGACCAAGTCGAGCGAGATTTTCACAGAGATCGCAGGGAACGACAAGGTTTCCTCAAGGGCTTAGCGGGCTTGCTAAAGGGGAAGAAGAAGAGGGATCATTAAATCCCTACATGTGTTGTTGTATTATCTATTTCAATCAAGTCCCTGCGTGGACATTTATCTATGTATTTAGTCCCTGTGTGGACATCTATTCTAGTATTCGGTCCCTGCGTGGACTTGTAATTTCAGTTAAACCCCTGCGTGGGTAATTTGTCTATTTAAAAAGTCCCGTTTAGGGCAAAGTGTACTCTTTTAAATGTTAATGGAATGTTAAGTTTATAAATTTCATTTTTGTGATTATATGCATAACTATATTATACATGAGATAAATAAATCAAAATCATTCCTTTTTAAAATATATCTGCCTATTTAAATATTAAATAAGAATCTCAAAGGTATAGCCTAGCCTGCATGTCATTATGAGACCTGGCCAAGATGGTAAGACCTGTTTAAAAGATTCGGATCCCTGTTAACATCTGAAAACATGTTAACGCTCCTGGCAGATGTGATTCGTTAAAATCACACACGTCATTCTTATAATAGGATTCTTCAAAAGATTCCTATCCTAACCTGATGATATATAAACCATAGGTTTAACTCATCAATTAAGATGATCATATATTAAACATCCATAGGTGATGTAGTGCCTACGGGCCATACTCATTGTCATATAAGACAAAAGACAGTAGTAGTCTACGACTCCCTGTCAGAGAAAGGTAATGAACTATGTTCAAACCTTAAATGCCTTGATTCTCTGAAATCATGGCTTATGATTTAAAAATGTCCTTGTGACTTGGCCTTTTGTGCTACTAATAAAACTGTTATTGTTTTATAATTAGGATAAATTATAATAAAAATCCTAAATAGATATGATTAACAAATTAACCAAATATGGCCTGTGTTACCATGGTTAATGAATTGCCATAAAAGACAATTCCATAATAAACTCCCAAATAAATTTTTGTCAATATCTTATGTAACAGTTCAAGATATAATGGCTGACTCGGATGAAATTAATAGTCACCCAAGGGAGAATCAGAATGATGCCCGGATTAATATAGCGGGTGCTGAACTGCAAGCATTAATAGACAACGTTGTTACAAAAGCAATAGAGCGGCAGTATAATGAGTATAGCGGGACTCGAAGTAGGACCCTATCTGCACCGCACTCAAAACCTAAGACTCATTCTGAGGCTCACAGCAAGCCACCCTCCAAGAAGGAAGAACCCAAGAAAGGTGATGACGATCGTCAGTCCTCAAATCAGCAAAGTGCTCCATCTCAAAAGATTGTTTTGAATCAAGGACCCCGTGATAAGGGTTGATCATACAAGTATTTTGTTTCATGTAAACCCAGGGATTTCACTGGGGAGAAAGGAGCTATAGACTGCATGACATGGTTGGATGAAATGGACACCGTGGTTGATATCAGCGGGTGCGCTGAGAAGGATGTGGTCAAGTTTGTGTCTCAATCGTTCAAATGTGAGGCCTTAGCCTGGTGGAGATCGTTGATTCAAGCTACAGGGAAGATTCCACTGTACAATATGACATGGGAACAATTCATTGCCTTCATCAGGGAGAACTACTGCCCTCAGCATGAGGTTGAAAAGATTGAGTCGGATTTTCTGTCATTGGTGATGAAAAACCTGGATTGCCAAGATTACCTTACGAGCTTTAATACAATGTCAAGATTGGTTCCGTATCTGGTGACCCCGGAACCCAGAAGAATAGCTCGTTTCATTGGGGGTTTAGCCCCAGAAATTAAGGCAAGCGTGAAGGCCTCTCGGCCAGCTAGTTTCAGATCTGTAGCTGATATATCTTTGTCCCTCACACTGGATGCGGTCAGACAAAGATCGCTGAGGAACACGGATGCCGAGAAGAGGAAGCGAGAAGATGACAATTCACGACGGTCAGACAAGAAGCACAGGGGAAACAATGACCACAAGAAAGGGTCTGGTTCTAAGAAGGATGGGCATCAATCCGGAGATAAGCCCAAGTGTAAGATTTGTCAGAAGCACCACTTTGGGAGGTGCAGACTTGACTCAAGATCCCAATCTCAGCCGAGGCCTTGTGGGATTTCCAAATCTTCAGATCATAAGACCCTAGAGTGCAAGAAACTGAAAGACGCAACGTGCTACAGTTGCAACGAAAAAGGGCACATTAAGACAAATTGCCCAAACTATGCAAAGAAAGCTGATGAAGGAAAGAAGACCAATGCTAGGGTCTTCAGGATGGATGCAAAGAAAGCTGTGCAGGACAACAATGTGATCACAGGTACCTTCCTTATAAATGATGTTTACGCGAGAGTGCTATTTGACTCAGGAGCTGATAAATCATTTGTAGATAACAAGTTTTGTAAATTGCTAAATTTACCTGTTAAAACCTTAAGTGTGAAATATGAAGTGGAGTTAGCAGATGGCACCTTAGAAACCGCCTCAACCATATTAGAGGGATGTTCCATATCCATTAAGAACCACTCTTTTCCTTTGTCCCTACTTCCTTTGAAGTTAGCCGGTTTCGACATAGTTTTGGGTATGGACTGGTTATCTCATAACCAGGCCCAGATTGTCTGCAATAGGAAGCAAGTGGTGATCAAGACTCCGTCTGGTGAATCACTTACCATTCAGGGAGATACCCAGTATGGACTGCCTGAGCAAGTGACTATGCTCAAGGCCTCTAAGTGTTTAAAGAAGGGTTGTGTCATCTACATGGCACAAGTGACTATTGATGAGCCGAAGCCTAAGATTAAGGACATCCCTGTCATTTCTGAATACCCTGAAGTTTTTCCTGAAGAACTACCTGGTTTACCACCAGATAGGCAAGTGGAATTCAGAATTGACATCATCCCTGGAGCAGCACCAGTTGCTAGAGCACCTTACAGGTTGGCACCAACAGAGATGAAGGAATTGAGGACACAACTAGATGAATTGCTAGCCAAGGGTTTCATTAGACCTAGTTCGTCTCCTTGGGGATCACCAATCTTATTTGTCAAGAAGAAGGATGGATCGATGCGTCTATGCATCGATTACCGTGAGCTTAATAAGGTCACTATCAAGAATAGGTATCCATTGCCCAGGATCGACGATCTGTTCGATCAGCTTAAAGGGGCAAGTTACTTCTCCAAGATTGACTTAAGGTCAGGCTATCATCAACTGAAGGTTAGAGATGAAGACGTACACAAGACTGCATTCAGGACTCGTTATGGTCATTACGAGTTCCTAGTGATGCCTTTTGGGCTCACTAATGCACTAGCGGCATTCATGGATCTCATGAACCGTGTCTGCAAACCATACCTGGACAAATTTGTTATCGTCTTCATTGACGACATTCTGATTTATTCAAAGAATCAGGCCGACCATGAGAAACATCTTCGATGTATTCTTTCACTACTCCAGCAGGAAAAGCTCTATGCTAAATTCTCTAAGTGTGAATTTTGGCTTCGAGAAGTCCAATTCCTTGGACATATGGTTAGTGAACGCGGAATCCAAGTAGATCCCGCTAAGGTTGAAAATGTCATGAATTGGCAAGAGCCGAAAACGCCCATAGAAATTCGCAGCTTCTTGGGATTGGCAGGATACTACAGGCGCTTTATTGAGAATTTTTCAAGGATTGCTGCACCCCTAACTTCCTTGACTAGGAAGGATATTAAGTTCAACTGGGGACCCAAGCAGCAAGAATCTTTCGATATTTTGAAGCAAAAGTTGAGCAACGCTCTTGTACTGACATTGCCTGAAGGTACCGAAGAATTCCTAGTTTACTGCGACGCATCACACACTGGCATGGGATGTGTGCTTATGCAGAAAGGCAAGGTTATTGCCTATGCTTCACGTCAGTTAAAGGTGCATGAAAAGAATTACACCATCCATGACTTGGAGTTGGGTGCCGTTGTATTTGCACTGAAGCTATGGAGGCACTATTTATATGGTATCAAGTGTGTGATCTATTCTGATCACAAGAGCCTACAGCACCTGTTTAATCAGAAATACCTAAACATGAGGCAACGACGTTGGATGGAAACTTTGAATGATTATGATTGTGAAATAAAGTACCATCCTGGCAAGGCGAATGTAGTCGCCGATGCCTTAAGTCGAAAGGAAAGAGTGAAGCCAATTAGAATCAATGCCAAGAGCATTAAGATAAGGAACAGTTTGAACGAAAGGTTGTTAGCTGCACAGAAGGAAGCTGTGTTGGAAGCTAACTATCCTAATGAAAAGCTAGGAGTAACTGAAGAACAGTTATCTCAGGGCAAGGATGGAATTCTGAGATTGAATGGACGAATATGGGTTCCAGTTTATGGGGGACTTCGGGATGTTATCCTACAGGAAGCCCATAGTTCTAAATATTTCGTTCATCCTAGAGCTGATAAGATGTACCAGGATCTAAAGGCAAACTATTGGTGGATAGGCTTGAAAAATTCTGTAGCTGCCTATGTAGCTAAATGTTTGACGTGTGCGCAAGTTAAAGCCGAGCATCAGAAGCCGTCAGGTTTACAACAACAGCCTGAACTTCCCACGTGGAAGTGGGAAATGGTGACAATGGATTTTATCACCAAGTTACCTAAGACAAGGAAAGGAAATGATACTATATGGGTGATCGTAGACAGACTGACTAAGTCAGCACATTTCCTACCCATTAAGGAGACCTATAGCTCCGACATGTTAGCCCAATTGTACGTAGATAAGATTGTATCTCTACATGGCGTACCTGTGTCTATTATCTCCGACAGAGATACTAGATACACATCACATTTTTGGAAAAGTTTCCAACAATCTTTGGGCACGCGCTTAAATTTCAGTACGGCTTACCATCCTCAGACGGACAGGCAGAGTGAGCGTACAATCCAAACCTTGGAAGACATGCTTCGTGCATGTGTGATTGACTTAGGTGGTAGTTGGTATAACCACCTGCCATTGATCGAGTTCTCGTATAACAATAGCTACCATACCAGCATTAAGGCTGCGCCTTTCGAGGCCTTGTACGGTAGAAAGTGCAGAACTCCTGTTTGTTGGGCGGAAGTTGGAGATGTCCAACTGTCAGGACCTGAAATAGTCTTTGAAACGACGGACAAGATTGTCCAGATTCATGACCGTCTGAAAGCTGCCCGAGATAGGCAGAAAAGCTACGCAGATTTAAAGCGTAAACCTTTTAACTTCGAGGTAGGTGACAAAGTGTTGCTTAAAGTATCACCCTGGAAGGGAGTGATGCGATTTGGTAAGAAAGGCAAGTTAAGTCCAAGATACATAGGACCATTCGAGGTCATCGAACGTGTCGGATCAGTTGCCTATAAGTTAAACTTACCTGAAGAGCTCAGTGGTATTCATAATGTATTCCACATCTGCAATCTGAAGAAGTGTTTCGCTAATGAATCACTAGTCATACCACATATAGATGTGCACATAGAAGAGAGCTTGAAGTTTGTCGAAAAACCCGTGTCGATCGAGGATCGACATGTTAAGAAGCTTCGAAGGAAGCATGTGCCTATTGTAAAGGTAAAATGGGATGCCCGTAGAGGTCCCGAGTACACGTGGGAGGTGGAGTCCACAATGAAAGAAAAGTACCCTCATTTGTTTCAGTAAATCTCAAGGTCGAGATTTCTTTTAAGGGGGTGAGGATGTAACACCTCAAAAATTCACGTCCTATAATATATTGACACGTGTCATACGCTTGAACGTGTGAAAGAATATTCTAGAGGGACTAAGGTTGACAAACATAGAAAGTATGTGAATATAAGGGTTCAAAATGTCAACAATGGATAAATATACTTTACAATAACCCTACATGATGCGTATACCCTTAAACGAATAAATCATGGATCATACGAAGCTAATTGTGAAAGAAAGTGAGAAATTACAAACTACAAGGGTTAAATGTGTCAACATGTTTAAGGTATACCTCTGAGTGACCTTTTAGCAAACCTGAAGCTTTGTAACGATTAATTATGCTCACTAGAATACATGATAAAAATTTCACCAAGTTTCGTTATCGTATGAGAAAGTTATGATAAAATTCGTTTACGAGGAGTTAAAGCGTCAACGTTGAAAATTATGACTTTTCGGGTAAATATAAAGTGACCAAGGACTTAACAAAGTGGGTATAAATCTTGAAGCCCTTATAAGTAAATTTGAAGGGCTCATAATGCAAAATATAAAGGGGAATGACCTTTCGAAGGACCAAGAGCCAAGAGCCAAAAACTAGAAAAGTTTTTACCTGACAGCAGGCCTCAAGCGGGCCGCGTAAGTCTTAACAGAAACTTACGCGGGCCGCGTGCGATCCCCAGATACAGAAAATACAGGCAGCAGCCTGTTCAGCCTTGTAACCGACTTAGATTGATATTTTCCACTCCATGGGCGACCCCTACATGCTTTTTAGACCTTAGGGACACTTGTGGATGATCCAAGATCTGTTGTAGCACTTGTTGTCATGATTTAATGAGATCAAAAGCACTATAAAAGGCCCTCATGTTGAAACAATTTGATCATACCTTCCATCTGCATTTGTGGAGCTTCCTGGAGCATAAGAGCAGACCCAAGTCATCCCTAGTCGTGCATTAGACTTTGGTAAGTACCCTTGACCTTCCTTAATTGAGTTTTACTTAGTTATTAGCTTAAAAGTCAAACCGTCGTAATTAACGTTTGACTTAGCAATTAATCATTAATGGTCCAGTGATTAGTCGAATTGAAAGTTGTTATAAGTTGGTAATTATGTGGGCAATAAGCCCTTATGAGGCCACCCTCTGATTCCCGCTCTAACTAGATCAAATGTCGGGTCAAAGTTGTTTATAAAAAGTCAACAGAAGCTTAATTTGCAAATTAACATGTAATTAGCAATGTAGAAGGCATGTAACCTATTTTATCACTCATATAACTTGGTAATAAGTATAAGAACTGGTCTAAGCTTGTATGATCCGACAATTTTCTGTTTAGACCCGTTTCGGAACCGAAAGTCGCAAAACTTTGACTTTTGCTTTGACTTCAGTTCTGACCCGATTTAGTATGATTTAGAAATGCCTTAGAGCTTCATTAGGACCGAGTTACATGTTGGAATAACCCTCTGTGTTTGGTTCGTTGATTGCTCGATTCGTTTACACGTTTCCGTTAAATGCCTAACGTTGACCATAATGCCCTTTTAACCATAAAACGAGAATTTTGGATACGTGAGAGGGCATTAATCTTTGCTACTGATTTATAAACATGTCCCTAAAGTTTCATATCAGTTCGAGGTCCAGAATAGGAGTTATGCTAAATAGCGCACTTAAGAAGCTTTTTGTTAATTAAACGGCACAATTAGCATAAAGCCTATCTAAACCCAATTTTTGACACCAAACCTTTTACCCATTGATGTAATATAATATTTTGGGATTTTTAAAGATTTTTAATTATTTTTAACATGCTCATAACCTAAGGTTATGGCGTTGGTTCGGTAAATACCGATTATACCCTTTTTGGTTATAAAATGAGTTCTACATAGTATTTTGACGCAAATCCAATTGCTACTGATTTTATTTAATAAATGAAGTATTTTGAACCTTATAATCTGTTCAGAAAACTCAGATTTCCTGTATAACCCGGAAATCGTTTAAAACGGCTTTTTACGCGTATTAAACACCTAGTATGGGTTTAAAACTATTTTGTCATGTAAGACTTATCACCAACTAATATGACCTGATAAATTAAGTTATTTTACTGAGTTATTCAGACCCGAATCTCAGAATTATAATTAATCTCTTTTATAATCTTTAAAATGACCAAAATACCCCTACGGGGCTTAAATTAAGATTAAACTCGTTTTGGGCATAATGGAAGATATCCTATTGATATCACAACATATTTAAGGCATAATAACTTAGGAAACCTGTAAATGACTCTTATGGTTACCCGTTACGCTTCTTACGCGTTCGGTTCGGTTTATGTAACTAGTTTGCATAAATTAGCCGAAACGGGTCAAACCTTATCGTTTTTATCTCAAAATCCAGAATGTGGTTAGATTACCCATATTATACAAGTCTTCAAACTTGTCGGGTCTAAATCACATTCTATTCCGGTCTTCGCTTAATCGTGCGTTCGAACCGTATCTTTGTTAAAACTAACCGGTCTAGGTTTAGGCTTAATTAAAGACCCGTTAGGATTCTAATAGGTTATTATAAACCTTCGTTCCAGAATAGGAGACCCGGTAAAAGCTACACGCACTTGCTAATTTGCAAAGGTAAATACTTTTAACTTATTTTCCCTATACGGGCTTGGGGTATGGTATATAAAATACCGCTTGGTCGGGCATTGAATCTTTAATCGAATAGAGGTTAAATCATTGATATGCTTCGTTTTGAAATGTTTTGTTTGCTTAAAGCCTTTAGGGGGTTAATGACCATGTCCCGGATATCATTGGCATCATTTTACGAAATGGCCACGACCTAAGCACGGGGTGTAGGCTTACACCCGTCAGTGCCAAAATAAATAATGTGGTGTGTCTATTGATCTTTATCCCGGTCTACGGATCGGGCTACTGAACGCATAAGGAACATGTAATTCTTTTACAAGATTATATTCAAATAATTATCCCAAGTTATAAAGAGTTTGTGCCACGTGCATTCAAATAAATTTTTAATTATTTTAAAATGAGTCAATTGATTGTATTTACCAGTGTAAACTGACGTATTTTCCCAAAAAGGTTAAGTGCAGGTACTACGCGAACTAGGCTGGCTTTCTCCTAGCGTCCACAATAAGTCTCGCAAGCTTGGATGTTAAAACTGTTGAACAATGTTTCCATTTTATTTTGATCCACCTGTGGATTATTTTCAACTATTTGTGATACTTGATATTACAATATTATTTGGTTGAAATATATCTATCTTTTGCTTCCGTTGTGCATATTAAATATTGTGTTGTTTGACTGTAATGTTACCAACCACGTCACGATACTCCCCACCGGGCCCACCGGTAATACGTGGAAATATCGGGGTGTGACATAAACTCTGCCCAACTAAACTTGCAATGTGAGTCATTCTCTTTTTATCAACAATGTTTTACAATACTCAAATTATTTTCAAAAGTTATAATTACAGGGATTAAGTCTTGGTTAAATTGAATCACTGGCAAGTGGGGTATTGTGCACATTACTAATTTCTCACGGTTAGGTTCACCAACCTAACAGTGATAATCATCACTACTTGGGTGAAAGGACCCAATAGTGGTATGACCATCGTCACCAGGGTGTGACACGGCGCCAGATAAAAATAAGATAGTAGCCATTGTAATCGCTTTTATGCTGTAATTTATAACTATGTGTCGTTTTATTGAAATCGAGTGACTCGCCATTTCCCCGCTGATAAAATATTTTTAAACATGTTTCAGGTGACCTACTGTGAATCAAGGAAAAGTGCTATGGAGCACTAATAAGCTTGAAGTGGTGGCTCAGTAAAATAAATAAACATGTTTTGTAAAACAGGGAATTTCCTCGTGAAATTCCTCTATTGTAAATTACGGGGTTTTATCCCAAATTATGAAATAAAATAATTGGGAAAATTCAAGTTTTAAAAGATCTTGTTAAACTTCCGCTGTCAACTCAAATAATAAATACCACGGGTTTCTGTCCCACGGCTCCTGGATCGGGTCACACCGAGACGGGGACCGTGACATTTTTTGACTTTAATGGTTTTTTGTTTTGTTTTATGTTCTTTTTCATTTGTATAATTAGAACCGGTATTGACATTCGCTTTTATCAATCTTTACTTTTAAGAATTCCAATTAATAGAGTCGATAAAGACCAAACTCACCTCAGTGTCATCGGAACCAGTATCAATATTCGTTTTTTGGCTTCCGATGAGTTGAGCCGATAACGACCATCACGCCACGTAGGACCGGGAAAAACGATCATAGTCGCGCCACGTAACATGGGGAAAACCTAGTATCAATATTTACTTTTATGCTTTCTGATAAATCCAGCCAATAACGAACAAAGTCACGTCCCGTAGCAGGGAGGAAAAACGATCAAATTTCCGTCTTGTAGCTCGAAGAAAAAAACTTATTTAGTAAATATGTTATGTACCACCAAAGTTTTTACCATATACCCCCTTAAGTTTCATTAAACGTACAATACGGACCTTCAAATTTAGTATGCGGTTTTTTTAAGTTTTTTTCACCCCTTATGCTATAAATACTATACATTTTTACCATTTAATTTTCTTTTTTGTGTTTGTTAGCATTTTTAAAGAAAATCTAATTACGTATATATGTTTAATCTTTTTAGTCAAGCTTCTGATATATTTTTTTTGAAAAAGTTGTGGTATTAAACAATATATAGGACATCTCGATAACAACGTCCAGCCAATGGCGTTTCGCGAATACACACCCTCCTCTGCCACCACTAATGATCAAGCAACGAGGAAACCAATGGGATATTCCGAAAGTGATGTCCCAACCAATAACTTCTCACCATCCCGACTATAAATACCACTCTTCATTCATGTGAAAGCATGGGCGAAGCTTTTAAGGGGTGGGAGGGGGCGGCCGACAAACGTTATCTCTCTTTCTTATGACAAACTGAAACGCCCTAACTTACGTTTGGTCAGTTTGACGTGAAATTTCGCTAAAAGTTAAAAGCATTACATTTAACCATTAAATGTTTACCAAAATACCCCTTTCAACACAGTTCAAAATTAACACCTGCCTCTTAACTAGCCGCGCGTGTTAACCTGAACTATTGTGTCAAAAATACAAGTTTTATACCTGTTTACTTACAAAAGGTATAAGGTTTACAAAAGTAACATTTACGACAAAAGACCCCAAACGTCGGATTGAACCTATACAAAAATCCTATAACTATTTGGGGCAAATTCCTTCGGAAGCGCGTTACGGGCGTAGTGCGTGTGTTCGTTCCGATGTCGCCACATCACCTATGCGGAGGATTTACCTACATCACACAAACTCATAAGTCCGTTTTGTTAGGCACGTCAATATCTAACTAACGAATTATAACTATTTTACCCGCTCCTTCACATCATGCTTATTCTCTTTCGACCCGTCAAAACGGGCAATACTTACCGTCTCAACTTTGGATAAATCATACCATCCTTTAATTGTGTTTGTCACAATTCAAATACATTCTTTTTCATCACTTATTCATACATTCCATTTAACCCATTTATGATCGGTTAATCAACAATATTCTTCTTCTTTAATCCTTCATTAGTTCGACTCGTTCAAGACGAGCCGGCGATGACTTGTTTCCTTTCATATGCATTCATTTCTTATGACCCGTTTACACGAATTAGATTAAACACTCTACATCATTCTTAAACGATCATAGCTAAAGTCTTTCATAAAAAAACATTATACGATATATTAGAATTGTATGTGTAAGTTAACATACCTCGATCTAGTGCGCCTTTCGTCTTCCTTGAGTTTGAGCCTTCTTCTTTTACGCCTAAATCAACACATTCATTCCATCACTTTCCAAATTACAATTATATATTCATTCAAACATTTCATCAAGCACTTGGTAGGCGACGTATTTACAAACATCATGTACAAGGATACCAAGCATGATTTCTTCTAATACATCTCATATTACATCAACAATCAAGCAAGTTCATTATATTCTTTTATCTACATTATATTACTTAAGATTCAAATATCACAACAACATTTTATATCAAGATCACCCATATCTTCTTTTATCATGATCATCTTGGTTAAGATGATTCAATAACAAGTGGGTTTACACTACAAATCTTTCAAATAACCAAAATCTTACTTCATTTAGATTTTATTATGCATTACTAACTTCCCTTTACCCAGATTATCTCACGAACTCAAGATTGGATTAAAACCCACTTCCTACTAATCATCTATTCAAGAAATTCGACTTACCACTTTGTTAATCAAGCTTAGAGGATCAAGAATTGAAGTTCATACGATCGTTTAGCCTTGAAATTCCTCTCCGATTGAAGGAATTATAATCACTAGGGTTTAGCTCCTTGTCTTCTTGGTTAGAACGATCCAGAACACACACACACACATGTGTGTATTTGAGGTTCATTTGTTTTAATAGTTGACTTAACCTTGTTTCAGTTTAACCCCTCAACTTTGAGCTTATTTTCATTTAGTTATAGCTCATTCATATTCCTACTATTTTACATGTCGTCTAACCAGGTTATGTTTTCTAGTTACCGATGCACCTCTAATTTAATAAAACATTTTTGGGATGTTACACAAACGTAACGATGTTGTTTAGTTTTACAAATTGAATCACTGTGGAAAGCACTTGAGAATCAAACGTTTCTAATCTGTCCAACACTAGTTAAAGCGACCGTTTATTTATACTTTCGATTATTTCATTATTTTCTTACTTAATTGATTTCATTATTATGATTATTATTATATAGACTTAAATCGTTATTTTTATTTTTAATATATATATATATATATATATATATATATATATATATATATATATATATATATATATATATATATATACAAGGCCATGAGCAGTGCTTTTTTTTTTTTTTTTTTAATATTGTTTTTTTCCAAGGTTTTTATTATTATATTGTTTTATTAGTTTAATTAATTTAAACATATATTTTTATATAACTTTTAAGATATGATTAAAGTACCAGTTATCAAACAAGAAATCATAAAAATGAATGTCTACTGGTACTGATGTTGTTTAGTACGGTATGGTACCGAAAGAATATTAATTCATCGAAAGCAAAAACACTAAAAATAAATATTGATACGGATACAGATGTTATTCAATTGGTTTTGATTGAATTTGGTAAGATAGTGACACAATATCCGTTTAAAAAAAATATCGTAATGTTGAAATAAAAGAGGGGAACAACAGTTTTTTATTTTTTTTCAATATTGTTTTTTCTAAGGTTTGATTATTTTATTGGTTTATTATTTTAATTGATTTAAGTATATTTTGTTCTTTCATATAACTTTTCAGATACAATCAAAGTACCCGTTATCAAATAGGAAACAATAATACGGAATGTATACTGGTACCAATGATGTTCGGTACAATATGGTAGCGATACAGTATCAGTTTATTGAAAGCAAAAAACTAAAAATAAAAAAATATTGGTACCGGTACAAATGTTGTTCAACTGATTTCGACTGGGCTTGGTACGATAGTGGCAGAATATCCGTATAAAAAAATCGTAATGTTGAAATAAAATAAACATAAAATGCAAGCGAACCGAACCGATATCAACTGAACAACATATATAGGTACCATATCAATATGTGTTTTTTTGTTTTCGATCGATGTAGTGCTTTCTCTTTCAATTACTATATCGAGTGCAGGCACTGTAACGAACCAAATTGATACCGACTTAATCCACGCCGCGAAGTGCGGGGGAATATCACTAGTTATAGATATTAAAAGTAAGTCATCATGAATAATAATCAAAGATTTTTATAATATTGTTTTATAATTTTGATTATTTTATTAGTTAATTGTTTTTTATTGGATAGATATCGATTCAATTTATTATAGTACCAGTACGATATACGCACTCGGTATAGAAATTAACATATGTTTTTCACCGATCAAAAATGATAACATGAACACTGGTACCAGGACCGGTGTTGTTGAAACGCTATCAATCGGTTGAGAGTCACGGTAGTTGTACTGGTATTCATTTATCATCGCAGACAGAGTGGATAAAATGAAAAAAAAAAGAAACCGGAAAGCATAAAAATGAATACAGATACCGTGATATAGTGATATAGTGTCAGTTTATTAAATAGAACACAATAAAATAAATATGGGTATCGAAAGCGTTAGGTGTCAATTTATAGGACGCAAATGAATCGAATCGAACCGAATCGAATTGATGTCAATTGAACATCATTATCTATATCGATATTCGTTTTTAATTGTTTCTGATCAATGTAAAGTTATCTCTTTCAATTACAATAGCGAGTATCGGTATCGTAATGAGCCAAACTGATACCAACCAAATTCACGCCGCAAAGCGCGGGGGAATATCACTAGTTACATCATAATTTTAAAATTATGAAAGTGAATAATTATTTTGAGTATAGTAACATGTAGACAAACAAAATGACTATCAAGTAGCTAGAGAGTAAAAAAAGATCACCAATACATCGTCAAAATAAATTAAAGGCAAATTGGAAAATAATAATCACATCTTTCTGAAATTGGCCGATAATAATCCCAAGCCAGTTATTAGCCAATAATAATCCGACCTCGTCCAATTTTTTTGTAAAATAGTCTGCCGTTAAAATAGCTTAACTGAGTTAAGTTTTTTTCCGAATTACAAACTGATGTTTTAGGGCTTTTGATCAGAACGAGGATACGAGTCGATTGATGTAAAACTTACCACAAAATACTGCCCCTAACCCACGAAAACGGTGCTTCAATTCGGGTGTTTAACTTCCAATTAACAAAATTCAAGCCACTTCGAACACAATTTCGAGGTAAGTTTTACATCAATCGACTCATATCTTCGTTCTGATCAAAAGCCCTAAAACATCGTTTTGTAATTCGGAAAAAAAACTTAACTCCGTTAAGCTTATTTTAACGGCGGTCTATTTTACAAAAAAAATTGGACGAGGTCGGATTATTATTGGCTAATAACTGACTTGGGATTATTATCGGCCAATTTCAGAAAGATTGGATTATTATTTTCCAATTTGCCTAAATTAAATCACATAAATTAAAACTACACCATTTACTCGTATTACTTAAGAAGGGGAGGGGAAGGTTACTTTAAAAGAAATTTAATGTAAGAAGAAAAAGAAGAAATGACATAATGGTAAACATTAAATAGTTTATAACTCTATCCATTAATTATGTTATCTCTTATTAATAAAGCAAAAAACATTTTATCCTAAACATTTCAAAATTTATCCTACATATATCTTATACTTACCGAAATTTATCCTACGCATATCTAAATTTATTATACACATTTAAGAATTTATCCTATACATACTAAAATTTATCCTACACATGTAGAAAATTGTCCTTCTTTCTAAATTATTTTATCTTGAAAGAGTATATTTAAAAGTTAATTACAATTTTAATTATTTAGCTAATTAATTACAATTAGAAATTTACCTATATACCATTATTAATAACTTTAAATACACATATTAAATGAAGTAAAATTGAGCATTTCTATTGGTTTAAAAACTTATTCTTTTTATTCTTACAAAATTTTTCTTCTCATTTTAACACTCCACTACTTAAGAAATCTATAAACAATTTTGATTGTAGAGTATATTTAGTGGATGTGCATAGTATTTAACTACTCACACAAAAAAAAACCCATAAAACAATATTCAAGGGGATCTTGTATGTAGATTAAAAAAGTAAGATAGAAAACTCTTTATATATATTCGTGCTAGATTTTGGTAACTAGATATGACATATGAGTGAAACTATGAAAGTAACAAAGGGTCTTTGAATTAACAGTATCAGATGTGTAAAAAGGTTCTCACTTACCTAAGAGGTTAAGGATTTTAGTTGATGTAAAATTAGAACTAGATCACATTGTTTCGATAAAAAAAAAAAAAAATGAGTGCAAGTGCCAGATAGGATCTCCATCCGGTTTTTGGTTTATACATACCTATGGGCTTTGATAGCACCTTTTCCCTAGCTTCACTATGCCACTTGCATATCTACATGTACATAGATACGCATAGAAACATACAAAATATGCTCATAAATACATATATAAAGGGAGGAATATAATTGGTCCCAAAGTCAAAAAAAATCAATACATGGTTCAATTAAACCACACATATAAGGAACTCAAAAGGTATAGACATTGGTCCCTAGAGAAAGAGGAATAATGGATGGTTAAAGAAGACAAAATAATCATAGTTGCAAGTGGTTGCTCGTCAAAGAAGACGAATCTAGAATAAGTTTATAAGCAAATTGTTCTTGTTTACAAGTTACATACTTAGATCTCACGATACGTGTGCCTAATACTTCATTATAACGTATGATATATTGATATACATGTAGTGCGAAACACGAAAATAAAAATGGAGAATTCTTAAAAAATTAATATATTGTAGATGATGAAATGAGGTTTTTTAGGGATTTTTTTTTTTTTCAAATTTGGCAATTAAACTTTGCATGCTTTGCTAAGTTTTCGAAATTGTCAAACATATATTGAAATTAAAGATATAAATAAAAGCGTAAAATAAGGCGATAGGTGATTTATGCGTTCTGGCCAAAAAGGAAACATTTGGAAATCAATAAAATTGGGGGAAAATTTAGTGGTGAAATCGTAGCCGTAAGTGATGAATTTCATCACTAATAGCTGGGTCAACCCGCCAATAGATGTTTAATGCCACATGATTCAACTCATCTAGATATTTATGCCCGTTGGTTATTTGCCTTGTAACTCCACTTATAGTCCAACTTTATGGTATTTTTACATTTGAGTCTTATCTACTTTCTTTCCCCTGGTCTGAAAGATCTAAGTAGAAATCTACTAAGGGTGCACGGGGCACCTTCGGTGACCCCATGCAGGGAGTGCCTTTGCCGTGCGGGTACACCGCCACCAACAAAATTTTACCGCGCGGTTTGTGTTTAGCTCGGTGTGTGCTCACCGATTGAGAGATAGGAGAGAGAGAGAGAGGGTGATTGATTGTTAATGTAGGTCCACCCTTTTTCCACCAATCATATTTCTTCTTCTTTTTTTATAAAAAAATAATTGTGTGAGTGGAGTGATGCCAACGTTTAAGAGCAAAATGGGGACTTAAGAGGGGAGTTGACATGGAATAACCTGATTGGTTGTGGCTAAGTGGGGAATACTCCCCACGTGGGGAGCACCCCGTTCACCCTAACTCTTTAATCAACTCTATATCATGTATACTATAAATTTCGTTAGCGTTTTATTTCAAAACTTAAAAATTTAGTTAGGTATGGTTTCAATATGAATTCGAATCAAAGCCCAACCTTCGAATGTGTATTCATTACAGTTTAATAAGATTGAACTCAAATTCAGTCCCGTTCAACATGTTAGTTGTATATTCGAACAAAAACATAATTTTTGAACTCAGTTCACTTAGTGAATTTGAAGTCAAATGGGTACAAAAGACTTATCAACCGACAATTCAAAATAATGGAAAACCAAAACCCCTACACGTGATTTATTTTGTTAGACATGAAAAAACATAGATGTAATGTTATGCCATTAAAAGTCATGAGATTGTATATTTGTCGGCCAGTATGAGTGACTTAACCATCAATCCTTGTCTTCATATATTTACTAAGCTAGATGTGAACTCAAATGATAATGGTCTTTAACTTACAAGTTGCAAATTTGATTATCTCAAACTGTTAACCGTCTAGTAAATGACCAAATATCAATCTGCACAGGCGATCCATGCAGTTTTTTCTACCCTTGTATAGTGCATTTGGGGAACAAGCAATCTGGGGCGAAGTATAGAAGGGGTGGGAGGGGGTGTCTGACCCCCGAACTTTTCGCTCAGTAGTGTTATATATGTAGTTTTCGTATATAAATTTTTTGGTATATACGTTTTCGACCCCCCGGTTCTATAGAAATTTTTGGGCATATATGTTTTCGACCCCCCCACCGGTCATTCGGGTCAAGCTTCGCCACTGCACACTAGTACACAAGTAACCATTAGACGGGGTTCAATTTTGTTTTTAGACGCGGTAATGCACATAACCCCGTCTAAATATACACACACAATCTCATGACATCAGGATCTTAACGAAATATCCTTACGAACCCTGACTTAAAATATGCTTACATAGCTTTAGACGGTGTTTTACAAACCCTTACTTAAAATATAATTTAACACTAATAAAATTCAAGTATTTTGATATAAACCCCGACTTAAAATATGCTTACATAGCTTTAGACGGTGTTTACAAACCCCTGACTTAAAATATAACTAAAGGGCTCAATCCGTGTGCTTCTTCCAGATTTGTTGTTGATCATTGATTAAAAATAGATCCAATGGCCACCATCAACCTCCTGCTCAAACAAACACACATCCCCTTATACATTTTCCTTCCTATACCTTTTGTAATACACATATATGTTATTTTTAAAAAACATTTATATATATCCGTAGGAAATGTGTAGGAAAATACTGACACAATTCCTACGAAATTCGTTTTCATTTTAATCATTAGTAGGAAATGCGTCGGAATCCAATTTATCATAAAAAGTATTTATAATAAATAAAATTAACGATATTAAAATATAAAGTTTTATTATTTAATAAAAATATATGTCATTTCTAAATTAATTCCGTAGCAAGTGTGTTGGAAATTCCGACAGATTACTCACGGAATGGATAATTTTTTTGTCATACACATATATGTTATTTTTAAATCAAATTTGTATATATCTGTAGGAAATGTGTAGGAAAATACTGACACAATTCCTACGAAATATGTTTCATTTTAACAATTCGTCAAAAATCCGTAGGAAAATAATGAATGTAATAGTTTCGTAGAAAAATCGTAGGAATCCATGTCGGCCTTAATACGGTCTATTAGAGCATGTATGACTCGTATTCTTGGGAACCATATAATAGCACTCAATACAATGTGATGTAACCCTTCAATATCGAATGTTACATAATAAAGGTCTCAGCGGACCTTTAAGATATATTAAGGTCCAACACGGTCTATTAGGGCATGTATGACTTGTAAATCTTCATTACGATATAATAGCACTCAATACAATGTGCTGTAACCCTTCAACATCGAATGTTTCATAATAAAGGCCTGAACGGTCCATTAAGATATATTGAGGCTTAACATAGTCTATTAGGGCATGTATGCCTTGTAATTGTTCGTGACGATATAATATCACTCAATACAACGTGGTATAACCCTTCAACGTCAGATGTTACATTATAAAGGCCTTAATTGGGCCATTAAGATATATCAAGGCCCACATGGTCTATTAGGGATTGTATGACTTGTTAGTGTCCATTACGATACACGATTATTCAACATTACATGATATAACCCTCCAACATCGAATGTTACATAATAAAGACCTTAACGGACCATTAAGATTTATCAAGGCCCAACACGCTCTATTAGGGCATATATGACTTGTAATATTTTGTTACAATATGATAGCACTCAATACAGCTTGATGTAATCCTTCAACATCGAATTTTATACAACGTTCGTTATCACTCAAGACTCACACCCCCCGTCTCTCTCTGATTCCGCTCCGGCAACTGGAGAAGCTCCGGCCACCGGAGAAGCTCCGTCCGGCGACGGTTTGGGTTTACGGCGGCGATAACGTGGAGGAGAGAGAAAGAGTTAGAAAGAGAGAAGTGACGGAGCGAGAGAGAGAAGGGCGGCGTCGACTGATGGCGGAGCCGTCAGCCTAACGAGTAACAACGGCAACGATAACCTCTGGGTAAGCTTTGAACATATATCTTCCTTGATTTTTTTCGATCGGTAAATGGTTTCAGTTAAGGCCTCATCTTCTGATTAATAACTAATAGTTGACCGATTTTAGTAGATGCCTTAGATCTTAATTGGAGCACTAAATCAGATTTGATGTAGGGTGGCTATGAATCAAAGCACTTCAAAACGGATCGAAAAACGGGTTAGAAACGACAGACGGAACATTTTACGTGTTTTAACGCGACGACGATCATACGCGTCTAAATACGATATACTACACAATTTTTAGCACTTCGGTTCCAAAAACTTTATTTTTGACACTTGGGTGTGGAAAACGGGCTTCGGGAATGACTGGGCCGCTCAAGACATGCTAACGGGCCCTGGCCCAACCCACTTAATATAACCCTAGGTATAAAAGGGTAGTTATCCCCTTATCTTCATTTCAAACCCTAAATTTCTTTTTCCCTGCCCATCTTAGCGCACACCAGACCCAAGCTCCCTCTTCTCCCTCTC
This sequence comes from Helianthus tuberosus, assembly GCA_030545235.1. Classification (NCBI taxonomy): domain Eukaryota; kingdom Viridiplantae; phylum Streptophyta; class Magnoliopsida; order Asterales; family Asteraceae; genus Helianthus; species Helianthus tuberosus. The sequence goes on along the minus strand of CM060417.1, from coordinate 147,116,995 downwards.
GACCCTTCTCTGGTGAAGACCACCGACGGTCGTGCGACCCCCTCCGATCGTCATTAATGCCGGCGACAAGCACACGCGACCTGCACGACTCATCCGCCGTCATCTGCTTCTAGCAAGAGAGAGATCGGAAAAGATGGCTAGCTGACGTCAGGGGAGTCCGACAACCGTGTAATCGGGTGTTGAGGGTGGCTGAGGTGGTTGCCGGTGGCGGTGGGGGTGGTCTTCTCCGACAAGCACAGCCAACACCCCCCCCCCCCCACTCGTTCATTCTCCTGATTTTGTTGGTCGGACCGGCCTCGGCCGTGCTTCTGTTGATGATGATGGTAGTGATGGACGACGGTGTGATGATGATAATGAAGTTTCGACGGCGACGACAGGGTCCGCCAGAGCTCCGGTGAGTGTTCCGATATTTTATTTTTTTGTTTCTCTTTTCTCTTCACCTTCGAGATGAGAGAGATATGAGAATATATTAACAACAATAGTTGATACTTGTTTGGAAACACAGAAAGGTCACGAGATCAACAGGGATTTCTTTACAATATATTAACAACAATCTTGTTGGTGTCAATTGTCATCAACAGGGATTTCTTTACAATATATTAACAATCTTTTTGGTTTTGTGTGTTCTAGTTAATCTAGTTATCAGTTAGCTTCTTAATAAACAAAGAAAGGTATTTAGTAAAATCACATTCATAAAGTAGAATTTGAGTCAGTCAATTTGTTATTGTGTCTTGTAATTGTAATTGGATAGCCGAAATTGATATTATAAGCAAATGTAGGTGGTTCGAAGATACAATCACTACTGTGAACAGATGCAAATGGTGGTGAATTCTTTTGATTTAGTGAACAGATGCAAATGGTGGCGAAATTGATATGGTTAATGTAAGTTTGTTTTCTATTTTCTAGTTTGATTTTCAAAAATTTTAATAAATAATAATTGTTAATTTATTGTAGTGCAATCAACAAGCTGAGACATGGGAATGCGGCTATATACCTCTTCAATCTATGTTCGACTTTGTCAATGTGTATCAAAAGCAATTTCCCAAGGTAAGTCTATTTCTTAATTATATTTTAGATGTGCATAAGTATGTACAAGATAACATGCGCAAAAATGCTCACACACACATACAAGTAGTTATGTGTTTGTAACAATTTGTTCGTTGATGTTAACTAATTTCTAATAATTATAATATTTTCTATTTTTTAGATGTGGAACGACACGAAAGTGGCTACAGATGAAGATGAAGATATAGAAAAGACGTTGAAGGAATTGATGCCAATTTTATTTGACGGGTTGGGTATTCCTTGGTTTAAATATAGTTTGTTTATGGTTTTGAATAGATTAAGTAGTGAATTGTTATTTTGCCAATTAATATTGTAGACTTTCGGGTTGAATGTGTATTGGGTCACTTTTTACTTGTCCGGATTTGACTACGTTGAATATATAAAAGGATTGATTGGATTTGACGTCTATGTTGGAGTGCAGATTATTTTTTTTACTGCATATTATGTCATTTTTACGTATCTCTTTTTTACTACAGGTTTTTATTTGAAATTTGACAGCATAATTTGTTGTGCTTACAACATTGGTCATAAGTCGCGGTTCATCCAACACCGACTAAAACCTTTCTTAAAATTGTAAAACGATTTTAAGTCGCGGTTCATCCAACACTGACTAAAAAGTTTTCCTAAAATTGTAAAATGATTTTAAGTCGCGGTTCATAATGCTGACTAAAAATATTTCTGTAAAAGGATGAACATCTTTTTAGTCGCGGTGGTTTATTTTAAGACAGGGTTCAGCAAACCGCGTCTTATAAACAACCTATTTTTAGCCACGGCATTTTAAGTCGGGGTTTGAAACCGCGACTAAAAACTATTTTAACCGCGTCTAATGCTCACTTCTGTACTAGTGGCAAGCAATGATAAAATTCTCGATAACCAAGCAGTATTGATTGTTAAAATACACGAGGAAATCAAAGCGAAGTGATTTCTTCTACGAATTAAGAACAGATTCAATTTACTTCTCTTAACTTGGCCGAACTCGTATAATTTTAGCTTTATAACCACTTCCCTTGTATGATCGTTTGTACCCCTCTAATCTAGATTACGGCTAGAGTTTGTTAATTTAAGAAAAAAAAACCCACAGTAAAAAAAGTAAATAACTAAATTATGTTACTACATGAAGTCATGAACAATATCTCACATATTATTTAGTTACATGATAACATATGAAATCTCTATAACTAAGTTCATATGTAAAAAAAAATGAAATTTGATAATCCAAACTATGGTCTAATGGACAATAATAATACATATTGATAATAAGCCCAATGATACTTCACTTTTACTTCCGTCACCAAAGACAATATCTCTCTAATGAAAAAAAATAGTCATGTATGTCTATAACTTTTATTTTTGTCGTTTCAAAACAATTTACAACAAATAAAAAAAAATACAACAATAATTCATTAAGGTTAGATGGTGTCACTTTTCTATTAGAGTCTGATTGTCCTTGGCAACAAAGGTGAAAGTTAGAACTTAGAACTGGCATTCGTCGCTAGGGTGTGCACGGTTCGGTTCGGTTTTTGGGCAAAATCAAAACCGAAACCGAAATGTCGGTTTTCGGTTTTTCAAAACCGTTATGTTTCGGTTTTTTTCGGTATACCGGTTCGGTTCGGTTTTTGAAACAAAAGTAAGTAAGATTCAAAAATAAAAAAGTATAATTCAAAATTTAAGAATCTTTCTTATATGGTTACATTTAAGTTAGAGTTAATTACATAGTTAGTCCATGTGGTTTGCACAAAGTAACATACTTAGGTACTAATAGTTTAAAATCACATTCTAGGGTATTAACTTTTTATTTTGTAACGTTTGGAGGTATTAACGTTATTTGTAGGCTTAAAATCACATTGTATTAGTACCTAAATATGTTATTTTGTGCAAACCATAGTGACTAACTATGTTAATACCCTGGAAGTTAATACCTCCAAACGTTACAAAATGAAAAGTTAATACCCTAGAAGGTGATTTTAAACTATTAGTACCTAAGTATGTTATTTTGTGCAAACCATAGGGACTAACTATGTAATTACATAAACCTTGTTATGTAATAACTAGAAATCTATTAGCAATGTATAGAAAGAATGGGAGAATGGGAGAATAAATTTCTTATTGATGTTGAGTATATCATATCAAATACAAAGGACCTATATATATGGGTCATGTTATTAATACAAGAGTACATGAAGAGACGGTAGTTAAGAACGTGGAGAGTCATCATAAATAATTTCTTTATAACACTTCCCCTTGACTATCCACGTGATAAATGAAAATAATCTATAAACTTTTAATACGCTTGGTTATCAACTTGATACACTTGGAGATGTTGCCTCGTTAAAAACCTTGCTAGGAAAACCTAGTGGGACAAAACCTCAGCCAAGGGAAAAAAAGTGCAACACGTATCGTCTCCCCTGATACTTCTAGATCATGTACGTTGCCTCATTAAAAACCTTACTAAGAAAACCCAATAGGATAAAACTTAGTGAAGGGAAAAAGAGTGCAACTTGTTTAATACTCCCCCTCATTTGAACATGTATTATTCAAGTGACTAGTGCCCATTTTTCTTGAAATTTGCTCAAAGTTTTTGTAGTCAATGATTTGCCGCTTGATCCCTTAATGTGCAATTCTTTATGTTCGCAATGTTGTATATCTTCATATGAGCCTTCTAATGCCTCTTATTTTAAATAAATATCATAAGATCCACAACTGTGATTTGTTACATTCCCTGCATTTACAAAACTAACCAAACTTGTTTTGATAGGTTAGTAAAATATAAATTCATATCTTACATACCTTAGATGTATTGAAATAGATGTTTTCCCATTTCAATATTTCGTCGTTTAACACATGCTATATCGAATCAATAAATTCAATAAAGATATATAAAATCATGAATAGATAGCAAGAAATACTAATGCATAATTGCACTTAAAGATGGTACCTCTAGACCAAAAATTTCAATTTCTTTCATATGAAGCTATAACATCCATTTTATATATCAAGTAATTGAACAACCTTTAACGTAGTTAAAGGATAAACTTTGTCCATGGTAAAACGCGTAAACCTCTAATAGATATAGTTTGATTGATTACACATATACTCGAACTGCAGGTCGAGCAATAATTACAATGTGTCAAGGTCATTCAAAAATTTTCCCTCTAAAAGCTTGACAGTTTCTCTCGATGGTGCCTAGACATCATCACTGTAAACTGCGATTATATTGAACTTTTAGAAGAGGACTTTTGATAAAGATGGATGATATTATCAAACTCATATTGCTCTATATCAAAATATCTCATGAGTTGTACAACACCCAATCCAACTATTTTATCCATACTATCTTTTTAAGTTTATAAAGTGTAACACCCTTATTATTATTTAAAGGTTTTCGTATAATTTACGAAAATAAACGGGTAATTATGATTTCAAATACATTGAAAGTACGGGTTCATTAAAAACTTTTACAGAATTAGAACTATACAACATAACATGTGTGAGTTTCGTCATTAAACATAACAACGATACAAAGTGCGGTAGCTTATTTCTTGATCGTGTTCGGTTCTTCGTTGTGCTTGATCGTCCTCCGGTGCTAAAATTATACCTGAAACTCATAAAACATGAGTTGGATTAGTCATACGTAACTTAAAACGTATTTAAACGAGTCCGGGAAGCGAAACTGATTAAAATAAAAAATTTTCGCCAAAACAGGGCTTTTCGCGCCACGCGAAAGAACCCATATGCTCCCTCGCGCCACGCGAGGGATACCGTTTTCCAGCAGGTCTGCAGCTCAGTTCAGCTATGCCAGTTTTTACGGAAACGGCCATAACTTCTTCGTTATTGATCCGTTTTACCCGATTATTTTTCCTACGCGTCCGTAATTTAATCCTCCATCTTATGGAGTTAAAATCCTACATCCAACATAAGAAATTTTGAGACTTCTAAGCCTTCGACTCGTTACCTTTTTACCGAATTTTAACCCGTTTATGCATTTTATCAAACAAACGTATTTGTTTGATTCCTATATCACATACACTTCTTCAAATTAATGTTACCTACCATATTAGGTTCTAATGATAGGTTTATTACACGATTTAAACCCGTTTTCGCTCGTATGCTTATTTTGACCCGTTAAGGGTATTTATGTCCTTTTAGGCATAAATCTCGCTCATTCATTTTTAGCACCAAAATTTTCACATTAGTTTTCAAATGGTCTTCCACCACAATTATATTTGTGGTGGATTTGATGTAGTAAACTATTTACGTCGCGTTTTACATCTCGGTTTGTCATTTTACGAAAAAGACCCATTCTTAGGCATTTGACCCACAAAGGTTTATACCTATAACCTTGATGCTTATCTAAGGATTACATGATTATAATACGTGATTCCCAAACCACCCATAAGGGTCGTTTGCCTGATTTACCCATCAAGGGCATATTCATCAACATTAGTCCCTCATTTACGACGAAGGACGTTTACTACAAAAATGATCAAAATCGCACATTTAAACTACAATCTCATTGGTGTGTACCTGGCTCGGGTCAACAAATAGACCCGATTTATACCTCGCTTTTATTATCACATATTCTATGGCGACGCAATTGTCCGAATCGCTAATCTCTCCTGTTAACACAAGACTTGACAACCACATTAGTCGATATTGTCAAATGGTGTTATCACACCATTTAACCCGTTTGGCCTATATGACCAAGCATTTTCATAAGTAGCTAAACATGGTTATTAATTACCAATTTGCTCATCCGACCCATTTCGGATTTTTGCCACTAGACTCCTTTTTCTCTTAAACTTTTTTCTTATATTTTTACCCATTCGGCTTACGCTAGGGGTGCCCTTTTTTAACTACAATTTACTTTAGTCGATACTTGACTAAATTTCTATTTTTACTCATTTCTCGTTATTAGTTGCATTTTAAAGTGATCTTAACGAAAACTCATTAATTATTAGTCATTACATGACTCAATTACCGTTTCGCCTCTTTTCACCATGACCCATGGTTTTTATCATTTTTGTTTGTTCCGACAAGTGTTAATAGCGTCGGAACCCTTATTTCGGATATTACACTAATCGCATTTGTAGTTTACAAAATAATGCATATTCTACAAAAAGGATGTAAGCGTCGCTTACCTTGCATCCGGTTATGCTCTTTTTCGCGTACACGATCCGTTTGACCCGCTCCTTGCCCAAGTCTCCATCTAGCTTGTCAAGAGTCAAACTATCATCATGATTCGTAAGACGGTTTGGTTAGTCATTATTATTATGACTATTTCATTTTACGGATTCTATGTTGAAACTACTATTCGACTTCATCATTAGTTAACTTAACTTATCTTATCAAAGTTAACTACTTTCAATCACATGATTTACAACATTAAGTTCAAATCAACATGATGATTAGAACTCTTCTTGTTTCATATTTCATTTAACTAGCCATATTATTCAAATACGTGTTTCGTTCTAAATTTCAATATTTGGCTTTCTCTTAGGCGTTTTATCAAACACCTAGTGAGCATACTTTTATAAAATTTAACAATCAAACTTATGGCTACCTATCTTGCCAATTTCAACATCTTTTACTAGATAATCATCAAATTCATGGTTAAATGTCAAGATTAACTTCATAGAGTTCAAATAACACTAGTTTGACAATCAAAATTCTAGTGTTTAACATATTCTTACAAAACCCACTTATCACCTTCAATGGTGATTGTGAATTCACAAGAATTAAGCAAAATTTCAACAAGTAATTGACTAGGGTTTATCCCTAATCACTATCTCATTCCTATTTCATCCAAGCAACTATCATGCATCATAAATTTCGAGTTTCAAGTATTGATTCAGAATTTCAATTGGAATCATTCAACGAAATTTCACATACCTTATGATCATTTCACTGAGGTGATCACTAATCCATGCTTGGATTTCGATTTGGGACTGATTTGGCCTCTCAATTTCTTGGATTTAGACTAGTTAGGGTTGAACAAAGGAGTTCCTTTGCTCCTGTGGAAAATGTCAACCAGAACACACACTCAAGGTGTGTGTTTTGGTGTTGAGAGTTTTATTTAATTAAAACTTGTTTCTAGGTTGTCCTTTATGGCCCCTCTAATTTACCCAATGTTACATTGAGTGTATTTTAACCAACTTCTTTATTATTACAAGACTCGTAATTAACTAGGTTATTTACTTCCTAGTTATTTCATCTTGTTCATAACCGATATTCAATATATATACGAAACCTATATATTTTGAGGTGTTACCTAACCTGTTTTATTTTAAGTCCCATTAACTCGGGCCTCTTACATTTACCGGGTTGATTTTTACCATTCATGGTATTTTACCCGTCTTTTAGTATTAACGAGGTTTGATTACTAAACCCGTTTTCGGGATGTTACAAGTCTACCCCTTTAAAGAGGTTTCGTCCCCGAAACCTTATTTACGTAGTTCATTGGTTTAATCAAACGAATCTAGTTTCGTTTTCAAGGCTCCCGTTTCCTTTGGTCAAAAGTTTTCACGTATACTAACGCGTACGTCTTTCATGTGTAAGGCCTCGCGGGCCGTTACTTACAGCTCATAACCCTTTATCTTTATTGACTGAGTTGTCACTTGACCACTTAGTCTCGTTAGTCTTTTAACAGGTCTATCCCGCGCTTGTGTTATATTAACAAGTGCTTGTATTTGTTATGACGCTTTCTTAACTTTGAATAGTTTTACCGGCTAGACTAATTAGTCGCCGTCACTTCATACTCCGTAACTCACATTACAACGTGATCATTTTCTATATTTCTTTTCTTGTCCTTGAGCGTGTCACGTCACGTTTAAGTTTAATTCAATGTTTCTTTATCATACTTCTTCTTTTCGAATGTACCGTCTCGCACCTATCGATGTTAAAACCCATACTCTTTGATATTAGTTATTTCCGAATTTGCCTTATAGTATTCATATTTGTTAAAACGTTATTTCTTACTAAAACTGAATTTTTTTAGTTTAACGTTTTTTTTCTCTTTAACTATGTCAATTATTCATATCAAGGAAATTGACAACCCACAATTTATTCTCTTTTTTTTCCGTTCTTGTTTTAGACGGGGAATCATAATCAGTTCCCTCGTTTTACGCTATTGACCCGTATGTTCTTTCACTTAGCCTCGTAGGCTATTTCTTTAGATTTTTCACCTTTTTAAGGTGAGATGTTAGCAGTTCGTTTCCTTCTACTTATGACCCAAGGGTCTTCTTGGTCCTATAGACCTTAACACTACGTTTAATCCCGTAGGTTATGATGATCCCGTAGATCATCTTTTATTCGTATTCGAATGTATATATATACTTATATAGCTTCAAGGCATCCCTTGTTATGGTTAGAGATCATTCGTTTTCGTTCTTGAACTCTATGGACCTTGACCGTAGTCTAAGGCTACATCCGCTTCCTTTTTTATCTAATCCTCCGACTCTATGACTTCTTACGTCATTTACACGTCGGTTTGTTTTCCGCTTATTGTTATCCGGTTTATTCCTACAATTATTTACAACCCATTACTCGGGTTCTTTTATCTTAGTATTTCGCGCTTTTATTTATTCGGTTCGCGCTTACTCACGTTAGCAAACGTTATTCTTTACTTAACTCGTTCGACTTGTTCGTTTGAAATTTCATCACTTGTGAACGTCAAACTTCATTCTTTATTCGACCCGTTCAACTTTAAAATAGTTGAACGTAGTTATCAAAATTTCTATTTGCAAATTCTCATCGTCTTTTAGTCATGACTCATAATCCGCGTCTTTTGACTTTCTAATTCGCGTTCCCGTTTCTTGGTTTACGCCTACTTTCAAAATCATACCCATCTATCGGGTATTTTGTCGAAGTTGCAACCGTCCCGGTATCTATTAAAACTTTGTTTTAATTTTATTTGGTCGTCTTAGCGAAATCCATTGTTTTTATTCAGTTAAGTCTTTTATTCTTTATTTAATTCGTTTGACTTGTCCGTGTGAATTTTCATCACTTGTGACAGTCAAACTTTTATCCTTATACTTTATCATTCCTATTAGTCGGTCTGTATTTTCATTTACTTTAATCTTTGTCCCTTCTCTCGGGCTCGTTATTCTAACGTAATACGCTCCCGTCATCCGACTTGCGTTTACGTTTACTATCAAACATCTTACTTGTTTGATTCATTTGGGTACCTTTTTAATTCGTCCCACTCACCACGTCCCTACTACATCGGATGTAAGTATGTTCATCATAAAAAGTTCATGACATCATGTGTTCACTACTTACTTGGCCAGAGTAAGCGATCAACACATGACACACGTGACCTTTTCATAATTTCCGCACTACACCCCATGTAAGTGACGCCTCTAATCTTTCTATATTCTTGACTTTCATTGGCAACCATTTATTCAGTTACTATTTAACAATTATTAGATTTACATGTTTCATTCATGAACATATACAATGTTTTTCCTCTTTATCAAACTAATATATAATCACATTTGTTAATGTGATTGCTACTTTTCTCAATAGCATTAAATTGAGAGTTTTCCACTTGGATAATTACCCCAATCCAAGTTTCCATATGAACAAATCTTGTTATTCATCATCGTGAATAACACATTTTCTATTAAATTTTTCTTGGAAATCAGGTTTTCCAAGTTCTATCATATATGTATGCAACCGCCATTACTTACGTGTTTGTTGCATATTACTACGTGTGCAATTAAATTTAAAAGTGTGCACCTGATAATGCTTGCCCCGACGGGCTTTCCTTGCCTTTACTTTTATTCACGATTGTTACGTAATTTGGTCCTTGGTGAGCATGGTCCTCTTTTCATACTTCGGACCATTCTTCTATCATATCCGTAATTTATTCAACCCTCGTCATCTTCAAATGCGAGTTTCCTCCAATTAAAACATTCATAAAAGTTAGTAATGTCAACTTTACTAAACGCCCGTATCATAATACAAGGCTTTTCTACTATACGTGTTAACGCACGTAATTTTGTTAACTATATCTATTATTTAATTGAGGTATCGTATATTACACGATAACCCTATGTGTTGTTTACAACACTTTAACATGATAAACCCTTAAAATACACGTACTTACCGGATTTGCGATCAAGCCTCGAACCGAACACACTTTATTCTTTAACCATGAGCTCTGATTACCAACTTGTAACACCCTTATTATTATTTAAAGGTTTTCGTATAATTTACGAAAATAAACGGGTAATTATGATTTCAAATACATTGAAAGTACGGGTTCATTAAAAACTTTTACAGAATTAGAACTATACAACATAACATGTGTGAGTTTCGTCATTAAACATAACAACGATACAAAGTGCGGAAGCTTATTTCTTGATCGTGTTCGGTTCTTCGTTGTGCTTGATCGTCCTCCGGTGCTAAAATTATACCTGAAACTCATAAAACATGAGTTGGATTAGTCATACGTAACTTAAAACGTATTTAAACGAGTCCGGGAAGCGAAACTGATTAAAATAAAAAATTTTCGCCAAAACAGGGCTTTTCGCGCCACGCGAAAGAACCCATATGCTCCCTCGCGCCACGCGAGGGATACCGTTTTCCAGCAGGTCTGCAGCTCAGTTCAGCTATGCCAGTTTTTACGGAAACGGCCATAACTTCTTCGTTATTGATCCGTTTTACCCGATTCTTTTTCCTACGCGTCCGTAATTTAATCCTCCATCTTATGGAGTTAAAATCCTACATCCAACATAAGAAATTTTGAGACTTCTAAGCCTTCGACTCGTTACCTTTTTACCGAATTTTAACCCGTTTATGCATTTTATCAAACAAACGTATTTGTTTGATTCCTATATCACATACACTTCTTCAAATTAATGTTACCTACCATATTAGGTTCTAATGATAGGTTTATTACACGATTTAAACCCGTTTTCGCTCGTATGCTTATTTTGACCCGTTAAGGGTATTTATGTCCTTTTAGGCATAAATCTCGCTCATTCATTTTTAGCACCAAAATTTTCACATTAGTTTTCAAATGGTCTTCCACCACAATTATATTTGTGGTGGATTTGATGTAGTAAACTATTTACGTCGCGTTTTACATCTCGGTTTGTCATTTTACGAAAAGACCCATTCTTAGGCATTTGACCCACAAAGGTTTATACCTATAACCTTGATGCTTATCTAAGGATTACATGATTATAATACGTGATTCCCAAACCACCCATAAGGGTCGTTTGCCTGATTTACCCATCAAGGGCATATTCATCAACATTAGTCCCTCATTTACGACGAAGGACGTTTACTACAAAAATGATCAAAATCGCACATTTAAACTACAATCTCATTGGTGTGTACCTGGCTCGGGTCAACAAATAGACCCGATTTATACCTCGCTTTTATTATCACATATTCTATGGCGACGCAATTGTCCGAATCGCTAATCTCTCCTGTTAACACAAGACTTGACAACCACATTAGTCGATATTGTCAAATGGTGTTATCACACCATTTAACCCGTTTGGCCTATATGACCAAGCATTTTCATAAGTAGCTAAACATGGTTATTAATTACCAATTTGCTCATCCGACCCATTTCGGATTTTTGCCACTAGACCCCTTTTTCTCTTAAACTTTTTTCTTATATTTTTACCCATTCGGCTTACGCTAGGGGTGCCCTTTTTTAACTACAATTTACTTTAGTCGATACTTGACTAAATTTCTATTTTTACTCATTTTCTCGTTATTAGTTGCATTTTAAAGCGATCTTAACGAAAACTCATTAATTATTAGTCATTACATGACTCAATTACCGTTTCGCCTCTTTTCACCATGACCCATGGTTTTTATCATTTATGTTTGTTCCGACTCGTGTTAATAGCGTCGGAACCCTTATTTCGGATATTACACTAATCGCATTTGTAGTTTACAAAATAATGCATATTCTACAAAAAGGATGTAAGCGTCGCTTACCTTGCATCCGGTTATGCTCTTTTTCGCGTACACGATCCGTTTGACCCGCTCCTTGCCCAAGTCTCCATCTAGCTTGTCAAGAGTCAAACTATCATCATGATTCGTAAGACGGTTTGGTTAGTCATTATTATTATGACTATTTCATTTTATGGATTCTATGTCGAAACTACTATTCGACTTCATCATTAGTTAACTTAACTTATCTTATCAAAGTTAACTACTTTCAATCACATGATTTACAACATTAAGTTCAAATCAACATGATGATTAGAACTCTTCTTGTTTCATATTTCATTTAACTAGCCATATTATTCAAATACGCGTTTCGTTCTAAATTTCAATATTTGGCTTTCTCTTAGGCGTTTTATCAAACACCTAGTGAGCATACTTTTATAAAATTTAACAATCAAACTTATGGCTACCTATCTTGCCAATTTCAACATCTTTTACTAGATAATCATCAAATTCATGGTTAAATGTCAAGATTAACTTCATAGAGTTCAAATAACACTAGTTTGACAATCAAAATTCTAGTGTTTAACATATTCTTACAAAACCCACTTATCACCTTCAATGGTGATTGTGAATTCACAAGAATTAAGCAAAATTTCAACAAGTAATTGACTAGGGTTTATCCCTAATCACTATCTCATTCCTATTTCATCCAAGAAACTATCATGCATCATAAATTTCGAGTTTCAAGTATTGATTCAGAATTTCAATTGGAATCATTCAACGAAATTTCACATACGTTATGATCATTTCACTGAGGTGATCACTAATCCATGCTTGGATTTCGATTTGGGACTGATTTGGCCTCTCAATTTCTTGGATTTAGACTAGTTAGGGTTGAACAAAGGAGTTCCTTTGCTCCTGTGGAAAATGTCGACCAGAACACACACTCAAGGTGTGTGTTTTGGTGTTGAGAGTTTTATTTAATTAAAACTTGTTTCTAGGTTGTCCCTTATGGCCCCTCTAATTTACCCAATGTTACATTGAGTGTATTTTAACCAACTTCTTTTTTATTACAAGACTCGTAATTAACTAGGTTATTTACTTCCTAGTTATTTCATCTTGTTCATAATCGATATTCAATATATATACGAAACCTATATATTTTGAGGTGTTACCTAACCTGTTTTATTTTAAGTCCCATTAACTCGGGCCTCTTACATTTACCGGGTTGATTTTTACCATTCATGGTATTTTACCCGTCTTTTAGTATTAACGGGGTTTGATTACTAAACCCGTTTTCGGGATGTTACATAAAGATAGATTCATGAGGTTTTGAAATCAATGCTTCAGACATTTACAATCATTCACTTACTTCTTTCCACTTTGAAAAACAATGTATGTGCATACACTCTTTAGGAGTTCTGTTACATAAACCTCCTTATTGATTTCTATATCATATGCAAGGATGTATTGAACACTTGCTTCATTTATATAATACATATTGTACCATGCTTATACACTGTACATTGAGATACCATAATCACCAAGTACAGGTATTCTATGTATGTTTATTGGTGCACAAGAATTACATCCATAAGATGTTTCCACTTAACCTTATAAGCACTTAAATGCTTTAGGATACTCATCAGGAGTTCCAATTATATCAACGTATTCAAATATGAATCTGTATACAATGATCATATCGTTCTCGAGAACTTATTTTACATTTATTTAATAAATTAAATCCTTGGGGGACTTTCATGTAAACTTTTAGTATCCAGCTATTCATAACTTTCATAAGACACATATCAATTCTCTCTTTATATTACCAGACTAATTAAATCCACCACCGGAGAATGCGTCTCCACATAATCAGTTATAGGTCTTTGCGAAAATACTTGTGCCACCAATTTTGCTTTATATTAATTTATTTAATTTTTCACACGATTCGCATAAAAGACCCATTTATATGGACTGTTGGTCCAGAAACTTTCCATCTTATTAGAGAATTCAACTCTGCCTTATTTGTGTCTTTCCATTTTGGCCAATCATTTATATGTTTTCATTCATAGGCAGATCTTAAATCTTGATCCTCGTCACTTCATCATTTCAAGCGCTATATTATATACAAAAGTATAACGACGTCGATTTCATTTCGATTCCATACATATCTTAGACATGATATAACTTATCGAGATCTCTTTATTTTCATGTACCTGAGGTTCTTCTTGAACCATCATGTCTATTGTCTCTTCAGGAGATCTTATTTCTATAACCTCGACTTGACCATCTTAATTACTTGCTCCAATTTTCGAGGAATTTTATTATTGGAATCGGCTAGTCTACCACGCTTCAGGTGTGCAATAGACTCACTACAAAATATGTGGTTGTCCTCTTGGGACACAAATATAACTGGAGCATAAGCAGTTGATGACTTACTTAGTCACTCTATTTAGGTCAGTGAACTTGTCTGGTAATTTGTTCTTTAATATTGGTAAATGAATTATACATTAAACTTCTAGTTATAGTTTATAATCTGAGGATCAATATGACATGATAATTCATTTCACTTTTCAATTTCCAACTGCTTGTTATCTCCCTCTAATGTTGGGAACATTTATTCACTAAAGTGAAAACCAATGAGCTATAAACAAATTTCTCACTAATGGCTTTAAGTATTCAATCTACGATTATTTATACCCAACATATTCTCAAACTTTTAGAAGTCCCATCTTTGTGCGGTGTGGTGGATGAGTTTCAATATATGTCGCACAACCAAAATCTTTGATGAGACATCTTTGGTTCCTGGCCAAAAACCAACTGTATGGGGATAACTATAACTTATTGGCTTGATGTAAATTGATGGTACTATATATAAAATTACATGTACCTAAATGAACTTTTGCTCCTCTCATGATCATTGGCTTTGTAACCAATAGTAATATGGATTAATATGCTTGCTATCACTATAGCTAAGCAACAATCACACAAGCTTCAGGTTGTGGATTTAATAACCATTTAGACGATGCATCGATTTCAGTATACTAAATGGTATTATGTCGGGATACACATATTCCCTTATTATTTCCAGAATATTTAGGGATCTAAACCATACTTTCGTTGGTATATCATTAACTTTCCTTGAGAGCAAATATTACATGTGTAAGTACCATGAAGAATCTTCTAGTTCTTTGATATTTTTCACATCATCTAGACTCGGTATGGTCTAACCGATCATGCCAATCATTAAATGCTTATGAACCATAAACTTCGGATTTGTGATCATCATATATGCTTTTAGTTGAACTCGTGTTTGTTCAATATACAAATAGAAAATAACAATTATTATTTCAATCATTCATATTATAACATGTTTTCCATATTTTATTCTCGTATTATAATCACTCCCTTATATTGCCACTTTTTGTGGTCGATTTCAATATAAACATGGTTGCGGATCATTACAGTTTCCTCATTTACCATGATCATAACCTTTATAATGATCGTTTTATAGTCATCGCAATATAAACATGGTTGATCTCATTACATGAGCATCATTCCTCAATTACCATGATCACGATCTTTGCACCAATTATTATATCATCACATTTTATTCAAGGAATAATCATACAACATTCATGGTGGTATCCTTACAATTTCCTTAGTTATTACATGATTGTGACCTTTCACTGATCGTTATATCATTACATTCACTTTAGGGAATGGATAGCTCCACACAACTTTTATTCTTGTAATAACCTTGAATATTCTTTATTAATGTTGCTACTTTATGAGCATATGATCATATATTTATTACTTGCACTATGTTATAGGTGCACATTGTTTGTATACTAAACGTATAAAATATGAGACAACATTGTATTAGCAACTCAAACTTTCAACACTTTATTCTCATATGATCACTCCCTTTATTCGCCTCTTTTGGTGGTCTATCTCGTTATTAACATGACCATCATTACACTTTTTTTTGTAATCGATTTCATTATTAATTTGATCATTATATGAAATCATTTCGAACTTTTCATTTGATATTGATACTTCAAGAGTATATCTCAGGTGTGACAAATGGAAAACTTTATCTTGTTTTTCCTAATGTTCTCTTTTCTTGCCATCAATTGAGAAGTAGTTGAGTCGTATAAGATTTATCAATCTTATATCTTACGACCTTTATAATGAGATACAGGGAGTATGACACTTTGGATGTCAAATGTAAGCGTATTTATACTTTTCATAATATTGATAATAAACCACAAGTTTGGTTTAGTTGTTCAATCGTGTCAACAGTAAAGCGAGCAAGTTATGATAAAACTTCATAACCCGTTTTCATCACTTACAACTTACAAATATATATGATTTATGTTCTATGTTATCGTATCATAAATATGTATTATCCTATCACAATATAAACAATCACAAGTATATCATACACCAAAATATCTCTATAAGGCTTCAATAGTAATTTTTTTTAATCAAAAACTCATTTGAGAGGTATCCAGAAAGTCTTAACATTAACTTAATATGCCTCATTAAATGATTTCAAATAAACTCCTTTGAGAGGTATCCAGAAAGTCTTAACATTAACTTAATATGTCTTTTTACTAGCTACTAATTTGTAGCAATTATTTGTCATCAGTGGGAGTAAAAATAATCATATAACGCACCAAAGCATAGACCTATCATATATTGTATTTATAGTAAAATGACTATGAACATTTACATTATATATCAAATATACGTATTACACATTCTCAGAATTGAATGTACATGAATATATAAAATATTATAGCATATTTTTCATGGTATAATAATTCTTTTCATTTAGGAATTACAAAAAATTGTTAAATAAGATTACACATACAACTATACAAACAAACAAGAATAAGCAGCAACTATTATTTTAGAAAAGAAAGCTATGTAAATACACTATAGGTCATTACATATCCTGACTTACATATAGAAGCAATATCACTTTAAGATATAATTATCAAGGGCGTGAAGTCATGAAGTTTCAGTACACAAACTTAAACGAGATAAGTTGTAAACTAATCATCAAATACAAGATCTAAACTTAAGAGCATGAAATCTCAGATCCATCAGAAATTTAACATCAGAGCATAGAAAACATACCGATGTGTTAACTGGCTGGAAACTTATTGTTGAACATCCTTTTATGCTTGGGAAGTTGAACCAAATATAGCATATAAAACTTACCGATGCATAGTATCTCTTTTAGTATATAAAAGAAAAGCAATATATTACTTTGTTTTGAGAGGCCTTCTCAAATCCCATAGATCTTACGCAATAAAACTTTAGAATAATTAATCATCATAAGTATGTATGTGGTAACATCGGCCAATGTAAAGTATGCAATTTCTACATGATAACATAATTTTACATCATATTATTATAATGTGGCAAATAATAATCTTTCGATAATAAAACAATTAAAAAAATTAAACAATTAGGCTATTATACATGTACCCATTAAACAATTGTGTTGTTATACATCTACTCACATTGAACTTTTAATTACAATAATACTAATAATATTAATTATGAATAAAGATAACATGAGATAACCTCTTAATAAGACCACTTCCGTTGCTATACTTCTATAATAATAATAATAATAATAATAATAATAATAATAATAATAATAAATAATGTAAACTTAACTTATTATAAGTTTTAATAAACCCTTTTATTAATCAACTAATTAAGTAATGATTAAAAAGAATAAAGAAACATAAATTCAAATGAATAACATTTTGTAATGAGGTTAATAAGAATTAATATCACAATTAATACTTTTCAATTTCATTTGATTGAATTTAAGTTATATTATTATTGCTAAATTAAAATAAATTACAAAAGAAAAATAGTAAGAAAGTGGACTAGAGATAATGTGCTTCAAAGAGTATATCAAATGAATTATAATTTTTCATGGGTCGAAACATCTACGATGTATATTAAAATTAGTACCACATTCACATGTAACAACTTTCAAGAAAATATGGTTCCAGGTAATCTTCCACAATCTCATATTCAGATTTGCATACCAAACCTAATAAGCTAGCATTGATAGAACATTTTAGAAGAAAAGGAAATCGAATCATACCTTGATCCTTGTTCATGTGAGATCACTTTGACTTACGATAACATGATCCAACTTTAAAAGCGTTCGTGCTGATAACGTGTTATGTAATAACTAGAAATCTATTAGCAATGTATAGAAAGAATGGGAGAATTGGGGAATAAATTTCTTATTGATGTTGATTATATCATATCAAATACAAATGACCTATATATATGGGTCATGTTATTAATACAAGAGTACATGAAGAGACGGTAGTTAAGAACGTGGAGAGTCATCATAAATAATTTCTTTATAACAAACCTAACATTTTAATCTATTTTTATGTTTCTTCAAAGTTTTTATTAGGACCTTTTCTTTTATAATACTTTGATGATTGTTTAACGTTTATATTAAATTTTGTTATTTGTTATAGGCAATAAATAAATCATCTCAATTATAAATAAACATCTTAATGTTTTTATTATAAGTACTTAATATTCAAGAATAAAATTAATAATTTCTAATAGCATGGGTTAAACACTTAAACTTAAACATAAAAATATATGTTTTTTTTTTCGTTTCGGTTGGGTTCGGTTTTTTTCGGTTATTGAAAATGGTTATCCGAAAACCGAACCGAAATTTCCGGTTATTAAAAATCCGAAAACCGAACCGTCGGTTTTTGTTTCGGTTCGGTTTTTTCGGTTCGGTTATTTCAGTTACTGTTCAATTATTTCGGTTTTCTGTTCACCCCTATTCGTCACATTGCAAATGTCAATAAGTTATAGTTTGAAATACTCAAATCCAATTTGTCTAAATCTTTTTATAAAGTGTGCAAACATATTTAAAATTTGTATATATGTACTATGTAGGGAATAAAGAAAAGTCATGTAAAAATGTATGTTAGGTTATGTGAGTTTAAATTTGTGTATGTAACACTAATTAGTATTTTGGTGTAAAAAAGAGTTTGTTTAAAAAAATAATTAACATGAGAGAAACATACAAAACTAATTACAGACTTTTGTCATTGCATTCAATGAAAGTGGGTAACATATCAATTATTGGGAAGATATACATATTTATCCAGAAATAAAGATCAGTTTGTGATCAATAATTAATTAAAGAAGACTTTTATGGACCGAGCTAGATGTTGAAAGGATAAAATGGGTCTACTAGGATAGTTACGCTACATCTTTTCTTTGTTTCCTTTCCTATTTTTACATATGCAAAACAAATATAACAAAAATTGGATTTTTACATATGTAATGTAGGATACCGTTCGTGCAAAATTAAATAAAACTTTATTAGCTTGACTAACAGAAACAATTACAGAATGAAACAAATAAAATACAATTACAACTGAAAAGAATAGACAAACAAGAACAGAAATCCGAACAGAAAAACTGTTCTTTGGCTGAGGATCGTGTTAGACACAGGTCCCTTAAAACAAATTTCGTGTCTCCCAGGAGAGCACGTTTGTTTCCAGGATACAACAGCCGCAAGCAGTTGTACTGCCGGTCTTGACTCCAACCCGAAGGTGTACCTTGCTAGCTTGAGAGAAGAAGATGATAATTCAGTAGGGAGAGAAGATAGTATAGAGCTGGTGAATTCGGTGTACTGAATCTGCAATAGGAACCTCCTATTTATACAGCAGGTCTTGAAGAAACTGAAACACGAAATTAATGGGAGAATTAAACTGCATTAAACGTCTTTAATGCACTTTAATTCGTCATTAAATTCGCAGTCAAAAGCATTGACTTCGTCAGTTTTGAGTGCTGAATGTAACTGCACTGACATAACTGCAGCTGGAAGCTTCTGCGCGCGCGCGCCCAGGTCTGCACGATCCATGCGCGCGTGCGCCTCCACGCCATGTGTACTCGCGCACCACTTGGTCCTTGCAGCCTATGTGATCCACCACGCGCACGTGGTCAAAAATACAAAGGCGGCTCTCGGCGATGCGAGTGTGCAAAGTGCACCATCAAAGCGCCACATTGCGCCTCATCGCCCACGCCACGCGCGCGCGAGAGTGCAAGTTAGGGTGCTCCGCACCCTTCGCGAGTACACTAGTGAGTGCTTCCATGAAACAATAAGGATGGAGAGTTCCCACTTAAATACCCCTTTAAGTTCCATCTCTCATCCGATGTGGGACAAGGTGCCACTTTCCCACTTTTTCAGCATTCAAGTTTCAAACACCAAACTTTGAGCATCGATATCACATTCATCTTAGCTCCGTTTTGGACGTGGTTTAGTTCGTTGCGAAGCCCTTCCGACATAGAACACAAACCCACAAATAAATATATAAAACCCGCTCATTTTATTATATTTATTTCTAGTCCAAAATAGGAAAAAGTCATTTTCCTATATTTGTGAAAAATGTTTTTTTCACAAAATTTCCAACATGTAAAACAAATAAAACAAAAACTGGATACAACATCTCAATAATTACATATGCAAAACAAATAAAACAAAAATTGGATACAATATCTCAATAATGTTAAAGTATGGTAACTGAATCCAGAAAGGATGAGGGACGATAACCTGATTAGCGGATTCATATGCAGATGTGAAAAAGACCGTAATAAATCGCAACTTGATTTCCAATATTTTTCTTGATTTTCATTAAATAATCATATCGTGAAGTGTCACACGTTAATGGATTCTATTAGTGACCACATTATATTTCTCATATTTAATTTCTTATATATAGTTAGATGGCAAATGATTAATATCTCGCACTAAAGCAATCTATTGTAGAATTTAAAAATGATTAATTACCAAGGGGTTGTTTGGTAATATCTGAACAAGTAAGAGGTCTGGCTGGCTAAAAGACTCTGAACCAATAACTACTGTTTGGCTAAAGCTTTGAATAACTGTGCAAAATGACTATTTTACACATCTAAACTATTTTGTGTTGAATGAAATTTATCTGGTGGTTGGCGGGTGGTGATGGTGGTTGTCGTGGGTGTCGAGTGGCACTGGTGGTTGGTGGTGACGGGTGGTGGTGGGTGGTTAATGGTGGTGGTGGGTGATGGGGGTGGTGATTTGCAGGTTTTACATGATTATGTCTATGAAAACAGTTTACTTTGAGTTGGTTTTGATTTACAGGTACCCGGAGCTTAACGGTTTGCTTTTGGAGCTTGACAGAAGGTTTTCAGGAATCATTATGGAGTATTGGAAACAAACACACAAGTTGGAAGACCAAAACGTGAAAACGGGAAGATTAGTAGCAATCAATGCCACTGGGCGCTGATTTGGAGCCACTACGCGCTGATTTTGGTGCACCTAGCGCTGAACACAGACCTGACTCGCGAGTTTCATGTTTTCCCATCATATTTAAGGTTAAACATTCCCAAAACGCAAATACATCAACCCTAGCCGTTTCCACTTCCCAAGGACGATTTTTGGAGTTCCCAACCTCAATCCAATCATCAATCATGCAATTCCCCATCAAGATTGAAGATCAAATCAAGAACACGAGTGACTATACCACCCTTGATCATCTCCGGGGCTAGGGTTTGTGTTAGGAAGCTGGTCAACTTGAATTTACATACTTTTGGACTGAGATTTGTCTAATCATTCGGTTAGTTTATCTTTATGTTTACTTGTTCTTGACTAAACATGTAACACCCCGTGTTTTGAAAGTCAAAGTCAAGGTTGAGGTCAAAGGAAGAAAAGATTGCTAATTGCAATCTGTCACTCCTTGCTCAACTCCTGTTTTGACTTCTTTGACCTGTAGATAGTCTACCTATTTTATCGCATTAGTTGTATTATGTGGAGTACTTGTTAATAATCGAGGTTTAATCGATATTTATCGCATGCTTATCGCTTATTCGCTTATCGCATTGCAATCGCATTCGCAGCTCGAATTATGCGTTCTGGATATTGTTTTACGTGTGTGTGCTACTTATGTGTTTACTTGTGCATGTTTATTTATGTTTATGTCTTGTGGTGATTAATCGAAACGCAATCGCAACTCTATCGCAATCGAATCGCAAGCGCTAAACGCAAGTTATTCATAGTAATTGTATGTTAGATATAGTAGTTGGGATTAGTTGTGTAGCTAATGGATAATTCTATCGCACCGCTCGCTCGAAACACATCGCGAAACCCAATGCCCGAAACGAAAACGCCAAACTCAGTCGTCAGAGCCACTCGATCGAGTGACTACTCGATCGGATGGTCAACCGATCGGATTGCCATCCGATCGGACAGCCATCTGATCGGTGACCCACTCGACCCATTGCACTTTCCTTTTTGGGAAACCCTATAAATACCCTCACTTGTCACATCACTTGATGTGACAGCTCCTCTGCTCGACCAGCTCGCTTCAGCCCTTCTTTATCTCGATTTCTCGCGATTCTTGTAAGTTTTCAACCTAAAACTTTTACTTCTATGATCTACACGCACTCCTTCATCTTTCTCACCTTCGAATCTTAACTTTTAACCGTGAAATCAGTGGATTTGAGGTGTTCTAGGATGATGTCATCATGGAGTTCTTATGAACTTCATGTTTTGACTTCAATCTACAAAGAACAACTTAGATCTGGACGATTTCCACATGAATGGACCAAGATCTTGCATAGATCTGAACAGGGGCGGACCTACCTCTATGGTAGGGGTAACCCCCGCTACCCCTTGGTCGGAAAAATTTTGGAAAAATTAGTGTAAATTTTGGAAAAATTTAACGTTTTTTCGATTTCATTACGGCTTATTTATAAAACGTTACCCCTTGGTCGGAATCCTAGATCCGCCACTGGATCTGAACATATTCATGGTGAAAAGGATTGAAAGATGGTTTTCTAACTTTCTTTCAACTCTTTTACACTCAATGCACTCAAAACCGATAGAATCAGAGTTAGTTCTGATCTTCTACACCTTCTTAGTGAAGTATTGGTTCTAGATCTGAATTCTATCCAAGAGACAACCGATTTCGGGTTAAACATGAACCGCCGTCCCGAACAGTTAACTGACCGGACTAGGGTGATTCCTACCCGATCGGATCACTGGAGTCTTGACGGGGTTTCTGTTGTTTGACACGTTATCACACCGTCTCGATCAAAACTGCAAAACTATTCAAACCAATCAAGTGTCAAGACGATCAGATCGCTGGGACGGATTGTTGTCCGATCGGACTGCCATCCGATCGGACTGCCACCCGATCGGCTGGCACATGGTTCCACACTTAAACTTTATTTTCAACTTCTTCAAGGTTCTGAACGTCGAACGACCATCCGACTATGTGATGTTTGGAACTCCAACACTTAAACAATTTTCAACATGTTCAATGCATAGTCAGTTCTAACGGATTGCCACCCGATCGGTAGACCATCCGATTGGATGACAACACTGCTGTGAACTTGTTCTCTGAGAAATACCTCACCGGACGGATCGTCACCCGATCGAACCGCCGTTCGATCGACCGACCAGAAGGATAGAGATACTTCTCTGTTTTCAAAATGCTACAATGAAAACTTCAAAAGGCAAACCATCATACACAAACACATTCTAACCAAACAAGGTGTCAATCCGACCAAATGGCCATCCGATCGGATGACCATCCGAATGGATTGACAACCGATCGAATGACCATCCGATCGGATTGCCATCTGATCGGATTGCTGTTCGTCACTTGGTTCCTTGCACCGTTTTACGCGCCGCTTATCGTTTATGCTATCGTTAACTGTTCAGGCTAATCTCTCTCAGCGCTCCCTTCAATCCAAGAGAGTGTTTACTTGTTAAACACAATCTGTGAGTATACTCGATCCCTTTTTGCTTTATGCACTTCTGGGTGTTACATACGTTACTAATTCCAAATCACAATCAACACACAACGCAAACACTATTTATACACTAACCGTTATTGCATGCTACGTGTTATTCGATGAATGCTTGTATGTTATGTTAACACAGTGATTGTTGCCTGACACCTTAGCAACGATAGTACTATAGTTTGGACTTAGCACCTGTCGTGGACATGGGTTGTTAAGGGCTTTACTTAACGTGTCCGAGTGGGGATATGTGTTACGCATTCTACAACTCGCAGTCACATCTGTGCACATTTCTCTGTCGATAACCTACTAGCCTTCACATTATACATGTTACATGCGGGTTATGCGTAAACGATTTCGAACTCTACTATGCTATTATTAAACTTGTATGCTCACCTTTACACTATGTGTATTGACCTGTATTTTAACGTATGTGGCAGGTGTTTGAGATGCTAGGATGTTGCTTGCTTTTCATGGAATCAAGTAGGGTTGAGAGTCTAAAAACAAAGACAATTTATCATATTTTTATTTGAAATCTGAGTTGTCGGAACATGTTATTTGACTAGTCAATGCACCTATCATGATAGCGCCTGATTGGAAATTTCCTTTTGAAATCATGTGTGATGCTAGTGACTTTGCAGTTGGAGCTGTCTTGGGACAAAGAAAAGAAAAGCATTTTCACCCAATTTATTATGCTAGTAAAACACTTAACGATGCACAAGAAAATTACACAACTACTGAAAAAGAATTACTAGCTGTGGTATTTGCTTTTGATAAATTTCGTTCCTATCTTGTTCTTTCTAAAACTATAGTCTATATAGATCATGCAGCCATTCGATGTCTCTTCAAAAAGCAGGACGCAAAACCACGTTTGATTCGGTGGATTTTACTCCTCCAAGAATTTGATATTGAAATCAAAGACAAAAGAGGAGCTGAAAACACCGCAGCAGATCATCTTTCACGCTTAGAAGACCCAGCTTTGGAGGCAACCAGGGACGAGCAAATCAACGAAAAATTTCGAACAGAGTCCCTAGAAATGGTGGAATACAAAGAAGAACCATGGTACGCCGACTATGCTAACTACTTAGCTAGCGGTATAGTCACAAAAGGTTGGCCACATCATCAAAGAAAAAAAATTCTTTGCTAATATGAAGCATTATTTTTGGGAAGACCCTTATCTTTTCAAAATATGTGCCGACCAACTCGTACGACGATGCGTACATGGTAGCGAAGCAAGCAGAATTCTCCGCCATTTTCATGAAGGTCCATACGGAAGACATCATGGTGCCGCTAGTACCGCACGAAATGTATTTGATTCAGGATTTTATTGGCCAACCATTTACAAGGACGCCCAAAATCTTGTGAAGACATGTGATGCTTGCCAAAGAACAGGTAATATTTCTTCCAAAAACGAAATGCCACAAAATGGCATTCTTGTTTGTGAAATTTTTGATGTGTGGGCACTCGACTTTATGGGACCTTTCCCACCGTCAAAGGGAAACAAATATATACTTGTGGCAGTAGATTACTTGTCTAAATGGGCCGAGGCCGAGGCATTTCCAACAAATGATGGAAGAGTCGTGGTAAGATTTCTGAAAAATTATTCTCTCGTTTTGGAACACCTAAAGCATTAATAAGTGATAGAGGTACCCATTTTTGCAACCATCAACTTGAATTTTTTTTAACAAGATATGGGGTCTATCACCGGGTTTCAACAGCATATCACCCTCAAACAAACGGACAAGCCGAAGTGACTAATAGAAGTTTAAAACGAATACTCGAAAAAACCATAGGGTTAAATAGAAAAGAATGGGCAGATAAATTAGATGATGCTTTATGGGCTTTTCGAACTTCTTATAAAACAACAATAGGTACAAAGCCTACTGGGCAATTAAAAATGTAAACTTAGATTTAGAATTTGCCGGTAGAAATCAATTTTGTCAATTAAATGAGTTAGACGAACTTAGGAATTATGCATACTCAAACTCATAAATTTATAAGGAAATAATGAAAAACTTGCATGACAAACATATTAAACCTAATGAATTTCGAGTAGGAGATCAATTTCTTTTGTTTAACTCACGACTTCGACTATTTCCTGGTAAATTAAAGTCTAGGTGGTTAGGACCTTTTTCCATCACCCATATTTTCCCACACGGTGCAGTAGAAATTAAATCTCGGAATGGACCTCCATTCAAAGTCAATGGCCAACGGCTGAAACTCTATCAAGGATTTATTGAGGATGAAGAGGAAGAAATCTCGCTGCAAACGGTCGATGAGTAAAGGCAACAACATCATACCTGGTAAGTTATGAACCAACGGGATGACATCATAATCGGTAAGTCTTCTAATCAAGTTTTTGGGAAACAAAGGGAACTCACGCGAGCACTAAAAAAAAACTTTTGCTCGGCCCGAGGCCGTGTCCGCGCGAGTGTCGGGATAAAACCCCTTTCTCATAACAATTACTTCATTCCACACGCCCCGTTTCCCCGAAAACGCTCTGGTTTAAGGCGATTTTCCGCAGATTTTCGACGTCTCCTATCATTCTAACAACATCAAGGTATGATTCTATCACTATTAGTAGTTAGATTAAGCATTTGCATGTAGTTAAAACATCAAAAATTTGGGGAAAAATCTAGGGTTCATGAACTTCATCCGGATCGAACCTCAAATTTTTGCTTAAATCTGTTAGCATTAGTTTAGAGTAGTGTTATAGGAAGTAAACCCACTTGTATTGTTCAAAGATTCGCCCGAGTTCTCACAAAAACCTCAAACCCTTGTTCTTGAACCGAAAAAGATAAAATTGAATGGGCAAACGGTTTGTTTTGGGAAAAACGGCACTTAGGGTTTTATTTTCAGGGGAAACCGCACCTAGTGAACCAAAAATTTTCAAGTTTTCGAAACCGGGTCGAAAAATGAAATTTTTGAGTAACAGATGCCTGGACACGGGGTCGTGTCCGCTGAACACGGAGCCGTGTCCAGCTCGCTGTTTGCAGTTTTGTCCGAAAATTCCACTGTTTCATGCTAACTTTTGGTGTATTCTTTCAGATGTCAAGGAAATTCACGAGGTTCAACACAAATGAGCTCGATGCTAGGGCTAGATACGAAGTACTTCAAACAAGATCGGAAGAATACCCAAGACAAGAATGCATGGATTTGTTAGCATTGGTGAACCAACTTGACCGCTTCAACAACCTAGTCACAGGACCACTAAGAGTCACCCTGACCACTCGACTTCGCTCAGTCCACGAGTGCACTATGGAATTCTATAGCACCTTCACGTTCAATTCAAGGTGCGGCCCATTTGACAATGACGGGGTAGCATTCCGATGTGGTGGAACTAGGTACTCGATTTCAATGGCACAATTTGGGTCGATAATTGGGTTGTATGCGGAAGAAGATGCGGGTAATGAAGAAAACACCGAAGGGGTGCGAGAGTTGGATGAGAACAAGCGCCAAGCCGCATGGGCTCAGATTGGTGAAGGACACTACAACCTGAGCAACACTAAGAGCACTAAGTTGAGGGACCCGCTTTACCGTTACATTCATAGAGTCCTCGCTTACTCTCTTAGCCAAAGGCATGATAGCAGTGGTGTTGTGGGGTTGAGAGATTTGGTGGTCCTTCATTGTATTCATACCCGCAGACACCTAGATGTTCTGTACCTCCTGCTCCGTAACATGCATCTGAACCGACTTGCTACTTCACCAACCCCTATCTTCTTCGGGGGGTGGATATACCGTCTCTTCAAGCACTTCACGAACATACCTAGATCCTTCGAGAGGAGTCCATGGTCGGGAAGAGTGGATGTACACATCTGCCGCTCCATGAACTTAATTTATGGGGCTGAAGACGGGTCGGTTAGCTTCCAAAGGATGCAGGGGCATGCATGGAACCCGGAAAAGGCACTCGTCCTTCACGCTCCACAACATCACCAGTACCAGCCCCACGGTGATCCAGGCCAGTCCTCCTCACAAGGAGGTGGTTTTCCTAATTTCCAAAGTTTACATGATTTGTTGCAGGAACACCTATAACATGGCGAGCAACACGTACAACCGGGTTGGAGCAATCGAGAGAAACATATCCGATATCCAAGATGATATTGGGAATATCCGGGAGTACATTGTGGGACATGGTGGAGGAGATGATGATGATGAGGACGAGGACATGGACTAGGCGGGAGGAGCGGAGGCAGAAGCGGTTGGTTGGTGATCCCACAGGTTAACCCCCCCTTTTATCTTGAACAATTTCCGGCCTGCGTGCCGTGTGTTGAACAATTTACTTTCCTTTAACTCTTTTTATTTTCTGCATTTGTTTTTCTTTCTAACTTTGTGATGTGGATGTTGAACGTGGGTAATTTAGGATGATTGATGTGGTTTGGTGTAGTGTTTATTGATAAAACAGGTACATGCGAGGCTTAGAACACTAAACATTAGTGTTACTAAAGCCGGGACAGGAAAACCAGAGCCTGAAACCTGTTTCTCACCTTTGCAGATTGTCTACACGGGGCCGTGTCCAGCCGGCACGCCCCCGTGCTCACTCCCCCAGACCTGCTATTTGTCTAAATCTGCAGACTTTTACCAGACACGGGGTCTTGCCCAGTGGACACGCCCCCGTGTCCACCTTCTGTAAGTTTTCGTTACTGGCACCTGAACACGGGGTCGTGTCCATCGAACACGGGGCCGTGTCCAGGCGCCCAGTAACATAAAATTTTGCTTTTTCACACCTTTTACATATTCAATCAACCTAAAAAAAACTTATTTTTGGGACACATTGAGGACAATGTGTAATTTAAGTGTGGGGGGGGGGATGCTAAAACTTTGAATCTTGCAAGTCCTAATTACAAGCCTTACACAAAACTCTATTGGAACCGCTAATCACCCCAAATTTTTTCAAAAATTTTCAATTTTTTTTTACTTGTCTAGGTTTAACTTGGGAATTTCAAATTCTAAAAAGGTTATATTTTTACAAATTTACAATTGATAGCGTCGTGATAAAAAGAACCAACATAAGAAAATTATGAAAAGGCATGACGAGCTTAGTTAAAATTTAATTATATATACTTGATCACATAAAAACTCATTCCCACAAAAGTGAGTTTTGAGCCTTTATTGAGCATACAAATACATATATTTAAACTAAATGCTCATTTTTTTCTTGTGTGAATAGCCGCTTGGTTCTTACAACTCTAGAACTTGTCACGACGATACATTCCCGGTCCTTACCAACTTAAACCCGAGTAAGTAAATGATGGAGGCATTAGGACTACCCCTTTTTATTTCTACACCATTATTTTTCTTTTTTTTACCACCTACCCAAAATCCCCCTAGTTAACCCCTTTGAGCCTAAACCTTTTCATTTCTTAACCCAAACCAAACACCCTTTCACCCACCAAAACCTTTTTATTTTTAACCCTTTGTTTTAGTGACAAGCTCGGTTTTTCGTATGACTTTCAAAAAAAAAATTGTTGATGATGAAGCAAAAGAAATAAACAAGCAAGCTCATCAAAAATAACTTTGTTTGAATTATGGCTTCATCAAAATAAAAATTGCAAAAATAAAAAGTCTTACGAAAACCGACGCTTTTTACGCTTTTCGCCCTTTTTCTACTAACCACTAACCCAACCACCTACCTTTAACCCAAGCCTAACCCTTCACCCAAAAGTCCTCTTGATATTTACAAAGGTATATAGTTAAAAAGGAGGAGGATTGATTGCTTGGCAAGCCTATGGTAGGAGTAAGTTCCATGCCGCTCTCGAGTGATTCACTAAAATACATCTTCGGCCGAGTGTTGAGTGATCCCCCGTGAGGTATGTGAACTTGTATATAAATAGAATTTTAAAGAGGCATGTTATGCCCTAATAAGTAATTTATCTTATGAAAAGTTTTAAATAAATCATGACGAATAGGATTGTAAATAAATAAAAATAAAACTCAATAAAGAATCTTGGAAATCCCGACACTCTATGACAAGCCCAAAAACCTTCTCTTCTACCCATTCCATTTCGGAGTGTAAAGCCACATTATAAAGAGTTTTGTTGGAGAACAAGCAAAGATTCAAGTGTGGGGGTATTTGATGTGTGCAAAATGCAACATATAAATTACATCAATTGTGGCATAAAACTAACCTTTTTTTAGTACTAATGTTAGAAAAAGTGTGCTTTTGTCTTCCTTTTGTATTTTCAGGATTAAATGAGCTCAAATTAACAAAAGAAGCAAAAATGCAGCTAAATCTAACATAAATACAAGAAAAGGAACAAACGTGGCATGCCCGACCTCCCCGAAAGCATCTTCCCAAGCAAAACAAGAGAACAGAAGGCTGAACACGCCCCGTGCTCAGTGAACACGGGGGCATGCCCAAGTGTCAGCATAAAAGACAAAGCTGTAGAAGCTTCCATCGCCCACCACGGGGCCGTGCTCAGCGGACACGGGGCCGTGGTCAACTATAAGATTCACAGAATCCAGGCAAATCTTGATAGTACAGATACGCTTCTGCACACGGGGTCGTGCCCAGCGGACACGGGGGCGTGGTCAACTAATGCAGACAAACTGCAATTAATGAAGACAGAGAAGAGGATGGACACGGGGCCGTGCCCGAGCTACTGTTCAGGCTATAAATAGGGGTGCTTGGCTCATTTGCAAACCATCCCTTGGCACACCACCTCTCTCACACTTCACCCACCACCATCACAACACCATCATCCACCACCATCATCCATTGTCCATCATAGAGTGTGTGAGTCGTCTCGGGATCCAAGATTGATCGTAAGAGTTCTTGACAATCAAAGGCCATGTTTGCCTAAGTCTCTTACATCACTTGGTGAAGACAATTGTCTAGTGTAATACTTTTTATTTTTAATCTTTTCGCACTTTTTACTTGGTTATGTATTAATGACTTTAATAACTAGTTTCTTATGTTGAAGGTGATTCTTCCTTATCGTTTGTCCGTGGTGTCTTGGCATTATTTTACTGTCTATATAAAATAAAAGATTTTCACCATTCATATCTCCACGGTCTATATGGAGGTATGTTGGCTACCTGGTCGGGGGTTAATGGAACGGTTTGGTAAGGGTCTTGCCTTGTTCAGTGTATAGATCCTGCAAGGACCTGGGTCAAATTTAGTAGGACCTCCTTCAATACCCACCGGTATTGGATGGCGGGGGTCCAAACTCTTTGATCCCCTCATATGTAAGCTACTATTAATACTTTAACCCGGCTACTTAGGACTGTATCCCTGCTGACTCAGACTACTTAACCGAGGGTAACGTCACCTTCAAAAGATGGGCCTACCATAATATGCATTAATAACTTAATTAATTATCTTTCAATAATCCGACCCTTTAGGATTGTATCCTTGCTGGCTCAAACTACTGGGTTGAGGGTAACGTCACCTTCAAAAGAGGGGCCTACTACAATAACTAAGATAATCTCTTAAATAGTGCAAAAGTGCGGAAATAATCAAAGGTTACACTAAACACGAGTCGGAGCCAAGTGATTCATCTTGTCTATCTGTTTTTATTTTTATTTTTCAGCATTTTAGTTAGCTTTTATTTTTTTCTAGTTTAAAACCTTTTTCTAAACTTTTGATTTGATTAGACGTTGAGGATAAACCGGTACTAAAAGCTCTTGTGTCCTTGGACGACCTCGGTATCTTGCCAACACTATACTACGCTCACGATGGGTGCACTTGCCCATATGTGTGTTTAGTGTTAGTAAATATCGTGTTTTATAAATTTAAAACTTGGCTAAAAAGTGTTAAAAAGGGCTTAACATATACATTAAAAACTAATAACACTCACGCACATCACCACTCCCCCATTATAACAACCCTCCTAAATAATTTTCGACACCCCTAAAATATTTAAAGTGTCCCTATATGTCTTAAAATACACCCTGTATACGAAAACCGAGCCTTAAATACCATATATAATTAAAAACAAAATCAAAATTTTAATGGCTGTGGCGGGCCGTGAAGGACTCCCCTTCGGCCTACGAGGGGCGCGACAGACCTGCTGCGAGGCCACACCCGGAGCCGCCACGTGGCATAATCGTGGCAAGCCTAGTGTGCAGACGCGGATCAGCTAGGGCCTACACACCCTATGTCGCGGGCCGCATAAGCCCCCACTTCATCTTACGCGGGGCGCGAGGGACCTGAAATCAGGCCCTATAAATAGAGGGCATCGGCCTTCAGTCGAATTCGCTCATTTTCTTTCTTTCTCTCGAATTTCTATATAGATAAAGTGTTTTTCGGGCATAATACCCCCTAAATAACGAAGTTCTGCCCCGTTGTAAGTGTCATAACCCCGGTTACGTATTAGATATACTACCCGATTGATCCAGGGTTCCGTAACGGCTGTCGTGGTTCTGCCCGACGTAGTCGTTGGAATGTCGTCTCGGGGAGGGTATTACTAATGTAAATATTGGGTTATTATACTAACGCTTGTGCATTCGTGTAATTTATAGATAATCACCTGTAAATCCTTAAGGAAAACCCTAAGACAGCAATGTGAGTAATCCTCCTTTTTGCAAACTGTTTTTACAAAACCTCATATGATTAACATTATATTAAACAGTGATTGAGTATTTGTATTCTACAATTAGCGTCGGTATGTTGGGGTTCTGTATACAAAATTTGTTACTACATTGTGAGTAGTAACATGACCACAAGTTGGGTTGACAGTACCATGGGTGGTAATTAAAGTAGATGGAAACAAATGTAATTGCGCGACCGCCCTCAAAGCTGTAGACTGATAAAACCTGTTTGATTAAACTAGGATTCACTCACCAGTATTTCCCACTGACAAAATGTTTTTAAACGCGTTTCAGGTAACAAATTGTGAAAGCCAAGTAGAAGCCAGCTGGACAGCACTGAAGGCTTGGAAAAGTGGCTATAAAGTTACCTAGAATAAGGAAATGTTTTATTAAATAAAATAGGGCTTACCCCTATGAAAATGTGTGTACTTAAAACTTGGGATTATTCCCATGTATTTAATATTGTGAAAGTGTGGTATTTTACTCTGATAAAATATTTCCTAACTACGATCCTGATGTAATTTCCGCTGCCAAAATGATAAACATCTGGATACCACCGAAACTGGCCGCGGCCGCCCGTTCCCGGGTTGTTAAGGGACGGGGGTTGCGACAGAAGGTGGTATCAGAGCTAAGCCACTGATTCAGCCACGGAAGTGTTCTGCTGACACCAAGATATTATCTACAGAAATACGTGCATATCTATATTTTATTGTTATGTGTTATTTGGCTATTTCTTAGTTTACAGTATGAGTGATCAAGGACCCTCCGACGCCTATCGTTAGTTGTCCAGCTCACCTAGGAGCAAAGGCACCTCTTCACATCCTACCTTCTCAGGGTATTCAGCTGACAATGAAGATGGGATATTCGTGTTTAAGGCTCAGTCTGAAGAGCCATTCCCTCCTAAAAAGAGAGGATGGTTCAATAGGGGAGCGCATGAACGTAGGAAGAGAATGAAAAAGTTACAACAACAGCGATTTTTAGCAGCCGCTAAGAGAGAAACAGATGCTCATACCCAAGATATGCTTAATAGGAGTTTAGCAAACTTCCATATTCTAACAACCACAGCTGCCGACCCAAACCTGGAGCAACTCATAGCACCCCAACCATTACCCTTGTTTCCCACACAACCAATGGAGATTGAAGTCAATCCAGAAAACCAAATCCCAGCACCAGCCTTTGACCCAACTGAGATACCTAGAGTACCCGCACCCAATCCCTTAGACCCAGACTACGGCCCGTGGTTTGACGATCATAGGGATTATCAACAACGCTACCCAATATCAGAAGAACCTATGCCAAATCAAGCTACTTACCAGGCATGGACCCTCTAGATCCCTATTATGATAATGATGAGTACATTAGGGAAATCCTAGAGAATCCATATCCCCAGGAAGAACCCATGCCACAGTACCCAGATCCAGTACCAGCACCCCCAATGAGTGAAGAGAATGTGTAAGAACTCCGAACCTGTAGTGAGGAGATTCTAGAAAGTAGCGAGAGGATGAGGCAGGTCGGAGAACGACTCGTCTGGAAGTATGACGAGCGTAATATGCAGTTCTGGATGAACCCATATCAGTAATGGTGGAAGTAATAATAATAATAAAAATATATAATATGTGTGTATGATTGAAAAAAAAAATCTAGATAGTAGTTGTGGATGCATAATAGTTTTATAATTTTAAATTCCAGTATCAGTTTGTATTAGATGCATACTATATAAAAAAGAGTAAGTCGCAATGTTAGACGATTTTGATCAATATGTGTGTTGTGTGATTGATTAAATATTAACTTGTGATATTAATATGTAGCAAATGTTTAAAATTCAGATGGACAACCAAGTGAACCAGTAAAACCAGAAAAATGAAAACCAGAATAACAACGATAACCCGAACAATGATAATAATGGAAACCAAGTGGATAACAGTGCCATTCAACACATAGTGGCACAAGGGATTATAGACGCAATGTCATATATTATCAAAACAGTTAGGGAAGCAGATAATAAAAGTAACAATGGCAGTAAGCGACCAACTGAACCTGAACACAGCGTAAACAATGGACCCATACTTCAAGTGCCCATTCCCAAAAGAAGAAGAACCATGTCTTATGGTTGTTCTTATAAAGAATTCTGGTCTTGTAAACATGTTAGGAAACTTTATTTGTAAGTATTGAAGAAAATCACAATCAAACTGGATCTATGAAGAGATCACAGTCCTGAAGATCACGAACAAGAAAAAGAAGATCAGATGGGACAACAGAAATGCACAACATCTACTTCAAAGAAACACAAGTTGATCAAGAGCTGAATTGGATTATCAGAAAGGTCACTTCTGATGGATCTGATGATATTTCTGATGAAATATCATCAGTTTCTGACAATTCTGATCATCAGGATTTTTCTGATGATTTGTTCACCAGAATTTCTGATGAAGTGGTTTATCAGAATTTCTGGTGAAACGCCCCACTTGTCTGAAGTTGGCTCTATCCTGCCACAATTTCCGAGGCAAGTTGACATTATTGGATATCATGATGAAAAAGGCAACTTGAATGTTGGATTCAATGAATATGTCAATTGGCCACTTTTTGCAGGACTTATTGCATGAATAAACTATTGTTTATTCATGCACCCAGCCTTCTATAAATAGAAGGCTCAACCAGGAGAAGCAAAGTGAGTTTGAAGCTTATCATTCATACATACACCAAAACTCCATTGCCCTCTCACCCACAGAATTCAAGATTCATTTGTACTAGATAATAATCTTACAATCACCTTGTAAACCATTTTGTTTCAAAGTGATATAAACTTGATAATTCTGTAGGTCTTGTTTCTTGAAAGTCTGATTTCCATTTCCGCGCATCTTTTTCACATCTACTGAAATCACTTGCCATATTACGTGAAAAGAAGCTGTTTTAAGGCCATACTGGGTCCAACAATTGGTATCAGAGCAGATTGAATAAACTATTTTCAAACGATCAATCGCTCATCTTCTTTTCACTAAATATGGCCAGCTTTCAATCCTGGAATAATGCTTTTAACATTGGTTCTATGTCCAAACCTCCGACTCTGGTCAGAGAGGAATACCCCCAATGGAAAATCAGGATGGTCAATTTCCTTAATGGTCATGACCTCAATCCATTGAAAGGGGTCCACATATACCAATGACTGTAATACCAGCCATTCCAGCAACTGACCAATCACCTGCTATCCCTGCCTCCCACGCTCCCAAAAGTGAAATACTTTGGAGTGAGGAAGACAAGGAAAAGGTGGCTGGGGATGAAAGGGAAAAGTCACTTTTAATTATGGCCACCCCCAATGACATATTTTCACAAGTTGATGCATGTGCATCAGCTAAGGAAATATGGGATCAGCTGGAAAATATTTGTGAAGGAGGAGAAAGGATGAGAAGAAACAAAAGAACAAAAAATGTCTCATCCTATAAAAGGTTTAAAAGTTTGCCAAATGAAAGATTAAATGATACATATCAAAGATTTACAAAACTTTTAAACGAGCTAAAGAAATTTGGAATAACTAAGTCAAATGATGAAAGAAACATAAAATTTCTTGATGCCCTTCCTAGAGAATGGAGAAGTCTAACCATGACTTTATCATCAACCTTAGAACTAGGAAACATGAGTCTTCATGACTTATACAGCATCTTGGTCCCCAGAGAGGAAGAAATATTTGAAGAAAACATTCAAAGAGGGGGATCATTAGCTCTTATCTCAAACTCACAAAGAACAATACCTACCAATGATCCACAACCATCAAGCAGCCAAAGTTTTGAAATTTCTGATACTTCATCAGATTTTTCAGCTTTTGCTAAGGCAATAGCACTGCTCACCAAAACATTTGAGCAGAGGTTGAGGGGAGGAAGCCAGAGATACCAGAGGAGTGACAGAGGAAGGATGGATGGAAGATCTAAAGAAGAGGTTAGATCTAAGGATAAAGGGAAGGCTGAAGTTGTGTGTTACAAGTGCAAATAGAGAGGCCATTATGCATCAGAATGCAAGACCAAAAAGCTGAAGGATGTTGCCTATTATGAGAAAAAGCTTGAAGAAGCAAAGAAGCAGCAACAAGTAAGCTTAATTGCTAGAACAGATACATGGTTATCTGATGATTCTTCTGATGATGAAGAAGAAGAGTTGGAAAATTTCTGCCTTATGGCACTTTCTGAAGGACTACCAGAAACTTCAGAACAAAAGGTAAATTTAGACAATCTTGATCTTGAGCACAAGCTAAACAAGCTCATGTCAAATTTTCTAAATCTGCAAGAAAAACATCAATCAGATATTAGAAAATCTGATGAGTTGCAAAGGACTTTGAATAAAATCATTCTTGAAAACCAACTTCTTATAGAGGATAGTTTAGATCAAAGAGCTAAAATTGAGTTTTATGAAAATGAAAGAAAAGATCTTTACAAGAAAATCAATGACAAAGAAATCAATGTAAGAGGTTTTCAACAAGCCAAAGAGTTCATAAATTTTATTGAGTCCACACCTAAGAATAAAGGAGAGAGTTTAGGTTATACAAGATCAAATGGAAATAAACCCACTGTCTTTGTAAAAGCAACTCATCAGAATTCTGATAAATTTTCATCAGAATCAGAATCTTGCAAAACAACCTGTTCTGGATACTCTTTTGAAAAAACAAACTTCAAAACAAACAAAAGTGAATGCAGTCAAGAATCTGTAAAGTCTCCAGAAGCAGTTCACTCGTTTTTTCAAAATTATCCACTCATTCCAGCACAAGAAGAAATATCAGAAAATTCTGATAACTCTTGTATGTGTGTTGACATACTGAAGCTTGTTCAACTCCATCTTCAAAAGAAAAAATGTAAAATCTGTTAATGGCTCAGCATATAACAGAGTTTCTGATGCAAAACCAAGAAGAAGAAATAAATTTATCCCATCAGAAACAGTACCCAAGCATGCCTGGGTACCAAAAACCCTCTAATCATTTCATTTCAGGACCATCATGTGCAACAGATCTGGTACTGCGACTCAGGGAGCTCCAAGCACATGACTGGGGACAGGAACTTACTCAGCAACTTTGTTTCAAGGCTGGGTAGAATGGTAAATTTTGGAAATGGAGTGAAAGAGAGGATCATGGGATATGGATGCATAAGGTATGGTTGTTTGACCATAGAGAAAGTAGCCTATGTTGAAGGCTTAAAGTATAACTTGCTGAGCTGTGGTCAATTCTGTGACAAAGGTTTTCAGGTAACCATTTTACCAGAAAAATGCTTGTTAATAGGTATAGATGACAATAAGATCTATTTAAGTGGGAAAAGAATAAGAAAATCAATTTACTATTTTGACTTCAAAGAAGAAAGTGAACATCCAAAACTATGTTTATCTTCAAAAATCAACAAAGGTAGTAGTTGGTTATGGCACAAAAGGCTAGCCCACTTAAATTTCAAAAACCTAAGCAAACTAGCAAGCAAAGGTCTGGTAAAAGGATTACCTTTGATATCCTCAAAGAAGGACAAAATTTGTGAAGCATGTGAGATGGGTAAATCCAAGAGAAACTCACATAAATCAATTCCTGAGTCTTCTATTTCACAAAATTTGGAACTTTTACACATGGATTTGTGTGGACCCATAAGTACAAAAAGTTTTTCTGGAAAGAAAATACATACTAGTAATAGTAGATGACTTTTCCAGATACACATCGGTAGAATTTTTGAGAAAGAAAAGTGAAACTCTTGATCTGATCATTAATTTTATCAAGAAAATTGAAAATCTGTTAAAACTAACAGTAAGAAGGATCAGATCAGACAATGGAACAGAGTTTAAGAATTCAAAAATTGAGAATTTCCTTGTAAGTAAAGGAATTTCTCATGATTTTTCTGCTCCCAGAACACCCCAACAAAATGGGGTGGTTGAAAGAAGGAATAGGACCCTGGTAGAAGCTGCCAGAACCATGCTTGCTTATGCTAAGTTGCCCACTCACTTTTGGGCAGAAGCTATAGCAAAAGCATGTTTTACCCAAAACAGATCCATAATCAACAAAAGGCACAACAAAACACCTTACAACATTATAAATGGAAGAATTCCAAGTATAAAATTTTTGCATACATTTGGTTGTAGATGTTTTGTTTTCAATGATTTTGAAAGCCTTGAAAAAATTGACAGAAAAGCAGAAAAAGGTATTTTTCTTGGTTACTCTTTGTCATCAAAAGCATATAGAATTTTTATTCTCAATACAAGGACAGTCAGAGAAAGTATGTATGTTTCATTTGATGACTCACCAGAAACAGAGGTTTCTGATGAATACATGAAAGAAATAAATTTTTCTGACAAACAAGAAAAGTATGAACATCTCTTTGAAATGATAAATGAAGATTTCCTAGAACATGATAACTCTTTCAAAAACAAATCAAAAGATCCATCATGTACTAACTCTGCAGAACAAAGGTGTAGTACATCAGAACCTCAGAATTCTGATATCTTACACACAATTGAAGCACCTGTTCAGGGGGAAACTTCAAATCCATCAGAACCAACAACTTTTCACAATAAGTTAAGATGGATCAAAGGACATGTTCATTCTGACATCATAGGCAATCCTGCAGATGGTGTCAGAACAAGATCTGCCACTGCACATGAGTGCGCATTTTCTGGGTTCTTAAGCAAGGTAGAACCCAAATCTGTCAAAGAAGCTCTAAGTGACCCATACTAGATTCAGGCTATGCAAGAAGAGCTTAATCAGTTTGAAAGGAGAAAGGTATGGAATCTGGTACCCAAGCCAAAAGACAAATCTGTCATTGGCTCAAAATGGGTATTCAAGAATAAATCTGATGAGAATGGCATAATCACAAGGAACAAAGCAAGGTTAGTGGTCAAGGGTTACTGTCAACAAGAAGGTATTGATTATGACGAAACTTTTGCACCAGTAGCTAGATTAGAAGCTGTAAGAATTTTTCTTGCTTATGATGCATCCAAGGATTTAAAAGTTTATCAAATGGATGTAAAATCAGCTTTTCTGAATGGTAAAATTGAGGAAGAAGTTTATGTGCATCAACCAAAAGGCTTTGTTGATCCAAAATTTCAAAATCATGTTTACAGATTAAACAAAGCCTTGTATGGGTTGAAGCAAGCTCCTAGAGCCTGGTATGAAACTTTATCAAACTTCTTACTCAATTATGGGTTTACCAAAGGAACTATTGACACCACTCTTTTTCTCAAAACACACAAAGGTCATACTTTGCTGGTCCAGATATATGTTGATGACATTATATTTGGATCAACAAATGAAAAATTTTGTGACAAATTTCAAATATTGATGACCAGCCACTTTGAAATAAGTATGATGGGTGAGTTAACCTTTTTCTTAGGGTTACAAGTAAAACAAAGAATTGATGGAATATTTTTTAGTCAATCAAAATATGTGAAAACAATTCTACAAAAATACTCACTTGAAAACTGCTCTGTTTCAAAAACTCCCATGGCAAGAGGGAACAAGTTAGATTCTGATAAGGATGGTATAAGTGTTGATATTAAAACCTATAGAGGGATGATAGGATCACTGCTATACTTAACTGCAAGCAGACCAGATATCATGTTTGCAACATGCTTTCTGGCCAGATATCAATGTGATCCCAAAGAATCTCATCTAAAAGCTGTAAAAAGGGTTTTTAAATATCTTAAAGGCACATCAGAAATTGGTCTCTGGTATCCTAAGGATACAAACCTTGAATTAATTGCATACACAGATGCAGATTATGCAGGGTGCAAAATTGACAGGAAAAGCACATCTGGTGCCTGTCAACTCTTGGGAGAAAAATTGGTATGTTGGGCAAGCAAGAAACAAAACTGTGTTACCACATCAACAGCAGAATCAGAATATGTAGCAGCAGCAAGTTGCTGTTCACAAGTGCTGTGGATGCAAACTCAACTGAAAGATTATGGAGAAACTCTTACAAGAATTCCAATTCTATGTGACTCAAAGAGTGCTATTGCAATAACAGAAAATCCAGTTCATCACTCAAGAACCAAACACATAGATGTCAGATATCACTTCATAAAAGATCATGTGGAGAAAGGTAACATTGAAATGTATTTTGTTCCAACTGAAAACCAAATTGCTGATATCTTTGCAAAGCCTCTTGATGAAAAGAGACACAATTTTTTGATCAGCAAACTTGGCATGGTTAATCTAAATGATGAAGATTTTTCAGAAAAGACAAGGACACAAATTGAAAACCAAATTGATGATCATCAAAGTGCTGATAATCAAAGAACAAATCAACTGGTTTCTGACAAAACAATCCATCAATCTGATGGAACATCAGAAAATCTGACGGATCATCAATAAATGATGATTTATCATAAAATTTGAAGGAATATCAGAATATCTGGTGAAATCACCAGAAGTTCTGATATAAAATCAGAAACCAGGTTGAAACATCAGAATAATTTGTAATCATCATAATCTTTCATCTTCATAATTTGCATATCCCACACACACACACACATATTGTATATATTTATATTTACGGTTGATTTATATTTATGTATTTTTTTGTTTTTATATTTTTTTCTTATTAAAAAAAACAAAAAGGGGGAAAAGTAACATGCATACTGATGAAGTTCCATACAGCTGTGAATATCAACCGTCACAAAATTTTTCCAGATTATTGAATTTCATTTTTCTTCTGCAAATGCGTGCAACGTCATTTTTTCATAAGAAACTTAAGTGACACGTAGGCACTAGAATCATTAGGATCTATGAAAGTAGCCGCATAGTGTAACACCTGTGTCACTTCAACCGTCAAACAAATGCCAAACCAATGAAATATTGTATTTCATACTTGGGATTTGTAAAATTATGTGTATCTTTTACACATATCAACTCTTGTTTGATTTTAAGCTTTAAATCGCTTTCTGGAGGGTTATACGCGCTCAGATGCGTAAATATAACCAGTTTAATCCAACGAACACTCCGGAATAGTGAAATAGGCTTAACATACCTTAAATAACCTTTACATAACTTAGAAATAAGTTTTAAAGGCTTTGGTATGGCAAAAAAACAAGTTAATTCGCTTACAGGGACTAAACTTGACAAACTACGAAAGTATGCCAATTTGAACTGTAACAGACATTCCGGAACATGACCATAAGTTAAACATACCATAAATATCCTTCACATAGCTTAGAAATATGCTTTGAGGGGTTCGGTATGCTAAAATAAACTTTTGGGTCATTCAGGGACTAAAAGTGTCAAAAAGTGCACAAGTTTGCATTTTCGCGCATAACTTACGTTCTGAATACATCCGGACATCCAAAAATTTATGTAAGCATGACTATATTATACTTTAGTGTTTGGCTTGCCAAAAATCCATTCGTCGCGTCATTTGGATCGTTTTTCGCGCTTATGCGCATTCCGTCGTAATTAAGCGAACATCGCGTTCGTACGACCAAACGAACCAACACCCGGCATATTTTTGAGCATGTTTCATGTCCTCAATGTTTAGGCAACATTTTAGGGCCTTAAAGTTGGCTTTACGGGCCTTAGAAGTGCCGGAAATGGGCTTAAACACGTGCAGGGGCTGAAACTGTCATTTCTGAAACTTGTTTTCTGATCTGAAGAGCTAGGCGGCCCGCCTCAGCCAAGCTTAAATCTTAGGCGGCCCGCGTCAGTCCTTCTGACCAGATTAAGTGCATTTAACCACAAGTTGCAGCTGTTTGATCCTCCACCACATGTTCTAACTTGCTTAGTCAGATGATAAGCATCAATTTTAGCTTCCATAACCTTCCAACAAGTGTACGGATGGGATCGAATCACGATTCCCATGAAACGATCTCAACGGTGCACCGAATACTATAAATACCCCATGCCCCCCATTGCATAACTTACAAGAATTCTGATTTGAGAAACTCTAAGTTGAAACCATTGTTTCATACCTGAGATTCTTGGATCGGGATTAGCATTCGGGGACCCTGGGTAAGTATTCTTTCGTTCTTTTCCTTATTTTATTGCTTTTCGAGTCCGAAAGTCAAACTTTGTTTGACTTTCAGCGTTGACCAGTAATGGTCAATGCGAAGTTCGTTTGAACTTCGCAACGTGATTGTAATCACGTTGGTCATAGTCCCTTGGGACTATGCCCACTGATTACCACGTTGTCTAGGGTCGTAGGGTAGGCGATCTGATAAATCGCCTATACCTTCGAACTCGACCCATTTGGTCGATCATTAGGATCCGACCAAATACATTAGGTGACCATAGTAGGTAGGGAATAACCTTCCGAGGTTATACCCTATGGTCACATCGTTTAAGTAGTTGTATGATAGGTAGTTTATATGCCTTAGGTAAATTACCAGAATACCCTTTTCATGTATAATTGGTAATTAAGCATATGTAACCTAAACTCTTATCACATAACTGATAATGTAACATGTTTAGGCATATAACACTTGTCATAGGACTAGTTAGACGGTCCGAACGCGTTTCACGCGCACGATGCGTTAAAATAGCATAAGCTACCTAAACGGATCGTAATGGGTCGATAAGACTTAGGTTAAGTTTCATTTAGTATGTAGGCTTTGTTAAACCATATCACATGAGTTCCCACACTCATTTGGTTTACAAACCCTCATGCTACCCAGTCTTCCGAATTAGGTCCGGTTAATTAACATAGTTACCTATATTAGGTGCCGTTTGATATCCGTGATCTCTAGCATTGTTTGGTTGTTACACAAGGACTCCTAAGCACTCTCAAAGTGAGTACATAGAACCCCTCTTTTACTGTTTTCAAACTGTTTTGGGGTGAAGCATGTGTACCTATCTGTTATTTTCATGATTTCAAAGTATAATTGATTATACATGTTATTACTTATCATTTGACAAACTAAATGACTATCTATGGTTTAAATACTGATTTCTCAAAGAACATAAAATAAAATGTTGAATTGTACTTATTTTATGTTCACCAGACCGATTGTTAGTATGATATAGCGCTATAGGATTTGACACCCCATTCCTGTTGTCATGGAATGTCTGAAACCAATTTGTTGCTCCATCCAAATAGGGATTGCCTTTGTG
Organism: Helianthus tuberosus; assembly: GCA_030545235.1. Lineage (NCBI taxonomy): Eukaryota > Viridiplantae > Streptophyta > Magnoliopsida > Asterales > Asteraceae > Helianthus > Helianthus tuberosus. The sequence goes on along the minus strand of CM060417.1, from coordinate 147,073,581 downwards.
GTATTTCTATAGTCTCAAAGGTGTATTTTGATGCACCAGGTCTGAATGAATTCATAAGTCACACTATTATTTGTATATTTTGATATACTCCCAAAGGTATATTCTGATATACTCCCATGTGTGATATTGTACAAAACCAACATATATTTATCACATCCAAAACATATTTTGATATGTTATTTACAAACCAAAAACATAGTTTAAAATGTTATTTATCACATCCAAAGCATATTTTGATATGTTACTTACAAAACCAAAAACATAGTTTAATATGTTATTTATAAATCCAAAGTATACTTGTAATATACTACTGAAAACTATTATTTTGAACAACTAAAGTATATTTAATATACTATCTATCACACGATTGGGTTTTTGGTTAGTGTTTAGATAACGGGACGGGTGCAATGTGATGAAAACATGGTAGATACGCCGCTGGTACTTCTTATATATAAGTGTATTCATTGCATTACATACCGTGGCGTTATTTAGTACACTTGGGTTAACAATATTGGAACTGAAATATATTTTTAATATATCATACTTATTCAGCTTTCTTAAAACCAAAGTATATTTATATATATACTATAAACCTTTTATCAAAACATTGTTTTTCAAACAATATAACTTATACAAACTCATTTTACATGGTTAATCACTTAACCATACATTATACTCTTATTTATACATATCATCTGAACTTATTGTTTTTCAAACGATTTACAAAACAAAACAAACTACAAGGTTCATGACTAAACATTTTCTTAAACATAAGTCATGAATCTTATTTTCACAAAACCTATGTATCTCACAGGCATTTTTATGCTGATGTACCTATTTTTACACATGTTTCAGGAGCTGTTGCATAAGATGATCAAGATACACATAGGTAGACTTGGGCTTTAGTGACAATAAAAGATGCAAGACTAGTTAATTATGTTGTATTTCTTTGTTTGTTAAGACATTGTAACACTTTTAATCAATAAAACGAAACTTCAATTGCCATGGATTTGAAACAATTAATTCTGTTACAACACTCCCCGACATTTCCGCCACGTTTTGTATGTTCTACGTGGTCGGGGTGTGACAGAAAAGATGGTATCAGAGCCAATGGTTATAGGGAATTAGGTTATTAGTAATGCTTTGACCTAGTCTATAACCTTCTTAGGACCCTAACGCGAGTTTACTTGCGTTTAGTCATAAAACAATACCGTCACCTATCCTTAGGCGACAATCACAATAAGAACATAAATTTCAAAACCGCTTTGAAAACTAATCATTTGTTCTAGGATGATTGATTACTAGGTTTTGAACCCTCTGTTATATGGTTTTGAACCCCTTTAAGTTTTCAAAAATCTCGTCAAGGTTTTGGGTTTTAAATAATGTGAACACGTGCAAACTGGAAGGGTGAATGCCTGTATTCTGGGTTTTCTGTCTAGGCAAGCACTTCGTATATATCTCATCAGACGCGAGACCAGTTGTGCTTACCTGGGAATTCTTGGGATGAGTGTTCACTTATAGGCGAGCATGTCTTCGCGATACATTATTTTTGACCCATTTACTTTGATTAGTCAATGTCTCATTTGTTTGCCTTTGGTAACAAACAAATGGTCGCAATCTTCATGCGTTTTCATTTTCTTTTGATTATCTTTCCCTTGTTTCCTCCCATGTCTTCCATTTTTCTACATGGTGCCTCTACGTTGCAACAACAATGTCCGAACTAGGTGCTGCAATTGTCCCTCAATTAGGCGTCGTACTCCAGAAGACCGTTGATTTAGCTATCACCATGACTCGTCTCAGGGATGAAGCTGTATAAGGGAACCGCTCCTTGGAGAAATCAATGCAACTATCATCATCCAAATCAAATACCCTGTTTCAAATGTACCCACGGTGTTCGATGGAGACATTTGGTTAACATGTGCCGCTTTGCAATCCAAAGCAAAGCTGTTACAAATCCTGCTGCTGCTCAACCTTTTGCAAGGAAACCTAATGCCGGTATGTGCTTATGTACAACAAATGTAATGCACCTCACCAAGCTTACCGACAGTGTCGTCTGTATGCATCACGTGGACAACTCGGTCACCTGACAAACGCTTGTCAATTTGACCCAAACCAAGGTGGTCTAAACCAACCCTAAGTCAACCCTGCTCGTATGATCGACTTAACATACGTAGTACCCAACCTTCAAACTCTGCTTTATATGTAGCTTGGCATATCTAGCGCCTCAACCTCATGAACTTTCTATCTCAAGGATCGACTTAAGCACACCTCGTGCAAGGTATCGAAAAACCTTTCGTTACACAAGATTCCAAATTCCAAAATAGGATCTTTCTATCCTCATAATTAAGATCCTTATGGATGATTGTCAATCAAATCGGAGTCCTAAATTGAATTATTCGTATGCCTTAATACGTATATTACGATTCAATAAGGACAAAGCCGAATTCTTATTAAGATCTTCCTATCTTCATAGTTAGATTCTAATGATTTAAGTGCCAAGTGGAATCCACGGATTGGATTCCTGGCGTGCTTTAAATATCTGTGTCCAAAGACAACAACTTAATGGTTAAATTAAACAACTATGTGATTATGTGCTTATGTGTTTTCTCACATGTTTTGTGGTTGTATGTGATCCATCCAAATCCTCGTAGAATCTTCCATATCTTATATGAGGGATTCATAGTAGGATATCCAAAGTTACTATCTTAAATCCTCAATGGGCTTCTACGTTGTAGTAAAGACCCTTGGATTATATAGTACTATTCTATAATTAGATCCCTTAAGTGGTCTATTTAAGGAGATCGTACGACGGTTTAGTTAATAAGATCATATGTTGATCTAGTTAAAAAGATCGTTCGTTGATCAAATTAAAAGGACCCTTTGGTGGTCTAGTCGAGTCATTTCATGTTTATTCAATTGATTTTTTTTCCTCTACGCATTCTGAAATGAACTGTGCGGACTGTGCAAGGAATTAAGTAATTATGGAGGCCTACATAATTATGGAATTCAGTGCACAGAAACCACAGGGAATTTTGTAATGTGTTAAGACCCATAGTGACGAGAATAATGATACGGGAGAAGTCTTGGACCTTGACCGATGTCATTTTATCTTACGCTCCCCAATTCTGATTTCAAGCACACACAAGTTTCCTATGATAAGTCTTCATAAGAAACGTTTTTCTATCCATAGTTCAAAAATTCCATGTTTTACTGCTACAAGGAATTCACTTTGAGGGTTAACAAATTCGCTAAGAATCCTAACATGGCCCAGAGTTTTACTTAAGGGTTCAATGGATCTATTAGAAGGCGAAACCGTCACAGCTGTCTTCACAAGTTTCCTCTAGAATTAAATTTCGGGACGAAATTTCCTAAAGTAGGGGAGACTGTAACACCTGTGTCACTTCAACCGTCAAACAAATGCCAAACCAATGAAATATTGTATTTCATACTTGGGATTTGTAAAATTATGTGTATCTTTTACACATATCAACTCTTGTTTGATTTTAAGCTTTAAATCGCTTTCTGGAGGGTTATACGCGCTCAGATGCGTAAATATAACCAGTTTAATCCAACGAACACTCCGGAATAGTGAAATAGGCTTAACATACCTTAAATAACCTTTACATAACTTAGAAATAAGTTTTAAAGGCTTTGGTATGGCAAAAAAACAAGTTAATTCGCTTACAGGGACTAAACTTGACAAACTGCGAAAGTATGCCAATTTGAACTGTAACAGACATTCCGGAACATGACCATAAGTTAAACATACCATAAATATCCTTCACATAGCTTAGAAATAGGCTTTGAGGGGTTCGGTATGCTAAAATAAACTTTTGGGTCATTCAGGGACTAAAAGTGTCAAAAAGTGCACAAGTTTGCATTTTCGCGCATAACTTACGTTCTGAATACATCCGGACATCCAAAAATTTATGTAAGCATGACTATATTATACTTTAGTGTTTGGCTTGCCAAAAATCCATTCGTCGCGTCATTTGGATCGTTTTTCGCGCTTATGCGCATTCCGTCGTAATTAAGCGAACATCGCGTTCGTACGACCAAACGAACCAACACCCGGCATATTTTTGAGCATGTTTCATGTCCTCAATGTTTAGGCAACATTTTAGGGCCTTAAAGTTGGCTTTACGGGCCTTAGAAGTGCCGGAAATGGGCTTAAACACGTGCAGGGGCTGAAACTGTCATTTCTGAAACTTGTTTTCTGATCTGAAGAGCTAGGCGGCCCGCCTCAGCCAAGCTTAAATCTTAGGCGGCCCGCGTCAGTCCTTCTGACCAGATTAAGTGCATTTAACCACAAGTTGCAGCTGTTTGATCCTCCACCACATGTTCTAACTTGCTTAGTCAGATGATAAGCATCAATTTTAGCTTCCATAACCTTCCAACAAGTGTACGGATGGGATCGAATCACGATTCCCATGAAACGATCTCAACGGTGCACCGAATACTATAAATACCCCATGCCCCCCATTGCATAACTTACAAGAATTCTGATTTGAGAAACTCTAAGTTGAAACCATTGTTTCATACCTGAGATTCTTGGATCGGGATTAGCATTCGGGGACCCTGGGTAAGTATTCTTTCGTTCTTTTCCTTATTTTATTGCTTTTCGAGTCCGAAAGTCAAACTTTGTTTGACTTTCAGCGTTGACCAGTAATGGTCAATGCGAAGTTCGTTTGAACTTCGCAACGTGATTGTAATCACGTTGGTCATAGTCCCTTGGGACTATGCCCACTGATTACCACGTTGTCTAGGGTCGTAGGGTAGGCGATCTGATAAATCGCCTATACCTTCGAACTCGACCCATTTGGTCGATCATTAGGATCCGACCAAATACATTAGGTGACCATAGTAGGTAGGGAATAACCTTCCGAGGTTATACCCTATGGTCACATCGTTTAAGTAGTTGTATGATAGGTAGTTTATATGCCTTAGGTAAATTACCAGAATACCCTTTTCATGTATAATTGGTAATTAAGCATATGTAACCTAAACTCTTATCACATAACTGATAATGTAACATGTTTAGGCATATAACACTTGTCATAGGACTAGTTAGACGGTCCGAACGCGTTTCACGCGCACGATGCGTTAAAATAGCATAAGCTACCTAAACGGATCGTAATGGGTCGATAAGACTTAGGTTAAGTTTCATTTAGTATGTAGGCTTTGTTAAACCATATCACATGAGTTCCCACACTCATTTGGTTTACAAACCCTCATGCTACCCAGTCTTCCGAATTAGGTCCGGTTAATTAACATAGTTACCTATATTAGGTGCCGTTTGATATCCGTGATCTCTAGCATTGTTTGGTTGTTACACAAGGACTCCTAAGCACTCTCAAAGTGAGTACATAGAACCCCTCTTTTACTGTTTTCAAACTGTTTTGGGGTGAAGCATGTGTACCTATCTGTTATTTTCATGATTTCAAAGTATAATTGATTATACATGTTATTACTTATCATTTGACAAACTAAATGACTATCTATGGTTTAAATACTGATTTCTCAAAGAACATAAAATAAAATGTTGAATTGTACTTATTTTATGTTCACCAGACCGATTGTTAGTATGATATAGCGCTATAGGATTTGACACCCCATTCCTGTTGTCATGGAATGTCTGAAACCAATTTGTTGCTCCATCCAAATAGGGATTGCCTTTGTGGTATTTCTATAGTCTCAAAGGTGTATTTTGATGCACCAGGTCTGAATGAATTCATAAGTCACACTATTATTTGTATATTTTGATATACTCCCAAAGGTATATTCTGATATACTCCCATGTGTGATATTGTACAAAACCAACATATATTTATCACATCCAAAACATATTTTGATATGTTATTTACAAACCAAAAACATAGTTTAAAATGTTATTTATCACATCCAAAGCATATTTTGATATGTTACTTACAAAACCAAAAACATAGTTTAATATGTTATTTATAAATCCAAAGTATACTTGTAATATACTACTGAAAACTATTATTTTGAACAACTAAAGTATATTTAATATACTATCTATCACACGATTGGGTTTTTGGTTAGTGTTTAGATAACGGGACGGGTGCAATGTGATGAAAACATGGTAGATACGCCGCTGGTACTTCTTATATATAAGTGTATTCATTGCATTACATACCGTGGCGTTATTTAGTACACTTGGGTTAACAATATTGGAACTGAAATATATTTTTAATATATCATACTTATTCAGCTTTCTTAAAACCAAAGTATATTTATATATATACTATAAACCTTTTATCAAAACATTGTTTTTCAAACAATATAACTTATACAAACTCATTTTACATGGTTAATCACTTAACCATACATTATACTCTTATTTATACATATCATCTGAACTTATTGTTTTTCAAACGATTTACAAAACAAAACAAACTACAAGGTTCATGACTAAACATTTTCTTAAACATAAGTCATGAATCTTATTTTCACAAAACCTATGTATCTCACAGGCATTTTTATGCTGACGTACCTATTTTTACACATGTTTCAGGAGCTGTTGCATAAGATGATCAAGATACACATAGGTAGACTTGGGCTTTAGTGACAATAAAAGATGCAAGACTAGTTAATTATGTTGTATTTCTTTGTTTGTTAAGACATTGTAACACTTTTAATCAATAAAACGAAACTTCAATTGCCATGGATTTGAAACAATTAATTCTGTTACAACACTCCCCGACATTTCCGCCACGTTTTGTATGTTCTACGTGGTCGGGGTGTGACAGAAAAGATGGTATCAGAGCCAATGGTTATAGGGAATTAGGTTATTAGTAATGCTTTGACCTAGTCTATAACCTTCTTAGGACCCTAACGCGAGTTTACTTGCGTTTAGTCATAAAACAATACCGTCACCTATCCTTAGGCGACAATCACAATAAGAACATAAATTTCAAAACCGCTTTGAAAACTAATCATTTGTTCTAGGATGATTGATTACTAGGTTTTGAACCCTCTGTTATATGGTTTTGAACCCCTTTAAGTTTTCAAAAATCTCGTCAAGGTTTTGGGTTTTAAATAATGTGAACACGTGCAAACTGGAAGGGTGAATGCCTGTATTCTGGGTTTTCTGTCTAGGCAAGCACTTCGTATATATCTCATCAGACGCGAGACCAGTTGTGCTTACCTGGGAATTCTTGGGATGAGTGTTCACTTATAGGCGAGCATGTCTTCGCGATACATTATTTTTGACCCATTTACTTTGATTAGTCAATGTCTCATTTGTTTGCCTTTGGTAACAAACAAATGGTCGCAATCTTCATGCGTTTTCATTTTCTTTTGATTATCTTTCCCTTGTTTCCTCCCATGTCTTCCATTTTTCTACATGGTGCCTCTACGTTGCAACAACAATGTCCGAACTAGGTGCTGCAATTGTCCCTCAATTAGGCGTCGTACTCCAGAAGACCGTTGATTTAGCTATCACCATGACTCGTCTCAGGGATGAAGCTGTATAAGGGAACCGCTCCTTGGAGAAATCAATGCAACTATCATCATCCAAATCAAATACCCTGTTTCAAATGTACCCACGGTGTTCGATGGAGACATTTGGTTAACATGTGCCGCTTTGCAATCCAAAGCAAAGCTGTTACAAATCCTGCTGCTGCTCAACCTTTTGCAAGGAAACCTAATGCCGGTATGTGCTTATGTACAACAAATGTAATGCACCTCACCAAGCTTACCGACAGTGTCGTCTGTATGCATCACGTGGACAACTCGGTCACCTGACAAACGCTTGTCAATTTGACCCAAACCAAGGTGGTCTAAACCAACCCTAAGTCAACCCTGCTCGTATGATCGACTTAACATACGTAGTACCCAACCTTCAAACTCTGCTTTATATGTAGCTTGGCATATCTAGCGCCTTAACCTCATGAACTTTCTATCTCAAGGATCGACTTAAGCACACCTCGTGCAAGGTATCGAAAAACCTTTCGTTACACAAGATTCCAAATTCCAAAATAGGATCTTTCTATCCTCATAATTAAGATCCTTATGGATGATTGTCAATCAAATCGGAGTCCTAAATTGAATTATCCGTATGCCTTAATACGTATATTACGATTCAATAAGGACAAAGCTGAATTCTTATTAAGATCTTCCTATCTTCATAGTTAGATTCTAATGATTTAAGTGCCAAGTGGAATCCACGGATTGGATTCCTGGCGTGCTTTAAATATCCGTGTCCAAAGACAACAACTTAATGGTTAAATTAAACAACTATGTGATTATGTGCTTATGTGTTTTCTCACATGTTTTGTGGTTGTATGTGATCCATCCAAATCCTCGTAGAATCTTCCATATCTTATATGAGGGATTCATAGTAGGATATCCAAAGTTACTATCTTAAATCCTCAATGGGCTTCTACGTTGTAGTAAAGACCCTTGGATTATATAGTACTATTCTATAATTAGATCCCTTAAGTGGTCTATTTAAGGAGATCGTACGACGGTTTAGTTAATAAGATCATATGTTGATCTAGTTAAAAAGATCGTTCGTTGATCAAATTAAAAGGACCCTTTGGTGGTCTAGTCGAGTCATTTCATGTTTATTCAATTGATTTTTTTTCCTCTACGCATTCTGAAATGAACTGTGCGGACTGTGCAAGGAATTAAGTAATTATGGAGGCCTACATAATTATGGAATTCAGTGCACAGAAACCACAGGGAATTTTGTAATGTGTTAAGACCCATAGTGACGAGAATAATGATACGGGAGAAGTCTTGGACCTTGACCGATGTCATTTTATCTTACGCTCCCCAATTCTGATTTCAAGCACACACAAGTTTCCTATGATAAGTCTTCATAAGAAACGTTTTTCTATCCATAGTTCAAAAATTCCATGTTTTACTGCTACAAGGAATTCACTTTGAGGGTTAACAAATTCGCTAAGAATCCTAACATGGCCCAGAGTTTTACTTAAGGGTTCAATGGATCTATTAGAAGGCGAAACCGTCACAGCTGTCTTCACAAGTTTCCTCTAGAATTAAATTTCGGGACGAAATTTCCTAAAGTAGGGGAGACTGTAACACCTGTGTCACTTCAACCGTCAAACAAATGCCAAACCAATGAAATATTGTATTTCATACTTGGGATTTGTAAAATTATGTGTATCTTTTACACATATCAACTCTTGTTTGATTTTAAGCTTTAAATCGCTTTCTGGAGGGTTATACGCGCTCAGATGCGTAAATATAACCAGTTTAATCCAACGAACACTCCGGAATAGTGAAATAGGCTTAACATACCTTAAATAACCTTTACATAACTTAGAAATAAGTTTTAAAGGCTTTGGTATGGCAAAAAAACAAGTTAATTCGCTTACAGGGACTAAACTTGACAAACTGCGAAAGTATGCCAATTTGAACTGTAACAGACATTCCGGAACATGACCATAAGTTAAACATACCATAAATATCCTTCACATAGCTTAGAAATAGGCTTTGAGGGGTTCGGTATGCTAAAATAAACTTTTGGGTCATTCAGGGACTAAAAGTGTCAAAAAGTGCACAAGTTTGCATTTTCGCGCATAACTTACGTTCTGAATACATCCGGACATCCAAAAATTTATGTAAGCATGACTATATTATACTTTAGTGTTTGGCTTGCCAAAAATCCATTCGTCGCGTCATTTGGATCGTTTTTCGCGCTTATGCGCATTCCGTCGTAATTAAGCGAACATCGCGTTCGTACGACCAAACGAACCAACACCCGGCATATTTTTGAGCATGTTTCATGTCCTCAATGTTTAGGCAACATTTTAGGGCCTTAAAGTTGGCTTTACGGGCCTTAGAAGTGCCGGAAATGGGCTTAAACACGTGCAGGGGCTGAAACTGTCATTTCTGAAACTTGTTTTCTGATCTGAAGAGCTAGGCGGCCCGCCTCAGCCAAGCTTAAATCTTAGGCGGCCCGCGTCAGTCCTTCTGACCAGATTAAGTGCATTTAACCACAAGTTGCAGCTGTTTGATCCTCCACCACATGTTCTAACTTGCTTAGTCAGATGATAAGCATCAATTTTAGCTTCCATAACCTTCCAACAAGTGTACGGATGGGATCGAATCACGATTCCCATGAAACGATCTCAACGGTGCACCGAATACTATAAATACCCCATGCCCCCCATTGCATAACTTACAAGAATTCTGATTTGAGAAACTCTAAGTTGAAACCATTGTTTCATACCTGAGATTCTTGGATCGGGATTAGCATTCGGGGACCCTGGGTAAGTATTCTTTCGTTCTTTTCCTTATTTTATTGCTTTTCGAGTCCGAAAGTCAAACTTTGTTTGACTTTCAGCGTTGACCAGTAATGGTCAATGCGAAGTTCGTTTGAACTTCGCAACGTGATTGTAATCACGTTGGTCATAGTCCCTTGGGACTATGCCCACTGATTACCACGTTGTCTAGGGTCGTAGGGTAGGCGATCTGATAAATCGCCTATACCTTCGAACTCGACCCATTTGGTCGATCATTAGGATCCGACCAAATACATTAGGTGACCATAGTAGGTAGGGAATAACCTTCCGAGGTTATACCCTATGGTCACATCGTTTAAGTAGTTGTATGATAGGTAGTTTATATGCCTTAGGTAAATTACCAGAATACCCTTTTCATGTATAATTGGTAATTAAGCATATGTAACCTAAACTCTTATCACATAACTGATAATGTAACATGTTTAGGCATATAACACTTGTCATAGGACTAGTTAGACGGTCCGAACGCGTTTCACGCGCACGATGCGTTAAAATAGCATAAGCTACCTAAACGGATCGTAATGGGTCGATAAGACTTAGGTTAAGTTTCATTTAGTATGTAGGCTTTGTTAAACCATATCACATGAGTTCCCACACTCATTTGGTTTACAAACCCTCATGCTACCCAGTCTTCCGAATTAGGTCCGGTTAATTAACATAGTTACCTATATTAGGTGCCGTTTGATATCCGTGATCTCTAGCATTGTTTGGTTGTTACACAAGGACTCCTAAGCACTCTCAAAGTGAGTACATAGAACCCCTCTTTTACTGTTTTCAAACTGTTTTGGGGTGAAGCATGTGTACCTATCTGTTATTTTCATGATTTCAAAGTATAATTGATTATACATGTTATTACTTATCATTTGACAAACTAAATGACTATCTATGGTTTAAATACTGATTTCTCAAAGAACATAAAATAAAATGTTGAATTGTACTTATTTTATGTTCACCAGACCGATTGTTAGTATGATATAGCGCTATAGGATTTGACACCCCATTCCTGTTGTCATGGAATGTCTGAAACCAATTTGTTGCTCCATCCAAATAGGGATTGCCTTTGTGGTATTTCTATAGTCTCAAAGGTGTATTTTGATGCACCAGGTCTGAATGAATTCATAAGTCACACTATTATTTGTATATTTTGATATACTCCCAAAGGTATATTCTGATATACTCCCATGTGTGATATTGTACAAAACCAACATATATTTATCACATCCAAAACATATTTTGATATGTTATTTACAAACCAAAAACATAGTTTAAAATGTTATTTATCACATCCAAAGCATATTTTGATATGTTACTTACAAAACCAAAAACATAGTTTAATATGTTATTTATAAATCCAAAGTATACTTGTAATATACTACTGAAAACTATTATTTTGAACAACTAAAGTATATTTAATATACTATCTATCACACGATTGGGTTTTTGGTTAGTGTTTAGATAACGGGACGGGTGCAATGTGATGAAAACATGGTAGATACGCCGCTGGTACTTCTTATATATAAGTGTATTCATTGCATTACATACCGTGGCGTTATTTAGTACACTTGGGTTAACAATATTGGAACTGAAATATATTTTTAATATATCATACTTATTCAGCTTTCTTAAAACCAAAGTATATTTATATATATACTATAAACCTTTTATCAAAACATTGTTTTTCAAACAATATAACTTATACAAACTCATTTTACATGGTTAATCACTTAACCATACATTATACTCTTATTTATACATATCATCTGAACTTATTGTTTTTCAAACGATTTACAAAACAAAACAAACTACAAGGTTCATGACTAAACATTTTCTTAAACATAAGTCATGAATCTTATTTTCACAAAACCTATGTATCTCACAGGCATTTTTATGCTGACGTACCTATTTTTACACATGTTTCAGGAGCTGTTGCATAAGATGATCAAGATACACATAGGTAGACTTGGGCTTTAGTGACAATAAAAGATGCAAGACTAGTTAATTATGTTGTATTTCTTTGTTTGTTAAGACATTGTAACACTTTTAATCAATAAAACGAAACTTCAATTGCCATGGATTTGAAACAATTAATTCTGTTACAACACTCCCCGACATTTCCGCCACGTTTTGTATGTTCTACGTGGTCGGGGTGTGACACATAGTCATTAAATGCTTACTCACACATGGGGCTTTGTAGACTGTCATATTCACTGTTACATTCACTGCAACAGATATCGTCTTAATTGAAGAGATGAAAATAAAAAAAGGGGGGTTGGATGTTAATATCATCTATGAGGAACTATCACTTTCATGTATAAATATTAACAACCTGAAAAGAACTTTCTTCACAAAAATCATCTCTTCAAAAGCCCTTCGACAGAATTTTTCTTATCTTAAAATGGGTCGCCCAAAATTGATGAAAGCTACTCAATCCCCTCTCCCATTTCACAGACTTCATAATCTTAGATTAAGATCCAACTTGAAAGGACCTGCATGGGAGGACTGCAGGTTTGTGTACAATATGATCATGCGAAGTCCTTTGGGCTTTGCTGTATCATCACATGTCACCATTTATCCAAAACTTCTCCAAGAGTTCTGGTGGAACTCTGTAATCATCTTTAGTGGTACTTCCATGTGGATTGAGAGTGAGGTTATGGGGGTAAAAATTACCCTAAATGAGGAAACAATCAGAAATGTCCTCAAACTGGGTAATGATCATGAAATCAAATTTCTAGATAAGGCTGATGTGCAACAGACCTTGACAGAAATGGGCTATCATACAAACAACTCGTCAGGGGCTGTTAGCAAATCGGGTTTTATACCACCTTTCCAGTTTTTGGTAACACAGCTAAGTGTCTGCTTCTCCAAGAAGATTGGACACTTCAACGAGCTGTCTCATAAGATGATGGAAGTGGTTCATGTTGTTGTACAGGAGAAACCTTACAACTATGCTAAGTTTCTCATGAGAGACCTAGAAGCAAACATCCACGACCGTCAACCCTTTCTGATCTACCCTCGATCCGTAACAAAGGTGATCACAAGTTAGCTGGACTTCGGAGGAGTGAGAAGCTGCTATCCAAGGGCCGAGCTGGTACTTCAAGAAAACATTAGTGAAGCCACCCTGACGCCATCAACGAATCACACCGGTCGAATAACCAGTCTTTGGTTATATGTGAAGTGCATGTACAACGTGTTGGAGGAGGAGGAGGAGTAGTTCTTTTTTTTGTGTGTTTTTATGTTTTCTGTGTTTTGAATATATCTGGTTTGTTTTTATCTCTTTTCATTTCTTAATGCTAATAGATCTAGGGGAACTAACACAACATGTCTGATAAAAACAAAGAAAAATCTGGTGAAACTCACATGAGATCTGACAGGATTTAGTGAAACTCAGAAAATCTGATAATCAATCAGAAAATCTGGTATTTATTCAGAAAACTCATTAAGCTACACGAATCTGATCATTCACCAGAAAATTTTCAAAATAACCAGAAAATCTGAAAATAAATCAGAAAATCAATTTTTTTTCCAGAAAAATTTCTTAAAAGCCAGGAAGTTTGACAAATCATCAGAAAAACAATGCTTTTAAACAGATTCAAAGAAACTTATGACCATCCAAAATTTTCTTGAAATAAGTTTCTTTCAAAAAAAAATTCTGAGGTCTGAAACAAGATGTATGAAAAATACTTCCTGTATATCAGAACAAAGGTGTGGAGTTCAGAACTGCAAGACTGCAATGTAAGTAAAAATCTCGGAACTCTACTTATTCCCTCTCATCTAAAAAAAATGATGATTCATCCTCGGTAAATGAATCAAATGAATTCTGATGATATAAGAAGAAAATACAACTCTCAAAAGTTTTATTCAAAATTTTCTGATATATATCATCAAGAGGAAAACCTGGGAAGACACACAAACTCGAAAAAGGTTTCTATTGGACCTTTTTGAAACCAAAAGGGTCCCACATAGAGAAAAGGTGCAAGTTGGACATTAGTGTTTATCCTCAAAATCATTGGAATCTCTAAGTCTCTTTAAAGGATTTACATTAAATTAAAGATAAACCAAAGGTTTTTCAAAAACGGTTGTTTCCTTAAAGGATTAAAACATCATAAAGGTGTCATTAACCACCTTGAATACAAACAACCCACGACAAACACTCAAAAATCTCTGTCTGTACACACTATAAATACCTCATTCAAAAACAGAGTCTTCCATCTTCAACCTTCAAATTCGAAACCCTAAAACCCTTCTCCGAAACAAAAACCAAAACTCTCAATGGCAGCTATCAACATCAACATACCACCAATAGAACATTATGTTCCCTTCATCACTAAAGCTGAATTTCTTCCATTAAAGAGCAACAATGAAGCAATGAATGATAACATTGAACTGTATGATTTGAAGTGTCAAATTCTCATTGAATTTCTGACCAGATGCCCTATAGCTCAAGCCCTCACAAAGACCAGAGAGGTACCAGAAGAACTGAAACAACAAGTTGTAAAAACTCTCAAAATCACAAATCAACTCGAGCTAACAGCACATGTGTGGGGAAATATCTTTATTACTATATCACCAGAGAAAATAAGGGAATGTTTGGAACTACCCTTAAGCCAAAGCTATGAAGAAGCACCAGTAAAAGAAGATATGTTCTCACAACTAGATGTTGTAATGGGTTACAAGACAAAGATTTCAAAGATCAATGAATTCAAGAGAAACAAGCTACCTGCCTTTTGGCAAGTTCTAATGGAAATTCTGAACAAGTGTTTATCTTCAAAGATTGGAGGTACAGATCAGATAAATAAGAATATTCTAACAATCATGTTCAGTCTCATTAGTGGGTTGAACATTGATTTTGGAACAGAAATATTTATTCTGATCAGAAGATCAATTCTGACAAACACTGGGAGGACAGATTCACATCTACCCTTTCCCAGATTTCTGTCAATCATAATTTCTGATGCCTTTTCTGAAAGGAACCTAGAAATTCCAGCATCAGAAAATATGTGGAAAACAGAAACTATGAGACCTTGGACTGCCATAGGATCTTGGAAGTCAGATTATGATGTGCCTGCTCTATCAAAAAGAATGATGAATCTGATACCAGAAGATTCACCATACAGAGCAGAATATCTAAAGATGTTGAATAAAAGGCCAGAGAACAGAGGAGTTTTTGAAAATGTGCCCCCCATGGAGCATGATGCACAAGAGTCAAACACACCAAGAATGGAACAGCAGGGTGAATCTGATCCTCATCCAGCTGATGAAGATGTGAATATGAGTCCTGTGGAAGAAGAACATCATGCTGAAATCTCACATATGGGAGAAACAGGTGCACAACACTCCAAACTAAACATATTTCATTTCTCTGAGAGTGATTCTGATGAATCAATTCAAGGAAAACATGAAATTTTACTTAGAGACACCATCTCTGAAAAACAAAATGTGAGTGAAACTAAGGACCCATTTTCTGAATCAGATTCTGAGGAGGAAAATGTGGTGGCAACATGTGGAGATCAGCCTGCTGATCAAGGAAACCTGGATGAGAAAACTAAGAGTTTCTCAACAACTCATGGAGAACCTGAAAAGGTTCAAGGATATGAGGAAAACCAGAACTTGAATGTGTTTCAATTTTCTGGTGAGGATATAGAGAATTTGGAATCTTCAAATCCCCTTAACCTCAGAACAGTAGAGAATGTGTTTTCTGCTGGTGTTAGAAGGGGAACATCAGTTGTTTCTCCTATTTCCCAAGGACATCAATCTATGTCCCCTAAACAACTTTACAAGGAACTTGAAGACACAACTGCTACTGTGAAAACAACCATAGAAGGAAAACTTGATCTGATACTAGAAGAAATCAGAAATCAAAAGTCAGATATCAAGGTTTTGTCAGAAACTGTCAAAGTTGTGCAGAAGCAAACAGAAGACAATGTTGCAGCCCTCAACAAACTACAAAAGTCATCAGAAAACAAAGAGAGCTCATCAGAATTAGAGAAGGCTCTTAAGGAACTGCATGATATCAAGAAAAAGATGACTGGGGTTGCAACTGCAGGAGAAAGCTCAAGTTCAGGGAAGATTCTTGAAGAAATACAGTTCCTCAGAGCCAACAACAGCAGCATGGCTGAGGCTTTTGAGAAACTGTTGATGGAATTGACTACACAAAGAAATCAAGAAAACCAGGAATTTCAGAAAAAGAAGAAACAAGAAGAAACAAATACTCAAATTCTCACTAATATTCATTTGTTAGTAGAGAGATTGCAGTATAATGTTGCTAGATTAGCAAAAGTCGATCTTCATGGACTGAAAGCCCCAATTCCACAAGAAAGACAAGCAAGGAGATCAGAAACTCCTCAACAACAACCAGAAACTATTCAACAAGTTCAAACCAAACAAACAGAAACTTCAACAGCTCAAAAACAGAAGCAACCCATGGGTCCACCACCAGATAAACAAAAGTTACTCATGGGTCCTCCACCAAATGTCCCAAAGCCAGACACATCAAGGGTACAGCAAAAAGACCAAGTTCCAGTTCAGTCATCTTCTACAGCCATCACAGGAGAAACAGAGTTAAGCATAAGGATGGATACAAAAGAGAAGAATGGAACTTGAAGTGACTTCCTCAAAAAGGCCAAGAAAAGAAATGATAGAAGATTCAGAAGGGAACATCAGAGAAATGGATGTGGTAAAAGGTGATTTACACACTATTATGTACCCTGAAGAACATCTAAAGCATTACTATTGGAAAGGTCCAGAAGACAACCCAAAGAGACCACTCTCTCCATTGAGTAAAGGTATTGTTGAAAACAGAAACAATGGAGGTTGGGTAATTCTACACAAGAACATGACCAATCCAATAGTATCAATTGAAAGAATTGATACTATGGCCACTGGAGGAGGTATCTTAGGTTATGAAGCACAAAACAAGTATACCCTGATCAGAAAAGATAACAGTGAACAAAAGGTTACTGATGCAAATCTGGCTGATGATATTCACCCATTGGGAATAGTCAAAATGAAGAATATCATTGATGAAATGAAAGGTAATTCAGTTGTAGTCAGAAGAGCCCTTGAAAGTCTCAAAAGTGCAGGAGCAAAGTTATACAAAAGGGATGCACTGGCAGACTTTGATCTATGTATCAATTTTGAGTACATCAATAAGGTGCTAATACCTCCTCCGAACACTTCAATTCCAGCTGAAATCCCTTCTAAACTAGTAAGAACTGGAGCAATCTTTGACCAACCAGAAATGAGTGTAGTCTTCAAAGATGCTAATGAAGAGAAAGCTCTGTTCAGAATCAGTGATATATGCAGGTATT
Organism: Helianthus tuberosus; assembly: GCA_030545235.1. Lineage (NCBI taxonomy): Eukaryota > Viridiplantae > Streptophyta > Magnoliopsida > Asterales > Asteraceae > Helianthus > Helianthus tuberosus. Next base: position 147,055,979 of record CM060417.1, on the reverse strand, counting down.
CAAATCAAACTCTAAAATATATAAGGAACTGCATGAATGAAAAACAAGAGCAGCTCAAGAAGAAGGGAAAAAACAATGAACAGCTGAGAAAAACAATTGAAGAGTGCATTGAAAATTGGATGGAAGCAAGAGGATGGTATAAAGAAATGTACAAAGAAACTCAAAAGGCAATTGACCACAAGAAAAGGCTGAAACCAGGAGACAAATACAGAAGTGGAGTGAAGATCAATTAATGAATTAATGAGATTAAAATTCCTGTTTTTGAACAATATTTTATTTTTGTCTGATTTATGGTTGGTTTGACTATGTCCTATGTTTCTGAACTTAGTTGTTTTTAAATTTCTCTTTCAAAGAAAGTTGTTTATGTTAGATATAGAGATAGTTCATTTTCTTACAATACTTAGGGGGAAACTGTTAGGAAACTTTATTTGTAAGTATTGAAGAAAATCACAATCAAACTGGATCTATGAAGAGATCACAGTCCTGAAGATCACGAACAAGAAAAAGAAGATCAGATGGGACAACAGAAATGCACAGCATCTACTTCAAAGAAACACAAGTTGATCAAGAGCTGAATTGGATTATCAGAAAAGGTCACTTCTGATGGATCTGATGATATTTCTGATGAAATATCATCAGTTTCTGACGATTCTGATCATCAGGATTTTTCTGATGATTTGTTCACCAGAATTTCTGATGAAGTGGTTTATCAGAATTTCTGGTGAAACACCCCACTTGTCTGAAGTTGGCTCTATCCTGCCACAATTTCCGAGGCAAGTTGACATTATTGGATATCATGATGAAAAAGGAAACTTGAATGTTAGATTCAATGAATATGTCAATTGGCCACTTTTTGCAGGACTTATTGCATGAATAAACTATTGTTTATTCATGCACCCAGCCTTCTATAAATAGAAGGCTCAACCAGGAGAAGCAAAGTGAGTTTGAAGCTTATCATTCATACATACATCAAAACTCCATTGCCCTCTCACCCACAGAATTCAAGATTCATTTGAACTAGATAATAATCTTACAATCACCTTGTAAACCGTTTTGTTTCAAAGTGATATAAACTTGATAATTCTGTAGGTCTTGTTTCTTGAAAGTCTGATTTCCATTTCCGCACATCTACTGAAATCACTTGCCATATAACGTGAAAAGAAGTTGTTTTAAGGCCATACTGGGTCCAACAAAACCCATGGAATTCTCGGGCAATGAAGTGGCCGTTGCAGCTCTACGCTGGATAGAAAAGACTGCGGCAGTCTTAAAAATAAGCAAGTGTGTTGAAGAGGATAAGATAATGTTTGCTTCCAATCTGTTTAAGAATTCAGCACTAGAATGGTGGAACACAATCCTCCAGTCTAGGGGAAGTGACAGGGTTTACAATATGGAATGGGAGGAATTTAAAAATATGGTAGAAAGAAAATTCTGCCCTCCCAATGAAAAGGAACAGATAGCAAATAAGTTCCTAAACCTTAGGATGACTGGAGTAGATAGTAAGGGTTACACTACTTTATTCTTTGAATATGCTAGAATAGTGCCCACCCTTGCATCACCTGAACCGGTATTAATCTCCCGTTATATCTGGGGATTAATCAGTGAAATTAGGCATATAGTCAAGGCAGCTAGACCTCGAACCATAGAAGAAGCTGTAGAACTAGCAAACACCTTGACTGATGAATTAGTGCGTACACGAGAAGAGGACCAGAGGATAAACCTAGCTCAAAGGCTTACCAAAGAATTTCGTTATGGAAATTCCAACCGTGGGAAAATGTAGGTTCTACCTCTGCACCGTACTGCAAGGCTTGCAAGAAGAAGCATTCATGAAAATGCTCCACTTACTGCAATTTCTACAAGATACTAGGACACAAGGAAGAAGATTGCAGGAAGAAACCTAATAATGGAATGTGCTTCAACTGTGGAGAAAAAGGTCACATCAAGCCGAACTGTCCAAAACTAGCTCCAGCCACGAACAACAAGAATACTAAAAATGCTAGAGCATTTGTTCTGACCGCGGAAGAAGCAAAGATGATCCCAGACGTGATCACCGGTACGTTTTAGTTAATGATGTTTTTGCTAAAGTATTATTTGACTCTGGTGCAAACCAAAGTTTTATTAATACTTCATTTTGAAAACTTCTCAATCGACCATTAACTAAACTCCCACAAGAATGTCTAGTGGAGACAGCAAATGGAGAAACCATTAAGATTTCTGAAATCTTGTAGGGAGGAAGAATAGAATGTTTACATCAAAAATTTATTGCAAACCTTTACCCAATGAATCTGGCAGGATTTGATGTTGTATTAGGAATGGATTGGTTAATAGCCAATAAAGCCAGTATTCTATGTGATCAAAAGTCAATCCAAGTAAATTCATCAAGGGGTGAAAAGATCATAATTAAAGGAGATAAACCCTCTAGATCCACAAAATTCATCTCTACAATGAAAACAGCCAGATATGTAAGAAAAGGATCATTAGTGTATTTGATTTCTATAATCATTAACACTAAAGGAAAAGAATTAAAAGATATCCCTGTAGTATCTCAATTTTCAGAGATATTTCCAGAAGAATTACCAGGGCTACCGCCAGACAGGGAAGTTGAATTCAGAATCCACCTGCTACCAGGAACAGCACCAATTGCCAAGCCACCTTACCATTTGGCACCTGCAAAAATGAAGGAACTGAAGAAACAGTAAGACGAATTGTTGGAAAAAGGATTCATACAGCTGAGTTCATTGCCTTGGGGAGCACCAATCTTATTCGTCAAAAAGAAGGACGGATCAATTCGTATGTGCATTGATTTCTGCGAATTGAACAAAGTCACGATAAAAAATCGGTACCCATTACCAAGAATCGATGATTTGTTTGATCAACTACAAAGGAGCTCGATTTTTCTCAAAAATCGATTTACGGTCAGGATATCATCAATTAAAGGTACAGGAATAGGACATTCCGAAGACCGCTTTCAGAACAAGGTATGGCCATTATGAATTTACTGTCATGCCATTTGGTTTAACCAATGCCCCAGCTGCATTTATGGATATGATGAACCGAATATGTAAGCCATATTTGGATAAATTCATAATTGTCTTTATAGATGATATTCTCATTTACTCTAAGAGTAAGGAGGAGCATGCAAAGCATTTGCACGCACTTCTAAGTTTATTGAGAAAAAAAAGCTTTATGCTAAGTTTTCGAAGTGTGAGTTTTGGTTAGAACTGGTACAGTTTCTTGGACACTTAGTTAATCATGAAGGAATTCATGTGGATCCCACCAAGATCGAGGCAATTACTAAATGGAAAACCCCTGAGTCACCAACTGAGGTTAGAAGTTTCTTAGGATTGGCCGGTTATTATAGAAGATTTATTCAAGATTTTTCTAGAATAGTCATTCCCTTAACTAAGTTAACCTGTAAATCCGTTAAGTTTGAATGGGGACCAAAACAAGAAGAAGCCTTTAGAATTCTTAAGCAAAGACCAACCAATGCACCCATATTAGCGTTACTAGAAGGAACTGAAGACTTTATAGTCTATTGTGATGCTTCTAAGTTAGGCTATGGATGTGTGTTAATGCAACGTCAAAAGGTTATAGCCTATGCATCTAGACAACTTAAGACTCATGAAGAAAATTATTCAACCCATGATCTAGAATTGGGAGCTATAATTTTTGCCCTTAAGATTTGGAGACATTACCTTTACGGTAGTAAGTTTACCATTTTCACTGACCATAAGAGTTTAAGGTATGTTTTCGGGCAAAAGGAGTTGAATATGAGACAAAGACGATGGATGGAGATACTTAGTGATTATGATTGCAATATCCAGTACCATGCAGGAAAGGCAAACATAGTAGCTGATGCTTTAAGTCGAAAATATCACGAAAAACCAAAAAGAGTACGTTCACTTAAACTAAATCTGCAAGTAGATTTAAATTAACAAATTAGAAAAGCACAAGAATCAGTAATCAAAGAAGATACTGAAAAATTGAAAGGAATGATTAAGGAACTAGAACAAGGAACAGATGGAATTTGGAGATTCCATAAGAAAAGAATGTGGATACCTAAATTAGGAAACCTACACCACCGTATATTAGAAGAAGCTCATAAGTCTAAGTATACGATGCATCCTGGAAGTGATAAGATGTATCAAGACTTAAGAAAGAATTTCTGGTGGATAGGAATGAAAAAGGATATAGCAGCATATGTTTCCAAGTGTCTAACCTGTTCACAAGTTAAAGCTGAACATCAGAAACCCTCAGGATTGTTGCAACCGTTAGAAATGCCTGTATGGAAATGGGAATTGATAACAATGGATTTTGTTACCAAACTACCCAAAACAAGAAAAGGTAATGATACAATCTGGGTGATTGTAGACAGACTAACCAAGTCAGCTCATTTCCTACCTATGAAGGAAACTTTCAGTATGGAACAATTAGCTAAACTATATGTAAATGAAATAGTTTCATTACATGGAATTCCTTTATCAATTATTTCTGATAGGGATAGCCGTTTTACCTCTCATTTTTGGACAAGTTTCCAAAAAGCAATGGGAACCAAGTTGAATCTAAGCACCGCCTATCATCCTCAAACGGACGGACAAAGTGAAAGGACAATTCAGACAATGGAGGACATGCTTAGAGCTTGTGTAATTGATTTCGGAGGTAATTGGGATGATCACTTACCATTGATAGAATTTTCTTATAATAACAGTTATCACACAAGTATCAATGATGCACCATTCGAAGCAGTTTATGGACGAAAGTGCCGAACGCCAGTCTGTTGGGTAGAAATTGGAGAAAAGCAACTATCCGGACCTGAGATAGTACAAGAAACAACCGACAAGATCATTCAAGTCAAGGAACGATTGAAAGCAGCACGTGATCGACAGAAGAGTTATGCAGATAACAAGCGGAGGCCATTGGAATTTCAGGTAGGAGACAAAGTGTTATTGAAAGTCTCTCTTTGGAAAGGGGTGGTAAGATTCATCAAAAGGGGAAAGCTAAGCCCTAGGTATGTTGGACCTTTTGAGATTATTAGAAGAATAGGACCTGTAGCTTATCAACTACAACTGCCAGAGGAAATGGCAGGAATACATGATGTATTTCATGTATCTAATCTAAAGAAATGCTTAGCGAATGAATCACTGGTAGTACCTCTTAAGGATATAGAGCTAAAGAAACAGTTAAAATTTGTAGAAAGACCTCTACAGATTGAAGACAGGAAAGTCAAGAATCTAAAGCACAAGAGATTAGTTCTGGTCAAAGTGAAATGGGACTCCAAAAGAGGACCAGAGTATACTTGGGAGCTTGAATCAGAAATGCAAAAGAAATATCCACACCTATTCCAGTAGATCTCGAGGACAAGCTCTAAAACAAGGTGGGGAGGATATAACAACCCTCCTAAATAATTTTCGACACCCCTAAAATATTTAAAGTGTCCCTATATGTCTTAAAATACACCTCATATACGGAAACCGAGCCTTAAATACCATATATAATTAAAAAAAATCAAAATCAAAATTTTAATGGCTGTGGCGGGCCGCGAAGGACTACCCTTTGGCCTACGAGGGGCGCGACAGACCTGCTGCGAGGCCTCACCCGGAGCCGCCACGTGGCACAATCGTGGCAAGCCTAGTGTGCTGACCCGGATCAGCTAGGGCCTACACACCCTATGTCGCGGGCCGCGTAAGCCCCCACTTCATCTTACACGGGGCGCGAGGGACTTGAAATCAGGCCCTATAAATAGAGGGCATCGGCCTTCAGTCGAATTCACTCATTTTCTTTCTTTCTCTCGAATTTCTATATAGACAAAGTGCTTTTCGGGCATAATACCCCCCTAAATAATGAAGTTCTGCCCCATTGTAAGTATCATAACCCCGGTTACGTATTAGATACACTACCCGATTGATCCAGGGTTCCGTAACGGCTGCCGTGGTTCTGCCCGACGTAGTCGTTGGAATGCTGTCTCGGGGAGGGTATTACTAATGTAAATATTGGGTTATTATACTAACGCTTGTGCATTTGTGTAATTTATAGATAATCACCAGGAAATCCTTAAGGAAAACCCTAAGACAGCAATGTGAGTAATCCTCCTTTTTGCAAACTGTTTTTACAAAACCTCATATGATTAATATTATATTAAACTGAGTATTTGTATTCTACAATTATCGTCGGTATGTTGGGGTTTTGTATACAAAATTTGTTACTACATTGTGAGTAGTAACATGACCACAAGTCGGGTTGACAGTACCGTGGGTGGTAATTAAAGTAGATGGAAACAAATGTAATTGCGCGACCGCCCTCAATGCTGTAGACTGATAAAACCTGTTTGATTAAACTGGGATTCACTCACCAGTATTTCCCACTGACAAAATGTTTTTAAACGCGTTTCAGGTAACAAATTGTGAAAGCCAAGTAGAAGCCAGCTGGACAGCACTGAAGGCTTGGAAAAGTGGCTATAAAGTTACCTAAAATAAAGGAATGTTTTATTAAATAAAACAGGGTTTACCCCTATGAAAATGTGTGTACTTAAAACTTGGGATTATTCCCACGTATTTAATATTATGAAAGTGTGGTATTTTACTCTGATAAAATATTTCCTAACTACAATCCTGATGTAATTTCCGCTGCCAAAATGATAAACATCTGGATACCACCGAAACTGGCCGCGGTCGGCCGTTCCCGGGTTGTTAAGGGATGGGGGTTACGACACCCATTTTGCACTCAAACACAAGGGGTCTCCCCTCTCCACTCCCCATTCCCAAAAAACTCCCCAACGGTCAAAAAAGATAAGGATTGCACCTTGTGAGTAGTTCCCTCTCAAATGCGTTTACCGCATCATCAATGGGTATAACGACGGTGTTACCACTCGGTGAAGGGTCACCGCTTGGCCATCCCTACATAACACCCTGCACTCCCTTAGCTACTTACTGAAGAAAAACACCGCTGAAAATAATTGTCAAGTGACTCTTGTATTTAGATTAAAAGAATAGAGTTAAATGCCAAAATGGTCCCCCAAGGTTTGGTCACTTTTGCTACTTTAGTACAAAAATAAAACCTTTTAAATCTGGGTCCTTGTGATTTTAATTTTGTTGCCATTTTCATCCGAAATCCAAACTAGGTCTGTTTTTTCAGTTAACCACATGCCTTTTTTTCGTTTTCCTCCCTTTTAATGAAGGGAAAAATAATCTTTTAACGTATTATTATAACATATTAAAAACGAAAAAGAAATAAGATTGACCTTATAAATAGAAACGTATAACACAGTCAACGAACTTCCATCTTCCTAATTTCCCCCAAAGTTTCATGAAATTAGGGGTATTGGGTATAATATCTTCGAGCAGAAAGTTGAGAGAAAAGAAAGTTTTGAACGAATTTGAATTGCAAACTGAATGTTCTATTTATAGCTGGATCTGCAAGCCTTTCGCGACCCGCGATACCATTAAGGTATCCTGTCGCGCCCCGTGATACCCTCTAGCTAGGGCTTAGGTGTCATTAGTCACCGGTGTAGACTTGACACATGGACGACACGTGTCCCTAGGCGTGCCCGGAGAGTTACTAGGCTTTCGCGACCCGCGGTAGGTCTTTGTTAGTCTGTCGCGGCCTGCGACAGACATGAAATTATTATTTTTTTCATTTTTCATGCGAAATATCGTTATGCATGTCCAGGGTTTTAATTACGGAGTGTTTTTTGGACATCTTTTAGGGTTGTTATATGCGGGGGTCATCATACTGTCCGGGTTGGGTCAGTTGTTCTGTTCGGGTGTGGATCTGACTTCTGGTAAAGATGTGTTCAAGGGAGACGCGAAGGAGGTAGAAACTGACCCAATGGCTCAGATGGAGCGATGTTACGTTTGCTTCAGTTTCATTCATCATGCTGATTTTGTTTTAGAAACCTAAGAATTCGTTTTAATTGAGTCGAGTAGGGCTCAATACATTTTGGATTTGTTCAAGAATTGAGTCAAATCAAGGAGATGTCAACAGTTTTTTACGGGAAATTGTAGAAAAATTTAATTGTTGTTAATTTGTTGAACAAATTTTGATAGAAGTGGGTGGGGTTTCAAATCCGACAATGGTGATTATGGCTGTGTGGTAGGGTTTCAAATTTGGCAACGGTGGTAATGGCTGGTGAGGTGGTGGTGATGGTGGTGGAGGTGCAGGTGAGGTGACTAGGGATGAAGAAGAATGTTTTTTTATTAATTTAAAATGATAAAGCCAAAAGACCAAAATACCCTTACTTATAAATGTAAAATTTCAAACATACCCCTCATTATTTTTTAACTAACTTAGTCATTTGGATGAAAATGGCAAAAAATGTCAAACGTGGGGGGCAAAATGGTGCAAAAAGATCATTTTGGACGAAAATGGCAAACGTGCCCAAACCTCGGGGACGATTTTGGCAATTAACTTTTATATTTTTGTCCAATATTTTCATTAAAATTGACCATAGTCGGCTAACACCCTAGCCACGTCGAAGCTTTAACGCCCACCAAACCACCACACCCTTTAACATGGAGGGGTGAGCCCTTTTGGGAATGAATCCCCTAACGCCCCATGCCCCATTTTCTCCATCCATTTAATTTTCGTATCCAATGGAAAAACTATGCCTCGCCCCTTTTTAACCTAGTTACTTTTTATTTTTTTAACATTCAATAATATTGTTAAGTTTTATTGCCTACGAGATAGTGACGTGGAAGCAATTTTTGAACTTTTTAGTTATTCTCATACACATGATCTAATAACATCCAAAATATAAATATCCAAAAAAACATGCTAGATAGCCAGTTTACCAAAAAAAACCCTCATTCTTTATAAACACCAGAAACCCACCTTATAAGAAAAAAAACCCTCATTTTTTACAACCACCAAAAACCCACCTAATAAGAAACCCCAAAACAACTAAAAACATTGTCTAATCATCCGTTTTTTATGGTCTTCATGATGACAGTGCCCCCAATAACCAACTTTCTCCCAATGGTAAAAACGCCAAAGAATGGCCACCTTGGCCCTGAATGACACCTAAAAACGACCATTGGGATGTTCTAATTAGATATAAGTGCAGGTGCTAGTTTGATTCCTCTGAGAGCATCCACAATAAGAAATATTTAGGAGATGTTTTTAAGGTGTCACATGGCACCTGCCCATAAATTTCTCTCTTGCCCTCTCACAAACAAAATACTCATCAAATATTTATCTTCTCTTTCCTCTCTCCTACATCACACTCACATACCTTTTTTCCCTCCATTTTTTCTCATTTTTTCTCACATACACCACTACACTATCTCTACTCCACCTCACACCCTTTCTCCTCCACATCACACCCTCTCTTCTTAAAAACACCAAAAAATGCTTCTATTGTAGATGCTCTGAGTTATTGGATCATATGTGTCTATGGGCATAGGTACCACCTTCTCCCTAGCTTTATTATTTACACTTGAATATCTACATACACATAAATACATATAAAGGTAGGAATTGGATTATATGTGGCTATGGGCATAGGTACCACCTTTGCCCTAGCTTCATTATTTACACTTGCATATCAAGTATCTACATGTACTTACACATAAATACACCTTAAAGGATAAGAATAATAGTCAGTCCCAAGTCCAATAAATGGTGCGGTAACACCACACAAATGAGGAATTCAAAAGGTATAGACATTGGTCCTTAAAGAGAGCGGAATAATCGAAGGTTAAAACTTGAAATCATATATAAAAACATAACAATCACAAGTGGTTGTTTGTCAATGAAGACAAAACTAAGATTAGTCCAAGCAAAATGATATAGATAAATTATAATGTTTTAACTTGTTCTTTTTAAGAAGTTAGATCCCATTCTTATTCCTACTACTTATATTATAAGAAAAACTATACTATAAATTCTGTTAGAGTTCTTACTATCATAACTACAAACTCTAATTTGGGGTTTGATTTGGTTTAGTGTTAAATCAATTTCAAAACCAAAACTCACCTTTTGAATTTAGTTTACTTTAATGTTTTGAACTCAAAGTTCGGTATAGCCTTTCAATTGCATCTTCGAACAAAAGCGTAATATTTGAGTTTAGTTCTTCTTAATCATCGAGTTGTTGTATCAGTTCTGTTCTAAACATAATGGAAAACATGAAAACATACATGTCACCGCAGACAGTGCAGAGGAGAATCCAGTGAGAGATGATTCCATGGAGTTCGACATATTTGTCAGTGTGATCTGGTTCCTCCTTATGGTGCTGACTGATGATGGTGATTATGAAACCGACAAGGGAGATCGGCTATGGAGAGGGAGGTCGAATATGATTTTATGCTAATTAGGTTATCTGTCTAAGTGTGTAACATTTTAACCTCTACATAAGTCTCCTTATATAAGCACCCAAGAGGAAACCTAATTAGTTAATAAGGGTAATATGGTCCATCAACAATTACCAACTAATTATTTAATAGGTTGTTATATATTTTGATCTATATAATGTAAATGATTATAATGGCTACTAGATTAAATATTAAGACATAATATATTTAATCTTACATTCTCCCACTTAGCCGGATAATCATTTATTATGAGTATTAGATAAGCCTGATCAGGAGTTAACACTCATTTTAGCCTTAAACAAGTACTATAGCAGAGAAATACAGCCGTTGAATCATTATGCAACTCAGGACCCCAATTAGTCATACTATAGCCTTAATTTAAAACCTAATCGTTATGATCAAAATACGCATAAGCCCTTTGTTTGATTTGTAACTTTATTTGTCTATATGCCATTATACCGGTTGAACATATTCTAAGAGACATACAAAATCAAATTGAGGAAATTTCATTAATCACAAAACATAAGCTAGTACAATATGCTTAAATAAGGTCTTTACTAAATCCCATATTCCGAACATGTTCTTCGTAAACCTTAGGAAGGAGACCTTTAGTCATCGGATCTGCAAGCATATCTTTAGTACTAATATACTCGCTACAAAGATTATTTTCCTCAACTCGTTCACGTACGAACAGATATTTTGTATCGAGATATAAACCAGCTCCAGTCGAACTGTTACTGTTCGAGAAACTAACGGTAGCTGAATTATCACAATAAAGCTTCAATGGTCTAGAAATGGAATTAACGATTTTGAGTCCAGTGATCAGATTTCTAAGCAACATTCCATGACAGGTTGCGTTATAAACAGCAATGTACTCTGCCATCATTGTGGAAGTTGTGGTCAACTGTTGTTTATGACTCTTCTATGAAATAGGACCGCCTGCAAACATAAAGATATAGCCCGAAGTGGATTTCTTGTCATCTTTGCATTTGGCAAAGTCAGAATCAGAATAGCCTACCACTTCTAAATGATCACTTCTTCTATAAGTCAGTTTATAGTCTTTCGTCCCTTGCAGATATCGAAGTACCTTCTTAGCTGCTTTCCAGTGATCTAGGCCAGGATTAGTCTTATAACGGCCTAGCATTCCAGCAATATAAGCGATATCTGGGCAAGTACAGACTTCAGCATACATCAGGCTCCCGACTACTGACGCGTAAGGTATCTGGCTCATTTGCTCCTTCTCAACCTCTGTTGTCGGACACTGGAATGAACCGAAAACATCCCCCTTAACTACTGGAGCTACGGAGGGTTTGCACTGTTGCATGTTATAACCTGTAAGAATACAATCTATGTAAGCCTTCTGGGACAATCCTAAGATCCCTTTGTGTCTATCTCGGTGAATTTCGATGCCAATGACGTAAGAAGCATCTCCGAGATCCTTCATGTCGAAGTTATGCGAGAGTAACCGCTTCGACTCATGCAACATGTCTAAACTATTACTTGCCAATAGAATATCATCTACGTAAAGGACAAGTATAGTAAAGTTGCTCCCACTCATCTTGAGGTAGGTGCATTGATCCACTTGGTTCTTCATAAAACCTTGTTTCTTCATGACTTCATCAAACTTGAGGTACCATTGACATGATGCTTGTTTTAACCCGTAAATGGATTTCTCCAACTTACAGACTAGATGCTCCTGACCTTCAGGTTTAAAGCCTTCAGGTTGTTTCATGTAAACATCTCCGTCTAAGTCTCCGTTAAGGAAAGCGGTTTTAACGTCCATCTGATGCAACTCTAAATCAAAATGAGCTACTAGGGCCATGACGATCCTTAATGAATCTTTACGAGAGACAGGTGAAAACGTCTCTTGATAATCAATTCCCTCTTTCTGAGTGTAGCCCTTTGCAACCAATCTCGCTTTGTAGCGTTCAACGTTCCCATTCGGATCCAGTTTTGTTTTTAACACCCATTTACATCCTACGGGTTTGACATCGTTGGGTAATGCTACCAAATCCCAAACGTCATTTTTCTTCATGGATTCAAGCTCATCAATCATTGCTTTATTCCATTCAGAAGACTGGTCACTGCTAATGGCTTCATTGTAAGAGATAGGATCATTGAGCTTTCCAGGATCCATTTCAGTCAGGTAGGTAACATAATCATCCCAATTAGTAGGCCTTCTTTGCCTAGATGACCTCCTGAGTGGATTATCAGGTTCAGCGTTGTCTTGGTTTTGAGCGTTTGAAGTGCCTTCGTCATGAGGTATAATTGGTTCTGATTGTGGAGATAAATTTGGAGTTGGTGCAGTAGCTTCAGGTACAGTAGTTGAATTGGGTACAAGAGGAGTAATCGGAGTAAGGTTAAGCGACGAGTCTCCCCCCCCCCCTCGCGTCTTGTACTTCTTGCAATTCTTCGTAAGGGTTGGTACTGCTCCCACTGACCTTGAAATCCTCCAGGAACGCAGCACGCTTGGTTTCAACAATACGGGTGACATGGGAAGGACAATAGAAACAATAACCCTTTGAATTTTCAGGATACCCGATAAAGAAACAGGTAACTGTTTTAGGGTCAAGTTTCCTTAAGAAAGGACTGTAAAGTTTTGCTTCAGCAATGCAGCCCCATACTTTCATATATTTAAGACTCGGTTTCCTTCCTGTCCAAAGTTCATAAGGAGTTTTACAGACAGACTTAGAAGGAACTCTATTGAGTATATGAACAGTTGTTTTTAACGCTTCAGTCCAGAGGAATAATGGTAAATTAGTGTTGGCTAACATACTGGGCACCATGTTCATAAGGGTACGGTTTCTTCTTTCAGCGACACCATTCTGCTGAGGTGTACCAGGCATGGTGTATTGGTTCACAATCCCCTGGCCCTTGCAAAACTCAAAAAATGGACCAGGAGCTTGACCCACATCAGTATGTCTTCCATAATATTCACCGCCTCTATCTGATCTCACAACTTTAATCTGACGATCTAATTTCTTTTCAACTTCAGCCTTATAATCTTTAAAAGTTGTAAGAGATTCAGATTTTTCCTTAATAAGATACAAGTACATGTAACGAGAATAATCATCAATAAAAGTGATAAATGAAGTATGTCCTGTTATGCCAGCGATTTGGTAGGGACCACTAATATCAGTGTGAATGAGTTCTAATAAATTAGAGCTCCTAGTGGCACCTTTCTTATTCGCTAATGTCATTTTACCTTTAAGACATTTGACACATGTTCCAAAATCAGAGAAATCGAGAGGAGGTAAGACTTCATCCTTTACGAGACGATTTAATCGTTCTCTTGAGATGTGGCCTAAACGCTGATGCCACAACATGGATGAAGTCTCTAAGTCTCGTTTCTCTTTCATCTTTATGAGTGAGTCATTAATGTTATATGACAACAAAGATTTGGAAAAATTATCATCTAGTTCTAATCTATAGAGACCACCATCCAGAATACCAGTACCATAAAGAACAGAATCATAGAGGATAGAGAGTTTGCGATGACCATGGGAAACAATAAAACTTTCCATGTCTAACTTAGGTCCTGATACAAGGTTCCGAGTTACCTCAGGAACATATAAGGTATCATAAAGTTTAAAACATAAACCAGTTTTCATAAATAACTATAATGTTCCAATGGCCTTCACTTATAATTCTCGATCATCCCCAACCTTAAGCGTTCTTTGGTTTCTTTCTAGCTTCTGGATTGTAAGGAATCCCTGAGTTGAATTGGTAACATGAACCATAGAACCAGAATCAAACCACCAAGAATTAGCAGGAACATTTAAATTATAGGACTCAAGTATCATAAAATAATCGTTACCTTTCTTAGCCAGCCACTCCTTAAAGTCAGGGCATTCCTTCTGCATATGTCATGCCTTTTTACAGAACTTGCAGTGGATTCTGCCTAAGGAGTTCTTAGAGCTGGAAGGTGCACTTGTATTGGGATTGGGCCTTTGGAGTTTCGAAGCATCCTTCCTCTGATGATTGTTCTTCCTCTTCTTAGAGTTAGAGGTGGTGAAGTTAGCAACATCAGTAGTGCGATCCATCCTCATACGCTATACCTCATGTACGCACATAGCGACCAGCTCACTCATCATCCATTTGTCCTTCTGAGTGTTGTAATTGATCTTTAATGCTTCAAAGGACGAAGGAAGCGAAGTAATGATGAAATGAACGAGAAAACCATCAGTGATTTCCATCTCTAGCCCCTTCGGCTTATTGGCCATGTCATTCATCATCATGATGTGCTCGCGAATGCCGCTCCTCCCATCATACTTAGTTGTCACCAGCTTGAGGATAAGGGTACTAGCGTGTGCTTTAGACGTCCCCTTGAACTGCACCTCCACAGAAGCCAAGTAGGTTTTAGCATCTTCAGAATCAGGAATGGCTCCTATGATTGCATTGCTTATGGACTGCTTCATGAACATGAGAGACATGCGGTTACACCTAGTCCATTTTTCATGAGTTAACTGCTCAGCAGCAGTACTTTGTGGAGTAAGGTCCGCTGGCTTATTCTATCTTAGAGCATAGTCAAAGTCCAGCAATCCAAGTGTAAGCATGAGAGCATCCTTCCATGCAGCAAAGTTATCACCAGTCAAAGGTGGTATCCCGCAATTGGGTGCTGATAGTGGAAATAAGATGAGCAAGTTATGATACTAAGGAAGAAGTCCTAATGTGATCTAAGGGCACGTTATACTAAGGCAGGCATAAATAATGACCATTTTAATTATGAAGCTGTGATATTGTCTATTACTAACATCAAAATAATAGACTTAGTTAAAATTCTAATTAAACGAAGACAAATCAGCTTTGGCCAAAAGTGTAATCATTTAAGCATGTGTGCAAAGTGTTTGTGACAAATCAGCTTTGGCCAGAAATGAAACAATCACTTTAGTTATGCACTTGTTAAGTATGCTATACATGAATGAATTAAATCAGCTTTGGCCAGATATTAAGACATTCATGTTTATAATGCACACTTAACATAGCTTTCGTAATACTTGAACGATAAGTAGATGTATCAAGTCAGCTTTGGCCATAAATGATACATAAGAAGCTCATTCAAGTTAAGTTGTTTGGTTTTGTAGAACATTATATGATTTTGATTAATTAACTAAGTATTTACAAAACCAATTATTTAATAGCAAACCACGG
Organism: Helianthus tuberosus; assembly: GCA_030545235.1. NCBI lineage: Eukaryota > Viridiplantae > Streptophyta > Magnoliopsida > Asterales > Asteraceae > Helianthus > Helianthus tuberosus. Next base: position 147,040,527 of record CM060417.1, on the reverse strand, counting down.
GGTTCGGGGCGGAGCCCCGAGCTAAATCTTAGTTCACGTTAAACAGCCTAAAATAATGAGGTTTCGAGTGAGATCTCGACTCAGTTATGAGATCTCGAGTGAGATCTCGAGTCAAGTCTCGACTCATCTTGTAACAATATGAGGTCTCGACCCATTAAGGTCTCGAGTCGCAACCTCAGTGTCTCGAGTCGTAATCATGGTCTCGACTATTATGTTTTATGAGATCTCGACTCCTTAATGAGGTCTCGAGTCGCAACCATGGTCTCGAGTTGTGAAGATTGAAGCCCTTAGTCGAAACCTCAGTGGTCTCGAGTCGAGACCTTATGGTCTCGAGTAGAAATCGTTGTCTCGAGTTGTAAAGGTTTGAGAACACTTATGATTTCGAGTCGAGATCTTGGTCTCGGGTCGTTAAAAGTGATCTCGAGACTCCTGTTAACAGCTGTTGTTGTGAAAACATAACTGAAAATTCGAATTCTTAGGGATTTTGAGATATGGTTTCCTATTTTATTGATGATCTAAATTTATCAAATATTTCGAAAATTATAATCTGTTTATATTTTAACAGTTTTCGAAAATCTTTAGAGGACAAAATCAGATCAAAACAGGAAAAAACACTCAATAATCCGAATCATATTCTAAAACATAAAGGAATTTCGAATTTTCTAAGAACATATGATGAACCCTAAAAAATAAAACATAAATTCTGGAATCCGAAACCTGAAACTTTTAATGTTTCTAAACAGATTTCGGTCATAAAAACATAACCCATTTGATTTCGAGTGAACATATAATTAATCTTTTTCCGAAAACAGGGATTTCGAGTGGTTATATTCGACTTTAAACCGGCTGTGAATTATATGAGGCTTTCAAAATTCCGTTTTCCAGATTTCTATCCCAGAATTGATGGATACGAAAACAGAACTAACTAATCAACATAAGCTCTGATACCACATGTTGTATCAATTCTGTTCTAAACATAATGGAAAACATGAATACATACATGTCACCGCAGACAGTGCAGAGGAGAATCCAGTGAGAGATGATGTCATGGAGTTCGACATATTTGTCAGTGTGATCTGGTTCCTCCTTAGGGTGCTGACTGATGATGGTAATTATGAAACCGACAAGGGAGATCGGCTATGGAGAGGGAGGTCGAATATGATGTTATGCTAATTAGGTTATCTGTCTAAGTGTGTAACCTTTTAACCTCTACATAATTCTCCTTATATAAGCACCCAAGAGGAAATCTAATTAGTTAATAAGGGTAATATGGTTCATCAACAATTACCAACTAATTATTTAATAGGTTGTTATATATTTTGATCTATATAATGTAAATGATTATAATGGCTACTAGATTAAATATTAAGACATAATATATTTAATCTTACACGAGTTTAAACTCAAGGTTGGATTTTTAATCAAGTTTCAAATACCTTTCAATGACTATTCAAAATAATGGAAAACCGAAACCTCTTCACGTGAATTATTTTATCGACATGGAAAAACATGATGTATTTTATGTGTTAAAAGTCATGAGCTTGTCGGACAACATGAGATTTGACCATCAATGTTTGTCTTCGTATATTTACTTATGCTAGATATGCTCACGATTGTTAACTTACACGTTATTAATTTGCATATTACACTTGTTAAATTTTTATAAGTTACTACATAAACAAAAGAATCCACATATTTGTTTTAGTTAGATCATAGAGCATTCGCATCTCATCCCCAACCATACAAGTTAACTAAAAATCACATTTTTCTATATTTGTTTATTGCTTTTTAAAAATTTCCTACATCATATTCCCGACGTTTACCTCAACTCAATTAAATAATAATTCTATATTTTTCTTTTTATTGTTTTTTCTCTTTCTTCCGCTTACATCCACGCATAACAAAATTAAAAAAGAAAAAAAAAAGAAGATATGCTAGATGAACTCTGAGAAACTAATTTAGGAGGTTGATTTGTTTTCTCTTTAAAAATACGGGAATGGGGATGGGGTGTATACTGTATAGGTGTTTTTCATGATTTTTTTTTATTTTCCCTCAAATTTAAAAACGAGGTTGAGAATGGAAGTTGGTAAGTGAATGCTAGAACATACATGTGAAATCACTATAATTAACACCATGTAAAACGGAAAACTTTTGGTCACATTTTTAAAATTTTATTAAATAATAAAAACCTAAATGATAATAAGCATCACAAAAATAAACAAAAATGGGGAATGATGAAAAAAATTAGGTTTTGGATTCATCCTTTGATTACTAGCAATGTTGCAAAAGTCGTAGAGGTTGTTAGGTCAGCCAACCGGAGAGTTCTGACTATTTGGCCCGGGTGGGGAGTACTCTGGGAATACACGCTCATGGTAAATTATAAAGAAACTAATTTTCAAGAAATTATATATTTATGTCAAATATCATAAATTTGCTAAAATTTATAATAAAATACGTGAATATCAATATAAATTAGAAGGATACATGTTCAAATATTAAATACTTCAAATTTTGATATTCATTCTTTAATATTACAAGCAGAGTGCTCGCGCAATACGGCGGGAGCGACACTTTGCATCGCGGTACTCGTTTCTGGTAATTTTTATTCGTATAATATTTATTGTAGCATTATTGTGGTGGATATGCGTTATAAGCAAAGTCATGGGTTAGTCCATTTCATTATTGTGTGTGTGGTTCGGTTGGTTCGGTTATTATCCTGAACTAAAGTCATTGGTAAGTCTATTTTGTTTACCAATCATTTAATTACTTAAATGGTGTAAATACGATTTAGAAATAGGATCATATACAAACCTTTTTTTCTTAAAAACTCTGAGAAGCACTAGTTTGTTGTCATATGGATGATTTAATGACTAAGCTTCAAGGGTATATATAATGTTTTGTTTTAATAATTCCTATATTTATGCTTTAAGTTATGTTCCGCTTAATTAATAAATCCAATCAAACATTTGTTTAAAAAAGAATGATCATCAACTGAAATCAAATATGCGTTTGCAATCATCAATTTCAGTGAAAAGTGAAAACTACTTTAAATTCCTTATTTCAAACCTTTCATTATACCTTTGGTTTTTTTTAATCAATGAAACATACTAGGGTATCATCCTCTAAAATTGTTTATGAAATCCATTTTAACCAAAAATATTTAGGTTTTATTAAAATCATATTACACTTGAAGGAAAATAGGAACCTAATATAGTTGATGTGCTAATTACGTATACATAGTTGTGCTAATTTGTTTGGCTGCTGTTTGGTAGGGCTGGTTTTGTAAAAATAGAACTTTTGAGGAAAAGAAAAACATTTAACCTAAGACGATGGAAACGTGCTAAACTTTTTTCGTTGTATTAAATGAATGAAAGTGAGTTATATGTTACTTGTTGGGATGATATACGTATAGTCGTATACATCAAAAAATGGAGCTGAAGTTGCGATCGGTCATTAATTAATCAAGACTTTTATAGCTTAGACTTTAGACTACTAGTTCTAGACATATGGACCAAACACACGTTTGAAAGGATAAAATGGGTCTACAAGTATAGAGTTAAGTTCATGTACAAAGTGTTTTATCGTACAAAACGTTCGAAAGACATGAAAAAACCAAAAAAATGTGGTGTCATTTTCGTAATTATTTACTCGTAGAGTAATTATCAAAATTACTCTACAAATAATCTTGTAGGGTAATTTTGATCTTGTAGAGTAATTTTGTAAAATGTTCTTGTAGCGTAACTTTGATCTTGTAGAGTAATTTTGTAGAGTATCACAATTACTCTACAAATGATCTTGTATGTTAATTTTGATCTTATAAGGTAATTTTGTAGAGTATCATAATTACTCTACAAATGATTTTATAGAGTAATTTTGAATTGTATGTTGTTTGATAAACTTACAGAGTAATTTTGATACACTTGTAGAGTAATTTTGATAATTACACTAGAAGATCAAAATTACTCTACAAGAACATTTTACAAAATTACTCTACAAGATCAAAATTATCCTACAAGATTATTTGTAAAGTAATTTTGATAATTATTCTACGAGTAAATAATTACGAAATGCCACCGCGTTTTTTCAGCAAAATCTTCAGTTCGTACGTTTTGTACGTTAAAGTTATTTGTATTTGATCTTTTGTCTAGAAGTATATTTAAGTTATGCTTTATTACTTTTCCTATTCATGTGACAATTTTACATAGGAATAGAACACAAGACAGAAATTGTATACATCATGTCAATGACGGAATGTACCGGAATTGTATATACAAATGACTAGAGAAAATGCCAATAAACCGTAACTTGATTTTGTAGATTTTAGTAGCTTCATTTGTCGTGAGTCACTAATTAATGTGATTGATCAGTTATCACGTTTAATTTCGTAATTGTGGTATTTAACTTCTTAACCTATGAAACGAGGAGGGCAACAAGGAGAAAAAGCTACATAATCACAAAGTTACACCATTCGGTCCACAAAATGGGACCTAGATTTCAATCTCCTACTAACCCACAAATATCATACCGACTTAATTTCGCTACAAATATCTTCTACATATCTTCTATCCAAGCTTGACAATTGGAAAATTTAATTTCATTCCTGGTCCTCCATATGCTCCAGCAACTAATCATAACAATAACAATTCTATGAAAGATCTATTTCTTAGACTACACAAACCAAGATGATCATGAATGTCCAAAAGCTCTCTAATCGTATTGACTGAAAACGAAGCAAGTTTACACCATCTAGAGACGTAATTCCAAACTCTATTCACCATTATGCAAGATGTGGAAAGATGATTTAAAATTGATTTAATAATATATTAATTTCTCCCTTAAACTATTTTATTTCTTTCATCTTTTTTGCTTTAACATCGTGTGATGCGTACGAATTACAATTCCTACTTCAATTGCACAGGCCCATAACCTTATAGGGCCTCTAAAGTTGACCATATGTCTATAATGCATCACAATCTTTTAGCCCAGTCCAAAACCTGTCTGGGAAAAAGGAAAAGGGCTATCTTGCAAAAACCAAACATTTAATATATTAATTGAGAATATTTTTCTAACGGCAAACCAACCTACTCATTATCTACTCATATTAATCACCAATAGTTGCACCTTAGGGCCTTAGGCCACCTGGTATACTCTAACACTAATAGGTGTTAATCTTAGTTGGCATCCGTTAACACTTGTTAAACCGCTCCTGAAGGGTGTTAAGAGGCATTAAAAGCTTCACATGTTAAGAAGTTAACTAAGAGAGAGAGGGAGGGAATCAAGCATTGCAAAATTTGCACACACACAACAACATGTTATATATATGTATTTTAATTAATTTTAAGGGGGATTAATGGGGTTAAACCATTTACTTGGTGTGCGGTGAAGTGAAAGAGCGTCAAGTAAGTGATGTGGTGCCTACGTGTAGTTAAGGGGTGTAAAAGTATACCCCATAGCCTTACAGGATTTAAGCGAATGCATTTATTTAAATGCCACCATACGCATGTCAACTTTCTATTTATATAAAAATGGTGAGTCTGTTAACGCATTATCACGACATATTATTGCCTTGATTATTCTGACTATATTAAATTTGAGAAAATATATAAAAATGGTGAGCCTGTTAACGCATTATCACGACATATTATTGTCTTGATTATTCTGACTATATTAAATTCGATAAAAATAAATCGACAACAATATGTAGGAACCGTTCGCATAAATAAATAAAAAATAACAAATTTTATTAATACTGATTACAAACAAAAATGAGAAAGACAAAATTACAATTACAAATACAACTGAAAATAAACCAAATACAAGAAAGGGGTAGAAGCAGAGTGACTGAGGCACGTGTTCAACACGCTTCCCTTAAAACAAATTCCGAGTCTCCCAAGAGTACTCGTTTTGTTTCCCAGGGTACAACAGCCGGAGCAGTAGTACTGCCGGAATTCGCCTACAACCCGATGTCTACCTTGAAGAGAGCAGGAGAAGATCAGAAAAACTTTAGAGAGAAAGTGAATTAGCTGTTGTGTTGCTGGTGTCATTCTGCATTGGGTATGGAGCTGTATTTATACAGCTCCTAAGTCGAAACAGTCAAAAAACGAATTAAAGAGAGGTTTAAATTGCATTAAACGTCTTCAATGCAATTTAATACGTCATTTAATTCTCAGTCAAAGCCCGTTAACTCGTCAGTTACGAAGCTGGACTGAAACTGCTCTGTCATTCAATGCTGGAAGCTTCTGTGCGCGCGTGCGCGCAAGTCACCCTGGTGCGCGCACGCCCAGGTCTGCATGCCCATGCGCGGTGCGTCCGCTTGGCTCACTGCCATGCGCGCATGCGCCACGTCACCATGCGCGGTACGTCCTCTTGGCTCAAGTCCATGCGCGCGTGTGCCACGTCACCTGTGAGCCTATACGAGCGCGCCACACAGTCGCGCCGTATTGGCTCACTCTGGTGCGCCGCGCACGACACAGCAGGACCCATGCACCATGCGCGCACCCGCGCGCCTCCGTGCCATGTGTACTCGCGCGTGCATGCGCATGACTGCCATGTCATGCGCCGCATCACCTACCACTTGGTCCTTGCAACCCTTGTGCTCCACCACGCGCACATGGTCAAAAAATACTAAGGCGGCTCTCAAGCGGCTCGCGGCCGAAGTGCAAAGTGCGTCATCAAAGCGCCACATCGCCCACGCCACGCGCGCGCGCGAGCTAGCGAGCGAGTGCGAGTTAGGGTGTTCCGCACCCTTCGCGAGGACACTAGTGTGTGCTTCGATGAAACAATAAGGATGGAGAGTTCCCACTTAAACACCCATTTAAGTTCCATCTCTCATCCGATGTGGGACAAGGTGCTACTTTCCCTTTTGTTTCAGCATTGAATGTTCCAAACACCCAACTTTGAGCATCGATATCTCATTCATCTTAGCTCGGTTTTGGACGTGGTTTAGTTCGTTGCGAAGTTCTTCCAACATAGAACACAAACCCACAAAAAAATATATAAAACCCGCTCATTTTATTATATTTATTTCTAGTCCAAAATAGGAAAAAAAACATTTTCCTATATTTGTGAAAAATGTTATTTTCACCTATTTTTCCAACAATCCCCCACATGAAAAATGTTATTTTCATCAAATTTCCAACAATCCCCCACATGTATGGAAATGGATCTTTTCCTTACACCTTTCAACGATAAACTTCGATAGTTGAGTATTGCAAAATAGGTAGGTTGAAGCCTTTGAACCTTCTTTTATGAAGCGCACTTAGCTTACTAGCGGTGTGTAGACGCGATGTCCTTGAACATACCCCCATTTGTGTGAACGACAATACACTTCACACAATACTCTCCCTGGTTTGGCCAACTCCTCATTGTCGTGTCCTATTATGGTCCTGGAACACTAGCCTGGTTCTGCGAGAGCTCTAGGATTTGCGCACCCCACAAATCCCTTTGAAGCGACCCTACTTCTCTCTAACATAGGTGATTCCTCTGAATCATTAAAAGCATCATGGTTATTTGATTTCCCGAAATCGTTAACCTTAATATGCTTAGCCTCACTTCAATGTCACTGATTGGAATGGACTAGGAAGTATATATAACTCCCTTTTTTTATTTAGTTTGGGGTACTCCCCCACAGTGACTCCGTTTTGGTAATATGATTAAGTTGTCCTATTGAACTTAGATCTTGGGATCTCCAGTCAGCTAAGTTAGGTTTCCCTCATATTCCCATTTACCACGGGCTTTAGTCCCATTCCTCTTGACGACGTTTCTACTAACTCTCTGCTTAAGCCTTTTGTAAACGGGTCCGCAATGTTATCCGTTGATCTCACATAATCAATTGTGATAACACCCGTTGAGAGTAGTTGTCGTATCGTGTTATGCCTACGTCGCATATGCCTTGATCTGCCATTGTACATCAAGCTTTGGGCTCTACCAATCGCTGATTGGCTATCACTATGTACACATATGGCTGGCAAAGGCTTTGGCCATCTTGGAATATCTTCCACGAATTGACGTAGCCATTCCGCCTCCTCGCCTGACTTATCCAAGGCGATAAATTCAGATTCCATTGTGGATCTCGCTATGACCGTTTGCTTAGAAGACTTCCAAGCAATAGCAGCTCCTCCAAGTGTAAATACGTAACCACTTGTTGATTTGGAATCTTTATTATCCGATATCCAGTTTGCATCAGTGTATCGTTCGATCACTGCTGGTTGTCGGGTATAATGCAGTCCATAATCTCTTGTGTATCTTATGTATCTAAGCACCCTCGTGATAGCTTTCCAATGATCCGCGCAAGGATTACTGGTGTGTCTACTTAGCCTACTCACCGCGTAAGCCAAGTCGGGTCTAGTACATGTCATTAGATACATGAGACTGCCAATAATTCTTGAATACTCTAACTGAGCAACTCCATCTCCTTTATTTTTCTTGAGATGTTGAGAGGTATCAACTGGAGTTCGAGCTACACTCTTATCTTCCGAGTTGAATTTTTCAAGAATTTTATCCACATAGTGAGATTGACTTAACACAAGACCATCTTGGGTTCTTATGATCTTTACCCCAAGAATCACATCCGCTAAACCCATGTCTTTCATGTCGAATCTCGCTTTCAACATGCTTTTAGTAGCTTTGATAATTTTATCATTACTCCCAATGATAAGCATATCGTCTACATAAAGGCATAAAATCACATAACCTTCATTTGTGTCTTTGAAATAAACACATTTGTCGCACTCATTTATTTTGAATCCATTGTCAATCATGACATGATCAAACTTTTGGTGCCATTGTTTTGGTGCTTGCTTCAAGCCATACAAAGACTTGACGAGTTTACATACTTTACCCTTTTGACCTGGGGCGGAAAAACCTTCAGGCTGCTCCATGTAAATCTCTTCTTCTAAATCACCATTTAGAAATGCGGTTTTAACATCCATTTGGTGAACTTCCAAATTTCTTAAAGCCGCTATAGCAAGAACCAATCTAATCGAGGTTATGCGCGTCACAGGCGAGTAGGTATCAAAGTAATCTAGACCTTCCTTTTGTCTAACTCCTTTAATCACCAACCTAGCCTTGTACTTATCAATACTTCCATCAGTTTTCATATTCCTTTTGAATATCCAACGATATCCAAGTGGTTTGCAACCAGGTGGAAGATCTACTAACTCCCAAGTATGATTTTGCAATATAGAATATATTTCATTTCTTATTGCTTCTTTCCATTGAGGTCCTTCTGAAGAAGAAACCGCTTCGTGATATGTATTAGGCTCGCCCTCAACCATATAGCTAACGAAGTCTGGACCGAAGGATTTTTCAACCCTTGGCCTTTTGCTTCGCCTACGGTCACTTTCTTCAACCTCAGGTTGTTCATGTGTCTTATCATGAACTACCTCATCAACTGGTCTAGATGAGCTTTCACCTAGTTCAAAAGTAGGTGTATATGACGTTGCATGTGTTTGTCTTCTCAAAGGAAACACATTTTCAAAGTAAGACACAACGTTAGGATTCACCTCCATGATAGTGTTTACGTGTACATCAGGATTCTTGGACTCGTGTACAAGAAAGCGATGTGCACTACTTTGATGCGCATACCCAATAAATATGCAATCAACAGTTTTGGGTCCTATCCTAAGAGCCTTAGGAGGTGGTACAATCACCTTTGCTAGGCACCCCCACACTTTCAAGTATTTATATGAAGGCTTTTTCTTTTTCCATAACTCATATGGAGTCTCGTCTCTCTTTTTCAATGGTATCTTGTTCAAAAGATAATTGGCCGAGAGAATGGCCTCCCCCCACATTTCCTGGCTCACCCCAGAACTTATCAACATGGCGTTCATCATTTCTTTCAATGTGCGGTTTTTTCGTTCCGCCACGCCATTTGATTGTGGAGAATAAGGAGGTGTACACTCATGTATAATGCCACTTTTTGCGCATAAATCGGCAAAAGGTGCAACATATTCGCCTCCTCGGTCGCTTCGCAAAGCTTTTATCTTCTTTTGAAGTTGATGCTCAACTTCATTTTTATACAAGATAAATTTGCTTATTGCTTCATCTTTACTTTTTAGTAAATATACATAGCAATATTTAGTACTATCGTCAATAAACGTGATGAAGTACTTATTTCCACCTCTTGTGGGTACCGCTTTTAAATCACAAATATCAGTGTGAATTAAATCAAGGGGTTCGGTTATTCGTTCAACCGATTTTGATGATGTTCTTGTAAGTTTGGATTCAACGCAAGTTTCACACTTATAGTGTGAATCAATATGGAATGTTGGTATACAATTTAAATTGATTAAACGGCGTATTGAATTAAAATTTACGTGACCTAATCTACCATGCCGTTTATTTGAATCAGAAAACTCAAGCATATAAGTAGAAGTAGTAGCAATTTTATTCATGTCCTTTTTCACAGCCATTACATTCAATTTGAACATACCATTTTGGGCATAGCCCTTGCCTACATACATTCATCGTTTAGTTAGTACAAATTGATCGCTCTCAAAAACTAAACGAAATCCAAACTTGTTAAGCAACCAACCCGAGACTAGATTCTTGCGCAAGTCCGGGACATATAACACGTTGCTTAAAGTGAGCTCATTCCCCGAAGTCCACTTCAAGATCACCGTTCCTTCACCCATGATGTCAGCGGTGGCTGCATTTCCCATATACAGCTTCTCTTCTCCAGAAAGCGCCTTAAAGGTGGTAAAGAGGCTTTTGTCTGCGCAAACGTGACGGGTCGCGCCCGTATCAACCCACCATCCTTTTGGAGTGTTGGTCACAGTATTGACCTCATCCATCATTGCGCTTTTGTCGGAAATCATTGCCACCAAAGGCATTCCGTCTTCATCCACCATGTGCGCACGCTCACGCTTTGGTTTCTTGCATTGGTTAGCCCGATGCCCCGGCTCGTCACAGTTGTAACAAGTCCCTTGGAACGTTGGAGGTTTCTTTTTCACAACCCCTTTCTTCGGTCCAAGTTTGCTAGCCTTTGCTTTCTCCTTGTCCTTCTTCCCCTTACCCTTTGCGCCTTTAGATGATTGCCCATGCTCAACCAAATTTGCGCTAGCAGAAGTTTGTGCCTGGCTGCCTTTTAGGGCGATTCTATTGCCCTCTTCAATCCGAAGACGAACAATAAGGTCCTCTAAAGTCATCTCCTTTCGTTTGTGTTTAAGATAATTATTAAAATCCAACCAACCAGGAGGTAACTTTTCAATCATCGCTGCCACTTGAAATGTCTCGCTAAGTGTCATGCCTTCCGCAAAGATGTCATGTAGTATAATTTGGAATTCTGGGACTTGATTCATAACACTTTTAGAATCAACCATTTTAAAATCCAAGAAACGGGGTACCACAAATTTCTTTGTGCCAGCATCCTCCGTTTTGTACTTCTTGTCCAAGGCATCCCAAAGGTCTTTGGAAGTCTTGACGTTGTAGTACACATTATACAATGCATCCGACAGGCCGTTTAACACATAGCCACGACATATGAAATCCGAATGCTTCCACGCATCTACCGCGCACTGTCTTTGTGCGTCGGTCTCCCCTTCCACAGGTTGGGGAGCGGTTTCCGTCAAGAACCTCGCAAGGTTCATGGTGGTCAGGTAGAAGAACATCTTCTGCTGCCACCTTTTGAAGTGTAGACCCGAGAACTTCTCGGGTCGTTCAGCGTGATTGGCCACTGTGGACGCTCCAACAGTGGTAGCGTTAAGAGGGGTTCCCGTCACAACATTTGTGGTGTTGTTAACGTTGACATTTTCGTTCGACGTGCTGAATAAATTAAAATTAAAATTTTTAGTCAAAAATTCTGATTTGCGCAAAAACCAGAAGTAAACTAGTTAATTTTAATTTTACCACAAATTGACTGTTTAGGCTTCTAAGTCCAACTTTGAAGACCAAAAACTAGAAAATTTTTAAAATTTTTAGAACTTACTAATTGGCTTCTAAGTCCAACTTTGAAGACCAAATCAGAAAGTTTTAGCACTTTTTAGGACAATCTGAATGTAAGCAATTGTTTTCAACCAAAGTCGCTCCTTTGAAGAAGAAAACAACAAAAAAAATCTGTTTTTTTTAAACACAAACTGAGTGAAAACAAAACTAGTTTGAATCACAAACAGAATGGTTTTGATTACACGAACGGTTTTAAAAATTTGTTTTAAGATTGTAGGAACCGTTCGCATAAATAAATAAAAAATAACAAATTTTATTAATACTGATTACAAACAGAAATGAGAAAGACAAAATTACAATTACAAATACAACTGAAAATAAACCAAATACAAGAAAGGGGTAGAAGCAGAGTGACTGAGGCACGTGTTCAACACGCTTCCCTTAAAACAAATTCCGAGTCTCCCAAGAGTACTCGTTTTGTTTCCCAGGGTACAACAGCCGGAGCAGTAGTACTGCCGGAATTCGCCTACAACCCGATGTCTACCTTGAAGATAGCAGGAGAAGATCAGAAAAACTTTAGAGAGAAAGTGAATTAGCTGTTGTGTTGCTGGCATGGTTGTAAAAATCCCGACTAGTCTCCGATTAGTCGCCGATTAATCACTAATCGGAGGTTCACCGATTAATGGCCGATTAATAGCTAGGCAGTCAATGGCGGTTCTATTCTAGCCAAATTTTGGCTAGATGCCAGCCAAATTTTGACCAAACCATATAAATTCCTTCCAATTACTTAAAAAATGGGTTAATGAGGGTTTAAAACATATCTACTTTAAAAAACTACATATAAAAATGTGTGTGTGTATATGTAACTAAAAATTACATATGAAAATCTCAATCCGATTAATCCCTATTAATCCCGATTAATCGCTAGTCGGTACCCCACCGCCCGACTAGCGCCTAGCGATTCTTACAACACTGGTTTGCTGGTGTCATTCTGCATTGGGTATGGAGCTGTATTTATACAGCTCCTAAGTCGAAACAGTCAAAAAACGAATTAAAGAGAGGTTTAAATTGCATTAAACGTCTTCAATGCAATTTAATACGTCATTTAATTCTCAGTCAAAGCCCGTTAACTCGTCAGTTACGAAGCTGGACTAAAACTGCTCTGTCATTCAATGCTGGAAGCTTCTGTGCGCGCGTGCGCGCAAGTCACCCTGGTGCGCGCACCCAAGTCTGCATGCCCATGCGCGGTGCGTCCGCTTGGCTCACTGCCATGCGCGCATGCGCCACGTCACCATGCGCGGTGCGTTCTCTTGGCTCAAGTCCATGCGCGCGTGCGCCACGTCACCTGTGAGCCTATACGAGCGCGCCACACAGTCGCGCCGTATTGGCTCACTCTGGTGCGCTCCGTGCCATGTGTACTCGCGCGTGCATGCGCATGACTGCCATGTCATGCGCCGCATCACCTACCACTTGGTCCTTGCAACCCTTGTGCTCCACCACGCGCACGTGGTCAAAAAATACAAAGGCGGCTCGCGGCGATGGCGTGCGCCATCAAAGCGCCACATTGCGCCTCATCGCCCACGCCACGCGCGCGGGGTAGTGTGCTCCGCACCCTTCGCGAGGACACTAGTGTGTGCTTCCATGAAACAACAAGGATGGAGAGTTCCCACTTAAATACCCCTTTAAGTTTCATCTCTCATCCGATGTGGGACAATGTGCTACTTTCCCTTTTGTTTCAGCATTGAATGTTCCAAACACCCAACTTTGAGCATCGATATCTCATTCATCTTAGCTCGGTTTTGGACGTGGTTTAGTTCGTTGCGAAGTTCTTCCAACATAGAACACAAACCTACAAAAAATATATAAAACCCACTCATTTTATTATATTTATTTCTAGTCCAAAATAGGAAAAAAAACATTTTCCTATATTTGTGAAAAATGTTATTTTCACCTATTTTTCCAACACAATATGCGAAGAAACCCGTGATAAGAGCAAGCATACATTCAGTGTAAAATTATATGTATATTTTAGTACACCTTCATTTGGGAATTATGTTCTTCGAAACGCTAAATCGGATGGATAACCGCTCGATCTTCCAGTGATTGTTCACTAATCGGCTATGGCTTGCCCGCTGACTAAACAACGTGTATTGCTAAACGTCTATACAGTCATCTAGTTTGTGATGAATGTTAAAAGATAGAGTTAGTTAATTTAGTTGAATAAAAGTAGTTAGTAGACATACTGTATCCAAACTGTTTGACCTGCCTAAACACTTGCCTTTTCGAAGGCCTTTTAGCCACCGGTACACATCATTCATTTCATCTCTTCCTCCTTTAAAGTGTTTTTTTTCTTTGTTTTTTTGAGAAAGTTGCTTGTGCTCTCCCATCTTCACAGGTTGTTGCATTTTGCACTTTAAACGGAATGCGCTTAACAATACTTAAGATAGCGTTTACGTTTCCATTTGAATTAGACAATAATTATGGTTTGGAATATGATATTTCTATTTTTTTGAGCGCTGATATGGTGTTGTTTTGAGCGGGGCTTGGTGTTGTTTTAGGCGATTCCATAAAAAGCTTTTGTCGGAAAACGGTCAAAAATAGTAGACTTTTTTTCTTTATTTTGTCAGAAATTTGTCACAAAACATACTCAGTTTCGTCAAAAAACCGTTACAAACAATACTCATTTTCCTCAGAAATTTGTAACAACACTTCTTATTTATTTGTCGGAAGTGCGTCACAAAAAATACTCAGTTTCCTAGGAAATTTGTAACAACACTTCTTATTTATTTGTTGGAAATGGGTCACAAAAAATACTCAGTTTCCTCGGAAATTTGTAACAACGCTTCTAATTTATTTGTAGGAAGTGGGTCACAAAAAATAATCAGTTTCCTCGGAAATTTGTAACAACACTTCTAATTTATTTGTAGGAAGTGGGTCACAAAAAAACTCTGTTTTCTCATAAATTTGTAACAACACTTCTAATTTATTTGTAGGAAGTGGGTCACAAAAAATACTCAGTTTCCTAGGAAATTTGTAAAAACACTTCTAATCTTTTTGTAGGAAGTGAGTCACAAATAATGTTCAATTAAAATTTATTAATTTTTTTTGTTTTTTTATTTTGGTAGGAAATGTGTAGCAAAAAAAATAAATCCTAAAAGATAATAATTAAATATATTGTAGGAGATTCGTAGCAATTTGCGACGTACTAGTTTCGTAGAAAATGTGTAGGAACTTGCGTAGGAAATGCGTTGAAAACAGGTTTCCTACGAGCTGTTTTCCTACATCAAGTGTTTGTCATAAATGCGTAGAAAAGCCAGTTTTGTGACGCATTTCCTAGGAAAACTGGTGTAAGAAATTTCAGATTTTCTAGTAGTGCACGAGTGGTTGGACCATATATTATGAATCAACCACGAGCAATGATTCATTTTGTGATTATAAAACCCCCAGTTCACTACAATCCATGTTTGTATGTGTTTAAGTATGTATTAGTGATTCTCATTGTTACATTTTTAGCCCTTAAACAAGTATAATTAGTACTGTGTTATTATTTCCTTCTTCGACAAATGACAAAAATGTATGATACACAACTTGAACCTGTGTATATATTAAATCAATGTAAAAATTTACGTCCAAAGCAACGTGTGAACATAAAAATAAAAAAAATGATTTAATAAATTAATCAAAATTTTAAGTTAACCAAGTTGATTTTAACTAATAACCGACTTACTATTAACAGATACCAAACAATTTACTTTTAAAAAAACTACCAAACAATCTATCTTTTAAGCGTAAGTGCCTAACTCGTTATGTGTATGTTCCAACGACGAGAGAAATAAAAATTGGTTTTGTTGGTCGTTAAAAAAAAAAAAAGAATTTATCTAAGGGTGAGGGGGGCACTCCCCTAAGAGGGGAGTCCCCTCTCTTACGCATAACCAATCCTCGTGTGCCACGTCAACTCTCCTCTTAAACTCCCCTAACACCCTAAATTGATGGCGGCACTCCCCTCTTAGGTGACTTGGTTTTTTATTAGAAAAAAAAAAAAAAGGAAATTTTTCATTGGTCCACTCCTCGCTCTCTCCTCCCTCTCTTCGGTGAATTCCCACCGATTTTGGTCCCCGATGTTGGTCCCCGATTGAATGGCGGCACCACCCCTCTTCGGTGGAGGAGGTCCCCGCATGGGTTTTTTTTTTTTTTTTTTTTTTTTTTTTTTACCGAGAACGCCCCGCTCACCCTAACCAATTAACTAACTTCTTCGATTATGATTCAGGTTTGCATCAACTGAACCAAACCGACTCTAAAGTCTAATCAACTCTCTGAAGTCAAAATTAACAAACAAAAAAAAGTCAAAATTAGCAAAAAAAAATCCCAAACACACCCTATAAATAGCAAAAACGTAGAGCCACCACCTAAACAAAATCCAAAATCCAATAATAATCCATTCACATCACATCTTCTTCATCTGGTAGAGATTACGTCATCAATGGAATCAACCGACGTTAATCCATGGAGAAAATCATCGAAGAAACATTCGAAATCCGGTAAATTGACCAAGAAGATGAGTCAGAAGACCAAATCGGTTGCTAAGAAACTGAAAGCAGGTGCATCTTCTGGTGTCAACTGGTTCAAAATCAAGTTGCAGATCCACAAATTTTCCAAAAACAAATAAACCATTTTCATCCCATTTTATTATATTTTTTTTTCTTTTTTTGTAGTCAATAATATAGATACAATTGTTTCGCGATTCAGGTTTTTGAAAATTGTAGGTCTCGAGAATAGATTAATTTGCGATTTATGAGGTTTTTTATGTAGCTTCGATTTTGATTTAAAATTGTTATCCTAATGAGTCATTACATGTTGGTTTGAATTAACTGCATTTTTAGGGTTTTGTTTCACACTGAATATGTTGAACATCTATATTAACAGGATAGATAAATACTTTTAGGTTTTGGCTTGATCTGATGAGAGTTTGATCATCTGTATAAATTGTTTCTGATCAACTGAGAAATTTCTTGAGATACTGCATAAATGTACCGTAGATTCGATGTTAATGATACACCGAGGAGGCGTTGATACTGGGTGTTTGGAACTTTTGTTCATCGCGGAATAATCAATATCAAACTGCTTACTGAAAACAACTACGCGGTTTAGATAAATCCCAAACATTTAAATTTTTTCATTAACGACTGAAAAATTACATAAGAATGGCAGGTAAACGGACAACAATAAGTGCAATGAGTGCAAAGCGATAAAAATTTAGGACCATTTGCTGTGAAGTTTTGGAATGTCTTGTGTGCAATGGAAGATTGTATGGATTTGGGTGAAGTAAATCCCATAAACAGTCTCTAATCACTCTTTCTGTCACATTTTTTTGTCATAACAAAAGGTTTTGAGGCTAAGTAACCGTAAGGTTTTTGAATGAGGGATTTGACCAGTGATAATGATCAAGACCGCCGTTCACGCTACTTAAATAGTGGTTGTGGAGAGAGGGATGAGTAAATTTCCCCCCACCTTGATCGTCGTGTCTCCCAAGTGCTTCAAGGTGGCCTCTAAGCTTTTGAGTGTTGTATCCACAACCGTCACTTAGGGCATGTTTGGCTAAGCTTTTTAAAACAACTTATTGACTTATTGGCTTTTTGAAAAGTCATAAGCTTCAAAATGATGTTTGGCAATGAGGGTGTATGTGAGGGGGAAAAGCCAATAAGTCAATAAGTTGTTTTGAAAAGCTTAGCCAAACATGCCCTTACTTGGCTTGCAATAGTTTACTGCTGCTGTGGTGTTTGTTGGATTAACACGTTCATTCGTGAACTAGATTCAAACGCGCCCTGTAATTAAAACCCTCATTACTGTGCATAATGATTGATTTTTGGCCATGTAAGGACATGCCAACCCTACCTGAGTTTTGTCCCAATGGCGTGTTCTTGCACGGAACTGTCCATCATCTCTCTCTTGAAAGTGTCCAAAGCGCTCACATTGTGGATGCTCTAATCTTGATTAATGTAGATCGATATTTTATATAAAATTTATATTGTGGATAGATCAAATTTGTACAAAATATATATGTGTTCCAAATGTTTGATGGGCTTCCATTGAATTAGACGGTCCAGGGATCAAATTTGTGCAAAATCATAAATCCAAACAATTTGTTTAATGAGAGAAATAAGGGCCGGGTCCATATTATCATATAATAGGGACAGTTGTATTGTTGTAACTTGGGCTGGGCCTGTAAATCAAGTCTGTAACGAAAGAGATCGGCCCACTAGTTTTTGGATTCGTAATCTAATTACATTGCACACATTTGATATCTAGAGGTGTACAAAAAAATCGGTTTTAGAACCGAAACCGATTTTTTTAACCGGTTTTTTTATAACCGGTTTTAGAACCGAACCGAACCGAACTGGGGTGTCAGGTATGAAACTGGTTCCCAAAAGGATGATTAGGTTAAAACTGGGAATTTTTCATAGCCGGTTCCAGATATTGTTAAAGAAAAAACCGGGGTCAGGTATGAAACTGGTTCTTGGTGTGGAAAAGCCTATTGGGTAGGGTATGGAACCAGGTTTAAAAAACGGTTTTTAAAATTTTATTTTTTGTAAATAATATAAAAAATAAAGTTAACAAAATAAAGTTGGATTATTTAGTTTTTGGATTTTATCTTAATAAAAAGGATAAATTGCATGAATTAAAGAATGGATTTTAATATTTACATTTAATTCATGGTTTTCAATTTTTTTTGAAGTGGAAAACCCTACCCGGTTTCATACCCGCTTTTTATCAAAAACGGGTTCTATTGATACCCGGTTCTACAACAAAAAACGAATGTCTGGTGGGTAGTGTCAGGTCCTCGATAGTGTCAGGTCTATAACCGGTTCCTCAGGACCCGGTTCCAGATTTTTTTGTGCACCTCCGGTTAAAACAATACTCATCTTGGGTTAACAACCACTAACTAAAAAACATTTGTTTCAATTCACCAAAATAAGGCCTACCTCTAAGATGCTTATACAGTTATACCACATAGACGTTGATACAAATAACTTTTTATTTTTTTCTTTTGATTTGAAAGTGATTTCCATAGTCGTCAACTGAGGGGGAAAACATCAAGTTTCAATCTGTTGACGCGCTTTGCTTTTAATAAAGGGGTGGTGGTGTTGGAATCCATCACAAATTGGAAAATTTTATCCAAACCAAAATATCGGCAGACAAGAAACACATATTTACATGTTAGCATAAACACAAGTAGGGTGAGCAAATTAACCGTTATAACCGATAATCGAACCATAATTGATATAACCAAACCGTTAATAACTGATAACCTATAATAGTCCTATATAACCAATGGTTATGGTTATGAAACTCTGTATAACCGCTCAATCGGCGAAACTGAACCTAACTTGTAATGTTAAGTTTATATAATGGATTTATGTTTTACATAACCATATAGAGAGTTTTTACTAAGATAAAAGTATGTGCGTAACAAAATGATTTTGATGTAGATGCCATTTATTTTGATAAAGAATCAAGGTGTTATGACCATAATTTTTATTGTTTGAGAATTACTTATTACAAAGAACCCCAAATCGGTAGTTTAACCAAAAATAGTTTTCGTTATCTTATAAAAAAGGCTTAAGCTATGTTCAAATCGCGCACAACCCTTTTTATTCCAAACCTTGCTTGGTTAACCGACCGAAATTAACCAAAACTGAACCATAACCAACTTCATAACCGATTAACCGTAACAAAAGTTTGGTTATGGTTACCAAAACTCCATAACCGAAGTAGCGGTTATGGTTATGGTTAATGGTAAAAGTTGAACCAAACCGACCCATGCACACTCCTAAACACAAGTACACAACTCATTTAACTCTAAACTATTATTATTTTTTTGTAAATTAATATTAGTAATACTCAATAATCTTCATATACTAATAAATGAAAGTATTTTTTGGACACGTGTCACTTCTGGTGCTTTGTCACCTTATTTTCCTATTTATCTCTCAAATTTAATAATAATAATAATAATTTTAAAAAATATTAGATAAGAATAAATATTTGTTTTTCTATAAATAAATTTAAAAAAATAGATAAGGATAAATATTTGTTTTTATTATGATCATAATAAATAATAATAATTTTAAACAAAAAATTAGATAAGAATAAATAGTTGTTTTTCTATAAATAATTTTAAACAAAAATTTAGATAAGGATAAACATTTTTATGATGAGTAGATATATATAGTTTGGAGTTCGGTGATTGAAATTATGGTAAGTTAGAAATAAAAGATTCCCGTTTGATATACACTTAATAATTGTATAACGCCCTAGCCCTTAACACCCTGTAACGCTCAAATACGTAGACATAACATGGGGCGTTAAACCATACACACAAAATTCACACCCATACTTTACGGATATATTAATATATGCAATTTAATCAAACCTGCACCTCTACATAAAGTAAAACAAAATATAATGAAAATCCAAATTTCAAATTTGAAGGGCCCATGTGAGTCCCCCTTGTGTTAAGCAGTCAACAACTTTGTGTAGGGTGGTGAAGTTGGTCAACTTGGATCATCAAATGTATTTTAGGTGAACCACTTTGCGTGAGATTTTCTTACTATCTTTTTATCCTCAACAACGTAAGCAGTTTGTTGGTCGATGTCTTTAATAATTCAGTAAATATAACTCTGTTGCAAAGTAATTTCTATATCATTCTGGTATTGGGTCTAATCATTTTAATAAACAATGTATCTAACATTTTCTTTTATTTTAATTAGAAGGTGAGGTATATCTAATCTTGACTAATTCTTCCCCCTTCTGACTTTTTAAATTGTACAGATAATCCGAAAGAGACAATTTTACATATCTTAATCTTACCAACATTATATCAATTATTAATCTGATTATTTCTAATTGTTTGAACTAAGTTCAACCCTATATCAATAAACTGACACTTGCATCAGGCAAAAATGCAAAATTACTCAAAAGCCCTTGACAATGAAATTTCCATCATAACAAACTTGAAAAGGATATGCGCAGCACATCTCGAGATACAAGGGTATTTTGGTCATTTGACTCATTTTGATAGAATTTCGGCTCTAGTAAACGGAATCACACGCTTACTTGCAATCGCGGTAAAGATGAAGTTAAAAATGCATGTGGGTATTTAAGTAATATTACAAAAATCCCATGAAGGCATCACCCCACCAATTCAAGTAAAGAAAATGAAAATGTAATAGCCCAACTACTTTTTTTTTTTTTTTTTGAAAGTGGCATGAAAACTCAAGTAGGCAAAATACCAAACCCAAAAATACTTTAAGCTAAAACAGAACACAAGTCATCAATACTCCTGAAATCAACAAATGTCTTCAACATATTCCTCCTAAATTCGCATTCTCTGCAGTTCAATGGCTGTCACAATCCATTTTCCACCATTGTTGCTTCTCTTATTTTATTCATCTTATTTTATACACGAATCTGTCCAGCTGGCCCCTCAAAACATTCAAGTGTTTTATCCAGTCCCTCTTCTTCCTCCTCCCCTTCCACATCCAACACCACCATCACCACCACCGCCGCCGCCACTGCTGCCGCCAACGACCGATACCACGACACCTACTCCCACTCCCGTCTTCACCAGCCCCCCATCAAGTTCATCGAATAAAACCGTTGCTAAAGCGGTTGCTGCAACAGCGGCAACTACTTTGGTTTTATCAGGGTTGTTGTTTTTACTACTTGTGAGGTATAAACGTTACCGAAAAGAAAAGGGAAAAGAAACGGGTGAGACAGATTTACAAGGTGGAAACGATAACAGAACTAACAGAAATACCATTGATCCCGTTTTGATGATGAATGATCAGTTTACGAGAATTGAAGGGATCAAAGGGGTGATTGTTGATGAAGAAGGATTAGATGTACTTTACTGGAAGAATCTTGATGATGACGACGATGATCACGGGAATAAAAAAACAGTTTTTAAGAAAGAAATTTTAAGGATCAATGAGAAAGAAGAAGAAAAGAGAATGACAGGAGTTGACTTTAGTGGAAGAAAGTCAAAGAAAGTTGATGTTCAAATTCAAGAAATCCCTTTACTTAGAGGAAAATCTTCAGGTTCTCATGTTTGGCCTGTAGAAGAGGAAATACAAAGTCAACATGATATTCCTCCGGTTGTGAATCAAGAAATATTAATTAGAAGTCTGACGTCGTCACGGTCTCCACCACCAACACCACCTTCACCGCCGCCGCCGCCACCACCTCCTCCACCGCCTCAGGTAGTGGCAGCGAAGAAGAGTCATGTCCCACCGCCACTGTTAGTGCCAAAATCAGGTAGTTTGACTTCATCATCATCAAAACCACCACCACCACCACCTCAGGTCAAACTCAAGCCACTGCATTGGGATAAAGTCAACGCTAATGTGGGACATCCTACGGCATGGGACCAGGTGAACAACGGTTCTTTCAGGTAAATTTCCAAACCTTTAGCAGGCCCATACTTGGGTGCATTATAGAGTTTTACTGGATGCAAATACACTTGTATACACAGACTAACAAAGCAGTAATTTTAGACTTTAAAAAAAGTTAGTGGTAAAATTTGGTTGAAGTCTGTCTCTTTTAAAGCTTTTTCTTCACCAGTTTCTTCCCTCATCAATGTGGGATGAAAGACTTTTCTCTAAATTATTTGAAGTTTACAAAGTTTTTCATATCCACTAATGTAGGATCACAATTTATAGATTTATTACTAGACAAAACTGATTACGAAAAAAGTATTTAGAATAAATTTCATCTAAATTATTTTACAAAAATGCCACAAAATAAAATCTCACCGGAAATAGGTACAGCCACCTCGGCTTACTGCCAGTGTTTCTCTTCTTTCCCGCATTATAAAGTTGTGTTAGGATACAAACACACTTGTACCTGAAGCCTCATAGAAACACTTGCATAGTTGCATCTATCCTTTAAGTCATTCAAAACGACCAAATTAGACTATGTGTACTGGTTTCACAAGTTTTCACTATCACGTCAAATCCCTACCACAAAGGCATGAGCTCTCACTCACTATATTTCACCTTTACTGTGTAATGGTTTCACAATTTTTCACTATCCACCACCCATTAAAATAATATTTACATTAAATAATTTTTTAAAAATTAAAAGAAAAGGGTGGATTTGATTGGTTGAGAGCCTTGGGCCCCACCAAACCCTTCTCCTTCACCGGTCAGCCCCCTCCTTTAACGATTCCACTAACGCCATGTGGGGCGGTGTTTAACGCCGGTTTCCCTTGCCACCTGGCAGGGGCGTTAGACCATTAGCGATGGTCTTATCAATACTTAGACAAAGTTTTATCAAACATCTTTTCTTGTTTTCAGTTAGTCTATTGAGTCTGCATTCAGAGTTCAGGCCCTGAACATTATTATCAGTCTTCAGAACACCAAAAGATAGTACTTGTATGTCTGTACTCTATACTGTATGAGAAAAGGGGGCTTTTTGAGCCGAGGGACACATTTGGGAGCAACCTCTCTATCTCCCGGGATAGAGGTAAGGCTTGCGCTCATCTCACCCTCCCCAGACCCTACTTTGTTTCGTGAGATTTTACTGGATATGTTTGTTTGTTTAGAACATAAAAAATAGCCTAGATGTTTCACTTTCCCGTATGATTCAGGTTCGATGGTGATCTCATGGAAGCACTTTTCGGGACCGTAGCCGCAAACAAAAAATCACCACGAGATAACAACTCGCCATCTCCAAAAACCAAACTGAAATCAGGTCCACCATCTCAACGATTCATCCTTGAAACCCGCAAATCACAAAACATAGCAATAATTCTTCGATCGTTGGTCGTTTCACGACAAGAAATCATTGATTGCCTTCTTGAAGGAAAAGGATTAGACATTGATACCCTTGAAAAGCTCACGAAAATCAGCCCGACAAAAGAAGAGGAGGAACTTATTCTTAATTACGATCAAGATATCACGAGGCTAGCAGACGCTGAATCTTTTCTTTATCACATCCTACGAGCTGTTCCTTCGGCTTTTACTCGATTCAATGCTATGTTCTTTAAGTTAAGTTACACCTCCGAAGTGTCACAAATCAAGATCACTTTACAAACACTTGAAGCGGCTTGCAGAGAGCTTAAAACGCGTGGTCTTTTCGTTAAACTTCTTGAAGCAATTCTAAAATCTGGTAACCGAATGAATGCAGGGACTTCGAGAGGAAATGCTCAAGCGTTTAATCTGAATTCGCTTTTGAAATTATCCGATGTTAAAAGCAGTGACGGGAAGACAACTCTGCTTCATTTTGTTGTTGAAGAAGTTGTTCGATTAGAGGGGAAACGATGCATGATTAATCGAAATCACAGCTTAAGAAACAGTACCGCTAGCTTAAAGAGTGATGCATCTAGAGGCAAAGATTACATAATGCTCGGATTACCTATTGTAGGAGGAGTAAGTTCCGAGTATTCTAACGTCAAGAAAGCTGCCGGAATCGACTATGAGGCCGTTTTGAAATCATGTGAGAAATTAAGCGATCGTTTGGATGAAATCATGAAAATTGTGGAAGAATGCAGCGGTGATGGTGGTGGACACGGTTTCATGAGGGAAATGGAGAAGTTTGTCGAGAGGGCAGAACGGGAAATTCAAGTGTTGAGGAACGAACAAGAACGGGTTATTGAGATTGTGAAGAAAACGAATGAATATTATCATGTGGGGGGTTCGAAAGATAAGGGAAGAAAACTGTTTCAGTTATTTGTGATAGTTAAGACTTTTCTTGAAATGGTTGATAAAGCTTGTGTTGAAATTGCTATAAAACTGCAGAAGAGGAGAAATGTTAACGGAGAGGAGGCGGCAACAGTGGTGCCGCCAATGCCCATGTCGCCAACCCGACCGTCGGTGAAGTTTCCGGTGTTGCCGCCAAATTTTATTAGTAGCAGTTCAAGTGAATCAGATTCCGATGAAGATTTGTAATTATGTTAAATGATTGATAAGGCTTGTGTTGAAATTGCTATAATGGCGGTGAAGAGGAGGTAGGAACGGTGGTGCCGCCAATGCCCAGGTCACCAACCCGGCCATCAGTGAAGTTTCTGGTATTGCAACCAAATTTTATTAGTAGCGGTTCAAGTGATTCAGATGAAGATGAAGATTTGTAATTATTTTAAACATTGCTCGTTTCTGTTTATGTGCGTTTGAAACGAGGAGATCAATTGTATTGATATCGAGTTCATTTTTTCAAAGTATTATGTTTGTTTACTATTTATGAAACTTGCCACATTGGTGAAAAACTTGGCGGATCAGGCAGGTTGGGTAACAATTTACAACAGATAATTGGTTGGCACCCCTAAACATGACAAACGCGTCTCTATATTTGTCAATGTTAACCATCTGTTCTATACATGTATACCAAAATTTCCTCCATTCTCGATTCTATATCAAAATGAATCTCGTCTATATATCTCCTTATATGAAACTATGCAGTTAATGAGTCTCGTCTATATATCTCCTTATATGAAACTATGCAGTTAATGAGCCTCGTCTATATATATCTCCTTATATGAAACTATGAAGTTAATATCGGTGATATATCGGTTATCGGTCCCCATGTAAAATATCGGTACCAATATTATTGGCGATATTGACCGATATATCACCGATATTTGACCGATATCATGGATATATCACTGAATTGTTATTGTTAAATTGCTTTATATATAAATTCTGTATGATATTAAAATTACCGATATCCCACCGCAATAACCTATATCTCAAATATCGATCTTTGACCGATATTCGATATTTTACCGCGTTAACTGCATAGATATGAAACAAATTAAACCAATAGTTGCTTCATCTCTTCTCATACCAAACAGAAAAGACTGCTAAAATATAGACAGAAAACATGAAAGTTCTTAACTTCTTATTTTAAAGTGATCCCAAAAGATTCAACAGGGCTACTATAAACACTCTTGAAGTACGGTATACTAAGAAAACAGTCTAGAGACACAAAAATCCTATTAGAACATGTACACACCGTAAAAAGATGACAACAGAGTACCAGGAAGAACAACTGAAGAGCAACGCATGTGAACATCCACGGTTCCATTTCATCCAGATTCCCACAAGCACAACTTGTGATGATCAAAGATCTTTGCAAGTCTCAACCAATACCTGCATTAATGAAACACTAATGTAATGTAACTAGTTCTCTTGATATCGTGAAACGAACACTGATTAAAACATCAACGAAACACAAATTCTAACAAACAAACACATTCATTTCAAAACAGAACCAGAAAGATTATAGTATTATACCTCTGTTTACGGCGTATCTCTAAATCATTCCTCGTTGTCACTCTCATCACTAAAATAACTCGCTTTCTTCATCTTCCCTTTCTTCCTACCTTCGTCCCGACTCACATCTCCACCACCCAACAACCTCTCATCCGCCCCATTATCCACCACCGACGCCCAATCATCATTCTCAAACACCTCCTCACCGCCACTTTCCTCATCCTCCTCGTTACTCCGCCTATACCCACCCCCACTGCCACTGCCACCCCCACCGCCCTCTCTCCTACCTCGTTTCGACGGCTGCGGCCGTTCCCGCGGCCCTAACTGGTTCTTCGGACACTCATACGACAAATGCCCACCCTCTCCACACTCGTAACACCTACTCTTATCTTTATACACCCGTCTCCTAATAAACTCTGGCGCCCTACCGTTATCAGCCGCTATCGACGCAGTCAACGTCCTACCATTAAGAACCTTCCCATTAATCCCCGTAACCGCTTTTACGGCATCATCACGAACAACAAACAACACAAAAGCAACGCCACGGCTCTCTCGAGTGACCCTGTCTCTAAGGATGGTGACCTTGGCAACCTTCCCAAATGTGGAGAAGATTGTGAATATATCAGAATTCGTAAGGGTGTAATCGAGGTTGCTAACGTAAACAGTCGATTTCGATGGGGCTAAACCGCCACTTCGATTCCGATTCGAAGAGGATTTTGTTAGGGTTTTGTCTGAAGATGATGATGATAAAGGTTGTTGTTGTGGCGCAGAGGAATATCTATAGTAAAATACATCATCTTCATCATCATCACTGTATCTTGATCCAACCATTTTGGAACAATTTAGGGCATCAAATTCTCACCAATTGGTGATGAATAATTTATGACGAAAACTGAATCAATTAGGGCTCGATGTTGTGTATCTGACCTGAATATAGATTGAATAGTGAAAATCAATAGTTGTTGTGGCATCAAATGAACCCTAAAATCGCCGATTTGATGTTCGAATTTTGTAGAATTTCATGTCTCACTCAAAACTGAAAAATAGAGATGCAATTATGTAAATAAGTCGAGCAGTTCGAAACCTACGGGTTTAAAACCGAGGCCCAAAGCGTAAAAGCGATAGAGTTTTTTCTTACGCAGGGCGCAAAGTGATTATATAATTTATTTCAGAGTAAATTGCTAAATTTGTCCATGAGGTTTGGACATATTTGTTATTTTCATCCAAAACAACATTCTTGTACCATATACTCCTTCATTTTTGGGATTTTTATCATTTTCATGCAAACGTCTGATTTTTTTGCCAAAATCATCCCTGAGACATGTGATTTTTTGTCATTTTCATCAAAATTTGATAGAAAAAATAAAGGAAATTAGACGTTTGGAAATCTCTTATTTATATATGGGTTTCTTTGAGCTTTTGCCCTAATGGGTCAGTCAGCTTACCATTAGGCTTATGGAAAGTCAGCCCATCTAAATTGGGCCTGGTCTGTTTAACTTTGCTCCATTTTACATATTGTGTTGTCACTAATAGGAGGTGCTAAAGTGGTTCTCCCAAATCAAGTGGTTGTGAATTTATTTTGTGGAGTGGTTTAAGAAGTAAATTAGGTGTAAAGTAGAAAGTGTATGTGTTTATTGTTAAGAAAATAAAATTTACTTATTGTTAATAAGCAATTAATTATTAATACCAACAAATAAAGTATACCGTTAAAGTTGTCGTTCTTAGTTGTAGGTCGAGAGTGCAACGGTTAGTTGCATTTAAATACTTGATAACATTATTGATATTTATAATTATACCAGAAATATAAAATAATATGAAAAGATGATTTTGTTTGCCTTAATGGCGACTCAAAGTAAAGTAGCATGTATGTAGAATAATATTATTTAGAATAACTTATTTGACTAAGTTAAAAGTTTTATGCTTTTTTTATATGGCATAACACATAGATAGAATAGTATAATACAAAGCTTTTGATAATTATATATTTTTTCTCTTTTTCTTTTTCTTTTTCTTTTTAGTGATTGATAACGATAGCCACCTCCAAAGCCAATGAGCATTCGCGCACACACTTTCCAGAATGTCATTTTACTTCCAATCATTGTATTCAGTCTAATTTGTTAATTAGATATATAAAGAATGTGATTTACATGTTTAGCCATGTTTGTTTCTAGAAAGGTGGTACGAATTCAAATTCTTATAAATGTAATGTTAAATGATATTTACGTGTGAAAATTTATTGTTAAAAAAGTTGATATGTGTTACTTAAAAAAAAAATTCCCAGTAAATAATGAGTCGATTGATTTTAAATCCACAAAGGTTTTAATGAAATTTATGTTTCTTCTAAACGGTTAACTTCATGTATAAGTTATCACACTCTTCAAATCGAAGAGTCACGTATCGACCCACTCTGGCCAGACTATGTTGTCTTAATTGGGCTCACGCTGACTTCAAAGTTTGGTTTTTTTGGGCGTTCCCCCGGAAAACCATACCGTCGGCTGTCACTTGACAGTCGTTGTGCCACCACAAGTGTCACACCCCAACCGATGGCGGAATCATCGGGGCATGGCACCGAGCGAAACAGATTGTCCAGAAGTTTCCATAACAACTATCATTACTATTAAATTTAAATTAACATGTCCCATACCATGTCTCAAACAGTAACCAAATTATTACAGATAAAGTCTAGGCAAATATTCTGTTCCGACAACTCAGATTTAAACATAGATAGTTTATTTGTTGGTTTCTAGGACCTCATTTCCTAGCTTCGATTTTATCACAGCACAGAGAGCATCCTAGACCTTTCCTAGCCTCAAGTTCACAGTGAGCTAGGCATACAAGCAACCTAAACACCTGTCACATACGTTAAAATAAAGTCAATACATAAAATGTAAAGGTGAGCATACAAGTTTGGTAATAGCATATAGAGTTCGAATTCGTTTACGCATAACCAGCACGTACACATAGTGAAATGAAGCACGTTAATTATCGACATAGATCCATCGATACCAATGACTGCGGGTTGACTGCCCGAGGCAGTTCGCAATACATGATTACCACCGTAATCCATGCAAGTAAAAGATCCTTAACAACCCCCGTGTGAACGGGTGCTGAGTCCAAACTATAGTACTATCGTTGCTAAGGCAGGTAGACAGCATTCCATGTGTAAACATAACAAACAAGCATTCATAAGCCACGTATAACATGCATTAACGGTTAGCGTTCAAATAGTTTGAGTAGTGTGATAGTTGTAGTTTGAATATTCGTAACGTATGTAACACCCAAAAGTGCTGAAAGCAAAAAGGGATCGAGTATACTCACAGCGATTTATGGATTGAAGGGAGCGCTTAGCGAGTACGGTTAGCCTGAATAGATTTGATAGCATAACGATGAGTGAAACGTAAAACGAAAAACAAGTGTTGGAGAGTCGGGCAGCTGGTCGATCGGACGGTAGTCCGGTCGGTCGGTAGGCAGATCGGATGGTTGTTCGAGTGGATTGTTTCTTCCTTTGAGAAGATGTGTTTGTGTATGATGGTTTGACTTTTGAAGTTTTCGTTGTAGCATTTGAAAACCTTGAAGTACCTTTGCCTTTCAGGTCGGTCGATCGGACGGCTGTTCGATCGGCCCAACCCGATCGGTTAGGTGTTGTAGTGATTTGCCTTGGATCGGACAGGTGTTCGATCGGTTAGGTCAACAAGTCAAAACTTAATGAGTTGCTGACCGATCGGTTGGCAAGTCAACATTAGTCA
Source organism: Helianthus tuberosus (assembly GCA_030545235.1). NCBI lineage: Eukaryota > Viridiplantae > Streptophyta > Magnoliopsida > Asterales > Asteraceae > Helianthus > Helianthus tuberosus. The sequence continues at coordinate 147,010,631 of CM060417.1, read as the reverse complement.
AAGACTCTAATGAAGTATGGTGCAGTGGATCAGATAGTTGATCGATCGAATAGCACAACCACTGTTCGATCGGACAACAGGGTGTCACCTGGTCGGACGACTGTTCGATCGGGTGGCACTTTTAGTGCATTGAACAAGTTGAAAATTGACTAAGTCTTAAAGCATAGTATCTCATGATCCGAAGAGTAATCCGATCGGACAGTAGTTCGATCGGACAACAGTTCGTTCAATACTAGTCTTCAAAATAATTTGGTTGTGTGGGACCATGTGCTAGCCGATCGGCTGGCCAGTCGATCAGCTGACTATCCGATCGGCTGGCTGCCCGTTCGGACAGCAGTCCGATCGGTCAGCATTCTTAAAAGGTCCAACATATCGAGGCGCGAGTTTCCCTTTCTTGCCAAATCGGACTACACCCTTCCAAGGTGATACCTTTAGGAGTACGTAGTCTCCAATGCCAAATTCACGGGGCTTGCGCTTTTTATCGGCGTAACTTTTCTGTCGATCCCGAGCTTTCGCCAGATTGTCTCGAATTTGGAAAATTTTGTCTGTCGTTTCTTGCAGTAGCTCCGGACCGGTTAGTTGCGAGTGACCGATCTCGTGCCACACAATAGGCGATCGGTATCTTCTTCCGTATAATGCCTCGAATGGTGTCATTTGGATGCTAGAATGGTAACTGTTGTTGTACGAGAATTCGACTAACGGCAGGTATTTATCCCAATTACCACCGAAGTCTAAGACACACGAACGGAGCATGTCTTCAAGAGTACGAATCGTTCTCTCAGTCTGACCGTCGGTTTGAGGGTGGAAAGCGGTACTTAGATTAAGCGTTGTACCGAGTGCCGTTTGAAACGTTTCCCAAAGTCGCGAGGTAAACCTAGCGTCACGATCAGAGATGATGTCACGAGGCGTCCCATGATTACAAATGATCTCGTCGGTGTAGATTCGGGCTAATCGTTCTACCTTGTAGTCTTCTCGTATCGGCAGAAAGTGAGCTGATTTAGTCAAACGGTCAACAACAACCCAAATGCTGTCGTGACCTGATGACGTGTGCGGTAGCTTGGTTATGAAGTCCATAGCTATACTTTCCCACTTCCACATAGGAATTGGTGGTTGTTCGAGTAAGCCAGAGGGTCTTTGATGCTCAGCCTTAATCCTAGCACAAGTTAGGCATTTTCCGACGTAGAGAGCGATATCCCTCTTCATACCCGGCCACCAGTACTTATAACGAAGATCCTGGTACATTTTTTCGGCACCGGGATGAATAGAATACCGGGATTTGTGGGCTTCGTCCATCAGAATTTGTCGCAAATTGGTTCGCTTGGGAATCCAAATTCGGTCTAAGAAGTGAAATATCCCATTCGATTTGCTCACAAGCTGGGCTCCATCGTGGTAGATTATTTCTCTCTTCAAAGTGCGTTCGTTAAAACATGCATGCTGAGCGTCGCGGATGAGGGTTTCGAGATCATGCTGGGCTTGAACATTACGAGTGCTAAGCAGATAGCTCCGTCTGCTAAGTGCGTCGGCAACGACGTTCGCCTTGCCTGGGTGATAACGGATCTCACAGTCGTAATCGTTGAGAAGTTCTACCCATCGGCGTTGACGCATATTAAGTTCCTTCTGATTAAAGATGTGTTGCAGGCTCCTATGATCGGTGAAGATCGTACACTTGGTACCATACAGGTAGTGTCACCAAATCTTTAATGCAAAAACAACCACGCCTAGCTCGAGATCATGGGTTGTATAGTTCTTCTCGTGGATTTTGAGCTGACGAGATGTGTAAGCTATGACCTTGTCCCGTTGCATGAGAACACAACCAAGACCAAGGTTGGAAGCATCACAGTAGACAATGAAATCATTGTTTCCGTCGGGCAATGTGAGAACAGGAGCATTGCAAAGCATGTGCTTGAGGGTTTGGAAAGCAGACTCTTGTTTAGTTCCCCAGACAAAAGACTGGTCTTTATGTGTAAGAGAGGTAAGCGGCACAGCAATCTTCGAGAATCCCTCGATAAATCGTCGATAATAGCCTGCTAGTCCGAGAAAAGAAAGGACTTCAGACGGGTTCTTAGGCGTAACCCAGCTCTTGACAACTTTAATCTTTGCAGGATCGATGTGAATGCCTTGACTATTAACGATGTGACCCAGGAATTGAACTTCCCCCAGCCAGAATTCGCACTTGGAGAACTTGGCATAGAGTTGGTTCCCCTGGAGTAGCTCGAGAACCAAACGTAGATGTTGCGCGTGTTCGGCTTTCGATTTGGAATAGATCAAGACATCGTCGATGAATACGATGACGAAACGGTTGAGATATGGTTTACACAAGCGATTCATCAGATCCATGAAAACCGCTGGTGCGTTGGTTAAACCAAAAGGCATAACCACGAATTCGTAATGACCGTATCGGGTGCGAAACGCGGTTTTGGGTATATCCTCCTCTTGTATACGTAGCTGGTGATATCCTGAACGTAGATCGATCTTCGAAAAACACGTAGCGCCTTGTAGTTGATCAAACAAATCGTCGATGCGAGGCAGGGGATAGCGGTTCTTGATAGTTAACTTATTCAATTCCCGATAGTCGATGCACATCCTGAACGATTCGTCCTTCTTTTTGACGAAAAGGACTGGCGCGCCCCAAGGAGAGGTGCTCGGGTGAATGAAGCCTTTCTCAAGTAGTTCCTGGAGTTGGGTTGAGAGTTCACGCATTTCAGATGGTGCGAGTCGATAAGGAGCTTTGGCAATAGGGTTGGCTCCAGGAATGAGGTCAATACGAAAGTCAATATCGCGACTTGGCGGTAGTCCGGGAAGATCCTCTGGAAAGACATGAGGAAATTCACGAACCATAGGAACGTCTTTTACTTCCTTCTTCTCTTTCTTTTCCTTCCCCGCTGCTACAATGTTAGCCAAGAAGGCTCTGTATTCCTTGCGGAGATACTTGCTAGCTTGGACACATGACATAAACTTAAGACTCTTCGAAGTAGTATCACCGTATACGCATAACAGGTCACCATTTGCGAGCGAAAAGCGGATCATCTTGTCGAAGCACACAACCTCAGCATGGTTTTCTCGAAGAAAGTCCATGCCTACTATGACGTCAAAGCTTCCGAGTTGCATCGGAATAAGGTCGATTGGGAAGATGTGATTGTTGAGCTCGAGAGTACAATCACGGATAACAGAATTAACGGCGATGGTTCTTCCGGAGTTCCGGTAGCGACTTCAACATCGAAGGTCGAGGAGAGTTTGGTGCGTTTACGACTAAGGAGTTTCTCGAATTCGAACGACACAAAGCAATTATCCGCTCCGGTATCAAACAAACATGAAGCATAAATACCATTCACAAGGAACGTACCATTGACCACATTGTTGTCGGCCTGGGCTTGACGCACGTTGAGGTTGAAAGTTCTGGCGCGTGAGGCCTGTTGTTGCTGCTGCTGTTGTTGTTGCTGTTGTGGCTGCTGTTGCTGAGGCTCTTGTTTTACAACCCTGTTTGGGCACATGTTGGCGAAATGGTTCGGGTCGCCACATGCAAAGCAGGCTCTGGCTTTGACTGCGGGTACCGGAGGAGCTTGTTGACCCTGTGGGGCAGTGAGTAGAGCTTGATTGGCAGGAGCTTGACGAATACGGCAGTTGGCAGTAAAATGGCCGTATACATTGCAATGAGCACAGAAACGGCAATTAATGGTGGTTGGGTGGTGGTAGGTACAAGTAGGACAGAGCGGGTGTGGCCCAGTGTATGCACGCTTTGCAGGCGGTGCATTAGCCACAGGCGCTGCTACTTGACGCTGTTGGGCAGGTACAACTTGAATTGGTGCAGCAGTGATCGCACAGTTCTTGTTGCTGGAGCTGTTCTTTCTCTTGTTCTTCCTCTTGTTGCTCGATGAGGTGGGTTCAGCAGTTGTTGCGGTAGCGGTAGCTTGATGTAGATGCTTCGAAGTTTTATCCCAGACACCAGCCTTAACCCGCTTATCGTTGATTTCAGCGGCCAACAGGTAAGTTTCCTCGATCGTCGTAGTCTTAGCCGCTTGCACGAAATCAGCAACATAGTCGGGCAGGGCCCGGATGTACTTCTTGATTGTCATGTCGGGAGTCTTGACTTGATCGGGACAGATAATACTGAGCTGTTTGAAACGAGTAGTGAGGCCAGCATTGTCACCATCCTTTTGCTGTATGTGCCAAAATTCATCTTCTAGCTTTTGGCGTTTGTGAGGAGGGCAGAATTCCTCTAGCATAACTTCCTTGAGCTCGTCCCACGATAGACCGTAGGCTGCATCGTTCCCTCGCTTGTTCCTCTCGGCCGTCCACCAGTCTAATGCACGAGACTGGAAAACGCCGGTAGCATTCAGAGTTCGAAGGTCATCAGGGCAACCACTCTGTCGCAGAGTAACCTCGATGGAATCAAACCAGTGGAATAGAGCGGTATGACCTCCTTCGCCAGTGAATTCTTTTGGCCCACACGACTTGAATTGCTTGAAACTGAAGGGTCTTGCGGCAGTTTTAGGAGCTTCGGTTCTCGATTCCTCAGACGATTTGCTGGCATTCTCATAAACATCACTCACGGCCTTTGCCACACTTTTAGCGATAATGGAAGCAAGGCGTTTCTCTATCTTTTCTTGGCGAGAAAGTGCGTGACGGGATCCAGACGACATTGTCTGCAATAGACATCGCCACGGAACTCAACACATTGTATTCAATCTCACCTTACACGTTTACTACTTACTAAAGCTCAGTAACACGTACATCCACGTAAACACATAACTCATAGAGCTCAAATCACATAAGCACGTATAGCTCATAATCACATAATACCTAAGCACGTAGAGCAAAGAAACAGGAAAGCACATACGCATTTAATCACTAGAGGCGGTCAGAAAACAGAAACCTATTATTCAAAGTCGACGATTGCTCGAGAGTAGCGTAGTATAAGCGTATGTAGTAGCCTAGGTTGTCCAAAATTTCGCGATTTGGTAACAATTTGAGATAGAAAAGCAGTGCTAGTCGTGCGTGTCGATCGAGTGGAAGTGAAATTGAACAAATACCCAAAATTTTACACATATAAACTTATAAAATCGACGAATTATCAGAGTCAACAGTTGCGTCTTAGAATTAAAACACATAAAATTTCAAGATGTAGATTGTCTGCGGCTAGTAGACTTCGACTAACCAAAGTAATTCAACTATTCACAAGGACCTGTTGTACACGTTTGACTTCCAGGAGTATGCCCTTGCCTCGATTCTTGGGCGTTGGCACACATCCCGTTCGCCTTATGGTGTCTTCAGGTCGTTGGAGTCCGTCGAACTTTGGTGAGAGTTTTGTAAAATGTACGAAACAAGTCGTCAAGGTTAGGGTTTCACCCCTGGCTTAACAACTTCGTCCCTATTTTTAATAAAATTGAGGAGATTATTCATCAAAATATGGATTTCACTCCTGATTCGGTATAATTCTCCTCGTTTGTAGTTAAAATGCGGGCTGATTAAGCAACTTTAGTCGAGCGTTCGCGGTTTTCACACCTATTCTCGACTTTGTTGCCCATTCATAGTTGAAAATTCGAGTGTGATAATAGTGCAGAATAAACGAGAATAGCGAGTGATAGTGAGCTCGTGCATATTCCCTAACGGATACGCACAAGTCGGTCTGTGGGTTCTTAACTATAGTCTAGGTTCCTAAGATTTCGACCCGGACTAGGTCGAGTCTTGCCTAATTCCCTATAGTTATGGCTCTGATACCAATCTGTCACACCCCAACCGATGGCGGAATCATCGGGGCATGGCACTGAGCGAAACAGATTGTCCAGAAGTTTCCATAACAACTATCATTACCATTAAATTTAAATTAACATGTCCCATACCATGTCTCAAACAGTAACCAAATTATTACAGATAAAGTCTAGGCAAATATTCTGTTCCGACAACTCAGATTTAAACATAGATAGTTTATTTGTTGGTTTCTAGGACCTCCTGTAACACCCCGAATTTTATAAAACTTTATATTAGAATTATAAAGTTCAAAATAAACGAGAATAAGCTAACTAGGAAATAAATAACCCAGTTAGTCATGAGTTTTGTAGTAACATATGAATGAATTAAAAAGCCTAAATTATAAACTAAATAAAAGTTGAAGGGCTTATGTGTAGAACTTGAAACTTATTTGATTAAAACTAAAATAAACTCCACCAAACACACACTTAGGTGTGTTGGTCGATCAAAAAAACGCAGGGAACAACAGGAGCTCCTCACAAACCCTAGCTTTCACTAAATTGATCAAATTGAAGACCAATTTCAGTCCCAAATCGAAATCCGAACATAGATTAGTGATCACCTCAGTGAAAGGGATCAAAAGGTATGTAAATTTTGTAGAAAATTCTCATCTAAAATTTCTGGATGAACATAAGAATTCGAATTTGATGTTGCATGTTGGTTGTTTGGAATGAAATGGTGTCTAGGGATAAACCCTAGTCAATTACTTGTTGAAATTTTGCCTATTTCTTGTGAAACTCATAACCACCATTGAAGGTGATAAGTGGGTTTTGTAGAAACATGTTGAAAACTAGGATTATAATGTTATCTTAGTGTAATGTGAGCTCTATGAAGCAAATCCAGATTTGTTGATATGAAAATTTGTCATGAACATGTGAAATGATGTTTAAATCTTGGTTAAATAGTTAGTCAAGAACTTGATTTTTGAATGGTGTGAAATCATGCTCATTAGCTGTTTGATATAATGCCTAAGAGAAGATAAATGTAGAGAATTTGGACTAAAAAAAATGCTTATTTGATTAGTGTGGTAAATTATGCGTTATATACTATAAGAGAGTTCTAAACACCTATGGTTGAACTCTATAGGCAAGAAAAGCGGAATGTCAAGCGGACAAGCTAATGGCGATACGCGTTTGAAGGGAACGCTTGGAAGGTACGTAACCACAGTTTCGTTACGCTATGTTTGTTATGTATTTTTTTTACTAGTAGACTTGAATTTAGAATAATGTATGAAATTGGATGTTTAGTCGAAGTGACGAAAAACACTAGATGAGTAAATGGGTTAAGTGTTGGTTAGAACAAGTTTGGTATGTTGTAAAATGGTGGTTCCCATTAAACAACCAAACGGGTCAAACAATGGTTGAATTTGTAAATGTTGAAGTGACTAAAACGTCACTCATTATGATTGAGTTATAAAAACGTAATCCATGGAATGGATGTGATACGCTAAGATTGACAAGCCCGGGGATGGGTAATTATGGTTAGATACCAATGTTGATGAATTATGCAAGTATGTAACTTGACCCGTTACATTAAATAGATTTTGATGATTATATAATGCGTAATTGAATTTTAGAATAAGGGTTGTATTGAATTAAAGCGGTGATGTCGCTATATTGAATAATAGGTCAAATTCGGTTGGAACTCGTTGGTAGTCGCCACAAAGGAGGATTCCTTAGATGAGCCAAACGGGTCGAAAAATCAAATAAAGCATGGATCTTGCTTTGTAATATGATTGATTTGTTTATTGCTATCGATTAAATATTGACATATTAAAACGCAAGTATTTAATATGTTGGTTTGTTAGAATAAGGATTTGAGAAAAGTGTGTGGGCAAAACAAAACAAAAAAAAGGCCAAAACATATATGTGCAGGGACTACCGTAAGTTACGGTGTCACCGTAACTTACGGTGGACACCATGGTTGTAATTCGACTACCGTAACTTACGGTTGAACCGTAAGTTACGGTATAGTCTGCATTTTTTTTATATAAATGTTGCAATTGTAAATTTTCAACTTCACTTCGATTGTAGTTTCAGTCAAGTATTATTTCTAAGCATTCTAATACAAATGTTTTATGTAAACATTTCAGTTTTAGGTACTCGAGGATTACGGATGACGGTCAAGCAAACTTTTGAAGAACCGAACACATATTTTTGAAGCTTCCGCATAAATTAACTCGGTTAAAAATGTTTATGATGTAATTGTTTGCTAAACAACTTTTGAAATCTTCTAAATTAGTCGTTAGTTGACTAAGGTTTTTGCTACTTGTGAACTTCTGTAATGAATGTTTAGATTACTTAAACAATATTTCATTTGAAATGTTATAATCTATTATTAAAATCAAGTAAAATTATATGGGTGTTACAAGTTGGTAATCAGAGCTTAAGGTTGTCAACAAAGTGTTCGGTTCAAGCTTGATCGATCGTCCGGTAAGAATTAATTTACTATTTTAGTATATTTTATCTTATGTAAGAAATGAGATGTGAATAAATGTGCATGGGAAAAATGTGTTAACTCACTCAAACCCGGAAAGTGCACCAAAAGTGAACGGTTAAAGCAAGTAGTGAACTTGGCTAAACCAAAGCGAAAGATGCAAATGATACAAAATGAAATGTTTAACAATTAATATAAACATTCAGATTCAAGATTACTGATGAAGGCAACGATAATGATACGGTGCCGAAGGTCATCGAACAGATGAAAGAAATGTCCGGTGTAACCGAGAGCGAATTAGTATCTCAATTAACTGAAGAGATGGAAGCTAAAATTTGTGAGGAAGTCGGAAAGGCAATAGAAGCCAGTCTACCGCAGTTCGCTGAGAGACTACAAACCACAATTTTGCTAGCAGTAGAGGATATGATAACAGAATTAAAAGATAGTCTCTCACAAGAAAAAGATGACGGGAGTGAGTCGGATATGGACCCAAGACCCGTAAAGAAATTAAAGCCTGATACCCCGAAAGAGAAGACAAGGTCTTCCCACACGATAGCCGCGGAGGCTAAAGCTGAACTTGATGTTGTTCCAGGTATACTTATTACAAATTTATATTCACTATAAATTTTATTCAATACTAGTGTGAACAATAGTTGCATAGGGACATACATGAGTAGTGAAACGGGTGAATTATGTGAAAGAAATATAAATGCATAAGAAAATAAACAATGGTAAGCATGTGAAACCAAGGCAAAAGTAATCACGGTCAATTTAGTCGTGGGAAGGAGTGCGCGTACACTCGAACCCGGGAACTTAATAAAGTGAATAACTGACGTATTGGGAAGGAGTGTAATAACACCCGAACCCGGAAATTTGCAATAAAAAAAATATAGACGACAAGGACAAGGTTATAGACTTGGCCAAACCAAATAAAATATGCAGAAACTTTGATATATAAATAAACGATGTGGATAAATTTCATACAATGATATGGAATAATAAAACGAAACGAATTGATTTTGTTATAGTTACAATATGATTAAGGTTAAAAGATGAGAAATTACGACTCGGACCAAGCATATCCTCGAGAAAGAAACCAATTGGATGATACGTGTTATTTGCTATTATGAATAACAAAGTATCAATAAATGCAAATTTGGAAACTTGGGTATGGGTAACCATCCAAATAACACATTATTAATCAAACCTTTATGAGGAAGGATGATCACAGCAATGGATGTGATTATATATAAAAGAATAGTAAAATAAACGTTATGAAAGTATTAGAATAAGGACGGGTAAACCCCAAAAGCCGAATAACAATAGCAGTAGTTTTACCAAATAAGACTTGAGAAATGGGCCTTCGGGACATTAGCAAAAGAAATAGACCTAAGGGTCGCTAACAAAAGAAAGGCGGTATTCGGATCAAATAAGTAAAATGTGTGATAATAAAGGTAAACGGAAGCCGGATAACGGGAGCGTATTACATTAAGGTAATGAGCCCAAGGGAAGGGATAAGAATCAAGGTAATTAAAATTAGAAACTAACAAACAAGAATGTTAAGGCACAAGGATAAAGTTTGACTATTATAAGTAATAAAGTTCATCAGAATAAGCCAAACAAAATAAATGGAAGAATTAAGGAATTGGTGAAATAAAGGCGACGGGTTACGCTAATACCACCGAATAAATCAAAATGAAATCTTAATGCATGTCAGAATGATGACTCTAATAATGACTTCGGTAAAATAACCGATAGATGGTAGGATTATGAATATATGCGTAAACCAAGAGACGGTGGCGCATATTAAAAGTCAAAAGACTCGGATTAAGAGCTAGGACTAAAAGACGATGAAAATTCGCAAAACAGAAATTTCGATAGTTATATTCAACTATTGCAATACCGGACGGGCTGAATAAAGTATAATACCTAATAATTCAAGTAAACACAAAACGAATAATGGAAGTGCAAAATATTACTGAATCTGCGTGATAGGTCGTAAAAGAGTATGGAAAGGAAAATGCAAATCAATAAAACCGGAGTGTTAAAAACATTAAGATAAAGAACCCGGGTAACGGGTTGAAAGGAATAGGGGCGTAAATCAAATAACAGTATGAGTGAAATAAATCGACACGAAAGTGACATAAGAAGCCATAGAGTTGGAAGGATGATCCGAAAGAAAGTGGGCGTAGCCTTGGACTACGGTCGAATCAATAAAATTCGAAGATAAATGAATTTTTGGCTCAAAAGGGATGCCATGAATGTATTTCTAAAAATAAAAATAAAAAACTTTACAAGTAAAGATGATCTATGGGATCGTCATAACCTTTAGAATTATAAACAAAGTAAATGTTTAAAGGACTAAATAAATCTAGCGTCAACAATAGAAAGAAATGAACCAAAAGGGATGAAAGCCTAAAGGAATAACCTACGAGGCTAAGCAAAAGAACCTTCGGGTCACTCGGGATATAGTAAGAGGACTGGATACGACTCCCCGCGTAATATAATAGCGGATAAGAATAAATTCTTGTCGTCAATTCCCGGATATGGGTAATTGACATAAGTTAAAAGAGATAAGCGTTAAACAGAAATTCAGTTTTAGTAAGGAATAACGCTTAACTAAAATGAGTGTTATGAGACAAATTAGAAAACAGTTAATAATGAAAGACATAGGTCTTAACACCGATGGGTGTAAGACGATACAATAGAAAGAAGATATTGATAACAAAAAGATTATCTAAACTTAAACATGACGTGATACGATCATGGTTAAGGAAAGTGATACAGAATATAGTCATGTTGTAGCATGAGTTATGGGATTGAAGGTAGTAAACTTACCTAGGTTCGATTATGGCAAAGAGGGGTAGACCCGAAATCTATGGGGCATGAAGTGATGGTGACTAATCAGTCTAGCCGATGGGTCCGTATGGAGTCAAATTAGTGTTGGGATTTATACAAAACCCTTGTCAATATAGAGTTAGTATAAAGTAAACATGTGGGCGAACTCATACTATTGAGTGATCAATTGACGATTGGGACAAATTGGCGATAAGATAAGAAACACAAGACACAAGTTAAAGTCCATGAGGACTTACAGGTGGAAAATGCATGCGTTGAGGCAAATGATAACTTTTGACTAAAAGAAATAAGGTCTGAAAAACAAAACTAAGTTAGTTCGGTCCAAACCAAAGAACTACTTAACGAAGTTTTCGGGGACGAAACCTCTTTAAGTGGGGTAGACTTGTAACACCCCGAATTTTATAAAACTTTATATTAGAATTATAAAGTTCAAAATAAACGAGAATAAGCTAACTAGGAAATAAATAACCCAGTTAGTCATGAGTTTTGTAGTAACATATGAATGAATTAAAAAGCCTAAATTATAAACTAAATAAAAGTTGAAGGGCTTATGTGTAGAACTTGAAACTTATTTGATTAAAACTAAAATAAACTCCACCAAACACACACTTAGGTGTGTTGGTCGATCAAAAAAACCCAGGGAGCAACAGGAGCTCCTCACAAACCCTAGCTTTCACTAAATTGATCAAATTGAAGACCAATTTCAGTCCCAAATCGAAATCCGGACATAGATTAGTGATCACCTCAGTGAAAAGGATCAAAAGGTATGTAAATTTTGTAGAAAATTCTCATCTAAAATTTCTGGATGAACATAAGAATTCGAATTTGATGTTGCATGTTGGTTGTTTGGAATGAAATAGTGTCTAGGGATAAACCCTAGTCAATTACTTGTTGAAATTTTGCCTATTTCTTGTGAAACTCATAACCACCATTGAAGGTGATAAGTGGGTTTTGTAGAAACATGTTGAAAACTAGGATTATAATGTTATCTTAGTGTAATGTGAGCTCTATGAAGCAAATCCAGATTTGTTGATATGAAAATTTGTCATGAACATGTGAAATGATGTTTAAATCTTGGTTAAATAGTTAGTCAAGAACTTGATTTTTGAATGGTGTGAAATCATGCTCATTAGGTGTTTGATATAATGCCTAAGAGAAGATAAATGTAGAGAATTTGGACTAAAAAAAATGCATATTTGATTAGTGTGGTAAATTATGCGTTATATACTATAAGAGAGTTCTAAACACCTATGGTTGAACTCTATAGGCAAGAAAAGCGGAATGTCAAGCGGACAAGCTAATGGCGATACGCGTTTGAAGGGAACGCTTGGAAGGTACGTAACCACGGTTTCGTTACGCTATGTTTGTTATGTATTTTTTTTACTAGTAGACTTGAATTTAGAATAATGTATGAAATCGGATGTTTAGTCGAAGTGACGAAAAACACTAGATGAGTAAATGGGTTAAGTGTTGGTTAGAACAAGTTTGGTATGTTGTAAAATGGTGGTTCCCATTAAACAACCAAACGGGTCAAACAATGGTTGAATTTGTAAATGTTGAAGTGACTAAAACGTCACTCATTATGATTGAGTTATAAAAACGTAATCCATGGAATGGATGTGATACGCTAAGATTGACAAGCCCGGAGATGGGTAATTATGGTTAGATACCAATGTTGATGAATTATGCAAGTATGTAACTTGACCCGTTACATTAAATAGATTCTGATGATTATATAATGCGTAATTGAATTTTAGAATAAGGGTTGTATTGAATTAAAGCGGTGATGTCGCTATATTGAATAATAGGTCAAATTCGGTTGGAACTCGTTGGTAGTCGCCACAAAGGAGGATTCCTTAGACGAGCCAAACGGGTCGAAAAATCAAATAAAGCATGGATCTTGCTTTGTAATATGATTGATTTGTTTATTGCTATCGATTAAATATTGACATATTAAAACGCAAGTATTTAATATGTTGGTTTGTTAGAATAAGGATTTGAGAAAAGTGTGTGGGCAAAACAAAACAAAAAAAAGGCCAAAACATATATGTGCAGGGACTACCGTAAGTTACGGTGTCACCATAACTTACGGTAGGTGTCAGGATGCTTACGGTTGAAGTCTACTGATTTACGGTGGACACCATGGTTGTAATTCGACTACCGTAACTTACGGTTGAACCGTAAGTTACGGTATAGTCTGCATTTTTTTATATAAATGTTGCAATTGTAAATTTTCAACTTCACTTCGATTGTAGTTTCAGTCAAGTATTATTTCTAAGCATTCTAATACAAATGTTTTATGTAAACATTTCAGTTTTAGGTACTCGAGGATTACGGATGACGGTCAAGCAAACTTTTGAAGAACCGAACACATATTTTTGAAGCTTCCGCATAAATTAACTCGGTTAAAAATGTTTATGATGTAATTGTTTGCTAAACAACTTTTGAAATCTTCTAAATTAGTCGTTAGTTGACTAAGGTTTTTGCTACTTGTGAACTTCTGTAATGAATGTTTAGATTACTTAAACAATATTTCATTTGAAATGTTATAACCTATTATTAAAATCAAGTAAAATTATATGGGTGTTACACCTCCTTTCCTAGCTTCGATTTTATCACAGCACAGAGAGCATCCTAGACCTTTCCTAGCCTCAAGTTCACAGTGAGCTAGGCATACAAGCAACCTAAACACCTGTCACATACGTTAAAATAAAGTCAATACATAAAATGTAAAGGTGAGCATACAAGTTTGGTAATAGCATATAGAGTTCGAATTCGTTTACGCATAACCAGCACGTACACATAGTGAAATGAAGCACGTTAGTTATCGACATAGATCCATCGATACCAATTACTGCGGGTTGACTGCCCGAGGCAGTTCGCAATACATGATTACCACCGTAATCCATGCAAGTAAAAGATCCTTAACAACCCCCGTGTGAACGGGTGCTGAGTCCAAACTATAGTACTATCGTTGCTAAGGCAGGTAGACAACATTCCATGTGTAAACATAACAAACAAGCATTCATAAGCCACGTATAACATGCATTAACGGTTAGCGTTCAAATAGTTTGAGTAGTGTGATAGTTGTAGTTTGAATATTCGTAACGTATGTAACACCCAAAAGTGCTGAAAGCAAAAAGGGATCGAGTATACTCACAGCGATTTATGGATTGAAGGGAACGCTTAGCGAGTACGGTTAGCCTGAATAGATTTGATAGCATAACGATGAGTGAAACGTAAAACGGAAAACAAGTGTTGGAGAGTCGGACAGCTAGTCGATTAGACGGTAGTCCGATCGGACGGCTGACCGTTCGGCTGACGGTCTGCTCGGACGGCTGTCCGGTCGGTCGGTAGGCCGATCGGATGGTTGTTCGAGTGGATTGTTTCTTCCTTTGAGAAGATGTGTTTGTGTATGAAGGTTTGACTTTTGAAGTTTTCGTTGTAGCATTTGAAAACCTTGAAGTACCTTTGCCTTTCAGGTCGGTCGATCGGACGGCTGTTCGATCGGCCCAACCCGATCGGTTAGGTGTTGTAGTGATTTGCCTTGGATCGGACAGGTGTTCGATCGGTTAGGTCAACAAGTCAAAACTTAATGAGTTGCTGACCGATCGGTTGGCAAGTCAACATTAGTCAAAGACTCTAATGAAGTATGGTGCAGTGGATCAGATAGTTGATCGATCGAATAGCACAACCACTGTTCGATCGGACAACAGGGTGTCACCTGGTCGGACCACTGTTCGATCGGGTGGCACTTTTAGTGCATTGAACATGTTGAAAATCGACTAAGTCTTAAAGCATAGTATCTCATGATCCGAAGAGTAATCCGATCGGACAGTAGTTCGATCGGACAACAGTTCGTTCAATACTAGTCTTCAAAATAATTTGGTTGTGTGGGACCATGTGCGAGCCGATCGGCTGACTATCCGATCGGCTGGCTGCCCGTTCGGACAGCAGTCCGATCGGTCAGCATTCTGACCTGATCAGCCCTTTCGTCTAACACTTGGTCGTTCTGTTTGTTTGTCGTTTTATCGAGGTATGTTGACAGCGAGTAAAACCATAGATGCCTCGTCCTTACTTGGTTTCTCGGGTCGGACAGGAATCACCCAAATCCGGTCGGTGGTCTGTTCGGAACGAAGTTTAACATTTAACTCGAAGTCGGTTAACCTCGTGGATAGAATCCGGATCTTGAGCCATACAACCACCGAAGTGATTTATAAACCGACTCAGGCTCCGTTTCTACCGGTTTGAAGTTATTGAGTGACAAAGAGTTGAAGGAAAGTTGGAAAATCCATCCTTCAATTCTTGTCACCGTGTATATGTTTAGATCTATGAAAGATCCTTGTTTGTTTATGTGGAAATCGGCTAGATCCAAGTCATTCTTAGTGGATTGACGCCAAAATATGAAGTTCTTCAAGAACCCATGATGACATCATCCTAGAACACTTGAATCTTGATGATTTCACGGTTAAAAGTTAGGATTTGAAAGATAGAAAGGTGTGGGAGTGTGTATAGATCAAGAAAGTACAAGATTTAGGATGAAATCTTACCGGAAATCGAGAGAAATCTGCAAAAAGGTGAGCTGAGTGTGCTGGTCGAACAGAGGTTTCCAAAAGTAGAAAGGATGACAATGACAGGGGTATTTATAGGATGACAAAAGGGGAAAGGGCTGGCCGATCGGCCAGGCAGCTCGATCGGACAGCCTGTCCGATTGGACAGCAGTCCGTTCGGCTAGCTGTTCGATCGGCTGGGAAGCCTGATCGATCAGTCGCACCTTTCGAGTGTTTCGCGCGACGATTTTTGATATTTCGATTTCGGTTAGGAGCGGTTCGTTATGATAGGGTTTCCTAATCAAATTACTTTCAGTCCCAAACACTCATATCTCGCGTAGTCTATTTTCCACCATCTATCATATTTCGTCACGAGTCGAGTTCGATTGCTTTTCGAGTTAGATTTCGAGCTTCGATTGAGTTCGCTTGATTATCACAACATAACATAAATAAACATGCACAGGTAACACATAAGGCACACACATACGTATAATAACAAGTAAAACACGTAGCTCGAGTTGCGTCTTGATGTCGTTTCGATTAACATAGCTTGACTATTGATTAGTTAACTTTATCGCATTGTTACTTCCTATCATTCACAGTCGTAGGTCGATTGAATAACGATTACCACACGTCGATTATTGCAATTAACAACACTTACTCCACATAATATAAATAAAAAAAACAAGAAGTTTCTATGAGTCAAGTTGCGCGAAATCGGTCGTTGACTTAGACCTTGACTTTGACTTTGACTTGTGAAAACACGGGGTGTTACAACAAGAGCATAACTATCTGGTGTAACACACGGTGAGACGAAAAACTGGTTGGCATGGCCGGCCCTGGGGGTGGGCGGGGAGGACCACCGGCCAGGGCCCGATATTTCGAGGGGCACGTTTTTTTATGAAAAAAACCCGATATGTATATGTAAAATATATTTTTAATCGGGTACAACCATACAAACACCAACATAGACCCACTTACAAAACTATTCTTATGGTTTAGATTAGTTATTAACCCATTTGGCATTAGGTTTAGACCTTTAGTGAGCCAAATCCTCAATTTCGTCAAGGCCTAAAGGCACATTTTTTCGAGCTCGAACAGGGTACACGAATTCTCAGGGCCGGCCCTGCTGGTTGAGCTCGAAAATCGAACTGACAAACTCACACAAGGCCTAGTCCAAATTCTTTATTGCCTATATCACTTTGAATAACTAAATTCACATTAATTGTTTACTTTTTAAGAGTCGATCAACATGCATATTCAATAAAACCTTTATGGGTTATGTGTATGGGATAGCATGTTGTGTTTTTACCACCTTAATTATAACTTTATATTAGCTTTTATATGATCAATCAATTATCCACATCAGTTTATTTCTACACTTGCTATATCACATCACAAGTTTACAAGTTAAAAGAGAACATGTGATCATTAAATGTTATAGGTACATTGATTTTAACAAAGTTAAAGCACCGAACAAACGTGTTTTGGTCTCCTTTGTGATAACAGTTAATGGTGACTGAGGAGAACAGAGATCTACGGAACGTTATTGTCCAGACGTTGCTATAAGTATGTCCCTTTGGTCTCCTTTGTCTAGTGTTTCCGACGTGACATGTGGTCTCCGTGAATCGCTTGTCTTTTCCAGCTTTTGAGATATGCGCTAGATCCGGTTCTACCCTGGGCCCGTTGGGGTTCGGGCCCGTATTTCTTTTAATGTATCACAATATATGCTTAACACATTCTCTCTGTGATAGTTTGTGAAAAAAGTAAAGAAATAATATAATTGATTTAGTAATTAGAATATTTGCATTCAGCAAAAACTATGAAATTTTTGTAGCGGATACATTTAGCACTAACTTGTTACTGTAAATTTAGCTTACAAGATTGAGTTGTAAATATCAGTTTGATTTTTTTCATTGTACGATACATGACCCCAAAACAATTAACAATTGTTATTTTGTTCTTATCATCTTATGGTACCAGTTACAGCTAAAATTTAATAGCATGAACATGGCAACATGCCCATTTTTAATATTTTTATACCAACATAAACACAAAAAATGAAACATATTAAACAAATTTATCTGAATATTCCTTGTAATTCACATGACCAAAATGCCCTCAGTACTAATACATCCAATCAAATTTAAACCCCTACAAATTTCTGTACACAGCTGTCAAAGAATATCAATGCTCCCTAGAAACCATAAAACTTGCACCAAAAAAAAGTATCCCCCAAAATACCTATTAAATCATTCAAAATACCCAGAATACCCCTCTAAACCATCAGATCCAACGGCTATCCGACGCCCATCACGCCTACCTTTATAAAGATCGTACGGCTCCCACAAATGATCCAACGGGCACGGCCTCTTGTCATCAAGCCGCACCCAAGGCTTCCCTTTACCACTCCAATGCAATAAGCTAACCGGACCCGAATGCAAGGTCCGACAACTCCCTTTCACATTATCCCCACCGAGCCCGTGCTGGTTCCACCGGTGGTGAATGGGCTCAATGTTGCCCCCGAAGACTAGTAAAAACGGGGGCAACGAGCCCAGTTCATATATTCTTTTACTCCTCTGGACTTCCATCCAGTGCTCTAATCTTTTCTGGCACATACCTTTTCTCCATTGGTTCATATCCATTACCATTACGCCCGTGTTAAAATAACACGGGCGTTTTTTAAAGACCCAGGTAGACGTACCCGGGTCTGCCCAGAAGTTATCGGTAAAGTATTTTGTAAAATTTGTATGGCAATATTCCGGGGCTCCGATAACCCGGTTGTGATGTAATGTAATATTCCATAGCTTTGCTATATCGTCGACGATGATTATATCTGAGTCGAGGTAAATGACCCGGGTGATACTCGGGTCAAGTATCTCGCCCAGGTAGTTTCGGGCGTAGTTTAACGGGTTTTCTAGTGCGATTCGGATCGATGACGAGATCAGATTAATGACTCTGTCTTCACGGAAGATGTACATCTTGAAGTGGAGTGATGGGAAGGTTGATCTTACAAGTCGGGTCAAGTCACGTGGGGTAGCCGGGTCGAACTCTGCAGCAATGAAATGGAAGAAGATGTTTTCTGGGCATGACGCGTGGCGGAGGACCGAATGGACGGCGGCGATGGTGCCACGTAGGTATTCTAAATCGATGGTCATTGCGATGTGAATGGTGGCACGTGAGCAGCCTACGCCGTTACGGTAGTCTGGAGCTTCGGTGAACCCGGATAAGATGTCGGATCCTGAATGGATCTCTGTTTTTTCTCCGTTGGACGGAAAGTAACGGATCCCGAAGCATGTTAACGGGAAAGATAACAGTAGTAGAAGGAGAACGGCGTCGTTTAACGATGGGTTGTGTAAAACACGGCTCATTGTGGGTTAGATTGGTGATAACTGATGAATCAGTTCATTGTGGAGATTTTGTTTTGTGTTGTGTTGAGAGAGAGAGAGAGAGAGAGAGAGGGAGAGAGTGGATAGCTTTCACTTTCCCTCTCACTGTCACTTTCTGTATTTATATATGTATATGTATATACAGCTATACAAAGACAGTGAATAAATAAGTGTTGGGTGAGATGGCAGAAATGTATTTATTTCTAAAGAAATTAGAAAAACATGAGTTTTTAATGGTAAGTTTATAAAGTATATTGGAATTTGGAAATGATTTGGGTTATTTTTTCCCTTGAATGCATCTTTAACATAAATTTGGCTTATTTTTTCCCTTTAATGTATGTATCTTTAACATAAATGTGAGATTTGACTTTACATATATTTTGTATTTTTTTTTAACGGTGAACTTCTAATGAGGACTATTGTCACATCGCCTAATCGACGACCCTAGCTAAGATTTGCATAGACAGCAAGGCCAAAGCTGTGTGGTCAGACTTGGTTACGGTGTTCCCCGGATACCGTACTGCCTCCACACGAGTTTCCTCGCTGAAGTAACAGCCGGGTGAAAACCGAGGTGACGCTCAGGATCAAACCCTCCTCGATGGGTTTTTCACCATCATAACGCACAAATGTCTCACCCTGCCACAGTCGGGAATCGAACCAGTTTCTCACAAGGAAACAACCAGCCAATCATATATATTGTATGATTAGAAAATTGATGAATTCAATTTAAGGAGGAATTAGTTTATTAAATGAGAGATAAAAGTTAATTAAGTTCTATGAAAATTAGAATATTACAAGTATATAAAATATAAGGTTTAGAAAAATAGATTTTGATGGTGAGGTAAGGATCAAATAAAAATAATTCAAGGGAATAAAAATCGGAAATATTCTAGGATCTTTTATCATCAAATGAAATAGACAAATGATCGAAAAAAGGGGTTTGAAAATATACTAAACTATAAAAAACTATATTTTTAATATATTGTCAAAAATCAAAGTATGTTTATACTAATAATTAAACCCAAGAAAGAAGATAAATTAAAAGTAAAAATAAAATAAATAGCTAAAACTTTTTTTTACATTTTTTTTCTCATTGAAGATCGATATCGATACACGTTTTACATCAACCGAAAACCATTAAAATAGATTTAAATTGGACAGTTGGACGTGCTGATTTCAAATCAATTGTAAATGAAATGTAAATGTTATCTTAAATATAATTTCACTGTTAAAGGAACCTAAAACTAAAACATTAAATAAATAGAAAAGTAAAATAATAATAATAATAAAGTCCAGAAAAAATCTTAAGAAAGAAACAAGAAAAAGGATAAAAACACTATTTACACAAGTTGCTAATTGTAATTTACATCAAAACATATACCAACTGAAAACGTACATAAAAACGAGCACAAAAACGCATTATATTTGAGCTAACATATTACCGAAGAGAATTAATGTCGAAACGTAAACCAATATGAATTTATACCGACGCATACATAAAAATTAGCATATAAAAATTGTGTTTTTAAGCTAAAAAGGTACCACACGCTGAGGCGATGTCGAAACGTAAAGTGAATTGAATTTATATCGTCTAATAAAAACGCATTATATTTGACCCGACTCGTTTCCAAACAAAATTTACTTCAAAACGTAGATTAACTAAAAACGTAAATAAAAATAAGCATGCAAACGTATTATATTTGACCCAACTCATTTCTAGGAAAAAATAAAATTTACATCAAAACGTAGATCAACTGAAAACGTACATAATAATAAGCATAAGAAAATATTATATTTGAGCAAACTCGTTTCTAGGAAAAAATTACGTCGAAACGTAAATTAACTTGAATTTATACCGACATGTCCATAAAAATAAACACGTAAAACTCAATTACAAAAATTTTAAAAGGTTAAAAGACTGTAAGTGTCGATATCAAAAGTTGAGCGACAAAAGTATAAAAAATGGAAAAATAAAGTCAAATGCAAGTTATTGTTCATCAAACTTGTAAATGTATATATGTATAATTTGCGTACCTTGAAGAGGTTAACACATCATTATAATCTAGAGATATCCCCTAACACTATAAACAAGCATAAACCTTGTCTTTGTTAAGTACACACTTTGCCCTTTTACACGAATGCTCTACATATATCCATTCCCCCATGAGTTACTACCCTTGTGATTCACTCAACACGCACTTACTTTATCTTATCAAATAACCAAAGTCCAACTAGCCTAGATTAACACGTTTGTAATCCACAATGCACTCAAAGTAATATTATGCGTGATCAAATGTCCCTATTTGTAAGACAAACACAATAAACTTGGTTGCACATCCATTACGAACTTTATTTTCTCACTTCTTCTTTTTGGTTGTTAAACTATATGGTTCATCAACAAACCTTTGCAAAAACCACTAACCACTTGCTTCCAAGAAATGTCTAATAGATAAACCAGTAACACTAATCCACGAGAATCGACACTACTGGCCTACACAACTCAAATGAATGTTATTCATGTGCCATATCGTGATCGTAGTAAGGCTATATGTTGTGAATGGGTGAAAGGTAAAAAGAAGGTGTTGCTATGTAGAGGCCGCGTGTGCAAAGACTGTTTCAAGTTTCAACTATGTATGTTATGGAGAGGTGAAATGTAATGTGTAATAAAATTAAAAAAAAATAAAAAATCGTGAGGTGAACAAAAGGATTGGATGTTAAAACTAATTAATAAGTAAAAAAAGATACGTGAATGGTTCAGACTGTTTGTTTCACAAACAGATGTCTGAATGGTTCAGACAATTGTCTCTGGATGGTTAAGCATTATACCGAGTCTGAATGGTTAAGACATCTAATCTGAATTGATCAGACATTTGGCTCTGAACGGTTAAGCTTTATACTAGCTCTTAATGGTTCAGACCTCTTACTTGTTCAACACTTAATGGTTTAGACCTCTTGCTGATTCAGAAGTTAATCATTCAGATGTTGCCAAACAGCCCCTAAACCTTATTTGACTCCTAAAATATCACTAGGATGTAGTTTCATTCGCTATTTATTGTAAAAACTAAAATGAGAAATCGGAATTGCCAGGTTGAAATGTAATGGTGCCAGCTGTGTAGAAAGCAAAGTTACTTGTGTTTGTCTACAAATTTTAAATCCAAACAAAATGTTCTTTATAAACAAATATGTCGTGCTTCAGATGTCATACGTTGATCTGGATTAAAGTATTTCAACTCTGGAAAATAAAGAGGGTGGGATCTGAATAATAATGTTGACGGCTGAAATATGCCTGTACACCGCACTTCTTAGGGGACCCGCAATTCCACTTGCCACGTGCCCTCTTTTACAACACCTCAAAGACAAAAGATAACATTATAAATTGATATTTAAAAGGGAAAATAGCCAAAATGGCCTTGACCCGGTCAACTTTTCCAATATAGCCAATCAAGACATTTTGTGGAGACGTCTCCACACACCCGTAACGTCTTAAGAATTCACCAATTAAATGGCTCCACGTTTCCGACAACCTGGTGACGTCTCTTAAAACGTCTTAGCCTAGACGTCTAAAGGTGGCTTGAGACGTTAGCTTGGCTCCAAAAGTTTTTCACGTTCATTCACCGGAACCTGCAACTAGCTTTCACATTCATTTTCCGACACTTTCTGACACACCTATAATTCCTTCATCTTCTCCGACGAGTCCTCCGGCCACCATCACCTTCGTCGTCATTTTCCGACACTTTCTGACACACCCGTAATTCCTGCATCTTCTCCGACGAGTCCTCTGACCACCATCACCTTCGTCGTCCAACCCCTCCACCACCTCCGTTAACCTGCAACTCCTCTCCGACGACACCTCTTCTTCTACGGCGACTAACGTCACCACCACATTGTTTCTTCATCATCGTTCCTGCAACATCTGTTCTTCACCGTCTTCGTCGATCTTCGAAACATCCACCTTGAGCTAATGTCTCACGCCATCTTCGAAACACCTCAGCTGAGAGGCTTGAGGTCGGCTGAACCCGTGAGAAGCCAGCTCAACGTGGAAGCCGTGGGTAACGTCTCAAGCCACCTTCAGACGTCTCGGCTAATACGTTTTAAGAGACGTCACCAGGTTGTCGGAAACGTGGAGCCATTTAATTGGTGAATTCTTAAGACGTTACGGGTGTGTGGAGACGTCTCCACAAGACGTCTGGCTTGGCTATATTGGAAAAGTTGACCGGGTCAAGGCCATTTTGGCTATTTTCCCTATTTAAAATTATAAGAACATAGGGTACAGAGTGCGGTTTGGGTAGTCCCTTTGGGTGAAGGACCATTCTCTTGGGGACTACGGACTACCCCAAGGGTGTGGAGGATAGTCCCCCTCTTTTCTATTATTTTTTTTATTTAGTTAAATAATTAAAACAAAGTAAATAAAAGTAAAAAGTTACATTTAAATAAAAAACTAAAGTTACATTAAAAAAACTAAACATTAAAAAAAATACAACACACTTAAAAAAACCTAAAGTTACATTTAAAAAAAGGAAAAATTACACTTTTCGTCCTTTATGTTTATAGCTAGTTGCAATGGATGACCTTTACCTTTAATAATTACAGTCACAGTCCTTTATTTGGAAAACATGTTGCACGTTTCATCCTTTAGTACTAACCAAGTTAAAATATCCAGTTAAGTCTATTTACTTAAGGGCAGTTTAGTCTTTTTACTTAATTATTTATAGTATAAATAACAAAATAACATTTAAAATCTTATAAAAACAAATACAATTATCTCTCTTCTCTCTCACACACACACCTTTCTCTCTCTAAACAACCCGTAGCCACCACCCACCAACAACCACCACCGCTAGGTCTGAAGCTTATCCCTATTTTCAACCACCGCCGCCGCCAAACCTCCAAACCTCCTGCAACTGCAAGCAAAACCACCATCAAACCTCCGGAAACCGCAAACACCACCACCACCTAACTTTCGGAAGCTTGATTCCCAGTTGTGATTTTCTCACAGTTTCCAAATAGGGTCCTTGTCCTGAAGTTATAGCCACCTGTACCATCAACAACCCATGTGTCATGTTTGAGAATAATTTATATAAACAGTTTTACAACCACCATCACCAAACCTCCGGCAATCGCAAGCACCACCACCACCAAACCTCCGGCAACCGCAACCACTAGCACCACCACCCCAAACCTCCGGCAACCGCAACCACGAGCACCACCATCAAGCCCTTCGATTCACAAATCGAAGCTTTCTTCTTCGGTCGTCGCCAAACAGATCTGATTTGATGAGATGGGTGATTTAGGGTTTTGAGCGACGAGTTGTAGGATCAGATCATGAGTGAAATAAACCCTTAATTGAAGTGATTGAAGGTTTGATTTCTTCGATTACAGGTGATGGTTCATATATTTTTCCTTTAAATTTGAGATTTGGGGAAACCATTGCAGCAGATTTGCCCCTGTAGTGAACGAGGGTTTCAGGGGTCTGAAGAGGTGAGAGAGGTTTGTTGGTTCTGTGAAGATGATGGTGGTTTTCGGAGGTTGGGGAGGTGGTGGTGGTGGTGGTTGCGAAGATGGTGATGGCTCTCGGGTTACCAGAGGTTGGGGAGATGGTGGTTACGAAGATGATGGTGGTTCCCGGCGACGGCGATGATGCCGGATGATGATGGTGGTTCCCGGCGACGACGATGATGCCGGATGATGATGGTGGTGGTGGTTGTGGGGAAACCTAGAGAGAGATAGAACTGAGAGAGAGAGAAGAGAGTTAAGAGAGAGAGAGAGATATATCACTTTTATATACATATATATTTTTTAATTTAATTTCAGATTTTTTATTTTATTTATTAAATATATTTCAAATAAATTATGTAAAATGACCAAATAGCCCTCATGTGCAATGCACATGACATATTTGACTGAAAATTTTAACCAGGTTAGGGGCAAAGGATGAAACGTGCAACATGTTTTCCAAATAAAGGACTGTGACTGTAATTATTAAAGGTAAAGGTCATCCATTGCAACTAGCTATAAACATAAAGGACGAAAAGTGTAATTTTTCCTTAAAAAAATGTAGCCGGGTGACGAGAATGGGAGTGAACTTGAGTTAGGCATTTGTTGGTAACCCGAAAAAGAGTTTTCCATGACGGGTGTGTAGTCGGGTGACGAGAACGGGAGTGAACTTGAGTTGGGATTATTTTGGTTGTAGGGATCCGTATTTTTTTTAAGGTTGAGGGAGATTGTTTTATAAAAATGGAGAGAAAGTTGAGGTTGTGTGTAAAAAATGGTGGTTAAAATGTTAAATATATAGTTGTATTGGGTATTTTGTTTTTTTTTTTAAATTGCAAGTTACCGTTTGGGGGGGGGGGGGGCACCATTTCAAATCTTGCACTCGTCGCCAACGTCTCAACAATTTGGCCGTTTGAGCTGCGACGAGCCCGGGGGGGGGGGGGGGGACGAGCGAGACAAGAAGAGACGGAGATGGGACGACCCCCACACCCCTGGGTCTAATCAACCAATTGAAATACAAGAGCATTTATCTTAAATTAATATATATAGGTTCCTGTAGAAAGGATTTTTATAGAACTATGAGAAATCATATGAATAAGATGTAGAAATCATGTTTTAGATTTAGTCATGATATTTTAGTAAAAAACATAAAACATAACAATTTAAGACACAATATAATGAATTCTAAGCTTAAAACTTAAAATATCATGTCAAGAACGTTAAGTAGTGTTTTTTAAGTGTTAAGCAGTGTGTTTTAGTTGTGTTTTAAATTTCATGCATATAATTTATTGCATTGTGTCTTAAATTGTTATGTTTGATGTTTTTCTTACCAAAAAAACCCAAAACATCATGGCTAAGTCCTAAACATGATGCTTACATGTCAATTCTTATGCAGTTTCACGAAAAAATCTTATATTATAAAGGTTATTTACTATATATTATTTAGGGTAAATTACACTTTTCGTCCTTTATGTTTGTATTGGATTGCAACGGATACCCTTTAACTTTAATAATTACAGTCACAGTCCTTTCTTTGTTAAAACCATTACACTTTAGGTCCTTTGACACTAACCTTATCATATAAGGGTAGTTTAGTCTTTTTACCAGTTTAAATAAAAATAGTGTAATAAAAAAAACTAAAATTGCTGGATTTCCAGAAACAAAAAGGATATGAAATCTGGGATTTATGGCATGAATCTCAACTAACTATGTCTTCCTACTGCATTCCCCAAATCAAAAAATTTGAGATCAATCATAAAATACAAAACCCAAGAAAGATGAAACATCAAAATCAAAAGTTTTGCATGCCCTTCTCGTTGGACAATCTGAAATTGGGAACACCATCTGATTTGGGGCGAATTAATTGTGATTTCTCATGACCCATTTGAGAAATCTTACTGGTGATAGATGCAATTGTAAAACTAAATTAGGGGGGACATAGAGTGTTTGTTGAATTGCTAGTTTCTTTGTGAAAATGTTTTTGGAAATTTGAGACGAATCTGAATCAAGAAAATACCTGAAACGAATTGGGGGAGTGAAAGAGAGCATTTCTGGCGGAAACACCCAAGTTCCTCCACACAGACCCATAAGCATTAACATACTTGTACGTTAACGTACAACTTCAAGAAGTCAACAAAATCCACATCTGTGTTATGTTATTTGAAACCCCACCATTACCGGCGCCACTACCACCACCACCATTACCGACTTCGGTTTTGTGTAAAACTTGTAGATCTACTTTGGTTGGAGTTTCAAATAGAAGAACAAGAACAGAGATCGGCGGTGAGCCGGTGAGCCGGTGAGTAGGTGGAGGTCGGCGGTGAGCCGGTGAGATTCATCGAAGAAATCAACGGCGGATGATGGATTTGTTGATGGAGGTGATGATGATTGAATTCAAAGGGGGGTTATTGTTTTCTAATTGGGGGTTTTGAAATATTGTGAGATAATTTGTGAATTTGCTTCAAGTACTGATTTACTGGATTCAAGATTAGGGTTTGTAGCAGAAGATTCTTCCCCACTGATGAATCACAACTTTTATCATCTCTTTTGAGTTTTTCTTTTTCTAAATATATATTTTATTAAGTAAATATGTAATATTACAAAATTACCCTTAAATGAATAGACTTATCAAAAAATTTTAACCTAGTTGGTGGTAAAGGACGAAAGGTGTAATGAGTTTTCAAAATAAAGGATTGTGACTGTAATTATTGAAGTTAAAGGTTATCCATTGCAATCTGATACAAAAATAAAGGATGAAAAGTGTAATTTACCCTATTATTTATCAAATTTTTGTTGGAAGACATTTTTACTATTCAATTCAATTCTTGTACACTTTTTACCCTTTTGCTTTTAGGTTTTTTTTTTTTACAATTTATCACAAATATTTTTTCATCTTTTACTCTGTAACACCCTAAATGTGCATAATAGATTATTTGGGGAAAGTTACTGTACAAATAAAGTTAACGTACTAAACGTACGAATAGTATGAAAAAACAAAAAGCACACGGTGGCATTCTTGTAATTATCTGCTTGTAAGGTAATTATCAAAATTACTCTACAAATGATACTGTAGAGTAATTTTGATCTTGTAGATTAATTTTATAAAATGTTATTGTAGAGTAGTTTTGATCTTGTAGGGTAATTATCAAAATTACAATAACCCCCCCACCCCCCAAAAACCTAAAAAAAACCTAACCCCCCCCCCCCCCCAACCCCAACTAAAGATAAAAACTAAACCATAAAGCTAAACCCCATAACTAAATGCTAACAAAATTACTCTACAAGATTAAAATTACTCTACAGGATCATTTTACAAAATTACTCTACAAGATCAAAACTATTCTACATGATCATTTTACAAAATTACTCTACAGGATCATTTGTAGAGTAATTTTGAATTGTATGTTGTTTGATAAACTTGCAGGGTAATTTTGATTCACTTGTAAAGTAATTTTGATGCAGATTAATTTTGATACACTTGTAGAGTAATTTTGATAATTACCCTACAAGAACAAAATTACTCTACAAGAACATTTTACAAAATTACTCTACAAAAGATCAAAATTACTCTACAGGATCATTTGTAGAGTAATTTTGATAGTTACTGATAATTACAAAAATGCCACCGCGTTTCTTTTCATTCAGTTCGCACGTTTTGTACGTTAACTTTATTTGTATTTGATCTTTTACATAGATTATTTTGTGTTTAAAAGTCTAATTAAATTAGTTAAGTTAATAAGTATGAGGTAAGTTTATAAAGAATGAAAAATATGTAAAAAATGACAACAAAGAAAATTATAAGGGCCGAATGTTTAAATTTAATAAATAAACATATGAAAAATTAAAACCCAATGATTGTGGGTGTGGGTGTGTGTCGCGAGAAGAGCAGGAGAAGGAGAAACCCTTCTCCTTCAACCTAGCACAAGAATTTCTTCAATTGAGGGTGTTGTAGAACAGGAATCGAATGCATGAATCCAAGTACCCTTTAATCTAAGTGCATTGAACATAGGGTGTAACATCCATCTCAATTTAACATGTTTATAACCTTAATTACGCATTTTATATGAAAAATGTGACTTTCTAAAAACTTTGTCAAGTCAAAGTTCATACGTGTTTAAAGTAAACAAAATATAGTTCCAAATGTTTACATAGTTCACTTAAAACAAAAACAACATAAGTCATTGCGGAAGCTTCATTTGACATGTGTTCGGTTCACTTGATTGCTTGATCGTCTTCCGGATGCTTGCTATTCTCACCTATGATCAAAACCAACTTAAAAGTTAGTTTTGACAGCTTATAAACTTGTATAAATAAGTTCCAATATCAAATAATGATAATCAAAATAAAATTTCCAAAATCATGCCTCCCGCGTGTCGCGGAAGGCAACCTTTAATCTGTCATGAGTCGCGACACCTGTCGCGTGTCGCGCCCCAATTGAGGGACCCTGTCGCGTGTCGCGAGGGAGACTAATTTCCAGCAGGTCCGTTTCTGAACCTGCATTTTCTGCCCAGCTCAATTATTCAACAAAAATCGAACT
This sequence comes from Helianthus tuberosus, assembly GCA_030545235.1. NCBI lineage: Eukaryota > Viridiplantae > Streptophyta > Magnoliopsida > Asterales > Asteraceae > Helianthus > Helianthus tuberosus. The sequence continues at coordinate 146,981,622 of CM060417.1, read as the reverse complement.
TTAAACGACCATATCTTTTTATCTACTGGTCCGTTTTAGGCGATTCTTTTTCCTATGCGTTCGAAATTTAATTCTCCATCTTATGGAGTTAAAACCTGACATTCCACTAGTTCAAAAATTCAGATTTCAAGCTCTCGGCTTGAAATCCCTTTTTAACACTTTTGACCCGTTTCATGATTCCTTAAACCACTTTCACCCATCATTTTGCTACACTAAAGTATCTACTTTTATTTCGTAATCTTAGTACTAATTCCTAAACAACCTCTAAGGGTCGTTTGCCCGGTTTTCCCATCAAGGGCTTTTTGGTCAATTTTAGTCCTTCATTTTACGACGAAGGACTTTCGCTAATATTTGACCAAGAATATCGCTTTTAACAATAATTCTAAATATGCGTACCTGTCTCGAGTCATAGGATTGACCCGTTTAAATATCTTTCACTATTAATTTCTAATTAATACCAACGCGAACCGTATGATATTTCCTGTTATCACAAAACTCAACAAGCGATCATCAATTAATATTGTCAAATGATCTTGCCAATGTCATTTGACCCGTTTAGTCCAAACGACCCTTTTCTGTTATGAGATGATATCTAGTTACCATCTCGCCCTTTTACCCATTCCAGTTTACACCATAACGTAGTGTTTCAAAATTTCTTATTAGTTCATCGTCATATGACTAATGTACCAATTTACCCTTTTTGCCATTGTTTATGATTTCTCACCATTGCACTAGTTCCGACTCATATTATTTGCGTCGGAACATTATAACTCTATTACTAACGTTTCCTTATTCATTTTCAATACACACAATGATGTATACTAAAAAGGGTGTAAGCTTTTACTTACCTCGCATCCAAATTACGTTTTCCTTTTCGTACTTGCTCCGTTTGACCCGCTTCATTCCCAAGCCTCCATCTAGCTTGTCAAGAGTCAAACTATCATCATAATTCACAAGGTGGTTAGATTAGTCATTATAACCACGACTATTCCACCTTACGTATTTTCTATGTCAAAACTACTATTCGACTCCGTCCATGGTTAGTTTAACTTTTCAAAAGTTAACTACCCTTAATTATATGATATGTGCATATAAGCTAAATCGACTTCATAATTAAAATTTGTATTACCCCACATCACACGTAATTAGTCGAACTAGGAAATTACGCGTTTGATTCATAATTTCAACATATGAACATTGTGGGCATAATTTATAACATCAACAATCAAGTTTCGTATCACTGAAAATAGGCTGTTTTTGGTGACCTGTTTAACCTGTTTACAAGTCTTCAAAAATTATGATTTTTTTATGTGGCGTACCTATCGGAGGGTTAGACCTTGTGTTAAAATTTCAAGATCTAACTCTTTACCAAAAATTCGTAAAAATTCATCTACTAAGCTGCAATCAGATTCGTCACCTCTGACTGCAGCTTACGGAAAAATTCATTAAAAATTCCTCGTTTATCCGATTGACGAAATTCCAATTGGCGATTCTTTTAATCACTTAATACTTTCTACAGTAAGAATTTGAGATCGTAACTCAATTCCTAAATTGATTTATGACATTCGTAATTATCAGCAAATTCTGCCAGAAAACACAACTTGAAACTTTGATACGGAAAAATTCATAAAACGCTCAATTTTCGTCGAAAAATGCGATTCCAGTGGGGTTTTAAAGATATTTCCTGGAATTACATTTTAGACTCAAGAAACAAACGTTTTTGTCACGTTTTTTCCACGTTACAGCCAATATAAGTCGGCTGTAAATTCTGATCAGAAGCTGTTTGAATTTAGCTTTCAATCGAAACATGTTTATGACATTATAGCACTCTTTTTAGCCATCAAAAACCCTATAAACATCACATTACACGAATTTAGCATCATCACACTTATCACCTTCAATGGTGATCATGAATTCACAAGATTTAGACCTAATTTCATCATATGCTTGTCTAGGGTTTACTACTAGACACTACAATGTTCCTATTTCATCATATAACGAACATGCAACCATCTAATTCGAATTCTCTAAGTTCATCCAGAAATTTAGATGGAAATTTTCTATAAAATTTACATACCTTATGACCCTTTTTCAGAGGAGATCACCAATCTATGCTCAGATTTTGTTTTGGAACCGATTTGTGCCTTCAATTTGTGAGATTTGTTGAGTTTAGGGTTTGAGGAATCCTGTGTCGCCCCTCTGTGTTTGATCGAACCAGACATACTGGTTTTAATTCTTTTTATTGTTTTAATTATTATTAGTTTCGAACTTAACAACTTTGGTCCCCCATCTATTATTTGGTTCATTATTAACTAGGTCACAACCTAATTATTTTTAACAATATTCCCACTAATTAACTAGGTTAAATGTTCCTAGTTAACTTAGTGGGTTCGGGGAATTTATGATTAAGTTTATTTTAAGTACCGTTAACTCGGGCCTCTTATAAACTTATTTCCTTAAAAGCTTTTATTCACTTGTATTTAATATTAGGATTATTTATTTAAATCCTAATATTTACCGAGTTACTTTTACCCGTCTTTTAGTATTAACGGGGTTTAATTACCAAACCTATTTTTGGGGTGTTACAAGTCTACCCCCCTTAAAGAGGTTTCGTCCCCGAAACCTTCTTTATGTAGTTCGTTGATTAAACCAAACGAACTTAGCTTCGTTTTCAAGGCTTTCCTTCTTGTCGGTCTATAGTGATCATTTGTATTGACGTGTGCATCTTTCATGTGTATGGCCTCATGGGCTGTAACTTTTATCATCTATTTCTTATCCTTGTTGTCTATTTGACCGAGTTGTCATTTGATCACCCGGTCACTAAGTCTTTCAATATTTTTACTTCACGCTAATCTTATATTGATGAGCGCTTTACATAGTTCCTAATCTTATTTCGACTTCGAATGGTTTTACCGGCTAGACTAATTAGTCGCATTCATTTCATACCCCGTCACCTGAGTATACTATTTCGCCATCATCGGCCTTAAGGTTTTTTTTTTAAGATTTTCTAAACCACCTCTTACCACTTACGTTTTGTTAAAACGTTGCTTTTGACTAAAGACTAAGTTTTTAGTTTACGTTTCCTCTTTGTCTTACCTCTTTCTCTCATTTTTAGGAATGTTACTTCCGAGGATCCATTCCTTTTAGTTATTATTTAATGCGGGGAATTATAACGAATTCCCACGCTAGACCCATATGTCCCGTAGGTTCTTTCACTTAGCTTTGTAGGCTATTTATTTAGATTTTCACCTTTTTACCCCTTTAAGGTGAGACCCCTACAATTCGTTTCTTTCTATTTGTGACCGAAGGTCTTTTTGGTCCCGTAGACTTTAACACTATTTATAATCCCATAGGTTATGATGATCCCGTAGATCATCTTTTATTTGTGTCTTTACTTAACTGTATATATATTTATGGTCTCAATGTACCCCTTTTTATGTTTAGAATCAATTACTTTTGCTTTTTGGGTTTCATTTGACCTTGACCGTAGTCTAAGGCTTCCTTTGTTTTCTTTCGAAATATATTTCCGACTTTATGACTTCTAACGTCATTTACACGTCAGTTTGACCTACGCTTACCATTATCCGGTTCTTACCTGTACTTCTGTACAACCCGTTACCCGGGTTCTTTATTTTAATGTTTTTAACATTCTTGTTTCGCTAGTTTGCGTTTTTCCTATCTACGATCCTTTACGACCCATCACATAGGTTCATTAATATTTCACGCTTCTATTATTCAGTTTGCGCCTATTTGTACTACCAATTTTTTATACTGTATTTGTCTCGTTTGACTTATTCGTATGAGGTTTTATCACTTATGAATGTCAGACTTCATTCTTTATTTGACCCGTCCAACTTTGAAATGGTTGAACGTAATTACCAAAATTTATGTTTGCGAAAATTCTTGTCATCTTTTAGTCATGACTCATATTCCGAGTCTTTTGACTTTCTATTTCGCGTTCCCGTCTCTCGGTTTACGCATTCACCCACAATCCTACCCGTCCATCGGGTATCTTTACCGTAATCATTATCAAGTAACCATTCTTATATGGTTTTAGACGTCATTTTAATTCATTTGGTCGTCTTAGCGAAATCCATCGCTTTTATTCAATTAAGTCCTTTATTCATTATTTAATTTGTTTGACTTGTCCATATGAATTTCATCACTTATGTCAGTCAAACCTTTATCCCCATGCCTTAGCATTCTCATTAGTTGGTTTGTATTTTCATTTACTTCAATCTTTGTCCCTTCTCTCGGGCTCGTCATTTTAACGTAATACGCTTCCGTCATCCGACTTGCGTTTACGTTTACTATCAAACATCTTATTTATTTGATTCATTTGGGTACCATTTAAGTTAGTCCCATTCACCCCATCCTTACTACATCAGACGTAAATGTGTCTGCTACAAAAAGTTCATGGTATCATATGCCACTACTTACTTGGCCAGAGTAAGCGATCAGCACATGATACACATGACCTTTTTATAGCTTTCACATCACACCCTATGCCAGTAATGCCTCTATTTATTTCATATCTCTGATTTCCTTTAGTAAAACTTTATTTAATTGCAAAACAACAATCATTAGTTTTACTAGTTTTACATTTGAACATATAAAATGTTTTTCTTTTCTATCGAACTATTATATAATCACATTTGTTAACGTGATCGCTACTTTTCTCAATAGCATTATATTGAGAGTTTTTTTTTCCACTTGGATAATTACCCCCCGTCCAAGTTTTCATATGAACTATTTCTATTATAGTTTTGATATTCATTATCGTGAATAACGCATGTTTCTATTAAACTTCTCTTAGAAACATCATCCTGAATAGATATCCTATTCAGGTTTTATCAGATATATGCAACCGTTATCCCCTACGTGTTTGTTGCATATTACTACTTGTGCATTAAATTTAAAAGTGTGTACCTGATAATGTTTGCCCTTAATGGGCTTTCCTTGCCTTTGACTTTGTTCGCGATCGTCACACGATTTAGGTCCTTGATGAGTATGCTCTGCTTGTCATACCTCGGACCGTTCCACCGTCATATCCACAATTCGTTCAACTCTCGTCATCTTCAGATGCGAGTATCCTTCAACTAAATATTTACAAAAGTTAGTAATTTCAACATTAATAAATGCACGTATTGTAATACAAGGCTTTTTACTGCACGTGATTTCGTTAACTATACTAATCATTTTCGTTGGTGTAACGTGTATTACACGATACCCTATGTGTTGTTCACAACACTTTAATCCTACTAAACTATTAACATACATGTACTTACCGGATTTGCGATCAAGCCTCGAACCGAACACACTTTATTCTTTAACCATGAGCTCTGATTGCCAACTTGTAACATCCATCTCAATTTAACATGTTTATAACCTTAATTACGCATTTTATATGAAAAATGTGACTTTCTAAAAACTTTGTTAAGTCAAAGTTCATACGTGTTTAAAGTAAACAAAATATAGTTCTAAATGTTTACATAGTTCACTTAAAACAAAAACAACATAAGTCATTGTCAAGTTAAAGTTCATACGTGTTTAAAGCTAGCAAGTATCTCCGCAAGGAATACAGAGCTTTCTTGGCTAACATTGTAGTAGCGGAGAAGGAAAAGAAAGAAAAGGCGGTAAACCAGGTACCTGTTGCATGCGAATTTCCAAACGTCTTTCCTGAAGATCTTCCAGGTCTTCCGCCAAGTCGTGATATCGACTTTCGTATCGACCTCATTCCTGGAGCCAACCCTATTGTCAAAGCTCCTTACCGACTCGCACCGTCCGAAATGCGTGAACTCTCGAACCAACTCCAGGAATTACTTGAGAAAGGCTTCATTTGCCCGAGCACCTCTCCTTGGTGTGCGCCAGTCCTCTTCGTCAAAAAGAAGGATGGGTCGTTCAGGATGTGCGTCAACAATCGGGAGTTGAATAAGCTAACCATCAAGAACCGCTATCCCCTACCTCGCATTGACGACTTGTTTGATCAGCTACAGGGTGCTACGTGTTTCTCAAAGATCGATCTACGCTCAGGCTATCACCAACTATGCATTCAAGAGGAAGATATCCCCAAAACCGCGTTTCGCACTCGCTATGGCCACTACGAATTCGTTGTTATGCCCTTTGGTTTAACCAACGCACCCGCGGTTTTTATGGATCTGATGAATCGCGTGTGTAAACCATATCTCGACCGTTTCGTCATCGTATTCATCGACGATGTCTTGATCTATTCTAAATCGAAAGCCGAACACGCGCAACATCTACGTTTGGTTCTCGAGCTACTCCAGGGGAATCGACTCTACGCCAAGTTCTCCAAGTGTGAATTCTGGTTGGAGGAGGTTCAGTTTCTGGGTCACATTGTTAATAGTCAAGGTATTCACGTCGATCCTGCGAAGATTGAAACCGTTAAGAGTTGGATTACACCTAAGAACCCGTCTGAAGTCCGTTCTTTTCTCGGACTAGCGGGCTATTATCGACGATTTATCGAAGGATTCTCAAAGATCGCTGTGCCGCTTACCGCTCTCACGCATAAAGACAAGCCTTTTGTTTGGGGAACTGAACAAGAGTCTGCTTTCCAAACCCTCAAGCACATGCTTTGCAATGCTCCCATTCTCACGTTGCCCGATGGAAACGACGATTTCATTGTCTATTGTGATGCTTCCAACCTTGGTCTTGGTTGTGTTCTCGTGCAACGAGACAAGGTTATAGCATACGCATCTCGTCAGCTCAAAATCCACGAGAAGAACTATACAACCCATGATCTCGAGCTAGGCGCAGTTGTTTTTGCGTTAAAAATTTGGCGACACTACCTTTATGGTACAAAGTGTACGATCTTCACCGATCATAGGAGCCTACAACACATCTTTTATAAAAAAGAACTTAATATGCGTCAACGCCGATGGGTAGAACTTCTCAACATATCTTCTACTCATTCTAAGTGTTGTGCTAGTTCAAGATCTGGATTCTACTCACGAGACCACCGACTTCGGATTAACCAAGAACAACCGTCTTGAACCGGTTAACTGGTCAAACTAGGATGATTCCTGTTTAATCTGGTCACTTGGGTCAAGATGGGGTTCTGTTGGTTAACACGTTCTCAAAACGTCTCGATAAAACGACAAACAATCAAAACAGCAAAGTGAAAGACGAACGGAACAACCGGGACGGAGTGCTATCCGGCCGGACTACTGTTCGAACGAATAGCCATCCGAGCGGCCGGCTGTCCGAACGACCTACATCTTGGGTCCCACACTTAACCAATTTCATCCGAAGTCTGAGTGTTGAACGGGTTACAGTCCGACCGGACTACCATCCGACCGAATTACCCTTCGGATCATGAGATACTTGGACTTTAACACTTAAACAATTTTCAACATGATTCAACAACAGGGTTGCCACCCGCTCGGATGGACATCCGACCGAGTGACCGCCCTGTTGTGGATTTGTTCTCACTGAGTAACCTCGCCACTCGAGTCGCCGTCCGACCGGATAACCATCTGAGTGGATTGTCATCCGCACGATTGACCGTCCGATCGACCGACTTGAAAGGTAGAGATACTTCAATGTTTTCAAAATGCTACAACGAAAACTTCAAAGGTCAAGCCATCATACACAAACACATCCTTCTCATAGGAAGAAACAATCCACTCGAATAGTCATCCGACCGGACTACCGTCCGACCGGATAACCATCTGAACGGATTGTCATCCGCATGAACTGGCCGTCCGACCGGATTACCATCCGACCGAACTGCTGTTCGAGCCACTTACACCTTGTATCGTTTTACGCGTCGCTTATCTTTATGTTATCGTCCTGATCAGGCTAACCCTATTCTCTAGCGCTCCCTTCAATCCATCATCGCTGTGAGTATACTCGATCCCTTTTTGCTTTAAGCACTTTTGGGTGTTACATACGTTACTTATTCTAAATCACATCGAACACACTACGCAATACTTTTAACGCTAACCGTTACCGCATGTTATACGTGACTTAATGAATGCTTGTTTGTTATGTTTACACATGGAATGCTGTCTAGATGCCTTAGCAATGATAGTACTATTAGTTTGGACTCAGCACCCGTTCACTCGGGGGTTGTTAAGGACAATTATTTGCATGGATTACAGTGGTGATCATGTATTACGAACTGCCTTGGGCAGTCAACCCGCAGTCATTGGTATCGATAGGTTAATGTCGATAACTAACATGCCTCATTTCACTCTGTGTACGTGCTGGTTATGCGTAACGCTTTCGAACTTTATATGTTATATCAAACTTGTATGCTCACCTTTACACTATGTGTATTGACTTTTATTTTAACGTATGTGACAGGTGCTTAGGATGCTTACTGTTAGGGGAGGATTTTATAACAATTAGTGATCCTTATTCGTTATCCTAACTAGTGATCCTTACTTCTGTGACAGGTGGTGATCCTCAGAAGAGCTTCAGGATCAGGATCATGGATCACTTTAAGGATCCTCGTACTGACGATTGTTTACTTATGTTTTGTACTATCTCGCAGGTATAACCAGCTTGACCAAGTCTTGGCGATATTCCTGGAGAATATTCCCAAACTATTCTGCACGTGCTTAGCTAAAAATGGACGTTATGGAGAACGTGGGGGCTTGGCACAAAAGTCGGATAGTTAGTTTGGTAGTTATATTTCTATTTTAAAAAGGGAGTAACGAGCTAGTAGAAAAACACTTAGTCATTTTGCAGCTACACACACTCATATACTCGCACACTTGAAACTCCCGACGGACATTCATTCGTTTTCACTCACATTTACACATTTCATGATAGTGATCCTTGTACCTAGCTCGTTACTATCCGAAGTTGTAAACATTTATTCATTTATTTGAGCTTGGTGATCGGTAGTTTCCATCACCCGGGGTTTTTTGTGCCGGAGATCAACTCTTGATCAAGGGCTTTTTCCCCGTATAAACCCTTGTGTTGTTTGTGCAATTTTATATTAAAGTGATCCTCATCATTGTTCTACATTTCAAGCATCATACCCCGTAATTGAGAGTTTGGTTGCAATATCCTCATCTGATTTTTTGACCAAAACAGTTTGGCGTCCACCGTGGGGCAATTGGTGCTTCGTCCTTAGAAAAAATACGCATTTCTTTGCTCATTTCGGTTCACTACAACCAAGCAAATGGCTTCCTCAGCGAAGAGTGCTTCAAACTTGATGCCATCATCCACTTCTTCACAAGGCGTCCCTCCTTTGCCTCCACCACCTTCTGGATCCCAGAAGAATACTGAGAATGCCGCGAAGAAACCAACTCCCATTTTCTCAAAACCACCTACTTCTTCTGTTTCAACTAATCCTACTACTAATGATCTCTATGCCTTGATTTTGCAGATGAGGAATCATGCACAAGAGCAGGATAAGACCAACGAAAGGATCCTCCGGGAGATTGACGAAATTAAGAAACAGAAGAAAACAGCAGAGGATCGTTCCCCATTGATGCCCAGATCTTTGAATTTTGATACTCCGGTGATTACTTCTCAGCCATCAGTGGTTCCAGACATTCAATGTGTGGGTGGACCAAAAGGAGTGCACTACGGAACAACAACAATGACCCAGGCATCAGGTTCATATTTCCAGCCAGCGGGATCCTATCCTCAGCATATGGGATCCCTCACGAGTTCAGGAGGATATTCAGGAATGCAGCAGTTTCGAGGATCTTCCTTTGTTCCAGGATCATCCCAGGTTCAAGGATCCTCCTTTGTTCCAGGATCATCTGTTCCAGGATCATCCCAGGTTCAAGGATCCTCCTTTGTTCCAGGATCATCCCAGGTTCAAGGATCCTCCTTTGTTCTAGGATCATCCCAGGTTCAAGGATCCTCCTTCATTCCAGGATCATCCCAGGTTCAAGGATCCTCCTTCGTTCCAGGATCATCCCAGGTTCAAGGATCCTCCTTTGTTCCAGGATCATCCCAGGTTCAAGGATCCTCCTTCGTTCCAGGATCATCCCAGGTTCAAGGATCCTCCTTCGTTCCAGGATCATCCCAGGTTCAAGGATCCTCCTTTGTTCCAGGATCGTCCCAGTTTCAGGGATCCTTCCAGATGCCAGGATCCTTGGGGAGTTTGCAAACAGGAAGTTCAGATGTCCATCAGGGAGATTTTATTCCAATGCAGACCAATGCCTCTACTGGTCCCTCGATCATTCCAGAGCCTCAACAATACGGATTAACATCCATTCTTCCTAGCTTGAATCCAATGGGAGGTAACACTTTTAATAATTCTCATACTACTAACCATGGTCTTATGCAGGATCCAGGTATCAATCATGCCATGGCCAGAGAATTGCAAAAGCTAAAGGATATGATATCAAGTGTTCCGGGAGTGGTCAAACCTATCCCAGAGATTGCAGATGGGAGCCACAAGATATCTCGTTTTGCACCACCAATCTGTGATGCTGAGATACCCAAGAGGTTCCATGTGCCTACAATGAAGCTGTATGATGGTTCGACTGATCCTGAAGAACACATAGCACAATATAGGGAAAGGATGGAAATCAATCCGATCCCAGAAAGGTTAAAGGAAGCATGCCTGTGCAAGGGATTCGGGTCTACTCTTACTGGATCGGCTCTCAAATGGCTGCTAAGTCTTCCCCCTTACTCTATTACCTCGTTTGCTAACCTAGTTAATCTATTTAATAATCAGTTTTCTTGTAGTAGAAAATTTGAGCGTTTAACTAGTGATCTGTATAGGATAACCCAGGGTCATAATGAATCATTAAGGGATTACATTACCAAATTCAGTAAAGAATCCTTAGACATTCCCAACTTAGATATAGCCACGGCTGTTGAGGCCTTCAAAATGGGATTGCTTAGGGATTCGTTATTTTATGATGATCTTGTTATGACACCATGCAGGAACCTAGATGAGGTAAGAACCCGGGCCCTCAGGTTCATCCGGCTAGAGGATGACAAGAGGATCCAGGAGAGGTTAACAGGATCCTCAAAGCAGGATAAGCAAGGATCCTCATTCAGGAACAACAAGTTCAGATCCTACAACAGATCTGATAATCAGAACGTGCATTCTATTGATCAAGAAGAGGATGATGAGGATTATCCTCCAATTTCTGAATATTGTTTTAGTGTTGATAACAATGAACTAATCCTTGCGATGCAGAGTCTAGGTGATAAAGCTAGATGGCCCAGAAAAAATGATAGGCCAGCTGCAACTAAGGATAAATCAAAATGGTGTGCATATCATGAAGATTTTGGGCACCTCACAGAAGAATGCATTGCATTAAGAAAGGAAATTGGATACTTGTTGAGCAAGGGGCATCTAAAAGAATTGTTGGGAAGAAAAAAGTCAAGAACTCAGGATCCTGAAAGGATCCCTGAGAAGGCTCCAGCCCCTCCAGCAGATGCACAAGTAATAAACTTTATTTCTGGAGGATCCGACATCTGTGGCACATCCTTCTCAGCAGCTAAAAGGCATGCAAAGGAAACTAAAATGGATAATGGAGAAAGACCAGTTCGAACATCAAGTGTCTCCGAAGGAAAAGTCATAACCTTTGATGAAGAGGATCGTGTTGATATCCAGGATCCTCATCACGATGGTTTAGTTATTACTCTTTTCATATCTAACCATTTTGTACGCAGGATCCTTATAGACGGAGGAAGTTCAGTGAACATTATCCAGCTTGATGTTCTAAAGAAGATGGGTATCCCTGAATCAGAGATCATACCAAGATCCTCTGTGCTCGTGGGATTTAGTGGCGAAACTAAGAATACCCTGGGGGACATTAAACTCCCAATATACATTGAAGGCCTACACTCTTATCAAAAATTTTGTGTTATTGACTGTTTATCTTGTTGTAATGTTATCCTTGGCAGACCCTGGATACACGATATGAAAGCAGTCCCATCCACTTACCATCAATGTGTGAAGCTCCCTAGTCCTTGGGGAATAGTGAAGATTGATAGTGATCAGCAGGAGGCTAAGAATTGCTATACTTCATCGATGAAACCAGCTTCGAAATCCAGGGAGCAATAGCAATCAAAGTATCCTCCAAGGGATGTCTTGGAGGCGAGTGAACAGGATGTGGTAGAAATCCTTATGGATCCGGATGATCCTGAATCTATAGTTTATATCGGATCAGGGATCCTTGGCGAAATGAAAGAAGACCTCGTATCCTTCCTAAAAAGGAGAAATACTACCTTTGCATGGAAACACGAAGACATGACTGGTATATCCAAAGATGCAATCACTCACAAACTCGGCATTGACAGATCCTTCAAACCAATCCATCAAAGGAGAAGAAAGTTTGCACCGGAAAGGAATGCCATTATCCAGGAAGAGGTAGAGAAATTGCTCCGGGCAGGTATGATTAGAGAGGTCAAGTATCCAAGATGGTTGGCCAATGTGGTTGTTGTTCAAAAGAAAAACGGAAAGTGGAGGGTATGTGTCGATTTTACCGATTTAAATAAGGCATGTCCCAAGGATCCTTTCCCTTTACCCCACATTGACTCCATGGTGGATGCAACCGCGGGTCATGAACTGTTAACTTTTATGGATGCTTCATCTGGATTTCAACAAATCCAAATGGAACCATCCGACCAAGAGGATACAGCCTTCATGACTCCAACTGGTATATACTGCTATATTGCTATGCCGTTCGGATTAAGAAATGCAGGTGCAACATATCAAAGGCTGGTGAATATGATGTTCAAGGATCAGATCGGACAAACTATGGAGGTTTACATAGATGATATGGTGGTAAAATCCTTAAAAGCTGAGGATCACCTAAGAGACTTGGAGGAAGCATTCGATATCCTTGACAAATATAACATGAAACTTAATCCGTCAAAATGTCACTTTGGTGTTAGAGCAGGTAAATTCTTAGGATATATGGTGACAAAGAGAGGCATCGAAGCTAGCCCGGAACAAATCAAAGCAATAGTGAACATCAAATCTCCGGCCAATGCTAAAGATGTTCAAAGGCTAACAGGCAGGATAGCAACCTTGAACAGATTTATATCCAAATCCTCCGAGAAGTGTAAAGAGTTCTATGATATTCTAAGGAAGAACAAGAAATTTGAGTGGACTGAGAAGCATGAAAATGCTTTGAGAGCACTCAAAGATTACCTATCCTCAGCCCCGGCTTTGATGAAACCAGAAAAAGGTGATGTGTTATCCTTGTATCTTGCAGTATCCTCAAAAGCAGTAAGTGCGGTCCTTGTTAAGGATCATCAAGGTACACAACATCCTGTCTATTATGTAAGTAAAAGTTTACTTGATGCCGAATCCAGGTATTCACACCTTGAAAAGCTTATTCTTGCATTAATTATGGCATCCACTAAGTTAAGACATTATTTTGAAACTCATGTTATCATTGTTAAAACTAATTTTCCAATTAAGAATGTCCTCAGGAAACCAGAGATGTCAGGAAGGATGGCTAAGTGGGCAGTGAAGCTGAGTGCATATGATATAAGATATGAGCCTAGGACAGCCATCAAATCCCAAGCATTAGCTGACTTTGTGGCTGATTTCAGTAGTGATTTACAAGAAGAAGCTGAGTTAGAAGTCCAGCAGTTAGAGGAGACCAAGGATCCTTGGATACTCTATACTGATGGATCCTCAAATGTCAAAGGCACAGGGCTGGGAATACTACTAAAATCGCCACAGGGGGATATAATACCCCACTCTATAGCTTGTGAGTTCCAAACCACTAACAATGAGGCTGAATATGAAGCCTTAATTGCTGGTTTGCAAATTGCTAAGCATATGGGGATCAGGTATCTTGAGGTACACGTAGATTCTTTGTTAATTACAAACCACTTTAATGGATCCTATGCTGTTAAAGGTGAAAAGTTAACCAAATATTTGGAGATAGTCAAAAGTTTGGCACTCTCTTTTGTTTCCTTTAGTTTGTCACAGGTACCAAGGGAAGAAAATACAGAAGCTGATGCATTGGCTAATTTAGGATCATCCCTGAAGATCCCGGAGGATATCAAGATTCCTATTATCCATATCCTGACCCCGGCTATTGAGGATCATGTGGCTATGGAAATAGGGAATGATTCTGCAATAATCCCTAGTGAGGATACTCGATCCCATTCAGGATCAGGATCATGGATCTCACCAATTATGAGATACTTACAACATGGAGAGATTCCTACAGGAGAAAACCCTAGGGCTTTCAAATCAATGTGTCTCAATTCTCAATTATAAATAGTATGTTGTATAGACGATCTCTTGCAGGACCATACTTGAGATGCATTGAGGATCCTGAAGTCCAAGAAGTTTTAAAAGACTTCCATGAAGGAGATTGTGGAAACCACACTGGGGGCAGGGCATTATTCTCAAGGATCCTGAGAACAGGATACTACTGGCCAACCATGAAGAGAGACGCTGTGGAGTATGCTAAGAGATGTGATCCTTGTCAGAGGCACAGCAATATCCTTTATCAACCAGCTGAATTATTGCATCCTATATCCTCCTCTTGGCCATTTATGAGATGGGGTATGGATATAGTTGGTAAGCTCCCTAAGGCACCTGGCGGAAAAGTATTCATGCTAGCTATGACTGATTACTTCTCCAAGTGGATAGAGGCTGAAGCTTTTGCCCAAGTCAGAGAAAAGGAAGTTATATCCTTCATTAAAAGAAATATCATAACTAGATTTGGAATTCCTTCTGAGATTATATGTGATAATGGTTCCCAATTTATTGGGGGCAGAACCACTAACTTTTGTGACAGTTGGGGGATTAGGATGATAACATCAACACCAGTCCACCCACAAGCTAATGGTCAGGCAGAATCATCCAACAAGATCATCATCAACAATTTGAAGAAGAAGCTTGGATCCAAGAAAGGGAAATGGGCAGAAGAACTACCCTATGTGCTCTGGGCTGATAGGACAACCCCTAAGAATGCTACTGGTCAAACGCCATTCTCTTTGGTATTTGGAGCAGAATCTGTGATCCCAACAGAAATGGTGGTTCCAACTGCTAGAACAAGTACCCGTGATCCTGAGGAGAATGATGAGAACTTGGCTCAAGACCTGGATACTATTGAAGAAATCAGGGATATGGCTAGGATAAGGATGGCCAGTTATCAGCAAAGAATGGCTGGTGCTTACAACAAAAATGTCAGGATCAGGAGGTTTCAAGTTGGAGATATGGTATTAAGGAAAGCATTCCAAAATACCACCAATCCTGCTGATAGGAAGTTGGCTCCAAAATGGGAAGGCCCTTATTTGATTGAAGCTGAAGCAGGAAAGGGGGCATATAGATTGCTAACCATGGAAGGTGATTTGCTACCAAGAGCCTGGAATGCTGTCCACTTGAAGAAATATTTCATGTGAGCAGGATCCTAGTGGCACAGATGATCCTCACAATAGGGATATCCTTAAAGGATCCTCAAAGCTTCGGTGATCCTTACTTAGGTAATATCCTAAACTTGAACTAATTCATTTCTTTATTTTCTCATATAAGGATAAGGATCATGTATCCTTTATCCATCTCTCACGTGAATTTGAGTTTTGAAAGTTCAGGTATCCTTAGCATAACACTGGTTATCCACTGAAGCAATCCGTCCTTTGGGTTTAACCCCAGTTATTCGGGCTTGACCCCAGTTCCGCCTGTAGCGCACGACGATCCTGGTATAGTTCAAGGCATTGGGACCAGTACTCGTTTTAGGGGCTGATAATTCCATTGTACTGGCTATGCTTAGAATCCTACGTATAATGGTAGACGTACCATACATCCGTTCCTAAGGTTTCTAACGTTTTCACGTTAGCTAAGGTTTCTAACGTCTTCACGTTAGCTAAGGTTTTGGCATCTTCATGCCACTAAGTTTGGATAGTCGCCAGTCAGGGCCATACTCCAGTTTACATACGATCCTTGGGCTCGTCCCCAGTTATCCTTGGGCTTGTCCCCAGTTATCCTTGGGCTTGTCCCCAGTTATCCTTGGGCTTGTCCCCAGTTATCCTTGGGCTTGTCCCCAGTTGCTAATTCTTATCTTATGTTGGCTTAGTCCCAAGTGATGCTCTATTTCAGGTTCTTGAAGATAGGCAACTAGGGATCCTTGATCCTTACTTTATTCTAAATTTATCTTATAGTTATCCTTATTAAGGTTAGGATCCTAACTTGGATCCTCAGGTATGATCTTTAACTATTTTTAATTCTATTCCTTATTTATCTGAATAACCCTTATACTTGACAACTGAACTTATAATTCTTAAACCATATTACTTTTTAGAACTTATCGGTTATGGGATATGTGATCCTTGATCATATCCTAAACTTTTTGATATCTTTTTAAGGCTTGATAAGTAAAAATAGATTGAACATTACAACAGTTGGAAAATAAGATATTAAAAAGTATAACAACACGAGATAAGCGACAAAAGGTTAAGTTTTCATTTATAAACAAAAGACTAACCCTTAAAAGGTTGTCAAAATTACCTACCCGAGCATCTACCAGCAAAACGTGGCCCGTCCGCTGGGGTAGGTAAAGGGTGTCCATGATAATAAGTTCAAGAGTAGTGCAGGAAAATAAAGGCGACAGGATCACAATGGCTTCATCCCCCAAACAGAGGATCCCTCCACCAATTGCAATCCTACCTAATTTCCTAAGGATCATACAAGATCCTTAATCCTAAAACCTATTGTTCAAAGTACAAACCATGAAATTGTTTTAAACATCACAACCACAAAAAACAAACTACCACCGGATTTAAAAATTGGGCTCCGGCTACGTCTAGAAATGTCCTTCATCGCCCAATCATGCAGCCTAAGCCTTCGCTGCATTGTCACCCCCAGCTCCACTTGTTTCACCGCCCTCACCTTTGCCTCCAGCTTCGATTGTCAGGATTTCTTCAACCTCCTCAGCCTCTTCATCGTCCAGTTCAGCAAGCCTTGCCCTCCAACCTTCAATATCCCAGGTGCTCTTGTCAAAAGCAGGATCCTGAGCTTCCAAGGCCATTTGAAGCTTGGTCTTGTACATTGTAATGGCGGCAGAGATTTTGGCATCTTCGGTGATCTCGCTCTTCTCATAGTCAACATTAACCAGCACCTTGGCCATCTGCTGTTTGGTATCCCGGACTTCCTTCTGAAGATCAGCAATTGTGAGATCCTTCAACACCGCAACCTGCTGGAGATCAGCAATCTTCCTATCTTGATCCTCAACGTGGCCCACATAGTCCTCAATCTCAGCGAATTTCTGTAAAAAGGATAAGGTCAGGATCAAGTAATAAGCAGGATATACCAGCAGGATATACCAGCAGGATATGTCAACAGGATATACGAGTAAAGACAGTGATCCTCACCTCGTTAAAGTACTCAAGAAATTGATGACGGATCAGAGGCAGACCCTGCAGATCCCCAGCTTCAGAGGCTTTTCTCTTCTTGATTGCCTTCCCTTTGAGGGGTGCCTTGGGGACCGAAGCTGTCGGACTGGTAGGAGCTTTCCTCTTGGAAGATCTGACAGTGGTGAGATCAGCAACATTGAACTTGGAAGCAGACTTAGTGGATTTTCCAGCACCTACACAATCAAAACAAGATAAGTATCTTTTCTTAATTCATATTTCACTATTTATTTAAATTTTAAACAAGGATACTTACTTGACATTGTGACAGAGCCTGAGGATACCTCCTGTGAATCTTGGGTTGTTGTCTTGAAAGTTCTTGTCTCAGGATCAAGTTTCTTGAAAGCGAGGAGCCTTTCCTTAGCAGCAGGGGACAGTTTGAGGTGTGAGACGGTGATAGCTGCATAAAAAGAAAACAAAAATATAAGTTATCCTTACATCAAAAGAAAGTTCCTGGTGATCCTTCTCAGGATCCTCCATCCTACCATGGGTAGCCCATTTTTTAGGAAGATCCTTTCCATCCTGGATGGAATCTCTCTTGATAAAAAAGAAGCGCCGTTTCCAATTAGCATCATTCTTGGTGGCTTTGAAGATCGGGTGTTCCTCACCGGGTTTACGTTTGAATAAATAACGGTGAGAGCCAAAGGTGGTAAGGTCATACAGTTCTCCCAGCTCTGCCATTCCTAGATCTATTCCCTCCTGATCGATGATCCTTTCAAGGGTGTACAAAACCCTCCAAATCATCGGCATGGCTTGGATATAAGAGATGCCGGTTAGGGAAAAGAAAGATTGGGTGAAGGCTGGAAAAGGATATGTATAGCCTATGGTGAAAGGAGTGACGGGGAAAGCAACCCACTTATCGGAGATATGATCGCTCAAGGCATTGGGGTCAAAAGGCCTAAATTCGGTGTTCGCCGGGAAGCAGTGGCGGATCCTATCTATCTGAGCATCATTGAAGAGACAGCGCTCTTTAATGGAGTCTTCAATAATCCCCTGGCTTTTCGGAGGACTGTTCTTTGGGTGATCCTTGGCTGGTGAACTCCGGAGCAACATTTTCGAAGTGGCGGAGATAAAGAAGGAAAAACAGAGTAAGAGAGGAAGAAAGAGGAGAAAGAAATACCTGGTTGATCGTCGACTGAGAATTTAAAGGGAGTTTCTTTCGAATTTGAATGCATAATGATCCTATCTATATCTCTATTTATAATTATGATTCTGCAGGATTGTCACTTCGTGATGTCATGATCACAACGGCTAGTTCTATTTTAACGGCTATATATCCGTTAGTTTGTTGCGGATAAGATCAGTAAAATATAACTCACATATTTACAATTTAACTCCTTATATTTTGGGGGCAATTGTTAGGGGAGGATTTTATAACAATTAGTGATCCTTATTCGTTATCCTAACTAGTGATCCTTACTTCTGTGACAGGTGGTGATCCTCAGAAGAGCTTCAGGATCAGGATCATGGATCACTTTAAGGATCCTCGTACTGACGATTGTTTACTTATGTTTTGTACTATCTCGCAGGTATAACCAGCTTGACCAAGTCTTGGCGATATTCCTGGAGAATATTCCCAAACTATTCTGCACGTGCTTAGCTAAAAATGGACGTTATGGAGAACGTGGGGGCTTGGCACAAAAGTCGGATAGTTAGTTTGGTAGTTATATTTCTATTTTAAAAAGGGAGTAACGAGCTAGTAGAAAAACACTTAGTCATTTTGCAGCTACACACACTCATATACTCGCATACTTGAAACTCCCGACGGACATTCATTCGTTTTCACTCACATTTACACATTTCATGATAGTGATCCTTGTACCTAGCTCGTTACTATCCGAAGTTGTAAACATTTATTCATTTATTTGAGCTTGGTGATCGGTAGTTTCCATCACCCGGGGTTTTTTGTGCCGGAGATCAACTCTTGATCAAGGGCTTTTTCCCCGTATAAACCCTTGTGTTGTTTGTGCAATTTTATATTAAAGTGATCCTCATCATTGTTCTACATTTCAAGCATCATACCCCGTAATTGAGAGTTTGGTTGCAATATCCTCATCTGATTTTTTGACCAAAACACTTACCTGCTAGGAAATCGAGGCTAGAATAAGGTCTTAGAGGCCAACAAATAGTTGTATGTACAAATGAAATCTGAGTTTTCGGAACAGAACTATTTGCCTAGATTTTGTCTGTAATAATTGTATTATCTTTTGAGACATGGTATGGGACATGTTACTTTAAATTAATTGTTAATGATAATTGTTATGGAAACTTCTGGACAATCTATTTCGCTCAGTACCATGTCCTGATGTTTCCGCCATCGGTTGGGGTGTGACAATTCACACAAACAATCACATGAACTCGTTCAACTTTTGTTGATGTTTTCAAATTTCATGTATTTCAGGGAACTAAGTGGATCTGGCAGGTGTATGCATGTTTTTCGAGCTGCGTCATGAATAAAGGATGTCATCCAAGTCATTAGGGTTTAGGAGATGTATCTTAATCCTGGACGAGATACATGGTTCTAAACTCGGTTTTATTTAGGGTCTTTTGTCGAGTCTTCGTGAACTCATTTAAACATGTTGCATGGGTTGTAATTTGAATTCGGTGTCAACGTTTCAGACAATTATGTTATGTTATTTTCAAACTTAATTTATGGATGAACATCTAATGGTTTTATCATATAGTGTTGTTATGATTGATTGCTATGGTATTAAGAAAGTCACACCAATAATCACGCTTCCGCAAAAGTCAGGGTGTGACACTGATTCCACCGTTTTAAGTGGAAAGTTTGAAGAATAACATGAAATTAACTGAAGAGCCTTGATTAGTAACGATTTGGTGCAAAAACACATGAAATTCCTTAGATCTGAGCTAGATCTTGACTAGAATGACATCACACAGATGTTTGTACAAACCGCCATGATGACGTCATCCTCAAGAGCTCGAATCTTAGAGATTTCACGGTGAAAAGTGTGATTTCGAGGAAGAATCATGTAGAGAATAGTGCATAGATTGAAGTTGTACAAGAATCAAGTGTAAAACATACCGAAATCGCCGGGAAATGGAAGAAAAGTGCTCGAGAGTGAGAGGGCGTGCGTCTGGATCGGAGGAGGCTGTCACATCAGTGAAGAATGATGTGACATGTCCTATTTATAGTGTCAGAGAGTAGATAAGGCGGTGTGGCAAATGGATTGGATGGCTATTCGATCAAATGGCCCTCCGATCGGATTGCCATTCGGACAGTCTAATCCTTTTTGCCATTTTCCCGTTTTGCGAGTTAGATTGAGCGTTGCGTTGCGTATTATTGTGTAATAGTATCACATAACTAGATTATATCATTAATACAAAAGTTTCCTAGTTTCCAAGTTTACACCAGTGACAAGTCTCCAGTCTCTCGTTCAACCAAGTCTCAAGTTTCGCGAGTCTCAAGAGTCAAGCACCAAATATCAAGTATCAAGAATCAAGAATCTAGCTTCCGAGTATCAAGTGTCTAGAATCAAGCATCAAGAATCTAGTCTTATAGTATTAAGAATCAAGTGTCTAGAGTTAAGGATCAGGAATCAAGTATCTAGAATTAAGTGTCAAGAATCATAGTATTAAGTATCAAGAATCGAGATTTAAGTATCAAGAATCTAGTATTAAGAGTCAAGTATCAAGTATCTAGTTTCATAGTGTTAAATCAGCATCAAGTATCAAGAGTCAAGAGTCTAGAATTAAGTGTCAAGTATCACCAAGAATCAAGTTTCATAGCATAAAGTTTCACATGCGTCAAAAGCATCAAGCATCACATAGTACATGGGCTAAAATTGACAAAAGCTAAAAGGTCAGGGACGCAGGGCATTACACTACTAGTCGAACTATAGAGGACATATTGTAATTTGAATAAGAAAGCAAAAGTAAGGTTCCGTATTGATTCGTGATGAACGGGTCAATCGGGTTAGATTGAGAATGTATAAGATAAGGCTTTAGGATGATCCGTTATGAACGGGTTATTCAGAATGGAATGAGAATGAAAAAGAATGGTATCTTGTCGATCCGTTATGAACGGGTCGACCGGTTAGAAAAAGAATGAGAAAAGAAAGTCTTGAATTATGTTGACCCGTTAGAAATTGGTCAATAAATTTATGATAAGTTAGTTATTCAAGAATGTAATGCGGTGAATTAAAGGTTATGTCTAATAGAAGTTGGAATTATATAATGTGTAAATTTTATTAACGATTTTCATTGTTGAAATGTTAGGTAAAGCTCCTTCATAATGGCCACGCCTTGCACGGAACGAACACGATTCGCAACGTTTACATTACGCTTCCGCAATCCCGTATGCAAATGGGTCAAAAGTTTTTGGTTATGATGTAGTTTATGTCTTGTAGTTTTAAAAGCTCTTTTTAGTAACTTATGTTTAAACTCATGTTTTGTTTGTAAATGTCGGATAGTCGCAAGTAGTCTTTATGGTCAACATTAGATATGTGGCCAAAAGATTTCATAAGGTTGTATAAAGTTCTTTTTGGTTTTAAATTCCTCATGGTATGTTTTGATGATATTTTAAGTAATGAAAAACTTATTCATTAGAGTTCATTAGTGTAAATGGCAATTTAGTCTTTTAAATAAAGATAAGAAAGTTTTAAAAATATGAGTTTTTTTTTTTTTTTAATTTACATTTCAATCGTGACTAAGCAAGTTGGGTGTTTTATACTCCAATATTTTTTTTTTCACTT
This sequence comes from Helianthus tuberosus, assembly GCA_030545235.1. NCBI lineage: Eukaryota > Viridiplantae > Streptophyta > Magnoliopsida > Asterales > Asteraceae > Helianthus > Helianthus tuberosus. The sequence goes on along the minus strand of CM060417.1, from coordinate 146,959,579 downwards.
TCAGTTTTGGTCTCATATACTTTTCATCTTTCACAAATTTACCGTTTAATGTTTCATCTAAAGTTTGGGAGTTAACGCGTTGTAACGCGCGTTGGTGGTTCAACATTTTTACGTTTTTTACGGTTTATTGGCCACGACGCAACGCGCGAGTCCTAAGTCCACTTAGTTATTTTTTCTATGTAATACGTTTTGGTCTATTTTAGCGAGTTAAAACGTCGCAACGTGTGTGCAAAATTTAACATTTTTATGTCTAATTTTTTGTTCGATTTAATGGCCCTGCCTCAAAACGCGAGTTCTAAATACTGCTTTTTTTCTTATTTTACAAGATCATATATCAATTTTGATTATTTAGTTAAACACTATATACAAAGTTATTCAGGGCCGGTTATAAGCAAGTGCAAAGTGTGCTTGAGAACAGGGCCCAAATAATTAAAGGGCCCAAAATTTTTTATGTTTTCTTTATATATATAGCCCAAATATATTACAGGCCCCAAAGTTTGGTAACAAACCCAATCCCTTAACTGATTATAGGCCCAAACCTTTGTCAAAATACAATCGGTCGCTGACATCCGCAGGGATATCAAAAGTCGCGTGCGTGGTTCTTTGCTTTGCACCAGGCCACCAGGGATTTCTGATCAAAGACATCAAACGCTGCAGGATTTCTGATCAAATTCAAAGTCATCAAACGCTGCACCAGGCCATCGGACATCCGCAGATTCGCGAATCGCGATTCAGATTTCAGGAGAGGTATTTGTTTGTTGTCTTTTGAGTTTTGTTTGTTGATTGATGTTACATCCGCAGGTTCCAAGTTTGTTTATTTATTTGTTTGTCGAAAACGTAAACAACATTATAAGGATATAAAAGAATGATATACAATACAAGTTCGTGAAGTAAAACTTACCCATGAATTGGAAACTCTCAAGCGATCAAGTAGTTCATTAGCTAGCTGGGGATTGGAAAGTTAAAGAAAGGGAATTTAGGGCTCCGAAAATGAAAGGGGGAAAACAGAGAATAAATAGCAAATCTTTTGATGCAGGAATAAAATACCAAATAAGTGCTCTTTAGACTATGGGGTATGGGGCGGGGTTGGGGCGTGGCCGTGTGGGTTGGCTGAAAACGCCCAAGCCACCACCCCGGGTGGGTTTGGGTTTGGTCGTGGCCCAAGGGGCGGGAGTTTAAGGCCGGGCGTGGGGCATGCTAGCGATCCTATGTGGCTGGCTCCTATTCGCTTGTTGGCTAGGTCATAGCGGGGCACATTTAAAATTCAAATTATAACCGTTTGGCCAAGCCAAGCGGTTCACCCACCCAATAGTCAACATCGCTATATATAACCCCCAACCCCACCGGCTGTCCACCCCTACCCCAACCCAAACACACTTGATCGAACCCGCTACCCACACACACTTGATCGATGGCCTCTTGGACACACGAGGAATAGCTAGCTCTTGTCACGAGCGTCGTTGACGCAATGAAGGGCCACTAACCCGGGGAGACCCGTTACTGGCCGGAAGCTTTTGCTAGCTACCGGCATAACGTGGGAAACGACCGGCACAATTTAAACGTGTGCCAACCCAAATGGCGCGAGCTACGACCGAAGCTCGATTGTTTAAAAGCCTACTACGACAGCGTCCCAGACAGTGAGATAAGCCACGAAGACCGGGTGGCGGTGGCGAACATCGAGTTCCGGGGCAAGGAGCGGAAGCCGTTCTACAAGCTTTCCTTTTCATTATCGTAGTATTATGAATTTTTAGTTATATAATTGAATGATTGATGAGTTTATGTTATATGAAGATTTGCGAATAGGGCCCAAATTTTTTATCTCGAACAGGGCCAAATTTTTTTTTGGGATTTTCGGAGACGGCCCTGAAGTTATTTATATACTTTATTCTACAATTATCTACATATACATTTCTAAGTTAGGGGAATAGTGCCAACTTCCCTATTGGACCAACTTATTTTTAATTTAATTTTATTTTCAGTTTAAAATTACGCTATCGTCCTTTATTTAAAATTACGTTTTTACCCTCAGCTCAAAATAAAATTATAATTTTGCCCCTAGGCCTGGCACTTCCATATTGGACCAACTTATTTTTATTTTTATTTTATTTCTAGTTTAAAATTACGCTTTCGTCCTTTGTTTAAAATTATGTTTTTGCCCTCGGTTCAAAAACTCACTTTTAATTTTGTTCCCAGTTTAAAATTACGGTTTCGCCCTCCGTTTAAATTTACGTTTTTGCACCCATTTCAAAATAAAATGTTGTTTTTTCCTCTAGCTCAAAATTACGATTCTGCCCTCAGCTCAAAATTACGTTTTTGCCCACGGTTCAAAATAAAATTATGTATTTCCCCCTAGCTCAAAATTATGATTTTGCTCTCAGTTTAAAATTATGATTTCGCCTCCAGTTCAAAATATAATTTACGATTTTGCCCTCTGTACAGACATACATGTTATGAGAGAGAGATATACGGCTTATTGCCCCGCAACGCGGGCAGGGCAAAAACTAGTTATATATAAAAGAGTAAATTGCCATTTTAGTCCCTGAGTTTTTGTCCAAATTGCCATTTTAGTCCAAATAGTTTTTTTTCTCTTCTGGGTCCCTGACTTTTGTTTTTTCTTGCCATTTTGATCACATTGCCTAACTTAGTCTAAAAAACAGCTTATAATCAGGGTTATTTTTGGCATTAAATTATTATGAGGTTTATAAAGTATGTTGTAAACTACCCCTGGTTATCACTACACATCAGTTATGCCAAAAATACCGCTGGTTATAACCAGATTTTTAGACTGAGTTAGGCAATGTGATTAAAATGGCAAAAAAATGAAAAAGTCAGGGACCCAGAGGAGAAAAAAAACTATTTGGACTAAAATTGCAATTTGGACCAAACCTCAGGGACTAAAATGACAATTTACTCTATATAAAAATAAATGTCAGTTGTCTAGTCAACCATTTTTCCATAAAAGCTGTTAAAACCACATCATAGAGACTACGGTGGTGTTTGTTTTTTCAGATGTAAAAGGTCTGCAGTCTGCGGACCACATCTGCAGGCATCTGCAAGAGAAGATGTGGACCAAAGGTCTGTAGTCTGCAAAGAGAAGAGGGTTTGTTTTTTTTTTAACTTCTACAAAACCCTTCTCATACCCACAACACACACAACACCCATCACCCATCTCTCTCTCTGCTTCATCTACCACCACCACCACTACACCACCACCACCGCCACCACCGCCACCACTACACCACCACCACCGCCACCACCGTCACCACTACCACCACAACTTCACCCACAAAACGCACTCTCTGCTCTCTCTCTCTAGAAACTGCTCTCTCTCTCTAGAAACTCTCTCTCTCTCTCTCTACAACCACCACCACCACCGCACCACCTCCGCCACCACCACCGCAGGTCTCTCTCTCTCACAGGTCTCTCTCTCTTTCTCTCAGGTCTCTCTCTCTCTCTCACAGAAACTGCTCTCTCTCTCTAGAAACTCTCTCTCTCTCTAGAAACTCTCTCTCTCTCTAAAAACTGCTCTCTCTCTCTAGAAACTGCTCTCTCTCTCTCACAGCTCTCTCTCTCACAGATCTCTCTCTCTCTACGGTGGTGCGGTGGTGGCGGAGGTGGTGCGGTGGTGGCGGAGGTGCGGTGGTGGCGGAGGTGGTGGCGGTGGCAGGTGAGAAGGGAAGAAGAAGACATGTGCAGATGTTTGAAGCTTTGTTTCAAAGCTTCTTTTTTAAGATGTTTGAAGCTAATATAAGATCTGTTTGAAAAAAAAAAACAAACGGTCTTTAAGGCCTTATGTCTGCAGGCGGGCAGACATAAGCCTTTTGCAGATGTAATAAGCAAAAACAAACACCCCCTACATTATTAACACCATCAACCGTCATTTAATATCCTTAAAAGAGTGTTTTCTTTCATATCAGCATTATAAATTCTATTCAAAAGATGTATATTGGTTAACACTTTATAACGCCCTTTCAATTATTACTTTGTAATTTCTCTTTATTTGGCATTATGCTAGAAACACTCATCCCTCTTTATGCCCTTATAGCGTCTGGTAGACGTTTTTTTTTTTTTTTTTTTGGGGGGGGGGGGGGGATATCAAGCCCTTCACCCCTCTATAATGGCCATTACGCATGCTCTAATGTGCAAAGTTTTATTTATAGCGAAAAAAAACATACAGAATGGCCAAACTTTCAAATAAACAATAATTTAAAATCTATACTTTTTTGAACGGTGCCGCAAACCCATTGGCGAAAGGCCCCTGCGAACACAGACATCGTTGGTGACTAAACCCGCCCACCATTTAAGAGGAAATCCACCGCCTGAACGCCCACTTGGTAAATCCTCTTACTCACCCAAAAAATATTGCACCAAGTGGGACTCCAACCCATGACCTTCACATTGGAAGACCATGGGATGCCTCCTCTCAAACTAATCGATCCAGAACTCACTGGCTTTAAAATCTATTATGAAAAGCAATACAAGATGTTTGACTAAGATTTAAAGTTTATATATTCTGACATTAATTAGTGATCATAAATAAGTCCTGAATCAGAACTTTTATGATCATTTATGATACTATCTTAAAAATATTGTTTTGAGTAAATTGCTATTTTCGTTGGATGAAATTAATATCTTTTGAAAATGTTAAGGACAAAAATCAATTGGATGAAGTTGACATGTTTTGAAAATTTCAAGAACGAAAATCCTACTAACAAATAATTTCGACTAAAGTTAACATATTTCATCAAACTCAACTGACGAAAATGTAAGTTTACTCTATCGTTTTATACTTTTATATACCCATATGCTCATAACATGTTATAATATAATGACTTATTAGTAATATTTAATAAGTTTATGATTTGAGAAGACAGAGAGTGATTTTCATTAAGATCAAATCCATATTAAGGACGTATAATACACCACTAATACGTGCACTATAAGAAGAATCTAAAAAGTTAAATACAATGATAAAAGAGTTGATGGGTTTTGTACTTTTGTTATTTGAGACTGGGTAAGGTGTAAGATTCTACAGAGTGTATTATAATATGTTAGTTAAATAATGATTATAATTATTTATACCATCTTTTAAGCATCATTTGACTAAACAACAATTTGATTTGAGGTGGAGGTCATTTTGAAGTTGCGAAAAGCTCACTCATGTTGCCATTTTTGTAAGTTTGTGACTTTGTGGTACGCTACAATTACCGAGTGATATTATTTATTTATACAATCTTTGGATCCCTTAAATATATATTTAAAAATATATTTAAAAGCCCTAAAAGTAATGACTAGGACCACTTAGTTTAACAATTAATTTTAAGCCAACTATTCTTAAAAAAAAAACAAGCATATTATTTCCGAGTAACAAACTAATACATACCGATATTTCACTACTAAGTGAAAATCAGTGTTGTAAGAATCGTTAGACGCTAGTCGGTCAGTGGGATACGGACTAGCGATTAATTGAATTGGGATTTTATATGTAATTTTCAGTTTTGTATATATACACGCATTTTTATATGTATTTTAGTAAGTAGACATGTTTTAATACTTTATTCGACCCAAGTAAATAACATAGTTGACCACCTACTGGCTACTGATTAATTGATCGATTTTTTTTTATATTGTATAATTTCATTCCAATCATCAGGGCAAATTACATAAGGATAGCGGGTAGACGAGCAACAAACTGTGCCGTCATCCCTTTCTGAATAAAAAACTTCCGTCTAACGATTAATCAGCAACCAATTAAGATTTTTACACGCATGATGAAAAATGATGTGAATAGTTTGATAAAAATGATCAAGTAGAAGTACTTTATATAATCCAACGTGATTGGTGGCATCAAGACAACACCGACACACTGAATAGTATGCCGTTAAAAAAAAAGTACGCCCGTGACAACACGGAGTACAAAGGCCCACGGAGTTCCTCATGCGCCTACTAATTATAGCAACAATATTAATCTATATATATTATGCTTATTTTATTTGCTTACTAATTATGCTTTATCATATATAAATAAAAATACTCAAGCATCTGAGTTAAACCTAACTAGTTTTTTTGTCGTCGCGCGTTGCGGAGAAACCGAGCAAATGATAATGTAAAACAAACGTGATATGAAAATAAAACATGTTGTTTAGAAAGTCAAACCATTAAAACAGTTTAGTTTATCATCGCAGTTTAGTTATGCTTGATTTTTCCCGGACATTCCGTTATAAATTTTGTTAAAAACGAAATTGTACTTATAAATTATAAGTACAATTTCGTTTTTAACAAAATTTATAACGGAATGTCCGGGAAAAATCAAGCATAACTACGTACTTAAGTTTTTAGAAAAAGTTATAAATGTAAATTATTAAAGAAAGTATCAAATTAATCGATAATATATGTTCTAAAAAAAATTCTTAAAAAAATGGTATAGGAAATATATGGTTTTAAAAAAGGAAAAAAAATTAAAAATATGTTATTAAAAATAAAAAAATAATAGAAAGCTATGTATTATTATAAAATTAAAATTACTATTCATCGTCCATCACTAACAATATATATAATAATAGTGGCATCATTTGTCTTGTAATCTTTTTTTAATAAATCCAGCAAATGATTACTTGGTGACTCACAAAGCCTATAAGAATATACAGTGTGAGAGCTTGAAAATAGAGCGTTATGCGACATATGGACGGCATGTAAGCACATGTCAGAAATGGGGCGTGATGCAAAAACAAGAGGTGTGGGAGTGACATGGTTAGTGGCGTTTTTATATAAATAAATAAAAATAGACATCAACCAATTAAAACACACCCAAAATCCATCCACCAATCAAGTGCCTCCACTTCACAACCCAAATGCCCCCACGCCGGTGGAAACCCCAAGCCCAAATATAGACGCCATGGGCAACACCGTCTCCGGGGTGGTGTGTGTGGCGCGGTGTGGCATAAACGCCACAAAACCACGCCCATACCGTGTGTTCTAAGTGTATAATCAACAACACACAATCAAAAGAAAAAATAGCCCACAAAATCAAGTCATAAAAGTATATGAAAATTCCATGAGAGGATATATAGAAGCATATTGATTGTTGCCAAAAAGAATCATGTCACCAAAAGTTTTTTTTTTTTTGAAATATATTTTTGCCATGACAAAACAAAAGTAAAAATGTTATTTGCTTGGTTTTTCTGTTCTTATTCTTGGAGTGAAGGGGAATATGATGTTTAGTTCAAATTTCATCTTTGCTGTTCAATCAGGGAAGTGTAGCTCTCAGTTCTTTCCTGTCTGCTCCAAATGACTGCAAAACAAGATTAACAAGTTTAATTAATCGAAAAATAGCAATTGAACTATAATTAATTAACTGCATTGCGGCATCGAGGTGGCCCAACAACCAAGAGTTGTTGGTAGCGTTCAAAAAAAAATTGACAAAAAGAAATGAGAAAGATTACCTCGACCCCATATCCTTTACGGTAAACATTGGTAAAGAGTTCAGATTCATCCGGCATTGGACTTTCCTGTAGTTACACAGAAAAATATTTGTGAAAATGGTGGTCACAGCTAATTTTTAAAAAGGAAAAAATTACCTTCGCTTGAGCAATGGCTTCATCAACTTCTTTTCTAGCTTGTTTCTCTATGTCCTGAAAGAAAGATATTAAAAACAATCGAGCATGTTAAAGGACATTCTTAATGGCGTGAAAAATAATATAAAAAAATCAAATAAAAAATAGGTATATGAATTGAAGCATGTTACCTTCAGTTCTTTTTCGGTGGCTAGATCATGAGCAAGTATCAACTTTCTTAGTCTTTCAATAGGATCACGTTCCTGAAATCCGTAAATTGCAAATTAATATTAACGGGATAATTGTTTAATAGAATATATTAAAGAGATGAACAAACCTGTCTGACACCACTAATTTCATCACGGGTACGGTAGGTGCTACCAGGATCAGACATGGAGTGACCATGATACCTGTACGTGTCCATTTCAAGAATCTGAAAATAATCATCAACAATAAAATCATGTTAATTGAGTGATAACTAATTCCATATTAAATGCTTGCTTGTAGGAAACATACTGTGGTGTTTTATTTAAATTATGACATGAAAAACCATACAAAAGTTTTGACTACTTACAATGGGTCCATTCTTCAAAGCATGTTCCTTTGCAAATTTGCAAGCTTGTTTGACAGCGAAGGCATCCATACCATCAACCTATACAATGATATAAATTAAGGTCATCAATAAAATTAAACACCTGATGATACGATCTATTTCGAGATTACCAATTTCCAAGAACACAAAAGATGAAGAGAGAATCAAGCGAGACAATTTTATGATGTTTTTTCTGTTCATGATGCAACGACTACAATTTATAAAACGAAAAGAACAAGAACTGGAAACATGCTTCTCCTGATTAAGGAAATGAATAAACGTGGAGGTGGGATCGGTGACATATGCGCCCTTCTTGCAAGAATGATAAAGCTAAACTAAAGGAAACAGGTAATAGGACATTATCCTCTATAGCTAGCTACAAAAGCAGACATTGTTTCATGATGTGAAACTCGTGATAAATGATACTATAGGTCTATGGCTACAAAAGCAGACATTGTTTCATGCTGTGAAAGAAGATATATTTCTGCATCACACGGATGCTAGCAACATGAAAACTGGAAATTAATAGTTCTACCATAAAATGAGGAATCCCTCTTAAAATGGACCAAGCACAAGTTAACAAAACTACTATTTGAAAAATGTAGAAAAAAGGACAACTTTGTACTGTAATAAGTCTGTAATATATAATTTATCTTTGAGTCAAGACTTCAAAAAACGACATTCTAGTACAGTAAATTTGTGAAGCATAACTTTTTTTGTGGAGATAAAGGAAGTCATAGCGATAAAAGAAAATTAAATTAAATTCCCACATAAATATACAGTGACCAAACTCACCTTTAATCCAGGAACATAATCCCCTCGCTTGTAATAAGCAGGACTCTTTGCAGCTCTCCATTCAGCTGTACCCATACCATCTGCAACCCAATCCAAAATACCTCAATAACATGCAATGTTTGTGCATACAATGCATACAAGCTCAATGAGCAACCGATGTATGCACACTTGCACAGTGTTTAATTTATCACTCCAGGTTGATAAATATGATGAATAGATATACATATACACCAACGATATGTTTATAAATTCTTGAAACATGCATCCTTCTTAATTTGACTAGTTACTTGCTAGAACTTATGCTCTACAGCTCTACAACTATAATTTCAGAAAACTCCATTTGGTGTCAAGTTCCATAAGTTTCAATTCCAACTTCTCACACAAATATTAAAGCCATGAACTTTATGTATAACTCAATGTAGTTGATTAACTTCATATGTGGATTTCCAACCTAAAAAAACTTTCTAAATGACAAACAAATACAAAAAAATAGAACACCTCACAAACTCATCCACCTATGCAAAAAAATAATAATAATTAGAAGACCTCACAAACTCATCAAACCATGTGCTAGACAATACAGGGAAACCGGAAACGTTACATTATTTTTTATATATGTTTGATTTACTAAATTGTAGGTGGGCTTATCATGTCCAAAACTTAACTTGACTAGTTACTTGCTTGAAATTATGCTCTAGAACTAGAATGTCATATAACTCCATTCGGTTTCGGGTTTCAGAAGCTTCAATTCCAACGTCTCACCCCGAATGTTAAAATCATAAACTTTATATATAACTTAATGTAGTTAATTAACTCCATATGTGAATTTCCAACCTAAAAAACTATTTAAATAACAAACAAACTAAAATCAAAATACAAATAAAAGACCTTACAAACTCATCCAATTATGTGCTAGACAGTACAGGGACACATTACACTATTTTCTATATTGTGTTTAATTTACCAAATTGTAGGTGAGCTTATCATGTCCAAAATTTAATGCCCAAATAATTGTATAAATCTGTACAATTCAATGGCCAAAGAATTGAGTACTTCTACACTCCACTCCAGACAACTAATCCAATAATGAATCTCACAATAACTACATATCATGGTCTTTAAACTACAAGCATCACCCCTTAAACCTCTAGATAATAATTACAAACGCTTGAATTAATTCCGATTCCAACAAATGTGTACCAAACCAGCATATAATAAAGTCACCAATTATTAGTTTCCTATAATCATAAAAGCCTTACAGTGATTATTCTCGCACACCAAAATAGCAGGCAAGTCCCAAAGAGCAGCCATATTCAACGCCTCAAACAACTGCCCTTGATTAGCAGCACCATCACCATACATAGCAAAAGTCACATGATCTTCCTTCCGATACTTCTGCGCAAACGCCAATCCACACCCTAACGGAACCTGAGCTCCAACAATCCCATGACCACCGAAAAAACATGCATCCTTTTTATAAAAATGCATCGATCCTCCTTTTCCCCTCGAACAACCCCCTTGCCGGCCCATTAGCTCTGAAAAACTCTCCAATAACGTCCCACCGCGGCCTAGAAATATACAATGATCACGATACGCCGTGATTATGCAATCCTTTTTCGTAATCGCGGCCTCCATACCTACAAACAGTCCACAGTTTTGAGTTTACAAGAGGCATATATACAATTTGTATAGTATGATCTAATACGGTCTCCATACCTACAAATAGATGGACAACATGTATTTATACAATTTGTATATTTACATAATCTACACTCTACTGTGACTAATTACAATATGATCTAATACTGCCTCCGCACCTACAAGTAGACTGACAACAGGTAGAGGTGCACACACCGACTATTTCTCTAACCAGTTCGGCTAACCTAATCGCCAGTTATTTTCTCATTTTTGCTTCAATCGGTTATTGCTTTAACCGGTTCAGTTAGTCACTTTAACCGGTTATTTTCAATATTTTTTTTCTCATTTTTTCGGTTTCCCCCGGTTAACCAACCAGTACATCGGTTAAAAACCGGTTACTAACCTACAGTTAAAAATAACCACTAATCTGCTACCCCTCAATCGGTTATTAACCGGTTACGGTAAGCCTCTACTCTTCGATCAGTTGTTAACCAGTAGTTACGGTTTCGGTTAATAACCGGTTATTTTGTGCACCTCTAACAGCAGGTAGTTATACAATTTGTATATTTACATAATCTACACTCTACTAGGACTAATTACAGTATGATCTAATATTGTCTCCATTCCTACAAATGACTACAAAGGATAACAGGTATTTATACAATTTGTATATTTATACTATGGCTTAATTACAATATATGATCTAATAATACCTATACACACAGCTTCCTGTCCATCGTACAAATGACAAAACCCTCGGATAAGTTTTGATTTGTAAAGCGAGTCAGCGGCGATCTCCATACGGCGCATGAGTGCCATATCGGTGAAGAAGCTCATGAGCTCTTTAGGAGTTGTATCAACGGATCTCGACGGAGGTTCGCAGTTGTGGCCGGTGAAGGGGACGCTGGTTTCGATGGTGATTGTGGTGGTGTCGTCGGTGGAGAAGGGGCGGCGGTGGAGGAATGAGGAGGAAGAGGCGGTGGAGAGAGGCTTGAGGAGATTGGAACTCCGGCGAGCTAGAGCCATGGCGGTTGGTGGCTGTTAGGGTTGGTGAAGGGGTGGAGAAGAAGAGCAGAGGGAATAAAATGATAAAAGTTGAAGTAGACCAGAAAAGATTTTTATATGCTGAGGTTTATAGAAATCTGAATTCATTCAATTGAAAATGAAATGTAATATACAAGTTTGGTCCTTCGTGTTATGTAAAATTATGAATCTTGTTCAAAATTTCGATTGTAACAAAAAAAATTTTAATGACAAACAAAATTGAAAAGTTTTATTTCCCCCATTCCGGTCAGACTATGATGTCTTAATCGGGCTCACGCTGGCTTCAGAGTTTGGCTTGTGCGTTCCCCCTGAGATATCATGCCGCCGACTGCCACTTGACAGACGTTGTGCCACCACAAGAGGAGTTGAACACTCTCTGACGTAACACACGATAGAACGAAAATCTGGGTGGGGTCAGGATAGAACCTGACACCTCTACAAGGAGGCTAGGCTTTATCCGTCATTGCCAAATCCACCAAAGTGATACAAATGGAGACTGAAATTGGGTCTACATTAGAGAACCCAAGCCTGCCTACCACTAGGCCACAAGTGATGAATGATGGTAGCAATCTTAGGTGACCTATTACTTGAAGCAATTTTATAAGGAAAGATATCATGATCGTTTCAAAATGTAGTTTTTTTAGTTGCATTGAAGATTAAAAATAAAATGAAGACGATTAAACTTTTCTTTTGAAATTTAAATAAATCCATAAATGTGAAATTTGAGAATAAAAAACGTGACATGTTATTTATATTTTCTTTTACCTTAAGGATGTTTACTAGAAATTTAGAATTGTTTTGAAGTCAAAAGTCTTGTTGAGGTGCAAGGAGTGGAAGCGGGAGGGAGAGGGTAAGATGGTATGATGGTGAGTTCGTTTAAGGTGGATTGTGAGAGAGGGTGGTGTGGGGTGATTTCTTGGGAGTGGATTATCGGAGGTGATCTAGTAGAAACAAAGAAGGACAAAGAGATGCAGCAGGGCAACCGAGGTGTTGAGCTAATGTGGCAATTTGGGATGAGTGGGAGCATCGCCCCACCCTTTTCATTATGATGCGAGATTCTGATTCTTGTCGTGCTGTCTCTTATCCACTCCCACCACCCTTGCTATGTGAACTCTCAAAACTAAAGGAGGGTTGGTTTGGAAAAGGAATACAAACAAAGCAATGCAAAATTAAAAATTGGAAGCAATGAAATTATCTAATGCAAAATTAGTTTTTGGCTAAACGGATTTGCACACCGTAAGTTAAAAAAATCACATTAGGAAAGTGGTTTTAAAGAAATAAGATTAATTTTATTTATAGGTTATAATGGATAATGGATACTTTTACTCTTTACAATAATTACATTTAGTTGTTTTTAAAGATAAAATGATGCCATTTTGTTTTATTTTGACATGATCAAGAAATAACATATTCTCCCTCATTTCTCTCATTTCTCCACACCTTAAAAGAAAATTCTCTTCTTTGTCATCTAATCTACAACAGTTTGAATTCTCATTTTGTTAATACTCTTCAATAAGTTTATAAAAAGATCATAATGTTAAGCTTGTAAACAAAGCGAACATTCAGTAAATCTTTTGTGAACCGTTTGGCGGCAAGGTCGTTTATGTTCATTGATTTTATAGACGAATAAACATGAACACGTTTCTTATTCATTTATTTATGTTCGTGAATGTTCCTTTATGTTCATTCATTTATGCCCGTTCGTCTACGTTTACTTGTGTTCGTTAGTTTATGTTTGATTAAGTTAATTTGTTTACGTTCATTCGTATTTTCATTGAATATTTTAGGGCCATTGATTATTTCTTCTTAATTGGTGTTTGCTCGGTTATGTACATTTATCTATGTTACGTTATGTTGATTCGTTTACATTCATTTGTATTGTTAACAAATCAACACGAACACGCTCATTTTCTTAAGGAATAAACACGGACAACAAAACCCTAATCGTTTAGTTGTTCGTGTTCGCTGAAAGTTAAACGAACGAACAGAAACAAGCCTCGTTCACATTTGTTCAGTTCATTTATAAGCCTACATAATGTTATTCATCTTGAACATATATCTAAATGTAACCAAGTTCGTCAATTAATGTACTTTGTATTGAGATTCTAAAACTGAAGCTATTTTAGACTCTAATTGCAACAACTGAAACTAGTGGGGCGATTTGAGGATTATCTTGAAAGAAAAACTTTATAATTTTTTAAATTATCACATCATGATCCGCGGCCCTTACTGGTCTGAATAGACGAATAGTTGCCATTTAGGGACTTTGCTGTCTCTTAATTCTTAAATATATTGATATTTTCAGTAGGCTATAATTCGTGGGGATAACACTATAACAGAGATGTACTGAAAAATAAAATACATATAGTCTTCTAAAAACTCTGCATAATAAAATTCAAAACAACAAATGAGAAATAGATAAAGTATTTTTAATTTATTTTTTCAGATAGTAATTACAATATATTTGTAGCGTCATATTTAGTTGGTTAGTTGCTATAAAATATTAGACGAATCAAACTGTATCATTCAGGAAAACACTTTCGATCTTTAACTAATACGGCGATGGGTGATCGAATAAAAACCCAAATGACCCATTAAAAAAACAAGTTGCAAGATAAAATGATGACATAACAACATGAAATGGGTTGAATGGTGTCTAATTAAAAGTTTTGTGACCTAGCTGCTCAAAATACCTTTGGTTAGCATAGGTGACAAAAGTTGAAAAGTAGGCATGGCCTAAACATTGAATATTCCATACTTCTTTACTATTGTTCAACAATAAAGCAAAGGAGGCTCACCTACAAATTTCATCAAGTGGCGGAACTACCTTTGCCTAGGGTGGGCGGCCGCACCACTTGAAAATAAAAATTTAGTGTATATTTTAGGTAAAAAAAACCCGACCGCACCCCTTGAAAATATGGTTGAACATCTCATTCGCACCCCCAGCAAATAATTTCTGGGTCCGCCACTGAATTTCATCCTGCAAGTTGACTTATTGGTGGAGGATTTATCACACTAGATGCAGCTGTTAGATTTCTTTGTTGTTGGGGTCAATAAAAAAAATGGTACGCACTACCACTAGGCGTCCCCCATCGACCGGTCCCTAGGCGAACATGAGGGAAGTAAATCACATATCACAAAGTAAATCGGGTGGTGAAAGGGTTTAATCCCAGATCTCTAGGCCTGGCAAACAAAACTCAAATGGGTTATTTGGGTAATTTTAAAAAATGAGATAAGTCATAGTGGGCTAGGAAATAATAATGGATGGGTCAAGATGGACTTTTAGATATCAATTTAAAATGTGTGATGGGTCATGATGGGTAATTTTAAAAGTTGCCCCGACTTGCTAGTCCCTCGGTTGGCTCACGATTGAAAACCTCAAAAGCAGAGGTAAATGTCCATTGGCAAAGGAAGAACCTATAAACACTTTGGGAGGTGAATGTCTTGGGTTCAAATCTCACAGATAACAAAAATAAAAGAAATTTGCCGTTCAAAAAAAGTTGTCTTCAAATTATATTCATTATAGTAACATTTTTGTTAATTAATTATTGTTTGCACAATACTATTTGTACGCTGTATCTTATTTCATTACCTACATATACAATTACAAGCCAAGGGGAATAGTGTCAGGCATACAATTACAAGCTAAGGGGAATAGTGACAGGTAGCTGCCTGGCCCTTTCCCATTGGACCAACCCATTTTTTATTTAATTTTATTCTCCGTTTAAAAATACGGTTTCGTCCTTCGTTTAAAATTACGTTTTTGCCCCAGCTCAAATAAAATTATAATTTTTCCCCTAGCGCAAAATTACGCTTTTGCCCTGGGTTCAAAAACTCATATTTAATTTTGTTCCCAGTTTAAAATTACATTTTCGCCTTCCGTTTAAAATTACGTTTTTGCCCCCAGTTCAAAATAAAATGTTGTTTTTCCCTCTAGCTCAAAATTACGATTCTGCCCTCAGCTCAAAATTACGTTTTTGTCCACAGTTCAAAATAAAATTACGTTTTCCCCCCTAGCTCAAAATTAATAGCTGCCTGCCACTTCCCTATTGGACTAACTCATTTTTAATTTAATTTTATTCCCAGTTTAAAATTACGCTTTCGTCCTTTGTTTAAAATTACGTTTTTGCCCACAGCTCAAAATAAAATTATAATTTTGCCTTAGCTTAAAATTACGCTTTTGCCATCGGTTCAAAAACTCATTTTTAAATTTGTTCCCAGTTTAGAATTACGGTTTCGCCCTCCGTTTAAAATTACGTCTTTGCCCCCAGTTAAAAATAAAATGTTGTTTTTTCCTATAGCCCAAAATTACGATTATGCCCTTAGCTCAAAATTACGTTTTTGCCCACAGTTCAAAATAAAATTAAGTTTTCCCCCTAGCTCAAAATTGTGATTTTGCTCTCAGTTTAAAATTATGATTTCATCTCCAGTTTAAAATATAATAACGATTTTGCCCTCTGTACAGATATACATGTTATGAGAGAGAAATATTTGGCTTATTGCCCCACAACGCGGGCGGGGCAAAAACTAGTTGCATACAATTGTGAAGGATTTAAGTTCTGAAAAGGCAGTCAAAGTCAAAGCTCAACGTCCATCCATCTTGACAAAAACCATGCCCAAATCCATCTTGACAAAAACCCATCATGACCTAAACTCATCCTAACCCATTTTTTAATAAACACATCCTAACACATACCCATCATAACCCATTACCCAAACCACCCATTTTACCACCCCTACAGATCTCCATAACAAATTCTCTACCTCCTTGCAACTAGAAATTGTGGATTCCTGGAGACGTTAGGGGGCAATACTAGATTACCAGGCAAGTTAAAAATCTAAATCCAAAAATTAAAAGAAAATGAAAGAAAGTGTCACAATCCGGAAGAAAAACATTGTCACACCCTGGCTTTGCGGAAGCGTGGTTATTTTGGTGTGACTTCTTAATACCATAGCTTAATCATAACAAGCTATATGAAATAAAAACCATGCAAGATCACCCATTAAAATAAGTTTGAAGAGTAAAGACCCACAACATTGTCTTAACGGATATCACATCCTAACAAACATAAACAGTGTTCAAAAGATACAACACCAACAAGAAATAAACACAGTTTAAGAACTGTGACTCGTCCAGGAAAAAGTCACATCCCTTAAACTCGGATGACCTCGAGACTAATGCAGCGGGAAAACGTGTCATACCGCGCCAGATCCTTTAATTCCCTGAAATACATGTAAGTTGAAAAATCAACAATAATGTTGAGCGAGTTCATTTGTAAGTGAGTAAATAAACCTTTGTATGTATAAAAACCCTGGTATGTAGCAAATAAGGAAAAAGAGATCACCAATGGTTTGCAAGGCCATTGATATGTGTGAAGTGCAAGTAGGAAGACTCAAACCTAGCAGATTTATGCGTTGGGTACAAAGTCACCCCGAGGTCCGTTCTGTTTGGGCCTGGGGCTGGGCTCGCTACACCCAGATAGATCTACCGCTCCTGCCCCTCGGTCCTACCCTGAGGATTAATGGCCTCAAGTTTCCGCCTACCCACTCACATGATCTGAATAATAACCCTCCTTACGCTAACCATACCATGTAAGAATTATTCGTAATCATAGTAACATGTATTTCACCCCCGCAGTTTAGAAAACTGAAAACAGTTAGAGAAAAGGGGGACATGAACTCACAGTGGTGCGTCTCTACCAAGTATATCTCCTGATCAAGCAGCTGTGCGACGACCTACACGTACTAAATCTATTAGACGGACGGCCGTGCCTTAGCTTAAGGTTTAAGTTTTTGGGAAATAGTTAGACAACTATTTCGTGTTTATATTTTTGTAAATACTTGGTAATTATTCTCCTTCCCAAGGATGGGGGATTTAATACATGCGTGTCCGTAAAATTCGAAATACATTATTAAGTCTCACTTAATATATTTTATTTCTTACTTCAAAATATAAATATTCTTCCCAAGATAATACTTTGACAAAAATACGCGCTCATAAATATTTTCTTAAAATGCATAAGTTACATTTTAAAGATCAGGTGGTAATAATTATACCGTTGTAACTTATTATTTATTATGAAGGTGTTTGTATTATTTTTGGAATCGTTAACATTCGGTAATATTATTTTTACCCTAAAAATAATATTTGTATAGTTCACAAAATAATCATAGAAATTCACAAGTGTTGTTATGAAAAACATATATTCTAAATATATATATTTCAGGTTTTATTTTGTGAAAATCCCACCTCCGACACTTAGAAATTTTGTAAACAGAATCATGGCGAAATTTGCGTCTTTGAAAACAAGTTAAAAATGTATTTCTAACACTTGTGATGAAAATATTTTCAAGTGTTAGGTTTTTGGAAAAATTTCGCCAGAGTTTCCCCTGTAACTGGAGGTGGCCACGCTTTCAAGCGTATCATTTTCTTTTAAAATCCAAATCAACAATGTTCCCAACATTAACAAACAATATTTTCAACATCAACTAGTCCAAAATAGATATAAATCGCATAACACATGAACTTGTGGTTTGTGTAAAATATGTAGTAACTTTCCCCATTATTTTTAATAGATCTTTTATAAATAAACTTGGTTTCTTTGAGAACCTTGTTTTTAAAGAAGACGCGTCTTTACAACTTTTTGTCAAAAATTACAACAATAATTCTTTGTTAAAACTCTTTGTTACACAAGTGTCTACACACTTGTGTGTTCACAAAAATCACCTTTGTTTAGGAAAGGTCCGGCTTTAAAAATATAATTTCTTTTTACACTTGGTCCTTCGAAAATACCACTTGTAGATCTCTAGATCTACAAGTTTAGAACTCCATTTTATAAGAAAAATTGTTTTTACACAAGTTCATGGTTATAAGTAGTAGTGTTCTTCATCTAACCACTTTTCACACTTTAACATACACTAGGTCATGTTCCATGAACATGACTTAGCCGGGTTAGATGACGATCCGAACTAACACTAGCATTAAACAGCTCTAAATAATCATAACAAAACTAGTTTTATAATTTTTACACCAATATTCATCTATTAACCACTTTGTTTATATTATTTTAGTAGACTATAAATTTTGTTCTTACATGTTCATAAATTTCAACCGTCAAAATTCTTATTAACCACTTTAGAATAGATCAAAAAGGCGTTTAGAGTCACTTACTACTAGCTCGAGGCTAGGGAAGAAACTAGTCGAAAAACGAGTGGTTAAAAGCGTTGAGGTGAGGTCCTTGACGATCCGCAAGCACCGGGCTTCCTCGTATGTGATCCCTCACACTTGAATGTATATAAATAGCTTGATCAAATTTGAAAGAAAAGGATGGATGGAAGTGTATGCTCTCGGCAGAAGCAAGAAAGAAAAGGAGGGAAAGATGAATTTTGTGAAGTGTAGGTTATGAAATGTAGGTGATCTCATGGGTCTTCTTATAGACCATTTATTAAAACTAACCATTGGTTATTATGTCTAAAGGATATTAAACATATGTAAATAAAATAATGAAGAAACTTGTGGGGTGTCCCCACATATGAACCGAAATCGTTGGGAGGGGTAGGTTATAGTTGAATTTCAATGATAAAGGTTAGTGATATTTAGTAACTAGTTAGATTAGTTAGAGTCTAAATTAAGTTGTTAGTGTGTTATAAAATATAACGGGTGTTGGGGTATTCGGGGACCCTAACTGGCTCAGAAAAAGAAAAAAATAGTGTCATTGACAATATTTTTATGTTCCGGGTTAAGTCCGGTTGGATACTAGTCCGTTAAAGTGCTAAATAATTATTTAAAGTGTCGTTGATATTTCTTTTAGTGACACAATTTATTCCCGACACTATGGAAAGTGTCTAGTAATATTTTTTCCAACTTTTTGCACTTTACTAGTTTAGATAAATGCTGAATTTTTATGTTAAAGTGCAGAATTTTGTACTCAAAGTACGTTTTAGGCACATCCGGTCACTATAACTAACACCTAGTGACGCAGTTCTACAACCCTCATTTCCCTACACTCTCTACAGGTGTAGTAAACTATCTCTGGCTCATACAGGCCTTAGAGGCAGTGTCTGCCTGATGCTGGTTATATCAGCATGTTTAATGGGAATCCCGTATAGTGTGCTCACTGTGCTTTTTGTGCATCAAGGTTGTCACTGATGTTTGTGTAAAAATAATAGAGTGACAGTATAAAATGTGATGCAAGAGTATGTATCAGAAATCAGTAAGCAGTTTAATCACAGTTGTAAGCAAGCACAGTAATTAAGCAGTAATTAAATATTAATTAATTCATACGGATACCTGGTTTGGTGAGGGTTTTCACAAACATAACCTTATAAACGTGTAACACATCAATCGTTGTTTGTAACAAACGCGTAATTCTCCTTCATCCATTGCACAAACCATCATTATTTTCCTCGATGTCAAACCAAATGCCCAAGCTTCCACTATCCCACAAAAGTGGCTATCCAAACAGCAAGCTATAAGTATTCAAATGCATAAAAACGTTTTCGAGGTAAAGCGTCACCATTATTCAAAGCAATATTGGGATAACCCGCTCTATAAAGTGTCTTAATACATCTCTCAGTGAAAAGATATCATGTCTTATCTGAACCAAGAGCCACATTGAAGATGTATGGTCCCAAATCTTGCACTAGGCTTGGGCGTGAGTGACCATTACCCGACTTATTGTCCCAATCGACAAAGAACTTGCCTCAGTTCGTGCAGGCATGCGCGAAAAAGATGAGAATCTCACCTTATGTATGTCTGTTTTCGGCAACATACACGGAATGCGGTGATTGCCACTAAAGATGATAGTAACATCTTCTACAACCGTCGTGTTACTACATTCACTTTCTGTCAAACACACTTCCATGCTGCAGTCCCGCGCGGGACGGCGAAGGAAGTGCAGAGTGATGTATAGATGTGCTGACCTATGTGCGTATAGCTTACCGCACACTGCGAGGTTGCGCAAGCCCGCATCCTATTGTTATACAAGTGGAACTGTCACTTTGACTTCTGTGACCAACCAGCAAGTGGTATGCCTTGACACTGACAACAGCGGTCAGCTGACCGTCCAATACGCGGTTGCTGAGCCCACTTGCATAAAGCTGATGGACAGACTGACAACCCCGGCATGCCACGTGGCGGGTGTTCCTTCATGCAATTGATACAGCAGGACACGTGTCGACACCTCCACCGTGTGCCTGACACATCTGCAGCCGACGCTCCTGCTAGGCCTATGAAAGCTGCAAGTTGTCAGTTAGGCCCAAGGCCCATCAAGCGGCCCATTGGCCCTTCTCCTTCACTCTTCGGCTATAAATACCAACTTCAAACCAGGTTTGAGGTAATGCTAATCTGCTAACTCACAATTATTACTTAACACTTATCTTGCTTCCAAAGCAAATACTTATTCTCACGCCGGAGGGTGGTAACAAGGAGCAACCCCCACCCCCATTCTCCTTGTTGCGAGTCACGGTGTGTTTACTGTGCAGGTGACAGATTAGAGACGACCCAGCCATCGATCGAGGAAAGAAGGGATTAACCCTACTTGACGAGACTCGACCTGTGGACTAACCTCTTGGTTAACCACTGTTTCTTCACACGTGATAAGATGGTTTCGTTCAACTTTCAACGTCAACAACATCACTTCCAGATGGTACTTTTATGGCAAAAGATTTTTTTGCAACAACCTGTATGTAGCAAAGCAACAACACATTTAGAATGTAGTTCTAGAGACAAGTTTATATGCTTAGAAACAAGAGCACATACCATATTATTAAGTTTTGAACCATGCATAGCATAGAAACAAGAGCACATTAGCATCACCTAAATAAACAGCAGGAACCACATGTTTAGTTCTTGCGCTATCTTGGTACTGCAAACACAAAAAAGATAAATACCATTCCATATGAAGCAGTAAACTGTGACACAAGTGGTTGCAACCCTGAAAAAAAAAGTTTACAAACATATTTCAACCCCTTCATTAAGAGTCTGGACAACAACTGCATGACTTGTTTTATCTATGCCTCTTCTTCCAGCCTAGCCCGGCCCGCCATTTGAAGCAGCTCGTTAGTGGTTAACTGGATCCATCCCTTTTCACTCTTCTTGCTGAGTGATGAAATCACAACTGTCTGTGCAGGCATGTTGATTCCAGCAGCATGCGTTTCAGTAGCAAAAACAACTTTAACAAGCCCTTTTTGAAACAATTCTTCAATAAAAGATTTTGCAAAGAGGTAAACAGCCAACATGGTAACCTGCAACCATATCTGCTAAATAAAACCAAACTGCAGGCCCATGTCCCTTGTTTATTTAAGGTGCCATAAATCCATAATGTATCCATAACTCGAGGAGCCTGAAAATATATATAGTTATTTAAATATAAAAAATTTAGATGTTGACATGTTTTGATCCAAATATAAACACCTACTTCATGGCCACACTAGCGAGTCAATCTGATTATATCTCTTGATTATTTGTTAGGATTAAGGTTTACAATTATATACAAGTTGTATTTATAGAGGATGGGGTGGTCATAATTCTAATTTTCCATCCATTAAAAAGGTCCCTACAAGGGGACCTGCATCCACTCTGTGGTGAGCGAGCGGTCACAACCGTTAGTTCATGCCGCTAGCTATCTGTTCGCCAAGGCAACAATCTCATAATAACATGTTGCAACAATCTGATCTCACCACACAGTTAACAAAAGAATGAGTAGTTCAAAGACTTGCCACTACAAAATTAAATCATGTAACATTAACATGTATAGGGTAAGTTTATATAACTTAGAAAAATAATTCATCAACTAATTTTAAGTAGTGACTAAAAATCTCGAGTTATATATTTTATTTTATTTTTTATTTTAGTTGTTAACTCATTATCTTTTATTTCAATTTTTTACATGTATAAATTTCTAGTTTCTTGTTAAAAACTTGTGAGTAAATCACAAACTACGAGAAGTCATCGTAATATCAAATGAATTTGTGTGTAGTATTTCTTAAGAAAATACACATTAACCCCACACATACATAGTCTGATAGTTATACTATAGAATTACGAGAACCGTATAAACACTTGTATATTTGACCTTAATTATGTTACATAAGACGATTGCGTAACTGCTTACTTCACTTGCTTTCTCTACCATTAAATTTTGAGTAAAATTCCGTTTTGCTCCCTGTGGTTTGGTCACTTTAACGGTTTTGCCCCAAACCTTTAAAAATAGTCATTTTCCTCCAATAGTTTGCTATGGTTTTTCTATTTTGCTCACCGCCTCTAACTCCATCCAAATTGTCAGTTTTTCCATTTTGCTCCCCGTAAGGAGCAAAATGGAAAAACCATAGCAAACTATTGGAGGAAAATGACTATTTTTAAAGGTTTGGGACAAAACCGTTAAAGTGACCAAACCATAGGGAGTAAAATCTTAAAATTTTCAAACTTTGTATTTAGTGTATCATAAGGTGATATACTTTTTTGTTTTCTATTTAGTTAATGCCTCTATATACTCTATATGACATATGTAATATAGACTAGTTGATGTCCCGCCAGCGTTGCGGGGCGATTACCGAATAATTCTAAATTAATTAAAAAAAGACTATTATAATTTTGGTAGGAAAAAAACAAAAACGATGATAAGACCATAATTTTGAGCTCAGGGCAAAACTGTAATTTTTCAG
The DNA here is from genome assembly GCA_030545235.1 of Helianthus tuberosus. Lineage (NCBI taxonomy): Eukaryota > Viridiplantae > Streptophyta > Magnoliopsida > Asterales > Asteraceae > Helianthus > Helianthus tuberosus. Next base: position 146,936,293 of record CM060417.1, on the reverse strand, counting down.
GACTAATGAGGCAGTGTTAGGTAGCTCCTTGACACAGAAAAAAAATTAAATCAAGTAAACCAATTAAAACAAAAAACCTTTTATAGTTTTGCTAAAAAAACTAAAACGCTGGGAAAAACGTAATTTTTAACTGAGCGCGAAATCATAATTTTAATTCTAGGAAAAATCGTAAATTAAATGGACCAATTAGGGTGTGGCAGGAAGCTGTCGGCATGACTGTAATTTTACACTGGGAGCAAAATTGTAATTTCACCAGGAAAACAAACAAAAACGATTGGCAAAATGTAAATTTAAGTTGAGGGCAAAATCGTAACTTGGCTGTGAGAAAAAAAACTAACGACAAAATTATAAATTTATATGGGGCAAAATTGTAATTTTGAACTGAGGGCAAAATTGGAATTTTTAGCCGGGAGCAAAAGCGTAAATTTATTTTTAAGTGGGGGTAAAAAGATAATTTTGAACTAATGGCAAAATCGTAATTTTAAGGGAAAAAAACTAATTGCAAAACTGTAAATTGAAACGGGGCAAAATCATAATTTTTAACCGGGGGAAAAATTGAAATAATTAGCTGGGAGCAAAAGCGTAAATTTATTTTTAAATGGGGGCAAAACATAATTTTGAACTGATGGCAAAATCGTAATTTTAAAGCGGTATAAAATCGTAAATTTGTTGGGCCAATAGGGGAGTGCCAGGCAGCTGCCTGGCACTATTTCGGCTGCCGCCCATTTAGCCCAATTGATGGCAAGTACTATTGCCCCTCATGGGCTTTGTAGATATTGAACTAGTTGATGCCCCGCCCGCGTTGTGGGGTGATAGCCGAATAATTCTCAATCAATTAAAAAAAACACTACTATAATTTGCTAGGAAAAAAACAAAAACGATGATTAGACCGTATTTTTGGGCTCAGGGCAAAACTGTAATTTTTCAGGACTAATGAGCTAGTGTTAGGCAGCTCCTTGACACGGGAAAAAAATCAAATCAAGTAAACCAATTAAAACAAAAAACTTTTATAGTTTTGCTAAAAAAACTAAAACGATGGGAAAAACGTAATTTTTAACGAGGGCGAAATCATAATTTTAATTCGGGGATAAATCGTAAACTAAATGGACCAACAGGGGAGTGCCAGGAAGCTGCCGGCACGACTGTAATTTTACACTTGAGGCAAACTTGTAATGTCACCAGGAAAACAAACAAAAACGATAGGGAAAATGTAAATTTAAGTTGAGGGCAAAATCGTAACTTGGCTGTGAGAAAAAAAACTAATGGAAAAATTATAAATTTATACGGGGTGAAATCGTAATTTTGAACTGAGGGCAAAATTGGAATTTTTAGCTGGGAGCAAAAGCGTAAATTTATTTTTAAGTGGGGGTAAAAACATAATTTTGAACTGATGGGAAAATCGTAATTTTAAGGGAAAAAATCTAATGGCAAAACTGTAAATTGAAACGGGGTAAAATCGTAATTTTTAAACGGGGGCAAAATTGAAATATTTACCTGGGAGCGAAAGCGTAAATTTATTTTTAAGTGGGGGCAAAAAGCATAATTTTGAACTGATGGCAAAATCGTAATTTTAAAGTGAGATAAAATCGTAAATTTGTTAGGCCAATAGGGGAGTGTCAGGCAGCTGCCTGGCACTATACCTTTGCCGCCCATTTAGCCCAATGAAGGGGCAAACCTATTCCCGCTGACAGCCGACATTGTAGTTTGTAGTTGTTGAAAATGCAAAAAAGAAAAAAAAAACAAAGAAAGTAAGATGAGGGGCAGCCGCCCTTTCCCACCAATGGGATGGCGGAACTATTGTCGCCAATCTTCTTTGTATATGTAGGTAACTAGTTTTTGCCCCGCCCGCGTTGCGGGGCAATAAGCCAAATATTTCTCTCTCACAACATGTATGTCTGTACAGAGGGCAAAATCGTTATTATATTTTAAACTGGAGACGAAATCATAATTTTAAACTGAGAGCAAAATCATAATTTTGAGCTAGGGAGAAAACATAATTTTATTTTGAACTGTGGGCAAAAACGTAATTTTGAGCTAAGGGCATAATCGTAATTTTGAGCTAGAGGAAAAAACAACAATTTTTTTTTAACTGGGGGCAAAAACGTAATTTTAAACGGAGGGCGAAACCGTAATTTTAAACTGGGAACAAAATTAAAAATGAGTTTTTGAACCGAGGGCAAAAGCGTAATTTTAAGCTAAGGCAAAATTATAATTTTATTTTGAGCTGTGGGCAAAAACGTAATTTTAAATAAAGGACGAAAGCGTAATTTTAAACTGGGAATAAAATTAAATTAAAAATGAGTTAGTCCAATAGGGAAGTGACAGGCAGCTGATAATTTTGAGCTAGGGAGGAAAACATAATTTTATTTTGAACTGTGGACAAAATCGTAATTTTGAGCTGAGGGCAGAAGCGTAATTTTGAGCTAGAGGGAAAAACAACATTTTATTTTGAACTGGGGGCAAAAACGTAATTTTAAACGGAATGTGAAAATGTAATTTTAAACTGGGAACAAAATTAAGTATGAGTTTTTTAACCGAGGGCAAAAGCGTAATTTTGAGCTAGGGGAAAATTATAATTTTATTTTGAGCTGGGACAAAAACGTAATTTTAAACGAAAGACGAAAACGTAATTTTAAACTGGGAATTAAATTAAATAAAAAACAGGTTGATCCAATGGAGGAGTGCCAGGCAGCTGCCTGGCACTATTCCCCTTAGCTTGTAAAATGTATATGTAAGATAATACGTGTGTGATGTTTTATTTTTAATAAAAGGTAAAATATAGAATTCTCAGAATTAAAATTGCCCAACCCAAAAGTAGAGATCGAACATTAATATTTCCACACCATGGGCCTGGTTTTTTCAGCCATTTTCTAGCATAATGGGCTTCAAACCAGTATGGGCTTTCCAGAGTTGTTTTGTACCTGGATTATTGATAAACCATTGCTATGGGCCTATGGTTTAGTCTTATTGTAATATTCTAAATTTCTAATCATATACCTTAAAAGTTAAAATGGGGAGAAAAGAAAGTCGCCCTTCCAAAAAGAAAGTTAAAACGCACGCTACTATTAAAAGTCTTGACCCTTGAGTAACGGAATTAATTATTTGAAATTGTACATTTATATATACGAACTTATGAATCTCGTTATAGGCTACAACAGTATCTCTAATTGGCGTCCATGGGGACGTCTATGGAAATCGGTGGAAACCCATCGATGGTTGCCTTCTCGTTTTGCTCGTAAAACGGTGTTGAGATCAGATAAGAGGTTGAACTAGTGAATCATCAGAGCTTCATGTTCAACTGCCTTTTTGGTTTTTAATAGATTGATTAAACAAGTAATTTTTACTATTTCATATATGTCTTCATTTACTTTATTATATTTTATAAAAGGTTTGCAACAACTAAAAACATAAAAATTGAAATCAATGCATGTGTCAGAGCTAGCCCAAAAATTGCAGGGGCATTCCAAATTTTTTTTGGGGGGGGGGGGGGGGTGGGATTAGGGGTGTCATTTTTATAGAAACGGGATCAGGAGAAAACGACCAAAAGTGTGAGAACGGTGATAACGCATCCTGGCCCAACACGTGTCACGCGACATAGAGAAGGGCGGAGGGGTTTTTTTGTCCTTTCATATTCCTTTTTTAAACGCGTGTCACATCACATTTCCATTTTTTGGCGTTTAACAAATACGCGACGTTTTTATTGTTTTTAGGTGAGGATCATAGTAAACATTTTGGCGTTTTAACTAAGTAGAATGCATGCCTATAATGTGACAGGCAATTATGACGTTTTGAAAAGATAAACTTCAATTTTCCATGTAGTGGCTTTTAATATAATAAATGTTTGGCAATAATGTTACCGTCTCTTCATTTTACTGTTTTGCAATTACTGTTTCGTCCAATTTCATCTGTCAATTAGTGTTGTTTTTTCCAGTAATACTTTGTTTGGCGTTTTATATAGCAACAACGTGCTTTGCTAGCATCCGTTCTCACAGTTTTCACACTATCAAACGTTTTGGTGTTTGTAGTTTTTGGCGTTTTATACTCATTTTTTTTTTGTTAGTAGAGAATTAGATAATAAAAACAGAGAATTAGATAACAAACAATAGAAAATGAAAATGAAAATAAAAATAAAAATTATAATCTAATTTCTCATCCAAATCTTCACTGTCATCAGCCTCTTCTACTTTAACATTTTTGGCGTTTTCCTTATTTTCCAACATAACGCCCGTCTTTAGAAGATGCTTATTTTTTGGGCATCCTTTATTGTGGTTTGATATATACTTGTTTGGTGACATGTTGAAGATCAACGCCTGCTCGAATGTATTGATCCCTTCATGCCATCAATATATCCATCAAGAACAAAGTGACATGATGACATATCGGTGTCATCAGTCTTTTTTTCATGAATATTTGTCCATCTCATTCAGCAAAAGCTTATAGAGATACCCAACCCAGAGTAGAATCCATTCAGTGAAACTTCATTGAGAACGATACTCAATATAGAAGAAACGAGGTTCCGCATCTGTGGATTTTTTAACTATTTTTTTTTGGCGTTTTAAAGTGAATGGTTTCTTGGAAAGATGACGTTTGTTTTTGGTGTGTGATCAGTTGATTCTGCAGAGACGTCTCTCTTATAGGATGTTTTTGGCGCGTAGTTTAGACGGGATTTTATTTATAATAAATGATATTAATAAAGTAGACGTCTTTTTAGTTACTGTGTGTATTTTTACTGTTTTTGTTCAGCTTTTTATGAGTTTTTAGGGTCATAGACGTTCCATCTTCCAAGTTTGGCGTTTTTTAATGGCTTTAAGTAGTTTTTGACGTTTTTTTTTTTCATTTTTAGCTTTTAATAATACTTCACCATATTACTTTTATTATAGTTTGGGAGTTTTTGGCGTTTTACTGCATTATGGCGTTTCACAATCATTATGACTTTTTGGCTCTTTATTAATATAATATATTTTTTTATTCTTAATAAAAAAATACATAACAAACAACAGAAAAGGAAAATTAAAAAACTAAAAATAGAAACAATTAATCTTCCAAATCTTCACTGTCATCAGTCTCTTTCTTCTTTGAAACATGTTCACTGGTGGTTTGGCTTTGTCATGCTTGTGTTTTTGTGACCGTTTGGAAAGACAAAATGACATGAGTTTTTTGTTTGAATATGTATCTTCAAACCACTCATCAGTGTCATTCGTCTATTCATGCCATTATAATATTCATCAATAACAAAACACAAAAAAATGACATAAGTCTGACACCAGTATCTTTTTCTTGAAGTTTTGTCCATCTCATGCTGCAAAATGTTATTTGAGTCACAGCACCTCAGGGAAGAATGCATTCTCCGAAACTTCGCGTAGAACAATATTGAATATACAAGAAATGATTTTTGCCATTTTTGGCGTTTTACTGAGGAAATAGTGTATCTGAAAGAAACGTCTATTTTTTGGAATCTTTTGATGTTTGAGTGTTTTGTCGTTTTCTAAGATGATTGGTATATAGTAAAATATGGCGTTTTGAGTAGGTGTGTTTGATGTTTTGGGGATTTTGGCGTTTGTAAGATGAATGATATATAGTAGAAAATATGGCGTTTCAGGTTCGGGGGGGGGGGGGGGTGTTTTTATGTATGAGAATGTTTTGTTTATATAGGGATGCGTTTTGGCCAGTAATGACGTTTTATTCATTAGTTTGGCGTTTTGGTATAGAAGTGTAAAGACCCTTTTACCCTTAATGAAGCGCGTCCACTCAATAGAATTCGTGTTATTTACGAAAACGTCACCGCGCCAATTTAGTCCATAGATTGTTTTGATCGGACGATCTATAAGCGTTCTCACCGTTCTCACACTTTCCACCGTTTTCTCTAAATCCTAACCCCATTTTTATAAAACCGGATTTTTTTTACACTAAAAACGGTACAGGGACGGGGTTAAGGGGTAGCCAATACTACCCCTTCTAATACACTAGTTTCGCCCCTGCATATTGAAGTGATACCATTATCACTGCTCACATAGAAACAGAATCAAATAATGTAGATTAATAATAATTTATTTTAGTTGAAAACTAAATATATTTAGAAAATGGACCAACGAAAAGCATGTATTATAATAATTCAAAAGCTAGAATTGCCAACACGAATGTGTTTGTTGATTTGTTCTTAGTCCAAGTAATGGTTCTCAACTCGCAAGTCATTACAAGCGCCTGCTGTCTAGCTCTAACGTATTCGCTGTTTATTTTATTTATTTTTAATATGCCAAAAATAGCCAATTGCTTTTCAAAAATAAAAAATATTATTTTATAATATAGCAATTTGAGTTCGTGTCCCGTACACGGACTTAATTTACGAGAAAATATATACTAAAGAGGTATGTAAGACTTTAGTATAGTTAAAAACAAATTTAGTCTAATTAAATTCAGAAAAAAAAAATACCCATCTTTTAATTAGATTATCCAATTTAACTATTCGATCAAACAGAATGAAACATCTTTTACTAATTATATTCACATGGTAGATGTGATTACAAATAAAATGTCAAGCCGCGGTTAACCAAGTTTGGATAGTTACTCCGCATACTAATAGACATTAGACATGTTTGCATGACACATTCAACTCCTCAGTAGTGAGTATTAATACTCTGGCAAATCATCAGGAAAACGTTAGAAGTTCTATCATACTCATATATACACTATATTTCTCATAGACAAACACTTCTTCTCACCCAGAAAGAAATTTTCTCATTCCGACAAGCAGTGACGGATCTAGAAGAAAAATTCAGAGGTATCCTAATTTTTTTTACCGAGGCTCGTCCCAGAGAATTCAAAGGCCCCTAAAGGGCCTTGTGCGGCTTAAAAATGGCCCCGTAGATTTTTCTTTTACCTAAGGTCATTCATGAGAATTCGAAATTGCCCTTAAGGGCCCTGTGCGACTAGTGTGTGTGTGTTTATATAATTACTAGGTTACAGAACTGTGTATTACACGGGTTGAATAGAAAATATTAAACAATTAGTAATAGAAGTTAGAAATTATATGTGATATTTCTGAGATAAGATATAACTGAAATTACGTATTAATTAGGTATAGATACGTGTGTGGTGAAATTATTTAAAAAAAACAAAATTGTTAATCAACGTTTCTTAATCCATGAGCCTCTGCAACTTTGAGTCTACCGTAATTTTTTCGTTTCCGTCGACCGGAATTTTTTGTTTCATCTTATCTTCATCTATAATCAAGGGTATCCTATCATTCGCTTAGGGGTATTCCCGATAAATAAAACACAGATTTAAAGAAAAAAATTACACTCCACCAAGAAAGTTGACGGGTATCCCGGGCTACCCCTCGACTCCACATAGATCCGCTTATGCTGACGAGACTAACAGTTATGCTTTATTTTGCAGTAAGCAAGCAGTTCAAGGTGCTCATTTGTATACCCATTGCAATTTACATCAACAATATCTATTTAGTCCAAGGTGCTCATTCATATACCCATTGCAATTTGCATCAACAATATAAATTTTAACGACAACGATGATATATTATCAAAGAAAAGCTAGCGGGAAACTAGCAGGAAATTCCCGATATAATCCAAGAAATTACAATGAAAGAAAACGCCTCACCACTAACAACCAAAAGAATTTTTTTTTTTTTTTTTTTTTGAAAGGTAAACTTCATTAACAACGACGACCCAAGACGGGCCGACAAAAACAAACAACAATTACATATTTACAAATGAGCACCAGTCTTTCCACTCTATATCTTTATATTTCGATCTCTTAGAAAACCATAAATAACTTAAGGCCTTGATTTCACTAACTAAACCTTCTATTTTGACCGCTTCATTCGAGAACTTTCTTTTATTCCTGGCTCGCCATAGACTCCAGCAAGTAGTCATAATAATACCTTGAATTGCATCCTTTTTCTTTTCCGACACGGCTAGACCTTTGTGAATAACAAGAAGATCTTGAATTGAGAAGGCGAAGATTTGAGGAATTAAACACCATTTGCTGATTCCGAACCAAACCGAAGAGGCCACAAAACACCCAATAAAAAAGTGTTCAGCAGACTCGACTACCTCACTACAAAAAGGGCAAGACGGGTCACTAATGAATATTCTGCGATGCATAAGAGCCTCGGCCGTGGGCAGTTTATCCATGTTCAACCTCCAAACATGAATGTTAACTTTAGATGGGATCCACCTACTCCATTCCATGACAGCATGACTGATCGTATTTAGCTCCGCCTTCAACAGCCGTTTAACGCCTTTTACCGAAAAACATCCGACCGGATCCGAAGACCATTTCCATTTATCAGAACCGTTAGATATCTGCACCCCATTCAACATACCAATTAACTGATCAAAAGAGGACTGAAAGGCGTCTACCGAGATCTCCGGTTTCCAGCTCCAGTTGAAGAAAACAGCACCGTTAAGGGTTTTTATTCTATCAGCCACAACACATCTCTTGTCCGACTCCGCAGTAAATAATTCAGGAAAAACAGATTTTAACGGCTCATCGAGAAGCCAGCAATCAAGCCAAAAATAAACTCCCACTCCGTTATTAACGGACCCTTTCAAAAAATTCTTAAGTAACCTGCCACCAACCCTTGTATTAATAAAAACTTTAGCAATACTACTCCAAGCTCCAGTAAGAGATATTTTATAAGGAATGCATTCCAACCCCTTTCTGTTATGATGAAGAGCACTAATGACTTTTCTCCAGAGATTATTACATTCCGTCTTGAATCTCCACCCCCATTTAAACAAAAGAGACGTATTCACAATATCTAGTTTGTTTAATCCCAAACCTCCATCTTTTTTATGACGAGTTACCGTGTCCCAACCAACCCAATGCATTTTCCTTAGATCTGAGGACCCTCCCCACAAAAAACCTTTAATCAAGGACTCCAAATCTGAAATAATCTTTTTAGGGGCTCGATAAAGAGAGAAGTAGTAGGTCGTAAGGCTTTCCAGAACAGCTTTAATTAAAACCACTCTACCCCCGATGGAGAGCAAATTCGACTTCCACTTAGCTAAACGAGCCCGAAAAGTCTCTAAAACAGGCTGCCAGTTGGCGATCCGATTCATGTTAGCCCCCACTTTGAGACCAAGATATTTAAATGGCAGACACTCCGGTTTACACCCCACCAGGTTAGCCATATCACCCGTTTCGGCCGATCCAACTCCAATGCCGTAAAGGTTAGACTTGTCGATATTGATTTTGAGACCAGAACAGAGAAAGAAAACACGAAGAATTCTCACAATGTTGATAATTTCAGCTCTAGACCATTCTCCCATGACTATAGCGTCGTCAGCATAAAGGAGGTGAGAAATATTTGGCCCGTTACAAGGCATTGGGATCCCTCTAATGGCCTCCGCTTCCTTAGCATTATTAATCATGCAAGACAGAGCCTCCATCACAACCAGGAATAAAAACGGAGATAGAGGATCGCCCTGTCTCATACCCTTCTCGCATCTAAACGTGTAAGTAGGCGAACCGTTCACCAAAACCGACGAATTCGCCGATTTAAGAACTCCCAATATCCAAGAACACCACTTATTGTGAAATCCCATTTGATGGAGCATGCTAACCACAAATTTCCAACTCACGTTATCGTATGCTTTATCAAAGTCTAATTTAAGGATAAAAGCCTTGGATTTCTTTTTTTTGAACCAAGAAATGATCTCGTTGACAATAAGGGGACCATCCAGAATGAATCTACCTGAAAGAAAAGCCGACTGTGAATCCGAAATGACATCATCCAGAACCGTCCTCATGCGATTGGAAAGGACTTTCGAGATCACCTTGCTAATGACTCCCACCAGATTAATGGGCCTGTAATTACTAAGCGAAACCGGATCTTTGACTTTAGGAATCAGGGCAATGAAAGAAGCCCCACTTCCTAAGTTGATTTCCCCAGTGTTGTAGAACTCAGAAAAAATCTTCACCAAATCCTCCTTGAATATACACCAAAAGTGCTTAATAAATCTGAAATTCATCCCGTCCGGGCCCGGAGCCTTCTCATCCCCACAAGCGAAGACTGCCTTTTTGATTTCCGACTCAGAAAACGGCTCAATTAAAAAGTTACTATTCGCCTCCGAAATTTTCTTAATATTTTGGCACATGAAATCCGGTCTATTAGGGGCACGATCTTTAAATTTCTCCCTAAAAAACGAGAGAATCTCTTTCTTAATTATCGCAGGTTTGGAGCACCATTCTCCATTGATATTGAGACCGTGAATCGAGTTGACAACTTTCCTGTTATTAACCAATGCGTGAAAAAATTTAGAGTTCTCGTCCCCGTCTAAAGCCCACTTCGCCCGAGATCTTTGCTTGAGGTCGGCATTCTTCCTATAGTCCACATCTTTCACAATTTTTCTGTTTTCTGCTAAGACCCATTCTTCTTCCTCTGATAGATCCCTAATCTCCATCTCTTTCTCTAAAAACTCCAGTTCAGATAAAGCCAAATTTTCTTTTTCTTTTTCTTTTGATAAAAAGTCATCTCTCCATATCCTCAACCGGGCTCTAATGTGAGCAAATTTAGCCGTGAGGCTAACATCGGGAGAGCCACTCTCTTCAAAACTCTCAGCTGCCTCAGTAACTGCCTCCTCGAAACCCGGTTGCCCAATCCAAGAACTAAATATTCGAAAAGGACGAGGACCGAACTTCGAATCGATAACCTCCAAAATAATAGGGGAATGGTCAGAATGTCTCCCGGGGAGCACTCTCGCACAAACCGAAGGCCACGAATTATAAAACTCCGAACACACCAAGAACCGATCCAACTTACTTAATTTTCTGCCGTTATCCCTTGAACAAGTGAATCTACGCCCATGCAAAGGATATTCCCGAAGCCCGTTTTCAAAGATGAAATTATTGAAGTTCTCTGCACAAGCCTTTTTAAACTTAGAATGTTTCCTTTCATCGAGCGAGCGGACAGCATTGAAATCGCCCGCTAATACCCACTGACCATCATAAGAGTTTATCAACACCGAAATCTCCTCCCACAACAGACGTTTTGCAACTGTGCTTTGGGGAGCATAAACATTAAGCAAATTAATAACGGTCCCACTACCACTTAAAGATCCTCTAATTAACAGAAAGCTTCTATTCTGAACCGTGTCTTCGACTGTGAAAACAGACGGATCCCATAGCCAAATTAACCCTCCTGACAGACCAACCGAGGCCGCGAAAGAAAACTGAAAGTTATTATTACCCCAAATCCCCACCAGATTAGATCTAGCTACAGACTCCAGCTTAGATTCTTGAAGAGCAATCGCACCGATTTTGTACATCAACCTTAACTCCTTAACCCACAAAGCCTTAGCACCCCCATTAATACCTCTTATGTTTAAAGATAGAATATTCATGAGTTCACCGCGTACATACCTTCGTTTCTAATCGCCTCCAAAACAAGATCATTGTGGTTGCCAAGCTCAACACCCACCAATTTTCCGATGTGAATCGTAGCCTCCACTTCTTCACTATCCTGTGGTTTAAAAGAATCAGCGACCTCCTCGATTTGGTCTTCGTTGCTGCCGTCTGTTCTGATTAGAGAGTCGGAATCCCTAACATCAGATGTCATCTTGGTTGCTGGCTGTTGGGAAATCCCCGCCGTATCTTCCCTAACTTGATTCACCAACTCAGTTTGAGCTCCTAACTGAGAACTCGAGAAAGGATCCATATTTAAGTCAATAAAAAACTCACCATGGTCCCTGGCCCGCTTCTTTGGTCTCTCTGCCGAAATGGAGCTGGACCTCCCGTGTTTACTTTGGGCTTTAAATCTGGGCTTTAAAACAAAGTTTTTTATTTTGGATCTTTTGTCCTTATTAGCCGACTTGAAAAAGAAAAGGTTATTATCTAAATGACTTCCACCGCTTTTTGTTTCTAGGGCCCCACCAAAGTTCTGATTCTGCTCCCCCACAGTATTGGAATGTGAGAAGTTGCCTCCACTTCCAAGATCCACATCGGGGCTCTCCCTCAAATTTTCGGCTGTAGTGTCATTATCAACCTTTTCGTATTCCTCATCCTCCATCCGGAATTCTGACGATAGGGACGTATCAACAGAACCGGACTTGTCCGCTGACACCTCGTCATCGTCAAAAGCTTTTACACGACCAACCGAATCCGGGGCCCAATCAACGATCTCTTCCTCGATCCAAACATGAAATTGTTTATCCCTCCACTTTAACGTAGCATGGTCATGAATCCTATCCCCTTCTCCGACCAACAGCCCAATCCAACTTAGCGATATATTACCGTTCTCCCCTCCATCTGGGACCCGTGTACTATTTTGCCAAAACGCTCAGCAATATTATTAAGTACGTCGTTGTCGGCTAAATGCATGGGAACACCAATTATCCTAACCCAAGCCAATCTCTCGAACGGAAGCGGTTGGCACTCCCAAGGATCCAGGTTGATGAACCAATCTTTCCAGGTTTGGTGTTCAAGCAAAAAATTGGAGCATGATTCTTCACTATCAAACTTGAGAAGCATAGAAAGTCCACCCATGTAGCAGAGTGAAACTCCCGTTACTCTCCCTTCGGATAATAAGATGTTGAGTTTCCTTAATACCTTCAAATCCTTACACCTACCAACCAAAGCGAACCCAATAAGCTCTTTAAACGCGGATGTTTCATCAGCAATCTCCACATTAACTTCCGAAGCTTTCCTCGTATCAACAGTAGCTACACGGTTGTGATTGTTGGAGGAGAACAACTCACTAAATAATTTCCCATTTCCATTATTGATAAAAGAATTGTTATTTATCACATGATCCTGAGACATTTTAGGCTGAGTCTTTTCCTTAAACCTTCCGTGAGCTTTCTCCCCCCCTAAGCGACCTTCGTTCTCCTTGGCAAATCTAGCAAGGTTAGCAACAAGTTTACATCCTCCCATCTTCGTGCCGTTGAGTGCCCGTTCCATCTCCTTCACATCAATCACATTTTTAAAACTAACAAATCCGAATCGTCTTCCTTGTTTGTCTTTCTTCCTCGCTATGAAAACCCCTGCGACCTCTCCAAACACCTTAACAAAATCAGCAACGTCCCAAGTGTTGCATCCCAACGGGAGATTGGTGATGTAAAATTTAGTTAAGTTCCTTCGATCACTCATGTTGCCCCCCAGACCTTGATTCTTAACCTTCTTTTTGGACGGCACGTCGTTCCATGCCCCTTCGTCTTCCCCCACGGTCGTCATGCATAACAATCTTAAGACGAGTCCGGAGCGAATGGATGAAAGAAAGACCTGTCATGCAGAACAATCTATAGAGTGACAAGTGTCTAATAACCGAAAATTAAATCCACTACATCATCACCCAAAACCTAAACACCCACCCCACCACTACCCAAAAACCTAACCCCCCCCCCCCCCCCCGCAAAAAAAAAAAAAAAAAAAAAAAAAAAACTATACCTCACCAAAAAAAATCCCAAAAAACCTAACCCCCACCCCCCAAAAACCTAAAAAAAAATCTAAAAAAAAAAAAAAACTAAACACCCACCCCCACCCCACCACCACCCAAAAACCTAACCCCCACCCCCTCGGAATTTTTTTTTTGTTTTGGGTGGGTGATGGGGGGTGGGTGTGGGTTTAGGTTTAGGTTTTTGGTGGTGGTGGATGTTTAAGTTTTTTTTTTCCTTTTTTTTATAGTGGGTTTTTTTAAGAGCTTTTGTACCCTTCTTGCAATTAGGATCCTTTATATTTGATCCTAATCCATATCTATGTATATAAAAAGAGAGATATAAAAAAGAGGTGTGCAAATATTAACTCCCTAAATAAAATTTCCTATGAAATGTTTACTAAATGACCAAGTAGAGAAAACATTATACGTACTAGGTTTTACTACAATAGGAGTGACATCATACACATGTAAAATACTTTTGGCTAGTTAATTAATTAATTAAATAAAGTGTAAATTATTTTAGTTTTTTATCAAGAAAATATATCATGCTAAGAATAAGAAGGTTTCTAAAGATTCTGGTTCAAGTGGGGCGGCCGGCCACTCTGTCAACGACATTCAAAATCAATGAACAACGAGGTTACGACTTGCGGGTATTACCTCCCTCTATTGCCCACTAAACTCATAATAAAATAATTAATAATTTTAAGACATGAATTGATGTAGAACTGTATTTTGTATTATTATTATGCAACCTTTTTATTTAAAGCATAATCAATTAATCATCATCAAATGCCTACACATGTCATCATTAACATAGTCTAGCATCGAAAGCAACTTCGTTCCTTCTTATATGATTACAAAGGTTTAAAACAAAACGTATAATGTTTAGAATCGAAAGCAACTTCGTTCCTTCTTATATGATTACAAAGGTTTAAAACAAAACGTATAATGTTTAGCATAATATATAAACCGGAAAGTAGTTTTTGTGTGTGAATCTTTATCATTTTTCGTTGATTAATCAATGAATGATGGTTAGCGATGTTTAAAAACATGACTATTATTACTATGTTTATAGAGAAAAGTAAGATACATAGACAATTCAAAGGAGAAAACAATGATCATTAAAAGTATGTTTGTATAAAATATCGTGTGATGCATCTAACGTCTTTCTTTGATTTTTTGTGTATAGTCTCTAACTTTTAACTAGTTTTTTTTACAAGTAAAATGTTGTTTGTTATTAAAAAATAGATAGATAGGAGAATACTAGCTTCAAAGTAATAAATAACTAGTGATTTTCACCGTGATTCGCGGCAGGAATTCAGTTGGTATATATTCAGTTCGTTACGGTATCAGTACTCGCTATCTATTACTATTTGTAAAAGGAGAAGTAGAGCTGATGTAACTTTGCATACGTGTCAACTAACTAGATATGTCACGTAGGTTTTGCTGATGTCATAAATAACAACTTTATTTAATATTAATAATACATAAATAAAATTTTCAAAATTCAAATCATAATTTGAATCCCTGTCTCTTCACCTGCCTCTCTCAAATCCAGAGTATACACTGATAGTTCTCGCTCAATTTTCAAAATTCAAACCAAAACATCTCCTTATCATCGCACCTTTGAATCTGAATCAGAACTATGTCAATCCGACTTGAGAACAACATATCCAATTTGAATCCGAATCAAAACAGAAGAGGACAGTAGTGGCGGCGGTGTCGCCGTTTCCTCCGCCACGTCTCATTGTTTTGATCTGGCGATTGAAGTTGAGCATCGTTTAATGTTGTGTTCTCATGCCTTCTTGGCTCTTGCGATGTTTAGGTATTGATTATATCCTCAATCATTTAGGGTTTTTTGTTTCCATATTTGATTTGGGGTTTTTTCGTAAGTTAGGTTTCTGTTTATGTATTCATTACACCCTGAATCATTTTAGGGTTGACTGTGATGGTGAATAAAAATGAATGCAAAGTGCATTTTTCTTGTCCTTTCAAGATGAGGCTATAATGATTTTGTGGATCTGAGTAGAAACTGAATGAAGATAGCATCATGGCATGGCAAGGTTGTAGGATGGCAGTTGTTCATGCAACCTCTCTTGCAGCCATGGTGTTGTTATCTTTATGCACAATCTGAGCCTGGCATTCTGACAATGCGAATGTTTTGCAAGTTCACCATGAATGACCTTCGCCGACGGTGTGTTGGTGATTAAGGTTTTGAAAAGGGTTTTTTGTAGATCGATGTATGAACTTTTTTAAAATTAATGTATAAACTGGGTTTTTTGTAGATCGATGTACGAACTTTGTGTTGTTTTTTGTAGATCGATGTATGAAACTGGGTTTTTGTAGATCGATGTGTGAACTTTGGATCTGATGTCACTTAGGGGTTAACTTCGTTTAATTTGTTTGAATTTGCTTATATATATTTGTTTGAATTTGCTGATATATGAAACCTTTGCTGATATTCAACTACAAGCACCGACTCAATCTGTGCAACCGGCACCGGCTGCTCCTGGTTCCAAATTGGGGACTTTGACTGCATCACGGTTCCATTTGTCACATGTTTTGCTTGCTGTAGGAGTTCTTGCTATTTCAGGAGGAGGAACAGCTGTAGTTTTAAGGTAAAAGCAATAAAAAATTGCTTCATTTAATAATATTAGTATTTTTTCTCATTCTATTTAGGCTTTTATTGAATCATGTTTTTGGTTTCAGAATGCTATTGTCCCTAGATTGAAATCTTGGATCCGTAAAGTTGTAAATGAAGATGTAAAAGAAGATGCTGCAAATAAAACTGACAAAAAACCGACATTTGCTGAAGAAGCTGCTGCTGCAGCAAAAGCGGCAGCAGTAGCAGCATCTGATGTGGCACGTGCTAGCCAGAAGATGTTGGCGTAAAAAATTGAAGGTATCTTTCTTTCTTTTTTTCAGTTTGATTTCTTTTATTTGTATTTTTATAATTTTCTAGGAATTTTGTTGTTTGTATTTGCTGAATTCTTTACTTATTGCAGAGAAGAAATTCTATGGGGAACTTTTGAGTCAATTAGATGTGCAAGCATAGGAAATGAAGTCAATAAGAAAGTTGGAAGGCACATAAAACGGTTTTTAAAAAATTCTAAAGACATTACCAAAACATGATTACTCAGGTAAAGTAGATAAAGCAATTCAATTCTGATAATTAAGCAATTAGGATGCAAAGATTAGTGTAAAATCATCAAGATTAGCTATTTGGAACTGTATGATGCTTTCTCATTTATACTAAATCACTGATAGGAAGAACAATGTGTATTCAGGAATTGGGTGTGACACTTCCGCTGTTGTAAGTATTCTTGCTCATTGTGAAGCATCACAACGTGCTCTCATTGAACATGAATATAAAGCTATGTACTCTGAAGACTTGAGCAAACGGTTAACTAAAGAGCTTAGTGGCAATATTAAGGTAATATAACTTGAAGGGTTGTTCAATATAAAACCAATTTTAAGTAAAGAACTGCGAGAATGATAGAGAGAGAGTGGGCGGTTATGTGGTTACATAACTGCCTTATGCATCATAGTTAAAGCAACATATACAAGTGTTTAGGCGGTACTTGCAGTTCTCTACATAATTGGTTGTTTATTAAACGTCCCTCTATAACTTAACCATCCACTTCATTTGTTAACTGTCATGTAACACAATGTTTTTAATAACTCTTGGTTTTTAATGTATTTAGAAAGCAATCTTACTTTGGATGCCTGATCCAGCACGTAGAGATGCAGTCATATTGCATGAAGCTTTACATACCAACATTGATCTGAAAGCGGTTACTGAAGTTATATGTTCTCGGACTCCATCACAGTTGTTACATCTTAAACATCTTTATGTTTCACTTTTTGGTGTTTATCTTGAGCATGATATTCAATCTCAAACTTCTGGTGATCATGAAAAGGTAGCTCCTTAAGCCCATTAGACAGTAAGTATCAATTTGTTTGGATTCAAAATGATGAACTGACTATTAATGGTTCTATTATTTTTTGTGTTTGTAGTTGCTTCTTGCATATTTAAGTACACCTCGCAGCGAAGGGCCAGAGTTTGATCAAAGATTGGTGGAGCACGATGCTAAAGCACTCTACAAAGCAGGGGAAAAGAGGTTGGGAACTGATGAGACGACTTTCAGAAACATTTTCAGTGAAAGAAGTAGGGCCCACATGGCTGCAGTCAGTTCTGCATATCGAAATACGAGTAAGAACACATTGTGGAAGGTAATTCTTGCCTTCTTTCTATATTCATGAATGGGTTTTAAGCTTTTAGCAGTGGTAAAATGCGCAGGGTGGGCACACTGGGTAACGGGCCAAAATGCGTTCAGGTTGAAATGGGTGATTTGTAGTACGAGTCAAATAGTTTCTTTTTTCTTATCCTTACGGTTTTTACAAATTGATTTTTCGTTTTATTTTTCAAATAAAGTGATATCTTATCAAAACTTAAACAAGTTAAAATGATAGTATTGTGATATAGTTTTCATTAGCCTTAAAATTGCAGTAAAAAAGTGTTCCTGGGTCAATTCGACCCGTCTCAGCACCCAGTTTGACTATTTTTCTCTTTTTTGGTTTCTTAAGGTTATATGCATGTTGAGTGCCATTGTAGTTACTAATTTCTAGGTCAGGCCTATTATTTAATTTACCTTTGATTGCTACTAGCATTTTACATGTACTGATGGTGTGTGTGTATATTGTTGTATGCATGACATTAACTTGAAAACAAATAAGACGAATTCCATACATTCTAAGATTGCTATTAATTTCGTTTTACCTGATTGCGACATAAGCAAAGCTGAGGTGTCGACTTCTCAGCTATACCAACTAGGATTTTCTTATGTCAAGATTACATCATAAATATAACTTCATTTATTTAAAATACATAAATTATTTAACCATCTTTATTTGAATTTCAAAATAAAGAAAGGCGGTTTTGAGTAGGGGGCTCAATTAACGGTTTTACAGACATTTCAAATTTCAAACATATCTCTACTCTCTTTCTCTCTCTCTCTTTTGGTTTTACATTAGTGCAGTAGAAGCTTCGTTTAGGTCAAAATCGTGCGATCATGAGTTAAATGTGTGTTTTCCTGTGAGATTTGATATTACAGTGGTTTCCTCTTGAAGAAGCAGATGAAGATAGGTCACTCATTAAATCACAAGATATTGACTCTGAATCTGCAGTCAATGATCAAGATGAAGGATTGGGCCGATTGCGATCTCAAAAGACGGGCCAACCAGTGGAGCAGGTATATCATATAAATTTTTTACTAAGCCACTAAGGGGCTTATCAAAATTGTGTTTCGGAACTGATTATGTGATATTGATTTATTAGCATCAGAATGGTGTTTGACAATTTGTTAAAATAGTAACAATGTTTGACAAATCGTACGATTGTTTAGCTAATCAACAATAAAATGGTCAAAATTTTAAATAGAGTAAAGTACATGAATGGTCTATGTGGTACAAATTTGTGAGATATGTTAGCTTTGTGATACTGAATCTGTACATTTGATAGCATAAATGAGAGAAATTTGAATCATTACATCGAGGTAGGTTACTTAGTGGTTTCATGTAATGGAGGACTGAATCAAATGCGATCGACTGTGAGTGCTATCTCTTTTGACTTAAACTCATAAGTTCATTATTATGTAATTAAACGTTTTAACTGGGTTTTTTTTTCACCATGCAGATTTGTGATATGGTCGCGATTGCTAGATATTTAAATGTTGCTCTAATAGTTCCCGAGCTAGATAAAACTTCTTTCTGGGCTGATCCAAGGCATGTTAAAGATTTTAAATCTCGCTACGTGTTGAAGTTTATGGCTTTTGATTATTCTGATTCATGAATTACAGTGACTTTGAGGACATTTTTGATGTTGATCATTTCATTACATCCTTGAGAGATGGTTACAATAATTTGAAAGGTCTTGTAACATCATTGAATACAAAAAAAAAATAAGGTCATGTTTTAATTATTAGACAACAAAAAATTAGGTCATGCTTTCATTTTAGACAACATATTATCAATTACTTAGCTTATTTCTATATCAAACCTGAACTAATAATTTTTTCGTAACATAGTAATGAAAATTTTATATCCTAACACATATTGTCTTTAACATTGTTTTATAAAGATATGTAACTAAACACAAACAATTTAAATGATATATTATAATCTGTTTTTTAGTATTTGATTTTGATTGTTATTAAACCTACCCGTGTGTTCACACGGGTCTTACTACTAGTAGTAATTAAAAGAGAAAACCATACATTGATCTAAAACAATAAAAACGAAAATCAATACCTATACCTATACCAATGTTGTTCAATTGATATCATTCGGTTGGTTTGCATTATATGTTTACCTTTTCAGCATTAACATACAAACGTTATTGAAAACAGGTATTGTGCCTGTAACAACCCGCATGTTCGTGCATTGTTACTGCTCGTTACACTCGTTACGCCTAGCACCAGAGATTCGGATCATAATGTAACTATATCAAATACATCGCTACTTCGTAGTATTTTAGCATATTACGCATACTTTATCGCTATAACACATCGCATCACACACACCAACGCTCACGATGACGTTGAGTGAGGACCTATTCTACCCTCCTCGACGGCCGTGAAGCGTCGCAGAGTAACGCATATTCGAAACGAAACCCGGGTATTGTATCGCAACTTTGAAATGTGGATAGTTATACGACCCTATGTGACTAATTATACTAAATATATGAATGTGGGTATGAAAAGGTGTGACCAAACTATCGCTATAGCTTAACGAACAAAACGAAACATCGGAACGCAACACGCCGGAGACCGCCGATCGAGTGACTGATCGACCGAGTGGCCACCCGATCGAATTGCCATCCGATCGGATTGCCACCCGATCGGACAGCCACCCGATCGGATTGCCATCTGATCCATTGCACTTCTCCCCCTTCACTCCCCTTCACCTATAAATAGCACTTGTCACATCACTTGAACAGTGATGTGACAGCTCTCACTCGACCAACACGCTTTGGGGCTCTTTCCTCTCGATTTCTCGCAATTCTTATAAGTTTCCACCTCAAATCTTGTACTTTCATGACCTACACACACTCCTACACCTTTCTATCTTTTGTATCTCAACTTTTAACCGTGAAATCAATGGATTTGAGGTGTTCTAGGATGATGTCATCATGGAGTTCTTATGAACTTCAAGCTTTGGCCTCATTCCACCAAGAACAACTCAGGTCTGAAGGATTTCCACAAGATTAAACAATGTTTTCGCATAGATCTACACATATTCATGGTTAAAAGGATTGAAAGAATGGTTTTCCAACTTTCTTTCAACTCTTTTACACTCAATGCACTCAAAACCGATAGAATCGGAGCTTGTTCTGAGCTTCTACTCGTTCTTAGTGAAGCGTTGGTTCAAGATCTAAGTTCTATCAAAGAGACTACTGATTTCGGGTTAAACATGAGCAACCGTCTCAAACAGAGGACTGATCGGACTAGGGTGATTCCTGCCCGATCGGGTCACCTGGGCGTTGATAGGGTTCTGTTGTTTGGCACGTTGTCACACCGTCTCGAGAAAACCGCAAAACTTTCAAGACGAACGAGTGTCAAGACTATCAGGCCGCCGGAATAGATTGCCATCTGATCGGATTTCCATCCGATCGGATTTCCACCCGACCAGACAGCCGTCCTATCGGCTTGCACTTGGTTCCGCACTTAAACTATATTTCAACTCTTCAAAAGTTTTGAACGTCGAACGGATTGCCGTCCGATCGGATTACCGTCCGATCGAACGACCATCCGACCATGTGATGTTTTAAACTTCAACACTTAAACAATTTTCGACTTGTTCAATGCATAGCTAGTTCCAAGCGGATTGCCACCCGATCGGATAGCAATCCGATCGAGTGACAAACTGCTGTGAACTTGTTCTCACTAAGTGTCCTACTAATTGGATCGTCACCCGATCGAGTCGCCGTTCGATCGATCGACCTGAAGGGTACAGATACTTCTCTGTTTTCTTAATGCTACAACAAAAGCTTCAAAAGGCAAACCATCATACGCAAACACGTCCATACCAAATGAGGTGACAATCCAATCGAATGGCCATCCGATCGGATGACCATACGAACAGATTGCCACCCGATCGACTGGCCATCCGATCGGGTTGCCATTCGACACTCAGTCGCATCTCATCATTTAACGCACGGTTCGACGCTTACGCTATCAATCTGTAATCAGGCTAATCTCAGACGCGCTCCCTTCAATCCAACGAAGTTGTGTTTACTTGCTGAACACCGACTGTGAGTATACTCGAACTCCTTTTTTATCGCATTTTGGGTGTAACATACGTTTCTATCAATCAAATTTATCAAAACGAATTATTCAATCAAACTATTTATCACTTGCGAATAACTGTATGCATATTTACACGTGATGCTAGTTACATATGTGTTAGGACTTTTACTCGCGAGGTCCCGCCTTAAGTAGTATAGTACTATAGAACCCGACGGGGTCTAGTTAGGATGAATAGCAATCGCAATCGCAGCTCGAGTGACTTAGCTGGTAGTATCTGTCTTATATGCACGTATGTTGAGGTATCTCATTTATGTATTTGGTAATTCGCAGCACTTTTAACTATTTACGCTATACTATCTAAACTTGCATACTCGCCAATACTTTTGTATTGATGTTGTTTTAACGTATGTTGCAGGTTTAGTCGCAGTCTACATCAAATCAACCTAGGAAGTCTAGAAACAAATCCAAATTCTAGGTTGTCGGATTTGTATTGTTTGAGAGACCAAGAAATTCGTGACAGCTTATGTGATTGTAATTGTTTATTAGTATGGGATAATGAACGCATTAAATACTGTCGCAATGTAGTTGTTATGGATTCTCTTGAGCAATCAGATTCGCCTAGTGCCGTGCCCCGATGATTCCGCCATCGGTTGGGGTGTGACAGATTGGTATCAGAGCCATAACTATAGGGAATTACGTCAGACTTGACCTAGTCCGGGTCAATGTCTTAGAAATGACCTAGTCTATAGTCTAGGTACCAACGGGCAGACTCGTACAAACCCAGTAGGATTTGTACGGGCCTACTTGATACTCTCGATTCGAATCCGTTAAAAACTATGACTTTGTGTGAACACCGCATACTACAACTTCACACAAAGAGCCTTTCCTAAGGCTGGAATGTTACTTAGCCTTTCCTTAGGCCAACACAATACACACATTTTCGAAAATACTCGCGTGACACAACCAAGTGGTCCAATCGAGATCAGGCGTGAGAACCAAGAACTCTCGATAAGATCGCTCACTCAGCGCATTTTTCTAGCACGAGGACTTTCCGTCGAGCTAGGGGTGACATCCACATCTCGGCGAAAGTCTCCATTTCGAATTCTAGTGGAAACTCTCGAACTTATTCGAAGAGCACAACCATAGCTAGGAGGGAAGTAATTAAGTCAGGGGTGAAACCCGTATCTTAATAAACCGTTCCGCTCTCTATAAAATGGTTTTCAAAAGCTCTCACCAAGGACTCGGCTATAACAATAACTCGAGCCACGCAATGACCAGGAAGACGAATGCCATGAGCTGCATCCCAGTGGAAGCATAAGCCTTCTAGGGCAACGCGCGTGCACGAACTTGTTGGGTATAGTTGGGTTACCTTGGGCAGTCGACGCCTAAACACCCGAGGCACTCTATCTATATTTCTAGCATGTGACCTATCGATTTTACGCTTTATGAATCTATTTATGCTTATGTGTTTACAATTTAAAACTTTACGCTTTATCGATTCTAGATTTATCGATTTTCGCTCCCTGCCTTTGCAACCGCACGACTCACACAACCATCGCAATCTAAAACAAAACCGAATGTTCGCAACAAAACTAATGTCTAATTACTCACCTTCGCTCTCGCTCTCTCCCTCCTCATCGCGTCCTCGCGCATTCCATCCCGACATGTATGTGTGTAAGCATAAACTACCACTATATATGTAAATACAAGTGAATCAATTGTGTAGGAATCTAGGAATTTCGTGTCTCCTATGTGAAATCTATTATATTGCTCGCTACAAGTTTTGATCGCGCTCAGTCGCATCGCAAAACTCAAAAATCATTATGATCGAATCTCACTCCAAATCTCTCTCTGTCTAGATGCCTTCCAACAACTCTACCTCGAGACAAACAGCTAAGAGAAGAGCCAAACGAAGCGCCGAGAAGAGGATTGCCTCGCTTGTGGCCAAGGAAGTGGCAAGGTTATTCCTCAAATTGTCGCTCAAGTGCACTCTCTCAGCAACTCTCGAACCTCGAAAGACTCTAAGACAGAAGCGCTGCAATCTGCTTTCCTCTACAAACACTTCAAAGCCTGTGATCCGATGGAATTCACGGGTGAAGGAGGTGTCTCCCAGCTACTCCAGTGGTTTGATTCTATCGAAGTTACTCTTCGTCAGAGTGGGTGTCCCGATGGTTTCCGTACTACTTGCGCTACCGGAATGTCACACCCCCAAAATACCACCTAGGGAGTGTCCCTACTAGGCGTGTGACGTACCAACAACGAGCCACTAATTACATTGAACCCATTCAAGTTTATAAATAAAATCCTCAATTATTAATGTAAAATACCATCAACAAGTTTAAATGAAATCATCATGCTCAGCGGAAGCAAATAGTAAACCAAGGTTAAACAATTTCAAAACCAAAGTATAGTATCAAGAAATCAATCACATGAATCCCTCCATTCGACCCATGACCACTCCAGCTACTCCAGACAGCGAGTTCCAAATCCAAGACATCTAACGACCTGCGAGCATGCAACAAGTGTATCAGACAACGCTGGTGAGTCCATAGTTTTACGAAAACGTTGGTTACCAAGTGTTTAGTTAATCCATTGAATTTAATGTTGATAATATCCCGAATACAAGACGGCTCCTGATTTACATTGCCCTTTCTCCAATGCTCCTATCAAAGCATTGGTCATGACTAGGTCATTAGTTCACACCCGTCCTCTCAGGTACGGGGTGAGGGTGCCAAACCTAAGTAGCGCTACTAACTAATACCTTGTTACCTCTCAGGTAACCAAACAACACGGAGGGACTTTAATGGTGATAGGATGAGTATATTATCCAACATTCCAGATTTACCCAAAAGACATATTCCTCTCAAGAATACCCATGATTTACCCAAAACCAATCCCTCTCAGGGATACCCAAAGACTGTCCCAACCACCGGGACACATGCTCAAGAGAGATGAACTCACCTTTGGTTTACTCGGTAAGATTAATTACTTGTTCAACAAAATTGGTCAACCAAGCCCTATGATGGTTACGTATAACAGTTAGTTCACGTACACTTAACTCGCATGATAAACACCTTGCATATTATGCATAAGATCTCAATATACGCCCTAGTCATTCAGTGCAAGTAATCGTTTACAACCCAGGTTCATGTTCCCGACTATCAACTTAGCATAGCATGTCCTAACGTTCATCACATATTATGTTCACAATAAATTTTTGGGGTTACGCATAACACGTCAATCACATATTCTTCGTTCACATTTCAGAAGTAACGTACCAATAAGACATATAGCCACACTCGTATTCTAATTACCAACACATAGTTAAGCAGATTTCATGTGTTACATAAACGATAATTCCATCAAACACGCAATGCCTACAGTGTACGACCCATTAGTTCAAGTCCCATCAAGTGCATGATCAACTCATGTGTTCGGCCCAACACATGAAACCCCCAATCATGAATAGTTTTCACTTGGCCCATTTCACTAATCAGTTTCCTATGGCCTCAAACAAATGCTCAATCAATGAACTAATGCACCGCCGAATCTCTGGCCCAGCCCACATCGTCGTGGCCCGGCCCAGATCCATGGCCAGCCCACACAGAAGACGACATGTTGGGTGTGTGCGTGAGACTAGATTTATCGTTCAAAAACGTGTGTGATCAAAGAGGTGTGTAATCCATTAAACTATATCACCAACTATCTCTTGATTTCTTGCAACCACACTTTTCAAAACACATCAAAATACATCAACAGTTGGATCGAGTTTCATGTAATTATTATTCAGCAAAACTCCTAACATAACATTCATCTTAATCGGCAATCACATCATTCAGTGAGTTATTCCTTTCATGCATGATATTACACTAGGCCCGGAATTACTCGTAATCCGTCTAGATTCATCAATCAGTTTGCTATAATCATGAAAGCATAAGGATCAATAATATCATATTCACAATATCACTATCACAGTTGTTATAACTAATACCCGATCTATGTTTAATATTTCATATACCTATGCAACCTAACAAGAAATCACATAAACTTACACAATCACATTAAAAGGTATACATACCGAATATTAAGCAAGAAAGATGTGTTGTCGTTGACTAAAGAAGATGATGCAAAGATGGGATCCACTGCCGTCGAAGGTTTTTGGGAAATATAGGGTTTGCAAATAAGTCAATGTATTCATATACACACTTCACGTAAACAAGTAATAGGAGAAAAAGGCTTGGTTTGGTTTGGGCTTGCAAGACCGGGCCAAAGAGTAACATATCCAAATAACAAATTCATAATAGTGGGCCGGAGACTATCTTGTGTGTGTGGGCCGAATTAATTTCCGTGTATATGCGGCACAATAAAAACAACCCGTTCTTCCTAAGCAAACACATTCACACTTAATACTTCACATGTCACGTATAAATAATTCATGAGCGTTCAATATAGTTTAATGCATCAACTTGTCACGTAGAGTTCATGTAGGCTACACTTACATTTAATATTTAATAACATTACACAATACTTAGGTTTTCACTAAACATCAGCCCAAACGTTACTTCAAATATTCATACATCAAGCACGAGTTACAACGTCAATGAATTAAGAAAACAGAATTGTGAACACGCAATGCATAGAGGAAAGACCTATAAATTTCGGGTTGTCACATCATCCCCAACTTGAAAGAAAATTCGTCCTGAAATTTGATAAGTATCCCAAACAACAAGGTGTTAGATCAGGATGACTGTGGATTTTCCTCGGGTACCACATTATCCCCAACTTGAAAGTGAATTTCGTCCCGAAATTCGTCAATGACGTCCAAGGTTGAAACAACTGTTTGAACAATTAAAGATACTAGAGCTTCATCTGATCATGGCGTTTCCTCGTGAGCTCCGATCCACGTCTTGAGTTCCAACGAATGCTCACGATTGGAATTCGACTAGGTTAACAAACCTTGACTTCCTGGTCCATGTGTTCGATAAATTCCTCCAGTAAAGGTATCGCACGTGTTTCATCAGACAACCACTGCTTTAGATCCGAAACGTAAATGACATCGCGTGCGTTACCCAATTCGTCGGGTAACTCGAGTTTGTAGGTTACGCTTTCGATTCTTCCCAGACTGTTGAATGGTCCATCGTGACATCAGTTAAGCTCGCCATGCTTCCCAAGAATTCCACACCCTTCCAGGGTGAGACTTTCAACACGATACGATCGCCTACAGCGATCTTCCAGCGTTTCCCAAGTTTATCAGCTTCCTGATAGTCACGCGTTGCCGCCAATCGGCTCCCGATCCAAACAACCTTCCCAAGAGTTTCGAGTACCAGTCTTGGACCAGTAATTAAGTTGTCAACCATCTCAGTCTAACAAGAAGGTTGGCATTATTGTCTATATAATGCCTCAACAGAGCTGTCTGGTTACCAAAATGATAACTGCCGCAGTAGTACTCAACCATAGGTAAGAGTCCTTCAAATTTGCACCAAAGCCAGTCACACACATGCTCGCAGCATGTCTTCGAGTGCCAGGAGAGTTCGTTTTCTCTGATCGTTTGTCCAACGGCGATAAGCAATGCTCTGGTCCTGACGTGAGCCAAGGGTGTTGTGTATTGCCTGATATAAATCATGCATAGATCAAATTCAGATGTAATAGGAGTGTAACAACCCGCACTTTTGTGCGTTGTTACTACTCGTTATACTCGTTACGCCTAGCACCAGAGATTCGGATCATAATGTAACCATATCGTATATATATCGCTATTCGAAGGATGATCGCATATTTTCGAAATACAATATCACTATACTACACTATTATCACACTAACACTCACGGAGGCATTGAGTGAGGACCTATTCTACCCTCCTCAGTGGCCGTGATGCGCCGAACGTAAACAATTAACGCTAACAAGGACTCTCGGGAGAGTGCTGTAGCTCCAGTCGTCATGACGATGATGACAATACGAGTAAACAGTACCCCGTCAGACTTTGTGGCACTACACGAAATAACGTTCACGATGACATCAAGAAAGGACCTATACTACCCTCATTGATGGCCGTGAAACGTCGCTAATAATCGCATATTCGAATCGGAAGCCGATTGTTAATTATCGAACTTTGGATTATGGATACGTAAATACGACCCCTCGAGATATATATATATATATAATAACAATATAATGATAATATAAATTAATTATGGAAAGTACGCACTTCGAAAACTATCAAAACAATCGAAACGGAGAAGTCCAACGCGTCAGGATAGCAATCCGGACGGATGGGCATACGCACGGATGGGCCATCCGCACGGATGGGCTATCCGGGCCAAAACACCCTTCTTTGCCTCTGTTGCCTATAAATACCATGTCACATCACTTGAACAGTGATGTGACAGCTCCTATTCAACCAAACACGCTCCAAGACCCTTTTCTCTCGATTTCCTCGCGATTCCGGTAAGATTTCAACCTAAAACTTGTACTTCTACAATCTACACTCGATTCTACATCATTCTATCTTTTAAAACTCAGATTCTAACCGTGAAATCTACGGATTTGAGGCGTTTTGAGGTGATGTCACCAAGAGTTCTTATGAACTTCAAGTTGGGGTCTCATTTCACTATAAACGACTCAGATCCGGGTGATTAACACGTGTTTTAATGACAAATCTCACCAAAATCTGTACGATTTCGAGTTAACCATGAAGAACCATCACGAACGGCCAGATCTGATGGAACGGGGTGATTCCCGGCCGTTAGAACGAGTCGGAATTGACGGAACTTCAAGTGTTAGTGCGAAATTACACTACCCTAGTAAAATCGAACGTATTCCCTCCGTTAAACACTCGGAAACAGTGTTCAGAGTGCGAAACAGACATGTCAGTCCGCACGGATGACATGTCAGTCCGCACGGATGACATGTCAGTCCGCACGGATGACATGTCAGTCCGCACGGATGACATGTCAGTCCGCGCGCACAACATGTCAGTCCGCGCGCACAACATGTCAGTCCGCGCGCACAACATGTCAATCCGCACGCACCACATGCCATCCGCACGCACAGCATGTCAGTCCGCACGGATGACACATGTCCGCACGGATGACATGTCAGTCCGCACGGATGACATGTCAATCCGCACGCACCACATGCCATCCGCACGCACAGCATGACAGTCCGCACAGATCATGTCATACGCACGCATTACATCACCCGCACGGATCACCTGTATCCGGACGGATAACATGTCATCCGGACGGATGACTTGTCATCCGGACGGATAACATGTCAATCCGCACGGATGAGAACAATTCGACCTAATGAGTGACTTTTCAAGGCTAATCTCGCTTAACCGTATATCGTTTACTCTATTCTTCAAGGATCAATACAAACGTACTCGCAACCGACTCCAACCAGTTGTATTCCCACTAAATACGCACTGTGAGTATACTTGACCCCTTTTTAATCGAATTTTGGGTGTAACATACGTTTTCTAACAAATCGAACTTATCAAGCGAAATATTCAATCAATCGAATTATTACCTGCGAATAACTGTTATGCATAGATATACGTGATGCTAGTTGCATATGTGCTAGGGCTTATACTCGCGACGTCCCACCACGACTAGTATAGTACTATTGCGCCCGACGGAGTCTAGTTATGCCATCGTACATTCGAGCATCGAGGATTTAGTTGGTAGTATCAGTTTTGTGAGTATATATGTCGTGTATTACGTTTATGCATATGGAAATTCGCTACACTTTTATCTATTATGCTACTTATCAAACCTGTATACTCGCCAATACTTTTGTATTGACAAATATTTTTAACGTATGTTGCAGGTTAGATCGCAGACTATATCGAATCAAGCTAGGAAGTCTAGAAACTCAACTAAAATCTAGGTTGTCGGATTTATATTGTTCGAGAGGATAAGAAATCTGTGATAACTTATGTGATTGTATTATTTGTTAGTATGGGATAACGAATGTATTAAATATTATCGCAACATAGTTGTTATGGATTCTCTTGAGCAATCTGATTCGCCTAGTGCCGCGCCCCGATGATTCCTCTATCGGTTGGGGTGTGACAGATTGGTATCAGAGCCATAACTATAGGGAATTAGGTCAGACTCGACCTAGTCCGGGTCGACGTCTTAGAAATTGACCTAGTCTATAGTCTAAGTACCAACAGGCCGACTCGTACGAACCCAGTAGGGTTTGTATCGGGCCTACTTGATACTCTCGATCGAAATTGCTAAAAGATACAACTTTGTGTGAACCCCGCGTACTACAACTTCACACGAAGAAGCCTTTCCTAAGGCTGAAATACTACTTAGCCTTTCCTAAGGCCGACACAATACACATGTTTTCGAAAATACTCGCATAACAAAACCGAGCGATCCAGCCGAGATCAGGCGTGAAAACCAAGAACTCTCGATAGGATTGCTCACTCAGCGCATTTTTCTATCACGAGAACCTTTCATCGAGTTAGGAGTAACATCCACATCTCAACGAAAGTCTCCATTTCAAAATCTGGTGGAACTCACGAATTTATTCGAAGAGCATAACCACAATTAGGAACGAAGCTGTTAAGACAGGGGTGAAACCCATACCTTAGTAAGTCGTTCCACTCTTTATAAACTGGTTTTCAAAAGCTCTCACCAAGGACTCGACTATTGCAATAACTCGAGCCACGCGATGACTAGGAGGACGAATGCCATAAGCTGCATCCCAGTGGAAGCATGGAGTCTTCTAGGTCAACGCGCGCGCCCGAACTTGTTAGATATAGTTGGGTTACTTTGGGTAGTCCACGCCTAAAACACCCGAGGCACTCTATCATACGACCCGCTAATTTTACACTGATCGAAACTTATTTACGTTTTGAAACTTTACGCTTTATCGATTTCTCGATGTAACGATTTTCACTCCCTGCTTTATAAACACACAATTCGCACAGCCATCGCAATCTACAACGAAATCCGAATGTTCGCAACGAAACTAATGCATAATCTTTCGCATTCGCTCTCGTTTTCTCAACTTCCAGGCGTCCTCGCATATTCTAAATCGACCTGTATGTGCATGATTACAAATTACATCTATATAGACATATATATATATACGTATAAACAAACAAATCAATGTGTGAGAACTTAGGGATTCGTGTCTCCTATGTGGCTCCTATGTGATTCGTATTACTATACTATCGCACCAAGTTTTGAACGCGCTCAATCGCCTCGCAAAACTCAAAAAAAAATCATTATGATCGAATCTCACTCCAAGTCTCTTCCTGTCTAGATGCCTTCCAACAACTCTACCTCGAGACTAGTAGCTAAGAGGAAAGCCAAACGAAGTGTCAGTAAGAGGATTGCATCACTTGTGACTAAGGAAGTGAGTAAGCTTATTCCTCGAATTGCTGCTCAAGTGCACTCTCTCAGCAACTCTCGAGCCTCGGAAGACTCCAAGACGGAAGCGCCGTAATCTACTTTTCTCTACAAGCACTTCAAAGCCTGTGACCCGATGGAGTTCACGGGTGAAGGAGGTGCGACTCAACTACTCCAGTGGTTCGATTCTATCGAAGTTGCCCTTCGTCAAAGCGGGTGTCCCGATAGTTTCCGTACTACTTGCGCTACCGGAGTATTTCAATCACGAGCACTCGACTGGTGGACCACCGAACGTAACAAACGTGGGATCTCCGCAGCTTACGCTCTCTCTTGGAATGAGCTGAAAGAGCTCATGGAGAAAGAGTACTGTCCTCCTCACGAGATTCAAAAACTGGAAAACGAATTTTGGGAAATCAAGCAAACCGAAGGTGACAATGCTGGCTACACCGCAAGGTTCAAACGGCTTAGCATAATCTGCCCGAGACAAGTTAACACTTCAGAAAAAGCCATTTCGAAGTACATTCGCGGCTTGCCTGAGTGTGTGGGTGATTTTGTCGAAGCTGCAAGACCTGTTACCATCGAAGAAACATACCGCTTAGCCACAGAAACCAACAACAAACGACTCATGGAAGGATTATTCTCAAGGAATCCTGTCAAGCAAGCTCATCAAGCAATCGCCAGTAATCCTTCAGGCGAACATGTTGACGAATCTTCTGATAAATCCACTAACGAATCTTCTGACAAATCTGCTGGCGATTCTTCTAATGAATCAGCTAACGATTCTTCTGACAGATTTGCTAACGATTCTTCGGACGGATCTGCTGCCGATTCATCTGACAAATCTGCCTACGCATCTTCCGACAAATCAGCCAAAGACTCTGCAAGTGAGCCTTCAGACGAATCCTCCAACGACGACACTTCTTCGCAAGACACTGACAAACCCAGCCGCAAGCGAAAGACTTCAAGCCCGAACTCATCAACAACCGAACTACTGCAACCGTAACCTCTTCGAACAGTCCCGATGTTTCCAAAACGAGCCTACACTGGAGCTCATCCTCAGTGTTACTCGTGTACCTATCATCATCCAGTTGGGGCTGACTGTCGCTATTGCAGTAGCTGCAACCGTTACGGTCACTTCACCCACAACTGCCGCATCGAACCGTGAACTCGAGTACAACAACAACATCTAGCAAGCGTAGGATAAAGTTGTAATGATACAAATTTTCGACGTTAATTTCTAAGTTTTGAACCTACTCTATTATTCGAAGTTACCACTACGTGTAACGTCAACTCTCGTTTTCGTTTCCTCCATCCCACTTTAGTCGTCGCACTTAGACTAGAAACACGCACATACTATATACTATATCACGAAATAATGTGTTTTACCCTCACAGCACTTTTAGAACGAGGTACGATAAACGTGCAAGGAACGATTAACCGCGGGTGCACACGGGATTACTTGGGTCAGTGCACGGAGATCGTAGTGAATTCTAAGGTGCCATAGCGTTTTGACAAAAGGTGACACCAAAACACGGGATGAAAGTAGTAGGGGTCGGGCAAGGTGTGCTTTATCATACTACCGAAGTTCCGTGAAGAAGGTGCCACGTGGAGTTGAACGTTATTAGACCTATTATACTATTGTGATTATTTTCAACACACTACACTCAATCGCAAGGCGTAACAAACCGTATCATCGCGAGACTTGTCGTAAGTCTGCAAACGCAATGCAAACGCCTCATCGATGGACTCTGGAGAGTCTACCTCGCAGGACAATTGCATCAACGCAAGACTAGTCGTAAGTCTATAGCGATCAATCTCATCAAACACACTAACGCTCACGATATTATCGGGTGAGGACCTATTCTACCCTCCTCGATAACCGTGATGCGTCGCAACGTAACGTTAAGCTTACTCAAAACAAAACTCGACTAATCGCAATCATTTATTATGTGTATCTCGAAATCTCTATCGCCTATTATGTGAATCTCTATCGCCTGTTGTGTATCAATCTATCGCTATACCGTTATCCGTGATATTTGTGCTAAGTTAGAACGCATGACCTCGCCTCACGAGAGGAAGCTCATATGGTTAAAACAAGGTGTTTTAGTTATATCAGCGGCCTTTCGTGGAAACAGGCCATGTGGGGTCTGATGTTAGCTAAATTCTGTGGTGTTAATCAATCAAACCGAAACGCGTAAATCGAACCGCATACCTTCATTGCTTGCACGCAACAACTGCCGCTTATCGTAATTCGATTATCATCACCATCATTGCTAGTGTTGTGTTTGTATCATTCGTTTAACCACCTAATCGCTTATCGCATATCGTGTATAGTCTACCGCTTATTCGCGTACCGCTTATCGCTCGCTTGGTGTTCATTACAGTCTGTATGGTATTAAGTACACATGACACCGCTTCACGAGGCAAAGCTAACCTGGTTAAGCATGGTGTTTCGCCATGTTAGCGAACCCCCGTGGAAAACGTGCCATGTGGGTGTAATGAGGAATCTAAATCGAAAACGCACTATTCGCTTATCGCTTATCGCTCAACGCACGCTGTTGTAGCTACGTTCGTAATTCAACTCGCCAGCTTAACCTGTTCGATTCTACCTTATACTCAGTCCGGCTTCCTATCAATTGGGCCGAGTAAACGCAATTCTATCCGAGTCATATCAGCACACCTGACCCTGCCTCACGAAACGGAAGTAATATGGGCAAAGCATGGTGGATACGCCGCTGGTACTTCCTATATATAAGTGTTTTAAACATATTAACGAACTTCCGTGGGAAGGTGCCAAGTGGAACTTGATGCTAAATCATCCTTTTCAAAAGGTTAAAACTGATTTTTATAAAACTTTTATTAAAACCATGGAACAAGTGAAATTCCTCACAATGTGGAGGTAACATCAAATCAACTTAACTCCATGTTCAAAGGGAGCTTCATGAGTTCAATTTTCCCTTAAAACTTTTTTTCAAGATCAAAAACAAGACTTTCTGGAGATGTTAGTTCAACATCGAGTTCAGCTAGAACCCATGTCATAGGAGAGTCTTCGTAACCCTTGTTTTCATCTTCAAATTCCTTAAAATGTTAGAAACTTAAACTTCCTTGCAACATCGGTTAAACATCGACCCTGTTGACTGCACGTTAAAAGGAAAATTTTTCAAAGATTTTCATCCTAAATCCCTTTTAATATCTAAAACGAACGCTTCTTGTAACGTTGGCTAACGATCGACTCAGTTAACTCTACGTCATGAGAAACCTTTCAAATTACAATCGCATCGAACTTACGAATTCTACGCAACACAAGGTACTTTGGAACGCCAACTCGTGGGATTAATACTTTCGTCTTTACGTCGCCTTCTCGCTATCGCAGTCGATCTCTCTTATTCGAAACGTTCTCGCTGTCAACTTACGGTCAAATCACTCGCTGTATCGCTACTTATACAAGATCAACACTTAGAAGTCTACCTATTGGATTAATTTCGGGACGAAATTTCCTAAAGTAGGGGAGACTGTAACAACCCGCACTTTTGTGCGTTGTTACTACTCGTTATACTCGTTACGCCTAGCACCAGAGATTCGGATCATAATGTAACCATATCGTATATATATCGCTATTCGAAGGATGATCGCATATTTTTGAAATACAATATCACTATACTACACTATTATCACACTAACACTCACGGAGGCATTGAGTGAGGACCTATTCTACCCTCCTCAGTGGCCGTGATGCGCCGAACGTAAACAATTAACGCTAACAAGGACTCTCGGGAGAGTGCTGTAGCTCCAGTCGTCATGACGATGATGACAATACGAGTAAACAGTACCCCGTCAGACTTTGTGGCACTACACGAAATAACGTTCACGATGACATCAAGAAAGGACCTATACTACCCTCATTGATGGCCGTGAAACGTCGCTAATAATCGCATATTCGAATCGGAAGCCGATTGTTAATTATCAAACTTTGGATTATGGATACGTAAATACGACCCCTCGAGATATATATATATATATAATAATAACAATATAATGATAATATAAAATTAATTATGGAAAGTACGCACTTCGAAAACTATCAAAACAATCGAAACGGAGAAGTCCAACGCGTCAGGATAGCAATCCGGACGGATGGGCATACGCACGGATGGGCCATCCGCACGGATGGGCTATCCGGGCCAAAACACCCTTCTTCGCCTCTGTTGCCTATAAATACCATGTCACATCACTTGAACAGTGATGTGACAGCTCCTATTCAACCAAACACGCTCCAAGACCCTTTTCTCTCGATTTCCTCGCGATTCCGGTAAGATTTCAACCTAAAACTTGTACTTCTACAATCTACACTCGATTCTACATCATTCTATCTTTTAAAACTCAGATTCTAACCGTGAAATCTACGGATTTGAGGCGTTTTGAGGTGATGTCACCAAGAGTTCTTATGAACTTCAAGTTGGGGTCTCATTTCACTATAAACGACTCAGATCCGGGTGATTTCCACGTGTTTTAATGACAAATCTCACCAAAATCTGTACGATTTCGAGTTAACCATGAAGAACCATCACGAACGGCCAGATCTGATGGAACGGGGTGATTCCCGGCCGTTAGAACGAGTCGGAATTGACAGAACTTCAAGTGTTAGTGCGAAATTACACTACCCTAGTAAAATCGAACGTATTCCCTCCGTTAAACACTCGGAAACAGTGTTCAGAGTGCGAAACAGACATGTCAGTCCGCACGGATGACATGTCAGTCCGCACGGATGACACATGTCCGCACGGATGACATGTCAGTCCGCACGGATGACACATGTCCGCACGGATGACATGTCAATCCGCACGCACAACATGTCAATCCGCACGCACCACATGCCATTCGCACGCACAGCATGTCAGTCCGCACGGATGACACATGTCCGCACGGATGACATGTCAGTCCGCACGGATGACATGTCAATCCGCACGCACCACATGCCATCCGCACGCACAGCATGACAGTCCGCACGGATCATGTCATACGCACGCATTACATCACCCGCATGGATCACCTGTATCCGGACGGATAACATGTCATCCGGACGGATGACTTGTCATCCGGACGGATAACATGTCAATCCGCACGGATGAGAACAATTCGACCTAATGAGTGACTTTTCAAGGCTAATCTCGCTTAACCGTATATCGTTTACTCTATTCTTCAAGGATCAATACAAACGTACTCGCAACCGACTCCAACCAGTTGTATTCCCGCTAAATACGCACTGTGAGTATACTTGACCCCTTTTTAATCGAATTTTGGGTGTAACATACGTTTTCTAACAAATCGAACTTATCAAGCGAAATATTCAATCAATCGAATTATTACCTGCGAATAACTGTTATGCATAGATATACGTGATGCTAGTTGCATATGTGCTAGGGCTTATACTCGCGACGTCCCACCACGACTAGTATAGTACTATTGCGCCCGACGGGGTCTAGTTATGCCATCGTACATTCGAGCATCGAGGACTTAGTTGGTAGTATCAGTTTTGTGAGTATATATGTCGTGTATTACGTTTATGCATATGGAAATTCGCTACACTTTTATCTATTATGCTACTTATCAAACCTGTATACTCGCCAATACTTTTGTATTGACAAATATTTTTAACGTATGTTGCAGGTTAGATCGCAGACTATATCGAATCAAGCTAGGAAGTCTAGAAACTCAACTAAAATCTAGGTTGTCGGATTTGTATTGTTCGAGAGGATAAGAAATATGTGATAACTTATGTGATTGTATTATTTGTTAGTATGGGATAACGAATGTATTAAATATTATCGCAACATAGTTGTTATGGATTCTCTTGAGCAATCTGATTCGCCTAGTGCCGCGCCCCGATGATTCCGCCATCGGTTGGGGTGTGACAAGGAGTTGGCACCTCGTGCCCAAATAGCCGCCTCCCTCAGGGGAATGTTCACAAGCTGTGAAGACTCGTCAGTTTCCTTGATTTCAAGAGGGTGTACTGGTTACATGAGACAGTCACGATCACCCAGGTGATATTGCATCCGTTTCAAGTTGTAAGTAGACTAGTGATAAAATCCATGGTAGTATGTTCTCATTCTCATATGGGTGTTTCTGGTTGCTGATACTCCATCTTGACTTTCCCACAAGTCAAACATCATTCACACACATTACCAGGTGGGCCTTCACGCCCGATCACCTGTGCAGATTTATAGATCCTAGCATCTCTCATCAAAACCCAGACGACTAGAATATCGAGGCCAGTGTGCTTTGCTCAACCCAAGTTTCCTACAGCAATCGTATAGTGAGACCCACATTCGTTCCATGAGGTAGCGAATATCGTCCGATCCGCCAACGGTTGCTTCTCCATGCCCCGTATTGGTTTAACTTGAAAATTCTCTTCCTTCAGTTCTCCGGTTTGAACAGAGCGAGTCTGATCAGGTAGGTTAGAGTCAATAGTGAGTTGCAAAGCTCGTACACGTTTAGGTTTCACCGTCGTAATCATTCAAAAGTTCCATCCATCGATGCTATTACACGTTTAGCTCTTCCGAAACAAAGGTACACAGGAGGCCCTTGTGATCGGTCTAAGTAGTATATTTGGTACCGTCCAAGTGATGCCTCCAACTTAAATCCAAAGACTATGGTTCCCACCGTAGGTTATGACTCGTGCAATTCTTCTTGTAAATCCATTACGGAAGTGTCACGACCCCCGACCCGGTTTGACCCGTTTCAGGAGCCGCGGGACAGAAAATCCCGTGGTATTTATTTAACAGCGGAAGTTTTCTTCAGGATCTTTTTAAACTGAAATTTCCCAATTATTTTATTTCACAACTCAGGATAAAACCTGGTAATTTACAATCATTTGATTTCACGAAGAAATCTTTATTTTACAAAACAAGTTTCTTTATTTTTATACTGAGCCACTTCCTTAAGCTGATAGTGCTTCACGGCACTTTTCCTGGATCACAACAGATCACCTGAAACATGTTTGAAAAAGGTTTTGTCAGCGGGAAATACTGAGTGAATCATTCTTTTTACTAAAACGACACGTTTGTTATAATTTACAGTATTAAGAGAGATTACAATGTTTATTTCAACCAAATACCCACAGTATTTGTCACTCGACCGGATCTGTGACTATGGTCATATTACTATTGAGTCCTGTCACCCAATAGTAACGTATATCACTAATTAGGCTCGCCCACCTAAAGTGATAAAAACAGCAGTAATGTGCACAATACCCCACATACCGGCTGTAATTTGGTGACTACATATACTTAATCACTGTAATTATAATCTTGAGAATAAACATACTTTTGTAAATAATTTTGATAAAAAGAGAATGACTCACATTGCAGATTTATTTGAGCAGAGCCTAGCCTACTGATTAGCCTTTTAACCTAAATTTAATAACATGCACACAACTCGGTTAGTAACTTAATACAACATTTACGATAACTCACGAGATTAAACCCTCACATCGAATGACAAAGTGCGATACTTAAACATCCATTGAATTAGCAACGAATGACAAAGCAATAACCCTAATGTGGGCAGCACTTAAACATCCATTGGATAGTTTAATCGATCGGACATTGAATCGTATCAGCGATCGAGTTATTACCCTGTATTGTGGCAGCACTTCGTGAATCGTGTGTGTTTTCAGACTGTTTTTACTATAACTCAACGTACAAATTGAAATTGAACATCGAACAAACGCACAGAATCAAATCCCACTGCCTTCTATTTATACCCATATTTTGTCCCCCCTCGCGCCACGCGAAAGGTCTCCTTGTGCGCGTCGCGTGGCGCGAGAGACCCTATTCTACTATAGGGTTGCTCCGTGTCCAGGTAGCTCAGCTGAGTTGGTTGCTCGATCAAATTCGCAATACACGTAAAACTGTTTAGATATTACCGACTAGGGTTTACCCCCCTGAGTTTTAGGGGCCCTGATCCTGATTCTGATTATTCTGAAAATTTCAGGGTTTGTGCAGAATCACTTGGGTGTTTCAATTAGGGTTTCCTATTGAACTAAATATAATAATAAATAATAGTTTTTTGTGAGAGTTGTTACATTCTCCCCACCTTAATAAAAATCTCGTCCTCGAGATTTACTGGAATAATTGAGGATATTTTTGCTTCATTTCTGACTCCAGCTCCCAAGTATATTCGGGTCCTCGTTTCGAATCCCACTTGACTTTAACCAGTACTAGTCGTTTGTGTTTGAGAAACTTTACTTTTCTGTCTTCTATCTGAAGAGGTTTCTCAACAAATTTTAACTTGTCGTTTACCTCTATGTCTTGAAGAGGAACTACTAAAGATTCATCTGATAAGCATTTCTTGAGGTTGGATACATGAAATACATCATGTACTCCAGCTAACTCTTCGGGTAGTTGTAAACGATAAGCAACTGGTCCTATACGTTGGGTCACTGAAAATGGTCCTACGTATCTTGGACTTAGCTTTCCTTTCTTACCGAATCTAACAACTCCTTTCCAAGGAGAAACTTTCAACAGTACTCTGTCTCCAACTTGGAATTCTAACGGCTTGCATCTATTGTCTGCATAACTCTTCTGGCGATCTCGAACTGTCTTTAATCTTTCCTTGATTTGTGAAATTTTATCAGTCGTTTCTTGTACTATTTCAGGACCTGACAATTGACTTTCTCCTATTTCTGCCCAACAAACTGGAGTTCTGCACTTTCTTCCATATAGTGCCTCGAATGGGGCAGTTTCAATACTTGAATGATAACTATTGTTATAGGAGAATTCAATTAATGGTAAGTGATCGTCCCAATTCCCACCAAAATCTATCACACATGCTCTAAGCATGTCTTCTAGGGTTTGGATTGTTCTTTCACTTTGTCCGTCTGTCTGAGGATGATATGCAGTGCTTAGATTTAATTGATTCCCATTGCCTCTTGGAAACTTTTCCAGAAATGCGAAGTGAAACGACTATCCCTATCTGATACAATGGAGAGTGGAACTCCATGTAGAGATACGACTTCATCTACATACAACTTTGCTAATCTTTCCATGCTAAAGGTTTCTTTCATTGGTAGAAAGTGAGCAGATTTGGTTAATCGATACACAATTACCCAAATCGCGTCATTACCTTTTCTGGTTTTGGGTAACTTAGTAACAAAATCCATTGTTATGAGTTCCCATTTCCATACAGGCATTTCTAGTTGTTGTAATAGACCTGAAGGTTTCTGATGTTCTGCCTTAACTTGTGAACAGGTAAGACACTTAGAAACTTATCTAGCTATATCCTTCTTCATGCCTATCCACCAGAAATTCTTTCTTAAATCTTGGTACATTTTATTGTTTCCAGGGTGTATGGTATACCTAGATTTATGGGCTTCATTTAGAATCTTATTTCTTAATTCTCCCTGCTTAGGTACCCATATTCTACTTTTGTGGAATCTCCAAATTCCATCAATTCCTTGTTCCAATTCTTTTATTCGTCCCTTCATTCCTTCAGCATCATCCTTGATTGCTATTTCTTGGAAATGCTTTAGTTGTTCCACTAAATCTAACTGTAGATTTAATCTAAGAGCACGAACTCATCGTTGTTTCTCATGATACTTACGACTTAAGGCATCTGCAACTACATTTGCCTTTCCTT
Source organism: Helianthus tuberosus (assembly GCA_030545235.1). Taxonomy (NCBI): domain Eukaryota; kingdom Viridiplantae; phylum Streptophyta; class Magnoliopsida; order Asterales; family Asteraceae; genus Helianthus; species Helianthus tuberosus. The sequence goes on along the minus strand of CM060417.1, from coordinate 146,895,593 downwards.
CGTGATACTGAATATCACAGTCGTAGTCACTTAGGATTTCCATCCTTCTCCTTTGCCTCATGTTTAACTCTTTTTGCCCAAATATATATCTTAAACTTTTATGATCTGTATTGATAGTAAACTTACTTCCGTACAGATAATGTCTCCAAATTTTCAGGGCAAAAATTACGGCTCCTAATTCTAAGTCATGAGTCATATAGTTTTCTTCGTGCTTTTTCAATTGTCTTGAAGCATACGCAATTACCTTCTTGCGTTGCATAAGCACACATCCTAATCCTAGTTTTGAAGCATCACAATATACTTCAAAATCTTCATTTCCTTCTGGTAAGGCTAAGATTGGAGCATTTGTTAACTTCTGCTTCAAGATCCTAAAGGCTTCTTCTTGTTTAGGTCCCCATGCAAACTTAACTGCTTTACAGGTTAGCTTAGTTAATGGTACAGCTATCTTGGAAAAATCCTTAATAAACCGTCTATAATATCCAGCTAAACCTATAAAACTTCTAATTTCCATTGCGGATTGTGGAACCTTCCATTTGGTAATTGCCTCTATCTTAGCAGGATCTACATGAATACCTTCGTGATTTACCATATGACCTAAAAATTGCACTTCTTGCAACCAAAATTCACATTTCGAGAATTTGTCATGCAAATTTTCTTTTCTTAACAAAGTTAAGAGTGCATGCAAGTGCTGACAATGTTCGTCTTGACTTTTGGAATAAATAAGTATATCATCAATGAAAACAATTACAAATTTATCCAAATACGGTTTACAGATCCTATTCATCATGTCCATGAATGCTGCAGGTGCATTCGTTAATCCGAAGGGCATGACTGTAAACTCGTAATGACCATACCTAGTTCTGAAAGCAGTCTTAGGTATGTCTTCTTCTTGTACCTTTAACTAATGATATCCGGAACGTAAGTCAATCTTAGAAAAATATCTAGCTCCTTGAAGTTGATCGAAAAGATAATCAATCCTAGGTAATGGGTATCGATTCTTAATTGTAACCTTATTCAATTCTCTATAATCAATACACATTCTCATCGAACCATCCTTCTTCTTTACAAACAACACCGGTGCTCCCCACGGGGATGAACTAGGTTGTATGAAACCTTTACTTAGTAATTCATCTAATTGCTTTTTCAGTTCTAACATTTCTGTAGGTGCTAACCGATAGGGTGCCTTGGCTATCGGTGTAGTTCCTGGAATTAGATGAATCCTAAATTCTACTTCCCTATCAGGTGGTAATCCCGGGAGTTCTTCCGGAAATACATCTGGGTATTCTGAGACTACAGGAATCTCCTTAATTTCTTTACCCTTAGTATTAATGATTACTGAAATCATATATACTATTCCTTGTTTTCGTTCATAACTAGCAACTTTCATTACTGATATGAACTTCATAGGTTTCCGTGGTTTATCTCCTGTAATCATTATCATTTCTCCTGTGGGTACCTGAATTTCTATAGAGTTCTTATCACAGAGAATTCGAGCATGGTTGGCTACTAACCAATCCATTCCTAATACAACATCGAATTCAGCTGTCACACCCCAACCGATGGCGGAATCATCGGGGCGCGGCACTAGGCGAATCAGATTGCTCAAGAGAATCCATAACAACTATGTTGCGATAATATTTAATACATTCGTTATCCCATACTAACAAATAATACAATCACATAAGTTATCACATATTTCTTATCCTCTCGAACAATACAAATCCGACAACCTAGATTTTAGTTGAGTTTCTAGACTTCCTAGCTTGATTCGATATAGTCTGCGATCTAAACTGCAACATACGTTAAAAATATTTTTCAATACAAAAGTATTGGCGAGTATACAGGTTTGATAAGTAGCATAATAGATAAAAGTGTAGCGAATTTCCATATGCATAAACGTAATACACGACATATATACTCACAAAACTGATACTACCAACTAAGTCCTCGATGCTCGAATGTACGATGGCATAACTAGACCCCGTCGGGCGCAATAATACTATACTAGTCGTGGTGGGACGTCGCTAGTATAAGCCCTAGCACATATGCAACTAGCATCACGTATATCTATGCATAACAGTTATTCGTAGGTAATAATTCGATTGATTGAATATTTCGCTTGATAAGTTCGATTTGTTAGAAAACGTATGTTACACCCAAAATTCGATTAAAAAGGGGTCAAGTATACTCACAGTGCGTATTTAGCGGGAATACAACTGGTTGGAGTCGGTTGCGAGTACGTTTGTATTGATCCTTGAAGAATAGAGTAAACGATATACGGTTAAGCGAGATTAGCCTTGAAAAGTCACTCATTAGGTCGAATTGTTCTCATCCGTGCGGATTGACATGTTATCCGTCCGGATGACAAGTCATCCGTCCGGATGACATGTTATCCGTCCGGATACAGGTGATCCGTGCGGGTGATGTAATGCGTGCGTATGACATGATCCGTGCGGACAGTCATGCTGTGCGTGCGGATGGCATGTGGTGCGTGCGGACTGACATGTCATCCGTGTGGACTGACATGTCATCCGTGCGGACATGTGTCATCCGTGCGGACTGACATGTCATCCGTGCGGACATGTGTCGGACTGACATGCTGTGCGTGCGGATGGCATGTGGTGCGTGCGGATTGACATGTTGTGCGTGCGGATTGACATGTCATCCGTGCGGACATGTGTCATCCGTGCGGACTGACATGTCTGTTTTGCACTCTGAACACTGTTTCCGAGTGTTTAACGGAGGGAATACGTTCGATTTTACTAGGGTAGTGTAATTTCGCACTAACACTTGAAGTTCCGTCAATTCCGACTCGTTCTAACGGCCGGGAATCACACCGTTCCATCAGATCTGGCCGTTCGTGATGGTTCTTCATGGTTAACTCAAAATCGTACAGATTTTGGTGAGATTTGTCATTAAAACACATGGAAATCACCCGGATCTGAGTCGTTTATAGTGAAATGAGACCCCAACTTGAAGTTCATAAGAACTCTTGGTGACATCACCTCAAAACGCCTCAAATCCGTAGATTTCACGGTTAGAATCTGAGTTTTAAAAGATAGAATGATGTAGAATCGAGTGTAGATTGTAGAAGTACAAGTTTTAGGTTGAAATCTTACCGGAATCGCGAGGAAATCGAGAGAAAAGGGTCTTGGAGCGTGTTTGGTTGAATAGGAGCTGTCACATCACTGTTCAAGTGATGTGACATGGTATTTATAGGCAACAGAGGCGAAGAAGGGTGTTTTGGCCCGGATAGCCCATCCGTGCGGATGGCCCATGCGTGCGGATGGCCCATCCGTGCGTATGCCCATCTGTCCGGATTGCTATCCTGACGCGTTGGACTTCTCCGTTTCGATTGTTTTGATAGTTTTTGAAGTGCGTACTTTCCATAATTAATTTTATAATATCATTATATTGTTATTATATATATATATATATATATATATATATATATATATATATATATATATATATATATATATATATATATATATCTCTCGAGGGGTCGTATTTACGTATCCATAATCCAAAGTTCGATAATTAACAATCGGCTTCCGATTCGAATATGCGATTATTAGCGACGTTTCACGGCCATCAATGAGGGTAGTATAGGTCCTTTCTTGATGTCATCGTGAACGTTATTTCGTGTAGTGCCACAAAGTCTGACGGGGTACTGTTTACTCGTATTGTCATCATCATCATGACGACTGGAGCTACAGCACTCTCCCGAGAGTCCTTGTTAGCGTCAATTGTTTACGTTCGGCGCATCACGGCCACTGAGGAGGGTAGAATAGGTCCTCACTCAATGCCTCCGTGAGTGTTAGTGTGATAATAGTGTAGTATAGTGATATTGTATTTCGAAAATATGCGATCATCCTTCGAATAGCGATATATATACGATATGGTTACATTATGATCCGAATCTCTGGTGCTAGGCGTAACGAGTATAACGAGTAGTAATAACGCACAAAAGTGCGGGTTGTTACATCAGCTAATTTCATTGGTAATAGGTTTGCATGAAATTTATCTCCTGAGAGTTCTATATTTTCCTTTTGCAAAACCTTATCTATTTTGACAGAATTTCCGTCTGCTATTTCAACTGAAAAGATTTGCCTAAGGTTGGTTAATGGTAATTTAAGAGCTTGGCAGAATGAAGTATTTATAAAACTTTGGTTTGCACCAGAGTCAAATAATACTTTTGCGTAAATGTTGTGAACTAAGAACGTACCAGCTATCACATCTGGAATGAGTTCTGCTTCTTGAGTAGTTAGCTGGAATGCTCTGACATTCTTCTTTGTAGTTCCGTCAGCTGGTTTAGCTTTGTTGTCTGCTGGTTTGACCAATTTAGGACATTCTGTTTTGAAATGTCCTGCTTCTCCACAATTGTAACAAATTGTGGATTTCTTCCTGTAGTTTTCTTCACGATGTCCTACAACTTTGCAAAAAAAATTGCAGGTTACATTACATCTTCCATAATGTTTCTTTTTACAATTTCTGCAAAACGGCGGATTTGAAAATTGCCCTGTTCCTCTTCTCTTAAAGCTGTTATTATTACTCGTACGAAATCCTTGGGTAATTTTCTGAGCCAGTTCCTTTTTCCTATTTTCATCTCTTGTGCGTACCAATTCATCAGTTAAGGTATTAGCCAATTCCACAGCATTGTCAATAGTACGAGGTCTCGCGGCTTTAACGATGTTACGGATTTCACTAATCAGTCCCCAAATATAACGAGAAATGAGTACTAGTTCTGGCGAAGCCAGTGTTGGTACCACTCTAGCATATTCAAAGAATGTCGAAGTATAACCGTGACAATCTACACCCATCATTCGATGGTTTAGGAACTTATTTGCCATTTGATATTTTTCATATTCGGGACAGAATTTTCTTTCTACATGACTCTTAAATTCTTCCCAGTTCATGGCATAGGCCCTATTTCTTCCTTTGGCTTGTAACACCGTGTTCCACCATTCTAGCGCCCCTTCTTTGAAAAGATTTGATGCGTACATGACCTTGTCGTCCTTGTCACATTTACTTATTGCAATCACTGCCTCAGTTTTCTCTAACCAACGCAGTGCTGCAGTCGCTCCTTCATTGCTTGCAAATTCAGTGGGTTTACAAGCAAGAAATTCCTTGTAAGTGCAACCAGGTGTTGCAGCTTTCATTTTCTTAGGGAGCGGAGTTTGCCGTGGTTCATCATCATGATTAATATGATCATTGCCTCCGTTTACGCTATTACTGAAGTTATCTTCAGAAATACGTTTGCTAGGAACGATTTGTTGTGGTTCGATTGGATTTTTAACAGCAGCAACGATTGCTGGAATAGCATTGGCTATCCCTTGGGCAACGATATTTTCTATATCTTGCCTAGTCATATATTGATCCCCCGGTTGTTGCTCGGATTGATTAACCTCATTTACTGGTTCATTATTAGCATTTTCCATCTGATAATTCATATATATATTTTATTAGTATTGAATAAATAACAATTTCACACAAAACAATCATACAAATTCACAATACAAATTTAACCAAAACTATCGATTTCTCGATTCCATTTTTATATATTTATAATATGCGTCTATACACACCTTTATCTTACAAAGTTTTATTTTAAGTCATTTATACAAGATAATAATTTATTTTTATTATTACACAACCCCATTTTCATAATTCTTCTACCCCTCGTTCTTTGGTGTTTCAGTAACGACGTTCCCTCTCGTCGTATTTCCAGGAGATCTGTTCTCCTACCTCCTTGATCCTATTTCCGGCATCCATGAGCTCCTCGCCAAAGTAGCGGAGTTCGGCTAAATTTTCGTTACTCATAGTTGGATTAGGTATAGGTTCAGGGTCAAACTGAGGAAGAAAGGAATAAGGACTGTTAAGCAGATTTTGGAACTGCCAATCATTGGTCCACCACTCGTCCATTCCTAAAGGTTGGGTGTGAATTATAGGTTCTGGAATTGCTGGTTCTAAGTTCATTGGTAATTGGGTTTCAGCAGGATAAGGGTATAGATTATTATTAATAGGCCTGACGACATCACAACTTGCCAATATAAAATCTAGCTCTTCCTGCAATGTCATTTCTTGGGTTTGCTTAGAGCTTTCTCCAATTTCTACCTGGGTTTGTTTAGAAACTCCTCCAATCTCCATTTCTATTTGTTTAGAATATTCCTCAAACTATATTCCCATCTGCCTAGACTCTTCCCCGACTTCAATCCCCTTCCCTTTGTGTCACACCCCGATTTTCCACGTGTCACCGGTGGGCCCGGTGGGGGAGTATCGTGACGTGGTTGGCAACATCATGGTCAAACAACACAATATAATAATGCACATCGGAAGCAAAAGATAAATATATTACATTCCGAATATAAGTAATGTCAAAGTATTACAACGGAAGGTAAAGGATCCACAGGCGGATCAATAAAAGAAAAACTGTTCAACAGACTTTAGGCATCTAGAACTTGCAAGATTCCCTAGTGACGCCCTGAGCTCCCAGCCAATTACGCATAGTACCTGTCACTTAACCTTTTTGGAAAAATACGTCAGTTTACACTGGTAAATACAATTAACTGACTCATTTTGGAAAAAGAGTTTGAAAAGTGATTCGAGTGCAAATGGCACAAAATATCTTGACACATTGATTAAAATGCACAGAGGCAAAATTAATCTTTTATACTTGGGACAATTTTATTAATAAAAATCTTGTATCCGATTTACATGGTTGTCCAACATTTAGGGCCGGTGATTATACAATACAAGCCGGACAAGATTAATCGACACACCACAAATATAATCTCACAAGAAGATACCCTTACGAGTGAGTATACGTTATACATATGCAACAGGAGGTGTTTTGCCTACACCTTGTGCTTACGTCGTGGCCATTCACTTTTTAAAATGAGCCAAGGATATCCAGGACACGGTCATTAACCCCCAATGTTATTTGTTATCAATCAATACAGATTAAAACGGGATTATGCAATTTAATCATCTCCGATTAAAAGGTTTCTACACCCGACCAAGCGGTATTTTTATAATACCGTATCCCAAGCCCGTATAAGGGAAAATAAGTTAAAAGTATTTACCTGAGCTAGCAATGCAACTTACACTCAGCCGTATATCTTAATCAGCAAGCACAAGTACTTCTACTAGGGCTCTCAATCTGGAACGAAGGTTTTATTAACCTATTAGATTCCTAACGGGTCTTATTTAAGTCGTAACTTAGACCGGTTAGTTTTAAGGAAGGTTTACGGTTCAAAGGCATGATTAAGCGAAGACCGGAATAGAATGTGATTTAGACCCGACAAGTTTGAAGACTTGTATAATATGGGTAAACTAAACACATTCTGGATTTTGAGATAAAACGGATAAGGTTTGACCCGTTTCGGCTAATTTATGCAAACTAGTTACATAAACCGAACCGAATGCGCCAGAGGCGTAACGGGTAACCATATGGGTCCTAAACAGGTTTCCTAAGTTAATTATGCTTCCAATATGTTGTGACATCAGTAGGATGTCTTTCATTATGCCCCGAACTAATTTAAACACAAACTATGCCCCGTAGGGGTAGTTTGGTCATTTTAAAAGTTGTAAAAGAGTTTAAATGTTTAACTGAGTTACAGGTCTGATGTAAACAGCAAACATACTCAATTTGATGAGTTATAACAGTAGGGTAAAGTATATATGTGAAATATATCATCTATAACCAAACTATGCACCGAAGGGCATTTTGGTAATTTCACATAAGTCGAAAAGCTCAAAAACGAAGTCTGAGTTAATCAACTTTTTCTTACTGTTAAAATATTATAATTTGCCTCTTATATCAGTAGGTATTAACCCGGGTATGTCCAATATGATTTTAAAACGTACTATACGCTAAAAACGCTAAATAAGGCGATTAAAGGCCATTACCGGGTTCGATACTTAAATCTGATATTTTTATATTTCCAGAAGGCTTAAAATAATTTATTTATCATAACTATTCAGTGGCAAAAGGTTTGAGGTCATTTAGATAAGTAAAACTCATTTTATGGCCCGTAAGGGCAAAACCGACATTTACCGAATTAAGCCTACGACCATGAGTTATGCTCAGCCTAAAATTAATTAAAAATCTTTAAAAATCCCAAAATAATATATTACATCAGTGGGTATTAAGTTTGATACCAAAAAGTCGGCTTAACTAGGCTATATGCTAATTACGCCGTTTTATTAACATAAAGCATTAGTTTTGCGATAATGAGCATAACTCTTAATCTACAAGTCAAACTGATGTCAAACTTTGCATACAAGTTTATATATCAGTAATTAAGGTTTCTACACTTTTACATTTTCATAAATCACGTTCTAAGGTAATAAGGGCATAATGGTCAACATATGAGCAATTAACGGAACCGCGTAAACGAATGGGTCAATCAATGAACCAACCACAGCGGGTTATGCTAACATGTAGCCTGGTCCTAAGGAAACCCTAAGGCATTTCCAAATCATACTAAATCGGGTCAGAACTGAAGTCAAAGCAAAAGTCAAAGCTTTGCGACTTTCGGTTCCGAATCGGTTCACAATGGAAAGTTGTCGAATCAAACAAGCTTAGACAAGTTCTTATGCTTATTGTCAAGTTATATGAATGATAAAATAGGTTACACGCCTTTTACCTTGTTAAATATGCGTTAAACGAAAGATTACATTTCTGTTGACTTTTTCTAATCATCTTTGACTCGACAAACGACCTAGTTAGAGTGGAAATCAGGGGGAACCCTTTTGAGGGTTTATTACCCACATAATTACCAACTCATAACAACTTTCAATTTGAGATATGACTAAGCCGTTTATAACTAATCTCAAAGTCAAACGTTAACTACGATATTTTGACTTTTAAGCTAAATACTAAGCTAAACATAATTAGAGAAGGTTAGGCATACTTACAAGTGCTTAATGGATGATTAGGTAGGCTTGGGAGCTGCTTGGAAGTTCCTCAAAAGCTCTAAATGGCCAGATGAAGATGTGAGGAGTGTTGTGACTTGAAGGTGGCCTTTTATAGTGAAGTTACTCACCATAGATGATTGACAAACAAGTCTAGGACACACCACAACAATCCCACAAGTGTCCTACATGTTCTAGGGGTGTTTTAGGGGCCAAATGAAAGAGCAAGATCGATCAAAGTTGCATCCAAGTTCAATGGTTAGACAAAGAATCAAGAAAGATCACATTCTGCCCAGATGTGGCAGTGGCGTAGCGCCACTGCATGTACATCAGGTGCTCGCGCTACGCGAGCCCTAAGGGTCTTCCAACATATTTTTGTTAAATTGCAGTTTCAGTCCCTGTCTCTTCAAACTTTGTACAGACACTTGTTTATTGCGATATGGACCCTCAATATTGATCTATAAGGGCCTCAAGATATATACCCACTTCGTTAAGTCCCCGGGTAACTTTATTGTTACCCGAAAAGGCCTAATTTTCAACGTTGACGCTTTAACCCCTCGCACACGAATTCGACCATAACTTTCTCATACGTTAACGAAACTTTACGAAATTTGAACCGTGCATTCTAGTGAGCATAATTAACATTTACAAAGCTTCGGGTTTGTCAAAAGGTCACTCAGAGGTATATCTTTAAACATGTTGACACATTTAACCCCTGTAGTTTGTAATCTCTCACCTTTAGCTTCGTATGATCCATGATTTATTCGTTTGAAGGTATGAGCATCGTGTAGGGTTAATGTACATTATATTTATTCACTGTTGACACTTAGAATACGTAATCTCACATACTTTCCATGTTTGTCAACTTTAGTCCTTCTATAATATTTCTTTCACACGTTTAACATTTGACACGTGTCTACACATTATAGGACGTGAATTTTCGAGGTGTTACATCCTCACCCCCTTAAAATAAATCTCGACCCGAGATTTACTGAAATAAGTAAGGGTACTTTTCTTTCATCGTGGATTCCAAACTCTCACGTGAATTCGGGACCTCTATGGGCATCCCATTTGACCTTTACAATAGGTACATGCTTCTTACGAAGCTTCTTTACCTATTGATCTTCAATCGACAAAGGTTCTTCCTCAAATTTTAAGCTCTCATTTTTATGCACATCCGTATGTGGTATAACCAGTGATTCAATAGCGAAACACTTCTTCAGATTGCAGATGTGGAACACATTGTGAATTCCACTGAGCTCTTCAGGTAAGTTTAGCTTATAGGCAACTGAACCGACACGTTCGATAACCTCAAAAGGCCCTATGTATCTTGGGCTTAGCTTGCCTTTCTTACCAAACCGCATCACTCCTTTCCAGGGTGATATCTATTGTTGAATCTTATTCTTTAATAAGAATTTAGGAGGTTTGCTATTTTCATAATCCTTAATTTTCTGCCGAATACTGGCATCTTACTGATGATTATGAATTTGCGTGATCTTATTGATTGTCTAAAATGAAATTTTCAGATCTTAATGTTTGGACTTACCAAACTATTGTCCTATCAATGAACGTTTATCATTCCATCTATACAAGGTTTTCAAGGGAGTAGCCTTGATACTTATATATCAAATATTATAGAGAAGCTTATCTTAAGGTGAGATGGTTATTCCAACCAGTACTTAACTAATATTAAGGAATAGCTAATCCTTGTCGTTAGTCGAACAATTCGACGATCCTGGTTAGCTGATGGCAAATTCTTAATCGTTGTCTAATTAGGATTGCGGTAATGTATGCATAAGCAAAATGAACCGTCTTTCTTATCTAACAATATCAAACTCTCGGAGTGTCGAGTTAGGCTATATGAACCTATGTCTTAACACCTACCTAATCAAGGTTTCGTTTATTCCATAATCAATATGGAGTTTTCACAACACTCTAACCCAAAGTGGGATGTAAATCTTAACTCTACTTGCCTCTAGGGAGGTAAACAGGGTAAACTTAGGAGAAGATAACCAAGATATAAGGAGGTTACAGAGATTCCCATATCTCAAGCTCCAGTTCATCCATCATTGTCCGTGTCAAATGAGTGACACCTTTATGCTATGAGTCCTCGAATTCCTTAATCGGGAACATTTACTTGGAAAAAAAATTTCCATTTTTGGATATCTTCCTTGAATACTACTAGTCGACTTTAGTACGATACGATCGTTGGGATATCTTAGGGGTTCCATGTATTAAACCTCCATGCTGATCAGACATGGAAATAATCTATGGGACACACTAGGATACGCCAATCCTCATATAACACTTTTATCAAACATAGTTTGGCATTCGCAGGCGATAGAAAACAATGAGAAAAGAAAAATAATTAAAATAACATATGTCGTACTCTATGCAAAGAAAGAGTGCTCTTAGATTTTCGGAAGGATTTCTTGCCGATACGAGAAGAATCGGTTACTATGGTCTCCTTGGTAGATATACCTTATGGATGATAATAAAAATTTTGCTAAGCTTTTGGTTTATGAAGATTTATTATTGCCTGTATTAAAAACAGGATACTTAGCAGAAATTATCATTGATAAATGATAAGGAAGCTTATTGTACAAGTGCTTATAATTAATTAATAATGGAAGTTTCACAAACTAGGCACCTAGCTCAGTTGGCTAGGCGCGCGAAAGGGTGCGGCCTAGACCCAGGTTCGATTCCGGGGACGGCCAATATCACCATTTTTGCGACTTATCGATTTCTTAAGGGAACAGAAACTAGTTCTGGTAAATTTTCTACTTGTAAATTTTTCCTTACACTATATATATATATAGAGTCCTTATGAAAAGTTTTAAAAACTTGATATACTTATAGTTTATGAAGGATTTACTGGTATCCGAACCAAATAAAAACTCTTACCATCTAAATTATTGATAAAATGCCAAGGAATGTACCTGCTGTCATTATTTATGGGCTAGCTTAGGCATTTTAGGCGCTTTCAATTTTAGGCTTTACTTCCTCCGCCGCATTTCCTTTGACATACTTAGGGCACGTAGTCTTGATGTGGCCTTTCTCCTTACAGCCGAAACAAACTGCATTCTTCATGTCCTTACAGTCCAACGTTTTATGTCCCATAGACTTGCAGATCCCACAAGCCCTGGGCTGCGATTTGGATTTTGGTTCGAACCTGCATTTCCCATAATGGCGCTTCTTGCAGGTCTCACATACTGGTTTCTGGTCGGACTTTTGTTTGTTCTTTTTCTTAGAACTCTGGGAGTTATCTACCTCCCTTTTCCTTTTCAGTTCATCCTTTGCATCAGAGGCATGAACGAGATCATTCTTACGAGTGAGGAAATGTGGTCCTAGATAAAATTTGGACCGAGCAGCATGGGGCTCTTTTAACTTTTTTCACAGCTCTCTTCACAGCTTTTCCAACGGCTGCGTCTATCATAGTTTGAAGAACATCTTTGGAAATTCTAAGGTTTACAATTTCAGCATCATTAGTCTGCGTCGCGTCATCAATGGCACGATTGACTGTTGTCTTATCCGAGTTTGCCATACTCGATATTGGTTCCTAATACCAATAAAACAATTTCTTAGTTGAAATCCAACAACTACTATTTTTATTCTGATGGCCTTAATATATACTAACCATGGTGTCAATAACCTATACAGGCTATTATAGCACTAACATTCTTAATGAACGTTATTTAAAATATATTAATATTACTTAGCCTAGGTCGTAAAAGACCATCAGTGGCATTAAAGATTTGGACCTAGTCCATCACTTTTCTGACAGAGGATCGAAACGTCACATCTGTCTTTATAATATTAAAGAATTTAGGTAGCTTGAAAGCTTGCCATAGGAATATCAGAAAGGAGTGATTCCTATTTAGATATAAAATATCCATCTAAGGTTTGTTGGAGCATTTTCTAAAGTATCATCGGCCAATTTCTACTTCGTATAAAATGACCGAAGTCCTACTAAGACGGAGACAACAGTTCTCAACAGTGATCGTTCATTATTGAATCACATGTGTCAGCATCAAATAAATTTTTGTATAAACTGCTTGATAAGGAAAAGTACCTGCTGTATAGTTATCCTTCTGCACCATCTCCTGGCGTTCATCCGGAAGACTCATGCATTTGTTTTCCTGGCATCTCCAGGCTTCTTTATAAGCTTTGGACAGTTGGTTTTGATGTGCCCTTCCTCGTTACAATTGTAACATGTGGCGTTCTTTAACCCCTTGCAATCTAAGGTTTTGTGACCCTTGGTCTTGCAAATTCCACACAATTTAGCGCGTGGGTCTATTGTACATTTTCCAAAATGTTGCTTTTTGCAGTTACTGCATTTGGGTCTGTTATCAGATTGACTCGAGTTCTTCCTAAACTCGGAATCCTTTCCGCGCTCCGAGCTTCCCTTCTTCTTCTTGTTAGTTTGATGAGAGTTTTCCTCCTCTCTTTCACTTCTTCTCTCGACAAAAGCCTTAACAGACTTAATTCTAATTGCATCTAAGGTGAGAGATAAGGATAAGTCCACCGCGGACCTATATGTGGTTGGCCTAGATGCTTTAACATTCCCTTTTATCTCTGGTGCTAGGCCTCCAATGAAACGCGCTATGCGTTTAGGTTCAGGGGTGACTAAATAAGGAACTAGGCGGGACATAGTGTTGAAACTTGTCACATATGCCTGACAATCCAAATTCTCCATGACCAGAGTCAAGAAGTCTGATTCTATCTTTTCTACCTCGTGCTGGGGGCAATAGTTTTCCTTGACTAATGCAACGAATTGCTCCCAAGATAAGTTGTAGAGTAGAACCTTTCTCGTGGCTTGGAGCAATGATCTCCACCATGCCAACGCTTCCCCTTTGAATGATTGTGAAACAAATTTCACAACATCTTGCTCCGCACAACCGCTGATGTCGACAACAGCGTCCATCTCATCGAGCCATGTCATGCAATCGATGGCTCCTTCTTCTCCTGTAAAGTCTCTGGGCTTGCAGGAGACAAAATATTTATATGAGCAGGTCTTAACTGGTGCCTCTTGATGAAACAAAACTTGTCTAGCCGGAATACTCCTTTGATTTGACAAGTCATGAACATCGTCCTCCCTTGACTCATGTGTTTTAAGAGGGGGCTTACAGCTAGCCGCAGATAGAGTCTTAGAGTGGGTATCATTCGACTCATCATACTGCCGATCAAGTGCTCGAGCAACAGCATAATCTATTATTGCCTGTAGTTCTGCTCCAGTTACATTAATTCTGGTAGTATCATTGCTCTCCTTCAAGTGACTGTTAACTTCATCTAATCCAGCCATGTAGCTTGATTGCTACATAAATATTAACAATGATTTATTCAGAGATTAATATGGAATCATCATCTTGACGATTTATCAACCATGGTAATATAAACCATATTGGTTAACTTGTTAGTTATATTAAATTAGTATTTTCCATTATAATTTATCCTAGTTATAAAACATTAAGGATATTAAAGTGGCGCATAAGGCCTAGTCACAAGGACAGTTTTAAATTTTATAAGCCATGATTTCAGAGAATCTAGGCATTAAGGTTTGAATCACGTTCATTACCTTCTCTTGACAGGGAGTTGTAGACTTCAACTGTCTTTTGTCTTTTAGGACAATAGATATAGCCCGTGGGCATTTCCCTTCTGAGGGATGGTTATAATATGTTCATCTTCTCAGATGCTAATCCAATATTTTTAGACAGGAGGTCATAGACCACCACTGTCGTTGTCTTATCGGACAACAAGTTTAGCCCGTAGGCACTTCATCACTACTGGATGTTTATAATGTGATCATCTTATAGGATGACACAAGCCAGGATTTCTAAATCACTAGGCTAGATAAGAAAATTGGAAGAATCTAATAATAGGATGACTGTTGTGATTTTATCGAATCACATTTGTCAGGAGTGCTAACACGTTCTTAGGTGTTAACAAGGATCTGAATCTCTTGAGTAGGTTTCACCATCTTGGCCGCGTAGGCTAGGTTTCACCTTTAAGATTCCCTTTAAAATGCCTACTGGCAGGGAAGGAAGGATATTTATTTTATTCAGGATTTTTATCATAAATCCTAATTTATAATTTAATAATAGCACAAATGGCCTAGTCGCGTAGACAAGTTTAATTTATAAGCCATGATCGTCTGGGATCGAGGCATTTAGGTGTGAATCAAAGTTCATTACCTTTTCTTGACAGGGAGCTGTAAGCTACCACCGTCTTTAGTCTCAGAGGACGTTAATTATAGCCCGTAGGCACTTCCCTTCTAAGGGATGTTATTTTCCATTCATTTCCTATTTCATGTTTAGAATGAAAACTTAATTTAATCAATCCATCATATGAAAATAGAAGTACAGAGTTGCCCTAAGCGGGTCTTTGAAAGGATAATGTGTCCTTAAAGGGACTGAAAGATAAATATGTCCTTATAAGGACTAATAAGGAAACGATCTTCAGTAAAAGGAGTTTCTTCTTCATTTTATTTCTGAATGCATTCTCCTTGGATGCTCGTTTCATTCTAGCCGCGGTACGAAGCTCAGCATCTCAGGGCTCCGGGTGTGGAGAACTCCTATTACGGCTTCTTCGCTTGGCGACGTATCCAAATAAAAATTTGGAAGTAAAATTTCCAGATTAGGATTGAGAATATTCCTATGTTAAGTCTAGACTCAGAAGATTTAGGAATGTGCAATTGTGTCATTGAGATTAAACACATAAAGCTAGTGTTTAATTCACTCAATGTTGGCTCTGATACCAACCTGTCACACCCCGATTTTCCACGTGTCACCGGTGGGCCCGGTGGGGGAGTATCGTGACGTGGTTGGCAACATCATGGTCAAACAACACAATATAATAATGCACAGCGGAAGCAAAAGATAAATATATTACATTCCGAATATAAGTAATGTCAAAGTATTACAACGGAAGGTAAAGGATCCACAGGCGGATCAATAAAAGAAAAACTGTTCAACAGACTTTAGGCATCTAGAACTTGCAAGATTCCCTAGTGACGCCCTGAGCTCCCAGCCAATTACGCATAGTACCTGTCACTTAACCTCTTTGGAAAAATACGTCAGTTTACACTGGTAAATACAATTAACTGACTCATTTTGGAAAAAGAGTTTGAAAAGTGATTCGAGTGCAAATGGCACAAAATATCTTGACACATTGATTAAAATGCACAGAGGCAAAATTAATCTTTTATACTTGGGACAATTTTATTAATAAAAATCTTGTATCCGATTTACATGGTTGTCCAACATTTAGGGCCGGTGATTATACAATACAAGCCGGACAAGATTAATCGACACACCACAAATATAATCTCACAAGAAGATACCATTACGAGTGAGTATACGTTATACATATGCAACAGGAGGTGTTTTGCCTACACCTTGTGCTTACGTCGTGGCCATTCACTTTTTAAAATGAGCCAAGGATATCCAGGACACGGTCATTAACCCCCAATGTTATTTGTTATCAATCAATACAGATTAAAACGGGATTATGCAATTTAATCATCTCCGATTAAAAGGTTTCTACACCCGACCAAGCGGTATTTTTATAATACCGTATCCCAAGCCCGTATAAGGGAAAATAAGTTAAAAGTATTTACCTGAGCTAGCAATGCAACTTACACTCAGCCGTATATCTTAATCAGCAAGCACAAGTACTTCTACTGGGGCTCTCAATCTGGAACGAAGGTTTTATTAACCTATTAGATTCCTAACGGGTCTTATTTAAGTCGTAACTTAGACCGGTTAGTTTTAAGGAAGGTTTACGGTTCAAAGGCATGATTAAGCGAAGACCGGAATAGAATGTGATTTAGACCCGACAAGTTTGAAGACTTGTATAATATGGGTAAACTAAACACATTCTGGATTTTGAGATAAAACGGATAAGGTTTGACCCGTTTCGGCTAATTTATGCAAACTAGTTACATAAACCGAACCGAATGCGCCAGAGGCGTAACGGGTAACCATATGGGTCCTAAACAGGTTTCCTAAGTTAATTATGCTTCCAATATGTTGTGACATCAGTAGGATGTCTTTCATTATGCCCCGAACTAATTTAAACACAAACTATGCCCCGTAGGGGTAGTTTGGTCATTTTAAAAGTTGTAAAAGAGTTTAAATGTTTAACTGAGTTACAGGTCTGATGTAAACAGCAAACATACTCAATTTGATGAGTTATAACAGTAGGGTAAAGTATATATGTGAAATATATCATCTATAACCAAACTATGCACCGAAGGGCATTTTGGTAATTTCACATAAGCCGAAAAGCTCAAAAACGAAGTCTGAGTTAATCAACTTTTGCTTACTGTTAAAATATTATAATTTGCCTCTTATATCAGTAGGTATTAACCCGGGTATGTCCAATATGATTTTAAAACGTACTATACGCTAAAAACGCTAAATAAGGCGATTAAAGGCCATTACCGGGTTCGATACTTAAATCTGATATTTTTATATTTCCAGAAGGCTTAAAATAATTTATTTATCATAACTATTCAGTGGCAAAAGGTTTGAGGTCATTTAGATAAGTAAAACTCATTTTATGGCCCGTAAGGGCAAAACCGACATTTACCGAATTAAGCCTACGACCATGAGTTATGCTCAGCCTAAAATTAATTAAAAATCTTTAAAAATCCCAAAATAATATATTACATCAGTGGGTATTAAGTTTGATACCAAAAAGTCGGCTTAACTAGGCTATATGCTAATTACGCCGTTTTATTAACATAAAGCATTAGTTTTGCGATAATGAGCATAACTCTTAATCTACAAGTCAAACTGATGTCAAACTTTGCATACAAGTTTATATATCAGTAATTAAGGTTTCTACACTTTTACATTTTCATAAATCACGTTCTAAGGTAATAAGGGCATAATGGTCAACATATGAGCAATTAACGGAACCGCGTAAACGAATGGGTCAATCAATGAACCAACCACAGCGGGTTATGCTAACATGTAGCCTGGTCCTAAGGAAACCCTAAGGCATTTCCAAATCATACTAAATCGGGTCAGAACTGAAGTCAAAGCAAAAGTCAAAGCTTTGCGACTTTCGGTTCCGAATCGGTTCACAATGGAAAGTTGTCGAATCAAACAAGCTTAGACAAGTTCTTATGCTTATTGTCAAGTTATATGAATGATAAAATAGGTTACACGCCTTTTACCTTGTTAAATATGCGTTAAACGAAAGATTACATTTCTGTTGACTTTTTCTAATCATCTTTGACTCGACAAACGACCTAGTTAGAGTGGAAATCAGGGGGAACCCTTTTGAGGGTTTATTACCCACATAATTACCAACTCATAACAACTTTCAATTTGAGATATGACTAAGCCGTTTATAACTAATCTCAAAGTCAAACGTTAACTACGATATTTTGACTTTTAAGCTAAATACTAAGCTAAACATAATTAGAGAAGGTTAGGCATACTTACAAGTGCTTAATGGATGATTAGGTAGGCTTGGGAGCTGCTTGGAAGTTCCTCAAAAGCTCTAAATGGCCAGATGAAGATGTGAGGAGTGTTGTGACTTGAAGGTGGCCTTTTATAGTGAAGTTACTCACCATAGATGATTGACAAACAAGTCTAGGACACACCACAACAATCCCACAAGTGTCCTACATGTTCTAGGGGTGTTTTAGGGGCCAAATGAAAGAGCAAGATCGATCAAAGTTGCATCCAAGTTCAATGGTTAGACAAAGAATCAAGAAAGATCACATTCTGCCCAGATGTGGCAGTGGCGTAGCGCCACTGCATGTACATCAGGTGCTCGCGCTACGCGAGCCCTAAGGGTCTTCCAACATATTTTTGTTAAATTGCAGTTTCAGTCCCTGTCTCTTCAAACTTTGTACAGACACTTGTTTATTGCGATATGGACCCTCAATATTGATCTATAAGGGCCTCAAGATATATACCCACTTCGTTAAGTCCCCGGGTAACTTTATTGTTACCCGAAAAGGCCTAATTTTCAACGTTGACGCTTTAACCCCTCGCACACGAATTCGACCATAACTTTCTCATACGTTAACGAAACTTTACAAAATTTGAACCGTGCATTCTAGTGAGCATAATTAACATTTACAAAGCTTCGGGTTTGTCAAAAGGTCACTCAGAGGTATATCTTTAAACATGTTGACACATTTAACCCCTGTAGTTTGTAACCTCTCACCTTTAGCTTCGTATGATCCATGATTTATCCGTTTGAAGGTATGAGCATCGTGTAGGGTTAATGTACATTATATTTATTCACTGTTGACACTTAGAATACGTAATCTCACATACTTTCCATGTTTGTCAACTTTAGTCCTTCTATAATATTTCTTTCACACGTTTAACATTTGACACGTGTCTACACATTATAGGACGTGAATTTTCTAGGTGTTACACTTTGTTTAAAGGATTTTCTATTTTAGGGATCTTCCTAGTTGTAGGCTTCCTCCTACGCACACGCCTCCATCCCACCAATCTCCTCCTTTTCTTGGGATTGGGTTTCTCTGGAGGTGGAGCATTGAATTCAATAGGTTCTTCTATGTCTGGTATATACCTATTGAAATCTCTGGAAACCTATATTTTTACCGGATAGAGATTTAAATTCTGAAGGGCGTCAGACAAGTCGTTCATGCTGTTTTAGCATATATGCAAAATAAACAATATTTACTAAGTCAAAATTTTCATAAATAACCTTTAAAATTTATTGCATACCGTATGACTATAAAACAACTTAACAATTTAAAACATATTTTATTGGAATTTATTTATTTACTGGATGAGGTTTCTATCTTGTAAATGATAAGGGTGCTAAAACTGAAACAGTTTATTTAAAGATTTTCATTTACTGCTACGGTGGCTAGCATATAAAGATCTGCCCATTTTTCATCTAAACTGCCTTCCCATGGTGATTTACTGGTTAATTCCTGGGTTTCCTGTTTAACTTTCTTTTCTCGAGATTTCTTTATTTTCTCCTTACTTTTCCTAATAATCAAATTTCTTTTATTAGGAGAAAGTGGTTCCTCATATTGTGCCTTTCGCACAAATATTCCTTCTTTAGGGATTGCAAAGTGATTTGAGGGTTTGGTTTGGGATGAACTTCCCTTCTCGTTGGATGACCTATCTAATTTAAGATAGATATTGGAAAGCTTTTGCTTACCCATACTGTAACTAACAAATAGTCAGTTAATAAAACAGATAATCACATAATAGCAATTAATAATTAAGTATTTTCTAAATACTTAATTGGCTTAAATCAGTGGCTCTGATATCACCTTTTTCTGTCACGGCCCCCGACCCGGTTTGACCCGTTTCAGGAGCCGCGGGACAGAAAATCCCGTGGTATTTATTTAATAGCGGAAGTTTTCTTCAGGATCTTTTTAAACTGAAATTTCCCAATTATTTTATTTCACAACTCAGGATAAAACCTGGTAATTTACAATCATTTGATTTCACGAAGAAATCTTTATTTTACAAAACATGTTTCTTTATTTTTATACTGAGCCACTTCCTTAAGCTAATAGTGCTTCACGGCACTTTTCCTGGATCACAACAGATCACCTGAAACATGTTTGAAAAAGGTTTTGTCAGCGGGAAACACTGAGTGAATCATTCTTTTTACTAAAACGACACGTTTGTTATAATTTACAGTATTAAGAGAGATTACAATGTTTATTTCAACCAAATACCCACAGTATTTGTCACTCGACCGGATCTGTGACTATGGTCATCTTACTATTGAGTCCTGTCACCCAATAGTAACGTATATCACTAATTAGGCTCGCCCACCTAAAGTGATAAAAACAGCAGTAATGTGCACAATACCCGACATACCGGCTGTAATTTGGTGACTACATATACTTAATCACTGTAATTATAATCTTGAGAATAAACATACTTTTGTAAATAAATTTGATAAAAAGAGAATGACTCACATTGCAGATTTATTTGAGCAGAGCCTAGCCTACTGATTAGCCTTTTAACCTAAATTTAATAACATGCACACAACTCGGTTAGTAACTTAATACAGCATTTACGATAACTCACGAGATTAAACCCTCACATCGAATGACAAAGCAATAACCCTAATGTGGGCAGCACTTAAACATCCATTGGATAGTTTAATCGATCGGACATTGAATCGTATCAGCAATCGAGTTATTACCCTGTATTATGGCAGCACTTCGTGAATCGTGTGTGTTTTCAGACTGTTTTTACTATAACTCAACGTACAAATTGAAATTGAACATCGAACAAACGCACAAAATCAAATCCCACTGCCTTCTATTTATACCCAGATTTTGTCCCCCCTCGCGCCACGCGAAAGGTCTCCTTGTGCGCGTCGCGTGGCTTGAGAGACCCTATTCTACTATAGGGTTGCTCCGTGTCCAGGTAGCTCAGCTGAGTTGGTTGCTCGATCAAATTCGTAATACACGTAAAACTGTTTAGATATTACCGACTAGGGTTTACCCCCCTGAGTTTTAGGGGCCCTGATCCTGATTCTGATTATTCTGAAAATTTCAGGGTTTATGCATAATCACTTGGGTGTTTCAATTAGGGTTTCCTATTAAACTAAATATAATAATAAATAATAGTTTTTTGTGAGAGTTGTTATAGGAAGCCATCACTTTCTCGTGTTGCATTGAAGTGTAACTGGGACTCTGATTTGAACCATCATAGTATACCACTAGGTCGCCCATATCCTCAGGTAAAGACAATACTCAGTGCATTGCAGAGTTGAGTTTCAAAAGCCAAGTAAACGTCCTCCTGTTTTGGTTCCCATGAGTTCACAGCTCCCCGCTGTGCTAAAGCGGTTAAGGCTGCGCAATCTTCGAAAATCCAACAATGAATCTGCGATAGTATCTAGCGAGACTAAGGTATTGCGGTATCCCCGAAGGAATCCTTGGTGTCGATCGGTTTCTAACAAAATGGATCTTTACGAGATCAACGGGTTTTCCCACTTCGTTGATTGCATGACCATAGATGTACGCCCTTAAATCCAGTAGTTACATTTAACAAGACTTCGCGCGAAGTGGCTCCTCCCTCGGGAGCTCTAAGATAGGATGCCAATGCCGCCCATGGTGTTCTTTTCTCCTGGAAACGATTCAAGACGTCCTCAATAAACATGGTCGATTCATGTGATCCATAAAGCTGCTGGTGTGTTGTTTATCCCAAAAGGTCATGGAATAATTCTTCCTGTGTCTCCTGGAAATGATCCCATTGCGTTCAATATCCCATTTTAGGAACATCCTCCCCTTGGACTTCCATCTAGGGATGAGCACGGTACCGGTCCGGTACCGAAAGAACCGGTACCGAAAAACAGGGGAAAGTGGTACCGGTACCGGTACCGAATACACCGGTTCGGTACCAGTGTTTTACCCGTAAATACCGGTACCGAAAAAATGAGAAAATAGGAACCGGTACCGGTACGGAATATACCCGGTACGGTTTGGTACCGGTACGGTACCGGTACCCGGTACCAAATGCTCATCCCTGCTTCCATCTGATGTTAGCTCGTTCGTTAATCATTCTTCGTATAGGAGCTTGACCCTTGCAACTGGTCAACAGGTTGTTAATACATGGTCGAGACAAACGGTTCTAGACTGTCACCTTAATGAGTTCTCAATAGTCAGTACACATATGAAAAGGACCATCTTCCCTAATATAACTGGGGCTCCCCCAAAGCGAAGAACTAGACCCAACAAAACTCCTATCCCACAGTTCCTGTAGTTGATTAGACAGTTCTTGCAACCCTCCCAGTGCAAGACGGTGGAAAGTACGAGTAATCAGGACTGCCTCTGATGTGAGATCAAACTGAGATTCTTCCTAACAGTTGTGGAAGTAAGCCTGAAAGTTCCTCGGGTAGCACACCGAAAGGAACCACGAACAATTGGTAGATCCTCGATCCCCTTTTTCCTTAGCCTTAACATCAGTAACGGTTACTAACATAGTGAGGTAATCCTTCCGTAGACACTCTGGGCCTTCACTGCTGAAATGATGCTAATCTTTACACTATTCCGACACCTTAGGTCAAACGACGGTTCTCCACTAAGGGAAGGGATACGCAAAATTTTCTCCTAACCGGCTATATCTGCGCGATATCTGGCTAACCAATCCTTGCTAACTACTGTATAGAAACCATTAAGGATAGTAGAAGGAAGGTCGATGTCGAACACTTGTCCCACAAGGTCGAGTTTGCATTCCAAAGAACATATGAGGTTTCAATTGACTTGCCATCAGTCGATTCCACCACAAGTTGGTTTCAAGAAGCGTTCGGGTTAAACAGAACATGAACGAGGCATTTAGTTTCCAAGAACGTGTAGGCCACCGTGTTGCTATAATCCTGGCGTCGCCCATGCCAATCCTAAATGCCCTTCCACAAACATCATTTCCAGTGTTGTTGTTTTCGTTACAAGATTTTTCGGTACTACCGTCGTTCCCTCGGTTGTTGTCGTCTTGATTTAGCAGCAGCCAATCCATGTCGTAGGCACCCCCACCTCTATGCTGTAGGCTACAATTACAAGTTCCTTGATGTTACCATGGCTGTTGCCTCTAATGTCGTTACTTGAAATGGAGCCCTACGATCTTTCACCAACCAAGTCCATCTTCTCACCTTCTGTGCCACGTCCTAACGTGCTACTCACTGTGCCGGTAGTCTCACCTTCCACACTATAATCAGTTGTCATTGCTTATGTCCTGATTGATTCGTAAGAGTTGACTCCCATAAGTTGCTGACTGAGGTTAAGAATTCGATTGGAGTCAATTCGCTGGTGTTCGTTTTCGGTAATAAGGTTCGTCCAATTACTGAGGTTGGTAAAGTACTACGCTCCTCCTATTGTCTATCGATGTTGCAAGTTGTTTGAGGAATACACGGTCTGCTGCAAGAGTGTTGCAGGAGTGATCGCACTTCGGAATCTACGACGTTAATACATTGAGTTCCAGTAAACGAATAGGAGTGAGAAGGGTATAGACCAATCGTTCGACGCTGCGTTATCCAACTCAAGGACGTTCGTGCAAGCACCTAACATTCTACACAGTTTGCTAGGCGTTCAGATGGGTGTACAGGCAATACTCGATAGCATCGAGATTCGTAAGAATAAGTAGGAGACAATCACTGCTATGACTCCTAAAGATTTGTTACGTTTCACACTGTTCGAATTAACGGAACAGAACCCCTTTTCCACTCGTTAAGGCTCACCGGGACTTGCATGCACCCCACATTATTATTATGTGTGCACCCACAATAATATTGTGATTTGCATGCTCATCTCAGTTCCTCCTACTCATGTCAAAATGGTTCCTCAAACTCAAATGTCAAACGGAGGTTGTCAAGGTAATAAGATCACAGGAATCCAAAGACTATGGCATACTATCAATGCACCATGATATTGTCCGCTTTGGCAACCATCACGCTCCCAACGTCTGCCCCTCACGGTTTTCAAAATGCGTCATAATGTAAGCAAGTAATTCATGCAATCATGCTATAGTGACAAGTGTGTGTTCATACTATGACTCCTAAAGATTTGTTACATTTCACACTGTTCGAATTAACGGAACAGAACCCCTTTTCCACTCGTTAAGGCTCACCGGGACTTGCATGCACCCCACATTATTATTATGTGTGCACCCACAATAATATTGTGATTTGCATGCTCATCTCAGTTCCTCCTAACTCATGTCAAAATGGTTCCTCAAACTCAAATGTCAAACGGAGGTTGTCAAGGTAATAAGATCACAGGAATCCAAAGACTATGGCATACTATCAATGCACCATGATATTGTCCGCTTTGGCAGCCAGCACGCTCCCAGCGTCTTCCCCTCACGGTTTTCGAAACGCGTCATAATGTAAGCAAGCAATTCATGCAATCATGCTATAGTGACAAGTGTGTGTTCGTATGTTGCGTCATAAGCAATTGTGTACTAGTCATGTAGTGTATGTAACAAGTGAGAAAGACGAACCTTGCCATCTGGAGCTGAATGTCATTGTCGTATTCACGTATTCAGAACTGTTCGGTTATAGTCTGGTTTTACAAAAACGTTTTTTTTAAACCAAGTTCAATATAACCAGTGGCACTGATACCAAACTGTCATACCCCCAAAATACCACCAAGGGAGTATCCCTACTAGGCGTGTGACGTACCAACAACGAGCCACTAATTACATTGAACCCATTCAAGTTTATAAAGAAAATCCTCAATTATTAATGAAAAATGCCATCAACAAGTTTAAATGAAATCATCATGTTCAGCGGAAGCAAATAGTAAACCAAGGTTAAACAATTTCAAAACCAATTTATAGTATCAAGAAATCAATCACATGAATCCCTCCAGTCGACCCATGACCACTCCAGCTACTCCAGACAGCAAGTTCCAAATCCAAGACATCTAACGACCTGCGAGCATGCAACAAGTGTATCAGAAAATGCTGGTGAGTCCATAGTTTTACGAAAACGTTGGTTACCAAGTGTTTAGTTAATCCATTGAATTTAATGTTGATAATATCCCGAATACAAGACGGCTACAGATTTACATTGCCCTTTCTCCAATGCTCCTATCAAAGCATTGGTCATGACTAGGTCATTAGTTCACACCCATCCTCTCAGGTACGGGGTGAGGGTGCCAAACCTAAGTAGCGCAACTAACTAATACCTTGTTACCTCTCAGGTAACCAAACAACACGGTGGGACTTTAATGGTGATAGGATGAGTATATTATCCAACATTCCAGATTTACCCAAAAGACATATTCCTCTCAGGAATACCCATGATTTACCCAAAACCAATCCCTCTCAGGGATACCCAAAGCCTGTCCCAACCACTGGGATGCATGCTCAAGAGAGATGAACTCACATTTGGTTTGCTCGGTAAGATTGATTACTTGTTCAACAAAATTGGTCAACCAAGCCCAATGATGGTTACATATAACAGTTAGTTCACGTACACTTAACTCGCATGATAAACACCTTGCATATTATGCATAAGATCTCAATATACGCCCTAGTCATTCAGTGCACGTAATGGTTTACAACCCAGGTTCATTTTCCCGACTATCAACTTAGCATAGCATGTCCTAACGTTCATCACATATTATGTTCACAATAAATGTTTGGGGTTACGCATAACACGTCAATCACATATTCTTCGTTCACATTTGACAAGTAACGTACCAATAAGACATATAGCCACACTCGTATTCTAATTACCAATACATAGTTAAGCAGATTTCATGTGTTACATAAACGATAATTACATCAAACACGCAATGCCTACAGTGTACGGCCCATTAGTTCAAGTCCCATCAAGTGCATGACCAACTCATGTGTTCGGCCCAACACATGAAACCCCAAATCATGAATAGTTTTCACTTGGCCCATTTCACTAATCAGTTTCCTATGGCCTCAAACAAATGCTCAATCAAAGAACTAATGCAACACCGAATCTCAGGCCCAGCCCCCATCGTCGTGGCCCGGCCCAGATCCATGGCCCGGCCCACACAGAAGACAGCATGTTGGGTGTGTGCGTGAGACCAGATTTGTTGTTCAAAAACGTGTGCGATCAAAGAGGTGTGTAATCCAATAAACTATATCACCAACTATCTCTTGATTTCTTGCAACCACACTTTTCATATTTCAAAATACATCAAAATACATCAACAGTTGGATCGAGTTTCATGTAATTATTATTCAGCAAAACTCCTAACATAACATTCATCTTAATCGGCAATCACATCATTCAGTGAGTTATTCCTTTCATGCATGATATTACACTAGGCCCAGAATTACTCGTAATCCGTCTCGATTCATCAATCAGTTTGCTATGATCATGAAAGCATAAGGATCAATAATATCATATTCACAATATCACTATCACAGTTGTTATAACTAATACCCGTTCTATGTTCAATATTTCATATACCTATGCAACCTAACAAGAAATCACATAAACTTACACAATCACATTAAAAGGTATACATACCGAATATTAAGCAAGAAAGATGTGTTGTCGTTGACTAAAGAAGATGATGCAAAGATGGGATCCACTGCCGTCGAAGGTTTTTGGGAAATATAGGGTTTGCAAATAAGTCAATGTATTCATATACACACTTCACGTAAACAAGTAATAGGAGAAAAAGGCTTGGTTTGGTTTGGGCTTGCAAGACCGGGCCAAAGGGTAACATATCCAAATAACAAATTCATAATAGTGGTCCGAAGACTATCTTGTGTGTGTGGGCCGAATTAATTTCCGTGTATATGCGGCCCAATAGAAACAACCCGTTCTTCCTAAGCAAACACATTCACACTTAATACTTCACATGTCACGTATAAATAATTCATGAGCGTTCAATATGTCACGGCCCCCGTCCCGGTGTTACCCTGTCCAGGAGCCGCGTGACAGAAACCCATGGTATTTATTATTTGAGTTGACAGCGGAAGTTTAACAGGATCTTTTGAAACTTGAAAATGCCCAATTATTTTATTTCATAAATTGGGACAAACCCAATAATTCACAGTAAAGGTAATTTCACGAGGAAATCCCTTGTTTTACAAAACATGTTTATTTATTTTACTGAGCCACCACTTCAAGCTTGTTAGTGCTCCGTAGCATGTTTTCCTTGATTCACAGTAAGTCACCTGAAACATGTTTTAAAAATATTTTATCAGCGGGGAAATACTGGCGAGTCACTCAATTGTGATAAAACGACACATAGTTATAAATTACAGCATAAGAGCGATTACAATGGCTACTATCTTATTTTTATCTGGCGCCGTGTCACACCCTGGTGACGATGGTCATACCACTATTGGGTCCTTTCACCCAAGTAGTGATTATTATCACTGTTAGGTTGGTAAACCTAACCGTGATAGATTAGTAATGTGCACAATACCCCACTTGCCAGTGATTCAAGATAACCAAGACTTAATCCCTGTAACAATAACTTTTGAAAATAATTTGAGTATTGTAAAACATTATTGATAAAAAGAGAATGACTCACATTGCAAGTTTAGTTGGGCAGAGTTTAGCCTACTGATAAGCCTGATAACCTAATTTAAACAACAATGCACACGAAACTAGGTCAGTAACTTAATACAACATTTACGATAAGCTCACGAAATCAAAACCTTCACGACGATTGTCAAAGTATAGCCCTGATTTGGGCAGCACTTAAACATCCATCGGATCGGTTTCAATCAATCGGACATTGTATCGTAGCAGTGATCGAGTTAATACCCTGTATCGTAGCAGCGTAGTGACACCGTAAAACTCGTTTTTAGCAGAATAGAGACGTTTTGAGAGTGAGATTTTGAGCACAGAAGCAAGTCCCTTGCACAGGCTACTTATAGCAACATTTTAGGTTTTACGCGGCCCGCGTAAACCTTAACATGAATCTTACGCGGCCTGCGAGGGCCCCTAGTCTACGTGTAGGGCTTGTGTGTCACCGGTAGGTCTGCCACGTGTGCGACACGTGTCCTGGAACGCTTATCCGGTCAACTTTAAGTTGACGCGGCCGGCGTAAGCCTAAGCTTACGTTTTACGCGGCCCGCGTGAAATCCAGAAATCTTGTTTTCTTGGTTTTTCATGCACATTAGGGTTTCAGGGGTCCGGGTTTTCTCTTACGGGTCGTTTATGGACAATTTTGCAGGTCCTTACACAATATAGTTTAATGCATCAACTTGTCACGTAGAGTTCATGTAGGTTACACTTGCATTTAATATTTCATAACATTACACAATACTTAGGTTTTCACTAAACATCAACCCAAACGATACTTCAAATATTCATACATCAAGCACGAGTTACAACGTCAACGAATTAAGAAAACAGAATTGTGAACGCGAAATGCATAGAGGAAAGACCTATAAATTTTGGGTTGTCACATCATCCCCAAGGTGTTAGATCAGGATGACTGTGGATTTTCCTCGGGTACCACACGGAACATTTCAATCGCGAGCACTCGACTGGTGGACAGCCGAACGTAATAAACGTGGGATCTCCGCAGCTTACGCTCTCTCTTGGGATGAGCTGAAAGAGCTCATGAAGAAAGAGTATTGACCTCCCCATGAAGTCCAGAAACTCTAAGACGAATTCTGGAAAATCAAGCAAGTCGAAGGTGACAATACTGGCTACACCGCAAGGTTCAAACAGCTTAGCATAATCTGCCAAAGTCAAGTCAACACTTTAGAAAAAGCCATCACGAAGTACATTCGCGGCTTACCTGAATGTGTGGGTGATTTTGTCGAAGCTGCAAGACCTGCTACCATCGAAGAAACCTACCGCTTAGCCACCGAAATCAACGACAAATGAGTCTTGGATGGATTCTTCACCAAAAATCCTGTCAAACAAGCTCACCAAGCAATCTTCATCGATACTTCCGACGATTCTACCAACGATTCTTCAAGCGAGTCCTCAGACGAATCCTCCGATGACAACGCACCACTTCAGGAAGCTCAGTCCAGCCGCAAACGAAAGACTATGAGCCTAAACTCTTCAACAACTGAACTGTCGCAACCAGAACCTCTCCAAGCAATCCCAGTTCACTCGAAGCGCGACTACAATGGAGCTCATCCCCTGTGTCTCATGTGTAAGTATCATCACCCGCCAGAAGCTAACTGTCGCTTTTGCGTAAATTGCAACTAGTATGGTCATCTTACCCAGCACTGCCGCACGGGGCCGCAGACTTGAGGAAATTCAGCAACGATCGCTGTCTCCGCAGAAGTCCTCCACAACAACATCATTTATGCTTACAATGTTGTTATAATTTTCACCGTTAATTTCCTATATATGTTGAACTTGTTCTACCCCTCGACGCAATGTGGACTCTATTTACCTCTCGCTCTCCCTCGCACTCGCGCACGGACTAGATACTACCACTATGTACTATATAATGTGTTTTCCCCCTACTATGCGTTCTTGAGATGAAGTGCGATAAACGTGCAAGGATCAAATTAATCACGGGTGCACATGGGACTACTGTGATCAGTGCACGGAGATCGTAATGAGTTTTAATGATGCCATAACGTTAAAAGCATGGTCAAGCGTGGTGGATACACCGCTGGTACTTCCTATATATAAGTGTCTTGACGATGTCGACACAGTGTGACACCTATTCACGGGGCAGAGGCATGTGGTGGAAGCATGGTGGATACGCCGCTGGTACTTCCTATATATAAGTGCTTCGTCATGCCAACCAATGTCTTGTGAAGGAAGTGCTATACAAGTTGAACGTTATTAGACCAAGTATACTATTTAATTCTATTTTCAACACAGTACACTACATCGCAAGGCGTAATAATCCCAATCGCAACTCAAAGCGTGTAATCGCTAGACTTTTCGTAAGTCAACATGCTCGCAATCGCATTATCACTAGAATCTATCTCGCAATCTCAATCGCTTATAGTGTGTTCGCTCAATCGCTCATTATTTGCATCGCGCTATCGTAAATCGTGGGTATCGCTCTATCGCTTGTGTATCGCTCTATCGCTTGTGTATCGCTCTATCGCTTGTGTATGGCTCCATCGCTCATCGTGTATCACTTAACGTTTATCGCCATCGCTACGCTTACCGTTATTTATGTTATATGTGTTATGTTAACACACATGACCTCGCTTCACGAGATGAAACTGATAGGGATAAACATGGTGGATACGCCGCTGTTACTCCCTATATATAAGTGTTTTAGCCATATCAGCAAACTTTCGTGGAAAAGGCCATGTGAGGCTTAATGTTAGTTAAATTTGTGGTGTTGCCTAATCTAGTCAAATCGCATATTCCCATCGCTTGCAACGCATCGATCGTCGCCTATCGCTCGACGGTTGTCGCTATCGCTCGTCGCTTATCGCTTTTCGCTTATTGCCGTCGTCTTCACTTACTATGTTTATGTCTGTGTTGCGCTATCAATTATCGCGCACCATTTAACGCTTATCGCACACGCCTGTATCGCTCAACTGAGTTTGAAAACGACTTCCTCGCTCAGTTTGCTCAATCCCTCTCTTGCACTTGGTCCGACCCTCTTTCGCTTGGACCGAGGGAATCGAAATCTATCGGTACTATGTCGACACGCATGACACCGCCTCATGGGACGGAAGCCATACGGCTAAAACATGGTAGATACGCCGCTGGTACTTCCTATATATAAGTGTTTTAACCATATTGTCGAACTTTCGTGGGAAAGTGCCATGCGGGGCCGACTTTAAATTTAAAATATTTGAGGTTATTTAAAACCCTTATATAAACAAAGCTTTTTCTTACAAGACTTTTTCTAAAATTTGATCAAAACCTTTGTATAAAACGAGATCTTCTTGTAACGATGGTGTGACAATCGACTCACGTTACTGCCGCGTGACGAGAAAATTTAAAAAAAAAAAGGAGTTTTAAACATCCTAAAATCTTTTAGTAACTTAATGATAAAACCCCTCTCATAGCGCTGGTATGAACATCGAGGCAGTTTAACACCGCACTATGGGAAGGTTTTCACAAATAAGTTTTCTCCAACCTTTCTAATTAACCAACTTTTCGAGAATTCAAAACACTTCTGGGACGCTTTTGTGTGTTGCCATCTTTTGTATACGAATCGCCTTACTCGCTGCCATCGCCAGTCATCGCGACGCTCTCCCTCGTCGAATTTCAATGGATCGCTCGCTTATTTTGACACTTTTAAATCGCTACTCCCACTCGCATCGATCCTCGCAACCCTTCTTGTGGATTAATTTCGGGACGAAATTTCCTAAAGCAGGGGAGACTGTAACAACCCGCACGTTCGTGCGTTGTTACTTCTCGTTACACTCGTTACGCCTAGCACCAGAGATTCGGATCATAATGTAACTATATCAAATACATCGCTACATCACAGTATTTTCGCATATTACGCATACTTTATCGCTATAACACATCGCATCACACACACCAACGCTCACGATGACGTTGAGTGAGTACCTATTCTACCCTCCTCGATGGTCGTGAAGCGTCGCAGAGTAACGCATATTCGAAACAAAACCCGGGTATTGTATCGCAACTTTGAAATGTGGATAGTTATACGAACCTATGTGACTAATTATACTAAATATATGAATGTGGGTATGAAAAGGTGTGACCAAACTATCGCTATAGCTTAACGAATAAAACGCAACATCAGAACGCAACACGCCGGAGACCGCCGATCGAGTGACTGATCGACCGAGTGGCCACCCAATCGGATTGCCATCCGATCGGACAGCCACCCGATCGGACAGCCACCTGATCGGATTGCCATCTGATCCGTTGCACTTCTCCCCCTTCACTCTCCTTCACCTATAAATAGCACTTGTCACATCACTTGAACAGTGATGTGACAGCTCTCACTAGACCAACACGCTTTGGGGCTCTTTCCTCTCGATTTCTAGCGATTCTTGTAAGTTTCCACCTCAAATCTTGTACTTTCATGACCTACACGCACTCCTACACCTTTCTATCTTTTGTATCTCAACTTTTAACCGTGAAATCAATGGATTTGAGGTGTTCTAGGATGATGTCATCATAGAGTTCTTATGAACTTCAAGCTTTGGCCTCATTCCACCAAGAACAACTCAGATCTGAAGGATTTCCACAAGATTAAACAATGTTTTCGCATAGATCTACACATATTCATGGTTAAAAGGATTGAAAGAATGGTTTTCCAACTTTCTTTCAACTCTTTTACACTCAATGCATTCAAAACTGATAGAATCGGAGCTTGTTCTGATCTTCTACTCGTTCTTAGTGAAGCGTTGGTTCAAGATCTAAGTTCTATCAAAGAGACTACTGATTTCGGGTTAAACATGAGCAACCGTCTCAAACAGAGGACTGATCGGACTAGGGTGATTCCTGCCCGATCGGGTCACCTGGGCGTTGATAGGGTTCTGTTGTTTGGCACGTTGTCACACCGTCTCGAGAAAACCGCAAAACTTTAAAAACGAACGAGTGTCAAGACTATCAGGCCGCCGGAACGGATTGCCGTCCGATCGGATTGCCATCCGATCGGATTGCCACCCGACCGGACAGCCGTCCGATCGGCTTGCACTTGGTTCCGCACTTAAACTATATTTCAACTCTTCAAAAGTTTTGAACGTCGAACGGATTGCCGTCCAATTAGATTGTCGTCCGATCGAACGACCATCCGACCATGTGAGGTTTTAAACTTCAACACTTAAACCATTTTCGACTTGTTCAATGCATAGCTAGTTCCAAGCGGATTGCCACCCGATCGGATTGCAATCCGATCGAGTGACAAACTGCTGTGAACTTGTTCTCACTAAGTGTCCTTCTAATCGGATCGTCACCGGATCGAGTCGCCGTTCGATCAATCGGCCTGAAGGGTGGAGATACTTCTATGTTTTCTTAATGCTACAACAAAAACTTCAAAAGGCAAACCATCATACGCAAACACGTCCATACCAAATGAGGTGACAATCCAATCGAATGGCCATCCGATCGGATGACCATCCGAACGGATTGCCACCCGATCGACTGGCCATCCGATCGGATTGCTATCCGATCGGGTTGCCATTCGACACTCAGTCGCATCTCATCGTTTAACGCACTGTTCGACGCTTACGCTATCAATCTGTAATCAGGCTAATCTCAGACGTGCTCCCTTCAATCCAAGCAAGTTGTGTTTACTTGCTGAACACCGACTGTGAGTATACTCGAACCCCTTTTTTATCGCATTTTGGGTGTAACATACGTTTCTATCAATCAAATTTATCAAAACGAATTATTCAATCAAACTATTTATCACTTGCGAATAACTGTATGCATATTTACACGTGATGCTAGTTACATATGTGTTAGGACTTTTACTCGCGAGGTCCCGCCTTAACTAGTATAGTACTATAGAACCCGACAGGGTCTAGTTAGGATGAATAGCAATCGCAATCGCAGCTCGAGTGACTTAGCTGGTAGTATCTGTCTTATATGCACGTATGTTGAGGTATCTCGTTTATGTATTTGGTAATTCGCAGCACTTTTAACTATTTACGCTACACTATCTAAACTTGTATACTCGCCAATACTTTTGTATTGACGTTGTTTTAACGTATGTTGCAGGTTTAGTCGCAGTCTACATCAAATCAAGCTAGGAAGACTAGAAACACACCCAAAATCTAGGTTGTCGGATTTGTATTGTTTGAGAGAACAAGAAATTCGTGACAGCTTATGTGATTGTAATTGTTTATTAGTATGGGGTAATGAACGCATTAAATACTGTCGCAATGTAGCTGTTATGGATTCTCTTGAGCAATCCGATTCGCCTAGTGTCGCGCCCCGATGATTCTGCCATCGGTTGGGGTGTGATAGTGCCGCTATTGTACCAAATCGAACCGAAACTGACTGAACACCATTTGTATCAGTATCAGTATTTATTTTTATTGTTTTTTCTTTTGATAAATTAAGATCGTATCGCTACCATACCGTCCTAACACTCGATATAGCCATAGTTATTAAAGGCACTAGGCGTACTCAAGGCGTATAGGCCTCGCCTGGGGCCTAGGCGCAAAGCGCAAAAAAAGCGAGGGCTTGTGAAAAATAAAGCGCATAATGAAAAAATTTTAAAAATATATTATGTATTAGAAAAATATACTATTATTCAAATAAAATAAACAAAGTTTATTATGTAACACTTTATATTAGGGCTGTCTAAAAAGCTCGCGGCTCGTAGCTCGATCGAAGCTCGCTCGAATTTAGCTCGGAAAAAACTCGCTCGATATAGCTTGGTTTGAAAGTGAGCCGAGCCGGCTCTGCTTGGTTAGAAAGTGAGCCTACCTCGGCTCGACTCGTGACGAGCCAAATTGGCTTGATTTGGCTTGCTTGGTAGCTCGGCTCGGCTTAGCTCGAATTATTTTACTTATAACATATTTTATTTTTATATACATATAATATATTAAAAAAAAGTGATTATTATTTACATGTATTTAGGTTTGTAGTTTGATACCTATGACATATTTAAAGGTTGATTGTCGTGCTAATGAACAAATATTGTATTTACTTGAAATATAAAACTTATTTTCCGTTGTTGAACGTGATTTTGACTTGTAATGTATTAGGTTGAGCTTATTTTGAATATGTTCTTTTGAAGTATTGAATAATATTTTAGAATACTGAATTTTGAGAGTTATGTATTAATTTTTATTTTTAAATCGAGCCAAACCAAGCCGAATCGAGCCAGCTCGGTTTAAAACCATGCCGAGCCCAAGCTTAGATTTTCAGCTCGGTTTCAAATCCGAGCCGAGCTAGCTCGGTTTATAATCGAGCCTAGCCCGAGCTTGCCCTAGCTCGGCTCGGCTCGGCACATGAACAACCCTACTTTATATCATCTACTTAGTACCAAAATATTAGTGTAGAAAAGTAGTTTTTCTTGATTAAAAGTAGAAATTTGGCTAGAATCTTGCCAAAATGTGCCCCTGAACCATCACCTGGAGAGTTAAAGCGCAATTTCCTCGACTTAAAGCGCAACTGCCTCGCCTCGCCTGAAAAATGGGCTAGGCGCAAGAGATGATGACTTTTAACAACTATGAGTATAACGACCGAAAGAGAAACTCAAAAAAAAGTCTTTATATACCCTAAAAGATATTAACACGCATTTTACATCAACAAAACCATAAAAAACAAATATTGGTACAAGCTTTGATATTCGATGTCGGTGCCGATGTTGTTCGGTTGGAATCGGTTCGGTTTGGTTCGTCACAATACCTGTACGACTTTAAAAGATATCGACACGATTTTAACTTCGGTAAAAACCCTGAAAAATATCGGTACAAGTTTCAATATTCAATGTCTTTGCCGAATTGGTTTGGTTCGTCACAATATTGGTACGACACTGACACTTGCTACAACTTACGATACCGAAAAATTAGTTCTTCGGTACTGAGCAAAATTTAAATCTAGACGTAGATAAAAATAAGCAAATCGTAATGACATATTCAAAATTTTATAAAAACGTATTATGGTAAAAATTATAAGCGGAAAACAAAACATAATAAAACTATTTATAATAATAATACAATATTACAACAATATTATAATATAATAAGTAAAAAATTACATTTCACTATTCATCATGAGTTACAATTCATATGTATATAATCGATCCAATGCCCATGGTAACGTATCGTGAGAACGTGCGGGAAAATAACTTGGAATAAATATAGATGTAAATTTAGAATTTTTAAAAAGATTGACGAACACAAGTTATGATTAAAAGATGAAGTTGAATAATAGATATAATAATACAACTAAAAATAATAAAATAAATACTAATAAATAAAAATTATTTGTGTAATGAATTCTCAAAATTTTCATTTTACTGTTCATGACCAGTTAGTAATAGTAATAACTAGTTTTTTTTTTACGTCGCGCGTTGCGGCGAATCCGAGCAAATGATAATATAAAACAAACGTGATTTAAAAATAAAGCATGTTGTTTAGAAAGTCAAACTATTAGAACGGTTTAGTTTATTATCGTACTGTTTTATAATAACAAATAATTACTTTATTTTGAGTACAATTTCGTTTTTAACAAAACTTATAACAAAATGGTATCGATGGTTTAGATCGTCAAGGTACTGGTACCAATATTCACTTATCGCCGCAGACAGAGTTGCATAAATGAAATATTATCGAAACTGATACAGGTACCGGTATCGATGTTGCTCAGTACGGGACAGTAACAATATCATTGTAATTACGTTATTACTTTAGTGAACTAACTACTTTATTTTGTCTGATAACATTGAGTAATATCAAACAATATTTTTAGTGATATACGTTTATCTCACATTATAAAATATATATCAATTATATCTATTCTTAAAGAAAGCTAATAATAAAATACTATTAAATTAGTTACTGTTCATGAAGAATTTATATTCATATAGATAATAATATGTATAATAATAATTACAATATTACTTACTTGTTTTATTTTGACAAATGGAAATAATACTCGCCTCAAAATATGAATGATTTATTAGATGAGTTACTTAACCAACATAAACTCAACAAAAACACATATGGATTCATCTATAAGTATATTTAGACGTAGACATTTGAGCAATAATTCACCCTGTTTTTGTCGTATGTTGCTATGTTTTGGGCCCTACCGGCTTCCCCATCTTCACTCCGCTATCGGAATCGCGGTGGCTTGGATGGTGCCAGAGCCGTCCCTGAAAACTCTTGAAAAAATTTAGGTCTCGGGTGACGAAAAGAATTGGGCCCAAAATTATAGTTAAGGGTAAATGAATTACAAAAATAAAAACTTAGTGATGGAGCAAAGACTCGCGAACTTGAGACCTTTACATTTTTTTGAGATGGTTTTTGCCACTGTACAACCAATACTTTTTTGCATAATAAATGGATAAATATAATAAATATATAATTTAATAAATATATACAAGCTTATAAAGACTTTTCGTGCCCTTTGAAATTTTGGGCCTCGGGCGTCG
This sequence comes from Helianthus tuberosus, assembly GCA_030545235.1. Lineage (NCBI taxonomy): Eukaryota > Viridiplantae > Streptophyta > Magnoliopsida > Asterales > Asteraceae > Helianthus > Helianthus tuberosus. The sequence continues at coordinate 146,858,224 of CM060417.1, read as the reverse complement.
ACACGTGTTTGCCGGGCCTAGAGCCGGCCCTGGATGGTGCCTAGAATAACTGCTCGGCATGGTATTGACGTCCCGCCGACTGATATGGCGTAGGGACTAGGGAGCTTATCAACTACGGATAACCTAATAATAATTTTCAATATACAAAAAACAACAAAAGAAAAAACACGACAACAAAAAATATAGAAAAGTATGACAAAACTTCAATTCAATAAAATATATAGAATCAGGAAGCGAATTAACATTTGTTTACGACTTTACGTCCATACGCAACAATTGACCCGGAACAAGCGAACCATGTTTGCGAAAGTGGCACGATCCTATCCTATTCATCATTGCACCACACATTTTGTTCCTTTACGCGTCCTCACCTTTATTTTTTCTTTTTTTACTTTATCGTATTCTAACAGAATCTTTCATTAAATTATACAATTATTTCATTTCCCTTTAAAACCAATCAATTAAAAATCAAAAGTATTTATTATCAACAATATACTCACACCTATCTCATAAAACATTCCTTTTAAAAAACCCCAACGGTCCAACCGAACAACCGCCGGAGCAAAACTACCACATGGACTCGCCGGAGCAACGGCGGAACCGAAAGCGGTTTCCTAAAACCACAAAACTCTCGAATTTCCGCCACTTTCCACCAGTAAGATCTCTTCTTTACTGTTTCGGTTTCTTTTGCTTCCTTTATGTACTTTTCCGGCGACACACGGTGGCGCTTCCTCACGCCGTAACACTCTCCAGATTATCCTCTATCTCTAGTTATCAAATCGATTCCGATAGCGTGTTCCACACGTTTCACAAGTTGCCTCAGATTAAGATACAAGCTAGTGTTTCATTTCCTGATCATACTCTGTTACTTCTCTCTAAAGGTTCCGAAATTAGGGCTTCAAATCAGTTACAGTGTGTTTATAAAACTAACAATTCGGGTTCGGATCCGGATCCGGATATTAAAATGAGTGTATTGTCGGTGGATAATTATATTAATAACCGTTTGCTCGTCCGGTGTCCTCTCCCGCCGGTGAACTTTTCATCACCGGTTTGCCCTACAACGACGTCGTTTGGTTATTAATACAGCAGAAGAATCCGACCCGACCCGATTCTCATGGGAGAATTTGGCCTATGAAGCTGTGTTGGATGGGAACAGTGTTATTGTGTTTGTGAAGGGTATAAGTCATAGACAGGGTAAAGAATCCGACCCGACCCGATTTACTTGTCATTTCGGGTTTGGGGATTTGGGGGTTAATGGGAAGTATGTGCTTAGTTCAAGAGCTGTAAGTGTAGCTCAAGAAGTGGTCCGGTGTGTGTTGCCGAGAAGTATGGTTATGAATCCGGAGAAAGCGAGTGGGGTTCGGGCTACGGTTAGTTTCCTAATGCCGCGGGTTCATGGCCGGGCTAACCGTGTTGTTGTTCCGTCCGTAGCGAAGATATCCATTCCGGAACGGAGTTTGGAGGTTAATAAACACGAGCTTTGCGTGTGTACCATGTTGTGGAACCAAGCTCATTCGATTCGTGAATGGATAACGTACCATTCGTGGCTAGGAGTCGAGAAATGGTTCATTTACGATAACAACAGTGACGATGACATTAAAACCGTAATCGAGAGTCTTGATCGCGAGGGTTACAATATTAGTAGACGCGTGTGGCCGTGGATCAAGACTCAAGAAGCCGGGTTCTCACATTGTGCTTTTCGGGCCCAAACCGAATGCAATTGGGTTTCCTTCATGGATGTAGATGAGTTCTATTACTTCCCACACAACCCCATATCCGGGTACCCGGGCCCGGGTACTCTAAACCCTGGTTTCAAATTTCACCACATCGTCGTCAATCGGGGAGATCAGAACATCATGCCATAGTTTCGGGCCTTCGGGCTTAACTTCCCGACCCAAACAAGGAGTCACGGTCGGGTACACTTGCAGGCTAAAAAGCCCGGAAAGGCACAAGTCAATCATTAGACCCAGTGCGCTAGACCCGACCCTAATGAATGTGGTGCACCATTTCCATTTAAAGCAAGGGTTCACATACATGGATTTGCCTCAAAGTATTGCAGTGATTAATCACTACAAGTATCAAGTGTGGGAGGTTTTTAGGGCAAAGTTTTATAGAAGGGTGGCTACTTATGTGGCGGATTGGAGCGATAAACAGAACGAAGGTTCGAGGGACCGAGCACCCGGTTTGGGTACAGAAGCCATTGAACCGGCCGAATGGAGACTGCAGTTCTGTGATGTATGGGACACTGGTTTGAGGGACTTTGTTTCGGCTAATTTGGGTGAGGTTTCAACTGGGGCTTTGCCATGGTAATGTGACATAATGTTGGATATAATCATATTGTTAGATTGGTTGATTCTTTGAAATCATTGTTCTTGTAAGTAAAAAAGATGTAACAAATATACGGTTTGGACATATTACAGATGTTTTGTTTTGTTTAGTTTTTTTGTAAAGGTTTCAAGTGAGTGAATGTCACAAACTCAGTTTCGTAGATCGCTTTACTCGACTCTCTTCTCTACAGCTCTACTTACGATTTATTATGTATTGAACATCCGGACGTGTAACATGTGTTTGATATAGAATCATCAATATCAAAAACGCCAAACCAAACATGATTTGACGAAACATGAATCTTTCCACAACATGGGCCGGGGGTTTTGTCTAATTTTCTAGCATAATGGGCTTTAAACCATTTTCTAGCAACATGAATCCTTCCGTACATTTTGAGCTGGGTTCTAAACTTCTTGTAAAAATTTAAGTGGAATTGAATTATTTTTTTCTTTTCCTTTTGCACGAGACCTGTCTGAAGAATTGGCCAGACCGAATACCGAAGAAATCATGAATCTATTTTGCTTCCTTAAAAGTGATTGAGACCTCATGGCATGGGTATCTTGGACAAAAATGGCAACTAATGATAAAATGATCCATTATGTATTAATATTTAATATATGATTTCCGAGAACAGCGAGTGGCGTTTTTATGTTTCGTCTTATTTAGCAAAAAGAACAGTTTACCCTTAATGAACCCCGCAGCATTACCAAAATCATTGATATTTACAAAAACGTCACCGTGTCATCAATTTAGTCAGTAGATTGTTTTGATCCAACAGCTGTGAAACGTTCTCACTGTTTTCACACTTTAAAACGTTTTCCCTAGATCTTGCCCCTGTATTTATATATTCTCAAACCAATTAAAGAAGTTAAAAGGTACAAATTAATTTCAAGAGAGAATTTCACCTTTAATATAATAATTTAACTATAAGCATGTATTGCATGTTGGTTGACTCATGAATGAAATAACTTAAAGTGAAACTAATAGATAATTTATAAGCATCATTGGTGGTTGTTTTTTTTTTTTCAACGGCGAAGCATTTATATAAAATAAGAAAATAAAAAGGACTAGAAACAAACTAGCCACACAAGACAAGGAAAATAAAACATTTAACTAAAATGTTCGTTTGTGTTCGATAGTTCATTAGTGTTTTTAGTTTTTATATTTATTTAAATACTTCAAAATTCCGATAAATTAAATATCTAATAAGTATCAGTGCATTATATATTTTGTTCATGAACGATTGTTTGTGTTCGTTTGTTTCCATTTGTGTTCATGAACATTAGTTTGTGCTCATTTGTGTTCGTCAACATTCGTTTTTGCCCGTTACCTAAAATTAATAAACAAACACAAACAAACACGAACATAAAATCTCGTTCGATAAGTGTTCGTGAACGGTTCGCGAACACATATATTTCTTAACAAACGAACACGAACAAGGTCTTGTTCGTGTTCGTTCGGTTCGTTTGCAGCCGTAAGCATGTTGGTTGACTCATGAATAAAATAACTTAAGTGAAACTAATAGATATTTTATAAGCATCATTGGTGGTTGTTTTTTTTTTCAACGGCGGAAGCATTTATATATGATAAAAAAGAAACTCAATGAACAGTAATTTAATATTAAATTAAAATTAGAATTATTTAAAATTAGATTGGAATGATTTATAACATGATTAAGAGATAAGCAAATGGTATTGGGTATAGGTACCGGTCTCAAATTTACCAAAGCGGTGTATTTTTGGTACCGGTTCTGCACAAGTATTCACCGGTTTTTACCCTCAAATACCGGTGCCGTACCAGTACCGACCGGTACCGAACCGTGCCGTACTAGGTATATTCGGTACCGGTACCCACTTTTGGGGATTTCGGTAACAGTATTTTCGGTACCGGTTGGTAACGAGCTCATCAAATCCTGTAGCAACGCAGCAATGCAAGTAATTGCACCGTTTAGATTACTTTTCATACACACAGTAAGTAAACTGTATTTCATTTGAATGAGGTTTTATATACACAACAACCGATCTCAAATTTACCAAAGCGGTGTATTTTTTGTACCGGTTCTGCACAAGTATTCACTGGTTTTTACCCTCAAATACCGGTGTCGTACCAGTACCGACCGGTACCGAAGCGTGCCATATTAGGTATATTCGGTACCGGTACCCACTTTTGGGGATTTCGGTAACAGTATTTTCAGTACCGGTTGGTAACGAGCTCATCAAATCTTGTAGCAACGCAGCAATGCAAGTAATTGCACCGTTTAGATTACGTTTCATACACACAGTAAGTAAACTGTATTTCATTTGAATGAGGTTTTATATACACAACAACTTATTTTGCTTTCTTTTTTGTCTTTTTCTGTAATGAATGAATTGTAGCATGTAAAATTAACTTTGATATTTAGAATATTGATGAGCAAATCGTATCAAATCCTGTAAACGAACCGGTATCGTATCGGTACTAAATTTACTATACCAAATCATTTTCGGTACCAATTTGGTACCCACCTTTTGGCGTTTTCAGAATCGTTACTTTCGGTTCGACACCGGTCTAGCACCATACCTGTATTTATTGATTTTTACCTTCAAATACCATACCGTATTGTACTGAGCATTTTCGGTGCCGGTACCTAATTTCGATAATTTTCCGGATCGATACTTTCGCTACCGCTGCCGTTACCGGTACCGAGCTCATCCAAATTTTAACGTCTTAGCACCGTAATAACTGAACTGAAAACAACCGAATTTCCAACGTGTAGGACGTGTGGGTCCTATTATTATATATTAGGTTATGTAAAATCGTTTTCTTATGACGGAGTTACTATCCTTACCACGTCATTTTATTTATGTTTTGATATTCGGTATCTGTTTGCCGTTGCTGACACGCCTTTTGTAGTCATTGGGTCCCGCCGCAAAGCGCGGGTGGAAAATAACTAGTTTATATAAAATAAGAAAATAAAAAGGACTAGAAACAAACTAGCCACACAAGACAAGGAAAATAAAACATTTAACTACAATGTTACAAAGTAAAAATTTCACCATCTCTTCTAAGTTCTAACTTAAATTGTGTAAATTTGCTCTATGATGAACAAAGAGACCCAGTAGATTTAATCTCTTCGTGGTAGTCCCATGATTGTTGAAAGTAATGGTGTTTCTATCCCTTCAAATAAACCATTTTGCAATCATGAAAACCGCCAAAGTAACTTTCTTTCGACACCCATCTCCGAGTTGTATATCTCGATAGGCAAATTACACCGAGTTGCATGTGTCGATAGGCAAAGTAAGCACGCCCATATAAAAAAAAGACCACACCAACTTAGCAAACGTGTATGCATCAATAAATGATCGACCGATTCTTCTTCTTTCTCGCAAACTGGACAAGCCAACATTGGGATGTTGATCCCTCATTTAGCCAATTCAAACCTGGTAAGGAGTCCATCCATCAAAGCCCTCCATATGAAATAATTGATATTAATCGGAACCCTCCATTTCACAACATTACCGGCCTCAGAATCATATGAAATCCGGGAACAAAGGTTTTATTTTACTTGAAAAGCCGACCTCAACACCACCCGGTACCAGACCTCAGAATCATATCTCCAACAGGCTACACAACTGAGGCAGCTAAGCAGCTTCTGTCTTGTCCAAAGCTTCATTAGGTTTGTAAGAAATTCAATAAACATAACTGAATAAATAACAAATACTAATATATAATATTTAGAACTAATTACTAGAGAAACTAGAAGTTTATTTGATTGCTCAAATATGTTAAATGCACCACAAATCTACAAGAATATAATAAAATACACCAAGCCAATTGTTGCTGCCTATAATCACTGATTGGTACATTTCATTTTGTCAACACCAACAGCAGCAATCCCATCCAAACAAAAAATGGTGTTAACAAAATCTACAAGGATTACAAACAAACAATCCCCATCTGGATTACAAAAAATAATCCGGTGTTTTGCGGGTAGTATCCGGTTCAATCTGCCTTGGTGCTGGATCAAATTGAAGAAAACTTTGCTCCATGTTTTCCCCTATTTCAAGAATCGCAGCCATATTTCCACACCGATAACAATAATTTGGCGCGCTAAATACCGTCACCACGTTCTTTTCCTGCAAACCCCCATATCCAAATACAAGTTTAGTGAGATCCAAATGTTTTTTCAGAGTAAAATGCCATTTTCGTCCCTGAGGTTTGGTCAGTTTTGCGACTTTCATCTAAAGGTTTGTTTTTCCGCTTTGGATCCAAAAGGTTTGAAATCTTGCCATTTGCATCCGGCTCATTAACGCCATCCACTTTTCTCCGTTAAGTTGGGGGTATTTCCTTTTTTATTGTTAACTTAAAGGGCAATTCAGTCTTTTTCACTTTATCTAAAAAGACCAAATACCCCTGAAAGAAACCGAATTGCTATTTAAGTTAACAAAAAAGACGGAAATACCCCTGACTTAACGGAGAAAAATGGATGGAGTTAACGAGCCGGATGAAAATGGCAAGATTTCAAACCTTTTGGATCCAGATGAGGAAGACCAAACCTTTAGACGAATGTCGCAATAATGGCCAAACCTCAAGGACGAAAATGGCACTTTATTCGTTTATATATATATAGACACATGAGGGTGTGACTAACCTGGCACCAGTTAAAACCCTCCATGACAAGCTGATGAGCCCTTGAGATGAGAGTGAGTCCGTTTGTATGGTTAAACTGAGATGCTATATCTTGTCCAAATGTGTAGCCGGCCCCACGTGGAGATATTCCCCACCCGCATCTGTCATCTGGATCGGACCATAACAGATCACACATTGGTCCTTCATGTGGGACCTACACAAAAATGTCTATCAAGTAAAATTCCAAGCCAGTGAAAGTCTTTATGTACACCAACGTACCTCTTGAATGCGGTCCAATGCTCGGATGTTGTCTAGGGTATCCAATGACGGTGAAAGTCCTCCATGCAAGCAAAAAATCTAGTATGCAAAAAGCCCATAAATATTTACCATATGATGAATATGACAATCATAAGCATGAAATTTGTAATTTAAATATTTAATTCTAACCTGGCTCTCAATAAGTGCTGTAAGAGGTAGGTAATCAAAGAGGTCGGTAAAATGCTTCCAAACATTAGCATTTCCATACTTTCTCAAACATTCGTCATAAAAGCCGTATCTGAGTTGAGCACAACGGTTATATGAGTGACAAAAATGATGGAATGCTAATAATAATAGTTCACTTCTCCATTGTTAAATAACTAAAGGTAAAGGTCTTACACTTGAGTGATCTGGCGACTCTCATGATTTCCTCTAAGAATAGTAATTCTATCTCTATAACGAACTTTCAGAGCCACTAAGAGTGTGACAGTCTCCACCGAATAATACCCACGATCTGTGACGATAATCTGATTAGAATAGTCTTCAGCAAAATAATAAAATGCAATATATTGGCATCTTAGACTTTCATATTGAACTATACACTAATAATTCTGTGGACTGTGTATATTATAGTTTGACCAAAAACGCATCTTAAGACATCGAGACTGCAGAAAACCGAATTCTAAGCTTCTTATTAATATTTCCGTAACCAACTCTTATTTACTTCGAGTTAATTTCGCACCCACAAAAATACTAATTCACGAGTGTCCAGCTATATGCTTTAATATTCATGCTGACGAATGACGATGATCTACTCAATGTCTATTAGCCTACCATATTGGCAGGTATGTGTTTCCAAACATGCACCTAACAGGCTAACACTAAAGATACAAATGGAAGTGCTAAATTTTCATCTAATCAGCCAATTAATCGCTAGGCAGTCAACAGTGGTCAAATCCAGTCTAGCGATTCCGGATAAAATCAGTAAATTCCGGCAATTAATCCTATCTACTTCGAAAAATGGGTCGAAGAAGGTGTTAAAACATGTCTACTTAGTAAAAATACATATAAAACTGAAAATTACATATAAAATATCAATCCGATTAACCGCTGTTAATCCCGATTGATCGCTAGTCGGTACCCCACCAGCCTACTAGTGCCTAGCGATTCTTACAACACTGAACAAACTAAAAGTATCACTTAAAGCCTCCAATTAGCCACCATTAGAGTATAGAAAAAATGTAATTATTGTACATTCATTGTCATATCTTCAATTCCCCCTACATACTCATATATTATCACCATTACTCAACCAAAATTCCAAATTAATAGCTTTTAAAAATCTCAACAATAACCACAAAATCCAAACACAAATTTTCTTATATATAATCCTAAACCTAATCATCATATACGTTCAATTAACCCTATATAATAACAAATTACAAAGCACAAAATAATAATAATAAAAATCTTACCAACATAATCACCCATGAATAGATAATTGGTATCTGGAGGATTTCCACCAATCCGAAAGAGCTCAACCAGATCATAAAACTGGCCGTGGATATCACCGCAAACGGTGACCGGACACTTGACCGGCTGCACATTCCATTCCTCGACAAGTATAGCCCTAGCTTGATCGCATAGCGTCTTCACCTCCGATTCCGTTAACGGTTTGCAATCCATCAATTGCTCTATGTGCCGATCTATATCCGCGTGTGACGGCATTTTCACCTGTTGTTTTCCGATCGAATGTTGATAGATCGGAGATATAATAAAGTTTCAGATCTGGAAATTCGTGATTTTGTGAAGGAGATTTCGAGAATTTTGATTGAAATTAACGCATAGCCTTGGATTTTCTCTCTCTAGAATTTGGGAAAAGGAGACGAAGCTTGTTTTTTCGTGTTTATATATACATCTCTAAACCAAAAATATCATTTTTCTTCTTCTAGTTTTGTTTAGTATCTAGTTGGGAATACCGGTATTGTACCGAAAATATTGATACCAAAATTCACTAAAACCGGGTATCGATACCGGTACCGATACCGAAAATGACTAAAAGTAGGTACAGATACTGGTAGCGAAAAAATCGGTACGGGAAATTCGGTACCGGTACCCAATACCAAATACTCATCCCTAGTTGGGATGAGCAAATAGTACCCGGTATCTACTAAAACTAAAATGGTATTGTATTAGTATCGGTATCGAATTATATCATACCGGGTCATATTTGGTGCCCAATGTTTTTGTATGTTTGGGATCTGTACTTTCAGTTCAGTAGGATACGGATATTTTGGTTGATTTTCCTTTGAATATTGTACCGTACTGTACTGTACAAAACAATTTCAATACCGGTACCCACTTTTTTGCGATTTTCAATATTGATACTTTAAGTACGCGTATGATTCCGAGCTCATCTCTATTTGACATTGTAGTTTGGGTTTTTATGTTTGATTACTTTTTTTATTTTTAATGAAATTTAACGTTCACTTAAAAGTTTGAAACTTTGTAGTATAACTACAAAAGAATTACAGTAGTGTTTGTTGATTCACGAATGATTAGTGGAAGAAAGAGGGATGCACGTTGCAAATTTAGCAAAAAGAGGGGATGGAATGTATGTGACCACTGAAAAAGAATAGAAGTGAATGTGATCCGGGATTAGGGGATGTGAGTGAGATAGCACTTGTCCATGGGACGTGATATCATTCTTGTATTCGATGGTAGATCCTGAGTGTACATGCTCTTAATAATATCATACGAAGTTACAAATATTTTTGTTGGTCATGACTTTCAACTTTCATAGTTTCATATCAAGAACAAACAAAGCATGTGGTGATATCATTTACCCCAAATCTAATATCACTTCATCCGTTTATAATTGTTAAGTGGATGCATATTATCACGACTCACGAGAATATAGGTAAAAGTGAAGAACTAGTATAGTTAAAACTTGGATGCATATTATCACTAGAATTTAGATAAAAGTGAAGAACTAGTAGAGTTAAAAAAAAGGGTTTTTTTTTTTTTTAACAAAACTAGGAGTAAACTAGATTTTCTTTTGGTCTATGTTAGTGAGGATATGTTAATGCATTTTTGGTCTATGGAAATTTAGTTTATTTGGAAACTTTTATTTTAAAAAAGATTATAAAGAAGGATTTTTCTTTGAACAGCAAGGAACGACGTGTTAACCATCGTGACACCGAACGTTGTGGTCAAGGTCGACTACTCGGCCGCTGCCAGCCCCTTGGCTCTCCCAAATGCGCGGAAACCTAAACTCCACCCGCCCGAAGGCACGACAGTGGAATAATCGGTAAAACCTCGCCTCCCATCAAAGACGAACCGGCGTCACCTGTATTCGCCATTCACCTGAATGCCGCAAAAAATAATAAGGAGAGTAAGAGTCAAACCTGAGTCACAATGAATATCAAATCTTTCTCTAAACAATCCACCACTATCATTGCCAAAATTGATAAGGAAAAGAAGGATTTAAATATGATAAGGAAAAATTGAATTTAGGTTTTCAAAGTTTTGATTTGAAGTAGAGTAAAATGCACGGATAGTCCCTGTGGTTTGGTGAAATTTCACTTTTAGTCCCCAACTTTTAAGAATTACACTCTTAGTCCCTGTGGTTTGACAAGTTGTTACTCGGATAGTCCCTAAAGCGGATGAAGGTTACTCGGATAGTCCCTGTGGTTTGACAAGTTGTTACTCGGATAGTCCTTGTCATTTAACACCCACTTAACCAGCAAAACTAACCTCCATCCGCTTTGGGGACTATCCGAGTAACAACTTGTCAAACCACAAGGACTAAGAGTGTAATTTTGAAAAGTTGGGGACTAAAGATGAAATTTTATCAAACTACAGGGACTATGCGTGCATTTTACTCTTTGAAGTATTTAGGTTTTCGAGGTTTTATATTATTTAAAATGGTGTTATTCATCTTCTTAAAAAAGGTGACGAAGAAAGGATTTGATTTTAAAGCAAAATTCGATTTTGTGTTTTCTAGGTTTATATTTAAAAACAATGGTCAAGTTATTTTACAAAGGCTCCTAATTATAAAATTGTAAGAAGTGTAAGAAAGATTTATAAAGTGACAAAATTAAACTCATTACATCACCACCCACAACCTAAACCCCCACCACCACCCAAAAACCTAACCCCCCCCCCCCCCCACCCCCTCGGCAAAAAAAAAAAAAAAAAAATTTTTGTTTTGGGTGGGTGATGGGGGAGGGGGTGGGTGGGGGTTTAGGTTTTTGGGTGGTGGTGGATGTTCAATTTTTTTTTTTTTTTTTTTTTTTTGTGTTGTGGGTTTTTTTAGAAGCCTTTGTACCCTTTTTACAATTAGGATCATTTGTATTTGATCCTAATCCTTAAAAACAAGACGGTAATTTCATCTCATCCAGAAGGAAAGAAAATATTAGTCATTTGCTATTGTTACCATAACTTTTAGGGTTTGCTTTTAACAAGAAAATATAATCTATATTTATATCTATAATACCTTACTAAATAAACTGGGTTTTTTACCTTTTTGGTAATTTTACCATGCGTATAAATTTTGATGCGTTATGCACAAGAGAATCAACTCATTTTAGAGGGGGCAAACTGAGACAAAGTCCAAACTTTTAAGACACTTTGAGGGCATAATTGATAATTCAGACCTACTACCTCATCATTTAATTGACTTGATGATTAAAACCTTTCATAAGACAAGAGTCATTGAAACCCTTTCAACTTTCTTCAAATGAAACGATTTCACAATCCATATACCCACACCTTTGAATGTCCAACACACCCATTATCGCATCGGTTGCAGTTACACCAAAAGCCTCAAGAACAAAACCCTTATTTTGTAACCATAACGAAACACTCAATCAGAAGCGATATAATAAAAGTTTTAATTTTGACTTCTAGCATCATGCCCCAACTCAAGAACAGATGAAGGAGATGATTTATAGGGAAGCTCTTAGTTTTAATCCTGAATATCACTATCTGATGTTTGTTTGTTGTGTGGTTTTTGTAGTAGCGTCGCGATTTGTGATTTCATGAATTGTCATAGAAGGTGTTATTTTTTTTTGCCTTCTAAATCAAAATTTGGTTCAGAGTCGGTACAACTGTAATTATTAAAATTATTGACTAAAATGATTATTTACACCTTAATTAATGCCCCTGCTTTTTGTCTCCATTGGTTAGTTTGAAGTCACGCTTCCACCCATAATGTCTGATGGCCATAAAAAACCATGTACCGATGCAGCATGGGTAACGCTACAGAAGGAACGTAACAAGCGATATTATGCTTTAAGAAAAGCCGCTAAACAGTTAGGACCTTGCACAATGCCCAATCAGACCCAACATGTTCTTGAAACATGTTCGACATCTACTCCACCAGTAGAATGTTCTTCACCGAATCAGTCAAAGAATCAACCACGCGCTACACGCAGCGGGCGGAAAAAATCAAACTCTCAAAGTTCTCCTGTTCTACTAGCAGCCCTGCACACAAAAGCTCAAACACACGTAACCTCTAATGTAACGGGCGAGCCGATACTCGAACTCTCCCTAGGTTACTACTGCCATACGCACCACTCATTTACTAAATTAAAATTCCCTACCCAAGTTACTAACATTAGGTCATTCAACAGGTACTCAACTACGACATACGTTGGTCAGTGACTTTCACCACATCATTGATAGCACACCAGTTGTCGAACCAAGTACGACAGATGATCCGTATAACTTTGTCTACGAGGGCCTCCCCACAACACATCGTGTCGTAAAAGAGAATACGCTGTGTCCTCACTGTGCCGCAAAACGCTTACCTTTTGAATTCTGAACCTTTTGCTGTATGGACGGGAAAACCGTTCTTGCATATACTAGGATCCCACAAGAATTACATCATCTATACACATCACAAGAAGATATTGGAAGGGTTTTCAGGGAAAACATACACTCCTACAATACAAACTTCTCTTTCACATCAATGGGTGTCTCGTTAGACGAAACAATGGCCAATATGAGAGGGGGTGTGTACACATTCCGTGCACACAAAGGAATCTATCACAAAAATTGACCAACTGGTTTCACGGGATGGCACACCCAGATACTTACAACTATATTTTTATGACCCTGATACAGAGTTACAACATCGCCTGCAATGGACAAATCTGGATGCTAATATCACTCGAATTCTAACGCATGCTCTCTCCACAAACCCCTACATCCAGACATTTCGCCGCCTCGTCGGACTTGGCCCCCTGGACAACTACAGAGTCACCCTGAATGTTGCACTTCAACTTGATCAACGTGTGTACAACCGACCTATCACATTCGAGGTTGCTGGTATATGGGTAGAAGGTAATGACAATACCACATCATACAAAAGAAGCATCATTATTTATTGTAGGTCTGACCATCAAACAACTATTCAACGATACTTCAGATGCTACGACCCACTGTCATATCCTCTATTATTTCCCAATGGTGAGTCCGGATGGCATTCAGATAAACCACGACGTGGAGTACTTGCAAGTCAACGCCAGTCGAATCAGAATACCATAGAAGTTGTTGTATTGCAAAATACATCCTTTATTCGTGTATAGTTTGTATAGTTTTGCGTTATTTTTAGTTTCGTTTTCGGTAGAATATGCATACTATTGATCAGATTGTGTTTTCCAGGTCTTGATGCTTAATATTGCTGGAAAGTGAGTAAAAACGAGCTACAATGTTGAAACACCAAGTTCCGGAACACGTTTAAAGGAGTTAGAATAATTTTTGAGAGTTTTGAGAAGTTAGAGCTGGGCAAATTTCATGCTAGTCTGTGGAATTCGAGCTGTCGCGTCGCGCCACAAGAAAACAATATCATGGTGGCGCTACGTCACCATTAAAATAACAATTTCTGGATTATAACACCATCGCGCTGCGCCACAACAGGAGCTTATACCCGTCGCGCGACGCGACGGGTTGTTCTGACGGCGATTCTTTGTTACGAGCTAGGGTTAACTATAAAATCCCAAGAAAACCACAATTAAACCCTAATTACGATTGGAGAGCATCTTGGGCGAACTTTGGAGCATTCATTGAGCAATTTCGGAGATCTTGAAGCTTACGAATCAGTGGTACGAGTTCGGGACGAAGAATCGAAGACTTTCTCGGGTTTTCTAATCCCTTGTTTTGTCGATTTCTTTCTTGAAACTTGTTATCATGAATTCTTGTTTAGACATCTTTGTTTTGTTTTCATTTATTAACATGCTTGGCTAAACATTTATGCCGCCTAGACTTTGATGAATGGATTGATATGAAGATTTTACCTTTTTCGTTATTTGCATGAATATTATGGATTGATTGTGTTTAGTAAAAGGTTTAGTATATTGATTTGATGTACATGCGTGCTTTAATTTGGTTTATTATTATCATTTGCTTCGTATGATTCTTGGTGACGGTCTTTATCATAGAATAGAGTCGTGCTAGGGTTTAGGATTTTGGTGAGTGTCTATATCACGTAATACATCTTAACTCTTTAGGGTGAAACTGCGCAAGTATCCCTAGAAGTAATTGTTAGTAATTTACTAGATTTTAGTGTTTTACTAGTCCCAATAGCTGGAAGGTGCGGGGCTATTGATAGGTCTTACCCGGCGAATTGCTTTAGACAGTCCTTGGAAAAGGTCGTGCCTTAGTTGCCCCATCGGTTTATTAGTCTATCAAGTCAAATCAAGAAGCTAAACTACCCTAGATCTATGATTGGGAAATAGTAGGTCAACAGTAGGGTACTTACACAATAATTAGACAACTGGAAAGACGTCTAATAACCGGTAGGAATAATGGCCTTGGTAGCGCCATAAGTTTCACCTCGAGAAGGGTTGAGGGGCTTAGTTGGTGTCTTAATAGGTTTAGTACTTTAAGATCCCGGTTCCATAAATCAAGCATTTAACTTAATCGGTAATTTCTTAAAAACAATTCAGGATTCTAGTCTAGGTGGTCTCGTTTATCATATAAGAAAAGCCTTCGTCTTCTTTCGTATTAGTCTAGTTTTAGTTTAATATTTAGTTTAGATAGATTTCCTTAGATTTTTCGTAACCCCCCCCCTAAAACAATTAAACAAGTTTCAATCGTGTCTGTCAGTGTCTATTAGAGTCTAGTTTGCGTGATACATAGAGTCTCGTGGTTCGATATCCGGACTTCCTAGGGTTATACTACATTGATCTGTACACTTGCCGATTGTGTGGTTTTAGGTTGAGTCTAGAATTAAAGCTTTTTAGTGTCTAGCTTAGAGAGTCTAATTTAGTTGATTTTTATAGTTTGTTTAGCACACATCAAGTTTTTTGGCGCCGTTGCCGGGGACTCTTGGCAATCGCGTTCATTAGCTTTGATAGATTTAATTGACATATACGTGCTACGTGTTTTGTTTTTGTTTTGAGTCTTACTTTTTTTTGAGTCGTAGTGACTAGTGTTTGCTTTTCTCATATCTAGGTTTTTGATTGTAGTAAATGCCACATCTGCGCTCGCACGGACCGCCGAAGCCGCCAGTCACCGAGTCATCGTCTCGATTGGGCCAAGGCCCACATGTTAGTACTTCATCCTCTTCTCAATTTCCTAATTTCGATTCCACTTCGTTACCCACCCTACCTCGAACCCCACCACATTCACCAAACCATTCACCTAAAACATCACCTAAGGTTTCCCCACCCGATAGTCCCACCTCTAGCACCCCAGAAAACTTAGATCAAATGGCCAACGCAAGACAAACCGTCCACCAACAAGCCACCTAAAATTTCACCGGTCTTGCTTCACCCATTACTGTTCTACCCATAGTTAGCGAGAACTCATGGCAGATTCCATCTTATGCCATGCAAGCCATCACCAATAGCATCCAATTCCATGGCCGCGAGGACGAGGATGCCCCGGCCCACATAAACCGTTTCTCTCGTATCCTTGCTACTTTTAACCTTCATGGAGCCCCGAATGATGCTACTTACCTACAGCTTTTCCCATTTTCAATAGCCGGGCGTGCGGCTACTTGGTTGGACTCTCAACCAACTGTTACCTTTACCACTTGGGCGGGCCTTCGTCAAGCCTTTTTGAACAAGTATTTCCTGCCTGCTAAAGCCTCACGCCTTCGTGACCAAATTCACTCCTTCCGCATGGAGCCCGACGAGCCCTATTACCTTGCTTGGGAGCGTTTCCAAAACCTTTGTGCTCATTGCTCCCAACATGGTCTTTCCGATTGGGCCCTATGTGAGAAATTCTATAACGGTCTCACCCAAGAGACTCGTGATCGATTTGATACTAATGCAGGGGGTCATATGATGGGTATTCTTACTGTTGCCGAGTGCTTAGAGCGTTTCGAGGCATTTGCCCAATCTCAAACTCAGTCGCGAGCTGACCAGCGGTATCAAAGTGGTAATTCAAATACCACTACTAGTGCACCCGCCCGTGGGGTGAACCATGTCACCATGGACCCTATTTTAGCCGCTGTGTTGGAAAATGTGACTAGGAAGCTTAAGGAGATTAAAGCTAAGGTAGACAAGTGTGAGTTTTGTCGAGGGGGTCATGATACGAGTGCGTGTCATTTGCTAGTTGATGAGGAGCAAGTTGATTTCATAGGGGGAGGTCTAGGTAGAGGTCAACCTAGTGGGTTTGCTAATAATAATTTTGGTTCGGGTTGGAGAAACAATAATAATTTTACAATTTTCGCTCAAATGGACCTCCTGGTTTCCAAATAGCTCAAAATCCAAATAGGGGTCAAGGTTCATTCTTTAGTGGGGGTTCAGCTGGGCAGTTCAATAAGGGGTTCAATGGACAGGTCAAAGAAGGGGGTTCAAATAATCAGGTTCAATCAGGTCAGGGTCCAAGTTATGATCTAGGGGGTAGCCTAGAGAGAATGGAGGCAATGATGAGCCAATTAGTTGTTAGGGACCAAACCACCCAAAAGACACATAGTGAACATGACTAGGGTTGCAAACGAGCCGAGCCTGAGCTTGACCAGGCTCGAGCTCGATTAACTTATGTGAGCTCGGGCTCGAGCTCGGCTCGATTCTAGCTTTGTTTTCAAGGATCGAGCTCGGTTCGTTTGTATTTTTTCAAGCTCGAGCTCGGCTCATTTATTATCTATTAATTAATATATTAAATAAAAATAATATAAATAATAGACTTTTTAGGCTCGCGAGCTCGATAACTGAAGCTCGGGCTCGGGCTCGTTTACTAAATAAGCTTATTTTTAGGTTCGAGGTCGGATTGTAAACAAGTTTGAATAAGCTCGGCTCGACTCGTTTACACTAAGGCTTGATAAGGCTCGACGAGCCTAACGATCTTCACATGCGAGGCTCGAGCTCGGGCTCGATATACAAACGAGCTTTATTTTAGGCTCAAGCTCGGCTCGGGCTCGATAAGTGTAACACCCCGTGTTTTCATAAGTGAAAGTCAAAGTCAAGGTCAAAGTCAACGACCGATTTCGCGCAACTTGACTGGTAGAAATGTTTTTATTTTATTTATATTATGTGGAGTAAGTGTCGTACATTGCAATAATCGAATCGTGCTAACCGTATTTCAATCGATCTACGACTGCGAATGATAGGAAGTAACAATGTGATAAAGTTAATCAACTAATAATCAAGCTATACTAATCGAATCGACATCAAATCGTGACCCGAGCTATGTATTTTTTTTACTTGTCGTTATACGTGTGTGTGTGCCTTACGTGTTACCTGTGCATGTTTATTTACGTTATGTTGTGGAATCAAGCGAACTCAATCGAACTCGAAGTCTAACTCGAATATAAGCGTACCCGAATTCCGAATCGAACCACGTTATATACGAAGTAGTTGGGACTAAAAGTAATTTGACTAGGAAACCCTATCGAATCGCTCACAATCGAAACCGAAGCGTCATCGCACCGAACGCGCCATTCAGTCGACATCCGGATGGAAGGTCCATCCGCACGGAAGGTCCATCCGCACGGAAGGTCCATCCGCACGGATTGCCAATCCGCACGGATTGCCAATCCGCACGGATTGCCAATCCGCACGGATTGCCAATCCGCACGGATAAACAATCCGGGTGACCTGCAATCCGCACGGACCACCCTTTCCCCTTTTAGCATCCTATAAATACACGGGTCACTCTCCAAACTTTCCACTTTTGGCAAGTGACGTCCGACCATCACACTTTCTTCACCTTTTCTCCGATTTCTCTCAATCCAGGTAAGATCCCGCCCTAAATCTTGTACATCCTTGATCTACACACACATCTACACCTTTTTATCTTTCAAATCTCTACTTTTAACCGTGAAACCATCAAGATTTGAGGTATTTCCGGGTGACTTCATCATGAAGTTCTCATGAACTTCAAGTGTGACTTCATTCCACCAAGAATAGCTCAGATCTGAACGATTTCCACAGACACCTGATTTCGGGTTAGACCGGAGTGACCATTCTAAACCACCGACAGGTCGAGTTAGGGTGATTCCTAGCCGGCTTAGTCATGCGAGTAAGAAAACAATTCCAAGTGGTTGCCACGTAATCAGAACGTCTCGATAAAACGACAACAGAAACCAAGAGTAGACGAACGGAACAACCGGAACGAGTAAGTTGTCCGCACGGACAAGCTGTCCGCACGGACAAACGATCCGGACGGGTTGTCACCCGGACGAACTACACTTGGGATCCACGTTCAAAACAAGGTTTGAGTATTGACGAATGAACAATCCGGACGGACGACCTCTGAATGGATTACTCTTCGGATCATGAGATACTAAGACCTTAAAACAATGTTCATCCGCACGGGCAAGTTGTCCGCACGGACAGACCATCCGAACGGATTGTCTCTGTCCGTACGAACAAACTATCTGGACGGATTACCACTGTCCGCACGGATTACCATCCGGACGGACTGTCACCATCCACACGGATTATCATCCGCACGGACTTCATTAAGTGACTCACCTTTAAGGTTGTGTCCGCACGGATTACCATCCGGACGGATTGTCGTCCGCGCGACCGCCTTGAAGGGTAGAGAAACTTAAAGGTTTTCTAAATGCTACAACGAAAACTTCAAAGCACAAGCCATCATACACAAACACATTCTTAGGAAGAAACAATCCACTCGAATAGTTACCCGCACGAACATGTTATCCGCACGAGTGACTAGTACGGACGAATTGCTAATCCGGACGGATTACTTGTCCGCACGAGTAACTTGTCCGCACGGATAACAATCCGCACGAGTGACTAATCCGGACGGATTACCACTCGCACGGACTACTAATCCGCACGGACTGCCGATCCGCACGGATAGCCAATCCACACGGATGACCCATCCGCACGATCGGTCATCCTACCCACTCTCACTATGTACTGTTTTACGCGTCACTTATCGTTACGTTATCGAATCTATTCAGGCTAACCATACTCGCTGAAAAGCGCTCCCTTCAATCCATAATCGCTGTGAGTATACTCGAACCCTTTTTACTTTTAGCACTTTTGGGTGTTACATACGTTACGAATATTCAAACTACATTTATCACACTACTAAAGCTATTTTAACGCTAAACCATTAAGGCATGTTATACGTGGCTTATGAATGCTTGTTTGTTATGTTTACACATGGAATGCTGTCTACCTGCCTTAGCAACGATAGTACTATAGTTTGGACTCAGCACCCGTTCACACGGGGGTTGTTAAGGATCTTTTACTTGCATGGATTACGGTGGTAATCATGTATTGCGAACTGCCTCGGGCAGTCAACCCGCAGTCATGGGTATCGATGGATCTGTGTCGATAACTAACGTGCTTCATTTCACTATGTGTACGTGCTGGTTATGCGTAAACGAATTCAAACTCTATATGCTATTATCAAACTTGTATGCTCACCTTTACATTTTATGTATTGACTTTATTTTAACGTATGTGGCAGGTGCTTAGGAAGTTCACATGCTTAGCACGCTGTGAACTTGAGGCTAGGAAAGGTCTAGGATGCTCCCCGTGCTGTGATGAAATCGAGGCTAGGAAATGGAGTCCTAGAAACCTACAAATAAATTAGTTATGTTTAAATCTGAGTTGTCGGAACAGAATATTTGTCTTGATGTTTGTCTGTAATAATTGTTTAACTATTTGAGATACGGTATGGGACGTATTATTTAATCGAATGGTAATGATAGTTGTTATGGAAACTTCTGGACAATCTGTTTCGCTCAGTGCCATGCCCCGATGATTCCGCCATCGGTTGGGGTGTGACAGATTGGTATCAGAGCCATAACTATAGGGAATTAGGCAAGACTTGACCTAGTCCGGGTCAAAGTCTTAGAGACCTAGACTATAGTTAGGAACCGACAGACCAACTCGCGCGTATGCATAAACTCGCCACTATCACTCGCTCTTTACGCTTATTCTACACTATCATTGCACTCGAAATTTTAATTATGAGCAGGCACTGAGGCCGAGAATAGGTGTGAAAACCGCAAACTCTTGGCTAAAGTCGCTTAATCAACTTGCATTTTAACTACAAACGAGGAGAATTATGCCAAATTAGGAGTGAAATCCACATTTTGATGAATAATCTCCTCCATTTTATCAAAATAGGGACGAAGTTGTTAAGCCAGGGGTGAAACCCTAACCTTGACAACTTGTTCCGCGCATTTTACAAACTCTCACCAAGGTCTCAACAGACGATCTGTAGACACCATAAAACTAACGGGATTCACACCAAACGCCCAAGAATCGAGGCCAAGGCATGATCCTGAAGGTTGAAGATGCATAACAGATCCCCTGTGAAAAATTGAACCACCTTGGTTAGTCGAAGTCTACTAGCCGCAGACAATCTATTCTCGATTTTATGTGTTTCAAGTTTTGAGCCAAGACTATTGACTCTGACGATTCGTCGATTTTATGTGAATTTCGTGTTTTATGCTTATTTGCTAGCGTTTTGAGATACTACTACACACAACACATCATTAACAAATCGCTCGCACTACACTACATTCGAACACTCGCGAACTTTGAATACTAGGTTTCTGTTTTCTGAATGCCTCTAGTGACTAAAAGCGTATGTGTTTTTTTTCCCTGCTTCTGTGCTCTGTATGCTTAGGAATTATGTGATTATGTGCTCTACATGCTTATGTGACTATGCACTGTGTGTTACGCTGTTACGTGAATGTACGTGTTACTGAGCTTTAGTAAGAAGTAGACGTGTGAGGTGAGATTCGAATACAATGTGTTGAGTTCCGTGGCGATGTCTATTGCAGACAATGTCGTCTGGATCCCGTCATGCACTCTCTCGACAGGAAAAGAGGGACAAACGCCTTGCTTCCATCATCGCGAAAAGTGTAGCTAAGGCCGTGAGTGATGTTTACGAGAACGCCAGCAAATCATCCGAGGAATCGAGGACTGAAGGTCCTAAAGCTGTCCCAAGACCTTTCACTTTCAAACAATTCAAATCGTGTGGGCCAAAAGAATTCACAGGCGAAGGAGGTCCTACAGCACTATTCCACTGGTTTGACACTATCGAGGTTACTCTGCGACAAAGTGGTTGCCCTGATGACCTTCGAACTCTGAACGCTACCGGCGTCTTTCAGTCCCGTGCTCTAGACTGGTGGACGGCCGAGAGGAACAAGCGAGGGAATGATGCAGCCTACGGACTATCGTGGGACGAGCTCAAGGAAGTCATGCTAGAGGAATTCTGCCCTCCTCACGAACGTCAAAAGCTTGAAGATGAATTTTGGCACATACATCAGAAGGATGGAGACAATGCTGGTCTCACAGCTCGTTTCAAACAGCTCAGCATTATCTGTCCCGACCAGGTCAAGACTCCAGACATGACCATCAAGAAGTATATCCGAGCTTTGCCCGATTGCGTTGCCGATTTCGTGCAAGCGGCTAAGACTACCACGATCGAGGAAACCTATCTGCTAGCCGCTGAAATCAATGACAAAGGGTTAAGGCTGGGGTATGGGATAAGACCTCCAAGCATCTGCATCAGGCTACCGCTACTGCACCAACCGTTGAACCCACCTCATCAAGCAACAAGAGAAAGAACAAGAGAAAGAACAGCTCCACTAGCAAGAACTGTGCGATTTCTGCTGCACCGATTCAAGCTGTACCTGCCCAACGGCGTCAAGTAGCGGCGCCTGTGGCCAATGCACCGCCTGCAAAGCGTGCATATACTGGACCACACCCGCTCTGCCCTACTTGCACCTATCATCACCCGACAGCTATTCAATGCCGCTTTTGTGCTCATTGCAACGTGTACGGCCACTTCACTGCCAACTGCCGTATTCGTCAAGCTCCTGCCAATCAAGCTCTACTCACTGCCCCACAGGGTCAGCAAGCTCCTCCGGCACCTGCAGTCAAAGCCAGAGCCAGCTTCACGTGCGGCGACCCGAACCATTTCGCCAACATGTGCCCGAACAGGGTAGTGAAACAAGAACCGCAACAGCAACAGCCACAGCAGCAACAACAACAGCAGCAGCAACAACAGGCCGCACGCGCCAGAACTTTCAATCTCAACGTGCGTCAAGCCCAGGCCGACAACAACGTGGTCAATGGTACGTTCCTTGTGAATGGTATTTATGCTTCATGTTTGTTTGATACTGGAGCCGATAATTGCTTTGTGTCACTCGAATTTGAGAAACTCCTTAGTCGTAAACGTTCCCGACTCTCCTCTGCATTCGATGTTGAAGTCGCTACCGGAAGAACCGTCGCTGTTAATTCTGTTATCCGTGATTGTACTCTCGAGCTCAACAATCACATCTTCCCAATCGACCTTATTCCGATGCAACTCGGAAGCTTTGACGTCATAGTAGGCATGGACTTTCTCCGAGAGAACCATGCCGAAGTTGTGTGCTTCGATAAGATGATTCGTTTTTCACTCGCAAACGGTGATTCATTGTCCGTTTATGGTGATACTATTTCGAAGGGTCTCAAGCTTATGTCATGCCTCCAAGCTAGCAAGTATCTCCGCAAGGAATACAGGGCTTTCTTGGCTAACGTTGTAGCAGCGGAGAAGGAAAAGAAAGAGAAGAAGGAAGTGAAGGACGTTCCCGTGGTTCGGGAATTCCCTCAAGTTTTTCCAGAGGACCTTCCCGGACTACCACCAAGACGTGATATCGACTTTCGCATCGACCTCATTCCTGGAGCAAATCCTATTGCTAAAGCTCCTTATCGACTCGCGCCGTGCGAAATGCGCGAACTCTCAACCCAACTCCAGGAATTACTTGAAAAAGGCTTCATTCGCCCAAGCACCTCTCCTTGGGGAGCGCCAGTCCTTTTCGTCAAAAAGAAGGATGGGTCGTTCCGGATGTGCATCGACTACCGGGAATTGAATAAGTTGACTATCAAGAACCGCTACCCTCTACCCCGTATCGACGATTTGTTTGACCAGCTACAAGGCGCTACGTGTTTCTCGAAGATCGATCTACGCTCAGGTTATCATCAGCTGCGTATTCAAGAGGAGGATATACCCAAAACCGCGTTTCGCACTCGATATGGCCACTACGAATTCGTTGTCATGCCGTTTGGCCTAACAAACGCACCAGCGGTTTTCATGGATCTGATGAATCGCGTGTGTAAACCATATCTCGACCGCTTCATCATCGTGTTCATCGACGATGTCTTGATCTATTCCAAATCAAGAGCCGAACACGCGCAACATCTACGTTTGGTCCTCGAGTTACTCCAGGGGAACCAACTCTACGCCAAATTCTCCAAGTGCGAATTTTGGTTGGGGGAGGTTCAGTTTCTGGGTCACATTGTAAATAGTCAGGGTATACACGTCGATCCTGCGAAGATTGAAGCTGTCAAGAGTTGGGTTACGCCTAAGAACCCGTCTGAAGTCCGCTCCTTTCTCGGGCTAGCGGGCTATTATCGACGATTTATTGAAGGATTCTCGACGATTGCTGTACCACTTACCTCTCTCACGCATAAGGACCAGCCTTTTGTCTGGGGAACCAAACAAGAGTCTGCCTTTCGAACCCTCAAGCACATGCTTTGCAATGCTCCTGTTCTCACACTACCCGACGGAAACAATGATTTCATTGTCTACTGTGATGCTTCCAACCTTGGTCTTGGTTGTGTCCTCATGCAACGGGACAAGGTCATAGCATACGCATCTCGACAGCTCAAAATCCACGAGAAGAACTATACAACCCACGATCTCGAGCTAGGCGCGGTTGTTTTTGCATTAAAGATTTGGCGACACTACCTGTACGGTACTAAGTGTACGATCTTCACCGATCATAGGAGCCTACAACACATCTTTAATCAGAGGGAACTAAATATGCGTCAACGCCGATGGGTAGAATTTCTCAACGATTACGACTGTGAGATTCGTTATCACCCAGGCAAAGCAAATGTTGTCGCCGACACACTTAGTAGACGGAGCTATCTGCTTAGCACTCGTAATGTTCAAGCCCAGCACAACCTCGAAGCTCTCATCCGCGACGCCCAGCATGCGTGTTTCAACGAACGCACTTTGAATAAGGAACGAATCTACCACGATGGAGCCCAGCTTGTGAGCAAATCGAACGGGATATTCCACTTTTTGGACCGAATTTGGATTCCCAAGCGAACCGATTTGCGACAGATTATCATGGACGAAGCCCACAAATCCCGGTATTCTATTCATCCCGGTGCTGACAAAATGTACCAGGATCTTCGTTATAGGTACTGGTGGCCGGGTATGAAACGGGATATCGCCCTCTACGTCGGAAAATGCCTAACCTGTGCTAGAATCAAGGCTGAACATCAAAGACCCTCTGGCTTACTCGAACAACCACCAATTCCCATGTGGAAGTGGGAGAGTATAGCTATGGATTTCGTAACCAAGCTACCACACACGTCATCAGGTCACGACAGCATTTGGGTTGTTGTTGACCGTCTGACTAAATCAGCTCACTTTCTGCCAATACGAGAAGACTACAAGGTGGAACGATTAGCCCGAATCTACACCGACGAGATCATTTGTAGACATGGGACGCCTTGTGACATCATCTCTGATCGTGATGCTCGGTTTACTTCACGATTGTGGGAAACGTTTCAAACGGCACTCGGTACAACGCTTAATCTAAGTACCGCTTTCCACCCACAAACCGACGGTCAGACTGAAAGAACGATTCGTACCCTTGAAGACATGCTCCGTTCGTGTGTTCTAGACTTCGGTGGTAATTGGGATAAACACCTGCCGTTGGTCGAATTCTCGTATAACAACAGCTACCAGGCTAGCATTCAGATGGCACCTTTCGAGGCATTATACGGAAGAAGATGTCGATCGCCTATTGTGTGGCACGAGATCGGTCACTCGCAACTAACCGGTCCGGAGCTGCTACAAGAAACGACAGACAAAATTTTCCAAATCCACGACAACCTAGCGAAAGCTCGGGATCGACAGAAAGTTTACGCCGATAAAAAGCGCAAGCCCCGTGAATTTGGCGTTGGTGACTACGTACTCCTAAAGGTATCACCTTGGAAGGGTGTAGTCCGATTCGGCAAGAAGGGAAAACTCGCGCCTCGATATGTTGGACCTTTTAAGATTCTGGAAAGGATCGGAAAAGTCGCCTACAGACTCGAATTACCGGAAGAACTTAGCAATGTCCACCCGACTTTCCACGTGTCAAACCTCCGAAAGTGCATCGCCGACCACGATTTACATGTCTCTCTAGACGATCTACAAGTGAACGAAACATTACACTTCGTGGAGAAGCCTGTCGAAATCATGGATCGCCAAACCAAGCAGCTCAGGCGCTCACGCATTCCTATTGTGAAGGTCCGATGGGAAGGCAAACGAGGCGCGGAGTTCACTTGGGAACTCGAAAGCGATATGAAGGCTAAGTACCCGCAGTTGTTCAAAGAGTGAGGCTAGAGAAAGAAAGTAGTATTGTGACTCTAGCGTTTCGACCATAGAAACCTGTTCAATTTGACAAAAATCAGTTAAAAACGTGAATAGATGAAAAAGTGAAGAAATTTTGACAAATCTGTATGAATTTGGCTCTGAATCTGATCAATTCTTGTACGATATCCGATCTTTGAATAGAATCACAGTTATAATTACTATTCGTGTGTTCGATCTTGATCATGTACGGATTCCACACGTCGCACGGTAGGTTCGCAATCGAAACGGAGTCAAAACCGGGACCTACACAATTCACGCGCGATCACGGATTCCGCACGTCGAACGATCGTTACGCAATCGTACGGTGTCAAAACCGAACCTGTAATGGTCTCGTTCGTGTACGAATTCCGCACGTTACACGAGTCAAATCGGTCTAAACGAAAGCGTCTCACACGATTCACGGTTTGGTTACGGCTTTCAGCTTAATTTCGGGACGAAATTCCCTAAACAAGGGGAGGCTGTAACACCCCGTGTTTTCATAAGTGAAAGTCAAAGTCAAGGTCAAAATCAACGACCGATTTCGCGCAACTTGATTTGTAGAAATGTTTTTATTTTATTTATATTATGTGGAGTAAGTGTCGTACATTGCAATAATCGAATCGTGTTAACCGTATTTCAATCGATCTACGACTGCGAATGATAGGAAGTAACAATGCGATAAAGTTAATCAACTAATAATCAAGCTATACTAATCGAATCGACATCAAATCGTGACCCGAGCTATGTATTTTTTTTACTTGTCGTTATACGTGTGTGTGTGCCTTACGTGTTACCCGTGCATGTTTATTTACGTTATGTTGTGGAATCAAGCGAACTCAATCGAACTCGAAGTCTAACTCGAATATAAGCGAACCCGAACCCGAATTCCGAATCGAACCACGTTATATACGAAGTAGTTGGGACTAAAAGTAATTTGACTAGAAAACCCTATCGAATCGCTCACAATCGAAACCGAAGCGTCATCGCACCGAACGCGCCATTCAGTCGACATCCGGATGAAAGGTCCATCCGCACGGAAGGTCCATCCGCACAGATTGCCAATCCGCACGGATTGCCAATCCGCACGGATGACCAATCCGCACGGATAAACAATCCGGGTGACCTGCAATCCGCACGGACCACCCTTTCCCCTTTTAGCATCCTATAAATACACGGGTCACTCTCCAAACTTTCCACTTTTGGCAAGTGACGTCCGACCAGCACACTTTCTTCACCTTTTCTCCGATTTCACTCAATCCAGGTAAGATCCCGCCCTAAATCTTTTACATCCTTGATCTACACACGCATCTACACCTTTTTATCTTTCAAATCTCAACTTTTAACCGTGAAACCATCAAGATTTGAGGTATTTCCGGGTGACGTCATCATGAAGTTCTCATGAACTTCAAGTGTGACTTCATTCCACCAAGAATAGCTCAGATCTGAACGATTTCCACAAGATTTCACAACAACTTCACCTAAATCTAAACTTTTCTAAAAAGGATAAAAGAGTTGAAAGAAATAAACAAGTTTTCTCCTTCTTTTACCCTCAAAAACGGTATGAATCGGATCAGTTCTAGTCTTCTACTCGATAATAGTGGTGCACTAGTCCTAGATCTGGATCCTACCCGCAAGACACCTGATTTCGGGTTAGACCGGAGTGACCATTCTAAACCGCCGACAGGTCGAGTTAGGGTGATTCCTAGCCGGCTTAGTCATGCGAGTAAGAAAACAATTCCAAGTGGTTGCCACGTAATCAGAACGTCTCGATAAAACGACAACAGAAACCAAGAGTAGACGAACGGAACTGTAACACCCCGTGTTTTCACGAGTGAAAGTCAAAGTCAAGGTCAAAGTCAACAACCGATTTCGAGCGACGTGACTGGTAGAATTGTTTGTATGATATTTAGATTATGTGGAGTAATTGTCGTACATTGCAATAATCGAATCATTCCAGCCGTAATTCGATCGACCTACGACTGTGAACGATAGGAAGTAACAATGCGATAAAGTTAATCAAGCTATGCTAATCGAATCGACATCAAATCGTAACTCGAACTACATATTTTACTTGTCAGTTATACGTGTGTGTGTGCCTTACGTGTTACTTGTGCATGTTTATTTTATGTCATTTTATGTTGGGATAATCAAGCGAACTCAATCGAACTCGAAGTCTAACTCGAATCTAAACGAACCCGAACCCGAACCCGAATTCCGACCCGAACCCTATAAGAAGTAGTTGGGACTGAAAGTAATTTAGATTAGGAGACCCTATCGAACCGCTCGCAATCAGAACCGAATCGACATCGCGCCAAATCCATCAAGGGAGGCGGCATCCGCACGGATGGCCAGTCCGCACGGATGGCCAGTCCGCACGGATGGCCAGTCCGCACGGATTGCCAGTCCGCACGGATGGCCAGTCCGCGTGGGTAGCCTACCCGGGTGCATGCCATGCGCACGGCCCATGCTTTCCTCTTTTGGCATCCTATAAATACACGGGTCACTCTCCACTTTTTCCACTATTGGCAAGTGACGTCCGAACCATCCGCATTCTTCACCTTTTCTCAGATTTCTTCCAATCCAGGTAAGATCTTGCACTAATTCTTGTACATCTTTAAGCACTACACAATTCTACACACTTCTATCTTTCGAATCTTCGATTTTATCCATGAAATCATCCGGATTTGAGGTATTCACGGGTGACGTCATCATCAAGTTCATAAGAACTTCATGCTTGGCCTCATTCCACCAAGAATGCCCCAGATCCAAACGATTTCTACAAGTTTTACAATAATTCCACCTAGATCTAAACTTTTCTAAGGATAAAAGAGTTGAAAGACATAGACCAAAGTTCTTTCCCACTTTTACCCTTGAAACCGGTACAAATCCGATCAGTCCTCGTGTTTTACTCATCAATAGTAATGCCCTAGTTCCAGATCCGGAATTCTACCCGTAGACAACTGATTTCGGGGTTAACCGGGAGAACTGTTCCGAGTCGCCGACAGGCTGAGTTAGGGTGGTTCCTGGCCGGTCTAGTCCCGCGGGAGGGAACACAACTCCAAGTGGTTGCCGCGTAATCCGAACGTCTCGACAAGCGACAACAGAAACCAAGTGTAGAGGAACGGAACAACCGGACTCGTTGTTCGCACGGACAAGCTATCCGCACGGACTAGCCGTACGCACGTACGAGCCATGCGCGCGTACAGGTCATACGCACGAGTGGTGATCCGCACGGACTACCCTTGGGACTCACTTTCCAAACAAAGGTTTGAGTATCGACGAACGAGCAATCCAAACGGACGACCTCTGAATGGATTACTCTTCGGATCATGAGATACTAAGGCCTTAAAACGAAAACCAAACAATTTTCATCCGCACGGCCAAGCCGTACGCACGGACAGACTATCCGGACGGATTGTCTCTGCCCGCGCGCACGGACCGTCCGCACGGACTACCACACGCACGGACCGCCGTCCGCGCGGCCGGCTTGAAAGGTAGAAACATTTTGGTGTTTTCAAAATGCTACAACGAAAACTTCAAAGCACAAGCCATCATACACAAACACATCTTAGGAAGAAACAATCCACTTGAACATTCATCCCACACAAGCAACTTGTCCGCACGGACAGCTCGTGCGCACGAACAGCTCGTACGCACGAACAGCTCATCCGAAACGGAACACCATCCGCACGCATTGCCATCCGTACGTATCACCACCCGCACGGATAGGTCATGCGCACGGATGACCCTTACTCACGGATGACTGATCCGCACGGTCAGTCATTCAAGCCCACTCTCACTCGTACTGTTTTACGCGTCACTTATCGTTACGTTATCGAATCTATTCAGGCAAATCGTACTCGCTGTAAAGCGCTCCCTTCAATCCACTATCGCTGTGAGTATACTCGAACCCTTTTTGTTTTAGCACTTTTGGGTGTTACATACGTTACAACTATTCAAACTACAACTATCACACTACTCAAGCTATTTTAAACGCTTAACCGTTAATGCATGTTATACGTGGCTTATGAATGCTTGTTTGTTATGTTTACACATGGAATGCTGTCTACCTGCCTTAGCAACGATAGTACTATAGTTTGGACTCAGCACCCGTTCACACGGGGGTTGTTAAGGATCTCTTACTTGCACGGATTACAGTGGTAATCGTGTATTGCGAACTGCCTCGGGCAGTCAACCCGCAGTCATTGGTATCGATGGATCTATGTCGATAACTAACGTGCTTCATTTCACTATGTGTACGTGCTGGTTATGCGTAAACGAATTCGAACTCTATATGCTATTATCAAACTTGTATGCTCACCTTTACATTTTATGTATTGACTTTATTTTAACGTATGTGACAGGTGCCTAGGTTGTTTATATACTTCTCGGGCTGTGATGAAATCGAAGCTAGGAACTGGAGTCCTAGAAACCAACGAATAAATTGTCATGTTTAAATCTGAGTTGTCGGAACAGAATATTTGTTTAGTTTTTGTCTGTAATAACTTGTTTTACTATTTGAGACATGGTATGGGACATGTTAACTTAAATTGAATGGTAATGATAGTTGTTATGGAAACTTCTGGACAATCTGTTTCGCTCAGTGCCGCGCCCCGATGATTCCGCCATCGGTTGGGGTGTGACAGATTGGTATCAGAGCCATAACTATAGGGAATTAGGCAAGACTCGACCTAGTCCGGGTCGAAGTCTTAGAGACCTAGTCTATAGTTAAGAACCAACAGACCAACTCACGCGTATGCGTAAACTCGTTGCTACCACTCACTCTCTTCTATTTTTGCACTCGAATTTTCAAGTTATGAACAGGCAATAAGGCCGAGAATAGGTGTGAAGACCGCAAACTCTCGACTAAAATTGCCTGATCAGCTTGCGTTTTTGGCTACAAACAAGGAGAAATTATACCAAATCAGGAGTGAAATCCATATTTTGATGAATAATCTCCTCAACTTTTATCAAGAGCAAGGACGGAAGTTGCGAGATAGGGGTGAAACCTTAACCTTGACAACTCGTTCCGCTTTTATACAAAACTCCACCAAAGTTCGATGGACTCCAACGGTCTAAAGACACAACCTAACCAATGGGAATTGCGCCAATGCCCAAGAATCGAGGCAAAGGCATAGTCCTAGAGGTCGTTGTGCAGGATCCTTGTGAATAGTCGAGCTACTTTGGTTAGTCGAAGTCTATCAGCCGCAGACAATCTACCCTCGATTTGTCGATATTTACGAAGATTTTAATGTATTCTTTGTGTTTTGTTAACGTTTTGGGATACTATTGGTTTCGACCCAACACTATTGCTTCTGCTAAAACACAGAACCCACACAACCCATCGCTAGCAAATCGACAATAGAAGCAGTTTGGATACCTCGTATGCTCATAGGTTCTTTTAGTGGCTAAGTATACGTGTTTTCTTGCTATTGTGCTTATCTGTGTAGGAATATTGTGATTTCGTGTTCTGTATGTCTATGTGATTATGTGCAATTCTGATAAATTGTGATTATATACGTTTAAATGGTACGTGTTACTGAGCTTTAGTAGTAGTAGACGTGTGAGGTGAGATTCGAATACATGTGTTGAGTTCCGTGGCGATGTCTATTGCAGACAATGTCGTCTGGATCTCGTCATACGCTCTCTCGTCAGGAAAAGAGGGACAGACGTCTCGCCTCTATCATTGCGAAAAGCGTTGCAAAAGCTGTGAGCGATGCCTATGAGAACGCCAGCAAATCATCCGAGGAGTCGAGAACTGAAGGTCCAAAAGCTGCCGCAAGACCTTTCAGCTTCAAACAGTTCAAATCATGTGGGCCGAAAGAATTCACAGGCGAAGGAGGTCCTACTGCTCTATTCCACTGGTTTGACTCTATCGAGGTTACTCTGCGACAAAGTGGTTGCCCTGATGACCTTCGAACTCTGAACGCTACCGGCGTCTTTCAGTCCCGTGCTTTGGACTGGTGGACGGCCGAGAGGAACAAGAGAGGGAATGATGCAGCTTACGGATTGTCGTGGAATGAACTCAAGGAAGTCATGCTAGAGGAATTCTGCCCTCCTCACGAGCGTCAAAAGCTTGAAGACGAATTCTGGCACATACATCAGAAGGATGGAGACAATGCTGGTCTTACTGCTCGCTTCAAACAGCTCAGCATCATCTGTCCTGACCAAGTCAAGACCCCTGAGATGACCATCAAGAAGTACATCCGAGCCCTACCCGACTGCGTCGCTGATTTCGTGCAAGCGGCTAAGACTACCACGATCGAAGAAACCTATCTGCTAGCCGCTGAGATCAATGACAAAAGGGTCAAGGCTGGGGTGTGGGATAAGACCTCCAAGCATCTGCATCAAGCTACCACTGCTGCACCAACTGTTGAACCCACGTCGTCAAGCAACAAGCGCAAGAACAAGAGAAAGAACAAGAACTGTGCGATTACTGCTGCACCGATCCAAGCCGTACCTGCCCAACAGCGTCAAGTAGCGGCGCCTGTGGCCAACGCACCGCCTGCAAAGCGTGCGTATACTGGACCACATCCACTCTGCCCTACTTGCACCTATCATCACCCGACTGCTATTCAATGCCGCTTCTGTGCCCATTGCAACGTATACGGCCACTTTACTGCCAACTGCCGTATTCGTCAAGCTCCTGCCAATCAAGCTCTACTCGCTGCCCCACAGGGTCAACAAGCTCCTCCGGCACCCGCAGTCAAAGCCAGAGCATGCTTCACGTGTGGCGACCCGAATCATTTCGCCAACATGTGCCCAAACAGGGTAGTGAAACAAGAACCCCAGCAGCAGCCACAGCAGCAACAACAACAGCAGCAGCAGCAACAACAGGTCGCACGAGCCAGAACCTTCAATCTCAATGTGCGTCAAGCCCAGGCCGACAACAACGTGGTCAATGGTACGTTCCTTGTGAATGGTATTTATGCTTCATGTTTGTTTGATACTGGAGCCGATAATTGCTTTGTGTCACTCGAGTTTGAGAAACTCCTTAGTCGTAAACGTTCCCGACTACCCTCTGCATTCGATGTTGAAGTCGCTACCGGAAGAACCGTCGCTGTAAACTCTGTTATTCGTGATTGCACTCTCGAGCTCAACAATCACATCTTCTCGATCGATCTCATTCCGATGCAATTAGGAAGCTTTGATGTCATAATAGGCATGGACTTTCTTCGTGAAAACCATGCCGAAGTTGTGTGCTTCGATAAAATGATTCGTTTTTCGCTCGCAAACGGGGATTCATTGTGCGTTTATGGTGATACTACTTCGAAGGGTCTCAAGCTTATATCATGCCTACAAGCCAGCAAGTATCTCCGTAAGGAATACAGGGCTTTCTTGGCTCATGTCGCAGCAGCGGAGAAGGAAAAGAAAGAGAAGAAGAAAGTAAAAGACGTTCCAGTGGTTCGAGAATTTCCTCGAGTCTTTCCGGAGGATCTTCCCGGACTACCTCCGAAGCGTGATATCGATTTCCGCATTGACCTTATTCCTGGAGCAAATCCTATCGCCAGAGCTCCTTATCGACTTGCGCCGTCCGAAATGCGCGAACTCTCAACCCAACTCCAGGAACTGCTTGAAAAAGGCTTTATTCGCCCGAGCACCTCTCCTTGGGGCGCACCAGTTCTTTTCGTCAAAAAGAAGGACGGGTCGTTCCGGATGTGCATCGACTATCGGGAATTGAATAAGTTGACTATCAAGAACCGCTATCCTTTGCCTCGAATAGACGATTTGTTTGACCAACTGCAAGGCGCTACGTGCTTCTCAAAGATCGATCTACGTTCCGGATACCATCAGCTGCGTATACAAGAAGAAGATATACCCAAAACCGCGTTTCGCACTCGTTACGGCCATTATGAATTCGTCGTCATGCCTTTTGGCCTAACTAATGCACCAGCAGTTTTCATGGATCTGATGAATCGAGTGTGTAAACCGTATCTTGACCGTTTCGTCATCGTGTTCATCGACGATGTCTTGGCTGGAGGAGGTCCAGTTTCTGGGTCACATCGTAAATAGTCAGGGTATTCATGTCGATCCTGCGAAGATTGAAGCTGTTAAGAGCTGGGTTACGCCTAAGAACCCGACTGAAGTCCGCTCCTTTCTCGGGCTAGCGGGCTATTATCGGCGGTTCATCGAAGGATTCTCGAAGATTGCTGTACCCCTTACTTCTCTCACTCATAAGGACGAGCCTTTTGTCTGGGGAACCAAACAAGAGTCTGCCTTTCGAACCCTTAAATACATGCTATGCAATGCTCCTGTTCTCACGCTACCCGACGGAAACGATAATTTCATTGTCTACTGTGATGCTTCTAACCTTGGTCTCGGTTGTGTCTTAATGCAACGAGACAAGGTTATTGCTTACGCATCTCGTCAGCTCAAAATCCACGAGAAGAACTATACAACCCACGATCTCGAGCTAGGCGCAGTTGTTTTTGCATTAAAGATTTGGCGACACTACCTGTATGGTACCAAGTGTACGATCTTCACCGATCATAAGAGCCTACAACACATCTTTAATCAGAGGGAACTAAATATGCGTCAACGCCGATGGGTGGAACTTCTCAACGATTACGACTGTGAGATTCGTTATCATCCAGGCAAAGCAAATGTTGTTGCCGACGCACTTAGCAGACGGAGTTATTTGCTTAGCACTCGTAATATTCAGGCCCAGCACAATCTCGAAGCTCTTATTCGCGACGCCCAGCATGCATGTTTCAACGAACGCACCTTGAAGAAAGAAAGAATCTACCACGATGGAACCCAGCTTGTGAGCAAATCAAACGGGATATTCCACTTCTCAGACAAGATCTGGATTCCCAAGCGAACAAACCTACGACAGATTATCATGGATGAAGCCCACAAGTCCCGCTACTCCATTCATCCTGGTGCTGACAAAATGTACCACGACCTTCGATACAGGTACTGGTGGCCGGGTATGAAACGAGATATCGCCCTTTACGTCGGAAGATGCCTAACCTGTGCTAGAGTCAAGGCTGAACATCAACGACCCTCTGGCTTGCTCGAACAACCTCCAATTCCCATGTGGAAGTGGGAGAGCATAGCTATGGATTTCGTAACCAAGCTTCCAACCACGTCATCAGGTCACGACAGCATTTGGGTTGTCATTGTGACCAAATCAGCCCACTTTCTGCCGATACGGGAAGACTACAAGGTGGAACGATTAGCCCGAATCTACACCGACGAGATCATTTGTCGACATGGGACGCCTCGTGATATCATCTCTGATCGTGATGCTCGATTCACTTCACGGTTGTGGGAAACGTTTCAAAGGGCACTCGGTACAACGCTTAATCTAAGTACTGCGTTCCACCCACAAACCGACGGTCAGACTGAAAGAACGATTCGTACTCTTGAAGACATGCTCCGTTCATGTGTCCTAGATTTCGGTGGTAATTGGGATAGACACCTTCCGTTAGTCGAATTCTCGTACAACAACAGCTACCAGGCTAGTATCCAGATGGCACCTTTCGAGGCCTTATACGGAAGAAGATGTCGATCGCCTATTGTGTGGCACGAGATCGGTCACTCGCAACTAACCGGTCCGGAGCTGCTACAAGAAACGACAGACAAAATTTTCCAAATTCGGGACAATCTAGCGAAGGCTCGAGATAGACAGAAGCTTCTCGCCGATAAAAAGCGTAAGCACCGTGAGTATGGCGTTGGTGACTACGTACTCCTAAAGGTATCACCTTGGAAGGGTGTAGTCCGATTCGGCAAAAAGGGGAAACTTGCGCCTCGATATGTGGGACCTTTTAAGATTCTGGAAAGGATCGGAAAAGTCGCCTACAGACTCGAATTACCGGAAGAACTTAACAATGTCCATCCGATCTTCCACGTGTCAAACCTACGAAAGACCATCTACGAACCGGCCGTACATGTTCCTCTAGATGATTTACGAGTGAATGAAACATTACACTTCGTGGAAAAGCCTGTCGAAATCATGGATCGCCAAACCAAAGAACTCAGGCGCTCACGCATTCCTATTGTGAAAGTCCGGTCGGAAGGCAAACAAGGCGCGAAGTTCACATGGGAACTCGAAAGCGACATGAAGGCCAAGTACCCGCAGTTGTTTAATTAGAGAGAATATCTTAGAGAGAGAAAGTCTAGAGAGAGAAAGTTTGTACACGTCATACGGATCTATTGAATCACGTTAAGGAAAGAAATTGTACGTTTTTGTCTGTGTTCGGTCACGCACGTTCAACGGATTCCGCACGTCGAACGATCGTTACGCAATCGATTCAGTGTGAAAACCGATCCGGCAACCTACGAGTGTGTAGACGAGCACATTTGAAAATGGGAAATCGGAAAATTAAAAGAAATTTCTCCCAAAATACTTTGAATTGAATCTAAAACTTTATAGGCCTTTAAATCATGTGTATTCGCACATCATATCCAGAAACAAGCGAAGTTTTAACCGTAAAATCTTAGTTGATTCGACGATTTAACAATAATACAAAGGACTCTCACGCGTGATTCACGAATTAGTTACAGCTTCCGGCTTAATTTCGGGACGAAATTTCCTAAACAAGGGGAGGCTGTAACACCCCGTGTTTTCACGAGTGAAAGTCAAAGTCAAGGTCAAAGTCAACAACCGATTTCGCGCGACGTGACTGGTAGAATTGTTTGTATGATATTTAGATTATGTGGAGTAATTGTCGTACATTGCAATAATCGAATCATTCCAGCCGTAATTCGATCGACCTACGACTGTGAACGATAGGAAGTAACAATGCGATAAAGTTAATCAAGCTATGCTAATCGAATCGACATCAAATCGTAACTCGAACTACATATTTTACTTGTCAGTTATACGTGTGTGTGTGCCTTACGTGTTACTTGTGCATGTTTATTTTATGTCATTTTATGTTGGGATAATCAAGCGAACTCAATCGAACTCGAAGTCTAACTCGAATCTAAACGAACCCGAACCCGAATTCCGACCCGAACCCTATAAGAAGTAGTTGGGACTGAAAGTAATTTAGATTAGGAGACCCTATCGAACCGCTCGCAATCAGAACCGAATCGACATCGCGCCAAATCCATCAAGGGAGGCGGCATCCGCACGGATGGCCAGTCCGCACGGATGGCCAGTCCGCACGGATGGCCAGTCCGCACGGATGGCCAGTCCGCACGGATGGCCAGTCCGCACGGATTGCCAGTCCGCACGGATGGCCAGTCCGCGTGGGTAGCCTACCCGGGTGCATGCCATGCGCACGGCCCATGCTTTCCTCTTTTGGCATCCTATAAATACACGGGTCACTCTCCACTTTTTCCACTATTGGCAAGTGACGTCCGAACCATCCGCATTCTTCACCTTTTCTCAGATTTCTTCCAATCCAGGTAAGATCTTGCACTAATTCTTGTACATCTTTAAGCACTACACAATTCTACACACTTCTATCTTTCGAATCTTCGATTTTATCCATGAAATCATCCGGATTTGAGGTATTCACGGGTGACGTCATCATCAAGTTCATAAGAACTTCATGCTTGGCCTCATTCCACCAAGAATGCCCCAGATCCAAACGATTTCTACAAGTTTTACAATAATTCCACCTAGATCTAAACTTTTCTAAGGATAAAAGAGTTGAAAGACATAGACCAAAGTTCTTTCCCACTTTTACCCTTGAAACCGGTACAAATCCGATCAGTCCTCGTGTTTTACTCATCAATAGTAATGCCCTAGTTCCAGATCCGAAATTCTACCCGTAGACAACTGATTTCGGGGTTAACCGGGAGAACTGTTCCGAGTCGCCGACAGGCTGAGTTAGGGTGGTTCCTGGCCGGTCTAGTCCCGCGGGAGGGAACACAACTCCAAGTGGTTGCCGCGTAATCCGAACGTCTCGACAAGCGACAACAGAAACCAAGTGTAGAGGAACGGAACAACCGGACTCGTTGTCCGCACGGACAAGCTATCCGCACGGACTAGCCGTACGCACGTACGAGCCATGCGCGCGTACAGGTCATACGCACGAGTGGTGATCCGCACGGACTACCCTTGGGACTCACTTTCCAAACAAAGGTTTGAGTATCGACGAACGAGCAATCCAAACGGACGACCTCTGAATGGATTACTCTTCGGATCATGAGATACTAAGGCCTTAAAACGAAAACCAAACAATTTTCATCCGCACGGCCAAGCCGTACGCACGGACAGACTATCCGGACGGATTGTCTCTGCCCGCGCGCACGGACCGTCCGCACGGACTACCACACGCACGGACCGCCGTCCGCGCGGCCGGCTTGAAAGGTAGAAACATTTTGGTGTTTTCAAAATGCTACAACGAAAACTTCAAAGCACAAGCCATCATACACAAACACATCTTAGGAAGAAACAATCCACTTGAACATTCATCCCACACAAGCAACTTGTCCGCACGGACAGCTCGTGCGCACGAACAGCTCGTACGCACGAACAGCTCATCCGAAACGGAACACCATCCGCACGCATTGCCATCCGTACGTATCACCACCCGCACGGATAGGTCATGCGCACGGATGACCCTTACTCACGGATGACTGATCCGCACGGTCAGTCATTCAAGCCCACTCTCACTCGTACTGTTTTACGCGTCACTTATCGTTACGTTATCGAATCTATTCAGGAAAATCGTACTCGCTGTAAAGCGCTCCCTTCAATCCACTATCGCTGTGAGTATACTCGAACCCTTTTTGTTTTAGCACTTTTGGGTGTTACATACGTTACAACTATTCAAACTACAACTATCACACTACTCAAGCTATTTTAAACGCTTAACCGTTAATGCATGTTATACGTGGCTTATGAATGCTTGTTTGTTATGTTTACACATGGAATGCTGTCTACCTGCCTTAGCAACGATAGTACTATAGTTTGGACTCAGCACCCGTTCACACGGGGGTTGTTAAGGATCTCTTACTTGCACGGATTACAATGGTAATCGTGTATTGCGAACTGCCTCGGGCAGTCAACCCGCAGTCATTGGTATCGATGGATCTATGTCGATAACTAACGTGCTTCATTTCACTATGTGTACGTGCTGGTTATGCGTAAAGGAATTCGAACTCTATATGCTATTATCAAACTTGTATGCTCACCTTTACATTTTATATATTGACTTTATTTTAACGTATGTGACAGGTGCCTAGGTTGTTTATATACTTCTCGGGCTGTGATGAAATCGAAGCTAGGAACTGGAGTCCTAGAAACCAACGAATAAATTGTCATGTTTAAATCTGAGTTGTCGGAACAGAATATTTGTTTAGTTTTTGTCTGTAATAACTTGTTTTACTATTTGAGACATGGTATGGGACATGTTAACTTAAATTGAATGGTAATGATAGTTGTTATGGAAACTTCTGGACAATCTGTTTCGCTCAGTGCCGCGCCCCGATGATTCCGCCATCGGTTGGGGTGTGACAGGAACAACCGGAACGAGTAAGTTGTCCGCACGGACAAGCTGTCCGCACGGACAGACGATCCGGACGGGTTGTCACCCGGACGAACTACACTTGGGATCCACGTTCAAAACAAGGTTTGAGTATTGACGAATGAACAATCCGGACGGACGACCTCTGAATGGATTACTCTTCGGATCATGAGATACTAAGACCTTAAAACAATGTTCATCCGCACGGGCAAGTTGTCCGCACGGACAGACCATCCGGACGGATTGTCTCTGTCCGTACGAACAAACTATCCGGACGGATTACCACTGTCCGCACGGATTACCATCCGGACGGACTGTCACCATCCGCACGAATTATCATCCGCACGGACTTCATCAAGTGACTCACCTTTAAGGTTGTGTCCGCATGGATTACCATCCGGACGGATTGTCGTCCGCGCGACCGCCTTGAAGGGTAGAGAAACTTAAAGGTTTTCTAAATGCTACAACGAAAACTTCAAAGCACAAGCCATCATACACAAACACATTCTTAGGAAGAAACAATCCACTCGAATAGTTACCCGCATGAACATGTTATCCGCACGAGTGACTAGTACGGACGAATTGCTAATTCGGACGGATTACTTGTCCGCACGAGTAACTTGTCCGCACGGATAACAATCCGCACGAGTGACTAATCCGGACGGATTACCACTCGCACGGACTACTAATCCGCATGGACTGCCGGTCCGCACGGATAGCCAATCCGCACGGATGACCCATCCGCACGATCGGTCATCCTACCCACTCTCACTATGTACTGTTTTACGCGTCACTTATCGTTACGTTATCGAATCTATTCAGGCTAACCATACTCGCTGAAAAGCGCTCCCTTCAATCCATAATCGCTGTGAGTATACTCGAACCCTTTTTACTTTTAGCACTTTTGGGTGTTACATACGTTACGAATATTCAAACTACATTTATCACACTACTCAAGCTATTTTAAAGCTAAACCATTAAGGCATGTTATACGTGGCTTATGAATGCTTGTTTGTTATGTTTACACATGGAATGCTGTCTACCTGCCTTAGCAACGATAGTACTATAGTTTGGACTCAGCACCCGTTCACACGGGGGTTGTTAAGGATCTTTTACTTGCATGGATTACGGTGGTAATCATGTATTGCGAACTGCCTCGGGCAGTCAACCCACAGTCATGGGTATCGATGGATCTGTGTCGATAACTAACGTGCTTCATTTCACTATGTGTACATGCTGGTTATGCGTAAACGAATTCGAACTCTATATGCTATTATCAAACTTGTATGCTCACCTTTACATTTTATGTATTGATTTTATTTTAACGTATGTGGCAGGTGCTTAGGAAGTTCACATGCTTAGCACGCTGTGAACTTGAGGCTAGGAAAGGTCTAGGATGCTCCCCGTGCTGTGATGAAATCGAGGCTAGGAAATGGAGTCCTAGAAACCAACAAATAAATTAGTTATGTTTAAATCTGAGTTGTCGGAACAGAATATTTGTCTTGATGTTTGTCTGTAATAATTGTTTAACTATTTGAGATACGGTATGGGACGTATTATTTAATCGAATGGTAATGATAGTTGTTATGGAAACTTCTGGACAATCTGTTTCGCTCAGTGCCATGCCCCGATGATTCCGCCATCGGTTGGGGTGTGACAATAAGGCTCGGCTCATTTCGAGCTTTTTCTCGAGCCGATCTCGCGTAGCTCGTGAGCCGCTCGGCTCGTTTGCACCCCTAAACATGACCTTATGCTTAAGAACCACCAAGCCTCTTTCCAAGACCTTCAAAGAGTTGTAGGTGA
This sequence comes from Helianthus tuberosus, assembly GCA_030545235.1. NCBI lineage: Eukaryota > Viridiplantae > Streptophyta > Magnoliopsida > Asterales > Asteraceae > Helianthus > Helianthus tuberosus. The sequence continues at coordinate 146,816,954 of CM060417.1, read as the reverse complement.
CATGTCTAGGAAATTAGGGGAGAGATTAACGGGTCAGTTTGCGGGTAACACCCTACCAAACCCTAATGCCCATGCTAAAGCCATTACCACTCGTAGTGGCAAAACCGTAGGGAACCCGAGAGTTGAGGATAGAGTAGTTGATGAGGAGGGAGATATCATAGATGAAGAGATCGAGATGGAGACTCCCGGCAAAGTGCAACCGAGGCTAAGCCCAGCAAGTACCGCACAGCCCGGTGAGTCTCAAGTTGAGAAGAAAGTTAAGAAAACCCCCGTAGATGTTAGACCTTCTCCCTTAGTAGACCATTCGTGAGTCTCGTTTCCCTCACGTCTTAGGAACCAAAAATACTCAAGGGAATACGGGCAATTTTTACACATCTTCAAGCAATTGAATATTAATCTTCCTTTTATCGAGGCACTCCAATCGATGCCAAAGTATGCGAAATTCTTGAAAGACCTTCTTAGGAACAAAGAGAAGTTAGGGGAGTTGTCCAATATCCCGTTGAATGGAGGGTGTTCCGCCGTTGTTTTAAATAAGCTTCCCGAAAAGCTTACCGATCCCGGTGTTTTTACTATTCCTTGTCTATTCGGTAGTAATACCAACACTAGAGCCTTAGCCGACTTAGGTGCTAGCATCAATTTGATGCCCTTTTCTCTTTATGAGAAGCTAGACCTAGGAGAGCTTTCACCTACCCGAATGACATTATCCTTAGCCGATCGGTCCGTTAAATACCCTATGGGCATAGTTGAGAATTTGCTTGTCAAGGTCGACAAATTTGTGTTTCCCGCCGATTTCATAATTCTTGATATGGAAGCGGATGAGAGAGTCCCCATTATACTTGGTTGTCCTTTATTACGTACCGCTAAAGCACTCATAGACGTTCATGATGGTAAGATCACCCTTAGGGTCGGTGAGGAGAGAGTCACCTTTGAGATAGAGCGTTCCATGAACCACCCGAGTGGTTCGGATGACTATAGTGGTCCTTGCCATTCCGTCTACTTCTTGAATTCGTTCATCTCGTGTGTTGACCATTGTTTAGAGTATATTAGTGGTGCGGACCTAGTGGTAGGAGGGAAGGTAGAAGAGGAGTTGAAGAGGGTAGATGAAGTAGAAGTTGAGGGGAGTCCGTTGATCCCCGAAGTCTTAGCCGTTAGTGATGACACCACTGAAACCCCACCCTTAGAGCTTAAGGTACTTCCATCGCATCTAGAGTATGCTTTTCTAGGGGAGGGTTCCGAGCTACCCGTCATTATCTCATCAAATTTGGAGGAAAATGAGAAGTTGAGGTTATTATAGGTGTTGAGGGCCAACAAAGAGGCCATTGCATGGAGGTTGTCCAACATAAAGGGCATAAGCCCTTCTTAGTGCACCCACCGGATACTCATGGAGGATGATTATAAACCGGTGGTGCAACCCCAAAGGCGGCTCAACCCCAACATGCAAGATGTTGTGAAGAAGGAGGTTCTTAAACTCCTAGATGCCGGGATGATATATCCCATCTCTGATTCACCTTGGGCGAGTCCTACTCAGGTTGTCCCTAAGAAGGGAGGGATGACCGTTGTCATGAATTCGAAAAATGAGCTTATCCCTTCTCGTACGGTCACGGGGTGGCGCGTGTGCATCGACTACCAAAAGTTGAATGATGCCACCCAAAAAGACCATTTCCCATTGCCCTTCATCGATCAAATGTTGGAGCGTCTCGCGGGACAACAATTTTATTGTTTTCTCGACGGTTTTTCCGTGTACTTCCAGATTCCCATAGCACCGGAGGACCAGGATAAAACTACCTTCACATGCCCCTATGGCACCTATGCGTATCGACGCATGCCATTTGGGTTGTGCAACGCTCCAGCTACTTTTCAGCGGTGCATGGTTGCCATATTTCAGGATATGATAGAGAGTTCCATGGAGGTTTTCATGGACGATTTTTCGGTGTATGGTAGCTCCTTTGATGAGTGTTTGAAGAACCTAGAGAAGATGTTGAAGAGATGTGTCGATACCAAGCTTATGTTAAATTGGGAGAAGTGTCACTTCATGGTGACGGAAGGTATTGTGTTAGGGCATAAGATCTCTAGGGATGGTATTGAGGTAGATCGTGCGAAAATAGATACCATTAGTAGGTTACCTCCACCCACGAGTGTTAAGTCGATTAGGAGTTTTCTACGGCATGCGGGCTTCTATAGACGCTTTATTAGGGATTTCTCAAAAATTACTCGCCCCATGACCCGTTAGCTAGAGAAAGATGTTCCATTCATCTTTGACGAGGAGTGTCTTAAGTCCTTCAACTTTTTGAAGGAACAGCTTGTGAGTGCACCCATTCTTATCTCGCCCGATTGGAGCTTGCCGTTTGAGCTCATGTGCGATGCGAGTGACTATGCTGTTGGAGCGGTATTAGGACAAAGAAAGGATAAGCACTTCCACCCCATATACTACACGAGCAAAACGCTAAATGATGCTCAAGAGAACTACACCACCACGGAAAAAGAACTCTTAGCCATAGTCTTTGCTTTCGACAAATTCCTCTCATACCTCGTTCTCTCAAAGACCATAGTTTTCACCGATCATTCCGCGTTGCGTTTTCTTTTTCAAAATAAAGACGCCAAACCCCGACTTATTCGGTGGATTATTTTGCTTAGCGAGTTTGATATAGATATTAGAGACAAGAGAGGGGCCGAAAACGTTGCGGCCGATCATCTATCACGTCTAGAGGACCCCAAGAGAGAAGAGATTCGTGAGGAGGAGATTGGGGATACGCTCCCTCATGAATCTATCGAGTTTGTTGAGGTCGAGAAGGAGGGATTGCCTTGGTTTTGTGACTTAGCAAATTATCTTTCTAGTGGCAATATTGTGAGAGGCATGACCACACAACAACGTAGGAAATTCATTAGTGAGTCGAGAAAGTATGTGTGGGATGATCCTTTTCTCTTTAGAATAGGGGGAGATAGGATTCTAAGACGTTGCGTGTCGAGAGAGGAGGGTTGGAACATCATTAAGCATGTTCATGAAGGCCTCACGGGGGGCCACCATGGTGCATATGCCACCGCTCAAAAGGTTTTTGATTGCGTTTTTTATTGGCCTACCGTACTTCGAGATGCCGTTGAGTTCGTGAAGACATGTGATGCGTGTCAACGAACTGGCAATATTTCCGCCAAAGATGAGATGCCTCAAAACCCTATCCAAGTGTTGGAGGTTTTTGACGTTTGGGGCATTGATTTCACGGGACCCTTCCCAAACTCCTTAGGAAACCATTACATACTCGTGGCGATCGACTACGTGTCCAAGTGGGTAGAGGCTCAAGCCCTTCCTACAAACGAAGCTCGAGTAGTTTTGAAATTCCTTAAGAAGCTCTTTTCCCGATTCGGTACACGAAAAGCCTTAATTAGTGACCGTGGTACTCACTTTTGCAATGCATTAATGGAAAAATTGCTTGCACGCTACGGAGTCACTCATCGTTTGTCTACCGCATACCATCACAAACAAGTGGTCAAGTGGAGAATGCGAATCGCGGTATCAAGCGTATCTTAGAGAAGACCGTTGGTAAAAATAGGAAGGATTGGTCCGACAAGCTAGACGATGCATTGTGGGCGTTTCGAACCGCCTACAAGACACCTTTAGGAACCACACCATTTATGATCGTCTATGTAAAAGCTTGTCACATTCCCGTAGAGCTAGAGCATAGAGCGCTTTGGGCATTGAAAACTGTTAATCTTGACATGACCGAAGCCGCTAGGAAGCATTTCTTCCAAATCCATGAGCTTGAGGAGCTTAGGGATGCAGCGTATGCTCGATCGTTGGGAATCAAGGAGAAGACGAAAGCTTCACATGATAGGAAGTTTAGAAAAGTTAAGGAATTTAGCAAAGGTGACAAGGTACTTCTATACAATTCAAGGTTGAAGTTGTTTGCGGGGAAGTTGAAATCGAAGTGGTCGGGACCTTATATGGTTCATTATGTGTTTCCGTATGGAGCGGTGGAGATCATGGATGAGACGGATGGCCGTAGTTGGAAGGTGAATGGCCATCGGTTGAAGCACTACATTGGAGGAGCGATAAACAAGAACGAGATGGAGGAAACTCCTCTCGAAATTCCATCCAAAGCCGCCAATTAGTGTTTTGGGATGAAATCCCAAGTGTAGAGTATGTGCCGTTTGTAATTTCGTATTGTTTTCGTAGTTTTACGTGTTTTTGTTTCGTGTGTTTGAGAAATTTTGCAGGAATCATACCATCGAGGAACTGAATTTGCGAAGAAAACGACATTCCAGGTAAGTCCCAACACTTAGAAAAATTTGGGATGGTTTGGGGATGGTATGGTAAGACTTGAAAAATTTTCTAAGGCATAAAATTGGAGTTTTTACGCAACTTACTGCCAAAATAACGCCCTCGCGTCGCGCCACAATAAACCAACTTCACTGTGGCGCTACGCGACACCTAGGGTCACACAACCGTTTTGAACCATGCCCTAACCTGACCCCCACAGTTGACCCATGCCGTGGCGCTACGCCACGGCTAACTTCTTTTGGTGTGGCAGCGCACGACGATATGAGATATCGTTTAAACCTTATCCGTTTACCTCTTCTCCCCAAAATCAACGTAACCATTTACTTCTTCACCGCCACCGCCGAAACACACCTCCATCCACCATAACTCCACCGATTCTCAACCATTTTCCACCATATTTCTACCTACATGACCGGTTTTTAACGCACCACAACACCCACTTAAAAGTTTCATCATTTATCCGACCAATCTCTCCGATTCGGGACTCACAAGTTCACAAAAATCCTTCTTTTTTCTTGCAAAATCGGTGACTCAGGTATGTCACTTGCATTTGTCTCTTGTGTGTGTTGATTAGAGCATTGTGTGAGTCCGTAGTATGTTGAGTCAGTCATGTTCTTGTCGTTTCAGCTGTAGATCAGTCGAGTCGAGTATTTGTTGAATCAGTTTTGTCAGGTTTTCGAGTCAGTCCATGAACCAGTTGAGTCTAGATTTTGAGTCAGTTGGGTTAGTTTGTTCATTTGGTTCTATGCTTAGTCAGTAATGATGATTGTGTTTGTCTGATCATGTGGGTCAGTTATGCTAGAGTCGAGTCCGGTCTTGGTTGTTTTTGCGTGAAATATATAGCAAAGAGGTTGTGTTAAGTCAGTAACTAGTCCGGTTTCTGTCAGTGGTCCGTTGTTGTGGTTTGGCTGAGTTGGCTGTGAGTTAGGTTCAAGTCAGCTTAGTGTCGAGCCGACTCCGTTCACGTGTAGTTTACTTAGGTGTGTTAGTATAGTTCAAGGTTGCGGCATAGGATTGGTTTAGGAATTTGAGTATTTGCGGGTTGCGGATGGCTCGGGTTGGGGTATGCTTGCTATGTTGGTCATATCTTAGTCTCGGGATTGCTAAAATTGAGTGTGGGGATTCGGTTGGTTGAATTTTTGAGCTAAAAATCAAGTTTTATTCATTGGTTTGAACCGTTTCACTAATGCATATTAAAGTTTTCAACTTTAATGTGGTTTACACTCAATTTTGGTATTGGTTTGTGGTTTGGTTTCGGGGTGGATATGCTTGTCGGGTTGATTATGAACTTGATTTGCTTGATGCTTGAATGGTTTGGGGATATTGGTGAGTAAAGTTCCAATCTTGCATATGAAACGGAATTTTTGCAACGATCAAAACCTCCTTTAATTAGGCGGAACTTTTCAATGTAAAAATCTGTTTTCAACTAAAAAGTAACTACATTTAAGCGAGGTTGGACGTCAATGAAGGTTTTGTAGGCACTCGGTTTAATTGCGGACAATTAAAGTGCCGAGGGGGTAGTGTACATTGAGTCTAGTTTAGTGTCTTTATGTCGTTTTAGTCAAGTTTTAGTATAGTTTGAGTCGTAGTTAGTTGTGTTTGGGTTTACTTGCACGTACAAGTGATTTAAGCTCGCCCGCACTCAATCTCCATTCGGGCGAGTTTAACTATCACTTAGCAATTGTAAAAGGTAACCCGTTTGTTTCAGAATTAGCCGCGAATGAAATGCTATACGGCTATTCTACCTTAAAAAAATTAAAAAATTTCAAAAATTCAAAAAATTAAAAAAATTAAAAATACAAAAAAATAGTTTGTTATTACTGATTGTCTGCTTGTTTTGTCTTGATTATATATGTTTTGCAGACATGGCGAGCAGTTCACGCAGAGGTAGGTCGCGAAAAACAGGTGCGGGTCAGTCAGCACCACAACAGGATCCACCCCAGCAAGACCCGGTCCCACAGGAGACCCCGATCATTCAGATAGCTGCCGATGATCCTAAGTTGAGAAAGATAGAGTATCAAACGTCTTATAATTTTATTCCGGATAGGAAATGTAATAGAGTTGATCACCCGATATTGAAGTTCGAGCCGAGTACACCAGAATGGAATAAATATGATAAACTGAAGAATACTGATTTGCTTCAGCACAGGGTGATAGATTGGCTGTGGTTGAGTGAAATAGGCTCGAAGCTGGAAGTGTTGGACCTTTTGGGTCCGAAGTTGACAGATGCATTGGAGTGTATACAGCCTCAGTATGAGGAGCTGGTGCTGGAGTTTCACAGCACATGGATGCATAAGGAGGGTAAGTTTGATTAGGACACAGTTGTGTCGTTCAGTTTGGGTAGGCAGGTCTTTGAAATGAATATGGCAAGGTTTTCCATTGTATCGGGGTTTTATACTGAGGAGGAAGTTAAGCGGCCGGGATTTGTTACTAGTTTGAGGTGTGCTTATTCTATTGCTAGGGATCACAGTGTTGGGGGTACTGGGCTGCGAGAATTCTGGAAGACGATATATGACCACTCGTTCACGGTTACGAACTTGATCACCTCGGTTCGTAACCCGATTTATAGGTATGTGTTGAAGATTTTATCTACTACGCTGGTGGGTCGGAAATCTGGGGAGAATAAGGCAAATTGGATCGAGTTATTTATTCTCATGTGCCGTGTGGAGAACCGTGAGATGAATCTGGATACGGTCTTAGCAGATTCGTTTAGTAGAGGACGTCGAGGTGGTCCTCGTGCTGGTTTAGATATGGGCCCCTATATTACTCGGATTGCACGAAATTTGGGGGTGTTTACCAAGTATGTCCCCGAATTTCTACACGAGGGGCCCAAGACGGTGACATTTGGGATTAGAGAGTTGCAGCAGGCAGGTATAGTGTCGTGGACCGAGCCCTACGGCTGGGAGCCAATCAGGCAGGGCCCACAGGTGCAGCCGCCAGAGGGACATCCAACTGAGGATGTGATGCTTCAGGTTGATCCTACACACCGACAGCGGCCACCACAGAGACATGAGCTACCAGCACAGCAGTATCCGAGGAGGCAGCCTCCACCTGAGCCTCTCACTTTACAGTCACTCTCTGGCTATGTGGAGCAGAGATTTGACAGGTTGGAGCATCTGATTGAGGTGATTCAGTTGGGTCAGGGGAGGCAGGATGATGCTCTTCGTTACATGATGACTACACACAGCATGAGGATCCCAGACTTCTTTCAGCCGAGGCAGCAAGGTGGCCCGGCTGGTGCTGGTGCGAGGTTTGATCCGGATCCTTCATTCCGTGTATTTGGTGAGAGTAGTGCTGGTGCAGGTGGTCAAGAGGAGGACAGTGATGAGGAATAGTGTGGGGATGGCGAGGATGCAGAAGCAGCAACTGACTATATCTTTTATTTGATTTTTTCTTTTATGCTGTTTTTGATCCTCATTTGTTGGTCTGTAGTGATATTGATACACGTTAAACAGGTTGGTTGGGCAGGTTGGGTTGGTATATGGTTGAAACTGATGATATTTTGATGATATATATATATTACTATGTTTTGCTAGTTTGTTGATGGTGATTGATAGGTTGATTGTTTAGCCGCTTTCGTTCGCGTGTCCAAGATTAGGAGTTGTTTGCTGAGCGCGTTTCGAATTAGAGGGCTTATGTGGAAACGACCGGCACTTTGACAGTCTCACATATTCAGCTAAGTCGTTTCCCTTTTTGTTGTTGTATTTATTTATCTTTTTCGTTTGCAGTCTTTAGTTTTAGGTAGTTTGTTGAGTCGTATTTCGTTCTTGCATTATGGACAATGCAATCTTTAAGTGTGGGGATGGGATACATGTAAATAATCGAGTCTTAAATATGAAAAACACAAAAAAATTAAAAATTCCAAAAAAATTGAAAAATCAGAAAAATGTCTTTTGAAATGAGAAGTTTGCATAAATAAAACGGAAAATGATAGAAAAGATGAATTTTTGCTTGGGTTCGAATAATAATAATATGAGATTAAATAAATCGAGCTTGTGTCTAGTTAGGGATATGTGGATAGGCTCGGGTTTGGTTTTAAGTCCCTTTGAGTTAACATACCTTAATTGTCGGTCTGCTAGTGGGTTTTCGCCTGGGAAATATGGGAAATTGAAACTGCCAATAAGAGTATAAGGGGCACCGTTATAAGTTAAAACTGTTAGAGTTTGTGATCATACGAAAAAGAAAAAAAATGAGCTAGAAACTGAATGAAAGTAGCGCATTTCTATGTAGTCTGGGTTGGGGATAGTGACTTTACAACCGGATTACCGCTAGGGTGTGTGAAATCGACCTTGCAAAGAAAAGTAAAAAGTACCGAAGCTTAAGTAATCCGAGTTGGGGATAGCGACTCTACAGCCGGATTGCCTCTTGGTTAGGGAAAGCAACGTCTACGCTCATTGAAAAAGAAAAAAAAAGTGAAAAAAATGAAAAAAAAAATGATTGTAAATTCTCTTGGTTTTGATATAAGAAGGTTGGGAATTTGTCCAGTGATTCGTTCCTTTAGTTCTATAAGCTTGAGGCGGGAGTAGGTGGACCGTAGATTCTAGCGTGAGGCCCTAGGTAGATTGACCACACTTAAATTAAATTCATATGATAAGGGCTTGAGACCGGATTTGGGTTTAAGGGGACAAGTATATTCGCCAATGTTTTTAAAACCGGACCGGGCCGGCCGGTCGGTCCGGTCGGGATCCGGAAACACCACCGGGCCGGTTCAGCCCTTTAACCCGTTTCAACATTGACCCGGAGGTCGGGCCGGGCAGGCGGGCAGGCGGGTCGTCACATAAGGGTCGGGCCGGAACCTCCTCCGGCAACATATGCGACCTCTGACCTCCGACCACCATAGTCTTCTTACAAAGCAGATCTATCATCTGGTTGATTTTTATAGCTTGACCCTCAAGATTATAAGTGGAAGAGACAAGAGTATTGTAGAAGCTAATGTAAGATGAAGAAGAAAAGTAGAAGGGTTTACCGGAAATTTTTTTTCTGGTCTGTGCGAGTTGTAAAAGAATAAGAATGGAGAATGGGTGAAGAAGATGATTGTCAATTGGTAAATGTTGGAAGGTGAGGAGGGTGTTTTGATAATTTACTCTACTTAATGTAAAGAAAGTCTATCATCTTAAAAGTCAAATGTGACCAGACTTTTACTGTTAGTTTGTCAGATTAATATTACAATTTAAATTAACTCTTTTAGTTTACTAGAGATTTTTTTATTTACTGGCTTAATTTAATTTAAAACTTATGTATATGTATAGTTTTGTTACTTTTGTATATTGTTTTACTTTTTTTTTTGGACGGCGACTTTTCACAACAGACGGCGAGGCCGCATATACCGATAAATCGGTACGTACCACCACCCGACTCAGCCAAGACTATGTTGTCTTAACCGGGCCCACGCTTGGTGAGTTGGGCTTGGCGTCCCCCGAGAAAATTTCCAGCCCCCTGCCACTTGACAGGAGTTGCACCCTCCACACGAGCGGACACTCGCTGGAGTAAATGCACTGTAATAGAAAACTCGGGCGCTCCTCCGGCTCGAACCCACGACCTCTCGGTCATGTATCCGAACTTTCATTGTTGCTGGCCAACTGGGCTGGGCCAGTTGGTTGTATATTGTTTTACTTGATTTGCTTTTTTCCATTAGTAAAAACCTATTATTATACATTATATTATTATATTTTTGTTAACTTTAGTTTTTATACTTAATTTTTGTTATGAACTTAATTTTTTTTATGTTTAGTTTTTATACTATATTATATATATATTTTTATATAATTTATGATGTAATCCGGGTCTTAAACCCGGTCGAACCGGTCAGACCGGTCCGACCTTTGACCCCATAAGACGACCGGGTCGACCTCCGGTCCGGTTCTGAAAACATTGATATTCGCAATCGCGGCTAAATCAAGTTTGGTTTTAATGAGATATAAATATGTTTTGACCCGAGTGATTGTTCATCTCTAATTCCATTGGATAATTCTTTTTCGAGGACGACCAAAAGAGTAAGTGTGGGGATATTTTCTGTATTGCAAAATACATCATTTATTCATGTATAGTTTGTATAATTTTGCGTTATTTTTAGTTCCGTTTTCGGTAGAATATGCATACTATTGATCAGATTGTGTTTTCCAGGTCTTGATGCTTAATATTGCTGGAAAGTGAGTAAAAACGAGCTACAATGCTGAAACACCAAGTCCCGTAACAAGTTTAAAGGAGTTAGAATAATTTTTGAGAGTTTTGAGAAGTTAGAGCTGGGTAAATTTCGTGCAAGTCTGTGAAATTCGAGCTGTCGCGTCGCGCCACAAGAGAACAATATCATGGTGGCGCTACGCCGCCATTAAAATAACAATTTCTGGATTATAACACCGTCGCCCTGCGCCACGACAAGAGCTTATACCCGTCGCATGACGCGACGGGTTGTTCTGACGGCGATTCTTTGTTACGAGCTAGGGTTAACTATAAAATCCCAAGAAAAACACAATTAAACCCTAATTACGATTGGAGAGCATCTTGGGCGAAATTTGGAGCATTCATTGAGCAATTTCAGAGATCTTGAAGCTTACGAATCAGTGGTACGAGTTCGGGATGAAGAATCGAAGAGTTTCTCGGGTTTTCCAATCCCTTGTTTTGTCGATTTCTTTCTTGAAACTTTTTATCATGAATTCTCGTTTAGACATCTTTGTTTTGTTTTCATTTATTAACATGCTCGGCTAAACATTTATGCCGCCTAGACTTTGATGAATGGATTGATATGAAGATTTTACCTTTTTCGTTATTTGCATGAATATTATGGATTGATTGTGTTTAGTAAAAGGTTTAGTATATTGATTTGATGTACATGCGTGCTTTAATTTGGTTTATTATTATCATTTGCTTCGTATGATTCTTGGTGACGGTCTTTATCACATAATAGAGTCGTGCTAGGGTTTAGGATTTTGGTAAGTGTCTATATCATGTAATACACCTTAACTCTTTAGGGTGAAATTGCGCAAATATCCCTAGAAGAAATTGTTAGTAATTTACTAGATTTTAGTGTTCTACTAGTCCCAATAGCTGGAAGGTGCGGGGCTATTAATAGGTCTTACCCGGCGAATTTCTTTAGACAGTCCTTGGAAAAGGTCGTGCCTTAGTTGCCCCGTCGGGTTATTAGTCTATCAAGTCAAATCAAGAAGCTAAACTACCCTAGATCTATGATTGGAAAAGAGTAGGTCAACAGTAGGGTACTTACATAATAATTAGACAACTGGAAAGACGTCTAATAACCGGTAGGAGTAACGGCCTAGGTAGCGCCATAAGTTTCACCTCGAGAAGGGTTGAGGGGCTTAGTTGGTGTCTTAATAGGTTTAGTACTTTAAGATCCCGGTTCCATAAATCATGCATTTAACTTAATCGGTAATTTCTTAAAAAACAATTCAGGATTCTAGTCTAGGTGGTCTCGTTTATCATATAAGAAAAGCCTTTGTCTTCTTTCGTATTAGTCTAGTTTTAGTTTAGATAGATTTCCTTAGATTTTTCGTAACCCCCCCCCCCCCAAAAAAAAAACAATTAAACAAGTTTCAGTCATGTCTGTCAATGTCTATTAGAGTCTAGTTTGCGTGATACATAGAGTCTCGTGGTTCGATATCCGGACTTCCTAGGGTTAAACTACATTGATCGGTACACTTGCCGATTGTGTGGTTTTAGGTCGAGTCTAGAATTAAAGCTTTTTAGTGTCTAGCTTAGAGAGTCTAATTTAGTTGATTTTTATAGTTTGTTTAGCACACATCAGAAGTCGACATAGACGGTAATAACATCTCTCCCCACACTATTACAAAACCACGAACAATATTGCCTTCCTAGAATTATGTTAAATTAATTACTAGCCTTGTAACCCTTATCATTATGCACAGCTGGAAACACGAAGTTCCTGACCAACTGTTGCTATGCGAGAATACTCTATAAGTTCCAAATCCGCCCAATAGAAAACATATTGTTGTTGGGTGGTAGGTTGCTACAACAGTTTACAGTTGACGTCTACATAAAAGTAGAGACATCACGCTTAAATTACTACGAACGGAACCAACCTAGAATAAGGGCAGAACTGTACCGGGGAATTGCGGATTGCGTCAATGCCGGGGACGCTCACCCATCTAGAATTGGGAGGCGTATAGTTCTTCCTGCATCTTTCATTGGCGTCCTCGCGACATGCGTCTTCGGTTCCTAGATGCAATGACTTTAGTACAGGAGGATGGAAAACCAGATCTGTTTCTCACAATGACATGTAACCCGCAATGGCCTGAAATTTGTGAGAATTTGCAGCCAGGACAGACTGCACAAGACCTTCCAGATCTTGTTTCTAGAGTTTTCCGTGCAAAATTGGAGGATCTGAAAGAACAACTCTTTAAAAAACACATTCTTGGCGAGGTTAAAGCACACGTTTACGTGATTGAGTTCCAGAAACATGGTTTGCCCCATGCCCATTTCCTTCTTATAATGTACCCACATCACAAAATCAATAACCCAGATCAATATGATAAGTTTGTGTCTGTCACACCCCAACCGATGACGGAAACATCGGGGCATGGCACTGAGCGAAACAGATTGTCCAGGAGAAATCCATAACAACTAAAATTACCGGATATTTATCATTATGTCCCATACCATAATATATCAAATAAAAGCAGTTATTACAGACATTGTTTTCTCAAAGACAGATCAAATGTTCCGACAACTCAGATTTAAATAGACAAATTATTTTTGTTTGTTTCTAGACTCCATCCTACTTGATTCCATAAAAGCAGGTAAGCACAGCATCCTAAACACCTGTCACATACGTTAAAATAAAGGTCAATACACATAGTGTAAAGGTGAGCATACAAGTTTAATAATATAATAGAGTTCGAAATCGTTTACGCATAACCAGCATGTACAACGTATAATGTGAAGCATGTAAGTTATCGACAATGATCCTATCAATACCAATGACTGCGATTTGACTGCGAGTAGCGAGTGCGCATCACATGTTCACCACTACGAACACGTGAAGTAATATCCTTAACAACCCCTGTCCACGACAGGTGCTGAGTCCAAACTATAGTACTATCGTTGCTAAGGCAGGTAGACAACAATCAATGTGTAAACATAACAATCAGGCATTCATCGAGTCACGTATAACATGCAATAGCGGTTAGCGTAAAAATAGTGTTTGCGTTGTGTGATAGGTGTGATTTAGAATAAGTAACGTATGTAACACCCAAAAGTGCATAGAGAAAAAAGGGACCGAGTATACTCACAGATTGTGTTTAACAAGTAAACACTCTCTTGGATTGAAGGGAGCGCTGAGAGAGATTAGCCTGAACAGTTAACGATAGCATAAACGATAAGCGGCGCGTAAAACAGTGCAAAGTACCAAGGGTCGGATGGTAATCCGATCGGATGGCAAGTCGATCGGATGGTAAGTCGATCGGATGTCAATCCGTTCGGATGGTCATCCGATCGGATGGCCATTCGATTGGATTAACATCTTGTTTGGAAAGGATGTGTTTGTGTATGATGGCTTTGAAGTTTTCGTTGTAGCATTTTAAAAACAGAGAAGTATCTCTACCCTTCAGGTCATCGATCGGACAGTCGTTCGATCGGGTAGCGATCCGATTGGTAGGACACTTAGTGAGAACATGTTCACAGCAGGATTGTCACTCGATCGGATAGCAATCCGATCGGATAGCAATCCGATCGGATGGCAATCCGATCGGATGGCAATCTGTTAGTTACTGATGATCTTTGAAAGTTTTGAAAATGATAAAGTATCGAAGTTCCATATGTCACATGGTCGGATGGTCGTTCGATCGGATGACAATCCGATCGGATGGCAATCCATTCGACGTTCAGATCTTTGAGAAGTTGAAAATAAAAGTTTAAGTGTGGGACCAAGTGTAAGCCGATATGATGGCTGTTCGATCGGATGGCAATCCGATCGGACGGCAATCCATCCCATCAACCTGATCGTCTTTGGCACTTGATGATTTTGAAAGTTTTTCAGTTTTGATCGAGACGGTGTGTTGACGTGCTAAACAACAGAAACCCCATCTTGAACCAAGTGACCCGATCGAACAGGAATCACCCTAGTCCGATCAGTTCACTGTTCGAGACGGTTGTTCATGTTTAACCCGAAATCGGTTGTCTCTTGGATAGAATTCAGATTTTGAGCTGATACATCACTAAGGAAGAGTAGAAGATCAGAACGAGCTCCGATTCTATCGGTTTTGAGTGCATTGAGTGTAAAATAGTTGAAAGAAAGTTAGAAAACTATCTTTCAATCCTTTTAACCATGAATATGTGTAGATCTATGCGAAAACATTGTTTAATCTTGTGGAAATCCTTCAGATCTAAGTTGTTCTTGGTGGAATGAAGCCAAACCGTGAAGTTCATAAGAAGTCCATGATGACATCACCCTAGAACACTTCAAATCCGATGATTTCACGGTAAAAGTTAAGATTCAAAGGTGAAAAAGATGAAGGAGTGCGTGTAGATCATAGAAGTACAAGATTTAAGTTGAAAACTTACAAGAATCGCGAGAAATCGAGAGAAAAGAGTGCTTGAGCGGGCTGGTCGAGTGGAGGAGCTGTCACATCACAAATGATGTGACAGGAGGGTATTTATAGGGTTTCCAAAAGAGGAAAGGCACATGGATCGGATTGGTCACCGATGGGATGTCAACTCGATCAGATGGCAATCCGATCGGATGGCCACTCGATCGGTTGGCCACTCGATCCTGGTGTCCGGCGTGTTGAGTTTTGTCGTTTCGATTCACGCGTTGAGCGTTGAGATGCGTTTCGAGCGAGCGATGCGATAGATTAATAATAAACACACAAATACTATATCTAACATACAATCACTATAAATAACTTGCGTTTAGCGTTTGCGATTCGATTGCGATAGAGATGCGATTGCGTTTCGATTAAACACCACAACACATAAACATAAATAAACACGCACAAAAACACGTAGACAGCACACACACACGTAAAACAATATCCAGAACGCATAATTCGAGTTGCGAATGTGATAGCGATAAGTCGATTAGCGATTAAACATGCGATTAAATAGCGATTAAACCTCGATTATTAATAGATACTCCACATAATACAACTAAAATAAATAAATAATAGAATCGATTACAAGTCAAAGAAGTCAAAACATTAGTTGAGCAAGGAATGACAGATCGCAATTAGCAATCTTCTCTTCCTTTGACTTCAATCTTGACTTTGACTTCAATCTTGACTTTGACTTTGACTTTCGAAACACGGGGTGTTACAGTGTCCGCCGAAATCCCAAACATACAAACGTATCCCCAATTGCATGAATTTGTCGTAAAACACATGATTCATGGCCCTTGTGGCACCCTGCGAATGAACAGCCCCTGTATGCAAGGGGATCCTAAAATATGTCGTTTTCGTTATCCAAGACAATTTAACGACCACACAACACAAGGAGACGATGCATATCCCCTCTACAGAAGACGCAACAACGGGATAAAAGTCGACGTACGAGGTAACACACTAGACAACAGATGGGTTGTTCCGTATAACCCAAAGTTGCTTATGATGTTCAACTGTCATATTAATCTCGAGATGTGCTCCAGTGTTAAATCAGTGAAATATCTCTTCAAATACATTTACAAGGGTCATGACAAACAAGTTATCCATATAGATCCGGATGCCCAGGACGTTGTTATCAACGAAATAAAACGATTCCAGGATGCACGCTATGAATCGCCACCCGAGGCAATGTGGCGTATTTTTTCCTTCAACCTTTCTCAGATCCACCCAGCCATTTTAGCATTACAACTTCACCTCCCCAAAAATCACACAGTTACATTTACAGACACCATCATAATGTCTGAAATAATAGACCGGGAAAGGGATAAACATACAATGCTCACTACTTTTTTCGAGAAAAATAGACAGGACCCAACAGCCCGACATCATCTGTACAAAGATTTCCCAGCAAACTACACGTGGAATAAAGCCGACTGCCATTGGAATTCCCGTGTGATAAAAAGGCAACGGAGAGGTCGAATTGTTTTCGCAAATCTGACTGAAGGAGAACGGTACTACTTACGCCTTCTTTTGACAAACATTCGGGGGCCTACTTTGTTTGAACACCTTCGCACCATACAAGCTTCGCACCGTACAAGGTGTGCAACACCCTACTTTCCATAAAGTAGCTTTAGAGAAGGGCTTAATTGAAAACGACAACAGCTTATCACTATATCTCGATGAAGCCGCCATATTTCAATTCCCAAATGCCCTTTGGAGGTTATTTGCAACCATATTAGTTTTCTGTGAACCGGGCGATGTTCGCAAGCTATGGGTTGACCATTTTGACACACTTTCAAAAGACCATCAAAACCATTCCTGTAACAACAATCACATCCAAAATCTGGTCTTACAGGATCTTAGTTCACACCTACAATCTATGGGTAAAAAATTGGCCGACTTTGACCTCCCGGTCGTAGAAAATGAACATACCCCACTAGACGTAACAAATCGTGACACACAAGAGAAGTTAAGCATAGTTATTGACCTGGCCCACTTACATGCAAAATACTCCATCAACTTTGACCAACTAAATGTGTTTGATGAAGTCATGCACCACGTTACACATGGCCTACCAGCGGTGTTCTTCATTGACGGCCCAGGTGGAACTGGGAAAACATTTTTGTACAAGGCATTGCTCACTAAGGTCCGTTCACGTGGCCTAATTGCACTTGTAACAGCTTCATCAAGCGTCGCAGCAAAATAACATGCCGGGTGGTAGAACCGCCCACTCCAGATTCAAAATCCCGATAAACCTATGTAACAACTCCATGTGCAACTTAAAAAAACAAAGTGGTGTCGCTCGCCTTATCAACTCATCTAAACTAATCATTTGGGACGAAGCCTCCATGGCGAAATGACAATCGATAGAGGCAGTCGACCGCACCTTGCAAGACATCACATGCATACCTCTCCCATTTGGTGGAAAGATAATGGTAATGGGAGGAGACTTCAGGCAAGTGATACCCGTTATCAAGTGAGGCACGCGAGGATAGATCGTAGACGCTAGCCTGCGTATGTCACCTCTTTGGGTATTGACTAGGAAGATGCGGTTGTCCATAAATATGAGGGCCATCAACGATCCATGGTTCTCAGAGTTCCTATTACGAGTAGGAGATGGAACACAACCCTCAAAAAATGGAACATACATCTGCATCCCCGCAGACATGACAATCCCCTTTACCACCAGAGATGAGTCAATTAAAGAACTCATTAACGCAATCTTCCCATCGCTACGTACAAATGTCCAACTCACCGAATGTATAACGTCACGAGCAATCTTAACCACTAAAACGAGACCGTCAACGAGATCAATGAGCATATGATCGACCTTTTCCAGGGGGACGAAAAAATTATACTACAGTTTTGACACAGCGGAGGACGACCAACAAAACCTCTATCTAACCGAGTTCCTCAACTCACTGACTATCAGCGGGTTACCCCTCACAAGCTTCGCCTGAAAACTGGATATCCATAATATTGCTACGAAACATCGACCCATCAAATGGTCTATGCAACGACACACGACTTATATGTAAGGAATTCGCACACAACGTATTTGACGCTGAAATAGCAATCTGTTACCATTGGGGGAAAAGCGTTTTCTTACCAAGAATACCCATGTGCTTATTGGAAGACGATATGTTCCCTTTCAAACTAAAGAGAAACAATTCCCCATTCGCTTAGCTTCTCGATGACAATCAACAGATCGCAGGGCCAAACTATACCATACATTGGTATCTACCTCCCGGAATCCGTGTTCTCACATGGGCAGCTTTATGTCGCATTGTCAAGAGGCAAGTCACGTGAAAACACAAAGGTCCTTGTCCACCCTGAAAAAAATTTACACAACCTGGGGTTTACACCTCTAATGTTGTCTATCGCGAAGTTTTGCAACCCTGAGGCCCCAATCTTATACAAACCAAAACGTGGGTTGGGTTATATATTTAATGTCAGCAACATGAAACAAAAAAAGGATGTCTACTCCACCATACATGACTTCCCAGATCCCACACAGTGTCTTATAAAGTCTTTCATATGTTTAATGTTGGAGTGGCCTGTCTTTTTAATGTTACCACAACCCCCTCCGAAAACATGTGATCTCCACTGTTCATGCTTGGAAAATCTCAATAATGTTTATCTTTTTAACAATTGTCTTTTCAGTTTCAAAATATGGCGTCTTCCACCTACACATCCAAACTTCATTGTTGTAAAAAAATTAAACCAAATACACAAACCTTCGTATATATAACAAAATAAAAACACAAACCTCCTGGTACCCCCCCACCCCCACACAAAAATATTCTAATACTTGGTTCCTACGAAGAACTATGTTGATCTACGCCAACGGGATTCCACCGATTACCCAACTAAACCATTGTGCAACCTCTAATTCATCTTCTTAACCACATTCTTTGTAAAATACCACCACCTAAACCAGGATGCCTTGTGTTCAATACAACCATTACAGGAGATGATTACATGCCTGTCTCTGGCCAACTCGCTAACCCAGGTGACTTATGCGAAACTTTCGTAACCCCCCCCCCCCCCCCCCCCCCACAACCCTTTTAACCTTCACCCTCTTGACTTGATGATATATTGATGCCCGGTATTATCGACTCCGCCGCAACGCACGGGTCTTCCAATTATGACATAATAGCGCACTAAGTTAATTTTCTGTCTTTATTTAAGTTTCTTTTTCCAATCAATAATAGATTAATCACTCATTTATAGTCATTTAATATTTAAATTTGTAAGGTTGCGATCAAAATGGACGTCTGGACGACTAAGAAAAAAACTTTTAAAACCAACTATGAGTTTTACATTTGGTAAGCTTGTGAATCAAACAGTTATCAGGAATTTTTAATATGTTTACATCAAAACAAACCGTTGACTTGAACATATGGAAGAGAAGAGTAGCAAAACACGTGATTCGATGCGAGCCTTATATATGATGGAACATCTAGGTTTTCGTAGTTGTAGTGATTCAACACTTGCTGAAAAAGGCGGGATAAAACAAGAGATACAATTTTTGTGAATTCTAGAGGTGTGCATAAACCGGTTTGAATTGAGTAATATGAGAAACTGAAACTAGACTAACCCTATTTATGGACCAATTTGAATCTCTGGCCAGGTCCTTCGGTTTCACATCCCTGATTTTCAGTATTTAGCTAGCTCGGTCAAGGCCAAACCTAAGATTGAGTAATATGAGAAACTGAAACTAGACTAACCCTATTTATGTACCAATTTGAATCTCTGGCCAGGTCCTTCGGTTCCACATCCCTGATTTTCAGTATTTGGCTAGCTCGGTTAAGGCCAAACCTAAGGCTAGAGGGTGTGGTTGGAGCCCCCAAAGGGCTTTATCAGTCCACATAAGCGTCATGTCAGCCTGGGGGCTTTATCATCCCCCCCCCCCCCCTGTTAATTTGCAGGGTGTGGATGGAGCCCCCGTCATGATTACCTAATTATTTATTTATTTAAATATTTTTTTTAAAATTAAATGGCAATTTTAATAACTAGAAAATTAAAAAAAAAAAACATAATTTCATTAAAAAAAATAAAAACATTACAAAGTCATTAAAAAAAATATAACTAGAAAATTTATAACTAATAATTTATAACTCGTCGTCTTCGTCGACTCCTCCTTGTTCACGATAAAACCATAGGTGCTCGGTCAGATCGGCTCGAAGGTTATGGTGTGTGTGCCTAGCCCGTATCTTCGATCGGATATCTTCTTTCTCAGCGTATGTTAGTATTGGGTTCGTCGGTTGGTTACTTTCATCATAGCTTTCTTCACAAAACGCTCTACCCGAGTCCTCCAATATCATGTTATGCAAAATGATACACGTATACATGACGTTTCTCATTTTACTTTTTTCAAGTATCCTCGACGGCTGGGCGATGATAGACCATCTTTTTTTTTAACACACCGAAAGCCCGCTCGATATCTTTTCTTGCTGACTCTTGTTTTTTTCTTGAAATACAATGTTTTTTCGTCATCTGGACACCGTCGGATGAGGAGCTCGAAGAAGACTTTTTTTAGTTATGATTGGTGTGTGTTTTAGTTGTGATTGGTATGTGTTTTGGTTGTGATTGGTGAGTTATTTAGTTTAGTATAGGTTTATATATATAATAGAATAAAAAAGTGACAACGGTCAAATTTGACCAATTCACCTCGTTCAACGCGAAAGAAGACCATTACCATGTTGGCGAGCCATCTATGGCGCCCCCAGTTAAATTCCAGGGTGTGGGTGGATAGCGCCCCGGAGCGCTATAGTGTCCTAGCTGGCGGGGGTGGCGCCCCCACACCCTCCGGCCTAAGAAAAGCGAGAGGAAACTGCCCCACTTGAATCATTGTTTGAAAAACAGCCTTGGTTATAAAAAGAGCAAACCAAGTGGGAGGCTGCGGCATGTGCGGGTTCTAGAAATGTTGGGCCAACTTGGACCAAATGTACGCATCCTTACCCTACATTTCTGCTAGACTGTTTCCATGACTTGAACATGTGACCTCTGGCTCTAGATCACATGACGAAACCTTATTGTTGCTCCAAGGTTTTAAGTATACATAGTTGATTCATCATTGTAAACATAATATCAGTGTATATGGGCATACTACATAGTGTATACCATGAATATGCGTGTTTCTGTTGTGCTAAGGCTAATAACCCCATAATAATACATAAGCTTCATATATTTTAAACTGCAACATGTATCATAAAACTAACGTCTACCTAAGAGCTTTGGTTTACTGCTTGTATGCCAATAGTTTGAGACACGTCTTTTTTTTTTTTCCTTTTTTTAATAAATAATACTCGATCAACTATTTATGAGTTTTTTTTCTCAAAATTGCAGAATTGTTGAAAGTCTTGTGATTTGTCTCAAACAAAACCATCTCAAATCTTATTCCAACAAATATCATCTCAAAATCTAGAGTTTTAAACCCAAAAACCGAATCGTGGTCGTGGCCCAACTTGGCTGACCCAACCAGAAAAGACCGGTCTAGTCTTTGGTTTTCTTTTCTAGAAACTTCGGGTTTCAGTTAGGTCCGGACTCATTCGGTCCAGTTTCAATATGACTCACACCCCTCGAGTTCTATAGGTGGTGGCGGCGGCACATTGATGCTATGATGATACCGAAATTTGGATGAGAGGATCACGCCACTTAGTTGACCCAACTAGTGGTGCCGGTGTCATATGATTCATCCGAGTGTGGTATATAGATCTTGGAAGGAAGGATCAGAGAGAGGCTTCGTATATGTAAATCACACATGAGTGGATTTTTTTTCAAATATACACTATTTAGGAAACAAGAAATAAAACCATAGATACATGTAATTAACACATTTAAATATCTAATGCAACGTGGGTCCTTTTTAAATATACACTATTTAGGCAATAAAAAATAAAACCATGGATCCCCTTTAATTTTTTTTAAAAATGAAAATTTCATATATTCGACATATATCAATATCATTCCACACGAAAAAGGGCAATTACAAAGCACCAAGTTTTGATTAATTGATCGGGGAAGGGTATGGGGAGGCCTCTTGATGAACAAAATGTAGATAAACAAAATACTTCGATACTTGAATAGTTGAATTGGTGTAGATGGTATCCTTTTCCGGGCCCAGTCCAGTGGGCTTTGGTTACACTAGTGACTAGTCAGGACTCAGGCCCAGTAAGGTTTTGACCAAGCCCTGCTTTATACGAGACTTAACCACAGTACATGTGACTAATTTGACTGTTGAAGTATCTGCAAATCCCTTCTAACGGGATAGGGGCGGACCTAGGTAGAGATCTGGTAAGCGGGCGCACCCCTTGAAAAAAAAATTGTGTATCCTATAGAGCAAAATCCCAATCACCCATTGGAAATTTGTTAAACCCTCATTGGCACCCAATGAAAATATTTCCTAGGTCCGCCACTGAACGGGCTTCTCTTGTCTATAGCCTATTAGCCTTTACTCCAGCATGTGGAGATGAAGACCGACACTACACCACCAGCGAAATGACCGGGAACAAGAGAAATGAATTATAGCACATATAAGATATGTTATTGTTTTTGCGACATTTAGGCAATAACCATACCACATATAGGATATTATTATTGTATGGTAAAAAAAAGGTAGGTAATATGAGTTATTCGGTATAGTTAAGTAATCCTAATTGAATCTAAACAACATATGGACCACATTTTTCAATTCGAGTTCAATGTTATGCAGTAGTTGGTTTATTTATGGGACTAAGCCAATGAATTTGTAATCCTCACTCTATGCGTAGGTAGGGTGCATTGAATGAGATTAACAACGCGTCCATTATATGTGTACATAACATTTAAAGTTTCCCCAAAAAAGTCACGTTTGTTTTTCGGTATCATATGTTAAATTGTCAAAAACTTATTTCACAATAAACAGAAAAATAAAAGAATATTGTTACTAAAGTGTTCAAAATAAGATATAGTATGGGTTGCTAAAGAAAAAACACCTCTTGCCCATGAAATGAAATTCTTTAAAAGTGAGAATTTTTTATGAACAAGTCATTCAATTCTTCCAAACAAAACAAAACTCCTCGACGGTGGCGGATGGTTACTTTTTAAAAATATTCGATAAATTGATATTGTAAAGTACGTAGATAACACATGAAAACAAGGATCAGATGGTATAGAAATTACGATAAATTGATATTGTAAAGTACGTAGATAACACATGAAAACAAGTATCAGATAGTATAGAAATTACTAATATCATGTGACACTGCTTTTGACATGTACTGATATACGCCACGTTCAATGAAAAACGCAACGTAAAATAATAGTTGGGGACACACATACCCGACAAGCTGAAATAATAGGAGTAAAATGGTTTGAACTTTATTTGAATGACTCTTATCTTCTTGGTACAACAGTACTTTCAATACAAATCATGTTGTTTGCAAGTAAAAAACACATACCCTACGAGATGTATGAGCAACAATAGTACGTACGTACATACATACATACATAGCCACATAGGTTCATCTTGTAACACAAACATACGGATATAGATTATAGTTTTCATTATCTCTATCGAAGTTTTCTCATTCCGCGACATATTTTAGCAGCTCTTGACCATCATGTTCTTTCAAAGCTGCCACCAATTTGCATGTGCAACCATTCTGGTGATGACCCCCTACTGAACTCCCTAGTGGGTTGTGACCCAAATGGCACCACAGCCATTTCATATGCTTGTTGACCAAACTGTTGCACCCGCATTGACTTTTAGATCAAAGGGTCATATTTGATCAAAAGTTCAAAACACATAACATTATTTTACTTACATCTTTTGAAGGAAACCCTTGTGGACTTGGTTGTGATCTTGAAGTGACAGCTTCAAGCTTCATTGATAAGAACTGTCACACTCAACTTAATTAGCATAATCCAAAACTCATGACGCAATAATCCAATAAAACAGTACGATACAATATAATACAATACAACACAACACAACACAACACAGTATGCTTACTTCGACCTGTTGCTGTAGCGATTGAATGTAATTAATTATCTCATCAAGAACCAGTGCTTTCCCGATAACCTGGAATCACATAACACGTAAATTCATAAGCTTCTAAAACATGTTCTGCATACCGATTAACAACGAATTAACAATTTAAATCACACCTTATTACATCCAGGGACCAAATCTTGAAGAATTTTCATCCTTTCACTAATCTTCTCCCTTCTAGCCTGCCCACAAAAAAAGTCAAAATTCAGCAAAATTGATCAAATCCGAATCGATTTCAAAAAAGGTTGAAAATATTACTCTTTCTGCCAGACTATGGCTATCAGTGGCTTGACCTCTTCTTGCTCTAACATGAATATAATCCTGTTTAGGTGGCTCAACCGGTTTAGCACTGTTTTCGGCTTTCTTACCCGAACTTCTTTCGGCTTCCGGCTTCGATTCGTTTTCATTTTCGATCGCTAACGACTTCAATCGCTTACCACCATCACCATCAATCTGATTAAAATCCCACAGTATTTATTTTACAAAAAAAGTAAGAACCTATTCCAAATTTACTAATTATAGATTTATAATCATGTTTATTATTGTCAAACTGCTACCAATTAATACATATATTTATCGAAACACAAAACACAACAAAATATTAATAAATAAATAATTAATTGATTAATTACCATGCTATTGCCATTACTACGGCTGCTAGTAGAAACAGAAACACCTTTAGAAGACTCATCATCTTCACGCCGCTTCTTACTGTTATCCACAACCATCGGATCATTAACAAACGCACCGCTATTATTATTATTATGATTATTATTATCGCCTAACTGCCCCATACCAAACGACGTCGCATTGCCGCTTCCACCGCCAATATTCATCGGATACGGCCAGATCTCCGTCAAATTACACAGCGAAGACCCGGTATTACCCGACCGGAACCCACCGCCGTTCATCATAACCGGCGGATCCATCAGACAGCAAGATAAGAAGCCAATGGAATGAAATATTGGAATCAAATCATTGAAACCCTAGATGGGTTTGGTTTGGTTTGGGTGGTTGAAAGATGAAACAACAGATTATAACTAACTAACTGGTGGCAAGATTGGAGATATAGATAGATACAGGGGAGTATATGTATATGTATGTATATGGAGATGTGAGAGGGGAGGGGGTGGGGTGGGGTGGGGGGGATAAAGCTGCGTGTGATCTCCTTCCTTTGACAGTGGGGAGTTGTTGGGTGCGTACTGTACCCACCAGGAGTGTACGTTAGTGAAAATGGACCTCGGGAGCTGAAAAGAAGTGACTTCTGAATGAGGATTCTCGGAGTGTCAAGCGTTTTGTTGTCCACCGCCTTTTTAATAATCATCTTAAATCTCTATTTTTTTATTTTATTTTTCTCAGCTGTACTATCAATGCTTTAAATACCGGTATAAATAAACCGGTTGGTTAAACCGGATACTAGACACGTGCCGGATACAATAAAGGTCGGTAAAACTTTAATACGGTATGTCTTATGTACCGACGGTAAATCCGGTTATACCGGTTCAAACCATTGAACCAGTTTGCATTATCTTAAAATTTGATTTTTTTTAATTATCATAATATATTGAATTATCTTTTAGATGAATTTGTAATTTATGGAATTATAAGGTTAACTAGTAACCTGATTGAACCACTCAGTACAACCTGCTTCAACCAATTAAACCATTTCAGAGCCTAACCCGATATGAATAAAAAACCGGTTTTTTAAATATTGCGTACAATTAACCTATAATCACTATTTACACTCCTCTACCCACTACTCTTTACGTTTTTCATATGCATTGAAGCACAATTTTTTTTTTGTTTCTTTTAGCAAAATTATTGAAGCTTGTTACGTATTTAGGATTGATGTGAGGTTAACTCATTTGATAAAAGAGAAGATTCAGTTAGAAAACAAAAAAAAGTTATATGTTTACATTTTTTAGAAAGGCAAACTTTATAAAAAGCAACCTGATTAGCAAATCGCTAACCAAAGAAAGGAAACTGAAACAACCGAATCAAAAATACTTTCTTTGACTCCTTTTGCTTGCCAATCAGTTCCTCGTCTTTAAATGATCCACTAAGCAGTGAAAATAATAGCATTGACAACTTCTTTTTTTTCTTTTTAGAATAACGGTTCGAATCCATCAAATGAATCAACAAATAAGGGCCTTTGTTATCCGGAAAGAAAACGTGATTAAAGAATTTCGCTCAATCAACTAGTGAGAGTTCAACTACTTAGGGTGTCCGGGGCACCAAGCGGGGACCTCATCGGTGACCCAAGTCACCTTAGGGGAACACCGCCGCCATTCATTAGGGGAGTGAATTAGGGGACCAATTTGGGGGAGTAGGCACCGAAGAGAGGAGGAGAGAGAAGGTGGGCCACCCACTTTTCCAACCAATGAAAATTTTTCTTTTTTTTTTTCTTTTTTTTCTTTTTGAATAAAAAAACAAGGAGAGTTAAGAGGGGAGTGCCGCCATCAAAATGGGGTGTTAGGGGAGTTTAAGAGGGGAGTTGACGTGGCACTAGCAGGTTGGTGGTGCGTAAGAGAGGGGACTCCCCTCTTAGGGTAGTGCCCCGGACACCCTTAGGTATGGGTGTTAGATTCTGATGGTTTGTTTTCGGTCAAATCATGTCGGGAGCTATTCTCCAGATTTGCGGTTCCTTTTTACCCTTTCGATTGGGTGAAATGGTTACCGAAAAAAATCAATTTATTCTGTTGGCGGGCTGAACAAGATAGGTTAGCGACATTAGTAGGGTTGAAAAAACGTAATATTCATCGGGGAGAATCTTTATGGAGACTATGTCAGACCGGGGAGGAAAATGCGGATCATTTGTTTACATTGTGTTACGTGGCCGCTGTAATCTGGAACAAGTTTAGTCGATGGTGCAAAATTCCGCAAATTTTTGCTTTCAATACGAGGGATCTCCTAAGTATACACAAAAGACCCGATATAAGTGGTATAAAGAAGCAAGTAATTCAAGGCATTGTGTTGGTAGCCTGTTGGTCAACCTGGAAGAGCCGAAATGAAGCAATCTTTTCTGGGAAACGGTGTTGAAGGGGTATGGTCCCGGATCTCGCATCAGCATGACCGCGAATGACCATTACCCTTATCAAAAACCCCCACCAACAATAACTTACCTGTGTTCGTGTGGGCACGCGCGAACACAACGGTCCAATATGTCCATTGATGAGAAGACTTACCTTAAGGACGGAAACAAATGTTACGCATAGCGATGCGGCCTGACACCGCATCCTATGAACATTTTCGTCACGACAAGGGATCTGGACAATAGTAACAGTCACTAAGCGGCGATGCGGCATGGCACCGCATCCCGCATGCATCTTGGATAGAACAAAGAACGCGGGAACAACATCAGTGACCG
Organism: Helianthus tuberosus; assembly: GCA_030545235.1. Lineage (NCBI taxonomy): Eukaryota > Viridiplantae > Streptophyta > Magnoliopsida > Asterales > Asteraceae > Helianthus > Helianthus tuberosus. The sequence goes on along the minus strand of CM060417.1, from coordinate 146,789,709 downwards.
CAAGCAGCGATGCGGCCTGGCACCGCATCCTGCCTACAAGGCAAGTGGGTCTGACACTCAGTGCAAGTGGCACTGAGAACAGTCGCCTACTAACCCACATATGTGCAACAGTCTGACACCACAGCAGGACGTGGCATCACCACCGTAACTGATAGGTCTGACACACCTACAGAAGACTGTGCGATGTCAGACTAGCTACTCAACTACCCTCCTTCACTCCTCGGCTATAAATACCCATCCCAAACCAGGTTTGAGGTATCACTTCTCAACTCTCTCACTACTACTACTATCACACTTTGCTTCCCAAGCAAATTACAGATTCTCACGCCGGAGAGTGGTAACAAGGAGCACCCCCCACCCCATCCTCCTTGTTATGAGTCACGGCTTGTTTCCTTGTGCAGGGAACCAACCAGCGGACGATCCAGCCAGCGATCCTCGGAAAGAAGGGATTAACCTTACTTGACGAGATCAGTGAGTTAACCCTGCCCGGTTAACCATTGTTTCATCATTGGCGCCCACCGCTACTCTTAGCACTTTTTTCAACCATCGTTTTCTTTCCGAAAAACCATGTCTGATCGTCTAAACAACACTACCGGGGATAACCTAAACCCCGTAAACACAGGGCCTACGGGGACTATTCCCATAGCCCCAAATGTTGAACATGTTGGCACATCAACGCAAGGGGGCGCATCCCTTGCGTTCGCCCACGATTTATCACAGTACGCTTCTGTGATACCTCCAGGCATGAACCTTCATACCTGGTACGACCAGCAACAAGCTCTGCTGGCCGCAACATACAACAGAGCTTGCGCAGAAGCGCAAGTATCTGCGGGGCCTACCCCAGCACCGCATACCCCTGCGGGTCGTATTTTACAATACGATGGCAAGGCCCCAACACATCCGGCCTCCAGAAGCAGGCAGGAAGACCGCGGTTCTTCTTACTGCGAAGTCCGCACACTTGATAAGAACGATTCCTCATATGGGTCCCGCAGCAGGGGCCACATACATAGCCGCCTAGGCCCACATGGCGAAACTAGGCGACAGTCTACAGCCCACCATGGCCCCGGCATCCATAGCCGGCTGGGACCTCAGTCCCACCATGAAGGGCAGGGCCGTACCGATCCAGACGACGGTACATACCGCGGAGAGTCTCATGCTACCAACAGTAGACCGGGAGGACGCAATTATGTCCCTCCCACTCAAACCCGCACCACATACCTCCGCGCCGCAAAGTGCCACCAACCCTACAGGCCGAAATCTGCGGCCGAAAACTCCAAATTTGTCCCACATATTGCAAACGCCGATGTCACCACCACCAAATTCCCATTAAAAATTGGGAAATACAACGGTTCGGCTGACCCAGATGACCACATGAACATCTTCACAGGCGCTGGGTGCAACGGCAGGTGGGATGAACCCACTTGGTGTCAATTTTTTCCACAGACCCTAACAGGTCTGGCCAGGGCATGGTTCGATTCTTTACCACCGGGGTCACTGACCTCATTCGAGGACTTACAAGCAAAGTTCCTCGCACATTTTTCCCAGCAGCGACGTCATGAACGTGATTCTATAGACGTCATGAACATCTGGCGCAGAGACAACGAATCGATTGAAGCGTTCGTTGTCCGTTACAATAAAGAATGCCTGGAGATAGGCGACGTGGCAGACCAAATGGCACGCAACCATTTCATTGTTGCGGTGAAGGACGAACAAATGGTTATGACTATCTCCGGCAAGGATGGCTTGCCTAAAAAATGGGAAGATGTAATGGCGGCGGTCAAGACATACGCCCAGACTCAGCGGTCCCTCAAACCGCACGTCTCAAAGGCACAGCCCCAAACGGAAGGCCAGTCCTCCCACCAAGAACACAAGCGCAACAATAAGCGCAACCGGGACACATGGAATCGAGGCAGCGATTCCAGGCCATATGTCCCGCGAAACAACCAGCCCGACGCAAGGGCTAAAATCAACGCCCAGCGTGGAAACCGGGCGTCAAACAAGGAGTCTCGGGACCGTAGCTGGATCGAGATCAATCAGTCGCCAAGCGACGTCCTCCTTACGGACGCGCAATTCCTGCGACCAGCCCAACCGATGAAGTCCAAGAAAAACCAGGATCCCGCACTCTATTACGAGTATCACAAGGACTCGGGCCACACAACAAATAATTGCATCAGTCTCCGACTGGAGATTGAATGAGCCCTAAAAGAGGAGAAACTGCAACACCTGTTGTCAGGTGCGCAAAAACCTACAAAGCGCATCACCCCCCACAACGAGGGCACCTCCACGGGTAAGAGAACCATGTACGTGGCCTCAACCCACATGATAAACGGAGGACGAGGAAGACCGCGCAAGGCGGCAAGAAGACCAGACAATGACTGGAAAGACGAGCAAGTGGTCTTTCCAAAAGTCCGAGGCGGACTGCGCGACAGGCGCGCCGTCGTTATCACAGGCAACCTGGCTCACTACTGCACCGAGCGATTATTCATCGACCCGGGCAGTACATCCGATATTATATACGAGCAGTGCTTCAACCAATTCGATCAAGAAGACAAAGATCGGTTGCAGCTGGCGGACTACCCGTTGGCCGGGTTTGCAGGGGAAACCGTATTCCCCCTGGGCCAAATTACTTTTCCTGTGCGCCTCACCAACGGGAGGCACACAAGAACGGAGGAGGTAAACTTCAACATGATCACATCCGTCCCTCACTCTGCCATCGGTTTCCCAACCGAGATGGGGGTCGCGATAATATACACCCGAAGAGAAGTTATGTCTACGGACGAGCTGCGTCCGACCAAGATAGCAAGGCCTACCCCCTACACTCAACCAGAAAAATGGGTTCTTAACGCAAGACACCCAGAGCAAACAGTTACGTTGGGCCACGCCTTGCCCCCTACTATCAAAGCGCACCTGAAGCAGCTCCTCTTCAGGAACCAGGATATTTTTGCCTGGACACCCGCAGACATGACAGGGGTACCACGTGAAATCGCGCAGCACTTCTTGAATACCATGCCAGGTATCAAGCCGGTGATCCAAGGCCAACGCCACCTCGGATCAGCAAAGAACCAGGCGATGCATGAGTAGGTCCAAGAGCTGCTCTCCGCAGGTATCCTGCGGGAAGTCAAATACCAGACTTGGTTGTCAAACCCGATCATGGTAGAAAAACCATCCGGGGGCTGGCGCATGTGCGTCGATTATAAAGATCTCAACAAAGCATGCCTCAAGGATTGTTACGCACTTCCGGAGATCGACGAAAAGGTCGATAACCTCGCACCATTTCGATGGAAGTGTTTCCTCGATTGTTACAAAGGCTACCACCAGGTACAGATGGCAATCGAAGACGAAGATAAAACGGCATTTCGCACTCCTACCGGGAACTACTGCTACACCAAAATGCCGTTCAGGTTGCGCAACGCGGGCACAACCTATCAAAAGTTGATGAACGACACTTTTCGCGGTCAAATCAGCAAAAGTGTCGAAATCTATATGGACGACCTGGTCGTCATGAGCATGGAGGAAGACACCATGCTCAACGATATCGAAAGGACATTCCAAACTCTGCGAAGCGTCAACATGAAGCTCAACCCAGGGAAATGCTCGTTTGGAATGGAAGAAGGCAAATTCCTTGGATTCATCGTAACCAAAGATGGATTAAAGGTGAACCCGGAAAAAGTTCAGGCGATCGAGCGCATGCCATCGCCTTCTACGATGAAAGAAATGCAACGACTAGCCGGCAGGCTAGCCGCACTGAATAGATTCTTAGCCAACCATGCAGCTAAGTCTTACCCTTTCATCAAGACCCTGCGGAGCTGCTTAAAAAAGGAACAATACCAATGGACCGCAGAGGCCGAAAAAGCTTTCCGAGAGATGAAAGAGTGTTTGATTCAACTCCCAACTCTAACCGCACCACGAAAAGATGAGCCACTTATCTTGTACTTGTCTGCCGCTGACAACGCGGTAGGCGCGGTACTCATAGTGGAGCGGGAAGGAGTTCAAACACCCATCTACTACATCAGCAAAATGCTCAACGACCCAGAGACAAGGTACTCAATCATGGAGAAGTTGGTATTAGCACTGGTACACGCGTCAAGAAGGTTGCGACGTTACTTCGCAAACCATGCCATTACGGTGCTAACCAACTACAGGATCGGCCCGATCCTATCAAAACCCGACATCTCTGGTCGATTAGCAAAATGGGCAATTGAGCTGGGCGCACTTTCACTGAACTATAAGTCGCGCCCCGCAATCAAAGGCCAAGTCTTGGCTGATTTCGTTCCTGAAGTACCAGCAAATCGCATTCAAGAATGCGAAGAAGAGCAAAACCCTGCATCGCCGCCATCCTCCGTAGAAACTTGGGCACTATATACAGATGGTGCATCCAACGAAGATGGTGCAGGTGCAGGCCTGCGACTCGTCAGCCCCGATGGCCAAGAGCTTACCTATGCAATCTGCCTCGATTTCAAAAGCACAAATAACGAGGCAGAGTATGAGGCTCTACTGGCAGGGCTGCGTCTGGCAGTAAAACTCGACGTCCAACATTTGGAGGCACACGTCGACTCACTATTGGTTGCAGGGCAGATACGCGGCGACTATGCCGCAAAAGGGGATATCATGATCCTCTACCTCGAACAAACTTTGCAACTGAAATCAAAGTTCACCTCCTTCAATATTCGCCATATCAACAGGAGTGATAATAAACCCACGGATGCACTATCAAAACTCACATCCACCAGCTTCCAACACCTGGCAAAAGAGGTACGCATCGAAATTCTGCAAAATCCCTCGGTACCCCTGCGCCAAGTCAATGTCATCCAGTACGGTACAACATCCTGGATGACACCGATCATTGCATACTTGCAATCAGGTGTTACTCCCGAAAGCAAGGCAGAGGCACATAAGTTGCAATACAAAGCGTGTCATTACCAAATGGGAGACGGTATCTTATACCGAAAATCATACCTGGGGCCACTACTACGATGCGTCAACCCCCAAGATGCCACATACCTTATCAGAGAAATTCACGAAGGAATATGTGGCATACACGCAGGCCCACGCATGGTGGTGGTCAAAATCATGAACGCCGGGTACTACTGGCCCGGCATGCACCTAGATGCGGTCAAAATCTTGCGCAAGTGTTTCAATTGTCAGCGGCACGCTCCTAAAACCTTGCTCCCCAAGAACAACCTGATCCCCGTCACCACCGCATGGCCATTCCAGAAATGGGCAATCGATGTGGTAGGACCATTTCCAGACGCACCAGGTGCAGTGAAATTTATCATAGTGGCTGTTGATTACTTTACAAAATGGGTAGAGGCAAAACCGCTCGCCTCAACCACCGCTATGATAACAAGGAAATTCGTCTGGGAACATATCATCTGCCGTTTCGGTCTACCAATGTGCATTGTCACCGACAACGGTACCAACTTCGCTGCCGATGACTTTCAAAAATGGCTAAAGGAGCTAAATATTGAACACATATTCTCCTCAGTGGCGCATCCGCAAGGGAATGGCCAGGTCGAGAGTATCAATAAAAGCTTAGTCGAAGCCATCAAAGCACAGTTGGGAACAGCCAGACGCGGCTGGGTTGATGAACTCCCAAGTATCTTATGGGCACACAGGACAAGCCCAAAGACAAGTAACGGTGAGACACCCTTCAGCCTGGTCTATGGCACTGAAGCGATGATCCCCGCAGAAGTAGGCCTCCCTTCACCTAGGATGTTGGCTATCAACAAGATAGACAACAATGAGGAGCTCAGGGTTGACTTGGACCTCCTGGAAGAAAGGCGTGAAAACGCTGCCATCAATGAGGCCAAGTATAAAACCAAACTCGAAAAGTACTACAATGCACGCGTCCGCATTTGTACCTTCAATCCGGGAGACTACGTCCTTCGTGACAATGAAGCATCTAACGCGGAACGCCCAGGGAAACTCGCCCCCAAGTGGGAAGGACCCTACCTCATCCAAGAGGTCCTAGGCAAAGGCGCATATAAACTGCAAACATTAGAAGGCGAAACTATCGCACGCACATGGAATGCACAACAGCTTCGACGCTGTTATATGTAAGCCATGTTTTTTACATTTACCATGTAACCTATCGGGCCGCAGGCCATTTGCAAATAAATAAACGATTCAATGCAATATTGTTTATTTACTCCTATTACAAATGCGTGTTCCACTCTGCGGTATCTGCAAAAACAGATTGGCAAAATCTTCATTCGCGATACCCACACAGAGTGGTGACCACACGCAACTATTGTAATAGGCCAACAATGGCAAAACATTAACCGCCTATCCGGCTGGACGGCGACTACGGTTTTCACAAAGCCTACACAATTCCTAAACCCTAACGGGATAAAAACAGGAATTGACTAATACTCATACGACAAAGGTATAGAGTATACTTAACCGCGCTTTACAACGGATAAAGTTCTTCATACTTGCATATCATCTAGATATGCAAAAGGCAATTACAGACTTAGTGTTATTCACAATAACAATAAACTCATACAAGTTCACACATGCAAGTAGTAAAAACACTTGTACAAATTGAACAAAACGGTTCTTTATATCCAAAAAGTTTCTACACCTACGCGGTGTCTAAGAAATTCACATAAAGTTCCAAACATTTACATTAAGGAAACAAAAAAGGCACGCAGGCCAGCCTAGTCTTTCTTTGTACCGCTGGAACCCACACCATCCTTGACATCACCAGCAGGTTTTTCCTTATCTTCCTCATCCGCATATAACACTCGCAAGCGGTCCACATAGTCCTCCGCCTCTAGGCATTCCTCAAGATCATCAAGAGCGGCAATGGACGTCTCGTTATACGCCGCGAGAGCGGCAGCAAGAAGCGCTTCAGTGTCCACACCGTGGAACCCGGATCGTTCATCAGTATACTTCCCCTGGGCCGCAATATTCATATGAGCAATGCAACGATTGTAGCCAGCTTTAAAACCAGCATCCCGTGCGCGCTCCCTAATCTCATTGACACCTGCCACATTCTCAGGTGCGTCAAGGATGGACGTAACAATCTGCGAAACAAGAATACCACGGTTATCAAAGGCAAACCTAAAAAAGATAACAAAGACAACGGATACTTACATGTCCGATCCCGTGCATACGCATCCATTCGCGATCGTCCTTGAGCAGATCGAGTGAAGAAGCAAGACTATCTCTAGCCTCTGCAACCTCCCTCGCCCGCGCTTCAGCATCGGCAGCACGGGCACTGATCTCCTCAATAGTGGCCACCCGACTCCGCACTTCCGCCTTTTTACAAAGAGAACACAAGAACACAAATATAATCAACATACTTGTAAGACATGTACAAATTCAAAAACAAAAGAGACTTATACCTGGAGGCCCAGGATAGTTTTGGTTAAGTTGATGCGGTCAACATTTGCCCCTTCAAGAGCCCTTGCAGCGTGGGCCTCCGCCTCCTTGGCCTCTTCAAGAGCCTTGGCAAGGCGAGCTTCTGCTTCCTTGGCCTCTTGGGCAGCCGCAGCAGCTGCGGCTTTCTCTTTAGCCAACGCAGCGTTCGCTGCCTTGGCATTGGTAAGCTCCGGACGAACATGAAAGAGAATTTCATTCTGTTTGGCCCAAGATTCTTTCCAAGTCTTGCGCTCATCAGATAGCGTCTTGCGCTCATTAGAAAGCAGTTTTGCAAGGGTACGAACCTGTTTAAGCTCAGCAGTTGCAGCCCACTCCTCGGTCTGCTTACGCTTTTCAAAGGCAGCCCTATCCCTTTCAAGCTGCTCCGCACCATCACGAGCAACCTTCACCAACTCTTCGGCCTCAGCCCGCAATCGCGTATTCTCCTCCTCCTTGCGCCCTAGCACCTTGTACTTTTCCATAATGGCATTTGCCATTATGGAACCCCCCACAAGCATAGAGGAAAGTTGGTTAATCTGAACCCCACTTGGCAAAGAACGGGCCCGGTTGACTTCAAAAGGGGTGCCCAAACCACCCAAAATCTCCCTACATGCGGAGGGGTCAGCAGTAATGTCATCCCCTTGCATTACGGTCCATGGGGGGCGGTGATAGGTCATGACCCGGTCTTCAGTATAGGTGCGGTAATAAAATTCCAATTCAGACTCTTCAGGCTGAATAGGAGTCCCTGTATAACCCACACCTCCAGAAGAAGAACCAGAAACCTTCTCAGCAGCAGGGGATTTTTTCTTCTCACCATCAGTAAACTTCAAGTGAAGCTCGTCAGTATCCTCTGGGGTGATAACATTGTCATGGGAATCTGCTGTATCAAAAATACGCGCCGTAGGCTTCTTCCCAGTATCCTCCTCCCGCACAGAGGGCTCAGGCGTAACAACTTTATGAACCCCCACATCCGCAGCAGTGTCATGCGGGGGAAAGGAGGAGCATAAAAAATGGAGAACCCTTCATCTTGCGGTTCTGTAATCAAAGCAAAAAGACTTTAAATTACAAGTACAAAGACAAAATACTTGTAAAAGTTATAAATTACGTACCAGGAACAACCACAGGTTTCTCAGGTCCCACAAAAGCCGCCCGTCTGGTCTGTATCTTCGGACGTTTTTTTCTCACCGGCATCAACAGCCTTCCCTGCCTTTCTCTTCTTCTCATCAGCAGGCTTGGAACCCGCAGAGGTCCCACCTGCAGCAACACCACCACCTGGAACACCCAAACCCTCAAGGGTGTCAGATACTACCACGTAATCGGTATATCTGCGGGAATGAGAACGAGAGATACCTGCCGCCTGCGGCACCAAAGGCGGAACAACAGGAGCCTCAGGTTTCTTCTTGCCGCGACCCCGCACAGGTTTATCCACTTGCTTCTTCTCTGCATGTTTTTTGGGAGCACCCTTTGACTCAAATTTACCAAGGACCCCATGAGTACCTGCACGTAGAAAATCAGCAAGCTGAACCTTATAAGGCAAGTAAGAAGGTTATGGATTATACCTTTGCCTTGCGGCAGGGGTGCGATCAGTGCATCGCGTTTAGGAACGCGGAAGTTGTGGACAATGGCCAGGTTAAAACCTTCACCTTCCGCACACTTAACAATATCAACCTTGCCGGTAAAGGTTGGATCAAATATCTTCCACAACTCAGCAACTTCTGATAATACACGTACAAATCAATAACAAGCAAAGGAATAAAGAAACCGCACAAGAGTAAGAACACATACCACCAGTTTTTTCCCGCACAACGGGCCTTGCATGCTTATCAGGGCTAGTCAACATCATCCGCAGCACCCACAAATCATTGTTGTCCCGCTGCTTATGCTCAATAGTCCTCAACCTTGGGAACCACTCCGCAGTCTCTGCACTAGGAATAGCAAGATCCTCCGCAGGGATAGGCTCATTAACATTCCGCAAGGCAATATTGGCAACAACCGCGGTAGCCTTAACGTAGAAGAACTTTCTCTTCCATGTTGTGATACCCTTGGGTGGGGTCATCAGCTTGGTGCTTCCATACCGTTGGCTGAAAGAAAAAAACCCGGTGTTCACCGTCAACTGGTAGAACCCCCGGAAATTATCAACGGTAACCGGCAAACCAAGAGCACGAAAAGTGTACTCAAAGTTTCTAATACGAATCATCCCAAAAGGACTCATCTGGGAGATATGGACCTTGTAATACTCCAGGACCTCAGCAACAAAAATGGTTAATGGTAAACGAAGGTTACCATCAGTGAATGAATCGGCCCACATGGTGACATGACCGGCCGGAGCACAGGCACCGGTGTCACCTTCCTGAGGATAAACAGCCCCAAACTCCTGGGGCATCTGGATGCTCATCATCAGTCGGTTAAACAGCACCTTTGACCACTTCAAAGGTGGTAGGCCACCACCGAGGGCACTACCACCGTCGCCTTCTTCTTCACCACCCACCGGAGAAGAATGTGCCGGGTTTTCACCCTCAACATTGTGTGGACTGGATGGTTCAGCCATCAGTAATAAAGAAGATAGAAGAATGAGGTTAAAGAAAAACCAAGAAACTTGCTGGAAATTCAGATAGAGTTTATCGGAGAAGACAAAGATAACACACTCTTTCACCGAATTTTTTTTTTGCAATTTTGAACAAAGTGAGGAGAAATCAAAACGGTTTCCCCTTATATACTCATCGCAATTAATGCGATGCAGTAAACCGACTCATCACGTTCAAAAAGGGCCAATTACGTGTCGCCACGTGTTCAGCGACGTTTCCGCTGACGGTTATCACGCGCGCGTGGCCGTCCACGCGCCTGACAGAATGGACTTTTACACTACTTGCTACAGTGCATTTATGACCTCGGGCAGTGGAAACGTCCTTTCAAATCAGCACATGACAGAATCCTACCAACTTTCAACAACCCACACGTGCGTTCAGCCACGTAGGCAGCACGAAAGCGACAAACATTATCCAAACATAAGCGGCATGCGGTTTCTCTGGTTTACCACACCATAACCCATACCGCATGTCGTTTTTTACATACCCCTCAAAAAAGGCGAAAATATATATCTCTACATTATATAAAGGGGTATAAACAATAACTGCACATACCCACGAGCACACGTGGAATATGCGGAGATGACACACACGAACCCGCACGGGTGTGTCAGATACTCAGAACCAGCATGGTTCTTTGGACTGCGAAAACCGCTTCTCAGAATGCAGCAAACCGCATTCCATATAACCTTCTTCAAGGTTCAAATCCCTCGTGTCCGGTTAACAACCACGGAGGGAACGCAAACAGCTTCTCCTTAGGATAAAGGACAGGTACGCTGAACAACCGCACATCAGCAACCCTGTCTCCTGATCCTTCAAGAGCCACATCCAAGCGTCAAACTCTCTAGAAACGAGTTCTTTGATGCCAACCGTAGACACTCACTAGTAGCTGCGGCGGAAAATAATTACCCTAACGGTAGCTACGGAAGAGCCACGACTAAACCGCCACGCGGTTTATCAAAGCTACTTCTAGGAAAACTGCTTTCCAACTAAGCGTGAAAGAAAGTGGCTACAAAACGAATGCGGAAGAGTTTCAACCAACTTCCCAAGTATCTAAGGTGATCTCCCCAGGCGACACTACTTAAAGGAAAACTACTTTCCACCAAAGCGTGAAGGAAAGTAGCTCCAGAACAGCGGTAACAAGTCTGCTTATGACTGATTACCATAGAATAAACAATGGTAGGCACAACCATGCCTATGACCATGTTTATCTGCCCATAGTCCAGATTCACATTGTTCGACCAAACACGGCCAACAATGACGCAACTACCCCACGTGGCTCAAACAAACATGGCCAACAGGGTGAAGCAACGAGGTAACCGCAAAGGACGTGCGGTTACTTGAGAGCTAAACCGCAGAGGACGTGCGGTTACTAGAGAGCTAAACTGGAGAACACGAACGCCCCACAAAACAGGGATCATCGTTGCATGTCCAGTTGCTGAACATAGAGCTTGAGCAAAGTTCTCACAACTTTGCATTAGCTGACGCAGAGGTTACAACTAGAGTGGCGGAGACAGACATCTTCCGTCACGATCTCAAAGGTTGGTTCGAACCCTGCTAACACATCCAGTCACCGTTTCAAAGGTTGGTTCGAAACACCAACATGTGGCTGATGACATCAGGAAAAGGTAAACCAAGAGTCAAGTCCTTGGCTGAGAATTCCGCATCAGACGGAACTTGCTCACCGGACATCGTTCTCAAAGGAAGAAACAATCCACTCGAAAGGCCTACCGACCAAACGGACTGACAACCGAACGGTCAACAACTTGATTTACTTAAAGGAGGAGCCATCCGAATGGCCCATATTCTACCTTCTAGACACCATAGTCCAGTATTCCTCCCACATGCAACTTGCATAAGGAAGAAACACTATACTGGGGGGACTTGAAGGGGTATGGTCCCGGATCTCGCATCAGCATGACCGCGAATGACCATTACCCTTATCAAAAACCCCCACCAGCAATAACTTACCTGTGTTCGTGTGGGCACGCGCGAACACAGCGGTCCAATCTGTCCATTGATGAGAAGACTTACCTTAAGGACGGAAACAAATGTTACGCATAGCGATGCGGCCTGACACCGCATCCTATGAACATTTTCGTCACGACAAGGGATCTGGACAATAGTAACAGTCACTAAGCGGCGATGCGGCATGGCACCGCATCCCGCATGCATCTTAGATAGAACAAAGAACGCGGGAACAACATCAGTGACCGCAAGCAGCGATGCGGCCTGGCACCGCATCCTGCCTACAAGGCAAGTGGGTCTGACACTCAGTGCAAGTGGCACTGAGAACAGTCGCCTACTAACCCACATATGTGCAACAGTCTGACACCACAGCAGGACGTGGCATCACCACCGTAACTGACAGGTCTGACACACCTACAGAAGACTGTGCGATGTCAGACTAGCTACTCAACTACCCTCCTTCACTCCTCGGCTATAAATACCCATCCCAAACTAGGTTTGAGGTATCACTTCTCAACTCTCTCACTACTACTACTATCACACTTTGCTTCCAAAGCAAATTACCGATTCTCACGCCGGAGAGTGGTAACAAGGAGCACCCCCCACCCCATCCTCCTTGTTACGAGTCACGGCTTGTTTCCTTGTGCAGGGAACCAACTAGCGGACGATCCAGCCAGCGATCCTCGGAAAGAAGGGATTAACCCTACTTGACGAGATCAGTGAGTTAACCCCGCCCGGTTAACCATTGTTTCATCAGGTGTAGTAGCGACAAAGTTTTTGGCGATATTCAAGCGTCTTCTTTTATGTGGTATAAGAGTCGAACGAGGTGTCGGGATATGGACTGGGACCGATGGCGAAACTTCTTTTTGGGCTGAGATCTATAAAGTAAGGCAAAAGGGTGGAAGTATGGGTTGGTACTGGTAGTCTGTTTTCTTTTTGTTTGGTGAGCTTGGGTTTGTACAACCTCTAATTACTTGATAGAGGTTTTGATGTAAATTTTTGGGTGTGCAATAATATTCAGCCGTTCAAAAAAAAAGGTTTTGGTCCAGTGATCAAGAGGAATTACTTTTTGTGGGAGACCAAGATTTAATTCTTAAGATATGTAACTATTTATGGGTATAATATTAGCTGTTACAAAAAAAAAAAAAAAAAGTGGTGACAATCGTTCGGAAAACACTTATTACTATGCAATAAATTCTTTTTTTATCCACACCAACAATACGTTTATGGAAACATTAGATTTAGATGCTTTGTTGTCACTGTGTATGTTTTTTTCCTTGAATAGCAAATTAACTTACTTCTATACATTCATCTTACAATATTTGAACCATTTATCTCTTAGAGATACCTTACCATCATACCATGTCCCTTGAGACCATTGTATTTATGTTCATCTAGTTGTATTTAGTATGCTTATTGTTTACTTCTATACATTCATCTTACAATATTTGAACCATTTATCTCTAGAATGAGAGATACCTTACCATCATACCATGTCCCTTGGGGACCATTGTATTTATGTTCATTTGGTTGTATTTAGTATGCTTATTGTAGTAGTAGTGGTGGTCGTGGTAGTGGTAATAATAATTATATATAAACTAGAATTAAGCACTCGTGCGTTACGGCGGGGACGTGAAATCACACCAAATAGCACCAATGCCATATCACCGCCAGCGACCACCAACACTTAAGTTGCGCCGTGTTAATGCGATGAAATTAAACCGAAACGTAAAACGTATAAAAGAATAACTAAGCCGATCTACGACTCACGCATTGTGAAGAATATCTCAAACAAGAAAAAAATAGACGTAAAAACGTTGAACCACACTCGCACGTTGCGTCATGTTAACTAACAATCTTTAGAACGAACGTGAAACGAAACATAAACAAGTTGAACCACACATAAACGTTGCGCCATGTTAACTCACAAAATTTGGAACGACAAGTAAAAAGAAAGCTTGCGAAATATGAAAACTACAGGGGACCAAAGTTGAAAGTAAAATACTGTGACGTTAAATTACAAAAGATGAAAAGTTTTAGGTTAAAAGTAAAACATCTAATTTTGTAAAGTTAAATTGCAAAAGATAAAAAGTTTTGGATTAAAATAAACAATCATTGAAATATTTTTTCTTTAAGATGTGAGAAGTGGATTAAATATAGAAACACTAGATATGTGTTTGTTATTACACTTAAGTGTAGTAAGTTTGCAAATGCATTGTGTGGTTTGATGTTTTGGACTTGTATCATTGTATGTGCTTGTGTATAACGCCATATAGTCAATGTCATGGCCGGCCCTAAAGGTGGGCGGGGAGGACCACCGGCCAGGGCCCGATATTTCGAAGGACACTTTATTTTTTAAAAAACTCTGATATGTATATGTAAAAATAAATAAATTAATACGGTATACCCATACAAACACCAACATAGGCCCACTTACAAAACTATTTTTATGGTTTAGATTAGTTATTAGCTCATTGGCTTTAGGTTTAGACCTTTAGTGAGCTCAATACCCATTTTCGTTAAGGCCTAAGAGCACGTTTTTTCGAGTTCGAACAAGGTACATGAATTCTCGGGACCGGCCGTTATAAGTATATTTTAACAATACAAGAGTCATTGTGGTTGGGAGTAGGTGATAATATATGCTAAACTTGATGTATGCTAGTAAAGGAGTGATGGTAACAATTCAATGTACAATACATATGTAGGGGTTAGATTCTGATGTAAACATTGGAGTTAGCATGGGAGGATGCCTTGAAAGTGTACCATTGGTTTGTACTATGGTTAGAAGCATTGATAATATATATATATAGAGGAAGGTTAACGTACATTACGGCTTAACGTACATTACGTACGACAGGTAATTACGCACGTTCATTTTAAAATCACGCACGTTATAACTCAATAATCCAAAATCACGCATGTTGAAACACAATAATCACGCATATTGGAAACATTAATCACACATGTTATAGAACAAATCACGCACGTTGTTGTACGTGAAGTACGTTAATCCGTAATGTACGATATACTTTATATATATATATATATATATATATATAGGGTCAGGATTTAGAGAAAACGGTGAAAAGTGTGAGAACGGTGAGAACGCTTATAGATCGTCCGATCAAAACAATCCATGGACTAGATCGCGCGGTGGCGTTTTCGTAAATAACACAAATATAATTATGTGTGACGCGCTTCATTAAGGGTAAAAGGGTCTTTTTACCGCTCATATCCAAAACGCCAAATATGATAAAACGCCAAACAAAAAATAAAACGCCATTAAAAACAAAACGCCAAAAATTAAAAATAAAACGCGTTGAATATTACAGGAAGATGAAACAACACAAAATAACTTAATTACAGTTATTAACATTTATTAGAAGAAATTTTCTTCTAAATTACGCGCCAAAAACATCATTATATAAACAAAACGTAAAAACAAAGCTTCAATAATCACTTCAAACTATCCATTTCCTGCAAAAAAACACCTTTAACCAAAAAACGCCAAATTAAACAAAACGCCAAAAATGGCAACAATCGTTTCGTGGAGATACACTATGGGAATCAGGCGATACGTCATCCATTTTGACAACATAATGAGGGTGTATGTTAAGACGATCAGGGCTATTCTGAAGATGGAAGAAGAGATACAGAGGCAAATCCTATCCATTGGCATCGCTCTAGACAACGAATGCCATGAAACGCATATACTTATGAAAGCATTAACCAGCAAATTTGGACCAATCAAAGAAAATGTGAAGCAAGACCCTGTCATGACATCATGGCGTTTTGATGATGAAACAGACATGGTGACGATTACATACGACAGCGGAGAGCAGCAAGTCTACTGGCTAGAGAACATCATGACAAAGCAGTGACTGGGTTTCATGGAAGAATTGCATAACGCCACCTGTACCAACCCAGAAATAGACTCAAAATTGGAGTTAATGCAAGACATGTTCAGGTGGAGGCTTCAAAATCTTCAGGAACAAGAAACTGATGAAGGTGAATATGATGACATGGATGAAGATCAAGATGAAGACTCCAAGGAGGAAGAAGATGACACAAATGATGGATACTATTCAGATAAAGTACCTTCTGACGAAGGATTTTAATTTTTTTTCGCCTTTTTTTTTCTTCAATGTAATCTTTTTTTTAAGATAATTAAATGATATATTTCTATCTTTATTAACAAAACGGCAAAAAAATACTAAAAATGGTTAACCCTAACAAAACGCCAAAAATAACAAAAAATATCTTTCTTGCTTAAAATTTTATTTACTCCGTTATTGTATTTTGACATGTTGTTCTGCATAAGGCCATTTAAAAAAATGGCCAAACTTAGAAGATGGGATGTCAATAACCTATAAAACTGATAAAAGCTAATCAACTCAGAAAATACAAAAAACAGAAACTGAAAAGACAGTTACTTTATTACTATAATTTATTACAATAAAAAGTCTCGCCTAAACTACGCGCCAAAAAACTCCTATAAGAGAAGGGTCTATACACAATGAAATTAAACACACCTAGAAAAACACAAAAATGTCATATCCTCTAGAAACCACTCCCTTTAAAACGCCACAGATGGCAAAGCTTTCACTGAAATGCATCCTTTTTCTGAGGGGGTTAACTCAATAATATTTTGCTGAATGAGATGGACAAATATTCAAGAAAAAGAGACTGATGACATTGATATGCCATGATGTAAGCTATGTTCTTGATGATTATTTGAATGGATTAAACAGATCAACACAAGGATAAAATGATATTTTGGACTCCATTATTACAAATAGCATCAAGCAAGAGTTGATGTTTAATGACATGCCACCAAACAAGAATATAACACCAAAAAACAGGTTGCCACTAAGCAGCTACTACTAAAAAAAACGGGGTTTATGAAGGAAAGTTGGCATCTAGCTAAAGTATTCAAAAATGTTCAAAACGCCAAAAACAAATTCAAGAAAAGAAGAGGCAGATGACATTGAAGATTCGAAAGAAAAATTAGATTACCATTTTGTATTATTTTTGTTTTCATTTTATATTGTTTTGATATCAAGTAATATGTTGTTTTGTTATGTAAATAAAATAGATTATTATAAATAAAATACATTATTATATAAAACGGCAAAAACTACAAACACTAAAACGCCGGTAGTATGAAAACTGGGAGAACAGCTGCTGGCAAAGTACCTTGTAAAAAAGGGGTATTAAACGCCAAAAAATTCACAAAACGCCAAAAAAATTGGTCTTCTGTAATCTTATGCAAATTTTAATGACTCGTAATGAATTTTTATACAAAAGGCCAAAAACGCCAAAAAATTAACCAGAAAACGCTATAACGCCAAAAAGTTATATATGTGACACAAAAACAATTAATTCAACGCCAAAAAGTTTAAAAAATACAATTAACGCAAAAAAAAAACTTAGACGCCATAAAATATCATACCGCGTAGGGAAAATAAAAGAAGAATGAAAAGACAAAAAAGCCCCTCCGCCCTTCTCTATGACGCGGGACACGTGTTGGGCCAGGATGCGTTCTCACCGTTCTCACACTTTTGAGCGTTTTCTCCTGATCTCGTTTCTATATATATATATATATATATAACAATTAAATGGCAATGGTTAAAAAGAGGAAAAATAAGATGTTGGGATGTAAAATCGTAGATTGGTAATGATTTTAGTGTACACAATGATGCAAACTAGTCCAGGGGCGGACGTATCTTAGGGGAAGGGGTAGCCTCCACTACCACTTGGCGCTCCGGCGGTAGTATAAATTTTGGAAAAGATTGATGTTTTTTCGATTTCGTTACTGTTTTTTCATAAAACATTACCGCTACGAAGATTTTCTAGATCCGCCACTGAACTAGTCGACATTGCTTTCGTGTGGAATACAGACATGGTATTATAAACTAGGGCATTGTGTGAATGCACATGTGATATGTAGGTTGAAAGTGGCTTTCATATTATTAATGATGGACCCGATTAAATGTAGACATGATGTGTCAATGAAGAGATTGATGTTAAAGAATGAATATTGGATGATTAATAGGTGAAGTCTTTTTCCTGTCACAGGCACAAAGATGATAAACTAAAGTGATAATATAGTGATGAACCTAAAATGTATAAGTTAGGTAACATAGGTGACTTATGTCAACTAGGTAAATGGGAGTAAAAAATCATGTATATAGTAAACATCACTTTTTATATAAATATGATATTTTCCGTTAAGATAATATGAGTGTGAAATTTATATAGGCTTAGGGCTGACAATTCTGACACGAACACGATAACACGACACGAATTTACACGAAGTTAACAGGTTTCGTGTTTAACCTTAACAAGTTTCGTGTCTATAACAGGTCGACACGATAACACCTATTTAATTTCGTGTCGTGTTCGTGTTTACCTATTTCGTGTTCGTGTCTTATCGTGTTCGTGTCTTAACAGGCCGTGATCGTGTCTTAATAGGTCATGTCAGGCACAGTATGACCTGTTAAGAATTAAGACCATTATACAAACCCTGTTAAGACATGATGATGGTTAAATATTAAACATGTATTAACAGGTCATGTTTATGTGTTAACATGTCGTGTTCGTGTCTTAACAGGTTGTATGATACGTTGGTAAATTTTTCGTGTCTTAACAGGTCGTTTCGTGTAACCAGTTTATTATTAGATTCGTGTTCGTGTTTATAAAATCTGACACGATAAGATACCGTGTCGTGTTCGTGTTTACCTGTTTCGAGTTCGTGTCTTATCGTGTTCGGGTATTAACAGGTCAGGTTGATACGATATGCCAGCCCTAATAGGCTCAAGGTGTTCACATACCTTAAAACTGATAATATGAGTGAAATTTATATAGGCTCAAGGTGTTAATATACCTTAAAACTTCTTTTGACAGCTTGACATGTACATAACGCGTATGAGTGTATACGACTACGAGCCATGTAAGATGCCAGAAAATATCTTATACGACCCGTATACACTTATACAAGTCATTTTTAAGGGAATGATAGATTGATAGTTATATACGATAAATATAAACTTATACGACACGTATATACCTATATGAGCCTATATATTTTAGGAAATGTTAGCTTTGTGATATGATGTAAATGTCTACGTGTATACAAGTTATACATATAACAAATCTATTATATATAATAAATGAAAGTGATTTGGGCCACGTGTCACTTGATTAGGGCATCCTCAGTTCCATTTTCCCGCCCAACAGTGCTCCGTCCCCTTTTTTTCCTTTATCATCTCTTCAAATTAGATTTTGGCCTACATCCTTCAATTATTGAGATCATTCTCTCCATCCAAACCCTAATCTTCTTCCAGACGCCACCATAAAATCTTCTTTTGTTCATCGATTATCTTCATTCAAAAGGTTTGTTCTTTTTTTTTTTATTGAAATACTTCCATGATTTCCTCTTAATTATACTAATCCTTTGTGTTTTGGGTCTTTTCATGTAACCATTGCTAGGGTTTCGTTCGAGAGATAGATCGAGAGATGGGGCGTCGGCTAAGGGTTCTGCGGTGTTTCTCTTACAAGATTCTTTCATCTTGAGGTTTGATTTGTATGTTTATAGATCTGTGTTGATTTTTCTTAACGGTGATGATATGAGTACAACATCTGTTGATTATTGATCTGTGAATATGTTCACCGATTATTCTTTTTGAAATTAGGGTTTCATTTGCTTGAGATTTGAATCTTCCGATTGTTGAAGCCTTTGAAGCCGATCCTTTTAAATTTCCAGTTCCCGAGGTATGATCTGTTTGTAACAGCAGTGGTTCAGCATCTACAGTGGATTCAACATCTACAGTGGATTCAACATCAGGTGTTTGGTTAATTTTTGGTCAGGTTTCCTGTTCAGTTTAGATGTTCACTTATCTAATTTTCATTTTATTTTTAGGCTTCTATATGATTATGAGGTTAATTGATTGGTCACTTGCTATTGTTGTTTGATGTTGTTTGCTATTATTGTTTGATGTTGTTTGCTATTGTTTTCATATAATATAATGATTTGTTATAGAACTACCTGATTTCATATTTCATTATGATTTGTATGCTTTTAGGGTTTGATTTTACATTGGTCATCACATTAATGGTGAGTACTCAAGAATATTGGATGGTTTAATTAGTTTTATTTTGGGTATTTTTGGATGATTTCATCCATTTCTTTAGGATAAGAGAAAACTGAAGCTCTCTCTGACCCACTTTCAGAAAAAAATTTGGTGATATGTGGTTTGCCTTGATCATGGTATGTGTTTTTGTTTTTGATTTTTATTAAAGTTTTGTTATCTGATTTGTGACTAAATGATGATTGTGAATGATCTGCTGCAGATGATGATGATGATTGTTCTACGGTTGTTTCCAGTATCATTGTTCCAACATCGTTTAAAGTATGTGTTTTTTGCTACTCCAATTTTGAAATTTTGAGTTTTTAATTTTGAAGTGATATACTCTAATTCTCACTTTAGAGTAGGAGTTGGGTAGAAAGTCTTATTTTCCTAGAAAGTCTAGGAAGCAATCAGAACGTGACATGTGGCATTGAAGGATTTTAACTAAAAGGGCAATTGTGTAATTTGACATTTTATTTTAATTTTGGAATTTATATCTCATTAACTAACTATGCACGATTTTATGGTAACTGATTCTCCATGATTTGCGAATTACTACCAGATGTAAATATCAATCAAATTCTCATTCGTTCCTTTCACAATCTTGATCAACTTTATTCGTAAATCATTTTTTACGTGAGAGATAATTATGGCTTCAAACACAATTCTTGATTGCCGATATGGAAAATACACTTCTTTTTCTGTTTACTATTATCTGGTCTGTATCGATTTTTAATTACGTCTGGAAACCACCAGAATGTTCTTGACGTTGTGTTTTAACAGCAAGCAGATTCATACAGTTGTGTTTTAGCATTCAGATTCATACAGTTGTGTAGCAAGCAGATTCATACAGTTGTGTTTTAGCATTCAGATTCATACAGTTGTGTTTTAACAGCAAGCAGATTCATACAGTTGTGGTTTAGCATTCAGATTCATACAGTTGTGTTTTAACAGCAAGCAGATTCATACAGTTGTGTTTTAACAGCAAGCAGATTCATACATTTGTGTTTTAGCATTCAGATTCATACAGTTGTGTTTTAACAACAAGCAGATTCATACAGTTGTGTTTTAGCATTCAGATTCATACAGTTGTGTTTTAACAGCAAACATATTCATACGCTGTGTTTTACCATCCATGCTGGTAATGCTGGAGGATTTCTTGACGCTGTGTTTTAATAGCAAGCATATTAGCAAGCAGATTAATACGATGTGTTTTCTTGATGTGTTTCTTCATGAAGAGAGAGAGAGAGAGAGAGAGAGAGAGAGAAAGGGAGAGAGATAGAGAGAGAGAGAAAATCGCAAGAAATGTGGGGTGGTTATGGAATGACAATTATTTCCAAATTTAAAACAAGCTAAATGACATATCTACCCCTGATTAATTAAATAATCCTATTTTTAAGAAACACATATTACCAAAGTGCCACCAAGATGATCTCAACCATTAAACAAACCCATTGGATGGCCCGGATCGCTTCCTAGATTTCTAGGAAAAACACACTTTCCGTAGGATCCCCACTCCTCGCTTTATATTTCAGTCTAATCACAGTTGTTTGAAATTGATACAATCTGCTGCGGGTTATTATAGGTTTGTATTAAAAGAAGCATAAAGTTAAATTAAACACAAAGAAAGATTTTTAAATGTACGTTTAAAATAATTTTTGCTGGTGACTAAATGATGATTATATATGACTCTAGGCAGATGATGATGT
The DNA here is from genome assembly GCA_030545235.1 of Helianthus tuberosus. Taxonomy (NCBI): domain Eukaryota; kingdom Viridiplantae; phylum Streptophyta; class Magnoliopsida; order Asterales; family Asteraceae; genus Helianthus; species Helianthus tuberosus. Next base: position 146,767,953 of record CM060417.1, on the reverse strand, counting down.
AGAAGCCGCAGTAGTTCCTACTAAACGCAAGAAAGGATCTGCTACTGCTGTAAGATAAGATTTTATCTTACTAGAGTAATGGTCTTTCCTGCCATTTTTGTATTAAAAGAAGCATAAAGTTTGGTTTAAAGCAGCTCTTTATGAACAAAGTTAAGGATTAAGTATATGAGGACAAGGCTACTCTTCAACAGCTAAAGAAGTGTTTTCATGTACTGCATCTTGGTCTGTTCACGAGAGATCAGGTTTCTATAAATCCTGATGTTGATGCATTGAGTACTTCCGTGGAGTTCATGGCGATTGACGAAGATATACATTGATGGAGTTTAAAGCTAAAAGCACTAAATTTTAAGCTAAAAGCACTAAATTTTTGCCGTTAGGTTCGTAAATTTCTTGGTGTTGTTCTTAGATTTTAAATTTCGTTGTAATTTTAAGCTGAATAAGTATTATTATGTATATTTAATATCATCTGATTATTGCAGATGATGATTTTGTGTTTCATGTTGTAAAAACCAGGGAATTGTCAGATAATAGATTGCTTTGCCCGATTAGATTATGTGTTAAATTATAGTTCTTTAAGTCATTGTTTCGTTTTCTTGAATTCTATGTAATTTTGTAAAGAAGTACAATAACAAACAGTGGTTTGAACATCTGTTTGCATTTTGGTCAATAGTTAATGGAAACCCATGTTAGGTTGAACAGTGTTTTTAAGAGGAAAATAGTGTGAGAAGACAGTAGATCTTATTAAGTTAAACATATGTTCAGGGTTAAACAGATGTTTGGCCTTTAACAGATGTTTGGCCTTTTATATCAGAGGTTTGGACTTAAACAGTTGTTTGACCTTAAACAGATGTTTGGCCATAAACAGATGTTTGACCTTAAACATATGTTTTGCCTTAAACAGATGTTTCGCCTTCTATATCAGATATTTGGACTTAAACAGATGTTTAACCTTAAACAAATGTTTGGCCATAAACAGATGTTTGGCCTTAAACCAAACATCTGTTTAAGGTCAACATCTATTTGACTATTGGTCAACATTTGATTGACTTTTGGTCAACATCTGTTTGAATTTTGGTCAACGTCTTATTTTGTAAAGAAGTACAAAAACAAACATTTTTACAAAATCCCAAATCACCCTATCATTTAAGTGCATTGAAGTAAAAGTGGAAATGATATTATTCATGTGGCCCTGTTGTGCTTTTGTTTGACCTCTAATATGGGTTCATGATCTAATCCGGTGATTTGAAGACATTGTTGTTTCATCTTTAAAAATAGTTAAAATGAAAAATTTTCATGAATTATAAGCATCAAAATGTTTTCAGGAAATTAAAAATCCATCCTTAAAAATAGTTAAAATGAAAATTTTTCATAAACCTTAAAAGTCTGTCCATAATCACTGTTTTCGGTTCAAACATCTGTTCTGTTATATGTTGTCCACTGCTGATAGTCAACCTCTGTTCTCTCATTTCATTGTTAATCACTGTTGTTCAAAATTAGTGTTTTAACCCACTGATGGCTATCCACTGATAGCTTAAAGTCAGTCACTGTTCTCATTTTAACCGTTGCAAACCACTGATATTGTTCCATCAGTGGTTTCCTACCAACTGTCCTCCATTATCATCAGAGGTTGGTACGTAGACAGTACATAGCGGTCAGATCTTTTTGTAACCGCTGTCACGTTAGCATTCACTTTTCCCCCTATAAAACCCTGATCAAAACCCTCAAACAGGGTTTTTACTGTCGAATCGAATTCAAAATCCCTTTCTCAAAGCAGTTATCATCCATTTCTCTCAAATCACTCATCATCGTCTTCTTCTCGCACACATACTCAAATCCATGTTTTCATTATCTCACAAATTCACTCAAAATGGCCATAGAAATCCCATTCAAAGCTTCTCACAACTACTTGGGTCTTTTGACAAAACCAAGTCACACCGAAACTTTCGATTTAGTCATTGATGCTCTGTCGTCTTCAAAGTACAAAACTTTGTTGACTTGTGATGCTCCGGTTTACCTGGCAACCCAGAGAGAATTTTGGAAGAATGCGACACTTGAATCCCAAGATAAAACACCCATAGCCATCAATTCCTCGATAAAGGGTGTACAAGTTAAAATCACACCACAAACTCTATCAGAAGTTTTTGAACTGGATGATCTTCAAGGTAAAACTTCTTTTCCTAAAATAGAGTATCAAACAGATTTTTTAGAAAGAGGGTATACTGAGGAAATGAAAAAAGACACTTTGCAAAAAGGCAGTTTTCCTCCTGACACAAGGTTTTTGTTTCATACCCTCTTAATGTGTGTTTCTAATAAGACCACTGCTTTCAATGAAATTCCATTGAAGATCCAATACCTGGGTTATGCTATCCTGCATGGGGAAAACTTTAACTACTCCCAGGAGATCTTTGATGACTTGGTCAAAAATGTTTCAAAAAAATCATTTTTACTATTTCCAAGGTTCTTAAGCTTTTATTTTCAAAAGAAATTTGCAAAGGATAATGCTCAGGTGCTTATCCAAGGTAAACATTGTCAAATAAATGGCCTTACACCTGAAACATTTACAAGGCTATCAAAAGTGTCCAAAACACAAGCAGAGGCTCCTGAGCAGACTTTAGCAGCTACCACTGCTCCTCAGGCACCTGCTGCTGAGCCCACTGCTCAAGGTGATCACAGCAGCAAAACAACTGCTGTGAAACCCACACCTAAAACCACCAGAAAACCAAAACAGAAAAAATCATAAAAGCCCCCCAAACCCAAAACAAAGGCAACTCTGGAAGATGAGATCCCAGAGCAACTGCCAGTGACAACACAAAAGTCACCAGAAAACACTGCTGCTACTTCCTCACAGCAGTTGGAAGAAAGATCTCAACCTGAACCTCAAACTCCTCCTGCTTCTTCTAAAAAAGAACAGGTTGTAAGAACAGGGACACCAAATTATGATGCTATGGAATCACTTGATTCCATCATCCACAGCCCACTGCCCGGGGCAAATTCTCTTTCTACACCCATCCTCACTTCTCAAATTCCCCCACAAACAAAACTTTTGTTGGATGCTCTTGATCTAGCCCAGACACAAACCAGTTCTTCTCAAACACCTGTTAATGAGAATATACCCCAACAAGTGACTGGGTCTGGTGTCTGAATCATTGCTAACCCACCAACAACTGAGGAGGTTACACTGCAGGAAGTACAAGTACTTCCTGTCAGTAGTTCAAGTGGAGCAGCTACTACAAGTATTGAACCCACTGGTTTACACTTGGGCAGTAGTTTCATCAGTCAGACTCCCTTGAAGCCAATTTCTTCACTGGGATCCAGGGTGTTTCCAGCATTCACTGGTTCACTAAAACTGGTTACCCCTATAGGAGAAAGAAGTCCCCAGTACCAACAAAAAGGGGCATCAGTGGATGGCTTTTGGAATACATTCCCTAAGGCAACCACTGATACAACCACTGCCAGTGGGAAATCAAATGATCCCATTAACTTGGGTGATGGTTTAATGTACCGAGAATTGACGGAGAGGGTAGACAAACTTGATACATCTGTTGCAGAAATCAAAGACATGCTGCAATAGTTGTTAAAAGCACAAAAGGCATCACCCACTGCTGCACCAGCTGCAACATCTACTCCATCATCTGCTCCTACTCCCACTGAGCTTTGGAGTTTATTTCAACCTCTGCTTCAACAACAAAGGGAATATGCTGATCAACAACATGAAATACAAGTTCAAAAGATCAGAAATATTATGGAAGCAAGGTTTAAAGATACCCAGGCAGATATCAAGGCAATCAAGGCCCATTTGCTAAACACCACTGGCACTGCTCCTCCCACAATAAAATTTGTTGATAATCCTCCACCAGCTGATGCCAAAAAGGGGGAGAAAATGAAGTAGTTGAAGAAAAAGGGATATGAAGATGGTCTGTACATTGCACCAGATAATTCAAGTATGCTTACAGACATCCCTAAGCCAGATGGTACTAAAAAGGTTGATGTAACCATAAATGCCATTGCTGATGCAAAAGCAAGGGTAAAAATGGATATGGAGGCAAAGGATAAAGCAAGGTTTGAACAGGAGAAAAGAGTTTTTATGGAGAAGGATGAGCAGGGTGTTTCTGAGCCCAAGGATGGAGAAAATCCTGAGCCTAAAAGAAAACAGCCCACTAGAAAAGTGAGCCAACCTAAATCCATACCATCCAGACCTACAAAACACAGTCCCCAAACTTCCAAAAGCTCCACTCATCAACCTTCCAAACCAACAGATGTTAAAACACCTGTTGTATCAACAGCTGTTGGTACTTCAGTGGTTTCAACATCTGTTACCCAAACAACTGCCACCACTACCACTTCAACACACACTACATCCACTGCCTTACCACCACCACCAAAAATCACATCACCACTGACGTGCCTGTCGTGGTACACGCAAATTTAATCCAATTACTACTAAATAGATAGCGGTAAGTGGGTATCGAACTCAGGGAGTATGTGGAACGTGTGTCGATTATGTAGCTTGCAATTTAACTACAATTAAACTAAAATGCAGAAATTGAAATTCAAGAGTTGATTGTTTTGGTTTTAAGAACTAATATTAAGTTAATGAAATTTACAAATGAAAGAGTGATTTTATAAACATATTAAGAACAAGTGACCATCCTAGATTTCAGGTTGTCATCCACACTAATATTTATGCTTAACTAGAAAGAACCACATAGACATGGTTCGTGTTTGATCATTTGTTTGTGATGAAAGAGAACTAAGTACTCGGGTGATAAAACGCGAGGTTGTTACTCGATGATCAATTGACAATTATCCATTGTTTGTGATGAAAGAGAACTAAGTACTCGGATGATAAAACGCGAGGTTGTTACTCGATGATCAATTTGACAATTATCCATTGTTTGTGATGAAAGAGAACTAAGTACTCGGGTGATAAAACGCGAGGTTGTTACTCGATGATCAATTGACAATTATCCAACCCTTAATCCGCCCACAATATCTTGATTACCAACGGAACCCAGAACGTATGGTTTAGATTAACATTAAACAAGAATCAATACTTTACAAACAAACATTCAAACACCATAATAACTCAAACAAACATTCAAAGTTATTATTCTAGAAATTCAAGCACAAACATAGTGTTTCAAAACAAACCTTACATCTAGGATGATCACCAAGAGTTTTAGCTACTCATTTCCTGCACTACCATACTTGTTCTTCATAGTAATAATGTTCAAAGAAAGAGAGAGTAAAGATTCAAGCTCCCCCAAGATCAAAGAAAAAGGGGTACCAACTTCCCAACTCAATAGCATGCATTTAAATAGATGTTCACAAGCCCCAAGTATTGATAATTGCTCCCCCTTTCGGCCCTTTTATGCAGATGCAATTAATATCCAAAGCTAGGCCCTATAGAAGATTCCACCAGCAGCATTTAATAATAAAAACCCAATTATTGCCAGATAGGGCCGTAACCTACGGCTCACTGCCGTAGGTTACGGCAGTCAAAAAGTGCATTTTGTCAGCTGGGCGCCGTAACCTACGGCCCTCCTGCCGTAGGTTACGGTGGTAATGAGTCTTACGGCACCGAGCTTCTGTTTTACGGTGAAAAACTTGGAAAATTGATATGAGCCGTAACCTACGGCCCTCCTGCCGTAGGTTACGGTGGGCTTCAGCATGGAATTTTGTTTTCAGCATAACTTTCTCGTTTCAACTCCGTTTTCTTCGCCGTTTTCGCCCACGTTCTCGTAATTTCATCCCCTATCATGTCATCATCTAAATTCTTCAATTGCAATAATTGATTTTTTCATTTATTCTCCGTATTCCTTCCGTTTTAAGCTCCAGTTGTACCTGAAACACAAACAACCGTAGTTATCTAATTCTAGACAATTACCCGATTAAATGTAGGATAAACTCGTCTTTTAACATCATTAAGGGTTGTCCTATGGACCACCCGTCACATCCCCACACTTAACCGTTGCTTGCCCTCAAGCAACTCATCCAAACCATTTTCACAACACGCAATCACAAGAACCAAGCACAAACATGTAGTCCTTTTACTAACCCCTTTTTAACACCCAAAATAACGCACCCCTCGCTATGTCTCTCCTCTTGGCTACAAGTAAACACTAGCAATTGTGAGCTAGACACACAAAGGCTAACGGGCGGTTGCACAACTATAGGCTTGTACCTAAATCGATCCTCCTCCTACAAGTGCCAAACATGAATGCAAATCAAAGGGACTTTAAAGGTTGTAACGTGGCTAGGTGTATAGGTAGGAAATGGAATATATATGAAGTAGCGAAAACTTAACCCGGATTTTTATTACACAACTAAACAAACAAACAACTACTAAACTTTAACTTCTATATACAAGATAACCAAACATCATTCCCTTTTTTTTTCTTTTCTTTCATTGCTTTTTTCCATTTTTTTTTTCTTTCTTTTTCTGATTTTTTTTTTCTTTTCAATGAACATAGCAACATAACATCAAATAAAATTACATACTACTGAACAATTACTAACACTATAAAACCGGGTCAAGTTGGGTAAATTTTTAGGTAACTAGCTAAGGGGAAACAAATGATAGGCTTAAGGCACAAAATTGGGCAACTAAATGTCCAAACCCCCTCCCCTCTCACTACCATGCTCATATATATAATTTATGAGGTCCAACCCCCCAAATCCCACACTCACACACGCTAAAGACGAGGCTACCTAAATGCGCTTATCCTTTTCGCATTCATATCCAACTAAGGACTCAAATCGTATCAAGGCACAAGTTCTAGTGCACCTCCACCCGTTGCCACTCTCATCAAAGATAATTACTATTTATTAACATATGTGGCTTCAACTCTCACCAAGAATGAAAGGGTATTAAGGGTTGCCGGTGCATTATTTGGGGTTAATCGAGGGTGTTTAAATTCTCACATTGTTTTGCTTGATTTCAATTTTTTTTCAAAAACCTCAAACATTTCCCCTATCCTCACACTTAGGATACATTGTCCCCAATGTATGGTGCTTTTAAAATAAACCCGGGAATACCAACCAACAAACCCCATGAGTGACCAATCCCTAACACGAATAGGAAAAACACATTCCCTAGCACATAAAGTTTAACACCACCAAGTACAAAAACACACCTAAAAGAACATGATCACCAGACAACAAACTAAGATAAAGGAAAGAGTACATGTACCTGATCAAACGAAACTTCCCCACACTTGCTTGCTTCCATGGTGAAGAACAAAACAGACACTGACACACAATCTCGGGTTGCCTCCCTAGAGCGCTAAGTTTATGAGTCTTCAGCCAGACTTCATACCTGATATGCGTTACGGTGGTCTCAATGCACACTTACCCAAAACATTTCCAACAAATGCCCGGAAATTTACATGCCATCTCCATAAATTCGTCAGTATAATTGGCATGTTTAGGAAGCGCATGCGGGTTTCACTAATCCACTTCATGATGTATACCCTGATGTCTTGTGGTTTCACCCTTCTCATCTTCTTCCTCGAACCCTCTTCCCCACACTTGTTATTTTGAATGATTGATATGGGAAGAGGTTCGGTACACATATTCATCTCCTCAGCCTGCTCTGCCTCCTCATCCTCACACACCATCTGATCCACCAGTGACTCTTCATCAGATAAAGGATTCGTTGGTGTGGTATTATCCTCCACAACCTCCTCCTTCATGTGAGAACAATCTCTAATATCGTCAGGTAATGGTGAGAGGCTTTCTTCTATCTCTATCTTCAATTTTAAAGTATGACACTTAGAAACTAAGCAGCTGATTCGGTCTTCATCGGACAGATTGGGTGTTGCTAAATATTGCTCGAGTTTGGACAAAGTTACTTCCAATACAGCAAGCTCTTTCTCCTCCTCGGTCTGATAAGTATAAACACCCTCGGGCTTAGAATATTCTTCGGGATGATATTGTCGATATTCTTGATACGATCTTAAGATGTGCGCATCCATCATCTTTTTATCCCAATACTTCGGGTTTTCTGAATACACCGTGCACACATCATAATCATAAGTATGATCACGACCGCAACAAAAACATAGACCATCCATCCTTGCCTCATAATAAACTTCCTCGTCCCGATCGTATCCATATGAATAATAGTCATCCTCCATTTCTGATTCATAATCGTCTACGTATGATGGAGGTGGAAGCTGTGAAACATAAGACACCGGTTTTCCATGTGCCCTCCTGTAGTGAGCCTCATGGCAACCGATACACGGATGACTTGGACCCCCGCACAATCTACACGTAGACAAGCTGAAATTTGTGTAATGCCCTGTCATCCTGCACAACACATCTCAACTACCAAGTGTAAATCATGAACACAAAAGAAATCTTTTTGGGTTTTTTTTTTTTTTGTTTTTTTTTTTGTTTTTTTTTTTTTGTTTTTTTTTTCAAACTAATACACAAGATAACACACGTTGCGCACTACTCCCCGGCAACGGCGCCAAAATTTGACGTGCCTGTCGTGGTACACGCAAATTTAATCCAATTACTACTAAATAGATAGCGGTAAGTGGGTATCGAACTCAGGGAGTATGTGGAACGTGTGTCGATTATGTAGCTTGCAATTTAACTACAATTAAACTAAAATGCAGAAATTGAAATTCAAGAGTTGATTGTTTTGGTTTTAAGAACTAATATTAAGTTAATGAAATTTACAAATGAAAGAGTGATTTTATAAACATATTAAGAACAAGTGACCATCCTAGATTTCAGGTTGTCATCCACACTAATATTTATGCTTAACTAGAAAGAACCACATAGACATGGTTCGTGTTTGATCATTTGTTTGTGATGAAAGAGAACTAAGTACTCGGGTGATAAAACGCGAGGTTGTTACTCGATGATCAATTGACAATTATCCATTGTTTGTGATGAAAGAGAACTAAGTACTCGGGTGATAAAACGCGAGGTTGTTACTCGATGATCAATTTGACAATTATCCATTGTTTGTGATGAAAGAGAACTAAGTACTCGGGTGATAAAACGCGAGGTTGTTACTCGATGATCAATTGACAATTATCCAACCCTTAATCCGCCCACAATATCTTGATTACCAACGGAACCCAGAACGTATGGTTTAGATTAACATTAAACAAGAATCAATACTTTACAAACAAACATTCAAACACCATAATAACTCAAACAAACATTCAAAGTTATTATTCTAGAAATTCAAGCACAAACATAGTGTTTCAAAACAAACCTTACATCTAGGATGATCACCAAGAGTTTTAGCTACTCATTTCCTGCACTACCATACTTGTTCTTCATAGTAATAATGTTCAAAGAAAGAGAGAGTAAAGATTCAAGCTCCCCCAAGATCAAAGAAAAAGGGGTACCAACTTCCCAACTCAATAGCATGCATTTAAATAGATGTTCACAAGCCCCAAGTATTGATAATTGCTCCCCCTTTCGGCCCTTTTATGCAGATGCAATTAATATCCAAAGCTAGGCCCTATAGAAGATTCCACCAGCAGCATTTAATAATAAAAACCCAATTATTGCCAGATAGGGCCGTAACCTACGGCTCACTGCCGTAGGTTACGGCAGTCAAAAAGTGCATTTTGTCAGCTGGGCGCCGTAACCTACGGCCCTCCTGCCGTAGGTTACGGTGGTAATGAGTCTTACGGCACCGAGCTTCTGTTTTACGGTGAAAAACTTGGAAAATTGATATGAGCCGTAACCTACGGCCCTCCTGCCGTAGGTTACGGTGGGCTTCAGCATGGAATTTTGTTTTCAGCATAACTTTCTCGTTTCAACTCCGTTTTCTTCGCCGTTTTCGCCCACGTTCTCGTAATTTCATCCCCTATCATGTCATCATCTAAATTCTTCAATTGCAATAATTGATTTTTTCATTTATTCTCCGTATTCCTTCCGTTTTAAGCTCCAGTTGTACCTGAAACACAAACAACCGTAGTTATCTAATTCTAGACAATTACCCGATTAAATGTAGGATAAACTCGTCTTTTAACATCATTAAGGGTTGTCCTATGGACCACCCGTCAACCACCAAAAACATCCTCATTACCACCAACACCTCCTGCCAAAAAGTAGAAGACATCAGATGACACATCATCTGTTGTAATGACAACAGTGGTTGAAACACAAGTTGTTTCAACAACTGTTAGTCAACCATCAACTACTCAAATCACCACCGCTCAACCCACCAAAACACCACCAACCTCTCCTAAACCCAGAAGGAGAAGGATGATACTCAATGATGACTTTTCACCACCTCCAACATCTTCACAACCATTGACACTTGTTACCATTCCAAACCCTGTTCCACTCTATTCAACACAAGCCTTTAATCCAAACACTGCCATTACTCCTGCAGGTGTCCAGTATCCATTAGATCTTCCAGCAGTTAGAGAGGATATCAAATCCTTCTACTCTGAAGATGACCCTGCTAAAAGGAGTTTGCCATCTCTTCAAGGATATCCTAGGCCTAATAACATAGAAGAATATTTGAAGTTAAAGGCCCAACAAGCAGAGGATATCTCCAAAAGAAATACAGAAAGAAAATCTGACATGGAGATTCAAAGATTCTATCAATACCTGCTCACTCAGGTCAGTACTTTGGAAAGGTTTTCAAAAAATCTCTGTCAGCAACTATCAGAAAGAGATGATGAAAGCATGAGAAAAGATTACATTGAACACATCATCGCTTTCAAGATATACAAGGCAGAAAAGGCTCAATATAAAGAATGGACTATTAGTGAGCTCAAAGAGGAGTTAGAAAGAATTGAAAAGATGAACAAAGACAAAGTGAAACACACTCCTCCTGTTTGGTCAAAGTACATGAAAAATGTACCAGATAAGGTGTTAAAGCTGAAGAGAATGAAAGAAGAACTCATTAATGCTGATTTTGGGTCAAGGAATCAGGTGACAAGGTGGAAAGAAGGTAGATGTAACACCTGTGTTTTCGAGAAGTCAAAGTCACAGTCAAGGTCAAAGTCAACGACCGATTTCGCGCAACTTGACTTGTAGTAGATGTCTTTTATTGTAACTATTATGTGGAGTAAGTGTCTATAAATGCAATAAATCGATGTATGTTAATCGTTATTCAATCGATCTACGACTGTGAATTATAGGAAGTAACAATGTGATAAAGTTAATCAACTGACCATCAAGCTATGCTAATCGAATCGACATCGAATCACAACTCGATCTATACTTATTGGTTATTTTTATACGTGTGTGTGTGCCTTATGTGTTACTTGTGCATGTGTATTTATGTTGTGTTGTGGTAATCAATCGAAACGCAATCTAACTCGAAATGCAATCGAACTCAATCGAAACTCGAAACCGAACTCGAACACGAATCACAATCGAACTATGGTATTTAGTAGTTGGGACTGAAAGTAATTTGACTAGGAAACCCTATCGTGTCGAACCGCTCGCAATCGAAATCGAAACACCAAAAATCATCGATCCAAACACCTGAACCCAGCGCCATCCGGCCGGATAGCCATCCGACCGGATAGCCCTTTTGGTCACAGGTCATATGTCATCCGACCAGGATGTCATCCGACCGGATAGTCATTCGGGCGGTGTGTCATCCGATCGGATCACCCTTTTCCTCTTTTGGAATCCTATAAATACCCCTGTCATTGTCATTCTTTCCATTTCTGGAAACCCTCTGTCCGAACAGCTCGTGCTCCCCACCTTTTCTTCGATTTCTCTCAATCCAGGTAAGATCTCGCCCTAAATCTTGTACTTTCTTGATCTACACGCACTCCTACACCTTTCTATCTTTTAAATCTTAACTTTTAACCGTGAAATCACTAGATTTCGGGTGTTCAAGGATGACGTCATCATGTGTTCTTCAAGAACTTCATGCTTTGACCTCAATCCACCAAGGACAACCGAGATCTAACCGATTTCCACCCGAATACATAAAGATCTTGTAAAGATCTCGACACAAGAGTGGTGAAAAAGGATTGAAAGATGGTTTCTAACTTTCTTTCAACTCTTTTACACTCAAAACACTCAAAACCGGTAGAGTCGGGTTCTGATCTAGTCTCCCACTCATCCTTAGTGTTGTACTGGTTCAGATCTGGATTCCACCCATGAGACCACCGACTTCGGGTCAAACAGTAACAACCGTCTAGAGCCGGTAACTGACCGAGCTAGGGTGATTCCTAGTCGGTTTAGGCCTCTGGGTCAAAATGGGGGTTCTGTTGGTTGACACGTTGTCAAGGCGTCTCGAAACAACGACAAACCATCAAAACGACCAAGTGTAGGACAAAAGGAACAATCCAAACGGATTGCTGTCCGACCAGATTGCTGTCCGATCGGATAGGTCATCCGAACGGATTGCCACCCGAAGGAATCACACTTGGGTCCCACTTTAAACGATCTTATCTAAAGTTTGAGTATTGAACGAATTACAATCCGATCGGACGACCATCTGGTTGGATTACTCTTCGGATCATGAGATACTAAGACTTTAAAGACTTAAACGATTTTCAACATGTTCATTAACAGGGCTGCCACCCGATCGGATGGTCATCCGATCGAGTGACACTTCTGTTTAAGAACTTGCCTTCACTAAGTACTCTCACCATTAAATTGCAGTCCGACCGGATGACCATCCGAACGGATTGTCATCCGCACGACCCTCCATCCGATCGAACTACTTGATGGACAGAGATACTTCAATGTTTTCAAAATACTACAACGAAAACTTCAAAAGCCAAGCCATCATACACAAACACATCTTTCCTCATAGGAAGAAACAATCCACTCGAATAGTCATCCGTTCAGATAAGCTATCCGACCGGATGACCATTCGAACGGATTGTCATCCACACGGATTGCTGTCCGCTCGGATTGCCATCCGAACGAGCTGCCATCCGATCCATCCTCACTTTTCATCGTTTTACGTGTCCCTTATCATTATGCTATCAAATCTATTCAGGCTAACCTTACTCGCTAAGCGCTCCCTTCAATCCATCAATCGCTGTGAGTATACTCGATCCATTTTTGCTTTACGCACTTTTGGGCGTTACATACGTTACGAATATTCAAACTTGAACAATCACACTACTCAATACTATTTGAACGCTAGCCGTTAATGCATGTTATACGTGGCTTATGAATGCTTGTTTGTTATGTTTACACATGGAATGCTGTCTACCTGCCTTAGCAACGATAGTACTATAGTTTGGACTCAACACCCGTTCACACGGGGGTAGTTAAGGACCATTACTTGCATGGATTACGGTGGTAATCATGTATTGCAAACTGCCTCAGGCAGTCAACCCGCAGTCATTGGTATCGATGGATCTATGTCGATAACAAACGTGCTTCATTTCACTATGTGTACGTGCTGGTTATGCGTAAACGAATTCGAACTCTATATGCTATTATCAAACTTGTATGCTCACCTTTACATTATATGTATTGACTTTATTTTAACGTATGTGACAGGTGCTTAGGATGCACATGTGGTAGGAATTTGAAGCTAGAATAAAGCTTTAGAGCCCAACAAATAGTTGTCTGTAGATAACGAATCAAGGGTCTCTAGAAGCAGATAAACAATTGCTGTCTATTTAAATCTGAGTTGTCGGAACAGAATATTTGCCTAGATTTTGTCTGTAATAATTATTTTACTGTTTGAGATACGGTATGGGACGTATTATTTAAATTGAATAGTATTGATAATTGTTATGGAAACTTCTGGACAATCTGTTTCGCTCAGTTTCATGCCCCGATGATTCCGCCATCGGATGGGGTGTGACAGATTGGTATCAGAGCCATAACTATAGGGAATTAGGCAAGACTCGACCTAGTCCGGGTCGAAGTCTTAGATACCTAGACTATAGTTAAGAACCAACAGACCGACTTGAGCACATCCAGTAGGAATTTTGTACGTGCTTATTCCTCACTATCCTTGCTTATACTACACTATCACCACACTCAAATTTTCAACTATAAAAGGGCGATAAAGTCGAGATTAGGTGTGAAAACCCCAAACTCCCGACTAAATTGCTTAATCAATACTGTTTGCGGGGGAATTATACCAAAACAGGGACGAAGTTGTTAAGCCAGGGGTGAAACCCTAACCTTGACGACTTGTTCTGCACATTTTACAAAACTCTCACCAAAGTCTCGACGGACTCCAACGACCTGAACCCACGATATGACTAACGAGATGCGTGCCAAATGCCCAAGAATCGAGGCAAAGGCACAGTCCTGAAGGTTAAATGTGCGTAACGGGTCCTTGTGAATAGTTGAACCACTTTGGGTAGTCGAAGTCTACTAGCCGCAGACAATCTATCTCTCGATTTTTATGAGTTTCGAAGCTGACTCTGATAATTTGTCAATTTTATGTGTTTTATGTGCTATTACCCGTTTATGTGCTTATTTTTCGCTCCGAAACGATTGCGAACCGAACACGTGACGTGTGGAATCCGTACACGAACGTGACCGAACACACGAGAACGTAACATAATCAGTGATTCTATTGACAGAACTGAAATCGTACAAAGAACCTGAATCACGATGTCACTTTCTCTCTCTAGTTTCTCTCTCTAGACCTAGAGCTCTTCAACTCTCCAATAATGCCACCTTGCCTTCTACTAACTAGATACAACATAAAGCCTAGAATTAAATAGCCTCAGCTACGATTTGAGATAACGAAGGCGATAGACATAAATGCACTAACAGCTTATACTACGCTATTCTCGAACAATCGCAGACCTTGAATAATAGGTTTCTGTTTTCTGACTGCCTCTAGTGATTAAGTGCGTATGTGTTTCCTTGCTTCTTTGCCTTACGTGCTTAGGTGTTATGTGGTTGTGTGCACTACGTGCTTATGTGATTTTGTGATCTATGTGTTATGTGTTTACGTGAATCTGCGTGTTCCTGAGCTTTAGTAAGTAGTAGACGTGTGAGGTGAGATTCGAATACAATGTGTTGAGTCCTGTGACGATGTCTGTTGCAGACAATGTCGTCTGGATCCCATCATGCACTCTCTCGTCAAGAAAAGAGGGACAAACGCCTTGCTTCCATCATCGCTAAAAGTGTGGCAAAGGCCGTAAGTGATGTTTACGAGAATGTCAGCAAATCATCCGAGGAATCAAGGACCGACGCTCCTAAAGCTGCCGCAAGGCCCTTCAGTTTCAAGCAATTCAAGTCGTGTGGGCCAAAAGAATTCACTGGCGAAGGAGGTCCGACTGCACTATTCCAATGGTTTGATTCCATTGAGGTCACTCTGCGACAGAGTGGTTGCCCTGATGACCTTCGAACTCTGAATGCTACCGGCGTTTTCCAGTCCCGTGCACTAGACTGGTGGACGGCCGAGAGGAACAAGCGAGGGAACGATGCAGCCTACGGTCTGTCGTGGGACGAGCTCAAGGAAGTTATGCTAGAGGAATTCTGCCCTCCTCACGAACGTCAAAAGCTTGAAGATGAATTTTGGCACATACACCAACATGAGGGTGACAACGATGCTCTCACTACTCATTTCAAACAGCTCAGCATCATATGTCCCGATCAGGTCAAGACTCCGGAGATCACAATCAAGAAGTACATCCGAGCTTTGCCCGACTACGTCGCAGATTTCGTGCAAGCGGCTAAGACTAAGACGATCGAAGAGACTTACCTACTGGCTGCCGAAATCAACGACAAAAGGGTCAAGGCTGGTGTCTGGGATAAAACTCCGAAGCACCTGCATCAAGCTACCACCACCGCACCAACTGCTGAACCCACCTCATCGAGCAACAAGAGGAAGAACAAGAGAAAGAACAGCTCCAGCAACAAGAACTGTGCGATCACTGCTGCACCGATTCAAGCTGTACCAGCCCAACAGCGTCAAGTAGCGGCGCCTGTGGCTAATGCACCCCCTGCAAAGCGTGCATACACTGGGCCACATCCGCTCTGCCCTACTTGCACCTACCACCACCCAACTGCCATTGCTTGCCGTTTTTGTGCTCATTGCAATGTATACGGCCATTTTACTGCCAACTGCCGTATTCGACAAGCTCCTGCTCATCAAGCTCTACTCACTGCCCCTCAGGGTCAACAAGCTCCTCCGGCACCCGCAGTCAAAGCCAGAGCCTGCTTCGCGTGTGGCGACCCGAATCATTTCGCCAACATGTGCCCAAACAGGGTCGTGAAACAAGAGCCTCAGCAACAGCAGCCACAGCAGCAACAACAACAGGCCACACGCGCCAGAACTTTCAACCTCAACGTGGTCAATGGTACGTTCCTTGTGAATGGTATTTATGCTTCCTGTTTGTTTGATACTGGAGCCGATAATTGCTTTGTGTCGTTCGAATTTGAGAAACTCCTTAGTCGTAAACGCTCCCAACTCTCCTCGACATTCTATGTTGAAGTCACTACCGGAAGAACCGTCACTGTCAATTCTGTTCTTCGTGATTGTACTCTTGAGCTCAACAATCACATCTTCCCAATCGACCTTATTCCGATGCAACTCGGAAGCTTTGACGTCATAGTAGGCATGGACTTTCTTCGAGAAAACCATGCTGAAGTTGCGTGCTTCGACAAGATGATTCGATTTTCGCTCGCGAATGGTGACTTATTATGTGTATATGGCGATACTACTTCGAAGGGTCTCAAGCTTATGTCATGTGTGCAAGCTAGCAAGTATCTCCGCAAGGAGTACAGGGCTTTCTTGGCTAACATTATGGTAGAGGAGAAGGAAAAGAAAGAGAAGAAGGAAGTGAAAGACGTCCCTGTGGTTTGAGAATTTCCTAACGTTTTTCCAGAGGATCTTCCCGGACTACCGCCAAGTCGTGACATCAATTTTCGTATCGACCTCATTCCTGGAGCCAACCCTATTGCCAAAGCTCCTTACCGACTCGCGCCGTCCGAAATGCGCGAACTCTCAAACCAACTTCAGGAATTACTCGAGAAAGGCTTCATTTGCCCGAGCACCTCTCCTTGGGGCGCGCCAGTCCTTTTCGTCAAAAAGAAGGACGGGTCATTCAGGATGTGCATCGACTATCGGGAATTGAATAAGTTAACTATCAAGAACCGCTATCCCCTACCTCGCATCGACGATTTGTTTGACCAACTACAAGGCGCTACGTGTTTCTCAAAGATCGACCTACGCTCAGGCTATCACCAACTACGTATTCAAGAAGAGGATATACCCAAAACCGCTTTTCGCACCCGATACGGTCATTACGAATTCGTTGTCATGCCTTTTGGTTTAACCAACGCACCAGCGGTTTTCATGGATCTGATGAATCGCGTGTGTAAACCGTATCTCGACCGTTTCGTCATCGTATTTATCGATGATGTCTTGATCTATTCCAAGTCGAAGGCCGAACACGCGCAACATCTACGTTTGGTTCTCGAGTTACTCCAGGGGAACCAACTCTATGCCAAGTTCTCCAAGTGCGAATTCTGGTTGGAGGAAGTTCAGTTTCTGGGTCACATTGTTAATAGTCAAGGCATTCACGTTGATCCTGCGAAGATCGAAGCTGTCAAGGACTGGGTTACGCCTAAGAACCCGTCTGAAGTCCGCTCTTTTCTCGGACTAGCGGGCTATTATCGACGATTTATCGAGGGATTCTCAAAGATCGCTGTGCCGCTTACCTCTCTCACGCATAAAGACAAGCCTTTTGCTTGGAAAGCTGAACAAGAGTCTGCCTTTCGAACCCTCAAGCACATGCTTTGCAATGCTCCAGTTCTTACATTGCCCGACGGAAACAATGATTTCATTGTCTATTGTGATGCTTCCAACCTTGGTCTTGGTTGTGTTCTCATGCAACGGAACAAAGTCATAGCTTACGCATATCGTCAGCTCAAAGTCCATGAGAAGAACTATACAACCCATGATCTCGAGCTAGGCGCAGTTGTTTTTGCATTAAAGATTTGGCGACACTACCTGTATGGTACCAAGTGTACGATCTTCACCGATCATAGGAGCCTGCAACATATCTTTAACCAGAAGGAACTTAATATGCGTCAACGCCGATGGGTAGAACTTCTCAACGACTACGACTGTGAGATCCGTTATCACCCAGGCAAGGCGAATGTTGTTGCCGACGCACTTAGCAGACGGAGCTATCTGCTTAGCACTCGTAATATTCAAGCCCAACACGATCTCGAAACCCTAATCCGCGACGCTTAACATGCATGCTTTAACGAACGCACCCTAAAGAAAGAAAGAATCTACCACGATGGAGCCCAACTTGTGAGCAAATCAAATGGGATATTCCACTTTCTGGACCGAATTTGGATTCCCAAACGAACCAATTTGCGACAAATCTTGATGGACGAAGCCCACAAATCCCGGTATTCTGTTCATCCCGGGGCTAATAAAATGTACCAGGACCTTCGTTATAAGTACTGGTGGCCGGGTATGAAAAAGGATATCGCTCTCTACGTCGGAAAATGCCTAACTTGTGCTAGAGTCAAGGCTGAACATCAAAGACCCTCTGGCTTACTCGAACAACCACCAATTCCTATGTGGAAGTGGGAGAGTATAGCCATGGACTTTATAACCAAGCTACCACACACGTAAACAGGTCACGACAGCATTTGGGTTGTGGTCGACCGCTTGACTAAATCAGCTCACTTTTTGCCAATACGGGAAGACTACAAGGTAGAACGATTAGCCCGAATCTACACCGACGAGATCATTTGTAATCATGGGACGCCTCGTGACATCATCTCTGATCGTGATGCTCGGTTTACCTCACGACTGTGGGAAACGTTTCAAACGGCACTCGGTACATCGCTTAATCTAAGTACCGCTTTCCACCCTCAAACTAACGGTCAGACTGAAACAACGATTCGTACTCTTGAAGAAATGCTCCGTTCGTGTGTCTTAGACTTCGGTGGTAATTGGGATAAATACCTGCCGTTAGTCGAATTCTCGTATAACAACAGCTACCATTCTAGCATCCAAATGGCACCATTCGAGGCATTATACGGAAGAAGATGTCGATCGCCTATTGTATGGCACGAGATCGGTCATTCGCAATTAACCGGTCCTGAGTTATTACAAGAAACGACAGACAAAATTTTCTAAATTCGAGACAACCTGGTAAAAGCTCGGGATCGACAGAAAAGTTACGCCGATAAGAAACGCAAGCCCCGTGAATTTGACGTTGGTGACTACGTACTCCTAAAGGTATCACCTTGGAAGGGTGTGGTCCGATTCGGCAAGAAGGGAAAACTCGCGCCTCGATATGTTGGACCTTTTAAGATTCTGGAAAGGATCGGAAAAATCGCCTACAGACTCGAACTACCGGAGGAACTTAGTAATGTCCACCCGACTTTCCACGTGTCCAACCTCCGAAAGTGCCTATCCGACCACGACTTACACGTTTCTCTCGATGATCTGCAAGTGAACGAAACATTACACTTCGTGGAAAAGCCTGTCGAAATCATGGACCGCCAAACCAAGCAACTCAGACGCTCTCGCATTCCTATCGTGAAAGTCCGATGGGAAGGCAAACGAGGCGCATAGTTCACTTGGGAACTCGAAAGCGACATGAAGGCAAAGTACCCGCAGTTGTTCAAGGAGAAGGTCTAAAAAGAGAAAGTTCTCGAACATGAACCACGGCGTTGAACAGCTTCCACCTTAATTTTGGGACAAAATTCCCTAAACAAGGGGATGCTGTAACACCCCGTGTTTTCGAGAAGTCAAAGTCACAGTCAAGGTCAAGGTCAACGACCGATTTCGCGCAACTTGACTTGTAGTAGATGTCTTTTATTGTAACTATTATGTGGAGTAAGTGTCTATAAATGCAATAAATTGACGTATGTTAATCGTTATTCAATCGATCTACGACTGTGAATTATAGGAAGTAACAATGCGATAAAGTTAATCAACTGACCATCAAGCTATGCTAATCGAATCGACACCGAATCGCAACTCGATCTATACTTATTGGTTATTGTTATACGTGTGTGTGTGCCTTATGTGTTACTTATGCATGTGTATTTATGTTGTGTTGTGGTAATCAATCGAAACGCAATCTAACTCGAAATGCAATCGAACTCAATCGAAACTCGAAACCGAACTCGAACACGAATCACAATCGAACTATGGTATTTAGTAGTTGGGACTGAAAGTAATTTGACTAGGAAACCCTATCGTGTCGAACCGCTCGCAATCGAAATCGAAACACCAAAAATCGTCGCGCCAAACACCTGAACCCAGCGCCATCCGGCCGGATAGCCCTTTTGGTCACAGGTCATATGTCATCCGACCAGGATGTCATCCGACCGGATAGTCATTCGGGCGGTGTGTCATCCGATCGGATCACCCTTTTCCTCTTTTTGAATCCTATAAATACCTCTGTCATTGTCATTCTTTCCATTTCTGGAAACCCTCTGTCCGAACAGCTCGTGCTCCCCACCTTTTCTTTGATTTCTCTCAATCCAGGTAAGATCTCGCTCTAAATCTTGTACTTTTTTTATCTACACGCACTCCTACACCTTTCTATCTTTTAAATCTTAACTTTTAACCGTGAAATCATTAGATTTCGGGTGTTCAAGGATGACTTCATCATGTGTTCTTCAAGAACTTCATGCTTTGACCTCAATCCACCAAGGACAACCGAGATCTAACCGATTTCCACCCGAATACATAAAGATCTTGTAAAGATCTCGACACAAGAGTGGTGAAAAAGGATTGAAAGATGGTTTCTAACTTTCTTTCAACTCTTTTACACTCAAAACACTCAAAACCGGTAGAGTCGGGTTCTGATCTAGTCTCCCACTCATCCTTAGTGTTGTACTGGTTCAGATCTGGATTCCGCCCACGAGACCACCGACTTCGGGTCAAACAGTAACAACCGTCTAGAGCCGTAACTGACCGAGCTAGGGTGATTCCTGGTCGGTTTAGCCCTCTGGGTCAAAATGGGGGTTCTGTTGGTTGACACGTTGTCAAGGCGTCTCGAAACAACGACAAACCATCAAAACGACCAAGTGTAGGACAAAAGGAACAATCCGAACGGATTGCTGTCCGACCGGATTGCTGTCCGATCTGATAGGTCATCCGAACGGATTGCCACCCGAACGGATCACACTTGGGTCCCACTTTAAACGACCTTATCTAAAGTTTGAGTATTGAACGAATTACAATCCGATCGGACGACCATCTGGTTGGATTACTCTTCGGATCATGAGATACTAAGACTTTAAAGACTTAAACGATTTTCAACATGTTCATTAACAGGGCTGCCACCCGATCGGATGGTCATCCGATCGAGTGACACTTCTGTTTAAGAACTTGCCTTCACTAAGTACTCTCACCATTAAATTGCCGTCCGGCCGGATGACCATCCGAACGGATTGTCATCCGCACGACCCTCCATCCGATCGAACAACTTGATGGACAGAGATACTTCAATGTTTTCAAAATACTACAACAAAAACTTCAAAAGCCAAGCCATCATACACAAACACATCTTTCCTCATAGGAAGAAACAATCCACTCGAATAGTCATCCGTTCGGATAAGCTATCCGACCGGATGACCATTCGAACGGATTGTCATCCACACGGATTGCTGTCCGCTCGGATTGCCATCCAAACGAGCTGCCATCCGATCCATCCTCACTTTGCATCGTTTTACGTGTCCCTTATCGTTATGCTATCAAATCTATTCAGGCTAACCTTACTCGCTAAGCGCTCCCTTCAATCCATCAATCGCTGTGAGTATACTCGATCCATTTTTGCTTTACGCACTTTTGGGCGTTACATACGTTACGAATATTCAAACTACAACAATCACACTACTCAATACTATTTGAACGCTAGCCGTTAATGCATGTTATACGTGGCTTATGAATGCTTGTTTGTTATGTTTACACATGGAATGCTGTCTACCTGCCTTAGCAACGATAGTACTATAGTTTGGACTCAGCACCCGTTCACACGAGGGTTGTTAAGGACCATTACTTGCATGGATTACGGTGGTAATCATGTATTACGAACTGCCTCAGGCAGTCAACCCGCAGTCATTGGTATCGATGGATCTATGTCGATAACTAACGTGCTTCATTTCACTATGTGTACGTGCTGGTTATGCGTAAACGAATTCGAACTCTATATGCTATTATCAAACTTGTATGCTCACCTTTACATTATATGTATTGACTTTATTTTAACGTATGTGACAGGTGCTTAGGATGCACATGTGGTAGGAATTTGAAGCTAGAATAAAGCTTTACAGCCCAACAAATAGTTGTCTGTAGATAACGAATCAAGGGTCTCTAGAAGCAGATAAACAATTGCTGTCTATTTAAATCTAAGTTGTCGGAACAGAATATTTGCCTAGATTTTGTCTGTAATAATTATTTTACTGTTTGAGATACGGTATGGGACATATTATTTAAATTGAATAGTATTAATAATTGTTATGGAAACTTCTGGACAATCTGTTTCGCTCAGTGCCATGCCCCGATGATTCCGCCATCGGTTGGGGTGTGACAGTAGAGTGTTGGCGTCTTACGAAAAGCTGGAAGAACTAAGAAAGAAAAATCATAATGTTCCTCAAAAGCCTGTTTACCTTGAAGCAGTGGTTCCAGCTAAGCCACAAAAGCTACAAATCAGGAGATCCACTGCTCCACCTGCTCCCATCCTTTATCAAACAAGGAAACAAAAGCAGATGGATGCAGAAACAGCAGTAGATAAAGCAGTAGGGGATTACCTTGTAAAAGTAGGCCTTAAGCAGATGATAGCAGAAAAGATTGAATTGGCACAAACTACAAGTACTGCTCAACCAGTCATTACCAAGCCACCATCTCCAAACTCATCATCAATAAAACCTCTCCCAAGAAACCCACTGGATTCAAAAATACTAAAGTGGAATTCTGACAAACAGACCCAGGTATTGACTTTGATCAAATCAAGTGGTGAAGTGAAGCAAATATCAAGGGAACAAGCACTGGGCCTGGGTGTTGAAGATCTACAAGATCTCCTTGATCTTACACTGTGGAGGGATGAGGATGATACAGATTCGTTGGACTTTGAATTACAATTCAAAGGGCAAGTCAGAGAATTATTGATGAGACAATAAAGATCCAGAATAATGAAGGGTTTTGGCATCATCTGTTCCAGGGGGAAATTGTTGGGATTGAACCTTACAGAGGAACAGTTGATTAAAGCCAAAACTGGATCAGAGCAGTGGATCCAGAATAAGCAGATGTTTGTATTCAATCTTTCCCCTTGACAGTGGCTCCAACATCTGATATACTCCAAGTACTGCCCTTCTCAACAACTGCTGATCCTGTAAACAACTGTTAAGTCAAAGCGCTGATGAAGCATAAAGATTGAAGCTCAAACTACTGATGGTGAGTACAAATTATTCCCTCGAGCTCGGGCAAAATATCATGTTCTGATATCAGATACTATAATTATGAATTTTTTGATGGTGATGTTGTATGTTTTTTTTTTAATTATTAACTTGATGGTTTGTTGCTATGTATGGCTAACATGATAAAACACTGCTATTAGCACTTTATGTTTTATATATAGATGATATGATGTTTCTTTTTGCTAATAGTAACTGCAATTAGTAAAGGCCTGGTCTATTCGCACACGGCATTAGTCTTTTTGCACACTCGAAGCGCCCCGCTTTGGCCATAGCGGGGTGCTTTGGACAAGGTCAACAGACAAGGACTGACTTTGTCAGTCCTTGTCTGTTGACTTTGGCCAAAGCGCCCCGCTATGGCCAAAGCGGGGCGCTTCGAGTGTGCAAAAAGACAAAAAGTGTTGGCTGTAATTTGTGTTGTTTTTTTTTTTGAAATAGGTGGGATGTGGGTTAGTTTGGTAGTGTTTTTTGGAGGAAAAAATTGTATTTGAGTTTTATAATACGTTGTTTTATAATTACGTTTTTTTACGTCATTATTTTTATAGAACGTATATAATATAAGTGCGTCTTTATAAACTGTTAACCTAGTTTATTTTGTTAAATTAAACGAACACGTTAAATAAATTGTACAGAAAGCCATAAGAATTAAACGTAAACAATCCAAAACCAACGGGATGTAAATATATATCAGTTTGTACATACAAAACAAAAAGGTACAACTGACTACATAATACATAACAAAACACTATACAAACAAACTAAGGTACTAATCCTCGTGCGGTGGGGACGGTGGGAGGGGAAGTGGAAGCAACCCAGCGGCCTCTCGTAGAGAAACGAGCGTCTCGATGATCCAGTCCTGGCGTGCGGCCTGGCGTCTCAGGCGCCGGTCGAAGTCCCGAGCCACCTCACGCGCTACCGGAGGCAGGTCAGCGTAAACGTGCTGCGGGTACTGTGGCGGCTCCGGAGCTGGCTGAACTGGTGGTACCAGGATCTCCTCGATATGCTCCTCCTGAGCCGGATCCTCTAATACAGGCTCAGGCTGAGCCTGAGCCTGAGCCTCAGCCTCAGCCTCAGCCTGAGGCTGGCCCGGGAACTCATCGAGTCCCAGAGCCTGTAGCTGAGCCTGCCGAGCGGCCGCCTGCTCAGCAGGAGGAGCCAACACTCCAGGCCTCAACTCAATAACAACCGGGATGACCTCCGGCACCGGCTCCGGCTGCCAAATCTGCCCGTCCATGCCCCTAAACCTCAGACCAACATCAAAGCGACGGGTGATCTGCATGCTAGAAACTGACGCGCGGCCCAACCTGGTAGACGGGACCGGATCGGACAGCAGCGGATCTCCCTCGAGCACGATCCCGAGCGAGCGAGCGATGGCGGTGATGAATGAGCCAGTGTGCACCCACCCGCGGAGCTGCCGGTGGTATGCGGTGGCAAAGTAATCTGCCAGGCAGGCTGCTAGATTGCAGGGCTGGCCCCGCAGTAGGCAGTATAGAAAGAAAAGGTCACCGAGGTTGACCTTCTCCCTGCTGGCACCCCGCGGCACGATAGTTGCCGCGATAACATGCTGCAAGTATCGGAACAAGGGGTCTCTAATGGAGGTGGCCTTTTGCCAGGATTTCCCAAAGGGTCTAGTGGAAATGGACCTCCAGAAACTGATAAGCGTCTGCCTGTCCATCATCGTAACCGCCTGCGTATATAAATCAGTATCAAGCTCGGCCTCTGTGTACAAACCTGTATAAACAAATAATATTAAATAAACAAATGATATTAAATAAACAAATAACATTAAATAAATAAATAATAATAATAAACAAATAATATTAAATAAACAAATAACATTAAATAAACAAATGATATTAAATATAAAATAATAAATAACATTATTTAAACAAACCTGTATGCACAACAAACTGCCGCACACTCATCTGAAACTCCTGACCGGCGAGACGGAATGTAACCTCGTGGACTGGAAAATCCGGGTCCTCGACGTAATCCGCCGGATGCGGCGCGTATGTAAACGTGGAAAGAAACTCCCACGTAACCTCAGGATACGAGTCCTCCATCGCTAACTCAAATAGGCGCGACCAAGGAGTATCTAGTCCAACTATCTCACGCGCCCGCGCGGCCTCTCCCACGGTGTCCAGCAGGCCCCAGTCTATCCCTACATGCTCCCCAATGGGGATGCCGCGCAACCTCGCGCATCTCCTCCTCGCCCGTGACCCCGCCGGAAACTGCAGGTACGGACATGCCGGCTGCTCTCCCTCATCTCCCACCACTCCCTCAGCCTCCATATGCTCAATCTCATCATCGGAGGAATCCATCTCTGCACGTTGAAATAAAAAAATAATATTAAATATAAATAATAAATAAATTATATTATTTAAACAATTTAAATAATAAACAAATAATATTAAATATAAATAATAAATAAATTATATTATTTAAACAATTTAAATAATAAACAAATAATATTAATTATAAATAATAAATAAATTATATTATTTAAACAATTTAAATAATAAACAAATAATATTAATTATAAATAATAAACAAATATTATTAATAAAAAAAAAAACATGAACCAAGGCGCCGCGCTTTGGCCTCGGCGCGGCGCTTTGGTTCTTCGTGATGAAGAACAGCGGACCGGATCGATCCCCAGCCCAAATCAAACAAAAATCAAACAATAATACACACATAACTTGAACCAAAACATGAAATGAAGTTCGATCGTACCTTTTAGCGGGTGAAACGGGTGAAATGATGTTCGATCCGGTCTAGTGTGTGTAAATCGCACTGGTTGTGTGTGTTTGGGTGTTTGGTTTGAAATGGGGGAGAAGGCCCTCCGCTTCAGCTATAGCGAGGGGTCGAAGCGCCCCGCTTTGGCCATAGCGCGGCGCTTTGAGGTCAAAGCGGGTCGCTTAGGTCAAAGCGGGGCGTTTCGGGCCTTTTTTTATTTTTTTTAAATTGTTTTTAATTCACAAACGCGTCGATAATAGTCTAAATTTTACGTTTTTTCCATTATACATCATTTTTTATTATATATGAACTATATTGCAAGTTCCGGATCAAATCGGTTACGTGTGATGTCTTATTCCGTTATATCGTATCATTTTGGTTTGAAAGCACAAGTACTCCTGTGAGAGGTGTTATGTGTATCAGCCGCCTACCGTACATGAACATGACGTATTTTTTCATTAATTGTAGTATTATGATGTATATTGTCATTTTGGGTCGTACAAGTGCGTATTGAATCTGATTGGGTCGCGCAGGTGACATTCGGTTTTTAACGTGATGTAACGCATATATTGAACAAGCACAAACGTGATTATTATTAAACACATTTAACCTACATCGTGAACATATGGGGTTACATTAAGGTCAGGGGCACGATACATAAGCATTTCGTACGCGTTGATCTGATCCCGGTACAATGTATGCCAGGCTGCTGCGCGCTCTGTTCTGTTCGCTGTCCAGAGTGGGTGTGGGGGAGGCATTGGATAACAACCTCCAAGATCTACATGTATGAAATGCCCATGGTCGACGAACACAACCGCAACCACCAGGTGAGGTTGCTCAGCTTCGTTTGGCCCGCCCAGCAGAGGGAAAATTGTACAGCTCCCACGCATGTCGAAGGTGTGAACAATCACACCGTATCGTTGGGCAATAAGAAACCCCGTGTCAGGCATCGTCATGTAATTTTCGATATCTGCTCGTCCCACCCCCTTGAAATTGATCCGTCTAAGCAGCGCATCATAATGTCCTATGTTTTCCGGATCGAAAAACTGCCTCCAAAGCGATTCGTTCCTACGTAACTCCTTTATAAGTTGTTTCCGGATCATCAAATATGAATTTTGTTTCAATCCTAACCCAACAGCCACCGATCGAAACCCACAATGACCATCTGGTTTCACGTCCTTTATTCTAACGATGTATGGATGGATCACTTCGGGAATCTGAGATGCGAAGTTGCGGATCGCTATATCCGTCTTAGGACCGAGCTTGATCATCGGGAAATCAGGGTGCAGGTTGATCGGTTTGGTATTCTTTTGTCTTCTAGAATCTTCGAGTGATATGTACGAGCTGTGACGGGGAAGATCATCTGAGGCCTCGACCCAAGTTTCTTCCGACGGAATGTACGAGCTTTTTCTAGCGGCTTCAACCTTTCTTTCTTCCTGCGTTTTCAATGTTGGGCGACCACGAGTTTTCTTCAGAACAGCAGGAGGTTTTTTGTTATTGTTCCCTGGATTGAGGATTTGCTGAAACTTTTCAAAGAAGCTCCTTTTCACTTGAGGGGGTGTTGGATCGATCTTTTGTTTCAATTTTTCAAATTCCGCGTCTACATCGATATCCTCTATGTTTTTCTTTGCAGGCTTGAAGTTAAGCTTCTTCCAGAACACGTCTATGTGTGTGATCCGGAGTTGCTGACCTGTGGATGAAAACAAATTAGGTGGCAGAATCATAACGAGAAAGGTCAAAGATATTAATTACCTTTATTTTCCAACTTTTCCAAACGACAGGCACATGGCAAACCACAGCTGGTAAAAAGTTGGCAACCACAGCTTGCACCGTAGGCTCTCAACCCGTCTTCCTTACGTTTTAGTTCCCTACTCAAAAGCTCAATCGCATATATTGAAATCTTTCTGAGAATATATGCAAGCATGGGCTGCTTCTTGTGGTGCGTCATCACTTTTCGGAGGCTTGTTTCAAAGCTTGTACTAATCTCGGTGTATTGTCTATCAACAACATGATCAACATACAGTACAAGTTTATCCAGTGTGTTGCGATGACTTGGAAAGTGACTTTTTAGTGTTGCATGCATGCCCTCAACCCTGTTGGTCGTAGTTTGGTGAAAGTTGATAGTTTTGTTAATCCAGCATGATACAAACTTTTCACGGTACAGATCCAACCAGGATTTCTTCATATAATCAAAAACCTCTAAAATTAAAAAAAACGTAAATAGTCAGTTTTTGTTATTATATAAAATTTGAACATAATTATGTAAGAAATACCTACGTTCACGGTCATCTTCTTTCAGCTGTGCTTCAAAGTTTTCCAAGTTATACCTGTATATTTCCTCGGTCGTAGACTCGCACAATAACCAAAAACTACGTACGAATTCTTTCCAATCCTTGTCAGAGAATTTCTTCTTGCTGTTCTTATTAATATTTTGTTGAATATGAAACCGACAAAGATACTTATGCGCTTTTGGAAAAACTTGTTCACACGCGTTCATCAGCGCAAAATCCCTGTCTGTTAAAATCACGCGCGGTTCCATACATCCTACCAGCATAGACTTGATCCTCTGCAACACCCATAGGTAGTTCTCTGACTTCTCAGCGGAAATTACCGCACAAGCAGCCGTAAACGATTTGTTTGTCGACGTCATGCCTACGACCTGAACAAATGGCAGGTTGTACATGTTCGTTTTGTAGGTGGCGTCAATAATTAGCACATGCGGGAAGGCACACCACATATTGAATGATCTTTCGTGAACAAAGAAGACATCTTCAACTTCGTTTGATATCTCATTCGTGCGCATGTAATAAGTGTAATTTTTTTCGAGAAGAATGCTTTCAAGTTTTTGCATCGGAGACTTACCGACATTTTTTTCGGCGTTGATCTTCTGAACAGCGTTGTGTATATCTTTCGGAATAAGCTTTCTAGCCGGATTGTTTTTTGTCAGCGTTCGCCAGATACTTTGGTTAGGAATGTCTTGCTCTGCCAGCTCCTTAACCAGTTTTGTATCCTCCGAAGAAAGCCTTCTCGCATACGCGTGACCCTCTAAGTTTTCAATAGGAGTGTGGTTATGCTTCGCCTTCGTCACCTCGATCCTCCAAACACTTCCGGATGATTCCGAAAACCCGATCATCTCGAACGGGCAGCCTATTTTCTTGCTACCCGTTTTCCTCTGTGTAGCTATACTCTTATGCTCCCCACAAAAAGTACATTGAAACCAAATCTTGTAATTCTCTCCTCTTTTATTCGACCTCTTAGTCACAATGAGGTAACCGTTGTCTTTTGCCGTGTCTTGTACCCAACGCACCAACTCTTTACGTGACGAAAAGGTCTGCGTCGTATCAAACGAAAACGTAACCGGGTAACAGCCTTCCTCATCAACAGACACATCCCCCGGCTCACCATCGTCACCGAGGTCCGAATATACTTGATGTTCAAAGTTGTGCTCGCCACCGTAACCGAAATTCGAATAACCTTGTAAGCTCTGTTGACAACCGTAACTGTCGCCACCGTACTCGCCACCGTAACCGAAATTCGAATAACCTTGTTGTGCGTAAGGGTCCTCCACAGGGGTATTCAAATCCAGCGTCACCGTGTTATCACGATAATGAATGCCAGATACAACCTCTGCCTCCCTCAAGTTGGACGAGACCGGTTTCTCATACGAGTCAGAAATAGCGGTCCC
This sequence comes from Helianthus tuberosus, assembly GCA_030545235.1. Classification (NCBI taxonomy): domain Eukaryota; kingdom Viridiplantae; phylum Streptophyta; class Magnoliopsida; order Asterales; family Asteraceae; genus Helianthus; species Helianthus tuberosus. The sequence goes on along the minus strand of CM060417.1, from coordinate 146,738,192 downwards.
CTCGTAAGAATCAGGAACAACTGTCTCGTCAGAATATTGACCGAAAATATAGTTGTTTAACCACGACATCGTTTTTTCAAGAGATGTAACTAATACAGCAAAACCGCGCGTTATTTTGAGAAGAAACACAACGGATCTGAAATGAAGGCAAAATGTATATCGAAGATGGAAATGTGTGATGGAAATGTATGTCGAAGATGGAAACACAACCTCAAGTTGGCAAAACGGACAGTGTGTGATGGAAATGTATGTCTCACAGGTTGCTTTTAAAAGGGGAAAAGGGTGAAATTTGGGGTCGAAGCGCCGCGCTATGGCCACAGCGCGGCGCTTAGGGTTAACGACAAAACATCATGATTAGCTTTATGTCTGTCAAACAGTAACGAATGTTTCAAACGTCAATCGAAGCACGTGTTGTCGATCGAAGCGCCGCGCTTTGGCCATAGCGCGGCGCTTTGGGGTGTGAAAATAATTTTGGGCGTGTGCAGCTAGCATGACCCTTAGTAAAAACTTGGTTTATTAATTGCAAATGTGACATTCTTCTGCATTTATGAGTTAATGAATTCAGAATAATGGATAGATATATACGACTGTATTTGGCATGATGATGTTGTGTTTCATGTTGTAAAAACCAAGGAATTGTCAGATAATAGATTGACTATTGGTCAACATCTGCTTGACTTTTGGTCAACATCTGTTTGAATTTTGGTCAACATCTTATTTTGTAAAGAAGTACGAAAACAAACATTTTTACAAAATCCCAAATCACCCTATCATGTAAGTGCATTGAAGTAAAAGTGGAAATTATATTATTCATGTGGTCCTGTTGTGTTTTTGTTTGATCTCTAATATGGGTTCATGATCTAATCCGGTGATTTGAAGACATTGTTGTTGAATTGAATGAGATGGTTGATGTAATGTGATTGTATTAATAACAAATAGTAATTAATATAACTAAGTTTTCCGAGCCCGGGAAGCAATCCCGGGTAAAAACCTTATACATATAGCAAAGAAAATAAAGTGTTTGGATGTGATGTTTCCAACCTTGAAGAATTATATTATAATCAGATGATTAGGTAAAATAAAGTATTTAAAAGTAATGGATGTTTATGATAAGTAGTGTGTGATTATTGATTAACATGTGACGCATACTTATTTGATTTTGATTGGCATATAAATAATATTTAGTCCGTTTTATACAAGAGTGGGTTTCCATAGGGTTGTATACGCCTCGCTGTTCAAAAAAAAAAAATATAAATAATATTTAGTCCGTTTTAGGAAAGGTCACTGAAACTCGAAAGTACAGTTGATGGCCATGACTTTTTTCCTTTTTGATACACGTTTACATCAGTAAGAAAGCGCACATTTCTATATTTAATTGTTTTTAAGCTTATCTAATTGTTTTTTGAATTATGTTTAGGAAAAATTACAAGTTTTGTCGTTTATCTTTATACCACTTTTCAGGCGGTGTCTTTTTTAACGAATATTGACAGGCTGTGTCTTTTACTAGGTATTTTGTTGCAAGTTTAGTCCTTTACACCCAACCCAGTTAAAAAACCCTGTTAATTGTTGACAGACGGTGTCCTTTACTAGGTATTTTGTTGCAAGCTTAGTCATTTACCTAGGTATTTTGTTGCAAGTTTAGTCCTTTACACCCAACAATTAACAGGGTTTTTTAACTGAGTTGGGTGTAAAGGACTAAACTTGCAACAAAATACCTAGTAAAGGACACCGCCTGTCAACATTCGTTAAAAAGGACACCGCCTGAAAAGTGGTATAAAGATAAAGGACAAAACTTGTAATTTTTCCTTATGTTTATTTTAACATATACCGGTTTACAAGCAGAGGCAAAGCTTAAGACTTCCGGGGGGGGGGGGGGGGGGGTCGAAAACGTATATACCCAAAAATTTCTATACGAAAACTAAATGCTCTCCACTACTTAGCGAAAAGTTCGGGGAGTCGGCCGCCCCCTCCCGCCCTACTTAAGTTGCGCCCTTGTTTACAAGTTGTGGTATTATAACATATAATTAAGAGCAATTAACCAGACTTTAACTCAATTTCATTCCAAATTATATTTACGTTATGATTTGTTATTTGTAATTAGAAGATGGATTTTTTTATGTGAACATTCGTAGTTAGCTTAATGAGCGAACTAAACCAAGCCATCTATAGCATGGCTTGAAGTAAAAAAAAGCAAACTCATCCCAGCTCGTTTATGCTTAATAAGCTGGAATTTAAGCTTGAGTCTGACTTGTGAAATACTTAAACCACTTAGTTTAAAGTAAAATTAATATGTAATGTTTCTTTAAGTATTCAAAAAATAATAATATTCAAATTCTTATTAGGTGATTTCGGTTCATGGACCTTATCTTATGAGCTTCGATCATGAAACTTATGAACATCTCAAATTCAAACCTGTTTTATTTATAAATAGAAGTATAGAACGATATTAAGTGGTTTGTAATATATATTTTATTAAAATGAATTACAATTAGATATTCCATAGTGTTTGATGAGAGATCATTCAATATTACCGCTTACCCGGTATTTTTTTTTTTGAACGGCATAGGTTACATACATTACTACTCCGGAATTAAACCAATATTTACCTCATGTCTGGAATTAAACTCTGGTCTCTCTTCAAGAGGCACAAAGCCTCTATCACACCACTTTTTTTTTAAAGAATAATTGCATTAAAACAAACACCAACCTCAAGACGAGGCGGCACAAACACACAAGCAAAACACACTTACATATTTACAAAATTACACCACTCTTCCCATCTAACCTCACTATCTTTTGATCTAGCATTATACCAAAAAAATCCAACCGACTTGATCTCCCGAATAATCCCCTTCACTTTCTTATCTTTATTGTTGAATTTAACCTCGTTCCTAGCCTTCCAAAAACACCAACATCCGATTCTAATAATACCTTGAATCACCTCTTTTTTCCTGCCTTTTAACCCGATAATCTCATGCGTTTCGAGTAAATCCTTGACCGAAAAAGCCAAAATATTAGGAATCTTGCACCACATGCTAACTAAAGCCCAAATCGTCGACGCGATCCCGCACGAGGTGAATAAATGTTCCACTGTTTCATCCTCATCACCACAAAGCACACAAGAGCCATCACCCCTGTCAATATTTCTTTTTCTAAGCACGTCCATAGAAGCCAGCTTGTTCAAACCGAGTCTCCATATAAAAACGTTACACTTTCGAGGGATCCAATTACATCTACTCGGGCAATACTCCACTGTAGTAGCAATCTTACGAATCAGCGAAGCCTTAACCGAACCAACACTAAACTGTTTGTCCGAGGATCCCGACCAACTCCAGCTATCTTTAACCTCCTTTAAATCCAAGCTGTGAAGAGAACTACAAAGGCCAATCGGCTCGTCGATCTCCTGTCCTACCTCCGGCGGTCTCTTCCACTGCCAAACATATCTGGAATTCCTACTATCTATTGATATCCTTTCTTTAATATTGCAATCTTTCTTCTCCTCAAGCTCAAATAAAGCTGGAAACCGATGTCTCAAGGGACCGAAACATATCTGGAATTCCTCTATCACACCACTAAAGTGGTGATGGCTCGTGATACTTCTAAATATTAATGATGATATTCAGAAAAAAGAATAATAAATGATAATAACCATACTTTTGTGAATAATTAAATCATTGCTTTTTTAGTAAACCAAGGATGTAAATTATGTTGGGTTTGCGATTTTTCGACGTAAATTATGTTGGGTTTGTGACATTACGAGTTGAATTGTTAAACTTGAATACAAGTATACAACCGATTTATTTATTTGTATTGTATTATTTCGTGTCACACATAAAAACTTTTGTCGTGTTTGGGTCAAAACAGTTTCGGCCGATCAGTATTTATTTGCAAATATAAGGTATACCTAACGACTGAATAATAATGTAAACAGTCAATCACTTTGACTCAAATGAAACCCTTTTATTAGTTGTTTTGTTTCTCTATCTCTCATTTCCAATTAACAAAATAAGTTTTATATATTTATAAGCTCGATATGAGTGTAAGCAAACGGAGAGGATTGAGGAATTGATGGGTTAGAGCTAATGATTAAAGTTGTTTGTAAATTAAGAGGTAACTAGAATTGAGACCCGCCGCAATGCGGCGGGGATTCTTTAGTTATAAATAAGTCGATCTAGGACTCGTACATTATGTTAAACCTGTCAAACGGGAAAAAAATAGACGATGTTCACCCACATACGCACGTTACGTCGTGTTAACTCTTAAAATTTAGAACGAAACGTAAAAACGTTAAATCAAAGACGCACGTTGCGATGTGTTAAGTCACAAAATTTAGAACCAAGCATAAAGCGAAAAATTTGCGAAAAATGAAAACTATAAAGGACCAAAGTTGAAAGTAAAAAAAGTTGTGATGATAGATTGCCAAAGATAAAAAGTTTTGGGTTAAAAGTAAAAAAACTAATAGTTTTGGGTTAAAAGTAATTTATATAATACTTTTGGGTGAAAAGTAAAAAAAATCAATTTTTTTTGGAAAACCCCCAAAGCCAAGCTTACGACATCCATATGCATAACCATTTTTTCTTTGGAAAACCCCCAAAGCACACCCCGCGTTGCGGCGGGGCGTAAAACGGTGTCAAGTAGTACTAATGTCACACAACCGTTATCGACCACCAACACTGACTCGACCTAGGATTTGCGTGTTGCGACGAACCTGTCAAACATGAAAAATAGAGGTAAAAACGTTGAGCCACGCATGTACGTTGCGTCGTGTTAACTTGCAAAATTTGAAACAAAACATAAAAAAAAAAGTTGAACCACACTCGTATGTTGCGTTGTATTAACTCGGAAAATTTAGAACTATAAGTAAAACGAAAATTTGCCAAAGATGAAAAGTATAAGTGAGAAAAGTTGCGAAGTTAAACTGCAAATAATGAAAAGTTTTGGGTTAAAGTTAAAAAAACAAATTATGTAGGGTTAAAATTGAAAAGGTAGAAACCTTTGGGTTAAAAGTAAAAAAAATAGGTTTTTTTTTTGAAAAACATCCAAAGCCAAAAGTACAAGTCACCCAAACTCAAAGTAGTTGCTAATTTATATAGGTTTTAATAAAGGACTTAAAACGAAAAATGAACTTCAACTTTGAAAATTAATAGTTAAAGAAAAATTCAAAACTCATAATTATTCGATCAACATCATTCAAGTTACCCCTTAGGCTATATTATATGTATAAATTAAATATAGATCATACCGTAAGGTTAGTGTTAAATAGTTAAAGATTTTAATGCCTTTCAAAAAAAAAAAGTTAAAGATTTTAACACAAAAGAGTAACCTATTATAGTAATAAATAATTTTTCCAGTTATGGGTTTTATCATACTTACTTTAGTTGTGTTAGCTTGGCTTATTGGATTATATAATTTCCTTTTTAACACCTTACCCGTAACACCCTCACTCAAGCAAGACACAACTTTTTTTTAGAAAAAAAACTTCTCCATGAATGGTTTATAACATACTTTCTCCACAAACACAAAACCCCCTATAGCACGTATCACAACACGAGTTGTCTATTGAAACCTTGTATGACGTCTAGGGCTAACCGATTGATTATTCCTGCTTATTGATATGGCCTTAATTGGAAACATGCCATAGTCTCATTAGAAGATAGCCTTCAACTCCGATATGTGAGACCTGAAAAGTGCACGCACCTTTCGGGGTAGACTTTTAATTAATCGTTGAGAGTCTTCGTAAGATCAAACTAAGTATCGGTTATCCATACGGTTAAACACAATTCGAGTAAATGCATCCTTTAAATAGGTGACAACTAATAATTTAACTATGAGTAAATTACTTTTTGAGTCACTGTGTTTTAGTGGTTTTAACCACTTGAGTCCAAAATCAAAAAAGTTTAACGCCCTGAGTGTCATTGCCTCAGTAGGTCGATACTCGTGCTGAGCTTACTGGTCGTAGTATGTGTCCTTTTTCTTTTTGAAGATGGTGATCATAGGACTGCCTTTTATCAATGTAACAGGCTCAGTCTGCTTCTCCCGCTGTTTGTTCGAGAACTTGTCGCTCTTCTTCGAGTTTTTTAGGTTTCTTGGACTCTATCCACTCGTCCAGCCCTCTTCACGAACTTGTACAATCGATGCCACAGAGATAGCCAACTCTATTATCGAAAAAATAAGGAAAGGGGCGACGATTTGGCACCAGATATCCAGAGGTGTGGAAATAGCAGCTGTGAGAAGCGGAAAAACCATCAAAAAATGACGATTGTTCGTGGAGGTTTCCACAGAAAGACCCCTTGGTTCTGGCAAACGTCCAGCCCTCTTTTTAACACTTAACTTTTTAACACTTAACTTTTGATTTTGGACCCAAGTGGTTAAAAACACTAAAACATAGGAACTCAAAACATTATAATATAAGTGGTTAGGCACTCAGGGCGTTAAACTTTTTAATTTTAGGTGATTAAAACCAGTAAAACACAAGGACTCTAAAACTAATTAACTATTTTAGTTTAAAAGTGCTTTGTTTTGAGTATTGATTTTTTAATGACTAATAATCAAAATATAAATAAAGTTGAAATTTGCTAAGCGTTTGCTGTTATTTTTCCTTTTCATAAATTAAAGTGTGATCATACAAGCTAGTGAAAATAAGAACCGATATTGGTGTTGGGTCATTGAGAGGGTTCGTTTTAACAACAATGTGTTGTTGACCAATATGATCATCAAGCATAAAAATAAATAAAAAAATAAATAAATAATATAAGCAAGTGCTTGATACAATGGGCCCAACAAGTTTGGTATAGGATGATAAATAATTCAATAATATACAAGTGATGGTGAAGGAGATGAAAGGTACTTTCAAAGACAAGCCATTACAAACCTTGCCTAATATTTATCTATTTCAGTTAGACATCTATTATCATAATAAAGGGACTTTACCTTTTTCCTTCTCCAACTTCCCCTAACCTAAAATTCATACCCATCTAATGTTAATATTGTTATATATAGACTACAAGTCAAACTCTTACATTATATATAGGTAAGTTAACCACTAGGAACTATTTTTATTCTTTATTGAATTATTAAAAATAATATAATTTGTTTACATATGAATTAACATATATTTACTAGTTAATATAACTTTTTATAAGAATATTAAAAGTATGAGCTTATATAAAGCATATATATGGATATCTACTTAGTTTTTAATTTTAATATTTATATTCACAAGTGTAAAAGGCCGAGAGGGTGTGTGCCACAGCAGCCTCGCAGATGACTAACTCACCATGTGATAATGTATAAGTAAAATAGGATGCAATTAACTAAGATTAGAACAAGACATATATAAGTGAAATACGATGCAAGTATTTAAGATTTGGTGTAGACATATATAAGTAAAATAGGATGCAAGTATTTAAGATTTGGTCTAGACATATATAAGTAAAATAGGATGCCTACATTTAAGATTAGGTCTAGACATGTATAAGTAAAACAGGATGCAATTAATTATGATTAGAACTAGACATGTACAAGTAAAGTAGGAGGCTAACAATTAAGATTAGAACTATATATACATCATACATGTATAAGTAAAAATGGATGCAATTAAATTAAGATGGGAACTAGACATCTATAAGTAAAATAAGAACTTCAAGCTATGTGGAACCCTAGCCATCACAACGACTTCGTCATCACAATTCAAGGAGACTAGGGGTCGCCCAAGCACCGTCATTCGTTGCACAGAATTATCCTATCGACACCGAAACCTGGAACCCTAGCAGTGCAACGACCAATGGTTGCCACCACCCAAATAACATGCTCACATATACAGTTACTCTGTCTTTCACCGCCGCACACCCTCTCTATAACCATAGTTCTCAACGTTCAACGTTGAACCCAACGTTGGAACCCTAGTTCACATAAGTAGTTTCTCTTCAAAATCCAAATTTAAAATTGGTGTTCTTGATTATAACCTTGTAACTATATAGATTTCTAGAGTCCACATTGGTCTTGGCTAATTAACATATATAGATATATTTTTTTAGTTTGGACTTTGGATGTAAAGTGCACATGTGTTTTTATTCCGTGCTCAATTGCGTTTCAATCTTACAAATTATATTTTGCAAGGTTTTTTTCTCTTGCAAAGTGTGCATAATAATAGCGGAAAAAGTTTAAATTCATAGTCTCCTAAAAATATGAAGTCGTAGGAAAGGTATCAAATGGACTCCGATTGAACTTATTTTAGCAGCTTTGGAACTGTGTCGCCAAACTCTACGATCTTAGATTTTAGGTTTAGCTTTTGGATCTTTACCTTATAGAATTGAGAAAGTTTTTTTAGATCATTGAGTCTTTTAATTTTGCATTGTCTTTTTTTCATCATTTTGTCTCTTTTTTCCGATTCATTGTGTCATTTTTTCTTAGCATTGTGTTATATTTCTCAACATTGTGTTAATATCTTTATACCTTTTTTTTAGATTTAAAAGACTTTGTATGATAATTTTACGTCAATAATAGCTACTAGAAAAATCAGAAACTAAGAAACAACCTTTCATGATTAAATAATGAAACATGCAATAAAAGGGAACACTCGCAATTCAATGAGAGTAATATGCATCTCAATCTATTGAAATATGAGACACTACAACATACTGTATGCTATCTTTAAAAGATAAGTCGGTAGGGTTTCTCACCGGTTTTGCTCCCCCCAAACTTATAAAAATGGCAATTTAACTTCTAGGCTATTACACTATATTATTTAGGGTGTAAGGAGTGGTTAAACACTTTGGAGTGGTAAACTAAAAAACCGACCAATCAGAGCACGCCATGTCAATCAGGCAAAAGTGTTTAAACTTTGCTGAAAAGTGTTGGCAATGGTTTAAACACTTGCTGAAGTGGTAAACTATTATTATTATTTTTTTTTTGTGCACTATTTTATTTAATATTAATAAATGTAGAATAAATACATTAAATTAAAAAACAATAAACTTTCATAAATTAAATTAAAAACATTAAAATTACACTAAAATAAAAAACAATAAAATTACATTAACTTGAAACAATTTAAACTAGTCTTCGTTGGAATCGACCAAAAGACGGGGTAAATTTTGACTTGCGAGATGATCTATGAGATCGTGTTTGAGTCTCCAATGCGTGTCTTCATCCATCAACTCGCCCAACACCGTATCGTCTAAAGCGGGCTCGACCGGAGGATCCCGAATGTGCACCGGTGCTATCGCCTTTCCTTCATCTTTCAAATCATGTTGTGTAAAATAATACACGTGTACACGACACTCCTAATTTTTTTAACGGATCTTGCTCGCATCGGTCGACTCAATACACCCCATTTCGCCTTCAAAACACCAAAAGCCTGTTCGACGTCTTTTCTTGCCGCCTCATGTTGCCTCTTGAATTTCTTTTGGTCTACTTCGTGAGGGTAAGGGATCGACTTCACAAACACGAACCACGAAGGGTAGATTTCATCCACGAGCAAATAACCACGTTTGTATAAATGGTTGGCAAAATTGCACTTTTCGTCCTTTATGTTTCAGGGTTTCTGCAGGCGCTGTCCTTTAAGTTTAAAAATTACACTCTATGTCCTTTATGTTTGCAACCTGTTACAGGCGGTGTCCTTTCTCATCAACCCAATTAACTTTTGATGTTAAATCCCCTCTTTGTAAAACTCTTAACAACAGGGACCATATGTGTTAATTTTTTATTTTAAAACCCTTCTTCCTTTCCTCCCACAGATCTGCAGACAACGAAAACCCCCAAATCATACCATTAAACCTCCATTAAACCTCTAAAATCATACCTTCATTCCAATAGACGTTTCCTCCCTTATCCCCTTCACGACAAAGCAATCCATCTCATGTTTCCACATTATAACCTCCATTTCAAAAACCCCCAAATTTTAGGGTTCATTATTATTCAGCATGACGATCGAAAGCAATGCCGGAATCTCACGATTAAACGTCGACCACCGCATCATCATCTCCGCGACGACGAACGAGGAGCTCGGTTGAAGGCGACGGAGAAGATGAAGAGGTGTTGGACGACGAAGGTGGTTCAGGTACTGTAGATAACACGGTGATGAAGGTGTGAACTCGAAAACACGGCAGTTGCAGGTGGTGGTTATGGAGGTCCGGCGGTGAAGGTGATGTTGAACGATGGTGATGATGATGTTTGTAGGTGGTCGCCGGTGGGAGTTCGACAAAGCTGTGATGATGATGGTTCTCGTAGTGTAAGGTGTTTGTAATAGACTTCACCCTTTTTTGTCAGATCAAAACTATGGAATCACAAAACATTATTGTGTGTGCCGATTCGGGTTAAGGTAAGAGTGTTTTTGAATTTTTTTGGTTTAATTGTGTGAATTTTGGTTGGAATTTTGAGTGATTTTGATGAATTTTTTGGTGGGTTATGACTTGGTGACAGTATCTGGAGGACCGTGGTGGTCGTAGACGACTGCCGTAGAGGGTGGTGACATGAGGGCGGAGTAAGCCATAACCTTGCCGGAAATTTGAACAGGGGGCCGGAGGGAACGCTGAGTGAGAAACCCGGCACACGCCATCATTGTGGAGGTTTGATTTGTGTTTGGGTCGGAATCGGATCCTCCTTATTGTCCTAGAGCATGTTGATTTGTGTCGAAACACTTAAACATAGTTGCAGGTGTAAACTTTTCTTCAACGAATTGGTTTAGATCCGAGTCAAAGTTTGTTAAAAATCAATTAAAATTTGAAAGTTTGTTAGATGATGTTGTAATTTTGATCGGTTGTTTTATAATTTACTTGATTGGATGATGTTGTAATTTTGAAGGTTTTCAATCTGTTGAAACGGAGAAGAAGAGTGAACTGATTTTGTTAAGGCTGGTGTCTCCCTCATGTTTCACTTTTTTACATAAAAGGTCCCTCATTTCAAGTCCCTCAGGTTTTAACATCAAAAGTTAACTGGGTTGATGAGAAAGGACACCGCCTGTAACAGGTTGCAAACATAAAGGACATAGAGTGTAATTTTTAAACTTAAAGGACAGCGCCTGCAGAAACCCTGAAACATAAAGGACGAAAAGTGCAATTTTTCCTAAATGTTTGTTAACGTAAAATGGACATTTTGGCGCGGTTCCATTTCGTTCCGTAAAAAATAACGGAGATTGTTGTAGAACATTGATATCGTTTTGAGAACCCGGTGGACCGGCAAAAGCATGCCAAAACCATAAGTCTTGAGAAGCAACCGCTTCGAGCATAACAGTCGGGTATCGATGATCTCCTCGTATATATTGGCCTCGATACTCTGTCGGACAAAATCGCCAAACGAAATGGGTGCAATCAAGGCTACCGAACATACCTGGAAGGTGTTGTTTTTCCTCATGAGCTTGGTACAAAAGTGCCATGTCGTGGCTTGTCGGTCTACGTAAGAACTCTGGACCGTATATTTTGCAAACCGTGTCGCAAAAATATTCTAGGCACTCGCGGGAAGTTCTTTCGGCCATATGCAAATACTCGTCGTTCTCGTCTGGAGTGTTACCAGTTGCGAGCTGTTTAATAGCCGATGTCACCTTTTGCAACGGCGTAAAGCCCTTCCTACCTCGCGCATCGGGGGCCTCTTCAAACCACGTGTCGTTCTCTTCCACGTCGGCCACAATTTTTAGAAACAAACGTTTCGACATACCGAACCTATGCCGAAAGATATCTTCGTTGTACTTCGGGTCTTCGATAAAATAATCCACCATGAGTGTCTCATGCCCCTCCTCATGTTGACGTTCAATATATCTCCTTTGGTTAGATGTGCCCGTGTCTTGAAGTTCGGCTTCTTCGATGAGATTTTGAAAAAAAAAAAAAGAATGCTACTATCGGATGATTCGTCGCTACTCATGGGTGGGAACCATAACGGGAGTTCATCCGCCATTTTGTTTTGTAAATTTTTGGGAAGAATTGTTGGTATTTTTTGGGTTGGTTGGGTATATATTTGAAGGTATTTGGTTTGATATTTATAGGTTATTTTTTTAAAGAAAAAAATATTTTTTTTATTTAAAACGGTAATATTACCGTTATATATTGGCCCACATTCCAAACAAACATCTTCCCCAAGTCAGCAACCACTCACCGCCCCTTTATGTTTGCCGATCGGTAAAGTGGTCGGCGGCGGTGTTCCCGCTCGGCAAACCAAGTTTGCCGCACCACTTTACCGACCACTCCGGACACCCTTAACCTCAAACTTTAAAAATGTCAATTTTGACCCCTAGGCTACTACTTCGTTCTATAAAGTAAACTCTCTAGTTTCTATTGTTTCAAATCTACCCCTCTACTATATATAATATACGTTTTTCATAAATTAATTGTTTTGCTAATTTAACTTTTCTTTGATAACTTTCTTTCGTTAATTTATTTTTTAAAGAACCACTTTGTCATGTTTGAAAACTTTGTAACATATCTTTTTGAACTCTTCAAGTTTCTAAAGTTTTAAGTTTACCCCATTCGTTTCTTTATTAAGAAAACTAATTTTTACGTGCATATTCTTATTACGTGTTGGCATAAATTCGAGTTCGTCTATGTTTTGACGTAAACTTTTTTTTTAAACAAGTAAGGTCAAATTTAATACGTTTTTGTTCTTATTTTATGTATGTTTCCAATTGGTGTACGTTTCGAAATAAATTTTGTTCCGAATTGAGGAGAGTCGAATATAATACGTTTTAATTTCACAGTATAAATTAAAGTTACTCGACGTTTTGACATGTTGCAACGGGCGACAAGTAAAGATAGTATTATGTTATATATCTATACTAAAACTCAAAGTCGTTGATGTTTACACATCCTGAGCTTGGTCCATTCACTTTGCAAAACACTCATTTTACCAAATGTGTTTTCTTTTTTCATTTTGTGGCTTTTTTCCTTTTTAAAAGCTCTAGTTAATCCTATTCTATTATACATGTCAATTTTTTATACACATTTTATGCATATTTGTACATTTTCTATATATAAGTCGGGTTACATGTAACATGTTATTATTGTACAGTATAAATTCGATTTACTATACGTTTAGTTTAGATCCAATTACAATGCTTATATAGGTTACATTGAGTTAAACTGATTTTGCAAGGGGCCCGCGACGCATCACTAGTGGGCCATGTTACCTGTTTTTAGCTTCATTATGTAAATACAATAGAGTAAAAAATATTCATCAGGAAAATTGAAAATGATAAAATGGTTGTAATTTTTAGGGCAATCATTTGAACTCGTATATATATTTGATGTGATTGGTTGTGAGGAGAAGGATCATTTGAGAATAAACTTAATAGTTAATGTGAGAAGAAAAGGAAGAAATAATATAATGGTAAAACAATAAATAGTTTATAATTTCTTTATTAATTATTTTTTTCTCTCGTTAGTTAGGCAAAAACATTTTATCTTATACATTTCAAAATTTATTCTAACCATATCAAAATTTATCGTACATATATCCTACACATATCGTAATTTATCATACACATATCAAAATTTATCATACACTATATCTTACAAATATTGAAATTTATCCTATAAATATCGAAATTTATCTTACACATATTGAAAATTATCCTTCTCTTGTAAGAGTATATTTTAAAAATGGATTACAAGAATGTGTTACGAGTTTAATTAGTAGTTAATTCAAGAGAATATAATAAATGAATTAAAATTTAAATTTATAATATGCCCTTAAAAAATACAAATATTAAATAAAGCATTTCTATTAATTTAAAACTTATTCTTTCTATTCTTAAAAAAAATAGAGTAAACTGCCATTTTGGTCCCTGTGGTTTGGGCACTTTTGTCATTTTAGTCCAAATCTCAAACTTTTTAAATCTGGGTCCCTGTGGTTTCACTTTTATTATCATTTTAGTCCAAAATCCAAAAATCTCCTATTTTGACTGTTGAAATCTAATTATTTGTCTTTTTGTGCAGGAGCATTTTGGTCATTCTGATTTACTCTTCTAATAAATTAAAACAAAATTAATTATATATTATGTAATATATATAACTCTCTCTCTCACTAAAACACAGATAAACTCTTTCTCTCTCAATTCTCTCTCTCTCTACACCAAAATGCCCATCACAAAACCCTCTGTTTATCTTCACCTCCTCAACTCCCTCTCGCTCGTGAAGAACCGGTGACGCACAGTGGTGCCGACAGAACCCCAGCGACTGCCGGTGGTAGTTCACAACGGCGGCGGTGGCAGGTTTCTCTGACGTCGTTTTTGCCGGCAGGTCTCACACCCAACCCTTCCTTCTTGGTCCCGTAACCCATATATCGATGTAGAGAGAGAACAGAGTTAGAGAGAGAGAGAGAGAGTGGCGGCGGAGTTGTGGTGGTGTCACGGCAACAGCGGCGGCAGCCGCAATCACCGGCGTTCTTTCTTTCCGACAGGGTTCCGGTAAACTCCTCCTACCACTCTCGTTGCTTTTGATTTTTTTTAAATTTCAAGTGTTAATGGCAGGAGACATGAGTTCTTTTTGTTTTTACGATGTCGATGACGAATCAGGGATGCTGATGTTAGTGTTAATAATAGACACGGTGGTGGTGATTGTGTTCTCTGACTTCTTTCTTGGTTCGAGTCATGCTTCGGTTCAAGATTCGGGTTCAGTTCCAGTCAAAATTAGTCAGCGTGGTCATTTGCTTCGAGAGAGACGGGGGTGGTAGTGTAGTGGTGGTGCGGTGGGGATGGACGATGGAGGTGGTGAGTAGTGGTGTTAATGGAGGGGGGAGGAGGTGGCGGTGATGAGAAGGGGGGAGAAAGTGGCAGTGGTGGTGATGGGGAAGATGACCGGAGCCTCTGCATACATATATATGTATTTTACTGTGGTGAGGCATGTGTCTGCACAAAAAGACAAAACAATTAGGTTTCAAAAAGACAGTTTATGAAATGACCAATTTGCCCCTGCACAAAAAGACAAAACAATTAGGTTTCAACAGTCAAATAAGGGGGTTTTTGAATTTTGGACTAAAATGGCAACAAAAGTGAAACCACAGGGACCCAGATTTAAAAAGTTTGAGATTTGGACTAAAATGGCAAAAGTGCCCAAACCACAGGGACCAAAATGGCAGTTTACTCAAAAAAATATTTATCCTCCTTTGAACCCTCCATTCAGTGGTGCATAAAAAAACCGAACCCGGACCCGAAAATAAAACCCAGAACCAAGTATTATAAAACCCGGGTTTTTTTATACCCGAACCCGACCCTATCCATAGGGTAGGGGTTGGGGTAGGGGTTGGGTATGCATTTCTGTTATAAAACCCGAACCCGGAACCGGGTTTTTTTATGCCCGTTTTCAACCCGGGTTTTACGAGTACCCGGTTTCAACCCGAACCCGGAACCGAGTTTTTTTTCAATACCCGGTCCGGGTTTCCCAATACCCTGTTCAGGTTTTTTCGAGTTTTGTACCTTGGTAACGGCTATATAGTTGTTAGAAAGTGTATTATGATCATTTGTTTGGTTTACATTGTATCTCTATACCTTATAAAGGGGTTTTTGATGACGAACAATAAACGAAGACGATCAAGTTATTCGAAGCTATCTATGTTCATCATCTTTTTCGATCCAGTTAAATGATTATTTAGATGTCATGTATTTCTATGTTTTATGAAATAAAAAGGTTTTGCATTTTATATTTCTATGATTTATCCAAAAAAAAAAATGAATACCCGAGGCATACCCGAACCCAACTCGATCCATACCCGACCCTACCCGAACCCGAAAATAGGGTATTATCATACCCGGGTATTAGAAAACCCGACCCGAACCCGGGTATATAGGGTATACATTTTTATATAAAACCCGGACCCGGACTCGACCCGGGTATTGTCAATACCTGATTTTGTAGAACCCGATCGTACCCGAACCCGGTTCCATACCCAAAACCAGGTATTCAGAAAACCTGATTTGTACACCACTACCTCCATTTGGTTGTGATATCATAAATATAAATCTTTAATTAACTTTTACTAATCGAAGGTTTATCTTTTACCCAACAAGTAATTGGATTCTTCGCGCTCATTAATTTACTAAACCTCTCAATTTTGAGTTTACTTTACTAGTTTAGAGTAAAATTAGATAAAAGTAAAATAGATCAAATGTAAACACTTATGTTTGTAAAATTTGTAAGAACCAACACATAATTGACAAATGTTCCTCAATTAAAATTTAGTTTAGCGGTAATTCAGACATTTTAGCCTCATTTATTTATAACTAATTAAAAATAATTATTAAAATATCCCTAAATCCATACAGGTTTAATTCAAATTAAAGTTTGATTTTTTAATTCTCCATGATCAAACCAACCTACAGAAACCACCACAAAAAAAAAATAAAAAAAAAATACAATCAACACTACACTATATAATTAGCATAACATTCTCAATCGTTCTCCATTATCAGCACATTGTCCTCAATCGTTCCCCATTATCAACATAAACGACATTAGCACAACATCCTTAATCGTTCTCTACTATTAGCACATCAGATGTGCTGAATATATCTACTTTTGGTTTTCAGATTTAACACAGTGTGCTGATTATATCTACTTTTCGTGTTTGTTTGTATTTTATTGCAATTAACACTTAATCAACACACACCCGTGTACTATGTCATCACATGACCAACCAACTCATCTATCCAACATCTATGGTAATTAACACTTTAAAAACACAAAAATCAACTTTAACTGATTGATGATTATCGTTGGACGTTTGATTCGAGGGTGAACGCACAACGACTTGTTCAGCTTGTTCGCATTCAGTCTGTTGTTCGTCTTCGAGGCTGATCGCACTACGGTTTTTATATGGAATTGAACTTTATCGGACAAAAGGGATTATTGTGGGTGAGTTGTTTTGATATTGATCCTCATAAGAATTACACAACAAAATAAGCACATACGTATAGATTTAAAATCAACACAATATATTACATTCCCCTACATAATTAGCATATAATTATAAAACACCCTTTTGTAACTTTTTAAAAATCATTTTTATAAATAAAAAAAGATATAATAATATGGTACTCATATTAAAGATAAAAAATACTTGATTTTATGGTATAGGTTTTTTAAAAAGATAATGAAGTACATAATAGTTATTTTAGTTTAAAAAACCTTGATGGAATTAGTATTTAATGAAAAATGGTTAAATGACTAAAATAAGATCAATGACTCAGATCTGTTTTTATGATTTTTACAATTATCGTTGTTTGTACAGGATCTCAACTCAAAAAACAATAACAATAAAACCTAAAACTAATAAGATCAAAAAATTATAAACCGTAACAACTGTTCAAGAACTACGCAACCTTTTGAAGATGCTTGTTTTAATAATATCCATCGGATTTGAGCATGTGGAAATACTTAATTTGCCATCATGACCATTATCGAATAAATTCGTTAATCATTTGTATATGTTTATAGAAAAAAGCACGCGACTCAGGATGGGCCTTGGTAACATGTGAAGCATGTGATTAATTACCTTAATCGGCTAGACAAACATGATTCCTTTAGAGGTTTGATCCATCGTATCTCGAGGATTATTGATCAGCTAAAGCACATGTTAATTTCATAAATCTTGTAGCATACTTCAAAATCACATATTAAATGTTAAATTGTTCATTTTCTTTTCTTTCATAGGAAACGATACCATAGTTTCTGAGTTTGGGAGTGTAGAAATTTAAGTATGAATTTCTTTATTTTTGTTGGAGTTAAATGCCTGGATAGTTTCTGTGGTTTGACTTTTTTCACCTTTAGTCTCTAACTTTCTAAAATTATCTCTATAGTTTCTAACTTTTTAATTTTCGTTCCCGGATAGTCCCTGATGCGGATGAGGGTTAGTTTTTGGTGTTAAGTGGATGTGAAATTACAAAATTACCCTTACTATTAAAAATAACAATAAAACATTAAAAATCATACAATTTATTATTAATTCTTTAAATCTATTTTGTCTTTAATTTATTGATATTAAATTAAAAATATATAAAACATATCTCTCTTTACATAATTAAAATTCATATCTCTCTACAACCCTTCTCTCTCTACCAGATAGCACCACCTAGGGCTGTAAACGAACCGAACGAACACGAACAAGGCCATGTTCGTGTTCGTTCGTTAAGGGAATTAACATGTTCGTGAACTGTTCACGAACGCATACCGAACATAAGTTTATGTTCGTGTTCGTTCGTTAAGGAAATTCAGTTGTTCACGAATAGTTCGTGAACATTGATCTCGAACACAAACGAACGCAAGCGAACACAAAAGAACGCAAACGAACATTTAACTTGAAAATAAAAAAAAAATATTGTTATCCTTAAACATTGGATATAAGTAGTTAAATACAACCATCAAATGATAAATCAAAACACAAGAAGTTTAATAAACCACCAAACGATGAATCAACTTTAACTAACTTAGACATAATTATCCCAAAAAATGTCTTAGCATGTCCAAATTTTAGCTAACTTAGAAAAAAAATAGGGTGTTAAGTTTTCAATATGTTTAGATAAAAGGTTAATTATATATTATTTTTTAATATAATCAAACGAACACGGACGAACGTAACCGAACATATTACCGAACGTTCACGAACGCAGTCGAACGAACGAGACCTATGTTCGTGTTTGTTTGCTAAGCTAACCGAACAAAATTTTTTGTTCGTGTTCGTTCGTTAAGTTAGTCGAACGAACATAAACGAACTTCCCGCCGAACGGTTCACGAACTGTTCGCTGAACGTTCGGTTCGTTTACAGCCCTAGCACCACCAGCCACCATCTCCAGCCACCACCACCTGCCGAGCACTGCCACACCACCACCACCCCACCATCCGGTGACCACCACTGGCCCGCCATCACCATTTTCCACCCTTCTCATGTAGAACCTCTCTAGCCTGCAATCACCAACCACCGGCCTACCACCACTGCCACTCTCTTTCTCCCTTTAAACATATCAACAAAATCCCTAAAGCTATTTCCTTGTCAAGGGATCTGAGCCTGTCCAAAAAAGTGTGTTTTGGTAAACAAAAGAACCCCAAATGAAACCTACTTTCACCGTCTCTCTCTCTCCCATTCAAACTAACCATCACCAACACCAGTAAGCCGACACAAGTCACGACCACCATCAACAACGCCACCATCGCCCACCTACAAGCCTGCAAATCAAACCAAACCGCCACCATCACCCACTTATGAACCTACAAATCGAAGCCCTAATCCTACCTGGCAGAAAATCCCTTCGTTTCCACTGGTAGAAAACCCCATGGAATCACTGGAAAAAAAACGGTTCCATGTCACGGTGTGAATCAATTCCGTCGTCTACACTCGATGGTCTGATTTCAGATATGTTTCAGAAGAGATGAGGGGTTAGAAGAGGGTTGTGTAGAGATGATGTCGGGTGTTGACGCGCGACGATGAGGTGTTGGTGACCATAAAGAGAGAGAGAGAGTGTATGTGTGTAGGGTGGGTGGGGCTGGTCGGCTGGTGGTTGTGATACGTGGTGATGGTGACGGGTGAATATGGTAGAGAAGGAAGAGAGAGAAGTGGTGTTAAAAGGTAGTTGTAGCAGGGGTGGTTGTGACGATAGTGGTTTTGGTCAGTGGTGATGGTGGTGGTGGTATCAGAGAGAGAGCAGGGAGAAAGAGAAAAGGATAATCTGTGTGTATGTATATTTACATATAGATATATATTATATATATGTTTTATAAGAAGTGGCTCCTATAAATATATATTTACTCAATACTTATTTAATTTATTTTGTTTTATTTTATGATAAGGGTATTTTAGTCATTTCACACCCACTTAACACCAAAAACTAACCCCCATCTGCGCCAGGGACTATCCGGGAACGAAAATTGAAAAGTTGGAGACTATAGAGATAATTTTAGAAAGTTAGGGACTAAAGGTGAAAAAAAGGCCAAACCACAAGAACTATCCGGGCATTTAACTCTTTTTGTTGTCTATGGGATTTGAACTCAACACCTTTTTAAATTGCAATATATAGAAAATTCAAGGTTCTGAAAACCGAATAGACGATTGTGCGGATCAAGCTTGAAAATCTACCAAGACCATGCATAATGGGTATTATAAGCATTATAGGAACGTGAAGGAGCTTGGTAACGCCCCAACACCGCTCCACTGGGCGTCAGTGGCGGATCCAAGAATATTTTTCACTGGGTTCACTTTTTTAGATACTCCAATTTCATATGACTGAACATAAAGAATTTCGGGTCGGTTCGACAGTTCGGATCGGGTAAGGTTCATCACATAATAAAATTACGATACAATGATGAAAAGAAAATCGTCATTAGAAATTTAAAAACACATAATATAAAATACGATAGTCTTTACAAATAAATAAAACTACCTAAAGTTGTTGACGACGAGTTTTCATCTTTTGAAAACGTTGCATTACACTCTCAACGGAAACTTGTTGTAAGAACTCCTTTTCAATGTAACAAATGCAAGAATCGTTCATGTATCCATCACCCATCCTATTACGCAATTCTGTCTTCACAAGCTTCATTGAAGAAAAACTCCTTTCAACACTAGTCGTTGCAACCGGTAAAACTAGTTACAACTTTATTAAACGATAGACCAACTCATACTTAATGTCTTTCCTTGTTTCCACCATCCTTTTGGCAAGATCACTAACCCCATTCAGGTTATCAAAACCGACTATCTTTTTTACTAGGGTGATAAGATGAAATTTGTTTCCTTTCGGAAGGATCCCACGGAAGATCATCCAAACCATTTTCAAGGGTTTACTAGTTGAAGATGACGATTCAATATTAGGTGGTGGTTGCCTTTGAAAGAAACTTGAAATATTCTTCTGCATAACTGATAATGCCTAAATACCAAATTCAAGTTTAAAACATATATCAAAACCAGTTTATTCTCAACTCAATAAAACATCAAAGGCTGATTTAAAACAAACAGATGGTTAACCGAACTATAATCATTGATGTAATCAAACCCAATTTATGTATAACAAACTGAAAGATGTATAACAAACTGAAAGATGTATTCTCAAACTCAATATATGTATAACAAACTAACAAATGGTTGATGTAATCAAATTAAACCCAATTTATGTAATCAACAGATTAACTTAACAAATGAGATAATGATAATCGATTAATCGTATAAAACTAACCTTAATCGCTGATTCGTGATGATAATCGTATAAAAAAAAAAACAAAGTGAAGGTTGTCGGCAGCAATCGGCGGAGAGGAAGGATCCGGTGTCGGCAACAATCGGTGGTGTTGGCAGCAATCGGCGGAGAGGAAGGATCCGCCGCTGGTGACTGAGCCCTGAAGGTGGAGCTGCTGATGTTGTTTCACTCTGTCTCTTCTTCGTTACTTCTGTGTGGCGGGTTGTTTTGTGATATAACCCTAAATAGGTTTTATTACATTAAAGGAAAAAAAAAAAGACTGAACATAAAAAAAGACGGAACAAAAACCATTAATCATGCCTCAAACAGGATAGTTATGGAGAATACCACGGACATAACCAGTGGAACCAAGGCTTTTTTGTTTATGGGTTCCCTTTATAATTTACTTATGGGTCCTTTTCAGTTTGTTATATATATTTACACTAAAAATTAAAAACCGAATGGGTTCCCGGGAACCCGTAGTTCCTTAATAAGTCCGCCCCTGCTGGGCGTTAGGGCATTATAAGGGCATGAAGAGGGATGAGCGTTTCTTGGAAAACGCCAAATGAAGAGAAAAATTAGAAAGTATTGATCGAAATGGCATTGAGGAGCGTCAACCTTTACACATTTTTTAAATGACGTTATGATGTTGATGTGGCGGAAAATGCCCCTTAGGGGGGCATTAACCATTATGAATGGTCTAACATAATAAATAGATTATTTACTTAAATATAAAACACAAGAATTTTTTAAGATGTTACATTTGATACTCACATAGAGAAGTTACATGGCAGGACAATGGCGTTAAACCTTTCAGCCCAAAGTTTTAACTATCTTACCTCTCATTCTATCCTAAAATTCATTAATCCGTAGGCTTTTTTTCATCATTCAAATCAAAGGCTTCATATTTGTTAAAACAAAATCGCCAAGATCAAGTGAACAAGGTCTGGAGGTCTAGAGGGTCTAAGTGGAAGGTTACAACAAGGAGAACGATGAGATTGAGAAAAATGAAAACTTAACCTACTTAATTTGTCTATTTTGTATTCTCCAAACAATTTCCTAAGAAGGAAAAAAAAAAAAACACTCAAAACTAGTCTAACCCTTAAACCAGGTTAACAAATTCAGTCGCAACTAGACGAAACCCAAAAGGCCTATAGTATATATAGATGTTAAGACCTACCGCAAGAAGGATGGTTAGCGACTAGCCGATCAATCCACTTATAAAGACATTAAGCCAGCATTCGTTTCACGAAATGAAATGGAATCTTAATGAAATTGGAATGTTGATTTAGTTTTTTATTTTGTTGGTTTCAGCAAGAAAATGATTGGAATTGAACAACATAAGAAGGGGTAGGGGTGTAAACGAGCCAGGCCGAGCCCGAGCCAGACTAGGCTCGAGCTCGGCTCGTCATGTTTTTATGAAGCTTGAGCTCGGCTCGGTTTGAGCCTACTTATTTGAGCTCGGCTCGCAAGTTAAACCCAAAGCTCGAGCTTGGCTCGAGCTCACTTCAATATTGCTTAAACGAGCCAAAGCTCGGCTTGAGCTTGGCTCGCCAATGTTATCATCATTATTATAATATAAAAAAAGGATAAATTTTGTTTGGGCTTGTTTACACCCCTAAGGGGGGGGGGGGGGGGGGGGGGGTGTCTACTTTTCAACTCCATCCATATTCCATTTCGTTTTATAAAACATGTCACACCTAAATTCCAAATGACATTTCAATTCCCGCGTGAATTTCAGTTCTATTAGATTCCACGAAACGAACGCTACCTTTGAAAATTGTTGTTAAAAACACAATTTTGGAGGTACAAGATCCTACTTTTCCCCATTAAGATCGTTCGTGGCTGGTAAGATGCATTGTTTAACGCATCCCTTCTCAACCAACAAAATTTTCTTCTTAACCAACACGTTTAATCAATGCGTTATTATATATAAGGTTGTGACTTAACGCTATAAATTTTATAAACAATATACAATTTTACCGCGAAAGTGTGAGAAAACTTATCACTATAAAAAATATAAAAGTTTATATTGTGCCTAGAATTTTTATATTGTGCGTATAATTTTATATTCGCACATTTAACACTATAACTACATCTTTCAAGTCCCACGTTGATCACAAGATGTAGTCCTAGGAGAAGTTTTAGAGGTTCTGTGAGTTCGTTGTTCTTAAAAAAATGTACAGGGCAATGCAAATGCGAGGATCTTTTGTGTCCGACACTGCAAAAACATGGATCTACTATACTAAGAGCACCCACAGTGTACAAACCCCACAAACCTCAGTCGGTGATGGGGACGACGTTTCCGAAGATTGAGTTCTGGTGGGTGGTACTATAATGTGACACCGCAACTAGTCGAATTAGCGGGCAAGATACTGCTAACGAGGCCGGCCCAATGTGAAAATATCTTTACAACACATGTCTTAAAGGCCCAAATTGGACATTATGCCTCTTTGAAATATCCGTATGTAGTTGTAACTGGGCCATGGCTTTGGATCGTTTACTTTAAATGTGTTTTATCTTTGGGCTGCCAGAGAAAACTAGAAGCAAGTTAAGAGTTGAGACCTACAAAAATCTTAAATATTATAAATAGTCCGTAGTTGACGATTTTTTAATGACAATGCTTGCTCCTACCACTATTACTAAATAATCCTAAATTAATCACCTTTGCCTAAATTTGAATATGAGACCCAACCTCTAAAAGGCATATGTCTCTACCACGTAGACAAGCCTCACATTGGCCCACAATTGACGATTTAAACAATACTTATATGAAAGTATTGTTGTATGTGTCTATACATACATTATTTTTATACATACATGCATATATAAACACAGTAACTTAATTGTTAGAACCAACTTGATAAACAGAGCCGCCTCTGAGAATTCGCATACCCTGTTCGAGCTTGAAAAATGTGCTCTTCCGTTATGTTTTGTTATTATTTAAAAAAAATCAAATTAGTATTAGGTTCAATAAAGCTAATTCCAATTGGGCTAAATTCTAAATCATAAAAAATGTTTTGTAAATGGGCCTATATTGAAAGTGGTATGTGTTTACTATTTAAAAAATAACATATACATATCGGTTTTTTTTTTAAATCGCATGCCCCTCGAAATCGCAGACCTTGTGCGGAGGTCCTCCCCGCACACCATCAAGGCCTCCCATGTTGATAAATCTTATAGATTCTATTATCGACACAAAAATAACAAAAGAATAATGTAAACTTATAATTATAGAATTATGTGTCAATTATTAAAAAGCAAAACCACTGACGTCAGTCGTCACAATACCTTTTAGTGATTATCGACAAATTAGTACTTTATATATATCTATACTATTATGAGCTGATGTAAAACTGCTTACGTGTCAATTTCTAAGGTATGACACATGTAATCGCGGATGTCATAATTCCGTTTTCAATATTTATATAAATATAAATCTATCTAAAATGTATAATCTGATTTTATTATTAGTAAAAAAGGGATTTCTTTAGGAGGGAATTTTGAAACTGTATGGGGAGACGAAATTGCCATTTAATGCACTGCAAGAAGTAATCATATCTCTCTCTCCTTCTTCTTCTCACTTTCTTATTCAAACTTTCTTCTCATTATCTTCACCGATTCCATTTCACCATTTTCTTCTCATTTCAAAATGTCCGCGTCCTCTGTGCAAACTATGTCATCCGGCAAAAAATCCGACGGTCCACCACCATCTTTGTCACTCAGTTTCATTGATGATTTGAATTCGTCCAAAGATATGTGGAATCTCAAGTGTCGAATCATCCGGAAATGGGTTCAGTCCTTTCGGATGGATCTGATCTTGCTCGATGAGTAGGTATTAGTGTTTGTCAAGCATTTGTCCTTTTTTACTCTTTTTATCATTTTTCTTTTGAGTTTTGTGTAATTTAGGGTTAGATAAAAAGAAACAAAGATGAAAATGTGTTTGTTTGTTTTTTTATCCGAAATAGATGATTATTGTAAAGTGACTGTTTGTTTGTTTGTTTAAAGAAAGAAAGATGGGTTTTTGTTTCTTTTTTGGATTCTTTATAAAAGATGGTTAGATATAAAGTAACAAAGATGAATATTTGTTTGTTTGTTTTTTCCAAATAAATAGATGATTAATAGATGATTATTGTGAAATTAGTGTTTGTTTCTTTCTTTAAAGAAAGAAAGATGGTTTTTTGGATCTTTGATTTACTAGGGTTATATATAAAGAACCAAAGATGAATATTTGGTTGGTTTGTTTATGATGAATATTTGTTTACTGTTTGTTTATTTGTTTTAGGGTTAGGAATAATGAAACAAATACGAATATTCTTTATGTTTTGAAAGTGTTTTTTGTAATTTAGGTTTGTGTAACTAAAGTTACATGGTTATGTATTTGCTGTTTTGTGTAATTTAGTGTTAGTTATAATGATAAAAAAAACTAATAGTTTGGTTGGTTTTTGGTCATTTATAGATAGTTACTGTTTGTTTCTTTGTTATAGGATTAGGCACAATGAAACAAACATGAATATTAGTTGGTTATTGATCCTTCATATGTGGAGACTTTAGCTGAGTATCTTTAATATTTTTTTGAGATACTGTTTGTTTGTTTGTTTCTAAAGTATGTGGTTTCACTTATTTGTCAGGGCCGTAAGATTCAGGCAGGGATTAAGGCTCCATTGATACCTGTGTTTATCTCACAGCTTCATGAGGATGAAGTTATTCTCTCCATATTTGGTGTTGGAGAAAACACT
Source organism: Helianthus tuberosus (assembly GCA_030545235.1). Taxonomy (NCBI): domain Eukaryota; kingdom Viridiplantae; phylum Streptophyta; class Magnoliopsida; order Asterales; family Asteraceae; genus Helianthus; species Helianthus tuberosus. Next base: position 146,712,314 of record CM060417.1, on the reverse strand, counting down.
GATGCTTACACAGTTATTAACCATGGTTACAAGATTAACTTTTACCGGTATACGGTTGTTACACGTGCGAATGGTTGGCAAGGTGTTGATTACAGATTTAATTTCATCGCAAATTCACACATTGTTAATGGAGAAGGAAAGGATCTGCACACGTGCGGTATGACTGTTTCTGATAATCTGATATATGTTTTGCCTCCCTTTCGAATGTCAATAATTTCTGTTGCTATGTTTACCATTTTAGATGTTGCTGGAATTGTTGTCTGGTGTGGAGATATGGAAATCTTTCCTAACGAAAGAAAAAAGATGAAGTTGGATCTTCAAGATGTCCAGTAAATTCTAATTTGCCATTTATATAAATTTGTTTGTGTGTTATGATTGTATTTAATACAATACCAATGATTACCTTATTTTATATAAAAGTTCATTAAATGGTTGTTCTTATTTAATACAATACCAATGATTAGATTATTTTATATATAAGATTCTTTATTGCATTTAATGGTATATTCATAGTAAATCATTTTCATTATTTAATGTAAATGATTAGTAAATCATATACAACATTCACAGTAAATAATTGTATGAACTTTTAATGCTGTTCTTTTAATGCTATTCTTTGAGTTAAACTTCAACTTTAAATATAAGTTGGCTATTCGGTCGCGTTATAGTAACTTCATTGTAGTAACCAATAGATTGGTAAAACCTAACAACCTAACAACCTTTAACCACTGTTATTATTATCCATTGCAATATCTTTGTGTTGCTCCCCCATCTAACAACCTAACAACCTTTAACCACTGTTACATATAACTACTGCTAGCTAAACACTGATACTATTACAACAGACATAGTAAACAACTGTTTCTTCATTCCACTGCTTCATTGCAAGCAGGGCTTTGGTCTTTAGCAGCACTTGACTTAGGGCAACACTTTGTCTTCAGCAGTTGTTGTACACAAGCAGTACTTAATGGACATCAGTTGTAGTATACAAACAGTGGATAATATTCGAGCATATAACATGATGTTTTCCTTCACATCCCTTGGTGGCAAGGTTTCTAAACCTTTTCAAAAAACCAAAGGTCCTTATGTTTTTGGACTGCAAGGACAAAATTACCATCGCATTGGTAGCCTGCTACCGATTGATGGTGAAGAGCCCAAATTTTCACAGCTTTATATTTATGATTCCCAGAACGAGGATTTTAACCGTCAAAAGGCTGTAAGGTAAATTAAGCACTCACTAAATTCTGATTTATGTCAAGTGTTTTATATATATCTGATCTATATAATAATGTCATTTTTTTACACAGTGTCGAGCAAGGTTCGAAGACAGACACTAAACAACAACTTGATCTTGCCATCATATCGAGTCTTAAAAAAATGTTGGTTTCATGCAATCCACTTGTGAAGTCATTTAGAATGGTACAAGATTGTTTTAAAGAAAATGATTGGCAAAATGTAAGACTCAAGCTCATTGGAGTAAGGGATAAGGATGCTAGAATTTTTAACTTGCCTACTGCTGAAGAAATTGCTGCCTTAATAATTGGTGATTTTGATGGAGCATTTGATAAAAGGGATATCATAGTTCAAACAAAATCAGGCGATCTTCAGAGAATTAGCGAGCTTCATCCCTCTTATCTTGCATTGCAATATCCACTTATCTTCCCATATGCAGAATGTAGATTTAGACTTGGTATTAAACATCGAGGTGTTTCAGTTGATTGTGATATACTTAGAACCAGCACCACAATGAGAGAGTACTTTAGTTACAGAATACAAGACAGAGCCAACCAATTTTCGTTGTTACTCAATGCCCAAAAGCTATTCCAACAGTTTTTAGTTGATGTGTATACAATGATAGAATCTGCACGGTTAGCTTACATAAAGACACAACAACCCAAACTTAGAAGTCAAACTTTTAAGAATTTAAATCAAAGTGTTCAAAGTGGCCAAAACGATGCATCAAATTGTGGAAAACGAATTTTGTTGCCATCTTCATTTACCGGTGGAGCGAGATATATGATGCAAAAGTATCTAGATGCTATGGAAATCTGCAAAGCTGTAGGATATCCGGATCTCTTCATAACAGTCATTTGTAAGTCATTGTAAATTGTTTTAATTAATTTCTCAAATAATACTTTTACTAACACTTTTTGGGATGTAATATTTCAGTTATTTATACAATCGAATTTAAGAAACGTGGTCTACCTCATGCTCATATATGTTTGTTCTTAAGTGCCGAGAGCTAGTTTCCAACGGCTAAAGAAATCGATTTGGTTATTAGTGCTGAAATACCTGACAAAGAGATGGATGCTGAACTGTATGAACTTGTCAAACAATTTATGATCCATGGTCCTTGTGGTACAGACAATCCTCATTGTCCATGCATGATTAATTTAAAATGTTCGAAGAAGTTTCCGAAAAAAATATGTAGATGAGACTTGTGTTGATTCTGAAGGATATCCTGTCTACCGACGTCGTCAATCATCCAACATAGTAGAAAAAATGGCGTGTTGCTTGACAATAGGTTTGTAGTTCCGTACAATGCTATGTTACTCAAAAAGTATCAGTGCCACATAAATGTTGAGTGGTGTAACCAAACAGGATCCATCAAATATCTCTTCAAATACATTAATAAGGGTCCGGATAGAGTGACCGCTTCTGTTTACGAAAGTACCACCACTGCTAATGTGAACCCTCGAAACGAGGAGATGACAAATAATGAAAATCTCTCAAACGAAACAAAAGTAGATGAAGTTAAAGCATATCTTGATTGTAGATATATTTCAGCGTGTGAAGCTGCTTGGAGAATCTTTAAGTTTGACATACACTATCGGTTTCCATCTGTTGAAATATTACCTTTTCACTATGAAGATGGTCAGACTATTGTTTATGACGATAATTCAAACTTGTGTGACGTGGTCAGTAACCCAACTGTGAAAATGTCTATGTTCTCAGAATGGATGAAATGTAATCAAACGGATGCATTTGCTAGAACTTTGAAGTATATAGAGTTCCCCGGATACTTTGTATGGATACGCAAAACACGAAAGTGGGTACGTAGAAAAAAACCTTTTGGTGCAGCTGGTAGGATACATTATGTACCTCCATCACTTGGTGATTGTTATTTCTTGAGAATTTTATTGAATCACGTTATAGGACCAATGAGTTTCAATGATATAAAAACAGTTGATGGAAAAATATAGCATACCTTTAAAGATGCATGTTTCGCTCGCGGTCTGTTGGACGATGATAAGGAGTATTTAATGGCCATTAATGAAGCAAGTACATGGGCTACTTCTGATTTCTTGCGTACATTTTTTGTAATGCTGTTGATGTCAAACTCCATTTCTAGGCCGGGTAATTTCTGGATGGAAACAAAATCTCTATTGTGTGAAGATATATTATATCAGCAACGGAGGATTACTGGTATTCCTGGTAATTTTAAAAACTTAAATAAATTTTCAGATTCCATTTTAGTTTAATCAAGTATTTAAAAAATGTAATTACTAAACATCTGTTATATTTTTTAGATTTGGTTCTTCCAGAGGAAGAGATTGAAAACATTTGCTTATCACATATCGAAAAACTGTTACTTGGTTATAGAAGTACGTTAAGCAAATTTTCTGACATGCCAAATGTTCCTGACAACTACACTTCAGCATTGAACAATCAATTGATAATGAAGGAACTTTCGTATGATCGGGCTATCTTAAAGAAGGAACTTGCAGCTTCCTTAAAATCTTTAACTGATGAACAGCGAAAAGTGTATGAAACCGTCATGAATGCAGTTGTTAAAGGAAGTGGAGGAGTTTTCTTTCTATATGGTTATGGTGGAACTGGTAAAACATTTCTGTGGAAAACATTTGCAGCTGCGTTACGTTCCAATGGTGAAGTTGTTTTGAATGTTGCATCCAGTGGTATTGCATCACTTCTATTAGATGGTGGTAGAAAGGCTCATTCCAGGTTTGTAATTCCGATAAATGTTAACGAGGCTTCTATATGCTCAATAGAACCGAACAGTGAGCTAGGAGGCTTAATAAAAGAAACTAAGATGATAATCGGGGATGAAGCGCCAATGACACATAAGCATTGTTTTGAAGCTCTGGATAGAACAATGAGAGATATAACCCGTTCCAGTAATCCGTCCTTGCAGAACAAACCTTTTGGTGGAAAGATTGTGCTTTTTGGCGGTGATTTTAGACAAATCCTTCCAGTCATTCCAAAAGGTACCAGAAGCATGATTTTAAATTCTTCATTGAATTCTTCTTATATATGGCAGGATTGTCAGTTACTCAAGTTAACTGAAAACATGAGGTTAAAAATGGGTACCAAACCAAGTAATTTTAACGAGACCAAGGAATTTGCTGAATGGATTTTAAGGCTTGGTGATGGTCTACTTGGTGGTCCAAATGATGGAGAAGTAGAAATTGAAATTCCAGATGATTTACTTATACTCGATGCAGTCAATCCTATATCTTCATTGATCGCTTTCACATATCCGGATATGCAAAAGTTTTTATGCAATTCAAATTACTTCCAACAAAGAGCCATTCTTGCACCCACAAATGAAGTTGTGGATTCAATAAATACAGAACTGTTAAATAGTATGCCTGGTGAAGAAAAGATATATCTCAGTTCAGATACTTTATGTGAGTCTGAGGATCAAACCGACCTTAACATGGCATTGTTTCCTCCGGATGTATTAAACAAATTGCATCTGTCAGGATTACCTAACCATAAATTGGTTCTCAAAGTTGGAGCTCCGGTAATGTTACTTAGAAACATTGATCAAACAAATGGTCTGTGTAACGGTACACGGCTTCAAGTAACTAAACTTGGAAAACTTGTAATCGAAGCAAAGATTGTTACTGGAAATAATATAGGTCATCATACTTTGATTTCAAGATTGAAAATGACACCGTCCGATAAAAGATTACCGGTGAAAATTGCACGAAGACAGTTCCCATTATCTCTATGCTTTGCAATGACCATCAACAAAAGCCAGGGACAATCACTTGAACATGTAGGCTTATATCTTCCACGGCCGGTTTTTAGTCACGGACAACTATACGTTGCTGTATCTCGAGTAAAGAGCAGGAAGGGTTTGAAAATATTGATATGTGACAGGGGAAAACAAGTGTGTAAAACCACAACTAACGTGGTCTACAAAGAAGTTCTACAAAATCTATAGTCGTTGTAGAAATAGCATTTTGAAGAAAAGTCTTTTAATGTTTGAAGTTATTTGGTATTATGTTTTGTACCTCCTATCAACATGTTCCTTTTATCTAATAATAATGGATGTTATTTTAGAGAATTGTTTTAAAATATAGTATACATTTTTAAAAAATGATACCTTTAACAATTATAAAATAATGAAAGGTAATTAACAATAACATATATCTAAAAGACAAGAAATAACTAATACAAGTAATACTTTCAACCCTTAGTCATTAGGAACACTTCATGTTCTTAATATATAGTCTGCAGTGGTTCAGTAACATATGTATTAAAAACTTTTGAGTAGCTACACCCTTCGTACCACCAGGATCAAAACTAAACTAACCACCTTTACAAAAGTGTTTTGAGCAAACCAGCAACCACAAACAAAAAACATTGTTTCCATACAAAATAACATTATCTGCAAAAGCCCCACAACCATTCAGTCAAACAAGAAAATACCTTTACCCATGACGAACTTAAGGGTAAACTCTTCACGAGGAACCATGTTTTTATCCTTCACAAACTGTTTCATGTTTTTTATGTAAACCGACCATCAGGAGACTCGATATCAACTCGAACATCCCAAACATTTCCAGCAGCATCTACAATCTTTAAAGTTCTTTTCCTATCCAAGCCAAGTTTTTTAGCGAGAACTTTTTTAATGCGCTGTAACAAACAACAAATAACGTTAAGAAAGATAGTATTATAATATGGTTAATACAATGTAAGGTCCTGTTAGTAATTTTTGGTTATAGAAACTTACAAAATGATTGTCCACACGGAAAACTACTGGAATAGTTTCGTCGTTCGTAGTTACAGCGAGCATTTCAGCTTCATTGTCCTTAGTTATGTCATGCACATCTTCACCATCAGAGATACTGATAACCTCTTCTACCAATTCTTCCTTAATAGCAGCATATAATTCTGGTGGCAACACTAAATCAGCATCCTTGGAACAATTGAAAACAGACATATCAAAAGTGTGAAGATCAATCATTTCAAACACAAGAAGATGTTCATCACTTAGTGAAAATTTCTTCTTAATCCGATCCCATCCAGTTGTTATGTAAAGCTGATTGTCACTAACATCCATTCGAACAAAAAATTTATGCTTCCCAGGACCTCTAATAATAACTGGATAATTTGGAATGCTATTGTCCATCTTGTGATGTACAAATAAACGATTGATATGCTACAACGAGAAAAAAAATATTAGTAGTTTCATATACGGAACCATAATAAATAAGAAACCATAATAAATATACCAAACCCAGATTGCGAACTACATACCATAGCATCAGGTTTATCAAAATCGCCATTGGGTCTGTAGTAAAAATAATCAGATGGAGCAAATGCAATATTGTCATAGAAATAAAATATCCGGAAACTTTGTAATGCTTCTTCATAATGAAATATGAGCCATGATCCAGATTGTAGTTTCAAAGTTTCAACTACGGAATACCACCCATTGTAGAGATAATAGAAGTTTCCTAAATCATATATCTTGACTTCAAAGACTTGCCCATTAGTTGTCCATACTTTGACAAACCCAACAGGATAGTTAAACTCTTTTATCCATTGTTTATATTTTTTTTTGCAGAACCTATGTATAAGTATATTAAAATCAGAAACTGTCTAACATGATGTTATAAAGAAAATAAATTCGCCATAACTGAGATTAAAATACTAACCAAATGTTTCCTTTGGTTTTCGGTCATGTAAGAAGCAAACCCATACATCCTTCTAAGTTTGAACTGTCAGAGAAAATAATATGAATATCATTAATAAATAACAGAGTAAAACGTTAAAAGATTATTCTAATTATTGCAATTAAAAAGAGTATAACTAATAGACTAAAATATTATAAAACATTAAAAGGTTATTTTATATATTCAATGTCAACAATGTGAAATACCAAATGTTGTTTTCGATTCCGAGAGTTTCTAAGGCTTCGTCTTGCTTCTATTTTTGACAGTGTGTTACAAACCCCAAACCGGGATGTTACTATTTACTTCAATATTCGTTGTTGTCGTTTCTGATATGAAATACTAAGTCCTTGGTTTGTTGACGACTACTGATGATGAAATCATGTACGTTTGAGACTGTGATGAATGCGTAAGTGTGATATTCAGGTTCTATGATGCTTAATAACTCATTGCAAATTGTTACAACACATTTTATCCTAAAGAGAAAAACAAAGACATTTTATTTGGACCGTCATTATTATTTCTCATTAAGCATTAGGGAAGCTTGACATGTCATAAACAAAGCATCAGGCAGTTTTACATCAGCTCATATCTTTCTACTGCAACTCGGTCCCCACTACCAACTATATTACACTAAATTTCCAAAAATTCCTCTTTTTCCCAACTTGAAACATCAATTTTTTTAAACAATCAACACTCTATTCGCTTACAAATGAGATATATCAACACTATAAACCGATTGCAGAAGTTTTACAGAAGAACTACTCTTAGCGCCGAAAATACACTTTCTATTATAATGCTTGAAATCACAAACAATCTCTATTTCAACATCACCACATTATTTTTTTGATGCATTTGATCGAAATCAAGAAACCCAAACTCAAATGTAAAACCAGGAAAGTAAAATACCGAAGATAACAAATGGTATTACCTGATAGAAATCTTCAAACTTCTGATCGCAGACGCCAATGATGGAGAAGAAAGTGAAGAGCTGCCTTGTGAAGGAGATTTGTTGATGAAAGTTGTATTGGGATTGTTAATATTTGTTTATAAAATCCTATTTAATCTATTTAATCAGGATTCTTAAAAAGATTTATTTAACTAATCAATCTTTTTATATTTGATTTATAATCACTCTTTTTTTGGAAATAAATTTTTTGTTATTTATTAAGAAATTTTATAAAAGGATCTCTTTTCTTTTTAACTTTTAATAAATTAATAGATAAGATTTTATTAAACAAATTCTTTTTAATAGAATGTAAGATGTATTTTGATCTCATTCACTAAAGAAAACCCGTTTGTTACACTTAGGTAAGAACAAGTTTTCTTTGGGCCAAATAAGACTGGTTTTAATGAAAGTTTGTGCATTGGTGACATATTGTTTTTACATTATGTAAATAGAACTGAGTTATTTACAGTTGTAGTACACTAAATATTTCATTTTTCAATTCAGTTGGTATATTAATAATGGGCTTTTAAACTCTAACCCATTGTTTTATAAAGATATGTAACTAAATACAAACAATTTAAATGATGTATTATAACTTATTTCGATGGTTGTTAAAGCTACCCGTGTGGTCATACGGGTCCTACAACTAGTTTAAAGAAATAGCATACAAAAAGTAATTCTTTTCTCGTTTTAAGAAGTTTAAGATAAAAAACGATACAATTTATGTTTTCATTATTCATACAAGAGGTGAACAAAATTACCGGGTTCAAAATGGAAACCGGTTATTATCCGAACCAAACCCGATTTTAAAACTAGTTTGAGAGAACCGATTTTAAAAACGATTTAAAGAACCTGATTTGGACCCGATCTGAACTATAGGGTTGAAACCAAGTTAAGACCCACTTGGTTGGAACCTAATTTGGACCCATCTAAAGACGAACCTGAACTGGTTACAACCAGGTTTTAAACTAAACCGGTTCTTTTTTACCCTGACAAATCGGTTTCAACCCGACCGGGTTTGACCAAAACCTGGTTTTGACTATCTCTGTCCGAACCCGCACCGGTTTGGGCCTAGAACCGATTTGTGCTCCTCTAATTAAGACTCGTGTATCACACGTTATATATTGAGTTTTTACAAATGTTTGTTTATAAAAGGGTAAAAAACATTCCAGATTATATATGAATGTTTGTTGGGTTTTAAAATCATACAATGTAATAACTTTCGCATGCATTACTAGAATTTTGTAATTTGTTAAACACTTGATTATATGGTAAAACAATGAAAATATCATAACTTTTGGCTGGAACTCATTGTAAGATTTCGTCTTCATTGGATACATGTGTTAACCAATAATATTGTACACAATATTAGTGGTGATTATTTATTGTACATATAATGTCCATAATTTACAACCCTAGGCTTATAGTTTAGTGGTTATGGAAATGAGGGAAGACTCCTGACCGAAAGGTCTCGAGTTCGATTCCTGATCCACCCGGGTTTTACCGGATTTGCATTGTCGTGCTCTCGGGAGGGTGCAGGGTCGGGTTTTCCCCAGAACTGGTGGCATGGTGGGCTAGGGGCTTCGTGCGTGCAGGTTGGGCTGCCGTGGGCTACCTTTCAGCCAATGGGTGCCGCGTACGAAGTACCCGGCGATTCATATGTTGGACGTTAAAAAAAAATGGCCATATTTTACATTTAGAAGAATTGATTTAGTCAATCAATTCCCTCACTATACTCCGGTGTGTAAAATCTCGATCTCGCCCATATAATCCTTACCTTTACATTTTTTTCCACAGTACATCACCATGGGTAACAAATCTGAACCCAAAACTCCATCACAATCTCTTCATCCGGTCTACACTGTAACCAACATCCAGCATAAAGTTCGTGTTCTTGATGGCGTAGAAGTTCCATACCCGACCTGGGTCAAACTCTTTATGCTTCACGCCACGGGGTACGATGTGGTTGACCACATCGACGGTTCGCTGGCACCTGATAACACCTCCGAAGATTACCCGTCGTGGAAGAAGATTGACGCCGTTGTTTTACAATGGATTTACGACACTCTCACCAACGACCTTCTTGTTCGTGTTTTAGAAGAAAAATCAACGGCTCACGAAACATGGCTGCGAGTCAAGAACTTGTTTCTTAATAACAAGCTCGAGCCGCGACTTTACAACATGAACTCAGCAACTTGACACTTGCTGCGTGCCTAATCTTGATGCTTACTGTCAGCGTATCCGTGAACTAGGATGCCCAAGTTGAGGATGCCAAAAAGGAGAAGAAGGTGTGGGAGTGTCTGAGATGTTGCAAGCGGTGGCGGTTGCACTGGGAGTGGGTAGATATCACTCGAACTGTTGTGGCGACTCAGGATCGTGCCATCCTTGAAATCCTTCACAGAAAAACCAAATGGATCAATTTCAATAGATGTGTGATTATCAATATTGAACTGACGCACACTGTTTAAATTTTTAACAATATTGGGATTGAAAAGAATTGTTTTAAGGTGTAGGGGTTTGGCAGGGATGTTTAAGGTATGTGACCCGAAACCCAAAACTAGAACTTTTTGACTGTTGCCGACAATTATTGACTCTATAGGCGAATAATTAGAGAAATTGTTAAGTATAAATGAATCGTAGTCACCTGAGGGGATGCACATGTATCAAAAGTCCACTGTTCGCCTCCTGAGTAAATGGAAAGAGCCTGAACCGCATTAGCCAGTTGTGTCAGTTGAAGCGGGTCCACGTCTGCGTAGTGGGCTTGAGCAGGCCTGCTTGAATTCTGACCGGAGCTCCTGTTGGGCCGACGAGGGGGGCTGAGTATAATAACTCTCTCGAAACCCTTAAACATGTCCCATATGTCCTAAAATACACCCCGTATACGAAAAATAGGCCCAGAATACCTTAAATTTTACAAAAATCAAATAAAACAAAATTTAGGGGGCGCTCGCGGGGCGCGACCCCCTTGGCTACCTCAGTCGCGGGGCACGACAGCTTGGCCGCCAGACGCCACCCGGTGCCGCCACGTGGCAGGAGGCGTGTCGAGGCTAGTGGGTCAACTTAGCAACCCTAGATCCTACTCCACCTTGCTCGCGGGCCGTGAAGCCCTTTCTTGTTTCTCTCGCGGGCCGCCAGGAACCACCGATCAGGCCCTATATATAGGGAGTTCGTGCTCATTTGCCAAATCGTTCAAAACTCGAATCTCTCTCTCAATTTATGAAATAATAGAAATAATTCTCGGGCATTATACCCACTAAATAGCGAAGCTCTGCCTTGATGTAAGTATTATAACCCCCGACTACGTATTAGTTACGCTGCCCGATTAATCTAGTGCTCCGTAACATATGTCGAGGCTCTGCCTGACTCAGTCGTTGGAGTTCTGTCTCGGGGAGGGTATAGCTAATGTAAAATTTGGGTTATTATACTAACGCATGTGCATTGTTTAAATTAATAGATTATAACCAGGAAGTCACAAGGAAATACTTAAATTAGCAATGTGAGTATTCCTTCTTTTTGTAAACTGTTTTTATAAAACCTCAATTATTTAAATTACAATTCACAGTGATTGAGTATTTGTAAATCTACAATTATCGTCGGTATGTTGGGGTTTTGTATACATAACTTGTTACTACACTGTGAGTAGTAGCATGACCACAAGTCAGGATTGACAGTACCGTGGGTGGTAATTAAAGTAGATGTAATTGCTGAATTGCCCTCAATGCTGTAAAATGATAAAACATGTTTTGATTAAACTGGGATTCACTCACCAGTATTTTCCACTGAAAAAAATGTTTTAAAGGCGTTGCAGGTAACAAAATGTGAAAGCCAAAATAGAAGCCAGCTGGAGAGCACTGAAGGCTTGGAAAAGTGGCTATAAAAGTTACCTAAATAAAGTAGAAGTTTTATTTCAATAAATTAGGGTTTATCTCTATAAACATATTATAAATGGAAACTTGGGTTTTACCTATGTGTTTATTATTTCTAAAAATGTGGTGTTTTACTCTGATAAAATATTTCCTAACTACGGTCCTGATGTAAATTCCGCTGCCAAATTGAATAAACACCGATACCACCGCTCTGAGTAGCTCGCGGCCGCCCGCCTCCCGGGGCAAGGGGTCGGGGGTTGCGACAGAAAGGTGGTATCAGAGCTACACCACTGATTTCAGCCACAGAAGTGTTCTGCTCACATAAAAATTTGTCAATTTTGTTAGGAAATAATCTATGTGATTACGTGCATATCTGTATATTATTGTTTTGTGTTATTTGACAATTTGTTAGTCTACAGTATGAGTGATCAAGGACCATCTGACGCCTATCGACACCTCTCTAATTCTCCTAGAGATGAAGGAACTTCCTCCCAGCCTACTCCTTTGGGGTATTCAGCTGATACCGAAGAGGGGATATTCATCTTTAAGGCGCAATCCGCAGAACCATTCCCTACAAAAAAGAGAGGATGGTTCACTCGGGGAGCACATGAGCGAAGGAAACGAATGAGGAAATTACAGCTCCAAAGGGCTTTAGCAGCAGCAAATAGGGAGATGAATGCCCAGACCCAAGAGATAATCAATAGGCGATTGGCCAACTTTCACATACTAGCTACCACTACCGTAGACCCAAACTTAGACCAGATACTGGCACCACAACCACTACCACTATTCCCAACTCAACCCATGGAAATAGAACCCAACCGAGAAGAACCAATTCCCATACCGGCTTTTAACCCTGATGAAATACCTAGAATCCCAGCACCCAATCCCCTCGCATATGATCCGTGGAATGATGAACATAGGGATTATCGAGAACTCTACCCATAAGAGGAACCCATACCAAACCCATTAGCACCATACCCCAACCTTGACCCTCTAGATCCATATTGGGATTCCGACCAATATGTTCGGGAAATACTAGAAAAACCATACCCCTATGGAGACCCTTTACCACCGTACCCTGACCTAATACCCGCACCACCACCACCCATGAGTACCGAAAATGTGCAGGAACTCCGCACATTTGGTGAGGAGTTAGTAGATGAAGGAGAGTGTAACGCCCTGAGTCCCTGAACTATTAACTTTTGGCAAGTTTAGTCCCTATACTATTTGAGTCTTAACTGTGTGAAACTATGTGAAACATTTGGGAAACTTGAGATACTTGAATCTTATGATACTTTCAATCTAGATTCCTTGATACTTGAAACTTGACACTTGATGCCTGATACTTAAACATTATGGATCTAGATACTTGGTGAAACTTGATACTAGATACTTGAAACTAGAAACTCGATTCTTGACTCTTGAAACTTGATTCTTTACTCTTGATACTTATGGGACAAGAAACTTTGAGACTTTGAAACTCGACACTTACTAGCTAGCTCGCGTGGACTTGAAACATGGAAACTTTTGTGTTAATTATATAATCTTGTCGTGTGATAATCTTACACAATAATACGCAACGCAATGCTTGGTCTAGCTCGCAAAATCGAATACACAATAAGCCGCGTGAATCGGTTGTCCGAATGGACATCCGATTGGATGGCAATCCGTTCGGATGACCATCCTATCGGATGGCCATCCGTCCGGACCGCCATCTGACCCCACACATAGCACCGCCTCTTTCCCTCTACACTGTAAATACCCCTTGATGCGTGTGAAGTGTTACTTATTTTAGGTGTATATTTTAAGCCCTTTTTAACACTTATTTTAGCCAAGTTTTAAATTTATAAAACACGATATTTCACTAACACTAAACACACATATGGGCAAGTGCACCCATCGTTGAATGTAGTATAGCGTTGGTAAGATATCGAGGTCGTCCAAGGACACAAGAGCTTTTAGTACCGGTTTATCCTCAACGTCTAACCAAAATAAAAGTTTAGAAAAATGTTTTAAACTAAGAAAATTAAAAACTAACTAAAATGCTGAAAATAAAAATAAAAGAAAAAACAGATAGACAAGATGAATCACTTGGTTCCGACTCGTATCTAGTATAACCTTTGATTATTTCCGCACTTTTGCACATAATTAAGAGATTATCTTAGTTATTGTAGTAAGCACCTCTTTTGAAGGTGACGTTACCCTCACCCCAGTAGTTTGAGTCAGCAGGGATACAATCCTAAAAGGGTGGATTATTGGAAGATAATGAATTAAGTTATTAATGCAGTATTGTGGTAGGCCCCGCTTTTGGCGGTGACGTTACCCTCGGCTAAGTAGTCTGAGTCAGCAGGGATACAGTCCTAAATAGCCGGGTTATAGTATTAATAGTAGTTAACTTATGAGGGGATCAAAGAGTTTGGACCCCCGCCATCCAATACCGTGAAGTATTGAAGGAGTTCCTACTAAATTTGACCCAGGTCCATTGCAGGACCTCTAAACGCTGAACAATGGCAAGACCTTTACCAAACCGTTCCCTTAACCCCCGACCAGGTAGCCAACATATCTCCATATAGACCGTGGAGATATGAATGGTGAAAATCCTTTATTTTATATAGACAGTAAAATAATGCCAAGACACCACGGACAAACGATAAGGAAAGATCACCTTCAACATAAGTAACTAGTTATTAAAGTCATTAATACAAAACCAAATAAAAAGTGCAAAAGATTAGAAATAAAAAGTATTATACTAGACACTTTGTCTTCACCAAGTGATGTAAGAGACTTAGGCAAACATGGCCTTGATTGTCAAGAACTCTTACGATCAATCTTGGATCCCGAGACGACTCACACACTCTACGATGGACAATGGATGATGGTGGTGGATGATGGTGTTGTGATGGTGGTGGGTGGTGGATGAAGTGTGAGAGAGGTGGTGTGCCAAGGGATGAGATGAAATGAATCCAAGCCCTCCTATTTATAGGCTGAACAGAGAGCTGGACACGGCCCCGTGTCCGCTGGGCACGGCCCCGTGTCTGTCTGACAATCTCTCTCCTCATTAATTGTAATTCGCAATTACAATAAATGCGCCTGCTGTACTTTCGACACGCCCCCGTGTCCGCTGAGCACGGCCCGTGGTGGGCAATAGAAGCTTCTATAGGTTTGTCTTTTCTGCTGCTTCTTGGGCACGGCCCCGTGCTGGCTGAGCACGGGGCGTGTTCAGTCTTCTGATTTCTCTATTTTGCTTTGGAAGGTGCCGTTGAGGGGTCGGGCAGTCCACTAATATTCCTTTTCTTGTATTTATGTTGGATTTAGCTGTCTTTTTGCTTCTTTTGCGTTTTTGAGCTCATTTAATCCTGAAAATACAAAAGGAAGACAAAAACACTCTTTTTCCAATATTAGTACTTAAAAAGGGTTAGTTTTATGCCTCATTTGATGTAATTTATATGTTGCATTTTACACACATCAAATACCCTCACACTTGAACTTTTGCTTGTCCTCAAGCAAAACTCTTTAATATGTGGCTTACACTCCCAAATGGAATAGGTAGAAGAGAAGGTTTTGGGCTTGTCGTAGAGTGTCGGGATTTCCAAGATCTTTTTGGGTTTTATTTTTATTTATTTACACTCCTATTCGTAATGATTTATTTAGAACTTTTCATAAAAGAAATTACTTATTTGGGCATAACATGTCTTTTTAAAAATCTATTTATATACAAGTTCACATACCTCACGGGGAAATCACTCACACTCGGCCGAACGTGTATTTTTAGTGAATCACTCGAGAGCGGCATGGAACTTATTCCTACCATAGGCTTGCCAAGCAATCAATCCTCCTCCTTTTTAACTTTTATACCTTTGTAGATATCAAGAGGACTTTGTGGGTTAAGGGTTAGGCTAGGGTTAAAGGTAGGTGGTTGGGTTAGTGGTTAGTAGAAAAAGGGCTAAAAGCGTAACAAGTGTCGGTTTTCGTATTTTTGCAACTTTTTATTTTGATGAAGCTTTTATTCAAACTAAGTTATTTTTGATTAACTTGTTTGTTTATTTTCTTTTTGCTTCATCATTATCACATATTTTTTTTATTTTTTTTATTTTTTTTACGAAGAACCGAACTTGTTACTAAAATAAAGGGTTAAAAATGAAAAAGGTTTTGGTGGGTAAAAGGGTTTTTGTTTGGGTGATGAAACGAAAAGGTTTAGGCTCAAAGGGGCTAACTAGGGGGATTTCTTGGGTAGGTGGTAAAAGAAAAAGAAAAATAATGGTGTAGAAATAAAAAGGGTTAGTCCTAATGCCTCCATCATTTACTTACTCGGGTTTAAGTTGATAAGGACCGGGAATGTATTGTCATGGCAAGTTCTAGAGTCGTAAGAACCAAGCGGCTATTCACACAAGAAATGAAAAATGAGCATTTAGTAAAATGATATGTAATTGTGTGCTCAATAAAGGCTCAAAACTCACTTTTGTGGGAATGAGTTTTTATGTGATCAAGTATATATAATCAAATTTTAAATAAGTTTGCTATGCCTTTTCATAATTTTCTTATGTTGGTTCTTTTTATCACTACGCTATCGGTTGTAAATTTAAAAATATAACCTTTTTGAGAACTTGAATTTTCCGAGTTAAACCTAGACAAGTAAAAAAAATGAAATTTTTTGAAAAAAATTTGGGGTGATTAGCGGTTCCAATAGAGTTTTGTGTAAGGCTTGTATTTAGGACTTGCAAAATTCAAGGTTTTAGCATCCCCCCCCCCCACACTTAAATTACACATTGTCCTCAATGTGTCCCAAAAATAAATTTTTAGGTTGATTAGATGTGTAAAATAGTGTTTAAAAAGCAAAAATTTGTGTTACTGGGCACTGAACACGGCCCCGTGTTGTCCGGGCACGGCCCCGTGTTCAAGTGCCAGTAACAGAATTAAAACAAGAGAAACAGAAGCCTGGACACGGGGGCGTGTTGGGTGAACACGGCCCGTGTCCAGTTACCTGAACTGGGCGTTTTCTGCAGGGTGCTCAGCACGGGGCCGTGTTGGTTGGGCACGGCCCGTGTTGAACCTTCTGAAATGTAGAGAATTGTCGGGTTGTCTTGTTCTTGTGCATGGGTTCATTTCTCTCGTTCCCCTTTTCATCCTTTACCACCATGAGTGTGTTTTATTCATTACAAACCATCCAAACCTTAAAACCATCATTTCATTTCATCATAGAGAGAACTTACATAGTCCTAAATTAAAATAAAATTAAAACTTAACTAAATAGGTCAGCAGGTGCACGAGGTTATCATAATAAGTTCTACTTATTTTAAGAAAATTTCGAGAATAGTTTCCCGATATAGTAGGACTTTTAGCCGAATGATTTCTTCCCTAAATGTTATTTAAAGCCATTCTTCGATTTCCCTAGGAAGGAAGAATGCGGCTTCATTTTCCTCCGCAGCTGGTGGTTGAGGGGGAACATTCACCGGGAATCCTTGCACCACTCTTCGCGGAGGTTCTTGGTGCATGGAGTACCATTCGGCTGGAATGACAACTTCGGGTACCATGTTCCACGCCCTTTGGGTTATTATAGGTACCAAAGGCGGGGAGGCGAGAAGGTTCAACCTCTGGTGCAAGAGGTTTACTTCATGGAGACAGCCCTCCAGCCCTACTGTAAGATGGTTGATACGGTCGACCAATGCTTCTTCCACTCCCGTCATTTCATCAATAGCCTCCCTTAGAGCGTAAACATAGTTTACAAGAGAGTCTTCTGCTGTTGAAGATCTCCTCCCTTGTCGGTTATTTCTTGAAGATGATCCGCTTGTTCTGCTTGCCATTTTCTGCGAAAGAAACCGAAGAAAGCTAAATTTTTACAAAACAGATCCTCGGACACGGCCCCGTGCTCACTGAGCACGACCCCGTGTTCATTTGTCTGCAAGATTTTATGCTAGGGAGTCTTGGAGTTTTAAATTATTCTCATGATTTTTAGCTAGTTTTTAGGCTTAGATAATTTAAAATAAAGTTATACAACTAACTTTAAACAAGAATCCTTAGCAAATAATCTTACAAACTTCACATAGAGGGTTGGAATCAAGAGATTTCCAAGCTTCCATGGAGGAAATTTTGAAAAATTTTAAAGAGGAGGAAATGAGTAAAAGTGGAAGGGACAAGAGGGTCTTTGGGAACCTTCTTTTAGCACTTACCTAGGATGGTATGAGTGAAAATCCCAGGAATCTCTGTCTTTTGAAGTGGTCAAAAATGAGCAGGATTCAGGCTGCATTTAAAGAAAACGACAGTGCACTGGACACGGCCCCGTGTTGACTGGACACGACCCCGTGTGCAGAGGAATTCCTGACACATTTTGTCCGTATTCTGACCAAATCAGCAGAGAATCTCTTTGATGAGCACGGGGGCGTGTTGACCTGGACACGGCCCCGTGTCTGGAGGCTGTTTTATGGAGTTTTGCTTCTTCTAAGGATTTCGTCGAAATCGGGTGGTTCCTTACTGGTTGGAACAACCCCAAAGTGCCTAAGATACCTTAATTGTCCTAGACTAAGGCGAGAACGCAAGAGGTTGTCGGTGAGGGTAATTCCTATTTTTATTCTAGGTGGACAAGTCCAACCCTTTCCCGGGCTCTCGTTAAAGAAGGTGTATGCCGAATCGCTCAGGTCTATGTATGCACCGAACGAAGTCGATGGAGAGTCCTTCACGGCACAATCGACACAGGGACGACTATCGTCCAAGTCTTTGCTAGGTACGAAGGTATTTTCGGGAGCAACGAGGTTGTCGGAATGCGGTTCCAACATTTCTTCACGGGTATCGTCTTGGGGTGGATCAATAAAATCCTTCCCAAGCTCTTCTAACCATTTCAGAATTAGCTCTTCTAGTTGAAATAACTCGTCAAGGAGCATTTCCCCTAGAATATCTGGCTGGGCGCATTCGAGGGAGAAATAGTGCTTATTTTTACTTTCGCCCCTCTTAAGGTTGTGAGAAGTTGGTGGGTCCATGTAGTGGGGCCTATAATTTAGGAAGTAGCATTTTACTTCTTCATGTTCGCCACCACATAATTGACACCACGTACCATAAGAGTGCCGAAAGTAAAAATAATTACTATCACTCATGTTTATGTCAGAAATTACCTACCGCCGGGATCTAACGGTTCTGTTTTCAGTAACTGAAACTTGGGCACGGGGGCGTGTTGAGTGGGCACGACCCCGTGTTCAGCTTACTGTCTGATGTAAAACAGGATTGCCAGTTCCAATGATTGAGCACGGGGGCGTGTTCATCGGGCACGGCCCGTGCTGAGCTCTGCAGAAGCTGAAAAACTAAGAAAATCCTAAAAAAAATTAAAAAGAAAAATAAAAAATGATTAGGCCGTTGATTCCTAACTTTCTTAAAATCCTTGTGTCCCCGGCAGCGGCGCCAAAAACTTGATGCGTGTGAAGTGTTACTTATTTTAGGTGTATATTTTAAGCCCTTTTTAACACTTATTTTAGCCAAGTTTTAAATTTATAAAACACGATATTTCACTAACACTAAACACACATATGGGTAAGTGCACCCATCGTTGAATGTAGTATAGCGTTGGTAAGATACCGAGGTCGTCCAAGGACACAAGAGCTTTTAGTACCGGTTTATCCTCAACGTCTAACCAAAATAAAAGTTTAGAAAAATGTTTTAAACTAAGAAAATTAAAAACTAACTAAAATGCTGAAAATAAAAATAAAAGAAAAAACAGATAGACAAGATGAATCACTTGGTTCCGACTCGTATCTAGTATAACCTTTGATTATTTCCGCACTTTTGCACATAATTAAGAGATTATCTTAGTTATTGTAGTAGGCCCCTCTTTTGAAGGTGACGTTACCCTCACCCCAGTAGTTTGAGTCAGCAGGGATACAATCCTAAAAGGGTGGATTATTGGAAGATAATGAATTAAGTTATTAATGCAGTATTGTGGTAGGCCCCGCTTTTGGCGGTGACGTTACCCTCGGCTAAGTAGTCTGAGTCAGCAGGGATACAGTCCTAAATAGCCGGGTTATAGTATTAATAGTAGTTAACTTATGAGGGGATCAAAGAGTTTGGACCCCCGCCATCCAATACCGTGAAGTATTGAAGGAGGTCCTACTAAATTTGACCCAGGTCCATTGCAGGACCTCTAAACGCTGAACAATGGCAAGACCTTTACCAAACCGTTCCCTTAACCCCCGACCAGGTAGCCAACATATCTCCATATAGACCGTGGAGATATGAATGGTGAAAATCCTTTATTTTATATAGACAGTAAAATAATGCCAAGACACCACGGACAAACGATAAGGAAAGATCACCTTCAACATAAGTAACTAGTTATTAAAGTGTCATTAATACAAAACCAAATAAAAAGTGCAAAAGATTAGAAATAAAAAGTATTATACTAGACACTTTGTCTTCACCAAGTGATGTAAGAGACTTAGGCAAACATGGCCTTGATTGTCAAGAACTCTTACGATCAATCTTGGATCCCGAGACGACTCACACACTCTACGATGGACAATGGATGATGGTGGTGGATGATGGTGTTGTGATGGTGGTGGGTGGTGGATGAAGTGTGAGAGAGGTGTTGTGCCAAGGGATGAGATGAAATGAATCCAAGCCCTCCTATTTATAGGCTGAACAGAGAGCTGGACACGGCCCCGTGTCCGCTGGGCACGGCCCCGTGTCTGTCTGACAATCTCTCTCCTCATTAATTGTAATTCGCAATTACAATAAATGCGCCTGCTGTACTTTCGACACGCCCCCGTGTCCGCTGAGCACGGCCCGTGGTGGGCAATAGAAGCTTCTATAGGTTTGTCTTTTCTGCTGCTTCTTGGGCACGGCCCCGTGCTGGCTGAGCACGGGGCGTGTTCAGTCTTCTGATTTCTCTATTTTGCTTTGGAAGGTGCCGTTGAGGGGTCGGGCAGTCCACTAATATTCCTTTTCTTGTATTTATGTTGGATTTAGCTGTCTTTTTGCTTCTTTTGCGTTTTTGAGCTCATTTAATCCTGAAAATACAAAAGGAAGACAAAAACACTCTTTTTCCAATATTAGTACTTAAAAAGGGTTAGTTTTATGCCTCATTTGATGTAATTTATATGTTGCATTTTACACACATCACCCCTGTCACATCACTTGATGTGATAGGCTCCTCCGACCAGCTCGCTCTCCGACTTTATCAAGCACTTTTCTTCGATTTTCAAGCAAATCTTGTAAGTTCACTTCATGATTCTTGTACAACGATCATCTTTACACACATTTTCACTTGATTCTCCATCAAAATCATACTTTTCACCATGAAATCACTCAGTTTTGGGCTCTTGAGGATGACGTCATCGTGGCAGGTTGTACAATTGGTCATGTGATGTCACTCCATCAAGATTTAGTTCAGATTTAGGAGATTTCTGCACATTTTACTACGAGTCTTTACAAATCTAAATGTTTTCGGTTGATTTCATGCTTTTCTTAACTTACTTACTCAAACCTGGTGAAATCTGGGACCAAAACAGGCCTAGGACTTGTTCCTTAGTCTGGAGTCGGCCCGATAACAGATTTCCACAGAAGAGATGACTAAATCACGAATCAGACATGAGACTTTGTCAAGAACAGTCATTCGATCGAACGGAGTGATTCCCGTCCAACCAAGACAAGCTATAACAACCCTCCTAAAATATTTTGGACACCTTAAATGTCCCTAAATATACCCCGTATGTGAGAACCGTACCCGGAATGACCCTATACTTGTAAAAAACAACAAAAACAAGATCTAGTAGTCGCTCACGGGGAGCGACGGAGACCACCCTGGCCTGTCGTGGGCCGCGACTGCTCTTGTGTGTCGGACAAGTCATGGTGCCACGTGGAACCTGACTAAGCAAGCCTACGAGATGACTCGGCAAGCCTATGGCTGCCTTTTCAGGCTCTCGCGGGCCGCGAAGGCCTGAGCCTTGGCTGTCGCGGGGCGCGACAGATCCTTTGGCCAGCCTATAAAAGGGGGGTCAGGGTTCATTTGTCAATCATTCAGTTTTCTTTTCTCTCTCAAATTCTCTGATAGTAGAATTTCTGCCCGAGCATATAACCACTATTTAGCGAAGCTTTGCCTCGTTGTAAGTACTATAACCCTACTATTTCCCTGCACGATCGATTTAGGATTCCGTAATGCATGTCGGCTCTACCCGACTCAGTCATTGGAATTCTGTCTCGTGTGTACACCCGATTGATTTAGATTTTCTGTAATGCATGTCGGCTTTGCCCGACTCAGTCATTGGAATTCTGTCTCGAGATGTACGGTTAAATTGAATTGGGTTATTTTACTAACACATGTGCATGATTTGATTTAATAGATAATAACTAGGAGATTCTCATAAAGACTTAGTATTATCTAAACTTGCAATGTGAGTATATTCACTTTTTATAAATCTTTTTGTGAGTCAAATTGTTTACCAAAACCTCAAATGTTTAATGTACACTTAACAGTAATTGAGTATTTGTGATTCTATGATTACTGCCGGTATGTTGGGGTTTTGTATACAAAATATGGAAACACGTTATCATTGGACAAAGAGTTAGCCAACGGATAATATGACCCACAAGTCAGGGTTTGACAATACTGATTGAGTAATTGATTAGATATAAACAAATGTAATTGCAGGTTGCCCTCAATTCTGTTAAATGTTAAAACTATTTTGATTAAACTGGGATGCACTCACCAGTATTTCTTGCTAACAAAATGTTTTCAAAACACGTTTCAGGTAACGTAATGTGAAAGCCCAATAGAAGCCAGTTGGAGAGCACTGAAGGCTTGGAATAGTGGCTATAAAAGTTACCTAAATAAACAAGACATTTTGTTTTCAATAATTAGGGTTTAACCCTAAATAATGTATTGTCAAATGAACTTAGGTTTTATTCCCATAAATTATTCTTAGAAAAGTTTGGTGTTTTACTCTGATAAAAATATTTCCTAACTACGATCCTGATGTATTCCGCTGCCAAATTAATAAATACCGATATCACTCACTCTGAGGCTCGCAGCCGCCCGCTTCCGGGTAGGGGTCGGGGTTGCGACATAAGGTGATATCAGAGCTACAACCACTGATTTAAGCCAAAGAAGTGTTTTGCTGACACTGAAATTTTAAATTATGTGTTAGGAAATAATTTATGTAATTATGTGTTATGTGTTCTTTGAATATATGTTAGTTTACAGTATGAATGATCAAGAAACATCGAATACTTATCGTCATTTAGATAGTTCACAGAAAAATGAGGGAACATCATGTCAGCCTGATCCCTCAGGATATTCAGCCGATACAGAAGAGGGAATATTTATTTTTAAGGCACAATCGGAGGAACCTTTTACTACTAAGAAATAGGTTGGTTTAGTAGAGGGGCTCATGAAAGGAGAAAAAGAATGAAGAAGTAACAGCAACAGAGAGCAATAGTCAGGGCCAATAAGGAGGCAAACGCACAAATTCAGGAAGTAACCAGTAGACCACCTTGGGAAGAAGAATTAGATAGACAGTTGGCAAATTTCCACATGTTAGCCACTACAGCCGTAGATACTAACCAAAATCGAGTAGCCGAACCGCCTCTGTTACCTTTGTTCCCAGACCAACCGATGCTAGAATCCAACCCAGAGAACCAATCATAGATACCTGCATTTAACCCAAACGAATCACCTAGAATCCCAACTCCACATCCTCTAGGATATGATCCATGGTTTGACGACAATAGGTCATACTCGGCCTTATACCCACCTGAAGAACTAAAACCTGATCCGTGGAAGGAAATTGATAGGACCTTTTTCAAAATGAATAGCGGAGACCCTTACGAGGAACCCGTATCTCCACCTAAACCATTAGATCCACCAATGAGTCGAGAACAAGTACAGGAACTCCATCAGTATGGAGACGATTTAATAATGAGGGAAACATAATCAGACAGATAGGGGAACAACTAGTTTGGAAATACGTTGAAAATGAATGCAGTACTGGATGAACGGAACTTAGAAATTAACTAGATATACGTGCAATTTTGTACTATAGAAATAATATATATATATATACGGATGCATAGTATCTTTAATTTTCAGTTGTAATTTGTAATAGATGTATATATATATATATATATATATATATATATATATATATATATATATATATATATATATATATATATGAAAAAGAGTAAATGTCGCAATGATCGACGTTTTTGGCCAACTTGTTCATGTGATTGTGTATAAATAATTGTATTCAATTCTATTCTATGATAATTAATACCTGATAAATGTTTACAATTCAGATGTCGAACGAAGTAAATCAGGAAAATCAGAATAATGAGAATAACATAAACCAAATAGATAATAGTGACATTCAACATATAGTGGCACAAGGAATTATAGATGCCATGCCTTATATTAGCAAGACTGTTCAAGAAGAAGATAAATCTGCAAATAGCAATAAACATTAACACACTGAACCAAGTCACAGTGTGAATAATGACAATGGACCTATCATCCAAGCTCCAATTCCTAAAAGAAGAAGAACCGCTCCATACGGTTGTTCTTTCAAAGAATTCTTGGCCTGCAAACCAATAGAATTCTCCAGCAATGAAGGAGCCATTGCATCCTTACGTTGGATAAAAAAGACAGAAGCAGTCATACAAATAAGTAAATGCACAGACGAAGATAAGATTATGTTTGCTTCAAATCTTTTCAAAAAATGCAGCCTTAGAATGGTGGAATACTATTCTCCAGTCTAAGGGAAGTGACAGAGTTTATATTATGGAATGGATCAATTTTAAGGAAATAGTTGAAAGAAAATTATGTCTTCCTAATGAGAAGGAACAAATCTCCAATAAGTTCCTAAATCTCAGAATGACTGGAATAGACTGCAAAGGTTACACTACCATTTTCTTCGAAATATGCTATAATAGTACCATCCTTAGCCTCACTCGAACCAGTATTAATCTCCCGTTATATTTGGGGATTAATCAATGAGATTAGACATGTAGTTAAGGCAGCTAGACCGCAAACCATAGAAGAAAATTAGAATTAGCCAATACCTTGACTGACGAACTGGTACGTACACAAGAAGAAAACCAGAGGAAGAACCTAGCTCAAAAGCTTACACAGGAATTCTGTTCTAGTAATTCCTACCGTGGAAAAGGAACAGGTTATTCTGCACCCTACTGTAAGAACTGCAAAAGAAAGCATTCTAGAAGATGCTCTACATATTGCAACTTTTGCAAAATCTCTGGACACAAGGAAGAAGACTGTAGGAAGAAACCTGGTAATGGGATATGCTTTAATTGTGGAGAAAAGGGACACATTAGACCAAACTGTCTGAAGCTAGCTCTAGCCATGCCCAACAAGACTAAGACAACAGAAGCACCTAAGAAGAATGCCAGAGCCTTTGTTCTGACAGCTGAGGAAGCCAAGATGATTCCGGATGTGATCACCGATAAGTTTTTAGTTAATGGCATATTTGCCAAGGTATTGTTTGACTCTGGTGTAAACCAAAGTTTTATCAATACTTTTTTCTATCAATTTCTTGACCAACCCTTATTCAAACTTCAACAAGACTGTCTGGTAGAAACGACCAATGGAGAATATGTTAAGATAAGTGAAATCTTGCAGGGAGCAAGAATAGAAATCCTAAACCATCATTTCATTGCTAACCTTTACCCAATGAATCTGGCTGGTTTCGATGTTGTATTAGGAATGGATTGGTTGGTAGCCATTAGTGCCAGTATTTTATATGATCAAAAGTTAGTACAAGTAAGTACACCAAGTGATGAAAAGATCACAATTAAAGGAGATAAGCCAAATAGATCAACAAAATTCATCTCTGTGATGAAAGCCGCAAGTTATGAAAGGAAGGGAGGAATAGTATATATGATTTATGTAATCATTATTAATACTAAAGGAAAAGAATTAAAAGATATTCCTGTAATATCTAAATTTGCAGACGTTTTTCCAGAAGAGTTAGCAGGATTACCGCCTGATAGAGAAGTTGAATTTAGGATTCACCTAATACCAAGGACGGCACCAATTGCAAAAGAACCATATCTATTAGCACCAACGGAAATGTAGGAGCTGAAGAAGCAATTGGACGAACTTCTTAACAAAGGTTTTATACAACCAAGTTCATCACCATGGGGAGCACCGGTGTTGTTCGTTAAAAAGAAAGATGGATCGATGCGTATGTGCATTGACTATCGAGAATTGTCTAAAGTCACGATTAAGAATCGGTACCCACTACCGAGAATCGATGATCTGTTCGATCAACTTCAATGAGCTCGATTATTTTCTAAGATCTATTTACGCTCTGAATATCATCAACTGAAAGTACAGGAAGAGGATATTCCTAAAATTACTTTCAAAACGAGATACGGTCATTATGAATTTACTGTCATGCCATTTGGTTTAACCAATGCCCCAGCCGCATTTATGGACATGATGAACAGGATATGTAAACCATACCTGGATAAATTCATAATTGTCTTTATAGATGATATTTTAATTTACTCTAAGAGTAAAGAGGACCATGCAGCCCATCTGCATACACTCCTCACATTGTTGAGAAAAGAGAAGCTTTATGCTAAATTCTCAAAATGTGAATGTTGGTTACAAGAAGTACAATTCCTTGGACATCTGGTTAATCATGAAGGAACTCATGTGGATCCCACAAAGATCGAGGCGATTACTAAATGCAAGTATGAGGCGATTAATCATGAAGTACGAAGTTTTCTTGGACTGGCAGGATATTATAGACGGTTTATCCGCGATTTCTCTAGAATAGCCATTCCATTAACTAAACTGACCTGAAAATCAGTTAAGTTTGAATGGGGACCAAAACAGGAGGAAGCTTTTAAGATCCTTAAGCAGAAGTTAACCAACGCACCCATACTTGCATTACCAGAAGGAACTGAAGACTTTATAGTATAATGTAATGCATCTAAGTTAGGGTATGGATGTGTGTTGATGCAACGTCAAAAGATTATAGCCTATGCCTCTAGACAACTTAAGAAACATGAAGAGAATTACACCACCCATGATCTAGAATTAGGAGCCATAGTTTTTGCCCTTAAGATTTGGAGACACTATTTATATGGAAATAAATTTGTTGTCTTCACTGAACATAAAAGTTTAAGATATATTTTAGGGCAAAAAGAATTAAATATGAGACAAAGACGCTGGATGGAAGTTCTTAGTGATTATGATTGTGATATCCAGTATCATGCTGGGAAAGCTAATGTAGTAGCAGATGCTTTAAGTCGAAAGTATCATGAAAAACCAAAGCGAGTATGTTCTCTCAAATTAAATTTACAAGTAGATTGAAATGAACAAATTAGAGAAGTGCAAGAGTCAGCAATCAAGGACGATGCTGAAAAAATGAAAGAAATGATTAAGTAATTAGAACAAGGAAAAGATGGAATTTGGAAGTTCCATAAGAAAAGGATTTGGATACCTAAACAAGAAAACCTACGTTATAGAATTCTAGAAGAAGCTCATAAATCTAAGTATACGATACATCCTGGAAGTGATAAGATGTATCAAGATCTACGAAGGAATTTCTGGTGGATAGGAATGAAAAAAAATATAGCTAATTATGTTACTAAATGTCTAACTTGTTCTCAAGTTAAAGCTGAGCATCAAAAACCCTCAGGATTACTGCAACAGTTAGAAATGCCCATATGGAAATGGGAATTGATAACAATGGATTTTGTTACCAAATTACCCAAGACAAGAAAAGGAAATGATACAATCTGGGTGATTGTAGACAGATTAACCAAATTTGCTCATTTTTTACCCATGAAGGAAACCTTCAGTATGGAACAGTTAGCCAAGCTATATGTAAATGAAGTAGTTTCATTACATGGGATTCATTTATCTATCGTATCCGATAGAGATAGCCGTTTTACTTCTCATTTTTGGCCACGTTTCCAAAAAGCAATGGGAACCAGGTTAAATCTAAGCACAGCTTATCATCCACAAATGGATGGACAAAGTGAAAGGACAATCCAGACTATGGAGGATATGCTTAGAGCTGTGTAATTGATTTCGGAGGAAATTGGGACAATCACTTACCATTAATAGAATTTTCCTACAATAACAGCTATCATACTAGCATTAATGCTGCACCATTTGAAGTGGTATGGACGAAGGTGCAGAACTCCAGTCTGTTGGGCAGAGATTGGAGAAAAACAATTATCCGGACTAGAGATAGTACAAGAAATAACAGATAAAATCATTTAAGTCAAGGAAAGACTAAAAGCAGCACGGGATCGTCAAAAGAGTTATGCTGATAACAGACGAAACCCATTGGAATTTCAAGTAGGAGATAAAGTATTATTAAAAGTTTCTCCATGGAAAGGAGTAGTCAGATTCATTAAAAGAGGGAAACTAAGCCCTAGGTATGTTGGACCTTTTGAGATTATTAGAAGAATAGGACCTGTAGCTTATCAGCTACAACTGCCAGAGGAAATGGCAGGAATACATGATGTATTTCACGTATGTAATCTCAAAAAGTATTTAGCGGACGAATCACTTGTGATACCTTTTAAGGATATAGAGGTAAATGAAAAACTCAAGTTTATCAAGAAACCCGTTCAGATTGAAGATAGAAAGATCAAGAATCTAAAAAATAAGAGATTAGTTCTGTTCAAAGTGAAATGAAATTCCAAAAGAGGACCAGAATACACTTGGGAACTCGAATCGGAAATGCAAAGGAAATACCCACACCTGTTCCATTAGATCTCGAGGATGAGATCCAAAACAAGGTGGGGAGGATATAACAACCCTCCTAAAATATTTTGGACACCTTAAATGTCCCTAAATATACCCCGTACGCGAGAACCGGAACCGGAACCGGAATGACCCTATACTTGTAAAAAAACAACAAAAACAAGATCCAGCAGTCGCTCGCGGGGAGCGACGGAGACCACCCTAGTCTGTTGCGGGCCGCGACTGCTCTTGTGTGTAGGACAAGTCATGGTGCCATGTGGCACCTGACTCAGCAAGCCTACGAGATGACTCGGCAAGCCTATGGCCGCCTTTTCAGGCTCTCGTGGGAAGCGAAGGCCTGAGCCTTGGCTGTCGTAGGGCACGACAGATGTAACATCCGTCCAAATCGACTCGTTTCAAAATCCGAACCATTTTAAGAATCCGAATCCTAACCTTGAACCAACGGAAATTTTCCCGAAATAAATAATCGTTAAAAGATTTTGATTCTAAATTTAATTCGTTTATAATAATGGTTATTTATTTATTTTATTAAATTAATATTACGATAAAAAGTTTTGGTTGTTTTTATAAAAAATTAAAAACTAGTTAGAATTCAAAGTTAGTTTAAAGTAATATAAGTTAATCCAGTTAGTATAACTAACCAAGTTAAGCTTTCTAAGTTAACCAAGTTTTTAATTAGTAAGGGTGTTATTTGTAATATTTTAAAACTTTATTTAACAAAAAAAATAATGATGGAAACGGGACAAGAACCCGGGTCTCCACCGAAACCAAACACTCGTCTAACCACTCCACCACTTACTGATTTGTTACCATCTTTCCACCCATTATCCTTATATACACGCGCAAAAGTCAGCCTTTTAAGTCTCTCCTTTTGCCGCTGAAACAGTTGACCAAAACAACAACCATTTTCCTTGTCTTTGATTTCCTGATTAGCCGGGATTGAACACCCACCTCCGCGTTTCCCTTTTTATCAATTGCCGCCAATACGCGTACAGTTACATGTTTCCTTTTTCACTCTCACTGATTTTTCGATGATTTATACGATTTCGCGTTTCCATATTTAATTTTCAATCACGTATCTAGACTCAATTCCATTCATGATTCTACGCGGTTTCATAATCCCTTATTCTTTTTTGGAAGTTTTCAACCATTTCCAATCGAGAATCAAACATGTTTTCGAATTAGTATATATATCACCTTCATCATATCCTACAAGTTCACACAAACAACCACTCCCTCGTTGATCTATCACCTTTCGCATATCGTCTGCACGTTGCCGGAATTTGAAGGCCTAGACGGAGTTACGAGGTGTCGCCGAGATTAACATAACTCGTCGGAGCTACGTCGGAACTTATCATCGTTCGGTTAATCGCTCTCGTTCATTCTCGTGGATTTTCCCAATCATACCCATGCGTTACTTACAAGATATCGCAACGCAACCAATGTGAGTATACTCGATCCCATTTTATTTTATCACTTTTGGGTGCAACATGTATTCTATATCAAAAACACGCAACGCTTGAATCTTGTTTTTATCACACTTAAACATGAAACAATTTGATGCTTGTTAATCTCATATGCTATGCAAGTTGAACGTGTTAATCTCAATGCCCTTGAGTCTTGGGGTATTGTTAAGTTGAACAATATTGAACGATGTTGAACGAGTTAGCCTCCCCGCTAGTCTATTGGGAAAGGCAAAGTAGTAACTTGGATCATGTTGTTCATGTTGGATATGAGTACTTAAACTTTACTTTATGCTATGTATCAAACTTGTATACTCGCCAACATTTTTGTTGATGTTATTTTAATACATGTTGCAGGTTGATAGACGAAGTGATGAAGAAATCAAGTAAGGATGGACTTAGAAACTCATTTGAATAATAAACATTATCATGTTAAGATGCTACAATTTGTCTTTATTTGAAACAATGTATTTGGTTCTACTCATTTATGAAATCATGATTAATTTATATTGTCATAATAGTGTTATGATGCTTTTGAGCGATTTGTTCGTCTCATCCCGATGTTTTCGCCATCGGTTGGGGTGTGACAGATTGGTATCAGAGCCATAACTATAGGGAATTAGGAAGATTGCCATACTTTTACCTAGCCTATAGTAGGAATACTCTGATACCAGATTGGTATCAGAGCCATAACTATAGGGAATTAGGAAATGCAGGAATGCTTTTACCTAGTCTATAGTTTAGGATCTTTATCCTTATGTGTTGTTTAAAACAACTTCCCTTCTATCTTATTTGTTTCCCTCTATTCTCTTTGGTCTTTTAACATACATGCCTTTCCTAAGGCTAACACAATACACACTTGGAAGCTTTGAAGACACCCTTATAACACAATCGAAACGATTCACCAAAATAGGGGTGATTCCCATATTTGGTGATGACTTTCACTCAGCTATACTTTGAATTTTGCATGAAATCTACCCTCAAGTTAGGAGTGATATCCAAACCTTGAAGGAAAATTTCCATTTCATATTCTAGTGGACCCTTATCTTTGGATAAGTGCCAACCACACTAGGGTTCGATGTTATCAAGTTAGAGGTGAAACTCGCATCTTGTTAACTAGTCCCACTCTTCAATTTTCAATCTCGCCAAAGTATCGATTTTCACAATCGATTAAGGACGTGTAGTAACTGGAAGGACAAATACCGTTAGTCGCTTCTCGATGAGAGTATTTGTCTATTAGGCCAAAGCACGTTTCCTTAATTCGAAAAGGACTTCGAGTTACATTGGAATACTCTTATGTTACGTTCCGTGACAATCCACATTTTATGTTAAATCTGTTTTATGCTATCTCAATTTTAATGTATTTTACATTTGTACGATATATCATTTCAATCTTGGAGGCGCAATACGATTCAAACATTCCCTTTTCAAAATTCGGAATTTATTTCACAACAATCAAATACATGCATGCGAATATGTTATACTGGATTCGTATCATTGGGTGATTCTTATGTGATAAACTTGTCATTAGCTTCGTAAAAAGCCACACCTTAGCATGTATGTAACACCCTTAAAATTTACTTGAATATAAGTATAATTTTATACAAAAGATAATAGTTTAACATAAGTTTCAGAAGTATCATAAGCCTTAGTCGACAAATGACTAAGTTAGAACATACAAAAATTGTTTGAGAATTTGTTTACAACCCAAGAACAAAGATTAAGTAAGATTAAAACATAGCGGAAGCTTCAAAAATCCTGTTCGGTTCTTGTTAAGTTGCTTGATCGTCATCCATAAACTTTGAGTACCTAGACTGCAATGTTTACATAAACATTTATGTTAGTATGGTCAGAATATTACTTATTCAAAACTACGATCGAAATGAAATTAGAATTTTTAAGTTTCACAAAATTTTACAAAAGTTCAGACCCTACCGTAACTTACGGTTCCACCGTAAGTTACGGTGGTCAATGTTTAAATTGTGTCCACCGTAAATCAGTTGATCCACACCGTAAACACATCACACCCACCGTAAATTACGGTACTACCGTAATTTACGGTAGTACCTGGAATGTTATGTTTTGTTTTGTTTGTTCATTACACCAAGACCCAACTCTCGGGTTTCAGTTTTCTATGATACCAATTCATTAAAACCTCGTATTTCTAATATGTTATATAATATTCAATATCAACAATCAAACTATCATAGTCCGAAACAATAACCATGCCTTACTTGATTATCCGACCCGTTTGGCTCGTCTACGGAATTCCTTCCTTTTTGACGACTACCAACGAGTTCTAACCAACTTTTGACCAAATATTCAATATAGCGATATCATCGCTTAAATTTCATAATAGCTTTTATTCTAAAATTCAACTATGCATATCACAATGATCTAAATTTACTTAATGTAACGAGTCAAGTTACATACCTTAGCGTACGCCCTTCAACCGTGAATCACCACCAGCTTGTCCACTCGACGTCCCGGTATCTTTTCCTATAGAGTTCAATTCAAGACATGTTTAGAACTCTCTTTAGACTTCACTTCGCATAATATACCGAAACATCATAATTATGCGTTAAAGCTTTAAATTTCTATTTTTAAGCCTTCTTTGAGGCATTTTCACAAACACCTTAAAGGCAGATTTATCACAAGAATATATGACAAGTTCCTAGCTTATCATTAGCCCCAATTTCACTTCAATCAACATTTTACATGATGGTTAGCTTCTAGATTTCTGAATTCACTTCCAAATCGTCAAATTACACAAAATCAACAATCTATTTCCTAGTGTTCATCAAATTACACATAATTCACAAATCACCTACAATGGTGTTCATAGGTTTTACTAAAATTTCTTATGATTTCAACTTATATTGGTCTAGGGTTTGTCCCTAAACACTATAGTTGTTTCTTAATCATCATAACACATACATGCAAGCCTAATTTCAGATTTTTCCCAATTCATGAGAATTTCAAATTCAGAGTTTTCCTTGAATTTTACATACCTTGGAATCCTTTTGTGACGAGGATCAATAATCTATGCTCGGATTTTGATTTGGGACAGGATTTAACCTTCAATTTGAGAGTTCTAGTGATTTTAGGTTTTGTGAGAGTGGGGTGTCGCCCCTGCTCTTCTCTTGTGCGACCAGACTTTCAAAAATGGGGGTTTTGTTTAATTTTTTTTTATTAAAAACAATGTTATAGTTTCAATTTTTAACAACTAAGGCCCCTCTACTATGTTCAACATATAGTTTGGTAACTTTTAACCTTGTAATAAGTCATTTCAAAGAAAATAACTAACTAGGTTAAAATTCCTAATTAGTAAATTCTCGTTATTTATACTTTATAATTTTAATATAAAGTTTTATATTTTCGGGGTGTTACAAGTCAACCCCCCTTAAAAGGGTTTCGTCCCCGAAACCGTAATACGTACCAAATAATGTAGGGTGGAGACGTCGCATCTCCTCTTCAGACTCCCACGTAGTGTCCGAACCTTTCCTATGTTCCCATTTGACTTTGACTTGGTCAATTTGTTTATTTCGTAGATGTTTGACCTTTCGGTCTAAAATCTCCACCGGTATCACCGCATAATTCAGACTATTATCCACTTCGATATCATCGTAATGGATATAGGCCGTTTCGTCTGCTAGGCACTTTCTTAATTGCGACACGTGGAACGTGCCATGAATTCCACTTAGCTCCTCCGGTAATTCAAGACGGTAAGCTACCTTGCCAACTCTCCCGATAATTTTAAATGGCCCAATAAACCTTGGGCTTAGCTTCCCCCTTTTTCTGAATCTAATAACGCCCTTCCATGGGGAAACTTTTAGCATGACCATGTCACCAACTTGGAATTCGATTGGCCTTTTCCTTTTATCAGCATACGCCTTTTGCCTGTCTTGAGCCGCTTTCAAGTGTGCCCGAACTATATCGATCTTTTCATTCGTGGCTCGTACTATATCTTGGTGGGCGAGTTCACGTGGTCCCACTTCACCCCAACATACCGGGGTTCGACACTTCCGACCGTAAAGCATTTCGTATGGTGCCATCTTAATACTAGATTGGTAACTGTTGTTATACGAAAACTCGACTAACGGTAGGTGAACATCCCAACTTCCTCCAAAGTCGATTATACACGCCCGAAGCATGTCCCCCAATGTTTGTATCGTTCTTTCACTCTGTCCATCCGTTTGGGGATGGTACGCAGTGCTAATGAACAATTTGGTTCCCATTTGCTCTTGGAAATCTCGCCAGAAATTTGAAGTAAACCGGGTATCCCTATCAGACACAATGGATACCGGCACCCCATGACGTGCTATTATTTCATTCGTGTAAACCTCTGACATCTTTTCTGACGTAAAAGTCTCACGGATCGGAATAAAGTGAGCACTTTTCGTCAATCTATCTACCACCACCCATATGGCATCGAAACCACGATTTGTTTTAGGCAACTTGGTCAGTAGGTCCATTGTGATATGTTCCCATTTCCAAACCGGAATATCTAACGGTTGGAGTTTGCCGTATGGTTTCTGATGCTCCGCCTTGACTTGTAAACATGTCAAGCATTTTTCCACATACTTTGCCACATTCCTCTTCATTCCGGGCCACCAATAATTTTGTTTCAAATCATTGTACATCTTGGTCGCACCCGGATGAATTGAATAACGAGATTTATGAGCTTCATCAAGCAGAAGCGCCTTCACTCCACAAGTATGTGGGACCCATATCCTTCCGGATCGAGTCTTCAACCCGTGATTCCCATCCGACAAATCTTTCAATTGACCGATTATTCTTTCTTTCTTCCAATTTTCTTCTTTTACTGCTTTTAACTGCGCCTCTCGAATACGTTCAAGTATACCTGAGGTCACTACGAGTTGCATCGACCTTACCCGTATCGGGACGTAGTCCGCTTTTCTACTTAGAGCATCCGCCACTACATTAGCCTTTCCGGGGTGGTAATATATTTCGCGATCGAAGTCTTTCACCGTTTCTAGCCATCTTCTTTGTCGCATATTTAACTCCTTCTGATCGAAGAAGTATTTTAAGCTCTTGTGATCGGTGAATATGGTGCACTTTACCCCATATAAGTAATGCCTCCATATTTTTAAGGCAAATACCACCGCAGCCAACTCAAGATCATGCGTGGGGTATTTCTTCTCGTGTATTTTCAGTTGCCTCGAGGCATAAGCTATAACTTTGCCCCGTTGCATCAAAACACAACCGAGCCCCGATAGTGAAGCATCAGAATAAACCACCATGTCTTCTACTCCGTCCGGCAATGTCAATACCGGAGCTTGAGTTAACTTTTCTTTTAGCGTTTGAAACGCTTTCTCTTGATCAGCACCCCAAATGAACTTTTCTTTCTTCCGTGTTAGCTTTGTTAGCGGCGACGTAATCTTGGAGAAATCTTGAATGAATCTCCTATAATATCCCGCAAGCCCCAAAAAGCTTCTAATTTCCGAAGGGTTCTTCGGAGAATTCCATGTTGACACAGCCTCTATCTTTGACGGATCCACCAATACTCCGTCGGCACTTATGACATGGCCAAGAAATTGTACCTCTCGTAACCAGAAGGCACATTTAGAGAATTTTGCATATAACTTCTCTCGTCTAAGGGTCTCTAACATTTCTTGTAAGTGATGTGCGTGTTCAGCTTCACTTTTCGAATACACCAAGATATCATCGATAAACACGATGACCGACTTATCCAGCATTGGCTTGCAAACCCGGTTCATGAGGTCCATGAAGGCCGCGGGTGCGTTTGTTAGTCCAAATGACATCACGAGGAATTCGTAATGTCCGTATCTCGTGCGGAAAGCCGTCTTCGGCACATCTTCTTCTTTGACCTTTAGTTGGTGATACCCCGATC
This sequence comes from Helianthus tuberosus, assembly GCA_030545235.1. Taxonomy (NCBI): domain Eukaryota; kingdom Viridiplantae; phylum Streptophyta; class Magnoliopsida; order Asterales; family Asteraceae; genus Helianthus; species Helianthus tuberosus. The sequence continues at coordinate 146,676,512 of CM060417.1, read as the reverse complement.
TAAGGTCAATTTTTGAAAACCAATTCGCACCTTGTAGTTGATCGAATAAATCATCTATTCTCGGGAGCGGGTATCGGTTCTTTACCGTGAGTTTGTTTAACTCCCGGTAATCGATACACATGCGCATGCTCCCGTCTTTCTTTCTCACGAACAATACCGGTGCACCCCAAGGAGACACACTCGGCCTTATAAATCCCTTGTCAAGCAGGTCTTGGATTTGAGACATCAACTCTTGTAATTCCGACGGTGCAAGTCGGTACGGGGCTTTTGCTACGGGTTTCGCGCCCGGAATCAATTCGATCCCAAACTCTATTTCCCGTTCAGGCGGTATCCCCGGTAAATCCTCCGGAAACACATCTTCATAATCTCGTACTACCGGTACATCTCCAATCTTTCGTGATTCTTTTTCGGGCTCATTAGCGTATATCATGAATGCCCTGCATCCTCGCTTCATAAGCTTGTGAGCTTTCAACATTGAGCATACTATGGGGTTGCCTCCTTTTTCGCCATAAATGGTGACGTGTTTCCCGTTCGGAGATGTTAGTCTTATCTCTTTACGAAAACACACGATCTTTGCATGGTGTTGAGATAGCCAATCCATCCCAACGACTACTTGAAATTCTCCCATTGACATCGGGATTAGGTTTATCAAATATTCTTCGTCGTCAATGCTCAGTTTACAATTTTTACATACATCACAAACAATAAAGCTTTTGTTATTACCTATCTCTACTTCTAAGGGCACAGGTAATTTTGTTAAAACAAATGAAGGATGTCGAATAAATCCATATGAAACAAAGGATTTATTCGCACCCGTATCAAATAACACGCGTGCAGGAATCGAATTTACAGCAAATATACCTGAGACCACGTCAGGTTCAACCTTTGCTTCTGCGGCAGTTAGTTGAAAAGATCTTGCCTTTGCTTTCGGGGCTTCACCTTTCGGTTCCTGGCCATCCTTCTTTCCAACCAGTTCCGGGCATTCCGACTTTTTGTGACCCGTTCGATAACAATTGTAACAAACCGTCACTTTCTCCGGGCACGATATAGCCATATGTCCCGTTTTCTTGCATATGGGACAAGGCTTATCCTTGTAACGGCATTCACCTTTATGACCCTTCCCGCAGATTCTGCAACTTGGCGACCCGCCTTTCGTATCAGATTTCGTTGCGCTTTCGTTTGTTCGTGCTTTCTTAGTAGGGCTTGGATTCACATCTTGTGCCCTTCGTTCACCCCGTTCTATGCTCTTTTTCAGTTCGATCTCCCTTTCCCGAGCAGCATTGACAATCTCGGTAAGGGTCTCGTATTTTGAAGGGGTTATGAACTCTCTATACTCCGCACTTAGCATGTTATGGTAGTAATAGACCTTTTGTTCTTCATTTGTCACCAAATCATCACAGAACTTTATCTTGTCCATAAACATCCCCGTGATCTTGTCTATGGATTCACCCTTGTGTCTGAGTTGCATGAACTCTTCCTTGATTCTATTTATGACCGCTTTGGGACTATGGTGTTTAAGAAACGGCGTCTTAAACTCCTCCCATGTCATGGCCTTAGCCGTTTCACTTCCAATCTCCTTCTTTTTGTTATCCCACCAGTCTTTCGCTTGACCTCTTAATTGACCCGTACCATAAGCTACGTAGTCATTTTCATCACAATGAGTTCTCTCGAATACTCCTTCGATATCACTTAGCCATCGTTGGCACACAATTGGATCAACCTCCACATTATATATTGGTGGTTTACAGGCCATGAATTCCTTGTATGAACAAGGCTTTCGTCCACCATGCTTTTCCTTTGCTGAATTGGAATCATCTTCCAATCTCTTGATTCTCTCTTCTACTATTGATAAAACTGTGTTTTGAATTTTATCAATAAAGCCCGACAAACTGTTTTCGATCGCCTTTCCAACCTCTTCGGCAATCACTTCTCTCATTTGTTCGGTGACTCTTGGCACCGCATTATCGTTACCTCCATCAGCCATCTCTATTTCTGAAATGTTTACATAGATTGTTAAACATTCCATTTATAACACATGCTTTACTTGTTTTGATTTAATCAAGTTCGTAACTCGATTTAATCATTCTTGTTTCAATTCAATCAAGTTCGTGACTTGATTTAATCATTCTTGTTTCAATTCCATCAAGTTCGTGACTTGATTTAATAATTCTTGTTTCAATTCAATCAAGTTCGTGACTTGATTTAATCGTTCTTGTTTCAATTCAATCAAGTTCGTGACTTGATTTAATAATTCTTGTTTCATGCATTTCTTGTTTTTGAGTGAGCTTACACACTCTTTTCATGCATATTTGTTCATTTCTCATTTTCTACGTAGTACATAATTTATTAACAAAATAAGTTAGTTCTTACCGGACGATCGATCAAGCTTGAACCGAACACTTATTGACAACCTTGAGCTCTGATTACCAACTTGTAACACCCTTAAAATTTACTTGAATATAAGTATAATTTTATACAAAAGATAATAGTTTAACATAAGTTTTAGAAGTATCATAAGCCTTAGTCGACAAATGACTAAGTTAGAACATACAAAAATTGTTTGAGAATTTGTTTACAACCCAAGAACAAAGATTAAGTAAGATTAAAACATAGCGGAAGCTTCAAAAATCGTGTTCGGTTCTTGTTAAGTTGCTTGATCGTCATCCATAAACTTTGAGTACCTGGACTGCAATGTTTACATAAACATTTATGTTAGTATGGTCAGAATATTACTTATTCAAAACTACGATCGAAATGAAATTAGAATTTTTAAGTTTCACAAAATTTTACAAAAGTTCAGACCCTACCGTAACTTACGGTTCCACCGTAAGTTACGGTGGTCAATGTTTAAATTGTGTCCACCGTAAATCAGTTGATCCACACCGTAAACACATCACACCCACCGTAAATTACTGTACTACCATAATTTACGGTAGTACCTGGAATGTTATGTTTTGTTTTGTTTGTTCATTACACCAAGACCTAACTCTCGGGTTTCAGTTTTCTATGATACCAATTCATTAAAACCTCGTATTTCTAATATGTTATATAATATTCAAAATCAACAATCAAACTATCATAGTCCGAAACAATAACCATGCCTTACTTGATTATCCGACCCGTTTGGCTCGTCTACGGAATTCCTTCCTTTTTGACGACTACCAACGAGTTCTAACCAACTTTTGACCAAATATTCAATATAGCGATATCATCGCTTAAATTTCATAATAGCTTTTATTCTAAAATTCAACTATGCATATCACAATGATCTAAATTTACTTAATGTAACGAGTCAAGTTACATACCTTAGCGTACGCCCTTCAACCGCGAATCACCACCAGCTTGTCCACTCGACGTCCCGGTATCTTTTCCTATAGAGTTCAATTCAAGACATGTTTAGAACTCTCTTTAGACTTCACTTCGCATAATATACCGAAACATCATAATTATGCGTTAAAGCTTTAAATTTCTATTTTTAAGCCTTCTTTGAGGCATTTTCACAAACACCTTAAAGGCAGATTTATCACAAGAATATATGACAAGTTCCTAGCTTATCATTTAGCCCCAATTTCACTTCAATCAACATTTTACATGATGGTTAGCTTCTAGATTTCTGAATTCACTTCCAAATCGTCAAATTACACAAAATCAACAATCTATTTCCTAGTGTTCATCAAATTACACATAATTCACAAATCACCTACAATGGTGTTCATAGGTTTCACTAAAATTTCTTATGATTTCAACTTATATTGGTCTAGGGTTTGTCCCTAGACACTATAGTTGTTTCTTAATCATCATAACACATACATGCAAGCCTAATTTCAGATTTTTCCCAATTCATGAGAATTTCAAATTCAGAGTTTTCCTTGAATTTTACATACCTTGGAATCCTCTTGTGATGAGGATCAATAATCTATGCTCGGATTTTGATTTGGGACAGGATTTAACCTTCAATTTGAGAGTTCTAGTGATTTTAGGTTTTGTGAGAGTGGGGTGTCGCCCCTGCTCTTCTCTTGTGCGACCAGCCTTTAAAAAATGGGGGTTTTGTTTAATTTTTTTATTAAAAACAATGTTATAGTTTCAATTTTTAACAACTAAGGCCCCTCTACTATGTTCAACATATAGTTTGGTAACTTTTAACCTTGTAATAAGTCATTTCAAAGAAAATAACAAACTAGGTTAAAATTCCTAATTAGTAAATTCTCGTTATTTATACTTTATAATTTTAATATAAAGTTTTATATTTTCGGGGTGTTACAATGTATAGCACTATGCGTAGTGCTATAGGAGTAGCACACCACCCATGAACGAGAGGTCATGTTAAGTCATTCAATTGCGGTACATGACGGGTGGTCCATAGGACAACCCTTAAGTGTGTTAAAAGATGAGTTAATCCCTCATTTAATCATGTAATTGTCTTGAATTAGATGACTACAGTTGCTTATGTTTCAGGTGCGTTTAGAGCTTAAAAACGAGGGAATACGCTGCTTTGGATGGAATGAAATGGAGCGGGATACATAAGGATGGAAAGAAGAAACAAATGAGAGAAGTCAGGGGTCCACCGTAAATTACGGTGGCTACCGTAATTTATGGTAGCCCCTGAAATCCCCCATTTTCCACCGTAAACCAGTGAAGATCCAGCGTACCTATCCCGAAGCTACCGTAATTTACGGTAGGTACCGTAAATTACGGTAGAGCCTGACGCAAAAAGTGTAACTGCCCTATAATAAACCGTTTTCAAGTATCTTTTCATGGGAATCATTATTGGGAACGTGTCTCTGGAGATATTGGGCGAAATTTGGCTTATGTAAGTGATTGGGAACATTTCTAAACAATTCGGTTTGTATTTTGATTCGTATGAACTTTAATTTTGTTGGAATGATGTTTCACCAAACTATGTTAGGCTTAACTTTTGGTGATCATCTTAGGTGAAGGTTTTCTTTATGACTTTTTGTAACACCCCAAAAACGGATTTGGTAATCAAACCACGTTAATACTAAAAGACGGGTAAAGTACCGTTAGTGGTAAAATTTACCCGGTGAATATTAGAATTTTTAAATAAACCCATCAAGTAACTAGGAATATCAACCTAGTTAAATATATGCCTTAAAACAATGAAGGAGCTTGTAATAACTAACCCATTTATAAAACCCTTAAACTTTGAGGGACTAAAAGTGGGCAATTGGAAAGATGTTTAATTAAAAGCTTATAAAAAAAATAATACAAAAACACACATATGGGTGTGTGTGTGGTCGATCGACCAGGAGCCAGAGAAAAGGGGGATGAACCCTAGTTCATCAAATCTTCAAAATTGAAGATCAATTCAAGACCCAAATCGATGCATGAACATGAATAAATGATCACCAAGTCGAGGGGATCGTAAGGTATGTCGAATTTTTAATATTTATGAAGTTGTGAAAATTAGTTAACTTTGCATGATACGATCTATGTATGAATCGTAGAGGCTATGGCCGAACTAATGATGTATGATTGCTAAGGAACAAACCCTAAGTAGAAATTTGAAGTAAAATTGTTATGATTTGAATAAATTGATGATTTACCACACTTAGACAAGTGGGTTTTGATTAAGTAGTGAAGATGATGATATACACATGTTTAAAATCATCATACTTGATAGTAGAAATAAGCACTTGTACAAATTACTTGATTTAGTACTTGTTCTTGCATGATAGAAAAATGGGTTTTGATGATTTAATGAAATTGATGTTGTATTGGTGTTTATAAACATCATACTAACTCATATGAATGAATTACTTGAACAAAATAGAGATTTTGTTAAGAGTTCATAATTGATTAAAAGTGGGTCTTGACACAAGAATTAAACTCTTGACTTATGATTTAATTCAATAAGAAAAGTAGTCAAAGATTCATAAGGTGTGAAAATCATGATCTAGAATGATTATTCTAACAACCTTGTGAATAATGAATGATAGTAGGTGAAGCTTGGGGAGAAAGCGGGTCGATCGAAGCAAATATGAAAAGAAAAGCGTAATTTGGATGCGAGGTAAGTAAAACTTACACCCTTTTTGTAGGACACGTGTTTATTTTATAAACTATAAATGCGAATAATGTAATATCCGAAATAAGGGTCCCGACACGATTGATACAAGTCAGAACAAGTATAAATGATAAAAACCATGGTTTATGGTAAATGGGGCAAATGGGTGAATTTGGAAATTAAAACCATGCTTTTATTCTAATTTATGTAAATGTTTGGTCTTATAGTCCAAACGGGTCAAATGGTGATGATAACACCATTTGACAATATCGACTAATGTGGTTGTCAAGTCGTATGTTATCAGGGGCGAATAGTAATTTGGATAATTGCGACGCCATAGAATATTGGTTAATTAACGCGAGGTATAAAACGGGTCTATATGTTGACTCGAGCTAGGTACGCATATATATAGATTTATAGTTAAAAATGCAATGTTGTTCAAATACCTTAGCAAAAGGACCTATGTCGTAAAAGAAGGAAATAAGTTGACGAAAATGCCCTTGATAGGTAAACCGTGCAAACGACCCTTAGAGGTCATTTAGATACTAGTATTATCATTATGTAACTCTTAGACACATGTAAGAGTTGTAGGCATAAACCTTGGGGGTCAAATGCCTATGAACGGGTCAATCACGTAAAATGACTATCCTAAGGGTAAAAATTAGGATAGCGGTCCATTATGTTAAATCTACCATAAAAATAGTTGTGGTGGAATATAAGAGGCTATTTAAAAATGAGAATACGAAGTGTAGAAAGAGAAGAGAGAGTTTGATGCTTAAATGTACATAATTCGCTCTAAACGGGTCAAAACGAGTACGTATGCAAAAACGGGTTAAGGTTGCATAAGAAACCCGTAATTTGAACCTTGAAGATTAGTAAACTGATATAAAATTATGTCCATGGTATTTTAAATGTAATAAACAAGTTTGTTTGATAAAATCATAAACGGGTCAAAAAGTGTCATAATTGAATTTCAAGCAGAGAGCTTGAAATCTAAAATTTTGAGAATTCAGATGTCGGGTCTTTACTCCATGAGATGGAGAATTAAATTACGAACGCGTAGGAAAAAAGAATCGCGTAAAACGGACATCTAGATCAAAAGTTATGAAGCTTTGAAGTTAGAATTTCGATCGAAAATGGAGCTGGGCAAATGCAGCAGCAATTAAGCAACTTGCTGTCAAAAAAGGGGCTAGGTGTAGCGTCTAGCCCCTCCTGATTCCGAAAATTGTTTAATTTTGTTTGTTTGACCCATATAACTTGTTTAAACTTGTTATTTAACTATCAAAGCTAATATTTAAGTTGGTTTTGATCATAGGTGATAGCCAAGAGTGCCCGGATGAAGATCAAGCTCGAAGAAGAACCGAACACTTAACTCAAATTCAATACGATGTATATAAATCTTCATTTGTAAAAGTTTTAAATTAACCGTATTTTTTTAAAGTACATGTAATAAAAATTACATGTTTATTTTCGTAAGCTATACGAAAACCTTAAAATAATAACAAGGGTGTTACACTTTTGTGCTTGAATCTTATTTCTAGAATAATGAACTTGTTTTATTTGCTATGTTTATTATGGTGCATGTATGTTTGATTGTAACTTGTTAATTGGTGTTTTGATCCTAGTCTAAATCGTACGTTCTTGGTGTAGTTGACAATCGAGATATCACGGGAAGGGTTAGGGTTGGATATTGATTAATTGATCATTGGGTAACAACCTCGCGTTTATATAATCTGAGTACTTCGTTCCCTTTTATCACAACAAACATCTATGCACGAGTTATGTCTATGTAACTCTTTCTAGTGGATTTAGGCACAATTGTTAATGGAAACCGAAACCTAAGATGGTCATTCTCTCATATTCTGATTAACAATCCAATTTTGAGTTACAATTAGTTAATAATTTAGTTTTTAAAACCAACAATCCAAACTCTTGAATTTTAATTTCTGCAAATTAGTTTAATTGTAGTTAATTCACAAAGCTATATAATCAACACGCTTTCCACAAACTCTCTGTGTTCGATACCCACTTGCTGCTATCTATTAGTTGTAATTGGATTAAATTTGCGTGTGACAACGACAACACGTCAAATTTTGGCGCCGTTGCCGGGGAGTAGTGCGCAACGTGTGTTAATTTAGTAGTTTTGTTTTGTTATTTTCGGGTTTACGCTAGTTGTGTTTAGTGTGAAGGTACTTCAAGTGTATGCATACTAGGGGCTCTCACAAGTCATCATTGCTATCGTTTGATCCGGAAATTGAAAGAACTTTGCGTCAAAACAGAGTTTTGTTAAGAGAAAACAAGATCGTTGGTTCACCCACTTCACCCATTACACCAAGAAACATTATGACTGGTTCACAAATCCCACCCACAACGGGTCAAACGACCTCATCATTCATTCCTACATCAACCCAACCTTCACCAAATACCACCATGCCTAATTCCACTACCGATCTTACTCCACCACATGATGTTACACCAACCAACACTACTACACCACCTATTACTACCCAAGTTGAACCTACTCTTACCTTTAGCCCTTCTACTACAATCCCACCATTCTCACATTTTTTCCCAAGTACGGGTCAATCATCTTCTACCTATCCATTACCACAAAGCTCAACCGTCATTCATGCTACTTCTACATATCGACCACCGAACCAACCGGGATTCCAATATTCGTCTTTTCCATTTGTGCAATCTTCGGGAATAGGAGGAGATGGGTATGATGGTGGTTATGAAGAAGAATTTGGAGGGTATGAAGAAGAAGGTTTTTACTATGGGGGTGATGGAGGTAATTTGGGACCTCAAGGAGGAGCGGGTCAACAAAGTCAACCGTTACAACAAATTCAAGACATGGGTAGATTACCGGTTGGGATACAACATATTCGACCACAAGGACCACAATTGCAACGTCCTACGCCTCTACATCAAGTGCGTCCACAAAATACACAACCTCAATTTCAAAGGCTGATTCAACAACCGCCAATGCAACAATACCAATTTCAGCCACCATTTGCACCTCAAGGGCCTATGCAAGGGCAAATGGGTCAACCTAGAGCACCATTGGGCGCCCCTCAAAGACATCACCGGGAGGTAGTACGGGGAATCGAAGCTCATTTCCGACCCATTATCACTAACAATCCTTCCCCGGTAGTCATTCCTCATCATGCGGATGGAAGGACTTTTGAGGTTAGAACAACCGCACTCCAAAGTTTGCCAAAGTTTAAGGGGTTAGTAACGGAAGAACCTTACTTTCATTTGGAGACATATGACTCCATATGCAACACTATTGGAGGTCAAGGGTTTTCATCGGACGATGTCAAGTTGGTTCTCTTCCAATTTTCTTTGGAAGATAAAGTGAAAAGATGGTTTCACACTTTGCCTTCCGCGTCTATTTTTACATGTGCCGACATGCAACAAATATTCTTGGACGAGTTTTATACTTCTCAAAAGACACATGATGCAAGGAGAGGTTTGAGAAGCTTCCAACAACAATCGGGGGAAATGTTTCATGAGGCTTTCGAAAGGTTCAATATGATGTTAAGAAATTGTCCTCATCATGGTATCCAACTTTGGGAGTTGTTGAAAGCATTTAATGATGGGTTGAGTTCGGAGTATGCTCGTGACTTGATATCGATCACTAACGGTACATTCGGTACAAACTTTGAGCAAGATGATTGGGCATTCTTAGATCAAATGGCAGTTACTTCAAAAAGGAAGGCTCAATCCTCAAGACGAGCAAGACATGTGATAGCAAGGCCATAAGTGCATGGAATAGAGAGTGGAGGTGTTCAAACCATGAATCAAGTGTACAACGTGTGCACTAATTGCAATGAAATAGGCCACACGGCAGAGGTGTGTTTAGTAGGAGCGGTGGAAGAGCAAGTGGAAGAGGTGAATGCTATTCAAGGGGGTGGTTGAAATTTTAACATGAATTCGAACACATACCACCCCGGGTTACGAAATCATCCTAACTTCCATTACGGGAACCCGACGAACCAAGCTAACCCAAATTTTCAAGGAGCTCAAGCTAATTTTGCAACTCGCCAACAATTCAATCAAGGTAACAATCGGGGTGGAAATAATTATGGCTACCAAGGGCAATTTCAACAAACGGGTCAAAGTGGTTAGTTGTAATTGGATTAAATTTGCGTGTGACAACGACAACACCTCAAATTTTGGCGCCGTTGCCGGGGAGTAGTGCGCAACGTGTGTTAATTTAGTAGTTTTGTTTATTCACATGTCAATGATACGTTAATCTTGTTAACTAAGTATGTCATGTGGATTGTTCTAAATTTTTATGCTAATACTCATATTCCCAAAAATGGAAGCTTATCATCAAGATAGGGGTGATTTCCTTACCTTGACGATTAGCCTCGCTCACTTTTCAACTTCACCAATGAGCTAGGGGTGAGTTCCTTGCCTCAGAGGTAGTTACCAACTCTTCTTCGTTCTCAATGAAATTTTATATTTGAACGTTACTTTCATTTCAAACTTGGAGACACGAATCGCACCTTCTTCGCAATATAAAACAAATAATAATAATTTCTCGTGAACAAACTAAATTTACGATGCTTTCATTTTACATGTGACACTATGTGAAACTCATGATTATGCTATGTGAAACTAATTGAACCTTTTACATGCTATGTGAAGCTAGATGTTATGCGATGCCTTCATGAAAACAATTTTCCTAAAGAAAACATTATTATCGAGTCTCATCCATTCTATCCTCTCTTTTGAATCCTTAGAAGTCTTCCTCTAAGATTTAGGGGACGGAATCTCCTAAAGTAGGGGAGACTGTAACATTCGTCCAAATCGACCCGTTTCAAAATCCGAACCGTTTTAAAAATCTGAATCCTAACCTTGAACCAACGGAAATTTTCGCGAAATAAATAATCGTTAAAAGATTTTGATTCTAAATTTAATTTGTTTATAAAAATGGTTATTTATTTATTTTATTAAATTAATATTACGATAAAAAAGTTTTGGTTGTTTTTATAAAAAGGGTAAAACTAGTTAGAATTCAAAGTTAGTTTAAAGTAATATAAGTTAATCCAGTTAGTATAACTAACCAAGTTAACCTTTCTAAGTTAACCAAGTTTTTAATTAATAAGGGTGTTATTTGTAATATTTTAAAACTTTATTTCACAAAAAAATGATGGAAACGAGACTAGAACCTGGGTCTCCACCGAAACCAAACACTCGTCTAACCACTCCACCACTTATTGATTTGTTACCATCTTTCCACCCACTTTCCTTATATACACGTGCAAAAGTTGGCCTTTTAAGACTCTCCTTTTGCCGCCGAAACGGTTGACCAAAACAACAACCATTTTCCTTGTCTTTGATTTCCTGATTAGCTGGAATTGAACACCCACCTCCGTGTTTCCCTTTTTATCAATTGCCGACAATACGCGTACAGTTACATGTTTCCTTTTTCATTCTCACTGATTTTTCAATGATTTATACGATTCCGCGTTTCAATATTTAATTTCCAATCACGTATCTAGACTCAATTCCATTCATGATTCTACGCGGTTTCATAATCCCTTATTCTTTTTTGGAAGTTTTCAACCATTTCCAATCAAGAATCAAACATGTTTTCGAATTAGTATATATATCACCTTCATCATATCCTACAAGTTCACACAAACAACCACTCCCTCGTTGATCTATCACCTTTCGCATATCGTCTGCACGTTGCCGGAGTTTGAAGGCCTAGCCGGAGTTACGAGGTGTCGCCGGGATTAACGTAACTCGTCGGAGCTACGTCGGAACTTATCATCGTTCGGTTAACCGCTCTTGTTCATTCTCTTGGATTTTCCCAATTATACTCGTGCGTTACTTACAAGAAATCGCAACGCAACCTATGTGAGTATACTCGATCCCATTTTTATTTTATCACTTTTGGGTGCAGCATGTATTCTAAATCAAAAACACGCAACGCTTGAATCGTGTTTTTATCACACTTAAACATGAAACAATTTGATGCTTGTTAATCTCATATGCTATGCAAGTTGATCGTGTTAATCTCAATGCCCTTGAGTCTTGGGGTATCGTTAAGTTGAACGATATTGAACGATGTTGAACGAGTTAACCTCCCGCTAGTCTATTGGGAAAGGCAAAGTAGTAACTTGGATCATGTTGTTCATGTTGGATATGAGTACTTAAACTTTTTATTCTACTTTATGCTATGTATCAAACTTGTATACTCGCCAACATTTTTGTTGATGTTATTTTAATTCATGTTGCAGGTTGATAGACGAAATGATGAAGAAATCAAGTTAGGATGGACTTAGAAACTCATTTGAATAATAAACATTATCATGTTAAGATGCTACAATTTGTCTTTATTTGAAACAGTGCATTTGGTTCTAGTCATTTATGAAATCATGATTAATTTATATTGTCACAATAGTGTTATGATGCTTTTGAGCGATTTGTTCGTCTCATCCCGATGTTTTCGCCATCGGTTGGGGTGTGACAACAGACCCCTCGACCAGCCTATAAAAGGGGGGGTTAGGGATCATTTGTCAATCTTTCAGTTTTATTTTCTCTCTCAAATTCGCTGATAGTAGAATTTCTGCCCGAGCATAATAACCACTATTTAGCGAAGTTTTGCCTCGTTGTAAGTACTATAACCCTACTATTTCCCTGCACGATCGATTTAGGATTCCGTAATGCATGTCGGCTCTGCCCAACTCAGTCATTGGAATTCTGTCTCGTGTGTACACTCGATTGATTTAGAATTTCCGTAATGCATGTCGGCTCTGCCCGACTCAGTCATTGGAATTCTGTCTCGAGTTGTACGGTTAAATTGAATTGGGTTATTTTACTAACACATGTGCATTATTTGATTTAATAGATAATAACCAGGAGATTCTCAGAAAAGCCTTAGTATTATCTAAACTTGCAATGTGAGTACATTCTCTTTTTATAAATCTTTTTGTGAGTCAAAATGTTTACCAAAACCTCAAATGTTTTAATGTACACTTATCAGTAATTGAGTATTTGTGATTCTACTATTACTACCGGTATTTTGGGGTTTTGTATACAAAATATGGAAACACGTTATCATTGGACAAAGAGTTAGCCAATGGATAATATGACCCACAAGTCAGGGTTTGACAGTACTGATTGAGTAATTGATTAGATATAAACAAATGTAATTGCGGGTTGCCCTCAATTATGTTAAATGTTAAAACTATTTTGATTAAACTGGGATGCACTCACCAGTATTTCTTGCTGACAAAATGTTTTCAAAACGCGTTTCAGGTAACGTAATGTGAAAGCCCAATAGAAGCCAGCTGGAGAGCACTGAAGGCTTGGAATAGTGGCTATAAAAGTTACCTAAATAAACAAGACATTTTGTTTTCAATAATTAGGGTTTATTCCTAAATAATGTATTGTCAAATGAACTTGGGTTTTATTCCCATAAATTATTCTTATAAAAGTTTGGTGGTTTACTCTGATAAAAATATTTCCTAACTAAGGTCCTCATGTATTCCGCTGCCAAATTAATAAACACTGATACCACCCGCTCTGAGGCTCGCGGTCGCCCGCTCCCGGGTAGGGGTGGGGGTTGCAACACAAGCTGAACCTTGGTGGGTTTCTGTTGTCTCGATATGTTACCCCGTCATCTCCGGTAAACTCAAACTTGGGAATCTACGAGGGTTTCAAAGGAGCGAAATCGTAACAGCCGAATGACCCTTCGATCGGACGACCCTCCGATCGAACGGCCATCCGACCGAACAACTTTTCCCCGTAGCCTTCAACACTTAAACTATTTTGAATCAGAACTTGAAACTATTAAACTTTCACTCGAACATTCGTCCGACCGAACGGTCATCCGGAAGGATGACCATTCGTTCGAATGACTTGATCTTATACTACAACGAAAACTTCAAAAGTCGAAACAATTTGCAAAACACATCTACTGAACGAATGACCCTTCGATCGAACGGCCATCTGACCGGATGACCATCCGACCGAATGACCATCTGTCCGGATGGCCATCCGATCAGGAAACCTGTCCGACACTTTGCACGATTCAATCTTCTGTTCAACGCTCATACTGTTAAGCTAAAATCAGGCTAGCTCCAACGCTCCCTTCAATCCAATAGTCGGTGTCGATACTTAGCACCCACTGTGAGTATACTTGATCCCTTTTTGTTTTAAACACTTTTGGGATGCAATATGTATTCTATATAAACTTGACACTTGACACATGAAACTATTTGAAACTTACTCTATCCGCTATAAACACGAAACTTGATACTTGGAAACTTGAGACTTGAGACTTTTATGCTATGAGAACGTTTAATCCTTGTGTGTAGTTCCGCCTTAACAATGGTAGCGCTATAGGGGTAATGCACCTCCCCGTTAGTCTTTGGGGTATTGTTAGAAGGAGACATTTCTTTGCTTTCCTTGAGTCTTGGGAAAGCGGTTAACGCATTGGAAACTTGGGCTATCACTTGGACTGCGCTTAATAGCATGGTGAAACTTATTATATATGTTTATCACTGGATATGAGTTTTGGAACGTTTTAAATTATTATACAACTACGTACTCAAACTTGTATACTCGCCAACATTCTTGTTGATATATTTTAATACATGTTGCAGGTTGATAGTAGTCGGGGAACCAAGAAACATGCTAGGATGCTGCTTAGAAACACATCTTAGTAAATTTAGAAGCTTTAAAACAATGTTAGATGATTGTACTTGATATTTTGTGAACTTGATTGTTGTGTGATGTTTAGACAAATTTTTCATGAAATCAATTAATCACTATTGAAACTTTAGTGTTATGGAAACTCGTGAGCAATCTGAACGCTTAGTGTCGCGCCCCGATGTTTCCGCCATCGGTTGGGGTGTGACAGAGAGAGAATAAGGAAAATAGGGAAAAAGCTCGTTTGGAAGTACGACGAGCGAAATATGCAGTACTGGATGAACCCCTAGAAATAATATATATATATATATATATATATATAATAGAGTAAATGTCGCAATGCTCGACGATTTTGACCAATGTGTTTGTTTGTGTAATTGTTGGCATTAGATCTTATTCTGTGATATTAATACCTGATAAATTTTGTAAATTCAGATGGACAAAAAAACGAAGAAAATCAGGAAAAGCAGAATAATGATAACCAAATAAATAGTAACCCAAGGAATTAGAGATGATATGCCATATATTATCCAGACTGTTAAAGAAGCGGAAAATAATAAAAGTAATAGTGGAAGTAAACGACCACCTACTGAACCCAGTCACAGCGTAAACAATGTACCCTTACTTCAATTGCCTATTCCAAAAAGAAGAAGAACCATGTCATATGGTTGTTCTTACAAAGAATTCTGGTCTTGCAAACCAATAGAATTCTCTGGCAATGAAGGAGCCATTGCAGCTCTACGCTGGATAGAAAAGACAGAGGCTGTCTTAAAAATAAGCAAGTGCGCAGAGGAAGACAAAATCATGTTTGCTTCCAATCTTTTTAAGAATGCAGCCTTAGAATGGTGGAATACTATTCTCTAGTCTAGGGGAAGTGACAAAGTCTATAATATGGAATGGACTGAGTTTAAGAACATGGTCGAAAGGAAATTCTGTCCTCCCAATGAAAAAGAACAAATTGCTAATAAGTTCTTAAACCTTAGAATGAGTGGAATAGACTGTAAAGGTTACACTACCATATTCTTCGAATATGCTAGAATAGTGCCAACCCTAGCCTCACCAGAACCAGTATTAATCTTCCGTTACATCTGGGGATTAATCAGTGAGATTAGACATGTAATCAAGGCAGCTAGACCACAAACCATAGAAGAAGCTATAGAACTAGCAAATACCTTGACTGATGAATTGGTACGTACGCAAGAAGAAAACCAGAGGAAGAACCTAGTCCAGAAGCTTACCCAGGAATTTCGCTACGGTAATTCCGACCGTAGGAAGAACATAGGTTCTACTTCTACACCTTACTGTAAGTCTTGCAAGAAGAAATATTCGGGAAGATGTTCCACATACTGCAACTTCTGCAAGATACCGGGACACAAGGAAGAAGACTGTAGGAAGAAACCCAGCAATGGAGTATGCTTCAATTGTGGAGAAAAAGGGCATATTAAACCGAACTTTCCTAAACTAGCTCCATCCATGAACAACAAGACTACTAAGAATGCTAGAGCTTTTGTTCTAACAGCAGAAGAAGCCATGATGATTCCGGATGTGATTGCCGGTACGTTTTTAGTTAATGATATTTTTGCTTAAGTATTATTTGACTCTGGTGCGAACCAAAGTTTTATTAATACTTCGTTTTGCAAATTGCTCAATCAACCATTAACTAAACTTCAACAAGAATGCCTAGTGGAGACGACAATTGGAGAATCCATTAAGATCAATGAAATCTTGCAGGGAGCAAGAATAGAAATTCTAAATCATAATTTTACTGCTAATCTTTACCCAATGAACCTAGCTGGATTTGATATTGTGTTAGGAATGGATTGGTTAATAGCCAATCAAGCCAGTATTTTATGTGATCAAAAGTCAATACAAGTAAATTCACCAAAAGATGAAAAGATCATAATTAAAGGAGATAAGCCAATTAGATCTACAAAATTCATCTCTGTAATGAAAATCGTAAGTTATGCGAGGAAAGGATCACTAGTGTATATGATCTCCATAATCATTAACACTAAAGGCAAAGAATTGAAAGATATTTCCGTAGTATCTCAATTCTCAGATGTTTTTCCTGAAGAGCTACCCGGACTACCGCCAGGTAGGGAAGTCGAATTCAGAATTCACCTACTACCAGGGATAGCACCGATTGCCATGGCACCTTACCGTTTGACGCCAACAGAAATGCAAGAATTAAAGAAACAGTTGGAGGAACTTCTGGAGAAAGGTTTCATACAACCAAGTTCATCACCTTGGGGAGCACCAATCTTGTTTGTCAAGAAGAAAGACGGATCAATGCGTATGTGCATTGATTATCGAGAGTTGAATAAGGTCACAATTAAAATCGGAACCCATTACAGAGAATCGATGATCTATTTGATCAACTACAAGGAGCTCGATTCTTTTCTAAGATCGATTTACGTTCAGGATATCATCAACTGAAAGTACAGGAAGAGGACATTCCTAAAACTGCCTTCAGAACAAGGTATGGTCATTATGAATTTACCGTCATGCCATTTGGTTTAACCAATGCCCCAGCCGCATTTATGGACATGATGAACAGAATATGTAAACCATATCTGGATAAATTCATAATTGTCTTTATTGATGATATTCTCATTTACTCTAAGAGTAAATAGGAACATGCAGCGCATCTGCATACACTTCTAAATTTACTGAGAAAAGAAAAGTTTTATGCTAAATTTTCAAAATGTGAATTTTGGTTACAAGAAGTACAATTCCTTGGACATTTAGTTAATCATGAAGGAATTCATGTGGATCCCACAAAGATCGAGGCAATTACTAAATGGAAAGTCCTTGAATCACCAACAAAGGTGAGAAGTTTTCATGGACTGGCAGGTTATTATAGACGGTTTATCCGAGATTTCTCTAGAATAGCCATTCCTTTAACAAAATTAACCTGTAAATCAGTTAAGTTTGAATGGGGACCAAAACAGGAAGAAGCCTTTAGAATCCTTAAGCAAAGATTAACCAACGCACCCATACTAGCGTTACCAGAAGGAATTGAAGGCTTTGTAGTCTATTGTGATGCTTCTAAGTTAGGTTATGGATGTGTATTGATGCAACGTTAAAAGATTATAGCCTATGCCTCTAGACAACTTAAGAATCATGAAGAGAATTATACAACCCATGATCTAGAATTAGGAGTCATAATTTTTGCCCTTAAGATTTGGAGACATTACCTTTACGGTAGTAAGTTTACCATTTTCACCGATCATAAGAGTTTAAGATATGTTTTCAGCCAAAAAGAGTTAAATATGAGACAGAGACGTTGGATGGAAATATGAGTTAAAAAGAGTTATTTTTTTCCTTTTGTGTTGTTATTGGGAGCCTATTTATAAATAAATTTGGTTTCTACTAGGTATGTAATAGTATGTGTTATTTACAAAATTAAAACAAAAATATGAAATTGTGCTAGTATGTAACAATATGTGTTGTTTATAAAATTAATAAAAAATAAAACTGTGCTAATTATGTAATAATTATGAAATTGTGCTAGTATATGTTTATAAAATTTAAAAAAAAAATGTGCTAGTATGTAACAGTATGTGTTGTTTATAAAATAAAAAAATGAATTTGTGCTAGTATAGAACAATATTGCTATACTATTTTTATTTATAAAAATGACTTTTAAAAAAGTTACAAAAAGATGTTTTATAATTGTGCTGGTTACTTAGTTGAAATATGCTAATATAAAAATGTATCGTGTTAATTTTAAATCTATACGTATGTTCTTATTTTATTATGTATTTCTTATGTGTTGTTATTTTTTTTCCTTTTGTGTTGTTATTGGGAGCCTATTTACAAATAAATTTGTTTTCTACTAGTTATGTAATAGTATGTGTTATTTACAAAATTAAAACAAAAATATGAAATTGTGCTAGTATGTAACAGTATGTGTTGTTTATAAAATTAATAAAAAAATGAAACTGTGCTAATTATGTAATAATTATGAAATTGTGCTAGTATGTGTTTATAAAATTTAAAAAAAAAATTGTGCTAGTATGTAACAGTATGTGTTGTTTATAAAATAAAAAAAAAATGAAATTGTGCTAGTTATGTGATAGTATCTGTTGTTTTTTTTCCTTTGGTGTTGTTATTGGGAGCCTATTTAGAAATAAATTCGTTGGAATGTCGTATTTTTATTGTGCTAATGTTGTTTGTTGGTGTTACCGCCGCATGCCCAGACGGTGGTGTTAAGAGAGTGCTAATGTCGTTATTTGATTGTGCTAATGTCGTTATTTGATTGTGCTAATGTCGTTTTTTATTGTGCTAATGTCGTTATTTGATTGTGCTAATGTCGTTTTTTGATTGTGCTAATGTCGTTATTTGATTGTGCTAATGTCGCTTTTTGATTGTGCTAATGTCGGTGATAATGGAAGTTCCTTTTTTGATTGAAACGAGAATGCTGATAATGTGGATGGTTTTGCGTTATGCTAATGTCGTTTTTTGATTGTGCTAAGGTCGTTGATAACGGAAGTTCCTTATTCTATTGAAACGAGAGTGCTAATAATGGAAGTTCCTTTTTTGATTGTGTTAATGTCGTTTATGTGGGTGTGCTTATGTTTTTTGTATTGGTGGTTCCTGCAGGTTGGTTTGATCTGAATATGTTACAAAAATTCAAATTTTGGTTTCAATTAATCTACATGGATTTAGGGATATTTCGATAATTAATTTTAATTAATTATAACAAAATAGGGTCAAAATGTCTAAATTACCCCTAAACTAATTTTTAATTGAATAACACTTGTCATTTATGTATTGGTTCTTATGGTTCTTACAAACATAAGAGTTTGTATTTGATCCCAGGAATGAGATCAAATACAAACACTTATGTTTGTAAGAATCGTAAGAACCAACACATAATTGACAAGTGTCCCTCAATAAAAAATTAGTTTAGGGGCAATTTAGACCTTTTCAACATATTTATTTATAACTAATTAAAAATAATTATTGAAACATCTCTAAATCCATGCAAGTTTAATTCAAAAAAAAAAAAAAAAAAACCAAAGTTTGAATTTTCTAATATATCCATGATCTAGTAACTCTCCATGATCGAACCAACCTGTAGGAACCACCACAAAAAATATAATCAGCACAACGCTATATAAATAGCATAAGATCTTAATCGTTCTCCATTATCAGCACATCAGATATGCTGATTATATCTACTTTTGGTGTTTGTTTGTATTATATTATAATTAACACATAATTAGCACATTATCAGCACAATTATAAAACAACTTTTGGTAACTTTTTTAAAAGTTACTTTTATAAATAAAAAAAAGGTATAGCAATATGGTACTCATTTAAAAGATAAAAAAATACTTGATTTTATTGTATATTTAAAAAAAATAATAAAGTATATAAAAGTTATTTTAGTTTAAAAAACCTTGGTGGAATTTGTATTTAATTGAAAATGGTCAAATGATTAGCAATTTTACGAAATTACGAAAATGGTCAAATGATTAGCAATTTTACGAAATTACCCCTAACTTGTTAGTACTAATTTTTAATTATAAAGATTTTATTTATAATCAACTCCAACCCTTGATTTAAACTATCAATGGTTCAGATCTGTTCTTACGGTTCTTACAGTTAGCACTGTTTGTACAGGATCTCAACCCTTTGATCCCATACCACTATATGTAATTCACGAAGGTACATGTATCCATCTTGAGAACTACATATAATTTCTTTTATTCTCTTTGGTTTTGAAAATATTAATAACATATAACAAATAGAAAAAAATAAAAATAATTTTGTTTAAAAATAGTTTTCTCTAAGTTTTATAGTATCTTATAAGTTTTCTTAGACCACCCGTAGTAGGCATCATCTCTGGCGTGATCCCTCCCAAGCACGCCCAAAAACGCCTCCCAACCACCCCCGCCGGCGGGATCCGGCAAAAATCCCTGTAGGCGTGTTTAAAATCACGCTTGGAACAAGTTGTCTTGGCCAATCAAATTTTATCTTCCTTTTTCATTTTTATTTAATCTTCCAATAGGTTTTTTTTTTGGTTTTTTTTTTATTTAATTCTTTACACAATTTTATTATAATGCCCACTTCTCCACTACACCCATTTTAGAAAAATGCCCAATAATACCTCTTGCTGAGGCCCATGGCATTATAGACTAGTCGCATCTTGGGGTGGGATAAGGCTTTGGGACCATTAGGTCCTGGGTTCGATTCTCACAAAGGGGGGTTTTCCCAGATTTATTGGGTTTCCTCCTGAATTTGATGTATAGGCATTATAGCCTAGTGGAGATGGATATGATCGGGTGGTTCTGCTGGTGACACGATGATACTCCAGTGGTCCGTCAGTGATCCTAATTTGCCGTTCAAAAAAAAAATACCTCTTGCTGACTGTACTGTCACATGATTAAAAATACCTAAGGGTATGAGCATTATTCACCCTTACCACTACGCATGGTCTTATAATGGTTTTCACTGGGTATAATATAACAAATTCTAGTGATGAGACATGATGGTTTCCACTAGGTATAATATAACAAATTCTAGTGATGAGACAGTTAACGAATTCGCTTGCCTCATTGGTTCCCAATAAACAAAAGCCAAAATAACAATAGAAAAAGATTTTATACTTTGAAACTAAAGAATAAAGGCATACAAACATCAACATCTTACATCTCCTTAAAAATTAAATTGTGAGGATGGAAATGATGGGGTGAATGGATCTTTTGGGCATCATTTACTTCGACTCGAATCTGAAAAAGATACCCACTAACTCATTTAATGATGTATGTTACGATTATTATATTATTACCACACTCTTCTAGGCAAAATAAATATAAAAATAAAACGAATCTGTTTCTTTTAATTTATTACAACGAGGTATATATAATGTACCAAAAAGCAAGACAAAAGTGGATGAATTTTATGATCTTGGAGACAGAAAATAATATGGTTTAACCCAAAATCTTGTTTGTAGCTAAAGTCTTTTAAAATATTAATATCGACATTGTAGTCTTTTGAATGTACGTGACTTATACAAGAAGTATACAATAATTTCGTTAAATAGCAATTAATGTACTTATCATTTTTATGTTTTTAGCATAACCTACATGTACCTTGTATGTGAGCTTGTGGCATACCGCATAAGTAATAACTGTGGGGGGGGGGGGGGGGGGGGATCAGAGTGGCTTGACTCTTGAGTATGGAGTTGGACGGGATGCGAAAAGGCTAACGTGGAAGCTAATGGGTAGAGAATAGAGGTAAAGCAATGAAATTGCGGGAAGCAATAACGGGAACACCATCCTAAATTGAAGAAAACACATAGAAGAAAAGGCACCAATGAGATGAAGAGGAGCAGGGTGCGGGAACATTATCCCTCAACTTCGGGACGGGAGAAACAGGTTTCTATCACCCACTCCGCCTACTCTTAATTTACTTGTAGCTATATTTACGAGTTTGTAACTAGTTTTTCTGCTCATTTGTGGCTCTTATAACATAATACACAAGACACACAAATATAAATACTTAGAATGTAGATGTTCACTTTATAGCATACACATGGATGGTAATGGGTCGGGTTTAGGTAATCCCAACCCCAAACCTGATTAGATAAGCTTGTCCCAAACCCGTCGGGTTTCTAGCGGGTAAATAACTATCGGGTATCGGGTATACCCGCGGGTTCGGGTAACCCATTAATTTTAAAAAGTTTACCCGTTGGGTATACCCGACTCAAAACCCATCAGGTAACTACTAATCAGTTACATTTAATATTATCGTTAAAGAAATATATCAAATAACTATAATGTATACGAGATAAAATACCTATGTGTATAGAATAAAGGATGTATTATATATTTACATATTTAAAAATATAAAAGAAATTATATCAGGTATACAATCGGGTAAACGGGTTTACTTTATCGGGTATTTGGGTCAGGTAAACGGGTATATCGTCAAATCCCAAACCCATCACAAACCCGTGAAAAAATAAAACTAGTCCCAAACCTGATTAACCGACCCCAAACCCGTCCTAGGTGTGTCGGGTTTCGTATTTACCCATCGGGTTAGGCTTCGATTGCCATCCCTATCATACACTTTTCTTACACATATAAAGTATTAAAGTACGTACCAAAGAATGTTTTACCATTCAAATAGGGGCGGCAATTTCTAATACGATTTCAACACAACACAAAAATAATAAAGTTTTGGACTGATGACTAATATAACTCGTTTGTTAAACTACTCAATCCAAACATGATCAATTTAATAAAGGGTTCACGTCTCGTTTAATTAATGGGTTAACCTATTAACACTTTAGATTTTGAATGTGTAAGTTAACATCTAAAGTTTGGATGTTTTGGATTTTGATTCTTATATCATTCTAACTCTGGGAAATCTTGAACGCAAGAAACGAGCAAATCTTTGCCGACAAACGCGTTAAAATTGAAAATGTCTTCGGGGAAGTTCAAGCAATGTGGTTTCTATGGGTGAAAAACCTGGCAAAATTGAGGAATGTAGAGTAGCAAAATTTGGTTTTTTTAACATGAGTGAGTAATAGTTTAATATTAGTTGGCGATAGCTAATGGGTGTAGTTTATATAATGTTTCGGTCTAGTATTTTGCTTGTATTAATTATGAATTTTTGGTGATTAATGAGAAGTAATTTGCCATTAAAAATCATTTTAACTATTTAAAGTGAAACTATTTGTTTATTTTCTCTTTACCAACTCTTTTCTTTAACAACTTTATTCATTAATTTTGCTAATTATTTTCATTTCCACATTCTCCGATCATTTTCATCTAGTTTCTTTATCCTCCAACGTACAACTATTTTTTTGTTAATTGAGAATAAGAGATAAACAAACGAATGTTGCGGTTAATATCTTAGTCATAAGCCCATGGTTTTATAGTCTAGTGGTATCTTGGGGGTGGGATAAGGCTTTGGAACCAATAGATTCTGGGTTCGATTCCCACAAAAGGGGTTTCCCATATTTATTGGGTTTCCTCCTGAATTGGTGTGTACGCATTATGCCTAGTGGAGATGGATATGATCGGGTGGTTCCGCTGGTGGCACGATGATATTCCAGTACTCCGTCAGTGATCCAAAATTTGCCGTTCAAATATATATATATATATATATATATGGGAAGGTTCTATGCAGAACACAAAATATTGCGAGAACAAGCAGAACACAATCAATCACCTATTTTTTTAATCCTAAAAAGTAAATGAAAATTTTGCAAATGTAAGGTTTATTGTTTCTTACACTAGAATTCAAAACAAAATATGGAAAATTTTCATTTTTTCTATAACCTACACATATGTAGGTTATGTGTAGGTTAAATTACTAACTTGTATGTAAGCTACGTGTAGGTAAAAAAATAATGGTTTTTTATGTATATATAATACACATATGAATGTAAGAAACATAAAAGTTAAAAAAATTTGAAACTTAAATCCTAAAATTTAGTGTTTTAGAGTTGTTCTTTTTGTTCTCGCAATAGTTAGTGTTCTGTAATGATCCTCATCCTATATATATATATAGAATAAGTATAATCTACAAAACAGCTTATCCTACGTTATCGTACGCGACAAGGGTACATAACGTGCGTAATTAGGTTTTTGATCAAAAATAACGTGCGTCATTTTCAATCCCATGCGTGATTTCCCCAAAAAAACTACCCCCATGCGTGATTACATGTCCAAAGCGTGATTACATGTCCAAAGCGTGATTAGGGCAATGATCGGACGGTTAAGCGTGTCGCGTATTTTTGTACGATAAGCCTTTTTGTAGGTTAACCTCCCTCTATATATATATATATATATATATATATATATATATATATATATATATATATATATGGGGATCGCTAGAATGAGAACCACCACGAGTTGTAAGAACCACGAGAACCGCGCCCCGCGGGTGGCCGTTGACCACGAAATTTTTTTTACACCTAGATCCGTATATTTTAACACCGGGGGTAAATTTTGGGTTCAAACGGCGCGCCCGAGGGGGTAGTTTTTTACGCCCAAAGTTTGGGTTTTTTTAATTTTTCTTTTTTTTTAACCAAACTTTGGGCGTAAAAAACTACCCCCTCGGGCGCGCCGTTTGAACCCAAAATTTACCCCCGGTGTTAAAATATACGGATCTAGGTGTAAAAAAAATTTCGTGGTCAACGGCCACCCGCGGGGCGCGGTTCTCGTGGTTCTTACAACTCGTGGTGGTTCTCATTCTAGCCATCCCCATATATATATATATATATATATATATATATATATATATATATATATATATATATAGGATTAGGTTCAAACGTGAACAATTTCTCCAGCGTGAACTGATCTTGGCCGTTGATTTATATGATCTTAAGTTTTAAATGAGTGGCATGATGGTAATTAGTTGGTCAATTTTTTTCATTTAATTAAATACAAAAAGGGTATAACCGTAATTACGCAATCAAAATAATTCAAAAAAAGAAACCTAAATTCTTTCCATTATATTAATCACACAAATATCCAAACACACAAACACACACATTTTGCAGATCTAGAGAGAGGGTCGTAGGGAGAGAGAAAGAAAGGACCGTCGGCCATGGTGGTGGTCGACGACGGCCATGGCAGCTCGTGGCGGTCAACAGCGGCTGTTTGTGTGGGAGACGGAGAGGAGTGCCGACAGCGGGTGCTCGGTGTTTGTGTGGGAGACGGAGGGGTGGCGGCTGTTTGTATGGGAGACGGAGGGGCAGTGGGTGCTCGGTGGTGCTGTATTTGTGATGGATGACGACAGGGGTGAAGTGGCTCCTGGCGGAGAGGAGTGCCGACAGCGGCGGCGAGGTTTTAGGGTATCGACGAACTCCGACAACCCGTGATAACACCAGATCTGTAAGTTTTCAACTCATTTTTTCGTTTCGAAACCATTCCGGATGGTGTTCTTCACAGATCCATTTAAACCGATTTCTTAGGTCGTTTTATTGTTCTTCGCAGATCCATTTAAACCGATTACTTGTGGATTTCGATTATTCAATTTATCCTTGAATCAATTGAATGTCCTTAAAATTAGCATTCTGATTGTGTTTCAACAGGATAAACTGCTGGAATTCTCATCGAAGCCAAGTGTATCATCAAATTCAACTTTGAATGTGGCTCTGTTTTCTGTTACCACGAGTAATCGGTTCCAGAGTGGTGGTATTCCTTTAGAAGGTCAGTATCTTTGATTATTCTTGAATGGACTATAACTATACACCGTCATTATTAGATGTGTAATTAGTTTTTTCATTGCTTTAAGGTGATGTACACATGTGTATTCTGATTTTTGCTCTGGTTTTAAGGCGCTGTACACATGTGTATTCTGATTTTGCTCTGTTTTTAAGGCGCTGTACACATGTGTATTCTGGTTTTCCTATGTTTTTAATGCAATGTACACATGTGTATAGCGTCTGTTTTTGTGATATCTCATATTTTTTTGTATATTGAATGTGTAAAGTTGTTGATGTACACTTGTGAATTATGCAAAGTACTAATTGCTGAGTTTTTTGTGTTATTATAGGAGACGTCGTAAACGAGGAAAGTGGAGATGGAAGGTCGATAAGGATGATTCACGTATGAGGTCGATAAGGATGATTCACGTATGTTTGTTTGCTTGGTCGATAAGGATGATTCAGCATACGACGCGGCGAATAGTTGTAAAAGACTATGTCTTTTTTATTTTTCCGATTATGTTGCGTTTATTGTTTTCACGAAACTAGAACTTGTAATTGTATGTTTTTTTTGGTTTGGCAATCATTATGGAAATTGTTATTTGCTTAATATAAAATAGGTTTACAAGTTTTGTTTATGTATTATGTAGCTAATTACACATATGCACCATGCTGAGTACACATGTGTACTGTTCAATTCATATCAAAGTACACATGTGTATACCGTTGAAATATGAAGGTTACGTGAATCTTAAAAATCATAATCCGAATCCTGGTGGTGAAATCTAAAAAATAAAAATGAAATAAAAGATAACGTGGATAATGAATTTAAAATAGGAAAGATATAACTTAATTCAATTATTAAAATAATGATTTAAATCTAATTTTTTATATAATTACAATCATACCCTTAACAACTAAAAAGGAAATCAATGGTTCAGATTAGTTCACGCATGGGATTAGGTTCACGCTGGAACCCTACCCTATATATATATAGGTAAAGGGTACCGTACAAATAGAAGGTTGTTTTTTTGTAACAATTTCGCATGTGATAATTTTGATGAAATAGAAGGTTGTTTTTTTGTAACAATTTCACATGTGGTAATTCAATTTCGCATGTGTTAATTTTGATGAAATAGCAGGTTGTTTTTTTTTTAACAATTTCGCATGTGATAGGTCAATTTCGCATGTGATAATTTTGATGAAATAGCACGTTGGTTTTTGTAGCAATTTCGCATGTGGTAATTTTGATGAAATCGCATGTTAAAAACCCAACATGCGAAATTGTTACAAAAAAAACAACATGCGATTTTCAATGCGGGAAGATGATCTGACGGCTGAGATTGTAGCGTACGTAATGTACAATAAGCGCATTTGTACGTTAACCAGCCCCTATATATATAGGGGACCGCTAAAATGAGAACCACCTCCAGTTGTAAGAACCGTGAGAACTTTTTGATCCGGGGCGAGTTGGACCAAATTTTTTTTTCATAAACGTAGATGCTTGTATTATAAATACATTTGTAAAAAAAAAAAGTCGTGTGTGTAGTTTTAAACACCACAAGTTTGTGTTTACGGGTACCGTAAATTTTAAATAAAATTTACGGGTCCCGTAAACGCAAACTTTGGGTGCTCAAAACTACACACCCGACAATTTTTTTTTGAATTTTTTTTACAAATGTGTTTATAATACATGCATCTACGTTTATGAAAAAAAAAATTTGGTCCACCTCTCCCCGTACGGTGTAGTTCTCACGGTTCTTACAACTGGAGGTGGTTCTCATTTTAGCGGTCCCCTATATATATATATATATATATATATATATGATTGAGTTAAAATGAGAACCACCTCGAGTTGTAAGAACCACGAGAACCGCGCCCCGCGGGTGGCCGTTGACCACGAAATTTTTTTTACACCTAGATCCGTATATTTTAACACCGGGGGTAAATTTTGGGTTCAAACGGCGCGCCCGAGGGGGTAGTTTTTTACGCCCAAAGTTTGGTTAAAAAAATAAAGAAAAATTAAAAAAACCCAAACTTTGGGCGTAAAAAACTACCCCCTCGGGGGCGCCGTTTGAACCCAAAATTTACCCCCGGTGTTAAAATATACGGATCTAGGTGTAAAAAAAATTTCGTGGTCAACGGCCACCCGCGGGGCGCGGTTCTCGTGGTTCTTACAACTCGTGGTGGTTCTCATTTTAGCCATCCCCTATATATATATATATATATATATATATAGGGTAAGGTTCATGCGAGAACCACCCTTATTGCGAGAACCGCGAGAACCAATGTGAACACAAAATAAAATCTAAAAAAAATCAAAAAAGCACTCAAATTTTTTTTTTATTTTTTTTAATATTTTTTAATAAAAAATCGCTATATTTCGTTAACATAAAAAAAAAACTTTTTTTTTTCGAGTAACAGTTATCCATGCACATGTGCATATGTATCATTACTTCAACAAATTCGGTAATACGTTATCAGGAATAGACAATTACACTTTAATTTACAATACCATTAGTAATACACTACTTTTTACATTACCAATATTCAAAATGCACATGTGCATAATTAGGTATAACTATGATATAACGTGTTTTGATACAAAAAGTTTGTGATTTTAAATGGAGAAGTAGACCCATATACATGTTTTTTGGTTAGTTATATCTAGTGGTTGATAGTTTGGTTATAGTTGTCAATTTTTTATGTAATATGTTGATTGGATGGTATAAATGGTGTTTACATACATGTAATAAAGTGAAAATATTGTTAATGTTATTGTATTATGGATGGTAGGAGGTAATGATATTGTATTATGGATGGTAGGAGGTAATGGTAGTGTATTATGGATGGTATGATAGATGAAAGGGAAAGTGTATTCAAAGTGGTGTACCAAAACACCTTATTTCATGTTGATACATATAAATGCACATGTGCATTTCTAATATTGGTAGTGTAAAAAGTAGTGTATTACATATGGTAGTGTAAATGAAAGTGCAATTGTCTAATATATGTAATGAATTACGGAATTTGTCAAAGAAATGACAAAAATGCACATGTGCATGCTTGTGTATTATGGATGGAATGATAGATGAAAGAGAAAGTAGTGTACCAAAACACCTTATTTCCTGTTGATACATATAGATGCACATGTGCATTTCTAACATTGTTAACGTAAAAAGTAGTGTATTACACGTGGTAGTGTAAATGAAAGTGCAATTGACTATTATTTGTAATGAATTACGGAATTTGACAAAGAAACGATACATATGCACATGTGCATGGATAACTAACTGTTACTCGGAATTTTTTTTTTTTTTTGAACAATTTTTTTTATTAACAAAATATTGCGAATTTTTCAAAAAAAAATAGTAAAAAAATAAAAAAAAAATTTTTGGTGTTTTTTAGATTTTTTTAGGAATTACTGTTTGTGTTCACACTGGTTCTCGCGGTTCTCGCAATAAAAGGTGGTTCCTAACGGATCTTTGTCCTATATATATATATATATATATATATATATAGTGTAAGTATATGGAGAAAACCAATTTTAGTGAGAAAACTTAGCAAACTAGAATATGTGGTCCACATTCACCCACATCACCTCATCCATACCCATCCTTTAAGGGTATTTTGGTCTTTTTGTTTCTTTCTTCTTTATTGTTGTCACCATCACATCATCATTGTTTCTCTTTCTTCTTTTATTTGAGAATTCAAAAAAACTCCTGTGCATTCACCATCATCATCATCCCTTCTCTCATCCTCTCTCTTTCTTCATGTTTCAATCACCAAGAACACACACACAAGTGTGTGTGAGAGAATCGTTATTGTTAAAACCCCTTCGTGTTCATGAAGAACACCAAGAACACACACACAAGTGTGTGAGAAAGAAGCAGGCCTGAATCATTCGGTTGCATGTGTTTCTAGAGAGAGAAAGTTATTAGAACACCAAGACCAAGAACACACACAAGTGTGTGAGAGAGAAGCAGGTCATAAATCATTTGGTTCATGGGTTTTTAGAGAGAGAAAGTTGTTAGAACGCCAAGAACACACACACACAAGTGTGTGTGAGAGAATCATTTTTGAAGATCTTCATCGTGTTCATCAGACGGGTCTAGATCCGGTTAGTGTTCTACTAATAGCAAGAACACACTTGATTTTTTGTTAAAAAGGTTGTCAATAACTTTTTGTGTGCTCAAAGTGTTCTAGTAATGGGTTAATGTTCATGTATTTTGCAGGTTTTTGTTTTTATGTTAAAATCATTTTTAGTTTTTTGATATTTTCAGTTTGTTGACCAATAATTTATGGGTTGGGTTTGTGTTAGGTTTTATGAATTGGATTTGCTTTATTTTGTTTTCTGTTTTTTGTTTAAATTGGGCATCCCAATTATTGGTAGATAATTAGTTTGAAAATCCATAATTGTTACAGTAAAGGTTTCAAAATGTTGTTGGTTAAGTTGTTCTTTTTTTATAATTAGTGTTAAATGTTTCAAATTTTTGCAGGCATAACTAGTTACGTATGTTACATTTCTGCCAGCTACATTTCTGCTAGTTGGATTCTAAACTGTTTGTCCTGTATATTGTAACATATGTTACACTTTCGGACAATATATGGTGCATACATTGTGTTACACATTTTGTTTTGATATGTAACACATGTTTGTAACGTGTGTTACACTGGAGGGTACCTTTGATGTTGTACAGAAGTTACCCTCCAGTGTAACACATGTTACAAACATGTGTTACATATGTTCAACCTCTTTGTTACCAAAAATCGGGGCTGCACATATGTAACACGTGTTACAACAGGTTTTTACCTACTTGCACGTCTCTATTACAAATGGATGAAAAACAGTTTTTTTTTAAACATCCACGGTGTAACACTTGTTTATTTGAAAGTTCTTAAAACAACCGTTGTAACACGTGTTATAATCCCATCTTCAACGTAAAGATACATCCAATGTAACACGTGTTACAAAAGGAAATTACCTACTTACACATCTCTGTTACGTTGATTTAAACAGTTATTTAAAAACATCCACTTTGCAACACTTGTTTATTTGAAAGTTCTTAAAACAACCGTTGTAACACGTGTTACAACTTTTTGTTGGGTTTGTGTTAGGTTTTATGAATTGGATTTGCTTTATTTTGTTTTCTGTTTTTTGTTTAAATTGGGCATCCCAATTATTGGTAGATAATTAGTTTGAAAATCCATAATTGTTACAGTAAAGGTTTCAAAATGTTGTTGGTTAAGTTGTTCTTTTTTTATAATTAGTGTTAAATGTTTCAAATTTTTGCAGGCATAACTAGTTACGTATGTTACATTTCTGCCAGCTACATTTCTGCTAGTTGGATTCTAAACTGTTTGTCCTGTATATTGTAACATATGTTACACTTTCGGACAATATATGGTGCATACATTGTGTTACACATTTTGTTTTGATATGTAACACATGTTTGTAACGTGTGTTACACTGGAGGGTACCTTTGATGTTGTACAGAAGTTACCCTCCAGTGTAACACATGTTACAAACATGTGTTACATATGTTCAACCTCTTTGTTACCAAAAATCGGGGCTGCACATATGTAACACGTGTTACAACAGGTTTTTACCTACTTGCACGTCTCTATTACAAATGGATGAAAAACAGTTTTTTTAAAACATCCACGGTGTAACACTTGTTTATTTGAAAGTTCTTAAAACAACCGTTGTAACACGTGTTATAATCCCATCTTCAACGTAAAGATACATCCAATGTAACACGTGTTACAAAAGGAAATTACCTACTTACACATCTCTATTACGTTGATTTAAACAGTTATTTAAAAACATCCACTTTGCAACACTTGTTTATTTGAAAGTTCTTAAAACAACCGTTGTAACACGTGTTACAACTTTTTTAGTGTTGTGCATTTTCCTTTTTATAATCTCATCTTCAGCTTGAAGATACATCCAATGCAACACGTGTTAGGTTTGTTACGTGTTACAAAAGGTTTTTACTTAATGTAATAGTAAGTTTAAATGTTAAAATGTTTTTTTTTAAGATTGGCTGTTAAATGTTAAAATGTATAAACTTCATAATTTATTCGGAATATCTCGTTTATTTTACAAATAACTCCGGAAATATTACTTGTGCTATTATGTATTTACTATGGCGGTTGTATTTGCAGGAGTGAGGAGAATGACCAGGTCCGTGACGGGTAGGCTGGCTTGGCTAATAAGCGAAAGCAGAACGATAAAGAAACAGAACGATAACGAAAGAAGGTAGATGGAGAAACCGATGAAGAATGGGAACAAGAAGTCGATGAAGGGCAGGTGGTGGGTACCTTTGACATTGTACAGAAGTTACCCTCCAGTGTAACACATGTTACAAACATGTGTTACATATGTTCAACCCCTTTGTTACCAAAAATCGGGGCTGCACATATGTAAGACATGTTTGTAACTTATGTTACACTAGAGGGTAACACATGTATGATCATTTTTGGATCATTTGTATATATTTAAGTCTGTATAAACCTACAACATTGATACCCCCAAAAAGGTTACACATGTTACGACAGAATGGGAAATGTGTAGCAACGTTCAATACTGTTGTTTCACTCTATAGTGTGTAACATGTGTGACATGCCGTTTGTCAGTAAAACATATAACTTGTAAAGTGATACGACTGTATCTTTAAAACATGTTTACCTATAAGTACTTACATGTTACAGGTTGTATCTTTAAAACATGTTTAAACTGGAAACAGGAAACACTTACAATGTATAAAGCAGAGTTACAGAAGATGTAACATGTGTAAAACTGGAAACACTTGTGTAACATTTTGGTGTAACACATTTTACAGGTTGTATCTTTGAAACATGTTTACCTATAAGTACTTACAAAATATAAAGCAGAGTAGGAACACAACTTTTAAGGATGTTACATACATTGTAGAGAAGATGTTACATGTGCACACACAATTAACATGTGTAACATGACGACAAGTGTCATGTGTGATCTTTTTTTGTTACCCTAGGGTGCTAAACGTATTACAACGTTCATAACACACGTAAACT
The DNA here is from genome assembly GCA_030545235.1 of Helianthus tuberosus. NCBI lineage: Eukaryota > Viridiplantae > Streptophyta > Magnoliopsida > Asterales > Asteraceae > Helianthus > Helianthus tuberosus. The sequence continues at coordinate 146,643,579 of CM060417.1, read as the reverse complement.
TATACTAACATCCGTCCCTATATCCACAGATGATATAGAACATAGCCCACGTTACCATATTTACTAGTATTCTAATGGCACTAAATTGTGGACACCGAATGTCAACGAGCAATATCATCCTATTATTGTTAAATCATACGTCACACTGGAAGAACTTCTTGCCATGTGTAAGACTTATAACCAATAAGCTGGGTTCAATGTAAAAAATATACGTTAATGCAGTTTTTTTATCTACTAATAACATTGTTAATAACAAGTCTAGGTACTTATGTAACATGAAGTGTATCGTTTGTCCCTTTAATTTGTTACACTAGTCTCATATACTTATAGTTACATATATTACTTGTTTGTTCATTGATATGACATTTTGGATGATGTAATGTTGTTACATATGTAATTTTGCTAAGTTTAAATTGACACCAAAGGGGCTGACATATGTAACACATGTTTATAACATATGTTACAATATGGGTATATATGTAACACATGTATAGCAATCTTACACATGTTACATATAGGTGTTACATGTGTTACAACGTCAAGGTTACACATGTTACATATAGTTGTTGCATCCAAAAAAAAAATTGCCTTCACAACAACATCCGTATTCATCCAAATATTGGCATACTAACAATGAAAATAAAAATAAATTTTATATCAATAGTTGTAATGCTTCTAAAAATGGTCTTCTAAAAATTGCCTTCACAACAACACCATCGTCACCACGAAAACCTGATGATGCGTTGTAATCCTTCCGCGGGTTTCGCTTCTTGATAACCATCTTCATCTTGAACACAAAACATCTTTTCACCTATGAACAAAACAAGTACATCAATATTAAATATTCTATAGTTAAAACTTATTAATCTTCTATGTAACATGTGTAACGTGGCTATACATGTGTTACCTCTCTAGTGTAACACATGTTACAAACATGTGTTACATATGTGCACCCCCCCTATATGTGCAAAGTCCAAAATACTGTTACATGTACATAACACGTGTCAAAAATTGGTGTTTGGTCAGTGATTGTCGTCAGCTGAAAAAGATAGACAATTTTAAGATGTGTAACACATGTTACAACTACATATTGTTTTGAAGTAACAATGAAAAAAGATATCTTTACTGTTACCTCAAAACAATAAGCAATTGTAACATATGTTACACATATTAGGAAAGATTGTAATATAAGAGCTACATGTGTAACACATGTTACAACTGCCTATTGATTGAGGTAACAATGAAGGAATCTTTTTTCACAACATTATGCAGGTACATGTAAGAATGTCTATTGCTACTTCAAAACAATAAATAATTTTAACATCCTTAACACATCTTAGAAGGCCCACATGTAAAGGTGTCAGAAATGTAAAAAATGCATATATGTAACACATGTAACACATGTTACAAATGCTTTTTGTTTTGAAGTAACAGTAAAGATATTTTTCTTCACAACCATTTATCTTAACAGTTAGATGTGTAACACATGTAATACGCCTAACGTTTGTTAGGAGACATTGTAAGACAAGAGCTACATGTGTAACACATGTTACAACTGCCTAATGTTTTGAAATAAGAATAAAGGAATCTTTTTAAAATGCCTATTGTTACTCCAAAACAAAGGACAATTTTAACATGTGTAACACATCTTAGAATTGCCTATCGTTTTGAAATAACAATAAATTTATCTTTTTTCAGAACCACATAGAGTAAGGGTTACATGTGTAACACATGTACAACTATCAGATAATTAAAAAAGGCAGATCTGTAACACAAGTACCATATATTGTCCGAAAGTGTAACATATGTTACAACATACAGGACAAACAGTTTAGAATCTAACTAGCAGAAATGTAGCTGGCAGAAATGTAACATACGTAACTAGTTATGCCTGCAAAAATTTGAAACATTTAACACTAATTATAAAAAAAGAACAACTTAACCAACAACATTTTGAAACCTTTACTGTAACAATTATGGATTTTCAAACTAATTATCTACCAATAATTGGGATGCCCAATTTAAACAAAAAACAGAAAACAAAATAAAGTAAATCCAATTTATAAAACCTAACACAAACCCAACCCATAAATTATTGGTCAACAAACTGAAAATATCAAAAAACTAAAAATGATTTTAACATAAAAACAAAAACCTGCAAAATACATGAACATTAACCCATTACTAGAACACTTTGAGCACACAAAAAGTTATTGACAACCTTTTTAACAAAAAAATCAAGTGTGTTCTTGCTATTAGTAGAACACTAACCGGATCTAGACCCGTCTGATGAACACGATGAAGATCTTCAAAAATGATTCTCTCACACACACTTGTGTGTGTGTTCTTGGCTTTCTAACAACTTTCTCTCTCTAAAAACCCATGAACCAAATGATTTATGACCTGCTTCTCTCTCACACACTTGTGTGTGTTCTTGGTCTTGGTGTTCTAATAACTTTCTCTCTCTAGAAACACATGCAACCGAATGATTCAGGCCTGCTTCTTTCTCACACACTTGTGTGTGTGTTCTTGGTGTTCTTCATGAACACGAAGGGGTTTAAACAATAACGATTCTCTCACACACACTTGTGTGTGTGTTCTTGGTGATTGAAACATGAAGAAAGAGAGAGGATGAGAGAAGGGATGATGATGATGGTGAATGCACAGAAATTTTTTTGAATTCTCAAAGAAAAGAAGAAAGAAGAAAGAGAAACAATGATGATGGTGATGGTGATGGTGACAACAATAAAGAAGAGAGAGAATGAGATAGGGCCTTTTTGACACAAATACCCTCATGGCCCACTAATCAACATATGTTATGTATTAAATTTAAATCAATAAACATCAAATTTCCCTAACCATTAGATGATCAAGATCAATGGTCACAATTGAGTTTCCTTAGTTTTCTCACTAAAAAATGGTTTCCTATATATCCATGCCCTATATATATATATATATATATATATATCTTACTCATAAAGTAGAGTATATAAAGGGTGGGATAAGAGTAAAACTTATATATATTTTAGGAAATGGCTGCTCCCAAATGGCCAAATAAGATCTAAGCTGAAAAAACTTTTTTTTCGTAATACACATAACATAAAGTTTATATATAGTAGGAAGGAAAAGAATGAGGAGGCAGAAATATCATCAAACTAGATTTAACAATCTGTTAATTCGATGTGTTTGACACCCCATAAGCTTTAACTCCATTTCTCATACAAAATTCGAAAATTATTAATCTTCAAAATGACTTGTAAGGTTTAAAGACCCATTTTTCTGAATTTTTTGCAGAAGTAGGTGATTTGAGCTTCAAAAGAGTGCTTCTAGGTGGTCAACAATTTTCTTTTCAAATCTAGGTAAGTAGCCATATCATACAGCGACCTTCCATGAAGAATCTGTCCAAAAGCTGCAACAGAGAAGAAGATCGCTGTTTTAAACAGCTTTCTTCCTGAAGATCGCTGTTTTAAACAAACATCTTATATAAGTCGCTGTTTCAAACAAACATGTTCCTGAAGATCGCTATTTGATAAAGAAATGTTATATAAGATCGCCATTTCATAAAGCCATGTTCTAAGAGATCGCTGAATCATAAAGCCATGTTATAAGAGATCGCTGTTTCTTTCTGCCATTTCATAAAGCCATGTTCTAAGCTCCCTCGACCTCACATTTCTCAAATACCAAATGGATAATATGGCGGGAGTTCCGTCAATGCTAATCACCGTGGCCAACGATGAAGAGCTGACCGTAAACGTGCCCGGGATGTCGAAAACGGAGACCGAAAACGGCCCCTGCGTATCCATACAAATGCCCGGATTACGAATGCCAAAGGGGGAATATCAAGCAGTTGCTTATAGTGAGCTTGTTGTGGACAACAACTTACTCATCTATCTCAAAACAAGTATCACTAAACAAATTTACCTTGCAAGCATTAAGTTACCGCCTAACCTTGACCCAAATGGTAAATTGAATGTGTTGATTTCAAAAGGAGTGTTTAATATAACTCTTCCGGTACTCAAAAACACTCATAGTTACATCATGCCTGATTTCGTTGACACCATGGTTAAGCTCCCTCGCCCTACGCCTTACTGTGGTACGAAATAGCGATCTTCTTTAAGATTGCTGTTTGAAATGGCGATCTTATATAACATGGCAGTACGAAATAGCGATCTTCTTTAACATGGCATATCCATTCAACGACTTTATTAAGGTATTTGTTCAAAACAGCGATCTTCAGGAACATGGCTGTTTAATACAGCGATCTTCTTCTAGGTTGCAGCTTTTGCAGCTTTTGGACAGAAAGTTAGTTGAAGGTCGCTGTTTCATTATGCTACTTACCTAGATTTGAAAACAAAATTGTTGACCACCTAGAAGCACTCTTTTGCAGCTCAAATCACCTATTTATGCAAAAAAAATCCATTTTTCTTTATTTGCAAAAAAAAAAAAAAAAACCCATCTCCTAAATCAGTTCAACGATTGAACGAGTTTTTTCTTTGTGTTTTCGTGCTTAGAAATGTTAACAATATTTACCTGATGAATTGCGAAAGCATTTTACACAATGTCCATAGAAATGTTAACAATATTTGTTATATTCATCTTTACTAATCATAACGCAATCACCCATCGTGTAGTTCACAATCTCCTTATATCAAAACGTGCACAATAAATATTCAAAAATGTTAAGTTTGTTAAATTAAATACATGCATTTAAATGCAATATTTTTATATACATGCATGGGCATTAAAATATGGCATTAAAACAAACGTTTCAATCAGAAAGTTGCATGCAACCCTTAATTAAATAAGACACGAAGTAGGCCAAAGCATGCTCTCTCTTCTCTTGTCTCAACAATGTCCGACTCTGGGCTGCTTTTTTGGCACAACATCTCATCATCTTTCTGCTTTCTTCTTCATTATCTATTATCTACTACTAACAAATGAGAACTGATTAGGTGAACGATCTCATATACAGAAGGTATGGGGTTGAGGCCTGACTTACACAGCTTTTTATATTGTTTATAGAATTGCATGAAATTAAACACAATTTGCATACATCTTCAAAATACTTAACAAAATCAAACTAGCTTAGTTGGTTAGATAGCCATAACTTCGTGAAAACACAATCTATATATATTTCAAAAACATTAAAGAAAGAAAACGAGTTGAAGCTCGATTCGAATATAAAATCTTTGCTAGAAATATTCAACGTTAGCTTATCATTGTGTCACCCTTTAAGGTCAAAACCCATGATTATTAGATGGCATAAATTAATGTTTATAAAATTTAATATATTATGACTTAAAAAAAATGTTTATAAAGAAATAAATGTTTGTATGTATATGTGAAAGGTAAATAAACAACAAATTTGTATTTTATTGGCGGGTCTAAAAAACCTGTCTTGTTTATCTAACACATAATTAGATATCAGATTACACAAAAGCATTTACCCATAATTAGATAATTAGGCATCAATACTACTAGATTCCATTGTCTCTTCCTCGTTCAAAGTGGAATTGGAATTTCATGTTGTTCAAGAACCTCAGTACTGTTTTGGTAAAAAAAAAATCAATTTAAGGATAATGTAATTAAATTTGATTTGTAAGGTACAGTGCTTTAGTGTTAAACAATGATATAATCGAATATGAAATGTAAATGGTAATGAATACCGTGATTTATACAAGGAAAAAACCCTTAATCTTTAGAAGATCTCCAGCACAAAAAACCTCGGGTGATGGAAACTACCGATCACCAACTATATTGAACAAATAATGTAAAAATCAATACAACTTTGGATGCTGATTGAGCTTAATACAAGTAAATGCTAGTGTGTGTTTGAGAGAGAGTTTTCGAATATTGCAAGGTGTGTGGGTTGCTACTTGTGTCTAATAAGCTCAATATCCCCTCATTATAATTGGAAACTATCCACTAACTAACTAAACGCAAAATGAGGGAGCTCTCACGATCGCCCCACAACGGCTAATGCCTCTTTTGCACGTGCCTAATTTCAAGCATATTCCACGAGATTCCAGCTTGACCAAGTCCATCTATTACCTGCATCAAACTATAATAACATATTGAAGACAATTATTAGAAACCGTTATAAGGAATAAGGATCCTTGATCCTTCCAGTACCCGCTACACATTTTAATGATAGCATATTCTTGATACACAGAAGGATCACTGACCCATAAGGAATTAAAACCAGCCCTAACAAGTACTACCTTCAAGTGCAATACGAGGTGGGTGCCAGTACAGTTGACCCTAATGCAGGGTACACATGTTCAAGAAAAGTTGTGTCATGTTCTATTTCACTTCTGAAGTAAACTACATTAACCAAAATCAAGTAAAATTGGAGTGAAAAAATGATTGTTCTTGTGTTTACTTTTGGGGTTGGTGGGCGTCGGGTTACGATCAGAGTGGTGGGTGAAGACGGAGATGGGTGTCGGGTTATGGATTGGAGTGGGTGGTTAACATAAGAGTAGGTGGTTAGTTTATGATCGGAGTGGGTGCATTGTTGGTCCCAGTATGGACTTAAAAACTTCTTTTCACGTAATATGGCAAGTGATTTCAACAAGTATGAAAATAGTGCGCGGAAATAGAAATCAGACTTTCAAGAAACAAGACCTACAGAATTTTCAAGTTTATATCACTTTGAAACAAAATGGTTTACAAGGTGATTGTGAGATTATTATCTATTACAAAATGAATACTTGTGAATTCTGAGGTGAAAGGACAATGGAGTTTGTAGTATGTATTGAATGCCAGGCTTAACTCATTGTTCTTTGCTTGATGAGGCTTCTATTTATAGACGTCTTTGATACATGAATAAATATTTGTTTATTCATGTTTATGTCCTACAAAAAAGTAGCTTCTTGACATATTCATTGAATCTAATAATCAAGTTGCCTTTGTCATCATGATATCCAATAATGCCAATTTGCTTCGGTTATTGTGGCAGGATATAACTGATTTTTAGACAAGTGGGGTTTTATCAGATTTCTGATAACCACTTCATCAGAAATTCTGGAGAATAAATCATCAGAAAGTTTGATGATCAGAATCGCCAGAAACTGATGATATTTCATCAGAAATATCATCAGATCCATCAGAAAAGCCTTCTCTGATAATCTTCTTCAGTTCTTGATAAACTTTTGATTCTTTGAAGTAGATGTTGTTCTTTTCAGTTACCTTATCCGGTCTTCCTTTTGTTGTTTTGATCTTCAGGACTTTTATCTTCTTCATAGATCAAGCTGAACTTGATTTTCTTCAATACTTACAAATAAAGTTTCCTAACAGTTCCCCCCTAAGTATTGTAAGAAAATGAACTATCTATATCAAACATAAACCAACTTCAACCAATCCTTAAAAGGAGTTCAACCAACTAAATGCAAAAACATGAAACAAAACAAATCAACCATTGTTCAAAGCAAACAGAAATAAAATATTGTTTCTCAAAAACAGAAATTTTAAACTCATGAATTCATCAATTGATATTCACTCCACCTCTGAACTTGTCTCCTGGTTTCAAACTTTTCTTGTAATCAATTGCCTTTTAAGTTGTTTTGTATAGCTCTTTGTACCATCCTCTAGCTTCCATCCAATTTTCAATGCTATTTTCAATTTCTTTCCTCAGCTGTTCATTGTTCTTCCCTTTCTTCTTGAGATGCTCTTGTTTCTCATTCAAGCAATTCTTTATATATTTCAGAGTTTGATTGGAATACCTGTATATTTCACTGACTATGAACAGAGCTTTCTCATCATAGGCATCTTTGAAAACCACACACATTTCTAGTTTGTCAAAGATAGCTCCAGTTCTTACTTTGTTGAGAGGAATTTCAGCTGGAATGGTGTTGTTAGGAGGAGGTGTTAGTACCTTTTTGCTATACTCAAAGTTGATACACAGGTCAAAGTCTGTCAGTGCAGCCCTTGGATATAACTTTTCTCCTGCTTTCTTGATGCTGTCAAGAGCTCTTCTGATTACAATTGCGGAGCTTTTGTCTTTATCAATGAGCTGCTTCAACTTTACTAAACTCATTGGGTGAAGATCATCAGCCAGGTCTCCATCAGTAACAGTTGTATCACTATTATCTTTTCTGATCAGGGTGTATTTGTTCTGTCCACCAGTACCTAAGACACCTCCTGGAGCATTAATAGTGATAATTATTTCAATGGAAACTATTGGATTTGTAATTGGTTTGTGCAACATTTCCAAGTTTCCTGCATCTCTGAGTTCAACAATATTTCTGCTTAATGGAGAGAGTGGCCTTTCAAGTTTATCTTCTTGTTTGTTCCAGTAGTAGTGCTTCAAGTGTTCTTCAGGGTACATAATTGTATGTAGATCATCTTTCAGCACTTAGAATTCTTTGCGTTTTCCATCTGAATCTTCTCCAATCACTTTTCTTGGCCTTTTTGAGGATGTTACTTCATGTTCCATTCTTCTCTTCTCTTTTGTGTTCAATTGTTTGTTGAAATCTGTTTCACCTGTGGGAGCTATGGAAGATGATTGAACAGGAACAGTTCCTTGCATAGGCACATTTGATGTGTCTAGCTTTGGAATATTTGTTGGAGGACCCATGAGTAACTTTGGCATACTAGGAGGAGGACCCATGGGTTGCTTCTGTTTCTGTGTTGATGAAGCTTCTGTTTGCCTGGTTGGTTTCTGTTGAGTGACTTCTGGTTGTTTGAATTGTTGTTTAGGAGTTTCTAACTCTCCTGCTGGTTTTTCTTGTGGAATTGGAGCTTTCAGTTCATGATAGTCAACTTTTTCCAGTCTGGCAACATTGTACTGCAACCTCTTTACTAACAGATGAACATCAGCAAGAGTTTGAGCATTTGTTTCTTCTTGTTGCTACATTCTCTGAAACTCCAGTTTATCTTGATTTTTCTGTGCAGATAATTCCACCATCAGTTTCTCAAAGGCCTCAGCCATGCTGTTGTTGTTGGCTCCGAGGAACTGAATTTCTTCAAGGACTCTTCCAGAACTTGAGCTTTCCCCTGCTCTTCCAACTTCTGCCATCTTTGTTTTGATTTCTTGCAATTCTTTGAGAGTTTTCTTGAATTCTGATGGATTCTCTCTGTTTCCTGATGACTCTTGTAGTTTGTTGAGGGCTGCAGAGTTATCTTCAGTTTGTTTTTATACAGCTTTGACAGTTTCTGATAATACTTTGATGTCTAACTTTTGATTTCTGATCTCTTCCAGTATCAGATCAAGCTTTTCTTCTGTGGCTGTCTTGCCAGTACAAACAGCAGTTATGTCATCAAGTTCCTTGTGTAGTTGCTCTGTTGACATAGATTGATGTTCTTGGGTAACAGGAGGAACAACAGATGTTCCACCTATAACACCAGCAGAAAACACATTCTCTGCTGTTCTAAGGTTAAGAGGACTGAAATATTCCATATTCTCTATACCCTTACCAGAAAATTGAAACTCATTCAAATTCTGGTTTTCCTCATATCCTTGAATCGTTTCAGATTCTCCATGAGTTGTTGAGAAATTCTTATTTTTCTCAACCAGGTTTCCTTGATCAGTAGACTGATCTCCACCTGTTGCCACCACATTCTCCTCCTCAGAATCTGATTCAGAGAATGGGTCAATGGTTTTACTCACACCCTCTCTCAACTCTCTTCTCTTTCTCTGTCAGTTCCCCTCTTTAGCTTTTCTCCACACCACCAGTTCCGATTCAATCTAGGGTTCCGGTAAACGGTCTTTACAACCCCAAATAAACCAATAAACTCATATCTCTGAATCTTCTTCTTCTCTATTCATCTCCATATCATTTTCCTCTCTTTGCGGCAAGTGCAGAAGAAGCTATGAGTGGTTCATCATCATGGTCTCTGTTTATACCTCTAGCTAAACTGAAACCTTCAACGGCCATCCAAGAACCCACACACACCGAATAAAAATTCAGCCGCCACTGTGTGTTCTTGGTGTTTCTGGGTTCCTCATAGTGGGTGCGATTGATTTGGGTTAAAAATTGGATTTTGATTAGTGTGTATTGGATAAAGATTGTAAAGGGATTTAGTTTTTGATTTTTGGATTTTGATTTGAGTTTGGTGGGGGCGGGTACAATGGGTTCTAAATCTGCTACAAGAATGGGGTCTAAATCAAATGGATTTCAATTTTGTTGACTTTTCAACATCGTCTTCAATTTCAAGAACTCTGCAACTAAATCACTTTCACGTTAAATTAAAATCTCATTTGCATCTACCATTTTCATTCATTTGCATCTACCATTTTTATTCATTTGCATCTTCGTTTTTCGTTTGATGACCCATTACAAATTCAATCGCATCTACCATTTTCTCTGTCAATTCCCCTCTTTAGCTTTGTTTATATTTTTTATTTTTAAAACCTGATTTTGTTTATGTTTAAATATATTAGTAAAATTACCAACTTACCCTCATGTGCAAGACACATGCCATACATAACTGGAAATTTTGACCAGGTTAGTACTAAAGGATGTAAGGCGTAATGAGTTTTACAAATAAAGGACTGTGACTGTAATTATTGAAGTTAAAGGTCATCCATTGCAATCCGATACAAACATAAAGGACGAAAAGTGTAATTTACCCTTGATGATATTAGAAAGGGGGAAAATGTATATTCATTTAATAGTTTATTAAGGGTAAAATGGTCATTCTAAGAGTAAGTATAATGATAAGGGGAAATATGTAATATATATGAGTTAGAAAGAGGAAATATATAATTGTTTTTTTGTTTTTGTTTGGGGGAAATACGTAAGGTGAAAATATGTAAAAAAACCCTTAAATATAAATAAAATCCTATAAAAAATAAACCGAAATTTATTAAATATATATATACATGCACACATTAAGACATGCTCAATTTTAGGTGTTTGCAAGTGTTTCTCACAAACTTCATTCCCATAGATTCCTAAGGTTGAACGGGGTGGGTGCGAGGAATGGTGCCTGGTAGGCTTTCACCGCGCGGCAACACTGTCGCCGATCCTTCCGTCACCGTCGAATTAGTTTGATTTCGGTGAATGGTTACCGCACAAGGGGAGAAGAGGGACCAGGAGAGAGAGGGGTGTATAGTGGGCCCCACTCTCTTCCAACCAATAATATATTTTTCTTTAAAAAAAATGGTTTGGGTGAACCACACTTGTGATTAGGGGTGCTCAAAACTATCCGTATCCGAAAATCCGATATCCGAATCCGAAATATCCGAAAAATCGGATATCCATAATTCGGATATCCGAATTTTTCAGATTCGGATTCTGATAGTGATTTTCAAAATTTTCGGATATTTCGGATATCCGAAATATCCAAAAATTTAATTTTCATTTTTTTCGGATATCCGAATATCCAAAAATATCCGAAGTATCCGATAAATATCCGAAATATCCGAAAACTTATATTCGGATATCCGAAACTATCCAAAATATCCGTTTCCGAATATGAAAAAATAATAGAAAAATAAAAATTAAATAAAAAGTTGGATTTTCGGATATCCGATTCACTATCCGAATCCCTATCCGAAATTTCGGATATCCGAAATCAGATTTCCGAAATTTCGGATACGGATTCAGATAGTGAAATCTGGTATCCGAAAATTTTGGATATCCGAAAATTTCGGATATCCGAATTTTCGGATATCCGGTTTTGAACACCCCTAGCGGATACACCATATAGAACCATCATATACTGGTTGTTTATGGTTGCGGTCCTGACCGGAACAGCACTTGGTCAGCTGACCGAGAATTTTTATGCTTTAACGTGTCCTACGGTTGAAGCCGTCGTGAAACAAACGATTAACACTAAGGTTAGCCAGACATTTGCGACGGTTCCAGCCACCATTCGTCTGTTTTTTCATGATTGTTTTGTTGAGGTATGTATGTTTTAATGGTTTTGTGTTGTGTTGTTTTTTTTTTCTTTTTTTATTGGGTATTTAGGCTGTTTTTTCATTCAAAATATGTAGGGGTGTGATGCTTTGGTAATTATAGCGTCACCAAATGGGGATGCGGAAAAGAACGCTTCGGATAATTTGTCGCTCGCGGGTGATGGGTTTGATACTGCTATTAAAGCTAAACAGGCAGTTGAGGCGGTTTGTCCTTGTGTTGTTTCGAGTGATGATGTTTTAGCCATTGCTGCCCGTGATGTTGTGGTCGCGGTAAGATCTTCTTATGCTTTTGGGGTAAATGATTGGTCTGATAACGGATTAAAGCAGATCGGGTCATGTCAGGTCATATTTACTATTGAGTGGAACAAGTGAACAACCAAAAGTTTTAAAAGTTGTTTGTTAATAGCAAAGTCACACACATTTTACATTGATCTAGAGTCTAGACTCTAGATGAGTTCACAGCCGCTAGTCGGTTTTGACGAATGTTCTGAGCCGAAGTGCCAACTATGGTTTTGGGAACAAGTCAAACCGGCCAAGTTGGGTGGGTCACTGAAACAATCAGTTTGACGGTTTAAACCCATTTTCTATTATTTTAGAAAAATTATATGTTTGTATCAAAACTTTAAAATGACATATATTATTCATGAGTATAATACATATGCATAACTAAATTTTTGTAAAATAATATAAGCAATAAAAGTTAAACAGCCGGTTACAAGTTCCAATTGAGCTCAAGTGTTAAATAGACAAAAGTCATAACCGAGCCGTCTGGATCTCAAACCAGCTGACTTTCTTTGATTTCGACTGTTTGATCATTTTCAATAGTTTATTAACACCTGTATTCTACACCAATGTCTCAAAGTGAACATAAGAAATTGTGATTAAGGGCAAGAGGGAAGTTGACATGGCAAGAAATCATTGACGAGAAGTTACCCTCAAGAGGTGACCACTCCTCTCACCCTAAATACGAACTTGAACAACGGGGCATCTCTATACATCCTTATACTCAGCCACATAACCATCATTGAACCTCCTATTGGTTATGGAATTACGTTTACACAATAATAATTACATTAAAAAATTGGACTAATATTTTGGTTTTAATCCAGCCAATAAAAAACCAAGCACCCAAACATTTGGCCGGCAGATTCCATATATTCGACGGAGGAATTTTATTAGGTGTATATAAATATTTATACACACTTGTTATTACAACAAAGATATCTACTCACAATATATAACTAAAATCAAATAATATACTAGCCAGTAGGAACTTGCTGGCTAAATTTTGTAGATTCAAGTTGTTGAAGCTTGTTTAAAATAACTTATATGCAATAAAGTTATTGTGAAATCTTTTACTCTTCGGATAGCTAAATTCTTGTATATACAATGTTTATATTTTTAAATATATTTAAAGTGAATAAATAGTTTCTGTAAACTGAAAATATAAATGCACTTTTCATTTTCACAAATAAAAAGTTATATTATAACATTGTATTCACAGATTTTGGTTTTCATAAGTGACATAAATGATAATTCAATAAGTTTTGGCCTGGTCTATTCGCACACGGCCTTAGTCTTTTTGCACACTCGAAGCGCCCCGCTATGGCCAAAGCGGGGCGCTTCGAGTGTGCAAAAAGACAAAAAGCATTGGCTGGAATTTGTGTTGATTTTTTTTTGAAATAGGTGAAATGTGGGTTAGTTTGGTAGTGTTTTTTGGAGGAAAAAAATGTATTTGAGTTTTATATTGGGTGGCCTTTATAATACGTTGTTTTATAATTACGTTTTTTACGTCATTATTTTTATAGAACGTATATAATATAAGTGCGTCTTTATAAACTGTTAACCTAGTTTATTTTGTTAAATTAAACGAACACGTTAAATAAATTGTACAGAAAACCATAAGAATTAAACGTAAACAATCCAAAACCAACGTGATGTAAATAGAAGATTAACTGCAATATATATATATATATATCAGTTTGTACATACAAAGCAAAAAGGTACAACTGACTGCATAATACATAACAAAACACTATACAAACAAACTAAGATACTAATCCTCGTGCGGTGGGGACGGTGGGAGGGGAAGTGGAGGCAACCCAGCGCGCTCTCGTAGAGAAACGAGCGTCTCGATGATCCAGTCATGGCGTGCGGCCTGGCGTCTGAGGCGCCGGTCGAAGTCCCGAGCCACCTCACGCGCTACCGGAGGCAGGTCAGCGTAAACGTGCTGCGGGTACTGTGGCGGCTCAGGAGCTGGCTGAACTGGTGGTACCGGGATCTCCTCGATATGCTCCTCCTGAGCCGGATCAGGCTCAGCCTCAGGCTGAGCCTGAGCCTCAGCCTGAGCCTCAGCCTGAGGCTGGCCCGGGAACTCATCGAGTCCCAGAGCCTGTAGCTGAGCCTGCCGAGCGGCCGCCTGAACACCAGGAGGGGCCAACACTCCAGGCCTCACCTCAATAACAACCGGGATGACCTCCGGCACCGGCTCCGGCTGCCAAATCAGCCCGTTTCCGCCCCTAAACCTCAGACCAACATCAAAGCGACGGGTGAGCTGCATGCTAGAAACTGACGCGCGGCCCAACCTGGTAGACGGGACCGGATCGGACAGCAGCGGATCTCCCTCGGGCACGATCCCGAGCGAGCGTGCGATGGCGGTGATGAATGAGCCAGTGTGCACCCACCCGCGGAGCTGCCGGTGGTATGCTGTGGCAAAGTAATCTGCCAGGCAGGCTGCTAGATTGCAGGGCTGGCGGCGCAGTAGGCAGTATAGAAAGAAAAGGTCACTGAGGTTGACCTTCTCCCTGCTGGCACCCCGCGGCACGATAGTTGCCGCGATAACATGCTGCAAGTATCGGAACAAGGGGTCTCTAATGGAGGTGGCCTTTTGCCAGGATCTCCCAAAGGGAACCCTGGAAATGGACCTCCAGAAACTGATAAGCGTCTGCCTGTCCATCATCGTAACCGCCTGCGTATATAAATCAGTATCAAGCTCGGCCTCTGTGTACAAACCTGTATAAACAAATAATATTAAATAAACAAATAACATTAAATAAACAAATAACATTAAATAAACAAATGATATTAAATATAAAATAATAAATAATATTATTTAAACAAACCTGTATGGACAACAAACTGCCGCACACTCATCCGAAACTCCTGACCGGCAAGACGGAATGTAACCTCGTAGACTGGAAAATCCGGGTCCTCCACGTAATCCGCCGGATGCGGCGCGTATGTAAACGTGGAAAGAAACTCCCACGTAAGCTCAGGGTATGAGTCCTCCATCGCTAACTCAAATAGGCGCGACCAAGGAGTATCTAGTCCAACTATCTCACGCGCCCGCGCGGCCTCTCCCACGGTATCCAACAGGGTCCAGTCTATCCCTACATGCTCCCCAATGGGGATGGCGCGCAACCTCGCGCATCTCCTCCTCGCCCGTGACCCCGGCGGAAACTGCAGGTACGGACATGCCGGCTCTTCCTGCTCTCCCTCATCTCCCTCAGCCTCCATATGCTCAATCTCGTCATCGGAAGAATCCATCCCTGCACGTTGATAAGATAATATTAAATATAAAATAATAAACAAATAATATTATTTAAACAATTTAAATAATAAACAAATAATATTAAATATAATTTAAATAATAAACAAATAATATTATTTATAAAATTTTAAATAATAAACAAATAATATTAAATATAAAATAATAAACAAATAATATTATTTATAAAATTTTAATATTATTAAACAAATATTATTAAACAAATAATATTAAACAAATATTATTAAACAAATAATATTAAACAAATATTATTAAACAAATAATATTTAAAAAAATAAATAAACATGAACCAAAGCGCCGCGCTATGGCCTCGGCGCGGCGCTTTGGTTCTTCGCGATGAATAACAGCCCCCCCCCCCCCAATCGATCCAAACGCCCAAATCAAACAAATGTCAAACATTTACAGTTAACCAAAACGATTAAGGGTGTTCGATTTACCTTTTTAGCGGTCGAAAGATTGAAAACGAAGATATCCGGATCGAAGTGTGTGTAATCGCACCTTGTGTGTGTGTTTTGTGTGTTGTGTTGAAGTGGGGGAGAAGCTGCCCCGCTTCAGGTATAACAAGGGACCAAAGCGCCCCGCTATGGCCAAAGCGGGGCGCTTCAAAGGTAAAGCGCTAAGCTTTGGTCATAGCGGGGCGTTTAAGGCCTTTTTTTATTTTTTTTTAAATTGTTTTTAATTCACAAACGCGTCGATAATAGTCTAAATTTTACGTTTTTTCCATTATACATCATTTTTTATTATATATGGACTATACTGCAAGTTCCGGATCAAATCGGTTACGTGTGATGTCTTATTCCGTTATATCGTATCATTTTGGTATGAAAGCACAAGTACTCCTGTGAGAGGTGTTATGTGTATCAGCCGCCTACCGTACATGAACATGACGTATTTTTTCATTAATTGTAGTATTATGATGTATATTGTCATTAATTGTAGTATTATGATGTAACGCATATATTGAACAAACACAAACGTGATTATTATTAAACACATTTAACATACATCGTGAACATATGGGGTTACATTAAGGTCAGGGGCACGATACGTAAGCATTTCGTACGTGTTGATCTGATCCCTGTATAATGTATGCCAGGCTGCTGCGCGCTCTGTTCTGTGTGCTGTCCAGAGTGGGTTTGGGGGAGGCATTGGATAACAACCTCCAAGCTCTACATGTATGAAATGCCCATGGTCGACGAACACAACCGCAACCACCAGGTGAGGTTCCTCAGCTTCGTTTGGCCCGCCCAGCAGAGGGAAAATTGTACAGCTCCCACGCATGTCGAAGGTGTGAACAATCACACCGTATCGTTGGGCAATAAGAAACCCCGTATCAGGCATCGTCATGTAATTTTCGATATCTGCTCGTCCCACCCCCTTGAAATTGATCCGTCTAAGCAGCGCATCATAATGTCCTATGTTTTCCGGATCGAAAAACTGCCTCTAAAGCGATTCGTTCGTACGTAACTCCTTTATAAGTTGTTTCCGGATCATCAAATATGAATTTTGTTTCACTCCTAACCCAACAGCCACCGATCGAAACCCACAATGACCATCTGGTTTCACGTCCTTTATTCTAACGATGTATGGATGGATCACTTCGGGAATCTGAGATGCGTAGTTGCGGATCGCTATATCCGTCTTAGGACCGAGCTTGATCATCGGGAAATCAGGGTGCAGGTTGATCGGTTTGGTATTCTTTTGTCTTCTAGAATCTTCGAGTGATATGTACGAGCTGTGACGGGGAAGATCATCTGAGGCCTCGACCCAAGTTTCTTCCGACGGAATGTACGAGCTTTTTCTAGCGGCTTCAACCTTTCTTTCTTCCTGCGTTTTCAATGTTGGGCGACCACGAGTTTTCTTCAGAACAGCAGGAGGTTTTTTGTTATTGTTCCCTGGATTGAGGATTTGCTGAAACTTTTCAAAGAAGCTCCTTTTCACTTGAGGGGGTGTTGGATCGATCTTTTGTTTCAATTTTTCAAATTCCGCGTCTACATCGATATCCTCTATGTTTTTCTTTGCAGGCTTAAAGTTAAGCTTCTTCCAGAACACGTCTATGTGTGTGATCCTGAGTTGCTGACCTGTGGATGAAAACAAATTAGGTGGCAGAATCATAACGAGAAAGGTCAAAGATATTAATTACCTTTATTTTCCAACTTTTCCAAACGACAGGCACATGGCAAACCACAGCTGGTAAAAAGTTGGCAACCACAGCTTGCACCGTAGGCTCTCAACCCGTCTTCCTTACGTTTTAGTTCCCTACTCAAAAGCTCAATCGCATATATTGAAACCTTTCTGAGAATATATGCAAGCATGGGCTGCTTCTTGTGGTGCGTCATCACTTTTCGGAGGCTTGTTTCAAAGCTTGTACTAATCTCGGTGTATTGTCTATCAACAACATGATCAACATACAGTACAAGTTTATCCAGTGTGTTGCGATGACTTGGAAAGTGACTTTTTAGTGTTGCATGCATGCCCTCAACCCTGTTGGTCGTAGTTTGGTGAAAGTTGATAGTTTTGTTAATCCAGCATGATACAAACTTTTCACGGTACGGATCCAACCAGGATTTCTTCAAATAATCAAAAACCTCTAAAATTAAAAAAAACGTAAATAGTCAGTTTTTGTTATTATATAAAATTTGAACATAATTATGTAAGAAATACCTACGTTCACGGTCATCTTCTTTCAGCTGTGCTTCAAGGTTTTCCAAGTTATACCTGTATATTTCCTCGGTCGTAGACTCGCACAATAACGAAAATGTACGTACGAATTCTTTCCATTCCTTGTCAGAGAATTTCTTCTTGCTGTTCTTATTAATATTTTGTTGAATATGGAACCGACAAAGATACTTATGCGCTTTTGGAAAAACTTGTTCACACGCGTTCATTAGCGCAAAATCCCTGTCTGTTAAAATCACGCGCGGTTCCATACATCCTACCAGCATAGACTTGATCCTCTGCAACACCCATAGGTAGTTCTCTAACTTCTCAGCGGAAATTACCGCACAAGCAGCCGTAAACGATTTGTTTGTCGACGTCATGCCTACGACCTGAACAAATGGCAGGTTGTACATGTTCGTTTTGTAGGTGGCGTCAATCATTAGCACATGCGGGAAGGCACACCACATATTGAATGATCTTTCGTGAACAAAGAAGACATCTTCAACTTCGTTTGATATCTCATTCGTGCGCATGTAATAAGTGTAATTTTTTTCGAGAAGAATGCTTTCAAGTTTTTGCATCGGAGACTTACCGACATTTTTTTCGGCGTTGATCTTCTGAACAGCGTTGTGTATATCTTTAGGAATAAGCTTTCTAGCCGGATTGTTTTTTGTCAGCGTTCGCCAGATACTTTGGTTGGGAATGTCTTGCTCTGCCAGCTCCTTAACCAGTTTTGTATCCTCCGAAGAAAGCCTTCTCGCATACGCGTGACCCTCTAAGTTTTCAATAGGAGTGTGGTTATGCTTCGCCTTCGTCACCTCGATCCTCCAAACACTTCCGGATGATTCCGAAAACCCGATCATCTCGAACGGGCAGCCTATTTTCTTGCTACCCGTTTTCCTCTGTGTAGCTATACTCTTATGCTCCCCACCAAAAGTACATTGAAACCAAATCTTGTAATTCTCTCCTCTTTTATTCGACCTCTTAGTCACAATGAGGTAACCGTTGTCTTTTGCCGTGTCTTGTACCCAACGCACCAACTCTTTACGTGACGAAAAGGTCTGCGTCGTATCAAACGAAAACGTAACCGGGTAACAGCCTTCCTCGTCAACAGACACATCCCCCGGCTCACCATCGTCACCGAGGTCCGAATATACTTGATGTTCAAAGTTGTGCTCGCCACCGTAACCGAAATTCGAATAACCTTGTAAGCTCTGTTGACAACCGTAACTGTCGTTTGGACCACACTCCTACTGTACAAAGCTGTACTCGCCACCGTAACCGAAATTCGAATAACCTTGTTGTGCGTAAGGGTCCTCCACAGGGGTATTCAAATCCAGCGTCACCGTGTTATCACGATAATGAATGCCAGATACAACCTCTGCCTCCCTCAAGTTGGACGAGACCGGTTTCTCATACGAGTCAGAAATAGCGGTCCCCTCGTAAGAATCAGGAACAACTGTCTCGTCAGAATATTGACCGAAAATATAGTTGTTTAACCACGGCATCGTTTTTTCAAGAGATGTAACTAATACAGCAAAACCGCGCGTTATTTTGAGAAGAAACACAACGGATCTGAAATGAAGGCAAAATGTATATCGAAGACAATGTGTGTGATCGAAATGTGTGTCTCACATGTTGCTTTTAAAAGGGGAAAAGGGTGAAATTTGGGGTCGAAGCGCCGCGCTATGGCCAAAGCGCGGCGCTTAGGGTTAACGACAAAACATCATGATTAGCTTTATATCTGTCAAACAGTATCGAATGTTTCAAACGTCAATCGAAGCACGTATTGTCGATCGAAGCGCCGCGCTTTGGCCATAGCGCGGCGCTTTGGGGTGTGAAAATAATTTTGGGCGTGTGCAGCTAGCATGACCCTAAGTTTTAAATGCAATCAACGGTTGTAAATTTGTTTTTCTCGAAAACAGAATTATTTTTTAAAAGGTTTTTTGTGACAGACAGCTGAGACAACAACAACTCACACAATAACAGCAAAACTGCATTGTACTATATCGGGCCCACGTCACTATCCAATATCTCACACTTCAAATTTTGATGATTTCTTATTTTTTTTATGGATACAAAAAAAACTTAATATTCAACCTATTTATTATTATTTCGTGTTATGTGGGGATTTGTAGTGCACGAAATATACCAAACATGAAAGTAATTGCTTGCCAAAAATCACTAGCATTCACACGTGCAATAATAATATTAGCATCATTTTACATGATGTTTATTTTCATAATAGTGGAAATTGTCTTTGTGCTTCTCTCTTGTGTCTTAAGGATGGATATCAAGGCATTCTAATGATTCATTGACTATCACTTGTAGCTTGATTAATTTGGCTTGTTACACATGCATCGGAATAAAAGCTAGGCTCTATGATGAATTGATGATGAGATAATTGAGTTTTCTGACCAACAATTGATGGTATGATTTTTGGTAACTCCTCTTTTCCTCGAACAAGCTTAACGTTAGGGTTTAGAAAAGGTTTAACCTATTTTGCGGTTCAACATGTTAGTGATTTTAGTCAAGCCATTTTAGTTAGTTAGATTTACTTATAACCAAAGTGAAATCTGAATAAACATTAATACGAGTTACATGGTGTGAAATGCACAACTATGCAGAATTATCATGATATCTGGCACCAATTAATCTGATAGTTCAAGGGGGCGAAACCTCTTGGTAGTGTCCAAGGGACCAAACCCCTAGTGGGGTTTAGCAAGGAGTGCCCATGACAGTCAAAAAATCTTATTACTATGTTGAAACTTGAAAGCATTTAGAAATTGCTTCTACCAGTGGGGTTTAGCAAGGAGTGCCCACGACGATCAAAAAATCTTATTGCTATGTTGAAACTTGAAAGCATTTTAAAATTGCTTCTAATCACATTTGGTTGTTTGGCTCATTCATCAGTAGAAAATAAAAAAATGACCATCAATAGAAATTGGTATCAATTATGATTAATGTAAATATGTTGTCGGTAGCAACTACGATTAATAGTAAGCTACGCAATTGGCAACAACTGTTATCAGTAGTAACTAGGTTGTCAACACTAACTGTGAATAACTTGGCTGATACGCAGTAACTGAGTTACTACTGACATGCTAGTCATTTGTTGAAATTAGGTTAGAACTAAAGGAGTTTTATACTGAAATAGTTATTGTTGATGGTAAATGAATAAATGCTTAACGCCAACTGATTCGTGTTCAACTAAATATTGTGTTGGTTACCCAACTATAAAACAAAAGCCTTTGATCTACTGTTCAACTATCATATTGTTACAACTTGTTGATCACATTTACCTTCATATCCACCGATTCTACATAAAAACTCGATATACTATTAACAATTAATTTTTCCACTATTAATCGTGATCTTTTGACGACTAAGAAGTTGTTACCATTAATCAAGATGATCCCCATCATGATTATGGTGACTAGCCTCTTTTAATCACGTTCATATACTAGGGTTTTATGGTTTACAACCATCCTTGGTTGATTTTTGAGCATAAATTACGAGTTTACACTTTATACATTTTTTTTTTAATTTTATGATTCGTTTTTGTTACAGTATGAAGACACTATATTGTAATTTAGTTAGTTTTATTTAGTCTAAATAGTACAGAGATTAAGACGCCAATGAGCAGGTGGTGGAGTGGTAAGGGAGAAACCTGATGTTCCAAGTGACCCAGGTTTGATTCCTATCCTCACCATTTAATTTTGGCGGCACCTGGTGATGATAAGAGACTAGTAGACGACGATCGCTAGGGCTGTAAACGGACAGAACGAACACGAACAAGACCTTGTCCGTGTTCGTTTGTTAAGAAATATATGTGTTCGCGAACTGTTCACGAACACTTATCGAACCAGATTTTATGTTCGTGTTCGTTTGTTAAGGAAATGAACTTGTTCGTGTTCGTTTGTGTTTGTTTGTTAATTTTTGGTAACGAACGCTGACGAACACAAATAAGTACAAACTAATGTTCATGAACACAAATGGAAACAAACGAACACAAACAA
This sequence comes from Helianthus tuberosus, assembly GCA_030545235.1. NCBI lineage: Eukaryota > Viridiplantae > Streptophyta > Magnoliopsida > Asterales > Asteraceae > Helianthus > Helianthus tuberosus. The sequence continues at coordinate 146,621,471 of CM060417.1, read as the reverse complement.
TCGTTCATGAACAGGATACATAATAGTTTGTCAGAATTTTGAAGTATTTAAATAAATATAAAAACTAAAAACACTAATGAACTATCGAACACAAACGAACATGTTACCGAACGTTCACGAACATAAACGAACGAACACAACCTATGTTCATGTTTGTTCATTTAACTAAACGAACAAAATTTCTTGATCGTGCTCGTTTGTTTAATAAACGAACAAACACAAACGAACTTCCCGCCGAACGGTTCACGAACTGTTCGCCGAACGTTTGGTTCGTTTACAGCCCTAACGATCGCTAGTTCGATCTTTGAATTGAGCGGTTTTTATCTCACCGCATTGTTGTGTCTTCGAGCGAGTGTTCACGGGCTTCGGCACTATGTGAGGGTTTTCTAAGGCTCGGAGGCCAGTGTATCCCGATGTGGTGACTTTCGGCATTAGCTCATTTAAAGGATTCGTTGACCGTTCAAAAAAAGTACAGAGATTAAGACGGTGATTTAGGAAACATACTTTGTTCTCGTTATGTGCTAGATTAAGAATTGAATGTCGTTTGAGGCGGGGAGTGAAATGGTGACGTGCTTCTTAGATCAGGGAGGAAAATGTCCGTTTTTAAATGATTGGGACAAAACCGTTAAAACAACCAAACCGCAGAGAGTAAAACAGATGTTTACTCTTTAAATTTTCATTTCTATACAAGTTATAGAATTTACACTATAGTCCCTCTGCTTAGTTAACTAAGCTAACCGGATTTTATTATTAACAAACTAACTTAGTTAGTTGATTAATAGTATCTATTGTGTACAAAAATAACCCCTAACTTATAATTCCAATTAGCTAACATAGTTAACCTAGTTAATGCTTCCCTTATGTAAAACTAACCGAACTAATTGAAGAAGCTTATACGTTTAACGTTTTTAACCTAGTTTTTATCCAACGCGATATGTAACCAACATTAAATAATAAAATTATAAAAATTCCCATTTTTATTAAATTCTCTGATGGATCCGGTTTTGAAATTCGGGTTGGGTTTCAGAGACCCGTTTCTGGCGGATGTTACAGTCGAAGACGCGGTTGTAGTTGCTGGAGATGGTGATGGTTGTGGTTTCAGTTACGACAGTGGTTGTTTAGGGTTCTGACGGGAATAGAGGTGGAGGGTAGGGAAGAAGATAACGAGGGTGTTCTATTACAGGGTTATATTTATACACACATATATTACATGACTATTTTATAAAAGATGGATATTTTACTCATTTTATGAAAACTAATTGAGAAAATAAAAAAAGTTATTCAATTGGACTCAAATAGTTATAATTAGAAAAATCATGTGCTTAAATACTTAACACTTTCAAAATTGGACTCTAAGTAGTTAATGACCAAAACAGAGGGACTCAAACAGTAAGTACTCTTTTTTATTATTATTTTAATTAATCTTGGTATATTTTGCTTTTTCTTATCACTTTTAAGATACTATTTTTATATAGTTTCAAGTATGCCGTTGCGACATGCTTATTTTAATCTACATACCGATATGAAATTTGCTCGAACTCGAGTTGTAACTAGCAAAGTACAAGTGACTGAAGCACAAATGTATACGTCGTCAAAGATGATTCACGACTTAGTTTTTTATTTTTTGTTTAAAGTAACGTTGTTTACCCTTTCGTCATTATAATAATATAATATAACACGTAAAATATTTTTACATGTTGTTTGCAACTTATTTTTATCTATGTTTTGTTAAAAGTTTTGTTCAAAATTGAAAATATAATTGATATTTTTCTTTACCATGACGAACGGAATTAATATCATCTAAACATCGGTACCAGTATTATTTTATATAATATATATCAACGGTCCGTATAGTTTTTGTTGAAAACTGAGATGTTAGTGCAATAGAGTGTGTTGATGCAACAAATACAAGACCAAGGCCTGTAGCGATATCTCCGGGGTAAAAGGGTTCAAAGTTTCGATTAGCCTAACGCAGGTCGTGGGGTCCCCCCACGTTTGTAGCACATGGAGGCGGATCACTTTGTTATCATTCACTTTGAATTCTGGATTGAAGGGTTCAACCCAGAATGTCTATGTTAAGTGAGATAATATTGTAGTGAGCCGAGAATAGAACAAGCATGGAGCAAGTTCTAGAGAGGAGAAGTAAGATCAGAGATCAAGGGTGATCTGAGTTGATCTGGAATGGCTGGAATGAATGGCAAGAGGCTGTTATTTATAGGGAAAGAATCTTCTATAAGAGGAAGCCTTTGACCAGTGATCCTTGGCTACAGTGAGGGACTTGCCCATTTGAGGGTTGAAGGGTTTAAACCTGCGGGTAAAAGGGGGTTCTCTGTGCACATACTATCTTTTACGGCTGTGAGAGTGTTGGACACGCAGAGGGTGATGTGACAAGGCTCTGACTTGTCTTTTTACTGTTCATGACCGTTGGACTATTTCCGAACCTTTTAACCTTTCAACCTTTTAAGCTGTAGTGTTTCTAATCAGGTTATTAAGGTTTGAGCTACCCCCGTCATCAGCCCCCCAAGTCAGAGGTATTTGGGGTGTAAGCTCAAATGCTTCTGACTTTTGTACACGATTTTTATTGCTTAAAGGCTTCAAGGCTTGAAAGGTTATCAGGCGTCTAAGTTTTTTGGATTTGAATTTTGAAATGACAGTTAATGTGATGGATGGCAGTTTTTTTACCTTTTGCGTAATAATAATTGCCTAGACTTCACTTTCTTTTTTCTTTCGATGTCTTCAGCTTATTCTCCTCGAATGTGGGCTTCAGCCCTTTCGAGTGTTTCTTCAAGGGTTTTGGGCAGGCATTTATTGAAGTCTCTTGTGAGATATTTGGAATTTCTAGCATTCATGAACCCTGCAACCCTAACCTTTTCATCGGCGTAAGTTAAACCTTCCTTCTTGTAACTTTCGATGAAGTCTCTGAGACTTTCATCATCATGTTGTTTGATCTGGAAGATTATCATGGCGTCCTTGACATACCTATGTTTTTATAGGGAACTTTTGCTAAGATCGTCAAAGGTCTGAACGCTTCGTCCAGGAAGGTCATTGAACCATATGCGCGAAGACCCTTCAAGGGTTTGCCTGAACATGAGACAACATTCGGAGTTGGGTCATTTTTTTATTCTTGTAGTCCCGGCGAAGATTTGGAAGTAGTCTTCAGTAACGTGATGGCATCTTTATCTGGGTTTGAAACTCGTACTTAACAATTTGTTGAAGCAAGATATTGGGCTTGTAAGGTTTTGAGAGGTATTTTATTACCCTTGAAGCTGGATTATCGTTTGAGGTACCCTGGTGAGTGGTTGGCACTTGGTTGATGAAGTTAAGGTTAAAGCCTTGAAGGCTTTCTGTGTCATCATTCAGCTTTCACGTGCTGCAAAGGAAATTGTGCCATCATCTGTGTCATCAGCTAGGGCATAAGGTTAAAGCCTTAAAGGCTTTCTGATTTTATTACCCTCACAGCTTTTTAACCATTGAACCATTTAACCCTTTGAGCGTTTACATATTTAGTCACTTTATTTAGTCTTGGGCTAGCCCCGTCATCAGCCCCCCAAGTCAGAGGTTTTTGGGGGATGAGCTCAAAGACTTCTGACTTTTATACGTGTATTTTATTGCCATTATCTGTGTCATAAGGTTAAAGCCTTAAAGGTTTACTGTATAAGGCATTCCCATGGATGTGCTCATGACCGCACCTCGAGCCAAAGCCGGGGTGACCATGGCTTGTTTTCACGAAGTAGCAATGGGAGGGGGAACACTTGAAGCTGGTGACTGCCATAATTGATCAAGAGTGATTTTATGCCCCATAGGTGCACCGGTTGTAACGGGTTGGGAGGTAAATAAGGGAAAAACGGTTGGACTTGGCCTCCCCAAAAGCTAAAGGGCTTGAGTGGTTGGTCTGTCACACTAGGACCAGCTTCAAGGTAAGATGTGGCTGAACGTGAGCTGCTAAAAGGAAGAGATGGAGGGCCATGTGATAATGAGGGTTCAGACTCCTCATAATTTAGTCTTATTCTCACCCTTTTTTCCCTTTCTAAGCTCACATGCTAGTTGAGAAGAAATCTCAGTTGTAAGAAATTTCTAGCTAGTCACTCGGGTGTTAGATCTATGCGTTCCGGTGTATGCATTACATCGATTTGAGTAGGTGCAACCCCTGACCGAGATGGGTTTGTGTTTGAAAAGAAGTGAACTCCGGGAACATATCCCGGTGGAGTACTTCCGGGAGTAGAAAGAGGTGTAGATAATACCGGTGAGATCCGACCCGAATTTGGTGTTAAATCGGTGTTGTTAGGCACTTGATTTACCTGACCGAGAGACTCGCTTTCAGACATGATGTAAAAAGAAAATGGAGCTACACAACTGGTCTTTAAGATAAAGTAAGCGGCGTAGCCCCACGGTGGGCGCCAACTTGTTGATGCAACAAATACAAGACCAAGGCCTGTAGCGATATCTCCGGGGTAAAAGGGTTCAAAGTTTCGATTAGCCTAACGCAGGTCGTGGGGTCCCCCCACGTTTGTAGCTCGTGGAGGCGGATCACTTTGTTATTATTCACTTTGAATTCTGGATTGAAGGGTTCAACCCAGAATGTCTATGTTAAGTGAGATAATATTGTAGTGAGCCGAAAAAAGAACAAGCATGGAGCAAGTTCTAGAGAGGAGAAGTAAGATCAGAGATCAAGGGTGATCTGAGTTGATCTGGAATGGCTGGAATGAATGGCAAGAGGCTGTTATTTATAGGGAAAGAATCTTCTATAAGAGGAAGTCTTTGACCAGTGATCCTTGGCTACAGTGAGGGACTTGCCCATTTGAGGGTTGAAGGGTTTAGACCTGCGGGTAAAAGGGGGTTCTCTGTGCACATACTCTCTTTTACGGCTGTGAGAGTGTTGGACACGCAGAGGGTGATGTGACAAGGCTCTGACTTGTCTTTTTACTGTTTATGACCGTTGGACTATTTCCGAACCTTTTAACCTTTCAACCTTTTAAGCTGTAGTGTTTCTAATAAGGTTATTAAGGTTTGAGCTACCTCCGTCATCAGAGTGTTTTTTGTTATCGTAAGCTATATCAACTATTAGAACTGTATCGGTACTGTGATGAACCGAACCGATACCATCTGAACGACATCAATACCGATGCCGATATTCATTTATATGGTACATGTGTTGATTGTTTTACCTCATGCCAATATCGTACCCAAAATATCACGAATCAAACTGATATTAACCAAAAACCCATCACGTAGAGAAAAAAAATTCCCACTGCCTTAAAATACAGGGAGGGTTTCTTAGAGCATTTAGAATTGATTCTTCATCTTCATCTTTATAATTATACTAATAATCACTACTTTTTCTTTCTACGTTTAATTAAACAATATTTTTTTATACTTTTATCATTATCTTTTTTCACTTTCTCTTCCACTTACAACCACTTTTCAAAATATTAAAAAATTATAAAAAGTGACAATGTTTTCTCTAAACTTACTTATAAACAATAATTTTTTTTCTCTATACTCCGGTAACAATCAGTAACAAACACTTTATATAATATAGATGTCACACTCACACGAAACTCACGTGAAGAATCAAATGTGAATGCTCTCTCCGTTCTAAAACGAATAGTAAAACAAAAACGTACTAAATATATGTATTTACAAGTGGGTAAAGATAAATGATTTAAAAAAATATAAATAAAAATGAAAAAATACTGTGAATACGTGAAGGGAAGAGTTAATTGTACAAGAAAGACAGGAGACACACGTTTACATTTCCCAGGAAATTAATTCAGTTGTCCAGGTGGCCGTGCTTATTGTACACCCTCTGTAGGCCCCACCCACACCTACGCTTCTGGGGTTGTGAAAACAATACGTCTCCTCTACTCCTCTTCTTCATTTTCGCCTTCTTATTTGACTTTCTCCACTTCTCACCTCCCTTCCTCTCACCAAATATCTCACCAACACACCCCCCGTTATACATATACCCTGTATGTATATATTCTATTATATACATACATACAAATGTATGTATAGATAGAGAGCGTGTGTTTGATTTTAGATAAAAGGAAGACTTGAAGCGGTTGTTATATATATATATATCTTTGCTGACACGTTTGTTTTAAATGTGTGTTGAATAGTTTGTTGTGTGGATACGATGGGGGCTTGCTTGTCCACGCCGGAGAGTTGCGTCTCGTCGAAAAGAAAGTTCCGGCGACGGAAGAAAGGCTTCAGTCGTCGTGTTTCCACTCGTTTTTCCGATCAATTGAAGTCTAATCCCTCCGATCGGTCCATCGCTAATCCTACTTTTCGCGGTTTATACTTTCTCTCTCTTCTTTTTCTTGTTTCTCTCTCTACATATGTATGTATGGAAATTGCAGACTGTTGTATTAATTGAGGGTTTAGATCTAGTTTATTTTTTTAGTTATGTTTAAATGTTGTACTTAGGGCATGTTTGGATGGGCTTCTCAAAACAACTTATTGGCTTATTGACTTATCAAGAAGCCAATAAGTTGTTTTTGTGTTTGGATAGACTAAAAGGACTTTTGGAAATAGCTTTTTGCAAAGAAGGAAAATCAGATTTTGAAAAGCCAAGATTTCATGACTTTTGGATCCAAAAGTGACTTTTCAAAAATGAATTTACTAAATTACCCCTTCTTTACCCCCTTATATTTAAAAGAATGCCCATTTTAGTCATTTTACACCAATAAGCTAATCCAAACACTTTTTTTAAAAACTCCTTTTCAAAAAGTCCTTTTCCCAAAAGTCCTTTTCCCAAAAGTCCTTTTTAACTCTAATAAGCCCATCCAAACATGCCCTTAACTAATTGGTGTGTTAAGTTATATCTGGAGAAATGATTATGTGTTTATGATCATTTAATAAATTTAAGATGAAGAAACATTTGTGTGAATGTGTAAATTATGTGTTGGAATTTTTAGATTTTTTTTTTAGTTCCGTATTATTTTTGGGCAAAACTTTCCAGCGGTGGAGTTCTTGAATATTCAGTTTGTTACTAATTATAGAGATACTCTATGTATCTATCTGCTTCTAGAATGGACTACATTTTTATTATGTTAACATTTTGATACTTTTGAATGTAATAGCAGGGAGCACTGATGAGTCTTGGTATGATTCTGCAGCAGTTCTTGAATCTGACTGTAGTGAAGAAGATTTCCAAAGTGTTCTTGATGGTATGTTATGTTATTCATTTTTAATAAAGTGTAGATAAAATTGTTTTTAATTGTACCTGACTAATAACCGTACCCGGTAAAATATCGCTCATAGCAAAGCCATTGGTAGGGTCTGGTGGTGCGATGTAGGCAAGGCTTACTGCACTTACATTTGTCTTAGGAGATAAAGAAGCTGCTTTCAAAGAGGTTGCGGCTCGAAAATGACGTTTATGAAAGTGTTCATGGTTCGATATATTATTATCGATGATGAATAGAATACAAGAGACCCCTTTATATAGGGAAGAACCATAAACCTATACAAGCACCTAATTAGGAACCAGATAACAATTCCTAATTTACAAGGATTCCTATCAAGAATATAAACATTCTAGAATAATCTAAATAATAATAATAATAATATACGGTGCTAATATTCCCCCGCAGTTTGAGCGGGCGGAGTACAAACGCTTAAACTGGAGCGAAAGGACTGAAACAAGTCCCTTGGAAGGCCCTTGGTAAAGATATCAGCGTATTGATTTGCAGCCGGAACATGAAGCACTAGAATGTGGCCAACACGGACTTTCTCACGAACAAAATGAATGTCAATTTCGATGTGCTTTGTTCGTTGATGCTGCACAGGATTGTCGGATAAGTAGACGGCGGAAACATTATCACAATAAACCACCGTAGCTTTTTGCAAGGGAACATGCAACTCAAATAATAAATTTCTTAACCAAGAAGCTTCTGCAACCGCATTTGCGACCCCACGATATTCCGCTTCGGCACTAGAACGAGAAATAGTAGCTTGTCGTTTAGATGACCACGAGATTAAATTATCTCCCAAAAACGTACAATAACCACTAGTCGAGCGTCTCGAATCCGGACAGCCACCCCAATCAGCGTCTGAGTATGCAATTAAGTCATTGGAGGCACATTTGACGATCCGAAGACCATAATCCACTGTTCCCTGAAGATATCGAAAGATGCGCTTCATGAACGCAAAATGCGGCTCCCGGGGCTCGTGCATAAAGAGACAAACTTGCTGCACAACATAAGAAATATCGGGCCGAGTAAAAGTTAGATATTGTAAAGCACCTGCTAAACTTCGGTATAGGGTCGGATCAGCAAAAAGCGGACCCTCGGTTGCACTCAACTTAGCCGATAGATCAACCAGTGTGGTGCAAGGCTTGCAAGCAGTCATGGAGGCACGTGTGAGGATATCCTTTGCATATTGAGATTGCGACAGAAACAATCCATGGGAATGCCGTGAAACTTTGATCCCCAAGAAATAATGTAATGCTCCCGGGACAGAGTCTGAATAATATTATTTAATAGAGTAGTGCTAGACGCTGTAAGTACAATATCATCCACGTATAAAAGCAAATAAGCCGTGTCAGCCCCTTTTGAATAAATGAACGAGTTATCACAAGCACTATTGTTGAAACCCTTTTGCAAAATATATGATGCAAACCTAGTGTACCAAGCCCGAGGCGCCTGTTTGAGGCTATATAAAGACTTCTTTAGTCGACAAACGAATTTAGGACGGCGAGTATCAACGAATCCCGGCGGCTGATGCATAAACATCGTCTCATTTAAATGACCGTGAAGGAAAGCATTTTTTTACATCTAATTGATGAATAGGCCATGAACGATTGACCGCCAAAGAAAGAACCGTTCTGATGGTTGCCGGTTTAACAACCGGACTAAAAGTCTCGTCACAGTCAACCCCTACTGTCTGTGATTTCCCATTAACTACCAGTCGGGCCTGGTACCGTTCCAATGACCCATCGGCTTTAAATTTGTGACGAAAGAGCCACATACATCGGATAACCGGCCTGTCATTAGGTCGTGGAACCAATTCCCACGTTTCGTTTTCTTGTAAAGCATTAAATTCTGTTTGCATGGCATGTACCCAATTAGAGTCGGCAAAGGCTTTAGCGTATGTGGTGGGAACGGGCGAAATAGGGATAGTCATAAGGGTCGGGTAAAGCGGAGGTTTAATCGAACCTGTTTTGGACCGGGTCAACATTGGGTGGATGTTGTTTGAAGAAGAAGGCCGTGGTGTTGGGATGGCAGAAGTAGATTGGGCTGTTTGAGTGGCGGCTGAAGGAGGTTGGGCTGTTTGTGTGTCGGCTGAAGTAGGTGGGCCGGGTGGGTCATTGGGGATCGGATGTGGTTGTTGTGGGCTGGTGGCAGGCTGGGTTAAAGGGTGAGTGGTAGTGGGCCGTGGACGACGAGAATAGGTAAAGGTATAAGGAGCCGTAACATCGGGCTTTGGGGGCGGCGGTTGGCCGAAGGTAAACCCAGTGGGTATTGGGTCGTCCAAAAAAGAATATGTAGTCGAGGGTATAGGTAGGGAGTATGGAAAGGTTTGCTCATCAAAGGTGACATGGCGGGATATGTGAACCCTGCCTGTTGTAGGGTCGAGGCACCGGTACCCACGAAAATCAGCGGGGTAGCCTAGAAAGATGCAACGAATTGCACAGGGATGTAATTTGTGTGGTTGGGTAGCCGAGGTATTCGGGTAACATGCAGACCCGAACACGCGGAGGTGGTCATAGGTTGGGTGACGAAGATAAAGGGCAAAAGTGGGTGTAAAAAAATTTAGGCGTTTTGTGGGAAGTATATTGTGAAGGTATGTGGCGGTATGAAGAGCCTCGACCCAAAAAATGGGTGGTAAGTGGGCGTGCATAAGAAGGGACCGGATGATGTCGTTCAACCGACGAATCATTCGTTCGGCTTTCCCGTTTTGTGAGGATGTTTGAGGACAAGAAAACCGAAATAAGAGACCCTGCTGATTAGCAAATTGTTTGAACGAGTTGTTGTTAAATTCCCCGCCCAAGTCACATTGGAAGGTTTTTATGGGGCGGTTGAATTGGGTAAGGATAAGGCAGTGAAATTTAACAAAGGTGGGGAAAGTCTCGGATTTGTATTTTAAAGGGTAGACCCACACAAAGTGTGAGAAGTTATTTATAAGGACCATGTAATATTTGTAACCGGTTTTACTGATGACATGTGAGGTCCATAAATCACAGTGAATAATATCGAATGGTGAAAAAGTGAAGGAACTGGAGGTATAAAAAGGCAATCGTTTACTATTAGATAAATGGCATGAATTACAAAAAGTAGTAGATATGTCTTTATTACATAAAACATTAAATTTTCTACTAAGAATATCTAAGACTTGCGCTCCAGGATGCCCAAGTCGATCATGCCAAGAGAGAGTAGAAGTGGTAATGAAGCAAGCTTGTGGCGGAAGTTGTGGTGGTGTGATTGGGTAGACATCTCCGGTACTATTGTGGCGGGAAAGGTGCCGTCCAGTTTTAAGATCCTTCACAGTGAAACCAAAGGGGTCAAATTCAATAGAGACATTATCACGTGTAAAGCGTCTAACTGAAATCAAAGTTTTGATAACGGATGGGCTAAAAAGGATGTTAGGTAGGATGTAGGTGCGGTCAAGGATTTTGCAAAAGCCAGTGTCGGACCCTTTTATCGGGAGACATTGCCCGTTGCCAACAAGAATTTTCGGATTTACAGAAAAAGAATTGGGGAATGAGATTATACCTGAATTCTCGGTGACATGGGAGCCCTCGCCAGTGTCCATTAGAACCGGGTCCGGAGGTTGCTGATTGAGATTCATGGCGTTGAACGCTGCTTGCAACTCCGCTGGATTAAGTGTGTCGAAACCAACAGGTGGGGTCTGCTGTCCGTGTTGATCGGCCGTGTAGTAAGCAGGTGGGGCCGAAGGTCCTGTGGTGGTCGATCGGTTGGGTGCAGAAGGAGGAGGACCGGTGTGATGCGGTGCATATGGGCCAGGGTTGGGCCAGGCCGGTTGTGAAGGGTAGGGACATGGTGGAACATTCCACCAAGCCCAAGTAGGGTATTGTGGTGGCTGAGTAGGCCAAGGTGAGTATGAGTGATTGCGGCCTGAACCCCGGCCTCCACGGCCTCCCCTTTTGCTGTTCCAGGATCCCCGGCCACGTCCTCGGCTGCGGGTAGTATTTTGGGGTTGCGGCTGCTGGGAAGACCAAGCCGGCGGCTGCTGTTGATTCCAAGATTGCGGCTGTTGTTGGGAGGGCTGCTGCTGTGGAGATCGATTAGACAGACCAGTGGCAACCATGATCGAGGACGAGTTGGATTTTCGTGCCTCTATGCGGATAAGTTCATCGGTGAGCATGGAACGAGCCTGATCCCAATCGGCGTTGGTAGAGTTGATCAATGAGGCAGTAGTATCAAATTCTTGAGGCAATCCACGGACCAATTGAAGAACGAGTCGTGACTCGGAAATTGGTTGATCAACATCTTCGAGTTGATTTGCGAAATCCTTCAGCTTTCGAAAGTAGTCATCCAAAGAGGAGCATGCGGCAAGAGTTAGGTTCACGAATTTTGTCTCTAATGCCGCCACACGAGCTTTCTTGTTACTTAAGTAAATTTTCTCCAGTTTTACCCATGCACCGCGTGCAGTGCCGTCCGAATCCATGACGCGAGGCAGGAGGTCGTCAGAGACGGTGCTCCATATCCACTGTAGAACTAGCGCATCAAGCTCGAGCTAGGAGTCATACGTGGGGTCGGTTTTTGATGGGGCGGCGATACCGTCAATGTGGGGCGAAACCTTGTAGGCGACGGCGTGTAGCTTGAAGATCTTGACCCAGGCAGAATAAGTAACTGTTGTGCCATCCAACGTGCGGATTTTTGATTGAATGTTCGTAACGGAATAAGCAGGATGTAGCAGGTTTGGTTTCGAATTGGAATCCGAGGATTCTGTTTTGTCGGTGCCAGACATGTCGATCAAAAGGAATAGACGACGGCTGGAAAGAAAGAGAATATGGCGACGGCTGCTGAGAATATGGCGACGACTGCTGGAAAGAAAGAAAATAATTTAGGTTTTCAGAACCGAGGCTCTGATACCATGAAAGTGTTCATGGTTCGATATATTATTATTGATGATGAATAGAATACAAGAGACCCCTTTATATAGGGAAGAACCATAAACCTATACAAGCACCTAATTAGGAAACAGATAACAATTCCTAATTTACAAGGATTCCTATCAAGAATATAAACATTCTAGAATAATCTAAATAATAATAATAATATACGGTGCTAATAGTTTAGACATAGAAGTATATAAAAATTTAGACAACAGACTATAAACAGCAGAAAACCAAGAGTACCAAAATGTTGTCATAGTGAGCTACCAATCATTGGCAGATCTAGAAAGAAAGATCGGGGGCGGACTCTCAAAATCCAATATTTTACACTAAAAAATTTCAGAAACTTTTGGTAAAATTAACACTACAAAGCGAAAAAACGGTAACTGTTAAGAATAAATCATTTACTAGTGTAAAATGTAGAGATAATTCATAGCGTCATATATTTCTTTGTATTTTTGTGATGTAAATCATGTAGTTATTCTTAACTTTTATATTCTTGTAATTATCTTATGTATAATTAAGAACCAATATACATGCAGATGTAGTGTCTTTAAACGGCTCAGAAGGTGCTTCAAGGGCAAGCATTGCTTCTCTCAGGGATGTCACTCATGGAGACGGAGAGAGTCGTAGAAGTACAGCCCTTCCAGAAGAAACGAACCCCAGAGGCCCTAACGAAATCCGGCCCGTATACCTTGATGAGATATCTTCTTCTGTAGACGAGAGTACCGGAAGAGAAGATGGTTTGTTAGACTGCGGAGTTATTCCCAGCAATTGTCTGCCTTGTCTTGCGGCCACGGTTCCTTCGGTCGAGAAACGAACATCTTTAAGTTCTAGCCCATCGAGTGCACGCAAGAAGCCTGTACATAAACTTTCATTTAAGTGGAAAGATGGGCATCCTAATGCCAATATATGTGAGTAACTAATAAACTAGCATGTACATATGATTTATGGCTATAGAAAATCGACTAAAATTTGAACTTTTTTCTAGTTTCTTCGAAGATGCAGCTGCAAAGACCGATAGCCGGTTCGCAAGTCCCGTTCTGTCTGGTGGATAAGACAGTGCTTGATTCTTGGTCACATATTGAACCGAAGACTTTCAGGGTACGCGCGGAGAATTATTTGAGGTAATGACATGTTAATGTGGTTGTATAGACGTGTAGTCGGTGTTTGCTTGTAGCTTTATGATCGCGATATTGAATGTTTACAGGGATAAAAAGAAGGAACATGCTCCTAATTATGCAGCGTATTATCCGTTTGGTGTTGACGTGTTCTTATCTCAAAGGAAAATTGATCACATTGCTCGGTTTGTTGAGCTCCCTGCCGTTAGTTCTTCCGGAGAACTACCTTCTATTCTTGTTGTAAATGTACAGGTATTTTTAACTTAAAAAAATGACATTTTTGTGCATTTTCTTTATTAAATCTTGTACTTTTAATCTCATGAAACTTTATAAATGGTCGTTCTAAAGGTCCCGTTGTATCCTGCTGCGTTCTTCCAAGGAGAAATAGACGGTGAAGGAATGAATATCGTTTTGTACTTCAGACTTTCCGATGGTTACTCAAAGGAGCTTTCAAGCCAGTTTCAAGATAACATGAGGGTACGAATCAACTATCTATCTTCATATGTATAATGTGTTACCCCCTAATGTGTACTTATTCGATATTGTTTTTTTTTCTGTGAACAGAGGATTTTGGATGATGAAATTGAAAAAGTAAAAGGTTTCCCTGTTGATACACTAGTACCATTTCGCGAAAGGTTGAAAATATTGGGTCGGGTTGTAAACGTTGAGGACCTTCAGTTGAATGCACCCGAGAGGAAACTTATGCATGCTTATAATGAAAAGCCCGTGCTTTCACGTCCACAACATGAATTCTACCAAGTGAGTTTCTTCTTGTTATTTTTCAAAGTAAATTTTAAAAATACTTATTAAACCGCATAAATGCTGTTTTACAGGGAGAGAATTACTTTGAGATTGATTTGGATATGCATAGATTTAGTTACATCTCCAGGAAAGGGTTTGAAGCATTCCAAGATCGACTAAAGAACTGCATTTTGGATGTCGGCCTCACAATTCAGGCAAGTTATTGTCCATGATTACACGTTTTCTTGTTTTTTTTCCATGTATCTACAGTTCAACGTATAAAACCGGGGACTTTTTTTACTGTGAATCAGGGTAACAAAGCGGAGGAATTGCCAGAGCAGATCTTATGTTGTGTAAGGTTAAATGGTATTGATCGCATGAGATATCACATGTTGGCGGTAAATCAAGAGTCGGTTTGATAAGTTTGTCGATAATGTAAGCTTCCAACTAGATATCTGATGATTAACATCTAAAAATGATTTTATTTCTTTTTTTCATCCTGTTATCTTCTTTTGGGATATGTTGCTTCTAAACATTCGTGTGCACAGCTCATAGGATAAAACTGCTTAGAAGTTAGAACATAGGTCAAGCTTAACCACTTTAGTGATCCCAAAGTTGTTAACGATTTTAATGCATGCGTGCACGATTCAACTGATTTTTCCAGCTCTTCGAGTGACTAGTAATTGTGTGCAGATTCTTTTAGATGGTTATTATGCATAAAGATTAAGTTTAGCTGGGCCTATTTATCGTTACCCAATATGTTTTGATTTGCTACTGCAGCGCACACACAATTGTCGAATTGGGTTTGCATTTGTAGGAGTGTTTAATCAGGTTTCGTTGAAATAGAATCTGATTACCTCTCTTGAATCAAAATAAAACTGATCCATTTCTTTTTGGTTTGGTATATATTGTTTAGATGTAGCAAAATGGGCGGGTTGGTTAACGTACCATTTTAGAAGAAAACAGCGAGCCAAGCGGGTTCTGTTTGAGTCAGTGAGGGTGATCGTGACAGGTGGCCAGTAAATGGTTGCTGCAAGTGGGCCGGTTAAACTCCTTAATTGTTGTGTGATTTTCAGCGACCCGTTTGGCCTGTTGGGGGTAACCTGTTAGGCGGGTCTTTTTTTCTTGCCACTTTTACTGCGACTACCGGACACTGTTTGATTCGCGTCTGAGAACCTTTTTTTCCTTAAAATGAATTACAAGTATTTTAGAGCCAAAACATAACTACCTAACTGATTTAATTAAGTTATGTAACTAGTATTGACCTTTCAAAAAAAATGTACAGTACTTAACAAACTAGTTCATTTTGTGCAACGAACTTTTCAAAACTCTTTTACACAGAGAAAGTTTGCTAGCCCAGTATAAAACAAATAAGATCACTGGTCTACTCGGTTATTAGTATATGTCACTAAGAGGTTTATGTTTTAACTGTTTTTACTCTACAGTCTACACCCTGCATATTTCCTATAATTTTTCTTTATAAGATCTAATGATCCTAACCATAAACCATTATATATATAATATTTTATAAACGTATTTTTTATGAAGAAACAATATAATTATTACATAAATGTTTTGTTATTTATAACATGTAATATATTTTAGTGGTTCTATTACTTTAATACCGATTACAATAAGATATAACAATTAGTTAACAACAAAACAACTGACGTATAACAACTTACAATAAAAATATTTCCTGCTGCTACTCCAAACCCCCTTATAAACTCACTTTGTTGGCATATCGTTGTCATTTTGTCAACCACCTGTTGCATTATTATCGTATTCTCATTGAACGGCCGTTTACAACAAATTTCGTTCTTAATAAAAAAAATAACAAAAATATAATTTATATTTTTTGGAAATGAGTTTTTTTCATTAGAACAACTTCATGTGTTTATATATAAAAACTTTGAAAAAAAGTACTAAAAAAGGACCAACCAACTTCTAAAGAGACTGATTAGGCGTCCAGTGGTTGCATGCTTCAGCCCTTGCCCAAGCACCCCGGGTTCAGAGCCCCGGCTCCCGCTGTCCATTGTTATGGTTTTGTTATTTGTTTGTTTTTTCTTTTGTTTTGTTTTCAGTTTATTATCCGTTTTATTTTATTTTTTATGGTTTTGTTATTTGTTTGTTTTTTCTTTTGTTTTGTTTTCAGTTTATTATCCGTTTTATTTATTTTTTTAACAAAATTTAAGCAAAAAAGAATTATAATCCCAAAGTTAGTATGTTAATTAATTATGTATCTGCCATCACAACTTTGGTGGGGTGGTAGAGGCTTTATGTTGGAACTAATCTTGTCATAACTCAAAAGTTGGAGGGTGCTAAGTGTTTAAGTTTATTTTATTTAGGTTTTCTAATTCTAGTCTAGGGATGTTTTCTTGGGCATCAAGGTTTATTAGATAAGTTTATCTAGTTTATTTATTTATTTTATTAATAGAGTTTGAGTCGGGTTAGGACTAGAATAAGTTTAGTATAAATAGATGGTTAGGGTCATTGTAATTAGTGTGCTCTCATTGATAAATTTATAAAAGAGTCGAACAAGTTCGTTCATCCGGTGTTTGTGTGTTCGATCAAGGGCCTGATTTCCAACAATTGGTATCAGAGCTAGTTGGTGCCTGCGGTTTTGAGAGTCATTTTCCGAGAAGGGGGAGCACCCCTAGCGGGGTGTTATGGCGATGATACCGGTCGTAGACAAGAAAGGAAAAGAGATCCAACGACAACGTATGGATGGAAATTTTGGTTCCATGAATTTAGTCGTGGTCATATTCAAGGTTTTCAAAAAATATATTTGTAAGCAAATGTCATCAGTATTATTTATTTGCAAATAGCAATTGGGATTTGGTGTATAGTAAACCTTCCTTGTGGTTGGGATTGCTAATTGGGCCACGTGTGATGGTTAAATGATAAGGAAGATATTTGCTACTTTATTTGACGGAGGCGTTATGGTGTTTTCGGTAGGCCGTTGTTGTGGTAGACGTACCGGTTAAGACGACGGGGGTGACCGGTGATAAACACTTGTGTTCCGTGGCTGTTAGTGGTGATGAAAGGAGGAAGAACGTGGCTGTTTTGGTTGATGGTTCCAGTGACAACATCGGTAGTGTTATGATGGTGCCTTGATCGTGTTGTTTCGTGATAAGAGGAGACCGGCGTGTTGCGTGATAAACGGGCGTAAAAGATCCGTCAAAGCAGGTGGCTTTGGATTTGCTTCGTTTGGCAAGGTGAGAAAACGTTAGAAGCGGGTGACTTTGTTTTCTTGGTCGGTGGAGAGGGCTCTTGGAACAAGTTTGATTGGGAAAGGTACGGGTGTCAAGATAATGGCGTTGGAGTTCAAATCGGGTGACTCGGATGTGACCGGGTAGAGGTCGTTGATCCGTGATGAGTCAAGATGTTAGTGAACGTTTCCAGCGTAATGCCATGTGACATGTTACAAGTGTAGCGAGTTTGTATTCAAGTTGAACCGAGAAGGCTTTAGGCCGTGGGTCCGGGAGAGGTCGAGATGGTGATGAACCGGCTCTAATGTGAAGAAAGTTATTGACAAAATTAGGGGGGTGATTGTTGGAACTAATCTTGTCATAACTCAAAAGTTGGAGGGTGCTAAATGTTTAAGTTTATTTTATTTAGGTTTTCTAATTCTAGTCTAGGGATGTTTTCTTGGGCATCAAGGTTTATTAGATAAGTTTATCTAGTTTATTTATTTATTTTATTAATAGAGTTTGAGTCGGGTTAGGACTAGAATAAGTTTAGTATAAATAGATGGTTAGGGTCATTGTAATTAGTGTGCTCTCATTGATAAATTTATAAAAGATACCAAGGGTTCAATTCCTGGCATGGGCTAGAATTGATGTAATTTAGGAGTGTTTATGTAATCTTTGCCATTAAAAAAAATTTAATTATGTATCTTTAGTTTATCTTAATTTAACTTCCAAGTAACTTTTGTTTTTATGGTTTTCAATTGATATAATATATGTGTCGATTGCTATGCCGAGTACTGGTATCGGAATCCCACTAGTTTTATAATATTTATGATTAATTTACACGTATTTAGTTTTACTCTTATACTCGACAGACCTTTGTTATAATTATCACTGCGTCGTGCATATTTCTACGCTTAAAAACAAAGTATGAAGTTATGATATAAATAGTTTTGTTGAAATCAAAATTTCGTATTATTTTTATTAGGCAAAGATATTATTTTTACGTTTATTTTTATACTGTTGTCAATTAACTTTCTATTTCTTATTTTGTAATATAGTTTTCAGAAAAATGCCCGAATAGTCCCTGTGGTTTGCTCAGATTTCGCCTATAGTCCCTACATTTTTAAAATTATAGCTATACTCCCCAAGTTTTGCAAATTCGTTCTCCGATAGTCCCAGAAATATGGAGGTTAGTTTTTGTTGTTAAACAAGCATCACTTCAGTAAAAAAACCTCGACTTTTTGAGTTTTTTTATAAATTCGGATATCCGTTTGGATATCCGAATCCATATCCGACATTTCGGATATCCGAACCCATTTGTTCTTGTAAAGTGAAGGGTGGTTGAAACAAGTTGACTAAGTGGGGACGATGATCGATATGTGATGTATGGGGGTTATATAATCAGTTTGTAAGTGCGAAACGACAACATTTGGAGTTTCTTTCTAGCGGATACTAGCATAGCACACCTACGAAATTTGCTTTTTTTTATTGAAAAGCCAATTTCTTTGATTTCGTTAATCATGTATCTCTCATTTTTAGTTTGATGATATGTTTTTTTATATTTTGAATTATTTATTATTATTATTATTATTATTATTATTATTATTATTATTATTATTATTATTATTATTATTATTACTATTATTGTTTTGTTTACTTCTGGTTGTAATTTTGAATAATTTATATGGCCTATGAGCTGTGTTACCAAGGTATTCGATAAAGTTTTTCTTTACACAAATGGTGAGGGTTTAATCCTTAAGGTGGAAAAAAAATATGTAATTTAATAGTATAATTAGAGAATGTGTAAATTTGTGTTTAAAGTTTTGAGTTAAGAAAAAAAGTATAAAAGTTTAAAAAAAATAACACATGACCAGTAATAAAATATATAAATGGTGTCGATGTATAAAGTATAATATATAGTGATATGATATGGTATTATTACATAATATGATACGATGTCATGTTATTTAATATAATTGTGATAATGCGTAATATGATAGGGTGTTACACTCAATTAAAGAGTTTGGTTCCTTTCACATATACCTACATAAAATTGTTTAAAATCGTTTACGTTCTTTTTGCTCATTAGACTATCTGTCGTGATTTCATCTCTTTTTAGGGGTGTTCAAAAAAATCCGGATCCGAAACCGAATCCGAAATATCCGAAAATCCATATCCGAAATATCCGAAATTTCGGATATCCGAAAACCGGATAATCCGAATTTTTGGATTCGGATTCGAATATGAATTTCAAAATTTTCGGATAATCCGATTATCCGATATCTAAAAACTAATTATTTTTTATAAATATATATAGTATATGAGCATTATATTTAGTTTGAAGTATTGTAAAAAAGTAGTAAATAAAATTGTATTCGTGTGAATTTATGATTGTTTTTAGTTTAAATGTTTGAAATTTGAAAAATCGAATATAAGTTTAGTTTTAATCTATACACGAAATGGATTTTTTGGATTTTTTTTTTGCAGAACTAAGGCTATTTCTTTAAAGCTTTTTACAACTAATGCCACCTTCAAAAAAACTTTCAAAAGTAATGCAATTTCCATTTAAAATGGAGATTTGTTTAATGTGTAAGGTTTGCAAGGAATAAGTTCGGGGAATGTAAGAGATTATGATTGGTAAACAAGTACAATTCCTACCAAATCGCCAATCCGAACGACAATTTCACGCAAATCGCCATTTTTAATCACAATTTCTGCCACATAGCCATTAGAAATGGCGATTTCCTGCAAAAAATCATTAGAAATGGCGATTACTTTGTACACTTTCTTCAAAAAGCCATTTGAAATGGCAATTTCTGCAAAAAGGCAATTGAAATGACAATTCCTACAAAAGCTGCTACACATTCTACCAAGCCCTTTGACTTTTCCTTTTTGTTTTTGAACGAGTTAACGCTAACCCGCGCGTTGCGGCGGGATGTTGATTATACACCGTCATATACCATTGTTTATTTCGATTCCAGAACATAAAGTTGGATGCTCAGCACAAATCGGTAATTAATATGGCCATGAAACAAATTACAAACGCCTCTTGATTCTTGATAACCAAACATTGTTTTGTACATATCTTAATCATATTATTAAGAGTTAAATGTTTGGTTGGTCCCTGTGGTTAGGGGTGCAAACGAGCCGAGCCGAGCCCGAGCTTGACCAGGCTCGACTCGAGCTCGATTAACTTTATGTGAGCTCGGGCTCGAGCTCGAGCTCGATTCGAGCTTTGTTTTCAAGGCTCGAGCTCGGCTCGTTTGTATTTTCTCAAGCTCGAGCTCGGCTCGGGCTCGGCTCGTTTATTATCTATTAATTTGTATATTAAATAAAAATAATATAAATAATAGACTTTTTAGGCTCGTGAGCTCGATAAGTGAAGCTCGGGCTCGGGCTCGTTTACTAAATAAGCTTATTTTTAGGTTCGAGGTCGGCTTGTAAACAAGTTTAAATAAGCTCGGCTCGACTCGGCTCGTTTACACTAAAGCTCGATAAGGCTCGACGAGCCTAACGAGCTTCACATGCAAGGCTCGAGCTCGGGCTCGATAAACAAACGAGCTTTGTTTTGAGGCTCAAGCTCGGCTCGGGCTCGATAAAGCTCGGCTCGTTTCGAGCTTTTTCTCGAGCCGATCTCGAGTAGCTCGCGAGCCGGCTCGGCTCATTTGCACCCCTACCTGTGGTTTTCAAAAATTGCAGACTTAGTCCCAATGGTTTACTAATTACACGCGTGGTCCCTGTGGTTTTCAAAAATGCACTCGGTTGGTCCCTAGCCCTAACATCAGTTAGATTTCTCAGTTAAGTCCATGTTAAATGACCAAATTACCCCTGATGTGGATCTGAAACATATTTTATAAATAACAAAAAAATAAAGGATTATATAAATAAAATACCCCCTATCATCTTCTTCCATCTTCAATCACAAAACCCTAACCTTCACCTCCACCACCACCCACCTGCAACCACCGCCCAAACCCACCCCTGCCACCGGCCACCGTTGATCCTATTCTCCCTTATCATTCCCCAAATTCATCCGCCACACCGTAGATCCCACAACTTAAGTTATACAGTCCATTTCCCCTAAAAAAAAAACATTTTTACCCAACTGAACATGGTCATCATCTTCTTTATTTTATAAAAAAAAAAAAACCGTTCACTGTTAATGCAAGTTTTCCTACTTGCAGTTTACTTGAAAGTTTATAATGTCAATAATATTAGAGTACATAAACAGGGGATTTAAACGAGGAACTACATAGTAAAAGATATTAGAGTACATACCCAACTGAACATGGTCATCATCTTCGTTGACCGGAGCTGTTGACCGGTTGACCCGTACCGAAACTGAGACACGAACTTGAATTGACACCAAATCTGAAACTTTGAACCGAGTCGTGACCTGAGCCCACAATAACCATCACCACCGTCACCGGTACCACCGACGCCGGCAGTCGCCGCACGGTGGTCCGATGTGTAACCGTTACCCCCGCGACACATCACTCCACCTGAAATAACACGTATCTAACCGGAGAAAGGTGGAGATGACAAGATCGAAAAGAAAACACGAGAAGGAAGATGGGGGCTTACCGGGAAATAACACATCACTCCGCCGCAACCGCCGCCGTGAGCGGTTACCGGCTCCGCCGTGTTCTGCTGAGTCGTCGGCCGGAGATCACCAGCCCCTATCTCGCCTCTCTCTCCTCTTCTCGGCTCCCTCTCTCTCTCTAGGGTTTTCTTTTCAAAATTTGGGGATTTTGAAACTCAAAATCAGAAAGGTTGAAGAAGATGATAAGCAAGGGTATTTTGGTCATTTAACATGGACTTAACTGAGATTTTTAACTGATGTTAGGGCTAGGGACCAACCGAGTGCATTTTTGAAAACCACAGGGACCACGCGTGTAATTAGTAAACCATTGGGACCAAGTCTGCAATTTTTGCAAACCACAGGGACCAACCAAGCATTTAACTCTATTATTAATATCAATGAAATACACCACTAACTAATTTCACACTGTGTGAACAGACGAAAATGCATTCACATATCGATCATACAACGGATTGGTTATAAATTGGCGATTAACATGGGCATGAAATAAAGGTGTTTATGATAGTTGAGGCCTCGAATTAATAACTATAAACAGTTTGTACAGAATTTAAAATTTAAAAATACAAACATAAATGAAAACATACCACTTAAGTTGATTCACCTTGCATCAACCAAAAACATGCAACTGTTTCAGACCAGAATATGAAAATGCATGCACGGATCCATCATACAACCAATAGAACGAAACCTTGTAATATGTAGTCATATTTATAAAAAAATGTTGCTTCCTAAAACCTCTAATTTGAATTTAGCAACCAAGCACAAAGGACTTTTCGGAGTGTATTTTAATAGATTACTTCCTGCATGTGAAAATCATAAATGTTGGTCGAGTTAACTGGCAAGGACTCTCGGGTAGTCATATTTTTTTTATAATTCTTGTGTGGTTCTTAAATTAGTGGTATATGTTATAAGATTCTATCATGTACATGTAACACATTATCATATTTTACAAATACATCCTGAAGATATTATAAATAATACTCATAGTTTAAAAAAAAAACAATTAGAGTATACTAATTCGTAATTCTAAGTTCAAGGCTAAGAATCCCAAATTAAGAAGAAGATTTCATCAACCTTACCATTAATGAAGCCCAAATTAAGAAAATGTAAAAATAAAAAAAAATGGTTTAATAAAACAAATTAACATGTTTAATTCAAGGATAAATTACACTTTTCGTCCTTTATGTATGTAGCGGGTTGCAGTGGATAGCCTTTAACTTTGATAATTACAATCACAGTCCTTTATTTGGAAAACATGTTGCACGTTTCATCCTTTGCCCCTAACCTGGTTAAAATTTTCAGTTAACTATGGCATGTGCATTGCACATGAGGGCTATTTGATCATTTTACATGTCATTATATATATATAACCTGCACGTCTAAACCCATCTCCCATCTCCACTACCTCCACCGCCCCGCCACCACCCCAACCCTCCGACGACCACAATCATCTGCCGTCGCCGCTAGCCCATCACCTTCACCCCCTCTGTCTCAGTTCTCTTTATCCTCCTACCATCACCACCACCAAATCCGCCACCACCACTGTGACAGTCACAGCACCAAATTCAACCATCACCAGCAAACCACAAATATCCCCACCCAATCTGAACCCACAATAAGCAAACCACAACAATCCCCAACCGATCTGAAAACACAATTTAACACCACTGTAACAAATTCCCAAGATCTCAGAACTATTCCCATCACTTACCGGAACCCTAGATTGAATCGGAATGGACATCTCGTTCTATCATCATCGTCTTCCTCTGAATCTTGTCACATCATCCACGATCTACTTGATTTGAAACCCACTAACAGTTACCGTAGTTGCGATTTTACAGATCTGGGTACGAATTTGAGGAAGAAGAGTAAATACAGGCAGGATTAGGGGGGTTATATGCGAAGATGATGGTGGTTTTCGGAGGTTGGGGAGGTGGTGGTGGTGGTTGCGAAGATGGTGATGGCTCTCGGGTTACCAGAGGTTGGGGAGATGGTGGTTACGAAGATGATGGTGGTTCCCGGCGACGGCGATGATGCCGGATGATGATGGTGGTGGTGGTTGTGGGGAAACCTAGAGAGAGATAGAACTGAGAGAGAGAGATAAGAGAGTTAAGAGAGAGAGAGAGATATATCACTTTTATATACATATATATTTTTTAATTTAATTTCAGATTTTTTATTTTATTTATTAAATATATTTCAAATAAATTGTGTAAAATTACCACCTTACCCTCATGTGCAATGCAATGCACATGACATATTTGACTGAAAATTTTAACCAGGTTAGGGGCAAAGGATGAAACGTGCAACATGTTTTCCAAATAAAGGACTGTGATTGTAATTATCAAAGTTAAAGGCTATCCAATGCAACCCGCTACATACATAAAGGACGAAAAGTGTAATTTTTCCTTATTTCAAATTTATCCATGTTAAACTTTTTGACGTCATAATCAAAATATTATTTGTCAAGAAATTCAAGCATACAAATCGAAACTGGGATCACGGTATCATGCAAAGGCTACTGTTTGGTATAAGACAAATGAAATCAAGGTTTCGAAACTGGGATCATGGTTTCACACAAAACCTAATGTTTGGTACAAAGCAAATACGATCAACATTTGGAAAATAAATTGAGTCTAGATAATTAGATTCTCTCTATGAAGAACTCATTCAATTAATTTTTTGTTAATCGTAATGCATTAGTATTTTACTTTAATAGGAAACCTAATCAATTTTTACGTTAATGCAACAGTCTTTTACTTCAAATCAATTACTTTAACACCTCTGACCATTCAAATAAATTTTCCGTTAGTCTTTCACATCTTTGGTTTCCTATTGAACGCCAACCAATCATTGGTACATAAACAGAGCGTTAATGAAGGTTAAGAGGCAGATTACTAATAGATTCGTCAAGGGATGCAAGTACGCAACTGTACAAAATGTATAACGAAAATGGTACATAAACATGTCGATAATTTAAGATTGGCATATTATTGACGAATCGTCAAGGAATTCAAGTTCAC
The DNA here is from genome assembly GCA_030545235.1 of Helianthus tuberosus. Taxonomy (NCBI): domain Eukaryota; kingdom Viridiplantae; phylum Streptophyta; class Magnoliopsida; order Asterales; family Asteraceae; genus Helianthus; species Helianthus tuberosus. Next base: position 146,596,710 of record CM060417.1, on the reverse strand, counting down.
AAAGTTATGCATCAATTAAATTCATAGGAATGATAAACATCTATACCCGATAACGGTGGGGTGAAAATTAATTCTGGTGGTTATAGAGGTCGCTCGATGGCGTTAGTGAAGGAAATATAAATCGTGGGCGGTGGATTGTTATTAGGGTAGATTGTAGAATATGGGTGTGAATTTGAAACGTTGGAGGCGGTAGGGTAATGTGGTTTTATGTATGTGGTTATGAAAAAAATGTCCCTTTTGCATATATAGAGATAACGTATATTTCATTTTAATGTGTTTGTCGGTTCTTTTGAATTTCTTTGTGGACGCGTTCTTTGGTTACTTTGTGTGTGTATATTTTCATGAATTTCTTTGTAGGCACGTGGTTTGGTAAGGGGTATGTCTTTTAAACAAAAAGTGGGTATACAAAGGTATGTGCTTTGAAATAAAAAAAGGTGCGTTTCATGAATTTCTTTAAAGGCACGTCATTTGGTTATTGATTGGTATGTGTTTTGTATAAAAGGGTATTGGCAAGGGGTATGTCTTTTAAACAAAAGAGTGGGTATAATTTATACCGTATAAACAAAGAGGCATGTGTTTTGAAATAAAAAGGTGCGTGTTACTTTTTGTATGTATATATATATATATATATATATAGGCTAATTATAAGGAGAAAACCCACTCCAGTTGACTAAACCTTGAAAACCCACATGTGTGGCTACAATTCAGCCACATCACATATGAATAAAGTTGAAGAGAGGGGTATTTACGTCAATTTACCATAGCCTGAAAATGTAATAGGTACCTTTATGAGAATTCTGACAACTTTTTTACATATTCTCTCTCTAGAATTTATAATGGCTACACTTATAAAAAAACTTCTCTACCTCATTCCAGATCTAAGATCTGAAACAAAACTCCCATTTCCATGTTCCAACTCTCTGCTCCATCTCTCTACCATCAACATCGCCTCCTCCTTCCACCACCACCATCACCGCCGTAACCTACTTCCAACACCACCACCACCGCCGTAAACTCTCATCCCCACAGCCGGATCCGGATCCAGATCAGAAATAATCAGAATTAAACATCACTCTTCCTCTTTCTTTCCACCATCTCCCATCTCTCTCTTCGGGAACCAGATCTGCAATGGTGGTTGCAGATTTGGTGGAAGGTTAGGGTTTGTTCGAAATAAAAATTTGGGGTTTTCATGTACAAAAGAGGATAGCTCAAATTGACGGTTGAAGGTTGATGAAGGATGGTGGCAGGTGGGGTTGATGGCGGTCGTTGTTGTTGAAGGAAGGTGGCAGGTGGGTTGATGTTGGCGGTTGTTGATGAAGGATGGTCACAGGTGGGTGGTGATCGTTGAAGTTTGATGAAGGATGGTGGCAAGTGGAGTGGGTTTTTCATCTTACACAATTGAAGAACTTCATCCAGATCTTGAAGATCTAATTCATTTTCAGATCCGGTTTGATGTTGAAGATGACCCCAAAGATGTTCGATGTTTAAACATGATTGTCACACCCCAACCGATGGCGGAATCATCGGGGCGCGGCACTAGGCGAATCAGATTGCTCAAGAGAATCCATAACAACTATGTTGCGATAATATTTAATACATTCGTTATCCCATACTAACAAATAATACAATCACATAAGTTATCACAGATTTATTGTCCCCTCGAACAATGCAAATCCAACAACCTAGGTTTTAGTTGAGTTTCTAGACTTCCTAGCTTGATTTGATATAGTCTGCGATCTAACCTGCAACATACGTTAAAATATTTGTCAATACAAAAGTATTGGCGAGTATACAGGTTTGATAAGTATAGTGTAATAGATTAAAAGTGCTGCGAATTTCCACATGCATAAACGTAATACACGACATATATACTCACAAAACTGATACTACCAACTAGGTCCTCGATGCTCGAATGTACGATGGCATAACTAGACCCCGTCGGGCGCAATAGTACTATACTAGTCGTGGTGGGACGTCGCGAGTATAAGCCCTAGCACATATGCAACTAGCATCACGTATATCTATGCATAACAGTTATTCGCAAGTGATAATTCGATTGATTGAATAGTTCGTTTGATGAGTTCGTTTTGATAGAAACGTATGTTACACCCAAAATTCGATTAAAAAGGGTTCAAGTATACTCACAGTGCGTATTTAGCGGGATTACAGCTTGTTCGAGTCGGTTGCGAGTATGTCTGTACTGATCCTTGAAGAATAGAGTAAACGACATACGGTTAAGCAAGATTGTCTTGAAAAGTTACTCATTAGGTTGGATTGGTCCTCATCCGTGCGGTTAGACATGTTATCAGTCCGGATAACAAGTCATCCGTCCGGATGGCATGTCATCCGTCCGGATACAGGTGATCCGTGCGGATGAAGGTGGTACGTGCGGATGAAGGTGATGCGTGCGGACTGACTTTGCTTGTGCGTGCGGATGAGTGGTGCGTGCGGGTGACAAGTCATCCGTGCGGACATGTGCCATCCGTGCGGACTGACATGTCATCCGTGCGGGCTGACATGTCATCCGTGCGGGCTGACATGTCATCCGTGCGGACTGCCATGTCTGTTTCGCACTCTGAACACTGTTTCCGAGTGTTTAACGGAAGGAATACGTTCGTTCTTACTAGGGTAGTGTAATTTCGCACTAACACTTGAAGTTCCGTCAGTTCCGACTCGTTCTAACAGCCGGGAATCACCCCGTTCCATCAGATCTGGCCGTTCGTGATGGTTCTTCATGGTTAACTCGAAATTAGGGATGGCAATGGGTCGGGTTTGGGACGGGTTTAGGTAATCCCAAACCCAAACCCGGTTAGATAAGCTTGTCCCAAACCCGTCCCAAAACCCGTCGGGTTTCTAGCGGGTAAATACCCATCGGGTATCAGGTATACCCACGGGTTTCGGGTAACCCGTTAATTTAAAAACATTACTCGTTGGGTATACTCATCTCAAAACCCATTGGGTATTTATCGGGTAACTACTAACCGGTTACATTTTTTATTGTCATTATAAAAATATATATCAAATAACTATAATGTATACAGAATAGAATACCTATATGTGTAAAAAATGGATGTATCATATTTCATATATATACACATTTAATAATATAAAAGAAATTATATCGGATATACAATCGGGTAAACGGGTATCCTTTATCGGGTAAACGGGTATATCACTAAATCCCAAACCCGTCCCAAACCCGCGAAAAAAATAAAAACTATTCCCAAACCCGATTAACCGACCCCAAACCCGTCCCAAATGTGTCGGGTTTCGGGTTTACCCAACGGGTTCGGGTTTGATTGCCATCCCTACTCGAAATCGCACAGATTTAGGTGAGACTTGTCATTAAAACACGTGGAAATCACCCAGATCTGAGTCGTTTATAGTGAAATGAGACCCCAACTTGTAGTTCATAAGAACTCTTGGTGACATCACCTCAAAACGCCTCAAATCCGCAGATTTCATGGTTAGAATTTGAGTTTTGAAAGATAGAATGATGTAGAATCGAGTGTAGATTGTAGAAGTACAAGTTTTAGGTTGAAATCTTACCGGAATCGCGAGGAAATCGAGAGAAAAGGGTCTTGGAGCGTGTTTGGTTGAATAGGAGCTGTCACATCACTGTTCAAGTGATGTGACATGGTATTTATAGGCAACAGAGGAGAGGGGAAGTGTTCTGGCCCGGATAGCCCATCCGTGCGGATGGCCCATGCGTGCGGATGGCCCATGCGTGCGGATGGCCATTCGTGCGCATGCCCATCCGTCCGGATGGTCCATCCGTCCGGATAGCTATCCTGACGCATTGGACTTCTCCGTTTTTGATCGTTTTGATAGTTTTCGAAGCGCGTATTTCCATAATTAATTTTTATATTATCATTATATTGTTATTATTATTATATATATATATATATATATATATCACTAGGGGTCGTATTTACGTATCCATAATCCAAAGATTCGATAATTAACAATCGGTTTCCGATTCGAGTGTGCGATTATTAACGACGTTTCACGGCCATCAATGAGGGTAGTGTAGGTCCTTTCTTGATGTTATTGTGAACGTTATTTCGTGTAGTGCCACAAAGACTGACGGGGTACCGTTTACTCGTATTGTCATCATCGTCATGACGACTGGAGCTACAGCACTCACCCGAGGGTCCTTGTTAGCGTTAATTGTTTACGTTCGACACATCACGGCCACTGAGGAGGGTAGAATAGGTCCTCACTCAATGCCTCCGTGAGTGTTAGTGTGATAATAAAGTAGTATAGTGATATTGTATTTCGAAAATATGCGATTATCCTTCGAATAGCGATATATATATACGATGTGGTTACATTATGATCCAAATCTCTGGTGCTAGGCGTAACGAGTATAACGAGTAGTAACAACGCACAAAAGTGCGGGTTGTTACAATGATGTTCCAGATCTAGAAGATCCTCGAGGTCCATAAGTATGTTTGTTTTCAGTTTTTTTTTTTTTCAGATTTGCAATTGTTTTGCGTTTTGTAGTTCTTCATTTTTTTGTATTTTGAAGATCTGCAACTTTTTTCTGGATATGTTTTTTTTTTTTTGTGTGTCAAGAAGATGAATGTTTTTAATTTCTTGATTTATCAATTTTTTAATTTCTTGATTTATCATTTTTTTTTGTATTTTGTAGATATGCAACTTTGTTTTTTGTTCAAGAAGATGAATGTTTTTAATTTGTTTTTTTGTTGTGGTTTGTGGATCTGCAATTTTTTATTATTAAAAAAATGCATGTTACATTTTTTCGTGTTGCACGTTACTGAAAATAAAGTGTGTTGTGTTTCTGGCATAAATTGATAATTAAAAAATGCATGTTACATTTTTTCGTGTTACATAAATAATGCACGTTACTGAAAATAAAGTGTGTTGTGTTTCTGGCATAAATTGATAATTAAAAAATGCATGTTACATTTTTTCGTGTTACATAAATAATGTACGTTACTGAAAATAAAGTGTGTTGTACACTTTTTTAGACTGTTGTTTTTATTATTGATTGCATCATTTTTGTGTAAAATTTGTTTAGATCTTGTTCAAGAAGGTGAATAAGTATGTTTTTTTCAGCTTTGTTTGGAAATCTACACTTTGAAGATGATGTTTCAGATGTTGAAGATGATGTTTCAGATGTTGAAGATGATTTCAAAAGATGTTTGATGTTGAACATAGTTACAAAATGTAACAATCAAAGAAAAAAATGCCTGTTACATTTTTTTTTTTGTGTTAGAAATGTAACAATCAATCAAAGCAAAAATGCATGTTACATTTTTTTGTGTTACAGAAACAATGTCCGTTACAGAAAATAAAGTGCATTTGATCATGTAAAAATTATATGTTACGTTTCTGTGTAATATTTTATCTTATAGAAATGTGGCATAAATTGATAACTAAAAAATGTATGTTACATTTTTATGTAATAAAATACAGATGTATATAAAAAAGAAACAAAAAATCTGATTTATATAAAAATGAAAAAAACATAATTACATCAAAAGAAATAAAAAATCTGACATATAGAAGTAGACTTTTCCCATTTTACCCTTCAAGTACATCATATATATTTAAATATTGAGAGAAACGGAGAAAAAGCAACACATATCCCAAAATTAATCTTAGCCATCCATCATGCTTAATCAATGGTGATTAATGAGTTTTCAGGGTTTAGTCAACTGGAGTGGGTTTTCGATTTATCCTTGCCCTATATATATATATATATATATATATATATATATATATATATATATAATGGGTGTGAAATGACTAAAATGCCCTTATCATAAAAAATAACTATTAAAATAAAATAACTAGTAATTATTTTATTTTAATCATTTAATAGTTAATTTTTTGGATAAGAGCATTTTAGTCATTCACACCCACTTAACATCAAAAACTAACATTCATCCACTTCAGGGACTATTTGAGAACGAATTTGCAAAACTTAGGGACTATAGGTGAAATCTGAGCAAAACACAGGGACTATCGGACGTTTTTCTCTATAGTTTTTCTAGCGGGATCATCACAACGCAATCTAATATATTTTGCTCATTTGTGAGTATTTTTGGACTTAAAACATGTATATTGTTTTATTAATTAAAGTTAATTTTATAGTTACAACTTCGTCATAAAGTGAAGGGATTAAAGGAGGGTAAATATTTTAAACACAATTCAATATAAGGTGTTGGAAAAAAAAAAGTGAGTAATTAGGTATAAGGCTCTAAAAAATATGACTAAAAAAAGTGGGCCGAACTCTTTTCTACAGTAGGAATAGAACCATATTCTCTTCCGTTTTAGATGATCACAATTCACAACTTTTTAGTTATATTTTTATGTTATTAGTTTTGAACACTTGTAGTCACATAGTTGCAATATTTTCAAGCTAAACAAAGCGTCACATTCTCATCATAAAAAAACGTCACATGAATTAAGCAACAATTACTACGAAAAAACATACGAAAACAGTCACTAAAAGTACAATCAGTTAACCTAGTCATGACTTCCCAATATCGATTCGCCCTCGCAATCTACGCCATCATCCATGTCACTAGACACGCCGCCAACGCGTACATCCACAAACCCACTGCACATATACATAACACGTTAAAACGTACACCCGTCACAAAAGAGATATAGTGACATAATACATACCGTCGCTAATAGGAAGAAATCTGGAAGAACCGTTCCACGTGGCTTCAAATGAACAGTCCCGTGTGGTATTAATACCACTACGGCAATTACATACAAATGCATTATACGGTTCCCCGTACCCACAAACTCCATTACTTTTCTCACAATCATCACACATTGGTGGATATTCATTGTTAAAATTAAATTTATACTTTATAGCGACGCCATATTTCCAACCTTCGGGATCATCCAGATGTTCATCGAACCCATACAAACCCGAGTACGAATCGCAGTTCAACTTTTGCAAGTCCATCTCGAAGGACGGCCCGAGGTCCACAGGAGTGTAGACACAACAAGTGGACACAGGGACACCGAGTCTACTAACCGCTTGACATGAGTTTAGATGTTCACAAACCCGACTCCCACTTCTGGTATCACAAACCGGAGAAATCGAGTTGCTATTTCTATCGGATTTAAATATTGGCGACGACGAGACGTCGCAATTGAGTAGGGCGAAAACGGTATTGTCATGGAAGCTAAATGGCGCGTCCCAGTCGAGACTAAAACCTTTGCTCGGTTGGGTGCAAGCGCACGTCGACATCGAGGGGTCGGTTATGTAGATGATTTGGTTAGAGTAGTCAATGTCGGTGATCGGGTAGCATCCGGTGTGTGTGATGAAGGTGAGATGTTGGTTAGTGCATGTTACTCGGGTTTGGAACCGAGGGTCACCGCAGCCCGATGCGGTGCCAAAAGGGTATTTCACCGGTATCGGGCCGCACGTGCTTTTGCACATTTGGGAGGAGGAGGTGAAGGAGGAGGAAAGGAATACCAAAATAGAAATTGTGGTAAGTTTTGTTGTTAAAGAGGGTGGAATGTTGGTGGTGAGTGACATTTTGGTGCACATAATGCACCACAAGCACCTATATTCTATCGATTGAGACGGGGAGGGAATGTTTTGGGTTAATGAGGTGCTATATATATATATATAGGTGCATGGCCTGGTTGACACAACGTTATATGATCATGACTATGTTAGTTGTATAGTATAACAATACTATACTCAAATTAGATATAAGAAATGAAAGGTTTTATGTCATAATTTAAAAAAAATAATAATAAAATGTATAGAAGTTATTTATATAAAAAAACTAGATAAAAGTTATTTTTCCTCTTTTTGCCCTTTTTCTAACCATTAACGAATGTCAATTTCAACAACTACAAACAACAAAGTCGGCATGTCGGCGGGAATAGGTCTGCCCCTTTATGGGGCTAAATGGGCGGCAAAGGAATAGTGTCAGGCAACTCTCCTATTGGTCTAACAAATTTACGATTTTATCACGCTTTAAAATTACGATTTTGCCATTAGTTCAAAATTATGTTTTTGCCCCCACTTAAAAATAAATTTACGCTTTCCCTCCCAGCTAAATATTTCAATTTTGCACCCGGTTAAAAATTACGATTTTGCCTCGTTTCAATTTACAGCTTTGTCATTAGTTTTTTTCCCTTAAAATTACGATTTTCCCATCAGTTAAAAATTATGTTTTTACCCCAACTTAAAAATAAATTTACGCTTTTGCTCCCAACTAAAAATTCCAATTTTGCCCTCAGTTCAAAATTACGATTTTGCCCCGTATAAATTTATAATTTTGCAATTAGTTTTTTTTTCTCACAGCCAAGTTACGATTTTGCCCTCAACTTAAATTTACATTTTGCCCATCGTTTTTGTTTGTTTTCCTGGTGAAATTACAATTTTGCTCCCAGTGTAAAATTAAAGTCGTGCCGGCAGCTTCCTGGCACTCCCCCGTTGGTCCATTTAATTTACGATTTATCCCCGAATTAAAATTATGATTTCGCCCTCAGTTAAAAATTACGTTTTTCCCATCGTTTTAGTTTTTAGCAAAACTATAAAAGTTTTTTGTTTTAATTGGTTTACTCGATTTAATTTTTTTTCGTGTCAAGGAGCTCATTAGTCCTGAAAAAATACAGTTTTGCCCCGATCCCAAAATTACGGTCTTATCATCGTTTTTTTTTTTTCTAGCAAAATTATAGTAGTTTTTTTTTAATTGATTGAGAAATTATTCGGCCATCGCCCCGCAACGCGGGCGGGGCATCAAGTAGTTTATTACATGTGATAATTCTCTTTCATTTAGCTGTTGATTTAACTTGATAAATTGTCTTGATTTTTGCTTACCATTCTTAGATTTATAGGTTCTTATTTGATCTCTCCCTCATAAGTATATATGCATGTATTTATAGGCACGTAAAATACAAAATCATTTTTAGGTCGAGAATCAATTTTTTTCAAAAAACAGAAACAGAGACAATTACAGATTAATTACACGTAGACGAATACAAAATCATAACAAACACTTATGCTTGGTGCGGATAGCAAGGGAGAGAAATATAGACTGTGTGTAATCTATTATCACGTTTATTTACTTCAAATTTGTTCTTTATTCAACATTTCTATCTAACTTGGATGTTATTAATATATTAGAATTTCTATATTTGATTGTATGTTTTCATGGATGGGGTCTTGGGATTTATTTTTTAGGTTTGTGGTGCTTTTCTGGGTAAAGAATTTGATGCTTTTGTTCTACATTTATTAAAGGCCATCCTCTCATAGTCTAAAATAAATTATGCCCGATTCTTTATGTTGATAAATACTTTGATTCTAAAGAAAACCTTAAATAAAAGAGTTAAATGCTTGGTTGGTCCCTGTGGTTTTCAAAAATTGCAGACTTGGTCCCAATGGTTTACTAATTACACGCGTGGTCCCTGTGGTTGTCAAAAGTGCACTCGGTTGGTCCCCAGCCCTAACTTCAGTTAAATTTCTCAGTTAAGTCCATGTTAAATGACCAAAATACCCTTCACTTGCTCAGAACTTTATCATCTTCAACATATACACATTTGCAAACACCCCCCTTTATATATCCAGAACTTTCTTCAACTTTATCATCTTCAACAAAAACCCAGAACTTTATCCCTAAACTATTGCTCATCCTCAACTGATTACCCCCACTTGCTCATCCTCAAGATATCGGAGATCAGAAGATCGGAGATAATAAGAGATCGGAGATCAGAAGCGAAGAGAGAGGAGAGAGACGACAAGAGAGAGAAGAGATCGGAGATCAGAAGAGATCGGAGATCAGAAGCGATCGGAGATCAGAAGAGATCGGAGATCAGAAGCGAAGAGAGAGGAGAGAGACGACAAGAGAGAGAAGAGGTCGGAGAAGATGGTGGAACGACGGTAGCGCCGTTGCTCACGGCGGCGACGGTGGAGGTACAGGCGGTGGTGACTCCATTATCGACCAACCACCGATTGGCCTACGATTAACCTTCGTTGACCTCTGATCAACTGTCATTCAGCGCTGATTAACGAACAAAGTTGCATAATTTCACTGATTTCAGTTCAGGTGAATCCAGGTATGAAAGATCAACAATACCGCTGGATTCAAGCTCCTTTTTCTCCATGTTCAAGTTCCTGATGAAGACGGTACTTCTTTCACTCTGTTTGCTCTTGTTTTTACCATCTGTTTTGTGTATCGAACTCTGTGCCGATTTTAGGGTTTGTGAAGTGTAATCGCTATTGTGCTCCGTTAACGGATTTGATTGGTGATTGCGACTGCTGATTTTGAGTTTTGTAGATTTCTGTTCTTGAATTTTTGAAATTAATTAGTGGGATTGTTATGTGGGTATTGAATTTTTGAAATTAATTAGTGGGATTGTTATGTGGGTATTGAATATGTTGAAGATGATAAAGTTCTGAGCAAGTGAAGGGTATTTTGGTCATTTAACATGGACTTAACTGAGAAATTTAACTGAAGTTAGAGCTGGGGACCAACCGAGTGCACTTTTGACAACCACAGGGACCACGCGTGTAATTAGTAAACCATTGGGACCAAGTCTGCAATTTTTGAAAACCACAGGGACCAACCAAGCATTTAACTCTAAATAAAACCTACTTAACAACAATAGTTGTGTAAGAATCTGGAACACAAGATGGAGTTCTTCTAGTTTATGATCTCACTCAAGTAATTATATTACTCTTATTTGGGATGTCTAGCAAAACCATCAAAGTAAAAACTATACAAACGGTAATACATAAGACGTTACATAACTGTCTATATCAATCTTATGAGGTTCTTGGAGTACTCTACTTATAATTACTAATATTATAGCTTATGTAGCAAAATTTGTACATGATGGATTGTGGATTGTACAAAGTAAAAAAAAATGGAGGTGGAGGAATACGATTCTCCAATATTTTTCCTTTTACATTGCTTTAGATAAGATTATAGCTTGGAGAATATAATCCACTAAAGGGAGTCTAATAAATTATTTTATTTGTTTGTTTTTAATATAAGATAAGATATAACTATGATCTCAATTTATATTTTGAACCCATGAAAGACTAGAATATTTATATGATAAATTGGCTTTTCTAGTTGCGGTCATGATGAATTGTTCAAGATTTTGTGCATATAATTGGGGTTATTTTGTAATGAGAGGCACATATGAAGCCACCAACACATACCAACTCCACCCACATCATAATAAGCAAAAGAAACACACATTTAGAGCCCCACCTCATTATATTCACAATCATTATGCAACCATATCCAAAAGAAAAGCAAAAAGATTCATATCTTATTCGTGAAATAACCACAATGTTCAAGATTATTATGGACATTACCCAAGCCCAAAAGATGTAGCTGTGTAGCCTGTAGGTCCAACTCAGTGGTTAGATATATGTAGCCCAAAGGTCAAAATGGGCTAGCAACTTAGCGATTGTGTAGCCGTGTAGGTCCAAGTGAAGTCAAAGGTATAACAACTAAACTTTGATCATTTTAGAGAAAGGACTACAAGAAAATAATGATAAGCAACTATCATCCAAATTATAACTTGACATTGAAATTTAAAGAAACTACGTTTTGTTTTATGTATTACACATGGTATGGATTATGGAACCGGTTTGATTCACGTTTAAGGAAACTTCTTTTGTTGTTTTAAATGAGAAAAACAAAATAAATATGGGAATTATATATATATTATCATTTACGTATTTCTTTTCCCAACTCACAAAATGAACTACAAATCACCTATTTATGGAGCCAAACATAACTACATAACTAGTTTAGTTCGGTTAAGTAACTAATATTGAGCTTGGCTTTTAACAAACTAACTTTTCAAAACCGTTTTAACACATGTAACAAAGATTGCTACCTCCCCATATCCAAACCCCCTCATGAACTCACTTAGTTGGTTCGTATCCTAGCATGAAGCCATGAACGACGCATTTTGGAACCGGGTATTCGTTCAGTTTTGTCTCCATGTTCTTGAGACGAATCGTGACGTGGATCAAGTGAAGATACACGGTAGTTTACTCCGCTATAGATGTTCATTATTTTCTTCGATTTTTAACAATGTCGGTTTGGCAAATTATGAAGAATCAAATCTGAAGATGAACTTTAACTTATTATTTTGTATTGTCATGTTTTTTTTCCGTTTACGTTAAGTTTAGGTTGTTATGTCGCTATGTTGTTATTTTTAAGTTTATGTTAAGTTGGTTATAACGGTGTAAAACTGTTTTAGGTAAAATAGTGCACGATACCGGTTCTTTGAGACTGAAAAAAACATGCCATAACGGTGTAACCCAGCCCGTTTTATTTATCGCCTTAGGAGTCCCCGGTCAGTCCGTCGGGGCGCCAGATACGGGCCCTTAAAGTGGCTGTCTGGGGCTATTTTAGCAAAAAAGTGCACGGTACCGGTTCTGAGACTGAAAAACGGGCCATAACGGTGTAACCCGGCCCGTTTCATTTATCGCCTTAGAAGTCCCATGTGAGGTTGTCGTCTGGACTCGGGCACTTTCACCGTCAGCTCGTCGGGCCGCCAGATACGGGCCCTTAAAGTGGCTGTCCGGGGCTATTTTAGCAAGATACGGGCCCTTACATAACTAGTTTATTTGGTTAACTTCACATTATACATTTTTTTTATTTCATATTGCATAAAATTAACAACTAACAAGTTAACGCTTAACAATTAAGGGTGGAGGGTATAATGTGCGGTGAGTATTGCGGGGAGTGGGAGTCACCGATCGGTGACTATACCCACTTGATGAAGTTGATCGGTGAGTTGGAGAGAGGGTATGAAAATCGGTGAGAGTTTACCGAAATGATTGAGAGTGATTGATTTAATTTTTTTGACCGTTTCCCATATTTTTTACCATTATTTTTATTTTTGAACGTTAATTTTTTTGACCGTTTCCCTTTTTTTTTATATAAAACCCATATTTTCAATCAATTTAAAACACACAACTCTTTCAAAAATCTCTCCATCCAACTCTATTTTTTTTTTAAATTCACTTCTTCTATTTTTCAATGGATGATATACCACCGCTATTTCTTCCAATTGATATTAGTGAAGACGATGATTCTTCCTCGAGCGATAGTAGTTTAATTTTTTTTCCAAAATCTTATTAACGAAGTCACTCAACTGGAAGACACGGGCACTTCTAGAAAAAGGAAATCTGTTCGTCGAGAACGAGTGAAATGTCACGAAAACCTTATGAGAGATTATGAGCCCGTATTCAACGAAGAGGTTTTTCGTCAAAGGTTTCGTATGTCCAAAAGGTTGTTTTTAAAAATTTTGAGTGACGTGTTGTCACACCCCGATATTTCCACGTATTACTGGTGGGGAGTATCGTGACGTAGTTGATATCATCAGAATGAAGGTTTTAATTCGGTTTGTAATGATTTTATCTTTTACTGGGCTCCTAAATCTGGAATGAAGGTTTTAATAACCTATTAGATTCCTAACGGGTCTTAATTAAGTCTAAACTTAGACCGGTTAGTTTTAAAGAAAGATACACGGTTCGAAACGCACAATTAAGCGAAAACCGGATTAGAATGTGGTTTAGACCCGAAAAGTTTGAAGACTTGTACAATATGGGTAAACTAAACACATTCTGGATTTTGAAGTGAAAATGATGAGGTTTGACCCGTTTCGGTTAATTTATGCAAACTAGTTACATAAACCGTACCGAACGCGATAAATGCATAACGGGTAACCAAATGATTCATGAACAGGTTTCCTAAGTTAATATGCCTTAAATATGTTGTGATATCAGTAGGATACCTTCCATTATGCCCAAAATGGATTTAAACTCAAATTAAGCCCCGTAGGGGTATTTTGGTCATTTTAAAGGTTATAAAAGAGATTAAATATTAATCTGAGGTTCAGGTCTGATATAATCAGTAAAAATACTTAATTTAATAAGTTATATCAGTAGGGTATTGCATATATGTGAAATTTATCATTTATAACCAAACTATGCACCGTAGGGGCATTTGGTAATTTCACATAAGCTTTAAAGGTCAAAACTGGAAATCTGAGTTTAAAACTTTATCTTACTGTTAAAATATAAAAAAAAATTACTTAAAACATCAGTAGGTATTAAGTCTTACATGTTTAAAATAGTTTTAACTCATATTATGCGTTTTAAACGTGTAAAAAGTCGCTTTTAAGCGATTTTCGGGTTATATAAGAAAAGTTGATATTTTTATCATTCCAGAAGGCTTAAAATATTTTATTTATCATATAATATCAGTAGCAAAAAAATTGGTATCAATATGTTATGTAAAAACTCATTTTATTCAAGAAAAGGGTATAACCGACAATTACCGAATCAAAGCTAGAACCCTATGATATGATCAGTTTAAAAATAAATAAAAATCTTTAACAATCCCAAAATATTATATTACATCAGTGGGTAAAAATTTTGGTGTCAAAATTTGGGTTTAGATAGGCTTTATGCTAATTATGTCGTTTATTTAATAAAAAAGCTTCTTAATTACGATATTGAGCATAACTCCTAATCTAGACCTCAAACTGATGTCAAATTTTTAGAACAAGTTTATAAATTAGTAACAAAGGTTTTTGTCCTCACACATTTTCAAAAATCTCGTTTTAAGGTCAAAAGGGCATAATGGTCAACATTTAGGCATATAACGGAAACATGCAAATGAATCGGATAAATTAGGATCCAAGTTGTATAATCTCAGAGAGTTATACTAATATGGAACATGGACCTAATGGAAGCTTAAGGCTTTTCTAAAACAATCTAAATCGGGTCAGAACTGAAAGTCAAAGCAAAAGTCTACTTTTGCGACTTTCGGTTCCGAACCGAGCCTAAACTCAAAATTGTCGGGTTGAACATGCTTAGACATGTTCTTACATTAATTACCAAGTTATATGAGTGATAAAACAGGTTTCATGGCTTCTACATTGTTAATTATGTGTTTATTTGAAAATTAGCTTTCTGTTGACTTTTTTTTATAATTAAGTTTGTCCCGACAATTGACCTAGTTAGAGTGGAAATAAGAGGGTGTCCTTTTAAGGGTTTATTACCCACATGATTACCAACTCATAGCTACTTTCAATTTGAGAATTGACTGGACCATTAGTGATTAATCACTAAGTCAAACCTTAATTACGACGGTTTTGACTTTAGGCCATTAAACTAATTAAAACTGAATTTAAGAAGTTAAGGAAGCTTACTGAAGTACTTAGCATGATTTAGAAGCTTAATGAATCTTTCTTGAGGTCCAGAGAGCTCCAGAATTTAAGTTAGAATGATTTTTCAAGTGACAAGTTCATGTTTGCAACTAGAACTCTTTATATAAGGACTTAGAATGCATGAGATCTTAACACACAAGTTTAGGATTGATCCCAGATGAGTCCAAGTGCCCCTATGCATGAAATACCACTGGTGCAGCCCCTGGGATCGAATACCATGCATATAAGTCGGTTTAACCTGCTGTAACAGACAACTTTGCATGTTTTCTGCATCTGCAGGTCTCAGGCGGCCCGCGTAAGGATTGGGGGAGGGCCTACGTGGCCGGTATGAAGGCCAGATCCGGTTAACAAACTTTCAGCAATTGCATATTTGGTCCCTGATCCTTCTAATAGTTGGTTTAACTTGTTTTATTGCACTTTTAACCCTCCAACTTGACTTTTAAGGACTCCAAGTCATAAACAAACTTTCTTAAGTCCCTGGTTAGTTATACGATCACCGAAAAGTCCTGAATTTCAACGTTGACGCTTTTAACCCCTCACTTACGAATGTTAGCGTATCTTTCTCATATGATATCGAAACCTTGTGAAATTTTTATCACTTATTCTAGTGAGCATAATTAATCGTGACAAAGCGTCGGGTTCGCTAAAAGGTCACTCAGAGGTATAAACCTCTAATGCATAATTCTGATCGAAACATACATTTATTCGACTTCTCATACGAATTCCATCTAACTCACATTCTTCAAGTTATTTTACCACTAATCTCATCATCTTCATTTTCATTTATTAACAAATCATATTCTTTCACGCATCAAATTACTTTAATCTATATTTACTTCATTCATTATTCATAATCATACGTTTCAAACTCAACCTCTTACGTTCGTCATTCATTTCGTGCCGCTACATTATCATTCACGATGACATTGTCCGCCATCTACATAAAACATTTATTTCGTTTATTAACTTTCCTTTCATACTCTCCTTCATCATAGTTAACTCATTTTTATCATACTACAATCAATTTTACATTTCATACTTCATGCATTATCGTCATCGACGATCATGTCGTATCGTGTAGATCAAAATCTTTGATCGCGACGATTTACCTTCCCACCCTTCTTTTGTGCTTTCCTTCGTCGATCATTTCGTGAAGCTAAGTCACACGTCATGCCTAGATTCATGCATTCTCATTGGATATTAAACTACCCTTTGGGTTTAACTAGAATCATTAAGGGTTTTCGGGGTTCAAATTAAAATTTTATTGCTTGTCAGAGTCCATCGTAAGCTACGGTTTGTCACACCCCTTTCTACGGCGGAAGCACGAGGTGTGATCATGAAAGGTTCTCATTGCATACGAAGAGTAAACATGCTACATGCACGTAAAATAACATTCAAATACCATAATTTGAAAACATACGTTAGCGTTTACATCGCTAAGTCGCATAAAACATTGTCTTAAAAGTTTACAACTTTATTTAAAGTTAAACACAAGCGACATCCACGAGCATAAGCAAGACCACGCGCACATCCATCCTAGTTACCTGAAATACATGTGAGTTTTTGGAAAAACATCAACATAAAGTTGGTGTGAATTCATGCAGTTTTGTATTTCATGTTTGTATACTTTGTATGAAAACATAGTTTGTGAGTAAATCAAGTTTTCATATGTAAATCCAGTTTCATGTGTACACCACGTACATCTGTATAATTCAATTTCTTCTTGAGTACCCCACGTACTCAAGTTTAATTCTCATTCTCTTGAGTACCCCACGTACTTCAAGTATAATTCAATCTTCTTGAGTACCCCACGTACTTCAAGTTATATATCAATTTTGTATGGTATGAATTTTATGTAAATACAATATTTCTGTACTTATCAGATTGTTAATGGGTTGCAAAGCCATTAACATGTGGCACGACATAGGAAGTCACCAAACCTAAGGCATTTAATTGGTATATTCTGAGACACAAAAACACTACTCGATTCTCGCCCCGACCGAGTGTGAGGCTGCCAGGCACCTGTTAGATCTAACATTTTGTTCTGCGGTCTAGGTATATTGTTGATTAATGGTGCTTCTGTACCCTATTCGTGTCACTATTTCTCATAACGCCTCCTACTTGGTTCTCGTTCTCACCAAGCGCGTTTCTTGTTATCATTTCTCATTGCGCCTTATACTTGGTTCTTGTCTCACCAAATGCGCTTCTCATACTCTTGCATTTCGTCACACTTGGTTCTCGTTCTCACCAAGTGTACTTCTTGTATTTTATATTTCGTCACACTTGGTTCTCGTTCTCACCAAGTGTACTTCTTGTATTTATATCATACCATTTATAAATATTGTACTTTTGTACATGTATTTCACCCCCGAAGTTATAAAAACTGAAAACAGTTAAAAGAAAAGGGGGAGCATGAACTCACAACTTTGCGTTCCTAGCGTCGTAAACTCCACCGGAT
The DNA here is from genome assembly GCA_030545235.1 of Helianthus tuberosus. Lineage (NCBI taxonomy): Eukaryota > Viridiplantae > Streptophyta > Magnoliopsida > Asterales > Asteraceae > Helianthus > Helianthus tuberosus. Next base: position 146,579,036 of record CM060417.1, on the reverse strand, counting down.
TTGCTTAATTAACGTCGTAACCTCTAGCTCAAGGCTAGGGAAGATCTTTGATGAAAAACGCGTGGATAAAAGCTAACGGTGGAGGTCCTTCGCGTTCCGAGTGCACAAGAGCTCCTAATACGCGATCCTTGATGTATGTATGATGTTGAAATGTCAAGAACTAAACTTGAAAGTGTGATGGTGAGTGGGAGAGGGTTCGGCCGAGAGCCTTGAGGGAGGGAGAGAGTATGTTGTGGTGAGTGGTGTTTAGTGAAAATGATCATGTGCCTAAGTGTTATTTTATAGACAATCAAAGGTGCTAATACCCAATGGGTCTTGTGTTCTCTAGATCTTAAGCACCACTTAATAAAATAATCATCATTAGTACTTGCTTGTTCCCTTGGTTGGGGCCGATTGTAATGTGGGGGGGGGGGGTCTAGTTCGATTACAAGTAGATAGTTAGGATAAAGTTTAAGTTAAGTAGGTTAACTAAGTGTTTAACTTAGTTAGTTAAGTATGGCGTGTTATGACGGGTGTTAGGGAAATCAAAGACCCTAACTGGCTCAGAAAAATATAATTAGTGAAAATAGTAATATTTTCATGTTCCGGGTATAGTCCGGTTGTTCGGTTGCATACCGATTCGTTAAAGTGCTAAATTACACTCTTTAGTGTCGTTTAAGTACCTTTCTTGTACTCTTTCAATTCCCAACACTTAGGGAAATATTCTGGATGATAAAACGACATTTCTGCATAATATTTATATGTTCAAATGCTGAATTATTGCTGAATTGTATAAGTTCTGCACTTAAAGTGCGTTTCGGGTGCTTTTTAGTGCATATTTTTGCTTTCGCAATGTCCATAAATTAAACCCTTACACATACTCTAGGGTTTTAATGTATTTTTGTCGTTGGACCTACACCTAGGCCTCAATTCTGATGTCTAACTGCTTTCTGCAGTTCTGTTGACACATTGTGTCTTACCGGTGAGTTTACTATTATTCTGACGCAACGCTCTCGTTTATGCATAAAGCAATATTTTGTAGTATACAACATGCATGAATTCACTTGTTTAATCATGTGTTCAGCCCTTGCTGACAATTAAACTCATAATTGCTGTCATTAAGCAATAATTATAGTGTACGGAAATTACCGGTTTGTGCCAGTTGTCACAGTCTCCCCCTGTTAAAAGAATTTCGTCCCGAAATTCAGACTGAACTAACTCTCGCTGGAGTCTTCTTGAATAGGTGGGGATACTTTTTCTTGAACTGGTCTTCACGTTCCCATGTGTACTCGGGTCCGTGCTTAGAGCTCCAACGTACTTTGACAAGTTTCACACTGCTCCTCCTGGTCTTGTTGACTTTCCAGTCAGTAACCTCAACGGGTTGTTCTGTAAATCGGAGGGCTTCATCAATATGCACTTCATCCAACGGGATGGTCACGTTTTCTTGCGTTGGACTCTTCTTCAGGTTGGATACATGAAACGTATCATGTACTCCATTAAGTTCTGCCGGTAACTCCAACTTGTATGCCACGGAACCAATTCTTCTCAATATTCTGAATGGTCCGATGTATCGTGGATTCAGCTTTCCACGTTTTCCAAATCTGACTACGCCCTTCCATGGTGAGACTTTTAACAACACTTTGTCTCCCACTTTGAAATCTACCGATTTCCTATTTGGATCCGCGTAGCTCTTTTGTCGCTCTCGAGCCGCCCTAATGCGCTCTCGGATCTGCGCAATCTTATCGGTTGTCTCTTGTACAAGTTCAGGACCAACCATACGTTTATCTCCAGCGTCTGCCCAACATAAGGGCGACCGGCATTTGCGGCCATACAGAGCTTCGAACGGCGCGGCTTTTATGCTCGTATGATAACTGTTATTGTAGGAAAACTCAACTAAAGGTAGGTGAGTATCCCAGCTGCCGCCTAGGTCCATGACACATGCGCGAAGCATATCTTCTAACGTTTGTATAGTCCGTTCGCTCTGGCCGTCTGTTTGTGGATGGAATGCCGTGCTTAGATCTAACTGAGATCCAAAGGCTTCCTGAAATGATTGCCAGATTCTTGAGACAAAGCGTCCATCTCTGTCTGAAATGATTGAGATTGGCACTCCATGACGTGCCACAATCTCTCTTAAGTATATCTCTGCAAGCTTTCCAGTGCTGTCTTTTTCTCGGATCGGTAGGAAGTGCGCAGACTTCGTCAATCGATCAACTATTACCCATATCATATCGTGCCCTCTCGGGGTCCTGGGTAATTTCGTTATGAATTCCATCGAGATTTGTTCCCACTTCCACACGGGAATTTCTGGTTGTTGTAATAGGCCGGACGGTTTCTGATATTCTGCCTTAACCTTAGCACAGGTTAGGCATTTTCCAACATAGACAGCAACGTCGCTTTTGAGTCTCGGCCACCAATAGTACTCTTTCAAGTCTTGGTACATCTTGTCCGATCCCGGGTGGATCGAATATCTCGATTTGTGGGCTTCATTAAGGATGACCTCACGTATGCCACCGCAGAGTGGAACCCAGATACGCTTCTTGAAGTATAAGGCTCCCTCTTCATTTGGCACCATGTATTTCAATGCACCCCGGAGGTATTCAGCTTTACGGTTCTCTTCTTTAAGAGCTTCTTGTTGTGCATCCCGAATGCGTGCAGTGAGGTTCGTTCGAATCGTCATTTCCAATGCTCGAACCCTTAGGGTCTTAACCCTTTCCTTTCGGCTCAACGCGTCCGCTACAACGTTTGCCTTTCCAGGATGGTACTTAATCTCACAGTCGTAATCATTTAGCAGCTCGACCCAACGTCGCTGGCGCATATTCAATTCCTTCTGATCAAATATGTGTTGTAAACTTTTGTGATCTGTGAAGATTGTACATCGAGTACCATATAAATAATGTCGCCAAATCTTCAAGGCGAATACCACTGCACCAAGCTCCAGGTCGTGAGTGGTATAATTTCTTTCATGAACCTTCAGTTGTCTTGAAGCGTAAGCGATGACTTTTTGGCGTTGCATGAGCACGCAACCCAAGCCTTGTCGTGAGGCGTCGCAGTATACCACGAAGTCTTCAGTGCCTTCGGGTAACGATAGTATATGTGCATCGCAGAGCTTGTTCTTAAGTAGCTGAAAGGCTTCTTCTTGTTTGTGACCCCAGTCGTACTTCTTGTCTTTCTGAGTCAGGGTCGTTAGCGGTTGAGCTATCTTCGAGAAATTCTCAATGAATCGCCGATAGTAGCCCGCTAAGCCCAAAAATTGACGAACTTCAGTTGGGGTCTTGGGAGCTTCCCAATTCTTTATTGCTTCTATCTTGGACGGGTCTACATGAATGCCTTTCTCATTCACCACGTGACCAAGAAATTGTACTTCGCGAATCCAGAATTCGCATTTCGAGAACTTTGCATAAAGTTTCTCTTTCTTCAGTAGCTCCAAGATGGTTCTGAGATGTTGCTCATGTTCTTCTTTCGTTCGCGAGTAAATCAGGATATCATCGATAAATACAATCACGAATTTATCGAGATATGGTTTGCATACGCGGTTCATTAGGTCCATAAAGACCGCTGGTGCATTCGTCAGCCCAAACGGCATCACCAAAAATTCGTAGTGCCCATATCGCATTCTGAATGCAGTCTTTGGTACGCTTTCATCTTGGATTCTCAGCTGATGGTATCCAGATCGAAGGTCGATCTTGGAATAGTAGCTTGATCCTTGCAGTTGATCAAATAGGTCATCAATCCTTGGTAGCGGATACCGATTCTTGATTGTGAGCTTGTTCAGTTCCCTGTAATCGATACACATCCGCAGTGTTCCATCCTTCTTCTTCACGAACAATACTGGAGCTCCCCAGGGTGAGAAGCTTGGCCTTATGAATCCTTTATCCAACAACTCCTGGAGCTGTGTAGATAATTCTTGCATTTCGGATGGTGCAAGTCGATAGGGTGCCTTGGCTACAGGAGCAGCTCCTGGAACCAAGTCTATACGGAATTCGACTTGTCGTTGCGGAGGTAGTCCTGGCAGATCTTCCGGGAACACATCAGGAAATTCCTTCACCACAGGAATGTCTTCGAGTTTTGGCTCCTCAGCCTTCTTGTCTATAACGTGTGCTAGGAAAGCAACACATCCTTTCCTTAAGCACTTCTGTGCCTTCATACAACTGATGATTCGAAGAGGCGCGTCTCGTTTTTCTCCATGCACGATGAGAGTTTCACCATTCGCTAAAGGGATGCGAATGATTTTCTCATGGCAAATAACTTCAGCTTTGTTTTTGGACAACCAGTCCATTCCGACCACTACATCGAAGCTACCTAATTGAATAGGTAAGAGATCGATGCTAAAATTCCGTTCGCCAAGTTCTAGTGTGCAGCCTCTAACAACTTCGCCCGATTCAACAAGTTTACCATTGGCTAGCTCTATGGAATAAGGAATTTCTAATCTACTAGATTCTATTCCTAGTATGCGTTTAAATTCCACAGACATGAAGCTATAATCGGCGCCAGTGTCGAATAATATGGATGCAAAGTGATTGTTAATGAGAAACGTACCGGTGACCACGTTAGGGTCCTCGCGTGCGTCTCTTGCTCCAATCACAAATGCTCGAGCCGGAGCGTTGTTTCTCTCTGGGCAGTTTTTCATGAAATGATCATTGCTTCCACACTTGAAGCATCCTTGCCCTTTCCCGTTGCCATTCTTGTTACCAGCACCGTTCCCATTTCGGTTCTTTCCTTTTCCCCAACAGTCTTCTGTTTGATGACCCAATTTACCACATTTGTCGCACCTTGGAATGCGACAAGCTCCATCATGATGATACTTACACTTTTGGCATCTGGGCATGGAGCCTTGGTATGCTTTGGTTGCATGGGTTTTCGCCTCCTGGGACGTGTTAGCATCACGCTTCTTGCTGAAACTCTTGTTGTTGCGAGTTGCTTGGTTCAAACTTGTATGCTTCCTCTTTTTGTCACCGGACGACTCAGCATGCGTCTCGGCATTTTCTGTTGGGTTCAGTGATAGCTTCTTCATTCGAACACAATCTTCAGTAAGGCTGACAGCCAGAGTTACAGCCTCGGTGATTGTTTGTGGTTTGGCCGACGTCACCATGCCACGAAACTCTGAGGCCAGTCCCCAAATGTAGCGTTCCACACGCTTGAATTCGGGAGTCACCATGTAGGGAAGTACTCTAGACAGATCGTGGAACCTTCGAGTGTAACCATTTATGTCAGCACCTTCCATGGTCAGGTGCCAGAACTCCGTCTCCAGCCTTTGGAGTTCAGCACGAGAGCAGTACTTCTCTCTCATCCTTTCCTTCAGTTCCTCCCAAGTGAGGCCATAAGCGGCGTCATCACCCATAGTTTGGGCTTGCAGGTTCCACCAAGTCAGAGCTTCATCGACGAATAACCCAGTAGCAAAAGTGACTTGTTGATCCGCGGTACACTTGCTCATGCGGAAAGTAGCTTCAGTCTTCTCCGTCCAGCGCACAAATGCTACTGCACCTCCTGTGCCGTCATAGTTTATCGGCTTGCAGTCGAGGAACTGCTTGAAAGTGCAGCCTTGAGCTGCATTGCCTCCAGATGAATCTCCATTCCCATTACCCCTAGCGTTGCTTGGTCCTCCACTGTCTTGAGTTCGGTTTGCCTCGTACTGGGCGATAGCAGCGGAGATCCTTTCCTCCAGTAGAGCGTTCAGCTCATCAACAGTTCTTGGCAGTGGGGGAGGAGGAGGTTGATCGTCATTGCGAGCATTCACAGCTTTCCTGGGTGCCATGTTCTGACAGAACATAACACAACAGGGTTACTCATTTGTTTGATATCGTCACACTAGACAGTAGTATCATATATATTCACAGGTATATATACCACATAAGTGACATCAAACAATTATTACTCTAGCAGAGTACTTAGTAGGCTTGCACTGAGGGAATCTATACGTGACAAGACTTGCTGTGGTTTCTGTGCACTGAATTCCATAATTACGTATGCATCCATAATTACGTAACCCCTTGCACAGTCCGCACAGTTCGTTTCATCCTCGTATTTCTCCCTTCAGATGGGCCATCGCTTTCAGGTAAAGTCACATATACTTGTGACATTCCACTTCTAGTACATGCTAATTATCACACATAATTGCAAGTAATTTCTAGTCAATGACAAGTGCTACTCTAGTGCACTCTAAGTCTTGTAGTGTCTTTTCTAGACTCATGTAGACAGTTTCAGGTAGTGGATGTCGCGGGACGTTTTATGCAATGAAAACTCTTTGAAAATTGTTTTCGTGAATGGATCCTAGAGATTGTAGACTAGACTCGAGAAGGAATCCTGGTTCACTACAATCGCAGCTCTGATACCAATCTGTCACACCCCTTTCTACGGCGGAAGCACGAGGTGTGATCATGAAAGGTTCTCATTGCATACGAAGAGTAAACATGCTACATGCTCGTAAAATAACATTCAAATACCATAATTTGAAAACATACGTTAGCGTTTACATCGCTAAGTCGCATAAAACATTGTCTTAAAAGTTTACAACTTTATTTAAAGTTAAACACAAGCGACATCCACGAGCATAAGCAAGACCACGCGCACATCCATCCTAGTTACCTGAAATACATGTGAGTTTTTGGAAAAACGTCAACATAAAGTTGGTGTGAATTCATGCAGTTTTGTATTTCATGTTTGTATACTTTGTATGAAAACATAGTTTGTGAGTAAATCAAGTTTTCATATGTAAATCCAGTTTCATGTGTACACCACGTACATCTGTATAATTCAATTTCTTCTTGAGTACCCCACGTACTCAAGTTTAATTCTCATTCTCTTGAGTACCCCACGTACTTCAAGTATAATTCAATCTTCTTGAGTACCCCACGTACTTCAAGTTATATATCAATTTTGTATGGTATGAATTTTATGTAAATACAGTATTTCTGTACTTATCAGATTGTTAATGGGTTGCAAAGCCATTAACATGTGGCACGACATAGGAAGTCACCAAACCTAAGGCATTTAATTGGTATATTCTGAGACACAAAAACACTACTCGATTCTCGCCCCGACCGAGTGTGAGGCTGCCAGGCACCTGTTAGATCTAACCTTTTGTTCTGCGGTCTAGGTATATTGTTGATTAATGGTGCTTCTGTACCCTATTCGTGTCACTATTTCTCATAACGCCTCCTACTTGGTTCTCGTTCTCACCAAGCGCGTTTCTTGTTATCATTTCTCATTGCGCCTTATACTTGGTTCTTGTCTCACCAAATGCGCTTCTCATACTCTTGCATTTCGTCACACTTGGTTCTCGTTCTCACCAAGTGTACTTCTTGTATTTTATATTTCGTCACACTTGGTTCTCGTTCTCACCAAGTGTACTTCTTGTATTTATATCATACCATTTATAAATATTGTACTTTTGTACATGTATTTCACCCCCGAAGTTATAAAAACTGAAAACAGTTAAAAGAAAAGGGGGAGCATGAACTCACAACTTTGCGTTCCTAGCGTCGTAAACTCCACCGGATTTGCTTAATTAACGTCGTAACCTCTAGCTCAAGGCTAGGGAAGATCTTTGATGAAAAACGCGTGGATAAAAGCTAACGGTGGAGGTCCTTCGCGTTCCGAGTGCACAAGAGCTCCTAATACGCGATCCTTGATGTATGTATGATGTTGAAATGTCAAGAACTAAACTTGAAAGTGTGATGGTGAGTGGGAGAGGGTTCGGCCGAGAGCCTTGAGGGAGGGAGAGAGTATGTTGTGGTGAGTGGTGTTTAGTGAAAATGATCATGTGCCTAAGTGTTATTTTATAGACAATCAAAGGTGCTAATACCCAATGGGTCTTGTGTTCTCTAGATCTTAAGCACCACTTAATAAAATAATCATCATTAGTACTTGCTTGTTCCCTTGGTTGGGGCCGATTGTAATGTGGGGGGGGGGGTCTAGTTCGATTACAAGTAGATAGTTAGGATAAAGTTTAAGTTAAGTAGGTTAACTAAGTGTTTAACTTAGTTAGTTAAGTATGACGTGTTATGACGGGTGTTAGGGAAATCAGAGACCCTAACTGGCTCAGAAAAATATAATTAGTGAAAATAGTAATATTTTCATGTTCCGGGTATAGTCCGGTTGTTCGGTTGCATACCGATTCGTTAAAGTGCTAAATTACACTCTTTAGTGTCGTTTAAGTACCTTTCTTGTACTCTTTCAATTCCCAACACTTAGGGAAATATTCTGGATGATAAAACGACATTTCTGCATAATATTTATATGTTCAAATGCTGAATTATTGCTGAATTGTATAAGTTCTGCACTTAAAGTGCGTTTCGGGTGCTTTTTAGTGCATATTTTTGCTTTCGCAATGTCCATAAATTAAACCCTTACACATACTCTAGGGTTTTAATGTATTTTTGTCGTCGGACCTACACCTAGGCCTCAATTCTGATGTCTAACTGCTTTCTGCAGTTCTGTTGACACATTGTGTCTTACCGGTGAGTTTACTATTATTCTGACGCAACGCTCTCGTTTATGCATAAAGCAATATTTTGTAGTATACAACATGCATGAATTCACTTGTTTAATCATGTGTTCAGCCCTTGCTGACAATTAAACTCATAATTGCTGTCATTAAGCAATAATTATAGTGTACGGAAATTACCGGTTTGTGCCAGTTGTCACACGGTTACTCCACCATAGCTTACGGTCTAATATTTTTTTTATCTCGGCGCCACCGTAAGCTATGGTGGTCGTCGTAGCTTATGGTGAGGGTAAAAACGCTACGGTCAAACACTACTGCCTTACGGCGACCATTTCATCCCAGTTCCCACCGTAGCTTACGGTGACCACCGTAAGCTACGGTGATGTCCAGCATTGATGGCTGAATTTTTTTCCCTTTTTGCAACCGTTTAAAACCATTTTCGAATACAGATTCAATCTAGCCCATCCCTGAGAATTCTAATTGCACTTTTCAACAACATAGCTACATTTTTACTTATTTCTAATCTTCCTATAACATCATTAGTTCATAACAACATTTGCTAGGAAATTCTCTTGAAAAGTTTACCTTTCTTGCGTCCCGGAGCGAACACACCCATTCACACGAGCTTTTAGTTTGAGTCCGAGCACTCTATCGTGTTCGAATCCCTCAAACCTAGGCTCTGATACCAACTTGAAACGCCCCATTCTTTACCTTTTTAAAAGTTTATAATAACACAGACTTCATACAAATTTTTACAAAATTTGGGCATGACCCATTCGTAACATAGACAATTTCCTGCTTAACAATAAGACGCTTAACTTAAAAGACCCATTCTCATGAACTAAAGCAAAACCAACATGTTTAAGTTGTTTTAATACATAAGCTACTTACTAACCAAGTTTTTACCCAATTCACAAGGACACCAAAAAGATTACATATGTTATAATACATATGACCAAAACTAAGACCATACTAATGTGACATCTTCGGAAGCGTTAAATGGGCGTGATATCGAGTGTGCTCGTTCCGAGTCACCAAGCTATGAAGTCAAGGATTTACCTACATCAAACATCAAGTTAAAACTCGTTAGCTACATCACTTCTAAACTAATATTACAACTTTAATCCCATTCATGCATTCATCTTATACACGCATTATCTCACCCCATAAAACGGGTCAAAGCATACAACTTCAAACTTGAAATATATCAAGCCATACTTGTCCCGTTGAGACGGACACTTTCATTCGTACATACACTCTAACCCGCAAATAACGGATTGAGTTAAATTCCTTTCATTCATAATTTATCCTTTAATAACGGATAGTATCATTCATGATCAAACTTTACTTCGGTTCGTTTACAACGAACAAATTCTTTTCCTTTTAGACTTACTTTCTCATTACCCGGTTATCCCATAAAGGACCGGTCATAACATATATGCATTTACAATTCTATGGTTCATGTAAATCATTCAAACAGATTTAACCACTTGCTATTGAACTAACACAAATATCAAATATGGTTTTGGCATGAACAATAATTTACTAATAGGAGTTATTATGCATAATAACATACCTTCTATAAACTCAACTAGAAACTAATGGGTTATAAGACTAGCAATAAACATGGATTTGTAATGATAATTGAACAACTATTAACATTACATATACTTGTAAGTAAATCGAACTTACCTCGTTCTTGCGATTTTTGTTGCGAACCGGAGCTTCCTCCTTCTTCCTTGTTTCCTACACACAATCCCATTCTTACTTAGATCAAGTCGTCTATTCACATAGCTTTCGTATTCATATTAATTTCGTATTCCAGACACACCCTTTTTACAACGATCAATTCTACATTCTACACTTAAAGCAAAACATCCCAATTCGCTCAATTTACACGAATCAATTATTCAAGCATTTAATCGAACACTTGGCGTGCGTACAACAACTTCAGCATTAAGCACAAGTGTTTATGCATAATTTCTCTAGTAGGGTTCACAACTCTTTTTATCAAACTAAATCACAAAACAAATCATTCTACAACATAGTAATTCATCAATTATCTTAGTATTCATACATTCATCTACCACAACAACTCAATTTTTTGAATTGCAAGATTACCATACTACCAGGTTAAATAGGTTTTACTTCAAACCTTCATCACAACGAATTCAGACATAGAATATCTTCTAAATGACAATTCTAATGCATATATAAGCTTAATTTCATACTTATTCACAGATTTGATCAAAACCCACATTCACTAACTAGAATCAAATCATAAAATCTGACTTACTCTATGTAGGAGACTCTTAGATGATTGAGATTTGATTACATGCATTCGAATTAGGGCCATAATCCACCTTAATCTTGCTGAATTTTATGTTGATCGATCAAGCTAGGGTTTCCCCCTATTTTCACCCTCTGGTCGCGATGCACACACCCACACCAGTACTGGGTTTTTGATTTTATTAAGTTAATTTCTCAATTAACACATTCTACCCTCAAGTTAGGTTTAGTTGTCACTTAATAACTTTTCTTTCCAAGTTTTATAAACTTTCATTATGTTTTTTTTTAATAAGATAATCTTAACTAATCATATAATAAACCTTTAAACATTAAGGTATCCTTTCTTATAAATTATGGGGTGTTACATTTTTACTTATTTTCACATTAAACATTTTTGGGGTGTTACAAAATGCGGAGGGGAGGAGGGGGGTTACGGGGGTTGTGTCGGCGTTGCCGGCGGTCCTTTACGTCAACAATTGCCTTAGTTGGCGACGAGTTGTTGTCACCAAGGCTTCCCCCAGCTAGGGTAACCCATCCATTGCCAGGGATCCTTTCTGGTTGACCAGTTGTCCCTGGCTGTTTGTAAACCCTAACATATGTGGGTGTCAATGGCGAATCTCAATCTCGATATTTTTTAAAAATTTTATTTTGGGCTGCGATGAATTGATGATGCGTATAGATCCATCTGAGCGAGGATGGTTGAATGTATCTAGTTACCATTATAGGTTAAATGGCCTGTTTTTTTAAAGCTGATCTTGCCTCGATAAGTGCTCGATGTTGTTAAACCTAGGTTCATCTGAGAGCCTCGATGATGTTGAACCTAGGTTCACTTGAGAGCCTCGATGATGATGATGATGATGATGATGAGGTATCGTGTTTGAATTAGAGTAAGCCCTAGCATTTGGCTATTGAAGTGATATCGTGTGTCCATAGAGATGAAATTGGGCTCATATGACAGTCTCCACAATTTGTTGTCTATGTAAACCTCAACATTTGCTTTTGTCATTGTATTCAAAATCTGACTTAGAAAACATGGACGCTAAAGCAAGGGCAAATACGGTTAAAGGAGTTATATTAGTGTGTGAAATATGAACTTAACCATAGTGTTACACTTTACAACCTGATTACGTCTCTTTATTACAACTAAAGCCCAAGTGATTCTGAGCTTGGGTTTACAAACGCGTGATGCGTTTCGATGCGTTTTAATCCTAAAAGAGTATGCTTGGACATTGTCATTTCAGGGGCATTGTAGATAGATAGTTGTAGTTGATGACTGAGATATATAGCTTAGTTACTAAAAAGTATGCTTTTCCTAACAAACAAGAAAGAGCTTTCTTTCTTATCATGTATTTAGAATGCATTTTATTTTTGCACCTAAGTTTTGATATTAACTATAAAAATGTAAATACGTTGTATATTTTTTTATATTCAATATAGAATTTATTATAATTTGTTTTATATGAAAAGTAGTTTTTTCATTGCTATTTGTAATATAACTACAAGATTTAGCCCGCACGTTGTGGTAGGGACGCGACATAAATTCAATTTGGCACCATTTCAAATTGTTATGGTACTGGTACAGTACTGATACTCACTATATTCATTCTTAAAAATATATCAACACATGGTTTATATCTATTAATCAGTAGAAGAAGATGCTAAGAACTTTCATTTAGAAGTAGATATAGTAATGGGAGAAAAAACATTATATATGTATATATATATTTATCTAATTGTTATGATTGAAGATCATGTATATTAATTAAAAAGTGTGAGAAATATTATAGAGATGACATGTGTCCTCAATTTAAATTAATTTAAAAGGGTAAACAAGTAATTTTCTTATTGATTTAATTAATTGACAACCTTCCATAACCTTCTCCTTTAATTATATGAATACGAATTAAGAATTAATCTACGAATTTGTGTCATCTCGTTCAAAACTATATAGTGTTATATATTTTTATATAGTGTTATATGATGTTATATGGTGTTATATAGTGTTTTTATGTGTTATATAGTGTTATATGGTGTTATATGGTATTATATGGTGTTATATGGTGTTATTTAGCGTTATATAGTGTTATATTTTTCTGATAGATGTATAGTGTTATATATTGTTATATAGTGTTACATAATGTTATATGGTGTTATATGGTGTTACATAGTGTTATACAGTGTTATATAGTGTTATATGATGGATGTATAGTGTTATATATTTCTTGTAGCAGTTACATATTTCTGGATTTTTAGAATGTCCAGATTTTAGAATAAGTTTAAAATTGAATCGCTAGAATTTAGGAGTAAATCGCTAGATTTAGAAGAGGTTACCTAATTAGAAACATATATAAAGACACTATTACCCCTACAATTTTCAAATCAGTCCAAATAATTAAAACACAATTTATAATTTGGTCCCTATTGACCTCAACCATTAGATCAAATATCTAACGGTTTAAAACACTCCCTACACTTCTCACACTTTAGACACTTTGTACACTATCCCTACCCTAATTGTTATAAGTGCATAAATAGTACATGGCTATTTATATTTTAATTCGTTTTACATAATTTTTTAGTACTTTATCATTTAATTTAACTAGTTTTTACTATCATCGCGTTGCGACGAACGTCTTTTTTTGTTTAGTCTGTGTTTGCATGTGTTTTGAAATCACTACGAGCGCGTTGCGCACGGAAACCGCTGACAAGAATAAAAAGAAAATATAGAAAAAAACACTAAAAGATAACCAAAACAAAATCAACCAAAAAGTTGTATGGTAATAATGTTGTTCGTATGAAACCTGTGGTCAGATATGAGCAAATGATACTGGGTACTGGTACCGAATTTCCCGAACCGAAAGATCTTAAGTACCAATTCGGTACGACTTTTGGCGTTCCTGGTACCGGTTCGCTGCCGTTTTTACCTTCATATACAGGTACCGTAATTGGTATTTTCGATACCAGTACCGATTCGGTATTGGTTGGCACCGAGCTCATCCCTACCCCTGAAACTAAAAAAAGAAATCATTAAAATTTGAAGAAAATAAAAAAAAAAAGTTGCACGATACCGTTGTTGTTCATACGACACCCGTGATCAGGGATATGCAAATGGTACCGGGTAGCAGTACCGAATTTCCCGAACTAAAATATTTTCAAAATCAATTTGATACCGACTTTTGGTATTTTATGTACCAGGCTGGTGTCGGTTTTTTACCTTTATATACCGATAACCGTACTGGTATTTTCGATACCAGTACCGGTTGACAAAAGCTTATCTAATTTAAAAAGTAAAGAAGATAATAAAACTATTAAAAAAAACCATATATAATATTATAATTTTTAGTGTTCAAAACATTGTATTATTAATATATGGGAGAATTTCATATTTCGTTAATTATTCTTTTTTTCCTTTTTAAATTCATATTTCCTTTTGTTTTTAGTTTGATATTTCTTTAATAGCTTACGTTCGCTAATTTTTATCAATGAACTATAATTTTTCATACCTTTTTTATTTATTTTACCCTTAGTATTTGATCATAATCCTTAAACAATAGCGTTTGTTTGACGTTATCATTTGTTCCGTTTTGATGCAACGTGCGACGTCAACAAGCCTAGTTGTATAATTAAAGATAGTTGTATAATTAAAGATGCATGATGAGATGGAACCACATACAAAAGAAAAAATCAGTGTGAGAAAAAAAGGGGAGGATGCTACAAGGAAGGGTCGGACCTGCGCATCAGAATATGTTGTACCCTATGCATTAAGATATCGTCAATCAAGAGTTGATAAAAATGGCAAAATATAGAATCCTTAGTTATGACCATATTAAAAAAAATGGATGAAATTATAAAAAAAACTAAACTATAGGAACAAAAGTGCCAGTTTACTCTAAAAAACATATCATCCAAACCAAAAACCAACTTATTTAAACGCAAAAAAGTCCTAACAAAATCGTGATAAAAAAATTAACTGATTTGAATGCGAAAAATTCCCAACAAAATCGTGATCCACTCTCGAACATCCTTGCAAGTCGTAAAATCTATGCAAAATTCCAGTTTTTAAATATTAAACAAAACTGTTTTTTTTTCTTTGAACTGCTTAAGTGTTACACTTTCCAAGTATTGAATCCACGGTCTCCTCCTATTCAAACATCTAGAGAGTTTTCTCTTTACCACTAGGCCAAAGCCTGAATGGCAAACAAAATTGCATTTGAACCCCGAGAAACCGTAAACATATTTTTACAACAAGGGAAATATGTAGGGCTGTAAACGAACCGAACGAACACGAACAAGGCCTTGTTCGTGTTCGTTCGTTAAGGAAATTAATGTGTTCACGAACGGTTCATGAACACTTACCGAACGAGATTTTATGTTCGTGTTCGTTCATTAAGGAAATGAGCGTGTTCGCGAACGGTTCACGAACACAAACTAACACAAATAAATTTGGCGAACGCGACGAAGGATAAAGATAGATGGCCCAGAGAGTAGCACTCGAACTTGAATCCCTTATTGTGGAACGGAGGTCGATCGTATTCGTGGATGTAAATAATGAGAAATGAAAGGGAAATGATGCTAAACAATGTGAAAATGGGTTTCCTAGTTTAATTGTTATGGAAATAAAATAAATAAAAGTTTAATAATATAAAAAGTACAAATAAAATATAAGAAAGTACAAAGATCTTCAATTAAAACACAAACATACGAACATAAATGAACGCAAATCAACGAATGTTCACGAACACCTTACCGAACGTTCACGAACACAATCGAACGAACGAGAACTCTGTTCATGTTCGTTCATTTAACTAATCAAACGAAATTTCTTGTTCATGTTCGTTCGTTTATTAAACGAACGAACATAAACGAACTTCCCGCCGAACGGTTCACGAACTGTTCACTGAACGTTCGGTTCGTTTACAGCCCTAGAAATATGGATTTATATGAGAGTGTCGCTTTAAAAAGACATCATAAATAGCAATGTGAACACAAAGTCAAAACATTGATAAATGGAATAAAAAGTAAAAATCACGATTGTGATCTTTAGTCTTTACTTACTCTAAGATAAGACACAATGACTTTAAACCCAACTTAAATGACTTTGAACTCAACTTATAATGACTTTAAACCCAACTTAAATAGGATGCACATAGGTATTATTTTAATAATAGATGGAGAAAACATAAGAGATAAACTTAAGCTGCTCTTGGTGGTTTATGCTTCATCAGCAACATATAGAAGTTCATCAGGGCTTCGCTCCCAGGGATCACATCCTTAAGGGATTCATGCGACCATATACGGTTTGTCCATTCTAGCAGTTTTGGGGTTCTAACTTCATCAAATATTTTGAATTCGTTATGTTTTTCAACGAACTTTGCCCAACCGAGAAAACATCCTAAAACAACATCCAGATATCCGACATTATCTCCACCAAAATAAGCTTTCCCATTACTAAACTTCACAAACGTTTCTTCCAACAGTTCAGATCCTTCAGTTATCTGTTTCTTTATTGCTTCTTTTCCTTCTTTTCCCGGTGTTGTCCTAAGCTCCTCAAACAAGGGGAAAAACTGTAGAATTTTTTTAAATATATGTAAATGTGAACAAACACAAATATCTAAAATGGAAAATATACTAAATTAATTAAGAGATACTCATAATCATAAAAAAAAAAAAAGTAGTTACTTTTCTTTTAGTATGTTGAACCTTCTGACATTTTTTTTGAAGGCTAATTTTTTAATACCTTAATTATTTCACATTATATATATTATAGACAGCGTGGTTTGTAACCGCTGTCGAATTAAATCATGACCGTCCAATTTGTTTAAGATTTAATCCTATCCCTTTAAACTCCATAAAATAACTGTAAAACCAGCAGTTGAGGGAGGTTACACAGTATCTCTCCTATTTTCCTTGCAGTTAACGCCGGTTGAGCACCCACACCCTTATCACGGTTACCTCTGTTCCTTTTTTTCATCCCCACATTACTGATTTTCAAGTAACCGCCCCTATATCTTCGTCAATGGTTGTCTTTAAAAGATTTCTCCCACTACCGCTATGGCGCTATGGAACCATTTTTTCTCTGTCATCTCTCTCTCTTCAAAGATCTCCTCTATTTCTATTTAACCGCCTGGAGGTAGAACACGTCTCCACCGTCTTACAAATACCATCTATTGCAGGTGATAGTCCAGGGTTTGTCATTTATCTTCTAATTTGTCTGCCAAGGAGGAGGCGACCCGCCAATGATGTCACATTCCATTTTCTGGTGAATTTTTTTGTTGATTTAATCGATTATTATGTTTGGTTTGTGTTTGCTTGAAATGAGTGCAACCTTTTAACCTATATTTAGGGCTTTTCTGATACAAAGAAGAACAACCATGAACTCTCTTCATTGGAGTCTTTAATTGAAATTGAATCAACATATTGAAAGTTTGCTAAAAAAGAAAACGTAAATTGAAATTTGTTGCACTTTTGAGTAGACTTTCAGGATTGACAATGATTGTGTGACCATTATTTACCGGTTGTGTTGTACACTATGTATATGAGTAGTTATAATTATTCAATTGTGATAATTTGATTGCAGACAAAGGAAGAAATAACGAGTTTTGTTCATGAAGGAGTTTAATTACCACATAGAGAAGTTGAAAGAAGATAGAGGGATAACAAATTTTCTATATGATGACGAGGTAATTCTTAAAGAATAAAAACAATGTCAAAGCTACCTATTTTGTGTGTGGAACATAATTCATCAAGAATTCAAGAAACCATTATTTATAACCATCATAACGTTAAAAAAAGGTTATCGATGTTTATTTTTGTTAATTACAACAACTTTATGTTGAAACAGTCTATTATTTTCTGTTGGGCAGACTTGATTTTGTGTTTTTGGCTTATCTTGGTTATTTAATTTGAACAGGGATTAACAAATGATCTGAATCGATTTTATGCAGGTTTTTTTTTTTTTTTTTTTTTTTTTTTTTTGGCAACAGATAGTGATGCCGCTCCTTTTATTAATTTTCTTCAAGAATAAAAGAGGTTTTTTCTTTAAAGAAAAGATCTTACTTTTGTTGTTTGTGGGCAGTACATTTATTGAAGAAAAGCTCAATATCTAATGTATGGAGTAAAAAGTGTTCCTTTTTAAACAAGGAAAGGGGGAAGGTTAGTAAAAGAATTATAATCAGATATGCACATGATTCAAAATTTCCGAGTATTTTTTAGTGAAGCGCTAAGACTAAATTATGTTTGTTTATCTTTTCAAGCATTCAATTGATCTCTACCTGCTAAAGCTAGATATGAGGTATGTGATTTGTTTTTCCTATTTTTTTTTTTCAAATGCTAGGGTATGTTTTTCCCAAATTGAGAAAGTTTTGAGTTATATTCTAAATATAGATTAGTCATAAAATGTTTGGGCCTAACTAAATATAGCTCAAACCAATATTCTATTGAATACTTGTAGGTTGTAGTTGGCTAAGTTGCATAATAGATTCGTTTCCTGGGTTCCCACTCGTGTCCTTCGACCTTAGTTCAGGTGTATGTTTTTTAGATATTGAAACTTCATGAATGTGATATGACTTTAATATCATCAAGTGCCAATATATGTGTATTCCATCAAGTTGTCAAAGTCAACTAAAAGAGCCTATAAGTTAACTGTGTTTCCAGTATGTAAATGAAATAGCAGTTGGATGTGCAGTAAGAGCTTATGAAAGAAAATGTGGTGGGAAGTGTCATGAACTCATGATTACACTCTCAATAATATTCCAAACAAGAATGAAAGTAAGAATTTGGTTGCTTTTTTTTGCAATATAGTTATGCTTCTGTTACATTGTGGGGATTCATGTAGTTTTTATTTAACCCAGTTTGGCGTTGATTTATTAGGTACTTGACTGTGTGCAAGTTTGGTTGGATGTTCCTCTTATAAAGATTACACCGACAACATATGATCAAGTACAAAATTGTTAGCTTTCTCTATTTTTGAATGATGATATTTGTTTTCGTGGAATAAAAAAAACTGTTAAGATGCTCTCTAAAATTTAACTAGAATTTTTAGTAAAGAGTTGGTGGATTGATATAAGTCTAAAGGTTGACATGATGGGATTAGTTTGTTTCGTTTTAAAAAAAAAAAAAAATCAATTAATAGGTTCTTCACTTATTAAGACTCATTTTGTGCCTATTTCTGTAATTCCTATATTCATGATGTAATGCTTGAAGTATTAATAGATGCGTTACTGTGAACAAGTCAAGGTCAATGCACTCCTCGAAGGACAGGTTAAGTGGAATAACAATAGGAGGATCAAGTGAGAAATCAGAACCAAATGCATCAGTTGAATTGAACTTATGTAATTAGCTGAATGGTTGTTAAAAGCAAAGATTTATGGATTAATTTGGGGAGTGACATGGTGTCATTGTAATAGTGAAACCACTGCTACATTTTGAAGATTCTCCATCTGTTCTTTTATTTTTTAGGTTTGGGCGTTGTAAGAAGCTTTGCTCCTAAATGGAAGAAGGCGGCAAAGAACTTGTAGGGGAAAATGAAACTTGGTGTAAATGTAATAGAAAATGTGAAGATCTTTTAATTTGGAGAGTGACATGGTGTAACTGTAATTTTCTTTGTTTGGTGTTTTCTTTCTTCTAGCCAACTGCTAGCAGAGTTAGTTTCTTTTGTAATAAAATATTTGCACTTAAAAAGGTTATTGTTTCAAACCACTTGATTATAGTAGTGTGGCACCCATCAAGTTTGTGTTTTATTTGAGCTGACTATAGTAGTCAATGATTTACTTAAGACTCAATGCAATTCGAGTTTTTGAAATTCTCTCAAACCTTGCTTTTTCGTTTTTTAATGAGTTTATATTATTCATGTAAATACAAACTTTTGTCATTACAATACTAAAAAACCCGTCCACCGGACGGGTACACTACTAGTTTACCTTGTGCTTCCAAGGATTTGACCGACAACCTTACACTAGTAAGAAAGACACCATACCACTATATCAATATTTGTTTTGTTTATTAGATTTTAATATCAACTATTCGTCTTTGACCACCAACCGTCCCAATCTTAAAAATAACCACTGATAGTCCCAACTATTGACATATTGGTCGCTAATGGACCATGACTAACAAAACCTTAACGCCGTTAGTCTCCAGTCGCCGGAAAACCGTTTTTGGCCAGAAAAAGGTTTCTAAAGGTCCGATCTAAGATTACAAAGAGGTTTGGGACGAAAATGTTGAGTTTTCCGGCCAAAAAGAAGTTTTCCGACGACTTCAATAATTGCGGCTTTTACTAGAAAAAACTTCCTAAAGGTCCGTAATAAGGTCATAAAGAGGTTTGGGACAAAAATCTTGAGTTTTCCGGCCAAAAATGAGTTTTCCGGTCAAAAACGTTTTTCCGGCAACCGGAGACTAATGGCCGGTTCTGTTAGCCAGGGTCCATTGGTGGCCAATATGTTAATAGTTAGGACTGCCGGTGGTTGTTTTTTAAGTTGGGACTGTTGGCGGCAATAGGGGTGCAAACGAGCCGAGCTACTCGCGAGCTACTCGAGCTCGGCTCGAAAAAAAGCTCGAACGAGCTGAGCTTAAACGAGCTCGAGCTCAAGCCCGAGCCTAAAAACAAGCTCATTCAGTAAACGAGCCGAGCCCGAGCTTCGCTTATCGAGCTCGAGTCGGCTCGCGAGCCTAAACGAGCTTTTTGTTTATATATTTTTTATTAATATATTAAACATATATTTATAAAATAATAATTACCATTTGTATAAATATAAAAAAAATAACTAAATTATATGTATAATAATAATTATAACCAGTATAAATTAATTAATAAATACTAAACTAGTCGAGCTTGAAAAATTACATTCGAGCCGAGCTCGAGCTTTCATATGTTAAACGAGCTCGAGCTCGAGCCTTGTCGAGATCGGGGCTCGGGCTCGGCTCGACTCGTTTGCACCCCTAGGCGGCAAACAACGAATAATTGAGATTATTAAAATCAAACATTCCTTAAAAAAACCCATGTTAAATGCTTCCAAAAATAAAATCAAGCAATCTTTCACATACCTTGTTATCGAGGTAGTTAGCCCAAAAATGGTTATCGGCCCGACCTAAAGGGTCCGAGGGGAGTATCGGATGGATATCAGGATAGATTTCATCGAGGTACTCGATTATGATAAGAGACTCAAGAATGGGAGGTTTGTTTCCATGAAAAAGAACCGGAACTTTCTTATAAACCGGGTTGGATGTCAACAGAAGCTCACTTTTGCAAGCGAGATTTTCGTCTATGTACTCATACTCAATAGACTTGAGGTTGAGAACGAATTGAACCCGGTTCACATAAGGACTTGGAGGGGTTCCAAGAAGCTTAATTTCACTGTTTTTTCCCATTGCAAGAAGAGATGATGCAAACTTAGACAAAGATGGTCACATGTATATACACAAAAACAAATTACATGTGCCCCTTAAACATTTACGAAATTGACAATACTTACCTTTACATTGTTTTGGACTTTTTTATGTTTGTTAACTTCAAGTCGGATGCCTCCCCAAATATAACCCGATTAAAAAAACAAAACAAAAAGAAGTTCTACTTGTAATTTTCTGCAATATCACAACCTTATTAATTTATTATAACAAATACAAAGGTTCTTTATTTGACTCCATTCATACAATTAATGCCGGCTGACATTCACAATGCAATGCCGGCCTAAATTTAATGTTCTAACTTATAACATTATTCATTCATAATAATATATTGCAATGCCGGTCCACCCAGAAAGCACCATCAGGAAAGAGGGCCACCTTACATCAAATCGTTGCACGTGTGAGATCGGGAATAAGGTTGGAGGATCGGGAAGTACTCCTCGATTGAAAAAGTGAGAACTCAAGCGGTGAAAAGGGGGTGCAGGAGGTGTGGGAACACTGATCCCTCCATGCAAGTAGGGGCGGATCCAACCCATATTTGTGGGTTCTCAGAAACTCAGTGCGTTTGGAAACAATGAAAAAATTAGCGAGAACCTTATACAATTTAGAAAAAAATAGTGAGAATTAAAGAGAATTCATCAAAAGAAACCCATTAGAATAAAATTCTGGATTCACCACAGCATGTTAGAGAATAAGACTTTTCAACAAATGCTAAATGTTAAAAGGAAGTATTATTTATGGGGGTGGAGATACAATAGGAAGTTAATTTGGCTAGGAAGTGATCTTGACCATCCATTTAGTTAATCAAGGGCTAATATTAAATCAGAGAAATTGAAAAGAAGAAAAAGAGGCGCTTGAGTTTGTTTAGGGGCATTCTAGTCAATCCAAGCCAATAGTTTCTCTCTCCTCCAATTCTCCCCCCCCCCCCCCATTTTTTAAACGTTAATAACTCTTTCATACGATATTATTTTTTTATAAAAATTGCACCAAAAAAACGAGCGTTTTTTTATCTTTAAAACGAGTATACTATTGCTATATTTTAGAAAAAAATTAAAACCCAGTTGCGTAAAACGCAATAGAAAAACCCCCAGTTACGTAAAACGCAATGAAAAAAAAACCTAAAAAATGACATTTTTCTAAAACGCAATGCACCAAAAACACAAATAAATGACTTATTTGTAAAACGCAATGGCCAGAAAACACAAAGAAATGTCTTATTTCTAAAACGCAATAGCCTAAAAACTCAAAAGAAAATGTACTTTCTAAAACGTAATGGACTAAAAACACATAAAAATGTGTTTTACCTAAAACGCAATACACCAAAAACACAAAGAAATGTCTTATTTGTAAAACGCAATGGCCAGAAAACACTTAAATGTCTGTTTTCTAAAACGCAATGGACTGAAAAGACATAAAAAAGTGTTTTACCTAAAACGCAATGCACAAAAAACACAAAGAAATGTCTTATTTGTAAAACGCAATGGCCAGAAAACACTTAAAATGACTCATTCTAAAACGCAATTGATTAAAAAACAAAAGAAAATGTTCTCTGTAAAACGCAATGGACTGAAAACACCAAAGAAAGTGAATTGTCTGTGATGTGAACTGTCTGGACCAATGCAATTTCCAAAGAAAGTGCTCTGCCCCTTGGACCCCGCTAGGGGCTGCCGCCCCTGGGACCCCGCTACCAGGGGCGCTGCCCCCGGACCCCCGCCAAGATCGTAAAACGCAATGACTAAATAAAAAACCCATATCGTAAAAATGAAATTAAAGAATTTCTTACATGGATCGAAGTGATTTCTTCAACAATTGACGATTTTTGAATGATTGAAACACTTATCAGCGCTCGAATCGAACGAATCGAGTGATTATCTTCAAAATCACCGGAAAAACCGAGATTTTGTATGAAATTAAACTGGGTTTTCTTCAAAAAAGCTGAAGAACACGTTGATCGGGTGTTTGAATCATTGATTGGTGATGAAAATCGCAATATAATGTAGTGATTTGTAACACCCCGAAAACGGGTTTGGTAATCAAACCTCGTTAATACTAAAAGACGGGTAAAGTACCATTAGTAGTAAAATTTACCCGGTGAATATTAGGATTTTTAAGTAAGTAAACCTAATATTTAATAAAAAGATAAATAAAGGTCTATGGATAAATAAAGTTTATAAAAGGTCTGAGTTAACGGGACCTAAAATAAACTTAGTCGTAAATATCCCCGAACCCGCTAAGTTAACTAGAATTGTTTGGTTTAGTTAATAAGAGGGAATGTGGATTTAAAATAAGAAGGTTGTGACTGATTTAATAAATAACTAAACATGAGGGGCTCATGTTGCTAAGTTTAAAACTTAATTTCATAAAACAAGAAAATTAAAACCCAAATACATATTGTGGGCGTGTGTGAGGATCGACCCAGGCAAGGGAAGGGCGACCAGGGTTCTTCAAACCCAAAAACTTCACAAATCTCAGAAATTGAAGGTTCAAATCAAGTTCTAAGCGAAAATCGAACATAGATTAGTGATTCCCATTGCAAGGAGATCATAAGGTATGTAAAATTTGACAAGAATTCACTACTTGAAATTCTCATGAATTTAGAAAAGTAGAAATCTGATGTTGCATGTTTGCTATGTGGATAGAATAGGGATGATATAGTGTCTAGGAGTAAAATCTAGACAACAACATGTGAAATAATGTCTAAATTCAGGAAAATCTCTTGAACACATTGAAGGTGGTTCATGGGTTTTGTGAGAAAATGATGAACACTAGGGTTTAGAAGACTATTCTAGTGCAAATTGATTCATAGAAACTGAATTCTGAAAAATATGATGTTTAATTCTATAAATGATAGCTCAATGTTTGTGAATCTAGGCTAAGTGACAAGACATGAATTAGAATATAAAAGATATAAAATTCTGCATGTTAAGTGTTTGTAAAAATGCCCCAAAGAAGGCTTGAAAGTTGAAAATCGGACAAAAACGCATGTTTGATGGATATGGAAAATTGTGCGTTAAGACTTATAAAAAGGGTTCTAAACGGATTGTGAATTGAACTCTTTAGGCGAGGAATCCGGATCGTCAAGTGGACAAGCCGGTGGAAATACGCGTTTGAAAAAGGATGCTTAAAAGGTACGTAACTACGATCTCGTTACGTTATGCTTGATTTCGTATTTTCGCTAGTAGACTTTAAATTAGCATAATACATGAAATTTATGTTTAGTTGAAGTGACGAAGATCACTAGGTAAATAAACGGGTCAAATGGTGAAATTATCACCCTTTGACAACATCAACTAATGGTTTGTCAAGTTACATGCTTATAGGAATAAATATCAAAGGGATTCGTACATCGCTATCGCTTAGCGACTACTAAGACAAGGTATAGAAACGGGTCAAAATATTGATCCGAGTCAGGTATGTAAAATGGTTTAACTCATCACTTAGAACTTGAGGCTCTCTAAGAGTTAAACAAAGTCAAAATTTGATATTTGGTTATTTTTAAGGCAAACCGAATGATTTAAGTTATAATTGTGGTGTTTTAGAAAAATAATAGTTTCTAATCAGAATTATAGTTAGAAAGTCGGATTTTTGGGTCAAACAAGTACTAAAAGTCTTTCGTCGTAAAGAAGGACTAAAATTGACTAGAACGCCCTTTTAAGCGAAATTGAGCGAACGCACCATAAATGTTGTTTGGAAATAAGTGATAGGATGAAATAAATACTTTGAATAAGTATGAAAAGCGAAAAATGTAAAATATTGGTTCAATGACTCTATAAAGAGTCTTTGCCGTAAAATAATGATTTGAAGGGTAAAATTTGGAATATATAAATTCACCACATTGAATCCACCACAAATATAGTTGTGGTAGGAGATCATTTGATAACAAATGTGGACATATGTATTTAGAAACGAATGAAAGTGATTTGTGCTTAAAATGTGCTTAAATACCCTTAACGGGTCAAAATAAGCATATGAGTGAAAATGGGTTTAAGAAGGTATATGAACCTGTAATTGGACCCTAATATGTTAAACATCATTGAATTTAATAGGTTTAGGAGAAATAAGGGTCAAATAAACTTGTTTGTTTGATAGATTACGAACGGGTCAAAATTTGGTAAAAAGGGGTAATAAGCCGAAGACTTAAAAGTCTTAAATTTTGTTAATCCGGATGTTGGATTTTCACTCCATATGATGGAATAATTAAATTACAAACATGTAGGAAGAAACAGTAGGTCAAACGGATAAGCGGATTGGAAGATACGAAAGTTTTCGTGTCAAATAACGGCAAAAAAAAAATGGAAAGGTTGGATGCAGGGGCCACCGTAACTTACGGTGCCACCGTAAGTTACGGTGGAGCTAAAATTTTTACGGTAGAATACCCCTGATTTACGGTGGGGGAATTTGACATTCAGGGGCCACCGTAACTTACGGTGACCACCGTAAGTTACGGTGGAGGCCAGAATTCAATTGATTGTTTGTGGATCAAGATATCAATGTTGGATTTTCCTAATTTCCTTGTTATATTGGTTATTTAATTATCAAAACTGACCTTTAAGTTGGTTTTGATCACAGGTGAATGTCGAGAGTCCCGGATGAAGATCAAGCATCGAGCAAGAACCGAACACACGTTAAACAAAGCTTCCGCAACGTTGTTTTGTCGATATTCTATAACGACGAATTAAACCACATTATGTTGTATCACTTTAAATTGTAAAAGTTTTTTTTTACAAACCCGTATTTCCAGTATATTTGTGACTATAATTACATGATTATGAGTTTAAATTATACGATAAACGTTAAATTATAACAAGGGTGTTACATGATTATTGAGATTGAAAGTGAAGAAATGGTTGAAGATGGTGGGTTTTGAAAATGGTGGGTTTTGAAGTTACTGGGTTTTAAAAAGGAAGAAGAAAATGGTTGGATTGACTAAAATACCCTTTTTCTTTATTTTAAATGTTGTCACATGTCCTAATTCTATTGCTTCCTAGACTTCCTAGCCAAAATAAACTTCCTATTTGATCTTTTCCCTTATTTATGGATGGAACTTTTGAAAAACAACAAAAAAAAAAATACTAAAAAAAGTGACGAAAGTAATTATTTTTCAGACATGTTATATATTCACGTTAAATTTATGGTTAGGCAATTTGTAGTTATAAACCCCTATTAGACGGTTAAGAGGTTTTATAGTAAGTGGTAAAAAAAGTAAAATGTGAGGGTTATATAAGGGTGGAGGGTATCGTCAATCAGTTAGGGTGTTTGAGTTATTTTCTGACCAATAATATGATGCTATGTCAAGTCCCCATTTCGCTCCCCATTTTGTACTCAATCACTGACAATAGTTCAAACACCCACTCAATTTAAAAAAAAAATTGATTGGTTGATACTCACCGCCCACACCCCTTCTCTCCTCCTCCCCGCTCCCCGATTCCTCGCCGGCAACCGTTCCCCGCTCGGCAAACCCCCTCTGATGTGTGTAAAATGCAACATATAAATTACATCAAATGAGGCATAAAACTAACCCTTTTTAAGTACTAATGTTGGAAAAAGAGTGTTTTTGTCTTCCTTTTGTATTTTCAGGATTAAATGAGCTCAAATTCACAAAAGAAGCAAAAAGACAGCTAAATCTAACATAAATACAAGGAAAGGAACATAAGTGGACTGCCCGACCCCTCAACGGCATCTTCCCAAGCAAAATAGAGAAGGCAGAAGACTGAACACGCCCCGTGCTCAGCCAGCACGGGGCCGTGCCCAAGAAGCAGCAGAAAATACAAACCTATAGAAGCTTCTATTGCCCACCACGGGCCGTGTCCAGCGAACACAGGGGCGTGTCGAAAGTACAGCAGGCGCATTAATTGTAATTGCGAATTACAATTAATGAAGAGAGAGATTGTCAGACAGGCACGGGGCCGTGCCTAGCGGACACGGGGCCGTGCCCAGCCTTCTGTTCAGCCTATAAATAGGAGTGCTTGGTTTCATTTCAACTCATCCCTTGGCACACCACCTCTCTCACACCTCATCCACCACCCACCACTACCATAACACCATCATCCACCACCATCATCCATTGTCCATCGTAGAGTGTGTGAGTCGTCTCGGGATCCAAGATTGATCGTAAGAGTTCTTGACAATCAAGGCCATGTTTGCCTAAGTCTCTTACATCACTTGGTGAAGACAAAGTGTCTAGTATAATACTTTTTATTTCTAATCTTTTGCACTTTTTATTTGGTTTTGTATTAATGACTTTAATAACTAGTTACTTATGTTGAAGGTGATCTTTCCTTATCGTTTGTCCGTGGTGTCTTGGCATTATTTTACTGTCTATATAAAATAAACGATTTTCACCATTCATATCTCCACGGTCTATATGGAGGTATGTTGGCTACCTGGTCGGGGGTTAAGGGAACAGTTTGGTAAAGGTCTTGCCATTGTTCAGCGTTTAGAGGTCCTGCAATGGACCTGGGTCAAATTTAGTAGGACCTCCTTCAATGCTTCACGGTATTGGATGGCGGGGGTCCAAACTCTTTGATCCCCTCATAAGTTAACTACTATTAATACTCTAACCCGGCTATTTTTGACTGTATCTCTGCTGACTCAGACTAGTTAGTCGAGGGTAACGTCACCGCCAAAAGCGGGGCCTACCACAATATTGCATTAATAACTTAATTCATTATCTTCCAATAATCCACCATTTTAGGATTGTATCCTTGCTGACTCAAACTACTGGGGTGAGGGTAACGTCACCTTCAAAAGAGGGGCCTACTACAATAACTAAGATAATCTCTTAATTATGTGCAAAAGTGCGGAAATAATCAAAGGTTATACTAGATACGAGTCGGAACCAAGTGATTCATCTTGTCTATCTGTTTTTCTTTTATTTTTATTTTCAGCATTTTAGTTAGTTTTTATTTTTCTTAGTTTAAAACATTTTTCTAAACTTTTTATTTTGATTAGACGTTGATGATAAACCGGTACTAAAAGCTCTTGTGTCCTTGGACGACCTCGGTATCTTACCAACGCTATACTACGCTCACGATGGGTGCACTTGCCCATATGTGTGTTTAGTGTTAGTAAAATTTCGTGTTTTATAAATTTAAAACTTGGCTAAAAATAAGTGTTAAAAGGGCTTAAAATATACACCTAATATATTCGACACTTTACCGCACATCAAGTTTTTGGCGCCGTTGCCGGGGACACAAGGATTTTAGGAAAGCTTAAAATCGATGGCCTAATCAGTTTTTCAAAACCTTTTTAAACGCGCGCATTTTTTTCTGCATTTTAGTTTAGTTTTGCATTTACAGTAACCTGTACACGGGGCCGTGTTTAGTGAACACGGGGCCGTGCTGCACATTTTCATAAAAACAACCAGTAACAGAAGCTTGAACACGGGCCGTGCTCACTGAACACCCCCCGTGCTCAGGTAGATCAGTAAATTTAATTAAAACGCCCAGATACAGATCCTGAACACGGGGCCGTGCTCACTGAACACGGGGCCGTGTCCAGCCTCTGTTTCCGTCTTTATTTTTGTTTTCTGATCTCGAGACTCGGTTGTGGTCTGCTGAGTGATTCTTATGGATCAATACTCAGGAGGTTACAACTACACCTATGATGAGGATGATTATAGGGGTAATTATTGCACTAATTGTCGTAATGCACGCTCGATTCAAAATAATCACTCATATCAACCATCCGATTCATACACCTACTATGAGGAGCCCAGGTACGAGCCATCAACTTCATACACATCCTATGAAGACCAAAGGTATGAACCTCCTCCCTCATACTCATATTTTGATGAACTAAGGTATGAGCCTTCTTACTCATACTTTGAGGAACCAAGATATGAGCAACCACCTTCATATGCTTATTATGAGGAACCATGGCGTGAACAACCCACCTCATATGAGTATTATGAAGAACAAAATTACGAACCTTATCCATCATATGCTTACAATGAGGAACAATGGTGCGAACCATCGACTTCATATGGGTATTATGAGGAACTAAGGGTCGAACAACCGGATTCAAGCTTAGAAAATTCCGATTCTTTTTCTATTACCGAAGTGACCGATAGGATATTAGAACACATTAGAGTTATCGATCGATGTATAAAAGAAGCTCGCGCAAGGGAAGAGGAGTCCCGCGCAAGAGAAGAATTAAAAAAGGAAGAAATAACCGAAAGTGTAAAAATGGAAGAACAAATAAGTGAAAAACCGACACATGAGATAAACAACGAAAAAGGTGAGTCCGACAACGTTAAAATTCAAGAAGAGTCTAATTTTGAAGAAATTAATCTCTTGTCACCTTCTTTCGAAAACCATTGTTTAGTACCCACTCATGCTAAGTTTTTAAAAGAGTTAAACACTAACACTAAAATTGACGAAACGATAAGTGTTAAGTTAACTAATGATCAAACGTCACTAATAAAAGAAGACCCATTTGAAATTAACATTACACCGGTTCCATGTTTCTTTCAAAATTCGTTTATTAGTAATGTCACAATCGATAAAGATCTTTGTGTTAACATAATGCCTAACTACATTTTCAAAAAATTAAGTATTAGTGATTTTTCTCCACTTCAAATACCCATTTTTCTATCCAATCGGAAAGTAATAAAATCAATCGGTATAGTTGAAGATGTCTTGGTTCAAGCAAATCAAATGGTGATCCCAACCGACTTTGTCATCCTCGATGACGCTCCTCTAGTGTTGGGACGACCATTTGTAAAAACACACGAAGCTTTGAAAAACCGGAAGTTCAAAAATCTACCTCTTCAATTAGGGGCATTTAAAAGAAGTGCCGATCTCGAACGGTCAATGAAATATCCTTTCGGAAATAATGACCCCCTAATTGAAGATGAAGATGAACCACTCGATACAAGTAAAGAGATTGACCACTTTGTTGAAGAAGAGGTCGCCATAGAACAAACTTTTAAGGTTCTTGATCGAAATGAGCAACCACATAAGGAGTCTCCCAAAGACCCACCACTTGAGCTCAAAGAACTTCCAAAAGGTTTGGAATATGCTTTTCTAGACAAGGATGGTAATTTACCTGTAATTATTTCGTCTAAATTAGATAACTTAGAAAAAGAAAAATTAATTAATCTTTTGAAAAAACATAAAAATGCAATAGCTTGGAAACTTGTAGACATAAAAGGAATTAGTCCTTCTATGTGCACACACAAAATTTTGATGAATGATGACTACAAATCAGTCACACAACCACAACGTCGAGTAAATCCAAATGTTCAAGAAGTGGTTAAAAACGAAGTTATCAAACTACTTGACGCCGGACTTATCTATCCTATCTCCGATAGTCCTTGGGTGAGTCCCGTCCAAGTAGTTCCAAAGAAAGGAGGTATGACGGTAATAACTAACGAGAAAAATGAACTAATACCAACGAGAACCGTCACAGGATGGAGAGTATGTATAGATTATAGACGATTAAATGAAGCAACAAGAAAGGATCATTTTCCTTTACCCTTCATTGATCAAATGTTAGAAAGATTATCCGGTCATAAATTTTATTGTTTCTTGGATGGTTTTTCAGGATACTTTCAAATCCCGATAGCCCCCGAAGACCAAGAAAAGACAACTTTCACATGTCCCTATGGAACTTTTGCTTATCGACGCATGCTGTTTGGTCTATGTAATGCTCCAGCAACATTCCAACGTTGCATGGTGGCCATTTTCCACGACATGATAGAAAAGACAATGGAAGTCTTTATGGATGACTTTTCTATCTTTGGGGATTCATATGACCAATGCCTCGATAACCTTGAACGAATGCTATCCCGATGTGAGGAAACTAACCTCGCCCTTAATTGGGAAAAATGCCATTTCATGGTAACGGAGGGAATAGTACTCGGTCACAAAATCTCAAGCGAAGGAATGGAGGTGGATCGAGCCAAAATAGATACCATTTCTAGATTACCACCTCCGTCCTCCGTAAGAGCTATCAGAAGTTTCCTAGGGCATGCCGGATTTTATAGACGGTTTATCAAAGACTTTTCTAAAATTTCTAGACCTCTAACAAAATTACTTGAAAAAGATGCTCCTTTCATCTTTGACAATGATTGCAATCAAGCATTTCTCACCTTAAAAGAAATGTTAGTCAATGCACCTATCATGATAGCACCTGATTGGAAATTTCCTTTCGAAATCATGTGTGATGCTAGTGACTTTGCAGTTGGAGCTGTCTTGGGACAAAGAAAAGAAAAGCATTTCCACCCAATTTATTATGCTAGTAAAACACTTAATGATGCACAAGAAAATTACACAACAACTGAAAAAGAATTACTAGCTGTGGTATTTGCTTTTGATAAATTTCGTTCTTATCTTGTTCTTTCTAAAACTATAGTTTATACAGATCATGCAGCCATCCGATATCTCTTCAAAAAGCAAGACGCAAAACCACGTTTGATTAGGTGGATTCTACTCCTCCAAGAATTTGACATTGAAATCAAGGACAAAAGAGGAGCAGAAAACACCGCTGCAGATCATCTCTCGCGCTTAGAAGACCCAGCTTTGGAAGCAACCAGGGACGAGCAAATCAACGAAAAATTCCCTACTAAGTCCCTGGAAATGGTGGAATACAAGGAAGAACCATGGTACGCCGACTATGCTAACTACCTCGCTAGCGGTATAGTCGCAAAAGGGTGGCCACATCATCAAAGAAAAAAATTCTTTGCCAATGTGAAACACTACTTTTGGGAAGATCCATATCTTTTCAAAATGTGTGCCAACCAACTCGTCCGACGATGCGTACATGGTAGTGAAGCACGAAGAATTCTCCGCCATTGTCATGAAGGTCCATACGGAGGACATCATGGTGCTGCTAGTACCGCACGAAAGGTATTCGATTCAGGATTTTATTGGCCAACTATTTACAAGGACACCCAAAGTCTTGTAAAAACATGTGATGCTTGCCAAAGAACAGGTAATATTTCTTCCAAAAACGAAATGCCACAAAACGGCATTCTTGTTTGTGAAATTTTTGATGTGTGGGGACTCGACTTTATGGGACCTTTCCCACCATCGAAAGGAAACAAATATATACTTGTGGCAGTAGATTACTTGTCCAAATGGGCCGAGGCCAAGGCACTTCCAACAAATGATGGAAGAGTC
Organism: Helianthus tuberosus; assembly: GCA_030545235.1. Taxonomy (NCBI): domain Eukaryota; kingdom Viridiplantae; phylum Streptophyta; class Magnoliopsida; order Asterales; family Asteraceae; genus Helianthus; species Helianthus tuberosus. The sequence goes on along the minus strand of CM060417.1, from coordinate 146,546,801 downwards.
GTGGTAAAATTTCTGAAAAAATTATTCTCTCGTTTTGGCACACCGAAAGCTTTAATAAGTGATAGAGGTACCCATTTTTGCAATCATCAACTTGAAAAAATATTAACAAGATATGGGGTCTATCACCGGGTCTCAACAGCATATCACCCTCAAACAAACGGGCAAGCCGAAGTGACTAATAGAGGTTTAAATCGAATACTTGAAAAAACCGTAGGGTTAAATAAAAAGGAATGGGCAGATAAATTAGACGATGCTTTATGGACTTTTCGAACTGCTTATAAAACAACAATAGGCACAACCCCATATAAGCTAGTCTATGGTAAAAGTTGTCATTTGCCAGTAGAAATTGCACACAAAGCCTACTGGGCAATCAAAAATGTAAACTTAGATTTAGAATTTGCTGGTAAAAATCGATTTTGTCAATTAAATGAATTAGACGAGCTTAGAAATTATGCATACTCCAACTCTGAAATTTATAAGGAAAGAATGAAAAATTTGCATGACAAACATATTAAACCTAATGAATTTCGGGTAGGAGATTTAGTTCTTTTGTTTAATTCACGACTTCGATTGTTTCCTGGTAAATTAAAATCTAGGTGGTCAGGACCTTTTTCCATCACCCATATTTTTCCACACGGTGCAATAGAAATTAAATCTCGAAATGGGCCTCCATTTAAAGTCAATGGCCAACGGCTAAAACTCTATCAAGGATTCATTGAGGATGAAGAGGAAGAGATCTCGTTTCAAACGGTGGAAGAATAAAAACATCATGCCTGGTAAGTTACGAACGATTGAGACAACGAAATAAAGCGGTAAGTTTTCTAACCATGGCTTATGGGAAAAAGAGGGCACTCACACGAGCACAAAAAAAAAATACGCTCGGCACGAGGCCGTGTCCGCGCTGCAGTCGGGATAAATCCCCTTTTTCAAAACAATTTCTTCATTCCACACGCCCCGTTTCCCCGAAAAAGCTCTGGTTTCATGCGATTTTTCACAGAATTTCAACGTCTCCTATCGATCTAACAACATCAAGGTATGATTCTATCACTATTATTAGTTAGATTAGTTACTTGCATGTAGTTAAAACACCAAAAATTTGGGGAAAATATAGGGTTCTTGAAGTTCATCCGGATCGAACCTCAATTTTTTGTTTAGATCTGTTTGCATTTAGTTAGATTAGTGTTAAGGAAAGTAAATACACTTAAATTGTTCATAGATTCACCCGATTTCTTACAAAAACCCCAAACCCTTATTCTTGAACCGAAAAAAGATAAAATTAATAGGGTAAACGGGTTATTTTGGGAAAAAAGGCACTTAGGGTTTCATTTTCGGGGGAAACCGCACCTATTGGACCAAAAATTTTCAAGTTTTCGAAACCGGGTCGAAAAATGAGATTTTTTAGTAACAGACCCTTGGACACGGGGCCGTGTCCGCTGGACACGGGGTCGTGTCCAGCTCGCTGTTTGCAGTTTTGTCCGAAAACATTTCTGTTTCGTGCTAACCTTTGGTGTATTCTTGCAGATGGCCAGGAAATTCACAAGATTCAACGCCAATGAGCTCGATGCAAGAGCTCGATATGAGATTCTTCAAACAAGGCCGGAGGAATACCCGAGGCAAGCTTGCACAGAATTGCTAACCATGGTGAATCAAATTGACCGTTTCAACAACATCGTCACGGGACCACTCAGAGTCGCCCTAACAACTCGACTCCGTTCCGTTCATGAATGCACCTTAGAATTTTATAGCACCTTTGCATTCACTTCAAGGTGCGACCCGTTCGACAATGACGGGGTGTCATTCAGATGTGGCGGAACAAAGTATTCGATCTCCATGGCACAATTTGGGTCAATTATCGGGTTGTATGCGGAAGAGGATGCGGGAAACGAAGAAAATACTGGGGGATTGAGAGAGATTGAAGACAACGAACGCCAAGCCATGTGGGCTCAGATTGGAGAAGGATTTTACAATCCGAGCAGCACTAAGAGTACAAAGCTGAGGGATCCGCTCTACAGATACATCCATAGGCTCCTCGGCTATTCTCTTAGCCAAAGGCATGAAAGTAGTGGCGTCATTGGGTTAAGAGATTTGCTTGTCCTCCACTGCATCCACAACCGCAGGCCGCTCGATGTTCCATTCCTCATGCTCCGAAACATGCATCACAACCGCCTTGCTAGTGCACCGACTCCTATTTTCTTTGGGGGATGGGTGTACCGTCTCTTCAAGCACTTCGCCCACATACCTAGGTCATTTGAGAGGAGCCCATGGTCAGGTACGGTGGATATTCACATATGCCGCTCAATGAACCTAATTTATGAGGTCGAAGACGGGACGGTAACCTTTCAAAGGATGCAAAGTCATGCATGGAACCCGCAAGAAGCGCTTGTCCTCCCAGTTCCGCAACATCATCAATACCAGTACCAACCCCACGGTGATCCGGGCCAATCATCCTCCTCGGGAGGCGGTTTTCCTAACTTTCAAAGTTTGCATGATTTGTTGCAGGAAAACCTTATGTGTACTAGGAACACCTACAACATGGCGAGCAACACCTACCACCGGGTCGGAGCTATCGAGAGAAACCTATCCGAGATCCAAGATGATGTTGGATACATACGAGACCACATTGCACGCCATGGAGGGGATGATGACGATGATGATGATGACGATGCTATGGAGTAGGTGAGAGGAGCAGAGGAGGAAGCGGTTGGTTGATGACTTCCCAGGTTAACCCTTTTTCACTATCGAACAATTGGTGGCCTGCGTGCCAAATGTTGAACAATTTACTTTCCTTGACTTCTTTTATTTTCCGTTTTATTTTTTTTTTCTTTTTCTACTTTATGCTTGGAACAATTAACTATGGTAATGTAGGATGTTTGTGTTACTTGGTGTGGTAGTAAGTGATGACACAGGTACAAACCGAGGCTTGGAATGCTAAGCCTCAGCACTTATAGGACCAGGATGGAAAAGACGGGGGAAGAAACCTGTTTTTCAGGCTTACAGACTGTCCACACGGGGACGTGTCCAGCCAACACGCCCCCGTGCTCATCTCCCAGACCTGCTGTTGGGTCACTGACCTGCAGATTTTTGTCAGACACGGGGCCGTGTCCACCCAACACGCCCCTGTGTTCACCTTCTGTAAGTTCTCGTTACTGGCACCTGAACACGGGGTCGTGCCCACTCAACACGGGGTCGTGTCCAGGCTGCCAGTAACACAAAATTTTTGCTTTTTACACCTTTTTACACTTTCAATCAACCCAAAATTTGTTTTTGGGACACATTGAGGACAATGTGTAATTTAAGTGTGGGGGGGATGCTAAAACCTTGAAATTTTGCAAGTCCTAAATACAAGCCTTACACAAAACTCTATCGGAACCGCTAATCACCCCAAATTTTTTCAAAAAATTTCATTTTTTTACTTGTCTAGGTTTAACTCGGGAAATTCAAGTTCTCAAAAAGGTTATATTTTTACGAATTTACAACCGACAACGTAGTGATAAAAAGAACCAACATAAGAAAATTCTGAAAAGGCATGGCAAACTTAGTTAAAATTTGATTATATATACTTGATCACATAAAAACCCATTCCCACAAAAGTGAGTTTTGAGCCTTTATTGAGCATACAATTATATATCATTAAACTAAATGCTCATTTTTCGTTTCTTGTGTGAATAGCCGCTTGGTTCTTACGACTCTAGAACTTGCCATGACGATACATTCCCGGTCCTTATCAACTTAAACCCGAGTAAGTAAATGATGGAGGCATTTGGACTAACCCTTTTTATTTCTACACCATTATTTTTCTTTTTCTTTTACCACCTACCCAAAAATCCCCCTAGTTAGCCCCTTTGAGCCTAAACCTTTTTCATTTCATAACCCAAACCAAAAACCCTTTTACCCACCAAAACCTTTTTCATTTTTTACCCTTTGTTTTAGTAACAAGTTCGGTTTTTCGTATGGTCAAAAAAAAAAAAAATTTTTGATGATGAAGCAAAAGAAAATAAAAATAACCTTGTTTGAATAATAGTTTCATCAAAGTAAGAGTCACGAAAATAGAAAGTCCTACAAAAACCGACACTTGTTACGCTTTTTCACCCTTTTTCTTCTAACCACTAACCACTAACCCAACCACCTACCTTTAACCCAAGCCTAACCCTTAACCCACAAAGTCCTCTTGATATTTACAAAGGTATAAAAGTTAAAAAGGAGGAGGATTGATTGCGTGGCAAGCCTATGGTAGGAATAAGTTCCATGCCGCTCTCGAGTGATTCACTAAAAATACACATTCGGCCGAGTGTGAGTGATTTCTCCCGTGAGGTATGTGAACTTGAATATAAATGGAATTTTAAAAAAGGTATGTTATGCCCAAATAAGTAATTTCTCCTATGAAACGTTCTAAATAAATCATTACGAATAGGATTGTAAATAGATAAAAATAAAACCCAAAAAGATCTTGGATATCCCGACACTCTACGACAAGCCCAAAACCTTCTCTTCTACCCATTCCATTTGGGAGTGTAAGCCACATATTAAAGAGTTTTGCTTGAGGACAAGCAAAAGTTCAAGTGTGGGGGTATTTGATGTGTGTAAAATGCAACATATAAATTACATCAAATGAGGCATAAAACTAACCCTTTTTAAGTACTAATGTTGGAAAAAGAGTGTTTTTGTCTTCCTTTTGTATTTTCAGGATTAAATGAGCTCAAATTCACAAAAGAAGCAAAAAGACAGCTAAATCTAACATAAATACAAGGAAAGGAACATAAGTGGACTGCCCGACCCATCAACGGAATCTTCCCAAGCAAAATAGAGAAGGCAGAAGACTGAACACGCCCCGTGCTCAGCCAGCACGGGGCCGTGCCCAAGAAGCAGCAGAAAATACAAACCTATAGAAGCTTCTATTGCCCACCACGGGCCGTGTCCAGCGAACACGGGGGCGTGTCGAAAGTACAGCAGGCGCATTAATTGTAATTGCGAATTACAATTAATGAAGAGAGAGATTGTCAGACAGGCACGGGGCCGTGCCTAGCGGACACGGGGCCGTGCCCAGCCTTCTGTTCAGCCTATAAATAGGAGTGCTTGGTTTCATTTCAACTCATCCCTTGGCACACCACCTCTCTCACACCTCATCCACCACCCACCACCACCATAACACCATCATCCACCACCATCATCCATTGTCCATCGTAGAGTGTGTGAGTCGTCTCGGGATCCAAGATTGATCGTAAGAGTTCTTGACAATCAAGGCCATGTTTGCCTAAGTCTCTTACATCACTTGGTGAAGACAAAGTGTCTAGTATAATACTTTTTATTTCTAATCTTTTGCACTTTTTATTTGGTTTTGTATTAATGACTTTAATAACTAGTTACTTATGTTGAAGGTGATCTTTCCTTATCGTTTGTCCGTGGTGTCTTGGCATTATTTTACTGTCTATATAAAATAAAGGATTTTCACCATTCATATCTCCACGGTCTATATGGAGGTATGTTGGCTACCTGGTCGGGGGTTAAGGGAACGGTTTGGTAAAGGTCTTGCCATTGTTCAGCGTTTAGAGGTCCTGCAATGGACCTGGGTCAAATTTAGTAGGACCTCCTTCAATGCTTCACGGTATTGGATGGCGGGGGTCCAAACTCTTTGATCCCCTCATAAGTTAACTACTATTAATACTATAACCCGGCTATTTAGGACTGTATCCCTGCTGACTCAGACTAGTTAGTCGAGGGTAACGTCACCGCCAAAAGCGGGGCCTACCACAATATTGCATTAATAACTTAATTCATTATCTTCCAATAATCCACCCTTTTAGGATTGTATCCTTGCTGACTCAAACTACTGGGGTGAGGGTAACGTCACCTTCAAAAGAGGGGCCTACTACAATAACTAAGATAATCTCTTAATTATGTGCAAAAGTGCGGAAATAATCAAAGGTTATACTAGATACGAGTCGGAACCAAGTGATTCATCTTGTCTATCTGTTTTTCTTTTATTTTTATTTTCAGCATTTTAGTTAGTTTTTATTTTTCTTAGTTTAAAACATTTTTCTAAACTTTTTATTTTGATTAGACGTTGAGGATAAACCGGTACTAAAAGCTCTTGTGTCCTTGGACGACCTCGATATCTTACCAACGCTATACTACGCTCACGATGGGTGCACTTGCCCATATGTGTGTTTAGTGTTAGTAAAATATCGTGTTTTATAAATTTAAAACTTGGCTAAAAATAAGTGTTAAAAGGGCTTAAAATATACACCTAATATATACGACACTTTTCCGCACATCACCCTCCCCGATCAAACTCCCCGAGACGATACCGTCCACCCTAACATTTGTGTGTAGTGGATGAAGTCCAATAATCTCCTACCAATCATTACTCAATTATTATTTCTTAACTCTTTATTTAATCCCTAAATTTATAGAATTGAAAAACAAATAACCTTTTATTAAATTAAAAAAACATTACAATAAAATTAAAAAAACATTCTAAAACTCAAAGTTCATTTTTTTCCGATAATCGTCTTTCGTTTTATAGCCATTTCCAACGTCTTTCCGATTAAGGTGTTGTATGGCTTGAGTAAAACTCAAAGTCACTCTCAAATAGTCTATCACTCATAAGCTCGACCACTTCCCGGTTCTCTTGTATACGTTGAGCCCCGAGGTCGCGTATGTCTTGAAGCCGTTGGTTCATCTCGGAAAACGCTTCATTCAAGTCAGATCCCCCCGATGATGACTCTGGTCGCCTCGATTTTCCACCACTTCTTCTACCGGGTGGTCGTGGCAGCTCCGCCTCTCACTCATCCGTCCCTTCCTCCCCCGGAAATAACGCATTAACATCGTTTAAGTTGATGTTTCGAGCGTCAGACGTTGGCGTTTCGGGTTCAACCGACTCGGAGGTTTTTGATTTCTTTGCCGACCTACTATTTTCCGGCCTGGCGGAAGAAGTTCCTCCCATCGTTGGGACGTTGGCCCATTTAAAGCCATTACGAAGAAGCTTCCAAACCTTCAAGTATGGGAATTCCCTCGTGCTATTTGATATTCTATTAAAGTTGATTGCATTATATCCTCATTGCTCTCGACGCTTTTCCAACCGTTTTTTTAACGTTGATAAATTGATTGAAATCTTGTGCATTTGTTGTTCATATCGGTCCACTTGACCGATATAGAATCTGATAGCCGGTAATTGACCCCCCTGCTGACGAGATCAAAAAAGAGTGCTCGGATTTGTTTCCAAAACACAACTTTATTTTGGTTGTTTGCTAAAAAGTGATACAAAAAAATAAGTACAATTTTTAACAAACAAATTATAAGGATAACTTAAAAAAAATACAAAATAAAAAGTCTATAAAAATCTTACAAATATCGGGATCCTCTTATACGTCAACCCAAGCTCGGGCTAACGTGGACTCCTCTTCATCATCTCATATTTGCATGTTTCGTTTTCGCCCGGTTCTCGGTTGTTTCTTTCCTTTTATGTGACACATGTTTGTTCCGTTTGGTTTGGTTCGGTGGTGTCTCCGTTTGTGTCTCCGGCTCCTCATCCGGTTGTGTCCCCGTTTGTGTTTCCGGGACAAAGTTGGACTCGTTGTGTAACAAGCCGAAACCTTGTGATTAGCCATAACCTCTCATGTTGAAGTTCGAATTCCAACCGTATTGATTTGGGACCCATGTGAGGGGTTGGTTCAAGAGGTTCATGAAACCGATTTGGTTGTGACTATACTCGACAAACCAGGTTCCATAGGCAGTTGGTCGGGTGGGAACCGGAGCAACGAGTTGGTTAGAAGCGTTCGTTTGGTTTTGGTCCTCGCTTGATAGAGGAGGAACGAAACCCGGGTTGTAATACATATTTTCTAGTTTTTATAAAATATGGAGTGAAGAAAATGATGAAAGAGATAGTGGTATAAAAAATAAAATAGATGAGTGCTTTATATAAAGTTTGGGGCGCCACAATTGTCCATGGTCACGCTCCAGTACACAATGTCTTAGCATTAACTACTGATCATAGAGTTTCGTGTACAAAACGTTACGGGTTATCTCAATTAATTGCTCAAGTCCTACCTCTTTTAGGCCTCTAGTTTTCTACATACGATTAGCTACACATCCTTTTCTAACATAATCGAGGATATTGTTTCAATAAAAGAACGTTGTGGGTGTGGCAATGGGTTCATCTAAACAACCGAGTTTTAGCAATAGGTTGTGATATTATCAGGTTAATAAAATTTTCATTTTATCATTTTATAGACTATATTACAACTTTTATTCTTTATGTTTCACTAAATTAATTATAGACTGGGTTTCTTAAAATTTTGACTTTCATTAGTCGTCATTATTTGAAAAATTCCCTGGATTATTTTCCTTTACTATAACCCCATCCAATTTCTCTGTTATGTTATCAAATGTATATGTCACGTGAGGGCATTTAAATAATTTCTCTTATAAATAACTAAATATAGTTTTGGACCCACTTACAAATAGTTAAGTATAGAAACTTCGCAATGACGTTTATTCAAGAAAGAGAATCGATATAGCAAGATTTATGGCGGGCAATAAGGCATCTAGTTGCCTTCAAGTAAAAAAAAAAAAAAAAATAGAGCTAAATTGTTTTCATTAGAATAGGTAAATTGGTTAGCCTTAAATTGTGATCCTACTATGAATCGTGTCCTTACAAGATCAAAAGCATGTGATCACTGAATAAACAGATGATAGATACATGGTACACATATTTAAACATAAGCACACACGTAAGTAAATACGTAATGTTAGGCATTAATTAAATAAAGAGTTTCACGTAAGGTTACAAGAATTTGTGGATGGCTTCACGTAAGGTTTCCTCGATTTATTGCTCAAGCCATTCTCACATCAAAATGTAAAAGGGACACATTTCCTGTCACATCCATAACTTATTGCTTTAGGTTTTTAGATACTACTATTTCTATTAAACGGCTAACTCACACCCTCCCTAATCTTACTTTTAAATTTACACGTACATTTTGTTCAACCTCTTGTAAAACATATAATTAGGTCTGTCAATGGATGGATATGGATTGGAGCATGATCCGATCTATTAATGATCCAAATTAAATGAATCATGACCCGATCTATTAATGATCCAAATTAAATGAATCATGATCCGATCCATTATCCAACATAATGAATCGTGATCCAATTTATATCCAAATAATTTTAAATAGATAGGTCACTGTGTAAAAAAAGATAAATATCAATTGCATTTTATAACTTTCCTTGTAACTACAATTTCATAACATGTTTGTTTGTTATATTTGTAGGGTAGGCCCAGGGTGTTAACCCTAGGCTGGTATAATGTAGATGGGCTCAAGTGAAGGTATGTAGATGGGCTCAAGTGAAGATCAGAATGCTGATTCCTGAGGAGTTGAAGGCCCATAAGGGTTTGTTCTTTGTCATATAACTAGGTGATGCCCCGTCTGCGTTGCGGGGCGATAACCGAATAATTCTAACCAATTAAAAAAACAGCACTATAGTTTTGCTAGAAAGAAAAAGTAAAAAGCGTGTTAGACAGCTCCTTGACACGATTTTTAGCTGGGGGAAAAGTCATATTTTTATTTTTACTTGGGAATTTTTTCCCGAGGGTAAAATCCTAATTTTTAGCTAGGGGAAAACCACATTTATATTTTGCACTCGGGGCAAAAAACGTAATTTTGAATTGAGGGTGATATCGTAATTTTTAACCGAGGGGAAAATCTTAAATTTTAGCTGGGGAAAAAAACATAATTTTATTTTGAACTCGGGGCAAAGACGTAATTTTAAATTTGGGGCAAAACCGTAATTTTAAAGTCGGTATAAAATAATAAACTGGTTTAAAATCGTAATTTTGAGTCGGGCGGGGGGGGACAAAATTTTATTTTGAACTGGGTCGAATACGTAATTTTGTCTGAGGGTAAAAGCGTAATTTTTTTACCGAGGGCGAAATCGTATTTTCGGTTTAGCTGAGTTTAAAGTCATATTTTTATGTTGAACTGGGGGAAAATCATAATTTTGAACCGATGGTAAAATCGTAATTTTGAGGTAGGGGAAAATCATAATTTTATTTTTAGCTAGGCGCAAAAAAAGTAATTTTAAAATGAGGGTGAAATCGTAATTTTGAACTGAGGGGAAAATCGTAATTTTGAGCTGGGGCAAAAGCATAATTTTATTTTGAACTGGGGCCAAAGACGTAATTTTAAACTGGGGCAAAACCATAATTTTAAAGCGGGTATAAAATAATAAGTTGTGGGTAAAATCATAATTTTTGAACCAAGGGCAAAATCGTAATTTTGACCTGCTAGCAAAAGGGTTATTATATTTTTAAGTTAGGAGAAAAGCGTAATTTTAAACTGGGGGCGAAACCGTAATTTTAAAGTGGATATAAAATAATAAACTGGTTGGTCCAATAGGGGAATGTCGGCCGCCCATTTCGACCAATGGCAGCGAAATATTATTCCGCATGGTCTTTGTATATTTTGAATATAAGAAAATGTTAACTCTGTGAGTTCGTTCATTCAGAACTCTTTACACACATCTCATTGTGTTTGAGATCATCTGTAGTCTGTTTAGATCATTGAGGAGTGATACAGGTCATCATGTGAAGATCTGCGTGTGACGGTTTATCTTTCTATGTGAGTTCTGAGTCAGTTATATTCGTTACAACGATTTGTGTTGAATAAAGTTTCCATCTCTGATGTACCATTCTTTTGAGACACTATGCTGATCGATCCATATTAAAAATATATATATATATATATAATAGAAAACTCAAAAAATGGTAATAAATAAAAGAATCACCAAAAAAATAAAAAAAAACTCTAAAAAATTTAAAAAATCTAAAACAATTCTAAAAAATCTAAAAAAAATAAAAAAGGTTTTTATAGAAATTCTTATTTTTTATATATATTTTTTTACTTTTTTAAGAATTTTGTTGACTTTTAAGAATTTTTAGATATTTTTTATTTTTTATATTTTTGATTTTTTGAATTCTTTTGATTTAGTTGAGTTTTTAGAATTTTTTACTTTTTTAGAATTTTTTACCTTTTTAGAATTTTTTGAATTATTAGAATTTTTTTTCTAGAATTTTTTTTTTATTTTTTTAGAATTTTTATATTTTTAAGAATTCTTTTTCTTTTTGTATGTTTTAGAGTTTTTTTATTATTATTTTTTTTTTAATATGGATCGATTCAAATAGTGATTGATTCATTTAAAATTATTTTCCTGTTTCTATTTTTTAATTACTAATAGATATTTTTTATGATTCAATAAGTGATTTAAATGATTTGAATTGGATATGGATCAATATCCAATCCATAGAGAGGCTCAAATAGAATTAACTAACCATCCCTTTGCATCTCTCCGTTGACGAGGGTTTTTTAAAAGGTTATTAATTCGATAGAAGCTTTTCAGATACTTTTTTTCTCGTTTAAAAGTAAAAGCGCTTTGGCGATCTACAATAATCGAGTTTTGGCAATAGATCGCAATATTTTTTTTTTCAGTTTCTTTAATTCACTCTTGGGAAAATTACTTTTTGAGTCCCTATGTTATAGAGTTTTTAACCACTTGAGTCCAAAATCAAAATGTTTAACGCCCTGAGTCCCTATAGCCACTTTGCTTAACCATTTGAGTCCAAATTTTTAACACTGTTAGAATTTTTTGGTTATCTGATGTTAAATGACCAAATTATCCTTATACTTAAAAAAAGAAAAAAACTAATTTTTTTGTTAGACTTCTTTCTCTTCTTATATCTCTCTCTTTCTCTAAATTCTGCATCTCTCTCATCTTTTTTTCTCTCTCTAAACCGCCTCCATCTCCCCACCACAAAAGTGACAAAACACCATCACCCCCACCAATGCACCTCCACTGTCACCGTCACACCACCGTCACCTTCAGGATTACTTGCAGCATCTTCGGGTTCTACTATGCCCATCACATTCTCATTTCCCGTTGGTTCTTCTGCCATTAAGGGCATCATCACTAGTAAAATCAACAAATATTACACTCACCTATAACAGGATCTTATGCGAGTGCATAAAACTCATTCAGCGGTTCTTCACCTTCCATTGTCAACAACCCTAGGAGATAACAACAATCTCTATAATATGACACAGAAAACCATAAAAATAGAACTGTACTAATCTTGCTGATTAACAGAAACCAAGATAAATGCAAACTGCACTTCAAAACAACAACAGGAATCTTAGAGAGAGGCAAAACCAATATTCGCATCAATTAAAAAGAAAACACTCACTAATCACATAACTGAAATCATTACCAAATATCCCCAATAATCACATCAGTCGAGGCTTATGAATCTATTGAAGAATATGAGAGTCAAAGAGTAGCGCTCGTTTCACCCATTGTGTTTTTTAGGTGGAGGTAGTGGGATCGTGGTGGCAGTTGGGCGGCACTGGTGGTGGAGGTGAGACGGTGGTAGTGAGTGTTTGGAGGTGGTGGTAGTGCAATGGTGGTGGTAGTGGTGGGGATGATGGTGGGGCGGTGGTGGGGATGGAGTCGGTGCGATGGTGTTTATATAGAGAGAGAGGAGTGTGTAAAGATGAAAGAGAAAATGCGTGTGCTGGTGTGTGTGTTTTATTATATATATATGTAATTTATATATAGGGGACCGCTAAAATAAAAACCACCTCCAGTTACAAGAACTAATAGAACCACTTTCTAGCCATTAGATTTTTAAGATCAATGGACGAAATTAAAAGTAACTAAAAATAATATTAAATACTATTTGTCTTTTTTTTTTGAACGGCAAATTTGGATCACTGACGGACCACTGGAGTATCATCGTGCCACCAGAGGAACCACCCGATCATATCCATCTCCACTAGACATAATGCCACACCAATTCAGGAGGAAACCCAATAAATATGGAAAAACCCCCTTGTGGTAATCGAACCCAGGACCTATTGGTCCCAAAGCCTTATCCCACCATCATGATGGCACTAGGCTATAAAGTCATGGGCATTATATTTATTCTTTAATATTTTAATGCAAAAGGGTAATTTAGTAAAATAACTCTATTTTGTCTTTTTGTTTTTATTGTTTTTTATTAGTTTTTTGTATTATTATATTACTTTTTATTTTTTAAACATAATTTTTTATTAAAAAGCATTTTTAAATTCAGATTTTTTAAAAGATTTTTTATACTTTTTACAATTTAAGTTTTACGTTAAACTTTTTACGTTTTACGTTTTTACGTTAACGTTTTTACGTTTTATGTTAAACATTTTACTTTTTACGTTTTACATTGCATGCCGGGCTTTTTCAAACGTCGTTTTTTTAACACGCCGTTTTACGCCGTTTTTTACGCGTCGTTTTTTTAACGCGGCGTTTTTTACGAGCTGTTTTTCGAACGTTGTTTTTTTAACGCGCCGTTTTTTACACGTTTTTTACACATTTTTTAACATGCCGTTTTTTACACTTTTTACGTTTTACGTTTTACGTTAAACTTTTTAAACCTTTTACGTTTTACATAAAAAAAATTACGTTTTACGTAAAACTTTTTACGTTTTACGTAAAACTTTTTACGTTAAAAAGTTTACGGTTTAACTTTTTTTTTACAAAAACGTTTTTACGCAAAAACGAACGCACCCAGAAATCGCAAACTCAGGAGGTGTCTCAGATATATTGTTATCATCATCGACTAGGGGGAAAAATAAAAAAACCAACAACATCAAAACAAAGTGTATCTCGATAAAAAAACGGGGTTTGACTCAGATTTTCCGATAATCAGAGGCTGCAAGTGAGGTTGCACGTTCAAAAACTTACCCTCCACCATCCTTGCCGCGTCATCGTCATTAAAATATGCGGGGTTTTTTTTTGAATCATCACCGCCAGAAATCCAATACATCGAACCCACATAATTCATTGTTCAAATCTTCCCAAAAAAAAAGACCCAAAGATCAATAACAGTATCAAATCACTTCATGCAACAAAACCTCACAAAAAATCTACACTTTTCAAATTAAATGACAAAGCAAAAACCCAAACACAGGGTACGCCATTTGCTAAAAAAAAATCTAAACTTTTCAAATCTTCTAAAAAGAGACCCAAATATCAAGAACATTACCCAATTTCTTTGAGATACCCATGAAGAAAAAAGCAAATTCGAGTCTAGATTTAGGGGTTACCGGCGACTCAACAAACACACAAAACCCCAACAAAGGGCACGTCATTGCTCAAAACCTCACCACCATCGCCGTCAAAACCTACCACCACCACAACCCCGCTGCCGGCAGCGACTTGGTCACCGGAGCATGCCAAACAACCCACTTCTGGCGGCGACTTGGTCACCGGAGCATGCCAAACGCCGACCACCACCTCCATTACCGTCTTCCGCCACCTCCCACCAACGACTTGGTCACCGGAGCATGCCAAACATCCCTATCACCGTCTTCCGCCACCTCCCACCAACGTCTTCCCCACCAACACCTCCCCACCTCCCTCCACCGTCTTTATCTCTCTCTTTCTCCGATCTCCTTCTCCGATTCCCCTTACGCAGAAGATTTTCGAACAAGATGAGAGATGGTGGTGAGAGTATTTCAAGAAATAGAGAGAGATGAGAGATAAAAGGAGATATGAAAGATTGGAACTAGATCTTGTCTAGTAAGCTTGTATTTCAATCGAATATTGGAATTTGATTCACACAGCTGTTCAAAATTGAAAAGAGAGAGAGAGGAGAGTGATATAAAGACAGAGGAGAGATGGGAGAGGCAATAAAGTCTGGTGACTTTAAATGGAGATTTGACATTTACAGTGAATGACTAAAATACCCTTTATTCTGATTGGTTAAGAGTGGTTCTCGTGCTTCTTATAACTGGAGATGGTTTTTATTTTAGCGGTTCCCTTTATATATATAGGGGATCGCTAGAATGAGAACCACCACGAGTTATGAGAACCACGAGAACCACGCCCCGCGGGTGGCCGTCGGCGACGAAATTTTTTTTACACCTAGATCCGTATATTTTAGTGGGGGGTTTAAATTTTCGGTTCAAACGGCGCGCCCGAGGGGGTAGTTTTTTACGCCCAAAGTTTGGGTTTTTTTAATTTTTCTTTTTTTTTACCAAACTTTGGGCGTAAAAAACTACCCCCTCGGGCGCGCCGTTTGAACCGAAAATTTAAACCCCCCACTAAAATATACGGATCTAGGTGTAAAAAAAATTTCGTCGCCGACGGCCACCCGCGGGGCGCGGTTCTCGTGGTTCTCATAACTCGTGGTGGTTCTCGTTCTAGCGGCTCCCTATATATATATATATATGGTTAGGTTAACGTACAAATGCCCTTATCCTACATTACGTACGCTACAATCTCAGCCGTCCGATCACCTTCCCGCATTGAATTCGCATGTTGTTTTTTTGTAACAATTTCGCATGTTGGTTTTTTAACATGCGATTTCATCAAAATTACCACATGCGAAATTGTTACAAAAAACATGTTATTTCATCAAAATTATCACATGCGAAATTGGTACAAAAAAACAACATGCGAATTCATCAAAAATTATCACATGCGAAATTGTTATAAAAAAACAACATGCTATTTCTTCAAAATTATCACATGCGAAATTGGTACAAAATAACAACATGCGAATTCATCAAAAATTATCACATGCGAAATTGTTATAAAAAAACAACATGCGATTTTAAAATGCGGGAAGATGATCTGACGGCTGAGATTGAAGCGTACGTAATGTACGATAAGCAATATTGTACAGTACTCTTTACCTATATATATATATATATATATATATATTATATTAAAAGTTTATGCATTAAAGAATTGTTTCTTGTATTTATGTGCATATAAGACTTGTACTTTGTGTGTAAATGACCAGATTACCCTCATAGTTAACAGACTTGGTGGATGTTGTTAGAAATTTGGAATCAAATGGTTAAGAAAAGTGGTTGTAAGGACTCAGGCGTTAAACATTTTGATTTTGGACTCAAATGGTTAAAACCCCCTAAAACACAGGGAAAATTAATTTTTCCTTCACTCTTATACTATTTTTATATTGTGATAAAGTGTTAAAAGAAGGTTTTAAAAAAGATTTATTGTATTGGGAGTAGTGGCGGAGCTTAAACGTCTCAAAATCCAAATCAGTGGTGTTAGACTCTTAAAAATCCAATATTTTACGCTACAAAAAATTTGGAAAAATTAACATTACGAGCGAAAAATAGGTAGGGGTCGTAGCACCCCTCTTGTGACACATGTGCCTCCACGACCATCAAAAAATACTGTATCAATGAAATATTTTATTTCATACTTAGGAGTTGTATAAATATGTGTATCTTTTGCACATATCAATTTTTGTTCGATTTCAAGCTTTAAATCACTTTCTGGAAGGTTATACGCGCACTGATGCGTAAATATAACCAGTTTAATGCAACGAACACTCCGAAATAGTGAAATAGGCTTAACATACCTTAAATAACCTTTACATAACATAGAAATAAGTTTCGAAGGCTTTGGTATGGCAAAATCAAGTTAAATCGCTTACTGGGACTAAAGTTGACAAACTGCGAAAGTATGCCAATTTGAACTATAACAGACATTCTGGAACATGAACATAAGTTAAACATACCATAAATATCCTTTACATAGCTTAGAAATAGGCTTTAAGAGGTTCGGTGTGCTAAAATAAACTTTTGGGTCATTCAGGGACTAAAAGCGTCAAAAAGTGCACAAGTTTGCACTTTCGCGCATAACTTACGTTCTGAATACATCCGGACATCCAAAAATTTATGTAAACACTAAAATATTTTATTTTAGTGTTTGGCATAAGAAAAATCCATTCGTCGCACAATTTGGATCGTTTTTCGCGCTTATGCGCATTCCGTCGTAATTAAGCGAACATCGCGATCGTACGACCAAACGAACCGACACCCGGCATATTTTTGAGCATGTTTCATGTCCACAATGTTTAGGCATCCTTGTGGAGCCTTGAAAATGATTTAACGGGCTTCAAACGTGTGGAAAATGGACTGAAACATGTGCAGGGACCTAATCTGCTAATTCTGTTTGAAAACTGCAGAAAGGAGGCTAGGCGTGACGCGAGGCCCCCTAGGCGTCACGCGAGGCCCTTTCAGATCAGCAAAAGCTGTTTTAACAGCTGTTAACAACTATTATGCACTCAAAACTCACCCACACTTGTCATTTCCTGCTCATGAGGGGCCATTTTGAGTTACCATAAGGTTGCAACAAGTGTATGCACAAGATCAAAGCACGTTATTCGATAAACGATCTTAACGGTTGTCCATTTACTATAAATACCCAACCCATCACAACTCAAAACCCACAAAATCTGATCTAAAAGCTCTAAGTTGAAGCCATTGCTTCATACCTGAGCTACTTGGATCATGTTTAGCTTTCGGGGACCCTTTGTAAGTGTTCCTTCGTTCTTTTTATACTTTTAGCGTTAAAAGTCAAACTTTGTTTGACTTTCTGCGTTGACCAGTTTATGGTCAATGCGAAGTTCGTTTGAACTTCATAACGTGAGCGTAATCACGATGGTTATAGCCCCTAGTGACTATACCTATTGATTACCACGTTATCTAGGCTCAGTGACGAGTCGTAGTTTCGGCCAAAATACGTGTTATTGCGTGTTTTGTAACCAAACTACTCTTAGGTATCAAAACCGTTTGTTTTGATACCAAACTTGTTTTCTAAACTTAGTTAAACATGTTTTACCATGCTTAGCTCGTCACTTTTAGTTTTGTGCTTGTCTAGGGTCGTAAGGGTAAGCGATCTAAACAATCGCTTATACTTTCGAACCCGACCCATTTGGTCGATCATTAGGATCCGGCCAAATACATTAGGTGACCATAGTTGTATAGGGAATAACCTTCCAAGGTTATACCTTATGGTCACGACGTTTAGTTGGTTGTATGATAGGTAGTTTATATGCCTTAGGTAAATGACCAAAATGCCCTTTTTACGCCAAAATTCATATTAAGCATATGTAACATAACTTTTGATATCTAAACTGTTTTGGCAACAATATTAGACATGTTAAGGCATATTTTACTTATCATAGGGCTAGTTAGGCGTTCCGAACGCATTTCACGCGAACGACGCGTTAACGTAGCATAAGCTACCTAAACGGGTCGTAATGGGTCGTAAGCACTTAGGTTAGGTTTCATTTTAGTATGTAGGATTTGTTAAACCATATTACATGAGTCTCCATACTCGTTTGGTTTACGAATCCTCATTTTATCCAATCCTCTGATTTAGGTCAGGTATATTAACATAGTTACCTATATTAGGTGTCGTTTGATATCCGTGATCTCTAGCATTGTTTGGTTGTTACTCAAGGACTACTAAGCAATCTCAAGTGAGTACATAGACCCCTCTTTTACTGTTTTCCAAACTGTTTTGGGGTGGAACACATGTGCCTACTTGTTACTTTCATACTTTCCATGCTTTCATATCATATGCTTGTTATGTTCATTAGTACATTATAGTACATGATTTCATTACATTTTATGCTATGTATGTCCATTATGTGCATACTTAGTACATCGTTTTACATTACATTTCATGCTATGTATGTCCATTGTGTGCATACTTAGTACATTGTTTTACATTACATTTCACGCTAAGTATGTTCATTTGATTACATACTTAGTGCATTGTTTTCACATCCTTACATTTTTTTGTATGACATTTGGTTTGTTCAAATGGGACAATATACATTCATTAACATTGATCACGCCGTTCGTTAGTAGGTAGTGGTACCATAGGACTTGACAACTCCCATTCCTGAACCCTAGGTTTGTTTGGGTGGAAGGAATGACCGAATTCGATAAACATAACACAGATAGACCTTTAAATTCGTTTAGGGGTCTATCACCACAGTCACAAGGCTTGGATGTATGCATTTTCACAATACCGCATAGATGTTTATATCAGTATAGCATGCATTTGTTCCACAAAACATAACTTTGATTTAAACCATGTTTTACTTCAATACCTTGTTTTCGTGCATTTTACATATGGTTTAGTTGATATATTTCACTTACCATACATGATACATTGATATACATAATTCATGATTTACATTAGACATAAACATTTTGACATTGATATACACAATTCATGATTTACATTAGACATAAACATTTTGACATTTATATACACAATTCATGATTTACATTAGACATAGACATTAGACATGGTTTTCACACAAACATTTTGACATTTGATTATACATAAACATTTTACTTTGGTGGTTTGGTTTGAGTAAGTGATTTAAGTAACGAGGCGTGTGTAATATGATACAAGCATGGTGGATACGCCGCTGGTACTTCCTATATATAAGTGCTTGTATGGTATTACATATCGTAGCGTTATTTGAATCATTTCAATTTAGACATATAACATTTTATACAAATAACATACTTTTCACAATACATTGTTTTACAAACAACTTATCTAATAGAAACTCATTTTACTTGGTTATTTACTTAACCATGTATCATTCTTTTATACATATATATCATTTGGTTTATTTATCACTTTTCAAATTATTTACAAGACAAAGCAAATTACAAGGTTCATGACTAAACATTTTCTTAAACACAAGTCATGAATTCTATTTTCACAAAACCTATGTATCTCACAGGCATTTTTATGCTGACGTACCTATTTTCACATGTGTTTCAGGATATGATGCATAGGATTTATCAAGATACACTTAGGCGGACTTGGGCCTTAGTGACAATAAAAGATGCAAGACTAGTTATTTATGTTATATTTCTTTGATTGTCAAGACATTGTAACTCTTTTAATCAATAAAACAATATTTCAATTTCCATGTGTTATGAAACAATGATTATGTTACAACACTCCCCGACGTTTCCGCCACGTTTTGTTGTTTTACGTGGTCGGGGTGTGACAGAAAATTTGGTATCAGAGCCAATGGTTATAGGGAATTAGGTTATTAGTAATACTTTGACCTAGTCTATAACCTTCCTAGGACCCTAACGCGAGTTTACTTGCGTTTAGATATAAAACAATACCGTCACCTATCCTTAAGTGACAACCGCAATAAGAACATAAATTTCAAAACCGCTTTGAAAACTAATCATCTGTTCTAGGATGATTGATTACTAGGTTTTGAACCCTTTTGAATTTTCAAAACCTCGTCAAAGTTTGGGTCTTATAGTGTGAACACGTGCAATCTGGAAGAGTGGATGCATGTACTCTGAGTTTTCTGTCTAATGCTAGAGTGTTCGTACAAATACACATAATCAGACCAGTCACTCTTACCTGGGAACTCTTGGGGTGAGTGTCCACTTATAGGCTAAAGCATGTCTTCGCGATACATTAATATGACCCGCTTACTTTGATTAGTCACCGTCTCATTTGTTTGCCTTAGGTAACAAACAAATGATCGCAATTTCTATGCATTGTCATTTTGTTTTATTTACCGATAACATTTCATTTGTTTCCCCCTATGTCTTTCATTTCCTTCTAGAATGTCTCTTCCTCTCAGCAACGGTCAAATGTCCGAGCGAACAGCCAAATTTTCCCAGCGAATAGGCGAAGTGATTCTGAAGACTGTGGATTTAGGCATTGCCATGTATCGTCTCCAGGATGAAGCCACGCAAGAGTCACCAAAGGAGACATACGCTAAGCTTTCACCTAAACCAAAGAAACGTAAAGCTTCAAAGAATCCTGCAGCGGTTGCACCAAAACAGGCAAGACCTAGCCAAGTGACAACACCACCAGCCAAGAAACCAATCAAGGAATCAAAGACCATGGATGAATAGACTGGATCCCCCAAGAAGTCAAAGAAGCGAAAGGCTTCTCAGAACTTCGTCGTGGTCGCTCACAATGGTCAAGCCATCTCCAACCAACCAGCTCAACCCCCTGCTAGGAAGCCATACAATGGAACTGCACCCTTGTGCAACCAATGTAACCTTCATCATCATGCTAGTGTTAAGTGCCGCAAATGCCAAATTTGTGGACTTATAGGTCATACAGCAAGGGTTTGCCCAACTACAGCTGCACCAAATCAAGCTGGCGACAATCCTGCTCAAGCTCGTTTCTCACCAGGGTCCTGTTACAACTGTGGCGAGATGGGCCATTTCCGAAGAAATTGCCCAAAGCTAGCTGTTGCAAATCTGGCCCACGAATGAAACAGTTGACTGATTTGGAGATGTTGCTACTTTAATAGTTTGTATCTGTTGCTTTTTGTATCTTTTGTTGAACCCTGAAACAATCTGTTTTGTTTATAAATAAATCGTTGTTCACAATTCCGATATACAAGTGTAGTTACATGTGTGTATGGCATTTCCCTATAATACCTACATTAAGGAACTATGTTCCTTACAAACTACTCTTGTGAATATTTCCCATTTTTGTGTTTACTCATGATTCCCATAGAAAATTCTAAGTACTCGTTTCATTCTAAGATACGAAGTACAGAAAATAAAGTGACATTATGAGTAATCATGCTTCTGCACATCTGTGCCTTTGAATCCTTGGTTAGATAACTAAGGGTATTTTCAAATCTCATACTCATTACGTTTTGATTTTTCAACATACATAGTATGAGTGTTTCAAAAACAACCTTCATGATTTCAAAAACATTTTATATAGTTCGAAAACGTTCTTAATATAGTGTATTTACTTAACATATCAAATGCATGATTTCAAAAGCATTGTCTATGTTTTCAAAAACAACCTCCATAATTTCAAAATGTTTCATATAGTCTGAAAGCAATATTAACACAGTACATTTTCTTATCAAATGCATGATTTCGAAAAGCATCATTCATGTTTTCAAAAACCTTATACATAATTTCAAAATTCATCTCGCATGATTTTAAAACAATTTTTTTATATATAAATATATACCTACCTAATACACCTACTTTATTCAAATGTATTATATATAAGGTTTCAAAAACATTGAACACATTGTTTTTAGAACTCCATGCATAATTTTCAAAAATATTTTTCGCATGCATTGACTTAACTTTCAAATTCCGCTTCATATGTCGCCTTGGCATATTGAGCATCTCAACCTCATAAGCATTTTACTTCATGTTTTGACTTAAACACGTCCAGTGCAAGGTTTTGAAACATCTTCAACTTCTAAATTCCATATGGGATCTTTTTATCTTCACAATTAGACCCTTGTGAATGATTTCCATTCAAATCCGAGTCCTTAATTGGATTCCTTGTATACCCTAATTCGAACATTTTGATTCCTTATAATCGAAATCGAATTTTCTTTTTAAAGATCTTTCTATCTTTATAGTTAGATTCTTAGAAATATTTAAAGCACCAATCAAAATCCACTGATTGGATACCTGGTGTGCTTTGAATACATGTGCACAGTTAGCAGAACAAATTAACAAAATTGTAACACCTGTGCCTCCACGGCCATCAAACATATACCGAACCAATGAAATATTATATTTCATACTTGGGATTGGTAAAAATATGTGTATCATTTGCACATATCAATTTTTGTTCAATTCCAAACTCTAAATCGCTTTCTGGAAGGTTATACGCACACCGATACGTAAATATAACCAGTTTAATGCAACAAACATTCCGGAATAGTGACATAGGCTTAACATACCTTAAATAACCTTTACATAACTTAGAGATAAGTTTTGAAGGCTTTGGTATGGCTAAAACAAGTTAATTCGCTTACAGGGACTAAACTTGACAAACTGCGAAAGTATGCCAATTTGAACTGTAACAGACATTCCGGAACATGACCATAAGTTAAAAATACCATATATATCCTTTACATAGCTTAGAAATAGGCTTTGAGGGGTTCGGTGTGCTAAAATAAACTTTTGGGTCATTCAGGGACTAAAAGTGTCAAAAAGTGCACAAGTTTGCATTTTCGCGCATAACTTACGTTCTGAATACATCCGGACATCCAAAAATTTATGTAAGCATGACTATATTATATTTTAGTGTTCGCCATAAGAAAAATCCATTCGTCGCGTCATTTGGATCGTTTTTCGCGCTTATGCGCATTCCGTCGTAATTAAGCGAACATCGCGTTCGTACGGCCAAACGAACCGACATCCGAGATATTTTTGAGCATGTTTTGAGTTCCCTATACTTTAACTTCATTTTAGAGCCTTGAAATGAGGTTAACGGGGTTCAAACGCATCGAAAAAGGCCTTAAAACACAACAGGGACCAAAACTGTCAATTTTGAAACATTTCTGAAACAGAGGGGTGCTAGCGTAGTGCGACTGCCTAATGCCTTGGCAGTAGCGCTACGCGACTGCCTAACCAGACCAGATTAAGTGTATTTAACATCAGATTGCAGCTGTTTAATCCTCACCCACACATTCTCAATTGTCTAGTCAGATGATAAGGACCAATTTTTAGCCACCACAAGTTTCCGACACATGTACGGATGCGATTAAGGCACGTTTTCCATGAAACGATCTTAACGGTGGACCTTTTACTATAAATACCCCACCCCCCATGCTTCATAATCACTAGAATTTTGATCTTAGAAACTCTAAGTTGAAACCATTGTTTCATACCTGAGATTCTCGGATCGAAATTAGCATTCGGGGACCCTTCGTAAGTATTCTTTCGTTCTTTTATTGCTTTTCGAGTCTTTCGAGTCTGAAAGTCAAACTTTGTTTGACTTTCTACATTGACCAGTTATGGTCAATGCGAAGTTCGTTTGAACTTCGCAACGTGAGTGTAATCACGTTGGTTATAGTCCCTTGGGACTATGCCTACTGATTACCACGTTGTCTAGGGTCGTAGGGTAAGCGATCTAATAAATCGCTTATACCTCGAACCCGACCCTTTTGGTCGATCATTAGGATCCGACCAAATACATTAGGTGACCATAGTAGGTAGGGAATAACCTTCCGAGGTTATACCCTATGGTCACATCGTTTGAGTAGTTGTATGATAGGTAGTTTATATGCCTTAGGTAAATTACCAGAATACCCTTTTCATTTATAATTGGTAATTAAGCATATGTAACCTAAACTTTTGTCACATAACTGATTATGTAACATGTTTAGGCATATAACACTTGTCATAGGACTAGTTAGACGGTCCGAACGCGTTTCACGCACACGACGCGTTAAAGTAGCATCAGCTACCTTAATGGGTCGCGATGGGTCGAAAGCACTTAGGTTTGGTTTCATTGTAGTATGTAGGCCTTGTTAAACCATATTATATGAGTTCCAACACTCATTTGGTTTACTAAGCCTCATCCTATCCGATCTCCCGATTTATGTCCGGTTTATTTATATAGTTTTAGATTGCCGACTGATTCCGTGCTCCCTCAAGCTTTGTTTGGTTGTTGTTCAAGACCTCTAAGCATTCTCAGGCGAGTACATTATTCCCCTATTTTACTGCTTTCAATTGTTTTGGGGTGACTCATATGTGCTAAATGTTTTCGATGTTATAACGATGGTTTCAAAAACAATTAAAACGATTTATACAAAACTAATAACGATTTCAATAAAGTGAACAAACTTGTTGGTTGTAGTTACATAACAAATGACATTCATTAGCAATGATCAAGCCGACCAGTATTAGGTTATGGTACCATAGGATCTGACAAGTCCCGTTATTTACTACACCCGTAGTTATGTGTGGGTGTTGTGGGTAGCGACTGAATCTGTAATTATTAATTTACTCTTTGGTAAGGGTTTATTAATGCGAGATGTTAATCTATCCTTTGGTAAGGGTTTATTAATGCGAATTATTAATCTATCCTTTGGTAAGGGTTTATTAATGCGAGTCAAGAAGGTTTGAATGTTATTAGCGAGACGACCATTTAAGTAGTTTCACGACCTAAAACGAATTAAACGATTGGGTAAACGATAGGTTTTCACACGATGTTTTAACGATTGGGTAAACGATTGGCTTCAAAGCGATATACGATATTATTTTGGTTACATATTACATGGTTTACATTTGACACAAAAACACTTTTGACATTGGTTATACATATTACATGATTTACATTTGGGCATGAACATTACTTTGGTGGTTTGGTTTGGATTAAGTGATTAAGTAACAATGCGTGTGGAATATGATACAAGCATGGTGGATACGCCGCTGGTACTTCCTATATATAAGTGTTTGTATGGTATTACATATTGTAGCGTTATTTGAATCATTTCAATTTGAGACATAGAACATTTTATACAAGTAACATACTTTTCACAAGACAATTATTTACAAACAACTTATCTTATACAAACTCATTTTACATGGTTATTCATTTAATCATGCATTATTCTCTTATTTATACATATCACTTGAACTTATTATTTTCCAAATGATTTACAAAGGCAAAGCAAATTACAAGGTTCATGACTAAACATTTTCTTAAAACAGAAGTCATGAATCTTATTTTCACAAAACCTATGTACTCGCCAGCATTTCTTTGCTGACCTCGTTTTCACATATGTTTCAGGTATTGTTGGATGATATCGATTGATAAGATGCATGCTCACATAGGACTGGACAAGGCCTTAGTGACTCAATAATAATGATAGACTACGTTTAATTTGTGTATTTAGATTTCCAGACGATGTAATTATTCAATGTTTAATAAAACGAAACACTTTTTGGTATCCATGGTTATGAAACATTAATTCTGTTGCAACACGCCCCGATGTTTCCGCCGCGATTTGTTGTTTTACGCGGTCGGGGTGTGACAAAAATGATAACAAATCAAGTTAAACAATTTTGTGGTTATGTGACTTTGTGTTTATGCATTTTGTGTTTCCTTTTATGCATTTTTTGTGTTTTTGTATACTCTGGATATTCGCTATCCAAATCCTCGTAGAACTTTCGTATCTTCATATGAGGGATTCGTAGAAGGATATTCAAAAAGGTACTACCCTAAATCCTTATTGGGCTTCTACGTGTTAGTTAAGACCCTTGGATTATATAGTACCACTCCATGATTCATAAGAGACCCTCCTAGTGGTCTAGTAAAAAAGATTGAATCAGAATCTGGTTAAAAATGACATGCGCTGATGTAGCCAAACAGACTCCTTGGTAGTCTATTTAAATCATTTATTGATTTAATTAAAAGGACCCTATGGTGGTCTAGTCACAATCATCACAAGCCCGTTCATTGCTTTCTTCCCCTACACATTATAAGATGCACTACATGACTATGCAAGGAATTACGTAATTATGGATGCATACATAATTG
This sequence comes from Helianthus tuberosus, assembly GCA_030545235.1. NCBI lineage: Eukaryota > Viridiplantae > Streptophyta > Magnoliopsida > Asterales > Asteraceae > Helianthus > Helianthus tuberosus. The sequence continues at coordinate 146,520,614 of CM060417.1, read as the reverse complement.
CGAAGTTCAGTGCACGGAAACCTCGGTAAGACTTATTATGTGTAAGAACCGATAGTGACAACCATAACGAAATGTGAACAATGTAATAGAGGTACGGTGGACGCACCAATGACGCTTTATATACTTGTATATAAGTGTCCCTCTCACATTGCAAGCATGATGTTATTGTAAAGTTACTAGAAGTTCAAGAACTCTAACCAGTGTTGTTCGATCTTTTCAACTTCATGTTTTTTTTAAAACTCACAAGTTTCCTCTAAATAAAATTTCGGGACGAAATTTCCTAAAGTATGGGAGACTGTGACACCTGTGCCTCCACGGCCATCAAACAAATACTGTATCAATGAAATATTTTATTTCATACATGGGAATTGTATAAATATGTGTATCTTTTGCACATATCAATTTTTGTTCGATTTCAAGCTTTAAATCACTTTCTGGAAGGTTATACGCGCACTGATGCGTAAATATAACCAGTTTAATGCAACGAACACTCCGGAATAGTGAAATAGGCTTAACATACCTTAAATAACCTTTACATAACTTAGAAATAAGTTTCGAAGGCTTTGGTATGGCAAAATCAAGTTAAATCGTTTACAGGGACTAAAGTTGTCAAACTGCGAAAGTATGCCAATTTGAACTATAACAGACATTCTGGAACATGACCATAAGTTAAACATACCATAAATATCCTTTACATAGCTTAGAAATAGGCTTTAAGGGGTTCGGTGTGCTAAAATAAACTTTTGGGTAATTCAGGGACTAAAAGCGTCAAAAAGTGCACAAGTTTGCACTTTCGCGCATAACTTACGTTCTGAATACATCCGGACATCCAAAAATTTATGTAAACACTAAAATATTTTATTTTAGTGTTTGGCATAAGAAAAATCCATTCGTCGCACAATTTGGATCGTTTTTCGCGCTTATGCGCATTCCGTCGTAATTAAGCGAACATCGCGATCGTACGACCAAACGAACCGACACCCGGCATATTTTTGAGCATGTTTCATGTCCACAATGTTTAGGCATCCTTGTGGAGCCTTGAAAATGATTTAACGGGCTTCAAACGTGTGGAAAATGGACTGAAACATGTGCAGGGACCTAATCTGCCAATTCTGTTTGAAAACTGCAGAAAGGAGGCTAGGCGTGACGCGAGTCCCCCTAGGCGTCACGCGAGGCCCTTTCAGATCAGCAAAAGCTGTTTTAACAGCTGTTAACAGCTATTATGCACTCAAAACTCACCCACACTTGTCATTTCCTGCTCATGAGGGGCCATTTTGAGTTACCATAAGGTTGCAACAAGTGTATGCACAAGATCAAAGCACGTTATTCGATAAACGATCTTAACGGTTGTCCATTTACTATAAATACCCAACCCATCACAACTCAAAACCCACAAAATCTGATCTAAAAGCTCTAAGTTGAAGCCATTGCTTCATACCTGAGCTACTTGGATCAAGTTTAGCTTTCGGGGACCCTTTGTAAGTGTTCCTTCGTTCTTTTTATACTTTTAGCGTTAAAAGTCAAACTTTGTTTGACTTTCTGCGTTGACCAGTTTATGGTCAATGCGAAGTTCGTTTGAACTTCATAACGTGAGCGTAATCACGATGGTTATAGCCCCTAGTGACTATACCTACTGATTACCACGTTATCTAGGCTCAGTGACGAGTCGTAGTTTCGGCCAAAATACGTGTTATTGCGTGTTTTGTAACCAAACTACTCTTAGGTATCAAAACCATTTGTTTTGATACCAAACCTGTTTTCTAAACTTAGTTAAGCATGTTTTACCATGCTTAGCTCGTCACTTTTAGTTTTGTGCTTGTCTAGGGTCGTAAGGGTAAGCGATCTAAACAATCGCTTATACTTTCGAACCCGACCCATTTGGTCGATCATTAGGATCCGACCAAATACATTAGGTGACCATAGTTGTATAGGGAATAACCTTCCGAGGTTATACCTTATGGTCACGACGTTTAGTTGGTTGTATGATAGGTAGTTTATATGCCTTAGGTAAATGGCCAAAATGCCCTTTTTACGCCAAAATTCATATTAAGCATATGTAACATAACTTTTGATATCTAAACTGTTTTGGCAACAATATTAGACATGTTAAGGCATATTTTACTTATCATAGGGCTAGTTAGGCGTTCCGAACGCATTTCACGCGAACGACGCGTTAAAGTAGCATAAGCTTCCTAAACGGGACGTAAGCACTTAGGTTAGGTTTCATTTTAGTATGTAGGCTTTGTTAAACCATATTATATGAGTCTCCATACTCGTTTGGTTTACGAATCCTCATTTTATCCAATCCTCCGATTTAGGTCCGGTATATTAACATAGTTACCTATATTAGGTGTCGTTTGATATCCGTGATCTCTAGCATTGTTTGGTTGTTACTAAAGGACTACTAAGCAATCTCAAGTGAGTACATAGACCCCTCTTTTACTGTTTTCCAAACTGTTTTGGGGTGGAACACATGTGCCTACTTGTTACTTTCATACTTTCCATGCTTTCATATCATATGCTTGTTATGTTCATTAGTACATTATAGTACATGATTTCATTACATTTTATGCTATGTATGTCCATTATGTGCATACTTAGTACATCGTTTTACATTACATTTCATGCTATGTATGTCCATTGTGTGCATACTTAGTACATTGTTTTATATTACATTTCACGCTATGTATGTTCATTTGATTACATACTTAGTGCATTGTTTTCACATGCTTACATTTTTTGTATGACATTTGGTTTGTTCAAATGGGACAATATACATTCATTAACATTGATCACGCCGTTCGTTAGTAGGTAGTGGTACCATAGAACTTGACAACTCCCATTCCTGAACCCTAGGTTTGTTTGGGTGGAAGGAATGACCGAATTCGATAAACATAACACAGATAGACCTTTAAATTCATTTAGGGGTCTATCACCACAGTCACAAGGCTTGGATGTATGCATTTTCACAATACCGCATAGATGTTTATATCAGTATAGCATGCATTTGTTCCACAAAACATAACTTTGATTTAAACCATGTTTTACTTCAATACCTTGTTTTCGTGCATTTTACATATGGTTTAGTTGATATATTTCACTTACCATACATGATACATTGATATACACAATTCATGATTTACATTAGACATAAACATTTTGACATTGATATACACAATTCATGATTTACATTAGACATAAACATTTTGACATTTTTATACACAATTCATGATTTACATTAGACATAGACATTAGACATGGTTTTCACACAAACATTTTGACATTTGATTATACATAAACATTTTACTTTGGTGGTTTGGTTTGAGTAAGTGATTTAAGTAACGAGGCGTGTGTAATATGATACAAGCATGGTGGATACGCCGCTGGTACTTCCTATATATAAGTGCTTGTATGGTATTACATATCGTAGCGTTATTTGAATCATTTCAATTTAGACATATAACATTTTATACAAATAACATACTTTTCACAATACATTGTTTTACAAACAACTTATCTAATACAAACTCATTTTACTTGGTTATTTACTTAACCATGTATCATTCTTTTATACATATATATCATTTGGTTTATTTATCACTTTTCAAATGATTTACAAGACAAAGCAAATTACAAGGTTCATGACTAAACATTTTCTTAAACATAAGTCATGAATTCTATTTTCACAAAACCTATGTATCTCACAGGCATTTTTATGCTGACGTACCTATTTTCACATGTGTTTCAGGATATGATGCATAGGATTTATCAAGATACACTTAGGCGGACTTGGGCCTTAGTGACAATAAAAGATGCAAGACTAGTTATTTATGTTATATTTCTTTGATTGTCAAGACATTGTAACTCTTTTAATCAATAAAACAATATTTCAATTTCCATGTGTTATGAAACAATGATTCTGTTACAACACTCCCCGACGTTTCCGCCACGTTTTGTTGTTTTACGTGGTCGGGGTGTGACACCTCTACCCCAATAAAGCTTCGCCAATGATTGGGAGAACTTCAACCCGTCAAAAGAACACATTTAACCCCGTGTCCCTCCTTGCTACATATATGCACCAGTTGGATGAATAAAAAGAGATAAATTGTCCCAACTTCAAACAACCACAACTTTGGATGCTTTTAGATATACATGGCTATTAGAGATCACACCAAATCATAACAATAGTCCTCCATGGAGATTCAGGTGGTGTGTGTGCTTACAACCTGATGAATCACTGGCTAACACTAGGTTAACCAGCTGGATAGTCTCGTGTGTATAGGTTCAATCTCTTCCTCCACTCGCTAACTGTTGGATTGCTGCAAAACAGAACACCGGTGACTCGCCACAAAGAGGAGAATAGGGGGGGTTCTCCGTGTGACCACCCTCCGGCGTGAGAATAAGTATTGTTCTGAGGAGAATAGTGTGTGTTGTAGGTGAAATAGAGAGAAAGCAGAATGTTAAACCTGAAAGAGGAGTCCTCTATTTATAGCCGAAGGATGAAGGAGGGAAGGAGGGCCTTGCCAGCTGCCGCTGAATGCCAACTGTCGGACCAAAAGGAATATCCTCTTGGTCTCCTCTGTCATTCTCAGAGTAGTGGATGACGTGGCGCATCTCTATTCGTCCAGATAGGAGAATTCTAGCAGTGGTTGTCGGCCTGTCCTAGGAATATCTCGCAGGTCCAGCAGGTGTCCGTCTACTGGTGACACGTGTTGTCTTTTTTGCCTGGGAGAGCATCTTTTGGTGTCACCTGCGATTTCTTCCAGAAGCTTCTGGATGTATCCTGCTAATGTAGGCGCCATGCTGGATAAAAGTGGTGTGATCTGAACGCCATGTATGCATGGAGTTGGGACTATACCTCTTCACAACCAAAATGTTGTGATTCAAATAGTGGAAAATAGAGGTTTAGGTGTATTTACTCTAAAAAATATAGAGAATTTTTGTTCACAAAAAGAAAGTCACAATAATATCCTTATTTTTGTCAATTAGGTAATGTATAGGATTTGTATATCTTTCTTCTTGTATTTTGTACATTTTTCATTATAAAAATATTACAATCTCTCCCATAATTTGGTAGAGAGAATTCCCTCAATACATGGTTTAAGCCTAAACTATACCATCGATTCTTTTCCTTCTCCCTTTCCTCCTCACTCCCTCAATACATGGTTTAAGCCTAAACTATACCATCGATTCTTTTCCTTCTTCCTTTCTTCCTCACTAAACTTTCTAACCCTAATTTGATCATCGGTCGCTACCTTTCTCCAGTGTTAATTGCCAAAATCGTCCCTAAGGTTTGGGCAGGTTTGCCATTTTCGTCCAAAATAACACTTTTGTACCAAATTGCCCCCAACGTTTGTAACTTTTGCCATTTTCATCCAAACCACTAACTTTGTTTATTTTTTCTGTTAAGTTGAGGATATTTGGATGAAACTGACAAAAATAAAACCACATGGACGATTTTGACAATTTACTCAAACTCTTTTAAATTTCTTTTATTTAATTAATTTTGTTACATATATAATAAAAAAGATTCTACATGCAATTTTTACATGAAAAAAATAATAGCTTTGTCACATAATTTTTATAAATTTTCATCCAACCACTAACTAAGTTAATTTTTCTATTAAGGCGAAGGATGTTTATAAACTAAGACAGAAATTAATTTCTATTTTTTTATATAGATCAGTTTTATAAAAATAAAATCTGCTTAAACCTCTAAATTTTATAAAACTAAAATGATAGTGACCTTATTGAAAAAGATCAAATAAAAAAAATCTTATCGTATGTACCAAGTTTGTAATTCATCTTCTACTCTTTTAAATTCGCTCCTAAGGAAAAACAGAAGCCAGTGCCCCCCCCCCCCCATCAAACAACGTATCGTTACCAAACCTTAAAATTACCCACCAAATTGTAAATATAATGCTATGAACCAAAAGTTCTTTACTCAAGCCACTAAGAATAAGTATTAGTTAGTTCCTCTCATAATCTTAATTAAATAAATATTTTATTTCCACCAACATATTTCCTATGTGCTCAATACATTTAAAAAATATGTAACGTTTTACAATTTTTTTTATCTCTACAACTGATAAATACTAAAAGTTGTAATCGATTGTTATATGTTGCACACCAATTACGTTTTCTCTTTATAAAACTGATTTATATAAAGAAGCTGTAAATTAATTTTTGTCTTACTTTATAAAATTTAAAACATCCTTCACCTTAACAGAAAAAATAAACTGAGTTAGTGATTTGGATGAAAATTTATAAAAATTATGTGACAAAACTATTAATTTTTTTCTAAAAACTCCATGTATATTATTTTTTTTATATATCTAACAAAAATAATTAAATAAAAGAAATTAAAAAGGTTTTGAGTAAATTGCCAAAATCATCCTTGTGGTTTTATATTTGTCAGTTTCATCCAAATATCCTTAACTTAACCGAAAAAATAAACTAAGTTAGTGGTTTGGATGAAAATAGCAAAAAGTTACAAACGTTGGGGGAATTTTGGTACAAAAGTGTTATTTTGGACAAAAATGGCAAACGTGCCCAAACCTCAGGGACGATTTTGGCAATTAACTCCTTTCTCCATGGCCACTTTCTATGATGGAACCATTCTTATGACAACTATCCTTCACATGATCACCATTAAACTTCCATCCTCTAGTAATCTTCTTTTGAAAAATTAGGTACTACCCCTTTTATCTTATCAAACGTTAAAAGGTCATGTGGATGGTTCTTTACAACCTCGTGTTGCCACTGTATCTCTCAAAGGTAAAGACTCCCCAAACCCTGAATACACTGCCTGGTTGGATAGCGACCAATGCGCCATTATCCTGTTTCATTCATCGCAAACCAAGGAAGTTGTTGCTAAGGTTTTAGGGCTCGCCACCGCCCATCAGTTGAACGAGTGCATAATATTCGACGACATCCTACTTTAAAGCCATTTGTGATCAACCCTCTGCAGTCCATTAATCCGTGGATGAAATGGACAAGTTCAATTGGTTTTTGTCTAGGTTGGGCTCTTTATTTGAAACCTTCTCGACCCTTATTCAGGTTTCCTAAACCACCCATGCTTTTCTTTACTTATTGGCTCAAGTCAAAAGTCATGAACTTTTTTGTGGTCTTTAAATGGCACCGCCACTACTCCGGAAGCTTTCACATCTCGACAGAATAGGCTTGTCACTAAATTTCGTGGAAGAGGTTGCTCAAATAATTCGTCTCGCGGCTACAACATCAATGGTAGGGGTTGTTATTATCATTCACCTCATTGCTAACGTTGTCGAAAGGATGACCACTATGCCAACACTTGTCCACTTATGCCTCAACTGCTCATTCAAAAGACACTCATTTGGATAGCTTTTCACGCTCAGTGCCATGTTCTTAGTGGTACTCCTGATTGGTATGTAGACTTGGGTGCTATGGCCTTCATCGGGTAATTTGCATGAGACGAATCCATATTCTAGTAATTCTATAAAGGCACCTTTGGCAACAATAATTCTTTGCATGTTTCTCATTTGGGTACTTGTATGATCTCCAATAATATAGCATTACGGGATGTCGTGGTTATCGCTTAACTCACCAAGAACCTTTTATCCATAAGCAAATTGAATACTGACCATCCGGTTGATGTTTTGTTTTCCTAACCTTTCTAGACTACAGTAGAAACTCTATTAAATAATACACTTGGGACCACCAAAATTTATTAATTAAAAGAGTTATTAATTAATCGATAAATTAATAATTATTAATTTATATATTAATTAATATTTTATTAATTTATAGTAGAATACTTAGTTTACAAACAACTTTCAAGCTTCCACTTAATTATTGTATACAATGCATGAATATCAAATGAACGGCCCAATTTGAAAGAAACCTTCAATCTCCCACCTTATTATGCTTCTTGTGTTCAATGTAGCTTGAAGGGAAAAAACAAGACAAGGAAAGACTAACTGTTGCTATTTGCTGTAATGAGGACGGTTCGGAAAAACTTCCTTTATGGATTATTGGGAAATATGCTAAACCAAGGTGCTTCAAGAATGTAAACTTGAACAGTCTGAACTGTGAGTACCGTGCTAACAAACGAGCTTGGATGACTGGTGTGTTATTTGAAGAATATGTTTGCCAACTTGATAAAAAAATGGTTGGAAGAAAAATTCTCTTGATTGTGGATAATTGCCCTGCTCATCCAAAAATTATTGAAGGATTACGAAATGTTGAATTATTTTTTTTGCCACCAAACACAACTTCAAAAATTCAACCTTGTGACGCGGGGATCATACGAGCTTTTAAGATGCATTATCGTCGTCGATTTTATAGAAGTCTTTTGGAGGGTTATGAATTAGGGGTTCCAAATCCAGCAAAAATAAATGTATTAGATACAATGAATCTTGCAATTTCAGCATGGACTATGGATGTTCGTGCAAATACAATTGCGAACTGCTTTCGTCATTGTAAACTTCGATCAACAGATAACATGACTTTTGAGAACTCAGATGAAGGTGGTGAAAGCACTCAAGAACTCCAGAATTTGATCAAAGAGTTGGGTTATCGCAATGCAATGGATGTCGAAGATGTTCTGACTCACCCAGAAGAAAATGTAGTTGCACAGTTGTTGACTGATGAAGAAATTATTGAAAGCGTTATTGGAATTAATAAAGATGATATCGATGAAGAAGATGAAAAAAGTTCTACAATGGAGCCCCCTTCGCAAAACGAAGCTATTAAAGCGGCAATCACATTGAACAATTTCTTGTTGAGCTATGAGAAAACAACACCAGAAGTTCTTACCATGCTAAGGAAAATTAGAGACGAGATTCAATGGGAAATTGATTTCAACAAAAAACAAAAGACAATTGAGTCATTTTTCAAGAAACCTTCATAAATCATTCATGTAATATGCTATATATAAGGAATTATCAATTTATATTTTATATGGGGTCTAAAGAAATCATCAAAAATGTATTATCTTATAATTTTAGCGAATTATTAATTTAGCACCCTATCCCCGAGTCGGGACCGGCAAAAAATATTATCTTAGAGAGTTTATTAAATAATCGAGTATTAATTTATCGAGTTTCTACTGTATTTAGGACTGGCACATAAGACAAGCCCTAACACAAGTCATATATGAAAATGGTCTTTATACACTACGTGATAGACAACTTGCATTGATGGCATCGATTTCTAAAAATAAGGCATCTGTTGAGTTATGGCATAATCGTATGGGTCATTTGGCCTTTGACATTGATTCTCTTCTAAATAAACTTGGATGTTTGTCTATTACTTCGGTTTTGCTTAAACTTATTACTTGTTCACCGTGTCAACTTTCTAAGGGACTTTGATTACCTCTTGATTTGAATGAAAATGTGATTCGCATCCATTAGATTTAATTCACTGTGATTTGTGTGGTCCGGCACCTATTATTTTGTCTTTGTGGATACTCGCTTTTTACGGCTTTATCCATTAAAGACTAAATCTATATTTATTTGGTATTAAAGGTGTTTTTACAGTTTGCACGCAAGGTGAAGGTCGGTGATGGTGAAACTGAGTTTGTTAATCACCATGTTCGTCAAATCTTTAAGGAAAATGGTACGTTTCATCGCCTTTCTTGTCCCTATTCTCCACAAGTATGAAAATTAGACATCTTGTCCTCATTGTGCACTTGAGCGTAACACATATGTTTGTTAGGACCTTAACACATATCCAAGATGAGGTGTTTGTGATACATTAAATAAATCCAACATCGTTATGTTATATTCTATCAACGGCATGACATAAGTATAGTGATTTATAAAATATAAAGAGAAAAATAGTAGAAGAACAAAATCACTTAAGAGCTCGTTCGATAGATTTAGAGGTTACCACTTACTAAAAATATTTCTACTATGGGCTCTGCTAGAGCCTAGAATGATTCCGTTATTTTTCGATTGGGCTTTTGTTTGCCTATTTAGCTGGTCTCATTAACATTAGCCTTCGTTATCAGCAGTTGAAATTTGAAAACAATAACAATCCCTCTTAAGTGGTGATATATATCATATGTAGTGTATCCTTAAAGAGATATAAAATCATTTTCACTGTCTTAATATTCTTTTTAATATATTATAAAAATAGAAACTCAAACTACCTATATTTGTGGAAGGGACAAAAGAAGGAGATGCAACGTTTAAAATGCATTATAACTAGTAGAGAAAAATGCTTGGATAGTCCCTGTGGTTTGCCCGTTTTTTCACCTTTAGTCCATAACTTTCTAAAATTACACCTATAGTCCCCAAGTTTTTGAATTTTGTTCCTGGATAGTCCCTGGCGTGGATGGGGGTTAGTTTTTGGTAGGGCTGTAAACGAACCAAACGTTCGGCGAACAGTTCGTGAACCGTTTGGCGGGAAGTTCGTTTGTGTTCGTTTATTAAACAAACGAACACGAACAAGAAATTTCGTTCGTTTAGTTAAATGAACAAACATGAACATAGGTCGTGTTCGTTCGTTTATGTTCGTGAACGTTCGGTAACATGTTCGTTTGTGTTCGATAGTTCATTAGTGTTTTTCGTTTTTAGATTTATTTAAATACTTCAAAATTCCGACAAATTAAATATCTAATAAGTGTCAGTGTATTATATATTATGTTCATGAACGATTGTTTGTGTTCGTTTGTTTCCATTTGTGTTCATGAACATTAGTTTGTGCTCATTTGTGTTCGTCAACGTTCGTTGCCTAAAATTAACAAACGAACACGAACACGAACAAGTTCATTTCCTTAACAAACGAGCACGAACATAAAATCCCGTTCGATAAGTGTTCGTGAACGGTTCGCGAACGGTTCGCGAACGGTTCGCGAACACGTATATTTCTTAACAAACGAACACGAACAAGGTCTTGTTCGTGTTCGTTCGGTTCGTTTACAGCCCTAGTTTTTGGTGTTAGGTGCATGTGAAATGACAAAAATACCCTTGTTAACCAAATTAATAACTAAAAATTTAAAAGAAATATTATTAATATTCAAAGATATATTTATTTAACACTTATTTAATTTATTTTGTTTTTTTTATGATAAGGGCATTTTAGTTATTTCACACCCACTTAACATTAAAAGCTAACCTCCATCCGTGTCAGGGACTATCTAGGAACAAAAATTGAAAAGTTGAGGACTATAGAAGTAATTTTAGAAAGTTAGGGACTAAAGGTGAAAAAAAGGCCAAACCACAGGGACTATCCGGGCATTTAACTCTAACTAGTATTATTTACTTAGTGAAATAATTATCATGTTCGAATAGTTCTGTTTACGAACTTGCAATAAGAAATATTGTAATTATGAAACAAAAATAAAAACCATAGGTTTTTTACTCAAAAGTATTATAGTGAGGGAAAATATTCCATATATGAAACAGTACCACAGCAGAGAGAAAATGACTCAAGTGATTCAAAAGATGAAAGTGAGAATAAAGGATTTGTTTATAGTGTACACTATGTCCACCATCTAAAGTTTGGAGCATCATTAATTTGATTCCAAGTTAAAAAGTTTTTAGAAGATATTACATCCAAAAATCTCGGTAAATATAATCTTATTAAAATATGATAAATTTGTAATTTCTTTATATAAACTAGTATTTATGATCCGCACGTTACGGCGGGACTGTTTAACTGAACAAAAAAAATGGACGTACAAACGTTGTACCATGCAAGTGTGTTACGACGTGTTAACTCACAAAATGTAGACCCATACAAAAATGAAGTTTTAAAAATCCGAAAGACCGTATATAAATAGCAGAAGTAAAATTTCAGCTTTTATTGATAACTGTGTTCAAATGGCTATATTCTACCGAAACTATTGACATGTAGAATATTAAATTTAAAATATTACAATCGGATAATATTTATGCTTTAAAATAAATTTATGCATTCCTAAAATATGCAAGCCAAATAAGAGGAATCTATCTATCTATATTTTCTATAAAAGGAGAAATCCTAATTACATAAGAAAAACTGATGTATCAGCCGGAGAGCATGTCCAACAAGGCTTTTCTTATGTCATTATTACATCATATAATGCCTAATATTAAAAGACTTTAAAATTCAAAGTTGACCCACATCCATCTTTTCAAAGGTCTGCCCATTTGTATAATGTCTTAAACTCAAAGGTCTGCCCTAATTCATAATTTAAAGTACTGATGTTTATTGAAAATTCAAAAAACATTTTCTCACATTCAAAATTCAAAATTCTGGCTCCACTTTTAAAATTCAAACCATCTATATTCTAATTCTAATCCTATAAATAAGATATAATTATCTGGCTCCACATTCAAATTTCTTTCGCTCATATCTACATATGAATTTGGCGCCACATTCAAATTTCAATTTATCTCTCTCCTTTATATTTGCGATCATATCTCTCTTACTCAAATGCATAGCTCTCATGATTGAGCCGGTTAATCTTCATATGCAGTTCTTTGTTCCAATATCATTGTTCGAACATCGTTGTTTCATGGAAGCTCTGTTTCACACACTCACCTTTGACCTCGGCTTTGCATATTCAGTCTGTTCATATGCGATTACAGCTTTTTGTACTTCACGAAATTTTTCCAACATCATTGTTGCAACATCGTTGAGGGTATGTTTTTTTCTCTGATTTTGAATCTTAAAATTTGAACTGGTCTGTTCTAATTCTCTGTTTATATTTCAGCCTAATCAGAGTTGTTTAAAATTCAAACAATCAGTTGCGGGTTTTTTTAGGTTTGTGAATTCTTTTAAACTGTTGATATATGTTGATATATTTCAGCTTTTTTTTTCGAGCGAGCAGTGAGGAGTTCTTCTACACTGTTTTTGAAGTCTGAAGTCATAAAGTGGAGTACTTCTTTATGATAAATGAAGAAGTTAATGGTAATTATGAGAACATCGTTTTTTTTTTGTTCTTTCGGTTTATTGATATTTAACTTTTTACTACGATTATTATATCCTTCTTTTACATGAGACTTGAAGAAATATACAAGTTAAATAACATATATGAATTTCGCTCCACATTCAAGAGTTAAAAATGTCATCATACCCTTCTGTAGGTTCTTATGATTTAAAGTATCGGTTTATCAAGCAAGTTGAGGATCAAGTATATGAGGATAGGGCTACTGTTCAAGAGCTGAAGAGGTGTTTTGGTGATGTCTTTCTGCACTTCGGAATTCAAAAACAGTGCAGAAGCTTTTCATCACGTTTTACTACCATTATATCCTTCTTTTACATCAGAGTTGAAGAAATATACAAGTTAAAAATGTCATCATATCCTTCTGTAGGTTCTTATGATTTAAAGTATCGCTTTATCAAGGAAGTTGAGGATCAAGTATATGAGGATAGGGCTACTGTTCAAGAGTTGAAGATTATTAAATTTCGTTGTTCAGTTCTTAATGTAATTGTTGATCTATCATCATATGTGATATGTAAATTTTAATTCTATTAATCTTTGTAGAGCATTTTATTTTTACCGATTTGAGCATCAACAGTTGTTAGTGTTGATACCTGCTATTGTAAATGTTGAGTTGCTATTGTTGCCAGCATCTGTTATTCCCAACAGCAGTTTCGAAAGACAATAGAAGTTCTGAACATTCTTAAAAAATAGACAAAAATCTTTAAAAGTCTGTTGAAACAACTGTTTTTAAAACAACTGTTTGGCAAAAGATTTATCAATTGTTTAAAGGTATTGTCTGTTCTCATAATTCCTGTTTTTTGTAACGACTGTTGAGTTGCTACTGTTGCCAACATCTGTTATTCCCAACAGCGGTTTCCAAAGGATTGTCAACCATTAACCCAATAGAAGTTCTGAACATTCTTAAAAAATAGGTATTTTGAAAAAAATTGACAAAAAATCTTTAAAAGTCTGTTGAAAACAACTGTTTTTAAAACATCTATTTGGCAAAAGATTCATCCACTGTTTAAAGGTATTGTCTGTTCTCATAATTCCTGTTTTTTGTAATGACTGTTGAGTTGCTACTGGTGCGAACATCTGTTATTCCCAACAGCAGTTTCCAAAGAATTTTCAATGATTAACACAATAGAAGTTCTGAACATCTGTTATTGCTCAACGTCTTTAAATGAAGAGGTTTTTTACCGCTGTTGATTTACCACTGCTCAACAGTTCTGAACATCTGTTATTGCTCAACTGTTATTGCTCAACAATTCCTGTTTTTTGTAACGACTGTTGAGTTGCTACTGGTGCGAACATCTGTTATTCCCAACAGCAGTTTCCAAAGAATTGTCAATGATTAACACAATAGAAGTTCTGAACATCTGTTATTGCTCAACGTCTTTAAATGAAGATGTTTTTTTACCGTTGTTGATTTACCACTGCTCAACAGTTCTGAACATCTGTTATTGCTCAACTGTTGATTTAACACTGTTTACAACATTTGTGTCCGATGAAGTAGTAGTAGCCTTTGTTTGCCATGTAGATTATTATTGGTCTTTAAATGAAGAGGTTTTTTTATATTTTTTTATGGCAGAGGTTTAAAATTTGTCCTTTCAGTTTCTTGATATTTAATTTTATAGTTTTCCCATGAAAACTTATTTTTTAAATGTTTTGCATTAAATGGCTGCTGATATTTAATATCAAGAGTAAATTACAAGTTTTGTCCTTTATCTTTATATCAAATTTCAGGCGCTGTCCTTTAGCCAAAAAGTTGACAGGCGGTGTCCTTTATGTTGCCAAATCTTGCAAGTTTTGTCCTTTTAGCCAAACCCAGTTAGATTTTTTGGTTAAATCTGGTCACTCAAGGGCATACTTGTCATTACACCTTCACAGGGGTTATTTTGTACACACTTAATATTGAGGGACTGAATCTATAAAACTCAAAAATAAAAAAATTAAAACTGTTTCTCCTTCTCTCTGAACCCACCATGAGAACCCCAATCTCTCTCTAATCTCTCTGAACCCTTCACCACCACCACCACCATCACCCCACAACCTTCACCACCGCCACCCACCCCACCTCAGCCTTCACCGCCTCCACCCCCACCTACCGACCACCCCAACCCTACTGCGCCAACCATCACCACCGTTTCTCGCAGCGGCCGCCAGTTGCAGCGGTACAATCAAGGCCAACGTCAAGTCGTTGGGTCAGTACTGTCACTAATCTATGATTGGCTTCATGGTTTTTGCATTTTGTTGTTGGTTTTTAGTTTTTCCCCAAATTTGGATTGATATCTTCATTTGTGCCCTAATTTAATGGGATAAAGGATTCTAGATTACAAAAATTGAAAGTTGTTTATCGGACATTTTGTAGAGTTTTTGTGAAATTGAATGCTTAATTTGATGAATTGAAAATTAATAATTTGAATACTTAGATAAATTTGAAGAAAACTTGTTTTCAGATTTGATATATGAAATTAGGAAAATGATTTAATGATTTGGGGAAACTAAGTGCTGAGAATTGGTATTATTTTATCGATTTTTTTCTAAATATTTGTTTACTAAAATGAAATTTAAATGTGATGCAGATGTATACCTTACAGATTAGCAAAATTCGATCAGATGTGAATTTATAAGATGCATTAGAAGTTCTTGTGATCAGTGCACAAAGAAAAGGCAAAGGAATGTTGTTCCCTAAGGTATTTACAAGCCACCGTTAACCACCGCACCACTACAGACAACCAACAATCCGGGAAGCATGTTTACACAGTGGGAGATATGAATAAACATGGGATTTTCAGATGCAAATATTTTATTTTAGGACGAAAAAATGCAAATTTGGTCCGATTGTATGGTGGTTGTAGATGATGAAGGGAGGTAGTGGCGGCGGTGAAGGGTGGTGGTGGAGGTGGAGGATGGTGGTGATAAGTGGTGCTAATTTGGTCTGATTGTGATTGTATGGTTATAAAAATAATATCTTAAATTATTTTGTTTTATTTTTACATAATAGCCCCTTGATATAATTTATCTTACACAATAACCCCTTAAATGCTGAAATTACAATAGTACCCTCATGTGCCTTGCACATGACTAGATTTAACCAAAAAATTTAACTGGGTTTGGCTAAAAGGACAAAACTTGCAAGATTTGGCAACTTAAAGGACACCGCCTGTCAACTTTTTGGCTAAAGAACAACGCCTGAAATTTGATGTAAAGATAAAGGATAAAACTTGTAATTTACTCTAATATCAATTTATTCGTTTATATTAAAAGTGTGTTGAAAGGACTGCTAACTTACTATTGTTGTATAAGATCTGTTGTTGCCCAACAGTGGTTTCCAAATATTCCTGAAGGGTATTGTCTGTTCTCATAGGTTCTGTTTAATCTGAGGACTGCTGAGTGACTAATGTTGCCTAACATCTGTTGTTGGCCAACAGTGGTTTTTGCAACAATTGTCATCCATTATCAGAGCAGAGATTGTGACATGGACAGATGTTAGCCATCAGATCTTTCTAACTTCTGACACATCAGCATTCACGTTTTCACTTTATAAACCGCTGTTTCATCCCCAAACAGAGGTTTTACTTTCGTCTGGAGTTTAAAATTCAGCAGAGCGGTTTCCACCTTCTTCTTCAACACTTCTTCGTCAACCTCTCGCAACTTTCAATTCCGATCATGACTTTGGTGATGAAAAATTCGCATAACTACCTTGCTATTTTTGAGAAAACCGAGAACATTACTCTCTATCATTCGATGATTGATGTTCTTACATCATCAAAATATAAGGTCATTCTTACCGCCGACGCACCCATTTTCCAAGAGACGCTTCGCGATTTTTTGGCTAATGCGAATATTGAAGAACAAAACAATGTGGCCGTAAGTATAACTTCAAAAGTCGGAGGTGAATCGGTTGCTATTACCCCCAGTACCATATCAAAAACATTTGAGGTAAACGACTTGGCAGGTAAGACCTCTTTGCCGAAAAATAAGATTCAAACATACTTGATGGGGAGGGGATATGATGGAGAGTTGAATCAGGAAACTATGTTTAAAGGTAATTTTCCACCGCCAATGAAATTCCTGTTCCATACTCTCTTAATCTGTCTCTCAAATAAAACTACTTCTTTTAATGAAATACCTTTGAAAATTCAGTCATTGGGGTATGCAATTTTGACAAATACTGATTTTTACTACTCCCAAGCACTGTTTGCTGATTTGGTTGCAAATTTAAATAACATTAAAAATGGCAAAATTGCTGCTATTAAAAAGGGCAAAACTGCTGCTATTAAAAAGGGGAAAGCTGTTGCTATTAAAAAGGGGAAAACTGCTGGTTTTCTTATGTTTCTTAGACTATTAAGCTACTACCTGCAAAAACATGTTTCTCAAAAAGCTTTTGAAAAAGGTGAAGCTATTAAAATGAATAGTCTAACTATTACTCGCCTTATGGCTAAAGAGTCAGATGTTTTCAAAACTGAAGCAAAGGGGAATGAGGAACTTTTAGATGAGTCTACAACTGCTCCTCAAACGTCTGTTGCTGAGCCCACTGCTCTTGGTGATCACAGCACTACAACCACTGCTGTGAAACCCCCACCAACAAAACTCAAAAAGACCAAAACAAAATCTAAAAAGCCCACTGAAACCAGCAAAACGGGTCCTCTGGAAGATGAGATCCCAGAGGTTAACCCCGTGACAACACAGATGTCACTACAAACCACTGTTGCTGCTTCCTCACAACATGTGGAAATATCTCAACCCATAAACCAAACTTCTCATGATTCCTCACAAAAGGAACATGTTGTATTCACAGGGACACCACAATATGATGTCATACCCTCATATGAGAGTATACTTAAAAGCCCTTCTCCCGCGACAATGTCTCTTTCGACAGCAATCCCTTCATCTTCCATTCCACCAAAGTTTGTAACACTGCTTCAAGCTATTGACATTCAGAGTGATAGCAATCCCTCTCACGAACACTTTACTGAGAGTTTAACTTCAACAATAGCTATGTCTGAACCTTTCAGTTTCCTAAACCAGAAATAGTTGAGGAGGCTACACCTCTTGAATTTCAGCAAATTCTTGATGGTATTTCGAGTGGAGCAGCTACTACAAATGTCAAATCCACTGATTTACATTTGGACAATAGTTTCATCAGTTAGACTCCCTTGAAGGCAACCACTGCTGTGTCTATCAAGGTATCCACTGGTGAGTTCAAGTTAACCACGGGTGAGATCACTAAGGTAACCACTGATGCAGAGGGAAGTCCCCATAACCAATAACAAGGGGCATCTGCTAATGAAAAATTGGAGATACCTCCTCTTTCATAAGCAGATACAACCACTTCTGGTGGGAATTCAGATGATCATATTAAGTTAGGTGATGGATTAAAATACTAGGATTTGAAGGAGAGGATATCTAACTTGGAAACAACTGTTGCTGATATGAAAGATCAATTGAAGCAGTTGGTGGATGCTTTCAAAAGTCGACCTTCTCATCAGCAGTTATGCCAAGAGCTTTGGAATTCGGTACAACCCATTCTTGCAGCTCAAAGGGAACTGGCTAAGATTCAACTTAATTCCCACATGAAGCTAATTAGAGTTATGGTTGAAGCAAGATATAAAGACACACAGGCTGACATCAAGGGCATAAAAGAATGCATTGCAAAGTTAACTGGTACTACCCCTACACCTGTGTTTGAAAAAGACGATGAAGATGATGCTGAAAAGAGGGAAAAGGATTCCATGAAAAACTTTGGCAAACCAACACCAAGGAATCAGCAAAAACAAAATCCAAAGCCTGCCAAACAAACTTCTGCAAAATCTCCTGGAAAATCTGATACTGGTAAGAAAAAGGGAATTGATGATTCCGTTAACAAACAGACAAATAAGGAGATTGAACGAAAACAGAAGAGGAAGCATACAAAAGAGGAAGATGAAGTGCTCAACATTGGAACTTCAAATAGTAGAAAATCACAAAAAGATAACGAATCTCCTATTTTCATATTTCCTAAACCAATATCACCACTAGAAAAACCAACCACTGCTGCGAAACTCAAAACCACTGCTGAACCTAAGAAGTCAGATTCTGATACACCTAAAACAAAACTCTCACCAGAAAAACCACCTGTCAAAAAGCAGAATACAAAATCCTCATCACCACTGCCAACCTCGACTGAAATAATTGTTGATGCAAAAGAACCTTCCCATCTCTTCAGGGATTTGAAACTCCAAAGAATATTTATGAATATCTGAAGCTAAAGGACGAGGAAGGAGAAGATAAGGCAAATGAAGAGTGTAAAGGGCTAGGAGACATTAATTTATCAGCTCGCATGCAACTTTGGCTTGGTGAAGTCAAGAAGTTGGAAGATTTTGCTAGAGACCTGAGTAAGAATATGTCAAATCTGTCACCAAATGCTGAGCTAGAAAAGACATTAAGAAATGATTTCTTGAACACTATCATGGAAACCAAGCCCTACGAAGCCTACAAATCTTATTTCAAAGACTGGCCCCTTGAGGCTTTTAATGAGGAAGTTAATAGAATTGAAAAGATGAATAAAGATCCTCAAATGCCAAAATCTGCTCCCAACTGGAAACAATACAAAAAGGTTGAAGTGGATGAAGTGTTGAAGTATAAGAGAATGAAGGCAGAACTTGTAGCAGCTAAGGTTGGGACTGCTAGACAAATTGGAAAATGGACTAGGCAGTCTATTGATCGAGCTTACAGTAGGTTAGAAGAGCGAAGAAAGACAGATCCATCCCTTCCTAAAAAGCCAGTATACACAAAAATGAAACGACTGTTATACGCCGGCAGACCATTACATCTAAAAAGCTGTTCTCATCAGCAGATGTATCCATCGCTGCCTTGAACCAAAGAAAAAGACAACAATTGATGGATGAGGAAGATGAAAATAGCTATGCTGAGTACAGAAAAGAGTCTATCAGAAATCAGTTACGATATGGATTGGATGATGCTTCGTTGCAATTACAAGCTCAAGTTGCTCAAACACTTCAGAAGTTAGCAAGCAGGCCTCAATCGCCAAACTCCTCTCAAATAAAACTTCTCCCAAGAAACCCATCAGATCGAAAAATACTAAAGTGGAAGTCTGATAAACAGACACATGAATTGACTTTGATCAAGTCTGATGGTAGTGTTGAAAAGATATCAAGGGAGAATGCACTTGGTTTGAATCCAGTTGACCTCCAAGATCTTTTTAACCTTCAGCTTGATAGGGATGAAGATGATACCGATTCCTTGGATTTTGAGCTCCAATTCAAAGGGCAAATCCGGAAAATGTTGATGAGAGAATAAAGATCTGCTGATTTCTTGATTTAGTTTTGCTGAAAGTTGTTGAGGCAGGTGATTGTGTTTTTGTAGTTAACGTTTGTTGAACTTTAAGTTGTATTCAAATTCTATGAAGTACGTATGTCTATAAACAGTTTATATTGTCTTTTTTGGTAAACAGTTAAATTGTATGTAATTGATATATTAATCGATAATCTATGTTTATAGTTGTCTTTTAGCTATAATAGATAACACGTTTTGGTACAATATCTATGCACGTATCTATATGTTCTATTAATATGTGTTATGTATGCTTGTCTAAGAAACGACCTGTGTTTGCAGCTCTCATTTTTAATGAGAGTACTAAATTCTTTGTTAATAACATTATTCTCTTAACATCTGTTTACTAACCTTTGTAATTTCTGTTGACTGACCTTTTTAACATAGGTTGACTAACATGCATATCTGTTTACTATCTATCCATCTGGCAAGCTCTGTTGGAGATAATGGATAACATTTTTTAGAAAAGTCTGTTGGAAAGCAACAGAAGTTTTTAACAGTTAATAGACAACAGTAGTTTGCTATCAACATAATGGAATTGTTGTTGAATAAACCTATTGACCATTAGTGTATATCAATTTTATAAGTCTGCACTAATTATTTTTTTACTCTCTGTCAATATGGGCTATGCATGGTTTTCTAAGAAACGACCCGTGTTTGCACACGGGTCTTACAACTAGTTATAATAAAAGAAACCAACTTTTGTATACGTGTCATTCATAGAAGGTATTCTCAAATCTATACTTATCTTATATTAAATAAATAAATAAATAATAAATTAATATTAAATCTTATCATACTTTAATAAAATATTATCCTCCAATCTAAATTATTAATTTAATATATTTTTAAAACAAATACATCTCTTTCCTACTTATCTTATATTAAATACATAAATAATAAATTAATATTAAATGCTATCCTAATTTATTAAAAATATATATTTTTTATTATTTGGTATACAAAATTATATTTATTCAACTCGTGTAAAACGCGGGGTTTTTAAAAATATAATTTTTTTTATTATTTATTCAACAAAGTTACATTTACTCAACCCATGTAATACACGAAATTTTTAAAGATATAAATTTTTTATCATTTGCTATGTAAAATTTTTATTATTTGATATATCAAATTACATTTATTTAACCCGTACAATATACGAGGTTCATAAAGATATAACTTTTTATTATTTAATATATAAAATTACATTTATTCAACCCGTGTAATACACATGGTTCTAACCTAGTGATTATATTAAAAAAATATGCATATGACACATTAAATAATATAAGAAAAATATAGAGAAAAAATGTGATGGAATGGTGACTAATCAAAATCATGACCAATCAAAACCAATAAAAATTGAATAGTGCTTTGTTAGAAGGAAAAAAAGTCGATAATTAATAGAGGGTAAATAATGTATTTGTCTTCAAGTAGTATAGTGGTAGTCATTATTATTCTTAGTGCTACTGTTGTTGTTGCTGTTGTTCTTAGTACTACTATTATTATTAATAAATTGTTCGCTGCGAAACAACCGTCGGTCAAACCCACGTTCAAGTAGATCCTGACCGTAATAATTCAGGTGGTTACCTTCAAGATTTAATCTCATCCGTTCAAACCCAAAAAATTGGCAGTTTGATTTTTCAACGCAAGTTAAGTTTTGCTGTGTTTTCTGCATGTTTCTCGCTACGTGGGTACGCTCTCTCAACCTTGTCGGTTCATCTTGGATAACTTCTACGTGGTAGTTAGCATACAAGATGTATATATATGTCCGTGAATGCTTTGCATTACATCCTTTTCAATAAAGCATATCACTGTAAGGTGGTTACATATTTTATGTGTTAATGATGTTTGTTATGCTTCGATAATAGTTTCTTATTTAGTTTGTTTGTTTTGCTTCAGTTATG
The DNA here is from genome assembly GCA_030545235.1 of Helianthus tuberosus. Taxonomy (NCBI): domain Eukaryota; kingdom Viridiplantae; phylum Streptophyta; class Magnoliopsida; order Asterales; family Asteraceae; genus Helianthus; species Helianthus tuberosus. The sequence continues at coordinate 146,498,471 of CM060417.1, read as the reverse complement.
ATCGATGGATAATGCTGTGTATGATGAGGATTCAATTTCGAGGGAAAATGTAAGATGTTAATTTATATTGTATTGTGTTTATTTAACCATGTTTGTTCATTTGAATAATGATGCTTTGTTTTTCAGTTTGCTGGGTTGGATAGCGTTGTGGAAATGAAGCAGCCAGCAGATATGATGTCTTCTAATATAGTTGGAAATGTAATATCATTTTGTTTTGTCAAGTATTGGGATTTACATAGCATTGTGTTTTTTAATATTATTTTTGTGTTTGTAGGAATCTTTTGTGTTATTATAGTAAAAAATCATTGACATGCTTTTTTTTGTCAGGTTGTAGCTGACGAGTGTGTGGATGGTCATTTGCATGAATTTTCTTATTGCTCTAATGAGAATGTACATTTCGTAGCAAGTTTATGATGAAGTTTCTGTTATTATTTATGATATTATGTGTTACTTAGAATTATTGTGTTATTTACAGCTATTGTGTTTTTTGTGATTGTTTTTTTGTTTTTTGTTTTTTTTTGTAATATACTATGACAACAGTGGTTAACAGTTGTTTTTTTTTCCAGCTTGTGGCTGACAACATTTTAGTGGATGATCATTTTCAAAAGTTGAGTAAGATATCTGATGAAACTGGAAATGTATGTAATAATTCTATTATAACTGTAAAGATAACATTGTTTTAGTTCAACATGGTAGTTTATTTTATTAATGAGTATATTGTTTTTCAGTTTGAAGAATTATTTGGAGTACTTCCTGACTTGACTATGTCTTCAATCGGAGCTGCAAAGGTAAATCGTTTATGTTAAAGTATGTAAATTATATTGTTAGTGATAGTTGGTGATGTTTATGCTGAATCTTATTATGCTTGCTTATATTTTGTTTTGTAAATTTCAAAACAAATCTAAAGGCTTTGACTTGGAGTTTGGTGCTTTGGTTGGATGTCCCGACAATTCTATAAAGCATGAGATGAACAAGGTTGGTTCCATATCTATATGTTTAGTTAATATTCTAGATGAGTGACTGACATATTATTCTCTAGCCTCGTAATTTCAGAAGAATTAATCAAAGGGTAAAGGCGCTGAAGAATTGGAAGTGGGATGAGGTGATTGAAATCGACAGTTTTGGCGAAGATTAGTTATGTTGTTTTTTATGTATGATGATGGTTATTGTATTTTGGTAATGATACTGTGTTGAGTTGGAGTTTTTTTTTGTGTGTATTTTCCTTTCCCTTAAACATGTATGTTTTTCTTTGTTTGTAATATTTTCGTTATAATTTAAAGGGTAATTAATATTTTTGTTGATTCATGCATAGTAAGCCGTGTACCAGTTTAAGTTTCCCGTGTTTAATTAATGGTTTGTGTGTTTATAGTAATAACTGTATGTAAACGTGTGTCTCTTCAGTTTTTTTGTATGATTGTATCGTTTCCCGGAGCAATTTTTACATCATGTAACCGTTGCTGCCATTAATAGTTCCACGTTTGTGACCATAAGCCTTTTATATATATATGCAGACATTTCATGTATATCGTATCTCAAGTTATTTAAGTTTTTCAATGGCTTCATCAAGTAATCAAGGAGAAGATTTGAAGGAACTGTTTTATAAAGCAGTGATGGAAGAATTGGAAGCTGAGTTAGAGTTTTCTAAAGATCTGAGGAAATGCTTTCATTCTTTGAAGACTGGAGTTGGCTCTCGTGATGATGTAACTGAGACGTTGCGTTTATTGCCTCCAACTGCTGTTCGTGACCTGGCACTTTTGAATAATGGTGAGAGTGGGAACAAAGATGTTCAGTTAATGGCACAGATGTTAGAAATATTTAGACAAGTTAATGAGTCAATGGAGTTGAAGCGTAGGTTTTTACTTTCCTTATAAGTAGTTTTGTTAAGTTTAGTCATAGTTGTTATAGTGATGTGGTTTGTATTCAATTATTAAGAGTTATTGGTGGTATTTTTATTTTAATGGAATGTTTTGATTTGTTTCTTGAAAGTTAGTCTGGGTGAATTGTGGTTTTTATTATGTCGTTTTTTTATTGTGTTTATTTAATCATGTATTATTTCAAACATTTAATTTAATATCTTCAGTTTAATTTCTTCGAGCGACCATCTGGAGAATTGTATTTGTTTTGGTTTATTTTGATGTTAAATTGTGCCTGAATATAGAGTTGCACACATAAAAAAAACACTATCTATATCATAAACATCTTTGATAGATTAGTCAGGTACTATCTATACTATCTATAATAAGAGATTATGAGCTGATGTAAATTTGCCTATGTGTCAACTTCTAAGGTATGCCACATGTCAATGATGATGTCATAATTCCGGTTTACAATTTACATTGTTGGAATTGAACCTTAACAGAGGAACAGTTGATTAAGGCGAAAACCGGTTCAGAGCAGTGGAACCAGAATAAGCAGTTGTTAGGCTTCAGACTTTCCCCTTGACAGTGGTTCAAACAACTACTGATCTATAATTCTGATTTGTTTTATCCACTGCTTAGCACAACAGCTGATGTGAAGACCAAAAGAATGCCAAAGACTAAGTACTGCTCTTCCAACTTGTGTGATCGACCAAGTAGCATCAGGCTGAGGGGAAGTTTTAGTTTGTAAGCATGCAATGTAATCTTTTGATTTGATTTGTAATCTTTCGATTGATGAAAAGCATGTGTTTATCAAAACTATTTTCCTCCTTGATTGTGTTTACAAAGTTTGTGTTCATTTCTGCTGCATAAATCATTGAATCATATTCATTCATTGTTCATCTATTACAAAAAACACAATCAATTTAACAATCAATTCATCTATTACAAAAAACACAATGATGACGACATCTGAGCAACAGATGTACAAAACAGATGTTAAAGCTCATCCACTGATATACCAACAGTTGCTGATCAAATTAAACTTCAAATCCACTATAAGACAGAAAGTTGGGTAGTGTCATATAAGAGGAGCTTCAACAGTTCAGGGAAAACAAGTTTGAAAGAAAAACACTAACAAACGAAATACTAAAAGAAAAAATATTGGTTCTGATAATACCAATAGCGGAAACAATACCATTCAGTTGGATTGGCTTTGGTTCATTATGTTAGGGAGAAAAAAAACTGTAAAAGGCGAAATGCTTAATAAATAAAAGTAAAGTAGAGTAATTAAATATGTATATCAACAAAGTTAAATCTTGTACTTTCATGATCTACACGCACTTTATATTTAACCCGACTCTTTATTGAAAAAATTACGTCGCCATCGAATGAAAACGTATTATATTTGACCTGACTCGCTTTCGAATACAGTTTACGAATGTTCATAAAATAAGTATAAAACGTAATATATTTTTTTATTAAAAGAAAAAGAAAAACAAAACGTGGTTGGTTAGTTGTCATCTTTTTTTGACGAAATAAATGGTGTGGTGACATAATTTATGAATCTTCCACGTATTTTCAGTTAGCAGGGTATCCATGTTTTATGATCAAGTTTGTTAGCGGTGCATATATATATGATTATATGTATGTATGTATGTATGTATGTATAAATATAATCGTAAAGGAATATTTGAATTCTTTAACCTCTGATTATATCATTCGTTTGTATAATTATATCTGGTTTCTGTCGTTTTAACTTTTAAATAAAAGTTGGTCGATGAGGTAGTTTGGCAGTTACAGAAGGATGTCTTGTATATGACTGTTTTGAATTTCGGTTTCAAACGAAAGTGTGAAGTGTTGCATGGAAGTTAAGATTAATTATCTAGAGCGATTTTAGTACTCATGTTTGTTTTTTATTTTTCTATGTCTCTTATTTCTGTTTTTTTTTTCTTTTTTTTTTGTAGGATAGTATTTTAGTTTGTATAAAAGCGGCTTTTGTTTCAGTTATTGTATTTCTTACAATTAAAGTTAGGCCATCTTTACAGAAAAGAGTGTTTGATTTATATAGTTTGGGTTGTGTTTGTGCTTTTTTTTCCACTTAAACAAGTTTACATTGATAATCAGAATTCGGTAAAAAAAGTAAGCTTTAATAAAAAAACACAATGGCTTTATTAGAGCCTAATATTGTATAAAATATACATACAACTACAAATAGTATATAAGGACTATTGCAATAGGGTAACGTACTATTCTAAACATAGTGATTTCGTATAAGCACAATCTTTTCCATAATAAAACACAATGTAATCAACAACATAAATGGTATAGGACAATATTAGTATATATTATTACATTTCTATAAAAACACGTTTTGTTTAAAAAAACTTAAGTTAGGTTAACACACCTAATGTTTGTAATTATAATTAGCATTTTAAGTTATGCATTCATTTGTGGTAGTTTCGTGTTTACTTTGTTTTTGTATAAAATATATAATATTATCTAATTAAAGACAATTATAATTCCTACAATTATGGTGCATGTTCAAAAACTACCCATTATGTTGCCCCATTATTATTTGAACTTTGATAACCGTTTTTAATAACCCAACTGTTGTCTTAATATTTTTTACTACAGTTCTTTAGTTTCCCTTATCAATAGGTTTTGAAAAGTTGTAGTTGGAAACGAAGTATCAAAGGAGCTACTATCTATTTAGCAATGTATGTGTGATTTTGTTTTTCATAGTGTGTATAGGTGTTTCATATTCATATTTAATTTCATTGCTTTCTTTTGTTGTTACATGTATTTAATGGTTGGTTGCATGTCTTCTTATAGCTATGTTTGTTGCTATTGTGTTTTGTTAATTTAAATTATGTAGTATAAATAATAGATTAGGGTATAGCTTGACAATTAATAGCGTATTTATGATCGAGATGTTTGCTTTACCTGCATGAAACAGTGTTATGTTCTAAGTATGTATATAGATCCGATGGTGTTTCTATATAATAGTCGTCTATTTTCTTGGAGTGATATCAAGTATGGATACGGTGTTTTGTGCTTATGTAATGATGGGTTGTGAGATGGTATTTTGGAGTGCATTATACGCAAAACAAGTTTATACAGTGATAACAGGAAGTTTACTACAAAATATTTTCACATGTTGTTGGTTTATCTGCTGATTCTTCTAACAAATGTCAGAGCTTGCATATAGTGTGTAAGGCTGGTGCGCATTGGTTGTTTGGTATAATCCATGATATTATGTACGTATGGATTGGTAAGTATTGTGTAGAGCTTCCAGTATGTAATAGCTATCAGTATGTGTAGTTGAGGTATTTAAAGACTAGATATGAAGAGGAAGAAGATGGAGAATAAAACATTGACATTATTCATCAAGTGGTATCAAATGAATGTTGTTTGTATACAGATCTTAGTGGTATGGATAGTGTTAATATTAACCATGGTATTGCAAGTGATTCTGAAATATTATCAACACTGTCTTCTTCATCTATGTCGACATTTCGATCTGATGAAACATCCCATAATATTAGACGTCGTGGTCGTCCTCGATTACGAGATCGCCCTGCTGGTTCAAACATTGAAAATATGCCAGTTCAACGACGTTGTTATGGTACGTATTGTTAATTTTTTTTATGCCAAGTAATGTAAACGTGTTCATGTTTTTAGGACACATCTGATTGTATCTACGTGTATTGCAGTTGGCCCAAATTCAAATCAATTCCATGGAACTAATTCAATGAATAGTGATGCACGTTTTGTATCACATTCTTTAACTTCGGAGTTTGTTTCAGCATCATCGCCATCTATGCACAACCGGAGGTCATCTTGTGCTGGTGTTTACCAAGATGAAAACTCATCAAGTATGGATTGTTCATTGATGACTGTTAGTTGTTTGAATGCCTCATTAAAATGATAAATATAACTTTCTCTTATATGATTGTTTTATTTTGTATAGGAGATGTATCATATTGGGATTGTGGAATTACAGAATATGTATGTCCTTATTGCAAAGCGATCTTGTGGTATGGTGAGAGAAGTACTAAATATCTTGCTCCGCCTAATCCAACTTTCTCTATTTGTTGTGGTAAAGGCAAGGTTGTTTTACCTTTACTTCGGCATGCTCCGGAACCATTGCGGTGGCTTTTACGGCTGAATGGTGAACCGCGATCTAAGGTGTTTAAAGAGAATATCAAGCTTCTAAATTCAATGTTTTCGTTTACTTCTACTGGTGGTAAAGTCTGTTCGGATGTTAATGATGGAAGTGGTCCCTATACATATGTGTTGAATGGACATAATCATCATAGGATTGGTACTTTGTTACCTCAACATATTGATGGACGGCCAAGATTTGCACAACTATATATTTATGACACAGAAAATGAGGTTGACAATCGATTAAAAGCAGTTGAGAAGTGTATTCAGTCTGGGAATGATGATGCATGTATTCGAAGTTTAGTTAATGATTTAATTAAAATGCTTAATCGGCACAATCCATTAGTTCAGAGCTTTAGGATGGCCAAAGAAAGATTTACTCACTTTTCGCAGCAACCTGTTAGACTTAGACTGCTTGGTACACGAAGAAGGGATGCGAGACAGTTTAATTTGCCTACGGTCAATGAAGTTGCTGCATTGATTCCGGGTGATGGTAATCCTACAGATTGCCGTGATATTATTGTTGAAGACCGTGGTAGTACAAATGCGAAACGTATTTCTGAACTTCATCCCGGTTACATGTCGTTGCAATATCCATTACTTTTCCCGTATAGAGAAGATGGTTTTAATGTGGGAATTCCTCTAAGTAATATTAGTGCTGAAAGTAAAAGAAAAAATGTTTCATTGAGAGAATACTATTGTTTTCGGTTGATGGTTAGAATGGGAGAAGGTAAAACATTGCATAGTTCTGGCCGGTTATTTCTTACATTTGTTGTTGATGCATATACGCAAGTGCTTGAACATGACTTACAATGGTACAAGACTCATCAGACAACAATTCGCTCGGAGTTGTATAATGGGTTGCATGATCGTATATTTGAAGGTGAGACAAACTGTGATTCTATAGGTCGACGTGTTGTGTTGCCAGCGTCCTTCACCGGGGGGCCTAGGCATATGATACAACAATATCAAGATGCGATGGCAATTTGTCGTTGGGCTGGTATTCCGGATCTTTTTATTACCATGACGTGTAACCCAAAATGGCGTGAAATTCAACAGCATTTGCAGGAAAACACAGTGGGTCACTTAGTATCTGAAAGACCTGATATTGTTGCACGGGTATTTAAGATCAAACTTGATGAGCTCATGAAAGACATAAGGAAAAAGCATCATTTTGGTGTTCCTAAAGCGGGTAAGTTAAATGAATTTTATTCTCAATGGTTGTATGTTAACATGTGATTAATGTGTTATTATGATGTGTGTTAAAACATTGTGTTTTTTTTTTTCTGTCTTTGCAGTTCTTTACACAATAGAGTTTCAAAAATGTGGTCTGCCACATTGCTACATTCTTGTGTTTCTTAGTCAAGCTGATAAAATTTCTTCACCGGATGAAATTGATAGATTTATATCTGCTGAGCTGCCTTCTGAATCGGGTGACCCAATCGGTTTTTTAAATGTTGGTACTCATATGATGCATGGTCCATGTGGTAACCTTAGACCTTCGAGTCCTTGTATGAATGATGGCAAATGTACTAAAGGATTTCCGAAGAGTTATTGTGACGAAACTTTTATTAGAAATGATGGGTGGCCGTCGTATCGACGACGTAATAACTCACGTAAAGTTCGTGTTGGTCGGCAAGATATTATGCTAGATAATGGATATGTTGTTCCTTATAATCGTGCGTTGCTTATAAAGTATGGTTGCCATATCAATGTTGAATGGTGTAACCAAGGAATGTTGGTTAAATATCTTTTCAGCTATATTAACAAAGGTCAAGATCGTGCTACCACAGTATTGGAAGGTCAAGGTGGGAGAACAACATTTACATCACTTTTAAATCATGAAAATGAGATTGAGCAGTACATGAATTGTAGGTATATTTTAGCATCAGAGGCGCGTTGGAAGATATTTGAGTTTGACATGCATTATCGTTCAGTGGCTGTTGAAAGACTCCCATTTCATGAAGAAGGGTGTAATAGAGTATATTTTAAGGATCATGAGCAAATTTCTGATGTTTTACAACGAACAACAGCTGCAATGTCAAAGTTTACTGAATGGATGGCTGCAAATGAAAGGTATGAGTTTGCCGGACATTGACGTATGCCGAATACCCAACTTTGTTTACATGGCATGAGAAGGAAAGAGTGTGGGAGCCCCGTAAAGGTTCATTTCAAACTATTGGACGTATATATTATGTAAGTCCTACGATGGGTGAAAAGTATTATCTTAGAATGCTATTAAATGTTGTGCGTGGTCCAAGAAGTTTTAAAGAGATTCGAACTGTTGACGGGGTGGAACATCCAACGTATATGTCCGCTTGTAAAGCATTAAGTATTTTGGGTGATGATGTTGAATGGGTTGATGCTGTACGCCAGGCTTATCATTGGCAATTTGGGGATCGCCTTCGTGAATTGTTTGTTACAATTTTGTTATTTTGTACTGTTAGTGATCCTCGGCAATTATTTTTTGATTGTTATGAATACCTATCAGAGGACATTCTTCATAAATATCGAACAATTTTGAAAAAAATTTCATTGAATTTCTCAGATGCTGAAATATTGAATTATACTATGAAAGAGATTGAACAAGTGTTGATTCAGAGTGGCCGGTCGTTGACTTCCTTTCCAACCTTACCGCAGATTGACCATACTTCGGAAGATAGATTTATCAACAGGTTGGTTCAATTTGAGAGAATGTATGATGCTAATGAGGAAAGGACACGTTTTATTAAGCAATACGCTGCGTTGAATAGTCAACAAAAGGAAGTGTTTGATAGTATATATTCTGCTGTTCAGGCTAGAAAAGGAGGCGTATTTTTTGTGTTAGGTAGTGGAGGAACTGGGAAAACGTTCTTATGGACGACCCTTATAGCTCGTATTCGATCAAATAATGAGATAGTTTTGACTGTTGCGTCATCTGGTATTTCTTCCTTATTACTACCTGGTGGGCGTACAGCACATTCTCGGTTTCGCATCCCTATTGAAGTTGATAAGGACTCTTGTTGTGCCATTGATGTTGGTTCAGATTTGGCTAAGTTAATCAATTATGCTTCACTTATTATTTGGGATGAAGCACCTCTACAACATCGCCATGTATTTGAAGCTGTTGATCGAACATTGAGGGATGTGTGTCGAGACAACATGGCTGGTGCTGAGCATAAAGTATTTGGTGGAAAGGTTGTCGCATTTGGTGGTGACTTTCGGCAGATACTTCCTGTTGTTCAGTTTGGTTCACGGAGTGAAATTGTTGCTTCAGCGATTAACAAGTCGCCGAATATATGGAGGTCATGTAAAGTGTTTTCTTTGACAACTAACATGCGTTTACGTGATCCAAGTATTTTTGGTAGGGATCTTATTCAAATGCAGGAATTTAGTAAATAGCTTTTAGACATGGGGACTGGTTGTCTTCCTTCAGTTTCTGTGGATGGATCAGATGATGATACATGGATTCATATACCAAGAGATATGTTAATTTCTGTAACTGATAAACATCTTGAGTCCGTTGTGTTAAATACGTTCCCTAATATTATGAACAGATTTAATGATGTCGATTACTTAAAGGAACGTTGCATTCTTTGTCCGACTAATGATGAAGTTGATACGATTAACCAACATGCTCTTGAGAAGATACCAGGTGAAATGTATACATTGTTTAGTGCTGATGAGATATGTGTGAGTACACAAAATGTTGAAGAATTGCGTGCTATGTATGCTCCTGAGTTTCTTAACAGTTTGAAATTTTCTGGAGTTCCGAATCATGTACTACATCTCAAGGTTGGTGCACCTGTTATTTTGTTGCGTAACCTAAACATGCAACGTGGCTTGTGTAATGGGACGCGGTTGGTTGTAAGTCAAATAAGTCGTCGTGTTCTTGAATGTACGATTATTACAGGCCCACATGTTGGAGAGAAAGTATTCATTGGTAGAATTGATATGACTCCAAGTAATTCTTCTTGGCCTTTTGAATTTAAGCGGAGACATTTTCCTATAAAAGTTTGTTTTTCTATGACTATTAACAAAAGTCAAGGCCAAACTTTTAATAATGTTTGTGTTTACTTAGTAAAGCCCGTGTTCTCCCATGGACAGTTATATGTTGATGCATCTCGTGTAACATCTCGTGCTGGACTAAAGTTCTATGTGGATAATAAAGAAAAATGTCCTAACAATATGACTAAAAATGTTGTGTACAAGGAAGTTTTTATAATTTGCCATTATCGCCAGCTGATAGTATTGTGTAATTGGTGTTGTCAAACTAGGTTGTTCAAAGGTAACATGTTTTCTTTGTTGAGTATTATTAGCCTTGTGTGTATGTATATGGGTCTATATGTGTGATGTTGATTGCAGTCTTATATATATTTGCAGCTTATTACTTTATAAAATGAATCGTGCAAGTATTTTGGATTTACGTGCTTATTTTACCAACAACTGGCAAGTTGATGTGTTGGTCTCGCGTGCTTGGACATCGTTCAACCCTAAAACAAATCGTATCCTTTCGTTTGACATGATTCTATCTGATGCACAAGTAAGTATTTCTTTGTAATGCAATATTGTTTAGTTTTTGATTTTACATTGGTAATTATCTACTCTTAAAATGTATATGTTTTTTCAGGGTTCATCTATTCATGCAAAGATTCCATCTAACTTGCTGAGGTTATTTCAGAATGCGTTTAAAGAGGGATGTGTTTACAGGATTCGTAAGTTTGTTGTTCATAAGTATAGTACCATGTATCGTCCATTGCGGTGCGATATTTTCATTCAGTTCTTGTATTCAACAAGTATTACTACTTGTCCGACGCATCCGTCTGTCTTCAGACGATATGTGTTTGATTTTCTTGCATTCAATCTGTTAGCCGATCGTGTTAATGATGACAAATATCTTACAGGTATGTATGCATTTTATTCTGTTAGTTTTTTATTCTTCAAGTTTTCTAATGTTATATATATATGTGTGTGTGTGTGTAGATGTTATTGGCGTTCTTAGGGAATGGGGCTCTGTTCAGTATCAATTGGAATCTGTTTCATCTTGCAATCCTGGTGTACGAAACATTGTTATCTCTGACACCAAGTATGTTAGTGTTGTCTATATTAATTCTTTCGTCTATATTGTTTATTTTTACTATCTCATTCTTAAATATATATAATTCAGTGATATGAAGGTGAATGTTTCATTATGGGGACACTTGGTGAATCAGTTTAGCGATGGTTATATTCGAAGAATTGCAAAAAAATACAGTTGTTATTTTGTCATCTTGCAAAGTTCGATCTTACAAGGGTATGGTGTTATGTATAGGATATGTTGCATTGTTAATTTTGATTATTTATAACTTATGTTTAAATGTTTGTATTGAATTAGGTTCTACAAGTTTAATGACAACTGTGGCGACTCAAATTTACTTGAATCTTTCTATACCTGAAATTGATGCCTACAGGATTATGTAATTATGTGATTTGGCATTTTTATTAGATGCATTATTATTTTATGTTTTATATACGTTGTATTTTTTGTTTTCAGTGAGTCTCCTCAAATTACTATCATTGAAGACAATGCAGCCACCTTTCAAATTACGAGTATTGCAAACATATACAGCATTCTTACAGCAGGAGATGTGGCTGAGGTATTGTATTGCTAATACACCCAAATAAATTATTTTTTGTTAGTTTTTTTACTTTTAATCATTAGTTTTTTACTTTAAATCATGTACAAGGAACAATTTTCAACATTGATGCAAACATAAGTGGTGTGGAAATGCATAGTGATTGGAAATATGTTAAGTGTAACAAATGTCGTAAGAAGGCTTCAATGGTTGACGGTTACTATTTGTGTTGGAACTGTGAAGAAGATGTTGTCAATCCACATTATGTGTAAGTTTTTTTAATATTTTATTTGTTGTTTGTTTTTCGTTTTATTAATCGTTTCTGTTTTGCAGATACAAATTGGAACTTTGTGTTACTAATGGTACCAATGATGAGATGACATGTGTTGTTTTTAATGAAGCTGCAATATCTCTACTTAAAATATCTGCTGATGAGTTAGTTAATAAGTCTTTGTCAGAGGTTTATTTTACATTTCCTTTTACAATTATTAGTTGTTGATTTTTTTGCATGATTAGTATATATTAGTTTGTTCAGTTGTGTTGATAGCTTATTATGTTTTTTGTAGGGTGTTGATGATCCAAATTGGATAGAATCGTATTTGAACGAAAATTTATGTTCTCGAAGGGTTATTTTTGTTATTAAGATCGATCCCTATAATTTACCGCCTAAATTTTCCAACCGTTTTACTGTTTCTAAATACCTCGGAGATGATATTAATGCGCTTATACAACCTAGGTCTATATCTACAACTGCTGACACTGCCAATCCTCCATCAGCTGGTGTTCTTCAAATTGATGAGGAAACCGAAATGTGTGCAAAGATCAAAGATGTTGAATGGGAGATGGCTGATGAAGTATTTAGCTCATTAGTTGATAATGCTGTTACACCGTCAAAGCAATCATCGGTAACTCTTTATGTTTTTTGTTTTTTATTTTCAATATGTATTTGTGGTTTGGTTTTTTGTGAGTTTCAAACTTTTAATTGTTTTCATGACTGTATTAACTTTGTAATATATGTTACTGTTACTATTATTTTAATATTACTTAATATGGTTAATTAGAGTTAGTTTAATTATTGGTTTGTTTTCTTAGGTTATTGTTGGTAATGGGCGAGATGCTAGCCTTAGCCAAAGTGTTGTACAGGTAAATGATTTGTTTTATTTGGGTTTAAGTGACTTTACCTTAGTAAGTTGGTTTGTTTGATAATAGTAACATTACTTCATAGATGATATCAATGTGCTTATACAGCCTAGGTCTATATCTACATCTGTTGACGCTGCCACTCCTCCATCAGCTGGTGTTCTTCAAATTGATGAAGAAACTGAAATGTGTGCAAAGATCAAAGATGTTGAATGGGAGATGGCTGATGAAGTGTTTAGCTCAGTAGTTGATAATTCTCTTACACCGTCAACGCAGTCATCGGTAAATCTTTATGTATTTTGTTTTTTATTCTCAATATGTGTTTGTGGTTTGGTTTTTTATGAGTTTCAAACTTTTAATTATTTTCATGACTTAATTAACTTTGTAATATAAGTTACTGTTACTGTTATTTGATTAATGGTTCGTATGTTACGTTTAGATTATTGGAGATAACAAGACAGCTGGCAACCATTTGCAATCTAAAGTAGAGGTTAAGTGTATTTTTCTCTAAACTTTATAGTATTAGTTAGCTGGAAATTGATTTTGATGTTATATATAGGTTATTATTGATACGGAGGTAAATGATTGCCTTACTAAAGCGAGACTTCAGGTAAATGATTCTTTTATTCGGATGTGTATTTTTATGTACTTTGAATGTAATATTGGTTGTTTTGTTATGGCAGGATATTGGTAATGATAAGAAGCATGATGACAGTTTTGGTCAATCTACGATGGAGGTGAATAAATCGATTTATTTTTATGTTATTTTGTTGGTTATTTTTTTTATGTACTTTGAATGTAATATTGGTTGTTTTGTTATGGCAGGATATTGGTAATGATAAGAAGCATGATGACAGTGTTGGTCAATCTGTGATGAAGGTGAATAAATTGTTTTATTTTTATCTTATTACGTTGGTTATTTTTTTAGTGTAACATGTTGGTTTGTTGCATTTAGGGTATTGTTGGTACTGAGCAATATGAGGGCTCTGCCAGACAAATCAATAAAGAGGTAATTGGTTTTTTGTATATCATTTTAATAATTTAGAAATTATAGAAGTGTTTCATGTTGTCTATGTTTCATGTAGGGTGCTGTTCAAAATGATCAAATGACTGATTCTAACAAAAGTCATATAGGAGTGCAAGATGTTGTCAACAATATGTCTAATTCAATGGTTGGTGGTTCTATGGTTGCTAAACAAATTGGAGGGAACTACAAGAAGAGACTTAGGAATACTTCGGAGAAGGTGAAACGCGTTAAGAAGTAGTTCGTTTCCGTCATTGTCTGTTCACATTCCATAAACGGTTTATGCTTATGTTTTTTATTTTATTTTAATGCAGTTAGTATGTTTGTGCGTTCAAGTAATTTGTTAACTTTATGTTTGTACCTTGTAATGTCGTTTTTGTGATTGCGAAATGTTTTGTTTTCTTTGTTTTTTTTTTTTGTATTTACTTTCAAAGCTTTTGACTGGTGTATTTTGTGTGACTATTATTTGTATTATGCTGTTATTAATGTTCATAGATGTCAATTTGTGTGTAGATAATAGTTAATTACTTTTGTAATAGATAAATTTATATTAGATTAATATTTAACAAAGTTAACATATAACAAAAATGCAGTATTTATGGTAATGTTTCCCAAAACCACATTGTTATTATTAACACAATGGCAATAACACAATGGTATACGTTAAATACAATTCTTTTGTAATATCAGCAGGCATTTGTAAATTAACAAATACGTTTTATCTACTGTCTTATATTTATTGATATTTTACACGTAAAATAATCAACCTAAATATTGTAGAGCAATCTTACACAAGTTATGTAAGAAAATAAACGTTTATTAACTATAGTTGTGTTAATACTTTACAATCAATTAGTATACATACTTCTATATGTTACTTGATCATGTGTTTTGTAATATGTTACTTTATGTAATACATCTAAATTCTAAGCAAAACAAATAAAAATTTTGGTAAAATGGTAAAATAGAGTCATTAGGTAAATTTGTTATAAGACATTGTCAATATTTAAATATGTTATTACATTAAGTAGATAGGATACACTTGTAGAAGGTCAAATACATGAGCGATCAAAAAAAAAATAAAAGTAATCATTAAGCGTTTCTAATAGTTATTCATTATAGTAACCCTTTCGTTCTTCGTCTTCATGTACTCCCACAAGGTATCCTTGAGTTCTTCTAACGAAACTGCTATGTTTTTCTTTATCTGTAACTGATTATCCAGATATTGTATAATCTTTATTTGATCTTCGTTCTGTAGCCCATTCGAAATATACTGCAGAACGTTGTAGTTCATGTCAGTATTGTTTCTCTCTACATCTGCAGTGGCGGTGTTATGCATTCTCTGTAGTGTTCGTAAGATTTCTGAATCCTTTTAATCCTCTACAAAGTGTGCAGTGGTTATAATTTTCTTAGCCTCTGTTGTGTCTCCGAAATGGTAGTGTGATCCAGGCATGATTGTAGTTGTGTTGAATGTAGAGATGTTTCGAGTTAGTGTTAAAAGATAGGTGATGTGTTATGGACTTATGGGTTAGTTTATTTTATAGGTGGTCAGGGGTAGGGAATTGAATAGGCGGTAAAACGATTGGATTATTCCGTTCAAAAAAAAAAACGATTGGATTATTATGTTATAATTACTAAGGTTATTAATATTTTTCGTTGATTCATGCGTAATAAACCGTGTATCAGTTTATGTTTCCCGTGTTAACTGAATGGGTTTGTGTGTGTAGTAATAACTGTGTGTAAACGTGTGTCTCTTCAGTTATTCGCATCGTTTCCCCAAGCAGTTTCTACATTATGTAACCGTTCCTGCCATTAACCGTTTAGTGTACCCAGATCCAGGTTTATCTAATTTTACTAACTTTTAAATTGTTTCATAATTTATAAATAAATAAAAAACCAAACGTGTGTTGGTTGTGTACAAATATGTTATACAATTGTGTTTTTGTCATTGTGTTTTTATGTCATTATTTTTGTGTATGTGTGTGTGTCATATATTACATGTGCAGCTTCACCTTTTAAAAACATCAATCCTTTACAAGTCATTCATTTCACCAAACACTTGATATCTTCAATGAAAAAGGATTCTTTGAAAAGGTTAATCCTGAAACATTTGCCATCTCATCAACAAGTCATGCACCTTAGGGTACTAAAAAGACAGAAAGTTGGGTAGATGTCTTGTAAGAGGGGCTTCTGCAGTTCAGTGACAACAAGTTTGAAAAACTTGTGCCACACTCAAAGAACATAGCATATGCTAGGAGCATGGTTGTCAAGATTTATCATACACAAACAAGTACAGATACCAAGAGTGTGAAAAGCTTACATCAGGGGGATATCAATTCCTAGGCAATAAGCTTAGTGTTTTGACCGTACACATGCAACAGATGTTTTCTCAACCACTGATTGAAGAATATTATGATGTTGTTGCTGTTGCTGTAAAGTCCAACTGATAGACAAGTAGCTGAAATATATCATAAAAGATTCAATATCTCATTGATTCACCATCAGACATCACTGTTTTTGTTCAAACATCTGTTCTGTTAATACTGTCCACTGCTGAAAGTCAACCCTTCTCCTCTCATTTCCTTGGTAATCACTGTTGTTCAAAATCAGTGTTTTAACCCACTGATGGCTGTCCACTGATAGCTTAGAATCACCCACTGTTTCCAGTATAACTGTTTGCAACCACTGATCTTGCTTCATCAGTGGTTTCATAAATCAACTGTCTTCCATTGTTAATTCCTTCACCAAGGGTTGGCACGTGGACTTTTGTAATTGTTGCCACGTCAGCATTCACTTTTTCCCTTTATAAAACCTTGATCAAAACCCCCCAAACAGGGTTTTTAATGAGAAACATGTGTTTACGAAAACTATTTTCCCTTAGATTGTGTTTACAAAGTTTGATTCCACTTCCGCTGCATTTAATCTCATTTTACTTTCGTTCATTTGTTCAATTATGCCAAACAAAGTCAATCATAAGAAACTCAGAACCTAACAAAAATAAAAGTAAACATGAAGTCTCTGTGTTATGTGTAATCATATATGTTATACAATTGTGTTTTTTGTCATTGTGTTTTTTATTTTGGTACTTTTTAAGTAGTTTGTATGTTATGTATACCATTCTTTTTAAGTAGATTTGTGTTACTTATCATAAACGGACTGTACGGATGAAATTATCATGGCAATCTGAATTTAAATATTAAAAAAACCAACGCATTGTACTACAAACATAAAAAAGGGGGATCGAAAAGTAAATGTAAGATATATGTTTTCCGGGTTTTCAATATAAACTGAAACTCTATTGCTGTAACACTTCTGCTTGCTGGAGTTTCGTAACCAATAGCCTCGAATTCGTTTTAGACCAGTTGAAAAAGCAATCGTCACCTAAGGAAATATGTTCAGCTTGAAGTATATGTTTCCATCCAACAACACCGTACCTATGGTAGAAAAAATATGAAAAATTTTGTTAGTGATCTATACACATTGGGTAAATGAGAAATAATAACTAAGATAATAAATTGATTGACAAACCTTATTTGACCATCAATGTTGTGTGTACGAAGATTCGTAACCCAAATATTTCCTTTAACAACTTTGATCTTTACTTCAGAAAACTCATTTAAACCAGCTAAGTCAGTAATTAACTTGGGAAGGATCTACATTTTGTAAAAATGTTAAAAATATGTAAATGTTATTAAATGAAAAACACTAAAAAACAAAAAAAAATTAATATAAAACAGGATAGTATAATACCAATTGATGAGTTACTGTCATTGCAAAAAAAGGATAGCTAGGATCGTCACTAACTTGTCGATAACCTTCCACATTGCTAATATGTTCATATTCTGGCTCAATCAAAGGAGTGTTGTTTAACAAAACTTGACGACCATCTTTATTGAATATGATAATATTAATATGATTCACGTCCTTTTTTTGAAAACACAGAATATCCCCAAGATTTAACCTTAGATCTTCAATAAATTTAAACCAACCATCAGCAATACAATAATTTGGCCCAATCTTTCTAATACGGACTTCCCATTGATGATACTCGGATACATTAAGTATAACCATGTTATCCGGTAAACGATAATCATAATGTTTTGAAATAAAAGTATCTGGTAGAACCTGTAAAAAAATAATTATTACAATTTTATGCGTATTATGTTTTTTTAATAAATCGTAATAACAAAAAATAAAAAATAAAATGTATAAGAAAATTACGTACCGTTGGACTTTGTATAGGATTTTGAATAATTTTACAAAACGATTTTCCAAACTCTTTATTTGGATCATGAGAGAAGAGGTTGAACTTGAAAGTATGATCACCAAGATAGTTGAAAATCATGAAGAAAGATTCATGGCCGAAGTAGTTTAAAACCTCACACCATCCGTCCGTAAAGTAGAATACATCTTTTATTAATTTGATAACAACAGACCATGAATGCGTTTCATCAAATTTAAGACTAACAATTGAAGATTCTAACTTATTCATCCATATAAATCTACTCATACATATAGGTATAGCCTGAAAACCAAAAAACAAAAGGCAAATTACTTTTGAATAAAGGATGAAACAATAGGAATCGTTACTTTAAACAAATAATTCGGAAAGGTATGTACCTGTTGAAGGGATAGCGGATCAAGTATAGTTATGATAAAATTCGGACCATGACGATACATGTTAACCTAAACACGAAAAATCAGAAAGAAGACTAACAATCAAAGAGTACTTGCAACACATACAATGAAACAAAATATTTCGAGTATGTATTTATAAGAGAAAGTTGCCATATTATACTTAAAAATACGATTGAATCAAAAGTTGTTATTACTATTTATGTAAATTATTATTCAACTGAATATTTGCCAAAAAAAATAAAATTAATGTAAATGTGTACTAAAAATTTAACCGATTTAAAAAATCTGGATAGTTATCTATTTAATAACTACCTACTACTCGTAATTGTAGGAGCTCTAATATACGTGTGTTAACTACTGCTTGTGATAATATTTGTTGGACTTTCATCTTCTTAGGAATCTCTTTTCATATTTGTTGTATTGATTGTCAAAGTGTTTGTTATTTAACCTACATTGACAATGATTGTGAAGTTTCTTCCGTCTCTGCTGATACTGATGAATATAATCCCAAGACTTCCGTCAAAAGTTGTTACACAGTGCAAGGTTGTGTGTAAAGATTGGTTAGTCTATCTTTCAACACCTGAGTTTGCTATGAATCATTGTCGTTTCATGCACAGATTAGGTGATCATAAGATAATTGCCGTTAACCGGTTATTGTGTGATATTCGTTATGTGGATAATGAATCCCCTAAATGTTTCTTAGGTGATAAAGTTCACATTCCCTTCACCGCTCATCCGTGCAATATTTTATTTCTAGCAAGTTTGGATGGGATGGTATGTGTTTGCCTAATCAATACTGGTGAATTGGTAGTTTGGAATCCATTAACTCGTGTGTTCAAGATGCTATCAAATTCTAATTCACAGGGTTTTTTTAATCCGAATCAGGATAGTCTTGGGTTTTGCGTCAGGTCTTCTGGTGATTACAATATTGTGCATATTAAACGGACACATATGATGTTGGCTGTTAACATTTATTCTCTCAGTGAAGGGTCATGGTCAACTCCAATGTTCTCAAACTATAGTCTGTTTAATGTTGACGTCTATAGTTGGTCTGTAGGCACGTTTTGTGCAAATTGTTTGTATTTCGTATTGACTAGGTTGTGGTGTGTGGGTAACGCATGTGTACTTCGTTTAGATGTTGATAGCAGGGTAATTTCTGATGTTGGATTCCCAGATACAATGGATGTGGAAGCTACAGGTCACTTGGTTAGTATTCGAGATCAACTCCATATGTTGGTTAGTATGGGATTCTATAGTGTGAATATGGAATTGTGGAAACTTGAAAATGAAAAGTGGTCAAAAGTATTTTTTTTTTGTCCACCTGCTATTTCTATGCCATTGATGATTGGGTCGTCTGTGCACTATATCAACAGAAATAAGAAGTTCATTATAGTTCAAGAATGGGGTGATATTACTGATGTAACTGTAGAGGCAGAGGAAATGCATGTTTTTTTGCCTATCATCTTTACTCAATGTGTGAATGGATCTGTTTATTTTGAAACTACCATTTCACCAAATGTTTAGTTATGCTATTTTATGCAGTTCTTTTTTTGTTCTTCGTTGTTTTGATCAGTTAGTAATTGATGTTTGTGGTTGTTTTTTATGTGTGGTATAGTTTGTCACAATGAGATTGAATCTTTATGAATTAATGTGCTTATATTATCATGTTAAATATTCATTGAGAGTGTATGATTTTAATATTTGCTTTGTGCGTATCTAATTATGATTACATGTGATTGTGGTTTAAAAACAAAAAGGTCTACAAAAAAAACACAATGGGCCCTTGGAGACCAAACCCTTAGAGCAGCTTGGAAGCCCTTACCATTGTGCAGTTACATAGAATTAGAAACTTCCCACGTTGTAATAGGTGCAGTTAATGATTAGTTTTTATTTGAATGATTTCTTTTAGTATAGTCATTGTGTTTTTTGAGTATCATTGTGTCATTGTTTTTCTGTTTTTTATATATTTGATTTCTTTTGTAGTTGACTATATTTAAATATAACATTGTGTAATTAATTCCTACTTTTTGTTGTCTTTCTCATTCTTTTTTAATAGTGGTTACATATTGTGCAGTTAAGGACAATTAGAAACTTCCCACTTTGTAATATGTCCGTTAAGGAATAGTTCTTACTGGATTTTTTTGTTTTTGTTTTTTTTTTTTTTGCTGGAATATTGTCATTTTATGTTTTGTTTATTAAAGTGTTATTGGTTTTCTGTTTTCCATATATTTGATTTTTTTTGTAGGTGTCTATTTTTATATATTGTATTGTGTAACTAACTTCCTATTTTTTAGTTGTGGTGTCCATTATTTTTCAATAATCCTATTATCATAAAAAACAATATTTTTATAAAAAGTACAAAATAATATATAAAACCCAATGCCAAAAAAAATCTACGATGTAATTATTTTCACAATTGTAATAACACAATGTTTGACAACTAACAAAGTAATTTATAAAAATAAGATTAATTAATAAAAAGTATATTTGTGTATGTGATTGATTAAAAAGTATCTCCATGTATGTGCATATGTTTACCTGTAAATTAGAAACGGTTTCTAATATATATTGTTATTTAATTTTATTTACCCCCTATCGCCCATAGTGTGTGAAAACCGTTTACCACCACTACTCGGAGATTTAGGAGGTTTTACTCACCTGTGTCAACTGTTAATTGGGGTAGTTTCTATGTAGGTATTCATTTTTCAAAGGAATCGCTTTTCGTATGTGTTTTCTTCCTCTTTTTATCAACGTCAGTATTTTTAATTAAAGTATAATCGAAGTGAATATGAAGGATCTTCCATCTCTGTTAATATTGATGAAGATTATTCCAAGACTTCTGGCAAAGGAGGTTATACGGTGCAAGGTTGTGTCTAAAGAGTGGTTAGCCTATCTTTCAACTCCTGAGTTTGCTAAGAATAATTGTCGTTTCTTGCGAGTATTAGGTGACCAGAAAATAATTGCTCTTGACAAATCATCGTGTGCGATTCGTTATGTTGATGTTGCATCTCCTAGATGTGTTTTAGGCAATAATATTCACATTCCCTTCGATTGTCATCCATGTAATGTGGTCTTTTTAGCAAGTTTGGATGGCATGGTATGTGTTTGCTTATGTAATACTGGTGATTTGGTTGTTTGGAATCCACTAACTCGTGTGTTCAAGATGCTGAGAAATTCTAATTATCAGGGATTTTACAATATGGATGATGATAGTCTTGGGTTTTGTGTTGACTCTGCTGGTGATTACAAAATTGTACACATTAAACGCACTCATTTCAGGTTGACTGTTAATATTTATTCGTTTAGTGAAGGTTCATGGTCAACTCCAAGGTTCTTAATTGATAGTCCATATGATATTGCTGTTTATAGTTGGTCCGTTGGGACGTTTTGTAGGAAAAGTTTGTATTTTGTACTGACCAAATTCTGGTGTATGGGTAACACAGCGATTCTTCGTTTGGATGTTGAGTTGAAGGTAATAGAAAATGTAGGTTGCCCAGATACATTGAGTGTGGAATCTATAGGTCAGTTGGTGACTATACGAGATGAACTTCATATGTTGGTTAGTATTGGAATGTGTAGTGTAGATGTTCAATTGTGGCGTCTACAAAATAATACTTGGTCGAAAGTGGTGTCTTTTGTACCCCGTGTGTTTATGCCGTTGATGATAGGGTCATCTGTGCACTACATTGATGGTAATAACAAATTAATTATAGTACACGAATGGGGTGATGTTGCTCAGATAAACGTAAGGGCAAAGAAGATGCATTGTTATTTTCCTATCATCTTTACACAAGGCATTGTAGGTGCAAGCTATATTGAAACTGTAGTTTCACCACATGTTTAGTTATGGTTTTGTATTTAGTTGTTTGTTGTTATCATTGTGTTATATACATAGTATTATGTTTGTGGTTGTTTTTGTGGTTGGTATTTTTTTGTATTTGGAGAATCAATATTCGAAATTAATGTGTTATTTTAATTGTTCTATTATGTTTATAATATGTTTAGTGTGTAATATTTTATGCCAGTAAATATAATCAACGTTTGTTTGTCATCGGTAGTTCTTTCAACACTTTGAAAACATCTAACTTTCATATATATTATCTAAGTTCATCTAATGGTGTTATTAATTTCTACGTTTATCAATTTACAAATAACTAATTCATTTTAAATTGTGCCAATTAGATGTAAGATTTTAATTTACTATGTTTGACAATTCGATGTATGACAATACAAGAATAGTTGTAGCTTCTAATCGCAATCGCATAAAAAAGTCATTATTATCTTAAATATGGAGACACTTATTGATGTTCTTAATAGTTGGATAAGAAGTCATTATGATATTAAAATATGCAGTGTATTTGGATGATGGAAATATTACCAATAAGACTTCCAATGTTGTATACAGGAAAACACAGCTAAATTTATAACTAATATGAACTTCGACTACCGTTTGCAAATTATAATTCTAAACAAAATATGTCATCCATGCCCTAATATACTAATAATTGTCATCAAGGTTAGACTACCAACCAACCAAAAAAAACCAATAAACTGTACCAACTTGTCCAACCAAAAACCATCAAATGATGATGACAAAAGGCATTAGTTTATATACGCAGACATCTGCATCATTAGCATATAACGTTAACTGTTAAGCTTGGCTGACTGCATCCACATGCGTCAACATGAGGAGGTTTGCTGATTCTACATAGGTTAAATGCATATTATCACCCGTGCTAATATCATTTTCCTTTATGAAACTTGGCCACCCTTCAATCGCATACCTAAATCCATTTCTATCCTTTTGTCGCTTAACTATCTTCGCAACTGTTTTCCCATCCATGTTTCTGACATTCATCTGATGCACCTTCTTTGTTAGCCTTGCCCTGTTTACAACTTCTACAGGTAATCGCTGCATTGATGTTAGAGTTAAGAAGTATATTAGCCGTGTTGGATATAATTGTCAGCAGCAACAAATATCAATTGTTAATTTTTGAATAAACATAATTTAGTACTCCCTTCGTTCCATTTTAAGTGTCCATCTTTGACTTTTCAAGTTTTTTTTTTCAATTTTGACCGTAAATATCTTTGTTTATGTTATATAGTAGTTGTTAAAATTTATATCATTGTAAAGTAGATTTAAAATCCAATTCATTCATATATTTTATATCAAGTGTTACGTAACACACAAAAAAATATCGACGGTCAAAGTTGAAAGACAAAGACTTGAAAAGTAAAAGGTGGACACTTAAAATGGGACGGAGGGAGTATCTATTATCTATTATAGTTATTTTATGAAGGTTATAAGTAAAGTTATACTTTATTGCTTAGAAAAAAAACAACTGTTTTAAGGTTTTTTGTTCCAAACCAAGTTCAATTGTTATGTGTTTAACTAGCCTCATGAATGGTGTTGTCAATTGTTCTCATTAAATAACAGAAATGACATACCATTCGATAATTTGCTTTCCTGTTGAATTGATACGCACCACTTTCTTGATCATAATTTTGATGTGGAACACGTTTTTCGTCTTCATTGCTTACCTTCAACGCCATCCGACTTCTTTTCCCGTTTTTGTTAACCTTATCATTTCAAACATGCATTTCCTTTCAATATATATATATATATATATAGTATATATGTTAATGTATAAGAAATATTTAGTGGAATATTTTGTTTACTTATGCTTAACTTACCAAACGATCACGTGTTTGTCATCCAGTTGCTGACACAGTAGAATGATCATAAGTTGTACAGCATATTAGTTGTTTAGGTTCTTCAGATGTAGAATCGGATGCAATCTGATTACCTTTCTTTTTAACCTGTTATTACAGCCCGTAACAATAAAGCAAATTAAACTACAATCGTCAACTAAGAATGTATAATAATATGAACAAATAACTTATCCGTTATTATGTTTCAAAGACTTACATCTTCTTTTGTCTGGTTGTTATTTCCTTCACTTACAAAACTCTTTCTTTCAGACTTCAACTTTTCTTTTTCAACACTTTTCTTATTCACATCATGTTTCTCATCATTCATCTGCATCCAAGATTTTTAAAATTCATTAACATCTGAGGATCAATATATTGTATTGTAAAAATATGTAAACTCATTACCCCAGTAATCAATTGGTTGATTGAGTCTTCTTGATCAGTAAAGATCTGTTATACGATAACATCCGTAAATAAGTCGTATTGACTAGAAAACTATTTTAACTTACTTTAAATTACTTACAGAGTTGAAGTGTTCATAGTATGTGTGTTTAGGTATTTCAACAACTGAGCTGTCTTTAGTTGTCTCCTTCTTTCTAAAAACAACCTCAACTCCGCTACGATAAAGTGTCAAGTCAAACGATTCGCTGTCTGTTTTCATCAACATCAGTATATCACCTTCTTCTATGTTAATGTATTCAAACATCTCCGGACACCCTTTAGCAAAAACGTAGCATGCATTTATTTTTTCGGTCTCAACTTTCCAACACTGACCTGCTGCGTATATGTTATAAGAATCTGTTACTGGCCAGTAATAGTAAAATTTGTTCACATAAGCTTCTGGAATGACCTGAAAAGTTGTGAAATATTTTGTAAACATATATTCTTTTTTTCCATTTGCTGACAAGTATAACAAAAAACAAATTCCTACTAACATATAACTATACTTACTATGATCTTTAAATCTCCGTAACGGTTGACTGTCAAGAACGATTCATCACAAACGTTTTCTATGAAACAATGTATTTGTAGACATTTTTCTTTGATTATCCTCAAAACCAATAAGGTGTTCTTTGTCAATTTAAGACCTTTTACAATACTTATCCATCCGTCAGTGACAACACTTTCACCTCTTACACTTCTCAGCCATGCTGTACAGCTTATTCCGCTTTCATGATTTATCGTTATCTTTGTTCGGTTCCAGTAATCTCCTCCCACAAGCTTTACAAACTCAATTGGTAATGCCTGTAGTTACATTTACTAATTTCAATTTACGTAATGAAGTTTACACTTACTTATTGAAGGCATTACAGCATACCAGTTTCAATGATTTAGGGTTTTGTAATAGACACAGGCAGGACGTAATCATTTTTGTATACCTGTGATATATAACATTTAATATTAACTGTTAGTATTAATACACAATGTGTTAAAATGTAATCTTATGTCATGAGAATATTACTCCTAATTCATAATGTGCAATAGATCTCTTCTGTATACCGTTTCAATATATCAGTAAATATATATATTCGTAAAATATCTCTTTTAGCGTAATCGTACATGGGTTAGGTTATTTTGGAGCAACTTATATCTTATTGACTTATAAAATTTAATAAGTTGTGTTTATAGTGTTTGGGTTAGCTTATTCAAGTTATTTTTGTGTGTTGAGAAGTTGTTTTTGATAAGTTAGTATTTGTAACTCCTCACTTATGACTTATATAAGTTAATAAGAACTTTTAGAGAAGGAACCCCAAAAATAAAAAAATTTACAACAGAATCATATGTTTTCATCCGTGTGTGTTTGGGATTCCTTCTTAAAAATGACTTATTAACTTATATAAGTGACAAGTGAGAAGTTAGAAATTATGACTTCTAAAAAATGGCTTGTCAACACACAAAACCCTTTAAAATAAGCTAACCCAAACACTCAAAAAACAACTTATTAACTTTTATAAGTCAATAGGTCATAAGTTGCTTCAAAATAAGCTAACCCAAACACCCCCATTGTTTGATTGCAACTTTTTCATATATTATTATCATTATAATGTAAACATTAGTTCGACAATGTCCATAACATGCAATACATAAGATATATATCAACTATACATAACATATGAGAGGTTGAAGATGATTGAAACCTAAAATCAGATTTGACGTCTACAAACAAGTTATTCGCCGCAGTAACCATCATATGTGCCTGATTAAGAATCTAACAGAGGTTTAGAAATCTAATAGAAATTAAACCGTTAAGATTTACAATCGGAAGTTACCTTTTTATCGATCAAATCTTCGGCGGCGATGATCTTCAAGGAGATATGAAACGCCGGTGATGATGAAGTTGTTTTGATTGTGATAGATATGATGTTGATTGCGTATCTTTTATTATCTTTTATATTTTATTGTTTGTTTAATTAAATAAAGAAATACTTGAATATTGGTGGTATGGATAGTGTTAATATTAGCCATGGTATTGCAACTGTTTCTATATATTGTGTTATTTGCGTCTAATTGTTGTGTTTTGCAACTTAGGTGGGTTTTCTATACATTATGTTATGTGTTCTTGTCATTGTGTTTACTTTGTATCCAATGGATGTTAATTTTATTAAATTAAATATAAAGAAAGATTAAAGTGTGAAATATGTATAAAATATTATACGCTACAATTAATGTGACAACCCGAACTTTTGAGGTCAGTGTCTCGTCGTCACGTGATCCTGCTCCTTGTTATTTCTCTATCACAATCTCTTCGACGATAAAATTAGTAAACACTTGTGACTGTGGTATAATTTAATTGTTAAACGTAAATGTGTCGGGTTATGCTCGAGTGTGTTATTGGGCCATGTTTGTGTCAATATTATCATACCGTTTGGGCCGCACACAATTGCCTCGGCCTACACTCCCTAAAACCCAAATCCGAACCCAATTTATTATGTAAACCCAATTTAGTTGGGCCGGCCATATAGTCAACATAATCATTCACCCACACGCCATATTGTTAACCGTTTCGGCCCTTTACGTTTGGCTTCGGCTCACGGATATGTTAGGCCCACAACTCATGGACCACATTATGTTATGGGTTCGTTTAGGTGTATATTAAGGGGTTAGGTGATTCATAATCTAGGATATGATGATACAAGAAAACCCTAACCACCTCTCCTCTACTTCTTCTTAATCGCGACGGCTGTGGACACCCATCCCCATCTCTATCGAAGCATCATCCCATTCGAACAGACTATTGGTTAGTTGTTTTATATTCATGTTATTCCTTAATTGTTAATCTTGTTTATGCATGATTCTGATTAACAAAAGCATATATGTATGCGCATGAGTGTGTTGTCAAACTGATCATTGTATGTGAATGTGTTGTATGAGAATTGATGTGGGTTTTGGACTTTTGCAATTGATTGTAACCGTGAGTGGAAAGAATTGGGGGGTCCACCCATGTGCTTGCATGTCACGAATTCAAATGGTTGGATCAGTTATCATTTAAAGTCTATATACGCTAGGGTTTAGTGGGTGGGTGTCCTTGAGTCATGTGCATGATGTTGTTTATAGTTGAACCATTCAACGAAAATTATATATATATATATATATATATATATGAGCCGCCGATTTCTGATGTTGATGATGATCGATGTGGTGATAGTTAGATGTGTGAATGATTCCTATGTAAGGTCAAGTCCTCAATTAATGTTGTGATGTGATGTTATATGTGATAGAATAGGTTTTGACTATTCTTGGCTACTATGATGATGATGTAATTATAAGAGATAGGGACCTTTCTTTTGATTGTTTGAATTGTAGTCACTGTTAACATTAATTAAATGTAGTTGGGCCACACAAACATTAACTGGATCATGTATGGATTGGTTTACACAAGTAGATAAGGGCTGTGGTTTAGTGTAAGTATTGATTGATTTGGGACATGCCATAATGGTTTGGGTTGGGAATTATGCATGGTAGCATGGTTGAGTTTAGTGATCTTACAAATATGATATAACAGTGGAATGTTTTCGTATGATGGCATGGGTATAAGCAAGATATGTTAATATGTTGATTGTTTGGTAGTCACGACTTGTGTTATAAGTTGTTGTCGCTATTCTGTTGCACTCCCACAAATAGTAATCATGGTTCTGACTTGTAAATTGTAATATAGCTGGGTGATATTTTTTTTGATGTTCATAATATGTGCAAAGGGAGTGGGATCGGTTGTGGGTTAAACTCGAGGGGTGCTTAAATGGGTTGGGCTCGGATGGTTGGCTACTGGTTGTGGGGCTACCAACCGAGTGGACAGAATGCTAGATCATGGGCCGCACATAGGTTAAGGGTCCATGAATGAATGGACAACGTGATTGACTGAAACAACTTGCATAACTTGTTTAATGCTAGTGCACTGTTTGTATAACATGTGAAATATTGTATATCATAAGAGAGATTGGGATACTAAACTGCGTGTTCTGGTAAAACATGATAGGACGTATTTGGTCAACTGTTAAACAAGTGAATAATCTTACCGAGCAAAACCAAGGTGAGTTCACTACATTCGAGCATGCGTCCCAGTGGTTGGGGACAGTCAGTGGTTTGGGTAAAAACGGGTATATTGGTTAATATTCTCACCTATCATTTTGTAAGTCCCTTATTCGGGTATTAGTTGGTAGCGCTACTTAGGTTTGGCACCCTCACACCGCTCCTGGATAGGACGGATGTGAACTAATGACCCAGTCGGGCCCCGTACTAGATAGGAGTACGTGGGATAGGGCAGTCATGTACATCAGGAGCCGTCTTGTTCGGAATTGAGATATTAACAATATTACTTGCATTGGTTATTGAACTGTTTTACATACAATTGGTAACAAACGTTTTCTAAAACTGTGAACTCGCCAGCTTTGTCTGATACACTTGTTACATGCTCGCAGGTCGTTAGATATTTCGGATTTGGGAATTTGCGGTCTGGAGTAGCTGGAGTGGTCATGGGTCGACTAGAAGGATTCATGTGATTGGATTATTGATACTATACTTTGATTTTGAAACAGTTTAACTTGGTTTACTAATTGCTTCCGCTGAACATATTGGTTTTCATTTAAACTTGATGATGGTATTTTATTAATGAATGGGAACTTTATTTAGAAACTTGTATGGGTTCAATGTAAGTAGTGGCTCATTGTTGGTACGTCACACGCCTAACAGGGACACTCCCTAGGTGGTAATTTGAGGGTGTGACAGTTTGGTATCAGAGCCACTGGTTATAGTGAACTTGGTTTTAAAACGTTTTTAGGAAACCAGACTATAACTGAACTGATTCGACATCGACCATGACACTCAGCTCCAGGCAGCAAGGTTCATTTCTTGTTTATTATTGCATAATATATCTAGTGTTTGCTTATGAATAACATCACACGTGAATGCACACTTAGCGTTGCAGTATGAACTTCTATGCTACCAACCCATGTTACGTATTTTAAGAGTGCGACTCTTCTTGAACTTTCATGATCCATGTTGTGGTGTCATCTGTCTTATTGCTCGAATTCGGGGAACCTTTTTGCGCGAGTTAAGAGGCACTGAGATAAGCATGCAAATTGCCTTATTATTATGGGTGCACACATAATAATAATGTGGGGTGCATGTGAGTCCTAGTGAGGCTTAACGAGTGTGAGAGGGGTTCCACTCTGTTAATTGATGTTATGTTAGAACTCAGCAGTCTATAGGAGTCATAGCAGTGATTGTCTCCTACTCGAACATGACCTTTTCACCTCTTCCTGAATCCTTACGAATCTTGATGCTATCGAGTATCACCTGATCACACATCTGAACGCCTAGCGAACTGTGTAGTATGTTAGGTGCAAGTACGAACGTCCCTGAGTTGGATGGCTTAGTGTCAAATGATTGGACTATACTTTCCTCACTTATCTTTGTTTGCTGGAACTTAGCGTGTTGACGCCTTAGATCCCGAAGTGCGATCACTTCTGTAACACTCTCGCGACATACCGTGTATTACTCAGTCAACTTGCAAGAACGATGGACAAGAGGGTAAACGTAGTACCTTACCGACTTCAGCATTTGAACGACCCTAGTTACCGGCAACGAACAACAGCGATTTGACCCTAATCGAATCCTTAACCCAGCCAGCGACTCATGGGAGTCGACCCTTACGAACCAATCGGGATAAAAATCAATGACGATTGACTGTAGAGCGGACTGTGTAACCGCCCGCACCATGAGTAGTGCCTTAGGACGTGGCACGGAATGTGAAAAGAGGGACCTTGTTGGTGAAAGGACGCAGGACACCGATACAGGCAACGATATTAGAGGCAACAGTCGCGGCAACATCAAGGTACTCGTGATCGTAGCTTACATTATGGAAACGAAGGTGACCTCGACAAGGATTAACTGTGTTAAGTCAAGTTGACGACAACCAAGGGAACAGCGGCAGTACTGGAAATTCTCGTGACGAAAACAACACTGGAAATGAAGCTCATGGAAGGACATTAGGTATTAGCATAGGCCATACCAGGCGTAATAGCAATACGACAGCTTGGATGGGTAGCTATTCGCTCCGTCTCCGATCTGTTTGCCCTGATGTTTCTTGAAACCGAACTTGTTGTGGCAGCAATGGATGGCAAGTCAAATGAAATCTCATATGTCCGCTGGGATGTAAACTCGACCTTGTGGGACAAGTGTTCGACGTCAACCTTCCTTCCACTACCCTTGATGGTTGTAGTACAGTAGTTAGTGTGGATGGGTTATCCAGAGATCGCGCAGATACACCAGTGAGGAGAAAATCTTGTGTGGGGAATCATTATTTGTTCTAAAGCGTCAGAGTGGTGCAAAGGTTAGCGCCATTTCAGCTATGAAGGCCAGAAGTTAGGGCTAAGGAGACGGAGGATCGAGGACCCACAAGCCATTCATGATTCCTTTCGGTGTGCTATCCAAGGAACTTTCGGGCTTACTTCTACAACTGTTAGGCGAAATCTCAGTCTGATCTCGCGCCGGAGACAGCCCTGACTACACGCACTCTTACCATCTTGCACCAGGAGGGTTGCAAGAGCTGTCTAATCAACTGCAGGAACTGTTGGACAACAGTTTTGTCGGACCTAGCTTTTTGCCTTAGGGAGCCCCAGTTATATCCGTGAAGATAAGCCTTTTCATATGTATTATCAAGAACTCAACAAGGTGACAGTCAAGAACCTTCTGCCTCAACCATGTATTGACAACCTGTTGACTAGCTGTGAAGGTTAAGCTTCTATTAGAGGGTTAACTAACGAGTGAACTATCACCAGATGGAAGTCCAATGGGAGAATGCTCCTAAAGCGGTATATCAAACGATGTACAGCCATACGACTTTGTATTCCACAACCTTTGGGGTAATTGACACATCAACAGCTTTACGGATCACATGAATCGACCGTGTTTTGATGACGTTTTGAATCATTTCCAGGGGAAAGGAACATCATGGGCGGCATTTGTATCTCATCTTAGAGCTTCTGGGGGAGGAGCCACTACACGCGAAGTCTTGCTAAGCGTAACTTCTGGATATGAGAGGTACATATTTGGTCATGTAATCAACGAAGTGGGAATACACGTTGATCTCGCTAAGATCCATTTTGTTGGAAACCGATCGACACCAAAGATCCCTTCGAGGATACAGCAATACCTTGGTCTCGCTAGATATTATCGCAGATTCATCGTAAGATTTTCGAAGATTGCGTAGCCTTAACCTCTTTAGCACGGCGGGGAGCTGTGAACTCATGGGAACCAAAAACAGGAGGACATCATCTCAGCTTTTGAAACTCAACTCAACTCTGCAATGCACTGAGTATTGTCTTTACCTGAGATATGGGCGATCTAATGGTATATTATGATGGTTCGAATCAAAGTCCCAGTTACACACCTATGCAACACGAGAGAGTGATGACTTACGTAATGGTGTTACGAAGAGGAACTGCACGGCATACAATCTACGGTGTAAGCCGTAGTCTTTGGATCTAAATTGGAGGCATTACTTGGACGGTACCGAATGCACCACTTAGACCGATCACAAGGGCCTCCCGTATACCCTGGTTACGAGAGAGTTAGATCAGCTAATAGCATCGCTGGATGGAACTTTTGAATGAATACGACCGTGAAACCTGGACTTGCACGGGATTTGCAGCTCGCTATCCACTCTAACATACTTGATCAGATTCACCTTGTTCAAACTGAAGAACTGAAGGAAGAGAGTTCACAAGATTGACCCATGTAGGGCATGGGGAAGCATCCTTTGGCAGGTCGGACGGTATTTGCTAGATCATGGAACGAACATGGACCTCACTATACAGCAACCTTAGGGAACTGGTGCAGGCAAAACACACGGGTTTCGATATCTTATTCATCTAGGTTTAGGTAGGATGAATTAAAACATGAAGACCATGTACGGATGACCGGGCCTGAAGGCTCACATAGCAACGCATGAGAACGATGTTTGACTTGTGGAGAAGTCAAAGTAGGATACTAGCAACCAGAAACGCATATATGGAAATGGGAACAGACTGGCGTGGATTTTATCACTGGTCTACTTACAACTCGAAACGGAAACATTATCACCTGTATGATCGTTGATGGACTCACGTTACCAGCACACTTTCTTGCAATCAAGAAAACTGACGAGTCTTAACAGTTGTGAATGTTCCTCCGAGAGAGGCGACTTTTAAGTACGAGGTGCCAACTCCTGTTACCTCTGAATTTGATCTATGCATGATTTATGTCAGGCAATACACAACACCCTTGGCTCACATCAGGACCAGAGCATTGCTTATCGCCGTTGGGCAAACGATCTGAGAAAACGAACTCTCCTGGCACTCGAAGACATGCTGCGAGCCTGTGTGTGACGGGCTTTGGTACAAATTGGAAGGACTTTTACCAATGGTTGAGTGCTACTGCGGCAGTTATCATCTTGGTAACCAGACAGCTCTGTTGAGGCATTACATGGACAATAATTTCAACCTTCTTGTTAGATTGAGATGGTGGACAACTTAATTACTGGTCCAGGACTGGTACTCGAAACTCTTGGGAATGTTGTTTGGATCGGGAGTCGATTGGCGGCAATGCTTGACCATCAGGAAAGCTAATAAAGGCGATCGTATCGTGTTGAAAGTCTCACCCTAGGAGGGTGTGGGATGCTTGGGAAGCATGGCGAACTTAACTGACGTCACGATGGACCATTCAACAGTCTGGGAAGAATCGATAGCGTAACCTACAAACTCGAGCTACCCAACGAATCGGGAAACGTACACGAAGTCATTTATGTTTCGGATCTAAGGCAGTGGTTGTCTGATAAAACACGTACGATACCTTTACTGGAGGAATTTACCAAACACGTGGACCAGGAAGTCAAGGTTCGTTAACATAGTCATATCACGATTGCGAGAGTTCGTTGGAACCTAGGAAGTGGACCAGAGTTCACATGGGAGCATGAGGATCAGATGAAACTAAAATATTCTCAACTTTTCCCTATTGACCAATCTAATTCTAGTATCACTGATGAATTTCGGAACGAAATTCCTTTTCAAGTTGGGGATGATGTGGCACCTGAGGAAAACATGCAACAATCCTGATTTCTCACTTCATTCCTTTGTGCTTACTTGACAAATTTCGGGACGAAATTTCTTTTAAGTTGGGGATGATGTGACAACCCGAACTTTTGAGGTCAGTGTCTCGTCGTCACGTGATCCTGCTCCTTGTTATTTCTCTTTCACAATCTCTTCGACGATAAAATTAGTAAACACTTGTGACTGTGGTATAATTTAATTGTTAAACGTAAATGTGTCGGGTTATGCTCGAGTGTGTTATTGGGCCATGTTTGTGTCAATATTATCATACCGTTTGGGCCGCACACAATTGCCTCGGCCTACACTCCCTAAAACCCAAATCCGAACCCAATTTATTATGTAAACCCAATTTAGTTGGGCCGGCCATATAGTCAACATAATCATTCACCCACACGCCATATTGTTAACCGTTTATGTTTGGCTTCGGCTCACGGATATGTTAGGCCCACAACTCATGGAGCACATTATGTTATGGGTTCGTTTAGGTGTATATTAAGGGGTTAGGTGATTCATAATCTAGGATATGATGATACAAGAAAACCCTAACCACCTCTCCTCTACTTCTTCTTAATCGCGACGGCTGTGGACACCCCTCCCCATCTCTATCGAAGCATCATCCCATTCGAACAGACTATTGGTTAGTTGTTTTATATTCATGTTATTCCTTAATTGTTAATCTTGTTTATGCATGATTCTGATTAACAAAAGCATATATGTATGCGCATGAGTGTGTTGTCAAACTGATCATTGTATGTGAATGTGTTGTATGAGAATTGATGTGGGTTTTGGACTTTTGCAATTGATTGTAACCGTGAGTGGAAAGAATTGGGGGGTCCACCCATGTGCTTGCATGTCACGAATTCAAATGGTTGGATCAGTTATCATTTAAAGTCTATATACGCTAGGGTTTAGTGGGTGGGTGTCCTTGAGTCATGTGCATGATGTTGTTTATAGTTGAACCATTCAACGAAAATTATATATATATATATGAGCCGCCGATTTCTGATGTTGATGATGATCGATGTGGTGATAATTAGATGTGTGAATGATTCCTATGTAAGGTCAAGTCCTCAATTAATGTTGTGATGTGATGTTATATGTGATAGAATAGGTTTTGACTATTCTTGGCTACTATGATGATGATGTAATTATAAGAGATAGGGACCTTTCTTTTGATTGTTTGAATTGTAGTCACTGTTAACATTAATTAAATGTAGTTGGGCCACACAAACATTAACTGGATCATGTATGGATTGGTTTACACAAGTAGATAAGGGCTGTGGTTTAGTGTAAGTATTGATTGATTTGGGACATGCCATAATGGTTTGGGTTGGGAATTATGCATGGTAGCATGGTTGAGTTTAGTGATCTTACAAATATGATATAACAGTGGAATGTTTTCGTATGATGGCATGGGTATAAGCAAGATATGTTAATATGTTGATTGTTTGGTAGTCACGACTTGTGTTATAAGTTGTTGTCGCTATTCTGTTGCACTCCCACAAATAGTAATCATGGTTCTGACTTGTAAATTGTAATATAGCTGGGTGAT
This sequence comes from Helianthus tuberosus, assembly GCA_030545235.1. Classification (NCBI taxonomy): domain Eukaryota; kingdom Viridiplantae; phylum Streptophyta; class Magnoliopsida; order Asterales; family Asteraceae; genus Helianthus; species Helianthus tuberosus. Next base: position 146,463,201 of record CM060417.1, on the reverse strand, counting down.
ATTTTTTTTGATGTTCATAATATGTGCAAAGGGAGTGGGATCGGTTGTGGGTTAAACTCGAGGGGTGCTTAAATGGGTTGGGCTCGGATGGTTGGCTACTGGTTGTGGGGCTACCAACCGAGTGGACAGAATGCTAGATCATGGGCCGCACATAGGTTAAGGGTCCATGAATGAATGGACAACGTGATTGACTGAAACAACTTGCATAACTTGTTTAATGCTAGTGCACTGTTTGTATAACATGTGAAATATTATATATCATAAGAGAGATTGGGATACTAAACTGCGTGTTCTGGTAAAACATGATAGGACGTATTTGGTCAACTGTTAAACAAGTGAATAATCTTACCGAGCAAAACCAAGGTGAGTTCACTACATTCGAGCATGCGTCCCAGTGGTTGGGGACAGTCAGTGGTTTGGGTAAAAACGGGTATATTGGTTAATATTCTCACCTATCATTTTGTAAGTCCCTTATTCGGGTATTAGTTGGTAGCGCTACTTAGGTTTGGCACCCTCACACCGCTCCTGGATAGGACGGATGTGAACTAATGACCCAGTCGGGCCCAGTACTAGATAGGAGTACGTGGGATAGGGCAGTCATGTACATCAGGAGCCGTCTTGTTCGGAATTGAGATATTAACAATATTACTTGCATTGGTTATTGAACTGTTTTACATACAATTGGTAACAAACGTTTTCTAAAACTGTGAACTCGCCAGCTTTGTCTGATACACTTGTTACATGCTCGTAGGTCGTTAGATATTTCGGATTTGGGAATTTGCGGTCTGGAGTAGCTGGAGTGGTCATGGGTCGACTAGAAGGATTCATGTGATTGGATTATTGATACTATACTTTGATTTTGAAACAGTTTAACTTGGTTTACTAATTGCTTCCGCTGAACATATTGGTTTTCATTTAAACTTGATGATGGCATTTTATTAATGAATGGGAACTTTATTTAGAAACTTGTATGGGTTCAATGTAAGTAGTGGCTCATTGTTGGTACGTCACACGCCTAACAGGGACACTCCCTAGGTGGTAATTTGAGGGTGTGACAATTAACACTTCCTAATATTTCAACGACTCTCGCCTTCTTCAACGCGATTTCATTATTTCTTTTGTTTTGCAGATCGGCTAGGATTGTGGCAGATTTTCTGATCCTGTTTCAACAGTTGTGTGATAAACTCTTCTGCGTTGTTCTTGAAATCTAATGGGGGAGAGTGGAGGACTTCATCAAGTTATCCGATGCTGCTCCAGGTTCGCTTGTAATTGTTATCACTGATGATACTGACTTTTCTGTTTAGTTCTTCATATGCTCCCTTTTCTTCGAGCGACCATAGAGAGATTTGTAATTGATTTAGTTTATGTTGATCTAAATTTGATAGATCTCATCTATCTTTATTTAATGGTGTTAGCAATTGCTATGTTAATCAATTTAAAAATAGTTACTTAAAAATTTTAAATTGAGTGAATTAGATGTAAGATTTTAAGTTAGTACGTATGACAATTCGATATATAAGAATATAAGAACAGTTGTAGTTACTAATCGCAATCGAATAAAAAGTCATTATTATCTTAAATATAGACATGGTTATTGATGTTCTTAATAGTTGGATAATAAGTCATTGTGTTTTTTACAATGGTTTGTGTTTTGCCAACGAAATTGTAAATAATATTATATATTGTGTTTTTTTGGCTTTTGTGTAATATCCTTGGGAGATCCTGATAACATCAATTATTTTTTTTTGTATATGTATTCTGCATGTTTATGATTTATTGTATATTATAGTATACATTGTGTTTTTTTGGCTCTTTTGTAATATACTTGTGAAATCTTGATAACATTATCTGCTTTTTTTTGTATATGTATCCTGCATGTTTATCATTTATTACAAGTCATTATTATCTTAAATGTAGACACTGTTATTGATGTTCTTAAATAATACTCTCATGACATAAATATAATCTACGTTTGGTTGTGTTGATAGTTTTTTTTAATACTTTTGTAAACATGTATCATTGATAGATCTCTTTTATCTTCATTTAATGGTGTTTGCAATTCCTACGTTAATCAATTACAAATAATTAATTAAATATTTTAAATTGTGCGAATTAGATGTAAGATTATAAATTAGTATGTATGACAATTCAAGAAGAGTTGTAGTTATTAATCGAAATCAAATTAAAAGTCAACATTATTTTAAATAGAGTTAACTGCCATTTTCGTCCCTGTGGTTTGGTCACTTTGGCCATTTCAGTCCATTTTTCAAAAATGCGCCATTTTCGTCTCCCACGTTCTGGAAAGGTGCCATTTCAGTCCAAAAATCATAACCCAGTTAAGTCAATTAGTAAATAAGGACTGATTGTGTAAATTTGTAACATAAAGGACCATTTAAGTAAATATTAAACACCACCACCACTAGCCCTGCCACCACCACCACTCCGCTGCCACCACCACCGCCACCACCGCCACCACAGCCCTGCCACCACCACCACCGCCACCACAGCCCTGCCACCACCACCACAGCCCTGCCACCACCACCACAGCCCTGCCACCACCGCCACCACAGCCGGTTTATCATCATATCAGACGAGAGAGGGAGAAAGTCGGAGAGAGAGAGAGAGAGATAACGAGGCGGGAGAGAGAACCGGCGACGGTGGGGCTGCCTTCCCCAGATGATGACAATGATGACGTTGATGGTGGTGGTTCCGGCGGCGGCGGTGGTGACCATGCTACTGTTCATCGTCTTCCCTAAAACGGTCAACAGAAGTCAAACGGTCTAATTCTCGATCAATACGGGATAATATTCAAATTAAACTTGCAGAAACATTGTACAAGTATAAACATACCGATTGGGTGATTAAAACCGATCCGGTATCGCGTGCAACGGCGTGGCGACAGTCTCCGGCGACGGGTATTCCGGCGAGACTTGCAGACGATGAACAGAGGGTATTTTCGAAGGGGTAAAGGATTTTGAAGGGTGTGAGAGTTTCGTATGGGTTCAGGGACTCTAAATAACACAACAATTTGACACTTAATCGACAAACTTCTGTGGATTAATTCCACTTTGAATTTTTTATAAAAACTCCGATTTCACGTGGTGTCGGGCATGCTTATTGAACAATTACAAAGCGTGGGGAGTTGTTTACGATCTGTGAGAGTGGTGGTGGCAGCGGAGTGGTGGTGGTGGCAGGGCTGTGGTGGCGGTGGTGGCAGGGTTGTGGTGGTGGTCTCAGGGCTGTGGTGGCAGGGCTGTGGTGGTGGTGGCAGGGCTGTGGTGGCAGTGGCGGTGGTGGTGGTGGCAGCGGAGTGGTGGTGGTGGCAGGGCTAGTGGTGGCAGGGCTAGTGGTGGTGGTGTTTAATATTTACTTAAATGGTCCTTTATGATACAAATTTACACAATCAGTCCTTATTTACTGACTTAACTGGGTTATGATTTTTGGACTGAAATGGCACCTTTCCAGAACGTGGGGGACGAAAATAGCGCATTTTTGAAAAATGGACTGAAATGGCCAAAGTGACCAAACCATAGGGACGAAAATGGCAGTTAACTCTTTTAAATATAGACATAGTTATTGATGTTCTTAATAGTTAGATAAGTAGTCATTGTGATATTAAAATATATAGTGAGTTTGGATGATGTTAATCATATATACCCGGACAACAGTGAGTTTGGATGATGTTAATCATATATACCCGGACAGCGGACGGGTAAACTACTAGTTATTGTTGTTGCCATTGTTGCCGTCGTAATCTCCTCTGTGTCATCTTTTTTGTGAAATAAATATATATATATCCCAAGTGTTTATAAAAAAATTCTTGATCCAAAGTGTATTCATTTATGAATTATGAATATCATATATGAGATCAAAGATATAAATAGAGTTGTTGTAGAAACTAGATTAAAATTATAAAAACTGACATTCGAACGTGAACAGCACTTTTCATTCATTAACATAATCTCAAAGTCTTAAGAACACCATAATAATGGAGCTTATTGACAAAGATGTGACACTTGAGGAATGCAAAGCATTTAGCTTGCATCTGGTTTATGGTTTATGTGGATTTAGCATTTAAGACAAAGCGTAGTGGGGTGTTTTTTTTAGATTGCCCAATCACGCCCAAAAACGTCCCTCCACCGCCCCCTGGGCGTGATTGGGCGTTATCTTGCAAAAAAAGCCCCTTGGCGTGGTGATGTGCGGTAAAGTGTCGTATATATTAGGTGTATATTTTAAGCCCTTTTTAACACTTATTTTAGCCAAGTTTTAAATTTATAAAACACGATATTTCACTAACACTAAACACACATATGGGCAAGTGCACCCATCGTTGAGTGTAGTATAGCGTTGGTAAGATACCGAGGTCGTCCAAGGACACAAGAGCTTTTAATACCGGTTTATCCTCAACGTCTAACCAAAATAAAAGTTTAGAAAAATGTTTTAAACTAAGAAAAATAAAACTAACTAAAATGCTGAAAATAAAAATAAAAACAGATAGACAAGATGAATCACTTGGTTCCGACTCGTATCTAGTATAACCTTTGATTATTTCCGCACTTTTGCACATAATTAAGAGATTATCTTAGTTATTGTAGTAGGCCCCTCTTTTGAAGGTGACGTTACCCTCACCCCAGTAGTTTGAGTCAGCAGGGATACAATCCTAAAAGGGTGGATTATTGGAAGATAATGAATTAAGTTATTAATGCAGTATTGTGGTAGGCCCCGCTTTTGGCGGTGACATTACCCTCGGCTAAGTAGTCTGAGTCAGCAGGGATACAGTCCTAAATAGCCGGGTTATAGTATTAATAGTAGTTAACTTATGAGGGGATCAAAGAGTTTGGACCCCCGCCATCCAATACCGTGAAGTATTGAAGGAGGTCCTACTAAATTTGACCCAGGTCCATTGCAGGACCTCTAAACGCTGAACAATGGCAAGACCTTTACCAAACCGTTCCCTTAACCCCCTACCAGGTAGCCAACATACCTCCATATAGACCGTGGAGATATGAATGGTGAAAATCCTTTATTTTATATAGACAGTAAAATAATGCCAAGACACCACGGACAAACGATAAGGAAAGATCACCTTCAACATAAGTAACTAGTTATTAAAGTCATTAATACAAAACCAAATAAAAAGTGCAAAAGATTAGAAATAAAAAGTATTATACTAGACACTTTGTCTTCACCAAGTGATGTAAGAGACTTAGGCAAACATGGCCTTGATTGTCAAGAACTCTTACGATCAATCTTGGATCCCGAGACGACTCACACACTCTACGATGGACAATGGATGATGGTGGTGGGTGGTGGATGAAGTGTGAGAGAGGTGGTGTGCCAAGGGATGAGATGAAATGAATCCAAGCACTCCTATTTATAGGCTGAACAGAGAGCTGGATACGGCCCCGTGTCCGCTGGGCACGGCCCCGTGTCCGTCTGACACTCTCTCTCCTCATTAATTGTAATTCGCAATTACAATAAATGCGCCTGCTGTACTTTCGACACGCCCCCGTGTCCGCTGAGCACGGCCCCGTGATGGGCAATAGAAGCTTCTATAGGTTTGTCTTTTCTGCTGCTTCTTGGGCACGGCCCCGTGCTGGCTGAGCACGGGGCGTGTTCAGCCTTCTGTTTTCTCTATTTTGCTTTGGAAGGTGCCGTTGAGGGTTCGGGCAGTCCACTAATGTTCCTTTTCTTGTATTTATGTTGGATTTAGCTGTCTTTTTGCTTCTTTTGCGTTTTTGAGCTCATTTAATCCTGAAAATACAAAAGGAAGACAAAAACACTCTTTTTCCAATATTAGTACTAAAAAAGGGTTAGTTTTATGCCTCATTTGATGTAATTTATATGTTGCATTTTACACACATCACGTGGTTTGAAAAACGCCGAATGGGGGGATTGTTGGCCAATCACATTTTAGCTTCCATTTGCTTGGCCAATAAGATTTTTAAATGTTTTTATTTTATTTTATTTTACTACAAAACATAATGCCCCATCCCCACTACACCCATTTTAGAAAATGCCCAATAATGCCCCATTGCTGACTGGGCTGCCACATGGCGCAAAACGCCCAAGAGTGAATATTGCCCCCTACACATGGTCTAAGAGGGAATGCATTGAAAATGTTTTTATTTGAGTGGAATGTTTTTGGGAAGGAATGGTGTATTTGATGGGATAGTCACTCTTGTTTTGTATTTATTTTATTCTTTTCTTGTTTTAATTTATTTTGGGGTTATTAGATTTTATCACCCATAACTATTGGCTATTGGCTGCTGCCACCTTCAACTATCATTTTGACGTCCGTCACCTCCAACTTAACACTTAGTGTGTTCTGTCACCACGTCGTTAACTGATCACTAACTTTTGATCATTTTACTACACTTTTTGGGGTGTCATAGGGATCTTGGGAAGGTTTTAGGGATCTTAGGACACCCCCAAAAGTATAGTAACAAGATCAAAAGTTAGTGATTTGGTGACAGAACACACTAAGTGTTAAGTTGGGGGTGGCGGGCGCCAAAGTGATAGTTGGGGGTGGCGGCGGTCAATGACCAATAGTTAAGGGTGATAAAATCCAATAACCCTTTATTTTGATATACATAAATATGTTGTACACTATAAGTCTATGGGGTATGGGGCGTGGGTTGGGGGAAAACGCCCAAGCCACCACCCCGGGTGTGTTTGGAGTGGGGCGTGGCCCTTGGGGCTTGGGTTTCAAGCCGGGCGTGGGACGGTCTTGACATACTAGCTGGCTTGCTTCCATTCGCTGACCCCGCCATGTCATAGCGGGCCATATGAAAAGTTTGAATTTTAAATTTAAACCGTTTGGCTTGGCCAAGCGGTCACCCCAACCCCAACATCCCCTATAAATAACCCCAAACCCCACCGTGTGGTCCATCCCAAACCCCACCGTGTGGTCCATCCCAAACATCCCACGGACCCGCTACCCCAACCGGTCACCCCAACGGCCCAACCCCAACATCCCACGAACCCGCTATGGCATCCTGGACCCACGAGGAAGAATTTGCTCTCGTCACAAGCGTCGTTGACGCTATCAAGGGACGGCCACCGGGCCAAACAAAATATTGGCCGGACGCTTTCGCAGCCTACCGACATAACGTCGGTAACGACCGCCACAACCTCAACGCGTGCCAACATAAATGGAGCGAGCTACGGCCCAAGCTCGAGCGTTTCAAGACTTACTACGAAGCCGTTCCGAGCGGCGAGTTAAGCCACGAGGACCGGGTGGCGGTGGCGAACATAGAGTTTCGAGGCAAGGAGCGAAAGGCGTTCGACGAGATCGACCTTTTTGAAATTTATTTAACGCTCTAGGTTTGTTATTTTGTAATTTTTAGGATTATGTAATTTTTAGAATTATTTAATTTTTAAAATTTTAATGAAGTAGTAGGTTTTTTTTATAAATGTTGTGTGATTTTTATAAATTTTTTGTAATTTTTTTTTGAATATTTTGCCACGCGGTGCACCCAACCCAAGCCCAACCCACGCCCTGCCATACCCCGCAGACACGTAACCAGGCGGTGGGGGGGGGGGGGGGGCGTCCATTCCACGTGTCAACAAATGCCCTAACCCAACCCAAGCTCAACCTAAGCCCCACCATACCCCACGGTCTAAGCTTTAGTGACTTGTATACCATTATTTTCATTTCAAACATAGTAATTGGACAAAATAACAAAAAAAATTGTAATGTTTTTTTTTTATTTTAAAACTTGAGTTTATTAATGCTACTTTAATAAAAAAAAATAAGTTTCGATATAAATAATGTTTAGAAGTTTAATGTTTTGTGTTTATAAGTTTCGATATAAATAATGTTAAAATAAATAAAATGTATATTGATAGGAATAATTTAATTATTAAAAATAAATGTAAAAGTGGTGATAATGTGAAAATATAAGTATTGGTAAAGATGTTTGTAGGATTGGAAAGAAAATATGTATTTTTAATGTATTTGTATAAATGTGACGTGACAGCTGATTAGACACGTTTATAAATGCATTTAGGCTATGCGGTATGGGGGACGTCCCCATACCGTCGAGGACCGTCGCCGGGTGCTACACTATCCCCCCCGGGGGTCCCCGTCCTCTCCGGCACCAACTAGACGTTTGCGACGAGCACAAAATGACAAAAAAAAGTGGGGACCGTTTGAAGATGACCGTTTAAAAAATAAAATTCAAATTAAGAATTTATATTTATTAATAACGGCTATAATTCACTCCCACTTTTACACTGCGAAACGACGCTAGGGGGCAACGGGGTTTCAGTAATTTACAAAAATGTACGTCGGCCATTCGCCAACTGGCATACGGTTACGCATCCGATGCATTAGACGAGTATATAAGGATGTCTGAAAGAACCGCACGTCTATGTTTGCACAAGTTTTGCGAATTGGTTTTCAAGTTGTATAGCAAGAGATACCTGAGGAAACCGAACGCAAACGCGTTCAAAAATTATAATAAGCACACGAACAGAGACATGGTTTCCCAGGAATGCTCGGGAGCATTGATTGCATGCACTGGCCGTGGCAGAACTGCCCGGTTGCCTGGCAAGGTCAGTATATTAGGGGAGATCATGGACATCCGACTATTATTCTAGAGGCTGTTACGTCACAGGATCTCTGGATCTGACATGCTTTTTTTGGTCTACCTGGTTCGCTCAATGGCCTTAACATCATATACCAGTCACAGATATTTAAGGATGTAGTGGCGGGTACAGGTCCAGACACAAGTTTTACGGTTTCGGGGGTGGAATACAGGCGAGGTCACTACCTAGCCGATGGAATATACCCAACGTACTCGACAATCGTTAAAACTATTCCGCACCCGGCAGATGAAAAAAGAAAAAAATTTGCGAAGTATCATGAGGGTGCGAGAAAAGATATTGAACTGGCTTTTGGTGTTCTACAAAAACATGGCAAATCATTGAACATCCAGCACGTTCGGCTACACCAAAGCGGTTACGACACATTATGTACGCTTGTATCATCCTTCATAACATGATCATTGAAGACGAAGGTAGAGCGATATGCGAGTACGACGAAAACGCGTCTACTGGAAATTCTGTTCCAGTTAGTGGGGAACAACAAGATTTGAACATGTTCGCTCTACGTAACGAGTACATACATCATAACCTACAAGCAGACTTGGTGGATTACATTTGGAACAACGCTCAAAACGAACCCGACGACGACATGGAAGACAAAGACTAGTAGCTTATTTTAATATATTAGGATTTTTTAAGTTTATGTTTTTTTTAAGTTTATGTTTTTTTTTTAAGTTTATGTAATATTTTTTAATATTAATGAAAATATTGTGTTAGTTTATTTGTTAAATGTTAAAAAAAGTAGAAGATTAAAAAAACATAAAAGTGGTGGGGTAGGATCATCTAGGACCATCCTCCATACCCTCTAGTTTTGTGGGATGGACCATCCTTGGGAGGACTATGACGTGACGTCTACGTAGCGGATCATCCTCTCTTAGAGGACCTTCACCATACCCTCTAGCCTTACCATCTTGCATTGGTGATGTACTAAAGGACATTGAATTGTGTGGCTAGTTCATGGGTCGTTTTCAATGGTCAAGATTGGAGTCGTCCGTGTAGCGATTGGGGCCGTTTGACTTTTTTTAGTGAGATGTACAAGAACAGAGAAGAATTAAGTTTTAGATGTTAGTCTTTGCTAATAAGTTGGTGGTGGAGTGGTAAAAGAGATATATTGTGTTCTAAGTGACTCAAATTCGATTTCAGCTCTCCCTATTAGTTTCTGTGGCACCTGGTGATGATAGGAGACTAAGCAGAGATCGATAGTTCGATTCTTGAACGAAGCGGGTTTTACCTCACCACATTGTTGTGCATTTGAGCGAGTGTTCACGGGTTTCAGCCCTAGGAGAGAGTTTTCCCCGGTTTGGAGGCGAGTGTATCCCGATATAGTGAATTTCGCCAGAATCCCATTTGAAGGATTCGTTGGTCGTTAAAAAAAGGTTTTAGCTTTTTCTTTTTATACATTTGTATTTCTATTTTTGTTTTATCTTTTTAATTTTAAGTTAATATCTGCATATTATTAAGTGCTCGCTAAATAAATATAAAAGTTGGTAATAATATAAACTAGCAGGATTTGCCCGCGCGATGCGGCGGGAAGTCGTCCGTATTGGTTCGATTCGTTACGCAGTGGATTCGAGGTGGTAACGATTCGGTATCAGTATAAGATCTGCACTTGGTTTAAAATCATGATATGTCTTTACGCACTTTTAGTTCATCGCGGTACTATTTTGAATAAACCTCTTTTTTCAAGAAGGTTTGTACAGGAACGGTGAAAAACATATTAAACACAGTCGCGCATTTAGCTTTATAAAAAAGATAATGAACGCAAGTCATCGAAGGAAAATCAAATTAAATAGAATAAATACTAATTGGGTCAAAGACATATATTTTAAAGTATACACCGATACCGGTATCAACCTTGTCAGTAATTGTTTCGTTCAATAAGATATTGTTATGATACTGGCACTTGAACAATCCTTTGATACTAAAAAAATACTTTATTTCGAACACGAATCATTCTCAATGAAGTCTATAAAATCAAAGATAACTACGCATTTAGTTATAGAAAGCCAACAAAGGCAAGTCAGCGAATAAAAGACAGATTAGTAAAAAATAAACGGGTTAAAAACGTATATGACATAATAGAGTGGTAAAAGGAAAAGAAAAAAAAACCCATGATATATGTTGTAAAAAAATTAAAATATTATTAAGAAGAAAAAGAATTAAATATGATTTAAAAAATCAAATATCATTAAAAAAAGTTTACTATTCATGCAAACTTTAAATTCATATGTATAACTAGTTGATGCCCCATCCGCGTTGTGAGGCGATGGCCGAATAATTCTCAACCAATTAAAGAAACAGTCATATAGTTTTGCTAGGAAAAAAACTAAAACGATGAGAAGACCGTTATTTGAGCACAGGGAAAAACAGTAATTTGTCAGAACTAATGAGTGAGTGTTATGCAGCTCATTGACACGGAAAACAATTAAATCGAGTCAACCGATTAAAACAAAAAACTTTTATAGTTATGCTAAAAAAAACCAAAACAATGGCAATACTGTAATTTTTAACTAAGGGCAATGTTGTATTTTTTTACTGTGGTAAAATATTAATTTTACAAAAGCTAAAGTGATGGCAAGAGTGTAAATTTGTAGCAGGGGCAATATCGTTGTGTGAATTTGAACTAAGGGCACAATCATAATTTTTGGTTAGAGGAAATATATAATTTTATTTTGAAGTGAGTGCAAAACTTTAATTTTGAGTTGGGCGCAAAATCATAAATGTATTTTGAATTGGGAGCAACATGATAATTTTTAATGAGAACATATTTTTATTTTGAACTGGGGGGTAAAAACGTAATTTTGAGCTACGGGCGAAATCGTAATTTTGAACCGAGTGAAAAATCGTAATTTTTAGCTGAGAACAAAAGCATAATTTTAAACGGGGCAAAAACGTAATTTTAAACTGGTGGCAAAAACGTAATTTTAAAGTGAGTATAAAATAATTAACTGATTGGTCCAATGGAGAAGTGTCAGGAAGTTATGTGACACTATTCCCCTATTGGAAACTAATGGCAAAACTGTAACTTTAAACGGGGCAAAAACGTAATTTTGAACCGAGTGCAAAATTTAAAATTTTAGCTTGGAGCAAAAGAGCCATATTATTTTTAACTATGGGCAAATAGGTAATTTTGAACTAATGACAAAATCATAATTTTAAAACGAGGATAAAATCATAAATTAATTGGGCCAATAGAGAAGTGCCATGTAGGTAGGTGTCTGACACTATTTCCCTTGCCGCCCCCTTTCCTCCAATCAATGGGAAGCACTATTACCATCGACGCTTGCTTTTGTTGTATTTAGGAAATGATGGTAAAGTATATTCGTGGATGAATATATTATAAATGATGGTAAAGGATATTTGTGGATGTTAATTTATGGTATGACCAGATACGTTTGTGAATGCTACAGACAGATTAAGGCCTCACCTTCAACATATTCAAATCAATCTTTATTCTTTAATTTTCTACTTAAATAAATTACTTAAATGGTCCTTTATGTTAACAAATTTACACAATCAGTCCTTATTTACAAACTGACTTAACTGTGTTATGATTTTTGGACTGAAATGGCACATTTCCAGAACGTCGGGGAGGAAAATGGCGCATTTTTGAAAAATGGACTGAAATGGGCAAAGTGACCAAACCACAGGGACGAAAATGGCAGTTAACTCGATTTTAATCCATCCACTGAAATGTAAAACATAAAAATCATATTTAAATCAATCTACTTCAAATAAAAATAAACGTCATCCAACCAAAAAAAAACTAAATAAATTGAAATTTTGGACCCTAATAAGTCATAACCAAATCGTGATCCACGTGAACCTCCCTGCATATCGTAATGTCAACAAACCTGTGCAAATTTACAAATTTTAAAGTGTATAATAAAATGTCTCTTAAAACCCGACAAACCATAAACATAGTTTTTTTTTTATATCAAGGGAAACTGGGATTTATGTGATACTACCGGTTTAAAGAGAACATCTTTAGAAATGTGAGCACAAAGTCAAAACATTAATAATTAATATTAATATTAATAATTGGAACAAATAGTAAAAAGCACGATTGTGTCTTTTACTTATTCAAAGACAAGATACACCAACTTCAAACCCAACTAAGGGGGTGTTTGGGTGGAGTTTGAAAATGACTTACTACATTTTTTTTAAAATTAACAAGTTAAAAAGTCATTTTCAAAAGTCACTATTTGAGACTTTTCCAAATGACTTATTAACCTATCGGCTACAATAAGTTGATAAGTGATTTTCAAACTTAATTCCAAACACCCCTTAAAATAGGATGCACATACGTACCTATTATAAAAATAGATATAGAACATAAGGATAAATTTAAGCCTCTATGGCGTTCTATACTTCATCAGCATCATATAAAAGTTCATCAGTGTTTCGCTCCCGGGGATTACATCCTTAAGGGATTCATGGGACCACATGCGGTTTGTCCATTCTAGCAGTTTTGGGGTTCTAGCTTCATCAAATATCTTAAATTCGTTATGTTTTTCAACAAACTTTGTCCAGCCGAGAAAACATCCAAGAACAACATCTAGATATCCCACATCATCTCCGCCAAAATAAGGCTTCCCATTGCTAAGTTTTACAAATGCCTCTTCCAATAACTGAGATCCTTCGATTATTTGTTTCTTTATCGCTTCTTTTCCTTCTTTCCCTGGTGTTTTCCTCAAATCTTCGTACAATGGGAAAAACTGTAGAAAATTTTGATAAATATAAACGTAAATACGAATCGACTCGGTAATTAAAATATTCATTATTAAGTTGTAGAGTATGGAGAGGGGCTCAATTGTGCCATGTCAACGACACCTTAACTCCACGTATGCACACCAGTGCCACATATGCAATGGATCCCTCCTAACAACCAGGGGCGTACCCACCCTAAGCCAAGGGTGGGCGGGCGCACCCCATGAAAAAATATTTTTTAGTGTTATTTTTCGCCGGAAATCCCGACCGCACCCCTTGGAATTTTTCACCCGCACCCCTTGAAAATTTTCAACCGCCCCACTTAGAAAAAAATAATTATTAACCACTTATTCACTTAATTGTTTAATCCAATCAAACCCCCCTATCTGCAATCAATTTTTATTAACACAAGCCTAAACCCAACCTAAAGAAATTTGAACTAAATAAAATAACCCAAACCCATCAACCCATTCCATTTCCAAATCCCGCCCCCAAAAAAACTCCCAGCGACTTGACACCACTGCTCACGACCTTTTGGCTTTTTTTACCGGAAAAACCAAAATTCCGGTTGGACCGACCCATATTACGTCAAAATTCCAATATAGAACTAGTATGGTTTATTTATTTATTTATTTTGTTTTATGTGATGGTTAGGAGAAAATATAGATGTCTAAGAGTTTAATATTTTTATATTTTTTTGTTATTCTAGACTTGTAGTTAAATGATTTTGTTGTTTTATTTATAGCTTTGTTTGTTTAAATGATTAGTTACAAGTAATCAACATTTAATAATAGAGCTTGAATATTAAAAAATATAATTGAAAGTTATGGGCTATGGTGGAACATGATTATTTATTTTGTTTAAGTGTTTAGTGTTGTTTTGTGAACTTACGGAGCAAGTTATATGTGTTAGGAACAATGAGTAAGAATGTAATAAACTTATGGTGTGTTTAGTATCTTTAGATGATATTTTGGATATATTTCAAAAAAAAAAAAAAAAACCTGTAGTGCACAATTTTAAATACGTTTGTAATTTGTAATGATGATTGACGTGTTTTTGATGATTTATAGATTTTATTTTGATGTTCTTTTGTCTTACATGATACGACCCGACCCGCTATGAACCGATATTTTTATACAGCTAGAAGCCTAAAATCTTTGAAAATATTTCGCACCCCCAGGAAAAAATTTCTGGGTCCGCCACTGCTAACAACCAAGGTATATGTTAAAGCCCACAATAGTATTGAGGGCGCTATTGTGGTATTGCATGGTGTAGAGGTGCTATTGATAAAAAAAAGTTGTTGAGGTGGATGTATGATGACATCCCTTACCTTTCAGCTTTAGTGAAATTATATTTCAGTTAAACTAGAAATTTTTTAATTTTCTTTGACAGAAAATCAAAAGAAAAGGATTCTCAATATGACAATTTTATATAAATTCAAATAAAAAAATATCAAATTCTCTGTAATCAATGTAGACAAGAAAAGATTCTCAATATGACAATTTTATATAAATTCAAATAAAAAAAATATCAAATTCTCTGTAATCAATGTAGACATTAATGTTGGCCCTCCAAAAAATAAATAAACAAATAAATACATAGGTATTAATAGGTAAAATACGCCTTAAAGGTGGAAATACGATAATTCATTTCTTGTAATTTCTTAAACCATACATCCATCTTATTAATAACTTATACAAACTTATTGTAAAATCGATACAATCTAAAAGGTTTAGAAAAAAGAGTTACATTCTTAAGAAAAATAAAAAGACGCAACTATAAAAGAGCTTACGTAGACAACTAAAAAATAATAATTCAAATTTTATCCCAACATATGAAAGATGGGGTAGACATCGAAGGATGGTGATAATGCAACACCATTATTTTGGGCCTATTAATTTATGAAGGCTACCGGTACTCGCTAGACAGATGCGTAGCTTTCAAGGGGCCGGGGAGGAGGGTCCACTCATTAGTGTTATGTATGTACGTCTCGTATAGAATTTTTTAGGTGTATACGTTTTCAATCCCCTGGTTTTATAAACAAAGTTACTTATATAGAATTTAGGTCCTGTGACTTCCGACCCCCCGGTGGAAATTTTCAAGCTTCACCACTATAGCTAGAAACATCATTTTTTTCTTTTAATTTACTGACTGTTTTAATATTTATAACCGATTACAAATAAAAAAAAAATCATGGATGTAATTAATATGAAAATAAATACATGGATATTTTTTGCTGAATAAATGTAATATATGATTATATGTATTAGTAGGGTAATCAATAAATGCAGCAATTGTATCATTACACAATTATGGGTAAAATAATGATAAATTTAATTCAAACTTTAGTGTTCAACAACATTAGTTTGCTTGTAAAAACCATGTTAAATGCTTCCGAAAATCAAATGACATACCTTGGTGTCGATGTAGTTAGCCCAAAACCGGTTATCAGCTCGAGCCAAAGGGTCCGAGGGGAGGATTGGGTGGACATCTGAATAGATTTCATCGAGGTACTCGATTATGATAAGAGACTCGGGAATGGGTGGTTTGTTCGCATGGATAAGAACCGGTACTTTCTTATAAACCGGGTTGGATGTCAACAGAAGCTCGCTTTTGCAAGCGAGATTTTCGTCTATGTACTCATACTCAATAGACTTGAGGTTGAGAACGAATTGAACCCGGTTCACATAAGGACTTGGAGGGGTTCCAAGAAGCTTAATTTCACTGTTTTTTCTCATTGCAAGAAGAGATGATGAACACTTAAGACAAACACTCACATATATATACACAAAAGCAAATTACATATAACCCCCAATATTTCTTAAAATGACAAAACTTACCCTTTAGGAATGAGTAATTGTACTTGTTTTGCACTCCTGGTAAATAATTAGTTACCGTAAAAAATATTGAAAGTTGTAATATGTAAAAAGAATACTGAAACGTGTTTTACATCAAGTTGTATTAGTTACAGTACCGATACTGCAAAAATATCGAAAAATATTGAAACCGACTCGTATCGAAACCAAAAACCATAAATATGAATACATGTAATGGCTAGGGATGACAAATATACTCGAGTCCGACGGGTATACCTGAAACCCGAAGCATTTGGGATGGGTATACCCGATAGCCGACAGGTATTGGGGCGAGTATGGGTATGGAAAAAACATATTTCGCGGTATGGGACGATTATGTGATTAGATGATACCCGACCCGATTGTCCGAAATATATACCCGTTTACCCAAAATATATACCTGCAAACTTTTGACTATTCATATTTGTTAGTAATGTTTCATTCTTATAGCTTTATTATTTGAAAAATAAATTTTTATTTGAAATATATATTTTGATAACATTATTCATATTTATTGTGAAAAGCAAAATTATTTTTTGAGATTAATTTTATAATATATATATATATATATAAATATATTAAATATTATTATGGTGATACTGATATGTATTTATTTATCATAATATATATATATATATATATATGTATAGATTTTTTAAACATAATATTATAAAGGAAAGTAAATAATAAATATAATATATATACATGAAAATCACAACAGGTATACCCGATATCTGTGGGTATACCGGATACATAACGGGTAAATACCCACCAAATACCTCCACGGGTAATGGCCCAGTGTGAGACAAGATTTTATAACTGAATATGGGTACGAGATTAGCCATACCCACATATCCTACCCATTACCATCTCGAGTAATGGCACCGATCTCATTCGTCTGGCATCGGTTCCATATTTGGTTTGGTGTCGGTAACGCCCTCGTATTGAAACCGCAAAAATCATTAATATGAATACATGTAATGATAAAACTTGCCCTCTTGGCTCTAGGTTTGAGTAATTCCATTTTGCACTTGTTTAGGACTTTTGTGGCCGACAATCGCACGAACGAGAAACAATAAAAGAAAAAGATCTGAGACCAAGGGGTATGGGGCTCGTCCCCGGGCCGTCCCCCCCTTTTTGGGTTGTCGCACACCGCCCCCTTGGGGCCCGTCTCGGCACTTCCGTCGGGATAGAGACGTTGGAGACGGGGCGATTTTTTGAATTGGCGGGCCCCCCTAACGGTAACTTTCAACATTTATAAAAAAAAAACCCCACCACTATAAATTAAACCACTTTTCACCCCACTTTTTTACCAAATACTTCCACTTTTCTCCCAATTTTATAAAAAATCATCTCCCAACCTTAAAAAAATTATGGATCCCTACAACCCAAATAATCCCAACTCAAGTTCACACCCGTTTTCGTCACCCGGCTACACACCCGTAATGGACAACTCTTTTGCGGGTTACCAACAAATGCCCAACGCTTTCAACCAACGAAACCAATACCCGTTCAACCCAATGCAAATGCAACAACCCAACATGCCGTTCAACCAAATGCCATATCAAATGCAGCAACTAATGCAAAACCCGCTAAATATGCCATATCAACCACCGCCACAAGCACATCCAACACTAATCGAGGAACAAGATGATGACGTAGAGGTTGTGCCAGAAACGCAACCTGAACCTTCAAAAAAGAAAAATACAAAGGGAAAGGAAAAGGGTAAAAAAGAAGACGCAGCCGCCAAACAACAACAAAATTGGTCAAAAATTGAGGAAGAGGCGTTGACAAAGGCATATATTAACTCTTCAACGTCTCCTATAATCGGTAAAATATTATTTGTACATTATATTATTATTGTTATTAAATATTTATTTGTACACTATATTTTTCTAACAAAATATTATTATTATTGTTACTAACTTGTAGGTAACAATCAACAAAGCGGGTTTTGGCAAGAAGCCCTTGATATATTCCACGCGCTTATGGAACAAGGCGAGTACAGAACCATTGATTCTATCAGCTCCAAGTGGCGCAAGATGAATACGTTGATCCAACGCTTTTGTGGGTTTTATAACACAACGCTCGCCAACAAACCGAGTGGGTGGAACCACAAAAATGTTTTCAATGAAGCGTTGCATTTATACGAATATGAGAACAAAACTTCTTTCCCACATGTCCGTGCTTGGCAAGTTGTAAAGGATCAACCAAAATGGAAGGGAACTCGAAATGAGGTTGCAAGCGCGAAACGAGCACCGAAACGGTCTAAAACTTCCGAGTCAGGAAGTTATAGCTTTGGAGGCTCAACCGGTCGTTGCCAAATAAATATCAACGACGAGCCCGACTATGAGGAGGAGCCGATTGAAGATGGAGAACGTCCCACAGGACGGGACAAAAGTAAAAAGATAGCGGCTGAAAAAAAGAAACAAGCCGCATCAGGAAGTGGTGGTGGTTCGAAGTTGGAAGGTATTATGGCCGAGTTGAAAGCATTCAACCAAACCTTCACCGAGACGCAAACCAAGAAGGTAAAGGTGAAAAAACAACTAGCCGAGTAGAAGCTAAGGAAGCAAGAAGAAGCGCAGCAGTTGGAGGAATGGAAAATAATGACCACCGACCTTAGCGAATATCCACCGGAAGACCGTCCCATTTTACAAATGACGAAGGAAAAAATGGAGTGGGGGAGTGTAGTTTTTTTTTAAATGTAACTTTATGTTTTTTTTAAGTGTGTTTTTTTTATTTAAATGTAACTTTAGTTTGTTGTTTTTTTAGGTTTTATTTAAATGTAACTTTTTTATTTTTATTTACTTTGTTTTCATTAATTAATTAAATCAAATAAAAAAAATAATAAAAAAATGAAGGAGGAGCATCACCACACCCTTGGGTAGTCCCCAAGGGGATGCTCCTCCACCAATGCTTAGTTGGCGCCTACGTGACGGGTAGTCTCCAAAGAGACTATCCTCCCCATACCCTTTGGTCTGACTTCTACTAAATAATTAATTAATTATGCTGTCTTGTAAAAAAAAATATTTGTATAGAAACTAGTACCAGAGACCACGATTTGCAGCGAAGTCGTAGGGGATGATAACGAAAATCCATTTGTTACATGATGTATCGATGATATATTATTGACCATGCAAACTTTAATCTAAACGACGGGAAAATAAACAATCAACACAG
This sequence comes from Helianthus tuberosus, assembly GCA_030545235.1. Taxonomy (NCBI): domain Eukaryota; kingdom Viridiplantae; phylum Streptophyta; class Magnoliopsida; order Asterales; family Asteraceae; genus Helianthus; species Helianthus tuberosus. The sequence goes on along the minus strand of CM060417.1, from coordinate 146,443,846 downwards.
CTAAGTAAACATGTCTAAAGTCTTAGTGATAACTTTAACTATAATAAGGTAAATATACAAAATAATTAGATTTGTTACCTGGTATATTGATTATTAATACAGATCATGTAGACTTTAATTTAAACGACAATAAAATAAGCAAACAACACGATTAGGTAAACATGTTGAGAGTTAAAAGTTAGTCTTAGTTATAATAACTTAAATAAATAATAAATACATAAAATAAAGATAAAAGAACAAATATTTGTTTAAAAAAATAGTAATAATAACTTTATCAAACTTGAAAAGCTATATGATAACTCTATTAAAGTTTGGGAGTACAAATCTACTAAAGCTCAGGGTATAAACGTAAATCGTTTATAAAAAATATATTAGTGTTTAGAATGTCATATGATAAGTCTATTGAAGTTAAGGGTTATAAATGTAAACTAATCAAAAACCAAAGACCAAAAAAACAAAGATATTGTAATAGTGCAAGTAAAACAGACCAATTGAATATTAGAAGTGTTTACGATTGTATTTGTTAATATATAGAATTAACCAAATACTAAGGGGTAGTTTATATAAAATTAATCCATCTTCTAGATTAAGAATGCTGACTCTTTTTACTATTTGCATCAAGTGATCTGACATTAATAAATTCAAATTTGTGTTTTTCTTGTATAACTTCTGATATATAATGTTTTATAAAAAAACGAATATGGTTTTGTGATGTGCTTATTTTTATCTACGTTTTGATATAAATTTTATAAAAAACAGAGCCGTATCAAATATAACGTTTTATAAGTCGTTATAAAATTTTATATTCCGTTTTTTTATAAAATTTATATCAAAACGTAGATAAAAATAAGAACATCACAAAACCGTATTCGTTTTTTAATAAAACATTACATATCAAAAGTTATAAAGAAAAACATAAATTTAAATTTATTAATGTCACATCACTTAACGTAAATAGTAAAATTTTGAGTGTAAATAGAATCACTCTTGGGCAAATACTAAATGTCATTAGTGGGTCACCAAACAAAAACTATTAGGCCAATGGGTAGTATGGGGTCAGTTAAAGGCCCGTCCCCCCCATCAAGCAACGTCCCACACCGCCCCCTTGGGGCCGTCCTCGGCACTTCCGTCGGATATGTGACGCCGGAGACGGGGCAACTGGTGGGCCCCCCATGGCAGCTTCTCTCTCATCCTTTATATATATATATATATATTAATATATTATTAATGGTGGGGTAGTCTTGGCTAGTCCCCACACCCTTGGTAGTCCCCAAAGAGACTATCCTCCTCCCGTGATTACGTGGCGCCTACATGGCGGGTAGTCCTTTGGAGACTATCCTCCCCCATACCCAATAGTCTTAGCTTTTTAAAGTGTGTGTATTTCAAATTATGGGACCCTTCAAGTTATTTTGGTTTGAGTAAATTGTCATTTTAGTCCCTGAGTTTTGTCCAAATTTGCCAGTTTAGTCCAAATAGTTTTTTTTTTTTGCATCTGGGTCCCTGACTTTTACATTTTGTTGCCATTTTGATCATTTTGCCTAACTCCATCCATAAACCCCATCTGTAACCAGGGGTATTTTGGGGATTTCCTTAAAAAATGTTTTCAGTTGCCATTTTGATCCAATTCCAAAAAATCAAAAAAATTCCAAAAAATCAAAAAAATTCCAAAAAATCTAAAAATCATAAAAATTCTAAAAAATTCAAAAAAAATCTAAAAATAAAAAAAATTCTAAAAAATCCAAAAATCATTAAATGTTTCGGCACGAACCGTTTCGACCCGTACCGTATCGAACCGAACCGTTTCGACGCGAACCGTTTCGAACCCGTACCGTATCGAACCGAACCGTTTCGACGCGAACCGTTTCGACCCGTACCGTTTCGAACCCGAACCGTTTCGAGCCGAACCGTTTCGACGCGAACCGTTTCGACCCGTATCGAACCCGAACCGTTTCGAGCCGAACCGTTTCGACGCGAACCGTTTCGACCCGTACCGTATCGACGCGAACCGTTTCGACGCGAACCGTTTCGACGCGAACCGTTTCGACGCGAACCGTTTCGACGCGAACCGTTTCGACGCGAACCGTTTCGACGCGAACCGTTTCGACGCGAACCGTTTCGACGCGAACCGTTTCGACCCGTACCGTATCGAAACGGTACAGTTCGAAACGGTTCGCGTCGAAACGGTTCGGTTCGATACGGTACGGGTCGAAACGGTTCGCGTCGAAACGGTACGGTTCGAAACGGTACGGGTCGAAACGCTTCGCGTCGAAACGGTTCGGCTCGAAACGGTACGGGTCGAAACGGTTCATGTCGAAACGGTTCGCGTTGAAACGGTTCGGTTCGATACGGTACGGGTCGAAACGGTACGGTTCGATACGGTACGGGTTCGAAATGGTTCGCGTCGAAACGGTTCGTTTCGATACGGTACGGGTCGGGTCGAAACGGTTCGCGTCGAAACGGTTCGGTTCGATACGGTACGGGTCGGGTCGAAACGGTTCGCGTCGAAACGGTTCGGCTCGAAACGGTTCGGGTTCGATACGGGTCGAAACGGTTCGCGTCGAAACGGTTCGGCTCGAAACGGTTCGGGTTCGAAACGGTACGGGTCGAAACGGTTCGGTTCGATACGGTACGGGTCGAAACGGTACGGTTCGATACGGTACGGGTTCGAAACGGTTCGCGTCGAAACGGTTCGGTTCAATACGGTACGGGTCGAAACGGTTCGGTTTGAAACGGTACGGGTCGAAACGGTTCGTGCCGAAACATTTAATGATTTTTGGATTTTTTAGAATTTTTTTGATTTTTAGAATTTTTATGATTTTTTTGAATTTTTTTGATTTTTAGATTTTTTGGAATTTTTTTTGATTTTTTTGGAATTGGATCAAAATGGCAGCTGAAAACATTTTTTAAGGAAATCCCCAAAATACCCCTGGTTACAGATGGGGTTTCTGGATGGAGTTAGGCAAAATGATCAAAATGGCAACAAAATGTAAAAGTCAGGGACCCAGATGCAAAAAAAAAAACTATTTGGACTAAACTGGCAAATTTGGACAAAAATCAGGGACTAAAATAGCAATTTACTCTTTTGGTTTTCTAATTTCGTACAACTAATGCCGGCCTATATTTGACTTTCATATAACTCAGCTCGTAATATTTTTTAAGTTAAGAACAGAGCGTAATTGTGAACAAATGGTAGATGTTAAAAGAATATAATTATACTTACTACAAGCATTTGTGCAGCAGGGCAAATGCTACATGGCAGATCCACTATTTGAGTGAGAGACATGCAAAATCTCTAGTCGTTAAGGAGAACGCAAACCCAATAAATACTAATTATATTATTAATAATTACATATAAGTATTTATATCCAAAGTATATGAAAAATATAATCTATAGCCGTCATATATCTTGTTTCTCACTTTTAACTATTTTCCGAACCTGTTTCACTACATATGGTTAAAAGAGTGTTTATATGAATATAACTCAATGATTGGCCGGTGATTATTGAGCCCTATACAAAGTGTATAGTCGTACTATACGGGTTGTATAGGGGCACCATGTGTGTCCAATATATTTTTAAATTAAAATCTTGAAAAAAAAAAGTGGGGGGTACGAGGATACTGGTGGCGTACAAAAACCGAAGTGCTATTCTTTTTTGTTTTGAACGGCAAATCACTTTATATATAAATATAAAGAGCCAGCAAGAAACTGAGATAAAAAACTAGAAAACAACAAGCTAATACAAGAAAGGAAAAACAACGAGTTACATAATGTCTGACACATCAAAGTATCTTGTCAGCAAGAAACAGCAATTATTATTATTATTTTATATTATTATTATATTATTAAGAGAATAACTTGTTAGCTAAAGAGTCTTTTTTGCTTTTTATCATGGTCACGAAAGTTTTTTCATTTTGTAACCTTTATTGAGGGATGGTTGAGCTGGTAGGTGCCACACTAGGGATAAGCTTGGTATCAAACCAGTACCGGTACCGTAAATCCTAAAAAATAGGTACTGGTATCGAAAATATCCGGTACGGTTGGTACGGGTATTTAAAGGTAAAAACCGGTAATTATCAGTACCGAAAACGCAAAATGTCAGTAAAGAAAATCGAGTTGCTTCTAAAAATTCAATGCCAGTACCGATTCCGAAACGTTACTCAATACCATTTGATTGTTCCTATACCACACACTAACATTCTATCACCTGTATCCTAACCTCTCAATTTTAATATTTAGTTTTTTTTTTTTAATTTATTTTTTTCTTTTGGCCAGTCACCTCCAATATTGGAATTTGGATGGCAAAAATTCGTTTCATTTTTTTACCATTTTATTATTCACTAAAAATAGTAGAGTAAATTACTTTTTGAGTCTCTGTGTTTTAGTGGTTTTAATCACTTGAGTCCAAAATCAAAAAGTTTAACGCCCTGAGTCCCTAGCCATTTATTTTATAACGTTTTGAGTCCAATTTTGTTCATTTTATAACAATTTGAGTCCAAAAAATTGGACTCAAAAGGTTAAAATTTGGACTCAAATGGTTAAAGAAAATGCTTATAGGGACTCAGGTCGTTAAACTTTTTGCTTTTGGACTCAACTAGTTAAAACTACTAAAACACAAGGACTCAAAAAGTAATTTACCCAAAATAGTATTTTAGTTTTTAGTTAATATATGTTTTTCTTAACATATGTGTCTACAACGATACAACGACGTATCTTTTCGTGTTTTCTTAATGTATCGCCATTAAATGCGTTTTTTCTACGTTAAGATTTTAAAAACTAAACTGACGCAATGCGTTCGTTTTTTTAACCTCACCCCTTTCAACCTTTAAAACTGTCAGTTACACCCTTCTGTCAGTTACACCCTTCAACTTTTAAAAACTTTGTAAAATGTCATTTTGACCCTCTTGAATTTTACGTCATTATGTTTATGTCTTTGTCGGGTATAATTCAGAATGGTTTACGTTTCGACGTATTTTTTTTTTCAAAAATAAGTCATGTCAAATACAATACATTTTCATTGGACATTATAAATTCGAGTTGTTTTATGTTTCATGAGCCATGCCAAATATAATACGTTCGCAGTGCTTATTTTACATTTTCGATTGGTCTACGTTTTGGGGGGTTTATGCACATTTTAGTATAAATTCAAGTTGATTTACAACTCGACGTAATGACCTTTTGACCCTATTGAGTTTTACGTGCTTATTTTTATGTACGTTTTGGTATAAATTCAAGTTGATTTACGTTTTGACGTATATCATTTTGAATATGAGTCATGCATAATACGTTTTGTGCGTATTTATATGGATGTTTTCCGTTGATCTACATTTGATCGATAAACAAATACCAAAAAAATCAGTACGCTCAAATTACGTTAAAAAAACCGACCCCGCAACGCGCGGTCATCAATTCTAGTTACAGTAATTATATATGTAACGAATAACTTTTCCAAATTAACATATATCTTTCTAATATCATTCACAAATCAATGCAATCTAAAACTTCATAAAAACGGTAGTAAATTTTATCGTGCTGTATTATAATTGAATAAATTAAAACTTAAAAGTTTCTAACGAAAGTTATTTGTATATCATAAAAAAAAATCCATGTATACTCAACACGACTCATATAAATAACAAACAATACATTTAATACCATTCACTAAAAATGAGTTTATTGAGCAATGAGCACAGGGGCGGACCCAAGCCCATCCTAAGGTGAGCGGGCGCACCCCCGGGGAAAAAAAAATTAGGGCTAAATTCCGTCGAAAATCCCGTCCGCACCCCTTGGAATTTTCGACTGCACCCTTTGAAATTTTTCGTCCGCACCCCTTAGGTAAAAAGTGTCATTAATTTATATTTTAATTTTTTTTAGTAAACTCTTATTTTTTTAAAAATATACTACCTAAATTATATAACTTTAAATACCTAACCAACTAAACCCAAATACCCATACCTTTACCCACTTATAATTCCTAACTAGCTAGCCCAAGTCTTAGCCCATTAACCAAACCCAACAATATTTCAAACTATAATAAAATAATTAAAGCCCAAAACCTTAAGAAATTCTATCCCGCTCTCTCTCTCTCTTGCGTCCCTGCACTGCCAACGAACAACATCACCCAGCGACAACAGTCCAGCAGCCGGCGACCACCGTAATCAGCCACCATACCACTGTCGTTTGACACCAAATCTAACCGGAATCCGAACACGGGTAAGTTTCTTTGTTATTTTGATGATTTTGGTTGATATTATAGGAGAAAAAAAGGTAATAAAGTTGTTAAATAGGTTTGAAATTTTGTGTGTTTTGACGTTGTTTATGGTTGTTTAGATGATTTTTAGGGTGATTATGTTGTTTATATATTTTTAGGGTGATTACAACTTACGTTATGATTTCTAGGGCTTGAATAATTGAAAATTAAAATTGAAACATTATGTTATGGAGCGATGAACTTATGTTATATAGAGAAATAATTGCTTAAGAAATTAGCTTTAGATGATGTTTTGGATAGATTTCAAAAAATGAAAACCCGTAGGACGTCGACATTTTAATTATGTTTGTAACAAGGTTTGACATGTTTTTGATGATTATATAAATTTAGTTTGATGTTCGCTTGTTTTACATGACCCGACCCGATACGAACTGATTTTTTTACTTATATACCTAGGGGCCTAAAATTTTTAAAAATGTTCCGCACCCCCATGGAAAAATTCCTGAGTCCGCCACTGAATAAGCATGACCTCAGAAGGATCTATATACACAACAGGAATTACATCGATAATATATTTTTGTGTTATATTGTATTTGACACTTTTTTGTTTCATGTGTCATCTACGTATCCTGTATCCAATATACTTGATGGATCGGTTTTCGAACACTTTCTGAAAAATAGAAGTATGAGTTAAATGCTATTTTAGTCCCTGTAGTTTGGGTCATTTTGCCATTTTAGTCCAAAGGTTTCATTTTTAACCTGTGGGTCCAAAAAGGTTTCACAGTTGCCATTTTAGTCCACTTGATTAACTTCATACATTTTTTCTGTTAACGAGAAAGCCAATTCGGTCATTTTGTATGTAATTGTGTTAACTAAAAGGGCAATTCAGCCATATAAAATGACCGAATTGGCCTTCTCGTTAACAGAAAAAATGGATGAAGTTAACCCAGTGGACTAAAATGGCAACTGTGAAACCTTTTTGAATCCACATGTTAAAAATGAAACCTTTAGACTAAACTGGCAAAATGGCCCAAACCACAGGGACTAAAATGGTATTTAACTCTAGAAGTATTAAAAAGGTTCTTGATACCATCCCCTCCAAGACCACTGCTTTCAAAAAATCAGAATATAATACTATTTTAAATGTAAAGATATGATTTCAGACATGACGTCAAAATGACACACCCCACTATTTTATGTGGCCAGATTTAACTCTTATAAACGTGACTTTTGGTTTCCTTCTAGATGCTGCAATAATTCAGTTAATGAGGCTGTAAGACCAATGGGTATGGGTTCGTTACATGGCCCGTCCCCCATTAGGAACGTCCAACACCGCCCCCTAGGGGCCCGTCGTGGCAAAGACGTCGGAATTGTGACGCAGGAGACGGAGCAAAATTGGTGGGCCCCCCATTGACTTCTCTCTCCTCCTTTATATATATATATATATTAATATATTATTAATGGTGGGGTAGTCTTGGCTAGTCCCGACACCCTTGGGTAGTCCCCAAAGAGACTATCCTCCTCCGGTGATTACGTGGCGCCTACGTGGCGGATAGTCTCCAAAGAGACTATCCTCCCCATACCCACCGGTCTAAGTTATGGTGAGGCTCATCTCCAAGGATGGGCCGCCACGTCATCCGTCACATCACCGAAAGTAAGGATGTGTCTAAAGGGTATGGATCAAATGGGTGGAGCATGGGGCTATGTATGTATATGTATGTATGTATGTATGTATGTATGTATGTATGTATAGTTATGTGTGTGGAGGAGTGGCCCGTCGCAGGCGTCGGCTGGGTGACAGAGGGGACGGGACGGCCATGAGGGGGGCGGTGTGGGGGAGCGGCGCCGGGGCTCGCCGGGGCAGGGCCGGCCCCCATACCGGGTAGTCTGAGGAAAACACTAAACTTATCATAAGACACATATTGTATAGATTTTGTTAAAAATAATATCTTAATATTTCAGTTTTATATTTTATATCTTACATTTGTTATTTCTTATTTTATCTTACATATGAGATGGCTTGCTGATGGGCTTATGGAGATTAGAAGGCCCAGTTATAACGGACAATCTGGACACATGGGTGCCGCTTTGGGATCTTTACTGGATTACTGGATTCTATTGGGCTTAGGCGAACATGGGCTGGAAGTCTTGGATCTGGTTGGTGTCATAGGGCTTTGGAAGTAATGCGCTATATATATATATATTGTTGTTTCCTGTTGAGTGGTAATAACAGAGAAGATATTTCGAAGTTCCAGAGACTTCATCTCTCTTGAGTCTTCTTCCTCTCACTTAGGGTTTTCTTTGACTGGTTGTTTCTTATGATCGTGTGTTGAGATCTTCTATTCATTGCTTAGATCAGAAAGTGCAGACCATCATGTTGATGGTCTGCGTGTGAGTTGAGAGATTTTAGTTATGTGTATTTTCTTCACTTTTGTTCATCTTTTGATTCTTACATATTACAGTTTGAAATAAAGGTTTCTTGGTATAGATCTATGTATTTTGACATGGTATCAGAGCCCCAAGGCTCTGGTCTGTGATAGAGAATGATTCCCCTGTTCTTCCGCTGATGTTAATTGATTATCTTGTGATATAGGGTTTCTAGGGTTTACATATTTGAAACCCTTGCTAGCAGATCTTTTATTCTCACCACACAAGTCTGATAATCCCATAGCAACACCTGGTGACCTGTTCATGTTCAACATGCGAGGATCATCCACACTCTTAACTGGTGACGTCACAGGATTCATCTGCTCTTTGTCTGCCTTTTTTGTTATTGAAACGGTTGTAATTTCGATGGAGAGTGAAGTATGCAGACGGGGAGGAAAGCAGTGGTTCTTGACAGTAAAGTGGTGGAGGTTTCGAAGACGGCGACGGTTACGTTTCCGGCTGGACGGAAGAAGATGGTTGAACCGTTGAAGCTTGAATCTGAAGATGCAGAGCGAGAAACATATTTTGTTGTTCTCTGGCAGGTTTACGTGATTGGAGGTGTCTTCATCCATGAAAACGGCTTCTTCATTGCCGTAGATATACAATCTGTCCCTTGGTGGCATGAGGGAGTCTACTTGGGAAACGTTTCCGACGAAATAACCCCCAAAACAGTTTGTCAAATGTAGGTATGTGGAATTTCAGCGTCTTCAATGGTTTTTCATATAATCATCTTGTCCCTAAATGTATCCTTTCCGATTTCAAGTGCGTGTTCCATTTGAGAAGGATCTATCCCAAACTCTGATGGCAAGAACTACTTAATGTTTCCGGCTTCTTTAATTGCATCAACAAGCTTAAGTTGAAGGAGAATATTGTGTGACCGAAATTGTACCCTTGCCATGGTGCATATCACGATATCAACTTGTTTGTCAGCATCCACTAGACTTTGATGATCAGCAAACGGACCCTCAACTAACCGGGCTCCGTGTTCTTTAAACGACTGTCAAAATACAGTGTCATGTCAGTTTGTTTAACAAAAACCGAAATCATTGCGGAAAGTGTTGGTGAAGGGAAGCTTTTCTTTTGGGATCTGGTGGATGCATTGATGGTTTCAAGTTTTCGTGCTCACTCTTCAGTGGTAACAAGCCTTGATATCACCCAAAAGATAACTATGGTTCTTGGAAGTTGTTGATCTTGGAAGCTGCTGTTCTGAGGGTAGTTGGAGAAACCCTAACTTGGGTTTACTTTCCTGGTGAGATTATTCCTTGATTTATTTTATGAATTTTATGTCTTGCATTTAGGCATTCTGTTGCCGGGGTAGTTGGACTGGTTTTGTGAATTTGGGACACAGGAAGGGTACATCCTGTTGCATTCTTATTTATATTTGTTTGATTCCTGTTCTGATTGCTTCTTGTTTATTGTGTTATCTATACTCTGTGTTACATGTTTATGTTGTTTATCTATGGTTGTCTAGATTGTGTCTAGGTCTAAAAGACTTCCTCGATAAGGCTTGCAGAGGCACCTTTGAGTGATGAACCTCTGATCTGGTCCCTGTCGAGGTTTCGCCATAGTTGCTTACTGTTTTTATTGTTGATCTGATCGTTTAGGTCTGAAAGTTTTTGTAAAAAGTATAAAAGTTTTTTATTGTTGAAATCGTTTGAGTTTACAAATTTGGCTATTGATGATTACTTATGTTTCCGTGTTGATTTACATTGATTTGATTGCATCTTTATGATTCTATATGATTTGTTATTGGGTCATGATTAATATGTTCTTTGATTCTAAGAATGTGGTTCTTGTTAATGCTTCTTGGTTGGTTTTGTGTGAGATTGAATGTAGATGTGGCTGATTGAGTCTTATCTTGTAAAGGTTATACTATCTCGAAGATGTGTTATTCGATAGTGTTTGTTTTTTTCTCACTGGTCTTGGTTTTTTCATGTTTTGAATCCGACCATAGTGAGGTTTGTGTAGGATCATTGTGTTGGTGATCTTATCTGTTTCTTATTTGTCTCTTTGAGACTTCATCGCTGATCGTAGTGATGTTAGTTCACTGGTCTAGGTGGTGCTTATTTTCACACTGGTCTAGGGTCGTTTGTAGATTCTTCGTGTTGTTGAGTCTAGTCCCGTTAGATCGTAGTGTTGGTTTATATCTGTTCTTTGTACTGTCTAAAATCATCTTATCTGGTTAGTCGAACCGTGTGGTTCATGTGTCTTAACCAGTAATGTTGTCAAGATTATTCTTGAATATGTGTTACAGCCCTGTTTATTTCTCTGGTTGGTGGATGTTTTTAGTTGTAAACGTTCTTTGTTTTTATTCAACCGAGTGTTTTTAGCTGTAACTTGTTATCTGATGGCATCAGATTTGTTTTTGAATCGTGTGATTCAAAAGTTTCAGACTTGGTTGTGATTTAAAAAAAAAAGGTTGTGTGACTTTTCATGGTCTTGAATCATGTGATTCAAGTTTTCAGACATTGTTATGAGTTGTATAGAGTTTTGTAACTCTTGGTCTTGGGTTTTTATCAGATATGTGTTATATCTGGTAGTTTTTAGAATCATACGTTTTTTTGTCTTAATCAGAACGTTTTTTTCTGATTTTTCTTTTCCTGTGATGTTATTGTTACTTGGTAAGTTTCATGACTTGTTAGTGAATTTAAAGTCAATTTGCTATAGTTGAATTCATGTGACTTTATCATATGTTGTTGATATGTTGTACTCTAGTTGAACTCTGTTGAGAGGAAGGTATATATTTGTCTTGTAGTCTGGTATAGGTGATATTCCCGTTGTTATTATCAGACTTATTATTTTTGGAGTCTTGTGTTTCCTTCTTGTTGGATTAAATCAATGAATCTGATTTGGTTATAGAATTTTATGAATTCTTTATTAATTAGAACATGCTTTATAATTTGTTTTACTTTCTGATGTGATAGAAAGTTCTTATGTTTGTTTGTTGAGGCTATGGCTATGTTCTGAATGCTATGGAGTTAGGTGACACTGTGACTCTTGCTTTATCCGATATAGTTGTAATATTGTTGTTGAATTGTTGGATTCATTTTTAACAATTTTTTTATCATGGAAGTTTTTGCTTGTTGGTATGTTTTTGTTTTTATTTTGGTTGTGAATTTATAGTCTACTATTTAAACATAAACTTTTTCACTTGCAGTCTCTTTCAAAGTTTTAAGAGTTGTCTAGGGTTTTTATTTTCTTCTTCGTTGTGATGCAAAACCTAATCTATGACAATTGGTGTTATCGATCTAGGGTTTGTTCACTTTCTTGGTAGTTGAAGTTCAAATATTTTAGATCTGAGTTGTCGTTTAGATACTTTGATCTTGAGAGTTGTACAAATTTAGAGACCAGTTTCAAGTTTTTAAGGTTGATTATGAAATAAAAGTTTTTTGAAGATTTGAGTGTCATTACTAGATTAGATTTCGTGTTTGTATCAGTCTTGTCTCTGTGTTCTTCATAGTTTTTTGAACTAATAACCTTAGTGGGGTTTTCTAGGATTAAAGGTTTGAATCTGTTTGGTATTAAATAAAAAAAATCGGATTATTCTTGAGTTTTACATATTTTTTGTAGTGTTCTCTGCATGGTTTATGTTCATAAAAAACACCAAAGTAATCGAATATTGTGGTAAATATTTTTTAAATATATACTTGATTAGAAACTATTCATAAACGAGTTTAAAAAGGATCGACTAAGCTCTAAATTTGAGTAAGAAAGAAGAATTTGATGATATTATTTCGGTTGACTTGTTTTGACAATTCTTGTTAGTTGTATGTATGATGTTATTTTCTGATGTCTAGGAAAAACGACCCCATCTTGTTTATCCATTTTTCCGGTTTTTGTTTATCGTCTTTGTTCCTAATATGTTTTGAGTAGTGTTAAAGTTTTTTTGGAGGTCCATTTTAATATCTTATTGGATGTTATAAAGAATCTGGTCATACTGGACCTTGAATATAGAACATAATGTATGTTTTGGAACCTTGTTCCGCTTATTTTATAACTATCGTTTTTTTTGTTAGTTTAAAAGTGGGATCTCCTTTATGGACTGCCCGTTTTTTGTTCTGGTCTGTATTAGCGTATTGACTGAACCAAACACTCCATCGACTTTATGCAGTTAGTTAGACATGCTAAGCACACTAAACTGGATGCTACAGTTGAAGGCCAGTTGGACAACTGTTCATGGCGTCGCAAGACGCTTGGCAGTCTTGGCAACACCTTGACCGGCTCGTGCAGCTTTGAGATAGAACTATAAAAAGTTATAGATGGGCTGGTTTTCTTTAGTCCTTGTTGCAAGGGTGAGACAAGCAATGCCAGCAATTTTGTCACACCCTGGCTTTGCGGAAGCGTGGTTAATTTGGTGTGACTTCTTAATACCATAGCTTAACCATAACAAGCTATATGAATTTAAAAACATGCAAGATCATCCATTCGATTAAGTTATAAAAACCAAATACAATAACATTGTCTTGACGGAAACACATCCTAACGACATAAACATTGTTCAACAACATAACATAAGCATAGTTTAAGGACTGTGACTTGTCCAGGAAAGAGCCACATTCCCTAAACCCAGATGATCTCGTAACTAGTGCAGCGGGAAAACGTGACATGCCGCGCCAGATCCTCTTAATTCCCTGAAATACATGTAAGTTGAAAAATCAACAATAATGTTGAGCGAGTTCATGTGTAAGTGAGTAAATAAACCTTTGTGAGTATAAAAATAGTCTTGGTATGTAGCAAATAAGGGAATTGAGATCACCAATGGTTTGCAAGGCCACTGATATATGTGAAGTGCAAGTAGGGAGACTCAAACCTAGCAGATTTCGCCACGGCATTAGTATGTGGACAAAGTCACCCCGAGGTCCGTTTCTAGTTTGGCCTTGGGCTGGGCTCGCTACACCCAGATAGATCTACCGCTCCTGTCCCTCGGTCCTGCCATGAGGACTAATGGCCTCATATTGCTCCTACCCACTCACATGATCTAAGTAGTAAACCTCCTTACGCTAACCATACCATGTATAAAGTACTTGTAATCAAAGTAACATGTATTTCACCCCCGCAGTTAAGAAAACTGAAAACAGTTAAGAGAAAAGGGGGACATGAACTCACAGTGGTGCGTCTCTACCAAGTATGCCTCCAAATCAATCAGCTGTGTGACGACCTACACGTACTAATTCTATTAGACGGACGGCCGTGCCTTAGCTTTAAGGTTTAAGTTTTTTTTTTTGGGAAATAGTTAGGCAACTATTTCGTGTTTACATTCTGTATATATACTTGGTAGTCATTTTCCTTCCCAAGGATGGGGGATTTAATACATGTGCGTTCGTATAATTCGGATTACACTATTAAGTCTCACTTAATATATTTTATTCCTAACTCCAAAATATAAATATTCTTCCCAAAAATATTATATTTTAATACATGTGATTTTCCCAAAATAATACTTAGTAATATTATTTTTATTCTAAAAATAATATTTACGTAGTTCACAAAATAATCATAAACACTTATACAAGTGATGTTGTGAAAAATATATACTAAATATATTTATGTATCATGTTTTTTATTTTTTGAAATCCCACCTCCGATATTTTGTAAATAGAGTCGTGGCGAAATCTATAATTTGAAAACAAGTAAAAATGTATTTCTAACACTTATAGTGAAAATATTTCTAAGTGTTAGGTTTTTGGAAAAATTTCGCCAGAGTTTCCTTTGTAACTGGAGGTGGCCACGCTTTCAAGCGTATCATTTTCTTTTATAAATCAAACCAACAATCTTCTTATTCAATCAAAACAATGTTCAAATCACAAACTAGTCAAAATATGTATATAAATCGCATAAATCTCATGAACTTGTGATTTATCCAAACTATGAAGTAAATCTCATTACTTTTAGTGGATCTTTATATAAAACAATCCGATTTTGTAAAAAAAAAACTCGTTTTTAAAGAAAATAAACTTCCACAACTTCTTGTCAACATTTACAAGAATAATTATTTTGTCAAAACTTTGTGTTACACAAGTGCTTACACACTTGTGTGTTCTAAAATCATTCTTGTTTATGAAAGATCCGTCTTTAAAAGTATGTTTTCTCTTGACACGTGGTCCTTTAAAAATACCGCTTGTAGATTCGTAGATCTACTAGTTTTAAACACTATTTCACAAGTAAAATCATTTTTACACAAGTTCAAGTTTGATGTGTGGTAGAGTTTCATCCTTTAACCCTTGTTACTTCCAAAACAACCTTATGTCATGATCCAAGGTCACGACTAACCCGGGTTAAATGATGATCCGAACTACCACAACATAGATCGGGTCCAAATAATCACACAAATCAAATACTACATGGTTTACACAACATATGAGCTTTTAACCAACATTTATAGCATTTTAAGTAGACTTTTGTGTGTCATCTTGTATGTTTACGAGTTTTAACCGTTACAAATCATATTAACCACTTCAAAATAGTTCGAGTAGGTGATTTAAGCGACTTACTACTAGCTCGAGGCTAGGGAAGAATCTATGCGAAAAACGCGTGGATAAAAGCAATGTAGTGAGGTCCTTCGCCTTCCGATTGCACCAAAGTTCCTTATACGCGATCCTTGATGCTAGAGTGATCTTGGAATGTGATGATGGAAGCCGAAAATATGATGGATGGATATAGGGGGGTTCGGCCGAAGCCTTTGAGAGAGAGAGGAGTGTGAGTGTGTTGAGTTGTGTAGTGTGAATGATATGATGTGCACAAGGGTGATCTTATAGACAATTACAAGCTTAATACCCAAAGGGTTTCATGTTCTCTAGATATGAGACAAAAGGAAATAAAATATTCAAATTTTGTACTTAGAATACGTTTTAGGCACATCCAGTCATTGTAACTTATTCCTAGAGATGCAGTTCTACAACCCTTGTATCCCTACACTCACCACTAGTGTAGCAAAATATTTCTGGCTCATACAGGCCTTAGAGGCAGTGTCTGCCTGATGCTGGCTTTATCAGCATGTTCAATAGGTTATCCGTTTATAGTGCTACTGTGCTTTTTGTGCATCATGTTTGTCACTAAGGTTCAGCATGTAAATAATGTAGTGACGGTAAGTAAAGTATGATGCAGGTATATACATGTATCAGAAATCAAGTAGCAGTTCATCAGTAATTTCAGACAAGCACAGTAATTAAGCAGTAATTAATTATTAATTAAGTCGTACGGATACCTGGTTTAGTGAGGGTTGTCACATTCTCCCCCCGTTAGAAAAATTTCGTCCCGAAATTTTAAGTTCTGCTTGTAGATGCAGGGCTCTTAGGAAATAGGTGGGGGTATTTCTCTTTCATCCGGTCCTCATGCTCCCAGGTGTATTCAGGACCATGTCTGGCATTCCAACGAACCTTGACGAGCTTGACACTGCTCCGGCGGGTCTTGTTTACTTTCCAATCCGTAACCTCAACCGGTTCTTCAACGAAGTGGAGCGTGTCATCAACATGAATCTCGTCGATGGGAATGGCAATGTTATCTTGAGTTGGACTTTTCTTCAGGTTGGATACATGAAATGTATCGTGAACTGAATGGAGTTCAGCAGGTAAGTCCAGCTTGTATGCAACTAGCCCTCTTCTTTCCAAAATTCTGAAAGGACCAATGTAGCGCGGATTTAACTTCCCACGCTTTCCGAAGCGTGCCACACCCTTCCAGGGTGAAACCTTCAATAAAACCATTTCTCCCACTTGAAATTCCAAGTGTTTCCGGTTTGGATCTGCATAGGCTTTCTGTCTATGGCGAGCTGCTTCGATGCGTTTTAGAATCTGCGCAATCTTGTCTGTCGTCTCTTGGACGATTTCGGGACCAGCAAGCTGCCTATCACCTGCGTCAGCCCAGCATAGGGGTGATCGGCACTTGCGTCCGTAAAGGGCTTCAAATGGCGCGACACCAATACTGGTGTGGTAGCTGTTGTTGTATGAAAATTTGACCAAAGGCAAATGCTTATCCCAGCTACCGCCCAAATCCATAACACACGCTCTCAGCATGTCTTCCAAAGTCTGTATCGTTCGCTCGCTTTGCCCATCAGTTTGCGGATGAAACGCAGTGCTCAGATTTAATTGTGAGCCAAAAGCTTCTTGGAAGGATTGCCATATCCTTGACACAAACCTTCCATCTCTATCAGAGATGATTGAGAGAGGTACTCCATGGTGCGTAACGATCTCTCTCATGTAAATTTCGGCCAACTTGCTCGTATTATCCTTCTCTCTGATAGGTAAGAAGTGTGCTGACTTCGTTAATCGATCCACTATTACCCAAATAGTGTCATGGCCTCTTGGCGTTCTTGGCAACTTTGTAATAAAATCCATTGAGATTTGTTCCCATTTCCACTTGGGAATCTCAGGTTGTTGCAGAAGTCCTGAAGGCTTCTGATATTCGGCTTTAACCTTAGCGCATGTTAAACATTTGCTCACATAAACAGCAACATCGCCTTTCATCCTAGGCCACCAATAATAATCTTTGAGATCCTGGTACATCTTATCCGCTCCAGGGTGGATAGAGTACCGCGACTTGTGAGCTTCATCGAAAATAACCTTCCTTAAACCTCCAAACAAAGGAACCCAAATCCTTTTCTCAAAACATAACGTTCCTTCCTCGTTTGGCACCAAAAGCTTCTCCATCCCACGGAGATATTCTTCTTCAAGGTTTCCTTCCTTGAGAGTTTCTTTCTGCGCGGCACGAATGCGCAAGGAAAGATCGGTTCGGATGATCATTTCTAAAGCCCTAACCCTTATGGGCTTGATCCTCTCCTTTCGGCTTAGGGCATCGGCGACCACATTCGCCTTCCCTGGATGATACTTTATCTCGCAGTCGTAGTCGTTCAACAACTCAACCCATCGTCTTTGCCTCATATTCAGCTCCTTCTGATTGAATATGTGTTGTAGGCTCTTGTGATCTGTAAAGATTGTACACTTTGTACCATAAAGGTAGTGTCTCCAGATCTTTAATGCAAATACCACTGCGTCTAGCTCCAAATCATGTGTGGTATAGTTCTTTTCGTGCACTTTCAGTTGACGTGATGTGTAAGCAATAACCTTTTGGCGTTGCATCAACACGCAACCCAATCCTTGACGTGAGGCGTCACAGTATACCACGAAATCATCTGTACCTTCCGGTAGTGCTAAGATTGGCGCATTGCAGAGCTTATCCTTCAATATCTGGAACGCTTCTTCCTGTTTGATTTCCCAATCAAACTTCTTATCTTTCTGCGTGAGGAGCGTCAATGGTTGAGCGATCTTCGAAAAATCCTCAATGAACCTTCGATAGTAGCCAGCCAAACCCAAGAATTGTCGAATCTCGGTTGGCGTCTTTGGCGTTTCCCAATTCTTGATCGCTTCGATCTTTGTGGGATCAACATGGATTCCATTTCCATTCACCACATGTCCAAGAAATTGGACTTCACGTAGCCAAAACTCGCACTTAGAGAACTTGGCATACAACTGTTCCTTCTTCAGCAACTCCAAAATAGCTCTTAAATGTTGTTCGTGCTCAGCCTTTGTTCTTGAATAAATCAAGATGTCGTCGATAAACACAATCACGAACTTGTCCAAGTATGGCTTGCAAACTCTATTCATCAAGTCCATAAAAACTGCAGGTGCGTTTGTCAACCCAAACGTCATAACAAGGAACTCGTAGTGTCCATAACGAGTTCTGAAGGCTGTCTTCGGGATACTCTCCTCCTGTATCCTTAACTGATGGTATCCAGATCGCAAGTCGATCTTTGAGTAAAAGCTTGACCCTTGCAGTTGGTCAAACAGATCGTCAATTCTTGGCAGAGGATACCTATTCTTGATCGTCAGCTTGTTCAATTCTCTGTAGTCGATGCACATTCGAAAACTACCGTCCTTCTTCTTGACAAACAAAACTGGAGCTCCCCAAGGCGAGAAGCTTGGTCGGATAAATCCCTTGTCTAACAACTCTTGAAGTTGTGTCGACAGTTCCTGCATCTCAGACGGAGCAAGTCTATAAGGTGCCTTAGCCACAGGTGCGGCGCCTGGAACTAAGTCAATGCGGAACTCTACTTGTCTCTGAGGTGGCAGTCCAGGTAAGTCCTCTGGGAAGACTTCTGGATATTCCCTCACGACAGGGATGTCTTCGATCTTCGGTTCGGCAGCCTTCTTATCCACAATGTGTGCCAGGAAGGCAACACATCCCTTCTGCAAACACTTTCGCGTTTTCAGGCAGCTGATAATTCTTAACGGCGTATCACGCTTCTCCCCGTGAACCACAATTGTTTCGCCATCTTTGGTTGGGATACGAACGATCTTTTCGTGACAAACTATTTCAGCCTTGTTTCCTGATAACCAATCCATTCCTACCACCACATCGAAGCTTCCCAACTGGACTGGTAGTAGATCCAGAGCAAACTCACGCTCTCCCAATTCGATCACACAGCCTCTGATAACTTCATTGGCTTCTACTAACTTCCCATTGGCCAATTCGATTGAGTACGGAATATCTAACTTATTAGTGGCTAAACCAAGCATATTCTTAAATTCTAACGACACGAAGCTATAATCGGCGCCAGTATCAAATAAAACGGATGCATAGCGTTGGTTTACAGGGAACGTACCAGTGACAACATTGGGATCCTGGCGCGCTTCCCTTGCTTCAATGTGGAACACTCTTCCACGGGCTTGGTTTAACTCTGGGCAGTTCCTCTTAAAGTGCCCGATATCACCACAGTTAAAGCATCCAAGTCTTTGCCCGTTTCCACCTCCATTTCCAGCTTGGTTGTTGTTTTGGTTCGCATTACCAGCCTGATTCGCATTGTTGCCTCGATTCCCGTTTCCTCCATTGTTTACTTGTGGGCGATTCCCATTACCACCACGATTATTATTTCTATTCCCAAATCCTCCTTGGCCTCCCCGGCCAGCACTAGCCCAACAAGAATCCTTCAAGTGGCCCGGCTTTCCACATGCTTCGCATACTTTCACACTACAATGGCCAGTATGGTGGCGTTGACAGGTATTACACTTGGGTTGGGTGCCCTGATATCCTTTTCCCTTCTTTCCACTACCAGCTGTAACCTGAGCTGGCGTGCCTAATCCTCCTTTCTTAACCGCCACACTGGCGCCCTGCTTGAAGTTTGAGAACTTCCGTTTGTTACCTCCTGATGACTCGACGTGAGTTTCTTTCTTCTTAGGCTCAGCATCATCAAACTTGTTCAGGCGAATAGCCTCTTCTGTGAGAGCTACGCTCAAATCGATTGCCTCAGTAATTGTCGCAGGCTTGGATGAGGTCACCATGCTTATGATTTGAGGAGCTAGTCCCCAAATGAAACGTTCAATCCGCTTGAACTCCGGAGTGACCATGTAGGGTACCACATGCGATAAGTCATGGAACCTTTGAACGTATTCTGCGATCTTTGGACCTTCCATTTTCAAATGCCAGAACTCGGTTTCCAATCTTTGGATTTCCGCGCGAGAGCAGTACTTCTTGCGCATAAGTTCCTTCAGTTCGGTCCAGGTTAGCGCGTAGGCAGCAGCTTCACCAAGTGTCTGTACTTGCAAATTCCACCAAGAGAGGGCTCCATCCAAGAATAGCCCTGAGATATAGGTGACTTGCTGATCTAGTGCGCATTTGCTCATGCGAAGAACAGATTCAGTTTTCTCAGCCCAACGAACAAATGCGACAGCACCTCCTGTGCCATCAAAGTTGACCGGTTTGCAGTCTAGAAACTGCTTGTAGGTGCACCCTGCACATACATTGTAACACGTGAACGGCATTAGCATCTTTGCTATAGATATCCAATTAGGTCATGGTATGTCTAAATGTCTTAGTATTACCATGAGGTGGATTATTGTTGCCATTGTTGTTTGAGCTGCTTCCGCTGGGTCCTCCTTGCGAAGCGGCGTATTGTGCCATGGCAGCAGCGATGACTTGTTGGAGTTCTGCCTCATTGGTAGGCATGCGTGTCTCACGTATCGGCGGCATCTTCTAAAAGATGGTTTACGTTGGTCAGGCCATAATGTAGCGTACGTATATAATGATAGTAATAGTACATAACATCTCATGTTATAATCATATCAATCACACAACATCCCATGTCACAAACATCAGTCACACAACATCCCATGTCATAGAATATAAATAATCAAATCAAGCATCAAGTATGATGAGAATACTGCGATTGCCATATATCGAGATCACATAGTAAGCGTACAAGTACATCACAGCGTCATACAACATTAGTCGACTAAGGGCTACATCACCCTAGTCCAAAATCTACATCAAATCAGTGTCAATACATCAAATACATGTCAACAAAAGTCAGAATCATAATGTAGTCTCCAAAAATGCTGTGCAGTCAAAAGCAATCGCCGTCTTCTCACCAGCGTCTACCCATACGGTACTGAAGAGCTCTACATGGATGGCGGTGGAGGAGGGGGAAAGTGAGTGTAAAACAAACGACGCAACTGGAGCCAGTCCTCCTCCATGGCTATCTGGGTACGCAACCAAGAAGCAACCTACTGCTCAAGTGCCAAAAGGCGTGCAGCATAGTCTGGTGGTAAAGGTCGAGAGGGCTGCAAAGGAGAGTGGGTCTGATCCTGGCACTGACACGGCGGCAGCTGGGCTCTCTCAAGCTCCTGAATGCGCTGCGTGTGTGCCTCGTGCTGGGCGACAAAAGACATCAAAACATCCTCAATAGTATACCCCATATGGAAAGAATGGTAGGGGTCGGTCGGTGGCATGGCAGAAGGTGACGCCCAGAGAAACGGCTCACTGGTGGGATCAAAAGGTGCCACATGAAATGGAGAAATAGGGGGAAAAGTAGCAGGCGGTGGTATAGCAGGGATAGATACCGGTACATGTCCAAAAGGGTGAGCCGAAGAACCCTCTCCAGGTCGAGCTGGAGGTGTAAATCGAGGAAACGAAAAAGAGAAATCGACGTGACGTGCATCAGTGGTATGAGGAGGAATAGGTGGAACCTCATCATCAGCAGGAATCCACCCATACTGGGCGTGCTAATCTCGTGGGTCAATCTGTGCCTCAAAAAGTGCTCGATCAAACTGTACAGGCATAGGGTCAAGGTGAGGTGCAACAAGAGGGCCAGCAGGTATATCATCGATAAGTGGGGGATCAACATGATCAGCAGCAATGACATGATCGCCCCCCAACAATGGAGCATCAACAGGGTGATCATCAACAGGTGGGTCAGCAATGACAGGCTCAATAAAAGGTGCGTCAGCATGAACTGGGTCGTGCTCAAACGCAGGGTCTAGAGCGGCTACCTGCTCAGGGGCCATGGCAGGCTCGGGGTCATCAAAGGCCATCTCAAAATCAAACTCAGGGTCGATGGGATCAACTGGGTCAACTGGGTCGACTGGATCCTCCATAGGCTGATCCATGGGTATAAACTCTTTATCCTCATCTGGGTCGAATCCTGGGGGAAAGACAGGATCGGAATCCTCCAAATCATCGTGGTCGAAAGCAAAACTAGGAATGGGGGCAACAGAGGATGCCTGGTCGGGATCTGATCCCGGAGAAAAGTGCTGCACACTCTGGGTGTGTGAGGGTGCGGAGGCCACAGACTCGAAAGAGTATGGGACCGGAGAGTGAGCAGGTGACTCCTCGGCGGGAGCATCTGCGATCATCAAAAGATCACCAGCAGCAAGAAGGGCCTCGCCCTGAACCTCATCCTCTAAGGGCTCGTCGTCAAACAGATCGACGTCGTCATCATCGTCGGCGTCGAGAAGCAAATCGTAAGCAGGATGTGAAGTAAGTGGTATGGGAGCAGGGATCACTACTAAAGGTAGGTCCCCGGCCAAAGGGCCATCAGCGAGCTCATCAGCACCATCAGGTAAAGCAAAGGGCTGAAAGTCATCCTCGTCTGTGCTAGTAACGTCGGATGTGTGAACCTCGCGCTCCGAAGACTCTAGGTCGTCTGATACTATAGGTCTAGGTCCTGTGGTGTCTGAGTCACCTGTGCCAGAGGTGTCCATGGTGTCTGTAACATAAACACAAACATGCACAAACAATCAATCATACAATCAATTAATCACATAAGTCACCAAGTAAGCATTCAAATAATTCTCCTAGTCCCACTAGCCTCCCAGTCTCCTAGACTGACATTCCTAGTCCCACTAGCCAAATTCTTCCCAGTCTCTAAGACTGCTCTATCATCTACCTCGACCTCTTAGATCGAGCCTCGGCCTCTAAGACCGAGCCTCAGCCTCCAAGACTGAGCCTACTCTTCCTAGTCTTACTAGCCATCTACCTCGATTTCTTAGATCGAGCCTCGGTCTCCAAGACCGAGCCTCAGCCTCCAAGACTGAGCCTAAATAATAAAATGTGCTCAACATTTATAAAAAGTTTTGGATCTGGACTTAAGTGGTATGCAGTAAAAATGTTTTCGTGAGAGCCCTAGTGATCATAGTCTAGACTCGAGAAAGAATCCTAGTTCGCTATGATCAGAGCTCTGATACCAAGCTGTCTCACCCTGGCTTTGCGGAAGCGTGGTTAATTTGGTGTGACTTCTTAATACCATAGCTTAACCATAACAAGCTATATGAATTTAAAAACATGCAAGATCATCCATTCGATTAAGTTATAAAAACCAAATACAATAACATTGTCTTGACGGAAACACATCCTAACGACATAAACATTGTTCAACAACATAACATAAGCATAGTTTAAGGACTGTGACTTGTCCAGGAAAGAGCCACATTCCCTAAACCCAGATGATCTCGTAACTAGTGTAGCGGGAAAACGTGACATGCCGCGCCAGATCCTCTTAATTCCCTGAAATACATGTAAGTTGAAAAATCAACAATAATGTTGAGTGAGTTCATGTGTAAGTGAGTAAATAAACCTTTGTGAGTATAAAAATAGTCTTGGTATGTAGCAAATAAGGGAATTGAGATCACCAATGGTTTGCAAGGCCACTGATATATGTGAAGTGCAAGTAGGGAGACTCAAACCTAGCAGATTTCGCCACGGCATTAGTATGTGGACAAAGTCACCCCGAGGTCCGTTTCTAGTTTGGCCTGGGGCTGGGCTCGCTACACCCAGATAGATCTACCGCTCCTGTCCCTCGGTCCTGCCATGAGGACTAATGGCCTCATATTGCTCCTACCCACTCACATGATCTAAGTAGTAAACCTCCTTACGCTAACCATACCATGTATAAAGTACTTGTAATCAAAGTAACATGTATTTCACCCCCGCAGTTAAGAAAACTGAAAACAGTTAAGAGAAAAGGGGGACATGAACTCACAGTGGTGCGTCTCTACCAAGTATGCCTCCAAATCAATCAGCTGTGTGACGACCTACACGTACTAATTCTATTAGACGGACGGTCGTGCCTTAGCTTTAAGGTTTAAGTTTTTTTTTTTGGGAAATAGTTAGGCAACTATTTCGTGTTTACATTCTGTATATATACTTGGTAGTCATTTTCCTTCCCAAGGATGGGGGATTTAATACATGTGCGTTCGTATAATTCGGATTACACTATTAAGTCTCACTTAATATATTTTATTCCTAACTCCAAAATATAAATATTCTTCCCAAAAATATTATATTTTAATACATGTGATTTTCCCAAAATAATACTTAGTAATATTATTTTTATTCTAAAAATAATATTTACGTAGTTCACAAAATAATCATAAACACTTATACAAGTGATGTTGTGAAAAATATATACTAAATATATTTATGTATCATGTTTTTTATTTTGTGAAATCCCACCTCCGATATTTTGTAAATAGAGTCGTGGCGAAATCTATAATTTGAAAACAAGTAAAAATGTATTTCTAACACTTATAGTGAAGATATTTCTAAGTGTTAGGTTTTTGGAAAAATTTCGCCAGAGTTTCCTTTGTAACTGGAGGTGGTCACGCTTTCAAGCGTATCATTTTCTTTTATAAATCAAACCAACAATCTTCTTATTCAATCAAAACAATGTTCAAATCACAAACTAGTCAAAATATGTATATAAATCGCATAAATCTCATGAACTTGTGATTTATCCAAACTATGAAGTTAATCTCATTACTTTTAGTGGATCTTTATATAAAACAATCCGATTTTGTAAAAAAAAAAACTCGTTTTTGAAGAAAATAAACTTCCACAACTTCTTGTCAACATTTACAAGAATAATTATTTTGTCGAAACTTTGTGTTACACAAGTGCTTACACACTTGTGTGTTCTAAAAATCATTCTTGTTTATGAAAGAACCGTCTTTAAAAGTATGTTTTCTCTTGACACGTGGTCCTTTGAAAATACCGCTTGTAGATTCGTAGATCTACTAGTTTTAAACACTATTTCACAAGTAAAATCATTTTTACACAAGTTCAAGTTTGATGTGTGGTAGAGTTTCATCCTTTAACCCTTGTTACTTCCAAAACAACCTTATGTCATGATCCAAGGTCACGACTAACCCGGGTTAAATGATGATCCGAACTACCACAACATAGATCGGGTCCAAATAATCACACAAATCAAATACTACATGGTTTACACAACATATGAGCTTTTAACCAACATTTATAGCATTTTAAGTAGACTTTTGTGTGTCATCTTGTATGTTTACGAGTTTTAACCGTCACAAATCATATTAACCACTTCAAAATAGTTCGAGTAGGTGATTTAAGCGACTTACTACTAGCTCGAGGCTAGGGAAGAATCTATGCGAAAAACGCGTGGATAAAAGCAATGTAGTGAGGTCCTTCGCCTTCCGATTGCACCAAAGTTCCTTATACGCGATCCTTGATGCTAGAGTGATCTTGGAATGTGATGATGGAAGCCGAAAATATGATGGATGGATATAGGGGGGTTCGGCCGAAGCCTTTGAGAGAGAGAGGAGTGTGAGTGTGTTGAGTTGTGTAGTGTGAATGATATGATGTGCACAAGGGTGATCTTATAGATAATTACAAGCTTAATACCCAAAGGGTTTCATGTTCTCTAGATATGAGACAAAAGGAAATAAAATATTCAAATGATGTACCATGGGGGTCACAATGTGACCGAGTTCGGTCAAGGGGGGGGGGGGGTCCTTGGTTCGATTCCAACTAATTAGTTGGATATTAGTTAGGTTAAGTAAGTTAGTTAAGTGCTTAACCTGGTTAGGGGTGTGCCATGCGTTACAATGAGTGTTAGGGTATTCAGGGACCCTAACTGGCTCAGAGAAAGATAAATAACGAAAATAACAATATTTTCTGTTCCGGGTAAGGTCCGGTTGTTCGGTTGGATAGTAATCCGTTAAAGTGCTAACAAAGCTTTTAAAGTGTCGTTAATACCATTTTTAGTGACGCAACTCATTTCTGACACTTTGGAAAGTGTCTAGTAATATTTTTCTCATGTTTTGGCACTTTATTAGTTAGCTAAAAGCTGAATTGTTATGTAAAGTGCTGAATTTTGTACTTAGAGTACGTTTTAGGCACATCCAGTCATTGTAACTTATTCCTAGAGATGCAGTTCTACAACCCTTGTATCCCTACACTCACCACTAGTGTAGCAAAATATTTCTGGCTCATACAGGCCTTAAAGGCAGTGTCTGCCTGATGCTGGCTTTATCAGCATGTTCAATAGGTTATCCGTTTATAGTGCTACTGTGCTTTTTGTGCATCATGTTTGTCATTAAGGTTCAGCATGTAAATAATGTAGTGACGGTAAGTAAAGTATGATGCAGGTATATACATGTATCAGAAATCAAGTAGCAGTTCATCAGTAATTTCAGACAAGCACAGTAATTAAGCAGTAATTAATTATTAATTAAGTCGTACGGATACCTGGTTTAGTGAGGGTTGTCACAAATTTCGAGATCTCTTTTGTTTCTGAAGTATCCTTTGGTTAGAAACCGATCCAAGAAGCAACTGTAAACTGAGGGGGGTGTTAAAAATAATATCTTAATATTTTAGTTTTATATTTTATATCTTACATTTGTTATTTCTTATTTTATCTTACATATAAGATGGCTTGCTGATGGGCTTATGGAGATTAGAAGGCCCATTTATAACAGACAATCTGGACACATGGGTGCCGCTTTGGATCTTTACTGGATTCTATTGGGCTTAGGCGAACATGGGCTGGAAGTCTTGGATCTGGTTGGTGTCATAGGGCTTTGGAAGTAATGCGCTACATATATATTGTTGTTTCCTGTTGAGTGGTAATAACAGAGAAGCTATTTCGAAGTTCCAGAGACTTCATCTCTCTAGAGTCTTCTTCCTCCCACTTAGGGTTTTCTTTGATCTAGTTGTTTCTTATGATCGTGTGTTGAGATCTGTCATTCATTGCTTAGATCAGAAAGTGCAGACCATCATGTTGATGGTCTGCGTGTGAGTTGAGAGATTTTAGTTATGTGTATTTTCTTCACTTCTATTCATCTTTTGATTCTTACATATTACAATTTGAAATAAAAGTTTCTTGGTGTAGATCTATGTATTTTGACAGATTTACAAAACAAAAATAATCCTCCAGGCTTCAATTAGGTTATGCGTTAGTGAGACTTGGAAAAGAGGTTCTAAATGGTTTTAAGGGGTGTTAGGTTATGTGTTATGATTTCATATATTTTTAACTACAGTTAAAAAAATAAGTGTTATACACTACTATTTAGATAGTAGTTTTTGCCAATGAGGTAGTGGTGGAGTGGTTGTGGAAAAACTTGCTGTTCCTTGTCACCCAGGTTCGACTCCCACTCTCCCCGTTATTTTCTGTGGCATCCAGGTGAAGGGCGAATACGGGTGGCGCCGGTACATCTTGGATGGAAGGTGAGGTTTTACCGATTATTCCACTGTTGTGCCTTCGGACGGGTGGAGGTCGGGTTTCCGCCAGGCGCGGACCTATGGCAGCCCCAAGGGGGCGGCCGCACCCCTTGAAAAATTGAAAAGTAGTGTTATATTCACGTAAAATCCGGATCTCCCCCCCCCCCCCCCCATGAAATTTTGTAATCGCATCCCATGAACTTTCAAAACTGGCCCCTTAAAAAGAGAAGATTGAAGTATTAAGTTGGAATGATCGTATTTTTGTTTTGGTGGTCTCTGTAAAATGTAGCGGCTGCAATGGCAGGACTGCTAATTGTGTGATAGAAAGAAGAGGCCAAAACATGGGCTAACATAATATGCTATTATTAATTTATAAAGTTGGGCCTTCTTTTTTACATTATTAGCCCAATATACATATATACTTATGAGTGAATATGATTCCAGTAGTTATTTAGCCCTATATTAGATTTTCATGTGAAAGAAAAAAAAAAAAAAACAGAAAAACCAAAACTTAGGGTAGTAAATAAAATAATTTTGTATGTTTACATTTATTTAGCTATTATTAATTAATTTTATTTAAGATATTTTAAAATAATTTATTATAAATTATCTATTCCCATGTTTAAGATTTAAGGTATGTTTGGCATGGAGATTTTAGGAGCTTTTAACAGCTTTTAGCTTTAAGCTTTTAAGAAAAAGTCCATACTCAATAAAAAACTTTGTTTGGTTGAAGGAGATTAAAGCTTTTAGGTTAGGAGCTTGAAGCTTTTCGTTGAACGCTTCTACTAGTAACGTTTAGAAGGAGCTATAAGCTTTTAGGGAAAAAATGACTATTTTAACCTTTAAAAATAATAAACTTTTTAATGCACAAACTTTTTAAATTTTTAGTTATGTCCATTTTGGTCATTTTATAAATTTTATTAGAAGCTTCAACAACTCTGTCAAACACCAAATATATCTAAAAAGCTACAACTACTACCTACCAACTACCAGCCACCAACCAACAGCCACCAGCTACATTTGCCAAACATACCCTTAAAATAATTTTCAATAAATTATCTACTCTCATGTTTATTATACGATTAATTTGTATTATGTCTATTTACTTCATATTCCCATGTTTAAGATTTAAAATAATTCTAGTAAATTATCTATTCTCATGTTTGTTATAGGATTCATTTGTATTATGTCTATTTACTTCATAATATAAACCTCTTTTAATTTGTAAGTTTTTATTGATTGTATAATCATATATTAGTTTAGTGTACTTATCAATTTAATAGATTAGGATTATTACTACCATATCTATAATACACATCATTTGTATTGTATTGTATTGTATTGTATTGTATTGTATATTGTATGAGTAGTCAATGTGGAAACATTGAATGCTTATGAGTTACAAAAGTCCGATGCAATTATGTGAAATTCATGTTAAATTGTGATATAGTTATTAAGTTATTGAGTTGGTGATGAGAATTTAGGCGATAATCAGGTTTGTCGTATTAGAAAAAAAAAATTTGCTTAGTAATCAGTGGCGGACCTAGATTTTTTTTTCATGGGGGCGGATTTTTTTAGTAATCGTTTGTGTATTGCTATATGATAATTTTTTATGTTCAATTCGGGTCGGGTCGGGTCGGGTCGAGTCAGTTCATATAAAAAAGACAATCAAACCAAATTTCATTTAATTAACAAAAATATGTCAAACGTCATTAAAAATGTATAATAAAAATAAAATATGTCTAAGTTGTTCTCTACGGTTTTTTTATTTTATAAAATCTAGCCATAAAATCCTCTATAAATACATTACTAAGCAAGTTTTTTTTTTCTAATACGACAAACCTGATTATCGCCTAAATTCTCATCACCAACTCAATAACTTAATAACATATCACAATTTAACATGAATTTCACATAATTGGACTTGATTGTAACTCATACGCATTCAATGTTTCCACATTGACTACTCATACAATACAATACAAATGATGTGTATTATAGATATGGTAGTAATAATCCTAATCTATTAAATTGATAAGGACACTAAACTAATATATGATTATACAATCAATAAAAACTTACAAATTGAAAGAGGTTTATATTATGAAGTAAATAGAAATAATACAAATGAATCGTAGAATAAACATGAGAATAGATAATTTACTAGAAATCTAAATCTGATAATAGAAAAACGAAATGAACAGTATTTATAAACCTGAGTCAGCAGAAGCTCTTATTTGAGTCACACGTAGCAGTCTTTATACCACCTACAACCATGTTTTCAACCCATTTCTACAAATAAATCGTGATAGAAAAAGAGGAGCCGGAGAATCAAGAGAGATGGAGATGGTAGTTGGCGGCGGCAGACGCGGCGGAGGCCATTCTGTGCTCCGACGATGGGAACTACGACGGTAGCGATGTTTTCGACGGCGGCTAGGGTTCAATTTTGACGATGGTAAATTTTCAGTTCCGATTGGGTTTAAGACTTGCAGACCGGTCACATGTGGTTAAGACTTTCAATGTTCTTCTAGGCTATCAGTGTTACCCCGGCAGCTCTGTCTCTACAAGCAATTAGGGTTTGATACCGATAATGGTGTCTCTTTTTATCAAGTAGATTAAATGACGGTGGTAACCGCTTCTTCTCCCTGAGTGATGATTTCGGTCGCAGTAATGGTTTTAAGGTCATGTCTGGGTGGTTCTTGACGGTGATGACGATGGGTTGAAGATGAATAAAATTTCTTCCTTCAATTATGGGTTCTGTATAAACGATAGTTTCTTATATACGTATTTGGTATACTACAACTTTTCTCTTAGTCCATCTCAGTTTGTTTCGATCCAAGTGTTTGTTCTGTACAGGTAGATGAAGTAACGAGGAGATTTTGTCAATCTGTTGTCGTTTTCATCTCCGATTTGGCCTTCAAGTATGCCAATATTTTTTCGATATTTTTGTTTTAATGATTATTTAGGTTTGTTTGTACGTAAGGTTGGATTTAGGTAGGTGTTTTGCAGGTTTTATGTCACTTTGTTCACTATATTTGACTTTAAAAAGTCAATTATTCTATTGATTATTTAGAATAAGATTTCTTCCGTCTAAAGCTATACGAGCAAAATATTTTGATGACAGTTGAGTTTAGCTACGGAAGACGGAAGGTATACCATAAATGGTGGGTGCGGGGCCTTGATTGGTGTTTAATGTACAACCATGACCCACCCCATTGACTTCAGTTTTGTTGAGTTGCGCCGTGTTGAGATTTCCTACTAATTACAATCTGTTGGAATTGTTAATTGTTTATTTTAATTACTTTTTCACAACTATGCTTATAAACATTAAGCTTTACTAATTACAGCTTTCTCCTAATGAAGCGAAAGAAGTCGAGCCGGTGAATTTTCAACTATCGTTAATACGTTTTGTCACCGAGTCCTTAACTAGAAAGACGGATTTGAGTTAATTCTGCAAACAACAGGCATTTGCCGTTACCTTTATGCATACATTTTAATTAATTCCACCTTCTTATCGCTTGCAGAGGTCAAGAGGGTGCTTAAACCAAGTGGTATTTACGTATTTGTGGAACATGTAGGTGGAATATGTAACCGCTGAAGGTACTAACTAAGCTCAATCTATTGATTAACTTACGATTTAAAAACTGCAAATCAAATTTATTTTGTTGGAGTGGATGGCACGTTTCTTAAAGTTATACGACGCGCTTTAGATCCATTGTCGTAGGTCAAGTTCATTAATGTTGTATGTCATCATCATGATCTTCCCTTATTTTAAAATAAATGATTGCTTAAAATTTTTGTACATACTTAGGTTGTACATTTTGCTTGCCATGTTTTTATTTCTTTTCGCCTATTTAGTGTGCTTACATATTATTTGTTTTTTAAACATGTTTTTTGTTTACAGGTGTTATATACTAGCTATTTGCTAGGACAGACCCATTCCTCTTTGCTTTTAGGTGAGATTTAAGTTATTTCATTTCTGTTTTGGATATCTATTTGATTATATGCATGTATTTTTTTTTTGCAATTAATTTGAAGTTGATTCTTGATCTGGGTAATGCTGCTAATGCCACGCCTGGTGGTCCGCCTACGGTTGGGGCGGGTTAGTTTTTAGAGTCCGACGTTGGGTTAAAACGTAGTCGGGAAGGTTCTGAAGTTTCGAGTATGTGAATGGGGTCTTTTGAGAGAAATGAACTTCCCCATCCTCATATAACATTATCTAGTGTTAATGTTATCAACTTAGGATTAGTTCTATCAACTAACCAACATTATGCTGTACAAGTTTTCAATAGGCATCACCTGTGCATCAGTTGACATCTACACACACTAAGCATAACAATTAGCTATTAGGATTAGAGGCACCATTTATTGAATTGCTTTCAACTGTTGTAATTCACAATTGCATTTTGAAGACATTGCCACCTTGGTTAATGTTGAGCGAAAGCTTTTTTTTAACTAATATCTTCTTATCCTTACCACTGCAGATCAAGCCACACCACAAAGAAGGCGCATGAAGATGATCGCAATGAAAACCTCTTTTTGGAAGGCACGCATGATGAATGAAAAAACTAAAGGAGCTTTTTTTATGGCTGCAGATGATCAAGTCTAGGCTGCTGAAACCCGAAAGCAAGCCATCACCATACAAAATATTAAACAAAATACAACTTATCTACATAACACACTAGGTGTTAGTGTGCTAAGTTGTAATCAATTTTCTACAGTTAACATTTTGTATTTTCTTGATACGTAGGTTTGGCGATGTGACTATGGAATGTAGGTATGTAACAATCACTTTTTTTATAAACTATGATGTACATGAAATGAATCCCAATAAATCTAGTTATTTTAAAGGATAAATTACAAGTTTTGTCCTTTATCTTTATATCACTTTTCAGGCGGTGTCCTTTTTAACGAATGTTGACAGGCGGTGTCCTTTACTAGGTATTTTGTTGCAAGTTTAGTCCTTTACACCCGACCCAGTTAAAAAACCCTGTTAATTGTTGACAGACGGTGTCCTTTACTAGGTATTTTGTTGCAAGTTTAGTCCTTTACCTAGGTATTTTGTTGCAAGTTTAGTCCTTTACACCCAACAATTAACATGGTTTTTTAACTGGGTTGGGTGTAAAGGACTAAACTTGCACATTTGAACCATTCCAGGGACAGAGATTTGGGGAATCTTCTCACATACCATCCTAGGTATTTTCTAAAAGAAGTTTCTCAACTACCTTCTTGTCCTTTCCTCTTTTATCCACTATCATCTTCTTCAATTTTTTCCTTATACTTCCATTAAAGCTTGAGACCTCCATAATTTTAAGCTTTATTGAGGTGTTTGTTAGATTTTTGTTCATGGAATCTTGTTAAGAATAAGTTCTACAACAATGTTTTAAGTTGTTTCTGTTAAAAAACGTTTTAAAAAATCACGAAAACAAATTAAAACCCCAAGATTCCTTGTTCCAAAATCCTGCATATACCTGAACACGGGGCCGTGTTCATTGAACACGGGGCCGTGTCCGAGGTACTGGTCCCATAAAAATTGAACTCTTTTCGGTATGTTTTCTCAGAATGGCAAGTAGAACGAGCGGAACATCTTCGTCGCACTCCAGAAACAACCGACAAGGGAGAAGATCATCAACGGTTGAAGATTCTCTTGTAAACTACGTTTACGCTCTAAGAGAGGCCATTGATGAGATAACGGGGGTGGAAGAAGCATTGGTCGACCGTATTAATCATCTAACGGTGGGACTAGAAGGATGTCTCCGGGAAGTCAACCTTTTGCACCAAAGGTTGAACATTCTCACATCTCCTCCTTTGGTGCCAATTATCACCCAAAGGTACGCCATACATCTGGAAACCCCTCGAGACATACTACAAGGGGTTCCGATTGGTATCACTACCCCTCCACAATATGTTGAGGAACATGAAGCCGCCTCCCTCCTCCCGAGAGAGATAGAAGAATGGCTCTAGCAACATCTAGGGAACACCGCTCGGCTTGGAGTTCTACAAAGCTTTTAGATCCCGGAAAACTATTTCCAGAATTTTGGTTCTTATTGTAGAAGTAGAGCTCCTTAGGATGATTTTGCGTATCACTTGACCTATTTAATTTAGGACCTTTAACTTTTAGTTTCTACTTTGTTTTCCATTTTCTAGGACTATTATGTAATTCTCTCTATGACTTAATGAATGATGGTTTTAGTTAATTTGGTGTTTGGATGGTGTTGAAATAAATAAAACACACTCGGGATGGCAAAGGAAACAAGGGAAACTTGAACCAGCACCCCATGCAGGAAAACAGGGCCATCCGACAAAATTTTCTTCGTTACATCAAGTTCAGCACGGGCCGTGTCCGCCCAACACGGCCCCGTGCTGCACAGTCTGCAGAAAATGCCCAGTTCAGGTAAACTGGACACGGGCCGTGTTCACCCAACACGCCCCCATGTCCAGGCTTCTGTTTCTCTTTTTCAATTTTGTTACTGGCGACTGAACACGGGGCCGTGCCCGGACACCACGGGGTCGTGTCCAGACGCCCAGTAACACAAATTTTTGCTTTTTCACACCCTTTTACACATTCAATCAACCTAAAAACTTATTTTTGGGACACATTGAGGACAATGTGTAATTTAAGTGTGTGGGGGGGGGGGGGGGGATGCTAAAACCTTGAATCTTGCAAGTTCTAACTACAAGCCTTACACAAAACTCTATTGGAACCGCTAATCACCCCAAATTTTTTCAAAAATTTTCATTTTTTTTACTTGTCTAGGTTTAACTTGGGAATTTCAAATTCTAAAAAAGTTATATTTTTATAAATTTACAACCGATAGCGTCGTGATAAAAAGAACCAACATAAGAAAATTATGAAACGGCATGACAAGCTTAGTTAAAATTTGATTATATATACTTGATCACATAAAAACCCATTCCCACAAAAGTGAGTTTTGAGCCTTTATTGAGCATACAAATAAATATATTTAAACTAAATGCTCATTTTTCGTTTCTTGTGTGAATAGCCGCTTGGTTCTTACGACTCTAGAACTTGCCACGACGATACATTCTCGGTCCTTACCAACTTAAACCCGAGTAAGTAAATGATGGAGGCATTAGGACTAACCCTTTTTATCTCTACACCATTATTTTTCTTTTTTTTTTTACCACCTACCCAAAATCCCCTTAGTTAGCCCCTTTGAGCCTAAACCTTTTCATTTCATAACCCAAACCAAGCACCCTTTCACCCACCAAAACCCTTTTTATCTTTAACCTTTTGTTTTAGTAACAAGCTCGGTTTTTCGTATGACTTTTCAAAAAAAAAATGTTGATGATGAAGCAAAAGAGAAATAAACAAACAAGTTTATCAAAAATAACTTTGTTTGAATAAAAGCTTCATCAAAATAAAAGTTGCAAAAATAAAAAGTCTTACGAAAACCGACGCTTGTTACGCTTTTCGCCCTTTCACTAACCACAAACCCAACCACCTACCTTTAACCCAAGCCTAACCCTTCACCCAAAAAGTCCTCTTGATATTTACAAAGGTATATAGTTAAAAAGGAGGAGGATTGATTGCTTGGCAAGCCTATGGTAGGAGTAAGTTCCATGCCGCTCTCGAGTGATTCACTAAAATACATTTTCGGCCGAGTGTTGAGTGATCCCCGTGAGGTATGTGAACTTGTATATAAATGAAATTTTAAAAGAGGCATGTTATGCCCTAATAAGTAATTTATCTTATGAAAAGTTTTAAATAAATCATGACGAATAGGATTGTAAATAAATAAAAAAATAAAACTTAATAAAGAATCTTGGAAATCCCGACACTCTATGACAAGCCCAAAAACCTTCTCTTCTATCCATTCCATTTGGGAGTGTAAAGCCACATTATAAAGAGTTTTGCTTGAGGACAAGCAAAGATTCAAGTGTGGGGGTATTTGATGTGTGCAAAATGCAACATATAAATTACTTCAATTGTGGCATAAAACTAACCCTTTTTAGTACTAATGTTGGAAAAAGTGTGCTTTTGTCTTCCTTTTGTATTTTCAGGATTAAATGAGCTCAAATTAACAAAAGAAGCAAAAAGACAACTAAATCTAACATAAATACAAGAAAAGGAACAAACGTGACATGCCCGACCCCACGACAGCATCTTCCCAAGTAAAACAAGAAAACAGAAGGCTGAACACGCCCCGTGCTCAGTGAACACGGGGGCGTGCCCAAGTGCCAGCAGAAAAGACAAAGCTGTAGAAGCTTCTATCGCCCACCACGGGGTCGTGCTCAGCGGACACGGGGCCGTGGTCAACTCTAAGATTCGCAGAATCTGGGAAATCTCGATAGTACAGATTTGCTTCTGCACACGGGGGCGTGCCCAGTGGACACGGGGGCGTGGTCAACTAATGCAAGCAAACTGCAATTAATGAAGAAAGAGATGAAGGATGGACACGGGGCCGTGCCCAATGGACACGGGACCATGCCCGAGCTTCTGTTCAGCCTATAAATAGGAGTGCTTGGCTCAAGTGCAAACCATCCCTTGGCACACCACCTCTCTCACACTTCATCCACCACCCACCACCACCATAACACCATCATCCACCACCATCATCCATTGTCCATCATAGAGTGTGTGAGTCGTCTCGGGATCCAAGATTGATCGTAAGAGTTCTTGACAATTAAGGCCATGTTTGCCTAAGTCTCTTACATCACTTGGTGAAGACAAAGTGTCTAGTGTAATACTTTTTGTTTTTAATCTTTTCGCACTTTTTACTTGGTTATGTATTAATGACTTTAATAACTAGTTTCTTATGTTGAAGGTGATTCTTCCTTATCGTTTGTCCGTGGTATCTTGGCATTATTTTACTGTCTATATAAAATAAAAGATTTTCACCATTCATATCTCCACGGTCTATATGGAGGTATGTTGGCTACCTGGCCGGGGGTTAAGGGAACGGTTTGGTAAGAGTCTTGCCTTGTTCAGTGTATAGATCCTGCAAGGACCTGGGTCAAATTTAGTAGGACCTCCTTCAATACTTAACGGTATTGGATGGCGGGGGTCCAAACTCTTTGACCCCCTCATATGTAAGCTACTATTAATACTTTAACCCGGCTACTTAGGACTGTATCCCTGCTGACTCAGACTACTTAGCCGAGGGTAACGTCACCTTCAAAAGAGGGGCCTACCATAATATGCATTAATAACTTAATTAATTATCTTTCAATAATCCGACCCTTTAGGATTGTATCCTTGCTGACTCAAACTACTGGGTTAAGGGTAACGTCACCTTCAAAAGAGGGGCCTACTACAATAACTAAGATAATCTCTTAAAAAGTGCAAAAGTGCGGAAATAATCAAAGGTTACACTATACACGAGTCGGAGCCAAGTGATTCATCTTGTCTATCTGTTTTTATTTTTATTTTATTTTCAGCATTTTAGTTAGTTTTTATTTTTCTAGTTTAAAACCTTTTTCTAACTTTTTGATTTGATTAGACGTTGAGGATAAACGGGTACTAAAAGCTCTTGTGTACTTGGACGACCTCGGTATCTTACCAACACTATACTACGCTCACGATGGGTGCACTTGCCCATATGTGTGTTTAGTGTTAGTAAATATCGTGTTTTATAAATTTAAAACTTGGCTAAAAAAGTGTAAAAGGGCTTAAAATAAACATTAAAACCATAACACACTTCA
The DNA here is from genome assembly GCA_030545235.1 of Helianthus tuberosus. NCBI lineage: Eukaryota > Viridiplantae > Streptophyta > Magnoliopsida > Asterales > Asteraceae > Helianthus > Helianthus tuberosus. The sequence goes on along the minus strand of CM060417.1, from coordinate 146,406,812 downwards.
CGCACATCACTTGGCACCTTTTAAAAGCACCATAAGATCTAGCAGCTACATATGTGTAATGGACCTGAAAAAAGAAACAAAATGTTAATATCTCAATCAAACCTATATAGATGCTAAGTCGAGAGTCTTGTCAAATATTTTTATACATTGAAGATATTGTTAATGATAGAGTAGCGATTATGATAACCAATATCCAGCAACTCCTCGTATTCAAAAACATGCTAGAGCGAACTATATCAAGAAATGAGAGTCCGATAGGATGACATCATCACACTACTAATTATTCCAAATAATCCAGATAACAACTACAACTGCAACAACAAACAAAATCTCCACAAGACTTTATAGTCATTATTATACAATACCTTACAAGTAAAACCCACTTGGACAAATGCCACTTGGATAATACAGTGATATATACATGATCATCTTCGACAGTGGCGGATCTAGGATTCGCGCGAAGCCGTAACGTTTTATAAATAAGCGATAACGAAATCGAAAAAACGTCAAATTTTTCCAAAATTTACACTAATTTTACACTACCGCCGGAACGCCAAGCCATAGCGGACGCCACCCCTTACTATATGCTACATCCGCCCCTGATCTTCGATAAAATTACTAAAAACTTGCAAAAAATTCAATAAATAGACAATAAAGAAAGAATCAAATGCTCTATCTTTGATAAACTTACAAAACAACTGTCGAGAATTTATTCCAAAATATATCCATTTTTTAATCATTAAAAAAACTCATTTGAGTATTTGACATCAAAATAGAAGTGAATGGACACAAATCATACATGAAACCTCAAGGAAATGCACCTACCAAAACTGCCACGTAAATATGTTGTTGCACAACCAATTATTTTTACTTTTGAAATCTGACGACGGGCCAATAGGTTGTCCAATTTGACCCGTCTTGGACTCCTATCATGTAGGCCCAACCGATAAAGCCCAAATTGTAATACTTGCTCATTAAGGGATTCTCCCATACAAAACGGGCGGGAAAAGGGATGTTCAGAGAGCACATAAGCATTAAATGAATGATACGAAAAGAATCTCCGGCTGGCACAGTACTTCCGAGCCGGTTTCATTAAATGAGGGCAACCATCCTACCGTTGGGGTTCAGACACGTGTCTGAGCCTCCCAAAGATAGTCAGAATCCATTGTATCATCTCGGTATCACTCCATTGAAGAGATAAGGACTCTTGGCTATATAAGAAAGGTAAAGAACGATCTTTTGTTCAAGTCTAAGGTATCTCACTTAATGCTCTCACATTTATTCCGACCATAATTCCCTTGCATTAAACACACACATTTATATCCGATTCACACCATAGAGATTGTTCCGGTGATTACACTCATCGGAATAAGTTGCTCTCTTACTCTCCGGCAACTTTACTTATTCTCATGCCGGAGCTTGGTCACGGACCCCCCCGGGGCCCTCCGTGACGAGGCTAACGGTTTCCTTTTTTGTAGAAAGGAAGGGCTGGAATATTACGACGTCAGCGAAGACCCTTTGAACGTCATCCAGGGATTTGGGGATTCGACATTGGCGCCATCCGTGGGACATTTCAGTCCGACTGATTTTTCCACTCAAAATCATCGGCGTCGTGATAACCCAATCTGCAAGAGAAAACATGGCAACACCACCGAGTTCACGAACCATCCAAACCAGGGGCGGACCTACCTTAGCCCGTGGGTGGGCGGCCGCACCCCTTGAAAAAAAAAATTAGTGTTATTTTTCTCGAAAAATCCCGACCGCACCCCTTGGAAAATTTCGACCGCACCCTTTGGAAAATTCTGACTGCACCCCTTAGAAAAAAATGTTAGGAATTTATATAAAAAAAAAATTGTGAACACGGATTTAAACCCGACCCAATTATGTAAACAAGTTAGCCCACTAATCTCTTTAAATAAAACTTGTATTCCTATAACCCAACATCAAGCCCAAATGAATAAGTTTATGGTAAAACCCACCCCAAATAACAAAATCAATTAACAAAACATAACCCAATTACCCAAATAAACCCAATCGGTCAATCGACCTTTCATCTCTCCCTCCCTCCCCTCACTGCTGCAGCGACCAAGAAACAGAAGAAGGATCAACCTGCAGATAGGCTTCGATCGATCAGCCACAAATCTCGCCGAGTCGCCGCAGACAGAGTGCAACTAGCCGACCAGGTACCACTCCTTGATTTTATTCTTCAAGAGTTTTGATAAGGTTTTTGATAGGGTTGTTGAATGTTGATAAGGTTGCTGTTGTAAAGTTACGGCAAATGGCAATTGTAGGAAACTAGTAGATGCCCCGCCCGCGTTGCGGGGCGATGGCCAAATAATTCTCAACCAATTAAAAAAACACTACTATAATTTTGCTAGGAAAAAAAACAAAAACGATGATAAGACCGTAGTAAACAAATTAAAACAAAAAACCTGTATAGTTTTAGTAAAAAAAACTAAAACGATGGGAAAAACATAATTTTTAACTGAGGGCCAAATCATAAATTTAATTCATGGATAAATCGTAAACTAAATGGACCAACGGGGAGTGCCAGGAAGTTGGTGGCACGACTGTAGTTTTACACTGGGGGCAAAATTGTAATGTCACCAGGAAAACATACAAAAACGATGGGGAAAATGTAAAGTTAAGTTGAGGGCAAAATCGTAACCTGGCTGTGAGAAAAAAAAATTAACGACAAAACTATAAATTTATACGGGGCAAAATCGTAAATTTGAACCGAGGGAAAAATTAGAATTTTTAGCCGGGAGCAAAAGCGTAAATTTATTTTTAAGTGGGGGCAAAAACATAACTTAGACCTGATGGCAAAATCGTATTTTTAAGTGAAAAAAACTAATGGCGAAACCTTAAATTAAAACGGGTAAAAATCGTAATTTTTTAACCGAGGGCAAAATCGAAATATTTAGTTGGGAGCAAAAACGTAATTTTTTTTAAGCGGGGGGCGAAAACATTAATTTGAACTGATGGCAAAAGTGTAAATTTAAATAAGGACAAAATCGTAATTTTGTTGGGCCAATAGGGGAGTGCCAGGCAGCTGCCTGGCACTGTTGACCCTGCCGCCCTTTTTGCCCAATTGATGGGAGGAACTATTGAATGCTGACGTCAACATCTTATAAATGTAGTAGTTTAAATTAGGAAAATAGATTTATAGGGTTCATTTTATTATTAAATATTATAAAGAAGTTACTGGATTGTTGATTAAATATTAAAAAAAGGTTGCTGTTGATTTATATGTTCAACTTGATTTCATTATTAAATGTTAAATTTAATATTTAATAATAAAATGTTTATTTTGGATCATCTTCCGATTGTTGATTAAATAAAATGTTTAAGAAAGTACCTCTATAGGATGTTTTGGATAGATTTCAAAAAATGAAAACCCGTAGGGCGACTTTTTAAATATGTTTGTAACAATGTTTAACGTGTTTTTGATGATTATATAAATTTAAGTTTGATGTTCCCTTTTTACATGACCCGACCCGAACCGGTTTTTCTATGTATATATCTAGACGCCTAAAATTTTAAAAAAATTTCCGCACCCACATGAAAAAATTCCTGGGTCCGCCACTGATCCAAACGATGCAAAATGACCACGACAGGGTCACAGTGGAAGACATTACCCACGAGGAAGAAAACGAGAACCAGACAAGAACTCTGGAAAGGGAAGAGACTATCACCCCAGACTTTGTTGCCATGCACAAGGAAGAGCTAAAGAAACATCTCGAGAACCTGGAAAGACAGGAAAGGCTCGACAACCTCAGGGCCAGGCTGTCCTTTGACACGCCACCTAACAAGGGAGAAGCGGATCCACAAAACAAAAATGATATTTCTGACCCTCTAGAAACCTTCATGACAGCCCTCAGGCAGATGTCATCAGAAGAAAGAGAGGACCTTATCACAGGAAAAGGACAGAAAGGAAAAGAAAAGGAAAAGAAGAGTCAAAACAACGACGGTTTGGATCAGCCCTACCTCCTTCAAGATTTAGCCGAGATCTCAAAGTTCACCAAAAGAATAGCTGAGGCACCCATGGCCCCCAAACTCAAGCTCCCCTTGAACTTTGACAGATATGACGGGACACGGGACCCGGAGGATCACCTTCATGCCTTCAAGGGTGCAGGACAGTTAGGGCGATGGCCCATACCTGTTTGGTGTCACATGTTCGTACAAACCCTAACGGAAGGAGCCAGGCTCTGGTTTGACAGCCTTCCCCCAGAGGAATCGATAACTATGAAGAACTAAGCGAGAATTTCCTGAGAAACTTTGGTCAACAGAGGAAGGTGGTCAAGAACCCAAACGAAATCATGCATATAAGGCAGAGGGATAACGAACGGATAGACCAGTACATGGAAAGGTTCGTCAAGGAAAGTATGAACATTAAGGACGTCCCTGAGGTCATGAAAATCAGCAGCTTAATCAATGGGCTGAAGCATGCACAACTGTGCGAGAAGTTAGGAGAGTAGTTCCCACACACATTCGATAACCTCATGGACGGCCCGACCCGAAGAAGCAATCCCGCTCCAAAACCTCCAGAAAAATGTACACCATACTCACGAAAACCAACTTTTGACAAAATGTTATATGACAGGGTAAGACCCACATATTCCCCATGTAGACCTCGGGGTAGGGGGTCACTCCCTTACTCCGATAGCTTCACCTCTTTCACCAAAACCCCGAGTGAAATACTGGCTACTGAGAGGGTGAAGAGTTCTTTTCCAAGGCCACCACCCATAAAGCCAGGACCGAAGGCACAGCCGAACGAATACTGCGACTTCCACAGGGGTTACGGACATAAAACCGATGATTGTATGTACCTAAAGAGGGAAATAGAAGCCGTAGTGAAAACGGGTAAATTGGCTCACTTGGTTAAAGAAATTAAAGAAGGAGGGGGGGGGGGGATCGCAAGGGAAAAGATGTGAGGGAGCCTGGAAGGGCAGACGTAGACATGATCAGGCGAAGGGATGAGTTTGACACCACTAAGAGTGTAAAAGCTAGGGTCCTGCCCCCCCCCAGACCGCATGAGAGCTCGCATACAGATGCCACACCTGGAGGAAAACGAGGTGCAAAGACTCCCCCTCAACATTTCGGCCATCATAGCCGGACACAAGGTAGCCAGGATACATGTAGACGGGGGAAATGGAGTAGAGGTAATATATGAGCACTGTTTCCTGAGGTTTGACAGGGAAGTGAGGGACAGGCTTGAGTAAGACTCGATCCCTATCGTTGGTTTCAACAATAGTGTATCTCACCCCTTGGGAAAAATTAGGCTCCCATTTACTGTTGGGGTAGGGGACCATGTCCGAACCATAACCCTTACTTTCACGGTGGTCTGGGCACCCTTAAAAAACAATGCAATCCTAGGAAGGCCGGGGATTGGTGATTTGCAAGCACAGGCCTCAACCCCACATGGAGCTTTGGTATTCCAAACGCCAAAGGGCTTGGCTTGGGTAAAATCTTCATACGAAGTAGTGTCTTCCGTTTCTGAGGGGGAAGTGCCCGAGAAGCCTCAAAAAGAAGGAATAGAAGAATGGGTCATTTGCGACAGATTCCCGGAGTAGACGGTTAAGGTGGGAAGCCACCTCAGTGACAAATGCAAAAGTTCTCTCAAGGAATTGCTTCTCTTCAACATAGACGTATTTGCATTTCAACACGGAGATATGACGGGGATCCCGAGAAGTCTGACCGAACACCGGCTTAATACATACACCTGGGCGAAACCGGTAAAGCAAAAGAAACGGAGCATGGGTCTCAGCAAGAGAAGGGCTGCATGTGAAGAAACCAAGAAGTTGCTCAGAGCAGGAATAGCGAGGGAAGTAAAGTATCCTTCCTGGGTCGCCAACCCAGTCATGGTCAAGAAAAAAGATGGAGGATGGAGGATGTGCATAGACTTCCAGGACCTGAATAAAGCATGCCCCAAGGACTGCTATCCTCTCCCGGAGATAGACGTCCAGGTGGACTCCCTATCTCAGTACCCCCTGAAATGTTTCCTGGACGCCTATAAAGGGTACCACCAAATACAAATGTCACTGGAAAACGAGGAAAAAACTGCGTTCATCACAGACGAGGGAACCTTTTGCTACACCAAAATGCCATTCGAGCTGAAAAATGCTGGGGCCACTTAACAAAGGTTCATGAACACCCTCTTCAGAGAACAACGGGGACGGAACTTAGAAGTGTACGTCGACGACATTGTCATAAAAAGCCTCACGGAGATGGCCATGATAGAAGATATAGCTGAAACCATACGATACATGCAAGACGTAAACATGAAACTGAATCTGGGAAAGTGTTGCTTCGGGGTAGAAGAAGGGAAATTCCTGGGAGTAGTGGTCACCAAGGGAGGGATCAAGGCTAATCCGGAGAAAACCCAAGCTGTGGCCGAAATGCGATCCCCCTGATCCCTAAAAGACATTCAACAACTGAATGGGAGGCTAATTGCCCTGAACCGTTTCCTGTCAAAGGTAGCTGAGAGAACTCTCCCTTTCATGAAAGTGCTGAAGGACTGTCTCTAGACAGACAAGTTCATATGGACTCCGGAAGCCGAGGCAGCTTTCCGAGAAATGAAAGACTACATCTGTAAGCTCCCAACTTTAGCCACTCCAGTTCCCAGGGATGACTTGCTCCTGTATTTGTCTGCCTCGAAAACAACCATAAGTGCAGTGATGATGGTGGAAAGGGAGGAAAAGCAGGTCCCCATATACTTCATCAGCAGGACCCTCAAGGGTCCTGAGGAACGCTACATGCCTCTGGAGAAGCTAGCCCTGGCTCTTGTCTTTGCATCCCGAAGACTTAGAAGATATTTCCAAGCACATAAGGTCATGCTAATGACAGATCAGTCACTCCAAAAAGTACTCAAGAGACCAGAACTATCAGGCCGACTGGGCAAGTGGGCAGTTGAGTTGGGAGAACACTCCTTGGAATATAAAGCCAGAACAGCCATGAAAGGACAAATACTAGCTGACTTCTTGGCTGAGGTCCCGGAGGATGAAGAAAAGGAGCTCCTAAAGTGGGAGGCCCTAGAGAAGGAAGAAAATGATAAGGAGGATGAAGTAGTATGGAAACTACTCACAGATGGGGCCTCAAGTGAAGAAGGAAGTGGAGCGGGCATAATGCTGATCAGGCCCGAAGGAATTAAGCTAACTTAGGCCATCAGACTGGACTTCGAGAACACCAACAACATAGCAGAATACGAAGCCCTTTTGGCAGGGTTGAGGCTGGCTAAAAAGATGAAAGCAAGGCACGTGGAAGCCAGTACTGACTCACAGCTAGTGGTCAAGCAGTACCACGGGGAGTAAGAGGCTAAGGATAGCACAATGGCCCAATACGTAGCCAGGGTGAAGGAAATGACTAAGGCCTTCAAGACTTTTAAGCTAGAATACATACCCCGAGGAAGAAACAGAAAATCTGATGCCCTCAGCAAGTTAGCTTCCGTAGCCTTCGATCACCTTGCAAGAGAAGTCAAGGTGGAGGTTTAACTCCCCTTCCATCGATGCTGAGGAAATAGCTACAATCGAAAACGCTCAGGAGACTTGGATGACACCGATTGTTAAATTCCTTAGGGACGGAATACTACCCGAAGGTGACTGGGCAGCCCGGAAGATAAGGGTAAAAGCCTTACAATACAAATTGATTGATGGGGAACTTTATCGAAGGCCTGCTTGGGACCATCACTGAAATGTGTCGATAGTGAAGAAGCCAGATACGTGATTAAAGAGATACACGAGGGTATCTGCGGCATGCATTCTGGGCCAAGGACAGTGGTGGCAAAAGCAATGAATGCGGGATTTTATTGGCCTAGGATGTATGAGACAACATCGGAAGAAATCAAGAATTGTGACAACAGCCAGGTCCATGCACCCATGACACACCGCCACAAGCACCCAATGATACCCGTGTCAACATCTTGGCCCTTCTAGAAGTGGGCCATTGACATCATTGGGCCATTTCCAGAGGGCCCAGGAGGGGTTAAGTATGTAGTGGTCGCTATCGACTACTTTACCAAGTGGGTAGAGGCAAGACCTCTGGCAAATATTACTGGAGAACAAATGAGGCGGTTTGTGCTGGACAACATTATATGCAGATACGGGGTGCCATAGGAGCTAGTAAGTGACAACGGCGTCCAAGTTGCAGGAAAGCAGTAAAGTCTTACGCGGGCTGCATCAAGACATGTTTGACCGGATAAGTGTTCCGGATCCACGTGGTGTCCACCTGGCTAACCTACTTGTGACCAATCAACCCTACTCGTAGACTAGGCGGCCACGCGGGCCGCGTAAAGGTAAGCCGAAGGCTTACGCAGGCCGCGTGAGGTCTCAATTTCAGCTATAAATAGCTTGTTGCATGCACAGTCCACTGGTGTCGAGATCTTTTCGTAAAAACGAAATTTCAATACTCTGAAGTCGAAATTACCTTCAATATTAGCAAGGCGCTGCTCCGATACCGGGTATTAACTCGATTGCTGCTACGATTCAATGTCCGATCGATTAAAACTATCCAATGGATGTTTAAGTGCTGCCCACATAAGGGTTTATGCTTTGTCATTCGTCATGAATTTGATGGATGTTTAAGTATCGCACTTTGTTATTCGTTGTGAGGGTTTAATCTTGTGAGTTATCGTAAATGCTGTATTAGTTACTAACCGAGTTCGTGTGCATGTTGTTTAAATTTAGGTTAAAAGGCTAATCAGTAGGCTAAGCTCTGCTCATATAAATCTGCAATGTGAGTCATTCTCTTTTTATCAACTGTTTTACAATACCTCAAATTATTTTCAAATGTTATAATTACAGGGAGTAAGTCGTGGTAGTCTTAATCAATGGCAAATGGGGTATTGTGCACATTACTAATTTCTCACGGGGTTAGGCAAATAAGCCCTAGCACAGGTTAGGCAAATAAGCCCTAACAGTGATATATCATCACTAATTGGGTGACAGGACCCAATAGTGGTATGACCATCGTCACCAGGAGGTGACAAGGAGCCATATAACAATAAGATAGAAACCATTGTAATCGCTCTTATGCTGTAATTTATAACTGTGTCATTTTCTCAAATTGAGTGACTCGCCAGTATTTCCCCGCTGATAAAATATTTTTAAAACATGTTTCAGGCGACCTGCTGTAAATCAAGGACACGTGCTACGGAGCACTAACAAGCTTGAAGAGGTGGCTCAGTTAAAATAAATAAACATGTTTTAAATAAATCAGGGAATTTCCTAGTTAAATTCCTCTATTGTAAATTACGGGATTTATCTCCAAATTATGGAATAAAATAATTGGGCATTTTGAGTTTTAAAAGATCCTGTTGAAAAATCTTCCGCTGTCACATAATAAATACCACAGGTTCCTGTCCCGCGGCTCTTGACCTGGTAAAACCGGGGCTGGGGCCGTGACAGGAAAATGTGGTATCAGAGCCACACTGATCAAGCCACTGATTTAAAGCCTATTAAGTATTTCAAAATATTTAATTTTCCTAATTGCCATTTTGTGATTATGTGTTTTATTAACTGACTATTTGTTAAATTACAGTATGGGTAAGCAAAAGCTTTCAAACATCTATCTTAAATTAGATAGTTCACCAAAAGAGAAGGGAAGTTCATCCCAAACAAAATCCTCAAGATACTCAGTAAATACTAAGGAGGGAATATTTGTTCGTAAAGCCAATTATGAGGAACCACTTTCTCCTAATAAAAGAAGTTTGATTATTAGGAAAAGTCAGGAGAAAAATAAAGAAGTCACAACCAAAAGAAGTGAAAGTTAATCAGGAACCCCATAAATTAGGCAGTAACCCACCATGGGAAGACAAATTAGATGAAAAATGGGCAGATCTTTATATGTTGGCCACAGTAGCAGTAAATGCAAATCTTTAAAAATCCTATGACTCAGTATTAGCACCCTTATCAACCACAAACCAGAAACTTTACCCAGTAAATAAATAAGTTTACAATAAACACTAGTATGTTTTAATTTTAGTTGTCCTTTGTATTAAATTAATCACCCGGCATGCAATAATATTTGAATGTTTTCTGTGAAATTTTATTATCAAAATTTTAACTTAGCATTTTGTGTGCGTTTTTGCATATATGCTAAACAGCATGAATGAGTTATCTGAAGCCCTTCAGAATCTCAATCTTTATCCGGTGAAAATAGAAGTTTCTAAAGACTTTACTGGTTACATCGCTGATGTGGAGGAACCAATGGAATTTCAAGCTCCACCTCCGAAAAAACCAAAGCCTAAGAAAAGAAGGAGATTTATAGGTTGGAGGCGCGTACGTAGGAGGAAACCAGCCAAGAGAATTCCTAAAATAGAAAACTCTATGGATAAGGGAAAAGGGATTGAAATTGAAGAAAATGATAGACAAGTAGAAATGGAAACTGGGGAAAATTCTAAACAAGCAGGAATAGAAATTGGAGAGAGTTCTACGCAAACAGAGGAATTGCCATTACAACAGGAATTGGATCGTGTTCTGGCAGGCTGTGATATCATTAGGCCTATCAATAATAACCTCTACTCTTATCCTGCCGAAAATCAACTTTCAATAAATTTAGAACCAACAATCCCAGAACCTATAATTCATACCCAACCTCTAGGAATGGATGAATGGTGGACTAATGATTGGCAGTTTCAAAACCTCCTTAACAATCCTTATACCTTTCTCCCTCAGTTCGACCCGGAACCGATACCAAATCCGCCAATGAGCAATGAAAACCTAGCGGAACTCCGCCACTTTGGCGAGGAGCTAGTGGATGCAGGAAATAGGATTCGGGAGGTAGGAGAACAGATCTCCTGGAAGTACGACGAAAGGGAACGTCGTTACTGAAAGTACCAACTGACAAGGGATAGTGGAGTTATGAAACTGTGATTGTAGAATGATAATAATAAGTAAGCTAAATCTTGTAAAATAACTACAAATAAAACTTTGTAAGATAATGGTGTGTAATGATGCATAATATTATAATATATAAAAATGGGAATCGAGAAATCGATAATTTTGGCTATCCATGTGTTATGAAATTGTGTGATTGTTTATGTATTGCTATTAATTATTTTATGCTAATAATTTATATATATTAATTATCAGATGGAAAACGCTAATAATGAACCAGTTAACGAGGTTAACCAATCTGAGCAACACCCGGAAGATCAATTTATGACTAGGCAAGATATAGAAAATATTGTTGCTCAAGGAATAGCCAATGCTATTCCGGCAATCCTTGCTGCTGCTCAAAAACCTGTTGAACCTTAACAAATCATCCCTAGCAAACGTATTTCTGAAGATAACTTTAGTAATAGTGTAAACGGAGGCGGAAATCATACTAATCATGATAATAATCCACGGCAGGCTCCGCTCCCTAAGAAAATGAAAGTTGCAACACCTGGTTGCACATACAAAGAATTTCTTGCCTGTAAACCAGCTGAGTTTGCAGGTAACGAAGGAGCAACTTCAGCACTGCGATGGTTAGAGAAAACCGAGGCAGTAATTTCCATCAGTAAATGTGCTGAAGAAGACCAGGTCATGTATGCGTCGAATCTTTTTAAAGAAGGGGCGCTAGAATGGTGGAACACGGTGTTACAAGCTAAAGGAAGAACGGTGGCATATGCTATGAATTGGGAAGAATTTAAGAATCTTGTAGAAAGAAAATTCTGTCCCGAATATGAAAAGGAACAAATGACAAATAAGTTCCTAAATCATCAAATGGTAGGTGTAGATTGTCGAGGGTACACTTCGACATTCTTCAAATATGCCAGAGTAGTACCAACACTGGCTTCGCCAGAACCGGTACTTATATCTCGCTACATTTGGGGCTTAATTGGTGAGATCCGCAATATTGTTAAGGCTGCGAAACCTCGCACAATTGATGATGCGGTAGATCTAGCCAACACACTGACTGACGAATTGGTACGGATGAGAGAAGAAAATAAAAAGAAGGAAGTAGCCCAAAAGATTACCCAAGGATTCCGTATGGGTAACCGTAATAATTTCAAGAAAAGAGGAACCGGACAAATTTCCACTGGTCCATTTTGCAATTCTTGCAAAAGGAAGCATTTTGGAAGATGCAAAGTATATTGCAATTTTTGCAAAATTCCAGGGCACCAAGAAGAAGACTGCAGGAAGAAGAAATTCACAGTCTGCTACAACTGTGGAGAATCTGGACATCTTAAGCTAGACTGCCCAAAACTAAACAAACCAACAGATAACAAAGCTAAACCTGCAGAAGGAGCAAAAAGGAATGTAAGAGCCTTCCAGTTGACAACTCAGGAAGCCGAACTGATTCCTGACGTGATAGCCGGTACGTTTCTAGTTCACAACGTATATGCAAAAGTATTATTTGACTCTGGTGCAAACCAAAGTTTTATCAATACTTCATTCTGCCAAGCACTTAAATTACCCTTAACCCAACTTAGGCAGATTTTTACAGTCGAAACGGCAGACGGAAATTCTGTTAACATAGATAAGGTTGTGCGAGAAGGAAAAATAGAACTGTTAGGCTATAAATTCTCTGCAAACCTGTTACCTATGAAATTAGCCGGATTCGATGTTGTGTTAGGAATGGATTGGTTAGTAGCCAACCATGCTCGAATCCTTTGTGATAAGAATTTTATAGAAATCCATACACCCACAGGAGAATTAGTAGTGATTACAGGAGATAAGCCACGAAAGCCATTAAAATTTATTTCAGTAATGAAATTGGCCAGTTATTCCAGAAAACAAGAAATGGTGTATATGATTTCAGTAATCATTACTACGAAAAGTAAAGAGCTTAAAGAAATTCCAGTAGTATCGGAATATCCCGATGTATTCCCAGAAGAACTACCTGGATTACCACCTGATAGGGAGGTTGAATTTTGAATTCATCTAATTCCTGGAACTACACCGATAGCTAAAGCACCTTATCAGTTAGCACCCACCGAAATGCTAGAATTGAAAAAGCAATTAGATGAATTACTAAGTAAAGAATTCATACAACCTAGTTCATCCCCTTGGGGATCACCAGTGTTGTTTGTAAAGAAGAAAGATGGTTCAATGAGAATGTGTATTGATTATAGAGAATTGAATAAGGTTACAATTAAGAATCGATACCCATTACCTAGGATTGATGATCTTTTTGATCAACTTCAGGGAGCTAGATATTTTTCTAAGATAGATTTACGCTCCGGATATCTTCAATTAAAGGTACAAGAAGAAGACACCTAAAACTGCTTTCAGAACTAGGTATGGTCATTACGAGTTTACAGTCATGCCCTTCGGACTAACAAATGCACCTGCAGCATTCATGGACATGATGAATAGAATCTGTAAACCGTATTTGGATAAATTTGTAATTGTCTTTATCGACGATATACTTATTTATTCCAAAAGTCAGGACGAGCATTGTAAGCACTTGCATATACTTTTAACTTTGTTAAGAAAAGAAAAGCTTTACGCCAAATTCTCGAAGTGTGAATTTTGGCTGCAAGAAGTGCAATTCTTAGGACACATGATGAATCACGAAGGTATTCATGTAGATCCTGCTAAGATAGAAGCAATCACCAAATGGAAAGTTCCGCAATCAGCAATCGAAATTAGAAGTTTTATAGGTTTAGCTGGATATTATAGACGGTTTATTAAGGATTTTTCCAAAATAGTTGTACCATTAACTAAGCTAACCTGTAAAGCCGTTAGGTTTGTGAAGGGGTAAGGTACCAAAAACCCCATAAAAAGTGCTTGGGGACCATACCACAACCTCATTTACAAGTCCTTTCAACCTTGCGCGGCCGCGCACTGGTTTCAAAGAAAAGGCTTAAGAAACAAGCAACAGACAACACTCGCGTGCCAAAGGGAAATCATAAATCCTTGCGCCTACTCCCACAAAGCAAAGGATGAAAATCCTACACTAAAACGCTTCCGCTTAATATTCAGACTTGAATATTATTGCCCAGGCTTGGTATTTATTTGGATGATTCCACACGATAAGGAGCCACACCAGATTACAGCTGTAATCTTCTAGAAGAAATGCAATCGTGCACCACCAAGACGGTTACAACCGTCTGGACACGTGTCACCATCTCAGGCATCCCTGAATTCACAACGAAAGCATGCAATTGAAAAGTAATCCCCACTTGATCACTTTACACGTGGCAAATCCCCAGCCTTCGATCTAAGCCACGATCCGTGTGCTCTCACTTCGGATCAAGAAGCTTGACGGAAGGAAATGTAACCGCTTACGGGGTTAGCATCTTTCGTCAACTTTTCACTAACAGGTTTTCCCGCCTAAACGATTCCCGGCTATAAATATAAGTAACAACCCAGGTATGAATTCAAGTTACACACACTTCTCAAATACTTCTTCTTCCTCATTACCCATACTTATTCTCACACCGGAGTCGGGTCAAGGAGAGAACCCTCTTCTCCCCTTGGTGAGGCTAACGGTGCTCTTTTTTGCAGAATTATCGGAGAAGAAGACCAGTTGTACCTGAATCAATCGAGAGGAAACCAACCTTTTATGCGGATTCAAACCCCCTAGATATCTCGGTTCCGACCATTTATCTAGTGTTTCTTCATTGGCGCCCACCAATTCCTCTGTCCTTCCAGTTTTCATCTCGTTTCGATTCAGTTCTTTTCATCCTCTGTTTTAAACATGGCAGAAAATTCATCATCTCATCGGCAAACCGGTCTTCGACCGAACGTCGAAAACAATGTTCAAGTAGAAGGAATCCCAGAGGATGCCTCGGATGACAATGAGGTTCAATCCAACTGAGCAAACAACCCTGTCACTCCAGGAATGTTACCAGCAAACCCTGCTCAATCAATTCTGCCACCAGGAGAAACTCCAATTTCCTGGTACGTCAGGTCTCAAGGGGCACTAAACGCAGTATACACACAGCTGTGTGCTCAAACTGCTCCCCTAACTCAATCTCGTAGACCAGGATCACGTGCTAACGCTTCCCAACGGGAAGATTCAACTTACGAAGATACAGAAGTTTATGCCAGATCCACATCACAACGTGAATACACTCAGACAGGAAGTCACCAGAGAGAGAACCATGGTAGACCACACCCTCATTGAAGACAATCGGTTCACGATAGGTTGGGTTCCCAACGAGACACCCATACTGACGAGTCTGATCCAACATACCATTTAAGTGCAAATACCAGTGTGTTCAATCGATTGCAGCCAAATTACAATAAATGCAGGCCTCGTGCGGTTTATAACCCAAAGGCAGAACACAACTATGATTTGATTTACCGCCCTGCGGAAGCAGCGGAAAATTCAAAGTTCGTCATGGAAATAGCTTTGGCTCCGCTTAAGAAAGCTAAACTACCATCCAACGTGGGAAAATTTAATGGGCTGACAGACCCCGATGACCACCTAAGAGTATTTACCAGCGCAGGTCTGGTTGGGGGTTGGACCCTCCCGCTATGGTGTCATCTGTTCGTTCAGACCCTGACCGGCCCAGCGCGAATTTGGTTTGATAACTTACCAATCGGACAGATTGAATCTTGGAAAGACTTGCGCGAAAAGTTTTTGACACACTTTAGCCAGCAACGGCGTTCCATTCGCGATACATCTGACGTCATAAACATTTGGCGACGTGATGACGAGAATCTGGAGGATTTCATCACCAGATACAATAAAGAGGTGTTGGAAATTGGTGGAGTTCATGAGCAACTAATCCGCGCTCAATTCAAGTACGCGGTTAGATGCGATGACATGGTTAAGGTCTTATCTGGAACAGAGGGCCTTCCAAAAAGTTGGGAGAAGATAATGGCGGCGGCCAAGGTTTACGCGCAAACTGAAAAGAACCTTACCACGAACAGGCCACCGCCACCACATAATAGACCTGCGGACTTAAGCTCAAATGGCGAAAGGAGGTTTAAAAAATCATGGCGTGAGTCTGGATCAGGAAGTCGTTCGTCTGAAGATGCCCGCACAACAATCAACAAACTCACCGCGCAGAGGGAGAACAAACAGGAGAATAGGGAGAGGCAATGGACTCCCCTAACAAAGACCCCGGCGGAGGTTTTGAGTACTGAAGACTATCAATTCAAACCTCCGATCCCAATGAAAAATAAACGTGGACAAGACCCGGCACAATACTGCGAATATCACAAAGACAACGGGCATACCACTAACAACTGCATATCTCTACGCACGGAAATAGAGAAAGCCCTCAAGAGCGGCGAACTCACACATTTACTCCAAAATGTGCGCAAAGAGATTAAGCAGATAACCCGGGGTGAGGAGGGCCCAAGCAAACGGGCGAAAACCTAAAAGACAACTCTATAAGTTTCCCGCGGAAAGAAATGATCCATCAAGCAAAGCGGAAATATTAGAGAGTAAGTTAAGTTTCACATAATTATATTAGCAAAACTTTGTAAAAGCCTCTGTGCTCTATCCGGAAATAAAATTGCAAAGTTTTTATTACTTCTGTGTTTACAAAGTGCATGCAATTTCTTTTAGTAAGCGCAAAAACATTATGGTAGTTCTAAAACAAGCTTCATGAACGGTCAGTGATCACGTCACAAACGGCCATAAGTTCAAACATGAGCTTTATACCAACTTCATTCGCCTTACTCAACAAAAAGTAATCGTACTCATGCAAAATATTGTAAACAAACAAATAGAAACATCATACTATTCTTAGCGTACAGATACGCCCTAAAAAACTTTCAAACACGGCAGTGTTTAAGTTACTTGCGCAGCAGCGCACCAACAAAAAATAGGGAGTTACATTCCAAATATTACAAGAAAATTGTTCAATACATTTTTCAATCTACACCGAATCTTCACCCTCATCCGGAAAGATTTCCCTTAGTTGCGCTACATGATCATCCGATTGCAGCGCAACATTTATCAGATCCATAACCGGAAGTTGCAAATTGTTAAACTCTGTCTTCAAGGCAGCAAGCGCGGCACTAGTATTCACGCCAAAAGTTGCAGATTTACTATCATCCCAGTCAACCTTTAAAGCACTATTCACATGGTGGGAGCACTCAACATATCCTTGTGCATACCCATCTCTTTGCGCCGCAACCACTAAACGAGCAACGGTTTTATCTAACTCTTCAGAGTTCAACACAGACTCAGCAACCTATGAGAGCAAGAAAAGATGAATAAACAAAAAAGCGCATAAACAGTTCCACAACAAAAAAGAGAAAAAGAAACTTACACAGGCAATACCGCGATCTTTTAACCAGGCCATATCATTCTTCAAAGGTTCAAGCTCGCTTTCCGCTGTAACTCGCACCGTTTCTGAATTTTCCAACTTCTCTTCAACTTCAGTCAAACGGCGGGAGGTTTCAGTATTCTCAGAATACGCAAGCTCCAGATCCTTCTTAAGTTGTTCCTGACCAGAAACCAAAGCAGTAAATTCTTCTAACTCTTTATCTCTAAGGGCAAGAGTGGTGAAAGCTTGTACCTCTCGTTGCTCAATGCGCTCCCTATGAGAATGCGCCTCCGCTAGCGTAGCTTCTGCATCGGCTTTCTCTTTCTTTAACCTTTCTACTTCCGCATCCTGGTTCTTCAGTTTTTCAACCTCGGCCTTGAGGTTATTAGTGATATTACGGAGGTTTGCCTTCTCAGCATTATCTTTTTCGCAAATTCTCCTCCAATTTTTGCGTTCCTCAGAAAGGAGAGCAGCTTCAGCTTCCGCTTTTCTCTTCCAACCAGCAACAGACCATTCCTCAGTCTTGCGCTCAGCTTCAAACTTGGCCTGATCAGCTTCCAATTTAGCCTTCAGCTGAGCCAGGCGTTTCTCATCTTTGGAAAATCTCTTTTGAGACACCATAATGGTTTCCCGGTCCTTATGCATACTATACCACTCACGCACTATGCGGTGAGTGGTAGAGACGTGAGAAGCAGTTTCTTCAAGGTAAGATTGATAGGTTTGTTCATAAGACCGGCCTTCTTGAAACTTGATTTCTCCAGGCGGAAGTATCCCCTGCAACCAATCTTGGCACACGCGCCAATCCGAGAAAGTGTCACCTTTCTTTAAATTCCAAATGGGGGCGTGAGGCTCAGAGGCATCTTTCTCCATATAAGTCCGATAGTAATAATCTCCCAAGGTTTCTTCGGGGCGGATGGGAGAATGTTTACCAACACCAGCAGATGAGCCTTGTCCTTCAACTGTCACCTTCTCAACATGCTCAGGCATAGCATTAGAAGGTTTAGGGGATGAAGTTGAAGTTTTTTCAGCAGTTTGTTCTTTCCCCAAATCTTGAGCAACAGTTTCAGGGGATTGTGGATTATCGGCACCATCCACCACACCTGGATCAACAACTTTTTCAGTCTCTGTAGCAATATCAACAGGCTTCTCAGCCTCAACAGTCTTCTCCACACCACCATCAGCAACCCCTGTAGGCTCCAACTGGTCAACGACAGAAGCACGCGGAGGGGTGGGTGGAAGCTTTTCATGTACCACATATTGCAGTTCTGTGGGAACAGGGGAAACAGGAACCTCTGGAAGAACAACAAAAATCTGTAAAGATTTAACGCACATAAAGAAAACAAGAAAATGCAACACTTACCAAGAACAGATTCTGAAATAAAAGAATCAAGATTCCCCTTTCTGGTAATTTTCTTCCTTTGAATTTTCTTAGAAGGCTGACCCTCCACATCAGTATCAGCTTGTTTCCTTTTACCAGCCTTCCTGTGCACCAAGTGTTCAGGACTAGAATCCAAATCGATAGGATCACTTGTGTTGGATAGGGGAATATCAGCAGAATCCCTCAGTTCAGGTTTTGGTTCTCGTACAGTTACTGCAGGGGTAAGACCCTCCAAAGAATCAGAAACCACCACATAATCACACCTGGAGTCAGAGGAACGGCGCATACCTTTCTTCTCTCCAACATTCTTTGCCTTCAAAGATTGAACTCTAACAGCCTCACCCTTCTTCGGCGCAGAAGTAGAAGTCGTTGTGCGTTTCTTCCTTTCAGGGCCTATGCCCAAATTCAACAACTCACCTACAAAGGCGCAAAACAACAATTTACCCACAAGCGCAAAAAGGAAAACAGAAATAGACATAGCTTACCAGCATCAGCAGTTGGTTGGGCAGACAGATCCGCATCCCGCGGAAGAACAAAGTTTCTTACAATACGATGGTACCAAAGTTTCTCTTCAGGTTTCTTCTTGATAGTACCCATTCTTCCGCCTTCCCTCTTAAAGGCAACAACATATAGTGAAACAACTGCAAGCAAGGAATAGAAAGTAAAAAAAAAAAAAAAAGGAATAAGAAATGGAAATGGAAAAAACCCCAATCTTACCATGACCATCCTCGGTGTACACCGGTTTGTCATCACGTTCCATCTTCCAATTCAAACTCATGCCGGCTCCGACGAGAGCTTTCTCCGGCAATGCAATGTTGGGCACATCCTTCAAATCTTGGTACCAGTTCTCATCAACGGGGGTTTGAATAGTTTCGACAGGAACCTCATCTTTCCCCCTTAAAACCATCCTCACCGGAATCACTCCGACCTTGATAAAAAAGAATTTTTGCTTCCAATCATGAAAGGATTTTGGGGGTTGTTGAAGAATCTTCTTCGCAGACGCTCTCTGAACGAACGAATAGAATCCTTGGATGCAGTGCATCTGATAAAAAACCCTAAATCGAGGAATGGTCGGCTCAATATGCATTGTCCGACACACGAATTCGAAATGTCGAACCCTAACCATGCCAATAGGATGAAGTTGGGAGATGTGCAGGTTGTAAAACCCAAGGTTTTCAAGAAAAAAATTTAGTGACAGGCAAACGAAAGTTACCTTCACAGAAAAAATCCCAAAAAGGGTAATATACCCTGCCGGAGCATCCGCTGCAGTCTGCCCCTCTTTAGGATACAGGGCACCCCAGTTCTCCGGAAATTTGAGATTCCGAACCAAACCATCAAAGGTCGCTCTAAGCCACTTTAATGGTGGAAGTTCAGTCGACATTTCTTCAGAAAGATCTTCTTGGTGTTCTCCGGTTGACATAAGAGGAGGGAATGATAAACTTTTTCTTAGAAGAACGGAACAGGGGAAGTTTTCAACGAAACAATGATTACACAAAAAAGGGGTTACTCAAACGTTATATATACTCACTGCAATAAATAGCCTCGGTAACCGCCACAGTAACTTTTTCGATATCACAGTTCTCCAAAGCAGCAGAGAGAACAGTAACTGACACAAACGCGCTTACACGCGCGCGTGTAAGACACGTGCAGTAAAAAATAACTAACAGTGACAGGCTGTCATTCAGGACTACTGTACCAATCTCATCCAAAGCCAAAGATTTTTTACAAGAATCAGAACGAATCTTCCTCCGGAAGTTTCCCTCATTTTTTCGTACCAAAGAGCATTTCCCTCTCGAAAGTCCAGTGCTCCACTTACTTGCATAAGTGCAACACTAGACTGGGGGGACTTGAAGGGGTAAGGTACCAAAAACCCATAAAAAGTGCTTGGGACCATACCACAACCTCATTTACAAGTCCTTTCAACCTTGCGCGGCCGCGCACTGGTTTCAAAGAAAAGGCTTAAGAAACAAGCAACAGACAACACTCACGCGCCAAAGGGAAATCATAAATCCTTGCGCCTACTCCCACAAAGCAAAGGATGAAAATCCTACACTAAAATGCTTCCGCTTAATATTCAGACTTGAATATTATTGCCCAGGCTTGGTATTTATTTGGATGATTCCACACGATAAGGAGCCACACCAGATTACAGCAGTAATCTTCTAGAAGAAATGCAATCGTGCACCACTAAGACGGTTACAACCGTCTGGACACGTGTCACCATCTCAGGCATCCCTGAATTCACAACGAAAGCATGCAATTGAAAAGTAATCCCCACTTGATCACTTTACACGTGGCAAATCCCCAGCCTTCGATCTAAGCCACGATCCGTGTGCTCTCACTTCGGATCAAGAAGCTTGACGGAAGGAAATGTAACCGCTTACGGGGTTAGCATCTTCCGTCAACTTTTCACTAACGGGTTTTCCCGCCTAAACGATTCCCGGCTATAAATATAAGAAACAACCCAGGTATGAATTCAAGTTACAGACACTTCTCAAATACTTCTTCTTCCTCATTACCCATACTTATTCTCACACCGGAGTCGGGTCAAGGAGAGAACCCTCTTCTCCCCTTGGCGAGGCTAACGGTGCTCTTTTTTGCAGAATTATCGGAGAAGAAGACCAGTTGTACCTGAATCAATCGAGAGGAAACCAACCTTTTATGCGGATTCAAACCCCCTAGATATCTCGGTTCCGACCATTTATCTAGTGTTTCTTCAGTTTGAATGGGGACCTAAACAGGAAGAAGCCTTTAAGATTTTAAAACAGAAATTTACCAATGCTCCAATTCTAGCTTTACCCGAAGGAACAGAAGATTTTGAAGTATATTGTGATGCTTCAAAGCTAGGATTAGGATGTGTGTTAATGCAACGCAAGAAAGTAATTGCGTTTGCATCAAGGCAACTGAAAAAGCACGAGGAAAACTATACGACTCATGATTTAGAATTAGGTGCCATAATTTTTGCCCTTAAGATCTGGAGACATTATCTGTATGGTAGTAAGTTTACTGTCTATACAGATCATAAAAGTTTAAGATATATATTCGGGCAAAAAGAATTGAACATGAGGCAAAGAAGATGGATGGAGATCCTAAGTGACTATGACTGCGATATTCAATATCACGAAGGAAAGGCAAACGTAGTTGCAGATGCCTTAAGTCGTAAGTATCATGAAAAGCAAAAGCGAGTTCGTGCTCTTAGATTAAATCTACAGTTAGTTTAATGGAACAAATAAAGGATGTTCAAGAAACAGCAATCCAGGATGTTGCTGAAGGAATGAAAGGACGAATTAAAGAATTAGAGCAAGGAAGTGATGGAATTTGGAGATTCCATAAGAAAAGGATTTGGGTACCTAAGCAAGGAGACTTAAGAACTAAGATTTTAGAAGAAGCCCATAAATCTAGATATACCATGCACCCTGGAAACAATAAAATGTACCAAGATTTAAGAAATAACTTCTGGTGGATAGGAATGAAAAGGACATAGCTCGATATGTTTCTAAGTGTCTTACTTGTTCACAAGTTAAGGCAGAACACCAGAAACCTTCAGGTCTACTACAACAATTAGAAATGCCTGTATGGAAATGGGAACTCATAACAATGGATTTTGTTACTAAGTTGCCTAAAACCAGAAAAGGTAATGATGCGATTTGGGTAATTGTGGATCGATTAACCAAATCAGCTCATTTTCTACCAATGAAAGAAACCTTTAGCATGGAAAGGTTGGCAAAGTTGTATGTAGATAAAGTAGTATCCTTACATGGAGTTCCACTCTCCATCGTATCGGATAGGGATAGTCGTTTCACTTCCCATTTCTGGAAAAGTTTCCAAGAAGCAATGGGAACTCGACTAAATTTAAGCACGGCATATCATCCTCAAACAGACGGACAAAGTGAAAGGACGATCCAAACTCTGGAAGACATGCTTAGGGCATGTGTGATAGATTTTGGGGGAAATTGGGACAATCACTTACCCTTAATCGAATTCTCCAATAATAACAGTTATCATTCAAGCATTGAAGCTGCCCCATTTGAAGCACTATACGGACGAAAATGCAGAACTCCAGTTTGTTGGGCAGAAATAGGAGAAAGTCAATTATCAGGTCCGGAGATTGTGCAAGAAACTACTGACAAGATTACACAAATCAAGGAAAGACTGAAGACGGCTCGAGATCGCCAGAAAAGTTATGCAGATAATAGACACAAGCCGTTAGAATTTCAAGTTGGAGACAAAGTACTATTGAAAGTTTCACCTTGGAAAGGAGTAGTTCGATTTGGTAAGAAAGGAAAGCTAAGTCCAAGATACGTAGGAGCATTCCCAATAATCCAACGTATAGGACCAGTTGCTTATCGCTTACAACTACCAGAAGAATTGGCGGGAGTACATGATGTATTCCATGTATCCAACTTCAAGAAATGCCTATCAGACGAATCTTTGGTAGTACCTCTTCAAGATATAGAGGTAAATGAGAAATTGAAATTTGTTGAGAAACCTCTTCAAATCGAAGATCGAAAGATCAAATTTCTCAAACACAAAAGATTGGTGTTAGTCAAAGTTAAGTGGGATTCCAAGAGAGGACCCGAATACACTTGGGAGCTGGAATCAGAGATGAAGCGAAAGTATCCTCACTTATTCTAATAAATCTCGAGGACGAGATTTTAAATAAGGTGGGGAGGATGTAAGGACTCTGAAAAATTTTCCTAAAAATACCCGTAAGTAAAAACCCGGACCCCTGAAACCATACTGTGCATAAAAAACTAAGAAAACAAGAAATATGGTTCTCAGGCGGGCCGCGTAATAGTAAGTAAAGTCTTACGCGGGCCGCGTCAAGACATTTTTGACCGGATAAGTGTTCCAGATCCACGTGGTGTCCACCTGGCTAACCTACTCGTGACCAATCAACCCTACTCGTAGACTAGGCGGCCACGCGGGCCGCGTAAAGGTAAGCCGAAGGCTTACGCGGGCCGCGTGAGGTCTCAATTTCAGCTATAAATAGCTTGTTGCATGCACAGTCCACTGGTATCGAGATCTTTTCGTAAAAATGAAATTTCAATACTCTGACGTCGAAATTACCTTCAATATTAGCGAGGCGCTGCTCCGATACCGGGTATTAACTCGATCGCTGCTACGATTCAATGTCCGATCGATTAAAACTATCCAATGGATGTTTAAGTGCTGCCCACATAAGGGTTTATGCTTTGTCATTCGTCGTGAATTCGATGGATGTTTAAGTATCGCACTTTGTCATTCGTTGTGAGGATTTAATCTCGTGAGTTATCGTAAATGTTGTATTAGTTACTAACCGAGTTCGTGTGCATGTTGTTTAAATTTAGGTTAAAAGGCTAATCAGTAGGCTAAGCTCTGCTCATATAAATCTGCAATGTGAGTCATTCTCTTTTTATCAACTGTTTTACAATACCTCAAATTATTTTCAAATGTTATAATTACAGGGAGTAAGTCGTGGTAGTCTTAATCAATGGCAAATGGGGTATTGTGCACATTACTAATTTCTCACGGGGTTAGGTAAATAAGCCCTAGCACAGGTTAGGCAAATAAGCCCTAACAGTGATATATCATCACTAATTGGGTGACAGGACCCAATAGTGGTATGACCATCGTCACCAGGAGGTGACAAGGAGCCATATAACAATAAGATAGAAACCATTGTAATCGCTCTTATGCTGTAATTTATAACTGTGTCATTTTCTCAAATTGAGTGACTCGCCAGTATTTCCCCGCTGATAAAATATTTTTAAAACATGTTTCAGGCGACCTGCTGTAAATCAAGGACACGTGCTACGGAGCACTAACAAGCTTGAAGAGGTGGCTCAGTTAAAATAAATAAACATGTTTTAAATAAATCAGGGAATTTCCTAGTTAAATTCCTCTATTGTAAATTACGGGATTTATCTCCAAATTATGGAATAAAATAATTGGGCATTTTGAGTTTTAAAAGATCCTGTTGAAAAATCTTCCGCTGTCACATAATAAATACCACAGGTTCCTGTCCCGCGGCTCTTGACCGGGTAAAACCGGGGCTGGGGCCGTGACAAAAGCCCTTTAGGCCATGGTGCGAGCAGATGCATATACACCAGGTGTCCACCTCCGTCACCCATGCCCAGAGCAACGGGTTAGTAGAAAGAGCAAATCAAAACGTAATCAAAGGAATGAAGGGGAGGCGCAGATGGAAGCAGAAGGGGTGGCTGTAGGAACTGCCTTTTGTTTTATGGGCATATAGAACCACCCCCAAAGAATGTAACGGGGAAACCCCTTTCAGGTTGACCTACGGGATGGAAGTTGTCATTCCAGCTGAAATAGGATCCCCAAATGCAAGGATGAAGCTAAGAGAGGCCGAGAACGATCAAGACCTCCGAATGAATCTGAACTTGCTTGAAAAGAGAAGAGAAATAGCGGCAATAAGAGAGGCCAAATACAAAAAGCAGCTCGGAAGCTATTACAATGCCAAGATGAAGAAGCTCAATTTAGTACCCGGAGATTTGGTCCTGAGGGCAAACGAGGCCAGCTTGCAAGAAAGCAACGGGAAACTGGGACCCAATTTGGAGGGACCCTATCGGGTCACCTGGGCGAACGGAAAAGGAAGCTGCAAACTGGAAACGCTCCAGGCCAAGGAAGTCCCAATAACCTGAAACCTCATGCAACTCCATAAATATTATATGTGAAGGACGGGAGCATCCTCAGCAAAAAACGGCTTGGAAGCCACTTTTGTAAGAATTAACTACTAGCTAGGGGATTACCCCAAGAGATATTTTGTAATATCTTGTACTGGAGGACAGAGTCCCCAAGAAACATATGGTAATGAACAACCCGCTTGTTCCTTTTGACAAATTACAGGTATTGTATTATGGCAGACGTGCCCAGAAACTACAAACCTAATGACAAACAACACACGTGTAAAAAGGTGTATCCAACACACTGAACGCCCGACTGTGGGGCAAAAGCAGGGCCTAGCTAGCTCAAAGAAAACGGACAAACAAGTTAGAAAACATAATATGCAGTTATAAACTTGTCCAAGGACTGTCCTCGTGCAGACAATCCTGGTTTACAAAACAAAGCACAAAAAAAAAACTTTGTAAGCAAACTACAAAAAGAGTTAACACATACGCACCAAAAAACTTTTTGTATAAACTGCAAAACGAATGTACATAAATACAATAGGGAATCTTGTTAACCCTAAAAGAAAAGCAAATGTACAAACAACACACTAGCAAACCTAGTAAACAGACTAACACAATTTTTGTAATCATACTGCAAATAACTAAAAGTCTTCAGGTAGATACTGGGCTGGCTCCCGGTAAGAACACCTGCAAAAAGCAACACACCAAGGACAACAAAAACAAATCGACAACATACAGTCAAAGGATAGCTAGCAGGTCATATGTTAGATACCGGGAGGATCCCAACACAAAGGCCCTCCCCCGAATTCTTTGTCCAACTTAGACAGCCGCTTCTTGGCCTTGGAGTTGTAAAGAGGGGTCTCCTTCCTGCCCAAACCCTGAGCGAAGTAAGCGTACCCGTCCTTCAAGCCTGCTTGATATCCCACGTCCCGGTAGGCCGTGTAAATCTGCTCAAGACTGCTTTTAAACTCTTCAGACTGAGAGACATCAGTAAGGAAGGACCCGAAACCTTCAGTGATCAGCCAATACTTTTCCTTAGCCAACTTCTGGTTGTCATCCGAAGTTATCCCCCACTTAGCATACATGGTGTCTAACTGCTCTTGAGACACGGAATCAAGCTCCTTCTGATGTTTCAGCTCGGCGGCCAGCTCTTCCTTTTCCTCAACCAAAGCAGCCATCTCCCTATCCCAGGCACGTTCTTTTTGCTCCAGCATGGCACCAGCTCCCTGAGGAACAACAACAAAAAATATGAAGAGGTAAATAAATAAAAAAAAAAAGAAGGGGGGAAAGGAGAAGGATTACGCACCTTCTCCTCCTGCAGCTTGCCCTCAACATCAACCATCTGGCACCGAAGCTCAGCACCAACGGTTTGAGAAGTCTGGAGATCGCTCCTAAGCCCCTCATTTTCCTCCTCAGTTCATCCACCCGCTGTAGCATGCCAACTCGCTTGAAAAAACCTTCACAAAGAGACATGCTATACTGATCGTCAAAGAGATCAACCCTCAAAGCAGAATTCATAAACCTATGGGAGGGAGGAACAGCATGAGCCAAGAAGTCTCGGCCAGTCTCAGGAGTCCCCACTACTGAAGACTGGGTGATCTTCCACTTGGGAATGTATGGGACCAGAAGGGCATCAGCAAAAAGAGGAGCCAAGGGGGAGCAAGAGACGAAACCTTCCAGATGAGAAGGTTTGCTGGTCCTAGTTACATGGAGGGGAGAAATGTCAAAGGTTGGGGTAATACGGGCAGCGCTAACTTCAGGAGTCTTGTCCCGGACTCGAAAGGAGGAAAGGGCAGTAGGAATCTCAATCAGAGCATTAGAACTTCCCTGCTCCAAATACATGAAAGAGATCATCAGAAACCCACCAAAACAAAACCAACCAAAAATAGTAAGGGTTTAAGAGGCCATCACTTTGATCAAGACAAAAGGTGAAAAGAAAACTTACCAACAAAGGCTCACTCACAAGACTGGATGATCGCAAATGTTTGGACAAAGAACCTTTGACCCCAGTGGGGGGAAGCTCAGAGGCAGCCCTCGTGGCAGGAAAAGATTTTTGGCCACTAGCACTCCGGAGTCTCAACCGGATATCTCGAGGAACAGGAACTTGCTTAGGACTGTTGGGTGGAGCTGTTTTTCGCTTACGAACCAATCGACTCTCTAGGTCTTCGTCATTATCATCATCGCTTGAACTCCTCACTTGAAGGGAACCGAGGGGACCCTTTTTCTCGCCAGAAGAAGCTTCCTCATCCCTTTCCTTGGAAACAGAATCCCCTGCTTGGACAGGTCCCTCAGTAACCTTCTTCTCAGCACCTCGGCTCAGACCCGGCTCAACTTTGTCGCCAACTACGAATTGGACATCTTTGCAATCTCCCTGAAGTAAACCCCACAAGGTCATCTCTGCACCAAAAAGGGGGCTAAAGATGACTACATGAAACTCTTAATTTTTTTTCAGAAAGGGGGTATGAACAATAGATACCTTTCTTGCCCACAAAAGCCTTGGGCCTGACTGGATAAGAGGGGCTTAATCCCCCTATAGCCAAAATCCCTTCTGGAAAAGTAAAAGCCCTTGTAGGATTTTCATACATGCATTTCCGCTGAACAATTTCATCGGCAGACAAAACAGGGATGCTGTCTTCAATGGCTGCTTTAGCGTCCGTCAAAGGTGGCGATTCTGACATCATGGCGGCAGAGACGAAAATAAACCGATTTTTCCACTCCTTGGAATAGGTTGAAGTTGGCATGAAAGAGTAGCAGGGCTGGGATATGTTGCCTTTCCGTTTGGCAAAAGTAAACCAGTCCCCATCCGAAATCAACTTGTAAAACATGCAAAACAGAGGAATCGACGGCTCGCCGAAAACCGCCACACATGACAACTCAAAATGCACAACCCTCATGAACCCCAAGGGGTGTAATTGTGAGAAATGAACCTTAAAGTGTCGTAACAGATCTACCTTGAAAGACAAAAGTGGGTAACGGACACCACAAGAAGAAAACGACAGAGTGTAAAGAACAATCCGGTCAGGGGTGCACTCCGCTGAGTCATCGGGACCAGGAAGAGTTGGGGAGAATTGCAATGGAAGAAAGAAAAGGGGGAAATATGGAGATCGGAGAATTGCAATGGAAGAAAGAAAAGGGGGAAATATGGATAGAAAGTGAAGGATAAAAGAAATCAAAGGGGCGGTAGAGGTTTTTAATGAGGGTAACTGACGTGAAAGGGGAAAACTGTCACATCACCATCTTTTCAAAATTTGAAACCACCCTGCACGTGTATTAAGGGGATTAAACCCCCGCCGTTGATATCTGACGATTAATGATTCTCAAAAATAGAAGGGGCACGTGATGATTAGCTAAGGGTGGGCCCACATTCTTAGCCCAAGAAAACTACCCCCATGAACAGTAATGATTCAGCCCCGGATCATGAGATTTGAATCTCAGAACCAGGGACTAAAGATGACTTGACGACGGGCCAATAGGTTGCTCAATTTGACCCGTCTTGGGCTCCTATCATGTAGAATAAAATTCTAACGATATCTCCGCGCTAGGGCCGCCCAGACTTGGGCAAAAATAACCTTTCTGTCATAACAGAAATAACATGAGGAAAAGCCACATAGGATTATAGCTATAATCATTCTAGAAGGATCTATCGTGCATAACCATTCGGTTATAACCGAATGGCCACGTGGCATCATCCCAAACACTCCTCAAAGTCATGATGATGGCACCAAATTGAAAGAAGATCCACACTTGCCCACTTTCCACTTGGCATCACCCCAGCCGTTGATCATGACCACGATCCGTGTGCATACACATCTGTTAGTGGCTAACGGTGGAGGAAATAACCGCTTATGGAAAAGTATTTTCCGTTAAGTTTTCCATCAACAAACTTTCCCGCCCAAACTTCGGCTATAAATAAAGGATAATTCAGGTACAATTCCTCAAGTTACTCTCACTTCACTTTACTATTACTTCTTCATCTTCATCAAACCCTGTACTTATTCTCACACCGGAGGGTGGTCACGGAGACCTGCATCTCGTGCACGAGCACCATCTGCACCACGTGCATCGCACCATGACGCACCATCGCGAGTACACATGGAAGACACCGAAGTTTACTCCAGATATCCTACAAGGTATGAGTCTACTTATTCTGAGACCCGACGAAGAGATTATCAAAACGAATCTTATCAGATACAGTCGGTTCATTCTCGGTTGGGCCCGTGTTCCCACCAGAAGTGGGACACCTACGCCGACGAGTTTGACAGAACATACCAGGAGGGTGATAATACAAGTGTGTTCAGCCGGCTGCAACGGGATCACAAAAGTTATAAGCCTCGCGCGGTTTATAACCCAGATGCAGAGCACGATTACAACTTAATCTACCTCCCGGCAGAGTCAGTGGAGAATTCGAAATTTGTCAGTGAGATCGCCTTAGCTCCCCTGGAAAAGGCGAAACTACCATCAAATGTCAGGAAATTCAACGGCATGACAGATCCGGACGATCACCTTCGCATATTTACCAGCGCAGGCCTGGTAGGAGGTTGGACCTTACCAATGTGGTGTCACCTTTTCGTCCAAACTCTCACAGGTGCAGCGCGACTGTGGTTCGATAACTTACCGGTCGGGAAGATAACATCGTGGGTGGATTTAAGAGAAAAATTCCTAGTGCATTTTAGGCAACAACGAAGGTCTATCAGAGACACTGCTGATGTGATGAACATTTGGAGGCGCGATGATGAGAGCCTAGAGGACTTCATAACGTGTTACAACAAGGAAGTACTAGAGATCGGTGACGTTCACGAACATTTGATACGAGCACAGTTCAAGTATGTTGTCCGCTGCGATGACATGATCAAGGTTCTGTTGGGAACGGAGGGGTTACCCAAGAGCTGGGAAAAGCTGATGGTTGCAGCCAAAGTATACGCCCATACAGAACGAAACCTCAGCACCAACAGACCACCGCCACCATACAATCGTCCACAAGATATGAGCGGGAGCAGCGGAAAAAAGTTCAAAAAGAATTGGAGGGATTCAACCTCAAGAACATACTCATCTGAAGACGCGCGGGCAACCATAAACAAGCTCGCAGCACAGAGGGAAACAAAACAAGAGAATAGAGAACGACAGTGGACCCCCCTAACGAAAACTCCGACGGAGGTGCTCAGCACAGAGGACTATCAGTTCAAAACCCATCCGCCAATGAAGAACAAGAGGGGTCAAGATCCGAATCAGTATTGTGACTACCACAAGGATAATGGTCACACTACAAACAATTGTATATCCCTCCGCACCGAGATCGAAAAAGCGCTCAAAAGTGGTGAACTCACCCACTTACTGCAGAACGTGCGGAAGGATATAAAACAAATTACTCGTGGCGATGAAGGCCCGAGTAAGAAAGCTAAAAACTAAGCGGCACAAGAAGCAAGTAGCATACAATAGCCTCTTCACATGTTGGTCAAGTTCTTCAACTTACCAATCCATGGCGTAGAACTATAGTATGAGTAAGTTAAGTCCCATTTAATTATCCTAAATAGACAACTTTGTACTACGGCCTCTGAGCCTTATCATTAATCAAAGCAAAGTTAGTTCTATTATTTCAGTGTTTATTACAAAGTGCATGTAATTTCTTTTGATAAGCGCAAAAACATTATGGTAATCTTAACACAAGTCTCATGAACGGTCAGTGATAACACGCATCGCGCAAGGCCCAGCCTTACGTTCACACATGAGCTTTATACCACCTTTATTCGTCTTACCTAATCAAAGAAATTGTACTCATGCAAAAAATTGTAATTCAAACACATTTCATAACAGTTACTGGCGCATCATACGCCTTAACAAAAAATTATAAACATACACGGCAGTGTATAAAATAAAGTTACAGACAGGGATCCACATCCCAAACCTAAAGTTGACTATCCATTGTTAATATAACCACAAAGCAAAGAAAACCTAAGCTAGGTCTTCTTCTTCACCTTCTTCCCTGTCTGGGAAAACTTCTCTTAATCGCGTCATGAACTCTTCAGAGTGTAGCGCAGCATTAATAAGATCCATGACCGGAAGCTGCAAAGTATTAAATTGAGTCTTTGTAGCAGCAAGAGCAGCTTCAGTATCAACACCATGAGTAGCAGACTTACTAGTGTCCCATTCAACCTTTAAAGCGTTAACTACATGATGGGAACACTCTGCATACCTTTGGGCATACCCATCATTCCGCGCAACAACCAGCAAATGCGCAACCGTTTTATCTAATTCTTCGGAATTAAGAACTGAGTCAGCAATCTGCACAAAAGTAAAAGAAGAGTAAGAAGACGCGCAAACATCTCCAAATGTTATCAAAGATAGATAAACTTACGCTTACGATCCTGCGCTCTTTCAACCACAACATGTCACTCTTCAATGGTTCAAGCTCACTCTCCACCGTTGCCCACGCAGTCTCAGAGTTCTCCAACTTAACTTCAGTCTCGGCAAGACGGCGGGAAGTCTCAGCCTTTTCAGTCCGTTCAAGATCTAAATCTTTTTTAGCAGCCTCAACTTCCGCCTTAAATTGTTCCTGCTCAGATAACAAAGAAGTAAGTTCTTCTATCTCCTTATCTCTAAGGGTAAGAGTTGCGCAGGTATGTACCTCTCTCTGTTCACTTCTTTCCCTATGAGAGCGTGCTTTATCACGCGCTGCTTCAGCCTCAGCCTTTTCTTCTTTCAATTTCTCAATCTCCGCATCTTGTTTTTTTAATCTCTCAACCTCAGCTTTGAGATTATTAATAACATTGCGGAGACCCATCTTCTCCTTGTTGTCTTTCTCACAAATCTCGCTCCAATTTTTGCGCTCTTCGGAAAGGAGAGCAGCTTCAGCCTCTGCCTTCCTATTCCACCCAGCAACAGACTATTCTTCTGTTTTCAGGTCATTCTCAAATTTAGCCCGGTCAGCTTCCAATGTAGCCTTCATCCGGGCCACTCGGGCCTCATCTTCAGAAAATTTTTTCTTGGACAACTCAAAGGCAGCCCATTCTTTATGCATACTACGCCACTCGCGCACTATGCGATGCATAGTAGACGTGTAAGTAACAACATCTTCAAGGTAAGCGTGATAGGTCTGCTCATGAGGATGCTCCTCTTGAAATTTAATCTCCACGGGAGTAAAGGTTCCCTGAAACCAGTCTCCGCACACACGCCAGTCTGAAAAGGTATCACCCTTCTTCAAATTCCAAACTGGAGCATGAATTTCAGAGGCATTCTTCTCCGAATAAGTTCGGTAGTAACAATCCCCCAAAGTTTCATCCAGGCGGATAGGGGAATTTTCATCAACATAAGCAAAAGAACTTAGGTCTTCAGGGACCTTCTCGACATTTACAGGCGTAGAGGCAAAACCCGTAGTGGGAAAAGTTGCCACAGGATCCTCTTGAGCAGATTTTCCTTTCTCCGGGTCCCGCGTCACAACTTCAGGAGATTTTGGATGCCCAACATCAACACCCGCAGCCCCCGGGCTAACAACCTTCTCCGATTCCGCCACAACTTCAACAGGTTTTTCAACCTCAGGGTTCCCTGCCTCAGTAGTCCTCTCTGCCTCATCTTCACCAGTGGCTTTAGTACTTTCTAGCTGCTCGTTAATCAGGGCATGAGGGGGTGAAGGCGGGAGATCCTCATTAACTGCGGATGATGGCTCCGCATGCACAGGAGAAGTTGGCTTTGCTAAAAAACCAAATATATGTATTACAAAAACATATAAATACGGATAGAAAGAAAGCAAAGAAGATGCTTACTTGGAGGAGGTTTTGCGATAAAAGCATCAAGATTACCCCTTTTGGTAATCTTCTTCTTCTAAACCTTCTTCGCTGGTTGCGCCTCAACATCAACCCCAGACTGTTTTCTTTTTCCCGCTTTTGTCCTCAACAAAAGCTCCGGGCTTGACTCTAAGTCTATTGGGTCATCAGGATTTGAAGGAGTAATGTCTGCAGTATCCCGAGGTTCCGCCTTTGGTTCCATTATAACTGCAGGTGCAAGACCCTCCAACGAGTCAGACACCACCACATAATCACACTAGGAGTCAGAGGAATGGTGCGTACCTTTCTTCTCTCCTTTAACATTTTTTTGCTTTTGAAGATTAAGCCTTCTCCGCGTTATTTTTTCGTGGTGCAACAGTGGAAGCTGGCGCACGTTTTTTCTTTTCAGGGCCTATACCTGGGTTAGACAACTCACCTACTGGGAGAAGCAAAAACTTGCAAAGGTTATCCAACGCGCAAAAGCAGCAAAAAATAGTATTGCAATTATAGTAAAATTACCAGCGCCAGTTACGGGTTGTGCGGACAAATCTTCATCCCGCGAAAGAACAAAATTCTTGACAATCTGATGATACCAAAGCTCCTCATCAGCCCTTTTTGGCACAGTGGCCATCCTCCCACCTCTCTCAAAACCAACAACATGTAAAGAGACAACTGCAAAAGGGGAAAAAGGGCAAATTCAAAAAAAAAAAAAAAATGGGGGGGGGGGGGAAGAAAAGAAATCCAGAGTCTTACTGCTATCACCCTCCATGTACACCGGCTTATCTTCTCGATTCATCCGCCAACAAAGGCTCATAGCAGCACCAACCAGGGCCTTTTCCGGAAGAGCAATCAACGGAACATCCTTTATGTCCTGGTACCAAGCCTCCGAATAAGGATTTTGTATCATCTCCATTACAACCTCCACTTTACCCCTGAAAACCATCTTCATTGGAATCACTCCGGCTTTAATAAAGAAGAATTTTTGCTTCCAATCATGAAAAGATTTTGGGGGGCTCAACAAGATCTTCTTTTCCGAAGCACGTTGAATGAAAGAATAAAAGCCCTGTGAACAACGCATTTGATGGAATACTCGAAAGCGATCGACTGTCGGCTCAATTTGCATCCCTCGGCAGGCAAACTCGAAGTGACGAACACGAACCATCCCAATAGGGTGCATTTGGGAAAGATGAAACTTATAAAATGAAAGGATATCCAGAAAGAACTTCGTTACAGGCAATCTAAAATTGCCTGCACAGAAAAAATCCCAAAAAAGGGTAATATATCCGGCCGGAGCATCTGCCGCCGTTTGACCTTCGTCAGGATATCGAGCATCCCAACTGTCAGGGAACTTGAAATCTCGAACCACACCGTCGAAAGTCTCCTTCGACCACTTCAATGGTGGAAGACCAGTCGCCATTTCTTCAGAAGAATCTTCGTGATATTCTCCGGTTGACATAAAAGCGAAAGTTGCAGATTTTTTCAAAGAAATTAACGGAGAAGACAAAGGAGACCCAAGTGCAAAGAATAGAGAAACAAAGGTAATCAACAGATTTATATACCCACCACCATCAATGACCTAGAAAACCGCAATAACACCTTTTTCGGAGAAATCACGGTTATCAAGCACCAAGGGCGAGTGGGAATAACAATAACGTGACTTCACGCACGCGTGTAAGCCACGATCGACGAAGTACAACTGACAAGTGACAGCCTGTCACACATCAACAACCGTCACTGTACCTTTTCACTGCCAAAAGTTAAGATTTCAAAATCGAAATCATGAGCAAGAGTATCTTCCCCAAGAAGATTCTCCATTTTCGCGCCAAAAACTCTACAAGAAAAAACCACCCACCTTTTATAGTCCAGTGCTCCACTTATTTGCATATGAGCAACAATAGACTGGGGGGACTTGATGGGGTAAGGTCCCAAAAACCTTGCACTGGTGCTTGAGACCATACCACAACTTCATCAAAGAGCTCTCTTTAGAATGAACCTTGCGCGGTCGGGCACTGGTTCTAAAATAGAACTTAAAAAAGAAACAGTTTTAAACATCCGCATGCCAAAAGGAAACTAATAAATCCTTGCGCAAGCTCCCATACAACAGATAGAATAAAATCCTAACGAAATCTCCGCGCTAGGGCCGCCCAGACTTGGGCAAAAATAACCTTTCTGTCATAACATAAATAGCATGAGGAAAAGCCACATAGGATTACAGCTGTAATCCTTCTAGAAGGCTTTATCGTGCATAACCATTCGGTTATAACCGAATGGCCACGTGGCATCATCCCAAGCACTCCTCAAAGTCACGATGATGGCACCAAATTGAAAGAAGATCCACACTTGCCCACTTTCCACGTGGCATCACCCCAGCCGTTGATCATGACCACGATCCGTGTGCATACACATCCGTTAGTGGCTAACGGTGGAGGAAATAACCGCTTACGGAAAAGTATTTTCCGTTAAGTTTTCCATCAACAAACTTTCCCTCCCAAACTTCGGCTATAAATAAAGGATAATTCAGGTACAATTCCTCAAGTTACTCTCACTTCACTTTACTATTACTTCTTCTTCATCAAACCCTGTACTTATTCTCACGTCGGAGGGTGGTCACGGAGAGAACACCCATTCTCCCCGTGGCGAGTCTAACGGCTGTTTGTTTTGCAGTTGTTGTTCGAAGAAGGAGATCAGTTACCCGCATATCAAACGAGAAGACCTAACCCTTTTATGCAGATTCAAACCCCCTGGTTTAATTGATTCCGGTCGATTAAACTAGTGTTTCTTCACCCATGTACCCCCGCCGACTTCCGGATGACATGGCCATTTCAAAAGGTATCTAGTCACCATTAATTCATGAATATAATAACACCTCACAAATCAGTTACATTAAGTATCTTTGATGTCACATTATGTAATATTTATTGAACACACACAACATGGTTGATTATATGAACTTATTAGTTGTGGCACCTTTTGTAACACCCCGAGTTTCGAAAGCCAAAGTCAAAGTCAAGGTCAAAGTCAACGACCGATCGCGCGACTTGACTGATAGTGAATTTCTTTTATGTGTTTAACTTTAGTTGTATTATGTGGAGTAAGTGTCAATAATCGCAGTAATCGACGTGTGTTATTCGCTATTTAATCGATTTACGACTGTGAACTATAGGAAGTAACAATGCGATAAAGTTAACTAAAACGATACTCGAACTATGCTAATCGAATCGACATCGAATGGTAATCGCACTCGCAACTCAAAATACGCATTTTGGTTATTGTTATACGTGTGTGTGTGCCTTATGTGTTACTTGTGCATGTTTACTTATGTTATGTGTGGTAATCAATCGAAACTCAATCGCAAACGAAATCAATCACAATCGAAACGGTATGGTAATTGGTAGAAAAGAGACAGTGCGAGATATGAGTAGTTGGGATTAAAAGTAATTTGAATAGGAAACTCTATCGCATCGCTCACTCGAATCACATCGCAACACGCTACACGCTAATCGAAACGGCAAAACTCGTCGCGCCAAGCACTCGAACCAGGTGCCAGCCGACCGAACAGCCACCCGAGCGAGGTGTCATCCGACCGAGGAGCCACTCAGCCGGGCTGCCACCCGGGCGAGATGCCATCCGACCGACCAGCCGTTTCCATTTTGGGAATCCAATAAATACCCCTTGTCACTCTCAAACTTTCTACTTTTGGCAACTGACTTCCGACCAGCTCGTGCTCCCCACCTTTTCTTCGATTTCTCTCAATTCCGGTAAGATCTCGTCCTAAATATTGTACTTTCTTAATCTACACGCACTCCTACACGTTTCTACCTTTTAAATCTTAACTTTTAACCATGAAATCATCAAGATTCAAGGTGTTCTAGGATGACGTTATCATGTGTTCTTGAAGAATTTCATGTTTTGGCCTCAATCCACCAAGAACAACTTAGATCTAATCGATTTCCACATAAACCAACAAAGATCTTTCATAGATCTAAACACATCTACAATGAAAAGGATTGAAAGATGGTTTTCCAACTTTCTTTCAACTCTTTTACACTCAATGCACTCAAAACCGATAGAATCGGAGCTCGTGCCGACTTACTACTCATTCATGTGGTTGGGATGGCTCAAGATCCGTATTCTATCAACGAGGTTAACGATTTTGGGTTAAACTTGGAACATCATCTCGAACCGTCCACTGATCGGGTTTGGGTGATTCCTGTCCGGTCAGGAGCACCAAGTATGGACGAGGTTTCTGTTGCTTAACACGTTATCAAAATATCTAAATAAAATGACAAATCATCAAAACAACCAAGTGTAAGACGAACAGGTCGACCAGGACAGAGTGCCGTCCGAACAGACTGCTGTCCGAACGTACAGCCACTCGTATGACCACCCGTACAAATTGCACCTTGGTCCCACACTTAACTATTTGTGCCAACATTTGAAGTGTGAATGTTGAACGAATTGCTGTCCGATCGGACTACCATCCGATCCAACTACCAAACGAATCATGAGACATTTAAACTTCAACACTTAAACAATTTTCAACATGTTCATGCACCAAGGATGCCACCCGACCGAACAACCGTCCGATCGAGTGACACCCTGCTGTGAACTTATTCTCACTAAAGTGCCCAACCGAACGGGTTGCCGTCCGATCAAACGACCGTCCGATCGACCGACCTGAAAGGTAGAGATACTTCAATGTTTTCTAAATGCTACAACGAAAACTTCAAAAGTCAAGCCATCATACACAAACACATCCTTCCCAAAGGAAGGAACAATCCACTCGAACAGTCATCCGACCGGATGACCGTCCGAACGGACTACCACCCGCACGACTGGCCA
Source organism: Helianthus tuberosus (assembly GCA_030545235.1). Classification (NCBI taxonomy): domain Eukaryota; kingdom Viridiplantae; phylum Streptophyta; class Magnoliopsida; order Asterales; family Asteraceae; genus Helianthus; species Helianthus tuberosus. The sequence continues at coordinate 146,369,048 of CM060417.1, read as the reverse complement.
TCCGATCGAACTGCTATCCGAACCACTTGTACTTTGCATTGTTTTACGCGTCGCTCATCGTATATGATATCGTTCTGATCAGGCTAACCCTACTCTCTAGTGCTCCCTTCAATCCATCAATCGCTGTGAGTATACTCGATCCCTTTTTGCTTTACGCACTTTTGGGTGTTACATATGTTACGAATATTGAAATCACATCGAACACACTACTCAATACTATTTAAACGCTAACCATTCCTGCATGTTATACGTGGCTTAATGAATGCTTGTTTGTTATGTTTACACATGGAATGCTGTCTACCTGCCTTAGCAACGATAGTAGTATAGTTTGGACTCAGCACCCGTTCACTCGGGGGTTGTTAAGGACAATTATTTGCATGGATTACAGTGGTGATCATGTATTACGAACTGCCTTGGGCAGTCAACCCGCAGTCATTGGTATCGATAGATCTATGTCGATAACTAACGTGCTTCATTTCACTATGCGTACGTGCTGGTTATGCGTAAACGATTTCAAACTCTATTATGCTATTATCAAACTTGTATGCTCACCTTTACACTATGTGTATTGACTGTTACTTTAACGTATGTGACAGGTGCTTAAGTTGTTTATATGCTTAGCTTGCTGTGAACTTGAGGCCAGGAAATGTCTAGGATGCTCTCTGTGCTGTGATGAAATCGAAGCTAGGAAAAGAGGTCCTAGAAACCGATAAATAAACTGTCAATGTATAAATCTAAGTGGTCGGAACAGAACTACTTGACTAGATTTTGTCTGTAATAATTTGTTTGCCTTTTAAGACATGGTATGGGACATGTTACTTTAAATTAATTAGTAATGATAATTGTTATGGAAACTTCTGGACAATCTGTTTCGCTCAGTGCCATACCCTGATGTTTCCGCCATCGGTTGGGGTGTGACAGATTGGTATCAGAGCCATAACTATAGGGAATTAGGCAAAGACTCGACCTAGTCCGAGTCGATGTCTTAGAGACCTAGTCTATAGTTAGGAACCAACAGACCGACTCGTACATGTCCAGTAAGGATTATGTATGAGCTTACTGCCATTTCTCGCTATTCTCGCCTATGCTGCACTATCACTGCACTCGAATTTTCAATTATGAATAGGCGATTAAGTTGAGAATAGGTGTGAAAACCGCAAACTCTCGACTGGATTGCTTGATTAACCCACATTTTCATCTATAAACACGAGAACTTGCGTTGAACCAGGAGTGAAATCCATACTTTGACGCACAATTCTCTTTTATTTCATCAAAAACAGGAACGAAGTTGTTAAGCCAAGGGTGAAACCCTAACCTTGACGGCTTGTTCTGACTTTTACTTGGATTTACAAAACTCTCACCAAGGTCTCGACGGACTCCAACGACCTGAAGTCACGGTATGACTAACGGGATATGTGCCAAACGCCCAAGAATCGAGGCAAAGGCACAGTCCTGAAGGTCAAAATGTGTACAACAAGTCCTTGTGAATAGTCGAATCACTTTGGTAAGTCGATGTCTGGATAGCCGCAGACAATCCATCTTTCTATTTTTATGTGTTTCGATTCTGAGCCCGCAACTGCTGACTCTGATGATTCGTCGATTTTAGGTGATTATATGTGTGTTTACCTGTTTATGTGTCTAATTTTGGAGATTTACTCGACTCTTGTTTTCACTTCAATCGACACGCACGACCCGCATTGCTTATCTATCTCAAAACGCTGACAAATCGCTATCACATGAGGAACGACTTTACGCCATATTGTTTGCTATACTATTATACGCCTATACTATACTACCCGCTATGTTATTCGCGATCGCTATATTCGAACAATCGCAGACTTTGAATGATAGGTTTCTGTATTCTGACTACCTCTGGTGATTAAATGCCTATGTGCTTCTGTGCTCTACGTGCTTATGTGCTTATGTGTTTATGTGCCTTTGTGCTTATGTGAATCTGTGATTATGTGATACATGATTCATTGTGTTCCTGAGCTTTAGTAGTAATAGGATTGTGAGGTGAGATTCGAATATGTCATGTTGAGTCCTGTAACGATGTCTGTTGCAGACAATGTCGTCATCTGGATCTCGCCCTACCCGAGACGCTCGCCGAAAGCAAGTAGACAAACGCCTTGCTGCCATGATCACTAAGCAAATGGCTAAGGTTGTACCCCAAGTCATCAGCGAGCTGTACGAAAACATGTGCAAATCGTCTGAGGAATCCCGAACTGAGACTCCCAAAGCTGCTTTCAGCTTCAAACAGTTCAAGGCATGTGGACCGAAAGAGTTCACCGGAGAAGAAGGCCCTACGGCTTTGTTTCAATGGCTTGACTCGATCGAAGTCACTCTGCGACAGAGCGGATGTCCTGATAATCTCCGCACACTGAACGCAACCTGCGTCTTCCAGTCCCGTGCTCTAGACTGGTTGATGGCCGAAAGGAACAAGCGCGGAAATGATGCAACTTAAGGTCTGTCATGGGACGAGTTGAAGAACGTTATGCTCGAACAGTTCTGCCCTCCCCATGAGCGCCAGAAGCTGGAGGATGAGTTTTGGCACATTAAGCAGAAGGAAGGTGACAACGCAGCCCTGACTGCTCGCTTTAAGCAGCTCAGCATTATCTGCCCTGATCAAGTCAAGACTCCAGAGATCACAATCAAGAAGTATATCCGAGCTTTGCCTGACTGTGTTGCAGATTTCGTGCAAGCGGCTAAGACTACAACGATCGAAGAGACTTACCTACTGGCCGCTGAAATCAACGACAAGCGGGTCAAGGCCGGAGTCTAGGATAAAAATTCGAAGAATCTGCACCAAGTCACCACCGCACCAACTGCTGAAACCGCCGCAGCGCAACCGTCCAAGTCCTCACGCCGCAAGAAGAAGAAGAACAACAGCAGCTCCAGCAACAAGAACTGTGCTGTCACGACTACTGCTGCTCCAATTTAAGCCGTACCGGCTCAGCAACACTCTCACCACCGTCCAGCACCAGTTACTTATGCACCGCCAGCAAAGCGTGCATACACAGGCTCCCACCCGGCTTGCCCAACCTGCTCTTATCATCACCCGGTGGGTCTCGCCTGTCGTTTCTGCGCTCACTGCAATATGTACGGCCTCTTCACTGCCAATTGCCGTACTGGTCCCCGTCAAGCACCAGCTCAAGCCACTGCTCATCAAGCTCTGCTCCCAGCCCCGCAAGGCCCACAAGCGGCTCAGACACCCGCGGTCAATGCCCGAGTCTGCTTCACATGTGGTGATCCCAACCACTTTGCGAACATGTGCCCGAACAGGGTTGTGAAACAAGAGCCTGCAGCAGCAACAACCTCAGCAGCAGCAACAAGCCGCACGTGCCAGAACCTTCAACATTAATGTGCACCAAGCCCAGACTGACAACAACGTGGTCAATGGTACGTTCCTTGTGAATGGTATTTATGCATCGTGTTTGTTTGATACTGGAGCCGATAATTGCTTTGTGTCGTTTGAATTCGAGAAACTCCTTAGTCGTAAGCGCTCCCAACTCTCCTCGATGTTCGATGTTGAAGTCGCTACCGGAAGAACCGTCGTCGTTAATTCTGTTCTTCGTGATTGTACTCTTGAGCTCAACAATCACATCTTCCCAATCGACCTCATCCCGATGCAACTTGGAAGTTTTGACATCATAGTAGGCATGGACTTTCTTCGCGAAAACCATGCTGAAGTTGTGTGTTTCGATAAGATGATTCGATTCTCGCTCGCGAATGGTAATTTATTGTGTGTCTATGGTGAAACTGCTTCGAAAGGCCTCAAACTCATGTCTTGTGTCCAAGCTAGCAAGTATCTCCGTAAGGAATACAGAGCTTTCTTGGCTAACATTGTAGTAGCGGAGAAGGAAAAGAAAGGAAAAACAGAAGTGAAAGACGTTCCCGTGGTTCGTGAATTTCCTAATGTGTTCCCTGCCGACCTTCCCAGACTACCGCCAAGTCGTGATATCGACTTTCGTATCGACCTCATTCCTGGAGCCAATCCTGTTGCCAAAGCTCCCTACCGACTCGCTCCATCCGAAATGCGTGAACTCTCAAACCAACTCCAGGAATTACTTGAGAAAGGCTTCATTCGCCCGAGCACCTCTCCTTGGGGGCTCCAGTCCTTTTCGTAAAAAAAAAGGATGGGTCGTTCAGGATGTGCATTGATTTGTTTGATCAGCTACAAGGTGCTACATGCTTCTCGAAGATCGATCTACGCTCCGGCTATCACCAACTACGCATTCAGGAGGATGATATACCCAAAACCGCTTTTCGCACTCGATACAGCCACTATGAGTTCGTTGTTATGCCTTTTGGTTTAACCAACGCACCCGCGGTTTTCATGGACCTGATGAATCGCGTGTGTAAACCATATCTCGACTGTTTCGTCATCGTGTTCATCGACGATGTCTTGATCTATTCCAAGTCGAAGACCGAACACCCGCAACATCTACGTTTGGTTCTCGAGCTACTCCAGGGGAACCGACTCTATGCCAAGTTCTCCAAATGCGAATTTTGGCTGGAGGAGGTTCAGTTTCTGGGTCACATTGTCAATAGTCAGGGTATTCCCGCCGATCCCGCGAAGATTGAAGCTGTTAAGAGTTGGATTACACCTAAGAACCCGTCTAAAGTCCGTTCTTTTCTCGGACTAGCAGGCTATTATCGACGATTTATCGAAGGATTCTTAAAGATCGATGTGCCGCTTACCGCTCTCACGCATAAAGACAAGCCTTTTGTTTGGGGAACCGAACAAGACTCTGCTTTCCGAACCCTCAAGCACATGCTTTGCAATGCTCCTGTTCTCACTCTACCCGCCGGAAACGACGACTTCATTGTCTATTGTGATGCTTCCAACCTTGGTCTTGGTTGTGTTCTTATGCAGCGAGACAAGGTTATAGCTTACGCATCTCGTCAGCTCAAAATCCACGAGAAGAACTATACAACCCATGATCTCGAGCTAGGCGCAGTTGTTTTTGCGTTAAAGATTTGGCGACACTACCTGTATGGTACCAAGTGTACGATCTTCACCGATCATAGGAGCCTACAACATATCTTTGATCAGAAAGAACTTAATTTACGTCAACGCCGATGGGTAGAACTTTTCAACGATTACGACTGTGAGATTCGTTATCGCCCAGGTAAAGCAAATGTTGTTGCCGACGCTCTCAGCAGACGGAGTTATTTGCTCAGCATTCGTAATACTTAAGCCCAATATGACCTCGAAACGCTTATCCGCGAAGCCCAGCATGCTTGCTTTAATGAACGCACTCTGAAGAAGGAAAGAATCTACCACGATCGAATCTACGTTGGGAAGTGCCTGACTTGTGCAAAAGTCAAGGCTAAACACCAAAGACCCTCTGGCTTACTCGAACAACCACCGATCCCTATGTGGAAGTGGGAGAGTATAACCATGGACTTCATAACCAAGCTTCCGCACATGTCATCAGGTCACGACAGCATCTGGGTTGTTGTTAACCGTCTAACCAAATCAGCTCACTTTTTGCCAATACGGGAAGACTACAAGGTAGAACGATTAGCCCGAATCTACACCAACGAGATCATCTGTAATCATGGGATGCCTCACGACATCATCTCTGATCGTGATGCTCGGTTTACCTCGCGACTGTGGGAAACGTTTCAAGCGGCTCTCGGTACTACGCTTAATCTAAGTACCGCATTCCACCCTCAAACCGACGGTCAGACTGAAAGAACGATCCGTACTCTTGAAGACATGCTCCGTTCGTGTGTCATAGATTTCGGTGGTAATTGGGATGCATACCTGCCATTAGTCAAATTCTCGTACAACAACAGCTATCATTCCAGCATTCAAATGGCACCATTCGAGGCATTATACGAAAGAAAATGTCGATCGCCTATTGTATGGCACGAGATCGGTCACTCGCAACTAACCGGTCCTGAGCTATTACAAGAAACAACTGATAAAGTCCTCCAAATCCGAGACAACTTGTTGAAAGCTCGAAGCCGACAGAAAAGTTACGCCGATAGACGATGCAAGCCCATTGAATTTGACGTTGGCGACTACGTACTCCTAAAGGTATCACCTTGGAAGGGTGTGGTCAGATTCTGCAAGAAAGGGAAACTAGCGCATCGATATGTTGGACCTTTTAAGATTCTGGAAACGATCGGAAAAGTCACTACAGACTCGAACTACCGGTGGAACTTAGTAACGTCCACCCGACTTTCCATGTGTCAAACCTCCGAAAGTGCCTAGCTAAGCATGATTTAATTGTACTTCTCGATGACCTTCAAGTAAACGAAACACTACACTTCGTGGAGAAGCCAGTCGAAATCATGGATCGCCAAACCAAGCAGCTCAGACGCTCGCGCATTCCTATTGTGAAAGTCTGATGGGAAAGCAAACGAGGCGCAGAGTTCACTTGGGAACTCGAAAGCGACATGAAGGCGAAGTACCCGCAGTTGTTTGTTACGGCTTCGGCTTAATTTCGGGACAAAATTCCCTCAACTAGGGGAGGCTGTAACACCCCGTGTTTCGAAAGCCAAAGTCAAAGTCAAGGTCAAAGTAAATGACCGATCGCGCGACTTGACTGATAGTGAATTTCTTTTATGTGTTTAACTTTAGTTGTATTATGTGGAGTAAGTGTCAATAATCGCAGTAATCGACGTGTGTTATTCGCTATTTAATCGATTTACGACTGTGAACTATAGGAAGTAACAATGCGATAAAGTTAACTAAAACGATAGTCGAACTATGCTAATCGAATCGACATCGAATGGTAATCGCACTCGCAACTCGAAATACGCATTTTGGTTATTGTTATACGTGTGTCTGTGCCTTATGTGTTACTTGTGCATGTTTACTTATGTTATGTGTGGTAATCAATCGAAACGCAATCGAAACTCAACCGCAAACGAACTCAATTGCAATCGAAACGGTATGGTATTGGTAGAGAAGAGATAGTGCGAGATATGAGTAGTTGGGATTAAAAGTAATTTGAATAGGAAACTCTATCGCATCGCTCACTCGAATCACATCGCAACGCGCTACACGCTAATCGAAACGGCAAAACTCGTCGCGCCAAGCACTCGAACCAGGTGTCAGCCGACCGAACAGCCACCCGGCCGGACTGCCACCCGAGCGAGGTGTCATCCGACCAAGGAGCCACTCGGCCGGGCTGCCACCCAGGCGAGATGCCATCCGACCGACCAGCCCTTTCCATTTTGGGAATCCTATAAATACCCCTTGTCACTCTCGAACTTTCTACTTTTGGCAACTGACGTCCGACCAGCTCGTGCTCCCCACCTTTTCTTCGATTTCTCTCAATTCCGGTAAGATCTCGCTCCTAAATCTTGTACTTCCTTAATCTACACACACTCCTACACATTTCTACCTTTTGAATCTTAACTTTTAACCATGAAATCATCAAGATTCAAGGTGTTCTAGGATGACGTCATCATGTGTTCTTGAAGAACTTCATGTTTTGGCCTCAATCCACCAAGAACAACTTAGATCTAATCGATTTCCACATAAACCAACAAAGATCTTTCATAGATCTAAACACATCTACAATGAAAAAGATTGAAAGATGGTTTTCCAACTTTCTTTCAACTCTTTTACACTCAATGCACTCAAAACCGATAGAATCGGAGCTCGTGCTGACTTACTACTCATTCATATGGTTGGGATGGCTCAAGATCCGTATTCTATCAACGAGGTTAACGATTTCGGGTTAAACTTGGAACATCGTCTCGAACCGTCCACTGATCGGGTTTGGGTGATTCCTGTCCGGTCAGGAGCACCAAGTATGGGCGAGGTTTCTGTTGCTTAACACGTTATCAAAATATCTCGATAAAATGACAAATCATCAAAACAACCAAGTGTAAGACGAACAGGTCGACCAGGACGGAGTGCCGTCCGAACGGACTGCTGTCTGAACGGACAGCCACTCGTACGACCGGCCACCCGTACGACTTGCACCTTGGTCCCACACTTAACTATTTGTGACAACATTTGAAGTCTGAATGTTGAACGAATTGCTGTCCGATCGGACTACCATCTGATCGAACTACCAAACGAATCATGAGACATTTAAACTTCAACACTTAAACAATTTTCAACATGTTCATGCACCAAGGATGCCACCCGACCGAACGACCGTCCGATCGAGTGACACCCTGCTGTGAACTTGTTCTCACTAAAGTGCCCAACCGAACGGGTTCCTGTCCGATCGAACGACCGTTCAATCGACCGACCTGAAAGGTAGAGATACTTCTATGTATTCTAAATGCTACAACGAAAACTTCAAAAGTCAAGCCATCATACACAAACACATCCTTCCCAAAGGAAGGAATAATCCACTCGAACAGTCATCTGACCGGATGACCGTCCGAACGGACTACCACCCGCACGACTGGCCGTCCGATCGGATTACCATCCGATCGAACTGCTGTCCGAACCACTTGTACTTTGCATTGTTTTACGCGTCACTCATCGTTATGATATCGTTCTGATCAGGCTAACCCTACTCTCTAGCGCTCCCTTCAATCCATCAATCGTTGTGAGTATACTCGATCCCTTTTTGCTTTACGCACTTTTGGGTGTTACATACGTTACGAATATTGAAATCACATCGAACACACTACTCAATACAGACCGTAAGGATAAAATTCCATTCGTCGTGTCGGTTGGATCGTTTTTCGCATCCGTCCGTGTGTCGTCGTAATTAGCCGAACAACGTGACCGTACGACCAAACGAACCGACATCCAGCATATTTTTGAGCATGTTTCATGTTCCCCATGCTTAGGCATCATTGTAGAGCCTTAAAAATGGTTTAACGGGCCTTGGATGTGTCGGAAATGGCATTTGGAAGTGCAGGGGCTAAATCTGTCAACAAGTGAAAGTTTCAGATTGTTGGCCAGGTCCTTACGAACCGTAAGGCTGGACCCTTATGGTCCGTAAGCATGTCCCAGATGCAGCAAATCGTTTCAGTTGGCTGTTCAGCCCATGTAAACGACATATATGGCCCTTAAACACTTCCAAGAGCTGCCTAAACTAATCCTTAGGCCTTAGGGACACTTGTTAATCATCAGGGATCATGTATAGCATGATTTGTCATGATCTTAGTTGATCAAGAACACTATATAAAGCCCCCTTTGTTTGCTACTTTGATCATTCATTCACAACTTCATTTGTGGAACTTCCTGGAGCTCAAGGGCTGTCCCTAAGCATCTTTGGTCGTAATTAGAACCTTGGTAAGTATCCTTAATCTTCCTTAGTTGAGTTTTGCTTAGTTATTAGCCTAAAAGTCAAACTGTCGTAATTAAGGTTTGACTTATCGATTAATCACTAATGGTCCAGTGATTAGTCAAACTTAAGGTAGTTATAAGTTGGTAATTATGTAGGCATTAAACCCTTAAAAGGGCACCCACTGATTCCCATCCTAACTAGGATATTTGTCGGGTCAAAGTTGTCTAAAAAAAGTCAACAGAACTAAAATTTGCAAATTAACATGTAATTAACAATGTAAAAGGTATGTAACCTATTTTATCACTCATATAACTTGTTAATAAGTATAAGAACTAGTCTAAGCTTGTTTGATCCGACAATTCTCTGTTTAGACCCGGTTCGGAACCGAAAGTCGCAAAACTTTGACTTTTGCTTTGACTTCAGTTCTGACCCGATTTAGTATGATTTGGAAATGCCTTAGAGCTTCCTTAGGACCAGGCTACATGTTAGCATAACCCTCTGAGGTTGGTTCATTGATTATCCGATTCGTTTACACGTTTCTGTTAATTGCCTAAACGTTGACCATAATGCCCTTTTGACCATAAAACGAGAATTTTAGAAATATAAAGGACAATAATCTTTACTACTGATTTATAAACATGTCCCTAAAATTTAACATCAGTTGGAGGTCTAGATTAGGAGTTATGCTCATTAGCGTAATTATAACGCCCTTTAGTAATTAAACGGCGCAATTACCATAAAGCCTATCTAAACCCAATTTTTGACACCAAACCTTTTCCCCACTGATGTAATATAATATTTTGGGATTTTTAAATATTTTTAATTATTTTTAACCTGCTCATAACCTAAGGTTATGGCATTGATTTGGTAAATACCTAACCGGTCTAAGTCAAGGCTTAATTAAAGACCCGTTAGGATTCTAATAGGTTATTATAAAACCTTCATTCTAGATTAAGAGCCCCAGTAAAAGTACTTGTGCTTGCTGATTAGAAAATACGGCTGAGTATAAATTGCATTGCTAGCTCAGGTAAATACTCTTAACTTATTTTCCCTATACGGGCTTGGGATACGGTATTATAATAATACCGCTTGGTTGGGTATTGAATGTTTAGTCATATTGTGATTAAATTATTGAGGTAACCCGCTTTAATCTGTATTGTTTGAAATAAAAGCCTTTAGGGGTTAATGACCATGTCCCGGATATCCTTGACATCATTGTATTATAAAATGGCCACGTCTTAAGCACGGGGTGTAGGCATACACCTGACAGTTGTTTAAGGGAAAACGGTATCTCACTCTTTTGTGGGCCTATACTTGTGGTGTGTCTGTTAATCTGACTCGGTTTCTACATCGGGCCCTGAACGTACAACGAACATGTAAATCTGTATACAAGATTATAAATATAATTGTCCCAAGTTATAAAGAGTTTGTGCCACGTGCATTCAAATCAATTTTATTAAACCTTTTCAAAATGAGTCGGTTGAGTGTATTTACCAGTGAAAACTGACGTATTTTCCAAAAGGGTTAAGTGACAGGTACTGAACGTAATTGGCTGGAAGCTCAGGGCGATTATAAGGAATCTTGCAAGTTCTAGGCGCCTAAAGTCTGTTGAACAATGTTTATGTTTTAAAATCCGCCTGTGGATCCTTTCCTTTCCGTTGTAATACCTTGATATTACGTTATATTCGGATTGTAATATATTTATCTTTTGCTTCCGCTGTGCATTCATATATATTGTGTTGTTTGACTATGATGATATCAACTACGTCACGATACTCCCCACCGGGCCCACCGGTCAAACGTGGAAAGTCGGGGTGTGACAGGTTGGTATCAGAGCCAACATTGAGTGAATTAAACAGTAGCCTTTTTTGTTTAATCTCAATGACACATTTGCACATTCCTTGACCTTCTGAGTCTAGACTTTACATAGGAATAATCTCAATCCTAATCTGGAAATTTTTGCTTCCAATTTTTATATATTGGGTACGTCGCCAAGCGAAGAAGCTGTAATAGGAATTCTCCACATCCGGAGCCTTGAAATGCTGAGCTTCGTACCGCGGCCAGGGTGAAACGTGCAACCAAGGAGAAAGCATTCAGAAATAAAATGAAGAAGAAACTCCTTTTGCTAAAGATCGTTTCCTTATATAGTCCTTATAAGGACATATTTATCTTTCCGTCCCTTCGAGGACAACATTATTCCTTCAAGTCCCTTTTAGGGCAAACCTGAACTTTTTAATTTTATAGTGGAATGACTAAACTTTCATCCTAAATATGAAATATGAAATAAATGAAAAATAACATTCCTTTTATAAGATCTACCATTATAATAAAATGGCAAAATCTAAAAAGGACAAGACCTAGCCACGTGTCATTTTAGGACCGGGCCAAGATGGTAGTTCCACAATTAGATTCAGATCCTTGTTAACAGTTCAATTTAGGATTGTTCTGCGTTAAATATTAAAAGAGTCTTAAAGGTAAAACTTAGACTAAATGTCATTGTAGACATGGCCAAGACGGTAAAACTTATCTAAAAGATTCCAATCCCTGTTAACATCTGTAAGTATGTTAACATGTTTGGCAAACTGTGAATCGTTAAAGTCACACAGGCCATCTTTAAAAAGGGGGTTAATCTAAATTCCCTTATTTGAAATAATCATCCCTTAAGGAGGGAGTGCCTACGGGCTATAGTTAATGCCCTCTGAGACTAAAGACAGTGGTAGCCTACAACTCCCTGTCAAGAAAAGGTAATGAACTTTGATTCAAACCTTAATGCCTCGATTCTCTGAAATCATGGCTTATATCATCCTATAAGATGATCATATTATAAACATCCCTTAGAAGGGAAGTGCCTACGGGCTATAGTTAATGTCCTCTAAGACTAAAGACAGTGGTAGCCTACAACTCCCTGTCAAGAAAAGGTAATGAACTTTGATTCAAACCTTAATGCCTCGATTCTCTGAAATCATGGCTTATATCATCCTATAAGATGATCATATTATAAACATCCCTTAGAAGGGAAGTGCCTACGGGCTATAGTTAACGTCCTCTAAGACTAAAGACAGTGGTAGCCTACAACTCCCTGTCAAGAAAAGGTAATGAACTTTGATTCAAACCTTAATGCCTCGATTCTCTAAAATCATGGCTTATAAATTAAACTTGTCTACGCGACTAGGCCATTTGTGCTATTATTAACTTGTAAATTAGGATTTATGATAAAAATCCTGAATAAAAATAAATATCCTTCCTTACCTGCCAGTATACATATTAAAAAAGAATCTTAAAGGTATGACCTGGCCTATATGTCATTCCAGACGAGGCCAAGATGGTAGAACCTATTCAAAGGATTCAAATCCTTGTAACATTGTAAATATGTTAACACTCCTGGCAACAGTGATGCGATAAAATCACACTTGTCATCTTTATATTAGGATTTTTTTTTTCCAAACCCCTAGTTTAACCTAATGATCAATAGAAATCATGGCTAATAAACGTCGAACATGATGTATACATCAAAACATCCATTTAAGATGTATGCCACGGGCAAAGATGTAATTATGAAAAAGATAGTTTTCTTTCATAACTTCCTACCAAAAGGCAATGAACTATGAAATTTATCCGACCCAAAGGATCATAGATTATGTTTTAAAAATTTCCCTAGTGACAAGGCTTCTGTGCCATCCAAAAAGTCTTTGGGACTTGCCCTTACGCTATATAAAATGTCGGTATGACATTGACAGTCGTGACTTATGTCCCCTGTCTAATAAATATGAAGGATATATTCCGTTTGAACGCCAAAGATGGTTTATTTAAAAACCTAGGCAAAACATAATCAAATAAATCAAATACTATCTATTGGCCTATATGGTTTATTTACACCATGGCTAATTAATCATCAAATTCGACAATTCACTATATAATTAAACAAATTATTACTACTTGGTCGGTAGCCTTCAAACCTTCACCATGGCTGACTCCTCTGAAGCTCACAATTATCCAGTTGATCAGAATGATAATGCAAGACTGAACTCAACGGGCACCGAGTTACAGGCTATGATAGATACGGCCGTAAACAAAGCCGTTGACCGTTCCAGGAGATACTGAATATGGAGTGCCTAAACACTTGCTAAAATTGGTATTTAATACCAAAGCTTCGAGTATGGAAAACTCATAAGAAACAAACAACAGTCGCGATGCTAGAGATGCGACAAATGTTAATAATGAATCCAATGTGAACCTCCAATGTTAATGGAGTAAATCTCCAGAACTGTGATAAGACGCAGCTGTTAGAAAAGCTGTAAAGGAGATCGTGAAAAAAGTTCAAAGAGCCGAATGCTACTTGCTCCAAATCCTTCATAAACTATAAGTATAGCAAACTTTTAAAGTCTTTCACAAGAACCATAGATATTAAGTGTAAGGTAAAACTTACAGACGAAAATCATAGGAACCGTTTCTTCTGTTCCTATCAGAAATCTTCAGTCGTGAAATTCTAGTGTACCCTCTCTCCAGATGAGGTACATCATCATATGAAATTGATATCTCTTTGATCTCCATCGATTACGAATACCAGATGGCATGATAAAAGCGCCATATGAGGATTGGTGTATCTTAATATGTTCCATAGATTGCTTCCATGCCTGATCAGTATGGAGGTTTAATGCATGGAACCACATAGATATCCCAATGATCATATGGTACTAAAGTCAATTAATGGTATTCAAAGAAGATATCCAGAATAGAATTGTCCAAATAAATGTTCCCTGGTAAAGGAATCTGTGGACTCATAGCATAAATGTGTCACTCATTTGACACCAGCAAGGATGATTGAACTAGAGCCTGAGATATGGAAAATCTCTGTAACCTCCTTGTATCTTGATTATCTTCTCCTAAGAGTTCCCTGTTTACCCCTGAGAGGCAGGTAGAGTTAAGGTTTATATCCCAATTAAGGCTGTATTATTATGAAATCTCCAAGAACGGCTAGTACTAACATTGGAAGAATCGAAACCCTGATTAACTAAGTTTTAAAATAGAGGGTTCATATAGCCTAACTCAATATCTTGAGAATTCGGTATAGTTAATTATGAAAGACGGTTCATTTTGCTTATGCAATGTTTACCGCAACCCTAATTAGGCAATGATTAAGAATCGCTATCAGCTGCCCAGGATCGTCGATTTGTTCGACTAACTATAAGGATTAGCTACTCCTTAAGATTAGTTTTAAGCAATGGTTGGGATAACCATCCCACCTTAAGATAAGCTTTTCTATAATAATTGATATGTAAGTATTAAGGCTGCTCCTTTGGAGACCTTGTATAGATGGAATGTTAAACATCTATTGTTAGATAGAGAATTGGTAAGTCCAATTATCAGGATCTGAAAGCTGCCTAGGAAACAACAAATAAGATCATACAAATCCATAATCGATTGTAAGTTGCCAGTATACGGCAGGAAATCAAGGATTTATGAAAATAGCAACCCTCTTAAGTTCTGGTTAAAAGATAAGGTTCAACAAAAGATAACACCCTAGAAGGGTGTGCCGAGTTGTAATTTTCAGGTTAGTTAAGCTCGGAATATATAAAGTCATTCGAAGGATTCGAATGTATCAAGACTAAATAGCTTACGAGCTAAGACCTACTTTAGGAGCTTGGTGGAACGCGCAATGTGACCCACACTAATGATTTAGCGACGTGTCACCAATAAGTCGAAAAGCACCATCACATAATGATATGCAGATCTATGATAGTATGAGCAACCTATGTCGATTGAGAATCGACAGGTTAAGGAGCTCCAAAAGAAAGTATTCACCTATTGTATAGGTCAACTGGGATACCCTTGGAGGCCCAAATATACTATGGAAGTTAAATCCATGATACGACAGAAAGTACTTCCTTTACTTTAAGAAAATCTCGAGGTCGAGATTTCTTTTAAGGGGGTGAGGATGTAACACCTCGAAAAATCACGTCCAATGAAGTATTGACACGTGTAATAAACCCTAATGAAGTCAAACGTTGAATTAAAGGGACTAATTTTTCGAAAAATCGAAAACTTTGATTATGAAAGAACTGGAAGTATTATCATACCTAAAATAAGCTTCTAAATAACCTTTTACGGTTTTATATTCACAAATGAGCCACTTGTTAATCAAGTGTAGCCGTTTATGTAATTAATTGAAAGTTTGCGCAGAAAAGGGTTAAAAGCGTCAACATGTTAATTCTTACCTCTGAGTGACCTTTTAACAAACCGAGAGCCTCATGATAATTGATTATACTCTCGGGATTGCCAATCATTGGCCACCCAAGGCTTTTATGCCCAAAAGTGAAGTTACGCGCAACTTTGCAAGTATAAGGGACTAAAAGTGTCAATATGTTTAATTATACCTCTGAATGACCTTTTATCGAGCCCGAAGCATTATCATGTTTAATAATACTTTCAAGAATGCCTAATATGGTTTAGATAAAACTTCAATGCTATTAAATGATGAGATGTGCAAGATTGTGCAATGGAGGGACCTAAAGCGTCAAACTGCAAAAGTATGTCGATTCGTATGTTATCGGACCTTCCAGAATATGATCATAAGTTAATCATACCCTATTTATCCTTTACATAGCTTAGATATAGGCTTAGAGGTGTTTGGTGCGCAAAAATAAACTTTTAAGTCATGCAGGGACTAAAAGTGTCAAAAAGTGCACAAGTTTGCGTTTACGCGTATATCTTACATTCTGAATATCCCCGAACATCCAAAAATATATGTAAGCACTAAAATATTTTATTTTAGTGTTTGGCTTGATAAAATTCCATTCGTCGTGTCGGTTGGATCGTTTTTCGCGTCCGTCCGTGTTTCGTCGTAATTAGCCGAACAACGTGACCGTACGACCAAACGAACCGACATCCGGCATATTTTTGAGCATGTTTCATGTTCCCCATGCTTATGCATCATTTTAGAGCCTTAAAAATGGTTTAACGGGCCTTGGATGTGTCAGAAATGGCATTTGGAAGTGCAGGGGCAAAATCTGTCAACAAGTGAAAGTTTCAGATTGCTGGCCAGGTCCTTACGGACCGTAAGGCTGGACCCTTACGGTCCGTAATCATGTCCCAGATGCAGCAAATCATTTCAGTTGGCTGTTCAGCCCATGTAAACGACATATATGGCCCTTAAACACTTCCAAGAGCTGCCTAAACTAATCTTTAGGCCTTAGGGACACTTGTTAATCATCAGGGATCATGTATAGCATGATTTGTGATGATCTTAGTGGATCAAGAACACTATATAAAGCCCCCTTTGTTTGCTACTTTGATCATTCATTCACAACTTCATTTGTGGAACTTCCTGGAGCTCAAGGGCTGTCCCTAAGCATCTCTGGTCGTAATTAGAACCTTGGTAAGTATCCTTAATCTTCCTTAGTTAAGTTTTGCTTAGTTATTAGCCTAAAAGTTAAACTGTTGTAATTAAGGTTTGACTTATCAATTAATCACTAATGGTCCAGTGATTAGTCAAACTTAAGGTAGTTATAAGTTGGTAATTATGTGGGCATTAAACCCTTAAAAGGGCACCCACTGATTCCCATCCTAACTAGGACATTTGTCGGGTCAAAGTTGTCTAGAAAAAGTCAACAGAACTATAATTTGCAAATTAACATGTAATTAACAATGTAAAAGGTATGTAACCTATTTTATCACTCATATAACTTGTTAATAAGTATAAGAACTAGTCTAAGCTTGTTTGATCCAACAATTCTCTATTTAGACCCGGTTCGGAACCGAAAGTCGCAAAACTTTGACTTTTGCTTTGACTTCAGTTCTGACCCGATTTAATATGATTTGGAAATGCCTTAGAGCTTCCTTAGGACCAGGCTACATGTTAGCATAACCCTCTGAGGTTGGTTCATTGATTATCCGATTCGTTTACACGTTTCTGTTAATTGCCTAAACGTTGACCATAATGCCCTTTTGACCATAAAACGAGAATTTTAGAAATATAAAGGACAATAATCTTTACTACTGATTTATAAACATGTCCCTAAAATTTAACATCAGTTGGAGGTCTAGATTAGGAGTTATGCTCATTAGCGTAATTATAACGCCCTTTAGTAATTAAACGGCGCAATTACCATAAAGCCTATCTAAACCCAATTTTTGACACCAAACCTTTTCCCCACTGATGTAATATAATATTTTGGGATTTTTAAAGATTTTTAATTATTTTTAACCTGCTCATAACCTAAGGTTATGGCATTGATTTGGTAAATACCAATTACACCCTTTTCGGTCATAAAATGAGTTCTACATAATATTTTGAAACCAATCCAATTGCTACTGGTTTTATATAATAAATAAAGTATTTTGAACTCTATAACCTGATCAGAAAACTCAGATACCGGAAATCGCTTAAAATGGCTTTTTAAGCGTATTAAACGCATAGTTTGGGTTTGAAACCATTTTGGCATATAAGACCTATTACCAACTGATATGACCTAATAAAATAAGTTATTCTACTGATGTATTCGGACCCAAATCTCAGAATTTAAATTAACCTCTTTTATAATCTTTAAAATGACCAAAATACCCCTACGGGGCTTATTTTGAGATTAAAGTCGTTTTGGGCATAATGGAAGGTATCCTACTGAGAGAGGTTTGCGAAAGTACGATGATAGGATAGAGTAAGCACGCACGTGTTCAAGCAACAGTAGTTATACTAACCAAGCATACCATGAGCAATGTACTATGTAACTATCAAGTAGGCAATATATACACAGATCATATCACCTAGAATGTCGAGCCTTGCATGTGGAGTGAAGCGTCGTTGTGGACCGTTGAGCACTGTACAGGTTATAGTCTGGTTTTAACAAAAACGTTTTCCCTTTATTAAAACCAAGTTCACTATAACCAATGGCTCTGATACCAATCTGTCACACCCCCAAAATCCACCTGCGGAGTACTACCGCTTGGAGGCGTGACTGACCAGGATCCAGCCACCAATCATATTGAACAAGCAAACACGTAATTATAAAAGTTCAACCAATACAATTGGTGTTCAACAAAACATAGTTTAAGTTGCAAGCGGAAGCATAAGTCTTAAAACCAAAACATAAGTTTAATTGTTCCAAGGTTTAACATGGCACACAGCCGTCCATGTCCCACAACGACCCTCTTCCATGCAAGCCCCAACTAAGCACCTATTGTCCTGCAAAGCATGTAGTAACGAGTCAACAACAAGTTGAGTGAGTTCACAGTTGGGTGTTCGTTTTAAGTTGTTTCGAAAACAGTTTCCTTTATCTGGCATCCTGCCATGGGGGTTACCCCATAGTTGAAAAACATGACTTGTTTATTCCCGGTTACTCTGGCACTCCGGCCGTGGGGGCTACCCCATGTTAGTTATCTGGCATTTCGGCCGTGGGGGCTACCCCATGTATACACTAGACTCGTTACCATATCGACTGCTGACTGTAGTCATGTTTATGTGCCCTGAAACTGTCAATGTCTATCATCATTGACGTGCCCCAGATCCATTAGTTCACGCCCGTCCTCTGCGGCACGGTGTGAGGTTTGTCAGACCTAAATAGCGATATCTAACTAATGACTCGCTCGCCATTGGCCCGGCGATTAAGTCGATATAAAAAGGAGGGACTTCGTGATAGAGTTTTGGTCTAGTACGAGTTATCTGTCCATGAGGACGAGGAATTACATTCCTGAACCAATGCTGTCCTACCCAAGAAAGGACGAGGAACCCATGTTCCTTAACCCCATTCCCAACCCAGGGAATCCCATGCTTTGTAGAGGGTGTGAACTCACCTTGGTTTGCTCGGCAGAAACACAGAAAAGTCAATCAAGTTGTAAGTGGTCAACTACGTCCTAACATAGATACCATTCAAGTCAGGTTCGTATCCAAGTAGTGCACGTATGTTCTACACGTATACTAGCAAGTTGCATACAGGTATTATTCATGGCATACACGTATAAACATAGCGGTTTACAATAATACCTACGAGTTGAACAGTAGCATGTATACAAGTAAGCAAAGCCCAAAAGTCCGGCCCAATCCTAAGCCCGTAACAATGCAAGTCCAAACAGTGCACGGCATACACAATTAACAATACACAAGAAAGCCCATACATTCGGCCCACTAACTTAGGCCCGTAACTATGCAAGTCCAGTCCAGCGAGTGTGCGTACATGGTCTCGAGTCGAGACTGTGCGATCTCGAATCGAGACTGTGCGATCTCGGTTAATGCCTATGAGTTCTCGAGTTACGCATGAACCAGTCGAGACTAGGTGATCTCGAGTCGTAACCGGACCCGCAACCGAGGTCTCGAGTCATGTTGTTTGGTGTGCTGATCAAGTGTGGTCTCGAGTCGAGACAGGAGGTCTTTGACTCGCAACCTAGTGTCGAAACTGTGATCTCGAGTTGTCATCCATGTGGTCTCGAGTCGAGACAGGAGGTCTCGACAGGAACACCTGCTGACTTCCTATATTGTACTAAACCAGTGAGGTTTTGATTTCATGCAACAATTGTGTACTATCCACTAAACATGTTTTCTTGTCTAGTTATTAACCAAAATGGATCAAACAATCAGATTTCAAATATTCATAACACATTCATATCATATTCAACAAGTTCTTCATATATTCAAGTCATGTTCATGTTGATCATCAAACTTGTTCATCATCTTTTAGGGTTTTTAGCATTAATCATAGTCATAACATGAACAACCATCAAAACACTTGAACATACTCATCTAATGGTTTCAATTCATCACATAACACCTCAACTCGACTCTACACTAATCCGATTAACATGGTACTACACATATGCAAGCCGGTTTCATGAACACCCACATTTAATGGTTTGAATCACATTTAGACACAAGATATCATGAGCTCATTGTGCAATATATCCGAAATCAAAACATGTTAGCCGAATAACATCATTATATATAACATCATCATACAAAATAAATACCTAGCATGCATCACTAACCTATATCATTACACATCAACACCTTTAATCATGTATAAACATGTATTTGCAAAGAAATCACTAACCGATTCAAGTGTGGGTTCAAAGGTGTGAAGTAGTAATGGATGAAGCTTCCAAATGTGTGTGTGTGACCCGATCCGAGAACTCCTTGTGGTCACCGGTTTGATCCGAGAAGGAGGAGAAGAGATGTGATGTTTGATTTCTAGGTTTTAGTGAGAGAGAGTAGGGGAGTGTGTGTGTTGTCCAAGAAAAATGGCAAAGATGGCTAGGAGTATAATATATACTAGTTCTTAAGTTGTTTACCCTAATGGGTTTTCGAGTGGGGTGGAGAGGAGCATGACCCAACCCGGCCCAACTGTTACTGTTCACTCGAGACCGCATGGTCTCGAGTCGTGTCCTTGTGTCTCGGTTCACATAATCACACTCATACATTCAAGCATACATATAAACATAACATATAATCACATAGGATGTTCACACATATCATTACACCAATACGTCAACTAGTCACATAATGTTTCAAGTAGGTTACACTAAGATACACGAAAGGTTCTAAATTTCGAGTTGTCACATCATCCCCAAGTTTAAAGAAATTTCGTCCCGAAATTTGGTAGGCACTCACTGAGGAAGCTAGTTAAGTTGTATGGTTTTCCCGATTTTCCTGGGGTGTCACATCCACCCCCCGTTGATCTGGAATTTCGTCCCGAAATTCCGTAGCTTCAGCCTCAGTAGTGGTCGTACTGTTTGCGAACAGTTGGGGATACTTTTGTTTCATCTGGTCTTTGTGCTCCCAAGTGAACTCTGGGCCGCGACGTGAGTTCCAACGAACTCGAACGAGGGGTATTCTAGTGCTCTTGAGGACCTTAACATCCCGGTCCGTGATTTCAACTGGTTCCTCGACGAATCGTAACTGCTCGTCGATAGTGAGTTCCTTTAGAGGAACTACGTGGGTCTCATTTGACAGACACTTCTTCAGATTCGACACGTGAAAAACGTTGTGAACTGCACCGAGTTCTGCTGGTAAGTTCAGTCTATAGGCCACCCTGCCTATTTTCTCAATGATTTCGAAAGGTCCAACGTATCGTGGGTTAAGTTTGCCTCGTTTACCAAAACGAACCACACCCTTCCAGGGTGAAACTTTGAGTAGTACCCGCTCCCCAACCTGGAGCTCTAGTGGTTTCCTGCCCTTATCGGCGTAGACTTTCTGACGGTCACGAGCTGCCGCCATGCGTTTTCGTATTTGAGCAATTTGTTCGGTTGTGTCTACCACATGTTCTGGACCAGTGATCTGACTATCCCCCACCTCTGCCCAACAAAGAGGTGATCGGCATTTACGTCCGTACAATGCCTCAAACGGAGCAGCTTTAATGCTGGTGTGGTAGCTGTTATTGTACGAGAATTCCACAAGTGGCAGATGCTTTTCCCAGCTGTTGCCAAAGTCGATTACACATGCACGAAGCATGTCTTCTAAGGTTTGAATAGTGCGCTCAGACTGTCCGTCCGTCTGAGGGTGATACGCTGTGCTCATGTCTAATCGTGAGCCAAAGGATTTGTGCATTGCTTGCCACAACTCTGAAGTAAAACGCGCATCTCGATCCGAGATAATAGAGGTGGGTACCCCGTGCCTCGAAACAACTTCCTTGAGGTATATATCTGCTAGAGTGGAGAACTTATCCGTTTCCTTGATAGCCAAGAAGTGAGCAGACTTTGTGAGTCGATCCACGATCACCCAAATAGTATCGTTACCTCGTTGAGATCTAGGTAGGCCGGTAACAAAATCCATGGAAATTTGCTCCCATTTCCATTGAGGTATCTCTGGTTGTTGGAGTAGGCCTGAGGGTTTCTGGTATTCAGACTTGACTCTCGCACAAGTCAAACACTTGCTGACGTAAGTCGCTATGTGGGCCTTCATGCTAGGCCACCAGTACGTGGTTTTGATGCCGTGGTACATTTTATCCGAACCAGGGTGTACCGAGTAGCGAGACTTGTGTGCTTCATCCATCACAAGCTCTCGTAGGTTGCCATAGAGTGGGACCCAAAGGCGTCCCGTTACGTAGTAAGCACCGTCTTCCTTCTGTTCTAAGCGTTGCCTTGAGCCGCGTAGGGCTTCGGCCCTGACGTTTTCTGGTTTCAATGCCTCTAACTGAGCAGCTCGTATCTAGGAAGGTAGACTAGAGTGGATCGTGAGTTGCAAAGCTCGTACGCGCTTAGGCGCAGTGTCCTTTCG
Source organism: Helianthus tuberosus (assembly GCA_030545235.1). NCBI lineage: Eukaryota > Viridiplantae > Streptophyta > Magnoliopsida > Asterales > Asteraceae > Helianthus > Helianthus tuberosus. Next base: position 146,346,629 of record CM060417.1, on the reverse strand, counting down.
ACTGAGGGCGTCAGCCACAACATTGGCCTTGCCCGGGTGATACCTGATCGAGCACTCGTAGTCATTCAGTAGCTCGACCCATCGTCGTTGTCGCATATTCAGTTCCTTCTGCTTGAAGATATGCTCGAGGCTCCTGTGGTCGGTGTAGATGGCGCACTTGGTACCATACAGGTAATGCCGCCATAACTTAAGTGCAAAAACAACAGCTCCCCGCTCTAAGTCATGTGTAGTGTAGTTCCTTTCATGAACTTTAAGCTGGCGTGAGGCGTAGGCTATAACTTTATCTCGTTGCATCAATACACAACCAAGACCTTGAATTGATGCGTCGCAGTAAACCACAAAATCGTCTGTGCCCTCTGGCAATGAAAGGATAGGTGCGCTGCAAAGTCTATCCTTTAAATGCTGAAATGCTAATTCCTGTGCGCTTCCCCATCGATAAACAACGCCTTTCTGCGTTAGTGAGGTGAGAGGCTGTGCAATTTTGGAAAAATCCTTAATGAACCTCCTGTAGTAACCTGCCAAACCCAAGAATTGGCGAATTTCCTTTGGTGTACGAGGTGCAGGCCAGTTCTTAATCGAGTCTACCTTGGATGGATCAACGTGAATCCCATCCTTGTTTACCACGTGGCCTAGGAAATGGACTTCCCGAAGCCAAAACTCGCATTTCGAGAACTTTGCGTAAAGCTGTTCTGTTCGAAGGAGTTCCAGGATAAGCCGTAGATGTTGCTCGTGTTCCTCCTGACTCTTAGAATAGATCAGGATGTCGTCAATGAAGACTATAACGAATTTGTCCAGGTAAGGTTTGCACACTCGATTCATCAAGTCCATGAAAACCGCAGGTGCATTTGTCAGCCCAAAAGGCATAACCAAAAATTCATAGTGCCCATAATGAGTTCTAAAAGCCGTTTTGCAGACGTCCTCTTCTCGGACTCTCAGCTGGTGATAACCCGATCTCAAATCGATCTTCGAATAGTAGCTCGACCCCTGTAGCTGGTCGAACAAGTCGTCAATACGTGGTAGAGGATAACGATTCTTCACCGTCACCTTGTTGAGTTCCCGGTAGTCGATGCACATTCTGAAGGTACCGTCCTTCTTCTTCACAAATAGTACTGGAGCTCCCCAGGGTGATGAGCTTGGACGAATAAAACCCTTTTCCAAGAGTTCTTGTAGTTGCGTAGAGAGTTCTTCCAACTCTGATGGAGCTAAACGATAAGGTGCACGAGCTATAGGCGCAGCTCCAGGAGCTAGTTCAATCTGAAACTCGACTTGGCGATGAGGTGGAAGACCAGGTAATTCCTCAGGAAATACCTCCGGATAGTCACGTACAATTGGAAAATCTTCTATTTTCCTCTCTTTCTCCGAGGTGTCAGTAACAAGAGCCAAAATGGCAGTGTGACCCTTTCGCAAGCACTTCTGGGCCTTAAGGAGAGAGATGACGTTCTCAACGGCACTCCGCTTGTCGCCACGAATCATGAGAGGTTCACCACTGGGACCAGGAATACGGACAATCTTCTCGTTGCAAAGAATCTCTGCTCGGTGTTGGGATAACCAATCCATCCCAATGACAACGTCAAAACTACCCAAGACGATAGGAATGAGGTCGATAGAGAAGATCTGGTTAGCAAGGACAAGTTTACAACCCTTGACTACGTGTGTGGCTTCTAAACTCTTACCGTTTGCTAGCTCTACAGTGTGCTTGTTGTTCAAAGGTGTTGGGATACTCTTAAGCATCTGACTAACTTCTAGTGACATGTAGCTAGTATCGGCACCCGAATCAAATAATACTGAAACATAAAAGTCGTCGAGAAGGAGCTTACCCGCTACAACGTTGGGGTCATTCCTTGCTTCACCTTGGCCAATCACGAACGCCCGCCCCCTGGCACCATTGTTGTTGTTGTTCCCATTGTTACCATTCCCCTGATTGTTGTTGTTGTTGTTGTTGTTCTGGTTCCTGTTCAGTTGGGGACAATCTCTCTTGAAGTGGCCCTCAGCTCCACACTGAAAGCACCCTTTGTTATCACCTTGCTGCGGCTGCTGGCGTTGGTTCTGTGGGGCCTGTTGTTGACGATTCTGGTTTGCGGGGTATAAGCTCCTGCAATCCTTTGCAGCGTGGCCTGGCTTGTTGCACCGATGACAGTTACCCCTGGTGCATGGCCCGCTGTGGTGCAGGCTGCAGCGATTGCATTTGGGGTGATTCCCCTTGTACCCACCATAACCTTGACCACCAGATGATTGTTGATTAGGGCTCTTGTAGTCATCAGTCCTTCTTTGCTGAGACTGGGACTGAACAGAAGTCGAACCCTTACTTGAAGCTCCATCCCATTTCCGCTTGTTGTCACTAGGGACACCTGAAGTAGTTGCAGCACCTATGCGCTTTGGTAACCTGTTCTGCTCCACCGCCTGGTCCGTGAGACGGTGAGCCAATTGCACAACTTGCTGGATGGTGGCGAGGTTTGCTGAAGTCACATGACTTTGGATCTCTGGCACCAAGCCCTTAAGAAAGAGTTCAATTCGCTTAATTGGAGGGTCCACCATAGTAGGACACGGTATTGCCAGTTCATTCGATCTCTTCACATAAGCTTCAATCTCGGACCCCGTCATCTTGAGATTGAAAAACTCTACTTCCAGTTTGTGAATCTCATCACGACTGCAGTATTCTTCCTTGATCATTTCCTTAAAATTCTCCCATGGGGTGGCGTTAGCAGCAACCAACCCCAGCATCTGGACTTGAGCATTCCACCACGTGAGGGCTAAACCCTCGAGAGTACCGGTAGCATACTTCACCCTGCGCGCCTCAGGGCATTCACACATTTCGAAGACTGATTCTAGTTTCTCAAACCAGTGGAGGAGACCTACCGCTCCTTCAGTGCCGCTAAAAGTAGTGGGTCGGCAGTCCATAAAAGTTTTAAAAGTGCACACGGGTGGTTGAGCGTGTTGACCTAGTGTGGGCGAAAGAAAAGACAGAGTTTAACACAAAAGTTGGTTCACGAGAGTAGGATCTAAAGATCCTAGAATGAGTTTGGACTGCAGGGTATACCTCCTGCGTGTGCAGCTGCAAGTGCTGCGGCAACTCGTTCGTTGATCAGAGCCGTCAACTGGGCTTGTGTCATGTTAACGCGTCCAGACATGATCTTCATATCAAGAGTAACACGAGTGAGAGAGGTTCGCGAAAGTACGATGATAGGATAGAGTAAGCACGCACGTGTTCAAGCAACAGTAGTTATACTAACCAAGCATACCATGAGCAATGTACTATGTAACTACCAAGTAGGCAATATATACACAGATCATATCACCTAGAATGTCGAGCCTTGCATGTGGAGTGAAGCGTCGTTGTGGACCGTTGAGCACTGTACAGGTTATAGTCTGGTTTTAACAAAAACGTTTTCCCTTTATTAAAACCAAGTTCACTATAACCAATGGCTCTGATACCAATCTGTCACACCCCCAAAATCCACCTGCGGAGTACTACCGCTTGGAGGCGTGACTGACCAGGATCCAGCCACCAATCATATTGAACAAGCAAACACGTAATTATAAAAGTTCAACCAATACAATTGGTGTTCAACAAAACATAGTTTAAGTTGCAAGCGGAAGCATAAGTCTTAAAACCAAAACATAAGTTTAATTGTTCCAAGGTTTAACATGGCACACAGCCGTCCATGTCCCACAACGACCCTCTTCCATGCAAGCCCCAACTAAGCACCTATTGTCCTGCAAAGCATGTAGTAACGAGTCAACAACAAGTTGAGTGAGTTCACAGTTGGGTGTTCGTTTTAAGTTGTTTCGAAAACAGTTTCCTTTATCTGGCATCCTGCCATGGGGGTTACCCCATAGTTGAAAAACGTGACTTGTTTATTCCCGGTTACTCTGGCACTCCGGCCGTGGGGGCTACCCCATGTTAGTTATCTGGCATTTCGGCCGTGGGGGCTACCCCATGTATACACTAGACTCGTTACCATATCGACTGCTGACTGTAGTCATGTTTATGTGCCCTGAAACTGTCAATGTCTATCATCATTGACGTGCCCTAGATCCATTAGTTCACGCCCGTCCTCTGCGGCACGGTGTGAGGTTTGTCAGACCTAAATAGCGATATCTAACTAATGACCCGCTCGCCATTGGCCCGGCGATTAAGTCGATATAAAAAGGAGGGACTTCGTGATAGAGTTTTGGTCTAGTACGAGTTATCTGTCCATGAGGACGAGGAATTACATTCCTGAACCAATGATGTCCTACCCAAGAAAGGACGAGGAACCCATGTTCCTTAACCCTATTCCCAACCCAGGGAATCCCATGCTTTGTAGAGGGTGTGAACTCACCTTGGTTTGCTCGGCAGAAACACAGAAAAGTCAATCAAGTTGTAAGTGGTCAACTACGTCCTAACATAGATACCATTCAAGTCAGGTTCGTATCCAAGTAGTGCACGTATGTTCTACACGTATACTAGCAAGTTGCATACAGGTATTATTCATGGCATACACGTATAAACATAGCGGTTTACAATAATACCTACGAGTTGAACAGTAGCATGTATACAAGTAAGCAAAGCCCAAAAGTCCGGCCCAATCCTAAGCCCGTAACAATGCAAGTCCAAACAGTGCACGACATACACAATTAACAATACACAAGAAAGCCCATACATTCGGCCCACTAACTTAGGCCCGTAACTATGCAAGTCCAGTCCAGCGAGTGTGCGTACATGGTCTCGAGTCGAGACTGTGCGATCTCGAATCGAGACTGTGCGATCTCGGTTAATGCCTATGAGTTCTCGAGTTACGCATGAACCAGTCGAGACTAGGTGATCTCGAGTCGTAACCGGACCCGCAACCGAGGTCTCGAGTCATGTTGTTTGGTGTGCTGATCAAGTGTGGTCTCGAGTCGAGACAGGAGGTCTTTGACTCGCAACCTAGTGTCGAAACCGTGATCTCGAGTTGTCATCCATGTGGTCTCGAGTCGAGACAGGAGGTCTCGACAGGAACACCTGCTGACTTCCTATATTGTACTAAACCAATGAGGTTTTGATTTCATGCAACAATTGTGTACTATCCACTAAACATGTTTTCTTGTCTAGTTATTAACCAAAATGGATCAAACAATCAGATTTCAAATATTCGTAACACATTCATATCATATTCAACAAGTTCTTCATATATTCAAGTCATGTTCATGTTGATCATCAAACTTGTTCATCATCTTTTAGGGTTTTTAGCATTAATCATAGTCATAACATGAACAACCATCAAAACACTTGAACATACTCATCTAATGGTTTCAATTCATCACATTACACCTCAACTCGACTCTACACTAATCCAATTAACATGGTACTACACATATGCAAGCTGGTTTCATGAACACCCACATTTAATGGTTTGAATCACATTTAGACACAAGATATCATGAGCTCATTGTGCAATATATCCGAAATCAAAACATGTTAGCCGAATAACATCATTATATATAACATCATCATACAAAATAAATACCTAGCATGCATCACTAACCTATATCATTACACATCAACACCTTTAATCATGTATAAACATGTATTTGCAAAGAAATCACTAACCGATTCAAGTGTGGGTTCAAAGGTGTGAAGTAGTAATGGATGAAGCTTCCAAATGTGTGTGTGTGAGCCGATCCGAGAACTCCTTGTGGTCACCGGTTTGATCCGAGAAGGAGGAGAAGAGATGTGATGTTTGATTTCTAGGTTTTAGTGAGAGAGAGTAGGGGAGTGTGTGTGTTGTCCAAGAAAAATGGCAAAGATGGCTAGGAGTATAATATATACTAGTTCTTAAGTTGTTTACCCTAATGGGTTTTCGAGTGGGGTGGAGAGGAGCATGGCCCAACCCGGCCCAACTGTTACTGTTCACTCGAGACCGCATGGTCTCGAGTCGTGTCCTTGTGTCTCGGTTCACATAATCACACTCATACATACAAGCATACATATAAACATAACATATAATCACATAGGATGTTCACACATATCATTACACCAATACGTCAACTAGTCACATAATGTTTCAAGTAGGTTACACTAAGATACACGAAAGGTTCTAAATTTCGAGTTATCACATCATCCCCAAGTTGAAAGAAATTTCGTCCCGAAATTTGGTAGGCACTCACTGAGGAAGCTAGTTAAGTTGTATGGTTTTCCCGGTTTTCCTGGGGTGTCACAACAGGCATTTGCATACCTAAGATGGAAGAGTTTGAAAACTGGTTTTGACATCAGAAGAACTTATTATGAAAATTTAACTGATACTCCACAAGAGAATTTCATTGCAGAACAAAAATGCATCTCTTTACTTCACCAATCAGTGAGAGATGATATTATATCATTGATTGAATACAAAGATTCCAGAGATCTATGGGAGAAATTAAAGATGAAGTGTGTGGGTGGTGCTGAAATTGTTAAAAACAAGAAAAAGCTGTTAAGAAAAGAATTCGATCTGTTTGGGTGTTTGAAAAAATGAGAGTGTGTCAAAGATGATAGAAAGATTTGGTCACTTAAAGCTGGAACTTGCAAGATATGATATTGTGTATTCTCAGGAAGAATTGGTTGATAAGCTGTTTGACTCACTGCCTAATGAAAAAGACTGGCAGTATTTTGCTTTAATGATAAAGAACACAGTGAAGTCGACTGATCTGACAGTTGATTTACTAATCGAAAGGTTGGAGAGTCATGAATTGGAGATCAGAAAAATGAACAAAGTCAATAATTCCTCGTATCAGCAAAATGTTGACTTATATTATCAAGGAAGTATGATTCCTAAAAATGTGTCCCCGAAAACTGCCTTCTCAGCAGAAAATTCAAACATGTCAAACCAAGAAAGTCCAAGCAGTGGTTATCATGGAGGATCATCTTCAACTCCTCCAAGTAAATCAATTCCGAAAATTTTGTTTCAGTGCAATATTGCTGTTGATCTCAAAAATGCACAAAACTTCAGTGAAGAATCCGCCAAGCAGCAAATGGTGTTTTTGGCATCTGTCTTAGAATCATATGAGAGCCTTGTTGCTGGAAAGATTGGAAACACCAACCTCACCAAGGAAGATTATGATCAAATAGACCCTGAGGAGATGGAGTTAATTGATATAAGATGGTGTATGGCGAGTGCGGTCAGAAGGGCTCAAAGATTCATGGAGATAACAGGCAGACACTCCATTGGCGGACCTTCAACAAAGCTAGGTTTTGATAAATCGAAGGTCACATGCTTCAAATGCAAACAAAAGGGACATTTTAAAAGAGAATGTCGAAATGCAGCCGCTGATGAAACAGCCAACCCATTCCGTGAAGATTATTACAAAAGAGCCATCTATCATCAAAATAAAGCAGAATCTCCCAGAATGAAGCAGATAGAAGATGCTCCCAAAGAAAAGTCAAGAGCATTAGCTGTTATCCATGACGATGAGGGATATGATTGGAGTGACATGTTGCCGGAAGAAGATGCAGTGGGGTATGCCTTCATGGCAAACATTGTTCCTTTCAAAGATACTCGAACAGAAGAAGTAAAATATGTCAACAGGAAGATGTTAGCTCAAATGATGAAAGACAAACATTATCGTGCATGGAAAGAGGCAAAAAGTGCAAAGAGATGGGACGCTGACAGAGAATGCTATTTGGATCCTAAGGGAAATATACTTGTGGAACCATGTACACTTCTCGTCGAGACTCTGATTGAATAAATCGCAGAAGAGGAAGAAGCAAGACAGAGAATGTGGTGGGGAAGTGATGAAGAAGGAAAAGAAAAGGAGCTACAGTCGAAAAAGATAGATGATGGGATAATCGATACGACGAAAGAATTCACAGCAGAAAATTTGAAGAAAATGGCTGATAAAGTTCTTGCAGCAAAAGAGGTAGAGGTAGACTCTAAGTCCAGAACTGAGTCAAAAAGCAAGGTCAGTTATAATGATTCAACACATGAGTCAGGTAAGAATGATAAAGCCAAAAGTGAAAGTGACTGCAAAAATTGCATGAAAAACTGCAAGGTTTGTAGTACACATGCTTACCTCAGTGGTAAAAAGACTGAAGAACTGACAGAAAGAGTCAAAGAAGTTGAAAATCAGATCATAAGTTGTGACAAATTGGTAAAAGCTTCAAATGATCGAATAAAAGAATTAACTGATAAACTTGAAAATGATAAAATTGACGTAGAACGAATCAGGAAAGAAAATGAAAAATTAATTCATGAAAAGCGTCAACTTTCTGAAAATTACGAGAAGTTAAAAAGAACGGTAAAAGATTCTGATGAAAGAAATGATAAAACATTTAAAGAGAACCTTCAACTGACAAGAGTACTTCAGTCAAAAGAGAGGCAAATCAACTAACAGTTGGATGAGATTGCTAATCTGAAGCTTCAGGTTCAAGAAGCTAAGATTGAAAATGAACGCATCAATCTGAAACTCAACAGTTACAATTCCGCAAGTTTTGTTCTTCAACATATCGTTCCTAAACCAATTGGGAAGAACAAAGCTGGCGAAGATGTTTATTCGGACGGAACTGGGGTTGGGTATCATCAGGTTCCACCGCCAGTATTAAATAATTTTTCAAAGAAAAAGTCCGGGTTGGTAAATGATAATGAAACAAATGAGGTTAAACTTCTAGAATCAATAGATGTCACATTCACTTCATCATCCGATGAAGATAGTGTTTAGTCTGAAGTTGTTGAGAGTCAGAAAAAGAAAGTTGATGCAAAAGGCAAAGTTCCAATGGTTGTTGAGAAGAAAGTTTTAAAAAATGAAACCTCCAAATTTAAAACTGAACATGTAAAGAATGTGGTAACTAAAACTGACGAATTTTACAAACGGGTTGCTTCACCTCAACAAGCATGGAAGCCAAAATTAGTTGAAAAGAAATCAAGTTCTTCAAAACCAAAGGTTTCTGAGACGGAAAAACAATCATCCTCTACCACTCCGGTAAAGATGAATGTTCCTTTGGATTACTATGAGAAACTTGAAAAACAAGAGTCTACTACTCCTGAAAAGAAGGATGTACCAAAGAAAGACCAATCATCTGGTCAACCTCCTAAAAATAATTTCTTTTTATATAAAGAGATTGAGATTGGTTCTGAGGAAAGCTTAAAGATGAATGACAAGAATTTTCCGCCACTTTACACTGTAAAAACTCACCTCAAAGTCAAGCTACCTGAGTCAAAAGAGGCTTGGGTGGTATCAAAATCTAACTAAGTGATTGTGATATGTGCAGGAGCTTCCAAGATCTGTTTCACGTTGGATTATGGATAGTGGAGCTTCTCGGCACATGACAGGGAAGAAAACCCTACTGTACGATGTTCGAGGGTTTAATGGAGGATATGTGGGATTTGCAGGCAATCAAGGTGGTCGAATAGTTGGTGAGGGAACTCTATCTAATGGTATTGTCACGTTTGAAAGAGTAAACTACATCGCCGAGCATGAAAACAATCTTCTGAGCATTTCTCAGATCTGTGATCGTATGTATACAACGCACTTTACAGATAAGGAATGTTTGATATTGAAACTAGGATTTGTTGTTCCCGAAGAGTGGGTTATCATGAGAGCACCTAGAGTCAATGATCTGTACGTGTTGGACATGAGTGTAGCAACTACTACCACGGTTCAGGCTCACTGTTTTATGTCAAGAGCAACGGAAAAAGAATCGCAATTGTGGCATCGAAAGATGGGCCACATTCACCTGCGAAAAATGAATCACCTAGTACATAACGACTTAGTAATTGGTGTTCATGTGAAAGGTTTCCATCTTGAGGGGGAATGCATTAGTTGCATTAAAGGCAAGCAAAAGAAGAAATCACATCCTCAAAAGAAGGTTAACTCAGTCTCGAGACCATTAGAGAGACTTCATATGGATCTTTTTGGTCCAGTGAATGTCAAAAGCATAACTGGTGATCTCTACTGTCTAGTAGTAACAGATGACTACTCGAGATTTTCGTGGGTATCATTTCTGAAGTCAAAGGATGAGACATTTGAAAGTTTGATGACGTTGTTCAGAAAAATTGAAAACTTGTACCAAACTCGAATCAAAAGAATCAGGAGTGACAACGGTACAAAGTTTAAGAACAACAAGATGGAAGAGTATTGTGATGAGAGAGGTATATTGCAAGAATTTAGTGCTCCTTACACTCCACAACAAAATGGAGTAGCTGAAAGAAAGAACAGGATGCTAATTGAAACGGCTAGGACGATGCTTGCTGATTCCAAACTACCTGTCAACTTTTGTGCAGAAGCAGTATCAGTCGCTTGCTATACACTCAACCGGGTTCTTACAGTGAAGAAATTCAACAAGACATGTTTCGAGCTGATCAACAACCGCAAACCTAACCTGAAGTATCTGGAACCGTTTGGGTCTCCCTGTACAGTTCTAAAACCTTATGGTAAATTTGGTTCAAAGAGCATTGAAGGAATTTTTATGGGTTATGCAAGTCCATTGAAACGAGTCTTTGTTCCAAGCTTGAAGCGGATCATCGAAGCACATAATGTTGAGAGTCAAAGTTATACCATGCCACCTCAGAATCCCGGCGACTCATGGCGTTTTAATTACGATACTCTGTGGGATTCATTCAACATAGAAGAAGAACCAGATTTCTTTGACGAGTTGGATATTCTGAGAGAATATGAAGCATCACAAGAAAGATTCCCAGCTGAGTGTTCTAGACGTCAATATCGAGCTTCAAATGATGATGAAGCTGGTCCTAGTAATGCTTGAGAACATGATGATATTCAGCAAACTCTTGATAATCAGGCTGCAGTCAACGATAATCTAGAATCTGATGATAGACCTATATTCGATCGTGGTGATTCAGACTCTGAGGGGGAGCAGATCCAGATATCAAGTCAAACAATTCCAGTCAGTGGACAAGGTGCAAATCAGAATGTCACAATTTTGGAAGGCGAGCTAGATGTTCCAGGCGAGGTGATGCCGAGAACTCTTTCGTACCATCCAGAAGAGCTGATTATTGGAGAATTACAATCAGGCGTTCGCACTAGACGACAAATTGACCAAGGCCTTACTTGTTTTTATTCTATAGTTGCTCCGTTACAAACTGAGTTTTCACTTAGTTGTTTTATTTCGCAGATTGAGCCGCGAACATACAAGGAAGCACTAACTGAAGATTCTTGGGTCAACGCGATGCAAGAGGAGCTGAGTCAGTTTGAGAAGTTGGGAGTGTGGAAATTAGTAGACTTGCCTGATGGTCACAGGAAGATAAACACCAAGTGGGTGTTCAAGTGCAAGAGGGATGATCGAGGGGTTATTATTCGCAACAAAGCTCGACTCGTAGTCCAGGGTTTTAGTCAGCAGGAGGGTATAGATTTCACTGAAGTATATGCTCCAGTTGCTAGACTAGAAGCGATCAGAATCTTCCTAGCATTTGCATCCTGGAAAGGTTTTAAAGTTTTTCAGCTAGATGTTAAATCGGCTTTTCTCTACGGGAAGGTAAAAGAGGAGGTTTATGTCGGACAGCCACCGGGCTTCACCGATCCAATCCACAAAGACAAGGTCTATTTACTGGATAAAGCGCTGTATGGTTTACACCAGGCCCCGAGAGCCTGGTACGAGACATTGTCTCAATATTTGCTTGCCAACAGCTTCATCCGTGGAAAAGTGGATGCCACTCTCTTCACCAAAGAAGTCGACGGACATCTTCTGATAGTTCAAATATACGTGGACGACATCATATTTGGGTCAACAAATGAAAATCTGTGCAAAGATTTTGAAAGAGTTATGAAGCAAAAATTTGAAATGTCATCGATGGGTGAGATGAAATTCTTCTTGGGACTTCAGGTTGATCAACTACCCGAGGGAATTTTCATACATCAGACGAAGTATGTTCATGATATCTTAGAGAAATTTGGGATGTCCGGGACTACTCCAGCTTCCACCCCGTTAGCAACGAACCATGGGATAAACCCTGATCTCACCGGAGAGAAGGTAGATGAAATGTTATATCGTTCCATGATCGGATCGCTGATGTACTTGACAGCTTCAAGACTCGATATCATGTATCCAACCTGCCTCACAGAACGGTTTCAGTCAAGCCCCAGAGCTTCGCATATGGTGATTGTGAAACGGAAATTGCGCTACCTGAAAAGAATTCCATCACTGGGTTTGTGGTATCCAAGAGAAGGCGATTTCACGCTCGAAGGATATTCTGATTCTGATTTCGGATGCTGCAAAGTTAACGCTAAATCAACAGCAGTAGGGTGCCAGTTTTTCGGACCACGATTGGTCACCTGACAATGCAAGAAGCAGACTTCTGTCGCTTTATCCACATGTGAAGCCGAGTATGTATCTGCTAACAGCTGCTGCTCTCAGATCTTGTGGATCCAGTAACAGATGTGAGACTACGGTTTGCAATTTCTTAACACCCCTATCTTTGTTGATAATGAGGCAGCTATAAACATAACAAAAAATCCTGTTCATCATGCTAAAACGAAACACATTGAAATTCGTCATCACTTCATCCGAGACTGTTTCGAGAAGAAGTTGATACGAATTGAGAAAATCCACACCGACGAACAAAAAGCTGATTTACATACCAAAGCGTTTGATAAAACTCGTTTTCAATATCTTTTAAAATTGAATGGTATGAAGCTTTTATCGGTGTCGGAGGAGATTCTTGGCGTAGATGAAGGTACCACTGTAGATGATGTTGAAAAGCAATCTGCAATGGTTTGTTGATTTTTTTACTTGTTTTAGTATTTAGGGGGAGGTAGATTATATTTTCAGAAAATACAAAAACAGTAAAAAAAATTCAAAAATCCAAAAACAATAGACAACGGAAAAAGAGCTTGTGTATAAAGGGAAAATGATAGTACATCGTCTTGACAGTTACGGTATGCTAAAGAAATGTAAAGTTTAAAAGTGTTAAACAGTCTCGCTGATGATATGCCGGTAGGTTTTTACACATTTAGTAGGTTTGTTCGGGATATAAACCTAAATCACAACTTGTTTTTACGTGGGGAACATCTCTCGGATATATGGGTAACCCCCGAAATCTTGTTTGAAAGGCTCTATTTCTAACATACTAGGTCTTTGTACGTGGTAATATCTGGGGTATTATACCTGAACTTCTGATTTTGCGGGAGCAATAGCCTAGTCCTCGTATAATACTTTCCACATCTTTAATCATAAAGCCCGCCCTCAGCATAAAAAATGATGAAACATTGCAAAATGATAATCATGTGCTGTTGTAAAAAAAGATCCCCAAAGGGGACCCACCTATAGTTGAGCCATCATCTCTCTGATTTTGCGGAAGCAATAGCCTGAGCTCTCATGGCCTCAACACTTAACCTCTTACAGATATTACTAGTGTGCACTCACCTGTAAGACTGAATATAGTAGTCTGGATACGGGAGTATATTCTGAGGTGGTACACGCGTATAAGCTAAGTCTCTTAAAACACTAAATTCGTATCCTGAACAGATTGAAATTTGTGCGAGAACTTAAGAGGATCAGTATATCGACAATCTAAGCGAATTGTTTAATTCTGAGTATGAAATCAAAGCTTAACGGTACTTGTAGCTTATCGACAGTTGATATGATTCCCTAACACGGTCACAAAAAATACGTTTGTAAATAGTTTACATTTACTGCAGTTTATTTCTGTTTAGCTTTCTAGTATAGAAACTTTATTCAAAATCCAAAAAGATTTTATATTTCTGCTTTATTTTTCCGACAAACCAAAGTGGAAAGCTGATCTTCAGATTCGCAGTTTGAAGAAGATGCAGGAAGTTTCTGAGCTGGACAGAAGAGTTGTGAGATTATCATGTTAAACTTGTGAAAATGAAAAGTCAAAACAAGTTCATTAAGTTGAAACTTGTAATTTTCAGAATAATGTTTTTGAAAAATGTTGAACAAAAGTCAGTTGTGTTTTGTCTCGAGTCATCCAAGGTCATTAAGTTGGACTTGGTAGACAAATTAAGTAACTAGGGTCATTAACTTGGACCTAGATACTTAAGTGGAATATTAACGACTGATAAAAACAACAAATGAAGTCAAAAAGGAGAATAGATTATAATGTTAAATTTCTAAGAAGCAGGAAACAGGTTTGAACCTGTGAAAGCAGCAAAGCAAGATCTCCGTGGCTAACTCTGAACAAAGTTTGAACCAGAATTCTATCCCAGTTTATTGAAAGGGGGAGTCTTAACAGTTTCTGGATCAACATTCAAGGGGGAGTTTGAAGTTTGTTAAAGCCAAGTTCGAGTGCTAGTTGAAGATGCTGATAAAGATTGAAGGATGATTACAGTGTTAAACATTTTGGAGAGAAAGAAAAGACTGAAGACTCGACGCCAAAGACTTCGTCAACATCCAAGGAGGAGTCTGTTGGTGCATAAATGTCTGTTAACTTCGTCTTTATCGAGTCTAAAGTCTAGAGAGGTTAAACCAGTGCTCAGAGGACGGGAAATTAGGTTTTATATGTTTAGTGGGCATTTCTCACGAAATAGGAAATGTGTCTATTTCGTACGAAATGAGGTGTTTCCATTTCGCACAAAATGGTTTTGCCATTTCGTACGAAATGACCATTCCGTATGAAACTGTTTCGTGCGGAATGCCTGGTCTATAAATACCTGAGCCTGGTTCATTATTTGTAACGATCCGGATTTCAGAGCCGAGGTGCTGCCAAATTGTCAAGTGATCTGTAAAGCTTTGAAATCAATAAAAACAAGATATTTAGGGAGAATCAAGTTGTAATCAAGTTCTTATCATTGATTCCGCCTTTGATATGGATTAAAACTCTTCTGATCGACTCGTTTAGGTCGCACAACGATCCAACAAAACGCTAACCATTCCTGCATGTTATACGTGGCTTAATGAATGCTTGTTTGTTATGTTTACACATGGAATGCTGTCTACCTGCCTTAGCAATGATAGTACTATAGTTTGGACTCAGCACCCGTTCACTCGGGGGTTGTTAAGGACAATTATTTGCATGGATTACAGTGGTGATCATGTATTACGAACTGCCTTGGGCAGTCAACCCGCAGTCATTGGTATCGATAGATCTATGTCGATAACTAACGTGCTTCATTTCACTATGCGTACGTGCTGGTTATGCGTAAACAATTTCGAACTCTATTATGCTATTATCAAACTTGTATGCTCACCTTTACACTATGTGTATTGACTGTTACTTTAACGTATGTGACAGGTGCTTAAGTTGTTTATATGCTTAGCTTGCTGTGAATTTGAGGCCAGGAAAGGTCTAGGATGCTCTCTGTGTTGTGATGAAATCGAAGCTAGGAAAAGAGGTCCTAGAAACCAATAAATAAACTATCTATGTATAAATCTGAGTGGTCGGAACAGAACTACTTGACTAGATTTTATCTGTAATAATTTGTTTGCCTTTTAAGACATGGTATAGGACATGTTACTTTAAATTAATTGGTAATGATGATTGTTATGGAAATTTCTGGACAACCTGTTTCGCTCAGTGCCATACCCCGATGTTTCCACCATCGGTTGGGGTGTGACACCTTTGTTGTCACGTTATGTAATTCAATCATTTCAAAAGAAAATAAAAAACATGGAAACAACAACTTGCAGGGTGGTACTTGATGGAATTCTTTGACAGCATTGACATGTTTGCTAAGGAAACGAAGAACTGAAGCAATCACAAAAAAAAATTATCTTTATATATGATTGTGTTAAAAGATAAAACAAAACAAAACATAATATACTGAATATATAAATGAAAATGCAAAATAGATATAAAACATTACCAAAGAACCGGTAGCCTAATGGTATTAATGAGTGTAGTAAGGTGTGGGTTCTAGTCCAGTAGTGAACATTGGGGTAATATTTGGTGAGTATGTGAGTTTGTCATTCTAAAAAAGATATATTTGATGGCTCATCTCTTAATTAATACGTGCTGGCCTTAAATGAGTTTACGATTTAATTAAGTGTTTATTTTAATTGAGTTACCTAAAACATGAAAACAAACCTCTAACATCAATAGGACACGTATCTTTGCCAAACAAAACTAATTCTGAACAGTTAATCATATACAATTACTGATTAATATACCAAATCCAAATATAATAGGAACAAAAAAGGAAAACCATTATGTTGTGTACCTGATCACATTCGAACAAAAAGAACATTTTGCTGTAAGAAAAAGGAAACTATCAGGTTGGGGTTTGAAACATTAGGTTGAAGTGTTGTACCTGATTTTTGCTTCTGGTTTGGTCTGCTGCTTGTGATTAAATCGCATGCAGTTCCGCTGCTCATGGTTCATCTATTTTATCTGGTTTGTCCGGTTCGATTGACGCCTCCTACTACCTCCATCCTATGGTTCGCTGTTGAAAATTGATTGACAATTTCTCAGTAAAAGAGAAAATTTGATGAACTGTTCGTTCATATCCATTTTCGTATGTACTCACAGCAAGAATCTTTTATCCTAAGGTTGATGAAGTACCTTGTGAGTTTTTTCTCTTTTCTTTTACCCTTTCAAAATAGGGAAATTGGACCATCAAGCCAGATGAAATCTAAAATCCCTTTACTTATGTGAATTAGATCTACAACAATCCAATTATAAACAATCAATCTATCCAGTAGTCAACATTTCTTTGACTATAACATATATTTCCATTTCCATTTCAAATCTAATATGTCTCCAATGCAGCATTATTACAGATTTCATCCAATTAACATCCATTTTTTTTCTATTTGTATAGATCATTCCGTACAGTATAATGTGGTTTGCTATCTTACTTCAAAAACCTAACATCTAAAACATAAATCTTAAACCTAGAGCTGACCAATTTGACTGAAAAGTCAAAAACACTCCACCTTTTTTAACATGCATTCAACTCACACAAAATAAATAAAAAACAACATCAAGCTGAGGATAAATTACAAAAACATTCCACGAAAACCATTCCATCGACCTCAAAAACATATAGAAACCCAACAATAAAATCAAAATCAGATAAGTAAACCTCAAAACCGAAGAAAAAACCTGACCAAAAATTGAAGAACCAGGACAACAGCACGTAGCAGAGCCGACAACCTCCGATCATCTCCTTTGTCGGGTTTCCAGCGGAACCCTAGCCGCCAGAGAACCGACTATTCCACTCAGCGTCGTCGTTGGTTGGTAGGACTGTGAAGTGGCGGAGTTCACTCACGCCGTTGTCGGGTGGTGAAGCGGTGGGCGGTGGGGTTCTGCTCCATATCTCTCTATATATATCTCATCGTATGTGTAGAAAAAGAAAAGGATCCAAGAAAGCCAGTCAGATGCGAAGATGAAGAGAATGGTGAGAGACAGAGTCAGCAGATATTTTTGATGAAAAAGGGTTATATGATGGGGGAGTGAAGACATTTTTTTTTTTGGAAAACGCCCCAAGCCTATAGTACAATCAACATAAGCACAAAGTGGTTGCTTATTTATAAGGTTTTAATTTAATTAATGATTCACAACTTTTAATATTTACCATCATTAAAATAATTTAATATTAAATATATATATTTAAAAATAAAAATGATAAGAGTAGATTTGATTGGTCGAGAGCCTTATGGCTACTAACCCTTTTTACCCTCACGAGCATGAACTACCTCATGCATACGCCTTTCATGTCACCAGTAACGCCTTGTGGGGGTGTTTCATGCTGATCTCACCACCACCTCACCGAGACTTGAGACCATAACAAATGGTCTTATGGTGGGCTTAAAAGAGGCTTTAACTAGCCACTTTTTTCTCTCGTAGCTAGGGCAGAGCCCCGTCACGGGTCTCTCTTTCACGCTTACATATGTCGATTCTCTATGTTGGGGCACCACCCACGTGGCAGGGGTGTAGTTAGGTTAAACCCCCCACAACATACAAGTTTCCAAAAATAGAGTTGACAAGTTGTTGAGTTTGGAACACCGAAGTTACCCTACATTGGGGAAACAGAGTGTGTGAGTATTCGGATTTAGTAGGGAGTTTGGATTCGGATTCAAGTATAATAAGGTCTATGTACACAAGAATATATCTCGTCTACATACTCGTTTGGACACTAAGATTTTATGTGTTTTCATGGATCCTCACTTACCCATTAGAATCACAAATGAGAAATAAAGAACAAAGATAATATAGCCTAAGTTCATAACATCTAACCATAACCCGATTAGTATTACGAATTTGGCTATATATATATATATATATATATATTATTTAGTATAAGTCCATCATGTATTATCATGTAGTGTCATATAAGTCAAGCATGGAGTCATGATTAACCTCATTGTATGATTCACCAAAGCGCAAGGTTATCAACATAGTTGATAACCCGGTTGGTCATGAATAACAAGAATTATAAATTAACTAGTTTTACCAAGTAGCCAAGTAAGATCAACCCGGGTGTTTCAAACCCATCATGGTAAATGTTGGAGGTGCGGCGGGGTTATGTTACTTTGAGTCTTGGAAGCTATTTGGATGAACATAGTAAAACATCAACTGAGGTGGTGGAACAAGTTTGGAGAGCCAAGGCTTCCATGTTCACACCTTCACCAAAACATAAGTCTCACAATATTGAAGATGGTGAGCTTGGATGGTTTCAACACTTGTGGATTGTTTAAAACCTTGCCAAAACAGAAAGTTTAGAGTGTGTTTGCTCCCCTAAACTCATAAGAATCATTCTTAATCAAGCCCCATAACCATAGATGGGTTTAGGAACAAGATAGGCACAAGATTCATACAAGAAAGTTAAGTTATGAAAAAGTTTGCAATAAATAACTTCAAAACAAAAAGTTTGGACCTCAAAATAGTGATGTTCCACCTTAGTTTACTATGGTAAACTTGTGGAAACACTCCTAGAAGTATTCCATGCTTTCAAGAAGAAGAAAAGATGAAGAAAAATGAGATAGGTGCTTACTTTGGCACTTAGATAATTCTGCTATAACTTGCAAATACAACCGATTTGGGAGTATTTTGAGAGTGTAGGAGAGTTGGAAAAATGCAAATGAGGTGATGGAGGCTTAGTTTTATAATAGAGGATTAGGGTATAGTTTTAATGAGGTTTAAAGATGATTGGGGAAGGAGAAGGTGACCAATGCATGAACTAGAAACAACAATTTGTGGATTCACCACCTTGGCGTCATGCCAAGGCAAATGGGGGGGGGGGGGTCGTGTGACGCGGCGCCTCTTTTGGCCAACCAGTTTCATTTTATTACAATTTTGCCCCGGAACTTTCATCTGTTTGTTAATTAATGCCAAAACTTAGTGGTTTAACATGTTTTCGAGTATGGAACATGTATGTAAGTGTAATTCGTGTATCGTGAATGTATGTATGAGCATTTGCATGTATAAAAAGAATCGGTTTGCAAGTAAACACGTATTTAATGATTGTTTGTATGCATGATACGTATGTATAAAGTATGGAATTTCAAATCCTCGAATTACAAAGTCGGAAATGAATACAAATACAAGTTTCCAAAAATAGAAGTATAATTACATCATTCCAATTAAGGAAAGTACAAAAAAGCAAAGTGTTACAACCCAAGCTACCCTAGGGGATGACGGTGGTGTACTTACTTCAGGTTGCTACCCTAGAACCCTTACTCGCAATGCGCCTCTACCTCCCTTAGGTGGTTTACACTTACTTCACCAACCAAATTTGATGCCCATCACCCTCCGAAGAAAGACAAAAAGAAAGCATAAGAAGGAGAGAACGAGGGTGTCGGGTTTTGATTTTCAATAAGTTGCAAAACATTAAGTAACTAAAATATCATAAAACTAAGCAATTTTATAGCAAAACTGAGGAATATCCTTAAAAAACAAACAATGTAATTGAAAATTAAATATGTAAAATGTATAGTTTTGAGATCAAATCACTAAGTTGTTAAAAACGAAATAGCTATATTTATAATATAATCCTTATTAAGTTATCTCCCGTCTATAATTAAAGGAATGATCAATTATTGATGTGTTTTTTAATACCTTTTTACTTTCTAACAAGATAAGATTTGGCGTGTTTTCTAGAAGATAAAAACATGATATAAAATAAACTTTTTAACGTAATCTAAATAATATTATATATAGGGTAGGATTCTAGAGTGAACAACCTCCCAAGAGTGAACTGTGTGAACAGATCTAGACCGTTGATTTGCATCATCTTTAGATATTAAATGAATGGCATAAGGGTAATTAGTTTGTTAATTTTTTCTATTTAATTAAATGAATAAGGGTATTTTTGTAACTACACAATATAATAAAATTCAAAACCTGGAAACTTTATAGTTTCCATACCTAAATAGTTTCCATTTTCTTCAATTAACCTTTTATTCCCACTTGCATATCTTCTCTCTCTCAGATTCAGATTGCGACGGCATAGAAACCCAGATTAAGTTCTTCGGAGCAACCGAGTCACCGGAAAACGCATCTGATTTTCAACTACTAAAGGTACACAATGTAAAGTCTTAATGTTTATATGTTTTAGAAAGTAGTTGCATGTTGCTTTTTGTTTTATAGATGAACTAAGAACATCAAATCGGAATTAGGGTTTGAATAATGTGTTCAGAAAGTTGTTTAGTCACAATGTTTTGGTACAAGGGTTTGTTTTTTATGAGTAGTTATTCGAGTACATGTTTAATTCCTTTGAAGGATAAGGGTGATTTAACAAATTAGAGGATGATGCTCTGTTTTGATTCGAGTTTAGGCATGTTTGTTTGGTTGGTTGAGATAACCTAAAATCTTTTATGTACACCTGTGTACAACGTGGTTAATTAGGTTGAGATAGTGAAAAATTATGTATGTACACCTGTGTACAGCGTGCTCTGTTTTTTAAGGGATTCTAGGCTGTTTGTTTGGTTGAGTTGTTGTAGAGTCGTTTATGTACACCTGTGTACAGCGTGGTTAATTAGGTTGAGATGTTGAAAAAGTGTTTATGTACACCTGTGTACAGTGTGCTTAATAAGGTTGAGATTTTGTAAAATCGTTTGGTGCCTCTATTTTTTTTTTTTTTTTTTGAAGAATAAGGTTGATTTAACAGTTTTGGTCATACTCCGTTTTGTCATTAATTACCTAAAGGAAGTTCAGCATCCGAATGGGTTGGAGTTTGAAGCAGCAATGCAATACAGGTTGGAGCCTCCAATAGTCGTGATTATGAAGATATGGTTGAAGAGACACGTGAACTGATTGAATCGAAAAATCCGATCGTGTTTAGGTCCAAGATTCAGTGTCTTGTGGAGCCTCCAGCAAGCCAAAATGTGGTACGTGGGTTATAAGCTTATCTTGTATACGATTAACTTTGCATGCTTATTGATGGGTTGTAAATATTAATGGATGAAAACAGGAGGATGGAGATCAAGTGAAGCCAGTTGCTGGAAAGCACAGAAAGGGCTGCAACTGTAAAAAGTCAATGTGCCAGATAAAGTACTGCGAGTGTTATCAGGGTTGTTCACATCGCGGTGTTATGGTTCAATTTGTTTCAGATTCTCGCAAATTACTTATCTTAGAGGTGTTTGTTTTGACCCGTATACTTATACAACGTGTCAAGTTATGTATAATATCTAACGGGTCAAACAAGAAAAACTAAAACTTTTATGTTTTGCATTGTATAGATCAATGTTTGTTTGGTTTTTCATTATGTACAGGTCGTTGTCATTCAAGAGAGAGATTTTGTTAATAGTTTTTTTTTTATTGTGATGTTGTTGTAGTAGTATAGGTCAAGTTTTGTAACATACAGGGATTTTTACTCTGTTTTTAGGCGATGGTATGATTTTTGCTTGGTTGATTTGTTGTAGACATTTGTCTAGGGGTTTTTTATTAAATACACTTGGTTATGAAGATTTATTAATACACTGTGTACACATGTATATATTGTCTGCAACCTGGGTTGTACACTATGTACACATATGTATACGTAGTCGATACACATTAACACACGGTCTTACAAACCTGGGTAGTAGTATAGATCAAGTTTTGGTAACAGGTATATATGGTTCACAAAACCAACCAACGTAAGCATTAACACATGTTCTTACAAACTTTTACTTAAATCATTTTGAAATTGACAGAAGGTACATTGAGAAAACTCATTGTTCTAGAAACATATCTCGAGTAAAATGTCTACTTTGTGACAACAAAAACAAGTTCTAAGGAAAACTAACGTAGAATTAAACAAATGTAGCACATGGTTGTGACAAGCAGCTAAAACTGGTACAACATCGGCAAAAACGGAACATTAGGCCTAAAATCACCCGATTAGATGACATGTACCAACAGACTCCATCCTTCGAATGTCACCGCCATATGAATATTTAAAATGCTTCTTTTTGGTGAGTCTGGTCATTAAACCCTCGATGAAAGATCAGAACTTGACAAATTGTTTAACAAATATTAGAAAAAATATCACGATTGTTTAGCCCGAACACGGCCACTTCTACGAATAGTTTTGTCTGATGAATCCATTTGGGGAGCTTGAAGATCTGCATTTGTTTTTCCTTTCTAGAATTTGGGGCTGTAGAGATTACTCCGTTTTCCTGTTTCGTTGCCAACAACTGTACCATTTGAAAACGCATCAGCCCTTTTCCACCTTTGGTTTCAAACACCATTTACCTGCACATGCTCCATAAAATTAGACACTTGTATTGTCACAATAATACTTATGGATAATACAGTTTGTTCTTCGGTGTACACTGGTATGTTCACCTGTGTACAACAGTCTGTACACATGTGCACAACAGTGCATTACATAAGTCTACACTATTCCAGGTTGTAGACAAATAACCAACCTTTTGTACACCTGTGTATCGACTGCTTATACACATGTGTACATAGTGTACAACTCAGGTTGCATAAAATATACACATGTGTACATCGCAGTATACCATAGCCTAAAAACAAAGTAAAAACCCCTGTACAAATGTCTACAACAGATCAACCAACCAAACATCATACATTAACGATTTTACAACAAAATGTGCACACCAAACATCATACATCAACGATTTTACAACAAATCAACCAAACAAACATCATAACATCGCCAAAAAACAGAGTAAAATCAAGTATCTTGTTAAATCAATACTATTCTTAAAAAAACCAAGTATCTTGTTAAATCAAAACTAGCATCAATCAAACAAAACTAACTACAACAATTTACCTTATTCCAAGCAGAACCCAGATGAGTACATGAACCAGACCCAGCTGAAACATCCTCTGTAGTGAGTTTCCTAGGAAAAGGGGGTGGTGCAGCATCTTGTTTGACTTCTCTGACCCAGTAGGTGTAAGACGACGTCGTAGTGGAGTCTGTACTCTGTTTCTCTGTTGACACCACGCCACCTCCTTCCATCTTCAAATTATACCCAATTCAACTGGAAACCCTATGAATCCTAATTGTTGAATAAGAAGGAACAAATCTTTAAGGGGAAAATTGGAAGATCAAACCTGATTGGATGAAGGAAAATCAATGGAATTCGAGATCTGTGAGAGAGAGTATTCCGGCGAATATGATGGTCACGGCGATGATCTGTAACTTTTGCGGTCCTCCTCTGCGATGATGATGAAAGACGGTAAGAATTGCAGCAAAAAAAAAAAACTACGTGATGATGATGATGATGATGATTTTATGGGTTTATGGAACTGATGAACACCGAATGTGAGGATAGGAAGTAAATCGCATGATTAGCTGGTGATTTGTTAAAGAGATAATGATGAAAATCTTATAAAAATATAAAATATGTAAAGATTTAGAATTACTAAACTTAGTGCATGTAACTGAAATCAATTAGTGATATAATGATTTAAATTTAATAATAGTTTATATGTACAATTACAATCCTACCCTTAATCATCTTAAACAAAATCAAGGGCCAAGATTAGTTCACACAATTCACTTTCAAGAAGCTGTTTACATTTGAACCTAACCCATTATATATAAACTTAAAGTTTATAAATAATAAACTTCAAATCCATATAATTTTATACAAAAATATAAATAAAACAGAAATATATAAAAAATATAAATTTAAATATAAATAAAACTTTAAATTATTTTACTCAAATATAACTAATTAAAAAATAGACTCTCTATTTATTAAAGGGCATTTTAGTCATTTTATTAACTCCTAACAAAAAAAAAAGATAACAAGGTTTGGCTTTAGTACTCAACATTGTAACAAATTAGAACATTAATACCTGATTTTGCAACAAAAAACTATTAGTACCCGACATTGAAATTTGACAGAAACCACAAGGACCAACGGTGTAATTTTTTCTACTTTTTAGCTAAAAAATCAACTCTGTTAAATTAGTTTTTTTTTTTTTTTTTTTTCGTTTGATGGTCAATAACAAGCCATAATCATTTGAGGCTTGATGTTGTTCTCTGTTCATTTCTTTTTTTGGATTTCTACGGCTTTTGAATGGAATTTTCGTATTTCACATTTAGCAACGGCATTCAGTTTGATAGGCTGCATTGTCTTCCAAAAAACAGTGTACTTCAAGTTTTTTATAGAAAAGATGATCTTGGATTTGAACCTTGTTAATTGTTATTGTTCTTTGTCCATATCATCAGTGTTGGTTTTTCTTTTCATCATTTCATGAGAAGGCCCAAGTCTCTTAGCATAGGCCACAATGAACTATTGGCCCAAACACGTTTAATGAGAATCGATAAAACCTTAATAATGGGCCATTATATACATCAGCTGGGCCTGAGATCAAAACAGGTTTGAATGGAAATAAACGGAATCAAACAAATCTATGGAAGAAAAGAAAAGCATTATCGAGCTGGGCTTGACTTAGCAGATGTAATAAAATCCAAAAACATTATTTGGGTCTTATTGTTACAAGGAGATCCAACTCTGGGCTCATTCAAAGTTGCCAAATGGAAACGTCAAGTTTAAATGAAAAATAAAGGATTATCTGAAGCTTTGTATATAACAACTCACTTTCAGCGGCACCCACATGTAGGGGTGTTTATTATTCGAAATAGACTTGAAAAACTTGAAATATGTGATATTCGATTTGATTCGAAAATCACAAATGCGAAATGATCGAATTTGATTTGATTCAAATTATTATATGTAATTTTGAACTTGTGATATTCCATTTGATGCGAAAATTGAACTAGAGTTATCCATGTAATCTATATGTACATACACAATAATACAACAATAGTTATATATTAATATAAATCAATACATAATTAATGCATAAAAATTAGGCTTTCTAATTCTTGGGCTAGTACTTCAATTTGATAATGGCGAGGCTTAAAATTTAGTAACTTCATATGGAAGTTGATTTACAATATTTTGATCATATGCTATTGTTGATGCAACAAATATTAGACCAAGGATAGTAGCTGGGTTGGTTAGGCAAAAGGGTTGAAGGGTTTAATTTTGCCTAACGCAGGTCGTGGGGTCCCCCCACGTTTGCTAGACGTGGAGAGAGGTTCACTAGTTTGATTTTGTTGTTTGCTCGAGATCCTCCACTGAAATGTGTTCAGTTTCGGATGTGGGAGCAAAGAGAATGTGTGTGTTGAATGTGATGGAGAGTGACTTGCATAGGACAAGTACTCAAGAACAATGGCCAGAGATTCGTGTAGAATCAGAGCTGATCCAGAATGTCTTTCACACTTAATGAAGTGTCATATATATAGAGAAGGTTATCTCTCAAAGAAGAAACCATTGACTAGTGAAGTATGTCTGCAGTGGGGGACTTACCCTTTTGAGGGTTCAAGCCTTTTGACCTGCGGGTAAAAGACTGCGTTCTGTGTACTCGCCTTACTTTTGCGGCTAGGAGAGTTGGTGAAGCAATAAGAAATGTGACAATTTACTGTTCATGTATTGCTTTATCCTAACTCCCGGGTTTTTAACCTTCGAACCTTTCAACCTTTTAAGCATTCATGTGTTTTAGTCATTTTATTTGGTCTTGGGCTACCCTCGTCATCAGCCCCCCAAGTCAGAGGTTTTTGGGAATGAGCTCAAAGACTTCTGACTTTTACACATTTATTTTCATTGCTGAAAGGCTTCGAGGCTTGAAGGGTTGAGGACAGTTGAGAATTTTTTGAATTTCATAACTGACAACTGATTTGATTGATGTGTGGCAGTTTATTGGTCAACGGTTTTTGCAGTGCAATTAACTGCTGTGTAATCATAACTCCTATTTTAGCCTTATTTTCATTTTTTATCATCACAATCACAAAGTTCCTTCATTTTCTCTCAATTTTTCTTCATATCTTCCCTTCTCTTCGCCCAGGTTAATTCTTTATTTTCGCTTTTCTTTCTTTCGATCATAACTTATGGGTGCTCGTAAAGATTTAGTCGTAAGTTATTCGCGTTTAACCCAAGAGGAGGTTGAAACGTTTTGTATGGAATGGGGAATTGGACTAAAGTTTAAACCAGTTGCTCCGGGGATGGATGTCCCAATCGATCAGTGTCTGGCTGGTTCGATTACTCTTTACTGTCGACACTTTGAGTTTTCTAATCTCCGACATCCATTTTCACTCTTTGTTTTAAACGTGTTAGAGTATTATCGTTGTTGGTGCATATGTCTGTTGACTTCGTCTTGTATCGAGTCTTGTAATAGAATAGATAAACCAAGACGCGTAGTACGAGAAAAACGGGAAACAGGTCAGAACTGACCAGTTCGTGCGAACTTGCCAGTCCGTGCGACCTGGTCTGACCTGGTTCGTGCGACCTGGTCTGACCTGGTTCGTGCGAAGTGGCCTTCCCTATAAATAGGAGGTCTTAGGTTGTCATTTGTAACTTCTGATTCCGGTAGCGAAGCTGCCAAAGTATCGCCAAACTTGTAAAACGTTCTGAAATTAATACAATCGACAGTTAATCTAGTTCTTAGTGTGAATCAAGCTGCAATGAAGATCAAATCAGTGAATTCCACCTCTGATTTGGTCTAGAACTTTTCTGATCGTCTCGTTTTGATCGATTCAACGATCCTACAAGTGGTATCAGAGCTCAGGAGGAAGAGTTCTTACCATTTCAGCTTGTTTTCACGGATAAATCTCACTTTCTACTCGTTTTCTTCAAAATTTCAACGAATTTACGGTTAAAATGGGCTAATTTTCACATATAACATGTAAAACTGAGTTTTAATCAATCCTTGAAAAAATCAGATTTAATATCAACCTAAAACTTGATAAAATGGACCAAACCGCGTGAAAAACTGTTCAGATCGTTCGGATTTCAGTCAGTTCATGTGAAAATTGTTCAGGTCGTTTGAAAGTGTACCCAGTTCGCACGATTTGAAAAATCAGGTCGTACGGAGTGTCAGGTCGTTTGAAAATCAGAGCCAGCTCGCACGGATTGAGGGAAACATAGTCAGATCGTTTGATAGTTTGATAGTTGCTTCAGTTCGCACGAGGTGTTCAGTTCACTTGAAATAACATAAGTTCACACGGTGTGAACTAAATTCAGGTCGCACGGATTGAAGTTTAGGTCCAGGTCGTTTGAAAGTTAATCCAGTTCGTTTGAATCTGATCCAGCTCATTTGAAAGTATATCAGGTTGTTTGAAATTGTGATCCAGGTCGTGTGGGGTGAACTATAAGTTACCAGGTCGTTTGAAACTTTGACCAGTTCGTTTGAAAAGTCTGTTTTTGTGAAATTTCAATACCGAAACATGGACAACGAATTTTATAATGCGTTTGCTACTGCCCCGGTGTAACAACCCTCATTAAAAGTCCTATTTATTTTATTATTTTATCCAATAGGAAACCCTAATTGAGACACCCAAGTGATTCTGCACAAACCCTAAAATTTTCAGAATCATCAGAATCAGGATCAGGGCCCCTAAAACTCAGGGGGGGGGGTAAAACCCTAGTTACGATTATTTTAAAATCTCGCTGTCAAAATTGAAATTTACGAATCTGTCAACTCAGCTAGGCTAGTCCAGGACGTGGCTACCCTATGGTCAATAGGTGTCCCTTACGGACCGTAAGGGATGAGTCTTACGGTCCGTAAGCAGGGGTCAAAATTGTGTATAAATAGCGGACTTTGGGACTTGCATTCTGGAATTGAAACGACGAAGAAATTCGTTATAGGCACTAAGTTACGTTCTGTTCACTATCAAAACACACACGGGTCACTAATCGCCGCCGCAATACAGGGTAATAACTCGATCGCTGCTACGATTCAATGTCCGATTGATCAATATATCCAATGGATGTTTAAGTGCTGCCCACATTAGGGTTATGCTTTGTCATTCGTCGTTAATTCAATGGATGTTTAAGTATCGCACTTTGTCATTCGTTGTGAGGGTTTGATCTCGTGAGTTATCGTAAATGCTGTATTAAGTTACTAACCGAATTGTGTGCCTGTTATTAAATTTAGGGTTAAAAAGGCTAATCAGTAGGCTAGGCTAGGCTCTGCTCAAATTAAATCTGCAATGTGAGTCCATTCTCTTTTCTCACCGTTTTATCACCTTTTTGTGATACAATTATATTTAAAAATGTTTTCTAAAATCCTAAATGTTTACCAGTTATACTTACAGTGATTAAATTTTTATATTCTATAATAACTGCTGGTATGGGAGGTTTTATACATTATTTGACCCTCGTTACTATTGGCCAGAAAGTTAGCCAATAGTAGCATGACCACAATCACAGTGGGAATTATGCCCCAGTAGCCATAGCCTATAACTAATATTATTTTAACATTAAATCGTTAATAAATTTAATGTATGTTTGAAATAAATCTAAATGGTGTATACCATAATAAAATAGACAAGTATAATATATTCTACTAAGATTATATTTTTAGTCTTAGTCACGTTAATATATTAAATAATGATATTACAATTATTTAATTAACATATTATATTTGATAAGTTATAGTAGTTTGACATAAAATGATATATGTCATTTTCTGGGTTAAGTGGTTTTGTGCCATAAGTAATATATTTGACAAAGTAATGTCACGGGACACAACTAAGTCCAGAGTCACTAGTTGAGAGAATGATCAACAGTGACATGTCCAAAGGCACTAGTTGAGAGAATGATCAACAGTGTTATGACCAGAATCACTAGTTGAAAGAATGATTAACAGTGATATGACCACAATTACTAGTTAAGAGAATGATCAACAGTAATATGACCTGAGTCACTAGTTGAAAGAATGATCAACAGTGATTTGACCACCGTCACAGGAATCGCCTACTGACCAATATAATAATAAGATATACTATATATCTATTACTTGATAAATTCACTATTGGACAAAAATGAGCCAATGAGTGATATAAACACTGTCACATCGGAACTGCCACCATGTGACAAATACTGATTGAGTTGGGTAAATATAAGTGAATATAAAAACTTTGATGCTGTAAAGTATAACAATATATTTTATAAAATGGAATGAACTTGCCAGTATTTATTACTGATAAAATATTTTCAAAACACATTTCAGGTAACTTGATGTAAGGATAATAGAAGCCAGCTATGGAGCACTGAAGGCTTAAATAAAGTGGCTATAATTACCTGAATAAAAGAAGAAATTTATGTTTTATTTATTTGGGTTTATCCCTATAAAAACAATTGAATGAAATACGGGTTTAAGCCCATTTGTTTAATTTTTGGTGTTTTACAAACTCTGAAATTATTTCCTAATTACGATCCTGATGAAAATTTTCCGCTGCGTAATTAATAAACACCGATACCATCTGACTGGTTCACGGCTCTCGCTCCCAGGGTGGGGTCGAGGGTCATGACACCCGGGTACTCCTGTTACCGTTGCTCAGAACGTAAACATGGAAAATGAAACAGGAACGTTGCAGAAACCCCCAAAGCTGATGAGCATTGAAGAATATTACAGTTGGCAAGAACGTTTTGAAAACTGGGTTCAAGCAAATCATCTAAGGTCTTGGGAATGTATTGAAACTAAGTATGTTCAACCTTGTAATAATGTGGGAGTTGAAAAGAATATTTCTGAATTTATGGAAAAAGAGAGAGAAATGTACAAGGCAGAAAAAATGATGATCAGTTTACTTCAACAAGCTGTGAAAGAAGACATTTTCATATTACTTCAACATGATGATAGTGCACGTTCGATTTGGGAAGCACTTCGTAAAAAATTCGAAGGAAGTACGGAGATGATCAAAAATAAAAAGTCACTATTAAAGAAAGAATTTGACTTGTTCTCAAGTTTGCCGGGTGAAACTACAAAGACTCTTATCGAGAGATATTGTCATCTAGTGCGTTCAATGTCACAGTTGGATATCACTAAAGATCGTGAGGAATCGGTTGAAAATTAGCCGATGCTTTACCTCAAAAAGAATGGGGTACATATCTTATGATTTTGAAGAACACCAGAGAGTATGATAGATTGACAATTGCTCAATTCATTGAAAAACTTGAAGGACAAGATCTTGAAAAACAAAAGATCGCTAGAATGAACAATTCAAGTGGTCAACAAGATATCAAGATGTATTTCAAAGGTAATGTTCAAAATGTTGAAGCAAGTCCGAAGATCCAAACCGTTTTCAGCACAGAAAACTCATCCGGATCACTCAATCAAAGTTCAACCAACAACAGTGGATTTTCTTCATATCCGAGTGTTAATCCTAATGTTTCAACTTCAAATTATCAGTTTCAAAGCTCAAACAATGGTAATGGTCATGTGCTACATTGTAACATCGCGTTGCATCTTCAGAACGGTCAGAATTTCTCTGAAGAAGTCGCTAAAGGTCATATGGCATTACTAGTTACCGTGTTAGAATCATATGAGAGTTTGGTTGCGGGAAGAATCGGAAATCCTATGTTAACAAAAGAGGATTACGATCAGATTGATGCTGAGGAAATGGAGCTAATGGATATTAAGTGGTGTTTAGCAAGCGTGTTGAGGAGAGCTGAGAAATTTAAGCAGATTACAGGAAGAGATGACTTACGTGATGCTAATGTTTCTACTTTAGGTTTTGATAAGTCTAAAGTTACTTGTTTTCGGTGCAGGGAAAAAGGACATTCCAAGAGGGAATATACCAACCGAGAAGCAGGTGGAGCTCAGAATCCATTCGGGGACAATGAATATTATCGGAAAGCAATATACCATCAGGTAGCTCAACAACCGTCATCATCTCGTGCTATTCCAATTGAAGATGGAAAGAAGAAAGCTTGTATTACTATGCCTCCAGATCAAGAAGATGAAAGATTGCCAGAGGGATTTAGCTGGGACAAATATATTCCGGCTGAAAGTAACTATAAGTTTAGAGCATTTATTGCACAAATCATTCAAGAGCCAGAGTTGATGAAAGAATGGATGGATGTTTTTGTAAATGATGAGAAAAGTCAAGATGGAGAGTCTGTCACTTCAGAAGATAGTTCAGAAAAGACACCAGTCTTTGATCAATCATCAATTTATAGCAATGATGATGATAAAGAAATTAATCAAATAAACATTGGTAAAACTCATCTATCTCCTGAAAGTTTCAAATTTTATTTTGCAGATAAACTGGAGAAGCTAAAGGAGAAACGAGCAGCAAAAGAAAAGAAAGAGGTAAAATGTGAGAATGTTGCTCAGGAAGAGAAGAATGAACAGAGTGAAGATGTTAAAGTGATTGAAAAGATTGTAGAGGTTACAAAACCTTGTCTGAAATGTTTGGAACCATGCAAACATTGTGAAGAGAAAGATAAGAAGTATAGTAAGCTAGACGAGATGAAAGAAAAATTGTTGTTCGATGTTAAGTATGTGAAAGAATCTTATGATGTGTTGAACAGAACAGTCAACCAGTTGGAAAAGACAAACTCAGAAAGGGAAGATGCTTTGACAATGATGAATGCAGTGATGATGTCTAAGCAGAAGGCCATCAATCATTATATTGAAGAGTGTGCAAAGTTGAAGCAGGAATTGGAGACTGAAAAGATTGAGAATGAAAGAATCAGACGATTGCTAATGAGTTACTCAAGTTCTGATTACCTGATTGATAGAATTTATCCGACTGTTGCAGGTTTTGAAGCTTTTCAAGATAAAAAGTCGGAAGATATGGATACTGGTAAGAAACAAAGTGCAAATTATAACAAGTGTCCGCTTCCAATCTGGGAAGGTTATTCTCCCAGAAAACCAAATTAGGAACAAGTCAAAAAGGCAGTCAATATAAAGTTAAAGTCTGAAACAACTGATGAGTTACAAGACAACATTGATGTCACATTCACATCGTCTGACACTGATCATGAGTCTGAGTTAATAAAGAAAGTGGTCGATCAGGTGTTGGATAAGGATGAGGAGTCAGAGTCAAAGTCCGAATCTGAGAGTTCAAGTTCATCAGTGGACAGTTCGAAATCATCGGTCAAAAGGGTTTACAATAAAGATTTTCTGATGTCAAAAAATAATTTGAATGACGAAACATTCAAAGTAGCATATACTTTGAATGATTCAGACAAATTATATTCTGATGAGGAATTTCCAATTAAAAATGTGAAAATTGAAAATATTAAAACAGTTTTTAAATTGATAAAAATAAAATTTTCAGAAATAAAAGATAAAATGGGATTTCCAAAACCTAAATATACTTCTAGAGTTCAACAACGTTTAAACAAGAAAAAAGGTTTCGGTCCAGGTCATCAAAAGAAACTGAATCATAAAAACAATTTCAAAAAGAAGGGGTTGGGTTTTGATGTTGAAAATAATCAAAATATTAAAGATTTTAAATCAAAAACTGTATTTGTTTCAGGTGCTTCTTCAGAAGAAGAAAAGGAAAAAGCTTTCTGGAAACAGTCTAACAAGGAGTTTCTTGCTGAAAAACAAAAGTTTGAGAAGACTGTGTTTGGAACCAAAAAGGAAACAAGAACTTGCTATAAATGCAAAAAAGTTGGTCACATCGCCTGGAACTGTCCAATGGCAACCAACATAAAACAGGAAGTTCTTTCTAAACTTAAAGAAAAAATTGTTGATGAAAATGAACCACCAACGGACAAATTCAAAGTGTTTAAAAATTCTACATTTGAAGTTGGTGAGAGTTCAAAATGTTTTTACAAAAGAAATGTGAATCTTAACAATCAAAAGTGGGTTGTTAAGAAATCAGATGTTAAATCTGGCGATGAATTTGTTTCTTCGGAAGCAAAGGAGCCACTTTCTGGCGATGAATCTGACTCGTCAAAGTCAAAGGAGCCACAAGTTGAGCTAAAAAGAGAAAATTCAGTTCCGCCAATGGATGACGCAAACTTTCCACCATTGCGGATTGAAAATTTAAAACAAAAGGTTGGAAAAGTAGAGATTTCGAATCAATTCTATTCTGAAAAGAAAGAATTTGATGTTGAAAAAGCTTTTAATGGCAAAGTGAAACATATTTTTGGAAAAATGGTCGATGGTAGGGCCAAAGGGGTAAAAGAATTTTATGAAGCAAAAAAGGAATGTTCAAAGACCAAGTGAAATTGAATAGGTTACACCCAAAGCTGGTCAGGCTTGGGTGTCTATATTCTTTGCTTAAAAATCCTAACTTGCCGGAGCTCCCAAGTTGGTAATCGTGGAGCATGAATCGGCATCATTCTTGAAAAATGTTTGTGTGAAAAAAACCTACAAGTGATTGTTTTTACAAGTGGTTAATCAAGGTCATTAAGTTGAACTTGATTTAACTTTCATACAAGTGGTTGAAAGAACAAAGTGATGAATGGATCCCCATGATGTGTGAAATCAACAAAACTAATTTTCCGGAAAAACCATTTAATTAAAACAAACTTAAGTGTTTTGAAATCATAATGGGAAAATAGTTTATTGTCAGGGGGAGTTCTGATTGTTTATGCCAAGAGGATGGAAAATTGAAGCAATTCACATCATTTTGTCATTTTATTTGTACAGTTTATTGCTTCATTTTCAAATTTTCCCGGAAACTCAAAAATTGAAACATATTTTTGATTTTAGGGGGAGTAAAAAATTTAGAAATTTTGAAAATTTGAAAAATCCAAAAACATGATAAAATCTAAAATCCAAAAACATCGAAAGATCAAAATGAGTTTTGTTGTGAAAAAGAGGAAATGATAGTACATCAGTAGACAATCACAGTACGTTAAAGAATTGGAAAGTTAAAATGTGATAAACGGTCTCACTGATGATATGCCAGTAGGTTTTTACACGCTTAGTAGATTGTTTTCGAGATATAAATCTAAATAAATACTTACTTATCTCGTGGGGAACATCTCTCGGATATATAGGTAACCCCTGAAATCTTGTTTGAAGGGCTTTCTATTTCTGACATACTAGGTCTTTGTGCGTGATGATATCTGGGGTATTATACCAGGACTTCTGATTTTGCGGGAGCAATAGCCTAGTCCTTGTATAATACTCTGCACTGCTTTATTCTTAAAGCCCACCCTCAGCATAAAAAATGATGAAACATTGAAAAATGCTAATCATGTGCTGTTGAAAAGAAGATCCCCAAGGGGGATCAAGGCCCCCGACCCGGTTTCACCCGTTTCAGGAGCCGCAAGACAGAAATCCCGTGGTATTTAATTAACAGCGGAAGTTTCTTCAGGATCTTTTAAAAACTGAAATATTTCCCGATTATTTTATTTCACAATTCGGGATAAAACCTGGTAATTTACAATATTGAGATTTCACGGAGAAATCTTTTATTTTATAAAACATATTTCTTTATTTTATACTGAGCCACTTCCTTAAGCTTATAGTGCTTTTCGGCACTTTTCCTGGATCACAACAGATCACCTGAAACATGTTTAAAAAAGGTTTTGTCAGCGGGAAATACTGAGTGAATCATTCATTTTACTAAAACGACCTGTTTGTTATAATTTACAGTATTAAGAGCGATTACAATGTCTCTATCTTTTGAATTAACTGACTCAGTTGTCACTTGACCGGACTTGTGACTGTGGACATATCACTTGCTGGGTCCGTTCACCCATAAGTGATAAATAATTAGTAGCTATGTGCACATCCCCCCACATACTGGCAGTAATTTCAGATTACATAGACTTAATCCCTGTAATTATAACCTTTGCAAATAAACATGATTTTGAAAGTAATTTGATAAAAAGAGAATGACTCACATTGCAGATTTAACAGAGCTTAGCCTACTGATTAGCCTTGATAACCTAGTTTAAATAATCAGGCACACAAACTAGGTTAGTAACTTAATACAGCATTTACGATAACTCACGAGATTACAACCTTCACAACGAATGACAAAGTGCGATACTTAAACATCCATCGATTTAACGACGAATGACAAAGCATAAACCCTAATGTGGGCAGCACTTAAACATCCATTGGATAGTTTAATCGATCGGACATTGAATCGTATCAGCGATCGAGTTATTACCCTGTATTGCGGCAGCACTTCGTGATCAGTGTGTGTTTTTAGACTATTTCTATAATAACTCGGAGTGTAATTGGAATTTAAACGTCGCATCAACGCCCAGAATCAAGTCCCACAGCAACCTATTTATATCTGAAAAATCGCCCCCCTCGCGCCACGCGAGGGGTCCTCTTGTTCCTGTCGCGTGGCGCGACAGGCCCTAGTCTACTATAGTGTTGCTTCGTGTCTGCATAGGCTTGCTGAGTTGGTTTCGCATGCAGATTCAATTCACACGTAAAACTGTTTAGATATTACCGACTAGGTTTTACCCCCCCTGAGTTTTAGGGGCCCTGATCCTGATTGTTCTGAAAATTTTAGAGTTTATTCAAAATCACTTGGGTTTCTCAACTAGGGTTTCCTATTGGACAATTTAATTAAATAAATATGACTTTTGATGAGAGTTGTTACATTCTCCCTACCTTAATAAAAATCTCGTCCTCGAGATTTACTGGAATAAATGAGGATATTTTCGCTTCATTTCTGATTCCAGTTCCCAAGTGTATTCAGCTCCTCTCTTTGAATCCCATTTGACTTTGACTAAAACTAGTCGTTTGTGTTTGAGAAACTTGATCTTTCGATCCTCAATTTGAAGAGGTTTCTCAACAAATTTCAGCTTTTCGTTTACCTCTATATCTCGAAGAGGTACTACCAGTGATTCATCTGATAAGCATTTCTTGAGATTGGATATATGAAATACATCATGTACTCCAACTAATTCTTCTGGTAGTTGTAAACGATAAGCAACTGGTCCTATACGTTGGATTACTGGAAATGGTCCTACGTACCTTGGACTTAGCTTTCCTTTCTTACCAAATCTAACAACTCCTTTCCAAGGAGAAACTTTCAACATTACTCTGTCTTCAACCTGGAATTCTAATGGCTTGCATCTATTGTCTGCATAACTCTTCTGGCGACCTGGTCTGTCCTGGTTCGTGCGAAGTGGCCTTCCCTATAAATAGGAGGTCTTAGGTTGTCATTTGTAACTTCTGATTCCGGTAGCGAAGCTCTGCCGAAGTGTCGCCAAGCTTGTAAAACGTTCTGAAATTAATAAAATCGACAGTTAATCTAGTTCTTAGTGTGAATCAAGCTGCAATGAAGATCAAATCAGTGAATTCCGCCTCTGATTTGGTCTAGAACTCTTCTGATTGTCTCGTTTTGATCAAATACACCCACAAGGCTTGGCTAGGGTTTTACATTTCGAGGTTTTGTGTCGAGCGTGTGGTTATGACCCTACTTTGTTGTCGTTCCGCCGTTTCTTTCGGTTGGAAAAGAACGGTGATTGGTTTACATTTGAGACGTCTAAAGCCGATATTTACTTGGTTTCATCTATGGTTACCACACTTGGTGCTTGGAAGGATCAGTTTTTCTGGGTCTCGGATGAGATTCTTCCGTTCAAAATGGTTTGGAGGCGACCTGAGGCCATTCTTAACGAACCCGAACCTTCTGCTTCTGAGATAAACTCCTGTTTTCTTGAAATTATTAGGGAATGTCCCTCAAGGTTTCGTCCTTTTCCCGAGCAACTTTTGGTGTTACTGGGTATTAGTAAGTTGTGGGATAAACCAAATCGAGACCCGGTTCTTATGAGGGATGGACAGGGTATGTTTTTATACATTTATTTTTTCTCTTTTACTTGCATTTTATGATCTTTAAATATGCTTGTACATTTTTTGCAGTTATGTCTGCTTTGGAATTCATTAAGAGCGATGATACATCGGATGTTGCATTTGGGGATGTCCAGGCTACTCCTGGTGAAAATGTTGTGGTTAAGGGTTCAGAACAGAGGTTCGAGGGTTCGGGTTATGTAGGTGTGCCTGATGTGAAGGGTTTTAAGAAGGCTATTGTTCCCAAGGTTGTCCGACGTTCAAATCGTCGTCAGAATACTTCTTGTCCACCATCTACTGCGGAACATGTGGACTTGAGTGATGATATTGGTGTTTCTGTGGATCATGCCCTGGATGAAGGTGTTGACAAGGAGAAGGAGTTGGTTATTGCTGGGAAGAAGTCTATTGGTAAAGGGGTTGTTATGGCAGACTCATCTGGTAAAAGTGTTAGCGGTTCTGAAGGTCTTGACCCACATCAGGTTTATGTACCTGATTGGGGTGTGAAGTTGGGTGATAGTTGCAAAGATGCTACTGTTTGTGAGGATGTGTTGAGCCATATTGCCCCTCCCTTGGTTCATGGTACTATTGCTGAGATGGATGATGACATGATGATGTCTCGTATGATTTTAAGTACTTGTAACCTTGCTGCTGTCACACCCTGGCTTTGCGGAAGCGTGGGTTTATTTGGTGTGACTTCTTAATACCATAGCTTAATCACAACAAAGCTATATGAAAATAAAACCATGCAGATCATCCATTGATTTAAGTTTGAAAAGTAAAATACCACAACATTGTCTTAAGGCGTTGACACATGCAACAGAAATTACAACCTAATAACATAAAAACATTGTTTGAAAGACACATCCACAAACTTAAGATAGACGTAGTTTAAGAACTGTGACTCGTCCAGGTAAAAGCCACAACCCCTAAACTCGGATGACCTCATAACTCTTTACGCAGCGTGAAAACGTAGCATACCGTGCCAGATCCTTAGTTCCCTGAAATACATGTAAGTTGGAAAAATCAACAAAAATTGTTGAGCGAGTTCATGTGTAAGTGAGTATGTAAAACCTTTGTAAGTATAAAAACCCTGGTATGTAGCAAATAAGGAAAAAGAGATCGATTAATGTGTAGCTAATACATTAATAAGTGACATGGCCTAGGAAGCACTCAAACCTGTAACGCAGATTTCGTACCGGTCCTTCCGGCGGAACGACATAGTCACCACATGCAGCCACACGCTGGCCCATGTGTGGGGCTCGCAACACCCGATAGATCTATCACTCATGCCTCTCGGTCCTTATACAAGGATTAATGGTCTTACGATAATAGCCTATCCAGTCACGTGATCTAGCAGTAGGTTCCTTAGCTAATCATACCGTGTATAAAACGTTTGTAGTAAATGTAGCATGAACTCACCGAAGTGCGTCTCTAAAAAGTATCTCCCAGAAAATCTGTTATGCGACGACCTACATGTACTAACTTCTATTAGACGGACGGCCGTGCCTTAGTTCAAGGTTTAAGTTTTTGGGAAATAGTTAGACAACTATTTCGTGTTTACACTTCGTAATTATTTAATGATTACATTCCTTCCCAAGGATGGGGGTTTTAATACATGTGCGTTCGTATAACTTCGAAATATATTATTGAGTCTCACTTAATGTAATATATTTTATTTCATTTGTCCAAAATACTTTACTTCCAAAATATAATTATTTTTCCCAAAAATATTATATTTTATTCCATATAATTTTCCAAAGTAATATCCTTGTCATAATACACTTATGAGTATTTTATGGAAATACGTAAGTTACGTTGTAAGGTTCGGGTGGTATAAATAATATCGTTGTAACTTAAATATTTATTGTGACGGCGTTCGTATTATTTTGGAGCCGTGAATATCCAGTGTATTCTAGTAATATTATTTTTACCCTAAAAATAATATTTGTATAGTTCACAAAATAATCATAAAAATTCACACAAGTGCTATTATGAAAAATATATACTAAATATATATTTTAACAAGTTTTACTTATGAAAATCCCACCTCCGACACTTGGAGATTTTGTAATAACAATTCATGGCGAAGTTTGTTTGGAAAAACAAGTCGAAAATATATTCATAACACTTGTCGTAAAAATATTTTCCAAGTGTTATATTTCTGGAAAAATTTCGCCAGAGTTTTCCCTGTAACTGGAGGTGGCCACGCTTTCAAGCATATCATTTTCTTTTATAAATTCAAACAACAATTTTCTCAATCAACAACAAACAATATTCCAACATCATACTAGTTCAAAAATATCACAAACGCATGAACTTGTGGGTTGTGTAAAAGTGTGTAGTAACTTCCCATTATTTTTAATAGATCTTTCTATCTTTGTAAATAAAATCGGTTTCTTAAAAATCTTATTTTTAAAGAAAGTGTAAGTTTACAACTTCTTGTCAAAAATCTCAAAAATAATTCTTGGTTAAAACCTTTTGTCACACAAGTGTCTACACACTTGTTTGTTCACAAAAACACCTTTAGTTTAGGAAAGATCCGGTTTTAAAACATGGTTTTGTCTTACTGTTGGTTCTTCAAAAATACCACTTGTAGATCTTTAGATCTACTAGTTTAGAGCTCCATTTTACAAGAAAATTTTCTTTTACACAAGTTCAAGTTCATGTTCATATGTAGTAGTGTTCATCATCTAACCACTTTCATACTTTAACATACACTAGTTCATGCTTCTTGAACCTGCCTTAGCCGGGTTAGATGACGATCCGAACTACTACTAGCATCCAACAACAATAAATAATCATCACAAATCTAGTTTCAAAAGTTTTACACTAATATTCATCCATTAACCACCATGTTTATTATTTTTAGTAGACTTTTAAGTTTTGATCTCCAGTGTTTATGATTTTTATCCGACAAAAATCTTATTAACCACTTTAGAATAGATCAAGAAGGCGTTTAGAGTCACTTACTACTAGCTCGAGGCTAGGGAAGAAACTACACGAAAAACGAGTGGTTAAAAGCGTTGTGGTGAGGTCCTTGCGATTCCGTATACACCGGCCTCCTTATGCGTGATCCTTCACCTTTGTGTGTAAATAGAATGGCAAGATGGAAACTTGAAAATGGTGGGGTGATGCTAGTGGTTCTCAGCCGAGAGTATCAAAGAAGGGAAAGAAAACAATTGTTTTGCATGAAATGATGGTGATTCTTCCTGTACATTCTTATAATCCATTTAACTAACTTTGACCATGAGATAATATGTAAGTTAGATATAGGGCAAAGGTAATTAAAATAATCAAACTTTGTAAGAATGTGCCCCCTCATGGGACTGTTCGGTTAACAAGGGGTGGGGTTATGGTATGATTTGGACTAGAAAGATAAATACTAGTTAGTTTAATTAGTTAGAAATTATGTTTAGTGTATTAGTGGGTAGTAAATTATAACGGGTGTTAGGGTACTCGGGGACCCTAACTAGCTCAGAAAAAAAAAAGAAAACAATGTCAATGACAATATTTTTATGTCCCGGGTTAAGTCCGGTTGTACGGTTGGATATTACTCCGTTAAAGAGCTAAATATGCATATAAAGTATCGTTAATATTATTTTTAGTGACCCATTAATTCACCAACACTTTGGAAAGTGTCTAGTAGTATTTTTCTCATGTTTTGGCACTTTATTAGTTAAATAAATGCTGAATTTTTATTTAAAGTGCTGAATTTTGTACTCAAAGTACGTTTTAGGCACATCCGGTCACTATAACAATCACCTAGTGACGCAGTTCTACAATCCTCACCTCCCTACACTCCCTACTAGTGTAGTAAACTATTCCCGGCTCATACTGGCCTTAGAGACAGTAACTGTCTGATGCTGGCTATGTCAGCATGTTTACTGGGTATCCCGTATAGTGTGCTCACTGTGCTTTTGTGCATCAAGGTTGTCACTAAGGTTTGTGTGTAAATAATAGAGTGACAGTATAAGATGTGATGCATGAGTACGTATGTATCAGAAATCAGTAAGCAGTTTAATCACAGTTGTAAGCAAGCACAGTAATTAAGCAGTAATTAAAAATTAATTAATTCGTACGGATACCTGGTTTGGTGAGGGTTGTCACATTCTCCCCCCGTTAAATAAATTTCGTCCCGAAATTTAAGTTCTGCTTCTAGATGCAGGGTTCTGTAACACCCTAGTTACTAATTAACGATT
This sequence comes from Helianthus tuberosus, assembly GCA_030545235.1. Lineage (NCBI taxonomy): Eukaryota > Viridiplantae > Streptophyta > Magnoliopsida > Asterales > Asteraceae > Helianthus > Helianthus tuberosus. Next base: position 146,305,606 of record CM060417.1, on the reverse strand, counting down.
TTATATGTAAATACCAACAATTAGATGTGTAGTTAAGCCTACACATACTATAAAAATACGAGTTTATTAAAACTTTTACAAATCATAAGTTATTCTACATAACGTGGTTGAATTCGTTGTTTAAAATTTACAATGTATCAAAGTGAGGAAGCATGTATCTATATCGTGTTCGGTTCTTCGTTGAGCTTGATCGTCTTCCGGCATCCAAAGTGTACCTACATTTCATAAACATGAAATGCTTTAGTCTTACGGGCTTTAAAACGTGTCCAAACGAGTCCGGGAAACCATTGATTCCAAAAACAAAAAAATTTGAAAATGACCTCCACCGTAACTTACGGTGGCACCGTAAGTTATGGTGGCCTCTGTAATAAAATTTTCCTACCGTACAACAGTAGGCAACCACCGTAAGTAATTTAGCTCCACCGTAAGTTACGGTGGCCCCTGCATTCAGCCTTTCCATTTTGCCGTAATTGACACGAAATCTTTCGTATCTTTAAATTCGCTTGTCCGTTTGACCTACCGTTTCTTCCTACATGTTTGTAATTTGATTCTCCATCATATGGAGTTAAAGTCCGACATCCGGCTTAATAAATTTTGAGACTTTTATGCATTCGGCTTATTACCTTTTTACAAGATTTTGACCCGTTTACGCATTTATCTAAACAAACATATTTGTTTGATCATTATTTCACATGAACCACCTCAATTCAATATTTTCTACCGTGCTAGGTTCTAATTGCGGGTTTCTTATTTATTTTAACCCGTCTTCGCTCGTATGTTTATTTTGACCCGTTAAGGGCATTTAAGTATATTTTAAACATGATTCACATCCATTTGTATCTAGCCTTATATTGCCACATTTCTTACCAAGTAATCTTCCACCACAACAATATTTGTGGTGAATTTAATGCCAAGTTTCTTTTTACCCCTCGGATTATCATTTTACGGCAAAGACTCATATAAAGTCTTTCGACCCAAGAATTTACATCCTTCACTATCTATACTCATTCTAAGAATTTATTTAATCACAAAACTTGTTTCCGAACCACCTTTATGGGTCGTTCGTTCAAATTAGCTTACAAGGGCAATTTGGTCAATTTTCATCCTTCTTTTACTACAAGGACCTTTACATACTTGTTTGACTCAAAATCCTACCTTTTAACTATAATTCTTGTTTGTAACCCATGTGCTTCTAAAACACCATAAACATAATTCAATTTATTCGGTTTACCTAAAAGTTAACCGAATATCTATACTTTAACCTTATCTAACTCTTATAGAACTCCAATTTCTACATGATGAGTTGTGTTATTATACATACCTGGCTCGGATCAATATATTGACCCGTTTCAATACCTTGCCTTAGTGGCTGCTAAGTGGTAGCGCTGTAAACATCCATGTGTTATTATTCCCTAAAATCATACAACTCGACAACCCATTAGTCGATATTGTCAAAGGGTGATAATTTCACCTTTTGACCCGTTTGGTCTAAATGACCAATTATTAGCGAGATGACATCTATTACAATTTTACCCTTATTGGTTATCATGATTTACCTTATATGGTAACCTTTAAAAGTACATATTTCATTCGTCATAACATGATCGAATTACCGATTTAACTCATTTTTAACCATCAATACGGTTTCTTATCCTATTTGGTTATCTTGTTCCGTACGACTACACGCCGGAACATCATATCTCGATTAAGCATTTATCTTATTCGTAATTAATACGACAAAAGAACATTCTAAAATATATGACTAGTGTAAGCTATACTTACCTTGCATCCGAATTGTGCTTTTCCACCATTCTTGCTTTGTTTGACCCACTTCCTTTCCAAGCTTCCTCCTAGCTTGTTAAGAGTCAACTATTACCATAATTCGTAAGACGGTTAGATTAGTCATCATTATTATGACTATTTCATCTTACGGATTTTATATCGAAACTTCTATTCTACTTCATCTTTGGTTAGTTCGACTTTCTAAAATCAACTACCTTTAATCATATAATATGCACAATCAAGGCAATTCAGCATTATGATTAGAAATCGCATTATCCCATATCTTATATAATTAGTCAAGTTAGCTAATTACGCGTTTCTTTCATAATTCCATCTTTTTATACCAAACCCAATTTATGGTAATTATGATTCATGTACCCAAACACCTAAATTGTTCAAGTACTATATCTTTACTATCTAATATGATGATTCTAATCACCAATTAGACACTAACATCATCATATTATGAAAACTCATTTCAAGACATGTATGTTCCACACTCAAACTTGCAAATTGTTCAAGTATCATGTTTCTACTAACAACTATGATGATTATAAACATGTGTATATCATCATCTTCACTACATAATCAAAACCCACTTAGCACATAATAGGGTAATTTTCAAATCCCTAGTTTTAATACCAATTTTCCAAGTTTTTCAACTAGGGTTTGTTTCTAAACAAAGATTTCATCACAATAGCACTCATAGATTCAACATCCATTCCAGAATTTCGATTATGATTATTCATCATAATCTCAAAGTATCACCAAATCATAAAATTCTACATACCTTGTAATCCCCACGACTAGGTGATCACGAATTTGTAATCATGCAGACGATTTGGGTTTTGAGCAAGAGAGCCTTCCCTGGCTCTGGTTGAAGTCGCAGACACACACACACGTATGTGTGTGTGTTTTGTTTATTTAATTAGTTTTAATAAAACTTTATCTCATTTGCCCATGTTTAGTCCCTCAACTTTACACAAGTTATTTAAAGGTATTCTAACCATATTTGTTCTATTATGTCAAGACACTAACTAACTAGGTTAATATTCCTAGTTACCTGGTGGGTCCCGGGAATTATAACCCGTTATATTTTAAGTCCCGTTAACTCGGGCTCTTATAAATTCAATTCCCTAAAACTTTGATTCGCTTGTATTTACTATTAATATTTCCTCTTTAAACCCAAATATTTACCGGGTTATTTTTTATTACTAACGGTACTTTACCCGTCTTTTAGTATTAACGGAGTTTTGATTACCAATCCCGTTTTCGGGGTGTTACAGGTTCTTAGGAAATAAATGGGGGTATTTCTCTTTCATTCGATCCTCACGCTCCCACGTGAATTTCCGGCCCATGTCTTGCATTCCAACGAACTTTGACGAGTTTGACACTGCTCCTGCGCGTTTTATTAACCTTCCAATCCGTGACCTCAACAGGTTCTTCAGTGAAGTGGAGCGTGTCGTCGATATGAACTTCGTCAACGGGAATGATCATTGTTTCTTGTGTTGGACTTTTTCTCAAATTGGATACATGGAATGTATCGTGAACACCATGGAGTTCAGCAGGTAGGTCCAACTTGTAGGCTACAAGCCCAATCCTTTGCAGAATTCTGAAAGGGCCAATGTAACGCGGATTCAACTTCCCACGCTTTCCGAAGCGTGCCACACCCTTCCAGGGTGAAACTTTCAATAAAACCATATCTCCAACTTGGAATTCCAAATGTTTCCGGTTTGGATCTGCATAGGCTTTCTGTCTGTCGCGAGCCGCTTCGATGCGTTTTCGAATCTGCGCAATCTTGTCTGTCGTCTCTTGGACGATTTCGGGACCAACAAGCTGCCTATCACCTGCGTCAGCCCAGCATAGGGGTGATCGACACTTGCGTCCGTAAAGAGCTTCAAATGGCGCGGCTCCGATACTGGTGTGGTAGCTGTTGTTGTATGAGAATTCGGCCAATGGTAAATGCTTATCCCAGCTACCACCAAGATCCATTACACATGCTCTCAGCATATCCTCCAATGTCTGAATAGTTCTTTCACTTTGCCCATCAGTTTGCGGATGAAACGCAGTGCTCAGATTCAATTGCGAGCCAAAAGCTTCTTGGAAGGATTGCCAAATCCTTGATACAAATCTCCCATCTCTATCAGAGATGATCGAGAGAGGCACTCCATGACGTGCAACAATTTGTCGCATGTATATTTCCGCAAGTTTACTCGTATTGTCCTTCTCTTTAATTGGCAGAAAGTGTGCGGACTTCGTAAATCGGTCCACTATTACCCAAATAGTGTCATGGCCTCTTGGCGTTCTTGGCAACTTCGTTATAAAATCCATTGAAATCTGTTCCCATTTCCACTTGGGAATTTCAGGTTATTGCAGAAGTCCCGAAGGCTTCTGGTATTCAGCTTTCACCTTGGCACACGTCAAACATTTGCTAACATAAACAGCAACGTCGCCTTTCATCCTAGGCCACCAATAATAGTTTTTAAGGTTCTGGTACATCTTATCCGCTCCTGGATGGATAGAGTACCGTGATTTGTGTGCCTTATCAAAAATAACTTTTCTCAAACCACCAAACAGAGGAACCCAAATCCTTTTCATAAAACATAACGTTCCTTCCTCGTTTGGCACTAATTACTTCTCCATCCCACGGAGATACTCATCTTCAATATTCCTTTCTTTCAAAGCTTCTCTCTGTGCGGCACGAATGCGTAGAGAGAGATCTGTCTGGACAATCATCTCCAAAGCCCTAACCCTTATGGGCTTGATCCTTTCTTTCCGACTTAGGGCATCGGCGACCACATTCGCCTTCCCTGGATGGTACTTTATCTCGCAGTCGTAATCGCTCAACAATTCGACCCAACATCTTTGTCTCATATTCAGCTCTTTCTAGTCGAATATGTGTTGTAGGTTCTTATGATCTGTGAAGATTGTATACTTCGTACCGTACAGGTAATGTCTCCAGATCTTTAATGCAAATATCACTGCGCCTAGTTCTAAGTCGTGCGTGGTATAATTCTTTTCATGAACTTTCAACTGACGTGACGCGTAAGCTATAACTTTCTGGCGTTGCATCAGCACGCAACCCAATCCTTGTCGTGAGGCGTCACAGTATACCACGAAATCATCGGTTCCCTCTGGTAGCGCTAAGATTGGCGCATTGCAGAGCTTGTCTTTTAGTAGCTGAAATGCTTCTTCCTGTTTGATTCCCCAATCAAACTTCTTATCTTTCTGCGTGAGGAGTGTCAGTGTTTGAGCGATTTTTGAAAAATCCTCAATGAACCTTCGATAATAGCCAGCCAAGCCTAAGAATTGTCGAATCTCGGTTGGCGTCTTTGGGGGTTCCCAATTTTTTATCGCTTCAATCTTTGTTGGATCCACGTGAATCCCATCTCCATTCACCACATGTCCAAGGAATTGGACTTCACGTAGCCAAAACTCGCACTTAGAGAATTTGGCATACAACTGTTCCCTTTTCAGCAACTCCAAAATAGCCCTTAAGTGCTGTTCGTGTTCAGCCTTTGTCTTTGAATAAATCAAAATATCATCGATGAATATAACCACGAACTTGTCCAAATACGGCTTGCAAACTCGGTTCATTAAGTCCATAAAAACTGCAGGCGCGTTTGTTAACCCAAACGGCATAACTAGGAACTCGTAATGTCCATAACGAGTCCTAAAGGCTGTTTTCGGAATACTTTCCTCTTGTATCCTTAGCTGATGGTACCCAGATCGAAGATCGATCTTAGAGTAAAATCTTGAACCTTGGAGCTGATCGAATAAGTCATCGATCCTCGGTAGGGGATACCTATTCTTGATAGTCAACTTGTTCAACTCCCGGTAGTCAATGCACATACGAAAACTACCGTCCTTCTTCTTATGATCGTTTTCGGCTCACAGGCGCGGCGCCTGGAACTAAGTCTATACGGAACTCCACTTGCCTCTGGGGTGGCAATCCTGGCAAGTCCTCAGGGAAGACTTCAGGATACTCCCTTACGACAGGGATGTCTTCGATTTTCGGCTCAGCAGCTTTCTTATCCACGATGTGTGCCAGGAAGGCCGCACATCCCTTCTGTAAACACTTTCTAGCTTTCAGGCAGCTAATAATTCTCAGCGACGTATCATGCTTCTCTCCGTGCATTATGATCGTTTCTTCATCCGTCAGTGGGATGCGGATGGTCTTCTCATGGCAAACGATCTCGGCTTTGTTACTCGATAGCCAATCCATTCCCACTACCACATCAAAGCTTCCCAGCTCGACAGGTAGTAAGTCTAACGTAAACTCGTGCCCTCCTAGTTTAATCACACATCCTCGGACAACTTCACTGGTCTCAACTAGTTTCCCATTTGCTAATTCTATCGAGTATGGAACGTCTAACTTACTAGGTGTCAACCCAAGTATATTCTTAAATTCTAATGACACGAAGCTATAATCGGCACCAGTATCAGATAAAACGGATGCAAAGCGTTGCTTTATAGGGAACGTACCAGTAACAACATTGGGATCCTGGCGCGCTTCCCTCGCTTCGATATTGAAAACCCTTCCCCGTGCTTGGTTCAATTCTGGGCAGTTCCTCTTATAGTGCCCAATGTCACCACAATTAAAACAACCCGGTCTCTGCCCGTTTCCACCTCCATTCCCAGCTTGATTGCATTGTTGCCTCGATTTCCATTTCCTCCATTATTTCCTTGAGCACAATTTCCATTTCCACCACGATTATTATTTCTATTATCATAACCTCCTTGGCCTCCCCGGCCAGCACTAGCCCAGCAAGAATCCTTCAAGTGACCAAGTTTTCCACAAGCTTCACATACTTTTGGCCCACATCGGCCAGAATGATGACGTTGGCAGGAGTTACACTTGGGATGAGTACCCATATATCCTTTTCCTTTCCTCCCAGCACCAGTTGCAGCTTGGATCGGTGCGCTTGATTCTCCTTTCCTGCCAACACCTCTAGTTCCCTGCTTGAAGTTCGAGAACTTCCTTTTGTTATCCCCAGACGACTCTACGTGAGTCTCTTTCTTCTTTGGCTCAACATTCGAAAACTTGTTCAACCTAACAGCCTCCTCTGTAAGCGCCACGCTTAAGTCGATGGCTTCTGTGATCGTTGCAGGCTTAGAAGTGGTGACCATACTCATGATCTGTGGAGCTAAACCCCAGATAAAGCGTTCGATTTGCTTGAATTCCGGTGTAACCATATAAGGTACCACATGAGACAGGTCGTGGAATCTCTTAACATATTCCGCGATTTTGGGACTCTCCATCCTCAAATGCCAGAATTCAGTCTCCAACCTTTGACTCTTAGCGCGAAAACAATACTTCCTTCGCATGAGCTCCTTTAGCTCATTCTATGTTATTGAGTAAGCTGCGGCTTCACCAAGAGTTTGAACTTGTAAATTCCACCAGGATAGGGCTCCGTCCAGGAATAGCCCAGAAATGTAAGTAACTTGCTGGTCTGGAGCGCACTTGCTCATTCGGGGAACAGACTCCGTCTTTTCGGCCCATCTTACAAAAGCAACAGCACCTCCGGTGCCGTCGAAGTTCACGGGCTTGCAGTCTAGGAACTGCTTGTACGTGCACCCTGCACATACGTTAGAATATACAAATGGTATTAGCGGACGTGCTATAAATATCCAAATGTATGGTAATATGTCTCAAGTCACTTGACATTACCATGAGTCGGGTTGTTGTTGCCGTTGTTACTTGAATGGCTCCCGCTCGTTCCTCCGTTTGAGGCTGCATACTGCGCTATGGCGGCAGCAATGATTCCTTGAAGTTCTGCCTCGTTGGTAGGCATTCGCGTCTCGCGTCTTCGTGGCATCATCTAAAAGATGGTTCACGTTGGTCAGGTTATAGTAAGTAGAGTGTACGTAAGTATACAACAATATCAACACATAACATCTCATGTTATAAATAAATCACCCATATTGATAGCCTCTGCATTGGTTGAGGGCTTCGAGGTAGTAACCATACCCCTGATCTGGGGTGCAAGTCTCCAAATGAATCGTTCAATCCTTTTGAACTCCGGTTTGACTAAGTAGGGGACGACCCTAGACAAGTCGTGAGATTGCTGGACGTATTCAGGAATCTTTGGTCCGTCCATTTTCAATTCCAGAACTCCACCTCAAGCTTCTGGATTTCAGCCCTAGAACAGTATTTCTTCTCCATCATTTCTTTGAGCTCGTCCCAGCTCAGTGCATTAGCAGCATCTTGTACCAAGGGTCTGAACCTGGAGGTTCCATTATGAGAGTGTGCCATCTAGAAATAACCCCGAGATATAGGTAACACTCTGTTGGGGCGAACAGTTACTCATTCTTAGGATGGAGTCAGTCTTTTTGGACCAACGAACAAATGCCACGGTGCCTCCCGTTTCGTCAAAGTTCAAAGGCTTGCAGTTCAGGAACTGCTTATAGGTGCAGCCAGTTGGGGGGGGGGGGGGTTGTTCCCAGTAGTGCCATCGCTGTGCTTAGAGCGGAGGGCTTCATGTCGTGTAATTGCCTGTGAGATGCGTTCTTGCAGCTCGGCTTCTGTCCTTGGCAACGTACTGGTGTTTGTGTCACGTCTGGGTGACATTCTCTTCTGTCGAAGTGGTATGAAGCGGGTTAGACAACGTTTCAATTGTCTATGAGATATATAGCACCATAAGCCATCATGTAATCACCCAATTTCACACGTAAATATACTCAATGTATGAGTGAGGAAATAATTTCTGAGCCTTCACATAGGCTTGCCAATTTGGCTTGTTGCTTGTAATAGAATGAACTCGAGGCTACATCACCTTGGTCATTCGTGTTTAAGTTATTTCCTACTACATTGGTTTTCATTAGCTTAACCCGTAGAGTCCACCAGGGTTTCTGTGCACTACAAGTCGTTATTACGTGGGCCCCCGTAATAATAAATTGTCTTGCACAGTTACCCCAAATTTTCTCTCGTCCAAGCAGATGATCAATCAAGGAGCAACAGCAGGTGCATCGGCATGAACAGTGTCATGCTCCAATGCGGGGTCAGGAGCAACGCCTGGCTCAGGGGCCATGGCCGGCTCCGGATCAACAAACTTCATTTCAAAGTTAGCTGGATCAACAAACACAGGGGTTACAGGATCCTCCAAGGGCTGGTCTAAGTGTATGTACCCAATGTCATGGTCTGGATCAAAACCAGGTGGAAGAACAGGATTATCCTCAATATCGTGATCAAACTCAAAGCTGTGCGCGAGAACTGGTGCAGCTGATGATGCCATATCAGGGTCGGCGTCGTGTGAGTGGTGCTGCACTCCCGGTGTATGCAAAGATGCGGACGTCACAGACTCAAATGAGTCTGGGACAGGGGAATGGGCATGAGCCTCCTCTGCAGGAGCGTCAGCAAGCAGTAGGCTATCACCAGCAGCAATAGGGCCTCGCCCTCAAGTGGGTCCTCCTCTAATAGATCGACATCGTCGTCAGAGACAACGTCGGGGGGGGGGGGGGGCTTATCAACAACGGGTTAAGCGGCAAGGGGCACAGGAGCAGGGATCACCGTGAGTGGTAAATCCCCAACAAGATGGCCATCAGTAGGCTCTGCTACGACATCAGGCAGTGCAAAGGGTTGAAAGTCGTCCTCATCTGTGCTGGTCGTATCGGAAGTGTACACCTCGTGCTCCGATGAAACTATGTTGCCTGATACTATGGCCGTGGGGATCTGTAGTGTCCGACCCTCCAGTATCTGATGAAGGCATGACGTTTGTAACACAAACACACATACGTACAACAATCAATCATATAATCATATAAACATGTTAGTCACCAATAAGCAATCATATAGTTCTCCTAGTCCCACTAGCCTCCCAGCCTCCCAGACTGAATCTCCTAGTCTCTCAAACTACCTTCCCAGCCTTTCGGACTGTTCTTCCTAGTCCCACTAGCCTACTTCCTCAGCCTCCCAGACCGAGCCTCAGCCTCCCAGACCGAGCCTCAACCTCCCAGACTGAGCCTATAACTAACAAATAAAATGTGCTCAACATTTGTTTGTAAAAACGTTTTGGATCTGGACTTAGGTGGTATGCAATGTAAAATTGTTTTCGTGAGAGCCCTAGTGATCATAGTCTAGACTCGAGAAAGAATCCTAGTTCGCTATGATCAGAGCTCTGATACCAAGCTGTCACACCCTGGCTTTGCGGAAGCGTGGGTTTATTTGGTGTGACTTCTTAATACCATAGCTTAATCACAACAAAGCTATATGAAAATAAAACCATGCAGATCATCCATTGATTTAAGTTTGAAAAGTAAAATACCACAACATTGTCTTAAGGCGTTGACACATGCAACGGAAATTACAACCTAATAACATAAAAACATTGTTTGAATGACACATCCACAAACTTAAGATAGACGTAGTTTAAGAACTGTGACTCGTCCAGGTAAAAGCCACAACCCCTAAACTCGGATGACCTCATAACTCTTTACGCAGCGTGAAAACGTAGCATACCGTGCCAGATCCTTAGTTCCCTGAAATACATGTAAGTTGGAAAAATCAACAAAAATTGTTGAGCGAGTTCATGTGTAAGTGAGTATGTAAAACCTTTGTAAGTATAAAAACCCTGGTATGTAGCAAATAAGGAAAAAGAGATCAATTAATGTGTAGCTAATACATTAATAAGTGACATGGCCTAGGAAGCACTCAAACCTGTAACGCGGATTTTGTACCGGTCCTTCCGGCAGAACGACATAGTCACCACATGCAGCCACACGCTGGCCCATGTGTGGGGCTCGCAACACCCGATAGATCTATCACTCATGCCTCTCGGTCCTTATACAAGGATTAATGGTCTTACGATAATAGCCTATCCAGTCACGTGATCTAGCAGTAGGTTCCTTAGCTAATCATACCGTGTATAAAACGTTTGTAGTAAATGTAACATGTATTTCACCCCCGCAGTTTAAAAACTGAAAACAGTTAAGAGAAAAGGGGGAGCATGAACTCACCGAAGTGCGTCTCTAAAAAGTATCTCCCATAAAATCTGTTATGCGACGACCTACACGTACTAACTTCTATTAGACGGACGGCCGTGCCTTAGTTTAAGGTTTAAGTTTTTGGGAAATAGTTAGACAACTATTTCGTGTTTACACTTCGTAATTATTTAATGATTACATTCCTTCCCAAGGATGGGGGTTTTAATACATGTGCGTTCGTATAACTTCGAAATATATTATTGAGTCTCACTTAATGTAATATATTTTATTTCATTTGTCCAAAATACTTTACTTCCAAAATATAATTATTTTTCCCAAAAATATTATATTTTATTCCATATAATTTTCCAAAGTAATATCCTTGTCATAATACACTTATGAGTATTTTCTGGAAATACGTAAGTTACGTTGTAAGGTTCGGGTGGTATAAATAATATCGTTGTAACTTAAATATTTATTGTGACGGCGTTCGTATTATTTTGGAGCCGTGAATATCCAGTGTATTCTAGTAATATTATTTTTACCCTAAAAATAATATTTGTATAGTTCACAAAATAATCATAAAAATTCACACAAGTGCTATTATGAAAAATATATACTAAATATATATTTTAACAAGTTTTACTTATGAAAATCCCACCTCCGACACTTGGAGATTTTGTAATAACAATTCATGGCGAAGTTTGTTTGGAAAAACAAGTCGAAAATATATTCATAACACTTGTCGTAAAAATATTTTCCAAGTGTTATATTTCTGGAAAAATTTCGCCAGAGTTTCCCCTGTAACTGGAGGTGGCCACGCTTTCAAGCGTATCATTTTCTTTTATAAATTCAAACAACAATTTTCTCAATCAACAACAAACAATATTCCAACATCATACTAGTTCAAAAATATCACAAACGCATGAACTTGTGGGTTGTGTAAAAGTGTGTAGTAACTTCCCATTATTTTTAATAGATCTTTCTATCTTTGTAAATAAAATCGGTTTCTTAAAAATCTTATTTTTAAAGAAAGTGTAAGTTTACAACTTCTTGTCAAAAATCTCAAAAATAATTCTTGGTTAAAACCTTTCGTCACACAAGTGTCTACACACTTGTTTGTTCACAAAAACACCTTTAGTTTAGGAAAGATCCGGTTTTAAAACATGGTTTTGTCTTACTGTTGGTTCTTCAAAAATACCACTTGTAGATCTTTAGATCTACTAGTTTAGAGCTCCATTTTACAAGAAAATTTTCTTTTACACAAGTTCAAGTTCATGTTCATATGTAGTAGTGTTCATCATCTAACCACTTTCATACTTTAACATACACTAGTTCATGCTTCTTGAACCTGCCTTAGCCGGGTTAGATGACGATCCGAACTACTACTAGCATCCAACAACAATAAATAATCATCACAAATCTAGTTTCAAAAGTTTTACACTAATATTCATCCATTAACCACCATGTTTATTATTTTTAGTAGACTTTTAAGTTTTGATCTCCAGTGTTTATGATTTTTATCCGACAAAAATCTTATTAACCACTTTAGAATAGATCAAGAAGGCGTTTAGAGTCACTTACTACTAGCTCGAGGCTAGGGAAGAAACTACACGAAAAACGAGTGGTTAAATGCGTTGGGGTGTGGTCCTTGCGATTCCGTATACACCGAGCCTCCTTATGCGTGATCCTTCACCTTTGTATGTAAATAGAATGGCAAGATGGAAACTTGAAAATGGTGGGGTGATGCTAGTGGTTCTCAGCCGAGAGTATCAAAGAAGGGAAAGAAAACAATTGTTTTGCATGAAATGATGGTGGTTCTTCCTGTACATTCTTATAATCCATTTAACTAACTTTGACCATGAGATAATATGTAAGTTAGATATGGGGCAAAGGTAATTAAAATAATCAAACTTTGTAAGAATGTGTCCCCTCATGGGACTGTTCGGTTAACAAGGGGTGGGGTTATGGTATGATTTGGACTAGAAAGATAAATACTAGTTAGTTTAATTAGTTAGAAATTATGTTTAGTGTATTAGTGGGTAGTAAATTATAACGGGTGTTAGGGTACTCGGGGACCCTAACTGGCTCAGAAAAAAAAAAGAAAACAATGTCAATGACAATATTTTTATGTCCCGAGTTAAGTCCGGTTGTACGGTTGGATATTACTCCGTTAAAGTGCTAAATAAGCATATAAAGTGTCGTTAATATTATTTTTAGTGACCCATTAATTCACCAACACTTTGGAAAGTGTCTAGTAGTATTTTTCTCATGTTTTGGCACTTTATTAGTTAAATAAATGCTGAATTTTTATTTAAAGTGCTGAATTTTGTACTCAAAGTACGTTTTAGGCACATCCGGTCACTATAACAATCACCTAGTGACGCAGTTCTACAATCCTCACCTCCCTACACTCCCTACTAGTGTAGTAAACTATTCCCGGCTCATACTGGCCTTAGAGACAGTAACTGTCTGATGCTGGCTATGTCAGCATGTTTACTGGGTATCCCGTATAGTGTGCTCACTGTGCTTTTGTGCATCAAGGTTGTCACTAAGGTTTGTGTGTAAATAATAGAGTGACAGTATAAGATGTGATGCATGAGTACGTATGTATCAGAAATCAGTAAGCAGTTTAATCACAGTTGTAAGCAAGCACAGTAATTAAGCAGTAATTAAATATTAATTAATTCGTACGGATACCTGGTTTGGTGAGGGTTGTCACAGCTGCCATGCTTCCTCAAGGAGTTGCTCATTTTCGTAAGAGGATGCATGAGTATGAGGAATTTTCGAAGAAAAAGGACAAGATGAAGGCTACTGTGAGCACTTTGAAGAAAGAAAATGAAGGCTTGGTGAAGAAGGGGGAAACTTTGTCCAAGAAGGTTGACGAGTTAACCCAAAAGCATGAGGCAGAGGTTGGTGAGTTAAAGAAGCAGGTGGAAGCCTTGGAGGCTTCGAGGGTTCTGCTTTCTGATGACAACAAATGGCTGATTGAACATGGGTTTCAACAAGTTGTCACTTACCTTCTGCATTCGGCTGAGTTTAACAGTGTTCTGGGTGGTGTTTATGGTAAGCTTTTGGAGCATGGGAGGCATCAGGGTTATGTTGCCGGTTACAAAGCTTGCCAGTCTGGTGATTCTCAAGACAAATCTTCCCTCTACCGCCCTGAAGCTCTCAAGGTTTTTCAGGATTCAGTTCGAGAGATGGAACGCTTGACTTATCCCTACGTTGGTGAGGTCTCAAAATGTTTTGGCAAGAACATATCTGTTTTGCAGGATTTGAAACCACGTGGGCTTGATGAGGTTGTCTGCAAGGAAGTGCTTGAATCTTTGTCAAAGAAGCGTTCCTGCTCGGTGATAGTGAAGATACCTTTTCTGGTGCTGGTGAAGGCTCGAAGGATCCAAGTCTTGAAGCCTCCGGGACGGCTGTTGAGGAAGGTAAGAGGAAGAAAAAGGCTAAGAAAGCTAAGGGTGACGGAGCTAGTGCATCAAAGCCTGTGGTAAGTGATGCAAAGTAAAAGCTTTTAGGGCTTATTCGTAGCTTTCTTAGCATTTTGTTGAACAATGTTATGTATCTTTGTTAAACACTTTAGGTTTTATAGAAAACCCTTAAGGTTTCTGTTTTATGGTTGTGGTTTGACCTTGGCGGTCATTTGAACAATATCTTAGGTTTACGAGCCACTAAGGCTTGTTTTACTTGTTTGGATGCTTGGAAGCCTGTTAAGGATTCTTTTATTATGTTACTAAGTTTCTATTATTTTCCTTGTGTTATGCTTTTTGTGCTTATGCCTGTTTTGCTAAGGCAGTTTGGTTGTCTTAAAGCCTTCAAGCCTTCTGGCTATTTGAATGTGTGTAGCTTGAAGCCTTCAAGGCTTCCGGCTACTACTTTGGTTTCATGACTTGATACTTTGGTTTGTATTTTTGAGTTTTGGGTTGTGTGCAACTTTTTTACTTGTGTTGTTGCATTGTTCCTTGGATTATTCTTATCTTTATTGTATTGTCTTTGTTAGGTTTGTGTTGTCTTTATGTTTTTCATATCTTAAAGGGTTCAGTGTTGCAGTCACTTAGCCTTGGTATTTTTAACAAGAAGACATAGCACCTATCCTATTCATTACTTTCCTTAGTTTGATTTCACTTCGTAAGCCTGTCTTTGATAATTTTTCTAAGGCTTAAGGAACATTTGGTGTAGGCTGTTCGAACCCGTCAATGAGACAACTTTGTTTTTAATTATAAGTCTCATGGAGTTGTATTGACTTAGGAACTCACCCCTTATATAGGTCCATTCAACCCTTGAATCTATTGAGCGATGTGGCCTGGGAGCTCATCGCCTTACATGACCCTTGCCATGGAGTTTTTTGCTAGGTTCTCAACCTGATTTTATGATAGAAAGACAAATTTGATAAAATATCTTCATTCATTCAAGAGATATTGTGTTACAAAAGGTGATCATAGTACAACTCTTGAAATGCAACTTGTGAAATACAAACCAATCTTTCTTGATTAGACATGGAACCTCTTGATGGTCTTTCCATTCCAATGTCTTGGAAGCTTTTTACCTTCTGAGTCGGCTAGCTTATAGGATCCACCCTTATGTGTCTCAAGGATGGCATATGACCCTTCCCATTTTGGGCCAAGTTTTCCTTGGTTCTCTTTTTTACTAGCCTCATTGTTTCTAAGCACCAAGTCTCCTGGCTTGAAGCATTCGTGCTTGACTCTTTTGTTGTAATAGGCTTCCATCATTTGTTTGTACTTGGCTTCTTGGATTGCAGCTTGGTCTCGGGCTTCCTCTAGGAGTTGTAAGTTCAACATGGTCTCTTTTTGGTTTGCTTCGGGATCCATGTTGACCGTTCTTTGTGTTACAACTCCTACTTCAGCTGGAATCACGGCTTCAGATCCAAATACCAAGCTGTAAGGTGTTCTTTTGTGGCTTGTTTTTTCGGTTGTTCGTATGGCCCATAGAACACTTGGCAAATCTTCAAGCGAATTGCTTTCATCTCTTCCCAATCTGGATTTGATTCCTTCAACTATGCTTCGGTTCATCCTTTCAACCTGACCGTTTGATTGTGGATATGCCACTGAGCTGAAAACCTGAGCTATTCTGAATTCTTTGCACCAAACGCTGAAAGGCTTCTCAGCGAATTGCTTTCCATTATCGGTAACAAGCACTCCCGGTAATCCATAGCGACAAATGATGTTTTCCCAAACGAAGCCAATGACTTGCTTGCCCGTGATTTTTGCAAGTGGTTTAACCTCAGGCCACTTGGTGAAGTAGTCTATGACTACTAACAAGAACTTCACTCCACCTTTGGCTGGTGGGAATGGCCAACGATGTCCATCCCCCATTTATAAAATGGCCATACTGAGGTTATCGGGACAAGATCATGCTTGGGACTTTTCAGGACTGGTGCATGAATTTGGCATGAATCACACTTCCTTAGTTGCTTAGTGGTGTCTCGGTGCATGGAGGGCCAAAAATACCCAAGGTTCATTAATTTAGCAACCACCGTTCTTGCTCCAAAATGGGCTCCGCATATTCCTTCGTGAACCTCTTTGACCAAATACTGGCTTTGTTCGGGACCAACACATCTCAGCAAGGGTGCAAGGTAACCCTTCTTGTAAAGGATTTCACCTTGCAACACGTACTGTCTAGACTTGACTTTAACCCTTTCAGCCTCTGTTTGATCAGCAGGTAATTCACCATTTTTAAGGAATTTCTTGATTGGAGTCATCCAATTGGGACCTTCTTCGGTGGTTACGTCTTGAACTTCCAATTCTTCAATTGATGGAGTTTTCAATAATTCTAGCAACACCTTTTTGGTGAGGTGGGCAAAAGTGAGAGAAGCGAGTTTACTCAAGGCATCTGCCTTCTTATTTTGAGACCTGGGAATTTGCTTGATGGTACACGTTTGGAATGTGTTCATCAGTTCTTTAGATTTTTCCTTGTACCTCTTCATGTTAGGTTCCTTTGCAACATAACTGTCATTCACTTGGCTTAACACCAACAACGAGTCCATGAAGACTTCAAGCTTTTGGACCTTCATTTCCTTAGCTAACCTTAAGCCAGCTATCAGTGCTTCGTATTCAGCTTCGTTGGTGGTGGTCTGAAAATCAAATCGAAGAGCATATGTGAATTCTAACCCTTTCGGGTTGATTAGAATAAGACTGGCCCCTGACCCTTCAACGCTTGAAGCCCCATCGGTGAAAAGCTTCCAGGCTTCAAGGTCTGAAGGTTTAGTGGCAGTTGTGTTTACTTCAGCAGTTGTTTGTTTTGGGACTTCTACAATGAAATCAGCCAGGACCTGGGCTTTGATGGCTTTTCTGGGAACATAGGTGATGTTATGTTCACCAAGTTCAACAGCCCACTTGGCTAATCATCCTATTCTCCGGTTTTTCAAGCACATTTTTTATTGGTTGGTCGGTGACCACCTGTATGGGGTGTGCTTGGAAATACCTTCGAAGCCTTCTAGCCATTTGGACTAGGGCTAGAGCAAGTTTTTCCAGGGGAGGATACTTGATTTCAGCCAATTTTAGAGTTTTGCTGAAGAAATAAACGGGTACCTGAACTTTGTGTCGTTCAATGGTGAGGACCGCACTTATTGCTTCTTCAGCAACTGAAAGGTATACGGAGATCAACTCTCCCGTTTCCGGGGCTGCAATGTCAGGTAGAGAAGCTAGGTGTCTCTTTATCTGGTTGAAGGCTTCTTCTGCCTCATCAGTCCATTTGAAGTCCTTATTGTCCGAGCATCCCTTGAGCATTCTGAAGAAAGGTAAAGACCTTTCAGCCAATTTTGAGGTGAAACGCTTCAGGGCTGCAAGCTTCCCATTTAGGCTTTCTACCTCTTTTTTGCTTCGTGGTGGCTTGGTTTCAAGAACAGCTTTCACCTTGTTTGGATTGGCTTTTATACTTTGTTTTCCCACAATGTGTCCCAGAAACTTTCCTTCCTCGAACCCAAATGAGCATTTTTCGGGGTTGAGCTTCATGTTGACCTTCCTTAGGTTCTTGAATGTTTCTTGGATTTCGTCAAGCATTTGGTATTCCGTTTTGCTTATGATTACCAAATCATCGACATATGCTTCCACGTTTCTGCCAATTTGACTGGCAAAAGCCTTGTCAACTAGGAGTTGGTAGGTTGCACCATTGTTTTTGAGACCAAAGGGCATCTTTTGGTAGCAAAAGATCCCTTTGTCCGTGTGAAAGACTGTTTTCTCTTCATCTTCTTCCTTCATGAGAATTTGGTGGTAACCCTTGTAAGCATCGAGGAAACACTTGAAAGGGTAACCAGTGAGGGAGTCAACCTTGAGATCAATTTCTGGCAACGGGTAACAATCTTTAGGACAAGCCTTATTCAAGTCTTTGAAGTCTATGCACATTCTCCAAGAGTTGTCGGGCTTTCGAACCATGACTGGGTTTGCCACCCAGGATTGGTACTTGACTTCCCGGAGAATTCCAGCTGATACAAGCTTTTCAACCTCTTGGCATGCAGCCAAGCTTCTTTTGGGTGCTAAAATTCGTTTCTTTTGGACAACAGGCTTGACATCTGGTGGTATTTTTAACTCATGTTCGGCAATGCTTCGAGGGATGCCCGTCATATCTTCCGGGCACCAAGCAAAGACATCGCTGTAATGTACCAACAGCTTTTCAAGGTACGAGAAGTTTCTTATGAAAGGCTTGGATTAACCCTTATCCTCTGTTCAGGATACTTAGGGTTGATGAGCAGACTTTGCTTGTCTTCTTCACTCTTGGTACTTTCCCCTTCAACCATATAGGCCTCTTGAGTAGGTTGAAGGGTTGCAATCCCCCTCTCGGTAGGAAACTTGACAGTGCCATGACCAACAGAGACAACCATGTAGAATGCACACTGCCCTGGCCTTCCTATGATCACGTCATAGTTTGAAGGTATATTGATGACCACGAAGGTGAGGGATTGGATTCTTTCCATTTTGCCTTCGCTGAAACGAACATCAAGGGTTAGTTGCCCTAAAAGGCTTGAGGGGTATGTCGGCAATACCTTTTATGGAGGTTCCTGAGGGTTGAAGCCTTGAACGTTCTTCATTGCTTAAACGGTTGAAGAACTTCTCGAACATGATTTCAGTGGCTGCTCCAGTGTCTATGTATGCCTTGTTTGTTTGTAGTGTACCCACAGTTGCTTCAACTACAAGGGGGTTTGAAAGTGGGTTCTTTTCTGTTGGAGGGAAACAAACGCACTGAAGCTCCCAAGCTTCCAACCTCTGTCGTTTGTAGGGAACCTTTCCATCAAAATCCACCATGTTAACTTCCTTGCCCTTTCCTTCGGCCATCTTGTCCCTTACCCCCTTTACTAAGTGAGCAAGTTCCCCGGATTTGACGGCATCTTCAATCCTTTTTTTCAATTAAAAGCAATCATTAGTATAGTGGCCCTTTTCTTCATGAAATTCACAGAACTGAGTGGAATTCTCATTCCTCTTGCTTTTGGGGAGAGGTCTTGGAGGTCGAAAGCTTTGTTTTACTTCCTATGTAGCAAGAATCTCTTGAGGGGTCTTGGTGAGGGGTGTGAAGCTCATGCCTTTTTCCCTGCTGGAAGGGTTCCGACCTTCAGGCCTTCGCTGCTCTGAACCCTTTTGGCGTCTGTCATAGGAATGGAAGTTTCCCCTTTTTCTAGCTGGGTTGTTGCCTCGCCAGCTTGATCCCCTTTTTCTTTACTCTTTAATGTCTATGGCCCCCTCTCCTCTGATGTGGGCTTCAGCCCTTTCGAGAGCTTCTTCCAAGGTCTTGGGCAGGGATTTGTTGAAATCTATTATGAGATATTTGGATGTAATGGCGTTCATAAAACCGGCCACTATCATTTTTTCGTCTGCCCCTACATATGTGAGACCTTCCTTCTTGTATCTTTCAATGAACTCTCGAAGGCTTTCGTCATCCCTTTGTTTTATCTGAAAGATTACTGTAGCATCTTTGACGTATCACCTTTGCTGTGAGAAATTGGCCAAAAACCCTTTACTTAGATCATCAAAGCTTCAAACGCTTCTGGCAGGCAAATCGTTGAACCATATCTAGGCTGAACCAACGAGAGTTTGCATAAACAGGAGGCAGCATTCAGCATTCGACCATTTCTCAATTCTGGCGGCACCAGTGAAGATCTGAAGGTGATCTTCCGGGTCCTCAGTCCCATCATATGTCTTGATATGGGATGGCATCTTGATCTTCGTTTGAAAATCATAATCGGCTATTTGCTGTGAGAAGCATGAGAGATTACTTGGCTTGTAAGGCTGGCCAAATCTTCTTTAACCCTTGCACCCATGTTGTTGTTGTTATTATTGTTCCCTTGAGTGGCCAACACTTGATTGATAAAGTGTTGCCACGGGAAGCTTGCCATCATCTGGGGCATAAGGTTGAAGCCTTGAAGGCTTCCAGGTGCAGCTGGGCAGTTTACTCCCAAGGGAGTGCTCATAACGGCACTCCGTGCCAAGGGAAGCACAGAAAAAGCTTGTTCCCATGTAGTTGTTGTTGAGGGTGGAAGGCTTGCTACTGGAGATTGCAGGAGTTGGTCTAAAGTCAGCTCATGCCCTAGTGGAGCACCGGTTGTAGCTGGTTGGGAAGAGAAAAGAGGAAATGTTGTTGGATTTGGCCTTGTGTACAGGTATGGGTTAGGATTTGGAGGAGGATTGCTGGGACCAGCCTCATCCCTAGATGCGGAGGGTTGTGTGTTTGCAAACGGAGGAATGGGAGGTCCAGGAGATAGTGACGGTTCTGGTTCGTCATAGTCCAAACGAATCCTCACTCCCTTATCTCTCTCCCTACTCACATATTGGTTGAGGAGAGACCTCAACTCCAGGAAATTGTTGGCGACCCCTTCAGGGGTGAGCTCAACACGTGAGGGGATGTTAGAGACACCGACGTTAGGGGATGGGACCCCTGATCTGGACGGAGTTGGAGTTTGGAAAATGAGAAACTCGGGGTATGAGGTCCCCGTGGGAGTGCTCCCCGGTGTCAAGAAAGACGTTGGTATAGCCACATGAGCTTGGCTAGTGCTAGGGGTAGAGGTATTTGGAACTTGATTCACCTCTCCCGGAGATTCACTTTCCGACATGGTAGTTTCAAGAGAATGGAGCTACACTACTAGGTCTTTTTGAAGAAAATTAGTGGCGTAGCCCCACGGTTGTAACAACCCGTACTCTTGATCCCAATCATCGAGAGCAGGTTATTTTATCACATTATTAATTTATTATTATCGTTATTACTACTATTATTTTGATTATTAATGCTAGTATTGTTATTTATTTATAAATAATAAATAATCCGTGACGATATGTTCATTCGTTTAATTACCTTTATATTAATTGATAAAATCAGGCCTATTTGTTTAAGCGAGACACAATTATTTAACGGGTTCACACACTTGGGCTAGGCCCAACCCCATTCCCTAAACCTAAACCCTACTCTATAAATACAAACTTAAACCCTCACTCCTCTTTTAAAAACCTAAACACCCTACAACAAATATTCAGCCACACAAATACTCGATCCTCTGACCCCTCATTTCTTCGGTTACTGGATTGCTTACCGGCGACGACATCCCGGCCGGTTCAAGCCGAAATTCCGACGCTCCTTTCTCCTCCGACAAGCACACCCAACCCTCCCTCCTTTCATCACTCTCACGCACACACTCCAGCCCCTGTTTTACTTCGAGCAGTCGGCAGGCCACCACCAACCGGTGGTGGCGTACGGTGGCACACAGCGGAGACACAGAGACAGAGGATCAGCGGTGGCGGTGCAGTGGTATGGAGCAGTTCGGGAGCCGTATTCCATTTCGGGTCAGTTCAAGCCCCTTTTGCAGCTCGGGTTTGGAGGTGGTTCCGGCTAACGGCGCCGGCGACAGAAAAGACAACAGCAGCATGGGTGGTGGTGGAACCTCTTGGCAGCAGCACACAGACCTAGTTGCGTCACAAACCCTCGGTCAGTGAATGATTCGATTGAAATTTGCTTTGTATATTTGTGCTTCTTGACCATGTGCATAACTGTGAATTTAGAATGAATAAGATTTATGTACTGTACAAACAAATTGAGATGGAACTTGGGTGATTTTTGAATAATATATATATAGCAAATATGAAGTGTTAAATGAATAAATAACTAACAACAGTTTGCTTGGTTGGTATGTGCATAAGTTTGATCTTGTATAATTAGTGATTGATTGTTTTGAATATGCATAAGACCCAGAAGTTGTTCCTTCAAAGATTGTTTGGTATATTTGAAAGAGTGACTAAGGTAAACAGTTAGGGTGATATTTCATTGATGATTCTGGCCGATTACATATATGTTAACTGTTTTTCTAGAATGACGAGCACAGACTGACTGTCGTATTATTTTAAGCTCGGCTATGTTTATGCTTGCTAAATGGATATTGGTGATGATTGAAATATGGATCCTTCATGTATGAAAGGATGATAGTTATGGTAATATTTCCTTAATGATTATGGCTGATTGATTGTTTTGATTGTGAAATGTTGAAAACTCTAAATGATGAACAATTTGAATGACATGAAAATATTTGAAATATGTTAGTTTGATCTGATTTGATGATTGTACGGTATGGTAGAACATGTTAATGAAATGTAATTGGATAGTACATGCTTATGGAATTTGATTGGACAGTACTATTCTGAAAATTCTAGAAGCATCAGCATGGAACGAGTCGAGACCTTAGTGTTGCGACTCGAGACCATCAATCATCAACTCGAAACGAGACAAGGCACTTCAGGAGTCGAGACCAGCATGGTTGTGACTCGAGATCTCCTGATCTCGACTCGAGACCGGCCTCGAGACCCCTACGGTTGCGACTCAAATGTTCACAACTCGAGACCGGCTGTTGCGACTTCGAGTCCAGTGGTTGCGACTCGAGACCTCATAGTCTCGAGTCGAGACTATCCGGTTTCGACTGGACTACTTAAATTCATTATTGCACTATGTGATGTTATGTTTTGAGTTGTGTGCTACTGTTGTTGTCTAACTGTTACTGTTTAACTGCCCACATGCTAGGATAGGCCCAATACAGTATATGCTAGTATAACATGCATGCTATGTGTTAGATTACGTGTAGGATTATACGTGACACTGCTTACGAACCTAATGAATATTAATAACCGTAATAGGGTATGGTTGGCCGAAGTAACACAAGTAAATTGTCTACCGAGCAAACCAAGGTGAGTTCACACACTAAAAGCATGCGTCCCAGGGAGGGACACGAACAAACTGCCATCTTTGAAGAATACTTTCAATTAATATTTCCGGGGGAAAAATACAAATGGGTACTTTTAAAATACTATCTCCGGGGGAGATACGTTTGGATATTATTTATAGATCACAACTAGCAAAACTAAACGAATCTCTATCATGTAAAGTCCCTGCTTATAGTACCGATTAATCGCCGGGGGCGAACGGGTTATTAGTTGATAGCGCTATTAGGTTTGACAACCTCACACCGTGACCGGGGGAATCGGGCGTGAACTAGTAGACCTTGCATTTTGGTCAATGATGATAGACATTGACTTGGGGCACAACAACTTTTCGTCAACAGTTTCGGTATCGCCAGTTTAGTAAGCTTTCAGATGGGGTAGCTCCCCAAAACGTGATTATAAATGCTTTATCTAAACAACTTACGTTTTCGAAAACTAAAACTGGACAACTCGTGAACTCGCCAACTTTATGTTGACACCCTACTGCATGCTTTGCAGGTTGCTCGATACAGTTTAGGACGGACATTGCAATCGGCGGGAGTGTGTGGTTTGTAAGTTCATAACTAATAAACTTGTGGTTTTAAATTACGCTACGTTCTCCTTTCCTTTCCGCTGCAAACTTAAACTATGTTTTGAAAATTTTAAATTGGTCGCTAATTAAACCATTATTTGTATTAATAACTAAACGGTTCAAAATAATTAGTGGCTGGATCCTGGTTAGTCACATGCCTTGCGGTAGTACTCCGCGTGTGGATTTGAGGGTGTGACAACGGTGGCCGCCAACTTGTTGATGCAACAAATATTAGACCAATGATAGTAGCTGGGTTGGTTAGGCAAAAGGGTTGAAGGGTTTAATTTTGCCTAACGCAGGTCGTGGGGTCCCCCCACGTTTGCCAGACGTGGAGAGAGGTTCACTAGTTTGATTTTGTTGTTTGCTCGAGATCCTCCAATGAAATGTGTTCAGTTTCGGATGTGGGAGCAAAGAGAATGTGTGTATTGAATGTGATGGAGAGTGACTTGCATAGGACAAGTACTCAAGAACAATGGCCAGAGATTCGTGTAGAATCGGAGCTGATCCAGAATGTCTTTCACACTTAATGAAGTGTCATATATATAGAGAAGGTTATCTCCCAAAGAAGAAACCATTGACTAGTGAAGTATGTCTGCAGTGGGGGACTTACCCTTTTGAGGGTTCAAGCCTTTTGACCTGCGGGTAAAAGACTGCGTTCTATGTACTCGCCTTACTTTTGCGGCTATGAGAGTTGGTGAAGCAATCAGAGATGTGACCATTTACTGTTCATGTATTGCTTTATCCTAACTCCCGGGTTTTTAACCTTCGAACCTTTCAACCTTTTAAGCATTCATGTGTTTTAGTCATTTTATTTGGTCTTGGGCTACCCCGTCTTCAGCTATGAAGTTGTAATTTTGATGTTGTCATTTGATACTTTGGAGTTTGGATTTTTGGATTATTTTCCACATTAGTTTGAACCTTTTTATCATTTCGCTAGTCTAGATATGTATTTTAAATATTGCAATTATGACTTTAATCGTTCAAGTTTGTATAGTTATTATTTTTTTAGTTGAATCAAGCTAATCGATTCTAAGTTTAGTTCCATTCATTTACTAGTATGTTATGAATTTACATCGAGATAGATGCTAAACGGGGAACAAGCTGCGCCGCTACCACTTTTTGAATACCAAAAAACAATGCGCTAGAAGAAGGGACTTGATTCGAATAACTCAAGTAATTCGAAATTCGATTCATTGAACTCCCTATCACTTGATCCAAGTAAAATTCCCTAAAGTAATCGCAACCGTGTTTCTTCCATCATGAACAACCTTAACGATTTTAGCGAAGACCGTCCCAATCAATCTCCTATCCAACTTCACTCATCTTGCACAAGCTTAGAATAAAAATTTTCAATAATTAAACTTTAATCACAAACCTCAACAAATCCCCATCCGAGAGTGATTTCTTCCTCCAATTCTACATCAAAGATATAAAGGAACCTCTCTCCACCCTTACTCTTTTTCTCGACGCATTACCATTACTTTCAATTGTATCTTTTTTGTTTTTGTTTATGAGTGTGTTTTAAAACCATCAAAATCGCCTTTTCCAATTGTCCTGCTTTCTAATTGGCTATCGTCATCGCACATTTGGTTTTGTGAGGGAAAGAGAGAATTAGGTCACCTAAAATAATTTGAGACATATTCTAGATAGATTGATTAAGGTAAACTTATTTACATTTGTAACTTAAGGATGATTTTATACACGGGTTTTCAACGGTTCGATTTTCAGTCTATTCGGTTTTATTTTTTATTTTAAACGATCATAACCGAAAACCTAACTGAACTGAATAAGATATGACACTTTCTTAAAAAAAAGAAATATTGTGGATATTCGGTTAATACAGGTTACTCGGCGAATTCAGAATTTGCATAAATAACCGGATAAATATTATATGATTAATTATTTATCACTAATATATGTATATTAAATATAACTTTCAAACTAATAAGTTTATTTTTTCATCACACTTTTGGCTTTTGAAAGCATTGGAGGAGGAGGCAATTAGAAAGTCCTTTTTGTACAAGATAAAAAGTCAAAGTAAGAAAGGCCTTTTCGTACAAGATAAAAAGTCAAAGTGCAGTGCAGCACACTTCGTGCATATTTGTTGCATGACACACTTTGTGCATTCTAAAGCGGCATGTTATGAGTTGCAATGCTTGGCCTCATGGCTTTTAATTTGCTTCTCAGTTTAATGCTCTCATTTTTTCCACTTCCTAGTGGTTTTTACTCGTTTGCAAATATTCCACTAAACGGGTGGTAGGTATAGGCAGTAGGGGTGTTATTCGGGTTATTTTTCTCGGGTTTCATATTAGTTAAGTATTTTTCAAGTAACCTCCAATCTTCCCACTAGTCTACTAAAGTAAACACATTTAATGATCAAAGTTAAGTTCTACAAGTTTACGCATTTTAACACGTCGGCTACGATACCTATGCTAATTGTAGACAAATTTAAAAACTAGATCGATATAACCAAATTTAATATTTCACACCCTATAACCGAACCGATAACACCACAAGTAAGCCGATTAGTTTATTAGAATATCAGTTATTTCGACACGCCTAATAGACAGTTTCCTAACCTTTTGTCTCTTGGTGTGGTTAAACAATTGACATGTGAGACAAAAAAAAAAAAAAAGTAATGTGAAAAAAAAAAACAACTTTTGTAGATATTTAACCAGAAAAAAGGAGCCGAGGGTGGAATCTGTAATTTTTCCTAATTCCCTTTCTACTCCAATTCATATATAAACATAAAAACGCATATTTATTATGCAAAACCGGACACACAACTTATTCTCACACCACAATTAAAAAAATGGAATTCTTTGAGAAAGCAGTGGCCGTTAGACTAAGAAGCCATCTCGACAAGTACCTCGTGGCCGGAGACGACCATCAAACGGTTCGGCAAAGCCGAACCGCAGGTTCAACACCGGCCACGAGGTGGCTGATCGAGCATGTCGAGTCTAACGACCACGTCATCCGTCTCAAAAGCTGTTACGGCCGTTACTTAACGGCCTGCAGCACCCCAGTCCTCTTAGGCACAACTGGCAATAAAATAATCCAATCAGTTACCGAAAATTCGAGGGACCTGGCTATCGAATGGCAGCCGGTTAGGGACGGGTTCCAGTTCAAGTTCAAGTCATCCGTAGGGACGTATTTGAGGGCGAACGGGGCGATGCCACCGTGGAGGAATACGGTTACACATGATGGAAGTTTTACTAGCTCGACGAATAATTGGATTTTGTGGGATGTGGAAGCTGTAGATGTTGTGGAGGATGAGAGTGTTAGTAACTGTTTATCGATAGTTCCGAGTTTTCCGGTCGTGTTCGATGAAGTTTCCGGCCCGGAGGTCCGGTCGCCGATGTCCCGTTACGCTTCTAGCTTCTCGCCTCCAACCCCTGCCCAATTGATGAAGAAGGTACGTTTTTTTAACTATAATTTTACATTTAAGGTTGTTTAATATTTATTTATTTTAAAACTAGGTTAGAACCCCGTGTATTACACGGGTTGAATAAATGTAATTTTATATATTAAATTAAAACAGTTATTCTTTAAAAATCTCGTTTATTACACGAATTGAACAAATGTAATTTTATATATTAAGCAATAAAAAAAATTATATCTCTAAGAACCCCATGTATTGTACTGAATAAATGTAATTTTATATACCAAATAATAAAAATCCGTGTATTGTACGGGTTGAATAAATCCAATTAATATACTAAATAATAAAAAAAATTATATATTTAAAAACACTGTGTATTACATGGGTTAAATAAGTGACATTTTGTAACCTTGTATACCGCAAGCGAGGTGAATATATACTAAATAATAAAAAAGTTATATCTTTAAAAACACCATGTATTACACGGGTTAAATAAATGTAATTTTGTATAGTAAATAATATGCTATTGGATTCGTTTAAAAAATCATAAATTTGGTTCGGTTTAATTCGAATCAAATCACAAACTTGGTTAAGTTTAATTCGAATTGATTAGAACCCCAATTTGAAAAATCAAAAACAGAATTATATTATTAGCTTCTCTTCCTAATTAGTGTTCTTTTTTTAAGTTTGATCTAATGTCTAATAAGTTATTTTGTATATTTTGTTTGTACTTTAAATTTTTTATTTTATATGAGCGTATTATTGTTTTTTTAAGTTTAAGATTATTGTTTTGTGTTATTATTTAAAAAATATCTTTAATTTATAACTTAAATTTGAAGATAATATATTATTAGAAAAAATAGAATGATTCTATCCGATATTCAAAGTAAGATAAGATTTAATATTAATTAATTATTTATTATTTAGTTAATTGATATAAGATGAGTATGGAAAAGCAGGAAATTACAAATGTAGACACCTTCAATGAATGACACGTGTCACTTATTGGTTTATTTTATTATAGTAGATAGATGCTATAAATTTTATAAATGATTAAGTATATCCCGGTCATTAAGGTGTGTACGTCTATAATCAAAAGATCAAAAGTTAAATCCTGTAGCATGAACGTTGTGATGTATTTATTCTATATAAAATTAGGAATTATTGTTAAAAAAATAGTGAATGTGTGTATTTTTATAATATACAATTATATCGAAGAAAAGAGATATATTAATTTAGATAGTAACTTTGACTTAAAAGAGAAGGTGTTTATAATTTCAGTAAATAAAAAGAGTAATATTTGATATCAATAATGGTATATTAAAGAAGTATTGGTGATCATTAGAAAGTTATCAGTTTGCAACAGTTACTGAATAGGAAAAATTACAGTTCTATAGTATACTTCAAATATTTTTTATAAATAGTAAGATCATTTAATTTGTTACAAGAGTTAAATTACAACATAAACACTTTTGGAACAACTGAAATTATAAATTTGATCAGAAGTCAAATATAGAGATATGGCCTCCTTTAGTTGACAAATATAAATGTTAGCCGAACATTTTAGGTCTAAAGTTTAACATAATATTTAATGATAGCTATGTGGTCTTACATTAGAAATTAAATTGTGTATACTCTATAGCATATTGTGCAACATTATGTCGTAGAATATAACCTTACAATAGAGTTAGGACATCAGATGTCAAATCTTCATTATAGAAAAAAAAAAAAAAAAATAACGTTTATTATTATTATTACTAGAAAAAAGGTATAAAATTTCACAAAGTGAAGTCAAAACGTGTGGAATATAATGGAGGTAATGTGCACACTGAGTGAGTTAATGGCCACTAAGGTGTCAAAATTCCAAACGGCAATGGTGGATGACTGGATGGTAAATATGGTCAATTTATCTTTACTAGTGGGCCTCTAAAATACGCACCTCTAAAAATGCTTCATCTTTTAGAGTGTACCACTTTTTTTTTTTTAACATACTGTTTGTGATTGTGCTTTCTCCCATAGAACAAGTGGATGGTAGAGTAGGGGTGGTGTATCTAATCTAGTGTTTCATTATTCAACACCATCCATACATACATATATACATGTACGAATATTGAACATTGGTTTTTTTTTTTTTAAATCAATATTATGTTTAGAACTATAACTATGTATTTTTGTACTTTTTGCTTTAAGTGAAATATATAAGCCCGTTACATATCCGTCTTCCCACTATCTTTGTCTCCCTCATCAAATAAACAATGCACTACGTAAAGTGTTTTATACGGTTTTCCTACTTCCTAATATAATATTGGTTATGAAAAGAACACGTATGATAATTATACGGATATGTACCTCCATAACTCCCTTTTGTTGTCTCTCAATGTACTAGCTCGAGATGTTCATAGTTTGTTTCGGTTGGTTTTGACATAACAGGGCAACTAGTAACAATAGTTTTTTAGTAAACTAAATTGAACTAGCTGAATCGGCGAGAACTGGCCAAAACAGTTTAGTTTTGACAGTTTTGAATGTTGTTTTTGCATAATCGAACCATTTACAATGGTTTCAAGATCTTTGAAAGTGCAACCAAGTTGTAGGCTTTAGGAAAAAGGGGCGGACCCAAGCACAAGCTTGGGTGGGTGTCCCCCTTTAAAAAATTTAGTGTATTTTATAGGCGAAAAACCCGATCGCACCCTTCAAAATTTGGTTGAACCCCTTGTTCCCAGGAAATGATTACTGGGTTCGCCACCGGGAAAAAGTTTGAATGCTTTACCTTTTAAGTATTAAGAAAAAAAAATATTATTCTATTTATATTTTTTTGTTAATATCTCGGTTCGTTTTATCCGGCTGGTTCCAAACCTTAAGTCGAACTCACAAACCCAGTTTTACAAACCATAAATCGAACCTGAACTGGCCGAATTCGCCCGGTTTAGACAGTTCGGTTGGTTTCAAATGGTTTTTGAATATCCCTAATATCAAGACTATATATGAGTCATTCTCGCGATTCAATACACAAATAAAATAAATGAATATCTCCTTTATAATACTAGATCTTTTTGGTCATCGAGAACTCAAAGTTTTGAAGATAATGAGAATCAGATTCACGATAGCTTAGAACTACCGAATAATGGACCGAACGTGACAGTCTCCCACCCAATAAATTACGGCAGAAAAATTTGAATTTATTTTAATATAAACATTTGTTTAAAAAAAGGAATTTATATAATTGTCGCAAGATAACGATATTTTTTTCATACTTTGCCGTTTTAAGAAAAAAAAACAATGGTTATCGTAAAGGATTAAGACAAATGAGAAAGCAAATAATATATATCGTCTATAGTAGGCACGATTGATTGGGTTGTACTTGTGAAGTTAGTATTTGTTGAAGGGTGTAGAACGAAACATAATGATAGTTAAGGGACAAATTTATAATTTTAACAAGTGTATGCGTATTGGACGCTGTTCGTGGTGGTTGACGTGGAACACATATATTCCACATTTGACCCTGCGACACTGTTTGTACTAATATTATATGTTTTCGATTCCCGTGAATCCCACCACAAAAGTTACGATAAATCCTATCACAAGTTACGACAAAAACATAAGGGTATGTCGTTTAGTTAGTGGGATTGTGTTGCACGACGAGTTTTTGTTCGGTAACAGTTTAGTTTATTATAATATCGATGTGATACGGGCACTCGTGTTAACAAAGTGTGTGGTTTATATTTATCTTTCAAAGCGGTTGAGTGTTCCAGTCCGAGAAATAAAATTAGTATGTTGTATAAGTTAGCGAATCTAATAAAAATAAGGAAGGCTCTAAGGAGGGACAATGTGGGCGATCGGTTGGGGCACGCTTTCTTCAAGGGGCACAAATTTTTTAAAAATTCCTGGTTATATATAGATGATGCGAATGATCGTTTGGTAAAACTTAGACGATTTTCTTTTGTATCTAACATGTTCAAAGTGAAAAAAAATATAAAATACAATAGGTTGATTCTTGATTTACAGTGACATATATGATAGGTTGATTCTCGGTTAGCTATTAGCCTATTATGGTATGTCATACACTCATTCTAATACCATGATTTTGCTAATTTCTATGTTTAATGTTATAACTTTAATGGTCATTTAAAAAACATAGTTTATATTATTTAATTTGTTAAGGCCTTAGGGTAAGGGGCATATTTTTTTGGCTTGGCCGGGGCACCTAAATCCTCATGACGGCCTCTATAAAAATTGCAATAAATGTTCTACAAAATATGACCGTTTTAAACATTTTTCTGTCATAGTATAATAAGATAATAATAATAATAATAATAATAATAATAATAATAATAATAATAATAATAAGAGTGCGGTTAACATACATTACGCGTTATCGTACTTCACGTACGCGACGCTGTAAACCGTCGGATCATGCAATAATCACGCATGTGACACAAAATAACGCATGGGATCAGATTTTTGGTGATAATCACGCATGAGAAGTGATAGTCACGCATGGAAAGTATAATCACGCACGTTGAGATGGTAAAAAAAAATAATCACGCACGTTATATATCTGGTCGCGTACGTTAATGTAGGTTAAGGCGTGAAGTACATTATACTTTCTCATAATAATAATAATAATAATATTATTATTATTATTATTATTATTATTATTATTATTATTATTATTATTATTATTATTATTATTATTATTATTATTATAACGCACATCTATTAATATCTGAATTAGAGTTTTAGATCTTTTAAATTAAGTTAATACACTTGCAACACTCCATAATCATGACCTGAAATTCTGGACCAACAAACTAAAACTTGAATCACAAAAATGATACACATAACAAATCATACAATATTTATCTTCCTAGCCTATCTAATAATAATACAATGAAAATCTCATAAACTATTTCCTATTATTTATAGCAGTACGTTAACAACAATTATATAAAAAATATGTATAATTAAATTATTCGTTTACATACTTTAGACATTTATTACATTTTCATAAACAATAGCTAAATAACATTGTTTGTTCATGAGTTTAACACCCACATACATGCAGGTGAAAATGTTTCGTGGTCGCATGACAGTTACAAACACCCAACTTCAAACCAAACTTAACAAACTCACCTCCTATGCTTGTCACTCCCTTTCACACAAACTACCACATTTTCGATTAACTTCCCCTATAAAGTTGATCAAACACACCCATTCGATCCAACGACAATCCGAACCACCCTCGATGAACCTCCTTCGCCACGCCAAGGTCGTCCGCTTAATAAGCCACCACGGAAAATTCCTCCACGCCAACAGCGACCAAGTATCCGTTTCCCAAGACCGCAATGAAAGCAACATGAACAACCATTGGACCATCGAATTCGTCGATGACACACCCGATAATGTCACCATCATTCGCCTCAAATCATGCTACGATAAATACTTAACTGCCTCGGACCATCCTTTTCTTTTCGGGTTAACGGGAAAGAAGGTGCTCCAGTCCACGCCAGCCCGTCTAGACTCGTCTGTCGAGTGGGAGCCGATCGGGGAAGGGAAGCAAATGAAGCTCAAGACGAGATACGGGCATTACTTGCGGGGTAACGGTGGACTTCCACCGTGGAAGAATTCAGTTACACATGACATACCGCACCGGACCGTTACCCAAGATTGGATTATCTGGCAAATCGATATCGTGGATACCGTCGACCAATCGATGCAGTTGGTTCCGTATTCGGATTCGTTTACTTCTGAACCGACCTCACCAGCATCGAGTTGGTCAAAGTCCCCAACTTTCTCCAATCACGAGGTATAAAGAAAGATTACGGCTTTGTGCTAAACATACCCCGCTAGGTGGGGTATGTTTAGCCACCGAAAGGTGACTTATATATATTCTAATCATATAATATTTCAGGGTTTAATGTGGTTGTTTTTTGCAGTCGATTGATTCGCCGCTTAAGAGAGAAGAAGGGCGAGCAATACATTACCGTGTGATCTCCGACATGTTTGGAGAAAGCGACGAAAATGGACAAGGATTTTGCATTAGCTTTAAAGGAAACGAAGTTAACGAGTTGACTCGTATGTTGGAAGAAGAAACGAGACTACACAATATAACGGTGTGTTCTCAAAGTCCGTTAGACGGAAAGCTCTACCCGCTTCGATTACAGCTTCCTCCTAATAACGTCACCATGAAAGTCGTGGTGGTTCAAAACTCTAGCGAAGGCGAGAAACAATATCGGTTCAAGGTTCGAAGCTCCTCCAAATCGTCTTTTGGGGGATACTTTTGAGTAATGACAATAAACCCGTCAGATTTATCGTACAAGATACGGTAAATTTGATGGGTTTGTTATACTTTGTCTGACTATAGAGTCATCAGGAATAATCTGATTATAGAGTTATAAGGAATAATCTTATTAACCGACAACTTCATAAACCTGGACGAGCATTTCGAGTTGCAAGTTGTTAATAACACCTCTTGATTGTGTCGTGATGTATGAGGACGGTTTAAATAAGTTTGTAACATGCTAATATATGTTTCTAATTTAATAGTGCATTGAATTACTTAATTTCACCCTTATTTTACATAAACATTCTCATAGGCCCTCAACATAGGGAGAACAACAAAGTTCATTACAACCTTAAAACGACATTTCATACGGAAATATAAGCAGACATCTAAACAATCTAAGATCTTCTGTTTGTTTGATTGTGTGTTTTCTTATCTAAGGATGAGAATTGAGGATGCTTTACCGGTCCTACTAATACTCGACTTCTTGAGGCAGTCTTGCGCGTCCTGCATACACGTACTGCATTTCCTCGGTCCATGTCTGCAAAACCCGTCAAAATTATCACTAAAAAACGCAAAAACCGATTATATAATTTATTTAAGTTATAATGAAGTGTGATTAAAATTTACTTGATGACGGAATGCAATCCTCAATTTTGGTACATTTGTCTTCTGTATATCATTTCCTTCGGGTCCTCGCTTGTAGTACTTGCTTCCAAGCCAATGTGCCTGCAATGTCAATTAGATGTCATCCCACGTATGAATATAAAAACGTACTTGAAAATCGAGATTTTACAACGTTGCCCCGTCTCTACATGTTGCTTGAGTAAATTAACGGAGGGCGTAAATGTTGTGAATCTTATTTTTACCTTGGTTGCGTGTGAGAATCCAGACTGGTAAACGGAGTTTCTTGCTATCTCACAAAGGTCACAAGAACTTAGCTTCCAAACCTAAGGAGAACAATCGTGTAAGATAAAGGAACAAGAACACAAAATTGATTGCCTGGTGTGGTATCTCTAACGGGTCAAAAAGGTAGAATATAAAATTGGATTATAAAGAAATTTATCAAATGAGTCGAAAGCTCCTAAAGTGTAGTATTTAGGATAAAACATCCAAAAAACATTTTATTAAAAAACTTAGGTTACTAAAATAAGGCACATCCAAAACACAAATTAGGTACAAAAAACCAAAAGTGTTTCTTACCTTGGCTGCAACACCGTATTCCTCCACCAAAGGTTCTTTTGTTAGATGAATTTGCAACGGGTCATCAGTTGAGAGCGAAACATTCATACCACGCTGGAAAAACATGGGAAACGGGTTGCGATGGTAGTCCAGGAAAAGCGAATTATTGCTCAGTGGAGACATAGCCAACCCGATCTGAAACATAACGTTAACTAATAAAGCGTAAACTCTTTTGCAAAAGGTGAGTTTAGTGAGTTAATGGCTAACC
The DNA here is from genome assembly GCA_030545235.1 of Helianthus tuberosus. NCBI lineage: Eukaryota > Viridiplantae > Streptophyta > Magnoliopsida > Asterales > Asteraceae > Helianthus > Helianthus tuberosus. The sequence continues at coordinate 146,271,010 of CM060417.1, read as the reverse complement.
TGAGCAAGGTAGTACAAATACTGTAATACAGGAGATTTTCGTAAATTAATCCCATGTGAAATATTGTGGCATAGAAGAAATCCAGCCGCTAAATGGTCAATATCACCCGCCTGCAAATAATTTACATTAATTAAAATCAAGCACCATAAAGAAACAAAAAACTAAAATTGAGAAATGAAAGTAAAGTTAATAAGTAATAACCTCTCCACAATGAGGCCGCAATCTAATTGTTGGCAGTCCTTTAGATTCACGAAGCTGAAGAAACAAAAATGAATTACGTATGCATTTATTTAAAAAAACTAAACCTATCTAAAATATTTAGAGAAAAAAAATACAAACCTTATTAAGGGTATAGAGGTTCGCATAGCAGTAATATGCATAATAAGAGTATGCAGGATTGAAATCATTTGTCCATTCAGCTGGAGTTGGCATATGCTTAGTGGGCCGTCTTTCGGGCTTGCTTTCATCATCCACAAGGTCAAGCCCAACAACCTGTTAAAAATTTGTTACGTTAAGAGTTAATCAAAGAATATTAGTAACAAAACAGTATACTGTACCTGCATTAGGAAAATGTGGAGTTGAGGATGAGATTTCGGATCAACTGTGACTTCAAAAAGAGGAATAAACACATTGTCCAAAATATTCTGAAAGGATGTCACTGTTCCCATACTCTTGTAAATGTTATATAACCGTGGAAGCTGAAAAATGGACCTCCATATATATATCAACATATATAGATACACTAAGAATCTAAATATATATATAGATTGATACATACTTGAATTAGCCAAACGGCATTATCACTATAAATTGAATTGTTGATGAACCAACTCGCCAACTGATCCCATTCGCTTTGCTTCCTTCCGTATATCGACACCCTATACTCCGCCACCTGGTATTTACTTGCATCAAGATCGGATAAAACTTGCTTCGTTAATTCTCCCAAGAAACGACCTGAAATCACAAGAGCTTATAATCATATATATATATATGTTTATAACGTGCAATTATAAATTGAAGTGTTTACTTTAAACAGCAGACGGACCTTGAATCAAATTGTCTTGCTTTAAGAAGATCTCTCTGAGTCGACTCTGTCCACAAGGGTTGTACTTGAGATTAAACTTGTCGAAACGGTGAAATGTACTCTTGTCGGCATGCACGTCCAATAAGTCAACATTAAGGTCATACCTGAAGTCCATTTTTAGTCGTAAGAGACACTTTATAAGCTAAAAATAGAGTAAAATGCCATTTTTCGTCCTTGAGGTTTAGCCAGTTTTGCGACTTTCGTCCAAAGGTTTGCTTTTCCGCATCTGGATCCAAAAGGTTCGAAATCTTGCCATTTTCATACGGCTCATTAGCTACATCCATTTTTCTCCAATAAGTTAGGGGTATTTTCGTCTTTTTTGTTAACTTAAAGGGCAATTCGGTCTTTTTCAGCGGTATTCCGTATTTGATCTTTTTACATGAAGTGAGAAAGTCTGAATTGCTCTTTAAGTTAACAAAAAAGACGAAAACACCCTTGACTTAACTGAAAAAATGGATGGAGTTAACGAGCCAGATGAAAATGACATTATTTCAAACCTTTTGGATCCAGATGCGGTAAAACAAACCTTTGGATGAAAGTTGCAAAACTGGCCAAACCTCAGGGACCAAAATGGCATTTTACTCCTAAAAATATAATAAAGATAGAAACTTTCCACCAACCCAGTTAAGTCTAAACTCTCGAAAACTTCTTTCAATGTAAGATATTGTCCATCACGAAATATGACCACCTCATCCGGTTCTTTTCGTAATTTAGATTTAATGAAACGGAGAAGGTGTTTTTGGTTCATGCAAGCGGAATGATGAACATGAGTGTCAACTTTTCTGATATTGTAAAAGTCACGATGGGGTGCGCCTTTTTGTGCTAGAAACTCGCTATCTGCATTCACCAACAGATGAAGACGGAATTTCTGCAAGGTGTTTAGTATAAGAAGAGTAGAACACAATTATAAAGTCAAATGAATCAATAACGTGAACACGTTTTCTAAAGGAAATCAGAAAACTCCACCTCCTCGAGAAATCTTAGCCGGTGAAAACACGCAGAACGAACATTTCCAACAGAGATTATTTTGAGAACGTGATGCATGTCGGTGAAAAATGTCGTTGCACTTGCAACAGGGAAAAGTTCAACAGAATCTGAAAATATAAATAATTAAACCCGCTAGTTAACAAAGTTAAGCAATGTGGGATTAACGTAAATAGGTAAATGATCGTGTTTTTATGTTGGCCTTACCGTTCTCACTTGCATAAACACGAACAACTCCATCTACCATTCTGAAGTGATGCTGCTTGCAATATAGAATAAATAAATTAAAAAAATAAAATAAAGTATAATTGCTAAAATATTTATTAGAAGAGGTAAAGCCAACTTACTTTAGTTGATTCAACCGGTACGAACTGAAACGGGTCACTTTTAACGTTATCTGCTTCATGTGATTGTGTCCATGGAAGAACTTTTTCTCTGAACACGTATTTTTCCCGTAAGTCTAAGCATTCGCGTATCATTTTCCTAACTTCTTCCTCTTCATGATTCAACGACTCTGGATTTAAAAATATAAAGATTTCGATACTGAACGGGCTTACGGTAATTGAGAAGCAAGTAAGTTAGAGTACTGAAATAGGATGTTGTGAATACCTTTCATCAAAGTTGGTTGCGGGAAAACTATGTTGGGATCTTTACCGGGAATGTTTTCCGAAGTAAGTTCGGTTTTATCGATGCCGTTATCGTCAGTTGAATCTTTCGTATGTATATTAGATTGGTTACCGTTTGCATGCTCGGCTTGTGCAAGAACCAAAGACACATTCTGAATGCTCGAGTATATATCCTGCAAAACGAAACCAGCAAATGCAAGATGAATGTAGGGAAAACCAAGAAAATTTATTATGTAAAAAAGGATAAATTTACGTGTGCAGAAGAGCTTATGATCTCGCCCTCGTCAAAGTACTGAATGTCCTCCCCAACGGCAGTTTCGGTCCCATCATCATCCGAATTTTCAGCACCATCGTACGCGTAGCTAGCTGGTGATCGTGGTGTATGGATTCTACCGAAAGAACCAACTCTGCTCTTGGAACCGGATTGATGATCATGGTGATGTTCACCTGAACAACAAACACAAAAAGTTACTTTACTATTTATAATCACATACCAAATTTTCAGCACAATAACAGAAAGATAGTAACCCTAACTAATTACCAATAACAGAAAGAAAGAAAGAAACATACAAAATTGAAAAAATATATACAATCACTATAATCAGAACAGGGTTTCCGATATTATTCGACAAAACCGATCACGCATCAACCTTAAGGGAAAAAAAAAGAGGGCTTTTGCAATCCAATCCACAATCAACACTAGCTTAACTCCATCCTAAAACCTAAGGGCTTTACACCTTACTTTTGAGCCTATATCTAAATCAAAGTTTATCTCTTCTAACAAACAAACAAGCAAAACAGAGCAACATACTATGACCACAAAATTACAAATTAATCACCTGCTAATTGTATTAAAAAAAAACCCTAACTAATTACCAATACCCAAATAAAAAAAATAAAATAATTATTATTATAAAGTATAAACACAAACACATACCTTGTCTTTGATTCATCCGCAAAGGTGGTAAATTATCCGACACAAGTTTCTCCAACGAGCCAAACGACACCGGTTTACCCACCCAGTCATTATTCAACCCGACATTCGGCAACGAACACGACATACCAAACGCATGATTATTATTATTATTATTATTAATATTATGATTATTGCTCATCAAATAATCACCACCAGCAGCACTGTCGTCTCCGAGCTCATCAACAAAATTTGTATCATCAATATCATCGATATCTTCAAAAGCCGAAAGCTCTTCGTGATCAGAGTAGGGGCGTCGGCGGAGCTTGATGAGGCGGTCGATGACCTGATCAACGCTGCGTTTGTGTATGTAGAAAGCTGAGATCGCCATTACTGATGCTCCGAATAAGGTTGCTAGTGCGAAGTGGATTGGGGTTAAGGGTGAGTCCATTTTTTTTGGGTGTTGATGGAGGTGAAGGTGGGTTTTGATTGAGGGTTTTGGTGGTGAAAGGTTTGGTTTGAGAGATGGTAAAGAAGAAGAAGAAGAAGAAAGTAGTGTATTTATACTGTAGATGTTCTGTGAAGAAATAGTGGCTTTTGAGTAAGGTTTTTCTTAGGACATATGGGCTTCTTTTTTGGCCCATATACAAAGAGAACATGGCTATAATTAGAGGAGCATAAAACCGGGTTTTTTGTTTTTCAAAACTGGTTCTGGGTTAATAATAACATACTTTAACTGGGTTGGAACCGACCGGTTTGAACCAGTTTTTAAAACATTAGGTATAACTGGGTTGGAACCGATTTCCATTCATAGGATATGAAGCTGATGAATAACTGGTGGTAGGGTTGGGTATGAAACCGGTTCGTCCGTATTAGTTTCTAGTAATATCTGGCTCCATATATAGTTAGTGCTGAGAGTTATAAAGCGTTTTAAAATAAAAATTATTGCGTTTGTTTTAAACTAGTTTTTGCCCCGCCTGCGTTGTGGGGCGCTAAGCCAAATATCTCACTCTCATAACATGTAACATGTAAGTTTGTGTTTCGGTTACTTGTACATACACAATCATAAGTCCACCAACTAAAACAAAATACTGCCATGTTTTTGCTAGAAAAAACGATTATATATATAGTCGTGACTGATTTATTTTCTACAAAGAGGTCATGACTAGAACGATTATATACGCTAATTGTTGTTTTATTAACTTTATTATAATATGGTCATGACTGATTTATTTTCTACAAATAGGTCAAAATGTATAATTGCTTTGAGCAGAATGAATCGAATTGTTAACCACAGTTTCCCATAAGTAGTCAAATGTATAAGCGCTTTTCGTTGGATGACTTGGAAATGTTGAATATGTCTTGTAAAGATCTTCTTGGACTTGCCGCGAAAAGCTGTTTAACCCAAGAATGTAAGCATCATTATGCTTCCTTTGTGTTATTAAAACTTTAGGGGAATGCATTTAAATAACTTGTGATTTGTGTGTGGCATTAATCGCAGCTGGGAGACTGAACTTGTTTTATGATCTCAATTCGCCACCAGAAATGAAAACGGTAAACACGGGTTTGTCCCTGTAGTTCACGCCATTGACACCAGATCAGGCCAAAAGATTGAATTTTGCAGCAGATAAAGAGGTTGTTGAGGCTAATCAAGACTCCAAGAAGGGGATGACTGAACAAGCTGATTTGAATGAAACACCACAGTCGAAACAGAAACGAAGAAAGCACAAGCATGGGACACAAAAGCCTGATGGTTCTTGTAAGATAAATTTCTTACAAGAAACACATGACAAAGTACCAAGTCCAAATGAATCCGGCTGTAGCACAAATGTGTGCAATAAGGGAGATGAAGCACAGAGATCCGTTGATGGACGGGATTAAACTTTTGACTGAGCATAATGTGAAAATGAACCCTGGAATCATTTCTGTCAATGTACACCTATTTCAACAGCGTGCGCAACTTGCAATCAACAATTCAAAGGGTGAAGCGCCTGCAATGCCAAATGACAGTTATAAGCAGACATGTGGTCAGAATTCCAAAAGGAAGAAAACAATGGTGCGTGACTCGGTTTCATTCACATCAGGCGCTTCTGGTCTTCTCCTAGAAGGATCAACTGAGGAGACCAAAACGTTCAATAAGTTACACAACCTGGTCAAATCAAGCTGTGATGATAAGCATTAAAAAGCATCCATCCATGTTACTATTCTTGTTCAGTTGTTCATAACAGCTGCTATAGCAAGATCGTTCCAAAGGTACCAGAAACGGAGTTTCAGGCTCAAATGCAAGAATCAATCGAAGCCCACGCTCTGGGTTTTCCTGAAACCTTCTGTTACGACCGCCTAAGTAATTGTAATGATTTACCACCCCATGGGTACGGTGCATGTGTATACTCCATATTAATGTTTTCATTGCTTGAAGTTAAAAATATATATATGAATTATTAAGGATGAAGAGTTCTCATGTATAATAAGTAAATATATTCAATTCTCCTTCCAATATGCGTGTATAATTATTATAAGCTTACATAAGATAATGTGGTATATTGCTGAGTCAACGAATGTCTTGCTCCACATAACTACATAAGTAATTGTGGATTAGGATCAAATACAAAGGATCCTAATTGTAAGAAGGGTACAAAGACTTCTAAAAAAACTCACTACAAAAAAAAAAAAACTTAAACATCCACCACCACAAAAAACCTAAACCCCCACCCACCCCCTCCCCTATCACGGGGGTGGTGAGGGTGGGTGTTCAGTTTTTTTTAGATTTTTTTTTTCTGGGGGGGGGGGGGGGGGGGGAGGGGGGTTCGGTTTTTGGGTGGGTTTTTTTGGTGAGGTATATATATTTTTTTCTTTGCCAGGGGTTAGGTTTTTTTTAGGTTTTTGGGGGGTGGGGGTTAGGTTTTTTTGGGGGCTTTTTTGGTGAGGTATAGTTTTGTTTTGTTTTGTTTTTTTTTTGTCGGGGGGTGGGGTTGGGGGGGGGGGGGTTTAGGTTTTTGGGTGGTGGGGGGGGGGGGGGTTCGGTTTTTGGGTGGGGGTGGGTGTGAGTGTTTAGGTTTTGGGTGGTGATATAGTGGGTTTAATTTTAGGTTATTGGACTATTGTCACTATATAAATTCTTCTTACACTTCTTACAATTAGGAGCCTTTGTGGAATAACTTGACCCAAGTAATTGTATATGTATTTAATTTAGTGGAAACTACAAGTATTTGTGGTTAGAGTAGACTTAAAGATAAATAGAAAATCCACTCATCTATTATATATAATAAATGAAAGTGATTTGAGTCACGTGTCACTTGATTAGGGCATCCTCAGTTCCATTTTCCCGCTCAACAGTGCTCCGTCCCCTTTTTTTCCTTTATCATCTCTTCAAATTAGATTTTGACCTACATCCTTCAAATATTTAGATCATTCTCTCCATCTAAACCCTAATCTTCTTCCAGAAGCCACCATAAAATCTTCTTTTGTTCATCGATTATCTTCATTCAAAAGGTTTGTTCTTCTTTTTTTATTGAAATACTTCCATGATTTCCTCTTATTTATACTAATCCTTTGTGTTTTGGGTCTTTTCATGTAACCATTGTTAGGGTTTCGTTCGAGAGATGGGGTGCCGACTAAGGGTTCTGCGGTGTTTCTCTTACAAGATTCTTTCACCTTGAGGTTTGATTTGTATGTTTATAGATCTGTGTTGATTTCTTCTTATTTTCATACAAAGTTTCTAATTAAACCCTAATTTCTACTCCTAATCTCATCATATGGTTCCAAGGTTGTTGTCATCGATGGTCATCAAAGTTCAGATCCGCTTACCTGCGGCTAGATTTCCGCCATGAACTGGTATGTTTGAATATGTTCAGAAACTAAGGGTTTTTTTCTTAACGGTGATGATATGAGTACAACATCTGTTGATTATTGATCTGTGAATATGTTCACCGATTATTGTTTTTGAAATTAGGGTTTCATTTGCTTGAGATTTGAATCTTCCGATTGTTGAAGCCTTTGAAGCCGATCCTTTTAAATTTCCAGTTCCCGAGGTATGATCTGTTTGTAACAGCAGTGGTTCAGCATCTACAGTGGATTCAACATCTACAGTGGATTCAACATCAGGTGTTTGGTTAATTTTTGGTCAGGTTTCCTGTTCAGTTTTGATGTTCACTTATCTAATTTTCATTTTATTTTTAGGCTTCTATATGATTATGAGGTTGATTGATTGGTCACTTGCTATTGTTGTCAGATAATGTAACACCCCGAAAACGGGTTTGGTAATTAAACCCCGCTAATACTAAAGGCGGGGAAAGTACCGTTGGTGGTAAAAATAAACTGGCAAATATTAGGAATAAATTGAATAATCCTAATATTTATTTAAAAGTGAATAAGAGCTTTCAAGAAAATAGAATGGATAAAAGACCCGATTTAACGGGACTTAAAGTAAAACGGGTTATGACTTCCCGAACCTACTAAACTGACTAGGAATAATTCAAACCTAGTAGATAGTGACTTATGAGTGGGTTAAAACCCTTAAATTATGAACTAAGGGAAAATGGAGGGGCCAAACTTGTTAAACTTGAAACTTGATTTATTAAACACAAGAATTAAAAACAAATCAAACACCCACTTGGGGTTGTCTGGTCGTAGAAGGAGCAGGGGGGCGACATGGGTTTTCTTCAAACCCTAAAATCCTCACAAAACTCCCAAATTGGAGCCTCTAATCAAGTCCAAATCGAATTTCAAGCACAAATTCATGAACACCTAGTTGAAAGGATCACAAGGTATGTAAAATTGTGATGTTTTGATCCATCTTAAATTCTAGGTTATTTGTAAGAAACTGAAATTGAGCTTGATTAGGTCATGCATGGATGAATCTTGAAGTAATATGATGTCTAGGAGTAAACCCTAGTCAATAACATGTGGGATTATTGGATAATCTATGAAATTCATAATGATCCATTGATAAGTTAAGTGGGTTTATTGACAATATGATGAACACTCGGGTTAGAGTGTTAAATCGAAGAAAATTGAGTGTTATAATATAAGTTCTTGATGTAATTCATGAACACTAGACTTAGAGGTTTGATTGTTATGTAAATATTGGTGAAAATAATTAGTTATGAACTAGTTAGTAAATATGTAAAATTATGCACATTAGGTGTTTGTTAAAATGCCTAAATGAGAACTAAGTGTTGATAATGTGCCTAATTGAGTCTTGTGAACTTGATAGTGCAATCATATGTGTTAATTGGTGATTTGACTTTTAAAAAGTCAAACCGACCATTAATAAAATCGAATGATAATTTTGATAGAAAATACGTAAGATGGAATAGTCATAATTAATGATGACTAATATAACCGTCTTACGAATTATGATTATAGTTTGACGCTTGACAAGCTAGGTGGAGGCTTGGAAAGGAAGCGGGTCGAACGAAGCAAGTATGAAGGAAAAGCGTAATTCGGATGCAAGGTAAGTATATCTTACACTAGTCAAATATTTCAGAACATCCTTTTGTCGTGTTACGAAAAAGATAATTATGACGTAAGCCATAGTAGGCCAAAAAGTGTTAAGAAATGGAATTATAAGTAAAGTGACCGCACGGTGTAAATCAGAGCGAGTCATATATACGAGGTGATAATAAATGTCATCTCGCTAATATAATCGGTCAATTTGGCCAAACAGGTCAAAAGGTGTAGACTTCACCTTTTGACAATATCGACTAATGGGTTGTCAAGTTGCATGATTTTAGGAAATAAATAGCACATGGATGCTTACATCGCTATCACTTAGCAGTCACTAAGGAAAGGTATTGAAACGGGTCAATATATTGATCCGAGCCAGGTATGTATAATAATACAACTCATCATGTAGAAATTGGAGTTTTATAACAGTTAGACAAGGTTAAAATAAGATATTCGGTTATCTTTAGGTAAAGCGAATAAATTGAGTTATGATTATGGTGTTTTAGAAACATATTGGTTTCTAAACAAGAATATGGTTAAAAGGTCGGATTTTGGGGTTCAAACAAGCACTAATAGTCCTTCGTCGTAAAAGAATGACTAAAATTGACTAAAACGCCCTTGTTGGCTAATTCGAATAAACAACCTTTAAAGGTAGTTTTGAAATGAGTTTTATGATCAAATAAATAATTGGAATAAGTGTAAGAAGCGAAAGATGTAAACCTTCGGTCAAATGACTCTATATGAGTCTTTGTCATAAATTAGCAATCAGACGAGAAAAACTCGGATTATATAGATCACCTCATTAAGTCCACCACAATTATAGTTGTGGTGGAAGATTACTTGATAAGAATGTTGTGAATAACGCTAGGAATGAATGAAAGCGATTTTAAGCTTTAAAGTGCTTAAATACCCTTAATGGGTCAAAATAAGCACTTGGACGTAAACGGGTTCTAACTAAGTAAGAAACCCATGATTTATGATTTATTTGTTAGGAAAGATTGAAATTATGATTCTCATGAGTTTATAGATCAAGTAAATATGTTTGTTTGATAAAATCACGAACGGGTCAAAATTTGGTAAAAATGGTAATAAGCCGAAGACTTAAAAGTCTTAAATTTTGTTAATCCGGATGTTGGATTTTGACTCCATATGATGAAGGGTCAAATTACAATCATGTAGGAAGAAACGGTGGGTCAAACGGATAAGCGGATTGAAAGATACGAAAGTTTTCGTGTCAATAAACGGCAAAACGGAAAGCTGGAATGCAGGGGCCACCGTAACTTACGGTGCCACCGTAAGTTACGGTGGAGCTGAAGACTTTACGGCAGTCCCCTACTGCTTTACGGTAGGGGCATGTCACACCAGGGGCCACCGTAACTTACGGTGCCACCGTAAGTTACGGTGGAGGCCTGTTGGAAATCCATGTTTTGAGATCAAGAGTTTAACGTTGGGATTCTTTTTCCTTCCATTATCATTACCGGATTTGTTTAGACATATTTTAATCCCCGTATGACTAAAGCATTTCATGTTTATGAAATGTAGGTACTTTTAGAATGCCGGAAGACGACCAAGCTCCTCGAAGAACCGAACACGATATAGATTCATGCTTCCGCACTTGGTCACGTTGTAAATTTTTAAACGACGAATTCGTTCACGCTATGTTGATTGACTTACGATTGTAAAAGTTTTTAATAAACCCATATTTCCAATGTTGATGTAATCCTAATTACTTGATTGTTTTTCGTAAAATATACGTTAAACCTTGAATTATAAGAACGGATGTTACAAGTTGGTATCAGAGCCTTGGTTTAAGAGATTCAAGTATGGTGGGAAAACTATGCTTGGACTTAAACCTTATGCTCTTGATAAAGATTAGTGTTCGGTTCGAGGCTTGATCGCAAATCCGGTAAGTACATGTATGTTAATAGTTTAGCATGCTAAAGTGTTGTAAACAACACATAGGGCTATCGTGTGATACACGTTACCCCAATTAAAATGATTGATATAGTTGATGAAAATACGCGCGTTGACGCGTATACTAGAAAAAGCCTTGTATTATAATACGGGCGATTATTGAAGTTGACGTTACTAACTTTTGTAAATGTTTTGATTGAAGGACACTCGCGTTTGAAGACGCCGAGAGTCAAACGAATTGTGGATATGATGATGGAACGGTCCGAAGTATGACAAGAGGAGCATGCTCACCGAGGACTAAATCGCGTAACGACCGCGAACAAGGTTAATGGCAAGGAACGCCCGTCGGGGCCAACATTACCAGGTGCACATTTTAAATAATCGCACAAATAGTAATATGCAACAAATAAGTAGAAATTGAAAGTTGCATATGTAGATTAAAAACTTGGAAAAACCCGAATAGAAAATGTATTCGTGATATTGTTTCCAAGAGAAACAAATAGAGGCGTTACTTACATAGGGCGTGATGTGAAAACTATAAAAAGGTCATGTGTGTCATGTGTTAATCGCTTACTCTGGCCAAGTAAGTAGTGGCATATGATACCATGAACTTCTTATGGCGGACACGTTTACATCCGATGTAGTAAGGGCAGGGTGAATGGGACTAACTTAAAAGTACCCAAATGAATCAAAGGAGCAAAATATTTGATAATAATGTAAACGCACAGCCGGGTGACGGAAGCGTATTACATTAGGATGATGAGCCCTAGTGAAGGGACAAAGATTAATGTAAAATGATTAAGGTATGCAATCGGGAGGGGTGTGCTTACACTCGAACCCGGAAAATGCAAATATGACTCTTAACGGGCAGATTTTGTAAAACATCGAATTTGAGAACAAAGTAAGAATATAAAAGCGAAACGAAGTCATAATGCATACCGTAAGGGTTGCAATAATAACGACTTCGGTAAAACACCCGGTTGGTGGGTAAGGATTTAAACACATGCGCAGACTGAGAAACCGGGACGCGAAATAGAAAGTCAAAAGACTCGGAATATGAGTCAAGACTAAAAGATGACAAGAATTTTCGCAAACATAAATTTTGGAAATTACGTTCAACAATTTCAAAGTTGGACGGGTCAAATAAAGAATGAAGTTTGACATTCATAAGTGACGAAAATTCACCCAAAATGAGTCAAACGAGTCAATTAAGGAATAACGCTTAATAAAATAGGAAAAACGTAAACCGGGGAAACTGAAAGCTAAAAACAATAAGATAGAAGGACCCGGGTAATGGGTTGTAAAGGAGTATAAGTATGAAGTGGGTAATGGTAAGCGTAAGACAAACCGACGTGTAAATGACGCTAGAAGTCGTAAGGTCGGAAAGGATAGTCTGAAAGTAAACAAATAAAACCTTAGACTACGGTCAAGGTCAACTAAAACTCAAAAGCAAAATTTAATGATTCCAAACATAACAAAGGATGCTTTAAAGTTATATATGTATAAATAGACAATGGAATAAAGACTAGAATAAGAGATGATCTATGGGATCATCATAACCTACAGGGTATTAATTAGTGTAAAGGTCTACGGGGCCAAAATGACCCACGGGTCATGAACTGAAGTAAAGGGATCATAAGGGCCTCGTCTTAAAGAGATGAAAGCTTAAGGAAATAGCCTACGAGGTTAAGTGAAGGAACCTACGGGTCAATAGTGTAAGGTGAGGGAACTTGTTACGATTCCTCGCGTAAAAACGAAAACGGAAAACAATGAATTAGGGGTTGTCAATTTCCTTGATATGAGTAATTGACATAGTTAAAAAGAAAAAAAAAACGTTAGACTAAAATTCAGTTTTAGTAAGAAATAACATTTTTATAAATATAAATTCAGAAAGGAAATTGAATAGTAAGCATGAAGGATTCAAGTCTTGACGCTGGTAGGCGCAAGACGATATATTCGAAAAGTGGTCTTTTCGAAAATGAAATGTTGATATAAATTAAACATGACGTGACACGATCACGGTCAAGAAATGCAACGTGAAGTGGAATCACATTATAACCAAGCGAACGGTAAAAAGTAACTGGACTAATAAGTCTAGTTAGTGAGGCCGGTTAAGATCATTTAAGTAATTTGGTTGCTTATAAGCGGAGGATTCGGTATAACTGAACCGAATAAATGAATTTGAAAACAAAAGAAATTGTTGCTAAGAGTGAAAGATTTCACTAAAAGACCTTTAAACGGGTCAAAGTAACGGATTCATAAGGAATTCGATAGTATATGAAAGCGATGGATATCGCTAAGTTAACTAAACTAGTGGAATTAACGAGATTACGTTATTTCGAAGTTACACTATGTCGTATGAGATATGTAGACAGTTAGTAGCCCAAAAAGATGTTACTATACTTTTCGGGTAATACTAACGATTGGTTAAAAAGTATAAGTAATGTTTAAAATATTTCTCGGATAGAATACATTGAGTTTAAACTCAATGAATTATGTAAGAAAATGTTTCGAGGACGAAACCTCTTTAAGGGGGGTAGACTTGTAACACCCCGAAAACGGGTTTGGTAATTAAACCCCGCTAATACTAAAGGCGGGGAAAGTACCGTTGGTGGTAAAAATAAACTGGCAAATATTAGGAATAAATTGAATAATCCTAATATTTATTTAAAAGTGAATAAGAGCTTTCAAGAAAATAGAATGGATAAAAGACCCGATTTAACGGGACTTAAAGTAAAACGGGTTATGACTTCCCGAACCTACTAAACTGACTAGGAATAATTCAAACCTAGTAGATAGTGACTTATGAGTGGGTTAAAACCCTTAAATTATGAACTAAGGGAAAATGGAGGGGCCAAACTTGTTAAACTTGAAACTTGATTTATTAAACACAAGAATTAAAAACAAATCAAACACCCACTTGGGGTTGTCTGGTCGTAGAAGGAGCAGGGGGGCGACATGGGTTTTCTTCAAACCCTAAAATCCTCACAAAACTCCCAAATTGGAGCCTCTAATCAAGTCCAAATCGAATTTCAAGCACAAATTCATGAACACCTAGTTGAAAGGATCACAAGGTATGTAAAATTGTGATGTTTTGATCCATCTTAAATTCTAGGTTATTTGTAAGAAACTGAAATTGAGCTTGATTAGGTCATGCATGGATGAATCTTGAAGTAATATGATATCTAGGAGTAAACCCTAGTCAATAACATGTGGGATTATTGGATAATCTATGAAATTCATAATGATCCATTGATAAGTTAAGTGGGTTTATTGACAATATAATGAACACTCGGGTTAGAGTGTTAAATTGAAGAAAATTGAGTGTTATAATATAAGTTCTTGATGTAATTCATGAACACTAGACTTAGAGGTTTGATTGTTATGTAAATCTTGGTGAAAATAATTAGTTATGAACTAGTTAGTAAATATGTAAAATTATGCACATTAGGTGTTTGTTAAAATGCCTAAATGAGAACTAAGTGTTGATAATGTGCCTAATTGAGTCTTGTGAACTTGATAGTGCAATCATATGTGTTAATTGGTGATTTGACTTTTAAAAAGTCAAACCGACCATTAATAAAATCGAATGATAATTTTGATAGAAAATACGTAAGATGGAATAGTCATAGTTAATGATGACTAATATAACCGTCTTACGAATTATGATTATAGTTTGACGCTTGACAAGCTAGGTGGAGGCTTGGAAAGGAAGCGGGTCGAACGAAGCAAGTATGAAGGAAAAGCGTAATTCGGATGCAAGGTAAGTATATCTTACACTAGTCAAATATTTCAGAACATCCTTTTGTCGTGTTACGAAAAAGATAATTATGACGTAAGCCATAGTAGGCCAAAAAGTGTTAAGAAATGGAATTATAAGTAAAGTGACCGCACGGTGTAAATCGGAGCGAGTCATATATACGAGGTGATAATAAATGTCATCTCGCTAATATAATCGGTCAATTTGGCCAAACAGGTCAAAAGGTGTAGACTTCACCTTTTGACAATATCGACTAATGGGTTGTCAAGTTGCATGATTTTAGGAAATAAATAGCACATGGATGCTTACATCACTATCACTTAGCAGTCACTAAGGAAAGGTATTGAAACGGGTCAATATATTGATCCGAGCCAGGTATGTATAATAATACAACTCATCATGTAGAAATTGGAGTTTTATAACAGTTAGACAAGGTTAAAATAAGATATTCGGTTATCTTTAGGTAAAGCGAATAAATTGAGTTATGATTATGGTGTTTTAGAAACATATTGGTTTCTAAACAAGAATATGGTTAAAAGGTCGGCTTTTGGGGTTCAAACAAGCACTAATAGTCCTTCGTCGTAAAAGAATGACTAAAATTGACTAAAACGCCCTTGTTGGCTAATTCGAATAAACAACCTTTAAAGGTAGTTTTGAAATGAGTTTTATGATCAAATAAATAATTGGAATAAGTGTAAGAAGCGAAAGATGTAAACCTTCGGTCAAATGACTCTATATGAGTCTTTGTCATAAATTAGCAATCAGACGAGAAAAACTCGGATTATATAGATCACCTCATTAAGTCCACCACAATTATAGTTGTGGTGGAAGATTACTTGATAAGAATGTTGTGAATAACGCTAGGAATGAATGAAAGCGATTTTAAGCTTTAAAGTGCTTAAATACCCTTAATGGGTCAAAATAAGCACTTGGACGTAAACGGGTTCTAACTAAGTAAGAAACCCATGATTTATGATTTATTTGTTAGGAAAGATTGAAATTATGATTCTCATGAGTTTATAGATCAAGTAAATATGTTTGTTTGATAAAATCACGAACGGGTCAAAATTTGGTAAAAATGGTAATAAGCCGAAGACTTAAAAGTCTTAAATTTTGTTAATCCGGATGTTGGATTTTGACTCCATATGATGAAGGGTCAAATTACAATCATGTAGGAAGAAACGGTGGGTCAAACGGATAAGCGGATTGAAAGATACGAAAGTTTTCGTGTCAATAAACGGCAAAACGGAAAGCTGGAATGCAGGGGCCACCGTAACTTACGGTGCCACCGTAAGTTACGGTGGAGCTGAAGACTTTACGGCAGTCCCCTACTGCTTTACGGTAGGGGCATGTCACACCAGGGGCCACCGTAACTTACGGTGCCACCGTAAGTTACGGTGGAGGCCTGTTGGAAATCCATGTTTTGAGATCAAGAGTTTAACGTTGGGATTCTTTTTCCTTCCATTATCATTACCGGATTTGTTTAGACATATTTTAATCCCCGTATGACTAAAGCATTTCATGTTTATGAAATGTAGGTACTTTTAGAATGCCGGAAGACGACCAAGCTCCTCGAAGAACCGAACACGATATAGATTCATGCTTCCGCACTTGGTCACGTTGTAAATTTTTAAACGACGAATTCGTTCACGCTATGTTGATTGACTTACGATTGTAAAAGTTTTTAATAAACCCATATTTCCAATGTTGATGTAATCCTAATTACTTGATTGTTTTTCGTAAAATATACGTTAAACCTTGAATTATAAGAACGGATGTTACAAGTTGGTATCAGAGCCTTGGTTTAAGAGATTCAAGTATGGTGGGAAAACTATGCTTGGACTTAAACCTTATGCTCTTGATAAAGATTAGTGTTCGGTTCGAGGCTTGATCGCAAATCCGGTAAGTACATGTATGTTAATAGTTTAGCATGCTAAAGTGTTGTAAACAACACATAGGGCTATCGTGTGATACACGTTACCCCAATTAAAATGATTGATATAGTTGATGAAAATACGCGCGTTGACGCGTATACTAGAAAAAGCCTTGTATTATAATACGGGCGATTATTGAAGTTGACGTTACTAACTTTTGTAAATGTTTTGATTGAAGGACACTCGCGTTTGAAGACGCCGAGAGTCAAACGAATTGTGGATATGATGATGGAACGGTCCGAAGTATGACAAGAGGAGCATGCTCACCGAGGACTAAATCGCGTAACGACCGCGAACAAGGTTAATGGCAAGGAACGCCCGTCGGGGCCAACATTACCAGGTGCACATTTTAAATAATCGCACAAATAGTAATATGCAACAAATAAGTAGAAATTGAAAGTTGCATATGTAGATTAAAAACTTGGAAAAACCCGAATAGAAAATGTATTCGTGATATTGTTTCCAAGAGAAACAAATAGAGGCGTTACTTACATAGGGCGTGATGTGAAAACTATAAAAAGGTCATGTGTGTCATGTGTTAATCGCTTACTTTGGCCAAGTAAGTAGTGGCATATGATACCATGAACTTCTTATGGCGGACACGTTTACATCCGATGTAGTAAGGGCAGGGTGAATGGGACTAACTTAAAAGTACCCAAATGAATCAAAGGAGCAAAATATTTGATAATAATGTAAACGCACAGCCGGGTGACGGAAGCGTATTACATTAGGATGATGAGCCCTAGTGAAGAGACAAAGATTAATGTAAAATGATTAAGGTATGCAATCGGGAGGGGTGTGCTTACACTCGAACCCGGAAAATGCAAATATGACTCTTAACGGGCAGATTTTGTAAAACATCGAATTTGAGAACAAAGTAAGAATATAAAAGCGAAACGAAGTCATAATGCATACCGTAAGGGTTGCAATAATAACAAAATGTTAGGTTGAACAGTGTTTTGAAGAGGAAAAAAGTGTGAGAAGACAGTAGATCTTATTAAGTTAAACATCTGTTCAGGCTTAAACAGATGTTTGGCCTTTTATATCAGAGGTTTGGACTTAAACAGTTGTTTGACCTTAAACAGATGTTTGGCCATAAACAGATGTTTGACCTTAAACATATGTTTTGCCTTAAACAGATGTTTCGCCTTCTATATCAGATATTTGGACTTAAACAGATGTTTGACCTTAAACAGATGTTTGGCCTAAAACCAAACATCTGTTTAAGGTCAACATCTGTTTGACTATTGGTCAACATTTGATTGACTTTTGGTCAACATCTGTTTGAATTTTGGTCAACATCTTATTTTGTAAAGGAGTACAAAAATAAATGTAACACCCCGAAAACGGGTTTGGTAATCAAACCCCATTAATGCTAAAAGACGGGTGGGTACCGTAAGTGGTAAAATTAACCCGGTGAATGTTAGGATTTTAAATTAATAAACATAATATTAAATAAAAGTAGTATAAAGGCTTTTGTTGAAATAAAGTTTATAGGAGGCCCGAGCAATGGGACTTAAAAATAAACTCAGTCATAATTTCCCCAAACCCACTAAGTTAACTAGTAATGTTTAACCTAGTTAATAAATGGGAACGTTGTTGGAAATAAGTAGGTTGTCGCTTACTTAATAACGAACCAAACACGAGGGGTTAAAGCGGGATAACTTGAAAGATTATTTATTAATAACTAAACAAAACACACACACACAAGTGTGTGTTCTGGATCGAGTTCAGGAGAGCTCCCAAGGAGCCAAACCCTAACATCTAACATAATCATCAAATTGAAGGTCAAAATGAAGCTCAAATTCACAATCAAACGTGAATAAACGATCACCAAGTCAAGGGGATCGTAAGGTATGTCGAATTTCTAACATTCATGAAGTTTTGAAAATTAGTTAATCTTGCATGATGCGATCTATGTATGAATCATAGAAGTTATGGCTGAATTTGAGATGTATGATTGCTTAGGAACAAACCCTAAGTGAAGATTTAGAATAAATTGCTATGATTTAGGTGTTTGGTTGAATCACCACACCTAGCTAAGTGGGTTTTATTGTTATGATGAAATTGATGATAAGACTATGTTTAGAATCATCATGCATGATAATGAATGGAAGGTGTTTGATTAAACCATGAAATTGGGTACATGATTATACTTTCATGAAAGGGGTTTAATAAATTATGATGAAACTAGTGATTTTGGTTCATATAAATAGGTGTTTGGAATCATGATGTCTACTAATTAATATGTAGAACTTGATTATATTTGATGATCGGATGAATGTCTAATGTTATAATGAAACGGGTTTTACATGTAGATGGAAACCTTTAGTTATTTGCCTAACAAATGAATGATTAGCTTCAAAAGTCGAGAGCTAAGTTAAATTGGTGCGTAAAGACTAGAATGGTTAAAGAGTTCGGAAGAAAATGCCTAAGTGGGTTTAATGTGCCAAATGTGTGTTTGAATATGTTATAGACAAATTGACTTTTAAGAAGTCAAACTGACCAATGGTTTGATTGAGTGATAAATTCGACATAAGACCCGTTAGGTGGGGTAGTCATAATTAATAATGACTAATCTAACCATCTTACGGATTATGATGATAGGTTGACTCATGACAAGCTAGATGGAGGCTTGGGAGGAAGCGGGTCAAACGAAACAAGAAAGGAAAGGAAAAGCGTAGTTCGGATGCGAGGTAAGTTAAACTTACACCCCCTTTTTAATTACTATACACTTACTAGCGAAAATTGATCGTGAATAATGTTAAGTAATTGAAATACGATGATCCGGCATGATACAATGCAAGTCGGAATGAATAAAAAGGTAGGAAATTATGAATTATGGTCAATATTTAACGAAAGTCCTTCGTCGTAAAGTGAGGGACTAAAGTGGACCAAAACACCCTTGAATGGTATATTGGGTAAACGAACCATAGGGGTTGTTTAGGAACTTGCATCAAGATTGTGGAATCATTAGATATGAATAAAAGTTACAGGAATACACATTCAAGGGTCAAATGCATAAAAATGGTCATTTGCGTAAAATGACCAACCGATGGGTAAATTTTGGGATAATAGGTTAGTTATGCTAAATCCATCGTAAAAATAGTTGTGGTGGAAGATCATCTGATAAATATTACGAAAATAAGATGCTAGAAATAAACGAGTATGAATTATGCGGAAAAGTGCTCAAATACCCTTAACGGGTCAAAATAAGCTTTTAAGTACAAACGGGTTTAAGAATATACATAAACTCGTGAAATGAACCTAATATGATAGACAACATTGAAATTATAAGATTCATGTGAATTTGGGATCAAACAAACATGTTTGTTTGATAAACGCATGCACGGGTCAAAACTTTGTAAAAAGGTATTAAGTCGAAGACTTAAAGGTCTGAAATTTTGTTATGCCGGATGTTGGATTTCAACTTCATAAGATGGAGAATTGAATTACGGACGCGTAGGAAAAAGAATCGGGTAAAACGGATTAAAAACGAGAGAGTTATGCTCGTTTCCGTGAAATCGGGTCATGCTGGGAATATGCAGCAACTGTTTAAGCAACAATCTGTGAAAAAGGGGCCTAGGCGTAGCGTGACGTCCCTAGGCGTTGCGCGACGCCCCCTAATTTCGGAAAATTGTTAAATTTTGTTTGTTTGACCCATGTAACTTGTTTAAACTTATTATTTAACTATCAAAACTAACATTTAAGTTGGTTTTGATCATAGGTGATCGCCAAGAGTGCCCGGATGAATATCAAGCGACGAGCAAGAACCGAACACTCGTTAAATGAAGCTTCCGCATCAAATCTTGATTTGTTTAGTTATGAATGAATTATGTAAACACTTATAAATATGTTTTTGAAATGTTGTAAACATGTGGGAATGTTAGTATGAAAAGTTTTTGTAAAGTCACATTTTAGCATTAAAATGTGTATTTTATTATTAAAATCTTGATTAATTAAGTCGGGCGTTACAAGTTGGTAATCAGAGCCCAAGGTTGAAGGGTAAAGTGTTCGGTTCGAGGCTTGATCGCAAATCCGGTAAGTACATGTATGTTAATGGTTTAGCGTATTAAGGTGTTGTAAACAACACATAGGGTTATCGTGTAATACACGTTACCCCAATCAAATGATCGAAGTAGTTGACGAAATTTCACGCGTTGACGCGTATAGTTGAAAAATCCTGGTATTATAATACGTGCAAATATTGAAGGTGACACTACTAACTTTTGTTAATGTCTTAATTTAAGGACACTCCCGTATGAAGATGACGAGAGTTGAACGAATTGCGGATATGATAGAGGAACGGTCCGAAGTATGACAAGAGGAGCATGCTCACCAAGGACTAAATCGCGTAACGACCGCGAACAATGTTAATGGCAAGAGAAGCCCGTTAGGGCAAGCATTACCAGGTGCACACTTTAAATTTAATTGCACAAATAGTAATATGCAACAAATACGTAGAGATTGAAAGTTGCACACGTAGATTAAAAACTTGGAAAAACCCGAATAGAAAATCTATTCGGGATATTGTTTCCAAGAGAAACAAATAGAGGCATTACTTACATGGGGTGTAATGTGAAAATTATTAAAGGGTCATGTATACCAGGTATTGATCGCTTACTCTGGCCAAGTAAGTGGTGAGCACGTGGTACCATGAACTTTTTATGATGGACATGCTTATATCCGATGTAGTAAGGAAGGGGTGAATGGGACAAATTAAAAAGTACCCAAATGAAACAAATGAACAAAATAGTTGACAATAATGTAAACGCACAGCCGGGTGACGGAAGCGTATTACATTAGAATAATGAACCCGAGAGAAGGGACAAAGATTAATGTAAATGAAAATATAAATGAACGACCTAAGGAAATTTCGCGAAAATAAGTCATCATGGATGAAAGAGCCATGGTGGACCAAAAAGGGGCAAGTAAAACCATAGTATAGGTGACCCGCCGGGTCATAAAAACGAAGGTATTGCCCACATGAAAGGATAATCAAGGTTGTTAATTTTGGTTGTAGCAAGGAAAGGATGATGATGATAATCGTCACTCATAATCTATAAGGGCGTCAAGGACGGTCATATAAAGAATAAAAGACACAGTTGAATAAAAGCGATGGATTTCGCTAAGACAACCAAATAAATCGAAGCGAAGTCTTAATGCACACCGGGAGGGTTGCAATGATAATGACTTCGGTAAAACACCCGGTTGATGGGTAAGAATTTAAACACATGCATAGACCGAGAAGCGGGAACGCGGTTAGAAAGTCAAAAGACTCGGGTTTCGGGTCATGATTAAAAGTCGACAAGATTTTGTAAACAAGAATTTTGAAAATTTCGTTCCGCTATTTTAAAATTGAACGAGTAGAGTAAAGAATGAAGTTTGACATCTATAGGTAATGAAATTTCACATGAACAAGTCAAATGAGTTAAATAAAGAACAACGCTTGCTAATGTAAGTAAGTGCGAACTGAATAAATAAAAACGCAAATTATTAATAAACCTATGCAAGGGGTTATAAGCGTTAAAACATTAAGGACAAGAGAACCCTGGGAACGGGTTGTGAAGAAGTATAGGTTTGAACCGGGCAACGGTGAATGTAGAACAAACCGACCTGTAGACGACGTAAGAAGTCGTAGAGTCGGAAGGTTAATCCATGTGGAAACAAAGGTAGCCTTAGACCACGGTCAAGGTCCATAAAATTTAAGAATAAAAATGAACAATTCTAAACTTAAAATAGTGAAAATACCTACGGGTCAATAGCGTAAAGCAAGGGAACTGGTTACGATTCCCCGTGTACAACGAGAACGGAAAAAGGATTAAATTATGGGTTGCCAATTTCTTTGATATGAGTAATTGACAAAGTTAAAGAGAAAAACGTTAAACTAAAATTCAGTTTTAGTAAGAAACAACGTTTTAACAAATGTGAATACTATGAGACGAATTCGGAAATGATTAATATCAAAGAATATAAGTCTTAACACCGATAGGTGCGAAACGATACATTCGAAAAGAAGAAGTATGATAAAGAAAAGTCAAGGTAAATTTAAACGTGACGTGACGCGTTCACGGTCAAGAAAAGCAATATAGAAAATGATCACGTTGTAACGTGAGCTACAGGATAGGAACTCATAAACCCATATACGCCTCGGGAAGGCAAGGTGAATACACCCGAAAGATGGGATATAAGATAATCGGTGACTAACAAGTCTAACCATCAAAATAAATAATAAATAAAGATAGAAGATACAAGCAGGAAGTAACGGCCTACGAGGCCTTACACATGAAAGGCGCATATGTTTGGCAACCAAAAAGATATTACCATACTATCCTGGTAAAATTATTAAATATGAGCAACGCTCAAGTGATTACCGAAACTAAGTCCATGGAATTAAACCAAAGGGACTATGTAAGAAAGGTTTCGAGGACGAAACCTTTTTAAGGGGGGTAGACTTGTAACACCCCGAAAACAGGTTTGGTAATCAAACCCCATTAATGCTAAAAGACTGGTGGGTACCGTAAGTGGTAAAATTAACCCGGTGAATGTTAGGATTTTAAATTAATAAACATAATATTAAATAAAAGTAGTATAAAGGCTTTTGTTGAAATAAAGTTTATAGGAGGCCCGAGCAACGGGACTTAAAAATAAACTCAGTCATAATTTCCCCAAACCCACTAAGTTAACTAGGAATGTTTAACCTAGTTAATAAATGGGAACGTTGTTGGAAATAAGTAGGTTGTCGCTTACTTAATAATGAACCAAACACGAGGGGTTAAAGCGGGATAACTTGAAAGATTATTTATTAATAACTAAACAAAACACACACACACAAGTGTGTGTTCTGGATCGAGTTCAGGAGAGCTCCCAAGGAGCCAAACCCTAACATCTAACATAATCATCAAATTGAAGGTCAAAATGAAGCTCAAATTCACAATCAAACGTGAATAAACGATCACCAAGTCAAGGGGATCGTAAGGTATGTCGAATTTCTAACATTCATGAAGTTTTGAAAATTAGTTAATCTTGCATGATGCGATCTATGTATGAATCATAGAAGTTATGGCTGAATTTGAGATGTATGATTGCTTAGGAACAAACCCTAAGTGAAGATTTAGAATAAATTGCTATGATTTAGGTGTTTGGTTGAATCACCACACCTAGCTAAGTGGGTTTTATTGTTATGATGAAATTGATGATAAGACTATGTTTAGAATCATCATGCATGATAATGAATGGAAGGTGTTTGATTAAA
The DNA here is from genome assembly GCA_030545235.1 of Helianthus tuberosus. Classification (NCBI taxonomy): domain Eukaryota; kingdom Viridiplantae; phylum Streptophyta; class Magnoliopsida; order Asterales; family Asteraceae; genus Helianthus; species Helianthus tuberosus. The sequence continues at coordinate 146,247,092 of CM060417.1, read as the reverse complement.
CCATGAAATTGGGTACATGATTATACTTTCATGAAAGGGGTTTAATAAATTATGATGAAACTAGTGATTTTGGTTCATATAAATAGGTGTTTGGAATCATGATGTCTACTAATTAATATGTAGAACTTGATTATATTTGATGATCGGATGAATGTCTAATGTTATAATGAAACGGGTTTTACATGTAGATGGAAACCTTTAGTTATTTGCCTAACAAATGAATGATTAGCTTCAAAAGTCGAGAGCTAAGTTAAATTGGTGCGTAAAGACTAGAATGGTTAAAGAGTTCGGAAGAAAATGCCTAAGTGGGTTTAATGTGCCAAATGTGTGTTTGAATATGTTATAGACAAATTGACTTTTAAGAAGTCAAACTGACCAATGGTTTGATTGAGTGATAAATTCGACATAAGACCCGTTAGGTGGGGTAGTCATAATTAATAATGACTAATCTAACCATCTTACGGATTATGATGATAGGTTGACTCATGACAAGCTAGATGGAGGCTTGGGAGGAAGCGGGTCAAACGAAACAAGAAAGGAAAGGAAAAGCGTAGTTCGGATGCGAGGTAAGTTAAACTTACACCCCCTTTTTAATTACTATACACTTACTAGCGAAAATTGATCGTGAATAATGTTAAGTAATTGAAATACGATGATCCGGCATGATACAATGCAAGTCGGAATGAATAAAAAGGTAGGAAATTATGAATTATGGTCAATATTTAACGAAAGTCCTTCGTCGTAAAGTGAGGGACTAAAGTGGACCAAAACACCCTTGAATTGTATATTGGGTAAACGACCCATAGGGGTTGTTTAGGAACTTGCATCAAGATTATGGAATCATTAGATATGAATAAAAGTTACAGGAATACACATTCAAGGGTCAAATGCATAAAAATGGTCATTTGCGTAAAATGACCAACCAATGGGTAAATTTTGGGATAATAGGTTAGTTATGCTAAATCCATCGTAAAAATAGTTGTGGTGGAAGATCATCTGATAAATATTACGAAAATAAGATGCTAGAAATAAACGAGTATGAATTATGCGGAAAAGTGCTCAAATACCCTTAACGGGTCAAAATAAGCTTTTAAGTACAAACGGGTTTAAGAATATACATAAACTCGTGAAATGAACCTAATATGATAGACAACATTGAAATTATAAGATTCATGTGAATTTGGGATCAAACAAACATGTTTGTTTGATAAACGCATGCACGGGTCAAAACTTTGTAAAAAGGTATTAAGTCGAAGACTTAAAGGTCTGAAATTTTGTTATGCCGGATGTTGGATTTCAACTTCATAAGATGGAGAATTGAATTACGGACGCGTAGGAAAAAGAATCGGGTAAAACGGATTAAAAACGAGAGAGTTATGCTCATTTCCGTGAAATCGGGTCATGCTGGGAATAGGCAGCAACTGTTTAAGCAACAATCTGTGAAAAAGGGGCCTAGGCGTAGCGCGACGCCCCCTAATTCCGGAAAATTGTTAATTTTTGTTTGTTTGACCCATGTAACTTGTTTAAACTTATTATTTAACTATCAAAACTAACTTTTAAGTTGGTTTTGATCATAGGTGATCACCAAGAGTGCCCGGATGAAGATCAAGCGACGAGCAAGAACCGAACATTCGTTAAATGAAGCTTCCGCGTCAAATCTTGATTTGTTTAGTTATGAATGAATTATGTAAACACTTATAAATATGTTTTCGAAATGTTGTAAACATGTGGGAATGTTAGTATGAAAAGTTTTTGTAAAGTCACATTTTAGCATTAAAATGTGTATTTTATTATTAAAATCTTGATTAATTAAGTCGGGCGTTACAATAAACATTTTTACAAAATCCCAAATCACCCTATCATGTAAGTGCATTGAAGTAAAAGTGGAAATGATATTATTCATGTGGATCTGTTGTGCTTTTGTTTGACCTCTAATATGGGTTCATGATCTAATCCGGTGATTTGAAGACATTGTTGTTGAATCGAATGAGATGGTTGATGTAACAGTGTTTATCACAACAGTGTTTATATGTAACAGTATTTATCACATCACTTTAGTGGTTTGATCTGTACTATAAATTGAACAGTTGTTTCATCTTTATACTAATAAATAAAAATCAAGTACACTTGGATGATTATTAAGCTCCTCATTTTGATTGTTTTGGTATAGTATTCTTGAAATTGGTCTTTTTTTTTTTGCAAACAGATGTTTATGGGCAAACATTTGTTTAAGGCCAAACATCTGTTTATGGCCAAACTTCTGTTTATGGGAAAACATCTGTTTAAGCTCAAACCTCTGTTTATGTCAACATTGTTTATATGTAACAGTGTTTTTCACATCAGTGTTTTATAGTCTGTTAGGTTGTTAGATGTCATCACCTCAGTGTTTTATATGTAACAATTTTTATGACATCAGTGTTTATATGTAACAGTGTTTATATGTAACAGTGTTTATATGTAACAATATTTATCACATCACTTCAGTGGTTTGATCTGTACTATAAATTGAACAGTTGTTTCATTTTTATACTAATAAATAAAAATCAAGTACACTTGGATGATTATTAAGCTCCTCATTTTGATTGTTTGGGTATAGTATTCTTGAAATTTGTCTTTTTTTGCAAACAGATGTTTATGGGGAAACATTTGTTTAAGGCCAAACATCTGTTTATGGCCAAACTTCTGTTTATGGGCAAACACCTGTTTAAGGTCAAATTTCTGTTTAAGTCCAGACAACTGATATACAAGGCGAAACATCTGTTTAAGCCCCAACATCTGTTTAAAAGCCTGTTACAACCACTGTGTTGGTTCAAACATTTGATTGTTAAAAGTTATCCACTGTTGAAATACAACCTCTGTTTCTTCAATCTTCGTGTTGACCACTGACTGACCAAACATCAGTGTTTAAAAAACTGTTGGGTATCCACTGATAGGAAAAAATAGCCACTGCTCACTTTTTTATTGTTGATGGTGTTAATTAGTGATAGATTGAAATTATCAAATGAAAACTAGAATTACAATGAAATTACCATTTTACCTAATCGTTACATTCCAATGAGATAAGAGTTCCTCCAACATTGTTTTCATGATAAAATTTAAAGTTAAATTAAAAAAAAAAAAAATCTTGATTACTATTTGTTGCAAATCAAATCAGTAATTAATGCTAATTTCTTGAGCTTTGCAAAATATACAAAATTCAAACCCCCCTTCTCTCTCTCAAAGGTCTGGCCCACTTTAAAATCCAAACCAGGTCTGTCGAGATTCAAATATCATTTAAAATTTGTTTAAACATCTGCCCTCAACATTTTATAATCAAACATCAGTTCCCAATTGTAACACCCTTTCAATTTAATCAAGGTTTAATGTAAAGTTACAAAAAAGTAATTAATTATGTATTTAAGATTACATACACATCGGAAATACGGGCTTATTAAAACCTTTTACAATTTAAAAGTTTACAACATAATGTAATTAAGTTCATCATTTAAAAGTAACAACGAAACGTCGCGCGGAAGCTTGTTTCTTGATCATGTTCGGTTCTTCATTGAGCTTGATCATCCTCCGGTACTAGAAATTTACCTACAACTCATAAAACATGAGTTAGATTAGTCACATGTAGCTTAAAACGTATTTAAACGGGTTCGCAATGCGTATACTATTAAAATAAACATTTTTTTATTTAAAGAACCCGTCGCGTCGCGCGACGGCTCCTTGCTTTTGCCGTCGCATCGCGCGACGCCCTGTTTTGTCCCGAATTATTTGTTGCTGAACTGCAGATTCCCAGCTCAAAAACTCAAACTTATAATTCATAAAAACGTGTATAACTTTTGTTCTACTTATCCGATTCGCGTGATTCTTTTTCTCACGCGATCGTAATTTAATTCTTCATCATATGGAGTTAAAACCTGATATAAAACTTCTTAAAAATTCAGAATTTCAAGCTCTCGGCTTGAAATTCCTGTTTAACACTTTTGACCCAATTCGCTTATTTATCCATAATCTTATTTATACGTACCTGGCTCGGATCAACACAATGACCCGTTTTTAATATCTTGTCTCGCTAAATTGTTATATCATAGCATTGATAAATCGTAAGCCGTTTTATCCTGTAAGCATAAGACTCGACAAACACTTATTAGTCGTAAATTGTCAAATGGTATCTACATCACCATTTGACCCGTTTGGTCTAAACGACCAACCATTTGCGCTTAGATTGAATGGCATCTATTTACCATTTCGTTTAGTAACTATTTCGGATTTTTCACCAATTAGTTAGGTCTCTTACATCCGTTTCTTACGCGTTTACTCAGTTTGGCTTATGCCACTTGGTATCGTTTTAAACTTCAATTTTAATCCATTTTCACTTGACCAAATCACCGTTTTTCTTCTTTTTAATTCTTTAGGCCTATTTATAAAGTAGCCGTTAGGAAACTCATTATATCTTAGTCTTTTCATGACTAAATTTCCAATTCACCTTTTTATATCATTAATCATGGTTTTATCAACTTTATTTGTCCCGACCCCTACTATTTAGCGTAGGAGACCATATTTCGAATATCGTCTTTATCGTATTTACAACTTATAAAATAAATACGTATTCTACAAAAAGGTGTAAGTTTCACTTACCTTACATCCATGCCACGCTTTTCTTTCCATACTCGCTCCGTTTGACCCGCTTCATCCACAAGCTTCCACCTAGCTTGTTAAGCGCCAAACTATTATTCAATATTCACAAGGTGGTTAGATTAACCATAATTTAATAAGATTTTCCACCTTACACATTCCTTATCACTAGCATTCATCCGAACACCTAATATAATCACGTTTACACACAATCAAGTAGACCGCGATTTCATTCAGGCATTTAACAAACACCTAATGGGCATAATTTTTACATATGTACAATCAAGTTCATAACTTGTCATTTAGCCAAGATTAACATCAATTAGGCAAGTGCGTATCACTGAAATTAGGCTGTTTTTGGTGACCTGTTTAACCTGTTTACAAGTCTTCAAAAATTATGATTTTTTTATGTGACATATCTCTCGGAGGGTTAGGCCTTGTGTTAAAATTTCAATATCTAATTCTTTACCAAAAATTCGTAAAAATTCATTTACTAAGCTGCAATCAGATTCGTCACTTCTGACTGCAGCTTACAAAAAAATTCATTTAAAATTCCTCGTTTATCCGATTGACGAAATTCCATTTGGACATTTTTGGAATTACCTGAAGCTACCTACAGTAAAAATTTGAGATCATAAATCAATTCTTAAACTGAGTTATGACATTCGTGATGGGCTGCAAATTCTGCCATAAAACGCAGCCTGAACCTTCGATACCGAAAAATTCATAAAACATTCATTTTTCGTCGAAAAAATGCAATTCCAGTGGGGTTTTAAAGATATTTCCTGGAATTACATTTTAAACTCAAGAACCCCATGTTTTTGTCACGTTTTGTCCATGTTACAGCCAATACAAGTCGGCTGTAAATTCTTATCAGAAGCTGTTTGAATTTAGCTTTCAATTAAAACATGTTTATGACATTATAACACTATTTTTAGCAATCAAAAACCCTAAAAACATCACATACACGAATTTAGCATCAACAAATCTGAATTTACTTCATGGAATTCAAATTACACTAGAATAACTATCAAAATCCTAGTGTTTAACATGTTTCTACAAAACCCACTTAACACCTTCAATGGTGATTGTGGAATTCTTAAGCATTGAGCATAATTTCAACACATAATTTTCTAGGGTTCCCTCCTAGACACAATATTGTTCCTATTCCATCTATACAACATATATGCAACTTCAATTTTCCAATTCTCTAAGTTCATCCAAAAATTTAGATGGAAATTTTCTACAAAATTTACATACCTTATGATCCCTTTTCAGAGGAGATCACCAATCTATGCTCAGATTTTGTTTTGGAACCGATTTGTGCCTTCAATTTGTGAGATTTGTTGAGTTTAGGGTTTGAGGAGGAATCCTGATGTCGCCCCCCTGTGTTTGATCGAACCAAACACACACTAGTGTGTGTTTGGTTTTAATTTTTATTGTTTTAATTGTTGTTAGTTTCAAACTTAACAACTTTGATCCCCCATCTATTATTTGGTTCATTATAAACTAGGTCACAACGTAATTATTTTTTTTAACAATATTCCCACTAATTAACTAGGTTAAATGTTCCTAGTTAACTTAGTGGGTTCGGGGAATTTATGACTAAGTTTATTTTAAGTCCCGTTAACTCGGGCCTCTTATAAACTTATTTCCTTAAAAGCTTTTATTCACTTGTATTTAATATTTGGATTATTTATTTAAATCCTAATATTTACCGGGTTACTTTTACCCGTCTTTTTGTATTAACAGGGTTTGATTACCAAACCCATTTTCGGGGTGTTACAAGTCTACCCCCTTAAAGAGGTTTCATCTCCGAAACCTTTCTTACACAGTTATTGAGTTTCTATACCCAATACACTCAAACTTAGTAACCCCTTTTAAGCATTATTCATACTTTAGCCCCTTGTTGGTATTACCAGAAATGTATGGTAATATCTTGTTGATTAATAACATCTGTGTATTTCACGCGAAATAATGAAACTCAAAATAACGAAATTTCTTTATTTTCAACCAGTTTGGTTATCTTTGCGAAATCCATCGCTGTTAGACTATCAAATTCTTCATGAATCCGTTAATTTAATCCATTTGGATATTTTAGCGAAATCTTTCACTTTTAGCAACCATTCTTTCGTTTTCGAACTTATTCCTTCGGTTTGGTCATACGGAATTCATCGCGTACGAGCAAACCGAATTTCTGGAATTTCATCTTAATTATTTAAGATAATTCGATAAATGTTACTAACATAACCCTCGTTAGCATATAATCACATACCTTATAGCTTTCTCCTTTAATCGTGCTTTTGCTCGATTCGACCTTCCGACACTTCGTTTGTGTTGTCTTATGATCGTTTAGTATAGGCGATCAATACTCTTCGTTAACAAAGCCTCATGGGCCATCATTTCCGTTTGTACATGTTTACCTTTGTTTTATATACTTGACCGTGCCGCTCTTTGGCCATTTGGTCATATGAATTTATTAGGAATGCTTACTCCACGCTAACCTCGCCATGAATAGCGTATTACTCCAATTCTTACATTAGAACTTTGACCTTAATTAGTCTCACTAACTGGACTTATTAGTCCAGTTACCTTATACCCATTGCTCGGGCTACAATGTGATTATACTTCACATTACCTTTCTTGGCCGTGATCACGTCACGTTATGTTTAGGTTTATATTAACCTTTCATCATCGAGAATCCTCTTTTCGAATGTATCATTTTTACACCTATTGGTGTCTAGACCTAAATCCTTTAATATTAACCTTTTCCTAATTTCTCTCATAATACTTATATATTTGTTAAAACGTCATTTCTTACTAAAACTAAATTTTAGTTTAACGTTTTCTCTTCACCTTGTCTTACATCCTTTTATTACTTCTAGGAATTTTAAGTCCGAGGATTTATTCCTTTCCGATATTATTTAATTCATGGAATTAAAATTAGTTCCCATACTTAACTCAACTGACCCGTAGGTTCTTTTACTTAGCCTCGTAGGCTATTTCTTTAGATTTTTCACCTTTTTAAGGTGAGATGTTAGCAGTTCGTTTCTTTCTACTTATGACCCAAGGGTCTTCTTGGTCCTGTAGCCCTTAACACTACGTTTAATCCCGTAGGTTATGATGATCCCGTAGATCATCTTTTATTCGTATTCATATTCAAATGTATATATTCCTATATAGCTTCAAGGCATCCCTTGTTATGTTTGGAATCATTTATTTTCGCTTTTTGAACTTTAGTTGGTCTTGACCGTAGTCTACGGCTTCATTCGTTTACTTTCGGACTAACCTTCCGACTTATGACTTCTGACGTTGCTTACGCGTCAGTTTGTTCTACGCTCACCGTTTCCCTGGTTCATAATTATATTTATTTTAAACCCATTACATAGGTTCATTAATATTTCACGCTTTTATTTATTCGATTCACGCTTACTAACATTAGCAAGTGTCATCATTTATTTAATTCGTTTGACTTGTTCGTATGAAATTTCATTGCTTATGAATGCCAATTTTCATTCTTTATTCAACCCGTTCAACTTTAAAATAGTTGAACGTAATTTATCAAAATTTCTATTTACAGCATCTTATCGTCTTTTGGTCATGACCCGAAACCCGAGTCTTTTGACTTTCCATCCGCATTCCCGTTTCTCAGTCTACGCATGCGTTTAAATTCCTCACCCATCAACCGGGTGTTTTACCGAAATCGTTATCATTGCAACCCTTCTGGTAAGCATTAAGACTTCGTTTCGGTTTACTTGGTCGTCTTAGCGTAGTCCCTCGCTTTTATTCAACCATGTCTTTTACTCTTGATTCTATTTTGTTTGACTTGTTTGTGTGGATCTCATCACTTATGACAGTCAAACTTTATTCCTATGCCTTAACATTCTCATTAGTTGGTTTGTATTTTCATTTACTTTAATCTTTGTCCCTTCTCTCGGGCTCGTTATTCTAACGTAATACGCTTCCGTCGTCCGACTTGCGTTTACGTTTATTATCAAACATTTTATTTATTTGATTTATTTGGGTACCATTTTAGTTAGTCCCATTCACCCCGCCCTTACTACATCGGACGTAAATGTGTCCGCTATAAGAAGTTCATGGTATCATATGCCACTACTTACTTGGCCAGAGTAAGCGATTAACACATGACACACATGACCTTTTTATAGTTTTCACATCACGCCCTATGTAAGTAACGCCTCTATTTAGCTTTCTTGGAAACAATATCCTGGATAGGTATTCTATTCAGGTTTTCCAAGTTTCTAATTTACATATGCAACAATCATTCTCTACATGTTTGTTGCATATTGCTATTTGTGCGATTATATTTAAAAGCGTGCACCTGGTAATGCTTGCCCCGACGGGCGTTCCTTGCCATTAACCTTGTTCGCGGTCGTTACGCGATTTAGTCCTTGGTGAGCATGCTCCTCTTGTCATACTTCGGACCGTTCCTCTATCATATCCGTAATTTGTTCAACCCTTGTCATCTTTAAATGCAAGTGTCCTTCAATTAAGACATTCACAAAAGTTAGTAATGTTAACCTTACTAAACGCCCGTATCATAATACAAGGCTTTTCTACTATATGTGTCAACGCACGTAATTTTGTTAGCTATATCTATCATTTAATTAAGCTAACGTATATTACATGATGTGTATCGGGACAACATACATACATTCAAATAGAAATGAGCTAATTCCAAGTGACTTTCTTTCCTGGGGTCATGTACAATTTTAGTTCTGAACAGAAGGACAGCCAAGATATCCCCAGATGAAATAACAGTATAAAGACCCAAAACTTCAGATTTTGGCAATCTATCAACGCAAGATTTAAGGTCATTAAACCATACACCACTGATGTGTTCCCCACTCATACACAGTTCATTTAGGTTTATATCACATTGGTAAGTTGATTATTTCATGCTTTTTGCCTACTGGTACATCATATGATGAAGCTGCTATCACACTTAAGAAATTTAATTTCTTTTTCAGTGTGACAGTCTAACTTGCTGATGTACTATCATTTCTCCTTTTTCACACAGTGATAACTCATTTTTAATTTTTCTATTTTTTTATGTTTTTGATTTTTCAATGTTTTTGTATTTTTGATTTTTAAGAAAAGCAGTAAACTATTTACAAAATTCTTATGAAAAACCAGTTATGCAGGATTCCTCATCCCGTTGAGTTCGACTAAGTGTTCAAAGCAAGCCCTGTCAAAAGCTTTAGTATAAAGATCTGCCAGGTTATCTAGTGTGTCGACTCGATGTAATCCAATTAATCGTTTTTCAGCACAATCCCGTATAAAATGATGACGTATGTCAATATGTTTTGTGCGACTGTGTTTCACGGGATTATTAGTTATAGAAATTGTGGCATTATTGTCTATCATAATAGGAGTACGAGTGAAATCCAAACCGTAATCGCGCATCTGCAGTTGTATCCAGAGAACCTGAGAGCAGTAGCTACCCGCAGCAATATATTCAGCTTCACACGTAGATGTAGACACACAGGATTGCTTCTTGCATTGCCAAGACACGATCCTGCCTCCTAAGAACTGACAACCACCTGTTGTAGACTTTCTGTTTGACTTGCATCCCCCAAAGTCTGAGTCAGTGTAAGCAACAAAATTCATATCACTATCAGCTGGATACCACAACCCAAGTTTAGGTTTCCCCTTCAAGTAACGAAGAATACGCTTCACTGCTTTCATGTGTGACTCTTTTGGATTCGCCTGATATCTGGCACACAAGCATACTGCAAACATAATGTCAGGTCGTGAAGCAGTCAAATACATCAGAGAACCAATCATCGCCCTGTATTGAGTTGGATCAACGTCTTCAGTACTTTCGTGATCTGGGCCAAGATTGTGATTTTCACATATGGGTGTGTTGAAAGTAGAGCAATCATTCATTTTGAACCGACTCAAAATGTCATACACATACTTTGTTTGATGAATAAACATCCCATCCTCCTTCTGTTCAACTTGAAATCCCAGAAAGTAAGACAGCTCACCCATAGCGCTCATTTCGAACTTGCTCTTCATCACCTGCTCGAACTCTTTACACATGTTCTCATCTGATGACCCAAAGATGATGTCATCCACGTACACCTGTACCAGCAGAAAATCTTCCTTCTTCCTCTTGATGAACAGTGTACTGTCAATCTGACCTCTTTCAAAACCATTCTTGATCAGATGTGTAGACAGTGTCTCGTACCACGCCCTGGGCGCTTGATGTAACCCATACGAAGCCTTATTAAGTTTGTACACTCGATCTGGATAATCTGGATCAACGAACCCATCTGGTTGTGAGACATACACCACTTCTTGGACTTTCCCGTAAAGAAATGCACTCTTCACGTCTAGTTGGTAAACTTTGAAGCCCTTGAATGTTGCGAAAGCTAGAAACAAACGAATTGCCTCCAACCTTGCCACTGGTGCAAACACTTCATTGTAATCAATCCCTTCTTGCTGATTGAAACCTTTTACCACCAATCGAGCCTTGTTTCGCGTAACTATCCATCTGTCATCCTTCTTGCACTTAAACACCCATTTAGTGCCTATTTCTCTTTCACCTTTAGGAAGGTCCACTAACTCCCAAACCTTCAACTTAGCAAACTGAGCCAATTCTTCTTGCATAGCTTCAACCCATGAATTGTCTTTAAGAGCCATATGAATGTTCTTCGGCTCATCTTGGGAAATAAAACAGCAATACAAGCACTCGTTCACAATCCCAGTCTTCTCAATCGAAACAAATAAGCCAGAATTCGCTGCTATGCTTCTTCTCGTCTGAACACCTGCATTAGGATCTCCAAGTATCATGTCAACTGGATGATCTCTATTTGCTCGTGTAGTAGCAACAGTATCCACTTCTAAGTTATCGACCAGGTTTGATCCAATCTCCCCCTGAATGTTCTGATCTGCAAAAGGATTAATGAAATCCTCTCCCTCATTGGGTTCAGAGTCACTATCGCTTGAATCAGGATCAGCAGCACCTTGGGAAGTTTCTGCAGCATCTGTCATATCAACATTCGATCTAGGCATGAACTCGCCTTCATCGTCTCCACTTAGCACTGTTTGAATCAGCTGAGATTCATCTGCATCAGAAAACTCAGGAATATTAAATGATTTAAAAGTGCTTTCATAATCATATAATATAGCAGGTCCACTCGTTGATTGTTGAGGTTTATAGGAAGTAATTTCCACATTAAAGACAACCTCAATTTTACCAGTTTTTAGATTAAAAACCCTTTTATTCGGTGCGCCAGGTACGTAACCTAGAAAGTAGCCTTCGTCAGCCACCTCACCGAATTTTTGTTTATCTTTATTACGCACAATGGTGCAGGGTAATCCAAATGGTTCAAAGCCTTCTAAGTTTGGTTTCTTGTTAAACATCAATTCATGACAAGTTTTATTAAAACGTTTAACAGTCAAAACTTTGTTTAGGACGTAGCAAGCTGTATTCACAGCTTCTCCCCAGAAAAGAACTGGTAGCTTTGAATCTGAAAGCATCGTCCTAGCGGCTTCAATCAACGTCCTGTTTTTCCTCTCAGCAACTCCATTTTGTTGAGGTGTATAAGGAGCGGAATATTGATGTTCAATTCCCTTGCGAAGACAATAGAGATCCAGAATGCGATTCTTGAACTCCGTGCCATTATCACTCCTTATCCTCTTTATCCTTGCATCATGGACGTTTTCCAATTTCGTAAAAAGATCTATCAGCATCTCCGCTGTCTCATCTTTTGTACCTAAAAAGAAAACCCATGAATATCGTGAGTAATCATCCGTAACGACAAGACAATAGTACTTTCCACCTATGCTCCTCACGTTCACTGGACCGAATAAATCCATGTGAAGTAATTCATAAGGGGCATCTATGGAATTTACTGTTTTAGACTTATGAGGTTTCTTGTGTTGTTTTCCCTTTTGACATGGAAGACATTTATCTTCCACTTGAAACCTCTGCATTGGAACCCCTTTCACTAGCTCATTTTTAACAAGGTAATTCATTTTTCGATAGTGAATATGGGCCATGCGTCTGTGCCACAACATCGATTCAGTTTCAGATGCTTTTGATAGTAAGCACGCCACCACAACATTTGGATCCTTCGCACCCATGTCCATGACATAAGTGTCATTTCTCCTTGGTGCTCGCATCACTATCCAATCGTCCGGAATCTTCTAACCTGGTTTCAACACTAATGCTTCATTCTTGGTAAAATGGACCGAGTGACCCTTGTCGCAGACTTGAGACACGCTCATCAGATTGTGTTTAAGCTGCTCCACATAGTTCACTTTGTCCAGTGTGATCTTCCCATTGGTCACTTTCCCTCGGCCTGTAATTCTACCACCTTTAGCACCCGCAAAATTCACCTTTCCACCATCATAATCTTCAAATTCAGTCAACAATCTCGCATCCCCCGTCATGTGCCTGGAGCAGCCACTATCAACATACCATAAGTTGATAATCCTCCTTAGCAGCTCCTGCACACACCAACCAAGAAATTAGTTAGATTGGGGGACCCAAGCCTTAATGGTCTTGGGTCGTCCAAATTCACCAACCACTGGAACATCCATCTAATATCCATTACTCCTAACTGGAGTCTTGGATCTCAGACCTGTTGATGGAATTTGATTTTGATTTCCACTAGGTCTTTGGTCCTGAGGGTTCCTATACGTGTTTGGACTATTTGACCTTTGAAAAATTTTATTTTGATATCTTGAATTTTGATTCCAAGAAGCATTATTGTTGTAATTTCTAAAGCCATTGTTATAAAAAGTTCGACCACCATCATTTTGGTATCGATTTTGATATTGACCTTGACTTCTGAAATTATTAGCATTATAATTGTTCATTCTTGGTGAGCTGCTTCTAGGTCTCTCAAATCTGCCTGGTGGAGATCTAGGCTGAAATCTTGGTTGATTTCTTTGAAAACGAGGAACTTGTGGAGTTCCTTTTTCAGCCTTATCTACACCAACAGCAACATTTTCTGGTTGCTTAGGAGCAGATTTCTTTGGAGAATTTGCAGCTTTCTCCTGTTTATCACCACTATTCTCTGGTGACTTCTCTCTCTTGCTTTCACTCACTTGTGCTTCACTCTTTTTGTTAGGACAGAAGCTAGCTACATGTCCCTTGGTGTGACATTTGAAGCACGATCTCTTTTTCGAAGACTTCTTTTCTGAAGCCTTTGAACTTGATTCGGGTTTTTCTGATGATGCCTTAGAAGGATTTGGTTCAGTTTGCTTAGTTTCAGAATTTTCTATGTTCTTGTTTTTAGCAAACTCTATATTAGATTCATTTTCAATAACAGCTGTTTCGTTTTTCATGTCACATCCTTGAACAAAATTAACCTTTTTAACAAAAGTTGGATTGTTATTTTTAGGATGTGATGTATTCTTTTTCAAAACAGGTTTGCTATTATTATCCTTCTTAGCATCAGCATTCTCAAAAACATTTCCTTGACGTGACGTGGAACTACTTGGTGATGTTGACCCAAAGTCCATGAGCTCATCTTCATCAGGCAAGAAAGAATAGTCATGACTAACAGGCGGTGGAACTTCATTGAAACCATGGAATCCCACACTGGTTTTGTCATTACTTTTCTTCAAGCCACCCATCATATGTTTCATAACAAAAGTAGAGTCCCTGAACTGACCTAATTTCTTTTCAAGTTCAACAATTTTGAGTTGTGCATCTGACAACTCTTTGCATTTTTCAGAAATCTCTTTTGTTTTCTCAGCCATCATTTCATGAGCTAAGTCTATCACTTGAAGTTTTTCGTTTAGTTTGCAGGTTAAAGAATCAATTTTACTTTCATAACCTTTTATTTTCTTCAAGTATGATGATTCATTCCGTTTAGCAAAAAAGTTTGCTTCTTTTATGGTAGACATCTCGCCCACCAGACTTTGGTTTTGTGTTGACAACCTGTCAACCTCACCCTGTAGTTCACGACATTTTAAACACACAGAATTAGACTTTACCTCTCCTGTTTGTTTATCAAGGTTGGCCATTAGAGCCGCAAGTTGAGCTTCCATTCTTTTATACTTAGCATCCTTTTCTTCAGCTTCCTTTTCATGGTCAGACTTTTGCTTTTCCTCTTCAGCATCTTGTGTCTGATCAGCCTTCTTTTCGTCAACTTTATTCTCTATCTTCACCTCAGCCTCAGCATCCACCTTTGCTTCAGCATCTCCCACAGTAGCTTCACCATCATCAACTGGAGTTATCTCTGCCATGAATGCATGTGTGACATTGTCATCATTTTCCAAGTGATCACTCCAGTCATATGAACCTTCTCTAGCAGTAGAGATCAGCGCTCTTGAGTTAGAGTTGTTTGATGCATTCCTATTGTTTGAACTCTGACTCGAATTATCCTGCTTTTGTTTTTGACATTCCCTAGCAAAATGCCCATAACTTTGACAGTTGAAGCATCTCACTTTGGTCTTATCAAAACCAACAGTCTTTCCTATAAACTTCCTTCCTGTTCGGTTCATAAATCTCTACACTCGTCTGGTAATCATGGCCATTTGCCACTGCAAATCCATATCTTCAAGATCATCAGGGTCAATCTGATCGTAATCTTCATCTAAAGTGGCAGGATCAGATATCTTCCCCTGAATGTAGTTCTCATAGGAAGCAACAAATGAAGTAAGTAGAGCCAGATGCTCTTCAGCAAACTTCACACTCATTGACATTGACTTAACACCACTACTCTGCTTAGAAGCTGATGTTTTCTTGGCTCCTGTTGATCCTCCTGAAGCAGCTACAAAACACACATCACCATCTTCATTCAATGTGACCTGCTCATTCTCACACGAAAGAAAAGCAGTAGCAGAGTCGCTAGAAGCGTTTTGAGACGAAGAAGGTGCAAGCCCATTGTAAATCGTTGGATCGTGAACCTGATCATATCCAGTGTCTTTCTTCTTCATACTAAGCTCATAAGCTCTCAGCTTCCCTACTACTTCTTCCAGCTCCTTTGTCTCATAATCTGCCTCTCCCTTGATCATGAGAGTGTAAATATCCCACTTGGTAGGTAAGGCATCGAGCAACTTGTCATTCTTTTCAACGTCAGTATAGCACTCTATCTCATAATTATCCATTTCTGACATCAGATGGTAGTATCGAGTGATGATGTCCTCAAGTGACTCATGTTTCATGAACTTGAAAACAGCAAACTGCTTCTTTAGTAGATCAACTTTGTTTTTCTTAACATCTTCATTTCCAGCATATCTTTTCTCTAATGCATCCCACATATCCTTTGAGTTTGTGTACTTCTTGAAAGTATGCTTGATGCTGTCAGGTAAAGACATTTTGATTGCAGCCAAGGCTCTCTTTTCAGCCTCATACATCTTTTTATCAGCATCTTCCATGTTCACATAAGCAGTTCTACGAGGTCTGCCCTCAAAGTCGTGTGTTGGGTTTGTGTACCCATCTTCAATGCATATCCACATGCGAGTGTCCTGGTATTCAATGAAGGATTGAAAACGATCCTTCCATGTCAAATAATTTTCCACCTTCATCATCTTAGGCGGTTTGTTGGTAGTGCCAACCTCATGCTCCATCTTCAAAAGCTCATTCAAAGTAGACATGTTCGACATTTTAAACGTTGCAGACTGATAAAACCGTACAAAATTTTTCCGAAAACAGTGGTTACCAAATTACACCGTTAGAATCGTCTCGAAAAGACAAATCCAATGATATATAATGTCGAAAACCGAATTCGGGATTTTACAGAGTCTTTTCTTTTCTTTTTTTTACCCTAAAAATACGAGGAATTTAATGGTCCAAACGGTTCTGTCAAACGAGCTACGGATCAATTTCTATTTGCAAAACACTGAAATTTTATCGACGCTTGCCAACTAAAATTCCACCACTTAATTCCTCTCCTAATTTCACTGCTAAGTCAGTTAAATTCGCTGGTCACTTAATTGTCCAATTTCGCTGATCAAGTTCACAGGTTAAATTCGCTGAAAGGTCAATTTCGCTGGTCTATTTTCGCTTTTACGACGACCAGTAAATTCGCCGAAAACCGTAATAATTTCGCTGAGGAAAATTATACGATTACCAAAGTCGCCTTTGGATTTAACTTCGCCGATAAGTATGCTGGTTAAATTCGTAGAGCAGTCAATTTCGCCAGTACAGTCAATTTCGCCAGTTAAAGTTGGAAACTAGATCTGTTCGAAATTCTGAAGATTCTTCCGGATTCCTTAACAGTTTCTGCAAAATCAAAACAGCAAAATATCAGTGATTTTCGAAAAAACTGTGAAGAACAGAACGAAGAACGTGAAGAACACGAAGAACAGTCTTCGAATCTTCAAGTCTATCAGCCGAAAACTTTTCCAGAATCAACAAATTCTTTCCAGAAAACCTGCAAAACACCAAACAAACAAAACAGAATATCAAAACAGCCAAAAAATTCGAAAATTTTTATCAAATCAGTCAGAAAATTCGAAACCCTAATTGTCAAGTTCAATAGAAAATTCGAAAAAAACTCCCTGTTTCTGCAGAGTACAATTCTGAACCGAGCCTTCAAGAGCCTAATGCTCTGATACCAATTGTAGGTCCCCTTTATGTATGGATCTTTCACAGAATTGTCTTTCCAATCAAGAGTGCGGAATCCTCTTGATCAGAATATAGCAGAATGAGTAGAAACAGAAATCACTTTCAAACCGGATCTTTATTGATTATCTATCAAAGTGATTACAATCAATCAAAACCCTAACCAACATCAATTTCGTCCAAGCCTATGTCTATTACGAAATTGCTCTCTCTCACAAACTGTTTTGACTGATTAACCTAAACCCGAAAGCCTAACCTTGTTTATATAACACAAGGTTGCAACATTAGGCTGGGTTTGCTACATGGGCTAGGCCCAAATCGTTCCCCATCACCCAATGTGGGTTTTGTTTAGCCCAAACTCTATTATCTCACTAATACAAAGCTAAACCCGCTAACTGTTTATCATTTATCTAATTACAAGATATCCAAAGACCAAATCTAAGCTGTTGTCACAAACATGCACCAACAAACTCCCCCTTGACAATAGCTTCATAAAATAACTTTGTCTTCAGTCGTCTTGCAATCTTCATGTATTCTTGCACTGTCTTTGGTCTTTGGATAGCTTCAGCTTCAATAGCTTCTGTCAGCAACATAACTCTATGTGTTGTTCACAACACTTTAATCATGCTTAACCATTAATATACATGTACTTACCGGATTTTCGATCAAGCCTCGAACCGAACACAGTTTACTCTTTAACCACGAGCTCTGATTACCAACTTGTAACACCCTTTCAATTTAATCAAGGTTTAATGTAAAGTTACAAAAAAAAATAATTATGTAATTAAGATTACATATCCATCGGAAATACGGGCTTATTAAAACATTTTACATTTTAAAAGTTTACAACATAATGTAATTAAGATCATCATTTAAAAGTAAGAATGAAACGTCGCGCGGATGCTTGTTTCTTGATCGTGTTCGGTTCTTCATTGAGCTTGATCGTCCTCCGGTACTAGAAATTTACCAACAACTCATAAAACATGAGTTAGATTAGTCACACGTAGTTTAAAACGTATTTAAATGGGTTCGCAATGCGTATACTATTAAAATAAACATTTTTTTATTTAAAGAACCCGTCGCGTCGCGCGACGGCTCCTTGCTTTTGCCTTCGCGTTGCGCGACGCCCTGTTTTGTCCAAAATTGTTTGTTGCTGAACTGCAGATTCCCAGCTCAAAAACTCAAACTTATAATTCACAAAAACGTGCATAACTTTTGTTCTACTTATCCGATTCGCGTGATTCTTTTTCTCACGCGATCGTAATTTAATTCTTCATCTTATGGAGTTAAAACCTGATATAAAACTTCTTAAAAATTCAGAATTTCAAGCTCTCGGCTTGAAATTCCTGTTTAACACTTTTGACCCAACTCGCTTATTTATCCATAATCTTATTTATACGTACCTGGCTCGGATCAACACAATGACTCGTTTTTAATACCTTGTCTCGCTAAATTGTTATATCATAGCATTGATAAATCGTAAGCCGTTTTGTCCTGTAAGCATAAGACTCGACAAACACTTATTAGTCGTAAATTGTCAAATGGTGTCTACATCACCATTTGACCCGTTTGGTCTAAACGACCAACCATTTGCGCTTATATTGAATGGCATATATTTACCATTTCGTTTAGTAACTATTTCGGATTTTTCACCAATTAGTTAGGTCTCTTACATCCGTTTCTTACGCGTTTACTCAGTTTGGCTTATGCCACTTGGTATCGTTTTAAACTTCAATTTTAATCCATTTTCACTTGACCAAATCACCATTTTTCTTCTTTTTAATTCTTTAGGCCTACTTATAAAGTAGCCGTTCGGAAACTCATTATATCTTAGTCTTTTCATGACTAAATTTCCAATTCACCTTTTTATATCATTAATCATGGTTTTATCAACTTTATCTGTCCCGGCCCCCACCATTTAGCGTCGGAGACCATATTCTGAATATCGTCTTTATCGTATTTACAACTTATAAAATAAATACGTATTCTACAAAAAGGTGTAAGTTTTACTTACCTTACATCCATGCCACGTTTTCTTTTCATACTCGCTCCGTTTGACCGGCCCGCTTCATCCACAAGCTTCCACCTAGCTTGCTAAGCGCCAAACTATTATTCAATATTCACAAGGTGGTTTGATTAACCATAATTTAATACGATTTTCCACCTTACACGTTCCTTATCACTAGCATTCATCCGAACACCTAATATAATCACGTTTACACACAATCAAGTAGACCGCGATTTCATTCAGGCATTTAACAAACACCTAATGGGCATAATTTTTACATATGTACAATCAAGTTCATAACTGGTCATTTAGCCAAGATTAACATCAATTAGGCAAGTGCGTATCACTGAAATTAGGCTGTTTTTGGTGACCTGTTTAACCTGTTTACAAGTCTTCAAAAATTATGATTTTTTTATGTGACATACCTCTCAAAGAGTTAGGCCTTGTGTTAAAATTTCAAGATCTAACTCTTTATCAAAAATTCGTAAAAATTCATTTACTAAGCTGCAATCAGATTCGTCACTTCTGACTGCAGCTTACAAAAAAATTCATTTAAAATTTCCTCGTTTATCCGACTGACGAAATTCCAGTTGGACATTTTTGGAATTACCTGAAGCTACCTACAGTAAAAATTTGAGATCATAAATCAATTCTTAAACTGAGTTATTACATTCGTAATGGGCTGCAAATTCTGCCAGAAAACGCAGCCTGAACCTTCGATACCGAAAAATTTATAAAACATTCATTTTTCGTCAAAAATATGAAATTCCAGTGGGGTTTTAAAGATATTTCCTGGAATTACATTTTAAACTCAAGAAACCCATGTTTTTGTCAGGTTTTGTACACGTTACAGCCAATACAAGTCGGCTGTAAATTCTGATCAGAAGCTGTTTGAATTCAGATTTCAATTAAAACATGTTTATGACATTATAACACTATTTTTAGCAATCAAAAACCCTAAAAACATCACATACACGAATTTAGTATCAACAAATCTGAATTTACTTCATGGAATTCAAATTACACTAGAATAACTATCAAAATCCTAGTGTTTAACATGTTTCTACAAAACCCACTTAACATCTTCAATGGTGATTGTGGAATTCTCAAGCATTGAGCATAATTTCAACACATAATTGTCTAGGGTTCACTCCTAGACACAATATTGTTCCTATTCCATCTATACAACATACATGCAACATCAATTTTCGAATTCTCAAAGTTCATCCAGAAATTTAGATGAAAATTTTCTACAAAATTTACATACCTTATGATCCCTTTTCAGAGGAGATCACCAATCTATGCTCAGATTTTGTTTTGGAACCGATTTGTGCCTTCAATTTGTGAGATTTGTTGAGTTTAGGGTTTGAGGAGGAATCCTGATGTCGCCCCCTGTGTTTGATCGAACCTGACACACACTAGTTTGGTTTTAATTTTTATTGTTTTAATTGTTATTAGTTTCAAACTTAACAACTTTGATCCCCATCTATTATTTGGTTCATTATTAACTAGGTCACAACCTAATTATTTTTTTTAACAATATTCCCACTAATTAACTAGGTTAAATATTCCTAGTTAACTTAGTGGGTTCGGGGAATTATGACTAAGTTTATTTTAAGTCCCGTTAATTCGGGCCTCTTATAAATTTATTTCCTTAAAAGCTTTTATTCACTTGTATTTAATATTAGGATTATTTATTTAAATCCTAATATTTACCGGGTTACTTTTACCCGTCTTTTTGTATTAACGGGGTTTGATTACCAAACCCGTTTTCAGGGTGTTACACCAATAAGCATCTGTTGAGATTCAAAATTCTGGCTCCACATTCAAAATTCAAATTTCAAACCAGATATTCTAATCCTATAAATAAGATATAATTATCTGGTTTCACATTCAAATCTCCCTCGCTCATATATGTGAGCGTATCTCTCTCTCTCAAATGCATCTTTCTCGTGATTCAGCCGCTAATCTCCGATTACACTTCTTTGTTCGAATGTTTGTTGATTATGTTTACATGTTATCGTTCCGGTATCATTGTTCCAACATCGTCGTTTCAATGAAGCTTCCCATCACACATCAACCTTTCAATATCGATGTGGCAGTATCATTGTTGCAACATCGTGAAAAGTTGCGTGTGCTATCTTCTTTGATGGGAGAGTTGCATTGTTGGATTTTCGGTAAAACGAAAGTCAGGTTTTCTTGCGTCAGTAATATTTTCTCCTTTTATAGAAAGGATAGATTCGTGCAATATCGTGAAAAGTCAGATGTGCTACAACAGTTGAGAAGAGACCTTTGCTTTTTAGGTTTGTTTATTATTTTGTTTAACTGTTGATGATGTTGAGAGTTTTTATTTACACTGAGGTTTTAGAATATGTTAAGATGCATGTTTATATTATTAAAATGAACTACTACATAGAAAAATAGAAATTTAATGAAATATTTATAAAGTATTATACGCT
The DNA here is from genome assembly GCA_030545235.1 of Helianthus tuberosus. Taxonomy (NCBI): domain Eukaryota; kingdom Viridiplantae; phylum Streptophyta; class Magnoliopsida; order Asterales; family Asteraceae; genus Helianthus; species Helianthus tuberosus. The sequence continues at coordinate 146,225,449 of CM060417.1, read as the reverse complement.
AGAGTTAACACTTGCTAGGATTTCGTAGACTCTGACCTTTCTCCATGTGATTTCATGCTCTCTTTTGAATTTCAGGTCAGTTAGCATGTGGTAGATTTTCTGATCCTGTTTTAGAAGTTCTGTCAGAAACTCTTCGGCATTCTTCTGGAACTCTGATGGAGGAGAGTGGAGGACTTCATCGAGCAATGCTATGCTGTTCCAGGTTTTGTTGTAATTAGTGTCATTGATGTTGTCGACTTTCCTGTTTAGTTCTTCGTCTGTTCTTTGTTCTTTGAGTGACCAGATCGAGAATTGTGCTTTAACATCGCTGGTGTATGACCAGTGGTAGAAGCTTGACAGACTTCGAAATTTTGTCCCTTGGGTTTCTTGGTATTTAATTTTACAGGTTTCCAATAAAAGTTGGGGTTTGAAAAGGTTTGTGCATTAAAGGACTGCTGTTTTGAAATATACATTAATATGTTTATATTAAATATACACGTTTTCACAATTACAAATTTCAGTATATAAACTCATAGTCCCTTCGCCTGTTTTTCATCAAGTTTTCCTACGAATATATCATACTTTCAGGAAAGTCGAGTAATATAGTTTATTCAAATAGCGTCATTCACAAATGAAAAATCATATGATTTAAAGCAGCGTTTTGTCAGGCAAATCGAGGAACAGGTGTATGAAGATAGGGCTACTCTTCAAGAGCTGAAGAGATGTTTTGATGGATTGCAAGTTGGCCTGTTCACTAGAGAGCAGGTTTCCAGAGATCTTATGCGGATGCCTTTAACTTCCGTTCGTGAGCTTTGTGTTGACAGTAATATAGTGTGCGGTGATAGAGACGTGCAGTTCATGGCGATGCTGAAGGACATACATCGAGAGGTTCAGCAATCGATGGAGTTGAAACTAAAGTTTCTTAATTCTTGTTGTTATTCTTAGATTTGAACTTTAATATTGTTTAGTATGTGATGTAATTATTGAACTTTTAGTTTTAAGGTTATGAATAAATGAATAAATTTTAATTTTATGAATCTATGTTGTGTTTTATTTTTACTTATTATTTAGTGTTTGAGTAAGATTTAGATTATGTTGATGTTGAATTGTGTCTGAACATCTGTTTGGTAAATTAACAGAGGTTTAATAGTGTCAAGGATTGGTTTGATGGTGAACAAATTATGTTGATGTTGAATTGTGTCTGAACATCTGTTTGGTAAGTCAACAGAGGTTTAATAGTATCAAAGGTTCGTTTGATGGTCAGCAGGAGAGTGCAAAGATAAAACAAATGTTTAGAATTTGATCATTGAGAGCGGTTTTTTGAAGAATCTATGCTCCTGCAAATTACAGAGAGTCAATATTTGGAGTTGTAAAAAGGTCTGTTGTAGTTAAAGTTTGGTAAAAGAGAACATCTGCTGATTATGAAACAACTGTGTATTCTAACCACTGCTAAATTACCACTGTTGACTAAAGTTTGACGAAAGAAAATCTGCTGATGAATAAATGTCTGAAGATGCAAAGGTCTGCTATGTGTCAACAGATGTTAACGAACAACAGATGATATTCAATCTTAAAATGCTTAATAGAGGATTTGATACTAACAGTGGTTGGGCTAATGATGAATAAGTATTATTATATAACGTCTGCTATAAGTATTATTATATAATTTTGTTTATCAATAACTGATGGAAAACCAACAAATAAGACTTTTAATGTTGTTTACAAAGAAGTTTTTACTAGCTTGTAATCATTGTTTTTTCTGAGTTTTAACTTCCACCGTTCTAATTATAGTTGTATATATATTTTCTTAATTACTATTTTATTTAAATTTTATTTGGATTAAACTTTATAAACTCTATTGTGTTTTGCATCTCAGAACAATGTGTGATAAATTTATTCATAAGTAATTTACAACGCAGACAATTCTGAAGATCCCCGTGTTCACTATCAATATGGAAGAAAATTATACCGGATTTGGATTGCATAAGAGGCTACGAATTGATCAATTTCAAACCTACACCTGCCAAAAAACTGTTTCACCAAAGTCAAACCACTGTTTGACCAAAGTTAAACCACTATTTGACCAATGTCAAACAACTGTTTGCAAAAAATATGATTCTTAGTGGTTTCGAAAGTCTGTTTTTCCAAAGTTAAAAAGACTGTTTGAGCAATGTGAAAACGCCGTTTGACCAAAGTCTATTTGACCAAAGTCAAACTACTTATGTTAAAAGCTAATTATAATAGATAAAACTAGATTTTCACCCGTCATTGCTTCCCGAGCTCATATAACTTACTTATGTTAAAAGTTAATTATGATTAATACATGATTTAAAGCATAGAAAAAATATGACATGTTAATGGCTTTGCTAAAAGAAAAATTATTTTTCTTTGTTAATTTGAATACCAAATCAATTCAACTAATCATCCACTTTACTCTTGTATTTCAATATAAATGTAAATAACATATTCAATAAGGGGTGTATGTGTAAATATTTTTCATCAGTTGAAAATATGGGAAGACAAAAACACAACCGTCATTATTTCTTCAGCATCATTACACATCAAACATCTATCATCTCTTCTTTCAAAAATCTCTTCGTCCCAGTCATTTTCTAGGGTTTCAACTTTCTTATTCTCCGTCTTCTACACTTCAATCACCTGAGGTTTTATTGTTTTTTCTTCAGCAACTGGTATGTACATTCATATTGTAATGAACTTTATATTGTTTAACCGATCTTAATTCAAATCCTATCTTGCTACAAATACTATTTTAAACGTTTATTGCTATACATTCAAGAAGGGTTTAGTTAGGTGTTTGAATCATTTGTTGAGAACATGTTAAAATAGTTATTATTTGCAAAAAATTTTTAACTCATACTCTGTTTCTATGATTAATTTCAGTAGATACTCTGTTAATACAAAAAGTTAATGTTCATCTTCAAAGCCAACTTTTTAATTACAATCTTTTAACATCTTTACTGATTCAGGTTTTATGATGTATACTACATTTGTCAAGTTTCTTGATAACCCAGAATCTTTGAAACTGGTATGACATGTTTTTACATAGATAATTTATTTTTATTGAGATATATATTTAACAGTTCTTATGGTTTATATTTTCTTACACTACTTAAAAATTATATACATGATGTACCTATAGCCTTTGCTAATCAAAAGTGGGGAGATTGTTGGCAAAAAAATAAGCTGCGAATCTATCATGAGTCTGGTTAAAAATGGGTTGTGAGGGTCAGAACAGAAAATTCAACCCAATAATAACTGACGGTTGGGACAATTTTGTTAAAGATCTCAATCTACCGAGGGATACTTTATTGGTTTTCAAACCGTTAGGTGATTTTGGGCTTGAACTTTCATGTTTTGTTGATGGCATGTGTGGTGAATCTTATTTCACGTTTAATCGTTATGCAAGATTTGGTTTTACGGTATGACTATTGATTTTAACTTGAATTCTTTTGCATCTTTAACGTGTCAACACTTATTCTCATAAGTTACATACTTCACGTATAGTATTCATTATTTTTAATTTTATGCAGGTAATCGAAGACTGCTTCATTAAACAATTTTACTTAAACAGCCCACCAAGTGGCAAATTTCAAATCTGTTATAAGGGTTCCTATTGGAATGTTGAGGCGTCTAAGGTTGATACCAACTTTGTATTTGCTAGAGGATGGCCGGAAATGTGCAACGATGTTGGGATACTGGAGGATGATTTGCTTGTGTTTAGCAGAATTGATGATGTTGTTTTTGAGGTAGTAGTTTATAGAGATGAGACTGAGATTTGCTTTTTGAAGAAACCTGAATCTGATGATGATAGTGTACTTGAGATATCGAAGGCTGATTATGTTGAGAATGCATTCAAGGTACGTAAGTATTTAGCATTAGCAGTAAAAGTTTTAATTTTTTAGCATTATATTAATTATTTCATTAATGTTGACCAGGACATCTATGAGGATGAAGAAGTTGTGTCTGTAGGTGAAGGTAGAACCGTTACTCAGGTACTTACTAAATTATTAAAATTATTTATTTTTAATTTAACACATATAAGAATTTAATGTTTTTACAACTATTAGTAATGCTGTTTACTGATGTTATATTTATCCAATAATGTATTATTTAGAAGAAGTTACCAACCAATGCCGAATGCACGTCGAAGAGACGCATGTCTTCACGATTGAACAAAACCCAAGATGTAAGTTTACCATCTTAAAGATTGTTATATTACTATTGTTATTAAAGTTACTCTATGACAACAGGTTAAGAAGAAAGGTAAAGTTACTTCTGAGAGAAAGGAGATGGTCAGGAATAGGACTAAGGGAAATGCTGCCTTACTTGTCGACACAAGTGATCATATTGGATGTTCTTCATCTGCTCGTAAAGTTAAGGTATCTATACTTGCCTGTTAATTAGTATATGTTATATGAACTGTTTTTTTGTGTGCATATATTCAACATTCCTTTAATTCACATGTATATGTTTACTGTTTCATCAAGGGGAAGAGAGCCGCCAACGTTCAGAAAAAGCTTAACCGTAGAAATAAGATTGCGAAGACTGCAAAAAAACATTCTGGACATCTTCTCGACCCTGAGTTCTTTCATTTTGATCGTAAAGGAGACTATAGGCTGGTATACCATTTTTATAACAAACTAATGATGTATGTTTATTTGTCTGACTATTATTTTTTTCCACACAATACATGTAGCGTCTTCCTGCTGAAGTTGCCAGACGAGCAGGTCTTTCTCTTGATCTTCATCCTTTGAAAGTTCAAAACATGGTTGGAGTTGTGAAGGTTTATCATGTTAAGTCGGAGTTAAATGAATTGAACCCACGTTATGCGTTGGACGGTTGGCGAAAGTTTATGACTGACAATAACTTGAGGTTTGGTGATATGTTGCACTTCACATACGTGTCTTCGCAACAAAAGATCGTATTAAATCAAGTTACGTCAGTTTAACAAAGACATTTAAGTATGTTCTGATATCAGATACTATAACTATGAATTTTTTGATGGTGATGTTGTATGTTTTTTTTTAAATTATTAACTTGATGGTTTGTTGCTATGTATGGCTAACATGATAAAACACTGTTATTAGCACTTTATGTTTTATATATAGATGATATGATGTTTCTTTTTGCTAATAGTAACTGCAATTAGTAGAAACTTGGTTTATTAATTGCAAATGTGACATTCTTCTGCATTTATGGGTTTATGAATTCAGAATAATGGATGGATATATATGACTGTATTTGGCATGATGATGTTGTGTTTCATGTTGTAAAAACCAGGGAATTGTCAGATAATAGATTGCTTTGCCCGATTAGATTATGTGTTAAATTATAGTTCTTGAATTCTATGTAATTTTGTAAAGAAGTACAATAACAAACAGTGGTTTGAACATCTGTTTGCATTTTGGTCAATAGTTAATGGAAACCCATGTTAGGTTGAACAGTGTTTTGAAGAGGAAAACAGTGTGAGAAGACAGTAGATCTTATTAAGTTAAACATCTGTTCAGGCTTAAACAGATGTTTGGCCTTTAACAGATGTTTGGGCTTTTATATCAGAGATTTGGACTTAAACAGTTGTTTGACCTTAAACAGATGTTTGGCCATAAACAGATGTTTGACCTTAAACAGATGTTTTGCCTTAAACAGATGTTTCGCCTTCTATATCAGATATTTGGACTTAAACAGATGTTTGACCTTAAACAAATGTTTGGCCATAAACAGAGGTTTGGCCTTAAACCAAACATCTGTTTAAGGTCAACATTTGTTTGACTATTGGTCAACATTTCATTGACTTTTGGTCAACATCTGTTTGAATTTTGGTCAACATCTTATTTTGTAAAGAAGTACAAAAACAAACATTTTTACAAAATCCCAAATCACCCTATCATGTAAGTGCATTGAAGTAAAAGTGGAAATGATATTATTCATGTGGTCCTGTAGTGCTTTTGTTTGACCTCTAATATGGGTTCATGATCTAATCCGGTGATTTGAAGACATTGTTGTTGAGTCGAATGAGATGGTTGATGTAATGTGGTCGTATTTGACACACCCCAACCGTTGGCGGAAACATCGGGGCATGGCACTGAGCGAAACAGATTGTCCAGAAGTTTCCATAACAATTATCATTACTATTCAATTTAAAATAACATGTCCCATACCATGTCTCAAACAGTAAACAAATTATTACAGACAAAATCCAGGCAAATATTCTATTCCGACAACTCAGATTTCAAAATAGAGCAATTATTTATCTGCTTCTAGAGACCCTTGATTCATTTACTACAGACAACTATTTGTTGGGCTCTAAAGCTTTATTCTAGCTTCAACTTCCTATCATGTGTGCATCCTAAGCACCTGTCACATACGTTAAAATAATGTCAATATATATAATGTAAAAGTGAGCATACAAGTTTGATAATAGCATATAGAGTTAGAATTTGTTTATGCATAACCAGCACGTACACATAGTGAAATGAAGCACGTTAGTTATCGACATAGATCCATCGATACCAATGACTACGAGTTGACTGCCCGGGGCAGTTCGCAATACATGATTACCACCGTAATCCATGCAAATAATTGTCCTTAACAACCCCCGTGTGAACGGGTGCTGAGTCCAAACTATAGTACTATCGTTGCTAAGGCAGGTAGACAGCATTCCATGTGTAAACATAACAAACAAGCATTCATAAGCCACGTATAACATGCATTAACGGTTAGCGTTCAAATTGTATGGAGTAGTGTGTTTGATGTGATTTGAATAGTTGTAACGTATGTAACACCCAAAAGTGCGTAAAGCAAAAAGGGATCGAGTATACTCACAGCGGTTGATGGATTGAAGGGAGCGCTTAGCGAGTAGGGTTAGCCTGAATAGAGTGATAGCATAATAATAAGCGACGCGTAAAACGGAAACAAGTGTTGGAGAGTCGGACAGCTGATACGTGGTCGAAAACCGGTGCTTGTAATTGTTTAATTTGATGTTATTGCATAAGTTTTAATTTCGAATAGCCTACTTTTGATTAGATATGTATTTTGCAGATCTAGCAGAGTTTAAGGAGCTTTTCGGAAGCTTTACGGGTCACCGGAGAAAAAACGGAACCACCGGGATGCGAAACGGGTCAACCGGACTCAAGAAATGGAAGAAACAGAAAGTCAGACATCTGGGCACCGTCGCCGACGCCCATATGGGCCGTCGCCGACGGTATTTGTAATATGCCGTCGCCTGAATTCACCGTAGACAGCGAGATTGACCGTCGGCTTCAATTGAAAATCTACACGCCGTCGCCGACGGACACATCCACCGTCGGCGACGGTCCTCCAATGTGGCTTTCGCGAATTTCTTGATTTGGGGTGTGAGAAACGATTTTAATTGGTTGTTGTTCAATCAACTCGGGAGTTACACTCACTTTTGAGTTTTGAACTTGTTCTTGGAGCCATATCCATCCATCATTCACCAACCATTCCAACTACTTCATCTCTACATTCCATCATCCATCATCTACACAATCCAACACACAATCAATCATCAAACCCTAGTTCACCAACCCATCATCCTTCTCATCATCACCATTCCATAAACCCTAATTCTCCATCATTCTTTCATCCTACAAGCTTCAAGATGACTCCATCCGCATTCCAAGCATCCGGTGATCAAGTTGCATCAACCATGAGCGGCTAATCATCTCGGTTTCACCCCGGTGTAGGTAGTTGTTACTTTTAGGGTTTCAATTTGTTCTTGTTTCATCTTAGTGACAATTTGTATTTGGTTTTTGAAACTTTTGACAATAGTATTACATTTGTTACGAATTCGTGAATTGTCGAGCGATGTTAAAAGTTATGACTTTGCGAAACGGTGATATGTAATTGTACGTTGTCGTTGTTAGGATTTACTTGTGTTGATTACAAAGTGTCTTTTTGTCCGTTCTTCGGGGCGTTGATAGTTAGTAGCACCTAAGTCACGGTACACTAAATCCGTTAATCGAATGCATTTGAGTTGAAACTAAAACTTGTAGAAATCCTAGGTTAACAATTGCCGAAACCGGGTGTGATTCCTTTTTATTATAATTGTTCTAGTATCCAAAATTCTTGCAATCATTAATTAGTAGTTGTTACTCATTTTCATCACATCATTTAGTTTAAAATCATATCTTCCAAATAAACAAAAACACAAAATTATTCTAGTAAGCTTCATAATCGTGACACAATTGTTTAATTCATTCGAATCCATACACAAACCACATACTCTTCGTGGTTCGACCCCTTACTACCACTAACACATTGTTAAGGGTAATTTGGGCTTATAAATATTATCTTTGACCGGAGCGCGACACTCCGATCAAATTTTGGCGCCGTTGCCGGGGAGTGCGTGCGCTTTGTGTTTGGATTATTGTTTGAATTTTCGTGATTATCTGTTTAATTTGTTTAGCTTTCTTTTTGTACTTGTCTTTTTCTTTGTTACGCGGGGTGTGTTACTTGTGCAGGTTACAGGTAGTGCATGCATACGCGGAACTCCGGGAGGACTTCACCTTTAGTTTACGAACCGGAAATCGAACGAGTAGAAAGAAGAAACCTAGCAAGCCGGTTAGAAGCAACACTTGCTTCTAATCAAACCAACCCAACACCACAACATACACCATCCATTGAAACCGATTCAATGGCGAACCAAAACTCAAACCAAAACCTTAACTCGAACCAATTCCAATACCGAAGCAACTTCAATCCCGCTCCAAATATGCAACCCATACCTCCCGAGCGACCGGGTGGTAATAATAACAATACCGGACCACCTACACCACCTTTCCAAAACCAAAATCCCAACAACAATCAAAGAACACCTCAACAACAAAACCTTCATAGACATAATTCCCTACCCATTAACCTAGATGATCGGAATGTCAACTCCGACCGTCGGGGAAATCGTGATCGCAGCAATCCCGCAAATGAAGACCCATTCTTCAACATCGATGACTTGAGGAATGCAATCCCCGATGATGAACCTTATAGTGTTCCCGGTTATCAATCGCCGGAACATGCGAGTATTCATACGGAAAATTCTGATGACGGGGGATATTATGATGATAGGGCTAACGATGACGAAGATTGGGGCTACGTGAATCGGGGAAACGTCTACAATGCAAGAAGGTATGATGATGAGGAATTTGGCTATCAAAATGCCAATTACGGTGGGAATGACGAATATGGTTACGGAGGTGGAAGAAATGATGGTTATGGGAACAACCGTCAACCACGAAACAATGACCAACGGAACCGGAATGATGGGTTTTATAATAACAACAACAATGCAAACCCTAACCGGATTCCTCGTTTCGTGGGAGGTGGTAACCCAAGGGATAATAGAAGAGAGGATAGACGAGATGATCGAAGAGGTGAAAGACGGGATAATAGAAGACCGGTCGATCAAGAAGTTAACGGTCCTCATCGTCATCAACGACCTCCACGGGGAGTGAATGATCGTTTTAGGCCGGTTGTCACCGAGAACGACTCCCCAATCGTTTGTGAGAGGAGGATGTTTGATTGTAAACCACATTACATCAACATACTTCCTCATTTTAATGGAAGATCTAACGACGAACCGTATACACATTTGACGGAATTTTCTTCGGTTTGCAGCACTATCGGGGGTCACAACTTTGCTTTAGATGAGGTCAAACTTCGACTATTCCAATTTTCACTGAAGGATAAGGCAAATCAATGGTTCCTCACACTTCCCGCAAATAGTATTCGCACTTGGGGAGAAATGCAACAAGCGTTCCTTGATGAATACTACTCAATGGCGAAGACCGATGACGCTCGTGATGAAATTAGGTCTTTTCGCCAATTATCGGGCGAACCGTTACATGAGGCCTTTACAAGGTTTAGAGAAATGATGCGAAGATGCCCTCACATCAAATTGAGAAGTGGGAGTTAGTTAAATGTTTTGTACGGGGTCTAGATGACAATACATGGAACCGACTTGAATCCACAAGCAATGGGACCCTCCTAAGCAACCATGAAGACGATGATTGGGAGTTTTTGGAACGAATGAGCAAGCGTTCGAAAGAGAAAGAATCGGCCGACCGAGCCAAGAAGCATCCCATTTCCCGGTCACTTCCCGATCTTGATTCTAAAGATCGGATTTCTACTTTAGAGCGGGAAATGGCTCGAATGAAGAAGAAAGAAGTGAACGCGGTTCAATTTGAAGTGTGTGACGAGTGTGGTGATATTGGGCATAGAGCGGAACAATGTCCAACGGGGTCGGGTGATTACACCGAGGAAGTCAATCAAGTGTATGGGGACCGAAAGCAATATGACATGAACTCCAACACTTACCATCCGGGCTTGAGAAATCACCCTAATTTCCGGTATGGTAATGCTTCAAACCAAATGAACCCGAATTTTCAATCGGGTAACCAAGGAGGTCAAGGTGGGTCTTCGTACAACAATCGTCAAGGTGGTAACCAAGGGGGTTACCAAAGGAATTACAATCAAGGGGGTAACCAAGGGTATCAAAACCGTTTCTTGATGGTAACGAGAAGGTAGACGAAAACAAGGAAGTGGTGAGCTTTGTTGTAAGCACACCGATTTACGAGGTCGACTAACAAGGACCGGTAACATTTTGTGTAAAGTTATGTACAATTATTTATTTGTTTGTGTGTGTTTATGTTAATCGTTTTCGTTCCATACTAATCTCTCTTGATTGTGTGAAGTCCGGACATTCCGAACGGGTCATGAAGACACAAGGTATGTTTTTAGGCTTTGTTATGTGCATTGAGGACAATACACGACTTTTTGGGGGGTGGTAGGGCCGTTGACGGTTATTGCGTTATTGCGTTTTAAAAATTTAACTTATAAAAAAATCACAAAAAGATTTTTAATAATTTTTAGGATTTTTGTATGTACATAGCTCTTTTATTAAAAGTCCATAATTTTTCTCATATTTAAAAAAAAAAAAAAAAAAATTTGAAAACTGATTTTAGGGGCACCGTCGCCGACGGTGAGCCCAGGCGTCGCCTACGGCCCTCAGAACTACTCCGTCGCCCAATTTTGTCCGTAGGCAGCAAGATAGGGCGTCGCCCACTATCATCAAATCCAAGCACCGTCGCCGACGGGGCATCATGCCGTCGGCGACGGCTCACCGTTTCTCATCCGACGCTGATTCGAACCCACAACCTTTATGCTCTTTCAAACCTTTATGTAACGAGTTTTAAGCCCTATAATTCGATTTTGGGGACCCTCATCTGACCAAACACATCCTAATCCACCCATATTCTGGATTCCACCACACCTACTCCTCCATCCAACTTCATCTTCTCCAAAAATACATTCAAGAACCCTAACCTACTTTTTCTCATAACTCCTTCGATTTTCACCCAAATCCTGTGATTCTTGAGCCTAACTTGTGTAGTTTTTCAAGAGAAACAAAACCCCCATAACGGTTTCCATCAATTCTTGCTCGTTTGCAAGATTTCTGGTCGCGAATTTTTAGGGTTTTGAAGAGTGTTCAACCAAGCTTCTTATTTTACACTTTTCTTTAGTTCTTCTTGTCAATCTTCACCAAAGGTATGTGCTTTCACTTAATTTATGCATGATTTTCTTATGTGTTGTTGATTTCTTCCGGAATTTTAAACTTATTGTTTGAGAGTAGGTTGTTTATCACAATGTAGGATGTGCTAGCATAAATTTTTGGATGTTTACTTGATTTGGGTGGGATTTGAGCATGCTTAGTCTTGGTGATGTGATTACACCAGATGTGTGCATGATTGAACATAGTGGTGATGTTGAATATTGTTGAAAACATGAAATTTTGCGAAATTTTTGGAATAAACATGTTTAATCGCTATAGATGATAAGATGTGCAACTTTGGAAGTTTAAAAAGGCGATTTTACATCTAAAATTTGATTGAAGTTCAACATTGCATACTATGTTCAAAGTTTGAGATTGTTGAAGGTTTGGAGTGCACTAATTGTTGTTGTCTTTGTCTTGTGATTGTAGCCATGCTCCGAGGAAGTAAGAAAGCAAAGACCTCCGGTCAAGGTTCATCTTCGGGAGCCGGTTCGGGCTCCGGGGTATATCAAAGACGTTTTGAACAACTAAGTAATGTAGTAGAGGGTGATGGGCAACTTATTAGGCAAGATTGGGAGTGGGAGGAAGAAAAAAATAGTAGATCGGCTTCGGCATGGAAGGACGAGAAAACAAAGGCTCTTTCTCGTTACAACAATAAGAGGTTAGAAGCCAAAATGTGGAAGATGAAAATGGTTACGGGTGTTTCAAAATCCGTACCCGAAAGGACAGTTTGTGAACGTACGGTAGATGTTGAAGAGTTTAGGAAGATTGGTATAGTGAAAAGGTTTGAGAAACTTGGCTGGGAACGGGTGATTGACTGGTGTGAGGATATCACTACTCGGGTATACTTGGGGGCAGTTTGTGAGTGGTTATCCACCCTTCGTTTTGAACATTCTGATAGACCGGCTCATAGGTGGAAGTTGATTGGTAACATTGGAAAAAATCAAATGGTCATGTCTTTCGAACATATGAACGCTATAGTGAGGTTTGACTCACTTGGGGTCGACGCGTATGAATATTATGGGTATGATCAGTTTTTGGACAACAAGAGAAACGATGCTGACCCAGTGAGGCTTTTAGAGGACACCCTACTAGGTTCTGGGGGTGCGGGAGAGTCGAGAAGTGATTTGTCTTTGATGGGAAAGATACTCCAAGGTATCTCGTTAGAGAACATTATGGTACGGTTCGGAGACCGTGGAAAGGTGAAGGCACCCGACTGTCGGGTTTTGCATGCATTGTTATATGGGACGCCCAAGCTCTCGTGGCGTCAAATTGTTATGATCAACACATGGGATACACGGGAATCATTTAAACGAAAGATGATTCCCTATGCAAGGTTGATTAGCGCTATGATTCTCCAACAGAATGCATTACCTCAAGACTCACTGTGGGTGTCTAAGCCCATTGATCAATTCAACTTCGCCTCTATAAGGCGACATTGGAAAATAACTGTGAAAGCTTTTGGGCATTTGCACACGGTTGAAGATGAGCAAGGGGATCGTTATCGGTTTAATGACAAAGCGGGTGATGAAGAAGGTGATGAAGAAGAGGGCGATGAGGAGATGCCCGATGTTGAGGAGGAAATGGATCCTTCCGGTCCGCGGGGACCGAGGCAAAGGTATAGGAGGAAGCATAGGGAAATCTCTGCCAATGTGGCAGATTTTGTGAATCAAAGGCAAATACCGGCGTATCGGTTGTGGAACCGTGGAGATCAAGCGATCTACGACAATGTGTCGGCGGGTATTGGTGAAGCAAGAGAGCACCATGCTAGTAGGAACGAATGGGAAGAGGCGCAAGGGGCGTACTCGCAGCAACAATGGGGTTTTCAAGCATCTTTCCGCGAGAGGGTGGAAAAGCAGTTGGAGGAACAACAGCTGCAACATGCGTTACAACAATCACAAATGGAACGCATGATACAGTTGCAAGAGGAAGAAAGGGCCCATAGACAGGCACGGGAAGAAGAGGCGGCTAGGAACCAAGCTGCACAAAGAGAGTTGGACCAACGCCGATGGGGAGCGTTGGCTTTCTCTAACCAAATGGCGATTAATAACTTCAAGGTGCTCCATGATCAAGAACGCCATCAAAGAGATTATCAAGCCGGTCTCCCATATGTTGAACATTCGGGTTGGACCGATTACCCCAACCTTCCTCATCCGCAAGGGCCATCCGATCCAACCCCTCATTGGCCCGAGGCAGTCGGCTCGAGTTTTGTTCCAATGCCATACCAACCGCCACCTCAACAAGAGTCAAGCCCGCTAGATAACTATAGGGAGATGTTCGAGTCCCTCACTGGTTATCAATACCAGCCCAACCCGCCAGTGGATCCAAACGAGCGATATCAGCGGTAGAGGTATGGTATTTCTTTTGTTGTTGTTGTTGTATATTTTTTTTTATTTTCTTTTGTGTTATTTTCATTTTGTTATTTAAATTCTCGCCTAGTTAAATGAACTTTGTGGGTGTGTTCCCTATATAACCCTCACGAGACCTCTCGTCCTCCCAAGCTATTGGGGGGTTTAAAAGGGCTTGTTGCATAAGCTAAATGCAACCGTGATTCCTACGAAAGTGAGTTAGGTTTGTTGTTGTTGTAATTTATTTTCCACATAAATCAAAGTGAAATAATGTATAGCTTGGTAATATTTTCATAAAAGTGGTAGAACTAGGTAACTAACAAATTTTAGTGGTTGTGAGAAGCATGCTTCTACACAAGGGTTAAGATTTGTAGGTACAATTGGTTCGTGGGACAACCGCTTTCATGAAGAGGAGAGGAGCATACGAAGAATGAGCTCACAAACCAGGTGCATACGTTTCTTTTTACTTTTGATCTTTAGATTAGCAAATAAGTGGAGTGTATTTTGTATATTATTTTTCCAGGGTGAACTTTTGGGGAAATTAGCCGTGTCACATCCCTTGTGCGTTTAATACTCTAGTTCTTACACATTGAGGGCAATATGTATCTCAAGTGTGGGGATGGGGGAATAGTAAAAATTTTAGATTTTGACCCGTTCATTTAAATACTACACATTGAGGACAATGTTCACCTCAAGTGTGGGGATGGGGGAAAATTTCAAAAAAAATTTTCAAAAATTTCTTGTTTAAAAGCGATCTTAAAAGCACAAGTAACTAAGTCAACGAGGGATGTCACAACCCATTTGGTCTATTGTCATGGTCAAGTTCGAATTAATAGCATGACGGGTATTTAGCGGGTGGTTATTTGGGAATAATCCGCCTAAGAAACTAGTCTTTTATGCATGTCACATATCATACCTTTTATATACGTGAGGTTTTGAGCCACTTTCACATCATGGAATTACATGTTGATGTTTCTTTGTTTGAGTGGACCATTAGTCATGTATTGTAGAACTTGCATCTTTTGATACGTTTGAGACTATAGACCAAATACAAGCACAGGAATGATTAAGGCATTAGGTAAACCTTTTCTCTTAAAACCATTTATCTATCCTTACCCTAACAAATCCCCTAGTCGCCCATTTTGAGCCTAAACCTTTCGTTTGACCACCCTATAGCCCATAACCGTTAAACCTTTTCTTTTAAACCCGTGTGATGGAAATTCGATTATAGGAGTCGTTTTTGTATAGTTGTTCTTGTTTGTTTGCATATATGTTAAAAAAAAAAATCAGAAAATGTCATGAAAAAGAATTGAAAATCGTTGAAGAAAAACACAAAAAGAAGTGTTAGTAGTTGTTGAATAAAAGGCGAATGTTGTTGCCTCATATTTGGTGTTTATAGTTAGTTTGTTAGAATAATCTTTTGTAATAAAAATCGAATTTTCATCGCCTTAGCCACTTTAAAATATCCTAATTCCTACCCTTAGCCTAGCCCCGTTACAACCCTCATAAAGACCTTATGACTTGTGCTTAGTGTTTGTGATCAATGGTGGAGAATGATTGAGTTGCAAGCTTATGCGGGAATGTGTTCTAATCGGTTTTGAGTGAATATTCTTTGTAGTGCTAATACATTATAAATATTAGCCAATTTAGAAGCCGAGTGGAGAGAACATTGTGAGGGATGTGCATGAATTGATTGGTTTCACGGGCGGGTTAATCTTGGGTAACCATTTGTGTATGTAAAATCACATTACCGTTAAATATATTGAAAATTGTAAAGAATTTGAACTTTAGCATGACATTGGACCTTAACCTTAGTCTCGGGAATGGGGAGTGTATTTGTTGTTCGACCCACGTGAAAGTGAAAAACAGATTTGCTTGAGGGCAAGCAAAAGACAAGTGTGGGGATGTGATACGTGGTCGAAAACCGGTGCTTGTAATTGTTTAATTTGATGTTATTGCATAAGTTTTAATTTCGAATAGCCTACTTTTGATTAGATATGTATTTTGCAGATCTAGCAGAGTTTAAGGAGCTTTTCGGAAGCTTTACGGGTCACCGGAGCAAAAACGGAACCACCGGGATGCGAAACGGGCCAACCGGACTCAAGAAATGGAAGAAACAGAAAGTCAGACATCTGGGCACCGTCGCCGACGCCCATATGGGCCGTCGCCGACGGTATTTGTAATATGCCGTCGCCTGAATTCACCGTAGACAGCGAGATTGACCGTCGGCTTCAATTGAAAATCTACACGCCGTCGCCGACGGACACATCCACCGTCGGCGACGGTCCTCCAATGTGGCTTTCGCGAATTTCTTGATTTGGGGTGTGAGAAACGATTTTAATTGGTTGTTGTTCAATCAACTCGGGAGTTACACTCACTTTTGAGTTTTGAACTTGTTCTTGGAGCCATATCCATCCATCATTCACCAACCATTCCAACTACTTCATCTCTACATTCCATCATCCATCATCTACACAATCCAACACACAATCAATCATCAAACCCTAGTTCACCAACCCATCATCCTTCTCATCATCACCATTCCATAAACCCTAATTCTCCATCATTCTTTCATCCTACAAGCTTCAAGATGACTCCATCCGCATTCCAAGCATCCGGTGATCAAGTTGCATCAACCATGAGCGGCTAATCATCTCGGTTTCACCCCGGTGTAGGTAGTTGTTACTTTTAGGGTTTCAATTTGTTCTTGTTTCATCTTAGTGACAATTTGTATTTGGTTTTTGAAACTTTTGACAATAGTATTACATTTGTTACGAATTCGTGAATTGTCGAGCGATGTTAAAAGTTATGACTTTGCGAAACGGTGATATGTAATTGTACGTTGTCGTTGTTAGGATTTACTTGTGTTGATTACAAAGTGTCTTTTTGTCCGTTCTTCGGGGCGTTGATAGTTAGTAGCACCTAAGTCACGGTACACTAAATCCGTTAATCGAATGCATTTGAGTTGAAACTAAAACTTGTAGAAATCCTAGGTTAACAATTGCCGAAACCGGGTGTGATTCCTTTTTATTATAATTGTTCTAGTATCCAAAATTCTTGCAATCATTAATTAGTAGTTGTTACTCATTTTCATCACATCATTTAGTTTAAAATCATATCTTCCAAATAAACAAAAACACAAAATTATTCTAGTAAGCTTCATAATCGTGAAACAATTGTTTAATTCATTCGAATCCATACACAAACCACATACTCTTCGTGGTTCGACCCCTTACTACCACTAACACATTGTTAAGGGTAATTTGGGCTTATAAATATTATCTTTGACCGGAGCGCGACACTCCGATCAACAGCTGGTCGATCGGACGGTAGTTCGATCGGAAGGCTGACCGTTCGGTTGACAGTCTGCTCGGACCGCTGTCCGGTCGGTCGGTAGGCCGATCGGATGGCTGTTCGAATGGATTGTTTCTTCCTTTGAGATGGATGTGTTTGTGTATGATGGCTTGACTTTTGAAGTTTTCGTTGTAGTATTAGAAAACATTGAAGTACCTTTACCCTTCAGGTTGGTCGATCGGACGGCTATTCGATCGGACGGCAACCCAATCGGTTAGGTATTTTAATGAATTGCAGTGATTTGCCTTGGATTGGGCAGGTGTTCGATCAGACATATGTTCGATCGGACAGGTCAACAAGTCAAAACTTAATGATTTGCTGACCGATCGGTTGGCAAGTCAACAATAGTCAACAACTAAGACAACTTCTTAGCAAGGTGTCACCTGATCGGACGGCTGTTCGATCGGGTGGCACTCCTAGTTTATCGAACATGTTGAAAATCGATTAAGTGTTGAAGTATAGTATCTCATGATCCGAAGAGTAATCCGATCGGACAGTAGTTCGATCGAACAACAGTTCGTTCAATACTAGTCTTCAAAATGAATTGATTGTGTGGGACCATGTGTTAGCCGATCGGCTGGCCAGTCGATCGGCTGACTGTCCGATCGGCTGGCTGTCCGTTCGGACAGCAGTCCGACCGGTCAGCATCCTGACCTGATCAGCCTATTCGTCTAACACTTGGTTATTCTGATTGTTTGTCGTTTTATTGGGGTATTTTGACAACGAGTCGGAACATAGATCCCTCGTCCTTACTCGGTTCCCCTGGTCGGACAGGAATCACCCAAATCCGGCTGGTGAACTGTTCGGAACGGAGTTTATCGTTTAACCCGAAGTCGGTTAACCTCGTGGATAGAATCCGGATCTTGAGCCGTGCAACCACCGGAGTGATTTGTAAGCCGGCACAGGCTCCGTTTCTATCGGTTTGAAGGCAGTGAGCGAAAAGAGTTGAAAGAAAGTTGGAAAATCCATCTTTCAATCCTTTTCACCGTGTATTTGTTTAGATCTATGAAAGATCTTTGCTTGTTTATGTTGAAATCGGCTAGATCCAAGTTATTCTTGGTGGATTGAGGCCAAAACATGAAGTTCTTCAAGAACCCATGATGACATCATCCTAAAACACTTGAATCTTGATGATTTCATGGTTAAAAGTGAAGATTTGAAAGATAGAAAGGTGTAGGAGTGCGTGTAGATCAAGAAAGTACAAGATGTAGGACGAAATCTTACTAGAATCGAGAGGAATCTGAGAAAAGGTTGAGTTAAGCGTGCTGGTCGGACAGAGGTTTCCAAAAGTGGAAAGGATGACAATGACAGGGGTATTTATAGGATGACAAATGAGGAAAGTGCTGGCCGATCAGCCAGGCAGCTCGATCGGACAGTCTGTCCGATCGGACAGCAGTCCGTTCGGCAGGCTGTTCGATCGGCTGGTAGCCTGATCGATCTGCTGCAAGCTTTGAGTGTTCGGTGCGACGATTTTTGATATTTCGATTACGATTGCGATCGGTTCGATACGATAGGGTTTCCTAGTCAAATTACTTTTAATCCCAACCACTCATATCTCGCACTATCCTTTCTCCACTAATTACCATAGTTCGATTGTGGTTCGAGTTCGATGTCGATTGAGTTCGATCGCATTTCGTGTTTCGATTGATTACCACAACATAACATAAATAAACATGCACAGGTAACACGTAAGGCACACACACACACACACGCGTATAATAATAATTAAAATACGTAGTTCGAGTTGAAATTATGAAGTCGATTCGATTAGCATAGTTTGATTATCGTTTCGTTAACTTTATCGCATTGATACTTCCTACAGTTAACAGTCGTAAGTCGGTTAGATGGCGATTGTAATACGTCGATTGTTGTAATTATTGACACTTACTCCACATAATACAACTAAATTAAACACATAAAAGAAATCTTATTATTAGTCGGTTGCGCGAAGTAGGTCGTTGACTTTGACCTTGACTTTGACTTCCCTGAAAACACGGGATGTTACAGCCTCCCCTTGTTTAGGGAATTTCGTCCCGAAATTAGGCTGCAAGTTGTATGACCCGTGAATCACGTTTAAGAACCTTCTCTTTCTAGACTTTCTCCTTAAATAACTGCGGGTACTTCGCCTTCATGTCGCTTTCGAGTTCCCAAGTGAACTCTGCGCCTCGTTTGCCTTCCCATCGGACTTTCACGATAGGAATGCGAGAGCGTCTGAGTTGCTTGGTTTGGCGGTCCATGATTTCGACAGGCTTCTCCACGAAGTGTAATGTTTCGTTCACTTGCAGATCATCGAGAGGTACAATTAAGTCGTGGTCGGCTAGGCATTTTCGGAGGTTTGACACGTGGAAAGTCGGGTGGACGTTACTAAGTTCCTCGGGTAGTTCGAGTCTGTAGGCGACTTTACCGATCCTTTCCAGAATCTTAAAAGGTCCAACATATCGAGGCGTGAGCTTTCCTTTCTTGCCAAATCGGACCACACCCTTCCAAGGCGATACCTTTAGGAGTACGTAGTCACCAACGTCAAATTCAAGGGGCTTGCGTCGTCTATCGGCGTAACTTTTCTGTCGATTCCGAGCTTTTACCAGGTTGTATCGAATTTGGAAAATTCTGTCTGTCGTTTCTTGTAATAGCTCAGGACCGGTTAATTGCGAATGGCCGATCTCGTGCCACACAATAGGCGATCGACATCTTCTTCCGTATAAAGCCTCGAATGGTGCCATTTGAATGCTGGAATGATAACTGTTGTTATACGAGAATTCGACTAACGGCAGGTATTTATCCCAATTGCCACCGAAGTCTATGACACACGAACGGAGCATGTCTTCAAGAGTACGAATCGTTCTTTCCGTCTGACTGTCGGTTTGAGGGTGGAAAGCGGTACTTAGATTTAGCGATGTACCGAGTGCCGTTTGAAATGTTTCCCACAGTCGCGAGGTAAACCGAGCATCACGATCAGAGATGATATCACGAGGCGTACCATGATTACAAATGATCTCGTCGGTGTAGATTCGGGCTAATCGTTCTACCTTGTAGTCTTCTTGTATTGGCAAAAAGTGAGCTGATTTAGTCAATCGGTCAACCACAACCCAAATGCTGTCGTGACCTGATGACGTGGGCGGTAGCTTTGTTATAAAGTCCATAGCTATACTTTCCCACTTCCACATGGGGATCGGTGGTTGTTCGAGTAAGCCAGAGGGTCTTTGATGTTCGGTCTTGACTCTTGCACATGTCAGGCATTTTCCAACGTAGAGGGCAATATCCCTTTTCATGCCGGGCCACCAGTATTTGTAACGAAGATCCTGGTACATTTTGTCGGCACCGGGATGAATAGAGTACCGGGATTTGTGGGCTTCGTCCATCAAGATTTGTCGCAAATCGGTTTGTTTGGGAATCTAAATTCGGTCCAGGAAGTGGAATATCCCATTTGACTTGCTCACAAGCTGGGCTCCATCGTGGTAGATTCTTTCCTTCTTCAGGGTGCGTTCATTGAAACACGCGTGCTGAGCTTCGCGAATGAGGGTTTCGAGATCGTGTTGGGCTTGAACATTACGAGTGCTAAGCAGATAGCTCCGTCTGCTGAGTGCGTCGGCAACAACATTTGCTTTGCCTGGGTGATAACGAATCTCACAGTCATAATCGTTGAGAATTTCTACCCATCGGCGTTGACGCATATTAAGTTCCTTATGATTAAAGATATGTTGTAGGCTCCTATGATCGGTGAAGATCGTAC
Source organism: Helianthus tuberosus (assembly GCA_030545235.1). Taxonomy (NCBI): domain Eukaryota; kingdom Viridiplantae; phylum Streptophyta; class Magnoliopsida; order Asterales; family Asteraceae; genus Helianthus; species Helianthus tuberosus. The sequence continues at coordinate 146,204,454 of CM060417.1, read as the reverse complement.
ACTTGGTACCGTACAGGTAGTGTCGCCAAATCTTTAATGCAAAAACAACTGCGCCTAGCTCGAGATCATGGGTGGTATAGTTCTTCTCGTGGATTTTGAGCTGACGAGATGCGTACGCTATAACCTTATCTCGTTGCATGAGTACACAACCAAGACCAAGGTTGGAAGCATCACAATAGACAATGAAATCATTGTTTCCGTCGGGCAATGTGAGAACATGAGCATTGCAAAGCTTATGTTTTAGGGTTCGAAAGGCAGACTCTTGTTCAGTTCCCCAAACAAAAGGCTTGTCTTTATGTGTGAGAGCGGTAAGCGGTACAGCGATCTTTGAGAATCCTTCGATAAATCGTCGATAGTAGCCCGCCAGTCCGAGAAAAGATCAAACTTCAGACGGGTTCTTAGGCGTAATCCAACCCTTAACAGCTTCGATCTTCGCAGGATCGACGTGAATACCTTGACTATTAACAATGTGACCCAGAAACTGAACTTCCTCCAACCAGAATTCACACTTGGAGAACTTGGCATAGAGTTGGTTCCCCTGGAGTAGCTCGAGGACCAAACGCAGATGTTGCGCGTGTTCGGTTTTCGATTTGGAATAGATCAAGATGTCGTCGATGAATACGATGACGAAACGGTCGAGATATGGTTTACACACGCGATTCATCAGATCCATGAAAACCGCTGGTGCGTTGGTTAAACCAAAGGGCATAACAACAAATTCGTAGTGGCCGTAACGAGTGAGAAACACGGTTTTGGGTATATCCTCCTCTTGAATGCGTAGTTGGTGATAGCCTGAATGTAGATCGATCTTCGAGAAACACATAGCGCCTTGTAGTTGATCAAATAAATCGTCGATGCGGGGTAGGGGATAGCGGTTCTTGATAGTTAACTTATTCAATTCCCGATAGTCGATGCACATCCTGAACGACCCATCCTTCTTTTTGACGAAAAGGAGTGGCGCGCCCCAAGGAGAGGTGCAAGGGCGAATGAAGCCTTTTTCAAGTAATTCCTGGAGTTGGTTTGAAAGTTCGCGCATTTCGGATGGCGCGAGTCGGTAGGGAGCTTTGGCAATAGGGTTGGCTCCAGGAATGAGGTCGATACGAAAGTCGATATCACGACTTGGCGGTAGTCCGGGAAGATCCTCTGGAAAAACGTTAGGAAATTCTCGAACCACTGGAACGTCTTTTACTTCCTTCTTCTCTTTCTTTTCCTTCTCCGCTACTACAATGTTAGCCAAGAAAGCCCTGCATTCCTTGCAGAGATACTTGCTAGCTTGAACACATGACATGAGCTTGAGACCTTTCGAAGTAGTATCACCGTACACACACAATAGATCACCATTCACCAGTGAGAATCGAATCATCTTGTCGAAGCACACAACTTCAGCATGGTTTTCGTGAAGAAAGTCCATGCCTACTATGACATCAAAACTTCCGAGTTGCATCGGAATAAGGTCGATTGGGAAGATGTGATTGTTGAGCTCAAGAGTACAATCACGAAGAACAGAATTAACGGCGACAGTTCTTCCGGTAGCGACTTCAACATCGAATGTAGAAGAGAGATGAGAGCGTTTTCGACTAAGGAGTTTCTCGAATTCGTACGACACAAAGCAATTATCGGCTCCAGTATCAAATAAACACGAAGCATAAGTACCATTCACAAGGAACGTACCATTGACCACGTTGTTGTCAGTTTAGGCTTGACGCACGTTGATGTTGAAAGTTCGTGCGCGTGCGGCCTGTTGTTGCTGTTGCTGCTGTTGTTGCTGGTGCTGCTGCTGTTGAGGTTGCTGCTGCTGGGGCTCTTGTTTCACAACCCTGTTCGGGCACAAGTTGGCGAAATGGTTAGGATCGCCACATGCGAAGCAGGCTCTGGCTTTGACCGCGGGTGCTGGAGGAGCTTGTTGACCCTGAGGGGCGGTGAGTAGAGCTTGATGAGCAGGAGCTTGTCGGATACGTTAGCTGGTAGTGAAATGGCCGTACATATTGCAATGAGCACAAAAAAGGCAAGCAATGGCAGTCGGGTGATGGTAGGTAGAAGTAGGGCAGAACGGGTGTGGCCCAGTGTATGCACGCTTTGCAGGCGGTGCATTAGCCACAGGCGCTGCTACTTGACGTTGTTGGGCTGGTACAGCTTGAATCAGTGCAGCACTGATCGCACAATTCTTGTTGCTGGAGCTGTTCTTTCTCTTGTTCTTCCTCTTGTTGCTCGATGAGGTGGTGGTTTCAGCAGTTGGTGCGATGTTGGTAGCTTGATGCAGGTGCTTTGAAGTTTTATCCCAGACACCAGCCTTGACCCGTTTGTCATTGATTTCAGCAGCCAGTAGATAAGTTTCTTCGATCGTCGTAGTCTTAGCCGCTTGCACGAAATCAGCAACACAGTTAGGCAGGGCTCGGATATACTTCTTGAGTGCCATATCTGGAGTCTTGACCTGATCGGGACAAATGATGCTGAGCTGCTTGAAGCGAGCAGTGAGTGCAGCATTTTCACCATCCTTTTGCTGTATGTGCCAAAATTCATCCTCTAGCTTCTGACGTTCATGAGGAGGGCAGAATTCCTCCAGCATGACTTCCTTGAGTTCATCCCACGACAGACCGTAGGCTGCATCGTTCCCTCGCTTGTTCCTCTCGGCCGTCCACCAGTCTAGTGCACGGGACTGGAAAACGCCGGTAGCATTCAGAGTTCGGAGGTCATCGGGGCAACCACTCTGCCGTAGAGTGACCTCGATGGAATCAAACCATTGGAATAGTGCAGTAGGACCTCCCTCGCCAGTGAATTCTTTTGGCCTACACGACTTGAATTGCTTGAAATTGAAAGCCTTGGTGGCAGCTTTAGGAGCTTTGGTTCTCGACTCCTCAGATGATTTGCTGGCATTCTCGTAAACATCACTCACGGCCTTTGCTACGCTTTTAGCGATGATAGCAGCAAGTCGTCTGTCTCTCTTTTCTTGACGAGAAAGTGAGGAATGACGAGATCCAGATGACATTGTCTGCAACAGACATCGTCACAGGACTCAACACATGGTATTCGAATCTCACCTCACACGTCTACTACTTACTAAGGCTCAGGAACACACATATCATGTAAACACATAGACACATAACCATGTTGAACACAGAACCACATAATCACATAAACACATAAGCATGTAGAGCACATAAACACATAACCACATAAGCACATAACTTACTTAAACACATATTCTGCGTGTAATAATCTTCTCAAGATTATACGTGTTCCTTTATCACTTAAGAGGTAGTCAGAATACAGAAACCTATCATTCAAAGTCTGCGAATTACTCGAATATAGCGGTCGCGTTTGGTATATCGAGTCGTGTAGTATAAGCGTATAACATAGCATGAGGTCGTCCACGATTTAATGTTTTGGCAGCGTATCGAGATGGAATTGCAGCGCGAGTCGTATGTGTCGATCGATGTGAAAGCAGAAATCGAGTGAATTTCCAAAATTTAATCACATAAACAGGTAAACACACATATAGCACATAAAATCGACGAATCATCAGAGTCAGCAATTGCGGGCTCAGAATCGAAACACATAAAAATCGAGAAATAGATTGTCTGCGGCTAGTAGACTTCGACTAACCCAAGTGATTCGACTATTCACAAGGATCCGTTGTGCACATTTAACCTTCAGGATTGTGCCTTGGCCTCGATTCTTGGGCGTTTGGCACACATCCCGTTAGTCATATTGTGACTTCAGATCGTTGGAGTCCGTCGAGACTTTGGTGAGAGTTTGTAAAATGAGCAGAACAAGTCGTCAAGGTTAGGGTTTCACCCCTAGCTTAACAACTTTGTCCCTGTTTTAATAAAATAGAGGAGATTATTCATCAAAATACGGATTTCACTCCATGATTTGGCATAATTCTCTTTATTTGTAGATAAAATGCGGGTTGATTAAGCAACTTTAGTCGAGAGTTTGCAGTTTTCACACCTATTCTCGGCTTAGTTACTTTTTCATAGTTGAAAATTCGAGTGCAGTGATAGTGTAGCGTGAATAGCGAGGAATAAGTTCGCACATAGTCCCTACTGGATATGCACAAGTCGGTCTGTTGGTTCCTAACTATAGACTAGGTTTCTAAGACATCGACCCAGACTAGGTTGTGTCTTGCCTAATTCCCTATAGTTATGGCTCTGATACCAATCTGTCACACCCCAACCGATGGCGGAAACATCGGGGCATGGCACTGAGCGAAACAGATTGTCCAGAAGTTTCCATAACAATTATCATTACTATTCAATTTAAAATAACATGTCCCATACCATGTCTCAAACAGTAAACAAATTATTACAGACAAAATCCAGGCAAATATTCTATTCCGACAACTCAGATTTCAAAATAGAGCAATTATTTATCTGCTTCTAGAGACCCTTGATTCATTTACTACAGACAACTATTTGTTGGGCTCTAAAGCTTTATTCTAGCTTCAACTTCCTATCATGTGTGCATCCTAAGCACCTGTCACATACGTTAAAATAATGTCAATATATATAATGTAAAAGTGAGCATACAAGTTTGATAATAGCATATAGAGTTAGAATTTGTTTATGCATAACCAGCACGTACACATAGTGAAATGAAGCACGTTAGTTATCGACATAGATCCATCGATACCAATGACTACGAGTTGACTGCCCGGGGCAGTTCGCAATACATGATTACCACCGTAATCCATGCAAGTAATTGTCCTTAACAACCCCCGTGTGAACGGGTGCTGAGTCCAAACTATAGTACTATCGTTGATAAGGCAGGTAGACAGCATTCCATGTGTAAACATAACAAACAAGCATTCATAAGCCACGTATAACATGCATTAACGGTTAGCGTTCAAATAGTATGGAGTAGTGTGTTTGATGTGATTTGAATAGTTGTAACGTATGTAACACCCAAAAGTGTGTAAAGCAAAAAGGGATCGAGTATACTCACAGCGGTTGATGGATTGAAGGGAGCGCTTAGCGAGTAGGGTTAGCCTGAAAAGCGACGCGTAAAACGGAAACAAGTGTTGGAGAGTCGGACAGCTGGTCGATCGGACGGTAGTTCGATCGGACGGCTGACCGTTCGGTTGACAGTCTGCTCGGACCGCTGTCCGGTCGGTCGGTAGGCCGATCGGATGGCTGTTCGAGTGGATTGTTTCTTCCTTTGAGATGTATGTGTTTGTGTATGATAGCTTGACTTTTGAAGTTTTCGTTGTAGTATTAGAAAACATTGAAGTACCTTTACCCTTCAGGTCGGTCGATCGGACGGCTGTTCGATCGGACGGCAACCCGATCGGTTAGGTATTTTAATGAATTGCAGTGATTTTCCTTGGATTGGGCAGGTGTTCGATCAGACAGATGTTCGATAGGACAGGTCAACAAGTCAAAACTTAATGATTTGCTGAGCGATCGGTTGGTAAGTCAACAAAAGTCAACAAAAGTCAACAACTATGACAAGTTCTTAGCAAGGTGTCACCTGATCGGACGGCTGTTCGATCGGGTGGCACTCCTAGTGCATCGAACATGTTGAAAATTGATTAAGTGTTGAAGTATAGTATCTCATGATCCGAAGAGTAATTCGATCGGACAGTAGTTCGATCGAACAACAGTTCGTTCAATACTAGTCTTCAAAATGAATTGATTGTGTGGGACCATGTGTTAGCCGATCGGCTGGCCAGTCGATCGGCTGACTGTCCGATCGGCTGGCTGTCCGTTCGGACAGCAGTCTGACCGGTCATCATCCTGACCTGATCATCCTATTCGTCTAACACTTGGTTATTCTAATTTTTTGTCGTTTTATTGGGGTATTTTGACAACGAGTCGGAACATAGATCCCTCGTCCTTACTCGGTTCCCCTGGTCGGACAGGAATCACCCAAATCCGGCTGGTGAACTGTTCGGAATGGAGTTTATCGTTTAACACGAAGTCGGTTAACCTCGTGGATAGAATCCGGATCTTGAGCCGTGCAACCACCGGAGTGATTTGTAAGCCGGCACAGGCTCCGTTTCTATCGGTTTGAAGGCAGTGAGCGAAAAGAGTTAAAAGAAAGTTGGAAAATCCATCTTTCAATCCTTTTCACCGTGTATTTGTTTAGATCTATAAAAGATCTTTGCTTGTTTATGTTTAAATCGGCTAGATCCAAGTTATTCTTGGTGGATTGAGGCCAAAACATGAAGTTCTTCAAGAACCCATGATGACATCATCCTAAAACACTTGAATCTTGAAGATTTCATGGTTAAAAGTTAAGATTTGAAAGATAGAAAGGTGTAGGAGTGCGTGTAGATCAAGAAAGTACAAGATGTAGGACGAAATCTTACTAGAATCGAGAGGAATCTGAGAAAAGGTTGAGTTAAGCGTGCTGGTCGGACAGAGGTTTCCAAAAGTGGAAAGGATGACAATGACAGGGGTATTTATAGGATGACAAATGAGGAAAGTGCTGGCCGATCGGCCAGGCAGCTCGATTGGACAGCCTGTCCGATCGGACAGCAGTCCGTTCGGCCGGCTGTTCGATCGGCTGGTAGCTTGATCGATCTGCTGCACGCTTCGAGTGGTCGGTGCGACGATTTTTGATATTTCGATTACGATTGCGATCGGTTCGATACGATAGGGTTTCCTAGTCAAATTACTTTTAATCCCAACCACTCATATCTCGCACTATCCTTTCTCCACTAATTACCATAGTTCGATTGTGGTTCGAGTTCGATGTCGATTGAGTTCGATCGCATTTCGTGTTTCGATTGATTACCACAACATAACATAAATAAACATGCACAGGTAACACGTAAGGCACACACACACACACACGTATAATAATAATTAAAATACGTAGTTCGAGTTGAAATTATGAAGTCGATTCGATTAGCATAGTTTGATTATCGTTTCGTTAACTTTATCGCATTGATACTTCCTACAGTTAACAGTCGTAAGTCGGTTAGATGGCGATTGTAATACGTCGATTGTTGTAATTATTGACACTTACTCCACATAATACAACTAAATTAAACACATAAAAGAAATCTTATTATTAGTCGGTTGCGCGAAGTAGGTCGTTGACTTTGACCTTGACTTCCCTGAAAACACGGGGTGTTACAGTATTATTAACAAATAGTAATTAATATAACTAAGTTTCCCGAGCCCGGGAAGCAATCCCGGGTAAAAACCTAGTTATATGTTATATACATAATTTCAAGAATTTGAAGCCAAAAAATGTAAAAAGGGCCAAGTAAATGTTTAAAAACAAAAATCACAAAACCCAAAAATGTAACTATTACTTTTAAATACAATATCTCTTTTATCTTTTTAAGAGGCTTTGTGAATCACTAAGGCTATAGGGTGTGGTCATGATTTTTATGGTATTCATGACCCTTCACGTCATCGTCATGTCACTCACTTTTAATCAATCATTCAAAACCACTATTTTAAGGGTGTGGTCATGACCCAAACCACTATTGAAAAAGGAAAGGAGACCTATGATTGTAATGGTTTAATCCATGTCAACCATGATGGATGAGGCAAAGGAGTTATGTAGCAATTCATTAATGGTTCTACATGTCAATTGATAAACCCAACAACGCTATCCACACCCTTTAGCCTAACTGAAGTAAGATCTAGTATAAGATCTTACAATTCTATGGATATGATTTGAGTTATTATCAGGGCCGGCTCAACCTTTGTGAAGGCCTAAAGTAAACTTGAAAAATGAGGCCTTCTGAAACGTTATTGTCCTCAACCTTATAAATTTTGTGTTTTGAGAGAAACAGTTTACCCATATTAACTCATTGTCCAACTCACCTAATCTAGAATAATTCCTTACAATTTGGATACAATGACACCTCTTGCTTAATATGATAGCCATTAGTATTATTAGATATCTAATTATTTACTGAGAAGCCCTAAAATTAAACCAGTAAAAATTAATATTTATTTGAAAAAATGAGGCCCTTTAGAATTGGTGGCCCTAAGCACTTGCTTTATTATACTTACACTAAAGCCGGCCTTGGTTATTATATGCATGATCTTTTGAAGGAAAGATATTTTTTCATCTAATAAGATCCTAAGATTTTAATATTTGAGATTCTAATAAACATCTCTCTTGGTAAAAGAAATAACTATATAAATAGTGTAGTTCTTATTTAATTTTCATTATATAACTTAGGTTTATTCAAAAAAAATTGACACTTTACATCCAACCCATATCAAATTTGTTTGTCACCGGTTATCTATAAAACATTGGCTACTTTAAAATAATTAACTTATACACATTCAATCATTTGAATTAGACAACTCTTTTTTTTCTAGAAGATCAAGTTCAATTTTAAAAGTTTTTAATTACCTTTCTAATAAATTGCTTAACTTATTTGAACGGAAAGCTAATTGGCACTTTGTAGAATTTAAACTGTTGATCTCGACATCTTATCACCGTGTAGTGGTTATTTATATATGATTTTATCATGCGTTGAATAGGGATCGTTCGTTTTCAACATTCTCAGACGTTTTGGTCAATCACATCACATTTAAAGGATTTTGGAAGACAAACAAAAATGCAAGTAATGTACGCCTCTTTCCATAAAGAGAGCTACACATGCCACAAATATTAAAAGAAAGATAAGATTATATTTTCTTTTGAACTACGAAAGATAAGATTATATCATGCAACATGTCACTTTTAAATATAATATATCTATATGGAGGTGAATTAATCATAGAGGTTTCACGGTCGGGTTCGACGGTAATTCAACCGACGGTTTATATGAAATGATTTTGACAGGTTGACGATTTTCGAAAATGGAAACTAACATACTATTTGCACGGCAAAATACAACTGAAAAAACACCACCTAGCGACAATATATAGATCTATATACGGGTTGGTCTCAGTATATAAGAAACACCAGTTCTAATCTGCAAGGGATAGAACTTAAGATAGTAGTCTCAACAGGAGTTAATTCTTAATCACTTCTAGATCAAACAGTTGATGTAGTCTTGAGAGCTAATATGCAAAACATAACATCGTGAGCTCGTGACGAGAACGAGAGAGAGGGGGGGGGGGGGGTTCGGTGTGAGACTAAGTATCGCTTTAAGAATAAAGCAAGTGTGTGTTAAGAGTCAGTGGGAGAATTCAGATGCTCAAACCTTTGGAGGATAGGGGTATTTATAGCCGAAGGGGTTGGTGAAGAATCTGGGCTGACACGTGTCATATTAGATTTTTATGGACAATGATTGTTGAGTCAATTTTTAAGTTCCACCATTTTTTAACTTAAATAACTTTTATACGCCTTGACTATTTTTTTTAAATTATACCATAAAACCTATCATTTTTTTTTCTCTTTAAAACGTGTATAATATTAATATTTTTTTAATATAAAAATAACAAGTTTTTTTCCATTTCAAGTGTGACCCACTGCACGTATTACCGTGTTGTTATACAATGTATATGGTGTTCTTATACGCCCAGGTCTGAAATAGTTTTCAGATAACAAAAACCAAGGTCTTGTTATCTAACAACACAATTATCTGAGCGATTACTCAAATGGTATAACAACGCATCTATATGCGTAGTTATCTAGACTTGTGCACGTATCAACATCATTTTTCTGATCTACTTTCCATTGTGTTTTTAATTTAATACTCATTTTGTTTTATGTTATGTCCATTGTGTAATACATAACTGAGTTTTTAATTTTTTTTTAAAAGTATAACAATAGGGTACTCATATTAATTAAGAATATAAAGACGCTCGATTTTATTGTATAATTTTTTAAAAATCAAATGACGTATAAAAAAGTTACCGACGTTCAAAACGGGGTACCCAATTAAGGATATAAAGATCGCATGGGCATTTTTTAAGCATTTAACTTGCATATGCATATTTTTTTATTTCTCCTCGACAAAATTACCCCCTTCTACTTGATTCTTTTTTGAATATTTGTCACTCTATGATGGTTTGTTACCCATTTTATTTTTAAATTTCTTTGTACTATAACTCAACCCAATTAATGGTTATGAGTGGATGAGAGAAAAAATGTTAGTGTTCATTGTATATATGAGGAGACACTATTCACCATATAATTCTTAGAGTAAATTACTTTTTGAGTCCCTGTTTTTAGTGGTTTTAACTACTTGAGTCCAAAATCAAAAAGTTTAACATCCTGAGTCCCTAGCCATTTATTTTATAACGTTTTGAGTCCAATTTTGTTCATTTTATAACGATTTGAGTTCAAAAAAGGACTCAAAATGTAAAAATTTGGACTTAAAAGAACTCAAATGGTTAAATAAAATGCTTATAGGGACTCAGGTCGTTAAACTTTTTGCTTTTGGACTCAACTACTTAAAACTACTAAAATACAGGGACTTAAAAAGTAATTTACCCTAATTCTTAATATATTTTAAAAGTGTTTGTGAATGAAGGATAGAGAAAATGTAATGATAAAAATATAAAAGTTTTATTTAGTTAAAAAGATTAAGAAAATATAGTTGTTTTTAGTGTAATTATAAGATAGAAATAATGAAAAGGATATGAATACTCTTTATACACTTTTGATTTACTTTTATTTTTTTAATTAAGATTAAGATTATTAATGAATAGTGATCCATATGTATTCTCTCTTCTCACATTAACGTTTATTCGATCATTCATCATCTACACATACAAATATTGTAAACCATAAAACAGACCACCAAGTTTTAAACTGGCCAGATTTCCTCGGTCCGATCCTGTTTTGATGTTTTACATAACATATTTTAGTTTAGACTTAATTAAACCATTTGTTTTTTTTTTAACTTCAAACCTAGGCTATTCTTTTGCAATACACTACTACATTAATAAATATCACTAACGTTAAATTAGCCGGTGGTCATCGAAGAAATCCTGCAAAAACCAAAATAAAAAATATAGGAAAAAGGTAAATTAGAAAATTTGTTGGCAATCAATACATACGACGACAAATTCCCAATTGGTACACACCTGTATCGACAGATTAGATACTCACCTTTATCGACACATTTGCCCGTGAATAAATGATATCCTTTTTGTAGTGACATTTTAACACATATTCATTTAATATTTTTGACATTCTAGTGTTGCCATGAAATGATTCTCTAGAAAACAAAATATTAAAATTATAAAATATAACTAAATTGACATATTTGACGTGAAACATGATACATGATACAAGGGTGCTTAATATTGAAACTAAATATCTCGTTTCTCAAAATTTTAGATGATATAAAAAATATGATCATGCCGTTTAATTTAGACACAATAAGTGTTGTGTTTAATATCGACATAATTATTATTTCATATTTTTTGATGCATTTAACTCGATATCCAACTGAAATTCTTCTTCAACATCTCGGATCTTTTCCTTATATTAATATTGAGATGCGACTAAAAGAAAATATCCCAAATTTAACACCCCCAATCCAGCTATCACATAATAAAAGTGCCTTCCAAAAAAAAAAAAAACATAATAAAAGTAATCAACTTTGCCGGCATTGATATCTGCGGTTAACCAATCTGGTCGCCCATGTTTTCCGGTCACCTTATGCACGGTAGTAACTAATGCACTACTTGCATAACTTGCTAACCCGATAGTCAGGCCGAAAAACGCATTAGCAACACTTTTCATGTGATCCGGGAACTCCTTATAGTAAAATTCCATTTGTCCGAGAATGTTAAACGCCTCGGCAAACGCCGCCAAGATTAGTTGTTGTTAGTTTATTTAATCAATATTTTATTAGGTAGATAGTTTGTTTCAGTTTGTTAGTCAGTTGAAGGATTAGTTAGATATTAGTTTTCTGTTTTGTAATTAGGGTTATAAATAGCTTATCTTCAATAAAGTTTTACACTTTTCCCCAATTCATTTCATTCAAATTGACATGGTATCAGAGCAATCTTGCTCCTGATTCACATTTCTTCATCATTTTCATTCATCAATCTTCATTCCTTCGTTCGTCTTCTACTTGATTTCTTCTTCAATTTCAGTCTTCTCTTTGATTCTGCTCGTTTGTTTCTTCAATGTCTCAATCAAATCCAACGAATACTCAGATTGATCCTTCAAATCCGTTTTATTTGCATCCTTCGGATCATCCAGGGATGATTCTTGTTTCTAAACAGTTTGATGGAATTGGTTTTGGCACATGGAAGAGGGCAATGTCGATTGCACTTTCTGCAAAGAACAAGTTAGGTTTTGTTGATGGAACTATTACAAGTGCTGCGAACCCTAGTTTATGGAATCGCTGTAATGACATGGTGATTTCATGGATCATCAACACATTGTCCAGAGATATTACTGAAAGTGTTTTGTATGTGCAGAGTGCTGCTCAACTTTGGATAGAACTGAATGATAGATATGGACAGGGTAATGGTGCAAAGTTGTATCAATTACAAAAGAGTTTATGTGAAATTTCACAAGGAAGTAGCAGTATTGTGACTTATTTCACAAAGATTAAAGGAATTTGGGATGAACTCAGTTCTTTATCCACCATTTCTCCATGTTCTTGTGGTACACATGCTGAAATTGTGAAAAGGGACGAAGAACAAAGGTTAATTCAGTTTCTAATGGGATTAAATCCTAGTTATGATAATGTTAGGGGTAATATTCTGATGATGCAACCATTACCTGCTATAAGCAAAGCTTATTCTCTTTTGACACAAGATGAGAAATAAAGAGAGATTCACCCTACTGTACAATCTTTTCCTGATGTTACATCAATGAATGTTCAAGCTAAACCACAAGAGAATTTCAAGAAGCCTGTCTGCACTCACTGTAAGAAATCTGGTCACAATGTTAATAAATGCTATAGGTTGATTGGTTTTCCAAAGGATTTCAAATTTACTAAACCAAGACATGCTGCTAATGCTTCTGTAAATGATGGTGTTGATCAATTCAATAACTCGTCTGTTCATGCTATGAGTTCTGCTACAAGTCTCACAGCAGATCAATGCCAACAGTTGATTCAGTTTCTTCAAAACACTCAACTCAATATTGGCTCATCTCAGTCTTCTAATGATGCCAGTGGTGAGACAAATGATCTGAAGTATACTAATTTCGCAGGTATAATGGCATGCTCTTCTATTTCTCATTCCAATTCAACATGGATCATAGACACAGGTGCTAATGATCATATGTGTTCAAATGAAACATTCTTTTCAAGCTTAAAAATTCTTCCCAAACCTGTTTCCATTCTTCTTCCAAATGGAACAATAATAATAGCCACAAAATCTGGAACAATTAATTTGTTACCAAACTTGATCTTCCAAAATGTTTTACTGGTTCCTCAGTTTAAACATAATCTCTTGTCCATATCAAGTCTCTGTGCAGATACAAATGGTTTGGTTTATTTTTCTAACAAAGCTTGTATGTTACAGGCCCCTTCTCAGAAGAGGCCTCTGGTTCTTGGTAACCTGCTTGATGGACTTTATCTTCTGAAGACAAATGAGCTTGTTTACAGTTCTTATTCTGTTTCTAGTTCAAAAATAATACAGTCTACTTGTAATGCTGTTGTTACTAGTAGAACTTGGCATGACAGACTTGGTCATTTGCCTTTGTATAAACTGAGAAAGTTACCTGTGTTTTCATACACTGATGTTAAACAAGTTGAATGTTGTGATATTTGTCCATAAGCAAGGCAACATACATTGCCTTTTCCGCATAGTCATCGAAATACAACTCATATTTTTGATCTCATTCATGTGGATGTGTGGGGACCGTATAATACTCCTACTCACAATGGTTTTCGATATTTTTTGACCATTGTAGATGACTTTAGTAGAACTACATGGACGCATCTCTTATCTTCTAAGAGTAATGCTTTTTCAGTTTTACAAAATTTCATTCAAATGGCCGAGACTCAGTTTAATACAAAAGTTAAATGTTTAAGAACTGACAATGCTTTTGAATTGGGTTCTTCAACAGCTCACACTCAATATCTTCTCTCAAAAGGTATCCTGCACCAAACTAGTTGTGTAGGAACTCCCCAACAAAACGGCATTGTGGAACGCAAACATAAGCACCTTTTAGAGACTTCTAGAGCTCTCCTTTTTCATTCAAAACTTCCCCTCAAATTCTGGGGCGAATGCCTTTTAACAGTAACTTATCTCATAAATCTTTTTCCCACCACTTTACTAGAAGGTAAAAGTCCACATGAGCTTCTTTTTGGTAAACCACCTTCTTATTCTCATTTGAAAGCTTTTGGTTGTTTATGCTATGCATCTACTTTGCAACAAGGCCGAGACAAGTTACAACCAAGGGCAAATCCTTGTTTGTTTATCGGGTATCCGATGGGAAAGAAGGGTTATAAACTCTATAATCTCACCACTCATCACATATTTGTCTCAAGAGATGTGATTTTCTTTGAATCTTTATTTCCATCCATTCCTCAGTCTTCCTCTTCTGTTTTGTTCCCTTCCTTTGACATTTCTTGTCACGACCCCTGACCCGGTTTGACCCGTTTCAGGAGCCGTGGGACAGAAATCCCGTGGTACTTTAATTAACAGCGGAAGTTTCTTCAGGATCTTTTTAAAACTGAAATATTTCCCGATTATTTTATTTCATAATTCGGGATAAAACTCGATAATTTACAATCTTGAGATTTCACCAGGAAATCTTTTATTTTACAAAACATGTTTCTTTATTTTTATACTGAGCCACTTCCTTAAGCTGATAGTGCTTCACGGCACTTTTCCTGGATCACAACAGGTCACCTGAAACATGTTTGAAAAAGGTTTTGTCAGCGGGAAATACTGAGTGAATCATTCTGTTTAATAAAACGACCTGTTTGTTATAATTTACAGTATTAAGAGCGATTACAATGTTTCTGATATCAAACCAACTACCCACGGTATTTGTCACTCGATCGGATCTGTGACTATGGTCATATCCCCCATTGGCTGCCCCAATGGTGACGATTATCAAGTAATGTATACAAAACCCCACATACCGGCTGTAACTTGGTGATTACAAAGACTTAATCCCCGTAATTATAACTTTGAAAATAAACATGATTTTGTAAATAGATTTGATAAAAAGAGAATGACTCACATTGTAGATTTAACAGAGCTTATTCTACTGATTAGCCTTGATAACCTAGTTTAAATAATCAGGCACACAAACTAGGTTAGTAACTTAATACAGCATTTACGATAACTCACGAGATTAAAACCTTCACAACGAATGACAAAGTGCGATACTTAAACATCCATCGATTTAACGACGAATGACAAAGCATAAACCCTAATGTGGGCAGCACTTAAACATCCATTGGATAGTTTAATCGATCGGACATTGAATCGTAGCAGCGATCGAGTTATTACCCTGAATTGTGGCAGCACTTCGTGATCAGTGTGTGTTTTTGTAGTATACAGAACGTAATTCAGTGTATAGTGCGAGTTTGTTCGTCGTTTAATTTCCAGAAATCAAGTGCCAATGTCTGCTATTTATAGTCGAAATTTCACTTTGCTTACGGACCGTAAGCCTCACACTGTTGCGGTCCGTAAGGGTGCTTACGGACCGTAAGCCTATCAATGTTACGGTCCGTAAGGATCGAAAATAGGTTATAGGGTAGCCACGGTTGGGACTAGCTTTGCTGAGTTAACAGTTTCTTAATTTTCGAATTTTGACAACGAGTATTTTAGATAATCATTAACTAGGGTTTACCCCCTTTGAGTTTTAGGGGCCCTGATCCTGATTCCAATTGTTCTGAAAATTTTAGGATTTTGTGCAGAATCACTTGGGTGTCTTAATTAGGGTTTCCTATTGAATAAAATAATATAATAATTAGGACTTTTGATGAGAGTTGTTACATTCTCCCCACCTTAATAAAAAATCTCGTCCTCGAGATTTACTGGAATAAGTGAGGATACTTTCGTTTCATTTCGGATTCCAGCTCCCAAGTGTATTCAGCTCCTCTCTTTGAATCCCATCTGACTTTGACTAAAACTAGTCGTTTGTGTTTGAGAAACTTGATCTTTCGATCCTCAATTTGAAGAGGTTTCTCAACAAATTTCAACTTTTCGTTTACCTTTATATCTTGAAGAGGTACTACCAGTGATTCATCTGATAAGCATTTCTTGAGATTGGATACATGAAATACATCATGTACTCCTGCTAATTCTTCTGGTAGTTGTAAATGATAAGCGACTGGTCCTATACGTTGGATCACTGAAAATGGTCCTACGTACCTTGGACTTAGTTTTCCTTTCTTTCCGAATCTAACTACTCCTTTCCAAGGAGAAACTTTCAATAGTACTTTGTCTCCAACTTGGAATTCTAACGGCTTGCATCTATTGTCTGCATAACTTTTCTGGCGATCTCGAGCCGTCTTCAGCCTTTCCTTGATTTGAGTAATGTTATCAGTCGTCTCTTGCACTATTTCAGGACCTGACAATTGATTTTCTCCTATTTCTGCCCAACAAACTGGAGTTCTGCACTTTCTTCCATACAGTGCTTCAAATGGGGCGGTTTCAATACTTGAATGATAGCTATTGTTATATGAGAATTCAATTAATGGTAAATGATCATCCCAATTTCCACCAAAATCTATTACACATGCTCGGAGCATGTCTTCTAGAGTTTGGATCGTCCTTTCACTTTGTCCGTCTGTTTGGGGATGATATGCAGTGCTCAGATTTAATCGAGTTCCCATAGCTTGCTGGAAACTTTTCCAGAAATGAGAAGTAAAACGACTATCCCTATCCGAAACAATGGAGAGTGGAACTCCATGTAGGGATACAACTTCATCTACATACAATTTAGCCAGTCTTTCCATGCTAAAGGTTTCTTTCATAGGTAAAAAGTGAGCTGATTTGGTTAATCGATCCACAATTACCCAAATCGCATCATTACCTTTTCTGGTTTTGGGTAACTTAGTAAAAAAATCCATTGTTATAAGTTCCCATTTCCATACTGGCATTTCTAATTGTTGGAGTAACCCCGAAGGTTTCTGATGTTCTGCCTTAACTTGTGAACAAGTGAGACATTTAGAAACATATCGGGCTATGTCCTTTTTCATTCCTATCCACCAAAAGTTTTTTCTTAAATCTTGGTACATCTTATTGTTTCCTGGGTGCATAGTATACCTAGATTTATGAGCTTCTTCTAAAATCTTAGGTCTTAAGTCTCCCTGCTTAGGTACCCAAATTCTACTTTTGTGAAATCTCCATATTTCATCTGCTCCTTGTTCTAATTCCTTGATTCGTCCTTTCAACCCTTCAGCATCATCCTTGATTGCTGTAGTTTGAACATTCTTCAATTGTTCTATTAAATCTATTTGTAGATTTAATCTGAGAGCACGAACTCATCGTTGTTTCTCATAATATTTACGACTTAAGGCATCTGCAACTACATTTGCCTTTCCTTCATGATACTGAATATCACAGTCGTAGTCACTTAGGATTTCCATCCATCTCCTTTGCCTCATGTTTAACTCTTTTTGCCTAAATATATA
Organism: Helianthus tuberosus; assembly: GCA_030545235.1. Classification (NCBI taxonomy): domain Eukaryota; kingdom Viridiplantae; phylum Streptophyta; class Magnoliopsida; order Asterales; family Asteraceae; genus Helianthus; species Helianthus tuberosus. The sequence continues at coordinate 146,187,017 of CM060417.1, read as the reverse complement.
TCTTAAACTTTTGTGGTCTGTGTAGACAGTAAATTTACTTCCGTAAAGATAATGTCTCCAAATCTTAAGGGCAAAAATTACGGCTCCTAATTCTAAATCATGAGTCGTATAGTTTTCTTCGTGCTTTTTCAATTGCCTTGAAGCATATGCAATCACCTTTTTGCGTTGCATAAGCACACATCCATATCCTAGTTTTGAAGCATCACAATATACTTCAAAATCTTCAGTTCCTTCTCGTAAGGCTAAGATTGGTGCATTTGTTAATTTCTGCTTCAATATTCTAAAGGCTTCTTCTTGCTTAGGTCCCCATTCAAACTTAATGGCTTTACAGGTTAACTTAGTTAATGGTACGGCTATCTTGGAAAAATCCTTAATAAACCGTCTATAATATCCAGCTAAACCTATAAAACTTCTTATTTCCATTGCTGTTTGTGGAACCTTCCATTTGGTAATTGCCTCTATCTTAGCAGGATCTACGTGAATACCTTCGTGATTCACCATGTGTCCTAAGAATTGCACTTCTTGCAACCAAAATTCACATTTTGAGAATTTGGCATAAAGCTTTTCTTTTCTTAACAAAGTTAAGAGTGCATGAAGGTGTTCACAATGCTCTGTCTGACTTTTGGAATAAATAAGTATATCGTCTATGAAAACAATTACAAATTTATCCAAATATGGTTTACAGATTCTATTCATCATGTCCATGAATGCAGCAGGTGCATTCGTTAACCCAAAGGGCATGACTGTAAACTCATAATGACCATACCTAGTTCTGAAAGCAGTTTTAGGTATGTCTTCTTCTTGTACCTTCAATTGATGATATCCGGAGCGTAAATCTATCTTAGAAAAATATCTAGCCCCCTGAAGTTGATCAAATAGATCATCAATCCTAGGTAATGGGTATCGATTCTTAATTGTAACCTTATTCAATTCTCTATAATCGATACACATTCTCATTGAACCATCCTTTTTCTTCACAAACATTGGCGCTCCCCAAGGGGATGAGCTAGGTTGTATGAATCCTTTACTTAGTAATTCATCTAATTGCGTTTTTAGTTCTAACATTTTGGTGGGTGCTAACCGATAAGGTGCCTTGGCTATCGGTGTAGTTCCTGGAATTAGATGAATCCTAAATTCTACTTCCCTATCTGGAGGTAATCCCGGTAAATCTTCTGGGAATATATCTGGATATTCTGAGACTACAGGAATTTCCTTAAGTTCTTTACCCTTAGTACTAATGATTACTGAAATCATATATACTATTCCTTGTTTTCGTTCATAATTAGCAACTTTCATTACTGATATGAACTTCATGGGCTTACGTGGTTTATCTCCTGTAATCCTAATTACTTCTCCGGTGGGTGATTGAATTTCTATGGAATTCTGATCACAAAGGATTCTAGCATGGTTGACTACTAACCAATCCATTCCTAATACAACATCAAATTCAGCTAATTTCATCGGCAATAGTTTTGCAGAGAATTTATGTCCTAAAAGTTCTATGTTTTCTTCTTGCAAAACTTTATCTATTTTAACTGAATTTCCGTCTGCCGTTTCAACTGTAAAAATCTGCCTAATATTGGTTAAAGGTAAATTAAGAGCTTGGCAAAATGAAGTATTTATAAAACTTTGGTTCACACCAGAGTCAAATAATACTTTGGCGTAAATGTTGTGAACTAAGAACGTACCTGCTATCACATTTGGGATGAGTTCTGCTTCTTGAGTGGTTAGCTGAAATGCCCTAGCATTCTTCTTAATAGTTCCGTCGGTCGCCTTAGTTTTGTTGTCTGCTGGTTTGATTAATTTAGGACAGTCTGTTTTATAATGTCCATTTTCTCCACAGTTATAGCAAACTATTGTTTTCTTTCTGCAGTTTTCTTCACGATGGCCTACAACTTTGCAGAAATTGCAGGTTATATCACATCTTCCATAATGTTTCTTCTTGCATTTCCTGCAGAATGACGGAGTTGAGAATTGCCCAGTTCCTTTTCTCTTGAAGCTGTTATTATTACCCGTACGAAATCCTTGGGTAATTTTATGAGCCAGTTCCTTCTTTCTGTTTTCATCTTGTGTGCGTACTAGTTCATCGGTTAGGGTATTAGCTAATTCCACAGCATCGTCAATAGTGTGAGGTCTCGCAGCTTTAACGATGTTGCGGATTTCACTAATCAGTCCCCAAATGTAGCAAGAAATGAGTACCGGTTCTGGCGAAGCCAGCGTTGGTACCACTCTAGCAAATTCAAAGAATGTCGAAGTATAACCGCGACAATCTACACCCATCATCCGATGATTTAGAAACTTATTTGTCATCTGTTCCTTTTCATACTCGGGACAGAATTTTCTTTCTACAAAACCCTTAAATTCTTCCCAAGTCATAGCATAAGCTATTATTCTTCCTTTTGATTGTAACACAGTGTTCCACCATTCGAGTGCTCCTTCCTTGAAGAGATTTGATGTGTACATGACCTGATCATCTTTAGCACATTTACTTATTGCAATGACTGCTTCGGTTTTCTCTAACCAACGCAGTGATGCAGTTGCTCCTTCATTGCCTGGAAATTCAGTAGGTTTACAAGCAAGGAATTCTTTGAAAGTGCAACCAAGCGTTGCAGTTTTCATTTTCTTAGGTAATGGAGCTTGATGTGGTTCTCCATTATGGTTAACATAATCATTGCCTCCGTTTACACTATTACTGAAGTTATCTTTAGAAATGCGTTTACTAGGAACGATGTGTTGCGGTTCGATTGGATTCTTTATAGCAGCAACGAATGCTGGAATAGCATTAGCTATTCCTTGAGCAACAATATTTTCGATATCTTGCCGAGTCATATATTGATCTCCTGGATGTTGCTCTGACTGATTAACCTCATTTACTGGTTCATTACCAATGTTTGACATCTGATAATAAATTTTATGTAAATAATTAGTATAAATATAAATATAATAAAACAGTTTGCACATAATCACATTAACATGTATAATAAAAAATTATCGATTTCACAAGTTTCATTTCTATATATTATATTATGCCTCGTACACACGATTATCATACAACGTTTTATTGTTAAGTTATTACACATACTGGTTATTATGATTATTTATTAACACATATTCCTGCAAACTCCCATTATCTGGTCAGCTAATTTCTTAAAAACGACGCTCCCTTTCGTCATACTTCCAAGTAACTCTTTCTCCCACATCCCTAATCCGATTTCCTGCATCAATTAACTCTTCGCCCCAGAGGCGAAGTTCAGTCAGATTCTCAGGGCTCATGGTTGGGTATAGTGGAGGTTCTGGGTCAACTTGTGGGAAAAATGTATCAGGGTTGTTTAAAAGATTTTGGTATTGCCAATCAGTTGTCCACCATTCATCTAATTCTACTGGTAATGGTTGAGGTTGGACAATAGGATCTGGAATAGCAGGTTCCAGATTGATTGGGATTGGAGCTTCTAGTGGGTAGCTGAAAAGATCTTCTTCAGTAAATATAAGGTTTGGATTGGCTGGTTCAAGGTTTCCATCGGCAGGTCCGATGAGGTCACTCATTACTAATTTATGATCTAGAACTTCCCAAGGAGTCATTTTCTGTTTCTGTCTAGAACTTTTCCCGACCTCTATTTCTGTTTGCTTAAAACTTTTCTCAGCTCCTATCTCTACTTGATTAACATTTTCCTCAATTTTTACTCCTTTTCCTTTGTCTTTTGGTTCTTCAGTTTTGGTAACCTTTCTTGTTACTGGCTTTTTCCTTCGTACACGCCTCCAGCCCACAAATCTGCTTCTTTTCTTGGGTTTAGGTTTTGCCAGTGGTTTGGATTGAAATTCCATGGGTTCTTCTTTATCAGCGAAGTAACCGGTGAATTCCTTGGAAACTTCTATCTTAACGGGATATAGGTTAAGATTTTCTAAACCTTCTGATATCTCATTCATGCTGTTTAGCATATATGCAAAATACATACCAAATGTTAAAATAACAAAATTTTATAGATAACCCATAATTATTATTACATACATAAAACAACTGACAAATAAATTATACTACGATTTACTGTAACTTATTTATTTACTAAATAAGGTTTCTGGAATTAAAAGTGTTAAAACTTTTGAGTATTTAGAGATTTGCATTTTCTGCTACTGTGGCTAGCATATAAAGATTTGCCCATTTCTCATCTAATTTGTCCTCCCAAGGTGATTTATTGATTAAATCTTGGGTTTCTTGTTTAACTTTCTTCTCTCGGTTTTTCCTTATTTCCTCCTGACTTTTCCTAATAATCAAACTTCTTTTATTAGGAGAAAGTGGTTCCTCGTAATGTGCCTTACGGACAAATATTCCTTCTTCAGGAATCACATAAGGTTTTGTTTGGGATGAACTTCCCTTCTCGTTGGATGACCTATCTAGTTTAAGATAGATATTTGACAGCTTTTGTTTACCCATACTGTAATTAACAAATAATCAGTTAATAAAACACATAATCACATAATTGGCAATCAGTAAAATTAAGTACTTCTAAATACTTAATAGGCTTAAATCAGTGGCTCTGATACCACCTTATTTCTGTCACGGCCCCCGACCCGGTTTGACCCGTTTCAGGAGCCGTGGGACAGAAATCCCGTGGTACTTTAATTAACAGCGGAAGTTTCTTCAGGATCTTTTTAAAACTGAAATATTTCCCGATTATTTTATTTCACAATTCGGGATAAAACCCGATAATTTACAATCTTGAGATTTCACCAGGAAATATTTTATTTTACAAAACATGTTTCTTGATTTTTATACTGAGCCACTTCCTTAAGCTGATAGTGCTTCACGGCACTTTTCCTGGATCACAACAGGTCACCTGAAACATGTTTGAAAAAGGTTTTGTCAGCGGGAAATACTGAGTGAATCATTCTGTTTAATAAAATGACCTGTTTGTTATAATTTACAGTATTAAGAGCGATTACAATGTTTCTGATATCAAACCAACTACCCACGGTATTTGTCACTCGACCGGATCTGTGACTATGGTCATATCCCCCATTGGCTGCCCCAATGGTGACGATTATCAAGTAATGTATACAAAACCCCACATACCGGCTGTAACTTGGTGATTACAAAGACTTAATCCCCGTAATTATAACTTTGAAAATAAACATGATTTTGTAAATAGATTTGATAAAAAGAGAATGACTCACATTGTAGATTTAACAGAGCTTATTCTACTGATTAGCCTTGATAACCTAGTTTAAATAATCAGGCACACAAACTAGGTTAGTAACTTAATACAGCATTTACGATAACTCACGAGATTAAAACCTTCACAACGAATGACAAAGTGCGATACTTAAACATCCATCGATTTAACGACGAATGACAAAGCATAAACCCTAATGTGGGCAGCACTTAAACATCCATTGGATAGTTTAATCGATCGGACATTGAATCGTAGCAGCGATCGAGTTATTACCCTGAATTGTGGCAGCACTTCGTGATCAGTGTGTGTTTTTGTAGTATACAGAACGTAATTCAGTGTATAGTGCGAGTTTGTTCGTCGTTTAATTTCCAGAAATCAAGTGCCAATGTCTGCTATTTATAGTCGAAATTTCACTTTGCTTACGGACCGTAAGCCTCACACTGTTGCGGTCCGTAAGGGTGCTTACGGACCGTAAGCCTATCAATGTTACGGTCCGTAAGGATCGAAAATAGGTTATAGGGTAGCCACGGTTGGGACTAGCTTTGCTGAGTTGACAGTTTCTTAATTTTCGAATTTTGACAACGAGTATTTTAGATAATCATTAACTAGGGTTTACCCCCTTTGAGTTTTAGGGGCCCTGATCCTGATTCCAATTGTTCTGAAAATTTTAGGATTTTGTGTAGAATCACTTGGGTGTCTTAATTAGGGTTTCCTATTGAATAAAATAATATAATAATTAGGACTTTTGATGAGAGTTGTTACATTTCTCATCATTCTTTTGATCGTATTCCTGTTTCTGATTCACCTCCACATGTTCCTCAATCATCTTCATCGGGTCCACCATTGAGAAGGTCTTCTAGACAATCTCATACACCTTCGTATCTTGATGACTATGTTTGTTCTTCAGCCTCTTGTTGTCCTCATACTATCACTCATACTTCTGCTGTGAACCATGTTCACACTTCTGATCTTTCTGTTTCTAGCAACACTCTTTTTCAAAATCTCAGTCATCTTATTGAACCAACTTCTTATAAATCAGCTGTTCTCTACCCTGAATGGCAATCTACCATGCAACTTGAACTTGAGGCTTTACATGCTAATAACACTTGGATCATTACTCCTTTGCCTGCTGGAAAGAAGCCTATCAAGTGTAAATGGGTTTATAAGCTTAAATATAAAGCTGATGGTACAGTTGAATGATGTAAAGCTCGATTGGTTGTTAGAGGAGACACACAACAGGCTGGTATTGATTATCATGAGACTTTCTCTCCAGTAGTTAAAATGACTACCATCCGGAGTCTCATTGTTGTTGCCACTAAGAAGGGATGGTCTATGCATCAGCTTGATGTAAATAACGCTTTCCTTCATGGAGAATTAGATGAGGAAATCTACATGTCACCTCCTCCGGGTTTGAATTTGGAAGATTCTACCCACGTTTTGAAACTTCAAAAATCATTGTATGGGCTTAAACAAGCATCTAGGCAATGGTATGGGAAGTTGTCTGATGCTCTCAAATCACGGGGTTACAAAAGATCTTCAAATGATCATTCATTATTTTCCAAAAGCATGGGATCATCCGTTGTTCACATTGCAATTTATGTTGATGACATATTGTTGACTGGTAACAATCTTGAAGAAATGACTGACTTAAAGTCATTTCTTGATCATACTTTCAAAATTAAAGACCTTGGTTCACTTAATTACTTCTTAGGCATTGAGGTTTTGGCTATTGCAAAAGGCACAATTTTGACTCAAAGGAAGTTTACCAAAGATTTGTTAAAGGAGTTTTCGGATTTTATTCCTTCTGAACCAAAGTTAGCTCCTCTGCCCGCAAATCTTCAATTACCTTCTGATATTGGTCCTTTGTATTCAGATCCTTTACAATATAGAAAATTGGTTGGCAAGCTTAGTTATCTAACTCACACCAGACCAGATTTGTCTTTTGCTGTACAATTCTTGAGCCAGTTCATGAAAGAACCTCATGTTCCTCATTGGGATGCTGTTGTTCATACTCTTGGTTATGTTAAAGGTTCTTTTAACCAAGGGATTCTTTTAAATAACTTTGCAGATTTCAAGCTTGAAGCTTTTTGTGACTCTGACTGGGCTGCATGTCCAAACACTAGGAAGTCTGTTACCGGATACTTTGTTTTGTTAGGTGGCAGTCCTATTTCATGGAAATCTAAAAAGCAACCTACAGTTTCTTTGAGTTCTGCCGAGGCAGAGTACCGGTCTATGCGCAGAGTCACAGCTGAACTCACCTGGTTGACAAGGTTACTTACTGAGTTTTCGGTTTCCTCTATTACTCCTATTTCCTTAAAGTGTGACAGTCACGCTGCAATTCACATTGCTAAAAATCCTGTATATCATGAACGAACGAAACATATAGAGATAGACTGTCATTTTGTGCGAGAAAAGCTTCAAGAAGGTCTTATCATTTTGTCACATATACCTACTAAAGCACAACCTGCAGATCTGTTCACAAAGAGTTTACCTAATGTTCAACATCAATCTTTGCTTTCCAAGTTGGGAGTTTCATACTCTCCAACTTGAGGGGGGGTGTTAGTTTATTTAATCAATATTTTATTAGGTAGATAGTTTGTTTCAGTTTGTTAGTCAGTTGAAGGATTAGTTAGATATTAGTTTTCTGTTTTGTAATTAGGGTTATAAATAGCTTATCTTCAATAAAGTTTTACACTTTTCCCCAATTCATTTCATTCAAATTGACAGTTGTGGCGCGAGCCACATGACCGATAAGGGTGCCTGCTCGTCTGGCAGGTTGTGAGAAGTTGCGAAATGACGTCTCTTTCTCTCAACCAATGCAGCAACAATCACTGTCAATATAGAAAAAAGGATCCCGATTCCAATACGTTGGAGGAGTGTTATCCCGCTGTCTATTTTTGTTCTTTTTCGAAGATACGGGACAAGGATCCTGTCGTAGATAGGGAGCCATATGCCAATGGTGATCATGGATATGGCACCTATTGATCCTGCTGGTATCTGAAAGTGTGGACCCAGATGACGGTCCATTTTCAGGGCTTGTGACACGGTAAAAGTCCCTTGTTGGATTATCGCTATTAAACAAATAACACCCGAAAATAATACGGGAATAACTTTTATTAGGCTTTTTACTTCTTCAACTTGTTGTATACTTGCCAAGTTCCAAGAACTTACTCGAGATCCATCAGGGTTTGTTTCACCATCTAATATTATCGCTGCTTTGTTCAAGCACCTAGAATAGTTGATGAAAAAACAAATATATATTAATTAAACTCTATAGATATAAGTATATGGAGTGTGTATGTTTAAATTTGAATAAATTACCTAAACTGATTAGTTAAAGGCAACTTTGAGACTTGATATGTTCCTTTGGTAATAGGTGGATCATATAGTATTGCCTTTTCAACTTGAAGATTACGCTTCTTGCAAGCCGCAACACGCGTTTGTGCAATCTCGGAGAAAATACTACCTCCGGGTTTGACGTAAATGTAGAGCCTAGTACCCACAAAGAACAACACAATGGAGCAGACCATGAGCATGGTTGGGATACCGAACCCCAAGACCCAACTGACATTGTCTTGGATGTAGACCACAAGAGTCATGGCTATGAGCATGATGACAGTTAAGGTGGTGTAATACCAATTGAAGAAGCTACTGATGCTTTTCCTTCCTTCATCGTTGGTTGGGTCAAACTGATCCATGCCAGAAGGCAAACTGCAAGGCCTTATCCCACCCGACCCTATGGCAAAGAACCCAAGGGCCAAGACCAGGAACCCAGATTGTCCAGTGGTTGGACCCTCACATTGGTTGAGTAGGGCTAGTTGCCGGGCGCATGATGGTGGGTGCAACTTTGGTAATGCCACTAAAGGGCACACGGGGCGGGACGTTATTTACCGTGATAGGATTCTATCACTCGTGGAACACCGCCGCCTCCACTTCCATAACGAGTTATGGAGTATAACTCGTTATATATATAACGCGTTGAAGATCAATGGTGATGAATGTGTATCTTGTACATTGTGCATTAATACTTGTACATTGGAATCCCATCACTAGTGATACCACTCCCACTACATTTCTATCACTATTGATAGAATATTGGGTGCTGACATGGCATGATCTGATTGGATAGTGGGAGTGATAGAATCCTATCACTAGTAACCACCCCCTCCCCTTAGGAGAGTGGGGGTGGTCACTAGTGATAGAATTCTATCACTCACAATATCCAATCAACTCATGCCATATCATCATCCACTATTCTATCACTAGTGATAGAAATGTAGTGGGGGTGGTCACTAGTGATAGAAAATAGCTATTTAAAAATAGCTAACAAAAGTTGAGGGGCTAAATTTGCACTTTTCATCAAATTAATTCAATTAGATAAACGACAAAACAATCTCTGCAAAACAAACTTTTCAACGCATTATCATCTCAACGCGTTTTCAATTCAACGCGTGATGAAGTTGGCGGCGGCGGTGTGCGTGATACAATAACGCGTGGTGGGAGGTCCATCACGGACCGCCCCGCCTCCCCTTAAGGTCAAAGTCAGCATTCCCTGTATTAACGAGTTATATATTCAAGATTAACATTAACATTCTACATTCATCTTAGTTAAAACATTATACCAAGGTAATATAAATGTTTTATTTAATTATAAGTAACTATAACAAAGGTAGAATGTGTGGATATGAGCTTTTGTATTAATGTTAATTCGAATATAACAGTTTAAACTTTGTTTATTGATCAAAGATAATTATTAAGGTGTAGAGTTATTACCGTACACCATGTAATATGATCATTTCCGTAAAAGTTTTGAAAAAAATTAAATAAAAATAATTTTTATGGGTTTTTTACATGTTTTACTCATAATCCCCGAATTCTCAATAAACTCTCCCCTCTAGATACATGCATATGCATGACACGTTTTAAACGACTTATGTACCATCTACATAAATATATTGTTTTACACGTTTTATAGGATTTGTGTTGCCAATCAATAACTAATATATATCACGAATATTTAAAAAAGAATTGTTAATAAATTTGACTTTTGATTGCTAATTTGCTAAAGTAAGACAATTAAGACGACGTATGTTCAATAATTTCAGCTAAAATGATAGTAGACCAATAAAGAATAAAGAGTAACAAACAAGTGTGTCGTTTTTTAAGTAATCAAAAAGTCCAACCAAATTGGTTATACGTAATAATCAAAATATTTGTTTTTGAAGAGCAATATAATCAAAATAAATAACATGAAGTATTATTATACTTGATATAACAAAACCCCAAAATGTACGACACACATCATTCGAATATTACCTCTATACCATTAATTAGTTGCAAAAAGATAATATTACCAGTGATGTAAACAAGCTAGCAAAGTTGATGAAAATTACCGCAAGACTAGCGAAGGAGGAGAAGGCGATGACCCAAAATTTGCCAACATAGGCATCGGAGATGAAGGCTCCGACGAGAGGGGCAAAATTGTTAACTCCAGACCAAATGTTGATTAGGTTTGACGCTGCTACTTGGTTCATGTGGAATATCGTCATTAGAAACACCATGAAGTTAGCCATTAACCCAGTTGATGCAAGTCTCTCAAAAGATTCATTTCCTACACGTAAATTATATTTTTTTAAAAGACAGATGAGAATGTACGTTATGAAAGTGAACTAGTATCCAAACAAGAAAACAGAAGTTACCATAGTTTAATTAATATGTTTCTAAAGGGAAGTTAATAATATTCATACTCATACCTAAATTAATATAAGGCATGGACTTCCAACCACCAGGCTGTCGTCGGACGGGCTTCGATTGTGGTGGATCGGGGTGGTGATGAAGTTTTCCGACTTCATTTTTCAGCAAAGACGATGGTGGTGGCATTGATCTTGAAGAAGAGTTGGGAAACACTTGCAAAGAAGCAAATAAAACTTTAATTGCTTCTTGCTATTTTGTTAAAGGCATATGCTCACAAGTACTATATATTCTTTCCACTTCTACTTCACCGTCTAATTATAATTCACATGAGGCACATAACACAATTATTTCTCGGTAAAATAGTTATTTTTTCTATGAATGAATGATAAGGACATGTTTAGTCATAAAGCCCCTTTTGGGGCATGATGCGTCAAGTGATACGTTACGTCAAAGAGGGGCTTTATGGGACGTTATATTACTAGAGCGTGTAGTCATAAAGCTTATACCCATAATTACCTAATCATTAATTTTCATTTTTATTAATTATTTAAAAAAAAACACTTTTCTATTTTTTTCATTTAATCTCTAAATTATATATAAAAAAAAACACTTTTAATAGTGAAAATAAAAAGGATTTTGAAGATTCAAAAACCTGTTTTGTAATACTAAAAAAATGCAGGGACCAAATATTGCAAATTCATACTTTTATAAAACAATCAGTACCCACTTTTGGGTTATCTCTTTCAAGACCTCCCATCTTTTCCGGCGGGTTCTTCCGCGATTACCGATTACCGAACACCTTAAAATTCGATCTTTTTGATCCGTTTCTCTGCGTTAATGCTTATCTCCATCTAATGTATAATTGATACCATCGAAACTTTCCCGTTATTTGTTGCATACGTAATTATCCAGTCAAAAAATTGAATTTGCTTCATCCTCGCGCCGCTATGCTCATCACGAGACCTCCATCTTTCTCCCCCATAGCGCCCCTAGTATTGGTGTTGGGCGGCACTATGGGGCGCGGGGCGCCATAGCCCATTTAGCCGTGATATACCGCCCCATTACACATGCTCTAATGATAGGAAATGTGTCGTTTTCGAGGGTAATTAAAGAATACTAGTGGGATTCTTTGTGTGATTCGGGGGGTATTCGGTATCGGCTTGTTTCCTTATGGTATTGGAACTCGCTATAGCAACCTAATAATATAACCCAAAAATAAAGTCGCGAAATGCTCAAAAGGATATCGACGCGTGTTTTACATCAATCGAAAAACATAAAAACGAATACCATTACCAGTTCTGATAATACCGATACCGATGTTCAGTCGGGATTAGTTCGATTTGTTACGAGGCTAGTACAACACCGACACTTATATAATTTACATTAAAAAATAACTTTATTTTGAATACAACTCCTTTCAAAACAAGATTTATAGGGGAATGTCAAAAAAAAATATTTTAAACAAAAAGATGCATTCAACTCGAGTTCAAACATTGTGTAGGTTTTTCTTTTTTGTATTCTATCCTTTTAGTAGGTATGGTGGGAGTTGGCTACAAAATCTATTTTTCCTACAAAGTGTAAAAAGTCATAAAACACTATACTGTCAACCATAAAACATATTCAAAACATACAAATAACATAGTGAAGATTACTAAAACACCATATTTGTGAGTTTTGTTTTGTGTTTTGGATGATAAGGCTTTGATTATCGAATAACTAACATTAGTGTGTTTTATATTGATTATCATGTTGTGTTTTATATTCATAGTTCTACGATAACGAGTTTGAAGTTTTATGGACTGTTATGGTTTAAATATGGTGTTTTAGTAATCTCCACTTTGTAATTTGTGGGGTTTGAGTGTGTTTTATGACTGAAATTGTAGTGTTTTATGACTTTATACACATTTTAGGAAAAATGGACTTTGTAGCCAAACCCCAACTCTATTACGAAAACCGCGAAAACCAGTGTGAACACAACAAAAAATACCTAAAAAAAAAATTAAAACACACATTTTTTTATTAAAAATCGCTAAATTTCGTCATTAAAAAAATTGAAAAATTGTTCAGTCGGGATTAGTTCGATTTGTTACGAGGCTAGTACAACACCGACACTTATATAATTTACATTAAAAAATAACTTTATCTTGAATACAACTCCTTTCTAAACAAGATTTATAGGGGAATGTCAAAAAAAAATATTTTAAACAAAAAGATGCATTCAACTCGAGTTCAAACGTTGTGTAGGTTTTTCTTTTTTGTATTCTATCCTTTTAGTAGATATGGTGGGAGTTGGCTACAAAATCTATTTTTCCTACAAAGTGTAAAAAGTCATAAAACACTATACTGTCAACCATAAAACATATTCAAAACATACAAATAACATAGTGAAGATTACTAAAACACCATATTTGTGAGTTTTGTTTTGTGTTTTGGATGATAAGGCTTTGATTATCGAATAACTAACATTAGTGTGTTTTATATTGATTATCATGTTGTGTTTTATATTCATAGTTCTACGATAACGAGTTTGAAGTTTTATGGACTGTTATGGTTTAAATATTGTGTTTTAGTAATCTCCACTCTGTAATTTGTGGGGTTTGAGTGTGTTTTATGACTGAAATTGTAGTGTTTTATGACTTTGTACACATTTTAGGAAAAATGGACTTTGTAGCCAAACCCTAACTCTATTGCGAAAACCGCGAGAACCAGTGTGAACACAACCAAAAATACCTAAAAAAAAATTAAAACACACATTTTTTTATTAAAAATCGCTAAATTTCGTCATTAAAAAAATTGAACAATAGTACTGCTGCACATGTGCATATGTCGTAGTCTTTTAGTGGCGAAATTTAGCGATTTTTAATAAAAAACTTTTTTAGCATTTAGTTGTGGGGTTTAGATTAATGGTTTAGTTTTTAGCATTTAGCTTGGGTGGGGTGGGGTGGGTGGGTTTAGGTTTTTGGGAGGTGGGGGTAGGGGTTTAGGTTTGGTGTGTGTGTGTGTAGTGGGGGGGGGGGGGGTAGGTTTTTTTTAGGTTTATGGGGTGTGTGTGTGAGGGGAGGGAGTTTAGGTTTTTGGTGGTGGGGGTGGGGGGGGGGGGTGTTTAGGTTTTTGGGTTGTGGTGGGGTGGGGTGGGGTGGGGGGTAGGTGTTTTGGTTTTTAGGTGGTGGTGGGTTAGGTTTATTTTGTTTTGTTCACATTGATTATTGTGGTTCTCGCAATAAGGGTGGGTTTTGCTATACACACACACACACACACTCACACACACATACACATTGCACTGTGTCTTAAATTGTTATGTTTGGTGTTTTTCTTGCCAAAACAACCCAAAACATTATGCCCAAGTCCAAAACATGATGTCTACATATGAATTTTTATGCATTCTCACACTTCTCACGAAAAATATCATTTTTACAGGATTCTAAAACTATATATATATATATATATATATATATATATATATATATATATAGTCTTAGAATTTAACAATTTTTAATAAAAAAAAACTTTTTTAGCATTTAGTTGTGTGGTTTAGCTTTATGGTTTAGTTTTTAGCATTTAGGTTGGGGGGAGGTTAGGTTTTTGGGAGGTGGTGGTAGGGGTTTAGGTTTTGAGTAAACTGCCATTTTGGTCCCTGTGGTTTGGCCAGTTTTGCCACTTTAGTCCAAATCTCAAACTTATTACATCCAGGGCCCTGTGGTTTGCATTTTGTTGCCATTTTGGTCCAAAATCCAAAAACCCTCTATTTTGACTATTGAAAACTGATTATTTTGTCCTTTAGTGCAGGGGCATTTTGGTCATTTTTTAAATTCCATTTTTTTTTTTGCAATTAAAACCAGATCAAGAACATCATCTTAGAACATCATCAAAACCCAGAAAATTCATCTTCAAACATCATCATCAAACCCAGAAAATTCATCTTCAAACATCATCATCAAACCCAGAAAATTCATCTTCAAACATCATCATCAAAACCTAGAAAATCAAGATCATCAAAACCGGCAGATCTGAACCACCATCTCTCACGGCGCACCACTATCATCTTCGTCCGATCTGAGCCATTACCGTCACCTAAACCAATGTAATGATAGTAAACTCAAGACATGAATCAAGATCAAACTACCTTTCAAGAGGAGAATGATCAGCAGAGAGAACAACTCCATGACCAAAACCATCATTCTTCCGAACATTATCAAACCCAAATCCATAAACAACAATCTTATGAATCTCATCCTTTGAACCACGAAACCAAGCATACTTAACATTCGCATCTCCACCATTCTTTTTCTCCACAGATTTCGTATAAATCTGAAAGCTACTCAACCTAGCTTGAGCAATCTCACTAGCATTAAACATATTCCGATGAATATACTCAACTCGAACATCAATCCCGGCGTAACTCAATCTAGCAACAAATTTCTTCTCAATAATCTCACCCAATTTGTCACTCTCATCCAACTGAACCAATCCGGTTCGATCAATAACTCCAGTTCCAGAAACTACACTCTCGCAATCAGAAACTGTTGAAGAATCACCTTCACTTTCACTTTCATCATCTGAACTATCTCCGATCACCTTTTCCAGAAAATCAAGAACATCATCAAAACCGGCAGATCTGAGCCATTACCCACACCCAAATCAGACCATTAGCGAAATCAGGGGAGGAGAGAGAGAGAGAACCGGCGGAGCAGGTGAAGGAGGTGGTGGTTCTCCGACAATTCAGATCAACGGTGAAATTGTTTGATCTAATTTCGTCTGACGATGGATTTAATTCACCGGATTAGGTTTATCTTGCTCCTGATCTTCTTCCGGTAGCTTTTTGTTGTTGATTATCGGTAGTAATTAGGGCTTTTTGGGAGGAGATGTGCCGATCTCCTGTGGGTGCGGTGGAGGAGTGGTGGCCGGTGTGTGTGGTGGCTAGGATAGAAAGAGGGGAGAGGAGTGATGGTGGTGGCACTGCAGAAGATGATGTGAAGAAGATAAAGGGATTTGGGATTTGGGATTCATTTGTGAAGAAGATGATGTTTCATTTGTGAAGAAGATAAAGGGATAAAGGGATTATTTATTTTAATTTAATTAATAATTTGTTATAATAATTCATAAATGACCATTTTGCCCCTGAAGATAAGGACAAAACAGGGGGTTGAAATTGGGGATTCTGGTCAAATTTCATTTTTGGACTAAAATGGCAACAAAATGCAAACCACAGGGCCCTGGATGTAATAAGTTTGAGATTTGGACTAAAGTGGCAAAACTGGCCAAACCACAGGGACCAAAATGGCAGTTTACTCTTAGGTTTTTTTAGGTTTTTGTGGGGGGGGGGGGGGGGAGGGGAGGGGTAGGTTTTTTTAGGTTTATGGTGTGTGTGTGGGGGGGGGGGGAGGGAGTTTAGGTTTTTGGTGGTAGTGGTGGGTTGAGGGTGTTTAGGTTTTTGGGTTGTGGTGTGGTGCGGTGGGGGTGTGTGTTTAGGTTTTTAGGTGGTGGTGGGGTAGGTTTACTTTGTTGTGTTCAAATTGGTTATCGTGGTTTTTGCTATACACACACACACATTGCATTGTGTCTTATATTGTTATGTTTGGTGTTTTTCTTTCCAAAACAACCCAAAACATTATGCTCAAGTCCAAAACATGATGTCTACATATGAATTTTTATGCATTCTCACACTTCTCACAAAAAATGTCTTTTATTTTAGAGTTAAATGCCATTTTAGTCCCTGTGGTTTGGGTCATTTTGTCAGTTTAGTTCAAAGGTTTCATTTTTCCTCTGTGGGTCCAAAAAGGTTTCACTGTTGCCATTTTAGTCCACTGGGTTAACTCCGTCCATTTTTTCTGTAAACGAGATGGGCAATCCAGTCATTACATATGTAATATGTGAACTAGAAGGGAAATTCGACCATATAAAATGATCGAATTGCATTTCTCGTTAACCGAAATAATGGATTAAGTTAACCTAGTGGATTAAAATGGCAACGGTGAAACATTTTTTGATCCACATGCGAAAAATGAAGCATTTGGACTAAACTGGAAAAATGACCCAAACCATAGGGACTAAAATCACATTTAACTCTTTGTTTTACTTTCTTTTTTCACTCTGACTTTATTAGGTCACAACATGCAGATAAGAAAATCGAATTTGTGTTTTGTAACTATTGTTTTATAACTCAAAACATTTTTCATGACTTCAAATTTTTTAATCCTACATTTCGATTTCCATAACAGAACCTAATAAACTTCACATGTTTCTCTTTAATTGCCCAACCACGTCGATTTCATAGCTGTAACTGCGTTTATGACAACGTTTCGACATTGGTTTTGAAGCTTGCAAGCGTGCCATTTTACAAGTTAATGTTATCGTAAGGCCCCGTTGCAACACGTATGGGGTAATAAGGGTCTTTCGTTTAAAATATTTCTTTTTAATTTGATAAAGACGTAACGTGCGAGGCATAATATGTTTTTAATACGTTTTCTTATATGTACTTAACAACGTTAATGTCACTGTCGCAACGAGTGTAACCAAGTTCGCAAACGCGTCGTGGTGTGTGCGAAACGTGATGTGATTTTATTGATATTTTGAGTCCATTTTACGCGTTAGTCAAGTTTTAAGTTTGTAAAACACGATATTATACTAACACTAAACACACACTTGGTGTAACACCTCGAAAAATTCGTGTCCAATAAAATAACGACACATGTCGTGCAAGACAAAGTGTTATAAACCCGGATCTAGTCAAGGATGTATGGTAGGATTTAAAAGCGTGGACATGTTAATTAAATACCTCTAAACGACCTAATTATAAATCCCAAGACCCTAATCTATATTATAAGCATCCGATATACTCAAATCCGGTAATTGCTAGCAATGATTTGATTCAAATTACACAAGAATGGAATCCTACAAGGATATGCACGACAACCTTCATTTACGACACTTTCAAAAGGATCCAAGAAAACTTTATATCATATCATGGTGGTATAAACTGTTCATGACCCAAACATGAGGCCCCATACTGAAAATAATGGTCCAAAATCGTAATACATTAGTTAACCGTTCGAAGCTTGAAAGGCCAACAAATTTTCACCTTCTGGAACAGGCTTACGGACCGTAAGAGTCAAGCCTTACAGTCCGTAAGGCATGCACAGCGACCAGAAAGTTGACAGTTGGCTGTTTTGAACGTTTTAACCGACTTAAACATATATTTT
Source organism: Helianthus tuberosus (assembly GCA_030545235.1). Lineage (NCBI taxonomy): Eukaryota > Viridiplantae > Streptophyta > Magnoliopsida > Asterales > Asteraceae > Helianthus > Helianthus tuberosus. The sequence continues at coordinate 146,168,956 of CM060417.1, read as the reverse complement.
CACTTCCATGGGCGACCTCTACTGACTTTTAGACCTTAGGAGCACCTGTAAATGATCTGGGAACAATGCTAGACTTGTGTGGCATGATCATGAGCAACCAAATTCACTATAAAAGGCCCTCATGTTGCAACCATTTGATCATACCTTCCATCTGCAATTGTGGAGCTTCCTGGAGCATAAGAGCAGACCCAAGTCATCCCTAATCGTGCATTAGACTTTGGTAAGTACACTTGACCATCGTTAATTGAGTTTTACTTAGTTATTAGCTTAAAAGTCAAACCGTCGTAATTAACGTTTGACTTAGCGATTAATCATTAATGGTCCAGTGATTAGTCGAATTGAAGGTAGTTATAAGTTGGTAATTATGTGGGCATTAAACCCTTAAAAGGGCACCCTCTGATTCCCGCTCTAACTAGATCAAATGTCGGGTCAAAGTTGTTTATAAAAAGTCAACAGAAACTTAATTTGCGAATTAACATGTAATTAGCAATGTAGAAGGAATGTAACCTATTTTATCACTCATATAACTCAGTAATAAGTGTAAGAACATGTCTAAGCATATTCGACCCGATAATTTCTGTTTAGACCCGGTTCGGAACCGAAAGTCGCAGAACTTTGACTTTTGCTTTGACTTCAGTTCTGACCCGATTTAGTATGATTTGGAAATGCCTTAGAGCTTCCTTAGGACCAGGTTACATGATAGTATAACCCTCTGTGGTTGGTTCGTTGTTTGACCGATTCGTTTACATGTCTTCGTTAATTGCCTAATGTTGACCATAATGCCCTTTTGACCATAAAACGAGAATTTTGGATATGTGAGAGGACAATAATCTTTATTACTGATTTATAAATATGTCCCTAGAATTTCACATCAGTTTGAGGTCTAGATTAGGAGTTATGCTCAATGACGTAATTAGAACGCTTTTTAGTAATTAAACGGCGTCATTAGCATAAAGCCTATCTAAATCCAATTTTCGACATCAAACCTTTTACCCACTGATGTAATATAATATTTTGGGATTTTTGAAGATTTTTAATTATTTTTAACCTGCTCATAACCTAAGGTTACGGCCTTGATTCGGTAAATACCGAATATACCCTTTTTGGTTATAAAATGAGTTCTACAAAGTATTTTGACACCAATCCAGTTGCTACTGATTTTAGTTAATAAATGAAGTATTTTGAACTTTATCACCTGTCCAGAAAACTCAGATTTCCGATATAACCCGGAAATCGCTTAAAATGGCTTTTTAAGCGTATTAAACACATAGTTTATGTTTAAAACCATTTTTGTCATACAAGACTTATCACAACTGATATGACCTATTAAAATAAGTTATTTTGCTGATGTATTCAGACCCGAATCTCAGAATTATAAATAACCTCTTTTATAATCTTTAAAATGACCAAAATACCCCTACGGGGCTTAAATTGGGATTAAACTCGTTTTGGGCATAATGGAAGATATCCTACTGATATCATAACCTATTTAAGGCATATTAACTTAGGAAACCTGTAAATAACTCTCATGGTTACCCGTTACGCCTCTTGCGTGTTCGGTTCGGTTTATGTAACTAGTTTGCACAAATTAGCCGAAACGGGTCGAACCTTATCATTTTTATCTCAAAATCCAGAATGTATTTAGATTACCCATATTATACAAGTCTTCAAACTTATCGGGTCTAAATCACGTTCTATTCCGGTCTTCTCTTAATCGTGCGTTTGAACCGTATCTTTCTTTAAAACTAACCGGTCTAAGCTTAAGCTTAACTAAAGACCGTTAGGATTCTAATAGGTTATTATAAACCTTCGTTCCAGAATAGGAGACCGGTAAAAGCTACACGCACTTGCTAATTGTGATTGATACTTGCAAAGGTAAATACTTTTAACTTATTTTCCCTTATACGGGCTTGGGGTACGGTATATAAAATACCGCTTGGTCCGACATTGAATCTTTAATCGAATAGAGGTTAAATAATTGATATGCCTGTTTTGAAATGTTTTGTTTGCTTAAAGCCTTTGGGGGGTTAATGACCATGTCCCGGATATCCTTTGCATCATCTTACGAGATGGCCACGACCTGAGCACGGGGTGTAGGCGTACACCCGTCAGTGCATAAATAAATAATGTGGTGTGTCTATTGATCTTTAACCCGGTCTACGGATCGGGCTACTGAACGCATAAGTAACATGTAATTCTTTTACAAGTATTATATTCAAATAATTATCCCAAGTTATAAAAAGTTTGTGCCACGTGTATTCAAATCAATTTTTATTAAACTTTTCAAAATGAGTCGGTTGAATGTATTTACTAGTGTAAACTGACGTATTTTCCCAAAAAGGTTAAGTGCAGGTACTACGCGAACTAGGCTGGGTTTCTCTTAGCGTCCACAATAAGTCTCGCAAACTTGGATGTCAAAACTGTTGAACAATGTTTCCTATTTATTTTAGATCCACCTGTGAATTAATTTCAGCTGTTGTGATACTTGATATTACAATTATATTCGGTTGAAATATATCTATCTTTTGCTTCCGCTGTGCATATTAAATATTGTGTTGTTTGACTGTAATGTTACCAACTACGTCACGATACTCCCCCACCGGGCCCACCGGTCAAACGTGGAAAACGAGCCCGATAACCCACAACCTTTATATATACCTCTTCAGCGATCCCTTTCGCACCATTCCTTCAGCGACCCTACTCCTGTCTTTCAGGGTCGGTTCAACCCGGCGAATTATATTCAAGAACCAGTGGGTTTTAACCCATTAGGACCAGAGGACCACTTCTCAGAAGACAATGCCATGGACATGGACGAGGACACGGATCCCGTCGAACCTGCTAGCGGTACCCCCAACCATCCCATCGAGATCTCGGATGGATCTTCTTTCCACGGATCACCCTACGGTGGTCCAGACAGTTACCAAGCGAGGTTTAACCAACATGAATGGTACTTCACACCTTCTCACCATTCATCATCTCACCAGCAGCAGCAGCAGCAAGATCCCTCTGGGGATTCACGATTCGTGGCAGTCACCCCACCGCCTCCACCACCGCCAGTTCATCAAGCACCTCCAGAACCACCAAGGCGTAGGAGAACGGGCGCACGTATGTCTGCGCGAGCAGGGGATTTCCACTTTAGCACCCCTCGACACTCCAGTGGCAGTCACTACCCGCCACTACAGGAAGACCCACAAATGGGTGGGCCCTCAAACCCAATTCCTGAGGTGAGTTCCGCACCAGCTGCACCACAACCACCACCGATGGGTTTTGATAACCCGATTCCTGCATACGCCGGTTCAATGGCGTACAATCCGTTTGAGCAGCCGGCTCACACCCATTATAACTATGCTGAAGCCGACCCGTACCTGGTCGCGGCGAACTACAATGCCCTACATCCAGAAGGACCGTATGGAGCTCCTTGGGGAGTGGGATATCCAACTCATGGATATCAAGTACTTGCTCGACCACCGATTCAACAGCAGTCGCAGGCACCACGATTCTCCCCACCAGAACAGGAGGAAATCCTCCAAAGACTAAGTCGGGTGGAGCATGAGTTTCAGGAAGAACGCAGGAACAACAGGGGATTCCTCAAAGGCCTGGCAAGCTTGCTAAAGGGGAAGAAGAAGAGGGATCATTAAATCCCCACATGTACTGTTGTATTTTCTATATTCAATCTAGTCCATGCGTGGACATTTATCTGTGTATTTAGTCCCTGCGTGGACTTGTCTTTTAGTCCCTGCGTGAACATCTGTTTAAGTAATTGGTCCCTGCATGGACTTGTATTTTAGTTTGGCCCCTGCATGGGTGAATTGTTCTGTTAAAAGTCCCGTTTAGGGCAATGTGTACTTTTAAATATTAATAGAATGTTAAGATTATAAATTGCTTTTTTGTCACTATATGCATAAATATATTATACATGAAATAAATAAATCAAAATCATTCCTTTTAAAATAATCTGCCTATTATATATTAAATAAGAATCTCAAATGTATAACCTAGCTTACATGTCATTATAAGACTTGGCCAAGATGGTAAGACCTGTTTAAAAGATTCGGATCCCTGTTAACATCTGAAAACATGTTAACGCTCCTGGCAGACGTGATTCGTTAAAATCACACACGTCATTCTTATATAAGGATTCTTCAAAAGATTCCTAACCTAACTTAATGATCTAAAAATCATGGGTTTAAATCATCAATTAAGATGATCATATTTTGACCATACATTGGTAATATAGTGCCTATGGGCCATACTCATTGTCATATAAGACAAAAGACAGTAGTAGTCTACGACTCCCTGTCAGAGAAAGGTAATGAACTATGTTCAAACCTTAATGCCTTGATTCTCCGAAATCATGGCTTATGATTTAAAAATGTCCCTGTGACTAGGCCTTATGTGCCACTAATAATACTGTTATTGTTTGATAATTAGGATAAGTTATAATAAAACCCTAAATAAGTGTGAGTAACAAATTAACCAAATGTGGTCTATGTTTACCATGGTTAATGAATTGCCCTAAAAGGCAATTCCATAATAAACTCCCAAATAAATTATTGTCGATATCTTATGTAACAGTTCAAGATACATGGCGGACTCAGATGATATCAATAGTCGGCCAAGGGAGAATAATGACACCACCAGGTTCAATGTGTCTGGTGCTGAACTCCAAACATTAATCGACAATGCTGTTACGAGAGTCTTGGATAGGCAGTATAGTGAAACAAGTGGTACTCGGAGCAGAGCCCAATCAGTGCCCTATTCCAAGCCTATGACTCATTCTGAGGCTCACAGCACGCCACCCTCCAAAAAGGATGAACCAAAGAAAGACGATGACGATCGTCACTCTTCAAACCAGCAAAGTGTCCCATCTCAAAGGGTCGTGCTGAATCAAGGACCCCGTGATAAGGGTTGCTCCTACAAATACTTTGTGTCATGCAAACCCAGGGATTTCACTAGGGAAAAAGGGGCTATAGACTGCATGACATGGCTGGATGAGATGGACACAGTGGTTGATATCAGCGAGTGAGCTGATAGAGATGTGGTAAAGTTTGTGTCTCAATCGTTCAAAGGTGAGGCCTTAGCCTGGTGGAGATCGTTGATTCAAGCTACTGGGAAGATCCCATTGTACAACATGACATGGGAGCAATTTGTTGCCCTCATCAGGGACAACTACTGTCCCCAGCATGAGGTTGAAAAGATTGAGTCTGATTTCCTATCGTTGGTGATGAAGAATCTGGATTGCCAAGCTTACCTTATGAGCTTTAATACAATGTCAAGGTTGGTTCCTTATCTGGTGACCCCGGAACCCAAAAGGATAGCTCGTTTCATTGGGGGTTTAGCCCCAGAGATAAAGGCAAGTGTAAAAGCCTCTCGGCCAGCTACTTTCAGATCTGTAGCTGATATATCTTTGTCCCTCACACTGGACGCGGTCAGGCAGAGATCGCTGAGGAACACAGATGCCGAGAAAAGGAAGCGTGAAGATGACAATCCACGACGGTCTGACAAGAAGCACCGGGGAAACAATGACCACAAGAAGGGGTCAGGTTCTAAGAAGGATGGGCATCAATCTGGAGATAAGCCCAAGTGTAAGACTTGTCAAAAGCACCACTTTGGGAGGTGCAGACTTGAGTCGAAATCCCAGTCTCAGCTGAGGCCATGTGGGATTTGCAAATCTTCAGAGCATAAGACCCTAGAGTGCAAGAAACTGAAGGACGCAACGTGCTACAGTTGCAACGAAAAAGGGCACATTAAGACAAATTGCCCAAAATATGCAAAGAAAGCTGATGAAGGAAAGAAGACCAATGCTAGGGTCTTCAGAATGGATGCGAAGGAAGCTGTGCAGGACGACAATGTGATCACAGGTACCTTCCTTATAAATGATGTCTATGCAAGAGTACTTTTTGATTCAGGCGCTGATAAGTCCTTCGTAGATAATAAGTTTTGTGAATTGTTGAAATTGCCTGTTAAAACTTTAAGTGTGGAATATGAAATGGAATTAGCTGATGGAACCATAGAGACCGTCTCAACTGTGTTAGATGGATGTGTTATATCCATTAAGAACCACTCTTTTCCTTTGTCCCTACTTCCCTTTAAGTTAGCCGGTTTTGACATAGTTTTGGGTATGGACTGGTTATCTCATAACCAGGCCCAGATTGTCTGCAATAAGAAGCAAGTGGTGATCAAGACTCCGTCTGGTGAATCACTTACCATTCAGGGAGATACCCAGTATGGACTGCCTGAGCAAGTGACTATGCTCAAGGCCTCTAAGTGCTTGAAGAAGGGTTGTGTCATCTACATGGCACAAGTGACTATTGACGAGCCGAAACCTAAGATGGAAGACATCCCCGTCATTACTGAATACCCTGAAGTTTTTCCTGAAGAACTACCTGGTTTACCACCAGATAGGCAAGTGGAATTCAGAATTGACATCATCCTTGGAGCAGCACCAGTAGCAAGGGCGCCTTATAGGTTGGCACCAACAGAGATGAAGGAATTGAGAACGCAACTAGATGAATTGCTAGCCAAGGGTTTCATTAGGCCTAGTTCGTCTCCTTGGGGAGCACCGATCTTATTTGTCAAGAAGAAGGATGGATCGATGCGTCTGTGCATCGATTACCGTGAGCTTAATAAGATCACCATCAAGAATAGGTACCCGTTGCCCAGGATCGACGATCTGTTGGATCAGCTTCAAGGGGCAAGTTACTTCTCCAAGATCGATCTGAGGTCAGGCTATCATCAATTGAAGGTTAAAGATGAAGATGTACACAAGACTGCATTTAGGACTCGTTATGGTCATTACGAGTTCCTAGTGATGCCTTTTGGGCTCACTAATGCACCTGCCGCATTCATGGATCTCATGAATCGCGTCTGCAAGCCCTACTTGGACAAATTTGTCATCGTCTTCATTGACGACATCCTCATCTACTCGAAGAACCAAGCTGATCATGAGAAGCATCTTCGATGTATTCTATCACTACTTCAACAGGAGAAGCTCTATGCCAAATTCTCTAAATGTGAATTTTGGCTTCGTGAAGTCCAATTTCTTGGACATGTGGTCAGCGAACGCGGAATCCAAGTAGATCCCGCTAAGGTTGAAGCTGTCATGAATTGGCAAGAGCCGAAGACGCCCATAGAAATTCGCAGTTTCTTGGGATTGGCAGGATACTACAGGCGTTTCATTGAAAAATTTTCAAGGATTGCTGCACCCATAACTTCTTTGACTAGGAAGGAAATAAAGTTCGATTGGGGCCCTAAGCAGCAAGAATCCTTTGATATCCTTAAGCAAAAGCTAAGCAATGCACCGGTGTTGACATTGCCTGATGGAATAGAAGAGTTTGTGGTATATTGTGATGCATCACACACCGGGATGGGATGTGTGCTTATGCAGAAAGGCAAAGTTATTGCCTATGCATCACGTCAGTTAAAAGTGCATGAAAAGAATTACACCACCCATGACTTGGAGTTGGGTGCCGTTGTATTTACACTGAAGCTATGGAGGCACTATTTATATGGTATCAAGTGTGTGATCTATTCTGATCATTAGAGCCTCCAGCACCTGTTTAACCAAAAGGATTTGAACATGAGGCAACGACGTTGGATGGAAACCTTAAATGATTATGACTGTGAGATCAGATACCATCCTGGAAAGGCGAATGTGGTCGCCGATGCCTTGAGTCGAAAGGAAAGGGTGAAACCCATCCGAATCAATGCCAAGAGCATTGAGATAAAGAACAGTTTGAATGAAAGGTTGTTAGCTGCACAGAAGGAAGCTGTGTTGGAAGCTAACTATCCTGTGGCAAGGACGGAATTTTGAGGTTAAATGGACGAATATGGGTTCCAATTTATGGAGGACTTCGAGATGTTATCCTCTAGGAGGCCCACAGTTCTAAATACTCCGTTCATCCTGGAGCTGATAAGATGTACCAGGATCTAAACGCAAACTATTGGTGGATAGGCTTGAAGAAGTCTGTAGCTGCCTATGTAGCTAAATGCTTGACGTGTGCGCAAGTCAAAGCAGAACATCAAAAGCCGTCAGGTTTGCTACAACAGCCTGAACTTCCCACGTGGAAGTGGGAAATGGTAACAATGGATTTCATCACCAAGTTGCCGAAGACAAGGAAAGGAAATGATACGATATGGGTAATAGTAGATAGACTGACTAAGTCAGCACATTTCCTACCCATTAAGGAGACCTATAGCTCCGACAATTTAGCCCAATTATACGTAGATAAGATTGTAGCTTTACATGGCATACCTGTGTCTATTTTCTCTGACAGAGATACTAGATACACGTCACATTTTTGGAAGAGTTTCCAACAATCTCTGGGCACGCGCTTAAATTTTAGTACGGCTTACCATCCTCAGACGGACGACCAGAGTGAGCGTATAATCCAAACTTTGGAAGACATGCTTCGTGCATGTGTGATCGATTTAGGTGGTAGTTGGGATAACCACCTGCCATTGATCGAGTTCTCATATAACAATAACTACCATACCAGCATTAAGGCTGCGCCTTTCGAGGCCTTGTACGGTAGAAAGTGCAGAACGCCAGTTTGTTGGGCCGAAGTTGGAGATGTCCAACTGGCAGGACCTGAAATAGTCTTTGAAACGACGGACAAGATTGTCCAGATTCGCGATTGCCTGAAAGCTGCCAGGGATAGGCAGAAAAGCTTCGCAGATTTAAAGCGTAAACTTATGAAATTCGAGGTAGGTGATAAAGTGCTACTTAAAGTATCACCCTGGAAGGGAGTGATGCGATTTGGTAAGAAAGGCAAGTTAAGCCCGAGATACATAGGACCATTCGAGGTCATCAAATGTGTTGGATCAGTTGCCTATAAGTTAAAATTACCTGAAGAGCTCAGTGGTATTCACAATGTATTCCACATCTGCAATCTGAAGAAGTGTTTCGCTGATGAATCACTAATCATACCACATACAGATGTGCACATAGAAGAGAGCTTGAAGTTTGTTGAAAAACCTGTGTCGATCGAGGATCGACAGGTTAAGAAGCTTCGAAGGAAGCATGTGCCTATTGTAAAGGTAAAATGGGATGCCCGTAGAGGGCCCGAGTACACATGGGAGGTTGAGTCCACAATGAAAGAAAAGTACCCTCACTTATTTCAGTAAATCTCGAGGTCGAGATTTCTTTTAATGGGGCGAGGATGTAACACCTCAAAAATTCGTGTCCAATAAAATAACTACACATGTCGTGCAAGACAAAGTGTTATAAATCCGGATCTAGTCAAGGATGTATGGTAGGATTTAAAAGCGTCGACATGTTAATTAAATACCTCTAAACGACCTAATTATAAATCCCAAGACCCTAATCTATATTATAAGCATCCGATATACTCAAATCCGGTAATTGCTAGCAATGATTTGATTCAAATTACACAAGAATGGAATCCTACAAGGATATGCACGAAAACCTTCATTTACGGCACTTTCAAAAGGATCCAAGAAAACTTTATATCATATCATGGTGGTATAAACTGTTCATGACCCAAACATGAGGCCCCATACTGATAATAATGGTCCAAAATCGTAATACATTAGTTATCCGTTCGAAGCTTGAAAGGCCAACAAATTTTCACCTTCTGGAACAGGCTTACGGACCGTAAGAGTCAAGCCTTACGGTCCGTAAGGCATGCACAGCGACCAGAAAGTTGACAGTTGGCTGTTTTGAACGTTTTAACCGACTTAAACAGATATTTTCACTTCCATGGGCGACCTCTACTGACTTTTAGACCTTAGGAGCACCTGTAAATGATCTGGGAACAATGCTAGACTTGTGTGGCATGATCATGAGCAACCAAATTCACTATAAAAGGCCCTCATGTTGCAACCATTTGATCATACCTTCCATCTGCAATTGTGGAGCTTCCTGGAGCATAAGAGCAGACCCAAGTCATCCCTAATCGTGCATTAGACTTTGGTAAGTACACTTGACCATCCTTAATTGAGTTTTACTTAGTTATTAGCTTAAAAGTCAAACCGTCGTAATTAACGTTTGACTTAGCGATTAATCATTAATGGTCCAGTGATTAGTCGAATTGAAGGTAGTTATAAGTTGGTAATTATGTGGGCATTAAACCCTTAAAAGGGCACCCTCTGATTCCCGCTCTAACTAGATCAAATGTCGGGTCAAAGTTGTTTATAAAAAGTCAACAGAAACTTAATTTGCGAATTAACATGTAATTAGCAATGTAGAAGGCATGTAACCTATTTTATCACTCATATAACTCAGTAATAAGTGTAAGAACATGTCTAAGCATATTCGACCCGATAATTTCTGTTTAGACCCGGTTCGGAACCGAAAGTCGCAAAACTTTGACTTATGCTTTGACTTCAGTTCTGACCCAATTTAGTATGATTTGGAAATGCCTTAGAGCTTCCTTAGGACCAGGTTACATGATAGTATAACCCTATGTGGTTGGTTCATTGTTTGACCGATTCGTTTACATGTCTCCGTTAATTGCCTAATGTTGACCATAATGCCCTTTTGACCATAAAACGAGAATTTTGGATATGTGAGAGGACAATAATATTTATTACTGATTTATAAACATGTCCCTAAAATTTCACATCAGTTTGAGGTCTAGATTAGGAGTTATGCTCAATGACGTAATTAGAACGCTTTTTAGTAATTAAACGGTGTCATTAGCATAAAGCCTATCTAAATCCAATTTTCTACACCAAACCTTTTACCCACTGATGTAATATAATATTTTGGGATTTTTGAAGATTTTTAATTATTTTTAACCTGCTCATAACCTAAGGTTATGGCCTTGATTCGGTAAATACCGAATATACCCTTTTTGGTTATAAAATGAGTTCTACAAAGTATTTTGACACCAATCCAGTTGCTACTGATTTTAGTTAATAAACGAAGTATTTTGAACTTTATCACCTGTCCAGAAAACTCAGATTTCCGATATAACCCGGAAATCGCTTAAAATGGCTTTTTAAGCGTATTAAACACATAGTTTATGTTTAAAACCATTTTTGTCATACAAGACTTATCACAACTGATATGACCTATTAAAATAAGTTATTTTGCTGATGTATTCAGACCCGAATCTCAGAATTATAAATAACCTCTTTTATAATCTTTAAAATGACCAAAATACCCCTACGGGGCTTAAATTGGGATTAAACTCGTTTTGGGCATAATGGAAGATATCCTACTGATATCATAACCTATTTAAGGTATATTAACTTAGGAAACCTGTAAATGACTCTCATGGTTACCCGTTACGCCTCTTGCGTGTTCGGTTCGGTTTATGTAACAAGTTTGCACAAATTAGCCGAAACGGGTCGAACCTTATCGTTTTTATCTCAAAATCCAGAATGTATTTAGATTGCCCATATTATACAAGTCTTCAAACTTGTCGGGTCTAAATCACGTTCTATTCCGGTCTTCGCTTAATCGTGCGTTTGAACCGTATCTTTCTTTAAAACTAACCGGTCTAAGCTTAAGCTTAACTAAAGACCGTTAGGATTCTAATAGGTTATTATAAACCTTCATTCCAGAATAGGAGACCGGTAAAAGCTACACGCACTTGCTAATTGTGATTGATACTTGCAAAGGTAAATACTTTTAACTTATTTTCCCTTATACGGGCTTGGGGTACGGTATATAAAATACCGCTTGGTCCGGCATTGAATCTTTAATCGAATAGAGGTTAAATCATTGATATGCCTGTTTTGAAATGTTTTGTTTGCTTAAAGCCTTTGGGGGGTTAATGACCATGTCCCAGATATCCTTGGCATCATCTTACGAGATGGCCACGACCTTAGCACGGGGTGTAGGCGTACACCTGTCAGTGCATAAATAAATAATGTGGTGTGTCTATTGATCTTTAACCCGGTCTACGGATCAGGCTACTGAATGCATAAGTAACATGTAATTCTTTTACAAGTATTATATTCAAATAATTATCCTAAGTTATAAAAAGTTTGTGCCACGTGTATTCAAATCAATTTTTATTAAACTTTTCAAAATGAGTCGGTTGAATGTATTTACCAGTGTAAACTGACATATTTTCCCAAAAAGGTTAAGTGCAGGTTCTACGCGAACTAGGCTGGCTTTCTCCTAGCATCCACAATAAGTCTCGCAAGCTTGGATGTCAAAACTGTTGAACAATGTTTCCTATTTATTTTAGATCCACCTGGGAATTAATTTCAGCTGTTGTGATACTTGATATTACAATTATATTCGGTTGAAATATATCTATCTTTTGCTTCCGATGTGCATATTAAATATTGTGTTGTTTGACTGTAATGTTACCAACTACGTCACGATACTCCCCCACCGGACCCATCGGTCAAACGTGGAAATATCGGGGTGTGACACTTGGGCAAGTGCACCCGTCGTGAGCGTAGTATAGCGTTGGTAAGATACCGAGGTCGTCCAAGGACACAAGAGCTTTTAGTACCGGTTTATCCTCAACGTCTAATTAATCTAATTTTTTTTAGAAAAGTTTGAAACATGAAAATAAAAATTAAAATAAATAAATAAATAAAATAAAAACAGATAGAGAAGATAGAATCACCTGGATCCGACTCGTCTTTAATGTATCCTGTGATTATTTTCGCACTTTCGGACTTTTTAAGAGATTATATTAGTTATAGTAGTAGGCCCCTCTTTTGAAAGTGACGTTACCATCAACCCAGTGGTTTGAGTCAGCAGGGATATAATCCAAAAGGGTCGGAATATTAAAAGATAATTAAGTTAGTTAATAATGCGAAAAGTGGTAGGCCCCTCTTTTGAACGTGACGTTACCCTCGTCTAAGTGCTTTGAGTCAGCAAGGATACAATCCCAAGACGTTGGTTTAAAGTATTAACAGTAATTTACCTATGAGGGGTTCAAGCTATTCACACCTCCGCCATGTAATACTAGTGGGTATTGAAGGAGGTCCTAGTAAGCTTGAACCAGGTCCTTACAGGATCTATACACTGAACAAGGCAAGAACCTTACCAAACTATTCCCCTAACCCCCGACCAGGTAGTCAACATGCCTTTATATAGACCGTAAAAACATGAATGATGCAATCTTTTACTTTATATAGACAGTAAAGTAACTTCAAGACACAACGGAAAAATGATAGGAGGAATTCACCTTCAACATAAGAAACTAGTTATTAATGTCATTAATACAAACCCAAATAAAAAGTGCCGAAATATTAAAAATAAAAAATAATACATAAAAAACTTGTCTTCACCAAGTGATGTAAGAGGCTTAACCAAACATGGCCTTTGATTGGCAAGAACCCTTACAATCAATCTTGGATCCCAAGGCTGCTACACACACTAAAGATGGATGATGGTGGTGGGTGTTGGTGTTGTAGTGGTGGTGTCACACCCCCAAAATCCACACGCGGAGTATCACCGCTTGGAGGCGTGACATGACCAGGATCAAGCCACCAATCATGTTGAACAATATAGTAGAGTAATTAAAAGTTCAACCACACAATATAATTGGTGTTCCCAACCAAGTTAACCAAGTTCAAATTAAACAGCGGAAGCATAAGACATAAAACCAAAACATAAATAATAAGTTCTTAAGTTTAAAAGTTTAACATGGGACTCGACAGTCCATATCGCACAACGACCTCCTACTCGTGCAAGCTCCATAAGCATCTAACGACCTGTAAGGCATGTAACAACGAGTCAACAATAAAGTTGAGCGAGTTCACAGTTGGGTGTTTGTTTTAAGTTATTTTCGAAAACATGGTTTGTCTTTAGCTGGCTTACTTGTCGTGGGGGTTACCCCATAGTTGAAAATATGATTAACCAATTCCTTCTTTCCCAAACCATGACCCGTGGGGGCTTCCCGATGTGAACCACTAGACCGTTACCATATCGACAACTGACGAACAATAGTTGTGCCTTACGTCAATGTCTATCATCATTGACAGTTTGCCTAGATCCATTAGTACACGCCCGTCCGAACGGCACGGTCTGAGGCTTGTCAACCCTAATAGCGCTATTAACTAATGACCCGCTCGCCATTGGCCCGGCGATTAAGTCGATATAAAAATGAGGGACTTCATGATAGAGTTTTGTCTAGTAAGTTTTAAGGTTGTTGTCCTACCCAAGGAGGACGAACGTACGTATTCTACCCAAGGAGAATACGCAGGATTTATATTGGCATCCTACCTATGGAGGATGGCGGTACATATCCTACCCAAGGAGGATATGTAGGTTCCGTTTTAATTCATTAACCCATTCCCAACCAGCGGGAATCCCATGCCTTAGAAAGTGTGTGAACTCACCTTTGGTTGCTCGGTTTGACTCTCAAAAATAGCTAACAGTCAAGGTCGGTCAATCACGTCCTAGTATGATTACCACTTAGTTTATTAGTGACTTCAAATAAGCATGAAGTTCCTACACCCATCTACCACATAACATGCACTCACTTTAACGGTTCGTGCCCATATAAACTTCTCATCTATTCCCATTCATAAGCAAACATACGACATTGCACATAACACTTTCATTGACATATAACTTGTTAGATCATTCTCAGATAACCTACCCGACAATTAGACACGCAAATTACTACTTATGTCGTTTCAGCTTTAACATTCAAAACTGGGCTGTTTTCGGGAATTTTAATAAAATAGTTAACCTGTTCCAAAAATTCTCAACTTTTTACAGAAGGTCTTAAACGATCCAAATATTATTGTGTAAAAATATCGGGTTCCATTTCATTACCAATATTTTATAAAAAATCATTTACCGGACTGCAATCAGATTCGTCACTTTCTGACTGCAGTCCACGGAATAATTTATTTAAAATTCATCGTAAGTCCGATTGATGAAATTCCAGTTGGAGAATTACAACAACATCAGTGGTCATCTATAGTACAAATTTCATGAGCTAATTCTACACAGATTTCAAGTTATGACGAAAAACATAACACACATTTTTCAGCAGTAAAAACGCAGATTTTGCTGCTGTGAAAAACGACCCTTTAAAAATAGGAAACGAAGTCCAAAAATTATGATTCCTGTGCCATTAGAACCGTATTTCAAAATAACACATTATAGACTCAAGAAAAATCAATTTTTCGTTAAGTTACGACCTAGTTACACCCAACTGAAGTTGGCTGTAAACACCAAACAATTTTCTGTTTTCACATACCCTTTTATAAAACAAGTTTCTGGGTTTCTTTATCATGTTTAGCAATTGTATAAATACTTTCGTATCATCCTTAGTAGTTGTATGTTACTTTCTAACAGATTCATCATACCAAACAATCAAGATCATGCATGTATTTAACAACATTATACTAACAACCTTTCATCATATATCATCTTTATGTTCAAGATTTATGTTTGTGTTCTTTTAATGTTCTTGTATAAACCAACATGATATATCTATTAACCACCAAAATATGAAGTAAACAAGGTTTAACAAGAAACTTACAACTTGCTTAAAGCTAGGGAAGAAACAAGATGAAAATGTGATGAATAAAAGCACACTAGAGAGGTCCTTCAAGATCAGAGTGTTCCACACCTTCTAATTCACCTTTGTGCACCTTGAAACAAGCTTGGAATGGAAGGATGAGGGTTGTAAGGTGGTGATGGTGGCGGTTCTTGATGGAGCCGAGAGGGAGAGAGTGAGATGAGAGAGAGAGTGAGATGAGTGGGAGAGTGGGGTGATCTTGAGAATGTATGGAGTGAAGATATGAATGATCTTGTAAATCTAGGAGCCATACTTATGTAGATTTCATCCAATATCTTGTTCAAATACTCAAGCAACAATCTAGATAAAATATTGAAACAAAATCTTGGTGGGGTCCCATACATGGGCCGTAAATTCATATGGGGGGGGGGGGGTATGTGTAAATTTTTATAATAAGTAGGTAACTAGTGGAGGTTAAGTGCTATGTCTAGTGTTATATGCGTATGGTGCATTATATAAAGTGTTGGGGTATTCGGGGACCATAACTAATCCAAAAATAATAAGACAATGTTTCTGACACAATTTTGGTGTTCCGGGTAATGTCCAGTTGTTCGGTTAGATACCGTTTCGTTGAAGTGCTAGGTTGTTCCATATAGTGTCTTTTATGTATTTATTTGTAACACTTTTAATTCCTAACACTTAGGAAAATATTCAGGACTTTTTAGTCAAGTTTCTGCACAATCATTAAGCACAATATAATATTAATTAATCGTACAGATACATGTAATTACGAGGGTTGTCACATTCTCCCCCTGTTAAGAAAATTTCGTCCCGAAATTTAGCACGTGGTTACCGAGGAAGCTAGTTAAGTTGCATGGTTTTCCTGGTTTTCCTGGGGTGTCACATCATCCCCCCGTTGGTTTGGAATTTCGTCCTGAAATTCTGCAGTAGCTTCATCCTTAGTAGTGGTTGCACTTTTCTTAAACAACTGGGGATACTTGAGTTTCATTTGGTCTTCTCGTTCCCAGGTATACTCTGGGCCACGACGGGAGTTCCAACGAACTCGAACAAGAGGTATTCTGGTATGCTTGAGAATCTTAATATCTCGGTCTGTGATTTCAACTGGTTCCTCGACGAATCGCAACTGGTCGTCGATTGTGAGCTCCTTTAAGGGAACTATGAGGGTCTCATCTGACAGACACTTTTTCAGATTTGACACGTGGAATACGTTGTGAACTCCGCTGAGTTCTTCAGGTAGATTCAACTTGTAAGCGACTTTGCCAATTTTCTCAATGATTTCGAACAGTCCGACATAACGCGGATTGAGTTTGCCTCATTTGTCAAAACGAACTACACCTTTCCAAGGTGAGACTTTAAGTAGCACTCGATCCCCAACCTGGAACTCGAGTGGTTTTCGTCGCTTATCTGCATAGCTTTTCTGACGGTCACAAGCTGCCGCCATTCGTTGTCGTATCTGAGAAATCCTCTCGGTTGTATCTACTACAAGTTCTGGGCCAGTGATTTGACTATCGCCTACCTCTGCCCAACAAAGAGGTGATCGGCACTTCCGTCCGTACAATGCCTCGAACGGAGCGGCCTAGATACTAGTGTGGTAACTGTTGTTATACGAAAACTCCACTAACGGGAGGTGTTTTTCCAAGCCATTACCAAAATCATTACGCATGCCCTAAGCATGTCTTCATGGGTTTGGATGGTGCGTTCAGATTGCCCATCCGTCTGTGGATGGTATGCCGTGCTCATGTCTAATCGAGAGCCAAAGGAC
The DNA here is from genome assembly GCA_030545235.1 of Helianthus tuberosus. NCBI lineage: Eukaryota > Viridiplantae > Streptophyta > Magnoliopsida > Asterales > Asteraceae > Helianthus > Helianthus tuberosus. The sequence goes on along the minus strand of CM060417.1, from coordinate 146,151,760 downwards.
TTGTGCATAGCTTGCCACAACTCAGATGTAAAACGTGAGTCTCGATCAGAAATGATGGAGGTTGGCACTCCGTGCCTCGACACTACTTCCTTTAGGTAGACGTCTGCTAGAGTAGATGTTGGATCTGAGTTTCTTTTTTATTGTATTTTCGTTTGAAATTAAGATGAAAATGAAAGAGTTGTGCAGCGGAATTAAAATGAAAGCAAACTTTGCATACAATCAAACGAGAGTAATACTTTAATCAAACATCTTTACACAATGAATCGAAAGATTGAATTTGTTTCAACAACGATTACAATGATTGATGTATGAATGCAAACTCCCCCTCAGCCAGAGCTCAGTAGTTTGTTCGTGCAAAGAAGACGATGTGGTAGAAGAGCTAATAGAACAGTACAAAGTACTGAACTATTTATAAGCACTTACAAACCACTGAGCATCTTTAGCTGACGTCACCATGAAAGTGACATCTAACCTCCTAACAAACTCTAACCTCTGATCTATACAAACACTGATGTACAAACTACTGCTATTACATTACATTACATAAAAGACACTTTAAACAGCTGCTGCATCCTTCCACTGCTGTGAACCCAGCAGTGCTTGTCCGGATCAGCAGTACTTGACTCAAGGCAGTAGATTGAGTCAGCAGAGCTTTGGTCTTCCATCAGTCTTTGACATTGGTTAGTAGATGCAAAGCAGCAGTTGTAGGTCAGCACTTAGTATGATCAGCAGATAGGAGGTCAGCAGATATAAAACCACTTTCAAGGGGAGAGATTTGCATGAACTAACTGTAATCGTCTGCTTATTCTGGATCCACTGCTCTGATCTAGTTTTGGCTTTAATTATCTGTTCCTCTGATAGGGTTCAATCCCAACAATCTCCCCCTGGAACAGATAATGCCAAAACTCTTCATTATTTGTGGAATTCTTTATTGCCTCAGCAACAGCTCCCTTATCTGACCTTTAAATTGTAATTCAAAGTCTAGGGCATCTGTATCTTCATCATCCCTGCTAAGTGGAAGATCAAGGAGATCCTGCAAATCTTCAAGACTCAGGCCAAGAGCTTGTTCCCTTGATATTTTCTCCACTACTCCACCAGGCCTGAGCAAAGTCAATACGCAGGTCTGTTTGTCAGTTTCCCACTTTTGTATTTTTGAGCCTGATGGGTTTCTTGGGAGATGTTTATTTGCAGAAGTATTTGGAGAGGCTGGCCTGTTCATAGCTGGCTGAGCAGCACTTGCAGATTGTTCCAATTCAAGATCTTCTTTTATCATTACTTCCGTGCCTGCTTTTACAATGGCATCTCCAGCTAATAGATCTTGAATTGTTTCCATGCTAAACTGGTTTTTGCTCCTTCTTTTGTAGATGGCAGCACCAGCTGGAGCAGTGGTTCTTTTGATTTGCAGCTTTGGTGGTCTTTTTGAGACCTCTGCTTTGGAATAGTCAGGCTTTTGTGGAACTCTTGGATCTTTCTTTCTAAGTTCCTCTAAGCGTTATAGGTTGCCCTGACTCTATCTTCTCCCACTTTGTCACAGAGTTCTTTGACCCATAATCAGCTGCAATCAGCTCCTCTTTCATTCTCCTTAATTCTAACATCTTCTCAGCTTCAAATTGTTTAAACTTTTCAGGAGGAGTCTGCTTGACCTTATTTTTGATCATATCTTGAATCCTGGCTGCTTCTTTTTCAAGCTCAGGAATGGTCCAGCTCTTGTACATATGTTTCTCCCCCTTGTATTTCTTGTAGGTCATGATGTTCTCAATGTAGTCTTTCCTCAAGGACTCATCTGCCCTTTCTGAAATTTGCTGACATACATTTTTTGCAAAACGCTCCATAGCATTGACCTGTGAAAGTAAAAACTGATAGTTTTGTTGAAACTCTCTATCAGATTTCCCTTTTCTGTTTTTGATTGCAGTATCCTCTGCTTGTTTGGCCTTGAGTTTCAAATATTCTTCAATATTGTTAGGCCTGGGATATTCTGCAATTGATGGCAAACTCCTTTTGGCTGGGTCATCCTCATAATAAAAGGATTTTATTTCTTCTCTAACTGCAATGAGTTCTAGAGGAAATGAGACACCAGCAGGAGGTAATGGCTTTAAAATTTGAGCTGAAGAGAGAGGTATGGGTTTTGGAATGGTGACAAGTGACAGGGATTTTGAAGATGTTGGTGATGGAGATGTGTCATCATCTTTTAAAATTAGCCTTCTCCTTTTTGGTTTAGGAGAGACTGATGATGTCTGAGGTGGAACAGTGGTGGTAGATGTAGTGGCAGTGGATTGTGATTGACTAACAGCTGTTGAAACAACTGGTGTTTCAACCACTGTTGTCATTACAACAGATGTTATAACATCTGCTGTCTTCTGCTGTATGTCAGCAAGTGTTGTTTTTGGTGGTGATGATGGTAAAGCAGTGGATGTTGTGTGTGTTGAAGTGGTGTGTGTTGATGGAACAACTGTTTGGCAAGCAGTAGCTTTTGTAACTCCTGTTGCATCAGCTGTTTTGTATGGTGGTTTTTGAGCAGACTTTGAATGTCTGGTTGGAATGGATTTGGGTTGCCTTACTTTTCTAGTAGGCTTCTTCTTTTCCTCAACACGATTTTCATGATCCTTTGACCCAGAAGTACCCTGATCTGGATGATCCATTCTGTCCACCCTGGCTTTCCTTTTGGCCTCTCTATCCCTTTTTACACTTGCAACTGCTTCTGCTAGTGCATTTGTTGTCACATCAATTTTCTTGCTGCCATCTGGCAAAGGGATCTTTTTGGTCATGTTTGAATTTTCTGGTTCAAGATAGAGACCATCCTCTATACCCTTCTTTTTCCACTCATTAAGTTTCTCCCCCTTTTTGGCATTATCTTCGGGGATTTGATAAATGTAGCGGACTTTTGGAGGAGCATTGCCAGTGGTGTGCAAGATCTGAGTTTTGAGAGCCTTTAAATCAGCCTGAGTGTTCTTGAATCTTGACTCCATTGCATTTCTCAGCTGTTGTACATGTTTTTCATGTTGCTGATCTGCTAATTGTGCTTGTTGTTGGAGAAAAGATTGAAATAGATTCCAGAGCTCATTTGTAGCAGGTGCCCTTTGTGGAGCAGGTGCTTGAGGTGGAACAGCAGTTGATTGTACCTTCTGAACTTGTAACACCTGTTGTAGCATATCTTTGAGTTCTGCAACAGAGTTATCAAGCTTTGCAATGCGATCCGTCAATTTCTGGTACTTTAAACCATCACCCAAGTTAATGGGATCATCTGATTTCCCACTAGCAGTGGTTTTATCAGTGGTAGATGTAGGGAGTATACTCCAAACATTAACCACTGATGCCCCTTTGTCTTGGTACTGGGGTCTTCTTCCTTCAACACTTGACAACCTTTTGATGTTGCCAGTAGGATAAATAAATCCACTGGTGGTTGGCAGAGGTGCTATCAAAGGAATTGCCTCCAAGGAAGTCGTATTAATGTAACCACTGTCCAAATGTAACCCAGTGGGTGTAACAAGTGTAGTGGCTGCTTCACTTGGATTACCACCAAGAGTTACTTGTAACTCAAGGGGTCTAACCTCCTCAGGTTGTGTTGGTGGGTTAGCAAAGATTGATACAGCAGGCCCAGTCAGTTGTTGAGGTATATTCTCATTAGTAGGTGATTGAGAAGGACTGGATAATGCCTGGTTCAAATCAATTGCATCCAACAGTGGTTTTATTGGTGAGGGAATTTTGGATGTGATGATTGGTGTAGAAATAGGATGTGTCCCGGGCATTGGACTGTGGATGATAGAAACGAGTGTTTCCAGATCATCATGATGTGGAGACCCTATTTGTACAACCTGTTCTTTTTGTGAAGAAGCAGGAGGAGTTTCGGTTATGGGTTGAGATATTTGTACCAACTGCTGTGAGGAAGTAGCAGCAGTGGTTTCTTGTGACTTTTGTGTTGTCACTGGCAGTAGCTCTGGTATCTCATCCTCCAGAGATTCCTTTTTGATGGTTTTGGGGGGTTTTTGTGTTTTTCTTTTTGTTGGCTTTTTGGTGATTTTAGGTGTGGGTTTCAAAGCAGTTGTGCTGCTGCTTTGATCACCTTGAGCAGTGGGCTCAGCAGCAGTTACCTGAGGAGCAGTTGTAACTGCTAAAATCTGCTCAGGCACCTCTGCTTGTGTTTTGCAAGGTGCTAACATCCTTGAAAAAGTTTCAGTAGTTAAACTGTTTATTTGAGTAGGATCACCTTGGTTTATTGCAGCTAAATCATCCTTACTGAATTTCTTTGTAAAATAGTAACTTAAGAACCTTGGAAACAGTAAGAATGATTTTGTTTCAACATTATTAACCAAATCTTTAAAAATTTCCCGAGAATAGTTAAAATTTTCTCCTTGAAGAATTGCATATCCCAGATTTTGAATCTTTAAAGGGATTTCATTGAAAGAAGTGGTTTTATTTGAAACACATAGTAGGAGGGTATGAAATAAAAATCTGGTTGCAGACGGAAAATAACCTTTTTCTAAGGTAATTTTCTTCATCATTGTGGCTTCATACCCTCTCTCAATGAAGTCAGTTTGTAACTCGTTTTTAGTGAAAGAAATTTTACCTTCCTGATCACGGAGTTGAAAGACCTCTGAAATGGATTGTGGCGTGATTTGGACAGCTTTACCCTTTATAGAAGAGTTTATGGTGGTTGCAGTGTCTCCTTGTTTTTCAAGGGTTGCATTTTTCCAGAACTCCCTTTGGGTCGCCAAATAGATTGGTGCATCGGCAGTGAACAAAGTTTTGTACTTTGATTTTGCCATGAGATCAATGATGGAATCGAAAACTTTGGTGGTTCCTGGTTTTGTGAGAAGACCCAGGAGATTGTGAGATGGTTTATGTGGAATTTCAGTGGAGATTGCCTTTTCAGAGGCTGTTTTCGATGATGATTTGGATGAGGGTTTTGCAGATTTCTTTGATTTTGTCATTTTGAGGATGATTGATCGAAGGAATTTGTGAAGAAATGAGATGAAAAACTGCTTTGAGAAGAGAATTTTTAAGAATTCAATTCGACAGTAAAACCCTGTTTTGGTGGTGAGTGGGGGATTTTATAGGGAAGAAAGTGAATGCTGAGGTGGCAGCCGTTACAAAAGGTCTGACCAATATGTACTGCCCACGTGATAACCCCTGTTGAAAGTGAAGGACAGTACTTGTGTGATAGGGACAGATGAAAGCAGTGGATAGCATATCAGTGGATAAGACACTGCTTTTGAACAACAGAGTTTATCAAAGTAATGAGAGAGCAGGGGTTGACTTTCAGAAGTGGACAGACTTTTGAATTAGAGCAGACTTTTGAACAATCAGTGGTTAATGGCAGACTTTTAAGGATTTAATGAAAAACTTCATTTTTAGCTATTTTTAAGGATGGAGTTTTGATTTTCTGAAAACATTTTGTTGCTTTTATTCATAGAACAGCAAGATGTCGCTTGTTATTCCATGTTCAGCATCCCAATTCTAGAGACCAAGCTTTCAAAAGTGGCTGTATCAAGTGCTTTTGTGAGCACATCTGCCAGCTGGTCTTTAGTTGGGAGATGATGCAGAGAAATCAAACCTTTTTCATAGCAATCCCTCACAAAGTGATGTCTGATGTCGATGTGTTTGGTGGTTGAATGGGAAACTGGATTTTTGATGATATTTTCTGCTGCCTGACTATCCAACATGAGTGGTGTCTTTAAGGCAGTGATACCAAAATCCAGCAACTGATTTTGAAGCCACAGGAGTTGGGCTGTACAGCTTGCAGCAGCAATGTATTCAGCTTCAGCAGTGGATGTTGAAACAGCTGCTTGCTTTTTGCTTTGCCATGAAACTAAGCAATCACCTAGAAACTGGTACCCTCCTGATGTGGACTTCCTTGTGGTGTGACATCCAGCAAAGTCACTGTCTGAGAAACCTGAAAGCTTGATGTTCCCATTACCTGGATACCAGATACCAAGTGTGGGAGCACCTTTTATGTATCTGAAGATCCTTTTTACAGCAATGAGATTTGATTTTCTGGGAGCTGATTGACTTCTTGCACAGACATATGTTGCAAACATGATGTCTGGTCTAGATGCAGTTAGGTACAATAAAGACCCAATCATGCTTCTATAAAGTGTTTGGTCAATCAGCTCATCCTTTTCATCAGACATGACTAGCTTATTTGTGGCCATGGGTGTGCTGCATGGTTTACAATCATTCATATCAAATTTGGTTAAAAGTTCTTTAGCATATTTGCTTTGATGAATGAAAGTTCCATTTTGCAATTGTTGTACTTGGAGACCAAGAAAGCATTGCAGCTCACCCATAGCACTCATTTCAAACTCAGCTGTCATGAGTTCCCTAAACTCTTCACACATTGAGTTACATGTGCTTCCAAAAATAATGTCATCCACATAAATCTGGACAATCATTAAATCCTCCCCTCTCCATTTTAAAAACAGTGTTTTATCAATGGTACCTCTTTTGAAACCATTTGAGAGTAGGAAGTTGGAAAGAGTTTCATACCAGGCCCTTGGTGCTTGTTTCAAGCCATACAAGGCTTTGTTTAGCCTGTAGACATGATCTGGATAAAATGGATCCTCAAAACCTGGAGGTTGACAAACATATACCTCTTCTTGAATTGTACCATAGAGGAAAGCACTTTTGATATCCATTTGAAACACCTTCATATTGTGGTTGACAGCAAAGGCCAGGAACAGTCTAATGGCTTCCAATCTTGCAACAGGGGCAAATGTTTCATCATAATCAATCCCCTCTTCCTGTCTGTAACCTTGAACCACAAGCCTGGCTTTATTCTTGACAACAATACCCCTTTCATCAGTTTTGTTCTTGAAGACCCACTTTGTGCCAATGGGACTAACCTCTTCTGGCAGTGGTACAAGCTCCCATACTTGTTGTCTTTTAAACTATTGGAGCTCCTCTTGCATGGCTTCTACCCAGCTGTTGTCTTTCAGTGCCTCTTGGTACTTGACTGGCTGATGGAGTGATAGAAAACCAGCAAAAAGACAAATGTTTTGGGTTTGACTTCTTGTGAGTACCCCTTCATTTATGTTGCCAATGATTTAATCAGGTGGATGAGATCTCAAGAAGATTAAATCTCCTTGATATGGTATGATGGCATTGGTTGGTGAAGGCTGCAAATGTGTATCATCTGAGCTAACCACTGCTGGGGACTTTGATGATCCAGCAGTGGCTTCAAAAGGTGGTGGAATAGGAGGTAATGAAGTGGACAACTGCTGACTTTTATCCACTGTTTGAGGACTTTTGTCAGCAGTGTTTGAGGATGTGGAAGCAGTGGTTGATGGGCTACTTTGGTCAACAACTGTTGAGGTAGCAGTGGTTGAGCTTTGACAACTGTTTTGAACAGCTGGTGCCTTTCCCTTTGTGGCAGACCTTTGAGGGATGATGATTTCATACCCATAGTCTGGTGTTGTATCATCTGATGGACCTGCACTATTAGTCTTGACAGCAGTATTTTCAAAAGTGAATTTTTCAAGATCAAACAGATCTGCAGGGTTTACTGGGATTTTCATTGATGAGAGTTCATTGAACTTAACATTCAAAGTCTCCTCCACTGCCTTGGTCCGTGTATTAAACACTTTGTAGGCCTTGGCAGTGGTTGAGTATCCCAGATGATAACCACAATCAATTTTGGCTGCAAATTTTGAAATGGAATCTTTTAAGTTCAAAATAAAGCATGGGCAGCCAAACACTTTGAAATATGAGATCAGTGGTTTAATACTTTAATCAAACATCTTTACACAATGAATCGAAAGATGAAATTAAGATGAAAATGAAAGAGTTGTGCAGCGGAATTAAAATGAAAGCAAACTTTGCATACAATCAAACGAGAGTAATACTTTAATCAAACATCTTTACACAATGAATCGAAAGATTGAATTTGTTTCAACAACGATTACAATGATTGATGTATGAATGCAAACTCCCCCTCAGCCAGAGCTCGGTAGTTTGTTCGTGCAAAGAAGACGATGTGGTAGAAGAGCTAATAGAACAGTACAAAGTACTGAACTATTTATAAGCACTTACAAACCACTGAGCATCTTTAGCTGACGTCACCATGAAAGTGACATCTAACCTCCTAACAAACTCTAACCTCTGATCTATACAAACACTGATGTACAAACTACTGCTATTACATTACATTACATAAAAGACACTTTAAACAGCTGCTGCATCCTTCCACTGCTGTGAACCCAGCAGTGCTTGTCCGGATCAGCAGTACTTGACTCAAGGCAGTAGATTGAGTCAGCAGAGCTTTGGTCTTCCATCAGTCTTTGACATTGGTCAGTAGATGCAAAGCAGCAGTTGTAGGTTAGCACTTAGTATGATCAGCAGATAGGAGGTCAGCAGATATAAAACCACTTTCAAGGGGAGAGATTTGCATGAACTAACTGTAATCGTCTGCTTATTCTGGATCCACTGCTCTGATCCAGTTTTGGCTTTAATTATCTGTTCCTCTGATAGGGTTCAATCCCAACAGTAGAAAACTTATCCGTTTCCTTGATAGCCAGAAAATGTGCAGACTTAGTCAGTCGATCCACGATCACCCAAATGGTGTCATTTCCGCGTTGAGATCTAGGCAGGCCAGTAACGAAATCCATGGAAATTTGCTCCCATTTCCATGTCGGGATCTCGGGTTGTTGGAGTAGGCCTGATGGTTTCTGGTACTCGATTTTGACTCTCGCACAAGTCAAACATTTACTGACGTAGGTTGCTATGTTGGCTTTCATGCTAGGCCACCAGTATGTAGTCTTTAAGTCGTGGTACATCTTATCTGAACCATGATGTACTGAGTATCGAGACTTGTGTGCTTCATCCATCACAAGTTCGCGTAAGTTTCCGTAAAGTGGCACCCAGATGCGCCCGTTTACATAGTAGGCGTCGTCTTCCTTTTGTTCTAACCGTTTCCTCGATCCTCGTAAGGACTCATTCCTGATGTTCTCTGCCTTCAACGCTTCAACCTGAGCATCTCGTATTTGGGGAGGAAGACTAGATTGGATGGTAAGTTGTAACGCACGTACACGCTTTGGTATAGTATCCTTTCGACTGAGGGCGTCGGCCACAACATTGGCTTTGCCCGGATGGTACTTGATCGCACATTCGTAATCATTCAAGAGCTCGACCCATCGACGTTGTCGCATGTTTAATTCCTTTTGCTTGAAGATATGCTCGAGACTCATGTGATCGGTGTAAATGGTGCACTTGGTACCGTACAGGTAATCTCTCCATATCTTAAGTGTGAAAACAACTGCTCCCAATTCCAGGTCATGCGTAGTGTAGTTCCTTTCGTGAACTTTAAGTTGGTGCGATGCGTAGGCAATGACCTTGTCACGTTGCATCAACACGCAACCAAGTCCTTGGATGGAAGCGTCGCAATAAACCACAAAATCATCTGCGCCCTCAGGCAATGAGAGGATAGGCGCGCTACAAAGTCTATCTTTTAAGTGCTGAAAAGCAGATTCCTGTGCATCACCCCAACGATAGGTGACACCCTTCTGAGTCAGTGAAGTGAGAGGTTGCGCAATCTTTGAGAAATCCTTGATAAACCTTCTGTAATATCCTGCCAAACCCAAGAATTGGCGGATTTCTGTTGGTGTACGGGGTGCAGGCCAGTTCTTGATCGAGTCAACCTTGGATGGATCAGCATGAATCCCATCCTTGTTTACCACGTGGCCTAGAAAGTGGACTTTGCGAAGCCAGAAGTCACATTTCGAAAATTTGGCATACAGCTGCTCTGTTCGAAGAAGTTCCAAAATAAGCCTCAGGTGTTGCTCGTGTTCTTCCTGACTCTTCGAATAGATCAGGATGTCGTCGATGAAAACTATGACAAACTTATCCAGGTAAGGTTTGCACACTCGGTTCATGAGATCCATGAAGACCGCAGGTGCATTCGTCAATCCGAAAGGCATAACCAGAAACTCGTAATGCCCATAACGAGTTCTAAATGCTGTTTTGGAGACGTCCTTATCTCGGACTCTCAGTTGATGGTAACCTGATCTCAGGTCAATCTTGGAATAGAAACTCGACCCTTACAACTGGTCGAATAAGTCATCAATACGTGGGAGAGGATAACGATTCTTCACGGTCACCTTGTTAAGTTCGCGATAGTCAATACACATTCTGAAGGTACCGTCTTTCTTCTTCACAAACAAGACCGGAGCTCCCCAGGGTGAAGAGCTAGGACGTATGAAACCCTTTTCCAAGAGTTCTTGTAATTGCGTGGACAGTTCTTCAAGTTCTGACGGAGCTAGTCGATAAGGTGCACGAGCTATTGGTGCTGCTCCAGGAGCTAGCTCGATTTAAAACTCGACTTGTCGATGAGGCGGAAGACCAGGTAATTCCTCAGGAAAATCGCGCACAATAGGAATGTCTTCAATTCTCTTCTCTTCCATTGATGCGTCAGTAACGAGTGCTAGAATGGTAGTGTGGCCCTTTCGTAAACACTTCTGGGCCTTAAGGAAAGAGATAATGCCTACGACAACACCACTCTTGTCGCCATGAATCATGAGGGGTTCTTCACCAGAACGAGGGATGCGGACAATCTTCTTGTTGCAAAGAATTTCCGCTTGCTGATGAGATAACCAATCCATCCCAATAACAACGTCGAAACTACCCAGAATGATAGGAATAAGATCGATAGAGAAGGTTTGACCAGCTAGGATGAGGTTACAACCCTTAACTATGTGTGTGGCCTCGAGACTTTTACCGTTTGCTAGCTCTACCGTGTGTTTGGTGGTCAAAAGTGTTGGGGTGCGCTTAAGCATTTGACTAACTTTTAAGGACACACAACTAGTATCGGCACCCGAATCGAATAAAACAGTAACAAAGAAATCATCCAGAAGAAACTTACCCATCACAACGTTAGGATCGTTCCTTGCATCACCCTGACCCAGCACGAAAACACGTCCCCTGGCACCATTGCCATTATTGTTACCCCCGTTGTTGCCTCCATTGTTGTTCCCATTTCCTTGGTTGTTGTTGTTCTGATTCAGGTTCAGCTGAGGACAGTTCCTCTTAAAGTGGCCCTCAGCGCCACACTGAAAGCATCCTTTATTGCCCTACTGTTGCTGCTGGTGGTGGTTTTGTGGAGCTTGTTGTTGTTGTTGGCGATTCTGATTTGCTGGTCGTGCGCCCCTGCAATCCTTTGCTTCATGACCAAACTTGTTGCACCTTAGACAACGACCCTTCTGGCACTGCCCGCTATGATGCTTGTTGCACCGGTTGCACTTGGGGTGGTTCCCTCGGTATCCACCTTGTCCTTGACTACCAGAAGATTGCTGACCAGGACTCTGGTAGTCATCAGTCTTTCGCTGCTGGGACTGAGACTGAACTGAAGTAGAACCCTTGCCTGAATTTCCATCCCACTTGCGCTTGTTATCACTGGGAGCATCAGTAGTAGTAGCGCTAATACGCTTAGGCAGCTTGTTCTGCTCAACTGCCTGATCAGTGAGACGATGAGCCAACCGGATGATTTGCTGAATGGTGCCAAGATTAGCTGAAGTCACGTGACTCTGAATCTCTGGTACAAGACCCTTGAGGTACAGCTCAATACGTTTGATGGGAGGGTCCACCATAGTAGGACACAAGATGGCCAGCTCGTTTGACCTTTTCGTATACGCCTCAATTTCAGACCCCGTCATTTTCAGATTGAAAAATTCCACCTCTAGCTTGTGGATGTCGTCACGACTACAGTACTCTTCCTTGATCAAATCTTTGAAGTCATTCCATGGGGTGGCATTAGCAACCGCCAGCCCTAGCAGTTGAACCTGTGCTTTCCACCAGGTTAACGCAGCACCTTCGAGTGTTCCAGTAGCAAATTTCACCCTACGAGCTTCAGGGCATTCGCACATCTCAACAACAGACTCAATCTTCTCGAACCAGTGAAGAAGACCTACAGCTCCTTCTGTGTCGCTGAAAGTACTAGGTCGGCAATCCATGAATGTTTTGAACGTACATACGGGAGGTTGAGCATGCAGACCTGTTGCGCGAGAATAAAAGATAAGGTTAAGCACAAGAGTTGGTTCGCGAGTGTAGGATCTAAACATCCTAGGATAGGTCGAAATGGCAGGTTATACCTCCTGCTGGAGCTGCTGCGAGTGCCTCAGCAACTCATTCGTTGATTAGAGCCGTCAGCTGGGCTTGAGTCAAGTTCAAACGTCCACCCATGATCTTCACAACGAAGCAACGTAAGTGAGAAAAGTGTCGCGAAAGTGCGTAAGCGTGGGACGACAGAAGAGAGTAAGCACACAAGGCTCAAATAGCAGTTATCACGTTAACTAATGCACTATTTGGACTATCAAACAGACAATATAAACATAATTCATACCACCTATTGTGTCGAGTCTTGCACGTGGAGCGAAGCGTCGTTGTGGATCGTCGAGCGCTGTACAGGTTATAGTATGGTTTTATCAAAAAGCTCTTCCCCTTTTTTAAAACCAAGTTCACTATAACCAATGGCTCTGATACCAATCTGTCACACCCCCAAAATCCACACGCGGAGTATCACCGCTTGGAGGCGTGACATGACCAGGATCAAGCCACCAATCATATTGAACAATATAGTAGAGTAATTAAAAGTTCAACCACACAATATAATTGGTGTTCCCAACCAAGTTAACAAAGTTCAAATTAAACAGCGAAAGCATAAGACGTAAAACCAAAACATAAATAATAAGTTCTTAAGTTTAAAAGTTTAACATGGGACTCGACAGTCCATATCCCACAACGACATCCTCCTCGTGCAAGCTCCATAAGCATCTAACGACCTGTAAGGCATGTAACAACGAGTCAACAATAAAGTTGAGCGAGTTCACAGTTGGGTGTTTGTTTTAAGTTATTTTCGAAAACATGGTTTGTCTTTAGCTGGCTTACTTGCCGTGGGGGTTACCACATAGTTGAAAATATGATTAACCAATTCCTTCTTTCCCAAACCATGACCCGTGGGGGCTTCCCCATGTGAACCACTAGACCGTTACCATATCGACAACTCACGAACAATAGTTGTGCCCTACGTCAATGTCTATCATCATTGACAGTTTGCCCAGATCCATTAGTACACGCCCATCCGAACGGCACGGTGTGAGGCCTGTCAACCCTAATAGCGCTATTAACTAATGACCCGCTCGCCAATGGCCCGGCGATTAAGTCGATATAAAAATGAGGGACTTCATGATAGAGTTTTGTCTAGTAAGTTTTAAGGTTGTTGTCATACCCAAGGAGGACGAACGTACGTATTCTACCCAAGGAGAATACGCAGGATTTATATTGGCATCCTAACTATGGAGGATGGCGGTACATATCCTACCCAAGGAGGATATGTAGGTTCCGTTTTAATTCACTAACCCATTCCCAACCACCGGGAATCCCATGCCTTAGAAAGTGTGTGAACTCACCTTTGGTTGCTCGGTTTGACTCTCAAAAATAGCTAACAGTTAAGGTCGGTCAATCACATCCTAGTATGATTACCACTTAGTTTATTAGTGACTTCAAATAAGCACGAAGTTCCTACACGCATCTACCACATAACATGCACTCACTTTAACGGTTCGTGCCCATATAAACTTCTCATCTATTCCCATTCATAAGCAAACATACGAAATTGAACATAACACTTTCATTGACATATAACATGTTAGATCATTCTCAGATAACCTACCCAACATTTAGACACGCAAATTACTACTTATGTCATTTCAGCTTTAACATTCAAAACTGGACTGTTTTCGGGAATTTTAATAAAATAGTTAACCTGTTCCAAAAATTCCCAACTTTTTACAGAAGGTCTTAAACGATCCAAATATTATTGTGTAAAAACTCGGGATCCAATTCATTACCAATATTTTATAAAAAATCATTTACCGGACTGCAATCAGATTCGTCACTTTCTGACTGCAGTACACGGAATAATTTATTTAAAATTTATCGTAAGTCCGATTGATGAAATTCCAGTTGGAGAATTACAATGACATCAGTAGTCATCTATAGTAAAAATTTCATGAGCTAATTCTACACAGATTCCATGTTATGATGAAAAACATAACACACATTTTCAGCAGTAAAAACGCAGCTTTTGCTGCTGTGAAAAACGACCCTTTAAAAATAGCAAACGAAGTCCAAAAATTATGATTCTAGTACCATTAGAACCGTATTTCGAAATAACACGTTATAGACTCAAGAAAAATCAATTTTTCGTTAAGTTACGACTAAGTTGGCTGTAACCACCAAACAGTTTTCTGTTTTCACATACCCTTTTATAAAACAAGTTTCTGGGTTTCTTTATGAGAAAAATGCCCGGATAGTCCCTGTGGTTTCACCTTATTTCAGCTATAGTCCCTATCTTTCTAAAACTACTTGAATAGTCCCTGTGGTTTACCGTTTTGTTCTCGGATAGTCCCTGGGTCTAACTTCAGTTATTTTTCTCTGTTAAGAGGGGTGTGAAATGACAAAAATACCCTTTCTTAAAAGGCCAAACCATAGGGACTATCCAGGCATCTTCTTCATTTATATATATACACACAACTATCTTCTCTCTATTCCTCTCTCTCTACCATTCTCACACACAGAGATCTCTCTCTCCCACCTCTCAACACCTTCACCACCGTTGATCAACCCGCCACCACCACCATCAACCTGTCACCGCCACCACCATCATCTGTACAATCTTATTCATATACACACACCTCCGATTTCGAAGATGAGCAAGAGAGACAGAGATGGCGGAGGTCACCGGCCGGCCACAACCACCCACAACATACCTAAATCAGTGGCGGAGGTGGCATGTGGTGTCGTCGGATTGCTGGTTTGAGCACAGAGAGACATAGATCGAGAGAGAGGGTGAAATCAGAGAGTGATGGTGATGATCGGAACACAATGGCAACGACAGAAAACGACGAGTCGTCGGACCGACGACCAAAAGCACCGACAATGGCGGCGGTGGTGATTCGGCTCCCAGATCCAGCAGGTTCGATTCTGATTGGTTCTTGGTTCGGGTTTTTCAAGTGAGTTTCGAGTTTTATTTGGGTATTTCGAGCTCGGGTCGAATACGGTCAAGTCGAAGATGACCTCCGGCCGCTGAGTTATGGTGGTTCTGTGATCGGTTCAGGCACGGTATAGTCTCGGCTCAGTTGGTTCAGTAGCGGGTCAAATCCGGTAGGTGTTCATAACATACATTGAATTAGTTCAGTAGTTTGGTTGGGAGTTTAAAGGCAGTGGATTTTAGTTTGCTTCTGCACATATGTTTGACTTTCCTAGCCTATGTAGTCATGTAAATCCATGTATTTTAGTTTCGATGATCAATCGGGTTTGGTAACCTGTGCATTTTGGAAAGTGTTAGAGCTGGGTTGTGGGTTAGTGATTTGGGGAGTGTTTTGTTTGGAATAAGATGAATTGGTTGAAGAAGACGGTGGTTCTGCGCGGCGGAGACCGGCGGCGGCACGGTGGAGGGTGGAGGAGGGTGTGGTGGTGGGGTTTTATAAATAAAAATGAAGAAGATGCCCGGATAGTCCCTATGGTTTGGCCTTTTAAGGAAAGGGTATTTTGGTCATTTCAACACCCACTTAACTGAGAAAAGTAACTGAAGTTAGACCCAGGGACTATCCGAGAACAAAACGGTAAACCACAGGGACTATTCAAGTAGTTTTAGAAAGATAGGGACTATAGCTGAAATAAGGTGAAACCACAGGGACTATCCGGGCATTTTTCTCATTTCTTTATCATGTTCATCAATTGTATAACTACTTTCGTATCATCCTTAGTAGTTGTATGTTACTTTCTAACAGATTCATCATACCAAACAATCAAGATCATGCATGTATTTAACAACATTATACTAACAACCTTTCATCATATATCATCTTTATGTTCAAGATTTATGTTTGTGTTCTTTTAATGTTCTTGTATAAACCAACATGATATATCTATTAACCACCAAAATATGAAGTAAACAAGGTTTAACAAGAAACTTACAACTAGCTTAAAGCTAGGGAAGAAACAAGATGAAAATGTGATGAATAAAAGCACACTAGAGAGGTCCTTCAAGATCCGAGTGTTCCACACCTTCTAATTCACCTTTGTGCACCTTGAAACAAGCTTGGAATGGAAGGATGAGGGTTGTAAGGTGGTGATGGTGGCGGTTCTTGATGGAGCCGAGAGGGAGAGAGTGAGATGAGTGAGAGAGTGGGGTGATCTTGAGAAGGTATGGAGTGAAGATATGAATGATCTTGTAAATCTAGGAGCCATACTTATGTAGATTTCATCCAATATCTTGTTCAAATACTCAAGCAACAATCTAGATACAATATTGAAACAAAATCTTGATGGGGTCCCATACATGGGCCGTAAATTCATATGGGGGGGGGGGGGTTATGTGTAAATTTTTATAATAAGTAGGTAACTAGTGGAGGTTAAGTGCTATGTCTAGTGTTATATGCGTATGGTGCATTATATAAAGTGTTGGGGTATTCGGGGACCATAACTAATCCAAAAATAATAAGACAATGTTTCTGACACAATTTTGGTGTTCCGAGTAATGTCCGGTTAGATAACGTTTCGTTGAAGTGCTAGGTTGTTCCGTATAGTGTCTTTTATGTTTTTATTTGTAACACTTTTAATTCCTAACACTTAGGAAAATATTCAGGACTATTTAGTCAAGTTTCTGCACAATCATTAAGCACAATATAATATTAATTAATCGTACAGATACATGTAATTACGAGGGTTGTCACAGGTGGCAAAGTGGGAGAGTAGTGGTTTGCCAAGGGATACCTTTGAAGTGAACCAAGCACCCATCTTTATAGCCTGCACAGAACTCTGGCCACTGTCCCGTACCTACTGGGCACGCCCCGTGTCCAGCCATTTTCTCTTCCTTCATTAATTGCAAGTGTCAGCAGAGGGTCCCACACGGCCCCATGCTGAGCTGGGCATGCCCCCATGGTGGGCGTGGAAGCTTCTACTGATTTGTTTTTTGTGCAGGGCCCTGACCACGCCCCATGCCCAGCTGGGCACGGCCCCGTGGTCAGGCTTCTGTTGCCTTGTTTTTGCTTTGGGGATGCTGCCGAGGGGTCGAACATGTCACGTTTAGTCCTTCTTTTTGTAATTATGTTGGTTTTGGCTGCTTATTTGCTCCTTTTGTTCGTTTAAGCTCATTTGGTCCTGTAAATTCAAAAAGAAGAAATAAACACGTTTTTTCCAACATTAATAAAAAAAAGGTTAGTTTTATGCCTCATTTGATGTAATTTATATGTTACATTTTGCACACATCAAATACCCCCACACTTGAATCTTTGCTTGTCCTCAAGCAAAACTCTTTAATATGTGGCTTACACACCCAAATGGAAGAGGTAGAAGAGAAGTTTTAGGCTCATCTTGAGTGTCGGGAATCCAAGATCTTTTATTGGGTTTTATTTTTATTTTATTTACAATCCTATTCGTCATGATTTATTTAGAACGATTTATAAGAAAAATTACTTATTTGGGCATAACATGCCTTTTTAAAATTCTATTTATATACAAGTTCGAATACCTCACGGGAGATCACTCAACACTCGGCCGAAAATGTATTTTTGTGAAACACTCAAGACCGGCATAGAACTTACTCCTACCATATGCTTGCCAAGCGATCAAACATCTTCCTTTTTAACTATAAACCTTTGCAAATATCAAAATGACTTTGGGGAAGGGTTAGGCTTGGGCTAAGGGTATGTGGTTTTGGTTAGTGGTTAGTAAAAATGGCTAAAAGCGTAAAAAGCGTCGGTCGTCGTAAAACCTTTTGTTTTTGTGACTTTTATTCAAACTAATCATATTCAAACAAGATTTCTTTGAGGAACTTGTTTGTTTATTGCAAGACTTTCATTTTTTTTCATGTCACAAGATAACCGAGCTTTTTACTAAAACAAAGTGGTTGAAAAGAAAAAGGTTTTGGTGGGTAAATGGTGTTTGTTTGTGGGTTTTGAAATGAAAAGGTTTAGGCTCAAAGTGATCAACTAAGGGGGATTTTGGGTAGGTGATAAAAAAGATGTAAAATAATGGTGTTGAAAGGAAAATGGGTTAGTCCTAATGCCCCCATCATTTACTTATTAGGGTTAAAGTAGGTAAGGACCTGTAACACCCTTACTATTTTTAAGCGGATTTTGTTATAAATTACGAACATAATCATGTAATTATAATTACAAGTACATTGGAACATACAGATTAATTAAAACTTTTACAATTTTCAAGTATACCACATAATGTGACTAAATTCGTCGTTTAAAAATAACGATTAACAATGTGCGGAAGCTTGTAACTTGATCGTGTTCGGTTCTTCGTTGAGCTTGATCGTTCTTTGGTACTGTAAATTAAACCTACAATTCATAAAACATGAATTGAATTAGTCATACGTAGTTTAAAACGTGTTTAAACGAGTTCGCGAGGCAAAATAAAAAAAAAACAATTTTCAGAAACTAGCTCCGTCATGCCACGCGCTAGAACCACCTTGCTCCCTCGCGTGGCGCAAGGGAGACCCTTTTCCAGCAGGTCCGTTTCTGGAACCTGCACTTTGCCAGCTACACTAGTTTTTACGGAAACGACCATAACTTATTCGTTATTGATCCGTTTTACGCGATTCTTTTTCCTATGCGATCATAATTTGATCCTCCATCACATGGAGTTAAAATCCAACATCCGGATTAACAATTTTCTGGATTCTAAGCCCTCGACTTTATATTTAGTTTCTACGCATTTGACCCGTTTGTGTTTAAAAATCATGAACTTGTTTCTAGTTAATCATAAATCATACACAATGTATTTAACACAAAATATTTATCTTGGATTCATAACTTTTGTGAATTACGTGGCCAATATCCAAGTTTTGTACATAATTCGTTTTGACCCGTTAAGAGGATCTTTTATGCATTTAAGCATCGACTCGCTATTCTCTTTTTGCACTTTACATTTCCTCATATAAACTATCTACCTATATTCCATAATCACCATACAAGTTCCTAAATAACCCATATGGGTCGTTTGCCCAATTTACCTATTAAGGGATTTTTGGTCAATTTTAGTCCTTTATTTTACTACGAAGGACTTTCACTAATATTTGACCAAAATATCGCTATTAACTATAAATCTAAATATGCGTACCTGGCTCGGGTCAGTTATTATTGTCAAATGGTATTAACACACCATTTGACCCGTTTAGTCGACATGACCATTTATCTACATATGATGTTATTTTAATACCATCTCGTCTTTTAAACCTATTCCGGTTTACACCATGATTTCTTATTACTTAAAGGACATTCCTTGAATTATTTGACCCGTTAATATTTACACCAAAAGGTTGACTTTTTAAATCTTTTATCTATCCGTCAACTCATATACGGATTATTAATTAGCCACTTTACCCATCAAGGTCACCCCTTAACGCGATGTTCAAAATCCTTATTGATTAGTCTTCACTCGACTAGTCTACCGTTTTTACCCTCTTTACCGAAGTTTATGGTTTCTTACCATTTTTCTTTATTCCGACTTACATTGTATTGTGCCGGAGCATAGTATCTCAATTACCTAACATAATTCAAAATCAATACATCACAAGTAAGTGTATTGTAATTAAAAGGGGGTGTAAGTTTAACTTACCTTGCATCTGAAACACGCTTTTCCTTTACACTTGATTCGTTTGACCCGCTTCCTTTCCAACCTCCACCTAGCTTGTCAAGCGTCAAACTATCATCATAATTCGTAAGACGGTTAGATTAGTCATCATTAATTATGACTATTCCATCTTACGGATTTTACATCCGAATTTACCATTTGATTTCATTTTGGTCAGTTTGACTTTTAAAGGTCAAACTGCCTATTAGCATAAGTGATTATACTATGAAACTCGACAATTCATTTAAGCACTTCTCAAGTATCCGGTAGGCATTATTCTTACGCCACCGTTTTAACTACTTTTCAAGTTTAAGCTCATGCTATTATTAACACCTATTTAACTTAGCTCTTGATTATCAAAGCTAATTATTCATTCGTTAAGCAAGAAACAAAGGTTTCCATCTACATGTAAAACCCGTTTCATCATAGCATTAGACATTCATCCGAACATCTAATATAATCAAGTTCTACCTATCAATTAGTAGTTAACGTGATTACAAACATCCATATTCATGAAATAAATCACTAATTTCACTACAACATTCAAAACCCATTTCGAATCATGTATAATCAAATACTCAAACTTGCAATTTGTTTAAGTATCTCGCTTTAACTATAAATTATGATGATTTCTAGCACAAACATATCATCATCTTCATTATTTAGCCAAAACCCACTTAGCACATACAAGGGAAATCATCCAATCTCTAGTTTGTAACACTAATTCATAAGGTTTTCAACTAGGGTTTGTTTCTAGACAAAAATTTCATCACAAAAACCCTCATAGATTCATTATTCATTTCAGAATTTCGATTATGATTGTTCATCATAGTTTCAAAGTATCACCAAATAACAAAATTCAACATACCTTGCGATCCCCATGACTAGGTGATCGTTTATATGTGTTCATGCATTGATTTAGGGCTTGGATTGAGCTTCAATTTGATGAATTTGTTGAACTAGGGTTTGTAACCCTTTCCCCTTGCTCCTGGTCGCCCATACGCACACACACACATACACACTAAGTGTGGGTGTTGTGTTTTTGTTATTTGTTTTAATAAAACTAGTTTCCTACTTGGCAACATTAGTATCTATAGTTTCAAGAATTTACAAATGAAACTATAACCCATAGTTTATAATTTCATTACCCATTACTAACTAGGTTAATTCTACCTAGTTAACTTAATGGGTTCGGGAAGTTATAACCCGTTTTATTTTGAGTCCCGTTAACTCGGGCCTCTTAAAATCTTTATCTTCTCATAGCATTCGTTCACCTTTTATTTAATATTAGGTTTTTTTATTTAAATCCTAATATTCACCGGGTTTACTTTTACCACCTACGGTATTTTACCCGTTTATTTTTGGTTAATTTAGTATCATTAGCAAACCCGTTTTTGGGGTATTACAGGACCGAGAATGTATCGTCGTGGCAAGTTCTAGAGTCGTAAGAACCAAGCGGCTATTCACACAAGAAATGAAAAATGAGCATTTAGTTTAAAGATATATGCTTGTATGCTCAATAAAGGCTCAAAACTCATTTGTTGTGGGAAATGGGTTTATAATGTGATCAAGTATATATAATTAAAATATTAATTAGATTTGTCATGTCTTTTCATAATTTTCTTATTTGGTTCTTTTTATCACGACGCTATCGGTTGTAAATTTGTAAAAATATAACCATTTTTAGAAGTTGTTATTCTCGAATTAAACCAAGACAAGTAAAAAAAATGAAATTTTTTGAAAAAAAATTGGGGTGATTAGCGGTTCCAATAGAGTTTTGTGTAAGGCTTGTTATTAGGACTTACGAGATTCAAGGTTTTAGCATCCCCCCACACTTAAATTACACATTGTCCTCAATGTGTCCCAAAAATAAGTTTTTAGGTTGATTCGAATGCGTAAACGGTGTCGAAAAACAAATTTTTATGATACTGTGCGTCTGGCCACGGCCCCGTGTGGTCCGGGCACGGCCCCGTGGTCAGATCGCCAGTATCATAATCAAACAGAAGGTTGGCCACGAGGCGTGTTCAGCGAGCACGGCCCGTGGCCAGTTACCTGAATTGGGCAATTTTTCTGCAAAGCCTGGGCACGGGGCGTGTTGGGTTGGGCACGACCCCGTGCTGAACTTGCTGTAATGCTGGAAAAGTTGTCGGGAGGCTTTATTTTCGTGCATAGGGTGTGGTTTTAACGTTCCCTTTGTAACCTCCATCTTTTCGAGTGTGGTTTATTCCTGAAAAGTAAAACTAAACTAGAAAACATAAAAGTTAAACTAAACTAAATGGGTCCTTGGCTAGACCCAAAGTCAGTCATATGTTACCCCCGAGCGGGATGTCTCACATCCCGTGTTGTACCGTCGGAGAGCGTCATCCAAGCTTGAGTCTATGACATCCATGTAGTTGACCCTGTACGGTGGTGGCGGGTGGTGGACGATGGTGGCGGTGATGGACGGCGGTGGGTGGTGGACGGTAGTGGTGGTGGTGTTGGGTGGTGGTTTTTAATCCTGTACAGACCTTAGAAGATCTTAAAAGTGGTTGAGCCAAGTCTGCATCAAGAAGAGCTCGCGTATACGTTTTTAATGAAACGTTTTCGGAAAAACAAACAGTCTGCAGATAGCAATGTCTGTACGGCGTCAATTCAATGTGTATCTAAAATTATGTGAGAATTGCTAGGGTGTAAACGAGTTAAGCTGTGCTCAAACTCGCTTAATCTACGAGAACTCGAGCTCGACTCTTTGTCGAGCTCTAATTTCAAAACTCTAGCTCGGCTCAAGAGTACCTTTTCAAGTTCAAACTCGGCTCGTTGGTATACATTTATAATAATTTTTATTCAAAACTCTAGCTCGGCTTAAGAGTACCTTTTCAAGTTCAAACTCGGCTCGTTGGTATTCATTTATAATAATTTTTAATGCATGTTTTATTTATAAGTTTTATGTATAGCATAAATATTTAGCTATTATACATATTAAAACATACTGCTCATGAACAGTATTCAACCATTATTATACTATTATATATACTTTTAGTTATTCTATTCTTTTATTACTTAATTGATTTCATTATTAATTAACTATTAATTATTATTAATTCTATAACATTTATGAAATTTGATTAACAATAGTTCATCTGATTTAGGCTAAATCAAATTACGATTTTATCCCCGCTTTAAAATTACGATTTTGCCATCAGTTCAAAATTACGTTTTTACCCCTAATTCAAAATAAAATTATGCTTTTGCCCCCGACTAAAAATTACCATTTTGCCCTCGATTCAAAATTACGATTTTGACCCGTTTAAATTTACAGTTTTGCCATTAGTTTTGTTTTTTCCCCACCCAGCCAAATTACAATTTTGCCCTCAGTCTAAATTTACATTTTTGCCATCGTTTTCCTTTGCTTTCCTAATGAAATTACGATTTTGACATCAGTGTAAAATTACAGTCATGCCATCGCTTTAGTTTTAGTTTTTTTTTTTTTTGACAAAACTATAGTAGTGCTGTGTTTTAATTGTTTGACTTTGTGTAATTTTTATTTTTCCCTCAGTTTAAAATTATTGTTTTTCTATCGTCTTTGTTTTCTCTTATGCAAAAGTATGATAATGTTTTAATTTAATTGTTGACTAAATGTAATTTTTTTGAGATCGTGTTATGAGTAGTATGTACAAGTAATCGAAACACAGACGAACATGTTATGAGAGAGAAATATTCGGCATAGTACCTCGCAACGCGGGCGAGGCAAAATCTAGTTATTATTATTATTAATAAATTCAAATTCATAGTTATGAATATTAATGAAGTGGTGAGATTTTATTAATACATTTACTAAATTAAGTTTAATATAAATCAATTACAACTAATTTCATAATTGTTTGATATTTAGTTTATGTGTTTTAAATACTATAATCACAAGTTATGTTGTCATTAATTATTTTCGTATATATATTTCAACTATAATATCAAATCTTTAAATTATGATTCCAACTATTTTTATTTATAAAAACCAAAATTTGGGATTTGATTTACCCTCTTATATATATATATATATATATATATATATATATATATAGGTAAAGTGTATGATACAAATCTCCTAATCCTACATTACATACGCGACAGTAGTGGCCGTACACATGTCCTGCTTTGTTTTTATTTGATAAGGTTAAATCAGACAATGAATTCAATCATCTGAGGGCAAATTCGTCTCTTCATTCAATCAGCGAGAAGTTCGTTACATTAATATCCCGATAATTATCATTTGAATCAGTTTCAAATTTTTCATAATTCTCAATTGCAGTTTTCGTTCTTCATCGTTAGGGTTTCATTCAATTGTTTTTTCGATGGATCCACAAAGTTGCACTGGACGAACATATGTTGATTTTGAAGAAACTCGTCCGATCGGTGATCATGCTCAATTATCTTCATATCAGAGAGTTTCGATTGAGGATGTTTTAAATCCGCAACCTGCAAATCCAAATCCAAATCCAAATGCAAGTACAAGTGCTGTAAATGATGAGACGAATGGTAATTATGTTAATGCTGATCTTTAAATTGATCGTATACTTGTTTTTATTATAACTAGGGTCATGAAAAGCCCATGCTTCACGGCGGATAACGACTTTTTCAGGTGATATGACGATGATTCAGTCGATATCGTTTCGAGCATTACAGTAAACCTCTGAACATAAACGTAACAGCGGAAAAATACATAGTAAGTTAAATAAATCATGATCGTACACCGGTATCTGTAACACCCCGAAAACAGGTTTGGTAATCAAACCACGTTAATATTTATGAACGGGTAAAATACCGTTAGTGGTGAAATTAACCCGATAAATATTAGGATTTAAATAAATAAACCTAATATTAAATTAAAAAGGGAATAAAAGCTTTAGAGGAAATAAAGTTCATAAGGAGCCCGAGTTAACGGGACTTAAAATAAAACGGGTTTTTTTAACTCCCGGAATCCAATAAGGTAACTAGGAATAATAATAACCTAGTTAGATAAAAGTCTTGTAGTAACTCATAAGTGGGTTAAAACACTAAAAATAAGAACTAAATGATACTCGAGGGGCCAAAAGCGTTTAAAACGAAACTAATTAAATAAAAACATAAAAATTGAAACTCAAACACACACTTGTGTGTGTTGAGATCGACAGAAACACAGGGGGCGACCTAGGGCTCCCCTTCAAACTCTAACTCCTTACAAATCTCTCAAATTGGAGGTCCAAATCAAGTCTAAATCGAAATCCGAGTATGAATTAGTGATCTCCACTGAAAAAGGAGTCACAAGGTATGTAAATTTCATGAGAAATCTCTAGTTGAATTTCTGAGTAAACCTAGAGAATTCAAAAATTGTTGATGCATGCTTGTTATATGGATGAAATAGGAACATTGTAGTGTTTAGGAGTAAACCCTAGACAAGTATATGTTGAAATCATGCTTAATTCAAGTAAATTCAGATTTGTTGATGCTAAATTCATGTATGTGATGTTTTTAGGGTTTTGATTGCTAAAAAATAGTGTTTTGATGTCATGAACATGCTTTAATTGAAAGCTGAATTCGAACAGCTCCTGGTCAGAATTTACAGCCGACTTGTATTGGCTGTAACATGGAAAAAACCTGACAAAACATGTGTTTCTTGAGTCTAAAATGTAATTCCAGGAAATATCTTTAAAACCCCACTGGAATTGCATTTTTTTCGACGAAAATTGAATGTTTTATGAATTTTTCGGTATCGAAGGTTCAGGCTGCGTTTTCTGGCAGAATTTGCAGCCCATTACGGATGTCATAACTCAATTTAGGAATTGAGTTATGATATCAAATTTTTACTGTAAGTAGCTTTAGGTAATTTCAAAAATCTCCAATTGGAATTTCGTTAATCGGATAAACGAGCAATTTTAAATGAATTTTTCCGTAAGCTGCAGTCAGAAGTGACGAATCTGATTGCAGCTTAGTAGATGAATTTTTATAAATTTTTGGTAGAGAGTTAGACTCTAAAAATTTAACACAAGGATAAGCCCTCCGAGGGGTACTTCACATAAAAAGATTGTAATTTTTGCAAGCTCGTAAGTACAGTAAACGTCCGTCCCAAAACAGCCTATTTTCAGTGAATTGAGCTATACATGTTAATGAATGATTGGTTAATGAAAGTAATGTGACTAAGTGGTTATATGTTTACCGGATTGGAAATGTGTATGATTGACAGTTGACTTTTTAGAAAGTCAACAAGGTATGAATTGTTAGGGGAGGATTTCTTAATGACCCGTGATCCTCAATTGTTATCCTGTTTGGTGATCCTTACTTCTGTGTTAGTTAGTGATCCTCAGAAGTGCTTCAGGATCGGGATCATGGATCATCCTAAGGATCCTTATACTAATGATTGTCTGCTTTGAATTCAATGTTGTTTTGCAGGAATACCAGCTTGGACTTAGTCTTGGTAACGTTCCTGAAGAATATTCCACGCTTATTCCGCACGTGCTTGACCATGGTGAACATTATGGAGATCATGGGGAGAAGGCATGAATTGCGGATAGTTAGTTATTTATATATTTTACTAGATTTAAAAGGGGTAGCGAGCTAATTAGACAACACTTGGCTATTTTTTGGCTACACACACTCGTACAACTGCACTCACCAGCTCTCGGCAAAACACTTAGCATTTTTCATACATTTCTACATGATACACTATAGTGATCCTTGTATTTAGCTCGCTATCATCCGAAGTTGTAAAAGAATTATTGTTTAATTTGAGTTGGTGATTGGTAGTTTCCATCACCCGAGGTTTTTTATGCCGGAGATCATTCATTGATCAAGGGCTTTTTCCTCGTATAAATCTTTGTGTCTCCTGTGCAATTCATTTCATAGTGATCCTCATTGTTGTTTGCCAATTCAAGCATCATACCCCGTAACAGAGAGTTTGGTTGCATTATCCTCGTCTGATTTTTGACCAAAACAGTTTGGCGCCCACCGTGGGGCAATTGGTGCTTCATTCCTAAGAAATTCTCATTTTTGTGATCATTTCGATTCGTTACATCCAAGCAGATGGCTTCATCATCAAAGAACACATCCAGTGCGATGTCTGCAGTCAATTCATCCCAGGGCATTCCACCTTTGCCTCCACCACCTTCTGGACCTCAGAAAAATGCCGAGAAGAAACCAACTCCCATTTTCTCAAAACCTCCAACTTCTTCTGCTTCTTATACTCCTACTACTAGTGACTTGTTTACTCTGATTTTGCAGATGAAGGAGCATATACAGCAACAGGATAAGACCAATGAAAGGATTCTTAGAGAAATTTGAGACATCAAGAAACAGAAGAGATCGGCAGAGGATCATTCCCCACTGATGCCCAGATCTTTGAATTTCGATACTCCGGTTATAACTTCTCAGCCTTCAGCGGTTCCAGATGTTCAATATGTGGGAGGGCCAAAAGGAGTGCATTACGGATCATCAGCAATGACTCAGGCTTCAGGGTCATACTTCCAACCAGCAGGATCCCATCCTCAGCATATAGGATCCTTCGTAAGCTCAGGAGGATACTCAGGAGCGCAGCAGATTCAAGGATTCTGGCCGTTTCAAGGATCCTCCCAGGTTCAAGGATCCACTCAGTTTCAAGGATCCTCCCAGGTTCAAGGATCCTCCCAGGTTCAAGGATCCTCTCAGTGTCAAGGATCCTCCCAGGTTCAAGGATCTTCCTACGTCCCAGGATCCTCCCAGGTCCAAGGATCCTCTCAGTTTCAGGGATCCTTCCAGATTCTGGGATCCTTAAGGAGTTTGCAATCAGGGAGCTCCGATATCCATCAGGGAGATTTCATTCCAATGCAGACCATTGCTTCTACTGGTCCATCGGTCATTCCAGAGCCCCAACAATATGGATTCACATCCGCTCTTCCTAATTTGAACCCAATGGGAGGTAACACTTTAAATAATTCTTATACCACTAACCATGGCCTTATGCAGGATACAGGTGTCAATCATGCCATGGCCAGAGAATTGAAAAAGTTAAAGGATATGATATCAAGTGTCCCAGGAGTGGTCAAGCCTATCCCGGAGATTGCAGATGGGAGCCACAAGATATCTCGTTTTGCACCACCAATCTGTGATGCTGAGATACCCAAGAGGTTCCATGTGCCTACCATGAAGTTGTATGATGGTTCAACAGATCCTGAAGAACACATAGCACAGTATAGGGAAATGATGGAGATTAATCCCATCCCAGAAAGGTTAAAGGAAGCATGTCTGTGCAAGGGATTTGGATCCACTCTTACTGGATCGGCTCTTAAATGGCTGCTAAGTCTTCCCCCTTACTCTATTACCTCGTTTGCTAATCTAGTTAACCTATTTAACAACCAGTTTTCTTGTAGTAGAAAATTTGAGCGTTTAACTAGTGATCTGTATAGGATAACCCAAGGTCATGATGAATCATTAAGGGATTATATCACTAAATTTAGTAAAGAATCCTTAGATATCCCTAACCTGGATATAGCCACGGCTGTTGAAGCCTTTAAAATGGGATTGCTTAGGGATTCATTATTCTATGATGATCTTGTTATGACACCATGCAGGAATCTAGATGAGGTAAGAATCCGGGCCCTTAGGTTCATCCGGCTAGAGGATGACAAAAGGATCCAGGAGAGGTTAGCAGGATCCTCAAAGCAAGAGAAGCAAGGATCCTCATTCAAGAACAACAAGTTCAGATCCTATAACAAATCTGATAACCAGAATGTGCATGCTGTTGAACAAGAAGAGGATGATGAGGATTATCCTCCAATTTCCGAATACTGCTTTTCTGTTGATAACAATGAACTAATCCTTGCGATGCAGAATTTAGGTGATAAAGCTAGATGACCCAGGAAAAATGACAGACCAGCTGCAACTAAAGACAAGTCAAAGTAGTGCGCATATCATGAAGATTTTGGGCATCTCACAGAAGAATGCATCGCACTGAGAAAAGAAATTGGATACTTGTTGAGTAAGGGGCACTTGAAAGAATTATTGGGGAGAAAGAAGTCAAGGACTCAGGATCCTGAAAGGATCCCAGAGAAAGCTCCAGCCCCTCCAGCAGATGCACAAGTTATAAACTTTATTTCTGGAGGATCAGACATTTGTGGGACATCCTTCTCTGCAGCTAAAAGACATGCAAAGGAAACCAAGATGGATAATGGAGATAGACCCATTCGAACATCCAGTGTCTCCAAAGGAAAAGTTATAACTTTTGATGAGGATGATCGTGTTGACATTCAGGATCCTCATCATGATGGTTTGGTTATCACTCTTTTTATTTCTAACCATTTTGTTCGCTGGATCCTTATAGACGGAGGAAGCTCTGTGAACATTATCCAGCTTGATGTCCTCAAGAAGATGAATATTCCTGAATCCGATATCATACCAAGATCCTCTGTGCTCGTGGGATTCAGTGGAGAGACTAAGAATACTCTGGGGGACATTAAACTCCCAATCTATATCGAAGGCCTACATTCTTACCAAAAGTTTTGTGTTATTGACTGTTTATCTTGTTGTAATGTTATCCTTGGCAGGCCTTGGATACATGACATGAAGGCAGTCCCATCCACTTATCATCAATGTGTGAAGCTTCCTAGTCCTTGGGGAATAGTGAAGATTGATAGTGATCAGCAAGAGGCTAAGAACTGCTACACCTCATCAATGAAACCAGCATCAAAGTCAAGGGAGCAATAGCAATTAAAGCGTCCTCCAAGGGATGTCTTGGAGGCAAGAGAACAGGATGTAGTAGAAATCCTTATGGATCCTGATGATCCTGAATCTAAAGTTTATATAGGATCAGGGATCCTTGGCGAAATAAAGGAAGACCTCATATCCTTCCTCAAAAGGAGAAAGACTACCTTTGCATGGAAACACGAAGACATGACAGGTATATCTAAAGATATAATCACTCACAAACTTGGCATTGATAGGTCCTTCAAACCAATCCATCAAAAGAGGAGGAAATTTGCACCAGAAAGAAATGCTATTATCCAGGAGGAGGTAGAGAAATTACTCCGAGCAGGTATGATTAGAGAGGTCAAGTATCCAAGATGGTTGGCCAATGTGGTTGTTGTTCAAAAGAAAAACGGAAAGTGGAGGGTATGTGTCGATTTCACTGATTTAAATAAGGCATGTCCCAAGGATCCTTTCCCATTACCCCACATTGACTCCATGGTGGATGCAACTGCGGGTCATGAACTGTTAACTTTTATGGATGCTTCATCTGGATTTCAACAAATTCAGATGGAACCATCCGATCAAGAGGATACAGCCTTTATGACTCCAACTGGTATATACTGTTATATTGCTATGCCATTTGGACTAAGAAATGTAGGTGCAACTTATCAAAGGCTAGTGAATATGATGTTTAAGGATCAGATTGGACAAACTATGGAGGTTTACATAGACGATATGGTGGTAAAATCAAAAAAGGCTGAGGATCACCTAAGAGACTTGGAGGAAGCATTCAATATCCTTGACAAATATAACATGAAACTTAATCCTTCAAAATGTCACTTTGGTGTTAAAGCAGGTAAATTCTTAGGATATATGGTGACAAAGAGAGGCATTGAAGCCAGTCCAGAACAAATCAAAGCTATAGTGAACATCAAGTCCCCTGCCAATGCTAAGGATGTTCAGAGGTTAACAGGCAGGATTGCAGCTTTAAACAGATTCATATCCAAATCCTCAGAGAAGTGCAAGGAATTCTATGATATCCAAAGGAAGAACAAGAAATTCGAGTGGACTGAGAAGCATGAAAGTGCCTTAAGAGCTCTTAAGGATTACCTATCCTCGGCCCCGGCTTTGATGAAACTAGAAAAAGGAGATGTGTTATCCTTATATCTCGCGGTATCCTCAAAAGCAGTAAGTGCCGTCCTTGTTAAGGATCACGAAGGTACACAACATCCTGTCTATTATGTAAGTAAGAGTTTACTTGATGCTGAATCCAGGTATTCACACTTAGAAAAACTTATCCTCGCATTAATTATGGCATCTATTAAATTGAGACATTATTTTGAAACTCATGCTATTATCGTCAAAACTAATTTTCCAATTAAGAATGTCCTCAGGAAACCTGAAATGTCAGGAAGAATGGCTAAGTGGGCAGTGAAGCTTAGTGCATATGATATAAGATATGAACCCAGGACAACCATTAAATCCCAAGCATTAGCCGACTTTGTGGCAGATTTCAGTAGTGATTTGCAAAAGGAAGCTGAGTTAGAAGTTCAGCAGCTAGAGGAGACCAAGGATCCTTGGACACTCTATATTGATGGATCCTCAAATATCAAAGGAACATGGCTTGGAATACTACTAAAATCGCCACAGGGGGACATAATACCCCACTCTATAGCTTGTGAGTTCCAAACCACTAACAATGAGGCTGAATATGAAGCCTTGATAGCTGGCTTGCAAATTGTTAAGCATATGAGGATCAGGTATCTTGAGGTACATGTAGATTCTTTGTTAATCACTAATCACTTTAATGGATCCTATGCTGTTAAAGGTGAAAAGCTAATCAAATATTTGGAGATAGTCAAAGAATTGGCACTCTCTTTCGTATCCTTTAGTTTGATACAGGTACCAAGGGAAGAGAATGCAGAGGCAGATGCATTAGCCAATTTAGGATCATCCTTGAAGATCCCGGAGGATATCAAGATCCCTATTATCCATATCCTGACCCCGGCTAGCGAGGATCATGTGGCTATGGAGATAGGAGAGGATTCTGCAATCATCCCTAGTGATGATAATCAATTTCATTCAGGATCATGGATCCTTCCAATCATGAGATACATACAACATGGAGAGATTCCTACAGGAGAAAACCCTAGGGCTTTCAAAATTAAGGTATCTCAATTCACAATTTTAAATAATATGTTGTATAAACGATCTCTTGCAGGACCATATTTAAGATGCATTGAGGATCCTGAAATCCAAAAAGTTTTAAAAGACTTTCATGAAGGAGATTGTGGAAACCACACTAGGGGCAGGGCATTATTCTCAAGGATCCTGAGGACAGGATACTATTGGCCAACTATGAAGAGAGATGCTGTGGAGTATGCTAAGAAGTGTGATCCTTGTCAAAGACACAACAATATCCTTCATCAACCAGCTGAATTATTGCATCCTATATCCTCCACTTGGCCATTCATGAGATGGGGCATGGATATAGTTGGTAAGCTCCCTAAGGCACCTGGTGGAAAAGTGTTCATGCTTGCTATGACTGATTACTTCTCCAAGTGGATAGAGGCTGAAGCTTTTGCCCAAGTCAGAGAAAAGGAAGTTATATCCTTCATTAAAAGAAATATTATAACTAGATTTGGTATTCCTTCTGAAATTATATGTGATAATGGTTCCCAATTCATTGGGGGCAGAACTACTAACTTTTGTGATAGATGGGGGATTAAGATGATAACATCAACACCAGTCCACCCACAAGCTAATGGTCAGGCAGAATCCTCCAATAAGATCATCATCAACAATTTGAAGAAGAAGCTTGGATCCAAGAAAGGGAAATGGGCAGAAGAACTACCTTATGTGCTTTGGGCTGATAGGACAACTCCTAAGAATGCTACAGGCCAAACTCCATTCTCTTTGGTATTTGGGGCAGAATCAGTGATCCCTACAGAAATGGTGGTTCCAACTGCTAGAACAAGTATTCGTGATCCTGAGGAAAATGATGAGAACTTGGTTCAAGACCTGGATACTATAGAAGAAATCAGAGATTTGGCAAGGATAAGGATGGCCAGTTATCAGCAAAGAATGGCTGGAGCC
This sequence comes from Helianthus tuberosus, assembly GCA_030545235.1. Taxonomy (NCBI): domain Eukaryota; kingdom Viridiplantae; phylum Streptophyta; class Magnoliopsida; order Asterales; family Asteraceae; genus Helianthus; species Helianthus tuberosus. Next base: position 146,119,363 of record CM060417.1, on the reverse strand, counting down.
TACAACAAAAATGTCAGGATCAGGAAATTCCAAGTTGGTGATATGGTACTAAGGAAAGCATTTCAGAATACCACCAATCCTGCTGATGGAAAGTTGGCACCAAAATGGGAAGGACCTTACTTGATTGAAGCTGAGGCAGGAAAGGGGGCATATCGATTGCTAACAATGGAAGGTGATTTGCTACCTAGAGCCTGGAATGCTGTCCATTTGAAGAAATACTTCATGTGATAAGGATCCATGATCCTCACATGATAAATATCCTTAAAGGATCCTTAAAGCACAGATGATCCTCGTTTTGGTAACATTCTACTCTTAAACTATTTCATTTCCTTACTTTCTCACATAAGGATAAGGATCCTGCATCCTTTATCCCCCTTTCACGTGATTTTGAGTTTTGAAGGTTCAAGTACTCTTAGCAAAAGGATGGTTATCCACAAAAGCAACCAGTTATTTGGGCTTGACCCCAGTTCCGCCAGTAGCGCACGATGATCCTAGTATAGTTCATGGCAGTGGGACCAGTACTCGTTTTAGGGGCTGATAATTCCATTGTACTGGCTATACCTAGGATCCTACGTATAATGGTAGACGTACCATACATCCGTTCTTAAGGTTTCTAACGTTTTCACGTTAGCTAAGGTTTTGGCATTTTCATGCCACTAAGTTTGGATAGTCGCCAGTTAGGGCCATACTCCAGTTCACACATGATCCTTGGGCTTGTCCCCAGTTATCCTTGGGCTTGTCCCCAGTTATCCTTGGGCTTGTCCCCAGTTATCCTTTGGGCTTGTCCCCGGTTGCTAACTTTTATCTTATAATGGCTTAGTCCCAAGTTATGTTCTATGTCAGGTCTTCGAAGTTAAACAACCAAGGATCCTTGATCCTTACTTCTTACTAAGGTTTGTCCTATGGTTATCCTGGTTATAGTATTAAGGGTTAGGATCCTAACTTGGATCCTCAGGTATGATCCTTAACTATTTTGATTTTATTCATTGATTATTTGAATAACCCTAATACTTTTGACAACTGAACTCATGATCCTTAAAATATGCCACCTTTTGGAATTTTTCAACTATAGGATATTTGATCCTGGATCATATCCTAAATTTTTTATCTAAGTTGTTCAACTTTTCTTACTCAGACAAGTGTACATCAAAACAATTGAAAATTAAAAGGACAAACAAAGATAACAACATAAGATAAGCCAAAAAAGATTAAAGTTATTTTATTAACAAAGGTTTAACTGTCGAAGGTTGTCAAAATTGCCAACCCACGTTTCTACCAGCAAAACGTGGCCCGTCCACATGGGTTGGCAACGGGTGTCCATTGTTTATGCGGTTATAGCAAGTGCAGGAAATCAAAAGGCGGCAGGATCACAATGGCTTCATCCCCCAAACAGAGGATCCCTCCACCATTTGTAATCCTACCTATTGTCCAAAGGATCCTAGATCCTTAATCCTAAAACTATTGTTCAAATACAGACCATCATTGTTTTAAAACAGCACAACCACAAAACAAACTACTACCGAATTTAAAAAAATTGGGCTCTGGCTACATCTAGGAATGTCCATCATTGCCCAATCATGCAGCCTACACCTTCGCTGCATCTTCATCCCCTCCAGCTTCGGTATCCTTCACCTGATCCTTTCCACTGCTTCCAGCCTCGATCGCCAAAACCTCCTCAGCCTCCTCATCATCTTCCAGATCAGCTAACCTCGCCTTCCAACCCTCAACATCCCAGCTGCCTCTGTCGAAGTCAGGATCTTGAGCCTCCTGGGCCATCTTCAGTTTTGTCTTGTACATTGTGATGGCAGCGGAGACCTTTGCACCTTCTATAAGATCATGCTTCTCGTAGTCAATGTCGATCAAGATTTTAGTTGTCTTAGTCTTGGCGTCTTGAAGGGATTTTTCGAGATCAGCAATCTTAAGATCCTTGAGCACTACAACTTGTTGGAGGTCAGCAATCTTCTTATCCAGCTCCTCAACGCTCCCCACGTAGTCTTCAATCTCAGCAAATTTCTGCAAAAGAGACAAAGCAGTTCAAGATCAGATGATCCTCAAATAAGTAGGATACCTAGGCAGAATTGGTGATCCTCACGTCATTGAAGTATTCAAGGAACTGGTGGCGGATCAGTGGCAGGCCTTGTAGGTCCTCTATCTCAGAGTTTTTCCTCTTCTTGCCACCCCTTCCTTTAGTGGGTGCCTTGGGGATGGAGATACTAGGGCTGGCAATGGCATTCTTCTTTCTGGATCGAACAGTGTCAAGGTCGGCCATGTTGAACTGGGAGGCAGGCTTGGAAGCTTTTCCGGCACCTATACATTCAAAGCAAGATAAGTATCCTTATCCTATTTCTATTTAACTATTTATTTAAATCTTTAACTATATAAAAAGCAGGATACTTACTTGACATGGTGACTAAGCCTGAGGATACCTCTTGAGAATCCTGGGTGATTGTCTTGAATGATCTTGTTTCAGGACCGAGTCTTCTAAAAACAGCAAGCCTTTCCTTAGTATCAGGAGACGGTATGAGGTGTGAAACAGTGACAGCTGCATAACATAAAACAAAAGGGGTTAGTGATCCTATCACAAGAGCAAGATTACCTGGTGATCCTTCTCAGGATCCTCTATCCTACCATGGGTGGACCACTTCCTTGGTAGATCCTTTCCGTTTGGAATGGTATCCCTTCTGACAAAGAAAGAGCGTCGTTTCCAGTTTGTATCGTTCTTGGTGGCTTTAAAAATGGGATGTTCTTCGCCGGGTTTTCGCTTAAACAGATATCGGTGGGATCCAAACGTCGTGAGATCATACATCTCTGCCAGTTCCGACATTCCTAAATCAATCCCTTCCTGCTCTATGATCCTTTCAAGGGTATATAAGACCCTCCAGATCATCGGCATAGCTTGGATGTAGGAGATGCCGGTAAGGGAGAAAAAGGATTGGGTAAAAGCTGGAAAAGGATAGGTATATCCTATGGTGAATGGGGTAACCGGAAAGGCAACCCATGTTTCAGAAATGTAGTCGCTCAGAACAGTGGGATCGAAGGGTTTGAAAAAAGCGTTCGCCGGAAAGCAGTGCCGGATCTTATCTACTTGTGGATCGGTAAAGCAACACCTCTCATTCGCTGAGTCTTTGATGATCCCTTGACTCTTCAAGGGGCTATCCTTCTGGTGATCCTTGGCGGGGGAGGACCGGAGCATCATTCTTAACGTGATGTTGGTAAAGAAAGAAAAACAGAGTAAGAGAAGGAGAAATAGGAAAAGAGATACCTGATTGATCTTCGGCTGAGAATTTAAAGGGAGTTTCTCTTAGATTTAAATGCAAATTGATCCTATCTCTAACTCCTATTTATAATGATGATTTGCAGGATTGTCACTTCGGTGACGTCAGGTTTGCAACGGCTAGTCCGTCTTCAACGGCTAGTTATCCGTTAGTATGTTACGGATAAGATCAACAAAATACAACTCGTTTATTTACAATATTACTCCTTATATTTTGGGGGCAATTGTTAGGGGAGGATTTCTTAATGACCCGTGATCCTCAATTGTTATCCTGTTTGGTGATCCTTACTTCTGTGTTAGTTAGTGGTCCTCAGAAGTGCTTCAGGATTGGGATCATGGATCATCCTAAGGATCCTTATACTAATGATTGTCTGCTTTGAATTCAATGTTGTTTTGCAGGAATACCAGCTTGGACTTAGTCTTGGTAACGTTCCTGAAGAATATTCCACGCTTATTCCGCACGTGCTTGACCATGGTGAACATTATGGAGATCGTGGGGAGAAGGCATGAATTGCGGATAGTTAGTTATTTAGATATTTTACTAGATTTAAAAGGGGTAGCGAGCTAATTAGACAACACTTGGCTATTTTTTGGCTACACACACTCGTACAACTGCACTCACCAGCTCTCGGCAAAACACTTAGCATTTTTCATACATTTCTACACGATACACTATAGTGATCCTTGTATTTAGCTCGCTATCATCCGAAGTTGTAAAAGAATTATTGTTTAATTTGAGTTGGTGATTGGTAGTTTCCATCACCCGAGGTTTTTTATGCCGGAGATCATTCATTGATCAAGGGCTTTTTCCTCGTATAAATCTTTGTGTCTCCTGTGCAATTCATTTCATAGTGATCCTCATTGTTGTTTGCCAATTCAAGCATCATACCCCGTAACAGAGAGTTTGGTTGCATTATCCTCGTCTGATTTTTGACCAAAACATGAATAATAAGGTTAGACTTCCTAACACTATTGCGAGAATAAGGAGATCATGTGAATATTTGCTAGATTATTATATGACGTACATGACGGTAAGTTGAATTGATTATGTTATGAATGATGTGATAATGGATCTATGCCATATGTATGTTAGTATTTGCCCAATAAAAATCAATGAGACATAGGAACGGAATGATTGATAAGATGAATGATCACGTATACTAACAATGTTGTAATAAAATGGAATGAAAGGATATGCATCGCGTTAGCAAGGAATCAAGTGAAGAAAGCTAACGAGTCAAGAGGAGACAAGGAAGTGAAAGCGAGAACGGGCGCTCAAGGTAAGTGAATTTTGATTCACCTTTTAGTAGGTTTAATAAATTTAATACGTATGTTTATGAAATATCATGAAAGTGCATGTATTAATCAGGAGCATGAAGCTAATAATGCTTTATTAGGTTGAAGGTTGTTATTTAAGCTGAAAGAAAATTGGTAAGTTCAAATGGGTCGAATTTATGTGTATAAGTCGTGTAATGTAACGTAATTCGTTATGGTTAGGACCCTCGGGTAAGGGTTTTTAGTCATTTATGCAAGGGAAACGTTTTACGGATAATTAGAAGCAAGCCTCAAGTGTTTCAGATGTAAATTGGTCAAGATATGCTAGTTTTAGTAATTAAAATGGGTTTTGAGCTGGGCACTACCGTAGCTTACGGTGGAGCTGTCGCGCCCCACGAAGAAGTAAGCCAAGGCTTACGCGGCCCGCGAGGGACCGTGCTGCAGGCTATTTGTTGGATTTTATTGTTTTATACATTGGACTTGTCTAAATGGTGTTCCAAGGTCTCATAACCTATGTTAAGGATTGGTTTTGGATATAAGAGGTGTTAAGGGTCGTTGGTTAGTGAAAGAATGGATTTGTTTTCGTATTAGTGTAAGAAATTGTTAAGTAAATATATATAGGAATCTAGTAGGCACGTAGGTCGTTGTATATCGCCTATATTATGCTAAGTTGTGAATATGTTGTTTCGGCATAAGTGTATGTGTATGAAGTGGTAAGCATGAGCTAGTGTATATAAATTCGTAAATGATTGTTTATGCGTAGATAGGGTCGTAGACATGTATGAAGGTACGTTTGCATATAGGCGTATATGATAATATGCGCGTAAGTGTGAATGCATGTGGGTATGAATATATGATGCTAAAGATATATGTATGAACGTTATCAAGGCGTCGGAGTACTTAGGATTACTAATGATGTGCTTTGAGTTTTGAATGTAATGCAGGTATGAGATTGTTGGGTTCATGAAGAACTGAAAAAGGATTTGGGTTAAGGATATTTAAGATATACACTTGGACAATTCCAAGTTACTTCATGGAATGATTTATGAACTTCTATTACATAGTTTGATTTTATGCGATGTTTTAAAGTCTAATGGTTAAGTTGTATGTGGTGTCCTCAGGTATCGTACGGGTATTCTCTACCGCTAGCGAAGTGAAGAAGACATAGATCGAGTTGAGAGCAAGGACTGTACGGGAAAGAAAGGTCACATAGTTTTTTTTTAAATAGGTCATGAAGCCTTGATATAATGTAACATTGTGAATCCTTTCTAATGAATGAATTACACTTTGTAATTGGGTCTTCATGTAGTTAATATGACTTTTTAAGAACGAAAGTTTTGGGTTCATATTTTCCGTTGTGTCGTATTTAAGTTTTTACATGTTGGTCATACAGGGAATTGTTCATAATACGAACGGGTCATGCCCGAATTTTGTTAAATAATAGTATGATAGTATTACTTTTCGGATTAGGAAATCTGGGCGTTACAGTATCAAACACGTGAAAAAATTAACGTCGAAATACTGATAAAGATAAGCATGTTAATCGTTTCCAAACATAAAATAAATAATAAAAACAATAGAAACCACATGTCATAGTAAAATCAATCAAAAAAGTTTTCTTCCTCTTAATGGTAAATATGCGGGTTGTTGGAAGAACATTGTGAATTTGATTTCCAAAATTAAATTAAATGGAAAGGGTTTAAATTGTTTGATTAAGGGTAAGGTGGGGAATGGATAGGAGATCCGCTTTTGGATAGACACATGGGTGGGCGATCTTACATTCATGGAAAGATGGCCACATTTGTTCGTTTTGGATTTGTGTAAAAATTGCAGGATCGTGGATAGAATTGACACGAGACATGAAAATGGTGGATACTTATGGAATTGGGCAAGACAACTGGAGTCTGATACAGAGCTAAAGGAATGGTAGGAATGCCAAGACGCCATAAACATGGTGAGATTGTCCAATAAAAAAGACGAGTGGATGTGGAACATTAACAATCAGGAAGGATTCTCGGTTAAAGTAGGAAAAAAGGAGATAATTTCGAACAGGGGAAATAGCAATCTCCCTAACTTCGAATGGTACAAATGGGTTCCCCTCAAATGCAATATAATGGTGTGGAGAGGTAACTTGGATAGGCTGGCTACCAGAGTTAATTTGAGAAGAAGAAACGTGGATTTAAATTTAGTTATGTGTCCCTTTTGCGAGGAATATGAGGAAACAACGGATCATTTATTCACTGCGTGCTCGGTGGCTATTAGGGTATGGCGGCAGTCAGCGCGTGGTGCAACATCCCATCGATCTTCGCTTTTGAATTCAAAGATTTATTAGATATCCATAATTCCATTCAGGTGGGGAAGAAAAAGAAAAAGATTATCCTTGGAGTGATTATTATCTCGTGTTGGAGCATTTGGAAAAGTAGAAACGAGTTAATATTCAATCAGTCCAGGAGAAGTCATCAAGACATTATGGTTGAGATCAAGTCTAGAGGTTTTGAGTGGATAAAAAATAGATCTTTATGTAAATATATTAGTTGGAAGGAATGGTGTAAGTACTCTATGTATATGTTGTAAATTTGTCCTTTGCCCGTTTAGGTTGGGGGTGCTGTTTTGTATGGCCTTTTGCCCGTTTGGTTCGAAGATATATTTTTAATGAGAGTTAATTACTGTTTTCGTCCCTGTGGTTTGTCAAAAATCACTATTTCAGTCCATTAGTTTAAAAATTGCGACTTCAGTCCTTGTGGTTTAACTTTCGTAACCATTTCAGTCCATGTGGTTTCACTTTCGTAACCATTTCAATCCATTTATTCTGTAAGTACAGGGACTGAAATGGTTACGAGGTGGACTGGAATGGTTACGAAAGTGAAACTACAGGGACTGAAATCGTAATTTTTAACCTAATGGACTGAAATAGTGATTTTTGACAAATCACAGGGACAAAAACAGTAATTAACTCTTTTAATGAAGTTTTGTTTTTAAAAAAAAGTTTGTTCAACATTGTAACACGTGATACATCTAGTCTATACCATCATATTCGACTCATAACTTGTTGTGAGTTCATCTTACTCTTCTCTATAGGAAATAGTAAAATGATAATTTAGTAGTTATTTTTTAACGTCAATCAATCTTTAATTTCTTAAAATTCATAACGATATAAATATGATCATATGACATGAGTCTTTAAATAATACACAATAAACATTATAGCTAATATTTACAAAGTTATTATATACTATTTTCATAAGCAAAATTACCTTGTAAAATAACTATAACCATATTCAATTCTTAAATGTGCACCATATGCATACATTATATAATAACTATAACCACATTCATCTTCGGTTTTATTACAACTAGATATTATAACACATACATACTCTTGTACCAGGTTCTACAAAGCAAAATGATATCATTTTTTTGATGCATTTAACTCAATATCCAACCCAGATTCTTCTTCAGTACTTTGGATCTTTTCCTTGTATTGATATTGAGATGAGACTAAAAGATAATAGCCCATATTCAACACCCCCAATCCAGCTATCACATAATAAAAGTAATCAACTCTGCCGACATTGATATCCGCTGTTAACCAATCAGACCGTCCATGTTTTCCGGTCACTTTATGCACCGCAGTAACTAATGCACTACTTACATAATTCGCGGTCCCAGCCATCACACAAAACATCGCATTACTGACACTTTTCATGTTATCTGGGAACTCCTTGTAATAAAATTCCAATTGGCCGAGTCTGTTAAAAACCTCGGCAAATGCTATCAAGATAAGTTGTGGTGCGAGCCACATGACCGATAAGGGCGCCACCCCGTCCGGCCGATTGTGATAAGTTGCAGAATCGCGTCTCTTTTTCTCAACTAATGCAGCAACAATCATCGCCAAGATAGAAAAACCGATGCCGATTCCCATACGTTGGAGGAGCGTAATCCCACTTTCTATTTTTGTTCTTTTTCGAATAGATGGGACAAGGATCCTGTCATAGATTGGGAGCCATATCCCGATGGTGATCAAGGATATGACACCTATTGACCCTGCTGGTATCTGAAAGTGTGGACCAAGATGACGATCCATTTTCAGGGCTTGTGACACAGTGAAAGTCCCTTGTTGGATTGTTGTTGTGAAACAGATAATACCCGAAACTAATATGGGAATAACTTTTATTAGGCATTTTACTTCTTCAACTTGCTGTATGCTTGCCAAGTTCCAAGAACTAACTTGAGATCCATCGAGGTTTGTTTCACCATCCAATATTATAGCTGCTTTGTTGAAGTACCTAGTTTAATTGTTAAAAACAAATTAATTAAACTTAATAAGCATAATCATATAGAATGTTTGGTATTTGAATTCTAAAAAATTACTAAAACCGATTTGTTAGAGGCAGCTTTGGGACTTGATATGTTCCTTTAGTAATAGGTGGATCATACAGTATTGCCTTTTCAACTTCAAGATTACGTTTCTTGTAAGCCGCAATAAGCGTTTGCGCGATCCCAGAGAAAATACTACCTTCGGGTTTGACATAAATGTACATCTTAGTGCCCACAAAGAACAACACAATGGAGCAAGCCATGAGCATGGTTGAGATACTGAATCCCAAGACCCAACTAACCGAGTCTTGGATGTAGACCACAAGGGTCACGGCTATGAGCATGATGACAGTGAGGGTGGTGTAATACCAATTGAAGAAGCTACTGATGCCTTTCCTACCTTCATCAGTAGTTGGGTCAAATTGATCCACGCCAAACGGCATACTGCAAGGTCTTATTCCACCTGTGCCTATGGACAGGAACCCAAGGGCTAAGACCAATAAGCCAAACTGTCTACTAGTTGGACCCTGACATTGGTTGAGTAGGGCTTGTTGGTGAGCGCATGACGGTGGAAGCAACTTTGGTAATGCCACTATTAAGGTCATGATCACCATTCCCTGTTTAAACAAAAGATTTTTTTATGTAAGATTAATATCATATCTATACAGACACACACACCAAAGAGTTTCTAGATTAGTGGCATGGAAGTGTATAAAGTGGTGTCTCTCTCCATGAAGTTGAGGGTTCAGAGTCTAAAAGTGGATATTATTGTAGAGTTAGGAGTAGAATTAGAGGGTGTGTGTTAGTCGTTGTGTGTGTTTATGTAGGTGTGTTGGTACATACGGGTGTATGCATGTATATATACACATATATACGCACGTAGTTTAAGAACTTTAAAATCTTGGGTTAGGCTCATTTGTGAACAACCCCCTTGATAGTGAACACTAGTAAACTAATCATAGCCCTTAATTATCAATACATAAGTGTATACACGAGTGTAAATCAATGGCTGATTTGGTGATGAAAATAACTAGTTTATTTTTATGATTTGATGATGTAAATCAATGGCCAAGATTTGTTCACTCAGTTCACAAATACAATAGTGTTCACTCTAGAACCCGCCCTTAAAATCTTTAGTTTATATACTTAATATTACTTGATGGTAGTTTTGTTATTTTAGTAGATTTATTATTACACAGATGTAATTGGTTGTTACACATATTTTACATTTGATTATTACCCCTGTGCTAGTTATCTATTGGTATGATGTTTTCCTTTCACAAAAGACATGGTGTGGATTCAAATGCTTGTGAGTGTAAAGTTATTTGGTATGTAGGTGTAAAAAATAATTATTAAGGAATAAAATTTGATTATTACATATGTATAAACTTACGATAACATATATGTAATCAAAAGACTGCATATAAATATTGACAAAACCACACTCAAATTAATTAAATACATATGATAAATAATTAAAACTGGTTGATTTTCCGACCCCGCGTTGCGACGATGACCCAGTGTTTGCAAAACGCGTGCCCACAACGGCAAGCAGATACCGAATATCAAAACATAGATAAAAATGACGTAGTAACGATGGTTACTCCGTCCTAAAAACGATTTTAAATAATCTAATATATAATAGTAGGACCCACACGTCCTACACGTTAGAAATTCGGTTGTTTTCAGTTCAGTTATGACGTTACTAACACGTTAAAATATGGGGATAAGCAAATGGTACTGGTGCGGTGGCAAATTTATCAAACCGGATACATTTTTGTTACCGACTTTTGACATTTTCGATACCGGTTTTTACCCTCAAATACTGGTACCGTACCGGTGTCGTACCAGGTATATTCGGTACCGGTACCCACTTTTGGGGGTTTTCGGTTCCGAGCTCATCCATAACATCACCTTTGAGCTCATGCCACGTAGCAACGCAAGTAATTACACCGTTAAAATATGGATGAGCTCGGTACCGGTAAGGACACCGAAAGTACCGATCCCGAAAATAATCGAAATTAGGTACCGGCACTGAAAATGTTCGGTACTATACGGTATGGTATTTGAAGGTTAAAATAAGTAAATAAAGGTATGGTGCTAGACCGGTGTCGAACCTAAAGTAACGATTCTGAAAACACCAAAAGGTAGGTACCAAATTGGTATCGAAAATGATTTGGTATAGTAAATTTGGTACCGATACGATACCGGTTTGATTACAGGATTTGATACCATTTGCTCATCAATAATTTAAATATCCAAGTTAATTTTATATTTTACAATTCATTCATTACAGAAAAAGACAAAAAAGAAAACAAAAGAAATTGTGTATATAAAACCTCATTCAAACGAAATACAACTTACCTACCACGTGTATGAAAAACAATCTAAACGGTGTAATTACTTGCGTTGCTACGTGGCATGAGCTCAAAGGTGATGTTATGGATGAGCTCGGAACCGAAAACCCCCAAAAGTGGGTACCGGTACCGAATATACCTGGTACGACACCGGTACGGTACCAGTATTTGAGGGTAAAAACCGGTATCGAAAATGTCAAAAGTCGGTAACAAAAATGTATCCGGTTTGATAAATTTGCCACCGCACCAGTACCATTTGCTTATCCCCATGTGAGGTTACTATTCATTTGATTGTGTTTTGTTACTGTTCATTTGGTTTTGTTTGTTTTGTTTTGTTTTGTTTTGTTACTATTAATTTGATTTTGGTTTTAATATATAGGTAAATAGGTAAATGAGTACTTGTTAAGAGTTCTTGAGGTTTTTATTTTTTGTGAAGTTATAAAAAATCCAAACCGTAATATATATATATATAGGGTAAGGATAGTATAAAAGGGCCTAAAGTGTGAGAAGTGTAAGAAGTGTTTTAAACCCTTAGATCTTTGATCTAATGGTTAAGATCAATTCGGACTAAATTGTAAATTGTGTTTTAATTATTTTAACTGATTTGAAAATTGTAGGGCTAATAGTGTCTTTTTATATGTTTCAAATAAGGTAACATCTCCTAAATTCCAACGATCCATTTTTAAACTAACGCTAAAAATCCGGACATTCTAAAAATCCGGAAACATGTAACTGCTACCAGAAATATATAACACTATATAACATCTTATAACGCTATATAACACTATACATCCATCATAGACCAACTACCAGAAAATATAACACTATAACACTAAACATCATCATAGACTGCTACCAGAAAATCTAACACTATACATCATCATAGACTGCTATCAGAAAATATAATACTATATAACACTGTATAAAACCTTCGTTCTGCTACCAGAAAATATAACACTATAACACTGTATAAAACCTTCATTCTGTATCCATCGCTATATAACACTCTATAAAACCTTCATTCTGCGATCTTCACAAAGTTATAATAATTGATGAACGATAAAAAAATACAAATTCGTAGATTAATCCGTATTTCTAAAATAATGGGTGACGGTTATGGAAGGTTATCAATTAATTGAATCAATGAGAAAATTACTTGTTTACCCTTTTGAATTAATGTACAAGATCTTTAATCTATATATATATATATATAGAGAGAGAGAGAGAGAGAGAGGAAGGTTAACGTACATTACGGCTTAACGTACATCATGTACGACAGGTAATTACGCACGTTCATTTTAAAATCACGCACGTTATAACTCAAAAATCCAAATTCACGCATGTTGAAACACAATAATCACGCATATTGAAAACATTAATCACGCATGTTATATAACAAATCACGCACGTTGTTGTACGTGAAGTACGTTAAGCCGTAATGTACGATATACTTTCTCTCTCTCTCTCTCTATATATATATATATAGGAGAAGGATCCATTAGGAATCACCATTTATTGCGAGAACCGCGAAAACCAGTGTGAACACAACCAAAAATACCTAAACAAATCTAAAAAACACACAAATTTTTTTTTGTTTTTTTAATATTTTTTTATAAAAATCGCTTTTGGTTCTCGCATAAACCCTACCATATATATATATATACATATATATATACATATATATATACATATATATATATATATATATATATATATATATATATATATATATATAGCGTAAAATGAGAACCAATTTTAGTTGTAAGAATCATGAGAACTAGTCCTTCCAAAAGGTTTTTTCAAGAAAAAACTTTCTCAAAAATCTTAAAGAATCACTTGTTCTAGCGAAAAAAAAAATATTGCATGCAAAAATTTACATTGGGTGTAAAAAATTTTATTGGCAATGTAAAAAATTTACAATGGCCGTAAACAAATTTTACATCAGGCGTAACTACCGATTCGATATTTTTTGTTTTGTTTTTTTACAGATATGTTTATAACATTTTGATCTCCGTTTGTGCAAAAAATGGTGGTCCAACTCGTGCGGGAAGTAGGAGTTCTCCTGCTTCTCACAACTCGTGGTGGTTCTTAATTGTACCGATATATATATAGGGTAAAATGAAAACTCCAACAAGTTGTGAAAACTCAGCCTTACGAAAAAAAAAATCAAATTATTTTTTTACCAAAAATCCTAAAAAATCAACGTTTTCCAACAAAAAAAACTAGTTATTTTTATTTACACCAGCCGTAAATACTGTAAAAAGCTGATGCCATTAGTTTTTTTACAACAGCCGTAAACGGCCAAAAACACCACTTCAAATTTTTTTACACCTGTCTTTGTAACATTTTAATCTAGGAGTGTGCAAAAAGGGGGCAAAACTCACACAAAAAAGCCGAGTTCACTAAATTCTCACAACTCATATGAGTTTTCTCTTAATCCGGACACAAATTCCCGTGCCCATCCTCATGACTATCCGCTATAGAGCTTAGGTCTCAAAGTTGAGATTCCAGGTTTTGATGGGAACATTTTGGCTGAACACGTGTGTATTGATAATTAAGGGCTAGAATTAGTTTATTAGTGTTCACAGTCAAGGGGGTTGTTCACAAATGAACCTAACCCTATATATATATACAGGTAGAGGATCCTGTACATTAATCCAGGAGTGTGAGAAGTGTATTATAACACTATATATAACACTATATGACACCATATAAACACCGTATAACACGATGTAACACCATATAACACTATGTAACACTATATAACACTATATAACAAATATAACACTATATAACAAATATAACACTATATTTTGTCTGATAGCATGTCTATGATAGATGTATAATGTTATATATCGTTATATAGTGTTATATAGTTTCATATGGTGTTGTATGGTGTTACATAGTGTTATACGGTGTTTATATGGTGTTATATAGTGTTATATATAGAGTTATAATACACTTCTCACACTTCTGAATTAATGTACACTATCTCTACCCTATATATATAGTCCATAGGGGAACACTAAAAAAGTGAGAAACTAGGGAACACTCTTAAAAGATCAACTTAACATGTTAAAAATCAATTTAAAAAAATGACACTTTTCCTTATAAATGCATGTAGAAGCATTTTTAATTAAAAAAATCAAAATACTAAAAATATAAAAATGTTTAAAAAATGCTAAAATATTTATTTTTTACGAAAATGATTTTTTATTGGAATAGGTTCTACCCATTTTTATAAGGAAAAGCGTCAGAAAAAATAAAAAAAAAAATGATTTTTAACATGTTAAGTTGAATTTTTAAGAGTGTTCCTCGATTTTCCACTTTTTAGTGTTCCCCAATAAATCTCATTATATATATAAAGAGAGAGAGAGAATATCAAAACTTCATGTTTATTTAATTAGATGATATTTGTAAATAAACAAGCACAAGCTAGAGACGCCGTGAACTTTAGTTACGCACCATCACGATGAGTGCCATGTCGTTGACGCCCCAACGACAAGTCTAAACATATAATTGCTCGGGTGACAGAGTACAAAGCGTATCAGAAATAAAAGTATTTTGACATAAGTTTAGAGGGAACATGCAATAAAGAGCACAAGGTATAAGGTCTATTGCATGCTACAATATATACTAGTCATATAACGATACGAAACAGAAAAATCTAACGAAAACATCCGTACTATAAAGTAACGGATTGAATAAAATACTATGATGTAAACGAAACAGAATCTGTACCAAAGAGTAACGGATTTAAATAAAGTTATATTATGATGTAAAGGGTCACGAATCCGTACCTTATTAGCAAGCAAAGCAAAGCAACACAAATCAAGTCCTCCTCAAAACGTACGAGAGCCTACATTCCATTATTTTTGGATTTAAATTACATGACACTAAGGGGGTGTTTGTTTTTTAGAAAAAACACTTCTGAACCTCTTTTCTCTTCCCCACGCAGACCACGCGCAGACATAAGGGTCTGCAGCTTGTTTGTTTTTTAGAAGAGTTTTTATAAAAAAAAAACATCTTCCCCACCTCTTTGTCGGGCAGAGGTGGCCTTATGTCTTCTGCCTTCTTCAAAACACTTCTCCATCAAAACATCTCCAACCCTACTCTTCTCCCAGCCGCACCAAGCTCCCCCCCCCCCCCACCATCAAGTCCGCCGCCACCCTGCTCCACCTCTGCCGCCGGCCTACTCCACCTCCTCCGCTTCCCCCACCACGTCGGCCTCCACCCTACAGCCGCACCCCACCATCTGCCGCACCCCCACATCTCGGCGACCTCCACATCAGCCCGTCGACCTCCACCTCAGCCTTACCCCCACCACCTGCCGCACCCCCACATACTCGGAGAACGTTGGAGACCATGTTACTCATCCAATCAGGTGATTTTAATTCTTAATTTCAGCTTAATTTGAGTATAATAAGTTTATGTTGCTTTTGATTTTGTAGCTAATTAGGTCTGTGGATATGAAATGTTAGGGCTTGTTGAATTTTTATGCAATTGAATTGTGATTTACAGTAAAATTATGTGACATGTAGTTTAATTATAGGTGAAAACCAGTATCTTGAATGCAGGGTTTGATATTTCTAGGTTTTTAGAATTGAATGTTTATTATGAACTGCTAGTGTTTGTCAAATTTTTATGCAATTAAATGGTGAATTACAGTAAATTCATGTCACATGTAGTTTAGTTGTAGGTTAAAACCAGTATGCTTAGGTATTGAAAAATTTGGTTAAAGGGGAAGAAAAGGAAAGATACGGTCTGTATCGTGCTTGCTGACGAAAGTTGTGAAGAGCCAAAGATTAGAATGAACAAGGTTATTAGAACAAACCTCCGGGTTCGGCTCGGTTATGTTGTATCGGTGCACCTGTGTCCGTAAGATAATGATTGTGATTAATGCAGCTTACTTTCTGGTTTGATCTCCATTTTGCTATTTTATCTTAAATGAAGTTTGGTGAAATTTTTGTCCATTTCAAACATCAAAAGAATATGTTTATATGTTTTATTGAATTTGGGATTAGATTTAAAGATGAATGTTGATTTAGGGTTAACTGAATGTTCGTTCTCTGTGTCCAGTTACATAGAATTGTTGTTCTCCTTGATTGTTGAGGTTATGTTCAAATAATGCCTAATTTTTTCTATTAATGTGGTTTTTGTTTTCTATCAAACCTATAACATTTGATACTATTACTTATGTTATTGTCTTTAAAAAATGTTATTGTCTTTTTATAAATATTATTTTAGTATTGTATAACTATTACTTATGTTTGAATATTAAAAAACTCTTTAAAGTTAAATAAAATCAGTTTATTTATATTTCAGTTTATTTCAGCAGCAAGCAGAAGTTAAAAAACAAACAGTCTTCTTCTTGCAAACTGCAGAGGTTTGGTCCACCTCTTCAGCTGCAGATGTCTGCAGATGTGGTCCGCAGACTGCAGACGTTTTACATCTGAAAAAACAAACAGCACCTAAGTTACTTATCTGATTCATTGACAATCGATTTTCCCGACAACTGTTACGACTCTTGACTAATTATTTTAAACGGGTTAGAATATATTGAAAGATGTATAAAATCATATCCATCCTAAAAGAAGTTTAAGTC
This sequence comes from Helianthus tuberosus, assembly GCA_030545235.1. NCBI lineage: Eukaryota > Viridiplantae > Streptophyta > Magnoliopsida > Asterales > Asteraceae > Helianthus > Helianthus tuberosus. Next base: position 146,102,535 of record CM060417.1, on the reverse strand, counting down.
CCATAAATTATATTAACACGTCAAAATTAAATTATATACTACCCTATTTTATTGTTTACATAATTATTTTTAGCCAACAATCTAACTAATAATAGTATTAAACACCCCCCGCGTTGCGGCGGGGGCGAGCACTAATGCCACACTACTGTCAGCGACCACCAACACTGAAGTTGCGGTGTTAATGCGAAGAAATTAAACCGAAACGTAAAAAATAGAATAAAATAACTAAGTTGATCTAGGACTCGCGCGTTATGATGAACTCGCGTCTATTTTTTCCCGTTTGACAGGTTTATCGTAATCTATATATAATATATATCATTACCACTATACAAACCATAATGCATACATTACAACAACCATTGCATCAATATGTTGCAAATTATATTTATACAAGATTTTGGCTAAATTAATTAGATTATTATAGATAATAATAATTTATAAATAAAACAACACAACTTTGAATGGATCAAACCGATTGAATATGGTAAGATAATGAAACCATTATTTGATTAGGGTACAACCACTTAAGCACAATTTACAACCATACATGCATACAAAACATATTGAATTTGATAAGGTAATGAAACCATTATTATTTGATTAAGGTACAACCACTTAAGCACAACTTACAACCTATATTTGATTAAGGTACAAGTATTTAAGCACAACTTACAACCAAACTTGCACACAAATGTTTCAAATATTACAAATTTATAGTATATAATATATAATATAATTTAACAAAGTGTACAACCCCAACACATAAAGGTACAACAAAACTAAGCATGAAACACCATTAATGCAAAAGTTACAACCACTTAAAGCCTAAGTATATTACAAATTGATATTATATTATATAAATATGTTACAAAAATGTGTATACATCTCGTTTATTTTGACAAAACTTTATCTAATAATTATCCATCAACACTCTAATTTCATGATATCATAAAAAAGTATTTATAAAATTGCAAACGTTAATCTCTTATATTGTAAAACTAATTTATCATTGTTATAAACTTAATGTATGAATTCATGTTTTATTGGTTCAGTTAATTAAGATAATTTCTTTTGACAGATTTTCCTTTATTTTTATTTCAACCCATGCTTAATTATTTTAACCATTTGAATGTAAAAAAAGTAATAAGAAAAAAAAAACCCTTAATAAAAATTATATTAAATGTAAGCTTCATTCAAAATAACGAGCTAATTTGAGAGGTTTTTGATAATTGTATTCTCAAAATATTCTTTATTGATACCCATAATCTTGTTTAATTACAATTAATACAATAATACCATTATTTAATTTAAACAAGGATTTCCTCACCGTATGTTGGATGAAAAACCTATTTACGTACCACACAATAAGACCTGTTCTTTTAAACAGTTATAACACACACACATACTAAGAACCAACTTGTTTTAATTAACAATTACCCGTTTAAAATAACAATTTTAGATAACATATTACAATTATTTACGTGAAATGAATTCTTATATTATAGAATAATTTTTTTATCACTAAAAAAATATGAGTGCGAGTCTATGGGTTCGTTCGTATATGTCATTTTATACGAAACCAATATTTTTCATACTACCTTTCTAAAATTTCCCTTTTATTTATTTCTTTTATATTAATATTCATTTCAACCATCTAATCTAATTTTACTATCTATAAAAGGAGAAAATGCGCTGACATGAAAAAAGCTGATGTGACAGCCATAGAGTCTGTCCAACAATGTCATTCTTATGTCATTATTGCATCATAAGTCTTAACATATAAATCACTTTAAAATATATTTGAACCTCTGCCAAGAAAACCACTGCCCATATCCATCTATACTTTAATAGCCAGCAGAGGTTGAAGGTTGATACAATGCCATTATATCAGCAGAGGTTAATTGCCGGCAATTTCAAATTCAAAATGCATGGGAATACGTAATTTGCAATTAATGCATGTCACTCACTCCTGTCAATCATCTTCTTATATAAAGCTTTTCTTCTCATTTCCCTCCTCATATTTGATCACACTCCCGACTTCTTTGATTTCGGATTTTGAAATTTGAATTCATTCCGAATTACGAATTAGAAGCATGTCAACATCAGTTGAGAGTGACAATCTTAGTTTTGTTAACGATTTGAATCCTGGGAAAGATATGTGGCACATGAAAGCGAGGATCATCCGAAAATGGAATCAAGGTTATAAAAGGGATCTCATTCTCATTGATGAAAAGGTCATTTGTATTTGTGTTTTTTCGTTGTATTAGAGACTGTATGTTTGTATGCTAAGAAATATATTTTTTTAAATGTTGTTCAGGGTGCTAAGACTCATGGAGGCATTAAAATATATTTAAAATGAGTTAACAATCTTACTTCATAAACAAAATTCTTATGATGCAATAATGACATAAGAATGACATTGTTGGACAGACTTCATAAACGCATGAACTAGGAGGCATTTAAATATATAAGGATCGTCCGATCAAAACAATCTATGGACTAGGAGGCATTAAAACAATCTATGGAGTAGGAGTCTTATGACATAATAATGACATAAGAATGACATAAAATATATAACGATCGTCCGATCAAAACAATCTATGGACTAGGAGGCATTAAAAAACAAAATTCTTACTTCATAAACGCATTATTTAAAATGAGTAATGTTATATTTTCTTTAATTTTGCATGTATAGTTCATATTAGGGTTATATGTATTTCTATCAAAATTTATATTTATTATGTGTGGTGAAAGAAATAATATGGAATATAAAAAATAATTTAAAACTTATAATCGTTATCATGGGCGGACCCAAGCCCAGTCCAATGTGGGCGGGCGCACCCCCAGGGAAAAAAAATTAGTGCTAAGTTCCATCGAAAATCCCGTCCGCACCCCTTGGAATTTTTTGACCGCACCCTTGAAATTTTTCGTCCGCACCCCTTAGGTAAAAAGTGTTATCACTTTATATTTTAAATTTTTTTAGTAAACTCTTATTTTTTTAAAAAAATACTACATAAATTATATAACTTTTAATACCTAACTAACTAAACCCAAATACCCATATATTTACCCACTTATAATTCCTAACTAGATAGCCCACTAAGTCTTAGCCCATTAACCACACCCAACAATATTTCAAACTATAATAAAATAATTAAAACCCAAAGCATTTAGAAATTCTCTCATTCTCTCTCTCTCTCTCTCTCTTGCGTCCCTACACTGCTAACGAACAACATCACCCAGCGACAACAGTCCAGCAGCCGGCGACCACCGTAATCAGCCACTATACCACTTATAATTCCTAACTAGATAGCCCACTAAGTCTTAGCCCATTAACCACACCCAACAATATTTCAAACTATAATAAAATAATTAAAACCCAAAGCATTTAGAAATTCTCTCATTCTCTCTCTCTCTCTCTCTCTCTTGCGTCCCTACACTGCTAACGAACAACATCACCCAGCGACAACAGTCCAGCAGCCGGCGACCACCGTAATCAGCCACTATACCACCGTCGTTTGACACCAAATGTAACCGGAATCCGAACACGGGTAAGTTTCTTTGTTATTTTGATGATTTTGGTTTATATTATAGGAGAAAAAATGGTAATAAAGTTTTTAAATAAGTTTGAAATTTTGTGTGTTTTGACCAAGGGCGGACCTAAGCCCAGCCTAGGGTGGGCGGGCGCACCCCCGGGAAAAAAAATTTAGTGCTAAGTTCCGTCGAAAATCCCCTCCGCACCCCTTGGAATTTTTCGTCTGCACCCCATGGAATTTTCCGTCCGCACCTCTTGGACTTTTTCGTCTGCACCCCTTAGGTAAAAAGTGTTATCAATTTATATTTTAAAAATATTCTTTAGTAAACTCCTATTTTATAAAAAAATACTACCTAAATTATATTACTTTTAATACCTAAATAACTAAACCCAAATACCCAATACATTTAACTAGCCCACTACTAAGTCTTAGCCCAATAAACAAACCCAACAAATCAACAATATTTCAAACTAAAATAAAATAAACAAGCCCAAAACCCTTACATATTCTATCCTGCTCTCTTTATCGTCCTTGCACGCCAACGATCAGAACATCAACAGCGACAACAGTGAACAGTCAGCTGCCGCATACCACCGTAATCAGCCACGGGTAAGTTTCTTTGTTATTTTTGATGATTTTTGGTTGGTTTTTGGTTGATATTATCCACCTCCAGCGGCCTATTATAGCCGCATACTAACCATAGTAGATATGTGCTTCGTTTTGTTTTCATTATGTTATGGTGGGTTATATAAATTAAGTTCTTTTGTTTTACATGACCCGACTCGACCCGATACGAACCGATTTTTTATTTATATACCTTGGGGCCTAAAATTTTTAAAAATGTTCCGCACCCCCATGGAAAAATTCATGGGTCCGCCACTGGTTTTGACGTTGTTTATGGTTGTTTAGATGATTTTAGGGTGATTATGTTGTTTATATATTTTTAGGGTGATTACAACTTAGTTATGATTTCTAGGGCTTGAATAGTTGAAAATTAAAATTAAAATTGAAACATTATGTTATGGAGCGACGAACTTATGTTATATAGAGAAAGAATTACTTAAGAAATTAGCTTTAGATGATATTTTGGATAGATTTCAAAAAATGAAAACTCGTAGGGCGTCGACGTTCTAATTATGTTTGTAACAAGGTTTGACATGTTTTTTATGATTATATAAATTTAGTTTGATGTTCGTTTGTTTTACATGACCCGACCCGACCCGATACGAACCGATTTTTTTACTTATATACGCCTAAAATTTTTAAAAATGTTCCGCACCCCCATGGAAAAATTCCTGGGTCCGCCACTGATCGTTATGTCCTTCAAACGCAACCAACCTCAACAATTAACATATTTAAAAAAAAGAAAAAAAAAACTCATTCAAGTTTATATAAATGGAAAACACATTTAATTCCTTAAAGAACTCGATCAACTCCTTGATTATCTTAAAGCCTTTCATTTTCTATCCTCAAACCCATGCAATACATGGGTCTATAAACTAGTAATAGTAATAATAAAAAAACTCATTCAAGTTTATATAAATGGAAAACACATTTAATTCCTCAAAGAACTCGATCAACTCTCTGATTATCTTAAAGTTTTTCATTTTCTATACTCAAACCCATGCAATACATGGGTCTATAAAGAATTTTTTGCAAAAGTAGGTGGATTGAGCAAGAAAAGAGTGCCTTTAGGTGGTCAAACTTATTGTTTTCAGATTTAGGTAAGTTGCTGTTTCATACAGCGACTTTCAAACAACTTTTCTGCCAAAATCTGCAAAAGGTGCAAAACATTAAGAAGGTTGCTGTTTGATACAGCGACCTTGTGAAAGTCGCTGATTGATATCACAACCTTGTTTAAGGTCGCTGAATGATAATACAAGCTTGAAGAAAGTTGTTGTTTCATGTTACAAAGTTGCTGAAAGTTGCTGAATGGTGTCACAACCTTGTTTAAGGTCGCTGAATGATAATACAAGCTTGAAGAAATTATATTTTTATTATTACAACAAAATTATATTTTTATTATTACAACTAAATTATATGTTTACTAGGTTATAACCCCGTATATTACACGGGTCGAATAAATGAATTTTATATACTAAATAATAAAACAATATATCTTTAAAAACCTCTTTTATTGCACGGGTTGAAAAAATATAAAATTCAGATCAGATCGAGCCAATAAATAGGATGATAAAAATATTCATTTATTCCATCGCGTATCGAGTATTATCCATTAGTATATTAAAATATATGACTTTTTTATTATTGGTATATAAAATTAGATTTATTAAACCTGCGTAATACACGTGGTTTTTTTATAGATATACCTTTTTTTATTATTTACTATACAAAATTACATTTATTCGACCCGTGTAATAGATGAGGTTTTATAAGATATAATTTTTTATTATTTGATATATAAAATTAGATTTATTCAATTCGTACAATACACGGGGTCTTTTTAAGGATATATATTTTTAATATTTAGTAAAGGACCCCGTGTATTGTACGAATTGAATAAATCTAATTTTATATATCAAATAATAAAAAATTATATCTTATAAAACCTCATCTATTACACGGGTCGAATAAATGTAATTTTGTATAGTAAATAATAAAAAAAGGTATATCTATAAAAAAACCACGTGTATTACACAGGTTTAATAAATCTAATTTTATATACCAATAATAAAAAAGTCATATATTTTAATATACTAATGGATAATACTCGATACGCGATGGAATAAATGAATATTTTTATCATCCTATTTATTGGCTCGATCTGATCTGAATTTTATATTTTTTCAACCCGTGCAATAAAAGAGGTTTTTAAAGATATATTGTTTTATTATTTAGTATATAAAATTCATTTATTCGACCCGTGTAATATACGGGGTTATAACCTAGTAAACATATAATTTAGTTGTAATAATAAAAATATAATTTTGTTGTAATAATAAAAATATAATTTCTTCAAGCTTGTATTATCATTCAGCGACCTTAAACAAGGTTGTGACACCATTCAGCAACTTTCAGCAACTTTGTAACATGAAACAGCAACTTTCTTCAAGCTTGTATTATCATTCAGCGACCTTAAACAAGGTTGTGATATCAATCAGCGACTTTCACAAGGTCGCTGTATCAAACAGCAACCTTCTTAATGTTTTGCAGATTTTGGCAGAAAAGTTGTTTGAAAGTCGCTGTATGAAACAGCAACTTACCTAAATCTGAAAACAATAAGTTTGACCACCTAAAGGCACTCTTTTCTTGCTCAATCCACCTACTTTTGCAAAAAAATTCGTCTATAAACTAGTAATAGTAATAATAACAAGGCAACATGTGAGCGCAAAATGATAAAGGCAAGAAATTTTGTGGCCAAAGTATAAGAGGCATCAATTTCTCTGGCACAAACATATCTTTGTAATTGATATATATAATAATAAGAGTAAATTACAAGTTTTGTCCTTTATGTATGTTCCAAATTGCAGGCGCTGTCCTTTATCTTTAAAATTGATGAGTTTTGTCCTTAATGTTTGCAAATCTTGCACGTTATGTCCTTTATGGCAAACCCAGTTATATTTTTCAGTTAAATGAAGGCATGTGCAGGGCACATGAGGGTAGAAATGTAATTTCACCTGCCACTTGTCTTTCCTCTTTGTTTAAAACCCAATTACACCTTTTGCAAATTAGGGTTCATCATCACTTTGCAAATTAGGGCTATTGTGTATAAAAATGATCAAAAGTTCTGAGAGAGAGAGAGAAGAGAGGGGGAGAGACTTCCCCACGACCACCGACACAGCTCCGCCACGAGCCACCGTCATCGTCGACAAGTTCCGATCGTCACCGTCACAGCTCCCCACCACCACCGCCACAGCTCCGCGACAGCTCCCCACCACCACCGCCACAGCTCCACGACAGCTCCACCTCCACCCACCGCCATCGTCACCGTCGACAAATCCCCAAAACAAAACTGAAGTTTGTCATCGTTCCCCAAAGATCAGTCGTGACATCAATCCTTGAGCATCACCACCACCATCCACTGTTGTTGTCAGGAGTACGTCCACCGCAGTCACAGACAAACAACCACCACAGCCTTATCTCCAGTCCTAAACGGCTACTAGAACTGATTACCACCACAAAAATCAACACCGCCGGGGATAACCTTATAACCCCCAACCTTAACCTTAACCACCACCACAGCCTAGGGTTTCAAATCGGAGCGCCTAAAATACCACCGCCCTTCTATATGTTTCCACACATTCAGGGGTGCCTTAGGGTTTCATTGTTTCTGTGATGATGGTAAAGCTCCATTTCAAACCTTTTTGCTTCTGATGGCTAGAAAATATGAGATGCAACTATTTCAGATCAACTGGAGTACTTTAAAGAACAAAGGAATGGAAATTAAACTAATTTTGACCAAATTTGTTGGTCGTGGTTTAAAAAAATGTCACAGTTTGAAAAGAATTCAACTGATATTGTTTATTTGTTTTAGAGTGTGTGGCGGCAGGTGGTTGGAAAGAGACAGAGTGTGTGGGTGTGTGTTGAGAAATTGCAGAGGATAGGATGTTTTTTTTTTCTTCTAAAAATCATTTATAAATTAGGATGTGAAAAGACAATGCTACCCTTATGTGCCCTGCACATGACTTCATTTAACTGAAAAATATAACTGGGTTTGCCATAAAGGACATAGCGTGCAAGATTTGCAAACATTAAGGACAAAACTCATCAATTTTAAAGATAAAGGACAGCGCCTGCAATTTGGGACATACATAAAGGGCAAAACTTGTAATTTACTCTAATAATAATTACCAAAAGAGAAGCAAAGGAGGAGAATGCGATGACCCAAAACTTGCCAACATAGGCATCAGAGATGAAGGCACCGACTAGGGGGGTGAAATTCGTAACTCCAGACCAAATGTTGATTAGGTTTGACGCTGATACTTGGTTCATGTGGAATACCGTCATTAGAAACACCGTGAAGTTGGCTACCAACCCAATTGAAGCAAGTCTCTCAAAAGATTCATTTCCTACGCATAGTTTTTAATTTTTTAAAAGTGATGATAAAAGATTCACCGAACGTAGGTATTAATGAAGTGGATATAATAAAACTAGTACCTAAAATATAAGGCATTGACTTCCAACCACCAGGCTTTCGTTGGATGGACTTTTGTTGTGGCGGAGAGCTGTGGTGATGAGCTTTTCCAACTTCATCTTCCAGCAAAGAAGGCGGTGGCATTGATCTTGAAGAAGAAGAAGAAGACATGGAAAACACTTGATAAAAGCTTAGTTGCTTGTTGTTTTCTCACAAGTATCCTGTCCACTTCCGCTTCATCATCATCTATTTATAATTCCCATGAGTCACATGACACAATTATTGGTTTCTATGGATAAAAAGACATAAATAGGTTTTTTTTCGTTTTATCCATCCTCTATGTAATAAACTAGTTTTTGCCCCGCCCGCGTTGCGGGGCAATAAGCCAAATATTTCTCTCTCACAACATGTATATCTGTACAAAGGGCAAAATCGTTATTATATTTTAAACTGGAGATGAAATCATAATTTTAAACTGAGAGCAAAATCACAATTTTGAGCTAGGGGGAAAACATAATTTTATTTTGAACTGTGGACAAAAACGTAATTTTAAGCTGAGGGCAGAAGCGTAATTTTGAGCTAGAGGGAAAAAAACATTTTATTTTGAACTGGGGGCAAAAACGTAATTTTAAACAGAAGGCGAAAACGTAATTTTAAACTGGGAACAAAATTAAATATGAGTTTTTGAACCGAGGGCAAAAGCGTAATTTTGAGCTAGGGGAAAAATTATAATTTTATTTTGAGCTGGGGGCAAAAACGTAATTTTAAACGAAGGACGAAATGGTAATTTTAAGCTGGGAATAAAATTAAATTAAAAATGGGTTGGTCCAATGGGGAAGTGACAGGCAGCTGCCTGACACTATTCCCCTTAGCTTGTAATTGTATATGTAGGGAATGCTATTTTAGCCTTTGTGGTTTGACTCATTTTAACAGTTTAGTTCAAATGTTTTATTTTTTGTTTGTCGGTCAAAAAAGGTTTCAACGTTGCCATTTTAGTCTACTAGATTAACTTCATCCATTATTTATGTTAACGAGAAGGACAATTCGGTCATTTTATATGGCCAAATTGGCCTTCGAGTTAACAAAATTACATATAAAATGGCCTAATTGCCCTTTTCGTTAACTATAAAAATGGGTGAAGTTAACCCAGTAGACTAAAATAGCAACGGTGAAACCTTTTTGAACCCACCGACGAAAAATGAAACCTTTGACTAAACTGGTAAAATCACCCAAACCACAAAGACTAAAATGGTATTTAACTCCTAATAAAATTAATAATTTTCTACATGACATGTGTTTAGCAACTTTGTCACATGACATATCTTAAGCACTATTTTTAAGTTTTAGAAAAATAAAGGTAACATAATATGTATATGGACGCATTTATATAATCTTAAAGAATAATGTCGGTGCACCAACCAAATTACACTTTTACCCTTAGTTAGAAATTACACTGTTGCCCTTTGTTTCAGTGTTTTCTTTTTCTCTTTTCACACACCACCGCCATCATCATCCCCACCCCACTGCCCCCACCTCCACGACACACCTCTATCTCCCTCTCTCACCGTTGCCTCCATCCAAAAACGAAGATCGAGATGGTTCTGATTCAGACAACCACAAGCAGCGGCTAGGGTTCGGTAGCGTGCAACTGTGTTAGACGGTGGTTACCATGGTCCATGGCGACGACGGGGATGTTGACTGCGGGTTAGGGTTCAGGCACTTGGCGGCGACGTAGGGTGCTTAGGTGACGGAGAAGAGAGTTCAACAGTGAATAGACGACAGTCGGAGTCATAGCTGTGATTCCTACCAGTTGGGGTTCCAGTCCACCGCCGAAGAAGACGCAAGACGACACTGGTGCTAACGGCACCGGAGGAGGTGGAATCGAAATGCAATATATGTTCTTAATATTGATATTCACCAAATCATCTTCTTCAACCAGCCGCCAATCACTCTACTCCTCCATCTCCGCTCCTTCTTCACGATTAACCTCCGATCGTTTCAATTCGGTAACTACTCGCACTTTTAGTTCGTTATGATACTGTTTTGTACTCGATCTGGTTGCCTAGAGGATTATTATAATTATTATGAACAGTTTGTGTTTATGTTGATTTAAAATTGTTGTTTTAGGTTTGATGACATTGCGTATTGAGATGTTTATGCTCAGTTTTTTTGTCACACCCCGATTTCCACGTGTCACCGGTGGGCCCGGTGGGGGGAGTATCGTGACGTCATGGTTGGCAACATAATAGTCAAACAACACAATATTTAATATGCACAGCGGAAGCAATTTAAAAGATATAATACAACCGAATTTAATATTGTAATATCAAATGTCACAATATTCGGAAGTTTATCCACAGAAGGATCGAAAATAAAATATGAAACAATAGTTCAACAGACTTCAGGCATCTTAAGCTTGCGAGACTTCTAATGATGCTAAGGAGAAATCCCAGCCAATTTCGCTTAGTACCTGCATTTAATCTTTTTGGGAAAATACGTCAGTTTACACTGGTAAATACAATCAACTGACTCATTTTGGAAAATGATTGAAAATTGGTTTGGATGCACATGGCATAAACATTTTTATTTAACTTGGGAGAATTATTTAAATATATATAATCTTGTGAACGAATTACATGTTCCTTGTGCTTTCGGTAGCCCGGATCTTGTCCGGGTTAAAGATCAATAGACACACCACCATATTCTTTTGTGCACTGACGGGTGTACGCCTACACCCCGCGCTTAAGTCGTGGCCATTTCGTAAAATGATGCCAAGGATATCCGGGACATGGTCATTGTTGGTGCACTTGTGTCTGTACTTTGTCTGTATTTCGTCATGATACAAAACGATGTCTTTAATGTAAGGTTGATGTAAGTTTGACCAAGTCAACCATCCTCCTGGTTTGACTTGACCAAACAGTTAGAAAAATGTTGTAATATGGCTGGTTGTGTCGAAGGATGTGTGATCGAAGGATTGTTTTATATCCTTCGATGATGGGCTCGAAAGATATCCCACGAAGGATAGACCACGAAGGATATCATCCTTCGTGGTGTATGTGATCTTTCGATGGGCTTTCTGGTCGACAGATGATCTTTCGATCAATCTGTCTGATCCTTCGACCAGACCTGCTGTGTCGGGTATATATACCCATGTGTTGTGTTCAGTTCGATAGATTAGGCAAGAGAAACAGAGAGAGCATTCTGTTGAGAGCACACACACGAGAGAACTTTGAGAGTTTGCAGAATACATCTGTGAACATTGGACTTGTAACCGAACCTTTCATACGCATTAATACAAGTGGTGTTAATCGTTGAATGTTGTGTGTTGTGTTTGTGCTTATTCTCGTATAAAGTCTCGGTTGCATGCTAGCTTGGATTCCGCACTCGCTAGTGTGTTTGATCTAACAAGGATAAGGTTTTATCTCATCCTCGAGAGGGACCTACAAGTGGTATCAGAGCCGTGGCTCTTTTCCTTGTTAAAAAACCGGATTTTATACAAGCTTTGGAGTGTTTTGGACAAAAACTCTTTTGGTTTTGCTTCTGTTTTCAGTGTTTTTCTCGCTGTTTTTGTCGTTAAAACGTGTTCAAAACTTGTCGGGTGTATTAAGGAAAGGTTTGGGTAACTTTAAAACCTTTTTAGGTGTTTGGTGATTTCCGACCATAATTCCGGCTTACTCCGGTACCGGTTTCTGGGTATTTTTATCATATTTTATTGTTTAAAATCTTGGTTTTGGTAAAAATCATGGTCTGAACATACTTTCTGCCGAAAGTTTTCACCAACCCATCAACTTTTCACCAACCTGTCACATTTGTCAACCGTGTCAGAGCTGTTCGAAAGATATCTTTCGAAGTCGAAGATCATCTTTCGATCAAGGAGGTTCGACAGATACCCATCCTTCGAACATCTTTCGAAGTCAGTGAGTTATCTTTCGAGCCAAGGAATTTTTCGAAGGATATATTGTTCGCACTACTGTTACATTTCGAAAGATAAGGATCCTTCGTCTTGGAGAATCTTTCGAACAGGTGTTGATCTTTCGATTCTTGTATGTTTAAGTTTAACAGTTTGTGATTTTCAGGTCTTTCGATTCTTGATCCTTCGGCTGGTTGTTACCTTTCGAAATTTTAACATAGTTTGTGAAAATTAAATTTTTAAAGAGAAAACTTGTTTTCATTTTTAAATCATTTTTCACTTAATATATTAATTTTTATAAAATGGGAACAAACGGTCAGTGGGATCCAACCGCGTGGACTCTAACTCCACAATCATCAGCTACGCAATCATCAGCTACGCAATCTGCGTCAGATTTTAGCAAAGCATGGATGCAGGCTATTGTCCCACCTCAAGCTGCAATGATAACTGCAAATCAATGGGCATTGGTCACAAATCAAAGCAACAGCATTCAATCTATGATGCAGAACGATAGTGAAACTGGTACAAGCACAAAACCGCCAAAGCTAAATCACATCAATGATTGGGGATGGTGGAAAGAAAGGCTGAGAACTTATGTTCAGGGGCAAGGTCAAGATCTATGGATGTGCTTCTTCACCGCATTTGACCATGATTTGGAAGTTGCAGGATCTAATCCAGAAACTTACAGCACCATGTCTGATGATGATAAGAAGAAATTTGAGTTGGAAAAGAAGGCATTCATGATTCTCACACAAGCTCTTCACAAAGACATTTACCACCAGTTTGTTTACTGCACGACTACTAAAAGCTTGTGGGATATGCTTACGTTACGATGTGAAGGAAATGCTCAATCTAGAAAGATCAAGCAAGAGCTACTGAAGAAAGAGTTTGAAGGTTTCACGTGTATGGAGAATGAGACTTTGGCAGAATTATCTACAAGGTTTCATCACTTGTTGAGCGAGATGTTTGGATTTAGAGTCACTGCCACTCCACAAGAAATGGTGAAGAGATTCGCTGATAGCTTACCAGCAAAATGGAGCAGTTATCTTGAGATTCTTAAAGAAAATGGTGTTCTAGACACAATCAACGTTTATGAGTTGATTCAAAAACTGGAGAACAAGGATGTTGAAGAAAAGCTTAAGGCAAAAAGAACACTAACTCCTCAAAATCCAGAGATGTACTTTGGGATTGCGGGAGGTATCAGTGGAGAAAGACCAGCTCCTCAACACGCGAAGCTTCAAACAGCCTTCATCTCAAACACCGGACCTTCAACAACAGATCAGTTTGATCCTTCAGCTTACACGATGTTCTCAAGACCGAATGTGCAACCGACAGCTCAGCAGCAACAACCGCAACAGCAAGGATTTTATGGGAGCTCGTCAAACTTTCAAGCCACTTCCAATCCGAACACAGTCAGATTAGACACTTCCAACTTTTCCAAAGTCAGTGTCGAAGTAGCCAAGGAGCATATGGAGATGTTGAACACCTTGGTTAGTGCTTATTGTGGATTAGTTGCAGGTCAGATTGGGAATATCAATCTAACCAATGAAGATTATCAGCAAGTGGATAGGGAAGAGTTTGAAATGATGGATATCAAATGGGCTCTTGCTAGTGCAATTCGAAGAGCAAAGGAGTTTATGGAAAGGACGGGGAGAACCAACTTGGAAAGCAAGAAAGACACCAAGTATGGGTTCGACAAGCAAGCTGTAACGTGCTTTAACTGTGGTGAACGGGGTCATTTCAAAAGGGAATGCACAAGACCAGCTCAGCATGGAAACCAAAACCCCTTCAGAAATCAAGGCAACCAGCAGAACCAGAACAGGAACAATGTTCGTACGATGATACCTGTCAACAACCAAGGCCAAGCAGGGCCATCAAATGCCAACCGGGGGCTGGTGGTTCAAATAGATGAGGGTTGTGATTGGTCGCTTCAGCTTGGAGAAGGAGGAAATGGTGGAACAGCATGTTTTGCTGAAGTAGTAAAGGATTTAAAGCACGCCAGTGGTGGAGAATCTTCCACCAATGGTGGTGCATCTTCTGAAGATGAAGACAGTTCTGGTTATAGTGGAAGCTCAGATGAAGAATCCTCTACTTCAGGAAATGATCATGTGGATGAGACATCTAGTGCGTCAGTCGATGCAGATATTGATGAGCTTTTGGAAGAAGCTGCAGCAGGAACTGAAAGAAGATCTATTTTGGTGGATCAAGCTGCTAACTCTTCTTCTTCTCTCCATTCAGCCTTTATGGCTAATGTCGACAGTTCATCAGGTCAGGTATGTGTCGATGAACCCACTGTAGTTAGTTGTGATAACTGTGATAGTTTGCGTGTTAAAAATGCTGATTTAGAGGCAAACATGTCTGAGTTGCAAGGCAAACATGATGCTTTACAAGCTAGTTTGTTTGACTTGCAAGACAAACATGTTTCATTGAATGATGAGTGGTGTGAATTGCAAAGCAAACACGAGGCTTTGCAAGAGAAATATGATGTCACACACAAACACAATCAAGAATTGATTGTAGATCTCTCTAAAGCAACTGAAGCTAACTTGTTTTTAACCAGAAATGAAAAGGAATTTAAAGCAACAATTGCGTCATTAAAACATGATGTTTCAGAATTACAAAAGGCTGTTTTGCGAAAACAACATGCTAACAACAATCTTATTGACACAATTGAAAAGCAAATGGTAGAGTTAGCAACAGCCCGGTGTGAATGTGAAACAATTAAGCAGAAACTGGAAAGCTATTCCAATTCCCGCTTTGTATTGGATCACATCATTGATGTTCAAGAGAGAAAGAAAAAGGGGGATAAACCATGTATTGGATTCAAATCATGTCCTCCCCCAATGAATCACAATTACTCCAAATTGCCTGATGACGAGGATATGCCCCGTTTTGAACCTACTGTGCCACTCAATCTAGATGACTTTACAGCAGGCCTCGGGTTCACAACTGGTACATCATCCTCGGGTCAATCAGAATCTGAATCTGAGAATGAGACAGATTCATCGTGTGTTAAGGAACAGAGTCCTCCCATTGTTGAGGATGCTGATTCTTCGGACGATGAATCTGAAGAAATTGTGAAACAACAGTCTAACTCGGTTTCAACAGATATTCCTATCGAGAATCACATCCTGTGTGATCCACCAGTGAAACCGAGTAAGACTGAAATGTCAAAAGAAATGGAGTCCCTTGCATCTAGCAGTGAAGAGAATAACTTGTTGTACACGCTCAAAGGAGATAACAAAATCTACTCTAACAAAGATTTTCCAATTAAAAATGTAAACCAAGATTTAATTGAGCAAATTTTTGAAGGATGTACTGATAAGTTTTTGGGGAACAAAAGTGGCAAAGTTACCGTCACTCAATGTGATCCAATTCCGTGTGAACAAATTAGAAAACAATTCGGAAACCAAAAACTACAAGTTGAGCGAAAACAACAAGTCAATTCTGGAAAAGGTAAGGCACAGGGAAAGAAGGCTCAGAACAAGAATGTTCAAGCACCTAAAGTTCAGCAGCCTAAGACTGAACAACCAAAGGTTCAACAACGAAAGGTGCAAAACAAAAGAGCTCCTGCTAAGAAAAGAGAATCGAAAATGAACTTTGTTGGGTCCACGGGTTCAGACAAACTTGAAACATTTCAGGATAAATCTAACCTTGAGTTTATAAAACAAGTTAGAATTTTAAAACGAAATGATCAGAATAATTACACCCAACACACCAACGCATGTGATTTAGGTCCAAGCACGTCTAGATCACAAAGTTCATTGTCTGGTTCTCAGTCTGGTCAGCAACACGTTTCTCCGAGGTTTGTGGAGCGGAGAATGTGTTTTGAGTGTGGCACAATTGGGCATATTGTAAGATACTGTCCATACCTGCAAAAGTTGAAGACAAAAACAAGTGCTCCCCAAGAAACCAATTACCAAAAACGATCATTTTCCCCGAAACAAGACCCACGTGTCTTGAAAGAAAGGGAAAAGAAGTTAAAGCAAAAGAATCAAAAGGTGATCGAAAAGGCTTTAAACACAGAACCTGCTAAAAGGAAACCAAATCTGTCACAACCGTTAAAACCGGGGATTTCTAAATCTGTAAATAATACACAATCCGGTAAACAAAAAGAAATTTGGAAACCTAAAACTGGCAAAGTTTCAGGGGGAGCCACTCAAATTCCGGGTTATCGAGAAATCGAAGTCACAATCTTCGATCATGCCGGAAGACCCAAGTCCACAAAGGCTTGGGTCCCCCTCTCCAACTAATCTCTGAATGAGTGTGTAGGATATTCCAGGAGGAACTTTCGATAGTCGTAAGATTGTTGATAGTGGAGCGTCCTTGCACAAGATAGGCGACAGAAGAAATTGTTGCCTTTGATGGAGAGAAAAAGAAAAGGGAATCAGAGATGTCTGATGAAAGAAATTGGGAGCTTCGACAAAATGAATATCATACCAACGTTTGATTGTTAAAGGCTTTAATCGGGTCCCCGGGATAGATTCAAATCAAAATGTACGCACCTGCAGCACGTTTGAAGTTCAAAATCAACAAGATGAACGTGCAGTGTACATTTCTTCGCGGTGAGATTGAAGAAAATGTGTTTGTTGATCAAACCAACTGGGTGTGCGGATGCCTTGGCATGGATTGAACAACCGCACACTACTTCTGAAAGAGAAAGACAAGACCTTCGCTGGTGCAATGTGGAAGACCAGCCGGAACCAAAGGTTTTTGATCTTGTTGCTGTGAAGAGATTTCAGTAGCTGCAAAATCGACTTTGAAATCCACACCGGGTGGATATCCACTTTGAGAGAACACTCAGATTTCTTGCAATGCACGATGCAGTTGCAGGATACGGTGTTAAATTTCTAATCTCTCCTATACTTGTCGATATTTAAGCTGCTTTGTGAATTGTTATCTCGTTCAGCACTCTTTGACCAGACAATGTTGTCATGGTCCACACCGCAAACCGACATGCCAACTGTTTTTTTTTCCAAAATTTGCTAAATCATTTCTGATTCACAATTAATTTTGGTAAACGGCATTGCGGTAAAACATGAGTTAACCAACATCGGAAAATCATTTTTTTGTAAATATCTTTGTGTTTTTAAATTTGTCTTAGTTTATTGATTTTAGGGGGAGTAAATCCAAAATTTGAAAATCCAAAAACATTGAAAAATTTCATAAACACAAAAACAATAGAAAATCAAAAATGAGTTTCCTGGCTAGCAAAAGAGAAAATGATAGTACATCAGTGGTCTGTCTAAACCTCTTTAAACCTAAAATGATAAACGATAAGCAGCTCTATATAAGATGTATCGGTAGGCTCACAATCATTTTAAAGTGTGCAGGGTGATATAAATCTTAATCGACTGAAGACCCAGGTGGGAACCATTCATTGGCATATGGTCTTAGTACCGAAATTCCGTTTGAGAGATTGCCGAGGTTCTGAGATATTCGGTCTTTATGCTGCTTAACATCTGGGTATCATGGTTGTATCTTTTACCGAAAAGTATCGGGGACGCAAGTCTAGATCTTCCATGATACCATACATACGTGTACATATTGCATACGACCTCAATAAGTGATCAACAATCACATGTCCAAATCAAATAAGTGATAAAATATCACAAATTCTTTCCGGGAGTCAAGTTCGTCTCTCTGCTGTACGAAAGTACTGACCTGTTCACGGACTTGCTCCTGTGCCCTCATGCATCGAAAATCAAGTTCCTCCTCAATAAGTGATTATATCACATAGGGCTTGTTTTCAAATCAAAATAAGTGAGAATCTCACATCATATACGGTCAAACAGATGATAATCGGTATACTCACCGGTAAGATGAATCCTCGTGCATACCTTGATACGGGAATGTGTCGTGATGTGGATGAACACCGGTCGGTAAGTATAAATTATACCTTAACGTATCCCCTCGCCATGATTACAAATGATAAGTTGAGCTAACGTATCCCCTCGCCATGATTACAAATGATAAGTTGAGCTTATGTGGACAACAATACCGATAATTATTATAGGATGCTTATCTTAATGTTATCTAATTGAAAAACAAGAGCGTTTTGGCATGACCGTACACTGATATGATTCTCTTACCCTCGAAACTCGCAAAAAGAATGTCTGTAAATATTTATTTAATGCATCTTTGTATATTTTTATTTATTGCTTTCCGTCTTTACATTTGAAAAATGAAAATTTCAAAAAGATTTTAGGTGTGTTTTAATTTAAACTTTATAAAATCCAAAAAGATTTTCTTCTAGTTTATTTTTTATTGACCGATGTTGGAACTCGAGTCTATCCTACCCAAAATCCTGATCGTAAGCTGGAAAACAATTGCATCTTCATAAACAGTCGAAGTTAACGAGTTTTGAAAGTTATAGGATTAAAATGAATATTTCTTCTAAACTTTCAAACTGCTGTCGGTTGGTGTTTGATTGAGATTTGATCTCATATGTGTCGTTAGTTTAAATGTTAACTATATTCCAAGCGGTTGTTCTCATTATGCGTTTAGCTTTCTTGCATGTGCAGATGCTAAAGGCGAGGAGAACATGTTCGATGAAAAGCCTTGGAATGAAGACACGAAGTGGAGGCACTCAAAGGATAAAGTGACCGAGTTGCCGCTGTCCCTTCATCAACACCACAAGGATCTGAAGAATTGACAAGTCAAAAGATTCACGAGCATGACTCAATGGAGAGTTCAATCTAAGGGGGAGTTTATTGACACACTACCTAAGTTAAATGGGGAGTTTGTTGATACACTTTCTACTTACGACGCGTGAAGACTTTGAAGATCCTCCGAAATGAAAGACACAGAAGACGAACCATCACGAGTAGCGTCCAAGGGGGAGTTTGTTGATGCACTTTGTGTGGACGCGACTCGGCTCGGTTCGACTCGGCCTTGAAGACTTGAAGACACGAAGATCGAGACAAAGATACAGCCAAGGGGGAGTTTGTTGGTGCACTTGTGTCTGTACTTTGTCTGTATTTCGTCATGATACAAAACGATGTCTTTAATGTAAGGTTGATGTAAGTTTGACCAAGTCAACCATCCTCCTGGTTTGACTTGACCAAACAGTTAGAAAAATGTTGTAATATGGCTGGTTGTGTCGAAGGATGTGTGATCGAAGGATTGTTTTATATCCTTCGATGATGGGCTCGAAAGATATCCCACGAAGGATAGACCACGAAGGATATCATCCTTCGTGGTGTATGTGATCTTTCGATGGGCTTTCTGGTCGACAGATGATCTTTCGATCAATCTGTCTGATCCTTCGACCAGACCTGCTGTGTCGGGTATATATACCCATGTGTTGTGTTCAGTTCGATAGATTAGGCAAGAGAAACAGAGAGAGCATTCTGTTGAGAGCACACACACGAGAGAACTTTGAGAGTTTGCAGAATACATCTGTGAACATTGGACTTGTAACCGAACCTTTCATACGCATTAATACAAGTGGTGTTAATCGTTGAATGTTGTGTGTTGTGTTTGTGCTTATTCTCGTATAAAGTCTCGGTTGCATGCTAGCTTGGATTCCGCACTCGCTAGTGTGTTTGATCTAACAAGGATAAGGTTTTATCTCATCCTCGAGAGGGACCTACAGTCATTAACCCCCCAAAGGCTTTAAGTAACAAGACTGTTTAAACGAGCCGATCAAATTATTCAATTACCCACTCAACGGTGGAGGATTTGATGCCCGATCAAGCGGTATGCTATATACCGTAACCCAAGCCCGTATAGGGAAAATAAGTTAAAAGTATTTACTTGAGCAAAGTATATATCACAATAAGCAAATTGCAAGTAGCTTTTACTGGTCCTCCTAATCTGGAACGAAGGTTTATAATAACCTATTAGAATCCTAACGGGTCTTTAGTTAAGCTTAAGCTTAGACCGGTTAGTTTCAAAGACACGGTTCGTACGCATGATTAAGCGAAGACCGGATAGAATGTGATTTAGACCCGAAAAGTTCAGAGACTTGTTTAATATAGGTCCTTCATGCACATTCTGGATTTTGAGATAAAACCGATAAGGTTTGACCCGTTTAGGCTAATTTATGTAAACTAGTTACATAAACCGAACCGAACGCGTAATAAGCGTAACGGGTAATAATGAGAGCCATTTATAGGTTTCCTAAGTTAATATGCTTCATATATGTTGTGACATCAGTAAGATGTCTTCTATTATACCCGAAATGAATTTAATCGCAAACTATGCCCCGTAGGGGTAGTTTGGTCATTTTAAAGGTTGTAAAAGAGTTTAAGTGTCAACTTGAGTTACAGTCCTGATGTAATAAGCAAATATACTCAATTTGCTAAGTTATATCAGTAGGTTAAAGTATATAAGTGAAATTTATCAATTATAACCAAACTATGCCCCGTAGGGGTATTTTGGTAATTTCACATAAGCCGAAAAGCTCAAAACTGAAGTCTGAGTTTAACAACCTTTGCTTACTGTTAAAATATTATAATTTGCCTCAAATATCAGTAGGTATCAACCCTAGTATGTTTAATATAGTTATAGTACATACTATGCGTTAAACACGCTTAAAAAGGCGATTAGAGGCCATTTCCGGGTTTGATACATAAATATGATATTTTTATATTTCCAGAAGGCTTAAAATAATTTATTTATCATATGTGATCAGTAGCAAAAGGTTTGGAGTCGTTTAGATATGTAAAGCTCATTTTATAGCCCGTAAGGGCAAAACCGACAATTACCGGATTAAGCCTACGACTATGAGTTATGCTCAGCCTAAAATTAATTAAAATCTTTAAAAATCCCAAAATAATATATTACATCAGTGGGTAAAAGATTTGATATCAAAAAGTATGTTTAAATAGGCTATACGCTAATTACGCCTTTTAATTAACATAAAGCTTCTAATTTGCGCTAATGAGCATAACTCTTATTCTACTCCTCAAACTGATGTCAAACTTTGCATACAAGTTTATATATCAGTAATTAAAGTTTCTACACTTTTACATTTTCATAAATCACGTTTTAAGGTGAAAAGGGCATAATGGTCAACATATGAGCAATTAATGGAACCATGCGTATTAATCGGTTAACTAATGAACCTTGGTGTATAATCACAGAGGGTTATACTAGCATGTAACCTGGTCCAAATGAAGCTCTTAGGTATTTCTAAAACATACCATAACGGGTCAGAACTGAAAGTCAAAGTATAAGTCAAACTATGCGACTTTCGGTTCCGAACCGGGTCTAAACAGGAAATTGTCGGGTTGAACATGTTTAGACATGTCCTTACACTAATTACCAAGTTATATTAATGATCAAACAGGTTATATGTGTTCTACATTGCTAATCATGCATAAATTGTAATTTAAACATTCTGTTGACTTTTTAATTACACGTTTGACCCGACATTAGACCTAGTTAGAGTGGGAATCAGGGGGGACCCTTTTGAGGGTTTATTACCCACATAATTAACAACTTATAACTACTTTTAATTCGAGATTTGACTGAGCCATTATTAATTAATCTCGAAGTCAAACCGTAATTACGATGGTTTGACTTTTAGCTAAATAACTAAGCTAAACATTATTAAAGAAGGTTAAGCCAACTTACAAAAGTCCTATGCACGAAATGTGAACACTTGAGAGCAGACTTGAGCTCCAGGAATGATCAGAAGAGCAAGAATGATGATGTGAAGACTTGTTGCAACTCAAGGGCTTTATATAGCACTTTAATCACCACAAATCTTTGACACATGAGTCTACAACCCACCACAATTGATTAACACATGTCCCTAAGTGTTTAGGGGGTGCCTAGGGGTCGCACAAGATGTGAAAAATCGGTTAAAGGCGTGCATAAAGGCAATGGCAGACAACAGCCCAAAGAAATCGGAGCTGGGGACCCCTCGCGTGACGCTAAGCCCCCCCCCCCCCCCCCATGGGCCTCGCGTCGCGCTAGGCCTTGTCTGACATGATCTTCAATTTTTGATTTTTGTGTTATGGTCCTTGGCTCTTCAATCTTCGTTTAGACACTTGTTTCTTGCATTATGAACCCTCATAATTGATCTATAAGGGCTTTAAAACATATACCCACTTTGTTAAGTCCCCGGTTAACTTTATTGTTACCCGAAAAGTCCTAACTTTCAATGTTTACGCTTTAACCTTTCGCACACGAATTTGATCAAAACTTTCTCATACGATAACGAAACTTTATGAAATTTAAAATGTGTATTCTAGTGAGCATAATTAACCGTTACAAAGCTTCGGGTTTGTCAAAAGGTCACTCAGAGGTATAATTTAAACATGTTGGCACATTTAGCCCCTGTAGTTTGTAATCTCTCACTTTTAGCTCCGTATGATCCATGATTTATTCGTTTGAAAGTATGAGCATCTTGTAGGGTTAATATACAATATATTTATTCACTGTTGACATTTAGAATACGTATATCCACATACTTTCCATGATTGTCAACTTCAGTCCTTCTACAATATTCTTTCACACATTTAAACATTTGACACGTGTCTACACATTATAGGACGTGAATTTTCGAGGTGTTACATCCTCACCCCCTTAAAATAAATCTCGACCCGAGATTTACTGAAATAAATAAGGGTACTTTTCTTTCATCGTGGATTCAACCTCCCACGTGTATTCGGGACCTCTACGGGCATCCCACTTGACCTTTACAATAGGTACATGCTTCCTTCGAAGCTTCTTTACCTGTCGATCTTCATTCGACAAAGGTTTCTCCACAAATTTTAAGCTCTCATCTATATGCACATCTGTATGCGGTATTACCAGTGATTCATCAGCGAAGCACTTCTTCAAATTGCAGATGTGGAACACATTGTGAATTCCACTGAGCTCTTCAGGTAAGTTTAACTTATAGGCAACTTACCCGACACGTTCGATAACCTCGAAAGGTCCTATGTATCTCGGGCTTAGCTTGCCTTTCTTACCAAATCGCATCATGCTTTGGATCCGCGTAACTCTTCTGCCTATCTCGGGCAGCTTTGAGACGATCACGAATCTGGACAATCTTGTCCGTCGTTTCAAAGACTATCTCTGGTCCTGATAATTGGACATCTCCAACTTCCGCCCAACAAACGGGCGATCTACACTTTCTACCGTATAATGCCTCGAAGGGCGCAGCCTTAATGCTGGTATGGTAGCTATTGTTGTAGGAGAATTCGATTAATGGTAGGTTCTTATCCCAACTACCACCCAAATCGATCGCACATGCACGTAGCATGTCTTCCAATGTTTGAATAGTACGCTCACTCTGACCATCAGTCTGAGGATGATAAGCCGTACTAAAATTCAAACGTGTGCCCAAAGATTGTTGGAAACTCTTCCAAAAATGTAACGTGTATCTAGTATCTCGGTCAGAGATAATAGACACAGGTATGCCATGTAAGGCTACAATCTTATCAACGTATAACTGGGCTAACATGTCGGAGCTATAAGTCTCCTTGATGGGTAAGAAATGTGCTGACTTAGTCAGTCTATCAACTATAACCCATATTGTATCATTTCCTTTCCTTGTCTTGGGTAACTTGGTAATAAAATCCATAGTTACCATTTCCCACTTCCACGTAGGAAGTTCAGGCTGTTGTAGCAAACCTGACGGTTTTTGATGCTCGGCTTTGACTCGCGCACATGTCAAGCATTTAGCTACATGAGTAGCTACAGACTTCTTCAAGCCTATCCACCAATAATTTGCCTTTAGATCCTGGTACATCTTATCAGCTCCAGGATGAACGGAGTATTTGGAACTATGGGCTTCCTGGAGGATGACATCTCGAAGTCCTCCATAAATTGGAACCCATATTCGTCCATTTAATCTTAGAATTCCGTCCTTGCTAAGAGTTAACTGCTCCTCAGTTACTCCTAGCTTTTCATTAGGATAGTTAGCTTCCAACACAGCTTCCTTCTGTGCAGCTAACAACCTTTCAATCAAATTATTCTTTATCTCCATGCGCTTTGCATTGATTCGGATGGGTTTCACCCTCTCCTTTCGAATCAAGGCATCGGCGACTACATTCACCTTGCCGGGATGGTATCTTATTTCACAGTCATAATCATTTAAAGTTTCCATCCAACGGTGTTGCCTCATGTTTAATTCTTTCTGATTAAACAGATGCTGGAGGCTCTTGTGATCAGAATAGATCACACACTTGATTCCATAAAGATAATGCCTCCACAGTTTTAGTGCAAATACAACGGCACCCAACTCCAAGTCATGGGTGGTGTAATTCTTTTCATGCACCTTTAACTGTCGTGATGCGTAGGCAATAACTTTGCCTTTCTGCATAAGCACACACCCCATGCCAGTGTGAGATGCATCGCAGTAAACCACAAAATCTTCTATTCCGTATGGCAATGTCAACACAGGAGCGTTGCTCAACTTTTGTTTGAGGATATCAAAGGATTCTTGCTGCTTAGGGCCCCAAACGAACTTTACTTTCTTCTTGGTCAAGGAAGTTAGGGGTGCAGCAATCCTTGAAAAATTTTCAATGAAACGCCTGTAATATCCTGCCAATCCCAGGAAGCTACGAATCTCTGCAGGCGTCTTTGGTTCTTGCCAGTTCATAACTGCTTCAACCTTAGCGGGATCCACTTGGATACCACGCTCACTAACCACGTGTCCAAGAAATTTGAACCTCTCGAAGCCAAAATTCACACTTGGAGAATTTGGCATAGAGCTTCTCCTGATGCAGGAGTTTAAGAATACATCGAAGGTGTTTCTCATGGTCAGCTTGATTCTTCGAATAGATCAGAATGTCGTCGATGAAAACGATGACGAATTTGTCTAAGTAAGGCTTGCAAACGCGATTCATGAGATCCATGAACGCGGCAGGTGCATTAGTGAGCCCAAAAGGCATCACTAGGAACTCGTAATGACCATAACGAGTCCTAAATGCAGTTTTATGCACATCTTCATCTCTGACCTTCAGTTGATGGTAGCCTGACCTCAAATCAATCTTCGAGAAATAACTTGCCCCTTGTAACTGATCGAACAAATCGTCGATCCTGGGCAAAGGATACCTATTCTTGATCGTGACCTTATTAAGCTCACGATAGTCGATGCATAGACGCATCGATCCATCCTTCTTCTTTACAAACAGGACTAGCGCTCCCCAAGGAGACGAACTAGGTTTAATGAAACCTTTAGCTAGCAGTTCATCTAGCTGTGTCCTCAATTCTTTCATCTCCGTTGGAGCCAACCTATAGGGTGCTCTGGCAACTGGTGCTGCTCCGGGGATGATATCAATCCTGAATTCCACTTGCCTATCTGGTGGCAAACCAGGTAGTTCTTCCGGAAAAACTTCTGGGAATTCAGAGATGACAGGGATGTCTTCTATCTTCGGTTTAGGCTCATCAATAATCACTTGTGCCATGTAGATGACACAACCCTTCTTTAAACATTTTGAAGCCTTGAGCATAGTCGCTTGCTCAGGTAGCCCATACTGGGTGTCTCCCCGAATGGTAAGTGATTCACCAGACGGAGTCTTTATCACCACTTGTTTCTTGTTGCAGACAATTTGGGCCTGGTTGTTAGATAACCAGTCCATGCCCAGAACTATGTCAAAACCGGCCAACTTAAAGGGAAGCAGAGACAGAGGAAAAGAATGGTTCTTAATGGATATAACACATCCATCTAACACAGTAGAGACGGTTTCTAAGGTGCCATCTGCTAACTCCACCTCATAATTCACATTTAAGGTTTTGACAGGTAATTTCAGCAATTCACAAAACTTATTATCAACGAAAGACTTATCAGCGCCTGAATCAAAAAGTACTCTAGCATAGACGTCATTTACAAGGAAAGTACCTGTAATGACGTTGTCGTCTAGAACCGCTTCCTTTGCGTCCATTCTGAAGACTCTGGCATTAGTCTTCTTGGCCTCTTCAGGCTTCTTGGTATATTTGGGGCAGTTGGTTTTAATGTGCCCCTTTTCATTGCAACGATAGCACGTTGCGTCTTTCATTTTCTTGCAATCCAAGGTCTTGTGATCCGTGGACTTGCATATACCACAAGCATAGGTTTTTGACTGAGTCTGTGAGTTCGACTCAAGTCTGCACTTTCCAAAGTGCTGTTTCTTGCATATCTTGCATTTGGGCTTCTCACCAGAATTATGCCCATCTTTCCTTGACTCCGATCCTTTCTTGTTGTCACCGTTCCCACGGTGCTTCTTGTTCGATCTCCGTGAACTATCATCTTCACGTTTCCTCTTCTCAGCCTCCTTATTCCTCAGCGATCTCTGCCTGACCGCATCCAAGGTGAGGGATAAGGATATGTCAGCTACAGATCTAAAAGTAGCTGGCCGAGAAGCTTTCACGCTTGCCTTGATTTCCGGGGCTAAACCACCGATAAAACGAGCTATTCTTTTTGGTTCCGGGGTTACCAGATAAGGAACCAATCGGGACATCGTGTTTAAGCTCGTTAGGTAAGCTTGACAGTCAAGGTTTGTCATCACCAATGATAGAAAATCAGACTCTATCTTCTCCACCTCATGCTGAGGGCAGTAATTTTCCTTGATAAGGGCAACAAATTGTTCCCACGACATGTTGTACAATGGGATTTTTCCGGTGGCTTGAATCAGAGATCTCCACCATGCTAACGCTTCACCCTTAAAAGACTGCGACACAAACTTGACCACGTCTCTCTCAGCGCATCCGCTGATATCCACAACCGTATCCATCTCATCCAGCCATGTCATACAGTCAATGGCTCCTTTCTCCCCAGTGAAATCCTGGGGTTTGCAGGAAACGAAATATTTATAAGAGCAACCCTTGTCACGGGGTCCCTGGTTTAGTACAACCTGCTGAGATGGAGCACTGTGGTTCGAGGAGTGTCGATCATCATCTTTCTTCGAGTCGTCCTTCTTGAAAGGAGGCTTTGAAGGCGGCTTAGATAGGGTCCTACTTCGAGTCCCACTATACTCTTCGTACTGCCTTTCCAAGGCCTGTGTAACTGCGCCGTCTATTATTGCTTTCAATTCAGCACCCGTTAAATTTATTCGGGCGTTCTCGTTATTCTCCACTAGATGACTATTAACCTCGTCCGAGTTAGCCATTTTAATTGAACTGTTGCAGAAAACAAGGACAATAGTTTATTTGGGAGTTTATTATGGAATTGCCCCTTAGGGAAATTCATTAACCATGGTAAACAGAGACCATATTTGGTTAATTTATTAATCATATTTATTTAGGATTTCTATCATAATTTATCCTAATTATAAAACAATAACAGTTTTATTTGTGGCACAAAAGGCCTGGTCACATGGACATTTTAAAATATAAGCCATGATTTCAGAGAATCAAGGCTTTTAAGGTATACTGGCACAATAGGCCTAGTCACAAGGACATTTATAATTTATAAGCTATGATTTCAGAGAATCAAAGCATGAAGGTATACTGGCACAATAGGCCTAGTCACAAGGACAATTATAAATTATATGCTAGGATTTCAGAGAATCAAAGCATTTGAGGTTTGAACCTAGTTCATTACCTTTTCGGACAGGGAGTCATCGCTACCACTGTCCTTTGGCTCATGTAGAAATGAGCAAGGCCCGTAGGCACTACATTACCACGTATGGTAAAAATATGATCATCTTAATTGATGATGTAAACCCAGGATTCAGAGATCATTAAACTGGGTTAGGAATCTTCTAAAGAATTCCTTTATAAAAATGACGTATGTGATCTTTAATGAATCACGTCTGCCAGGAGTGTTAACATATTTTCAGACGTTAACAGGGATTTGAATCTTTTTAACAGGTCTTACCATCTTGGCCCGGCCTTATAATGACCCGAAGGCTAGCTTTCACTCTTTAAGGTTCTTAATTAAAAATTTACATAGGCAGATATTTATTAAAAAGGAATGAGTTTTGAATTTATTTATTTCATATATAATTTATCTATGCACATAATGGCAAACATGAAATTTATAAAACAAACATTCCATTAATTTATTAAAATATTACACGCTGCCCTAAACGGGTCTTTTCAAATAACAAACTTACCCACGCAGGGGTTTAAACAAGTACTTACCCACGCAGGGGCTTAATAACATAATAGTCCACGCAGGGACTTACACAAATAACATACCCTCGTAGGGGTTTACAGAAAATAGACCCCCGCAGGGGTCAAAACAAACAATCATACCCACGCAGGGGCTCAACAACAAGTGGAAGGATTTAGCGGTCCTTCTTGCCCTTCCCTTTAATCAGGCTCGTTAATCCTTGGAAGAACGTTTGTCGTTCCCTTCGTTCCCTGTGAAGTTCTCCCTCTACATGGTCCAACCTTTGCAGAATTTCTTCATGCTCCGGTGGAGAGAACCTTGGTGGTTGCGATTGTTGCCTGATAATAGGTCTTGCAGGTATCTGGTACCCGTGTGTTGGGTACCCTACTCCCCATGGATCTCCATAGGGTCCTTGGGTGTTGTAGTTCGTCGCTACCATGTAAGGGTCGGCCTCCGCGTAACCATAATTGTGGTGATTCGGCGGTTCAAACGGGTTATACGCCATGGAACCTGTGTATGCTGGAATTGGGTTATCAAAACCCATCGGCGGTGGCTGTGGTACAGCTGGGTTAGAAGGTCCACCCATTTGTGGGTCCTCCTGATGTGGCGGATAGTGGCTGCCACTGGATTGACGAGGAGAGCTGAAATGAAAGTCTCCTGCTCGCGCAGACATACGCGCTCCGGATCTCCTACACCTTGGCGGTTGTGGAGATACCGGTTGAACTGGTGGTGGTGGAGGCGGTGGCGTGACTGCCACAAATCTTGGATCCTCAGAGGGATCCTGTTGCTGCTGTTGCTGCTGCTGAGGAGGTGAATGGCGAGGAGGTGTATAGTACCATTCGTGCCTGGTAAACATAGCTTGGAAGCTATCTGGACCAACATAGGGTGATCCGTGGAAGGAAGATCCGTCAGAGATCTCTATCGGGTGGTTTGGTGTACCACTGGCAGGCTCGAAGGGATCCGTATCCTCGTCCATGTCGTCAGCATGATCTCCGGAAAAATGGTCCTCCGGTCCCAATGGGTTGAAACCCACTGGTTCTTGTATTAGATTTGTCGGGTTGAACCGGCCCCTAAAAACTGGTGTAGGGTCACCAAAAGAATGATGCGATAAGGATCGCTGCAACGGTATGTATGACGGTTGAGGGTTGTTGGGCTCATATTCCGGTTGAGGTCCATAAGGATTAGGAGGTGTTGAACTATGTGAGACCGACCATCTAGCCGGCTCAAAGAGGTTTCTCCGGTTCTGCCGGGGATCGTCACTCTCCGTTGTGGATGGAGCTCGCACATTCGAAGGTCCAGCTTCATTATCATTGGGGGCGGTGATTGGCCCCTTGCCTCTTCCTCTTCTAATTACGCTAATGAGCATAACTCTCAATCTACACCTCAAACTGATGTCAAATTTTGGGTACAAGTTTATATATCAGTAACTAAGGTTTCTACTCTTTTACATTTTCAAAAATCACATTTTATGGTAAAAAGGGCATAATGGTCAACATATGAGCAATTAAGGGAATCATGCATATTAATTGGATAACTATTGAACCAAGGTGTATAATCACAGAGGGTTATACTAGCATGTAACCTGGTCTAATTAAAGCTCTAAGGCATTTCTAAAACATGCTTAAACGGGTCAGAACTGAAAGTCAAATCAAAAGTCAAATTATGAGACTTTCGGTTCCGAACCGGGTCTCTACTGAAAATTGTCGGGTTGAACATGTTTAGACATGTTCTTACATTATATACTAAGTTATAATAATGATCAAACAGGTTGTATGGGTTCTACATTGCTAATTATGTATTAATTTGAAATTAAGCATCCTGTTGACTTTTTCTAATTAACTTTGACCCGACAAATGGTCAAGATAGAGTGGGAATCAGAGGGTGCCCTTTTAAGGGTTTAATGCCCACATAATTACCAACTTATAACTACCTTCAATTCGACTAATCACTGGACCATCAATGATTAATTGCTAAGTCAAACGGTAATTACGACGGTTTGACTTTTAAGCTAAAACTAAGTAAAAACTCAACTAAGAAAGGTTAAGCATACTTACTGAAGTCCTATACACGATTAGGAAGGCTTAGGGTCTGCTCTTAAGCTCCAGGAAGCTCCAGAAATGCAGAAGGAATGAGTGATCAAATGGTTGCAACTTTGTGGCCTTTTATAGTGTTCTTGATTCTCAAAGATGGTGACAACAAAGTCTATGTGGTGATCCAGATCAACAACAAGTGTTCCTAGGGTCTAAAAGTAATGTAGGGGTCGTCCAAAGATGTGAAAAATCAATTTTAAGTCGGTTACAAGCTTAAAACAGACAACAGCCGAATTTTCAGTCGCTGGGCCACCCTTACGGACCGTAAGGGGTTGTCTTACGGTCCGTAAGACCTTGATCAGAAGCAAAAAAATCTTGATCTTTCGGGCTTTGAAGGGGCAACTTGTGTGATTCGAATTTGGGACATGATTTATCAGTATGGGGCCTCTTATTATGGGTCTTGAATAGTTATGTACCCTACCATTTTGCCATGTTTCCTTGAATTCTTTTGAAAGTGCCGTTAATGAAGGTTTACAATGCATTTCTTCGTAGGAGTCCACCCTTGAAATTATGAATCAGTTATTTCTAGAAATCACCGGATTTGAATATGTACCAGATGTTTATTAGTCTTGGGATTCATAATGAGGTCGTTCAGAGGTGTAAATTTAACATGACAACACTTTTAAATCCTGTCATACATCTTTTAATTGGATCCGGGTTTAATAATATTTTTGTCTTACATGACACGTGTCGTCATTCTATTGAACACGAATTTTCGAGGTGTTACATCCTCACCCCCTTAAAAGAAATCTCGACCTCGATATTTACTGAAATAAATGAGGGTATTTTTCTTTCATTGTGGACTCAACCTCCCACGTGTATTCGGGACCTCTACAGGCATCCCATTTTACCTTTATAATAGGTACATGCTTCCTTCGAAGCTTCTTAACCTGTCGATCCTCGATCGACACACGTTTTTCGACAAACTTCAAGCTCTCTTCAATGTGCACATCTGTATGTGGTATGACTAGTGATTCGTCAGCGAAACACTTCTTCAGATTGCAGATGTGGAATACATTGTGAATACCACTGAGCTCTTCAGGTAGGTTTAACTTATAGGCAACTGATCCGACATGTTCGATGACCTCGAAAGGTCCTATGTATCTCGGGCTTAACTTGCCTTTCTTACCAAATCGCATCACTCTCTTACAGGGTGATACTTTAAGTAACACTTTGTCACCTACCTCGAAGTTAAAAGGTTTACACTTTAAATCTGCGTAGCTTTTCTGCCTGTCCCTGGCAGCTTTCTGGCGGTCACGAATCTGGACAATCTTGTCCGTCGTTTCAAAGACTATTTCTGGTCCTGATAGTTGGACATCTCCAACTTCCGCCCAATAAACGGGCGTTCTGCACTTTCTACCATATAGGGCCTCGAAAGGCGCAGCCTTGATGCTGGTATGGTAGCTATTGTTATATGAGAACTCGATCAATGGCAGGTGGTTATCCTAACTACCACCTAAGTCAATCACACATGCTCGAAGCATGTCTTCCAAGGTTTGGATGGTACGCTCGCTCTGTCCGTCCGTCTGAGGATGGTAAGCCGTACTGAAATTTAAGCGCGTGCCCAACGATTGTTGGAAACTTTTCCAAAAATGAGACGTGTATCTAGTATCTCTGTCAGAGATAATAGCCACAGGTACACCATGTAGAGCTACAATCTTATCTACGTACAGTTGGGCTAACATGTCGGAGCTATAGGTCTCCTTTATGGGTAGGAAATGTGCTGACTTAGTCAGTCTATCTACGATCACCCATATAGTATCATTCCCTTTCCTTGTCTTAGGTAACTTGGTGATGAAATCCATCGTCACCATTTCCCACTTCCACGTGGGAAGTTCAGGTTGTTGTAGCAAACCTGACAGCTTTTGATGTTCTGCTTTGACTTGCGTACACGTCAAGCATTTAGCTACATAGGTGGCTATAGACTTCTTCAAGCCTATCCACCAAAAATTTGCCTTCAGATCCTGGTACATCTTATCAGCTCCAGGATGAACGGAATATTTAGAGCTGTGGGCTTCCTGGAGGATAACATCTCGAAGTCCTCCATAAACTGGAACCCATATTCTTCCATTTAACCTCAGGATTCCGTCCTTGCCCTGAGATAATTGCTCTTCAGTGACTCCTAGCCTTTCGTTAGGATAGTTAGCTTCCAACACAGCTTCCTTCTGTGCAGCTAACAACCTTTCATTCAAACTGTTCTTTATTTCAATGCTCTTGGCATTGATTCGGATGGGTTTCACCCTTTCCTTTCGACTCAAGGCATCGGCGACTACATTCGCTTTGCCAGGATGGTATCTTATTTCACAATCATAATCATTCAACGTCGCCATCCATCGGCGCTGCCTCATGTTCAAATCCTTTTGGTTAAACAGGTGCTGGAGGCTCTTGTGATCAGAATAGATCACACACTTGACACCATATAAATAGTGCCTCCATAGCTTCAGTGCAAATACAACGGCACCCAACTCCAAGTCATGGGTGGTGTAATTCTTTTCATGCACTTTTAACTGACGTGATGCATAGGCAATAACTTTGCCTTTCTGCATAAGCACACATCCCATACCTGTGTGCGATGCATCACAATAAACTACAAATTCTTCGATTCCATCTGGCAACGTCAATACAGGAGCGTTGCTCAACTTCTGTTTAAGGATATCAAAGGATTCTTGCTGCTTAGGGCCCCAAACGAACTTTATTTTCTTCCGAGTCAAAGAGGTTAGGGGTGCAGCAATCCTTGAAAAATTCTCGATAAATCGCCTATAGTATCCTGCTAAGCCTAGGAAGCTACGAATCTCTGTAGGCGTCTTTGGCTCTTGCCAGTTCATGACAGCTTCCACCTTAGCTGGATCAACTTGGATTCCACGCTCGCTAACCACATGTCCAAGAAATTGGACTTCAAGAAGCCAGAATTCACATTTAGAGAATTTGGCATACAGCTTCTCCTGCTGAAGTAATGAAAGAATACATCGAAGATGTTTCTCATGATCAGTTTGGTTCTTCGAGTAGATGAGGATGTCGTCAATGAAGACGATGACAAATTTGTCCAACTATGGTTTGCAGACGCGATTCATGAGATCCATGAATGCGACAGGTGCATTAGTGAGCCCAAAAGGCATCACTAGGAACTCGTAATGACCGTAACGAGTCCTAAATGCAGTCTTGTGTACGTCTTCATCTTTAACCTTCAGTTGGCGATAGCCTGACCTTAAGTCAATCTTGGAGAAGTAACTTGCCCCTTGAAGCTGATCGAACAGATCGTCGATCCTGGGTAATGGATACCTATTCTTGATAGTGACCTTATTAAGCTCACGGTAATCGATGCACACACGCATCGATCCATCCTTCTTCTTGACAAATAAGATTGGTGCTCCCCAAGGAGACGAACTACGTCTAATGAAACCTTTGGCTAGCAATTCATCTAGTTGCGTTCTTAATTCCTTCATCTCCGTTGGTGCCAACCTATAAGGTGCCCTAGCAACTGGTGCTGCTCCAGGGATGATGTCAATTCTGAATTCCACTTGCCTATCTGGTGGTAACCCAGGTAGTTCTTCAGGAAAAACTTCAAGGTATTCATAAATGACAGGAATTTCCTCAATCTTAGGCTTCGGCTCATCGATAGTCACTTGTGCCATGTAGATGACACAACCCTTCTTTAAACACTTAGAGGCCTTGAGCATAGTCACTTGCTTAGGCAGTCCATACTGGGTATCCCCCCGAATGGTAAGTGATTCACCATATGGAGTCTTAATCACCACTTGCTTCTTGTTGCAGACAATTTGGGCCTGGTTATGAGATAACCAGTCCATACCCAAAACTATGTCAAAACCGGCTAACTTAAAGGGAAGTAGGGACAAAGGAAAAGAGTGGTTCTTAATGGATATAACACATCCATCTAACACAGTTGAGACGGTTTCTATGGTGCCATCTGCTAACTCCACCTCATACTTCACACTTAAGGTTTTAACAGGTAAATTCAGTAATTTGCAAAACTTATTATCTACAAACGATTTATCAGCGCCTGAATCGAAAAGTACTCTTGCATAGACATCATTTATGAGGAAAGTACCTGTGATCACGTTATCGTCCTGCACAGCTTCTTTCGCATCCATCCTGAAGACTCTAGCATTGGTCTTCTTTCCTTCATCGGCTTTCTTTGCATATTTTGGGCAGATGGTCTTAATGTGCCCCTTTTCATTGCAACTGTAGCACGTTGCATCCTTCAACTTTTTGCAATCCAAGGTCTTGTGATCCTTGGACTTGCATATCCCACATGCAAAAGTTCGCGACTGGGTCTGCGAGTTCGATTCATACCTGCACTTCCCGAAGTGTTGTCTCTTGCAGATCTTACACTTGGGCTTTTCTCCAGACTGATGCCCATCCTTTCTAGACTCAGACCCTTTCTTGTGGTCATTATTTCCTCGATGCTTCTTGTTTGACCTTCGTGAATTTTCATCTTCACGTTTCCTTTTCTCGGCATCCGTGTTCCTCAGCGATCTCTGTCGGACCGCGTCCAGTGTGAGGGACAAGGATATATCAGTTACCGATCTGAAAGTAGTTGGCCGAGAGGCCTTCACGCTTGCCTTAATCTCTGGGGCTAAACCCCCAATGAAACGAGCTATTCTTTTGGGTTCCGGGGTTACCAGATACGGAACCAATCTTGACAAGGTATTAAAGCTCGTATGGTAAGCTTGGCAATCCAGGTTCTTCATAACCAAGGATAAGAAATCAGACTCAATCTTTTCTACCTCATGTTGAGGACAGTAGTTCTCCCTGATGAGGGCAACAAATTGCTCCCATGTCATGTTGTACAATGGGATCTTCCCGGTAGCTTGAATCAACGATCTCCACCAGGCTAAGGCCTCACCTTTAAACGATTGAGACACAAACTTTACCACATCCTTCTCAGCGCATCCGCTGATATCAACCACAGTATCCATCTCATCCAGCCATGTCATACAGTCTATGGCCCCTTTTTCCCCAGTGAAATCCCTGGGTTTACATGAAACAAAGTATTTGTAGGAGCAACCCTTATCACGGGGTCCTTGATTCAGCATTATCTTCTGAGATGGATCACTTTGATGATTTGAAGAGTGACGATCGTCATCTTCTTTTCTGGGTTCATCCTTCTTGGAGGGTGGCTTTGAATGTGGTGTAGATAGGGTCCTACTTCGAGTCCCACTATATTCTTCATACTGCCGCTCTAAGGCCTTTGTAACAGCGTCGTCTACTAACGCTTTCAGTTCAGCACCCGTTATATTAATTCGGGCGTTATCATTATTCTCCCTTGGGTGACTATTAATTTCATCCGAGTCAGCCATTTTAATTTGAACTATTACATAAGACAATGACAATAGTTTACTTGGGAGTTTATTATGGAATTGTCTTTTATGGCAATTCATTAACCATGGTATACATAGACCATATTTGGTTAATTTATAAATCACATTTATTTAGGATTTTTATTATAATTTATCCTAATTATAAAAACAATAACAGTTTTATTAGTGGCACAAAAGGCCTAGTCACAAGGACATTTTTAAATCATAAGCTATGATTTCAGAGAATCATGGCTTTTAGGGTTTGAACATAGTTCCTTACCTTTTTTCTGACAGGGAGTCATAGCTACCACTGTCTTTTGTCTCATATGGAAATGAGTATGGCCCGTAGGCACTATATTACCAATGTATGGTCAAAATATGATCATCTTAATTGATGATTTAAACCCATGATTCAGAGATCGTTAAGATGGGTTAGGAATCTTTTGAAGAATCCTTTTATAAGATTGACGTGGGTGATTTTAACGAATCACGTCTTCCAGGAGCGTTAACATGTTTACAGATGTTAACAGGGATTTGAATCTTTTAAACAGGTCTTACCATCTTGGCTAAGTCTTTTAATGACATTTAAGCTAGGTTATACCTTTAAGATTCTTAATTAATATTTAAATAGGCAGATATATTTTTAAAAGGAATGATTTTGATTCATTTATTTCACGTATAATATATTTATGCATATAATGAAAAAAAAATGAAATTTATAATCTTAACACTCCAATAATCATAAAATACACACTGCCCTAAACGGGTCTTTCAACATAACAACTGGCCCACGCAGGGGCTTAACCATACAAACATACCCACGCAGGGGTCAACAGAAATACTAGTCCACGCAGGGACTTAAACAAACAACATACCCTCGAAGGGGTTTAATAGAAAGATAGGCCCACGCAGGGGCTCAAAAGACAACCATACCCACGCAGGGGTCAAAACAGCAAGACAGGCCCACGCAGGGGCTCAACTGAAACAAGGAAAATACGATCAATAATTGAAGGATTCAGTGGTCCTTCTTGCTCTTCCCTTTTATTAAACTTGTCAATCCTTGGAAGAAACTTTGTTGCTCCCTGCGATCTCTGTGAAAGTCTCGCTCGACTTGGTCCAGTCTTTGAAGAATTTCTTCCCGTTCGGGTGGGGAAAACCGTGGCGGCTGCGATTGTTGCCGAATTATAGGTCTAGCAGGTATTTGGTACCCATGAGTTGGGTACCCTACTCCCCAAGGAGCTCCATACGGTCCTTCAGGATGAAGGGAGTTATAGTTGGCCGCTACCAAGTATGGGTCGGCTTCAGCGTAATTATAGTTGGTGTGAGCCGGCTGCTCGAACGGGTTGTACGCCATTGAACCAGTGTAGGCAGGAATCGGGTTATCAAAACCCATCGGTGGTGGTTGTGGTGCAACAAGGTTTGAAGGCCCACCCATTTGAGGGTCTTCATGTAGTGGCGGATAATGACTGCCACTTGAGTGATGAGGGGTGCTGAAGTGAAAATCCCCTCCACGCGCGGATATTCGCGCGCCTGTCCTCCTACGCCTAGGCGGTTCTGGAGGTGCTTGATGAACTGGCGGCGGTGGGGGCGGTGGCGTGACTGCCACAAAACGTGAATCCCCAGAGGGATCTTGCTGCTGCTGTTGCTGCTGGTGGGGCGATGAATGGTGAGAAGGTGTGAAGTACCATTCATGCTGGTTGAACCTTGCCTGGAAACTGTCTGGACCACCGTAGGGTGATCCGTGAAAAGATGAGCCATCCGAGACCTCGATAGGATGGTTGGGGGTTCCAGTTGCAGGCTCAATAGGGTCGGTGTCCTCCTCCATATCCATGGCGTTATCGCCGGAAAAGTGATCCTCCGGTCCTAATGGATTAAAACCCACGGGTTCTTGTATGTAGTTCGCCGGGTTAAACCGGCCCTGAAAAACAGGAGTGGGGTTACCAAAAGAATTGTGCGAAAGGGATCGCTGAAGAGGTATGTACGAAGGTTGTGGGTTATCGGGCTCGTTTTCTGACTGTGGCCCATAGGAGTTACGAAAAGGAGGCGTTGAACTATGTGAAACAGACCGTCTAGCGGGCTCCACATTGGTCCTCCGGTTCTCTCGAGGCTCAGCACTCGCAGTGGCAGAAGGAGCTCGCCTGTGCGAAGGCCCGGCTTCGTGATCATTGGGGGCGGTGATTGGCCCCTTGCCTCGTCCTCTTCGTCTGAAAAATCTTGGCGGCATATTTAGATCTGTCAATATAACATAAGATAACAACAAGGATATATAAAATAAAAGACAAAGTTAAAAATAAATTGAAACAAATTTGGATTGTTCCTATGTTCTTTGTCTAGACTCGAAAATTTTGGAATGTGCAATTGTGTAACTGAGATTAAACACAAAAGGCTAGTGTTTAATTCACTCAGCGTTGGCTCTGATACCAACCTGTCACACCCCGATATTTCCACGCTTGACCGGTGGGCCCGGTGGGGGAGTATCGTGACGTGGTTGGCAACATTACAGTCAAACAACACAGTATTTAAATGCACAGCGGAAGCAAATGAAAGATATATTTCAACCGAATATAATTTGTAATATCAAGTATCACAACAGTTGAAAATAATCCACAGACGGATCAAAAATAAATAGGAAACATTGTTCAACAGTTTGACGTCCAAGCTTGCGAGACTTATTGTGGACGCTAGGAGAAAAGCCAGCCTAGTTCGCTTAGTACCTGCACTTAATCTTTTTGGAAAAATACGTCAGTTTACACTGGTAATACAATTAACCGACTCATTTTTAAAATGATTAAAAATTGATTTGGATGCACATGGCCCAAACATTTTTATAACTTGGGATAATTATTTAAATATATAATCTCGTAAAAGAATTACATGTTCCTTATGCGTTCAGTAGCCCGGATCGTGCCGGGTTAAAGATCAATAGACACACCACATTATTTATTTTGGCACTGACGGGTGTACGCCTACACCCCGCGCTTAGGTCGTGGTCATTTCGTAAAATGATGCCAAGGATATCCGGGACATGGTCATTAATCTCCCAAAGACTTTAAGCAAACAAAACAATTTAAACGGGCCGATCAATATCAATTAACCACCATACGATGGAAGATTTAATGCCCGACCAAGCGGTATTTTATATACCGTACCCCAAGCCCGTATAGGGAAAATAAGTTAAAAGTATTTACCCTTGCAAGTATAATTCACAATTAGCAAATGCGGGTAGCTTTTACCGGTTCTCCTATTCTGGAACAAAGGTTTATAATAACCTATTAGAATCCTAACGGTCTTTAGTTAAGCTTAAGCTTAGACCGATTAGTTTTGAGAAACGATACGGTTCGAACGCGTGATTAAGCGAAGACCGGAATAGAATGGGATTTAGACCCGACAAGTTTAAAGACTTGTCTTATATGGGTAATCTAAACACATTCTGGATTTTGAGATAAAAACGATAAGGTTTGACCCGTTTCGGCTAGTTTATGCAAACTAGTTACATAAACCGAGCCGAACGCGCAAGAGGCGTAACGGGTAACCATAAGAGCCATATACAGGTTTCCTAAGTTAATATGCCTCGAATATGTTGTGACATCAGTAAGATATCTTTTATTATGCCCGAAACGAGTTTAAACTCAAACTATGCCTCGTAGGGGTATTTTAGTCATTTATAAGGTTATAAAAGAGTTCAAGTATTAACCTGAGTTACAGGTCTGATATAATCAGAAAAAAAATACTTAATTTGATAAGTTATAACAGTAGGGTATTGCATATATGTGAAACTTATCAATTATAACCAAACTATGCACCGTAGGGGCATTTTGGTAATTTCACATAACCAAACTGAAGTCTGAGTTAAACAACTTTTGCTTACTGTTAAAATATTATAATTTACCTAAAATATCAGTAGGTATCAACCCTTGTATGTTTAAAATAGTTTTAGTACATACTACGCGTTAAAAACGCTTAAAAAAGGCGATTAGAAGCCGTTTTCGGGTTCTATATAGAAAGCTGATATTTTTATTATTCCAGAAGGTTTAAAATAATTTATTAATCATATAAATTCAGTAGCAAAAGGTTTGGGGTCAAAAAGATATGTAAAACTCATTTTATAGCCCGAAAGGGCAAAACCGACAATTACCTACTCAAGCTTATAACTCTAAGTTATGCTCAGCCTAAAATTAATTAAAAATCTTCAAAAATCCAAAAATAATATATTACATCAGTGGGTAAAAAGCTTGATATCAAAAAGTGGGTTTAAATAAGCTATATGCTAATTACGCCGTTAAATCGCTAAAAAGCTTTCTAATTACGCTAATGAGCATAACTCTCAATCTACACCTCAAACTGATGTCAAATTTTGGGTACAAGTTTATATATCAGTAACTAAGGTTTCTACTCTTTTACATTTTCAAAAATCACGTTTTATGGTGAAAAGGGTATAATGGTCAACATATGAGCAATTAACGGAATCATGCATATTAATTGGATAACTATTGAACCAAGGTGTATAATCACAGATGGTTATACTAGCATGTAACCTGGTCTAATTAAATCTCTAAGGAATTTCTAAAACATGCTTAAACGGGTCAGAACTGAAAGTCAAAGCAAAAGTCAAATTATGCGACTTTCGGTTCCGAACCGGGTCTCTTCTGAAAATTGTCTGGTTGAACATGTTTAGACATGTTCTTACATTAATTACTAAGTTATAATAATGATCAAACAGGTTGTATGGGTTCTACATTGCTAATTACGTATTAATTCGAAATTAAGCATCCTGTTGACTTTTTCTAATTAACTTTGACCCGACAAATGGTCTAGATAGAGTGGGAATCAGAGGGTGCCCTTTTAAGGGTTTAATTCCCACATAATTATCAACTTATAACTACCTTCAATTCGACTAATCACTGGACCATCAATGATTAATTGCTAAGTCAAACGGTAATTACGACAGTTTGACTTTTAAGCTAAAACTAAGTAAAAACTCAACTAAGAAAGGTTAAGCATACTTACTGAAGTCCTATGCATGATTAGGAAGGCTTAGGGTCTGCTCTTAAGCTCCAGGAAGCTCCAGAAATGCAGAAGGAATGAGTGATCAAATGGTTGCAACTTTGTGGCCTTTTATAGTGTTCTTGATTCTCAAAGATGGTGACAACTAAGTCTATGGGGTGATCCAGATCAACAACAAGTGTTCCTAGGGTCTAAAAGTAATGTAGGGGTCGTCCAAAGATGTGAAAAATCGATTTTAAGTCGGTTACAAGCTTAAAACAGACAACAGCCGAATTTTCAGTCGTTGGGCCACCCTTACGGACCGTAAGGGGTTGTCTTACGGTCCGTAAGACCTTGATCAGAAGCAAAAAAAAAAATCTTGATCTTTCGGGCTTTGAAGGGGCAACTTGTGTGATTCGAATTTGGGACATGATTTATCAGTATGGGGCCTCTTATTATGGGTCTTGAACAGTTATGTACCCTACCATTTTGCCATGTTTCCTTGAATTCTTTTGAAAGTGCCGTTAATGAAGGTTTACCGTGCATTTCTTCGTAGGAGTCCACCCATGAAATTATGAATCAGTTATTTCTAGAAATCACCAGATTTGAATATGTACCAGATGTTTATTAGTCTTGGGATTCATAATGAGGTCGTTCAAAGGTGTAAATTTAACATGACAACACTTTTAAATCCTGTCATACATCTTTTAATTGGATCCGGGTTTAATAATATTTTTGTCTTACATGACACGTGTCGTCATTCTATTGAACACGAATTTTCGAGGTGTTACAATTGCATTTTAAGATGTTTATTCTCACACCCTGGCTTTGCGGAAGCGTGGTTAATTTGGTGTGACTTCTTAATACCATAGCTTAACCATAACAAAGCTATATGAAATAAAACCATGCAAGATCATCCATTCGATGAAGTTTTAAAAACCAAATACAATAACATTGTCTTAACGGAAACACATCCTAACGACATAAACATTGTTCAACAAACACAACATAACATAAGCATAGTTTAAGGACTGTGACTTGTCCAGGAAAGAGTCACATTCCCTAAACCCGGATGACCTCGTAACTAGTGCAGCGGGAAAACGTGTCATACCGCGCCAGATCCTTTAATTCCCTGAAATACATGTAAGTTGAAAAATCAACAATAATGTTGAGCGAGTTCATGTGTAAGTGAGTAAATAAACCTTTGTAAGTATAAAAATCCTGGTATGTAGCACATAAGGGAATTGAGATCACCAATGGTTTGCAAGGCCACTGATATGTGTGAAGTGCAAGTAGGGAGACTCAAACCTAGCAGATTTATGCGTCGGGCACAAAGTCACCCCGAGGTCCGTTTCTAGTTTGGCCTGGGGCTGGGCTCGCTACACCCAGATAGATCTACCGCTCCTGTCCCTCGGTCCTACCATGAGGACTAATGGCCTCATGTTGCTCCTACCCACTCACATGATCTAAGTAGTAAACCTCCTTACGCTAATCATACCATGTATAAAGTACTTGTAATCAAAGTAACATGTATTTCACCCCCGTAGTTTAGAAAACTGAAAACAGTTAAGAGAAAAGGGGGACATGAACTCACAGTGGTGCGTCTCTACCAAGTATACCTCCAAATCAAGCAGCTGTGTGACGACCTACACGTACTAATTCTATTAGACGGACGGCCGTGCCTTAGCTTTATGGTTTAAGTTTTTGGGAAATAGTTAGACAACTATTTCGTGTTTACATTTAGTAAATACTTGGTAATCATTTTCCTTCCCAAGGATGGGGGATTTAATACATGTGTGTTCGAAATATATTATTAAGTCTCACTTAAAATATATTTTATTTCTAACTCCAAAATATAAATATTCTTCTCAAAAATATTATATTTTCTATTACATAAATTTTCCCCAAAATAATACTTTAACAAAAATACGCGTTCATGAATATTTCCTTAAAATGTGTAAGTTACGTTTTAATGATCGAGTGGTAGTAATAATTACCGGTGTAACTTATATATTTATCGTAGAGACGTTCGTATTATTTTGGATCCATTAACATTCGATAGTATTATTTTTACCCTAAAAATAATACTAGTATTTTCACAAAATAATCATAAACACATATCAAGTGACTTTATGAAAAATATATACTAAATATATATTTACCAAGTTTTATTTTGTGAAATCCCACCTCCGATGTTTTGTAAATAAAGTCGTGGCGAAACTTATATTTTGAAAACATGTCGAGAAGTATTTCTAACACTTATAGTGAAAATAATTCTAAGTGTTAGGTTTTTAGAAAAATTTCGCCAGAGTTTCCTCTGTAACTGGAGGTGGCCACGCTCTCAAGCGTATCATTTTCTTTTATAAATCAACCCAACAATTTCCTTATTTAACCAAAACAATGTTCAAGACAACAAACTAGTCAACAAATATATATAAGTCGCAACAATCACATGAACTTGTGGTTTTCTAATATTATGAAGTAAATCCCATTACTTTTAGCGGATCTCTATATAAATCCATCCGATTTTGTAAAAACCTCGTTTTTAGAGAAATTCCATCTTTACAACTTCTTATCAATCTTTACAAAGATAGTTATTTTGTCGAAACTTAGTGCTACACAAGTGTTTACACACTTGTGTGTCCTAAAAATCATTCTTGCTCATGTAAAATCCATTTTTAGAAAAATATGGTTTCTTCGACACTCGGTCCTTTGAAAATACCGCTTGTAGATCCGTAGATCTACTAGTTTTAAACACTATTTCGTAAGTAAAATCATTTTTACACAAGTTCAAGTTTGATGGGTGGTAGAGTTTCATCACTTAACCCTTGTTACACTTAAACAAGCTTCATGTCATAATCCATGATCATGACCAATCCGGGTTAAACGATGATCCGAGCTACCACAACATAGATCGGGACTAAATAACCACACAAATCAAATACTACAAGTTTTACACAACATTCAAGCGTTTAACCATCACTTTTAGTGTTTTTAGTAGACTTTCATGTTTCA
Source organism: Helianthus tuberosus (assembly GCA_030545235.1). Classification (NCBI taxonomy): domain Eukaryota; kingdom Viridiplantae; phylum Streptophyta; class Magnoliopsida; order Asterales; family Asteraceae; genus Helianthus; species Helianthus tuberosus. Next base: position 146,058,591 of record CM060417.1, on the reverse strand, counting down.
ACTTGCATGTTTACGAGTTTTAACCGTTACAAATCATTTTAACCACTTCAAAATAGTTCGAGAGTGTGATTCAAGCAACTTACTACTAGCTCGAGGCTAGGGAAGAATCTAGACGCAAAATTAGTGGATAAAAGCAATAGAGTGAGGTCCTTCGCCTTCCGATTGCACCAAGCTTCCTTGTAGGTGATCCTTAACACTTGTATGAGTTTGGAACTTGCAAGATCAAAATCGAAAGATGGATGGATGGTAGAGGGGTGTTCGGCCGAGAGCTCTTAGAGAGAGAGAGAGTTGTGAAGTTGAGTTGTGTGATGGAAATGTTATGGTGGGTTAATGGGTTTACTTATAGACAATTAGTATGGTCATTAACCAAAGGTTACTATGCTTGCTAGATATTAAACAGACAAGATTATTATAATCAAATAAAGGACAATGTGTCACCATATGGTGACCGAGTTCGGTTGGGGGGGGGGGTAATCCGGTTGGTTTTCAACTAAACACTAAGTATTAGTTAGATAAGTTAGAGATTAACTCGGTTACTAGTGTGTCATGCATTAAAGCGGGTGTTAGGGTATTCGGGGACCCTAACTGGCTCAGAAAAGATAAACAATGTTAATGGCAATATTTTTATGTTCCGGGTAAAGTCCGGTTGTTCGGTTGGATAGTAATCCGTTAAAGTGCTTAACAAAGCTTTAAAGTGTCGTTATTATTATTTTTAGTGACACAACTTATTCCTCCAAAGTGTCGGGAATATTTTCCTCATGTTTTGGCACTTTATTAGTTAGCGAAATGCTGAATTTTGTACTTAGAGTACGTTTTAGGCACATCCGGTCACTGTAATTTATTCCTAGTGACGCAGTTCTACAACCCTTATATCCCTACACTCACCACTAGTGTAGCAAACTATCTCAGGCTCTTACAGGCCTTAGAGGCAGTGTCTGCCTGATGCTGGCTTTATCAGCATGTTCAATAGGTTATCCGTTTATAGTGCTACTGTGCTTTTTGTGCATCATGTTTGTCACTAAGGTTCAGCATGTAAATAATGTAGTGACGGTAAGTAAAGTATGATGCAGGTATATGCATGTATCAGAAATCAAGTAGCAGTTCATCAGTAATTTCAAACAAGCACAGTAATTAAGTAGTAATTAATTATTAATTAAGTCGTACGGATACCTGGTTTAGTGAGGGTTGTCACATTCTCCCCCCGTTAGAAAAATTTCGTCCCGAAATTTTAAGTTCTGCTTGTAGATGCAGGGTTCTTAGGAAATAAGTGGGGGTATTTCCCTTTCATCCGGTCCTCACGCTCCCAGGTGTATTCAGGACCATGTCTGGCATTCCAACGAACTTTGACGAGCTTGACACTGCTCCGGCGGGTCTTGTTTACTTTCCAATCCGTAACCTCAACCGGTTCTTCAACGAAATGGAGCGTGTCGTCAACGTGAATCTCGTCGATGGGAATGGCAATGGTATCTTGAGTTGGACTTTTCTTCAGGTTGGATACATGAAATGTATCGTGAACTCCATTCAGCTCGGCAGGTAAGTCCAGCTTGTATGCTACTAGTCCTATTCTTTCCAAAACTCTGAAAGGACCAATGTAGCGCGGATTTAACTTTCCACGCTTTCCGAAGCGTGCCACACCCTTCCATGGTGAAACTTTCAATAAAACTATATCTCCAACTTGGAATTCCAAGTGTTTCCGGTTTGGATCTGCATAGGCTTTCTGTCTTTCACGAGCTGCTTCGATGCGTTTTCGGATCTGCGCAATCTTGTCTGTCGTCTCTTGGACGATTTCGGGACCAACAAGCTGTCTATCACCTGCGTCAGCCCAACATAGGGGTGATCGACACTTGCGTCCGTAGAGAGCTTCGAATGGCGCGGCACCAATACTGGTGTGGTAGCTGTTGTTGTACGAAAATTCGACCAAAGGCAAATGCTTATCCCAGTTACCGCCCAAATCCATAACACATGCTCTCAGCATGTCTTCCAAAGTCTGTATCGTCCGCTCGCTTTGCCCGTCGGTCTGCGGGTGAAATGCGGTGCTCATATTCAATTGCGAGCCAAAAGCTTCTTGGAAGGATTGCCAAATCCTTGATATGAACCTTCCGTCTCTATCGGAAATGATTGAGAGAGGTACTCCATGGCGCGTAACGATCTCTCTCATGTAAATTTCGGCCAACTTGCTCGTATTATCCTTCTCTCTGATAGGTAAGAAGTGTGCTGACTTTGTTAATCGATCCACTATTACCCAAATAGTGTCATGGCCTCTTGGCGTTCTTAGCAACTTTGTAATAAAATCCATGGAGATTTGTTCCCATTTCCACTTGGGAATCTCGGGTTGTTGCAGAAGTCCTGAAGGCTTCTAATATTCGGCTTTAACCTTAGCGCATGTTAAACATTTGCTCACATAAACAGCAACATCGCCTTTCATCCTAGGCCACCAATAATAATCTTTGAGATCCTGGTACATCTTATCCGCTCCAGGGTGGATAGAGTACCGCAACTTGTGAGCTTCATTGAAAATAGCCTTCCTTAAACCTCCAAACAAAGGAACCCAAATCCTTTTCTCAAAACATAACGTTCCTTCCTCGTTTGGTACCAGTAGCTTCTCCATCCCACGGAGATATTATTCTTCAAGGTTTCCTTCCTTGAGAGCTTCTTTCTGCGCGACACGAATGCGCAAGGAAAGATCGGTTCGGATAATCATTTCTAAAGCCCTAACCCTTATGGGCTTGATCCTCTCCTTTCGACTTAGGCATCGGCGACCACATTCGCCTTCCCTGGATGATACTTTATCTCGCAGTCGTAATCGTTCAGCAACTCAACCCAACGTCTTTGCCTCATATTCAGCTCCTTCTGGTTGAATATGTGTTGTAGGCTCTTGTGATCTGTAAAGATTGTACACTTTGTACCATAAAGGTAGTGTCTCCAGATCTTTAATGCAAATACCACTGCGCCAAGTTCCAAATCATGTGTGGTATAGTTCTTTTCGTGCACTTTCAATTGACGTGATGCGTAAGCAATAACCTTTTGGCGTTGCATCAACACGCAACCCAATCCTTGACGCGAAGCGTCACAGTATACCACAAAATCATCTGTACCTTCCGGTAGTGCTAAGATTGGCGCATTGCAGAGCTTATCCTTCAATATCTGGAACGCTTCTTCCTGTTTGATTCCCCAATCAAACCTCTTATCTTTCTGCGTGAGGAGCGTCAATGGTTGAGCGATTTTTGAAAAATCCTCAATGAATCTTCGATAATAGCCAGCCAAACCCAAGAATTGTCGAATCTCGGTTGGCGTCTTTGGCGTTTCCCCAATTCTTAATCGCTTCGATCTTGGTGGGATCCACGTGGATTCCATCTCCATTTACCACGTGCCCAAGGAATTGTACTTCTCGTAGCCAAAACTCGCACTTAGAGAACTTAGCATACAACTGTTCTTTCTTCAGCAGCTCCAAAATAGCTCTTAGGTGTTGCTCATGCTCAGCCTTCGTCTTTGAATAAATCAAGATATCATCGATGAACACTATCACGAACTTATCCAAGTACGGCTTGCAAACTCTATTCATCAAATCCATGAACACTGCAGGTGCGTTTGTTAACCCAAACGGCATAACTAGGAACTCGTAGTGCCCATAACGAGTTCTGAAGGCTGTCTTTGGGATACTCTCCTCTTGTATCCTTAACTGATGGTATCCAGATCGAAGATCGATCTTTGAATAAAAGCTTGAGCCTTGCAGTTGGTCAAACAGATCATCAATCCTTGGCAGAGGGTATCTATTCTTGATCGTCAACTTGTTCAACTCCCGGTAGTCAATACACATACGAAAACTACCGTCCTTCTTCTTGACAAACAAAACTGGAGCTCCCCAAGGCGAGAAGCTTGGTCGGATAAATCCCTTGTCTAACAACTCTTGAAGTTGTGTCGACAGTTCCTGCATCTCAGACGGAGCAAGTCTATAAGGTGCCTTAGCCACAGGCGCAGCACCTGGAACTAAGTCAATGCGGAACTCTACTTGTCTCTGAGGTGGCAGTCCAGGTAAGTCCTCTGGGAAGACTTCTGGATATTCCCTCACGACAGGGATGTCTTCTATTCTCGGCTCAGCAGCCTTCTTATCCACAATGTGTGCCAGGAAGGCAACACATCCCTTCTGCAAACACTTTCGCGCTTTCAGGCAGCTGATAATTCTTAACGGCGTATCACGCTTCTCCCCGTGAACCACAATTGTTTCGCCATCTTCGGTTGGGATACGAACGACCTTTTCGTGACAAACTATTTCAGCCTTGTTGCCTGATAACCAATCCATTCCTACCACCACGTCGAAGCTTCCCAACTGGACTGGTAGTATATCCAAAGCAAACTCACGCTCTCCCAATTCGATCACACAACCTCTGATAACTTCATTGGCTTCTACTATCTTTCCATTAGCCAATTCGATTGAGTACGGAATATCTAATTTACTAGCGGCTAAACCAAGCATATTCTTAAACTCTAACGACACGAAGCTATAATGGGCACCAGTATCAAATAAAACGGATGCATAGCGTTGGTTTACATGGAACGTACCAGTGACAACATTGGGATCCTAGCGCGCCTCCCTCGCTTCAATATTAAACACTCTTCCACGGGCTTGGTTTAACTCTGGGCAGTTCCTCTTGTAATGCCCAAGATTACAACAGTTGAAGCATCCGGGTCTCTGCCCGTTTCCACCAGCTTGATTATTCCTCTGGTTACGATTCACGGCGCCCGCTTGATTAGCATTGTTGCCTCGATTCCCATTACCTCCATTGTTTCCTTATGGGCGATTTCCATTCCCACCCCGGTTGTTATTTCTGTTTCTGAATCCTCCCTGGCCTCCCTGGCCAGCAGTGGCCCAACAAGTGTCCTTCAAGTGGCCCGGCTTTCCACATGCTTCGCATACTTTCACACTACAATGGCCAGAATGGTGGCGTTGGCAGGTATTACACTTGGGCTGGGTGCCCATATATCCTTTTCCTTTCTTTCCACTACCAGCTGTAACCTGAGCTGGCGTGCCTGATCCTCCTTTCTTACCCACCACACTGGCGCCCTGCTTGAAGTTCGAGAACTTCCGTTTGTTACCTCCTGATGACTCGACGTGAGTCTCTTTCTTCTTAGGCTCAGCATCATCAAACTTGTTCAGGCGAATAGCCTCCTCTGTGAGAGCCACGCTCAGATCAATTGCCTCAGTAATTGTCGCAGGCTTGGATGAGGTCACCATGCTTATGATTTGAGGAGCTAATCCCCAAATGAAACGTTCAATCCGCTTGAACTCCGGAGTGACCATGTAGGGTACCACATGCGATAAGTCATGGAATCTCTGAACGTATTATGCGATCTTTGGACCTTCCATTTTCAAATGCCAGAACTCAGTTTCCAATCTTTGGATTTCCGCGCGAGAGCAGTACTTTTTGTGCATAAGTTCCTTCAGTTCGGTCCAGGTTAGCGCGTAGGCAGCAGCTTCACCAAGTGTCTGTACTTGCAAATTCCACCAAGAGAGGGCTCCGTCCAAGAATAGCCCCGAGATATAGGTGACTTGCTGATCTAGTGCGCATTTGCTCATGCGAAGAACAGATTCAGTTTTCTCAGCCCAACGAACAAAAGCGACAGCACCTCCGGTGCCATCAAAGTTGACAGGCTTGCAGTCTAGAAACTGCTTGTAGGTGCACCCTGCATATACGTTACAACATATGAATGGCATTAGCATCCTTGCTAGAGATATCCAATTAGATCATGGTATGTCTTAATGACTTAGTATTACCATGAGGTGGATTGTTGTTGCCATTGTTGTTTGAGCTGCTTCCGCTGGGTCCTCCTTGCGAGGCGGCGTATTGCGCGATGGCAGCAGCGATGACTTGTTGGAGTTCTGCCTCATTGGTAGGCATCGGCGTTTGACGTCTCGGCGGCATCTTCTAAAAGATGGGTTTACGTCGGTCAGGCCATAATAAAGATCCCATGTTATAATACGTACGCTTTATTATGATAGTAATAGTACATAACATCTCATGTTATAATCATATCAATCACACAACATCCCATGTTATAAAACATAAATAATCAATCAAAACATCACATATGATGAGAATACTGCGATTGCCATATATCGAGACCACATAGTAAGTGTACAGGTACATAATAGTGTCATATATCATCATCGACTAAGGGCTACATCACCCTAGTCCAAAAACTATATCAAATCAGTGTCAGTACATCAAATACATGTCAACAAAAGTCAGAATCATAATGTAGTCTCCAAAAATGCTGTGCAGTCAAAAGCAATCGCCGTCTTCTCACAAGCGTCTATCCATACGGTACTGAAGAGCTCTACACAGATGGCGGTGGAGGAGGGGGAAAGTGAGTGTAAAACAAGCGACGCAAATGGAGCCAGTCCTCCTCCATGGCTCTCTGGGTACGCAAGAAAGAAGCAACCTGCTGCTCTAGGGCAAAAAGGCGTGCAACATAGTCTGGTGGTAAAGGTCGAGAGGGCTGCAAAGGAGAGTGGGTCTGACCCTGGCACTGACACGGCGGCGGCTGGGCTCTCTCAAGCTCCTGAATGCGCTGCGTGTGTGCCTCGTGCTGGGCGAAAAAAGACATCAAAACATCCTCAATGGAATATCCCATATGGAAAGGATGGTAAGGGTCGGTCAGTGTCATGGCAGGAGGTGATGACCAGAGAAACGGCTCACTGGTGGGATCAAAAGGTGCCACATGAAATGGAGAAACAGGGGGAAAAGTAGCAGACGGTGGTATAGCAGGGATAGATACCGGTACATGTCCAAAAGGGTGAGCCGAAGAACCCTCTCCAGGTCGCGCTGGAGGTGTAAACCGAGGAAATGAAAAGGAGGTATCAATGTGACGGGTATTAGTGATCTGAGGGGGAATAGGTGGGACCTCGTCATCAGCAGGAATCCACCCATGCTGGGCGTGCTCATCTCGTGGGTCCATCTGTGCCTCAAAAAGTGCACGATCAAACTGAACTGGCATAGGATCATGGTGAGGTGCAACAAGAGGGTCAACTGGTGCATCAGCAATAAGTGGGGGATCAACATGATCAGCAGCAATGACATGATCGCCCTCCAACAACGGAGCATCCACTGGGTGATCATCAATAGGTGGGTCAGCAATGACAGGGTCAATAATAGGTGCGTCAGCATGAACTGGGTCGTGCTCAAACGCAGGGTCTAGAGCGGCTACCTGCTCAGGGGCCATGGCAGGCTCGGGGTCATTAAAGGCCATCCCAAAATCAAACTCAGGATCGATGGGATCAACTGGGTCTACTGGGTCGACTGGATCCTCCATAGGCTGATCCATGGGTATAAACTCTATATCCTGATCTGGGTCGAATCCTGGGGGAAAGACAGGATCGGAATCCTCCACATCATCGTGGTCGAAAGCAAAACTAGGAATAGGGGCAACAGAGGATGCCTGGTCGGGATCTGATCCATGTGAGAAGTGCTGCGCACTCTGGGTGTGTGAAGGTGCGGAGGCCACAGACTGGAAAGAGTCTGGGACCGGAGAGTGAGCGGGTGACTCCTCGGCGGGAGCATCTGCGATCATCAAGAGATCACTAGCAGCAAGAAGGGCCTCTCCCTGAACATCCTCCTCTAAGGGCTCATCATCATACAGATCGACGTCGCCATCATCGTCGGCGTCGAGAAGCAAATCGTAAGCAGGATAAACAGCTAAGGGTATGGGAGCAGGGATCTCCACTAACGGTAGGTCCCCGGCCAAAGGGCCATCAACGAGCTCATCAGCACCATCAGGTAAAGCAAAGGGCTGAAAGTCGTCCTCGTCCGTGCTAGTAACGTCGGATGTGTGGACCTCGTGCTCTGAAGACTCTAGGTCGTCTGATACTATAGGTCTAGGGCCTGTGGTGTCTGAATCACCAGTGCCGGTCGAGTCCATGTGTCTGTAACATAAACACAAATGTGCACAAATAATCAGTCATACAATCAGATAAGCACATTAGTCACCAAGTAAGCAATCAAATAATTCTCCTAGTCCCACTAGCCTCCCAGCCTCCCAGACTGCTCTTCCTAGTCCCACTAGCCAATTCTCCTAGTCCCACTAGCCTCCCAGCCTCCCAGACTGCTCTTCCTAGTCCCACTAGCCAATTCTCCTAGTCCCACTAGCCAATTCTCCTAGTCCCACTAGCCAACTACCTCGGCCTCCCAGACCGAGCCTCAGCCTCCCAGACTGAGCCTATAAATAATAAATAAATGTGCTCAACATTTATTTGTAAAAAGTTTTGGATCTGGACTTAAATGGTATGCAATAAAAAAAATGTTTTCGTGAGAGCCCTAGTGATCATAGTCTAGACTCGAGAAGGAATCCTAGTTCGCTATGATCAGAGCTCTGATACCAAGCTGTCACACCCTGGCTTTGCGGAAGCATGGTTAATTTGGTGTGACTTCTTAATACCATAGCTTAACCATAACAAAGCTATATGAAATAAAACCATGCAAGATCATCCATTCGATGAAGTTTTAAAAACCAAATACAATAACATTGTCTTAACGGAAACACATCCTAACGACATAAACATTGTTCAACAAACACAACATAACATAAGCATAGTTTAAGGACTGTGACTTGTCCAGGAAAGAGTCACATTCCCTAAACCCGGATGACCTCGTAACTAGTGCAGCGGGAAAACGTGTCATACCGCGCCAGATCCTTTAATTCCCTGAAATACATGTAAGTTGAAAAATCAACAATAATGTTGAGCGAGTTCATGTGTAAGTGAGTAAATAAACCTTTGTAAGTATAAAAATCCTGGTATGTAGCACATAAGGGAATTGAGATCACCAATGGTTTGCAAGGCCACTGATATGTGTGAAGTGCAAGTAGGGAGACTCAAACCTAGCAGATTTATGCGTCGGGCACAAAGTCACCCCGAGGTCCGTTTCTAGTTTGGCCTGGGGCTGGGCTCGCTACACCCAGATAGATCTACCGCTCCTGTCCCTCGGTCCTACCATGAGGACTAATGGCCTCATGTTGCTCCTACCCACTCACATGATCTAAGTAGTAAACCTCCTTACGCTAATCATACCATGTATAAAGTACTTGTAATCAAAGTAACATGTATTTCACCCCCGTAGTTTAGAAAACTGAAAACAGTTAAGAGAAAAGGGGGACATGAACTCACAGTGGTGCGTCTCTACCAAGTATACCTCCAAATCAAGCAGCTGTGTGACGACCTACACGTACTAATTCTATTAGACGGACGGCCGTGCCTTAGCTTTATGGTTTAAGTTTTTGGGAAATAGTTAGACAACTATTTCGTGTTTACATTTAGTAAATACTTGGTAATCATTTTCCTTCCCAAGGATGGGGGATTTAATACATGTGTGTTCGAAATATATTATTAAGTCTCACTTAAAATATATTTTATTTCTAACTCCAAAATATAAATATTCTTCTCAAAAATATTATATTTTCTATTACATAAATTTTCCCCAAAATAATACTTTAACAAAAATACGCGTTCATGAATATTTCCTTAAAATGTGTAAGTTACGTTTTAATGATCGAGTGGTAGTAATAATTACCGGTGTAACTTATATATTTATCGTAGAGACGTTCGTATTATTTTGGATCCATTAACATTCGATAGTATTATTTTTACCCTAAAAATAATACTAGTATTTTCACAAAATAATCATAAACACATATCAAGTGACTTTATGAAAAATATATACTAAATATATTTTTACCGAGTTTTATTTTGTGAAATCCCACCTCCGATGTTTTGTAAATAAAGTCGTGGCGAAACTTATATTTTGAAAACATGTCGAGAAGTATTTCTAACACTTATAGTGAAAATAATTCTAAGTGTTAGGTTTTTAGAAAAATTTCGCCAGAGTTTCCTCTGTAACTGGAGGTGGCCACGCTCTCAAGCGTATCATTTTCTTTTATAAATCAACCCAACAATTTCCTTATTTAACCAAAACAATGTTCAAGACAACAAACTAGTCAACAAATATATATAAGTCGCAACAATCACATGAACTTGTGGTTTTCTAATATTATGAAGTAAATCCCATTACTTTTAGCGGATCTCTATATAAATCCATCCGATTTTGTAAAAACCTCGTTTTTAGAGAAATTCCATCTTTACAACTTCTTATCAATCTTTACAAAGATAGTTATTTTGTCGAAACTTAGTGCTACACAAGTGTTTACACACTTGTGTGTCCTAAAAATCATTCTTGCTCATGTAAAATCCATTTTTAGAAAAATATGGTTTCTTCGACACTCGGTCCTTTGAAAATACCGCTTGTAGATCCGTAGATCTACTAGTTTTAAACACTATTTCGTAAGTAAAATCATTTTTACACAAGTTCAAGTTTGATGGGTGGTAGAGTTTCATCACTTAACCCTTGTTACACTTAAACAAGCTTCACGTCATCATCCATGATCATGACCAATCCGGGTTAAACGATGATCCGAGCTACCACAACATAGATCGGGACTAAATAACCACACAAATCAAATACTACAAGTTTTACACAACATTCAAGCTTTTAACCATCACTTTTAGTGTTTTTAGTAGACTTTCATGTTTCAACTTGCATGTTTACGAGTTTTAACCGTTACAAATCATTTTAACCACTTCAAAATAGTTCGAGAGTGTGATTCAAGCAACTTACTACTAGCTCGAGGCTAGGGAAGAATCTAGACGCAAAATGAGTGGATAAAAGCAATAGAGTGAGGTCCTTCGCCTTCCGATTGCACCAAGCTTCCTTGTAGGTGATCCTTAACACTTGTATGAGTTTGGAACTTGCAAGATCAAAATCGAAAGATGGATGGATGGTAGAGGGGTGTTCGGCCGAGAGCTCTTAGAGAGAGAGAGAGAGAGTTGTGAAGTTGAGTTGTGTGATGGAAATGTTATGGTGGGTTAATGGGTTTACTTATAGACAATTAGTATGGTCATTAACCAATGGTTACTGTGCTTGCTAGATATTAAACACACAAGATTATTATAATCAAATAAAGGACAATGTGTCACCATATGGTGACCGAGTTCGGTTGGGGGGGGGGGGTAATCCGGTTGGTTTTCAACTAAACACTAAGTATTAGTTAGATAAGTTAGAGATTAACTCGGTTACTAGTGTGTCATGCATTAAAGCGGGTGTTAGGGTATTCGGGGACCCTAACTGGCTCAGAAAAGATAAACAATGTTAATGGCAATATTTTTATGTTCCGGGTAAAGTCCGGTTGTTCGGTTGGATAGTAATCCGTTAAAGTGCTTAACAAAGCTTTAAAGTGTCGTTATTATTATTTTTAGTGACACAACTTATTCCTCCAAAGTGTCGGGAATATTTTCCTCATGTTTTGGCACTTTATTAGTTAGCTAAATGCTGAATTTTGTACTTAGAGTACGTTTTAGGCACATCCGGTCACTGTAATTTATTCCTAGTGACGCAGTTCTACAACCCTTATATCCCTACACTCACCACTAGTGTAGCAAACTATCTCAGGCTCTTACAGGCCTTAGAGGCAGTGTCTGCCTGATGCTGGCTTTATCAGCATGTTCAATAGGTTATCCGTTTATAGTGCTACTGTGCTTTTTGTGCATCATGTTTGTCACTAAGGTTCAGCATGTAAATAATGTAGTGACGGTAAGTAAAGTATGATGCAGGTATATGCATGTATCAGAAATCAAGTAGCAGTTCATCAGTAATTTCAAACAAGCACAGTAATTAAGCAGTAATTAATTATTAATTAAGTCGTACGGATACCTGGTTTAGTGAGGGTTGTCACATTTATGTGTTTATGTTCAGTTGTTTTGTTTACAGGAGGATTATTGTAAACAATTTATGTTGATGTAAAATTGTTGCCTAAATTGTTGTTTCAGTTGTAGTGAAATTGCGTGTTAAGTTGTTTTGTTTACGGGAGAGATTGTGTATACTTCCTGGTGGTTTTGTAGGTTAGAAGTTTGAACTAGATTCGATTTGGCCCTAGGTGTGTTTTAAATTGAGAACACGTAATAGTTTCCATACCTTACACGCTGAGAGGAGTATTTATTAAGGCCTTGGAGTTAGAAAGTGCAAGGCGGGCTGGGACAATAGGGTTCTCAAAGCCAAGGTGCAAGTCGAGCGCATCTTTTGTAGAACAATTATGAATTTAAGTAAAGAGTCGGGTCAAATATACAGTATAAATACGAGTTACTTTAACTTTCGACGCCGCCGCAACACGCGGCGGGTCACAATCCTAGTTTCATATTGTAATTGAATGTTTTATTGTTTAGGAAAAATTATTTATTTGTTAAATTAGGAAATTTAGGAAAATTTTATATAATATTAAAGAACATGGTCGGTGCTACAGTGCACCAACCAAATTACAGTTTTACCCTTAGTTAGAAATTATATTGTTGCCCTTTGTTTCAGTGTTTTCTTTTTCTCTTTTCATATATAAGGTACAAAGAGCCGGAGTACATGGATGATACATAGTATATCTACTACATTTGCTTCAATTGTTTTGCACAGAGCTTCAACCTTTGAACCCATTTTCTTCCGAGTCAACCATGTTACACCGACAATCTTGACAGTCATGAAGAAAGAAACTGCAAAGCAGAGCCACTATCAAAACACAAGAATAAACCAAAATCAGAAAATACTTTCACACATTCAATCTATTTCCTTGCTTTGAAGAAATCGAGAAAGATGAGCAAGAAAAGATACCCACATCAATTTTTTATTCTATACAAGAGATTTTTTTGCATGAATGTGATGATTAGATTTTAAACCAACTTAAAAAGAAAAGAAGATTAAGAACTTGAACCTGTGAATGGTAGAAATTAAGGAATAAGTGTTTGAAATTTGATTTTGATAGAAATAGAGATGGATGAGAAAGATAGAAGAAGGGTTTGGTTTGTTGGAGAGTGTGACCATATATTGGCTGTTGGATTTACAAATGGATGTATGAATTTGCCTTCACTACATTTTACATTATTGTAAAATATATTGATTAAATCAAGTTACAAATACAATATAAACTGGACTTGTAAAGAGTGGTTATTAAATTAAAAAAATAGCAATGATATTGTTAGATATTTTAAAATTAGGTTATATAAATTATTAACTTGAAGTATATTATATATATATATATATATATATATATATATATATATATATATATATATAGTTAAAAACCATGGCCAGTGAACCATGGTCTTAAGTTTTCTTTTTTTACCTTAAACTTTTATACTTTATATTTTTATCCCCAATCTTTGGTAAATGATACATTAACTCTTAATTTTTGGTATTTTATAACTTTAACTCCTTATTTATTTCTACTTAATAACTTCACATCTTATATTCTTCAACACTTCGATTCTTTTATTTAAATTACTTTTACGACTTTATATCGCAATGTGCGAGACATTATATTCTTTATATTTATACTTAACCATGTCCCTGTCACTAACGTAACGTGTGTAATAAAGTCAAAATTATGCCACGTCACACGTGTGCCTCACATGTTAATACTATTATCGTAAAGTATGTAACGAAGTCACAGACTTGATGTTGCCGCCGCTACGCACAGCAAGGGTAAACATCTATTTATATACTATTAAAGAGAAAGGTCGGTGGAGACCTTTCTCTTTTAACCCTCAAATTTGGACTTTTCCATTTCTTTAAAGCTCTTAGACTATCACCATTGGTGACTTTCTCCCAACCTAGGTTGTCCAAATAAATTAAAGAAAAAAAATCTATTTTTCTCCACAACCTGGTTGGCCAAGCAACCAAATGTTGCAAGAGGTTGTCCATTCTCTTTTGCCACTTGTCAAAATTGGATTGGTTTCATCTTTTAATTTTCTTTTTTTATTTATTTTCTAACTATCAATTCCCCCAATAATTTAGTTACTCAAATAATTTTTAATATTTAAACTTAATAACAAAACTAAATACACCGTATTTCCTAAAATAAATTTGTGAACATTACGATATTAATTTTATTAAAAACGGAGTTCGTTTGAAAAAAATTATTTTCCAGTATATTATATATATTGACATTTTAACTTTTTAATTTTTATATTAAAAATAAGTAACTTTTATTTGTTTAGAAAAATAATTGTTTATATTTCCTTTTTTCCTTCTAACATAATTACTTATAAATATAATTATCTCTAATAACTAATAAAATTTAACTGTTTTTAAAAAATCCAAAATCACAGTTTTGTTTATTTTATTTTTTTTGTGAACATGCAGATATAAAATTTATAAAAATTGATATATTATTTTAATTGTTTTTTTATCTAACATTATCTTATTTGTCACATGTCAACATTCTATTGTTTTGTTAGATTTTTTTGATAAAATTTCTTTTTTATTTTTAATGACTTTTTATATTTAAAATAATAAAGTTTAAAAATATAAACATTTTTATTAGTTATAATAAATTTTATAGAATAAATTATAATCTAAGCCATATTTATTTAATAAAAATAGTTTTGGTTGGGTTGTTAATGAGTGTGAAATGTTGGGTTGGGTTGGAGTGTTTAGGTGGAAGAGAGATAAATTATTTTTTTATTAAATGTTGGGTTGGATTGGGTTGTGAATGGGGATAGTCTTACACTTTTAACTTTTTTCAATTTACACCCTTAATTTTTTGACATGAAACACTATTAACCCTTATCTTTAAGTAAGTTGCACATTTACATATAACTTTCAGTAATTGACAACTTTGACCTTCTTAACCTTTTCTACTTAATAACTTGACACCTCCTTTGGTTTAAATGACTTTTACGACTTTACACCGCAACGTGTACAAATTATTATACTTTGTTTATCTATGTTCTACTTATTTTGTGTATGTTCGTAAATTGTATTTGAAAGCAAGTCGGATCATATATACTATGTTTTCATTCGATGGCTATGTATGTTTTTAAGTAAAGAGTCGGGTCAAATATACAGTATAAATACGAGTTGCTTTAACTTTCGACGCCGCCGCAACGCGCGGCGGGTCAAAATCCTAGTTCATCTTAAACACTAAGGTTCTGTTTGTTTTTTCTGCCGGAAAAGGTCTGTAGTCTGCGGACCACATCTGCAGGAGAAGAGGTGGACTAAATGTCTGCAGTCTGCAAGGAGAAGAGGGTTTGTTTTTTTTATTCTACAAAAGATCTTCTCAACACACACAAACACACACTTTACACACACAACATCTGTCTGATCTCTCTCTCCCACCCTCTACCACCACAACCACCGTCCACCTCCACCACCACAACCAACCACCAGCACTTCAGCCACCACCCAACCGAAACCCTAATTTCACCACAACCAAGCACCACCACTTCAGCCACCACCCAACCGAAACCCTAATTTCGATTTGGGGGTTTCTGAAGAGAGAGAGAGATCGAGGGAGGAGAGAGATCCAGAGAGAGAGAGAGAGATCCAAAGAGAGAGAGAGTACGAGGATGATGATGATCGATGATGATGATAACAGATGATGATGGCGGTGGTTGTGGTTATGATTTCAGAGGTGGAGGTGGTGATTGTTGAATGTGGAGGTGATGGGTGTCGGAGGTGATGGGTGTCGGAGGTGTGATGGTGGCAGCAGATGGAGGTGTCGGAGGAGGTGGAGGTTGTGGTGGTGCAGGTGGTGGCGGATGGAGGTGTCTGGCGGATTTGTGACGGTGACGATTTGGGGAGCAGGGGTGGGAGGTGGTGGCGGAGTGGAGGTGGGCGGCGGCGACGGAGGTGGTGGCAGAGGAGGTGGTGTCTGGAGGGAGAAAAGGAGAAGGGGAGAAGGGGGAGAAGAGGTGTGCAGACCTTAGAAGACAAGGTTCAATGCCTGTTTGAAGCAGAGGTCTCGCAGACCTTTTTTAATGAAATGTCTGCGATAAAACAAACAAGCTGCAGACCCTTATGTCTGCGCGTGATCTGCGCGGCGCAGACATAAGAGGTTCTGAAGTGCTTCTAGCAAAAAACAAACACCACCTAAGTGTGAACAACTGCTAAGAATTTGATTTTTTTTAAACTTCTTAACGTAGCAACATATATAAGACACGTATATCAAAAACTAATATTAAAATAAAAAGTTTAAACCTTTATTTTTTAAGAAAATTAGATCCCAACTTTCTCAATTTCGCCAATAATAATCCTAACTCAGTTATTTGCTGATAATAATTCGAATTGGTTCACTTTTGGCCGATAATAGTCCGCCGTTAAAAATAGCTTAACGGAGTTAAGTTTTTTTTCCGAATTACAAACCGATGTTTTAGGGATTTTGATTAGAACGAGGATACGAGTCGATTTATGCAAAACTTAACTCGAAACGGTGCTCCAAACCGCTTGATTTTTGTTAATTGTAAGTTTAAACACCCGAATTGAATCACCGTTTTCGTCGTTTGGGGCAGTATTTCGAGGTAGCTTTTATATCAATCAACTCGTATCCCCGTTCTAATAAAAAGCCCTAAAACATCGGTTTGTAATTCGAAAAAAAAGTTAACTCCGTTAAGCTAATTTTAACTCGGACTATTATCAGTCAAAAGTGGACTAGTTCGGATTATTATCGCCAAATAACTGAGTTGGGATTATAATCAGCCAAATTAAAAAAATTGGAATTATTTAAATCCAATTTACCTATTTTTTAATGTGTGATTTAAAAAAAAAAGGTAAGAATTTCCATGTTAAACTGATTTCCACTTTTACAAGTAATCATCGATCTTTAAGAAAAGTAAATAATGTGACTCTATTTTGTATGTTCACAAAATCACATCTATTTGTTTAAATATGCTAACCAATGGGGTGGTGGTTGATTAGTAAAGGCAAAGCGTTTAAAACATTTAGATTGGAAATGGGAAGGTCTTAGATTCAAGTCACACAGACAATAGAAGATTAAAAAAATTAGACGTTCAAAAAAAATTGTTTAAATATGGTATATTCTTAAGAGTTTTTTACTATTATGTTTGGTAACAAAATATAAATGGCATATCAAAGATACACAACTATCTTATCTTAAAGAATATTAAACTCATAGTGCTAACAACCTTTGAATTTTATAATTTTAACGTTGCTTGAATTTGTTACTATTCTCCATATGCATAATAGACTATTTTTTATTTATTATATTTTTTTTTCATAATTCAATCCTTCTATAGTTGTTTTTATTTCATTTAGTTAAGATCATTATGATTTTGTAATACTTTTTATACACTCTTAATATACAAGGTATATCTTAGAGCATCACCAATGCTAAGGGCGAGTCTGATTTCAGACACGCCACCTCAACAGTCAACATATCAAATCATTTCAGCCCTCTACTTTTAAAAAAAAAAAACTACATTTTTCCTCTAACGCTAAACCAATCCACATATCCACATTAACATCCACCTCATCACCTACTATTCATTTTATTAATCAATATCTAATTTGTTTCTTTCATAATAAAAGAATTCTTTCATATTAAAAATATTTTTATATTTTGTTTAAACATTAAAAAAATATTAAAATCCAGGTAGCAAGAAAAAAGAGAATTAAATAAAAAAATTCAACAATTAAAAAAAATACATTACATGAAATTTAGAAAACATACGACATTTAAAAAAACACATTTAAACCTAAAAAACACACAACAGAAAATTAAAAACCACTAAAATAAACATAAGACCTATAGAAACCAGAATAATTATTTTAATCCGTGACTATTTTTTTATATCTGTGCAAACCTTTTCCTAGATTTGGCTTGCTACCACCGAGTCCTTATTCGAGGAAGCGAGGTCTTAATTCATTAGAAGCTAAGACATCGATCCTTAAACACATTCATTGTTTCTTCTCGTTTCACCATGTATTGATGTATTCGTTCCTTGATAATGTCGTTTGATTCCGACTCCGATGTCTCCTTCGTTTAAGCTTAAATGTAAAATCATCCAATATGTATACTATTAAGTAGATGAACTAGGCACTTTTGAAAATCATTCATGTTTAAAGTGCTTACTTATTATTGTAATTGTGTATTATATTTGAAAGTTTACATAAATTTATGTTTTTATAAATCTTATTTGTTTAGTGGAACACTGGAAATGGATATATGAGCTGGATCCTCCTACAATATTTGATACATTATTAGTGTTTCGTAAGGTGTTAAAAAGTTTTATATATAATTAAGAGTTAATTACTGTTTTCGTCCCTATGGTTTGTCAAAAATCACAATTTCAGTCCATTAGTTTAAAAATTGCGATTTCAATCCCTGTGGTTTCACTTTCGTAACCATTTCAGTCCCTGTGGTTTCACTTTCGTAACCATTTCAATCCATTTATTCTGTTAGTACAGGGACTGAAATGGTTACTGGGTGGACTGAAATGGTTATGAAAGTGAAACCATGGGACTGAAATCGTAATTTTTAAACTAATGGACTGAAATAGTAATTTTTGACAAACTATAGGGAGGAAAACAGTAATTAACTCTATAATTAATATACAGCGGAGAGTTGAAATGAGAATAAAAAATAATGAAAGCATAAAAAGAACAATTTGAATCAATAATATTGTTTTATTTTATTGTAATATTTAACGTTGAGTATTTCAATTATAAGATGATTAATTTAATGATATCTAACAATTTAGCTAAATAAAATACACAACTGATTGTAAGATACATTTCATCAAATCTTCTAAAGAAACATTATTATCATCATACTTAGTAAATCCCACCAATAACAAAAGTAAAATAGGGTTTGAGGAGGGTAAGATGTAGACAACCTTACCTCTACCCCATAGGAATAGAAAGGTTGCTTCCAGTGAGACCCCCGGCTCGATGGTAGTTTTGCATCAAACCTTGGACATAAGGCACATAACGCTTGGCAACTAAGACAAAGGCCATTTAGTGCATATACTCCATTGTCTTTCGGCTATCAACGCCACCACATGATGCATGATTAATCATTCCCCTCTTTTAATATTATTTTCACGAATTAGTAAAATAATGTTAAAATTAGTGCACTTTCACTTTTGCTCTCCGAGCGCCTACACATATATACATTATACGTGCGTACCGCAAACGAGGTGTAAAATCTAGGGGTGAGCAAAAGGCAAAACCTAACCCTACCCGACCATTACCTGACCCGACCCGAGAACCGATCAAACATAAAATACAGAACCGATTCACTACCCTAAATATAGGGTCGGTTCCGGGTTTTTATGTAATCGGGTTTGTCGGGTACTAAGTATAAGAACCGACCCGACATATTTCATTTTTGAGCATGTTTCGTTATGAACTTGGGAAGACTATTGTACATTCGCAAACCATCCGATGATGAAGAAACACAATATTCTCCTTGATTTCGGCCTTATATACATTTCAATCTATGTTTCTATTTCAATCCATTAACGGTGGTGAGTTATTTCTTTGTTAATTTTCATTCAAATGTTATTGATAGTCATGCCTAGCTTGAACTAATTTGACCACGCAAGTATAATATGTTTGTTGTATATTAAGTAGTTTTGTAATAGTGGATACAAATTTGCAAGTATTTCATGCTTGATGGGGTGTTTATGCTTCAATCTAAGATTAATCTCTTTGCAGACCAAGTGTACGATAAGTGTCTGAGTGAAAAAATTGACGAAACATATTAACAAAGGTTGTTGTTTTTGATGAATTGCACTACCAAACATATATAAAACCTTCTAACCAAAAATTCATAACTTAAACATTCAATAATTCAAAAAATATTGAGTAATTCACATTAGCAGCCAAGTAATTGACCACAAATTCAATGCAGATGTATTCTTTCTCTATATGAATGTATCCGTAGGAGCATCATGCAACCGTTGTATGTTATATATTTTATGGATTCAAGCCCCAATCGCTACTGGGCTATGGCCTAGTCTTTTTTAAGTAGCACTTTAAAACGTCCATAGGTCCAAGTCGGGCTTCACCATGAAAAGAACCGAGAACCAAACCGACCCGATTTTATATGAAAAATTGGAACCGATCTAAATACCTAGGTACTTGGGTTCGGGTTCGTGTTGGGTATATTTTCGGTTCGGTTCTCGGTTATTTTCGATTCGGGCCTAAACTTGCTCACCCCTGGTAAAATCTTCTAAAGAAACAATACATGATTAATGTTTGTTTTGATATGTGCAGGACAAATTTCAATAAGCGTAGGATAAGTTTGATACGTGTATATATTTTTTATATGAGTTGAATAATTTTATATACGTGTAGAATTAATTTAATAATTTTTTTTGAAAAGATGAGGTGACTATTGTTTGTTTCGATATGTATATGATAAACTCCTTTTGACTAATTAATTAGAGGGTTACAAAATAATAAACCCTTTCGATATAAAATAAAGAGTAAATTGCCAAAATCGTCCCTGAGGTTTGGGCATGTTTGCCATTTTCATCCAAAACATTTTTTTGTACCATATAATCCTTCACTTTTGGGTTTTTTTTGCCGTTTTCATCTAAACGTCTGACTTTTTTTTTTGCCAAAACCGTCCTTAAGATTTGAGATTTTTTTACCGTTTTCATCCAAATGTTTGATAGAAAAAATAAAGCAAATTAGAGGTTTGGATGAAAATGGCAAAAAAACACAAAAGTGAAGGAATATATGGTACAAAAAAAATTGTTTTGGATAAAAATGACAAATAAGTCCAACCCTCAGGGACGATTTTAACAATTTACTCTAAAATAAAAAGTTAAAATAGTTACACTATTTATAAAGTTGTCACCACGTTGGTGCAAGACCAAGGCTAATAACTGTGGCTATATAATTCTATGATGTGATAAAAGCGTACGTAGGATATACTGATATAGGTGTTGTAGACATGGTGTTGTTAAGCTAAGTACACCATTTGCTTGTAATATGATAATCTACAATGAAAGACTTCCCATTAACTTTGTTGCTATCAATTTATGATAAACACTAATAATCATTAGTCACAACTAATGTATCAACAGATTCTACAATGAAAGACTTCCCATTAACTTTGTTGCTATCAATTTTTGATAAACACTAATAATCATTAGTCGCAAGTCATGTATCAATAGATTCCCCTTAACTGATGATATCAGATATTTGGTAAGACTTGATCTTCTAGTATTGCACTATGATCTTCAACTTTCAAGGCATGTCTCCCCTGGATTGATGACTACACGATCAATCAGTTGTAGAACAATTTTGTTTGGCCGCTATGTGAAACCTGATCGGATTGTCGCGGTCTCATCAAAGATTAATTTATAAACTCCTAATTACCTCAAACAATAG
Organism: Helianthus tuberosus; assembly: GCA_030545235.1. NCBI lineage: Eukaryota > Viridiplantae > Streptophyta > Magnoliopsida > Asterales > Asteraceae > Helianthus > Helianthus tuberosus. The sequence continues at coordinate 146,037,364 of CM060417.1, read as the reverse complement.
TTAGTGGCAGTCAAGTGTCGAACCACGAAGAGTGTGTGGTTTGTGTCAGGATTCATATAATTTTGGTTATGAAATTTATGAAGCTTGCTATTTAATTGTTTGTTTGTTTGGTTGAAAAGATATTGGATTGAACCAAAAATTTGCTACTATGATTGCAAAACTTAATTGTTTAGTTAAAAATGATATATGAGAAAACGAATCACACCCGGGTTTCAGATTAATAAGTATCTAGAGTTATTTCCATAGTCACATAAATCGCTCAATAGGCCACGATCTACGATCCGGATCGAGCGTACCGATTCGCGGTACGAACGCGTTCCGGGAACGCTCCAAATCGCGAATTCGACAGTGAAATTAGCATTCCGAACAATTAATTGAGTCATACCTGTTGATATAGGAATCACGAATTCCTAATTTGCAAAACACGTTTCTTGAGTATTCTGACTTCCGACTTCCCTCATTCCCATTCTCAATTTGCAATTCTGATTTTTTATTGAAATGTTGAACCATTGTATTTGGAAAGAAAACCAGAAGGTGGAATGAGGAAGACGATGAAAGTGACGGCAGTTGTTTTTTTAGGGTTTACAATACAATGATACATCCTATTATTTCCTTTATGTTACAGTTTAGTCCTCAATGTTACATTTTTGGTCAAATTTGACCCTAATATTTTCTAATTTGTTTATTTTCTTCTTTTTTGAGTTTATTTATTGTACATATAGCTTGGTTAGTTGTACATTGAATATATTAAAGAGTTTTCGTGCTTCTTTATGTTGTAATCGTACCACATTATTTGGTACATCGTACCGAAGCGATCCGAAATGAGCCTACCCCTCCTCGTACCGAATTTTAGGGACCTAGCGAATTGCGATCCCGTTTTACGTTCCCGTACCGGAGCGTACCGCGAACCATGTGACTATGGTTATTTCACATGAATGGTTCGATTATTTTATGAACACCAATGATTTCTTGAGTTTGTAAATTGTAAGCCTAATTGTAGATATCAATAATCGTCTAACATACGCAAAATTGCAAGGAAACCTTCATAATATGAATCAAAGATGTTTTATAAGTCAAGAACAATGAACAAACCCTAGCACGAATCAAAACTCATAGTAGTAAGCATCTTTCAATGTCAATGATGCAAAAAAATCTTAACAATTTCGAGTTCAAAACAATACTAACAATCAATCCGCGTAATTTCAATCAAAAGATCACAAAATGTTTGTATCAAACCAAAACATGAAAAACAAACCCTAGAAAACTCACAACCTTTCACCTTTTCACCTGGGGATGATCTTGAAGAAATTAACCACTCATGGTTGATGATTAAACTTCAAAATTGATGGAATATGATAATAGATCAAATAGAACCTTCAAAAATCTCTAAAATTCGCCCATGGAAGTCTAAGATGGAGTGTGTGAAGATTGCCTTTCGATTTGGGTTTAAAACTAGTCAGAAAGAGGAGTTTCCCTTAGTTTCGCAGACTAAGCGTCCAGGACACCCCTTCTAGGCGTCTAGGTCACCCCAAGCAGATTTCTTACGCTTGTTTTTTTCCGTTTTGCTCCATTTTTCGCCCCCGTTCTTGCTAGATCCATTCCAATGCTCTGTTAAGCTTCTCAAGCACACCTTAAACCTGTTGAGGCCTGCAAAATACAAACTATCTCAAAGTAGTGTATTCAAAAACTCAATTTCACATAAATCAGTAAAATTAAACACAATAAGCTTTGGAAATTTACCAACCCATCAAAACCAAACGAATTCAACACCAAACATTGTAGTTCTCTCCCTAAACTCTAACCCACTCCGCATTAAGTTTACGCAATCTCCCTCCTCAAGGTATCATTGCTCGATCATCTGATCTTTAAACCTGACTCGCATGTGAAAGAGAGTTTGAATTTCCGATGGTCAGCAATAAATCCACTCCCACAAAGACAAGAACCTCAGTTCGATAAACTAATAGCCGACCGAATGTCCGATGTCATGTGCAACTATTACAATCTCTTTACTTGATCAATGTCTCAAACTAGATGTGTCTGAGTTTGTCTCATATTTCATGAATCAACTAATAACCCGAAGTCTTTCATTTCAGATTATAAAGTTAAAATAATTACACTATTTATAAAACTGACACCATTATTTATATTTTTGTTCTTATTAATTAGGGTAAAGAATAGTTCTTTTTTTTTCATATTAAAAAGTCTTCATAAAAGATTCATCCCTTGTTGCTTTATACCAACATTAGTACTCGTGTAAACTAAGAATAGTTTAGATGTCAACTAGTGATAATTAAATGTATGAAGTCCATATACTAATCAACGTGATTAAAATAAAAAAAAACATATACTCACGTGTAAATTTTTGTGGAGTATTAACCAAGTGATAGTATGAAGATAATAAACAAAAAAGTAGGTGCATTTATGATGCTCGTTTACATGTGAACTCAGTATTAATACATGTGAACTAATTTGGTAACTTAAAAAAAGTTTAACGAAGTGTGTCTGCGAATGGGAGGAGATACGTTTCTGACTGGACACTTGGGTGGGTGATACGCCTTTTGTGGAAAGATGGCCACATTTGTTTGGTTCAGAATTGTTAAAATTATGCAGGGTTACTGACAGAAGGGGGGTGAACCAAGGAAATAGCGGATTTGTTTGGAATTGGTCTAGACAGCCAGAGTCAGATGCTGAGCTTAAGGAATGGCAGGAATATCAGGAGGTTCTTCTTAGGACGTCTTTTTCTAATAACGAGGATTTATGGAAGTGGAACTTTGACAATCAGAAAGGATTCTCGGTGAAGGCAGTCAAATCGACTCTAATTGAGGATAGAGGAGTTAGTCAACCCCCTAACTTTGATTGGTGTAATTGGGTTCCGCTCAAATGCAATATTACGACATGGAGAGGTAATCTGGATAGATTAGCGACGAAAGTTAACTTAAGAAGAAGGAATGTGAATATTACTTCGGTTATGTGCCCTTTTTGCGAAGAATTTGAGGAAACGGTGGAGCACCTATTTACTACTTGCTCGGTGGTGGAGAGGGTTTGGTCGACTTTTACTGCTTGGTGTAAATTGCCTTAGATATATGCTTTCGACTTCAAAGACATTATGGAGATACACAATTTCACGCAACTAGGTAAGAAAGCAAAGAGTATCATACAAGGTTTGGTGATTATTTCATGTTGGTGTATCTGGAAAGTAAAGAAATGAATTGGTTTTCAAGCAGATTAGACAAAGCCCGTAAGATATTTTAGGGGAGGTAAAATCGAGGGGTTTCGGGTGGGTTAGAAATAGATCTTCTTGTAATTATATTAGTTGGGTGGATTGGTGTAAATACCCGATGTATATGTTGTAATTGTCTGCCATTTGCCTGTTTGGGTTGGGGGTGTTGTTTGGCCTTTTGCCCGTTTGGGTCAGAGGTGTGTCCTTATTGAAGTTTAATTTTCAAAAAAAAAAAAAGTTAATTTTTCCCTTAAACATTTACACCTCACAAGGATTGAACCTTGTTCTCCCCATAAGAGATAATTTCTCTTAACCACTAGGCTATAGCCTAGATGGCATTTATTTGAGTTTATTGTTAGGTATGCTCTCTATATCTAAATTTTAAAAACAAATTTTTTTTGTTGAATTTTGATAAGTTGGGGTTGGAATAGTGTTTTGCTACGAGACAACGGTGAAGAAAAAAAAAATATACCCAAATACTCGGTTGAATTAACAAAAACAACTTATGAAAAGTTAATTATTTTGTTTGGAGAGCTATTCTTGGGGTGTTGCTTCAAAGACTGCTTTATCTATTCGGGGGACTGGAGGCATCAATCTTACGTGCTTAAGCTGTAATTGCGAGGAGGAAACAACAGATCACCAACTAGTTTCTTGTTCTCGGGCCAAATACATTTGGTCGGGTGTTCTTTCTTAGCTTAAAATTCATGTTCGATCCTCGTATGAGTCTTTTTAGGAGATGATCCAACGGTATGTTGGGAAACCCAGTTCCAAAGGGTGGAAGAAAGCCATTGGAGTGGTCTTTTTCACTATGATGTGGTGTATTGGACATATGCTTACTAAGCTCTTCAACTATATTCTTCTAACTATTATCATATTATGTTCTTTTTTCTTCGTAAAACTCCAACAATTCAATATCTTCCAGGGTTTTACCCCTTTCAAACAAAACAAATGAAAATTAAAAGGGTGTGCAATTCGGATTCTTACCTTTTAGGATTTGGCCAATTTTCTTTTTCAAGACAAGAAATGACAAGTTGATTTTAAAGTTTGAAAGTCTTAAAAGTCAAACCCTAAAGTCATTTTTATTTTGCTGTTTGCTTTTTGAGCAAATTCTAATATAGTTCATGTAAACTAAAGAATTAGAATTGTTCATTTTTACCTAAACCCAACCCAACCCGAATCCAAAGCCACCCAAACCTGACCAACCCGAACCTTATATGAGTCGGGTTTGGGTCACTTTTCCCAACCAAACCCCCAAACAACTTGCCTCGAATAACCCAAAACACGAAAAAACCTGAACTTTTATTGTTCTTTTTATAGATGTGAATTACCATTGATTTGATTATACCATTCGATAGTAGATGAGATTCATTAAGACGACCCAAAACCACCTCCTTATGCTGTAACCCATTAAAAAAGGTTCCCAACATTTATTTAATGTTCAAAGTATTTGGAATGCACAATCCATATTATGATAGGAAAAATTGCAAAGCCAGATTCCACATATCTACAAAAGCAACAATATAAGTTACTACAAGAAACAAATTTCTAAAACACTTAGGCCTACCGATGACGTTTCAGAGTTGCATTGCATGACATTTGCTCGCAAAAACCCTAATTCAATTGTTCTTCATAGTTTTTATCCAAAACTCATTTTTATTTGTACTTAATTCATCAAGAAATTCATAATCTTTATTTGTATTTAATCTAGCTATTTTACTTTTGAATGACTTAAAGAGTAATGGTATCGCAAGAGCAACTAAAAAAATAATTAACTCAATTTAATTACAGATCGAACAGAATGACAAACCTCATAATCTTGGGTGTAAACTTTGAGACTGTTTCTTTCTCAATTGGTAGCATAACTGGTTGCAAAAACTCTTGGCTTCCTACTTTTCTCTTGATATTAGGTTGCAAAACCTCATGCATTCCAACTTTGGCTGTAGCATAATCAAACAATTTATATTCCATAGAGATTTCTAGCATTAGTTATTGTGATGGTGATCTTTAAATTTTCCGGATGTATATAGATGAGTGGAAGGATAGACCTTTCAAATCACCGTCGTTAATTTCACAATCTATTTAATTAATTTTTTTCTTCAATTTAATTATTATATAGAAAGACCACTTTACTCTCAATTAACCTCATTTAGTATTTGTACCCCAATCATAAAAATTTGTAATTTTGCAATCATCCTTGTGAAATGTATTATAGTGAAATGTATTATAATATAGTATAGATATTATAGTCCATATAAATCTATTTATTATATTTATACATACTATTAAATCATGAAAATCCCAAAGGTTGCATGTCTAACCTTTAATTTAATCAATTAATTCCTTTAGTTTAATTAATTAGTGAATTCAATTGAATGCATTATTTACAAGAACTTAAGAGTTCCTTATAATTAATTTATGAAGATAATTAGTGTCATTCTTAAAACTTTTATTTAATTCCTTAATTTAATTCAAGTAATAAAAGACACAAGTGGGTACGGATTCCATGGATCAAATGTCTAGATTGCACTCAAAGTGTCTTAAAACTTTGGACAATGTCCAAGTTTACCCTCTCTAAAATGTTTTGCTTTATTTATACATATGACTTCAAAACTTATACACATGATAAAATTACCACAAAGATAAAAAACATAGTTTACTTAACAAGGTATATAGATTACAACAAACACCTAGATTGAAACAAATATTCAATGACGGATGAAGATCTTTAACAATGATTATCAAAGAATATATCAATACAAGAAACAAGTTATAAGTACTAATCATATGAAGAGCGCATATCGCTACTAATCAAATGTTCGAAATATAGTAAACCGTTGTTTTGTCCATGAGACATGCTACAAACATCAGATTTCGTCTACCTTTAACTCTCTTCGTCCTTAACGTTTCAAATATAATTCACTAAAAATTTTCTTGTTAAATTTTGACAAATGACCAAGATAGTGTATTTTTTGACAAGGCTATACGTGTGTAAATATATTTGTTAAATTAATAACAATTTTACAAATTGAGGATGTATGTCACCTTACGTCCATGCTGAATCTTCACTAGAGGTCCATTATTATATTTATGGAGGACCCCATCAAGCTCTAACTTTATTCGCACAAACTATTAACTCACACCTCTCCACTATCTAAATTAATTCACATAAATTAAGATGTTATCGGAATTAGGTAAACTCGGTGTTTTATTTTTATGTCTCAAGATTCAAACGAGATAAATACAAGAAAGACGAGAAACACGTGAACTACAAAATTACGTGCTGATTCACATGTTATCAATTCCGTTGATATGTAAATATCATTGGATGTTTAAATAAAAACTAGAGAGATATTTTCGCGCTTTGCGGTGGGAACATGGTCGGTATTAGTTTGTTTGCGTTAAGATATAAGCTTTATTGAAAACAAAAATTGTGACTCTATCGTACCAAACAAAACCAAAACCGACAAAACAACATCTGTATCGGTACCATAGCGTACTGAACTGAACCAAACAACATCAATACTTGTACCTGTATTAATTTTTTTGGTTTCCTATTTTATAACGGATAACGTGCCGCTACCGTAGCGAACCGAAACCAAACGAACTACATCTGTTTTGGAAAATGTTACATAGAGTTTTTACAAGGATTTTTGGAGTTTTTTCAACTTAAATGGGTTTTCATGTTATCATTCCCTATATATATATATATATATATATAGGGTTGAGTTCATTTCAGAACTCTAAATAACTACAGAACTTTCAGAACTCCTAATAAACAATCATTTTATATATAAGTTTTTGTATTTATGATCTTTTTATCATCTATTATATGTATTTCTTTGATTACATACATGTTAAAAGTAGTTTACATATGTTTAATTGACAAAATTATATATATGTGTCATAACTAATTACATATATGTAAAAAAAACTAGTTTACATACGTGTAATTAGAAAATTACATATAAAAATGATAAAATTACTCTTAACTTGTATGTAATCGTAAAAATACACATAATAAATGATAAAATTATCCTAAACATAAAAATATATAAATAAAAAGATTGTTTATTAGGAGTTCTGCGAGTTCTTTAAATATTTATGTTTCTGAAATGATCCTGGCCCTATATATATATATATAGGGGAGGGTTATCTTGAGAACGCTAAATATTGTGAGAACCGTGAGAACGAATTAGAAAACCAATCAAAACCAATTTTTTTTTAATACAAACCTTATTTTAATTAAGATACAACATTAAAAAAAAATACAACATTAAATAATTCATTTATTCTCTCAAAATCACTCTTATTAGATTTTTTACACATGTGTAAATGAGAAAACTTACACATGTGTAAATTTTCAATATTTACGAATACATGTAAATTTAAATGTGTTAATTAAATTTCTAACATTGTATTCGAATAATAATGATAAGTGTAAAAAGAAATTTTGAATTTGAAATGTTTTTTACCAAGTTTTTGCAGTTTTAATATTCGTTCTCACGGTTCTCGCGATATTTAGCGTTCTCATTTAAAACTTCCCCTACATATATAGGGTTCAGTGGGAAACACTAAAAAAATGGGGAACCGGGTAACAATGCGTTTAGCATGTTAAATAAATCATAAAAATTCAATTTAACATGTTAAAAATTAATTCAATAATTAACATGCTTTTTTAGGCATAACGTTTTAGATTCTTTTAGGAGTTAAATGTCTGGTTGGTCCTTGTGGTTTGCGAAAATTGCAGACTTGGTCCCAATGGGTCACTACTTACAAAGTTGGTCCTAATAATTGTAATTTTTGCACTCGGGTGGTCCTTGTCACTAACATCTGTTAAGTTTTCTAGTTAAGTGTCTGTGTAATGTCTGTTTTACCCCTAAGGTTAAAAAAACAAATAAAAATAAGTGGGCCACCCCATCCCCACCCTTCTTCTTCCCCACTCCACTCTTTAACCACCATCCACCACTACCACCTCCCCTAACCACCATCAGCACGACCGTGCATTACCATCACCAACCACCATCTCCCCGAATCACCATCATCATCATCTCCGCCACAACCTCCATCTCCCCAAACCACCGGCCATCACCACCATCTCCCCAAACCACCACCCCCACCGTGTATCACCATCACCCCTCAACCATCATCAACAAACACCCCTGAATCACCACCACGACATTTGTTTCACCGTCGATAACACTTTTTCAGTTGCATTAGATCTAGCTAACAAGTAACGACTGATGAAGCTCAAAAACCGAATTAACCACCAAACATCGTTGTTATCACCAGATGGAGGTTAGATTCCGGTTAACCGGAACGTCGGAGGACCGTTGCCCGTTGGGATTTAACACCTGCATCAACTTTCTTCTTGTGACAACTGTGTTCTGTAAGCATCGTATAATGTAAAACAATGTCAGTTATCAATAAAACAATGTGTTTTGGGGTTATTATATGTGTTATTGTGTTTAATGAATTTACAATTTGATTCGATTCCGATTTCAAGCTTTAAGTCACTTTCTGGAAGGTTATACGCAAACCGGTGCATAAACGCAATCAGTTTAACGCAACATACACTCCGGAACTGTGACGTAAGCTAAACATACCCGAAATATCCTTTACATAACTTAGAAATAAGTTTCGAAGGATTTGGTATGGCAAAAACATGTTTATTTGAACTAAAGAGCTATTTACGACAAAACTGCGTCACTAAGTGATAGTTACAGTGCCGAGAAGTGCCTAAAACAAACTATAAATGCAGAATTCTACATTTATTATAAAAAAAACATGGCAGAATGACCCTGTATGCTTTCCTAAGTGCCAGGAATAATTTTTGTTGCAAAAATATATTCAAAAGACCTTTTTCGGACTAATTAAACACTTTAACGGGACGATACCTAACCGGATAACCGGACATTACCCAGGACACTAAATTTTTGACAAATATATTGTATTATTATTTTTGGCTAGTCGTGGTCCCTGTTTACCATAACACCCGCTAAAAATATCAAATAAATAACACATATGAGAGAAGGGTAGGGTTCCAGCGTGAACAACCTCCCAAGAGTGAACTGCGTGAACAGATATGGACCCTTGATTTCCTTTTTAGTTGTTAAGGGTAGGATTGTAATTATATAAAAAAATTAGATTTAAATCATTATTTTAATAATTGAATTAGGTTACATCTTTCCTAATTTAAATTCATTATCCACATTATGTTTATTTATTAATATGATAATTATCAAAACAAACAACAAATCACCATATTTCAATTTTAATTTTTATTTCAGATTTCATCACCATAATTCAAATTTTGATTTTTAAGATCCACGTAACCTTCATATTTCTACGGTATACACATGTGTACTTGTATATAAATAGAACAGTACACATGTGTACTCAGCATCGTACATATGTGTACAATAATTCACAGGTGTACATCAACAGTCAACACAAAAAAAATTCTGAGATATCACAAAAACAGACGATATACACGTGTGTACATCGCATTTAAACAAATAATTATTTTAATAATTGAATTAAGATACATCTTTCCTAATTTTTGATTTGATTTGTGAGAGATTTATGCAATCAATTTAAAAGAATAATTGATTACTTGATTTGTGAGAGATTTATGCAATCAATTTAAGATTGAAATTACACATATACCCTTTTTGTATTTAATTAAATGAAAAAAATTAACCAAATAATTACCATCATGCCACTCACTTTAATCTCAAGATCATAAAAATCAAGGGCCCAGATTAGTTCACGCAGTTCACTCTTGGGATTTTGTTAACGTTTGAACCTAATCCTATGAGAGAATACTTGTTATCTAACTATCCATTTCATCTTAGGCACAAATGTTACTCTTACCCCCCCTCCAACCGATTTTAGTCCCTTGTGGACCCACCATATCAACTTCACCATGCCTTCTATCTTCTTCTTGGATTTGATCTCTTATTATATTAGATTGTTTACTTGTTTGTTTAGACAAAATATAAGCAATGATGAGTATAAGTAAGACATAAGATCACAACCATCATTCTCTATCCTTCACACTCTCACCTCACTCATATCTCTCCCTCTCTCGGTTAGGGGTGCAAACGAGCCGAGCCGAGCCCGAGCTCGACCAGGCTCGAGCTCGAGCTCGTTTAACATATGAAAGCTCGAGCTCAAGCTCGGCTCGATTCAAGCTTTATTTCTAAAGCTCGAGCTCGGCTCGAATGTACTTTTTCAAGCTCGAGCTCGGCTCGGGCTCGACTCGTTTAGTATTTATTAATTAATTTATATTAATTTTAATTATTATTATACATGTAATTTAGTTATTTTTTTATATTTATATCAATGGTAATTATTATTATATAAATATATTAATAAAAATATATAAACAAAAAGCTCGATTAGGCTCGCGAGCCGGCTCGAGCTCGATAAGCGAAGCTCGGGCTCGTTTATTAAACGAGCTTGTTTTTAGGCTCGAGCTCGTTTAAGCTCGGCTCGTTCGAGCTTTTTTCCTAGTCGAGCTCGAGTAGCTCGCGAGTAGCTCGGCTCGTTTGCACCCCTACTCTCGGTCACTCCCAAACCGCCACCATCACCACCCTAAACAACCATCACCTTCCAAGTTACAAGTCCCATTCAAGGTTAAAAGTTGATACAAGAGAGCTTGCTTTGTGTGGAGCTTCATAAGGAGCTTTGTTCTAGTCATTTTCTCCATCGTTTCTCATCATCTTTGCACTTGAAGTTCTACCCTAGCCTTGTGCTAGTAGTAAGTCTCGGATCACTCTTGTTTACGTCTATTTTGAGTAGATTAAAAAGAGTAGTATGTTGCATTTTACTAGAACACTACAAAAGTCTAAACAAGAAACTTGAAACATAAAAGTTTACTTAAACCTTTACATAAAGTTTATATAAGAATGAAACATGAAGCGGAAATGTTGTTGGTTTAGGGATGGTTAAATCATGCTTGATATTTGATCGTTGTTTTCTTGATAAATCCGTTGTTCGGACATGTGTGGATACGATTTAATAACATTTAAGTTATAAAAGAACATGCTGAGTTACTTTTTCAGCCGACTTCATAGGGCTGTAAACAGACCATAATAAGTCGAAAAACAGAATTTCTGAAGCCTAAAATATGTATTTTCGAAAAACGAAGTAAATGGCACTGGAATCATATTTTTTTGAGGTCGTTTACTATTTTTAAAGACCCGATTTATGGCAGCAGCTAAAGCTGAGTTTTACTGCAGTAAATGGGCGATACGTTTTCAGTCATAACTCGAAACCTGAGTAGAACCAGCCCCTGAAATTTATACCATAGATGATCACTGATGTATTTGTGACCCTCCAACTGGAATTTTGTAAATCGGACGTACGAGGAATTTTAAGCGAATTATTCCGTAGACTGCAATTAGAAAGTAACAAATCTGATTGCAGTCCGGTAAACGATTTTCTATAAAATACTGATAATGAATTGGACCCCGATATTTTTACACAATAATATTTGGTTCATGTGAGACGTTCTGTAAAAATTTGGGAATTTTTGGAATGAGTTAACCATTTTATTTAAATGTCCGAAAACAGTCCAGTTTCATGTATATTAAACAGAAATGACATAAGTAGTATTTTGCATGTCAAAGTGTGGGTTTTTGATTATTAAAATCATTCTTATTTAATTTAGGGTGGATAAACAATTTGAGGGATTGTGTTAACATTTAAAAACGCACCCGAAGGTGAGTACATAGATCCCCTCTTTTTACTATTTTCGAATGTTTTGGGGTGATTCATGTGTATCAAAACGATTTCGATATTCTAACGATGGTTTCAAAAACGATTAAGATGGTTTATACAAAACTAATAACGATTTCGATAATGTGAACGAACTTGTTGGTGGTAATTACATAATGAATGACATTCATTAGCATTGATCAAGCCGACCAGTATTAGGTTATGGTACCATAGGATCTGACAAATCCCGTTATTAGACCGCACCCATGGTTATGTGTGGGTTAGGTAGATAACGACTGAATCTGATGATTGTTAACTTACCCTTTGGTGGTTTGTTAATACGAGAACGAGTGGAACGATGAACGAGTCACAAAGGTTTGAATGTTATTAGCGAGACGACCAAAAGTAGTTCACAATTTAAAACAAGAACGATAGTAAACGATTGAACGAGAATGATTTGTAACAATTGAACGATTTGAACAAGTTAAACGATTCGAACGAACGATTGGGTTTTGGTTAGTGTTTAGATAACGGGACGGGTGTAATGTAATAAAAGCATGGTAGATACGCCGCTGGTACTTCTTATATATAAGTGCTTTTATCATATTACATACCGTGGCGTTATTTAGTTCACTTGGGCGAACGAGTTAAACAAAGTCACACAACGATGTTTACGAAACTATATAAACCATACGAGTTTTATTACGAAAACGATTTACGACTTGGTCTCTTAAACAAATGTTTTGAGTTAAGATTCATGGCATCGAGGTTATACAAGTTATTTAAACAAATAAACGAGCCATGAATCTGACACTCACACAAAAACTATGTGCTCGCCAGCATTTCTTTGCTGACTTTGTTTTTACATATGTTTCAGGTGATGTTGCTTAATGTTGATTGCGAATAGGATGCATGCTCACTTAGGACCGGACGAGGCCTTAGTGATTTAATAACGATAATAGACTATGTTTGACTTGTTTGTTTAACTTAAGACAATGTTTAATATTTAATAAAACGAAACTCTTTGTATCCATGGTTTGAAACAATAATTCTGTTACAACACTCCCCGACGTTTCCGCCACGGTTTGTTGTTTTACGTGGTCGGGGTGTGACACTTCTTATCTGTAAAAGCTTCTAAAATCGCTTGATGAGTGCAGTGGAGAGAGTGGAGGTTGTGATCGGTTGATGAGTGCAGTGCAGAAAGAGGGAGTGTAGCGGAGATGAGGCGGAGGCAGGTGAGAAGCTCTGGAGACATTGTTGAAGTGGAGATTTGTAGGTGTGGTGGTAGGGTTTTGTGAGGGTGGGATAAAGGGGAGGAAGAAGATAGTTTTATTTATTTTAACTACTTAGGGGTAATCTAGTCATTTAACATCAATTTAACTGAGAAATTTAACAAAGGTTAGTGACAAAGACCACCCGAGCGCAAAAATTACATCTATTAGTACCAACTCTGTAATTAGTGAACCATTGGGACCAATTCTGCAATTTTCGCAAACCACGAGGACAAACCAGGCATTTAACTCTTTAACTCATTCTTTTAGCGTGATATTATATAAAAAAACACAAAAAGTTACAATTTAAAACACAATGAAACGTATTTTAGGCATGAAATATAAAACGCTATGCGATGAAAATTAATCAGTATGATCTAATTTTAATGTTTAGCATATATTTGACTGTGTTTTAAATTGTTATATTTGGTGTTTTTTATACAATACCATGTCAGAAGAATCTAAAACATTATACCCAAAATATAAAATACATTACATATACTTGTAATATTTTGTAGGAAAAATATATAAGATTTAACTATAAAGTGGATACAACTTAAGAAATCTAAGAAGAATTATAGACTATCATTGGAGAAACAACAGTTAACTTTATTCAATTTTATAATTTTTTAGAGGAGACGTAAATAACTTTGTAAATAACTTTTTCAGATGATAATTTCAAAATAAAATTTATACTAGTAATTATTTTCATAGGATGCCGACTTACCGTTGCGTGCGGCAGTGACGCAGCATAGTGGGGGCGGGAGGGGGCGACCGACCCCCCGAACTTTTCGTTTAGTAGTGAAGAGTATGTAGTTTTCGTATACAAATTTTTGGGTATATACGTTTTCGACAACTCCCCCCTTTATAGAATTTTTTTGGGTATATACGTTTTTGACCTACCCGTCGGAAGTCTCAAACTTTGCCACTGGGCGGCGTACCGTCTCTTGTCCACGTGAATCATGTTTGTGCACCTGTCTTTTAAGTGTATTTTTCCCTCCTTTTATAGTGGATTCATATATATGGGTTGAACTACCATGATTAAGATAACCGAATATTATTATAGAAAAGCTTTCTTTTATTAAAATATTATAGTGGATACCATCACAGTAATAAGACACTTAGCTAGTGTTTAGTAAGAAAAAATTATGGAATAGAACGAAAAAAAACATCTTTTATTATGATGATGTTGATTATCATGTGGTAATGGAATGGATCATTTCTTAAGAATGTGATTTCTTTTAATTATAAGAATTTTCATTCCATTGTAAGGAGATGTTTTTTTTTCATTCCTTCAAGGAATAGAAAGGCATCTTATTATTATTATTATTATTTATTATTATTATTATTATTATTATTATTATATTATATTATATTGTATAATTTTTATTAGAGTAAATTACAAGTTTTATTCTTTATGTTTATCCCAAATTTTAGGCGCTATTCTTTATCTTTAAAATATCCTTCTCATCTCTTTATGTCTATAAGAAGCCTCAAAACTTGGATGAGTATCTGAAATTAAAAGTATCACAGCTGAGGTTATAGCAAGAGAGAATATCATAGGGATGGATGACAGAGAATACCAGAGGTTCTTATCATTTCAGCTTAGCAAAGTCATAAAACTTGAAGACTATACTAGGGACCTGAGTAAATCCATGTCTGAGAGGCCAGTAATTCCTGAACTTCAGATGCAACTGAGGGATGATTATGTTGGACACATTATGAAGTACAAACCATATAATGCAACCAAAGATCAATTCAAAGACTGGTCAGCAGATGCTCTTAGAGAAGAAATCGACAGAATCACAAAAATGTGTAATGATCCTCTGGTAAAGCCAACTCCACCTAATTGGAAGAAAGTCAAAACAATGGATTCAGATGAGACATAGAAGTTTAAAAGAATGAGAGCAGAGCTTGTGGCTACTGGTTATGGTTCAGCTAGATCCATTGCCAGATGGTCTAAACTGAAGATAGTTGAAAACTACAAAAAGCTGGAAGAACTTAGAGCTGAAGATCCAAATGTTCTTCAAAACCCAGTCTATCCTACAACTGCTGCTCTTTCTCAAAAGATCCATACTCCGACAAACCTTCTCTCATAATCTGCTTTATCTGAATCCATTGCAAATTTGGTTAGCAGACCACAATCACCAAACTCATCTTCAATAATTATTCTTCCAAGAAAACTAACTGATCCAAAAATAGTAAAGTGGAAGTCATGCTCAAAAACCCAAGTATTGACTTTGATCAGATCAAATGGTAGTGTTGAAGAGATTAAAATGGATAATGCATATAATCTGAATGCATACGATCTCCAAGATTTGTTGGACCTTCAACTTGAAAGGGATGATGAAGAAGACATGTTCTCCCTGGACTTTGAACAACAATTCAAAGGACAAATCAGGGAGATGTGGATGAGAAATAAAAATCAGTAATAAAGAAGGGTTTTGGTATCATCTGTTGTATAGGGAGATTGTTGGATTAGCAGCCGTGACATTGTCTCCAGTAGGGTTAACCAGGACACAACATGTAGCAAAGGACATGCTGTTGCGTAACAAACTCTTGATTGAGGTTTGATGAAAGTTGTTTAGGCAGGTGATCGTATGTTCTTAGTTAAAACTTAAGTTGTATTCGAATTTTATTAAGTTTGTTAGACATCTTTTATATGTACTTATGTCTATAAACAGTTTACATTGTCAATGGGTAGATACTCACTTTTTTTAATAAGAGAATGGAAATAATTATATGTAATTGATATATTAATCGATGATTTATGTTTATAGTTGTCTATTATCTATAATAGATAACAAGTTTTGGTACAATATCTATACACATATCTATACGTTCTATTAATGTGTGTTATGCATGTTTTCTAAGAAACCACCCGTGTTTGCAAACGGGTCTTACCGCTAGTTATTATTATTAATTTTTTTACTATTATTATATTATATTATATTGTATTATTTTTATTAGAGTAAATTACAAGTTTTGTCCTTTATCTTTGTCCCAAATTTCAGGCACTGTCCTTTACCTTTAAAATTGATGAGTTTTATACTAAATGTTTCAAAATCCTGAACGTTATGTCCTTTAGGGCAAACCCAATTAATTTTTTTTTTGTTAAATCTGATCATGTGCAAGGCACATGAGTACATTTTTGTAATTTCGTTTCTTTAGGGAAATTTATGTAATTAACTTAAAATAAATACCACACCATCTTCAAAAGTTGCAGACAATCATCTCTCTTTCTACCCTCTCTCACTAAAAACCACAATCACCTCCACCTCCACTTCCACAACTGCTGTCACCACTCCCCACCACCACTGTCGCCGCCATACCTTTCACCTCCACCTTCACAACCGCTGTCACCACTCCTCACCACCACCACCGCCGCCATACCCGTCACCGGACGCGATTGTGTCACGCGCGAGTTTTAACAGAAAAGGACCTAGATTGGGGTTATCGAGAGAGGATTCACCTAGTAATAACTGCTAATCTGGCAATTTTTTCTTTCCGGAGCTCCGATTTGGCGACGGCTTGGCGCGTGAGGATGACGGAGAGGGTGATGGAGGCCTCCGTTGCGCAAGTGGTGTTGTTTTGGGGTTGATTGAGCCGGGAGTGGTGCGGATCTGGTGGTTGTGGTTGTCTTATGGAATGGAGATTCATGGTGGCGTTTTGACGGAAACTAAACCGGGCATGGTGGAGACGTGTTGATAAAATGCAGATCTGAAGTTACCGGTGAGTGTGGAGGTGAAGGGTATGGCGGCGGCGGTGGTGGGGAGTGGTGACAGCGGCTGTGGAGGTGATTGTGGTTGTTAGTGAGAGAGGGTAGAAAGAGAGATGATTGTCTGCAACTTTTGAAGATGGTGGGGTGTTTATTTTATGTTAAGTGTAAATTAAAAAAATCGTCCTTTATGTATTTCACTTATTGCAAACTATGTCCTTTGTGTTCAATAATTACAGAAAACGTATCGATGTTTGCAAACCCTTGCAAGTTATGTCATTTAGCCCCAACTCAGTTAATTTTTTGTGGTTAAATCTGAACAAATGGACCCTACGTGAGGGTATTTTTGTCATTTTACTCTCATGTGGGGTCCTTTTAGTCAGATTTAACCACAAAAATACCCTCATGTGGGGGTCCATTTGGTCAGATTTAACCACAAAAATTAACTGAGTTAGGGCTAAAGGACATAACTTGCAAAGGTCTGCAAACATCGAGTATATTTTCTGTAATTATTGAAGACAAAGGACACAGTTTGCAATAAGTGACATACATAAAGGACGATTTTTGTAATTTACTCTTATGTTAATTACATAAATTTCCCAAAAAAATGAAATTACAAAAATGCGCTCATGTGCTTTGTACATGATCAGATTTAACAAAAAAAAATTAACTGGGTTTGCCATAAGGGACATAACATGCAGGATTTTGAAACATAAAGTACAAAACTCATCAATTTTAAAGGTAAAGGACATGGCCTGAAATTTGGGACAAACATAAAGGACAAAACTTGGCTTTTAATATTCACTAGAATTTATGACCCGTGCGTTGCGACAGAGCCATTAAATCATAGGTACCACACGTGAGTATGTGACTGAGCTGGGTTGCTGATATACTCTAAAATATACATATTTTTATATAATATTTCCTATATTTTATATAGCTTTATGATTGTTTTTATCAAATTTTACTCATACTTTATTAATATCTTGATTAGATAAGGGCTTGTTATAATTCAAATGTCATATTAAATTAAATAATCCAAATGTCAAAATGCATGATTATTCATGCGCATGGGGGTTATATATTGTGCTATATATGAAAAAATATATATAGAAAAAAACCAACATGATGTTTTATTGGTGGAATTTTTGAAGGCGAAAAAGAAAAAAAGAAAAAGATACAGAGAATAGTGGAAGGGATTTACCAGATTTGGGTGAAATGAGCCTTCATGACATGTGAGGGTTTAAAAGGACCGTGAAATTCTAAGATTGCCATAATGAAGCCTTGTAATTACCATGTGCCACCGCCTTTTTTTTTTTTTTTTTTTTGTGTTGGATTCATTCCTTTAGAGCATCGAGAAGCCCGACCCAACATCCTTTAGAGACTCGGTTGAAGGCCAATTATATGAGAAATTGTATTCTAGTTCAAATATAATTCCGTATGTCCATTTTAATTGATATAAAATCATGAAAAATTCCTACTGGATCGAGGCCCCCACAAATAATATACCATATACATACTGATTTGCAAAGGGGCAGCATTAAGATACGGCAGCAAGCATAAGCACAGACGGCAGTTTTGGTTGGGAGTTGGCTGCGATCAAGAGAAAGAAGAAAAAAAATTGGTTCGAGGGTTCAAGCCGTGATCAAGATTCAAGTCCGGGCTGATATGATAGAAACAAGAACACAGAGAGAGAAGAAGTCACAATCAATCAAGCTATCTCATTAAGTGGTTAATACCGTTACTTATACAGCTACAACGATTCCAACTACCAACAACCTGTATTACACTTAACCCCCTAGACTTATAACTATTGATCTCCCAACCCTTCTTATTACGAGTATTTCTAAACCATTATTACATTTTACCCCCCTACACTTCATACTGTAACAATACTCCCTCCATTAACACGAATTTTGTCCTCAAAATTCAAAATTAGGGAAACGCTTTTTCAATTCTTCAAGATCTTCCCATGTAGCCTCCGTCACTGGTAACCCCTGCCAATGAATTAACCCCTGTACTCCGGCTCGTGATCCTTTCTTTAACAATTTCCGATCAATAATAGCTCTTGGTTGTACCGACACAGTTGGTAATTCCGGTAATGGTGTGACATTCGAAGCTGGTCCCGGAGCTGCTTTAAGCAAAGATACTTGAAATGTGGGGTGCAGTTTGGATTCCTCAGGTAAGCTCAAACGGTAAGCAACTGATCCTATTTTCTCCAGGATTTCAAAGGGTCCAAAAAATTTAGGACCTAATTTTTGATTATAATGCTGTCTAAGAGATGTTTGAACATAGGGTTGCAGTTTCACATAAACCCAATCTCCAACCTTGAATTGCCTATCAGACCTGTGCTTATTAGCCAATTGCTTCATTCGATTTCGTGCCTTCTCCAAATTAGCCTTCAAGGTAACTATCTTAATTTCCCGCATCCGAAATAATTCCTCCAAAGATTCAATCTTTGTTTCATTTGGTATATATGGAATATGTATGGGTGGAGATATTCCATATAAGGCTTCATACGGAGACATCCCAATAGCTGAGTGACTGGTGGTATTCTACCACCATTCAGCCAAGGTTAACCATTTAGGCCAAGCTTTTGGATCATCCATAACCATGCACCTGAGGTATGTCTCCAAACATCGATTTAAAACTTCTGTTTGGCCATCTGATTGTGGATGGTAAGCAGAAGAAAATGCCAATTGAATTCCTTGGAGTTTCATGAAATCTTTCCAGAATCCGCTCACGAATATAGGATCTCTATCCGAAACAATGGTACTAGGACATCCATGTAGCTTAAAAATATTGTCAAATACCACCTGGGCTACATGAGTGGCAGTGTAAGGATGGGCTATGGCAATAAAATGGCCATACTTTGTAAATCTGTCCACAACTACTAAGATAGTGTCTTTCCCATTGACCTTTGGTAGCCCACTTATGAAATCCATAGAAATGTCAGTAAAGACTGAATTAGGAGTTGGTAAAGGTTGTAGGAACCCCGGGCTTGCCACTCGCTCATATTTTGCCCTATGACATACTTGACAAGCTTTTACCCACTGTTTCACATCCGAATCACATTTTCTCCAATAAAACAACTGTTTCAGCCGCTGCAATGTAGGGTAATAGTCTGAGTGTCCTCCAACAGGGGAATAATGGCACAAATGCAATATATCTTGTCTTAACTGATCATCTTTTCCAATCACCACTTTATTCTTCCTTTTCAAAATAGTTCCATCCCACATCCAATGTTTTACCTGAGTTCCCTGTGTCAAACTTTGAATAATTTGCTGCAATTTGTCATCATTCAGCCAACTGTTTTGAATACGAGTCCATAAACATGGATCAATGGAGCTCAGGTTCAATTCAAACAAAGCTAACCCTTCGACTCTGGACAAGGCATCAGCTCCTTTATTTTCAGTTCCCTCTTTATACACAATTTCATAGTCATAACATAAAAGTTTAGCTAACCATTTTTGTTGCAACGGTGTACTAACTTTTTGTTCCAGCAAATACTTCAAGCTCCTTTGATCTGTTCTGATGATAAAGTGCTTTTGCATCAGATAATGATGCCAATGTTTGACTGCCATTAAAATGGCCAGTAGCTCCTTGTCATACACAGACATAGCTTGTTGTTTGACAGAAATACCCCTACTCACATATGCCAATGGATGGCTGTCTTGCATCAATACAGCCCCTAGACCCTTAGAAGAGGCATCAGTTTCAAGGATAAAGACTGGTGCAGTAGTCAAAGCAACCTTTAACTGTTCAAAAGCCTGCTGAGTCTCTTTATTTCAGCCAAAAGCATCCTTTTTCAACAGATTATTGAGGGGTTTAGCAATTGATCCAAAAGATTTAATAAATCTTCTGTAGTAGCCTGCCAGGCCCAAGAATCCTCTCAGCTGTTTAATTGTTGTAGGAACAGGCCAATTAATTACTGCTTCAATCTTTTTAGGATCTGTACTTACCCCTTCCTTTGTAATCACATGGCCCAGATACTCCACACTAGACCCAGCAAATGTGCATTTAGATTTTTTAGCTAATAAGGAATTGGATTTGAAGAGTTCAAATACAGCTTCCAAATCCTTTAAGTGTTGTAACTGAGATGAACTGTAGACTAATATGTCATCAAAAAATACCAATGCACATTTCCTCAGTAGAGGCTTGAAGGTAGTATTCATGAGAGCTTGGAATGTGCCTGGTGCATTCGTGAGTCCAAAAGGAAGAACTAGGAACTCAAAATGACCTTGATGAGTTCGAAATGCTGTCTTGTGAATGTCAGGTTCGTGCATTCTGACCTGATGGTATCCGGATCTCAGATCCAGTTTGGAGAATACAGTAGATCTACCCAATTCATCAAGTAGTTCATCTATTAAAGGAATAGGAAAACTGTTTTTTACAGTTGCTTCATTGAGCTTCCTATAGTCCACACACATTCGCCAAGTCCCATCTTTTTTCTTTACCAGTACAACTGGAGCTGCAAATGCAATTGTACTTTCTCTGATTATTCCCATGTCTAGTAATTCCTGAGTCATTTTCTCAATAACATCTTTTTGGGTAGCAGGGTATCTATAAGGCTTTTGAGCAATCACATTGACCCCTTCTTTGAGAATAATTTGGTGATCACAAGACCTTTTTGGTGGTAAGGTAGTGGGTGTAGCAAATACCATTTCATATTTTTGTAACAAACTATCCACTTGCTGCAGATTTGCTTCCCTTGTACCACCGGTTCATGAATTACACTTTCATCTGCTGTTGGCTGCATACTGAACAACTGAGCACTGGCTATAGTTTGACAGTTTGACAGGATATCATCCAGTTTCTCACTAGTGCATAAAGACACTGCATTATTCTTTTCACCTTTCAATTCACAGACCTTGTTTTGAACCTTAAATTTCATTGTGAGATCCTTAAAGTTCCAAGTGATGTCATCCAAACCTTGTAACCATTGAATGCCTAGCACCATATCATAATTGGCCAATGGAATGAGTAACACATCAGTGGTAAACCAATTCCCCTGCATCATCCATTTCATGTTCTCACACATCTTGGTACAACTCATCAGATTCCCATCAGCTACTATGATCTTCATTGGTGGTATTTCTTTTGCAGGACATCTCATTCTTGCAGCCAGTTTTTCATCTACAAAATTATGTGTAGATCCAGAATCTATGAGTATATGTAAAACCTTAGTTCCAATAGATCCAATAACCTTCATGGTTGAATAAGAAATCACCCCCATAATAGCATTCAGTGATATTTGTGGGTCTAACAGCTCTTGTAATGCAGATTCATCTTGTTCCACTGTATCATCATCATCCCATATTTCAATGGAAAACAATTGCTTATTTTTACATTGATGTGTAGAAGTATATCTTTCATTGCACCCAAAACATTCCCCCTTTGCTCTTTTTTCTGCAATTTCTTTAGTGGATAGTGTTTTGGTGTATCTTGGTTTAATAGGGGGTGCCGGTAATAAGGGTAAATTGGTAGAAGATATTGGTGCAGGGTTAAGGACAGATTTAGAATATGAATCATTGGGTTTGTAAGAAGGCTTGTAGGTTGCTTTATAATGACCTAGTTGTAACAACGTCAAGTTTTCTGTTTGGGTTCTGGCCAACATATATGTTTCAGGTAAGGTTCTTGGCCTCAACAGTTTAATAGGATTCCCCACTTCTGGTTTAAGAGCTCTCAAAAACAGACTAATAGCATATTCTTCTGGAATACTTACCCTGGTCAAGGCTAAGTCAAATTCATTGCAGAATTCTTGAATGGACCCTGTTTGCTTAATGGATGCTAATGCAGCCATAGCATGACAATCCATTGTCGTAGCAAACCTTGAAGAAATAAAATTCTTGTATTCCCCCCAAGTTAACCCCTCAATGGAACCCCCTCTAGATCTCACAAATGATTGATGCCATAACAAATCCATATCTTCTAAATGAATGATAGCACATCTTACCTTTTGTTTCTCGGGAGTAGCATCAATAGAGAAGAAATGCTCTACTCGGCATAACCAGCCCTCTACATTAGTACCATTGAATTTTGGGAATTCAATCTTGGCTAAACGGCTATAATTGTTCCCTCTCATATCATTGAATGGATGATTAACCAGCCCTTCTGTTTGATGATTTCTTGCACCATTTAATGACTGAATTCCCTGCATAATTGCTTCTATTTGTGACTGTAATTTTGAGGAATTGAGATCTAACTGAATCTTAACAGCTTCAATTTCTTGATTACTATGGTTCATTGCTGATTTGATAGCTTCCAATTCTGTTAAATTGGACCCAGTGGCTGTTTCCAATCTTTGCAATACAGCATCATGATCTGCAATTCTTTGTTCTAGCGATTGACTGCGAGTTGCCATGGATACGATTCGGGTAATTGATTGAACAAGTAATCAATTATAGAGAATGAAATGAAATCACGGATGAATTGATCAACAATTGATCAATTCGGTTACAATTGAATGGAATTTGAATGAAATTTGAACGAATTAGGGTTGAATTCAAGAACTTCCGAGGATCGGAAGCTCTGATACCACTTGATATGATAGAAACAAGAACACAGAGAGAGAAGAAGTCACAATCAATCAAGCTATCTCATTAAGTGGTTAATACCGTTACTTATACAGCTACAACGATTCCAACTACCAACAACCTGTATTACACTTAACCCCCTAGACTTATAACTATTGATCTCCCAACCCTTCTTATTACGAGTATTTCTAAACCATTATTACATTTTACCCCCTACACTTCATACTGTAACACGGGTTTGCAATTTATTAGTATTAAATTTTGTTAAGACTTTGTGTTTTCAATTTGATACTATGTTTTGTTTATCATATGAGACTTGTTTCTTTTTCTTAAATATGATTCTTGGCTAAATTTTTTATGCTACCTAGCCCTAGATGAACCATGATTTAATTTTTTGACTATTCTGTTTTGACTAGTGATTAAATTGAGATGATTTACATATTCTTGTTTTAAGATTGTTTATAAATTTGTATGCTTGTCTTGGTTGTGATTGGTTGTTTGGTTAGGTGATCTTGTTAGTCTGGTCTGGAACTATTTAGATCATTCTAGGTTCGTTAATCTATTAGGTTTTCGATCTAGAACTTGAGATTAGAGATAATTCAAGTTTAACTGAATTAATTAAAAATCAACTGAGTATAGTGTGCATCCTTTTCTGGCAACTCTAGCGACGAGCCAGGATTGCTAGGTTATTAGCTAGGCGTTGTTTGGTAGTTTGGGTGGCCGATAGCTCGGATCCAACTACTTATTCGCGTTTAGGGTTTCCTAGGTTTTCAATTATTTTGCAGGTTTAGCTTCATGACCGGAGGATTTTAGCACCATAGTTGTTTTTAATCTGATAGTCGTGGGATTCGGTGTCGATAGCTCGAGTCGTTTCCAATTTAGCACTTCATCACTCTGTTCCATCTTCTATTTTGATTGACCATCCTTAGCGGGATGTTTTCTGGGTAGATTCGAAGCTTTAGCCATTGGTCAGGACTAGAGGTCATGGGTTGGTTATAGGGATTCGAAGCCTGGGTAGTTCTTTCTCATCGTTGTCTGCTTCCCGTCACTTCACCATCTTGCTTTCTTGCTCTGTTTTCTTGTTTACTCGCTTTAGTAGAATTAGAAAAAAATCCCAAAAACCATTAAAACCAAATAAGTAATTAGTTGAGTCAGAGTCTAGTTTAGTGTCGCTAGTGTCTCGTGGGTTCGATACTCGGACTTCATTAGGCTTTACTACGTATGATAGGTACACTTGCCTGTCAGTGGTCTAGCATTTAGAGAGTCTTAGTTTATAAATTTAAAACTAGGGTGTCTAGATTAGGTTAGTTTTTGTAGACCATAATTTGCACATCAGTTGCAAACTGATCCTTTCGGAGCCTCTGTTGACTGAGTCGATCACAGTTGGCCAGCCTTATCCCGGTTGACTGAGCTGACTTGGTTGATTAAGTTAACCAGTTGACCATCACTTTACTTTTGTCCGATCAATCCCTTGTTTAGATCCAACAACTTCCAATAACTACCACTGATTCGAATATCATCATCAATCCACCATTTGCTTTTCTTTTTGAACGACGAAAGAAAATATAAATTAGTAGGAAAAAACAACCAGCGATTACTGGCCTACTACGCAGTGGCGGATCTAGGATTCCTTCGTAGCGGTAACGTTTTAGAAATAAGCGGTATCGAAATCGAAAAAACATCAAATTTTTCCAAAATTTACACTAATTTTACACTACCGCCGGAGCGCCAAGCGGTAGCGGGCGTTGCCCCTTGTATGTACATAGGTACGCCCCTGCTACTACGTTGAATATTACACAATATGCACCTCTAATAAAGCCAAAACACCCCTTGTTATCTAAACATAATCATAGACGCACCATGTGCTTAATCAATAGAAAGACTCAGGTTCACCGTCTTATAATTACTTCACCAAATGTATTGGCAGCGAGTGCTGTAGAGATGGAGAAGACAAAAGACCAAAGGGTTAAAAACCACTTTCGTGTAAACATAGATGTTTTATTGAGATTTTAGGCATGATTGTCTCCATCTAAATTTGTTCAAAAGTTAATTCTAATCCATATAGGCACCAATGTTCTTTATATGATTTGTTGGCTTATCTAAGATTGCACTGGACTCTGTCTCTAAAAGATTGCTTGTATTCATAGCTATGCCCCATTGTTTCATTTTGCTAATTTTAATTTGTAGCTTGTGCACCAACATACCATTTTCTTGGTTGTTGATTGAACTATATGTTGACTCACAAAAATGACAAAGTTATAATGTATTCAGTTATTCCCTATAGATCCCATCCAATTCACAATGTGTCATATAAATAACTGTTGGGATTGAACCCTACCAGAGGAACATATAATGAAAGCCAAAACCGGATCATGACAGTGGATTCACAATAAGCAGCAGTTTACACTAAGTCTTCTCCCTTGAAAGTGGTTATAACATCTAATGGTCTTACATCCACTGTCCTGATACAACTGCTGCTGCTCTTCTAACTACTGATGAAGCCAAAAGACTGCTGAGAACTAAGCACTGCTGATGACAAAGCACTGCCCAATCAAGGACTGATCAACCTTGAGGAAAGCACTGACATAAAGAGAGAACAGTAGTTTAGTATATCATTTGTTTTATGTATAGTCAGTGGTTAGGTTTAGCAGTGTTTGTATAAGAACAGTAGATACAGGTTGTTAGGCAGTTAGACGTCGCTTTCATGGTGACGTCAGCTGAGATGCCTCAGCGGTTTGGATTGTCTATAAATGGAACAGTACTCTGTACTGTTACATTTGATTCGTCCTGAGAGAGTTCTTCTCCTCAGTTCAATCCTTTCATCTTGTGTAATCCAACATTGGGGTATCAGGCTGAGGGGGAGCTTAGTTTGTAAGCATGTTTGTAATCATTTGATTCGTATTATAAATCTTTTGACTAAATGAATTGCATATGCTTTTTCAAAACTATTTTCTCCTTTGATTGTGTTCACAAAGTTTGTTTACTCATTTCCGCTGCACTTTACATTGTTTCATATTCATTCGTTGTTCAAATCATACAAACAAACACAATCATGAGAGCCTCCGATTCTAACAATTGGTATCAGAGCCTGGACAGTCAAATTCGATCTAACAATCAATTTGACATAACAGTTCGGCTCATAATTCATTGATACTAAGGTTGGGTGCATTTAGTTGAAAACAGAGTACCGAGTAAACCATGCTCAAAGTGGTTCTTCAAAAACTCTGTAAATCAACCAAGATGTCATATGACACACAAATTTCACACAACAAATGATATCATGCACAAGTCAATCATAATTTTCAGATCTGAACACATATCTGTTAAACTATGGGATTATTTCTTATTTTCAAAATTGATTTCAACTGCTGTGATGAAAGCTTGTTTTGTCGTTACATTAGATGATAAAGTTGAACCTCAGATTAACAAAAGCCTATGTTCATAAAAACATTAGTGCTTTTGCTAATGTAGAAAGAGGGAAATTAAAATTTTAGTCATAAGATCTGGTGTGTTGAAAAACAGGTTGAAGATCCTCAAATGGACACAAAATCAACTATGTTAAAATACATTCAGAAAATCAGGGATCAACATAGTCCATATCATATGTAGTGTGAGATTGGTTGGAAAAAAAAACTTGTGCAAACATGACCAATTCTCTTAAAACATTACGACAAAATGATATTGGATTAAGGTTTTTCTCAACAAAGATCTCCCAGTAAGTAATTCATTACTTATAAATGGGAAGGGTGAAAAGGGAAGAAGAAAATTAACAAAAGCTCAGAAGTGTGTTTATCTCAAAACTTTTGAAGTCAAAAGAAAAGAGTATAAACATAAAACACTTTAAAGTCAAAGGTTGGGGTAATTGTGGTCATTAAGCAACTATGTGCAATCATTGGTTTAAGAAAATTTAGGGAACAATGGTATTCCCAGTAAATGTATTTAAGAGAGGACTAGACAAATTTTCAGAATCTTCACATGGTAACAAAGTCTACAACTGAGTTTTCAAAAACTCATGTGAACATGTGTCCTCATTTCTGTTTATCAATCAATCAACAAGAAAATGGTACCAAAAAGTGGACATAATGCAGTTAAAATTTAATACCACTGTCATTTAACCACTGACCATTCTCATAAACTTGAGCTTGAGATGATTATGTGCTTTATTGTTGCTTTACCAGGTTCTTTTGATGCTGTTTTTAGAAAATCCTTTAATTTAAAAAAAAAGGATTTTCTCGAATAAAGCAGGATATATTACTCTCTATTTTTTGTTTAGAATGATATATTTTTGAACTTTTACTGATTTTTGATAGTAAAAGTTTCAATCTCCTGTCAGGATAGATAACCTTTATTTTTGTTGGTTAACTTATCCTCAAGCAGATCAAAAGAAAATGGTATAGTTGTCAAGGTCATGACAAACTCAAGTTTGCTTTTACTTTATTAAAAGAATTGATTGTCAACAGATCTTAAAATACTTGGGCACTCATGTTTTAATTCAAATATTATAACAAGGATGAGTTGCCTTGGTAGAAAGTTTAGATCATCTGGGGTACTAAACCATTGTCAAGAGATTGAAAAAGCTTCAAAATATGTAATTGACATGTGGCAAAACCTTGAATGAAAATTCTCAAATCAGTTGCTGACATACTGGTCTTTCAAATCATTACCTTACCTCTAACCACTGTCTTGTTCAAACACCTGTTTCCTAATTACTATCCACTGCTGAAAGTTAACCACTGACTCTTCATTTCTCTTGGCAAGCACTGATGTTCAAAATTAGTGTCTTATCCACTGATATACTATCTACTGATAGTAAAACTCATCCACTGATGTCATATTATTACCGTTGTAACTACTGATGCTTGGTACATCAGTGGCTCTCAAAACAACTGTTCTCCATTTTTCATCCATATCATCAGAGGTTGACACGTGGTCAGTTTTTAGCCATCAGATCCTAATAACCGTTGCCACATCAGCGATCATTTTTTCCCTAAATAAAACCCTGATCAAAACCCCAAACAGGGTTTTACACTTTCGAATTGAATTCTAAAATTCTCTTCTCAAAGCAGTTTCCAAACCTTTCTTCTCAAAGCATTCTTCGATCTTCCTCATAAAAAATGACGAAATCAAAATCGAAATCAAAATCAAAATCACCATCATCTTCAAAAGATGTTGCTCAAACAGGCGCTGAATCCATTGAGATACCATACAAATCCCCTCACAACTATTTGGGTCTACTTACAAAACCCTCAAACAACCGCACCTTCGATTCCGTCATCGACACACTATCTGAATCAAAGTACAAAACTTTGTTGACAGCAGACGCTCCCATTTACCTGCAAACCCAAAGAGAGTTCTGGAAAAATGCTACTCTTGAGAAACAAGACGATAAAGTAGTAGCCATCAACTCCTCGATACAGGGTAAAGCGATCCAAATCACTCCACAAACAATCTCAGAAGTCTTTAAACTCGATGATTAGAAAGGTAAAACTTCTTTTGACAAAACCGAGTTGAAAACTGACTTTTTGAAAAGAGGGTATGCAGAACAATCAAAGGTAGATACCTTACAAAAAGGTTATTTTCCGTCTGCACCCAGGTTTTTATTCCACACACTTCTGTCGTGTGTTTCAAATAAAACAACAGCGTTTAACGAAATACCATTGAAGATTCAATGCCTGGGCTATGCTATTTTAAATAATAAAGATTACAACTATTCCCATGAAATCTTCAATGACTTGGTAAAGAATGTTGATAGCAAAGCATTTTTACTCTTTCCAAGGTTTCTAAGTTACTATTTTAAACAAAAATTTGAAAAAGACAATGAAAATGTGCCAAAACAAGGTGTTTATTTTCAAATAAAAAGTTTAACACCTGAAACATTCACTAGAATGTTGGCACCAATAAAAACTAAAGCAGAGGTGTCCGAGCAGAATTTAGCAGTTACTACTGCTCCTCAGACATCTGCTGCTGAGCCCACTGCTCCAGGTGATCATAGCAGCACTACCACTGCTTTGAAACCCACACCTGCCACCACCAAAAAGACCAAAAGAAAATCTTACAAAAAGCCCACCAAACCCAAGAAAAAGGCAACTCTGGAAGATGAGATCCCAGAGCAACTGCCTGTGACAACACAAATATCACCAGAAACCACTGCTGCTACTTCCTGATAGCAGTTGGTACAAAGATCTCCACCCTTACCTCAAACTCCTCCTGCATCCTCACAAAAGGATCAGGTTGTAATCACAGGGACCCCACAATATGAAGCTCTGGACCCAATCGGATCCATCTTCCTCAGTCCTGATCCCAAGGACATGTCTCTTTTAACTCCCATACCCTCACCAATAATATTACCACAATCCATGCTACCCTTGTTGCATGCAGTTGATATAGCTCAGACAAAAACCAGTTCCTCTCAATCACCCATGAAAGAGAGTACACTCCAACAAGTGACTGGGTCTGATGCCTATACCTCTGCTATCCCAGCAACAACTGAGGAGGTTACACCCCCTGAGTTACAAGTAACTCTTGGTGGTAGTTCAAGTGGAGCAGCAACTACAACTGATGGATCAACAGATCTTCAGTTGGACAGTTGTTTCATTAGTAAGACTCCCTTGAAGGCAATTTCTTCCATAGCACCATCGGTAACCACCAGTGAGTTGGTTCTAACCACTGGTACCATCAAAGGTTTATCAAGTACTGAAGAAAGAAGTCCCCAGTACCAAGAACAAGGGGCATCAATGGGTGATTTTTGGGACTCAGTTCCTAAGTCGCACATTGATACAACCACTGCTGATGGGGATTCAGATGATCCCATTAAAGTGGGTGATGATTCAAAATATCAGGAATTGACGGGCAGAGTTGAAAAACTTGAAACCTCGGTTGCTGAAATAAAAGATATGGTGCAAGAGATTTTAAAAGCTCAAAAAGCACAATCCACTGCTGTTCCACCTCAAGCACCTGCTCCATCACAAGCATTTGCTGCAAATGAGCTCTGGAATATTTTCCAGCCCTTACTTGAACAACAAAAGCAGATGGCTGATCAGCAGCATGAAATACATGTAAAAATGCTGACAAACATGGTGGAATCGAGATTTAAAGATACTCAAGCAGACATTAAAGCTATCAAGGCTCATATACAATGCACGACTCGTGGTGGAAAAGTTCCTTCCACTATACTTTTCATGGATAACCCATTGCAGATAATGCCAAAAAGGGGGAGAATGTCAAAAAGATGAAGAAAAAGGGAATTGAAGATGGTCTGTATGTTGAACCAGAACAAGGAAAACAGCCATCTAAAATCTCAAAAGATTCAACATCTGAAACTTCCATCCAAACAGCTGATACAACAGTGGTTACAAAAACTGCTGTCAGTAGCCAAACAGCTGCCATCTCATCAACACACACTACCACAACCACTGCTCTACCACCATCATCATCTACAATCATATCACCACCATTGCCTCCTGCCATAAAGCAGAAGACAGCAGATGTTACAACATCTGCTGTAATGACAACAGTGATTGAGACACCAGTTGTTTCAACCACTTTCAGTCAATCACAATCACAAACCACTGCCACTCATACCACCACCACTGATCCACCACCTTCAACCCCTGCTCAAAAGCAGAAGACATCTACTGACACATCAGTAGTTGTAATGACAACAGAGGTTGAACCACCAGTTGTTTCAACAGCTATTAGTCAATCATCCACCATTGCTCTTATCATTCCTACATCACAATCAAAATCCTATTCATCCGCAAAGCTCTACACCAGAAAAAGAAAACTTACTCAGTCAAATGAAGATAAATATGATCCCACTGCTGCAAAATATCCGTTGGAACTAGAAGCTATAAAAAATGAGATGAGGCAATTCTACACTGATGATGATCCTTTAAACAGAAGATTTCCTTCACTCGTTGGCTTCCTAGTTCCAGAAGATATGGATGAATATCTTGAGCTCAAAGCAAGACAAGCAAAGATAAGAGCAAAGGTTGAATGTGAAGGTCAAGGTGATGAAGCCATTGCTGAAAGATTGGAATTTCTGCTCACAAAAGTCAAACAAATAAAAGATTTTGCACAAGAGCTGAGCAAAGAAAAGGCAGATAAACGAAAAGAGATAAGAAGAAAACTTCTTGCATACATCATGCAAGAAAAATTTTATCCTGCTGAAGAAAACCAATTTGAAGAATGGCCAATAGTGGCTTTAAAGCATGAGGCTGATAGGATTGATAGAATCAAGAATGATCCTAGAAAGAAGAAAAATGCTCCAAATTGGAGCAAATACAAAAAGCTCATCGCTGGCCTAACAACTGAGTACAAAAGAAAGAAACAGGAGTTGATAAATGCAAAAGTGGACACTGCCAATGCCATATCAAAGTGGTCAAAGCAGCATACTGATGAAGCCTATGAAAGGCTGAAGAAAAGGAAGATAACCGTTTCAAGCACTTCAAAGAAACAAGAACAAATGATGAAACTTGAACAACAGATGGAAAACCTCAAAACACTGTTCAAGTCAACATAAAATCCTATTCTTGTGACAAACCAAGAAGAAGGAAAACAGCTGACTAGTGAAGAGGTAAAAGAAAAGGAAGCTGAGTTCTTCACAGAAACCATCATGAAAATGGGACTAAAAGAAGAGAACTCAGAAAAACTTCAAAACCTTTTTAAGAAGGTATTAACTAAGCCTGCATCAACATATACTTCAGAAGTTTCAGACATTGAGCCAGATCAACAAAAGAGATAAGAGCAGATAGAAAAAGAGACTGCAGAACACATAGCTGCAGCAAACAATGTCATTGAAATGGCCTTCAAACGAATGTCTGAAAGTCTGCAAGTTTTCACAAGGCCAACTTCTCTCAACTCATCTGCAAATAAATCTCTCCCAAGAAACCCATTTGGTTTAAAAATACTAAAGTGGCTCTCTAATCAAAAGACCCATGTATTGATTCTGATCAAAACCAATGGTGAAGTGAAGCATATATCAAGGAATCAAGCACTAGGCCTGGGTGTTGAAGATCTACAAGATCTCCTTGAGCTTTCACTGTGAAGGGATGAGGATGACACAAGTGTTATGACCCATTTTCTGAGTGTATATGCTGACTAATATCCTGCTTTTTATTGTTTCTCTATGGTCAGGATACTGGACGGGGATATTGCTAACATCCTGAGTGATATCCTGAGGTATATCGAATTAATCACGTGCAGGTTAAAGAATGGGACTTGCTAACGGTCAAATGGACTTCATTTCCTCAAGACTCGGGCGTGTTTGTTAAAGGAGAGACGTTGAGCCCGAAAGACTAGGTCTCCAACGTTCAACTAAGGAATATTCGTTGGATCCCGGTTATGTAGGATAGTTAGTTACATTTGTTTTACTATAAATAGATGGGGGCGGATCAGATTAGGTCACTCAACTCACACATTTTCGAACACTTTCTCTCTAGCTCATCGCAAACACTACACACAACACTTGTATTACATTGTAACACGTAGTCGATCCGCACCACATCCTGCACTGTATCCTGATACTTGAAGTAAGAGAAGAACAAGGCAGCTGCGATTGTCAGCTCCCGAGGTTTTATGCCAGCGATCTAGATTGATCAAGGGCTTTCCTCGTACATCACGTGTCCACCTTTACATTTTCGCTCATTGTTTAATCATAGATACAGCTCTATATCCTGAGCCGTATCCTGAAACTGTTTTCATATCTAATTTTGTTAATACATTTTTCACACATATTTCTAGCACACTACCTCACTTAACTAATTTGATCACTTAATTGCTTAGGTAATTTTTGACCAAAACAATTTGGCGCCCACCGTGGGGCAAGTGGTGCTACCTTTACTAAAAATATTTGTAAAATCGTTAATCGGTTTTCTATTTTCAAAACTTTTTACCACATTGTTTACAATGGCCTCAAGATCAAACATGAGCTCTTCCACTCTATCTGCTACAACCTCTGCTACTACTGGTTCGGTGCTTCCACCACCTCCTCCAAGGATGCCGTTTTCTTCACAATCTCAAGATGTTATCCCTACTCGGAGTGTCTAGGGATCTGCTCCCGTTTTAGCCTCTAATGATGAAATTTTGACTTTATTTGGAAGTGTGCAGGAACAAATGAGGCAGCAACAGGAAACTAATCAAATGCTGTTAAGAGAAATACAACTCTTAAAAGCTAGCTCGAGTAGGCCCGCTGAAGAAACTGTCACTCCTATACAGCCCAGGGCTTTGAACTTCAGTTCCGCAGTTTACACTGAGGATAATAGGGGGAATATCGTCCCAATCCATTCTCAGAATCATACCCCTGAGATACCCTCTTCGGTAAGGATATCGACTGTGAGAAGTTCAGGATATGCTTCAGGATATGGCCAAAATCCTCAGAACGGTAATGTGTTAAATAATAATATTCTTGCTACTAACAACAATGGCTCTTTGCAGGATGCAGGTATGACGTCAACATTTACCAGGGAGCTCCAGAAATTGAAGGACATGATATCCAGTGTACCTGGAGTGGTCCAGCCAATTCCGGAAGTATCCCAAGACAGCCACAGGATATCCCGCTTTGCATATCCCATCTGTGATGCTGAAATCCCAAAAAGATTTCAGACTCCCAACATGAAGCTGTATGATGGGACTACGGATCCTGAAGAGCATATTGCCCAGTATAGGGAAAGAATGGAGATTAACCCTATCCCTCCGGAGCTCAAGGAAGCATACTTGTGCAAGGGATTTGGTTCTACCCTGACAGGATCAGCCTTAAAATGGCTGTTAAACGTCCCTCCTCACTCAATTACTTCGTTTGCTCATTTGGTTAATTTATTTAACAGCCAATTTTCTTGTAGTCGGAGTTTTGAGAAACTAACCAGTGATATTTACAGGATAACTCAAGGGCCTCAGGAATCCCTGAGGGTTTATGTGAACAAATTCAGTCGAGGATCCTTGGATATCCCACATCTTGATGTTGCAACAGCTGTGCAAGCTTTTAAGATGGGATTACAAAATGATTCTCAGTTTTATCAGGATCTTGTAATGAATCCCTGCAGGAATCTCGATGAAGCTCGTAACAGGGCTTTGAGGTATATCCGTCTGGAAGATGACAAGAAGATGCAAGAGAGGATGAATTCTACCTCAACCTATGAATCAAGTAACAGGAAATCAGAAACCTCATATAAGCCATATCGCTCCAGGCCATATGGCAGAAATGATAACAAGAAAGTGAATGCTGTTGAAGACGAGGATCCTGAAGAATATCCTGACTTATCTGAATACTGCTTTTCTGTTAATATACCTGAATTAATGTATGCTATGCAGGGCTTAGGGGACAAAGCTAGGTGGCCTCGAAAGAAACAGCAGAAAGCTGATTGGAAGGATAAATCCAAATGGTGTGCCTTCCACGAAGACTTCGGACATATGACTGAGGATTGCATTGCTTTAAGGAAAGAGATAAGTTACCTGTTAAGCAAGGGGTATCTGAAGGACTTGCTGGGAAAAAAAGAAGAATAAAGGTCAGGATCCCGCGAAGGATCCTGAACGAGCAGCATCACCCCCAGCAGATGCCAAGATAATTAACTTTATTTCAGGAGGATCCGACATTTGTGGGACTTCGTATTCGGCGGCCAAAAGACATGCCAAGGAAGCTAAGAGCGAGAGGGGAGACAGACCAGTCAGGATGACTACCCTCACAACTGATAAAGTGATCACTTTCTATAGTGATGACAGGGATACTGTTCAGGATCCTCACCATGATGCTTTAGTGATAACATTATATGTGGCTAACCATTTTGTACGCAGGATACTGGTAGACAACGGTAGTTCTGTCAATATAATTCAGCTGGAAACATTGAAGAGGATGAACATGTCTCCGATGGATATCACTTCGAAGTCCATTGTGCTCGTTGGTTTCAGTGGAGAAGCTAGGAATACCGTAGGGGAAATAAAGTTACCAGTATATGTTGAAGGGGTCAACTCAATACAACGCTTCTGTGTGATGGACTCCTTGTCCTGCTACAACATCATACTGGGAAGACCATGGATTCACGATATGAAGGCTGTGCCATCAACATATCACCAATGCATCAAGATCCCTACCCCTTGGGGGGTTGTCAAGGTGGAAAGTGATCAACAGGAAGCAAAAGAATGCTACTCATCCTCGATGAAATCCTCAACTAAGCCTAGTACAGCATAGCAATTAAAGATGCGGGCCCAGGATATTGTGGAGGATTCGGATCAGGATGTGAAGAAAATTATCCTGGATCAGGATAATCCTGATATCTCGGTGCTCGTAGGAACCAATATCCCTCAGGATATTGAAGAGCAGTTAACTAACTTTTTGAAATGCAGGATGTCAACGTTTGCATGGAAGCATGAGGATATGACAGGCATATCCAAAGACATTATCACTCACAAGCTTGGAATTGACAAATCATTCAAGCCTGTTCAACAAAAAAGAAGAAAATTCGCTCCTGAGCGGAATGCGATTATCCAAGAGGAAGTTGAAAGATTGTTGAAGTCCAGGATGATCAGAGAAGTCAAGTTTCCAAGATGGTTAGCAAACGTAGTTGTGGTACAGAAGAAAAACGGGAAATGGAGAGTCTGTGTAGACTACACGGACTTGAACAAGGCTTGTCCTAAAGATCCATTTCCTCTCCCTCATATCGATGCAATGGTAGATGCTACGGCTGGACATGAAATGTTAACATTTATGGACGTATCCTCAGGATTTCAGCAGATTCAAATGGAGCCTTCGGATTAGGAGGATACTGCTTTCATGACACCAACAGGTATATATTGCTATACTGCTATGCCTTTCGGTTTGAAAAATGCAGGTGCAACATACCAGAGATTGGTAAACATGATGTTCAAAGATAAGCTGGGGGACACCATGAAGGTATATATTGACGATATGGTGGTAAAATCTAAAAGAGCTGAAGATCACCTCCGGGATATCAAGGGAGCATTTGACATCCTGGATCAATACAACATGAAGCTGAATCCTGCTAAGTGCCATTTTGGAGTGGGGGCAGGAAAGTTTCTTGGATATATGGTGACAAAAAGGGGGATAGAAGCAAGCCCAGAGCAGATCAAAGCTATCCTGGATATAAAATCACCCTCAAATATGAAGGACGTACAAAGGTTGACAGGCCGAGTAGCAGCTTTGAATAGATTTATTTCAAGATCCTCAGAAAAATGCAAGGAATTCTATGATATCCTCAAGAAGAATAAGAAATTTGAATGGGGAGCAAAGCATGAAGCAGCCTTGCAGGATTTGAAGCGATATCTCTCAACCGCACCTCTATTGATGAAGCCTGAAAATGGTGAACCACTATCCCTATACCTCGCTGTATTAGGGAATGCTGTAAGTGCCGTTCTTATAAAAGATCATGAAGGTCAGCAATATCCTGTATATTATGTTAGTAAAAGTTTGTTAGTGTTATGGGTGAAATTCTGAGCCCATATCCTGACAATATATCTTGATTTAATGTTAGCTGTTTATGATCAGGATACCGGACCATGATATTGGTAACATCCTGGGGCAGTATCGATCAGGATATCAGACCAGGATATTGGTAACATCCTGACGCAGTATCCTGGCAGTTACTAACGATTTTCTTTTGTAGCAAGGTACCAACGTTAAAAGACTTGATCTACCTGAAGATTCGCTCAAGGTGGTTGAAAAATGGACGTTGATGGTGGAAGAATGTGTCTTGTAACGGTCAGAAAGGCATATTCCGCGAGAATATCGGATGTTGGTTAATGTTGTTGACATTGTAACGGTTATATGAGCTGAAGACCCGGTTTTGTAGTCAATAAGCACGTGGAAAACAAGTAGAAAGAGTCCCCCAACGTTCAGAATGGAATATTCCCAGCATCCCGGAATAATAGGAGAGTTAGTTTGTTACTTGTAACTATAAATAGGAGGCCAGATCAATAGGAACACACACTTGACTCTCCACTCTCGAACTCACACTTCTTTTTTCTTTCTATCACGCACAAACACTTAACACTTGTAATCGTTGTACCACTTAGCATTGATCTGCGCCATATCCTGCACTGTATCCTGATATTTGAAGCAATAGAAGAACAAGGCAGCTGCGATTGTCAGCTCCCGAGGTTTTATGCCGGCGATCTAGATTGATCAAGGGCTTTCCTCGTACATCACGTGTCACCCTTTACATTTTTGCTCATTGTTTGATCACAGATACAGCTCTATATCCTGAGCCGTATCCTGAAACTGTTTTTGCAAGTAATTTGATTAACATATTTTCGACACTCGTTTCTAGCACACTACCTCACTTAACTAATTTGATCACTTAATTGCTTCGGTAATTTTTGACCAAAACAGTTAGATGCTGAAACTAGGTATTCTCATTTAGAAAAATTGATATTAGCTCTAGTCATGGCATCGACAAAGCTTAGACATTATTTTGAGACACATAGGATCCATGTTAAAACGAATTATCCTGTGAAAAATGTGCTTAGGAAACCAGAGATGTCAGGCAGGATGGCCAAATGGTCAGTAAAGTTAAGTGCTTATGATTTAGTATATGAACCTAGAAATGCCATAAAGTCTCAGGCTTTAGCTGACTTTGTGGCTGATTTCAGTAGTGATATTCAGGATGAGGTAGACCTAGAAGTTCAACAGTTAGGAGAATCTTCAGGATCCTAGACATTATATACTGATGGTGCGTCCAATATAAGAGGTGTAGGTTTAGGTATACTACTAAAATCGCCACAGGGGGACATATTACCCCAGGCCATTAGGTGCGAATTTCCTGCTACTAATAATGAGGCAGAATATGAAGCTTTAATTGCAGGATTAGAATTGGCTAAGAGTACGAGTATCAAGAATTTGCGAGTATATGTTGACTCCTTGTTAATTACTAACCATTTTAATGGATCCTATGCAGTTAAGGGTGAGAAATTAATCGAATACCTCGATATTCTCAAAAAATTAGCAGAATATTTCGATGTTTTTACACTTGAACAGGTACCAAGAGAGGATAACGCTGAAGCAGATGCCTTAGCAAATCTGGGATCATCGACCAGGATACCAGAAGGAACCCAAATACCAATAATACATGTCTTGTATCCTGCAACGAATCCTCGGGATAAAGAAGTAGCGGGTATTCAGGATCCTGGAGCAGAGTATCCTGAAGAGGATCCTGAATCTTGGACGGCTCCAATCATGAGATATCTCAAGGAAGGACACATCCCCGAAAATGAAAATCCTAAGGCATTTAGGATGAAGGTATCATGATTCACTATTATAAATAATGTTTTATACAAGAAATCTCTTGCAGGACCGTATTTGAGGTGTTTGGAGGATCCTGAAGCCAAAGAAGTACTTCAGGATATACATGAAGGGGATTGTGGTAACCATACTGGGGGCAGGTCATTATTCTCGAAAGTATTAAGGACAGGATATTATTGTCCGACAATGAGAAAAGATGCCGCAGAATATGCTCGAAGATGTGACGCATGTCAAAGACATAGTAACATATTACATCAGCCTGCTGAACCGCTGTATCCTATTATTTCCCCTTGGCCGTTTATGAAGTGGGGTATGGATATAGTGGGAAAGCTTCCAAAAGCTCCAGGAGGAAAGGTTTTCATGTTGGCAATGACAGATTATTTCTCCAAGTGGGTTGAAGCAGAAGCATTTGTTCAAGTTAGAGATCAAGAAGTAGTATCCTTCATAAAGAGAAATATCCTGACCAGATTTGGAGTACCAGCTGAGATAATCTGTGACAATGGTTCCCAGTTTATAAGCAAGAGAACTACTGACTTTTGCAAAAGTTGGGGAATCAAAATGATAACATCTACCCCGGTACATCCTCAAGCGAATGGACAAGCAGAATCCTCAAACAAGATAATTGTCAATAACTTAAAGAAGAGGCTTGGAGCCAAAAAAGGAAGATGGGCAGAAGAATTACCCTTTGTTTTGTGGGCTGATAGGACAACGGTAAAGAACGCGACATGCCAAACCCCATTTTCCTTGGTATTTGGAGCAGAAGCAATGATTCCAACGGAAATGGCAATACCTACTGCAAGAACTACCCTAAGTGATCCTGAACAGAATACTGAAGCTTTAAGTCAGGATTTGATACTATAGATGAAAAAAGGGATGCAGCAAGGCTAAGGATGGCAGCATATCAACAAAGAATATCCAGAGCATATAACAAGAATATTAGGACCAGAAGATTTAAGGTTGGAGATTGGGTGTTAAGAAAGGCTTTTCAGAATACTACTAATCCTACCGATGGCAAGTTAGCCCCAAAATGGGAAGGACCATATGAAGTTGAATCAGAAGCAGGGAAAGGAGCGTATAGACTCAAGAATATGGAAGGGGATATGCTACCGAGATCTTGGAATGCTATACACCTTAAGCTTTATTTCAAGTGAGTTTAGAATTTGATTTCTAACTCAGGATGGTATGAATTCTATCTTTATTAAATATGTTTGGTTTAATTTATTCTTTGAAACCCAATACTAACTTAAGCATCGGAGGGGTGTTAGCCAAGCTAACACCCACCTTAGTTTAAGGATGTTTTGCAGTATATGCTCCAGGATATATATCTCCAGGATGCTCACTCAGGATACTTCGGAAGATTAGAGGATTGGCCCCCTCTCTCACGTATAAGGGATCCTGATCCCTTCACAGGTTTAAAGGTATTCACCTTTCTTCCGAATTGGGTTTAAACACTCCGCCTGGAGCGCAAGTTATTCAGGGATAGTTCAAGGTGGCGGGACCAGTCCATGTAAAAGTGGCTGACAATTTCGTTACTGTTGGCTATATCCTGAATCCTAAAGGTATATGAGGATTGATCACCCTCTCTCACGAAAGGGTATTTTCATACTCTCTAAGGTTTAAAGGTTTTCACCTTTCTAAGTCTTGGAGTTTATACACTCCCGCCTGTAGCGCACGAAAATTTGGGATTTTCCCCAGGATACAATGAATTCATCCCCAAGACATTTTTGGGTTTTACCCCTGTGATATGAAAAAATTGCCTATACAGTGGAAACTGACATTTAGAAGATTTCTAAGTATTTGAAGACATTGTACACAGGGGACATTCCTACCGAGGCAATGATATAAAGCTCAAAGGATAAGCTTCAGAACTAATGCATTAAGTGTCTCAGACAGGGGACATCTTCATTGGAAGAGTTGCAAAGGGATTGATGTTTGGTAATAGGTTTATACCCTATTCCTGGTATGATCTTTCCTTTGAAAACATCGTTTAAGTTTTTAAATAATACTATATTTGGTAAAAGGTTAAATATCCTGATATATTCTCAAAATATGTTTTTAAATACTTCTCAGAATATTTGATGAAAATATTTGAAACTAATACTAGTTCGAAACTTTGATCATTTAAGTATTATCAAAACAGGTTTTGGAAAGATAGATTGTTTTTACTCTTTAAAAAGCTTTCTACGAAGTTGAAAGAATCTAATAACAGTTTTTATTATATATCATTGAGCATATTGGTCAGGATAATTTTGAAAGATAATTGTACGAAATTTTGTAAAACTGAGATCTGTACTGAGAAAGACGGAAGATAATAGCGAGAAATATGAAAGATAAAATTATTTGAAACAATCAATACTAGTTGATAACCGAAGGTTTCATCCTGAAACCCAGGACCCATCCACCTTCAGTTATTGAATTGTTTTGATACAGAAATAAAGATTGTTCATAAAACATTAAATTGTTCAAACAATTTAAAGGAAATAAGCTTTAGAGGGCAGCGTCTTCTTCGTCCATAATGATTTCAGCAGCATCCGTCTTGGCATCCGCCTCAGTATCCTTCTCAGCATCGGTTGCTTTTTCAACTGCTTTGGAAGATTCTTCGGCAGCTGCTCTGGAAGACTCTTCGACAGCTGGTTTGGAAGAAGCGCCACCGAGGTTCTTTAGCTTGGTTTCCCAGGCACCAACGTCCCAAGAAGGGCATTCAAAACCTAATATTTTGGCTTCATGAGCCATCTTCAACCTGGCTTGGAGGAGAGAAATGACGACGAAACTCTTGAGGCTTTCCCGGTAGCTGACCATATCCCGTTCATGTTGCGCATGGGCGGCGTCAAGATCAGCTTGGGCTTGGAGAATAACTTTGTTGAGAGCGGTCTGATGTTCTTGAGTCATTGCCTTGAATTTCTCCTCGTAATGACGAGATTTAGCAGCAGCAATCATGCCTTGATCGGAGATCGTGACTTCCGCCTTCTTTAACTTGGACTCAAGCGTCTTGTTGAGCCCGCAGGATTCTTGATATAGATGAACCAAACGCTCGAGACCCTGCAAAAAATAAGAGGACAGGTATTGATTTTGATAAATACATGTGAATGATATAAGCTGCAGGATATGGTTCAAGAATACTAACCTGGTTAAGAAAAGAAGTCATGAACCCGCTAGCTTCAATAAACCCGTGCTTCTCATAAGGAAATGTGTCAGAAATGACAGGGGAATCAGGCTCTTTCCTTTTGCGGGAACTTGAACTCCGGGGCTTGGTAGCTGGTGAAGGTTTGGGAATGATGATGGCTTTGGAACTGCTGGGTTTGGATGAGGCTGTGGCCTTGGGACTAGCTTCCTTTTTGATCTGAACCTGATCAGAATAACTGTCCAATTCGTCGAGGTCAAAGACTTCAGGGATCTTGGCCGGTGCTGCATAAAGGGAAAAGTTTTACATCATTATTACTCTTTATTTTATTATACTGTTTTGACTAATTATTTTGAAAGTAATCCTTACCAGACATTTCAGATGACGAGTATTGACTGGAACTCGGGACGTGTGTGGTGAAAGTCCTGTCTATTGCAGGTAGTCGGAAAACAGTGCTGATTCTTTCTTCTGATTCAGCGGTAGGGGGAGCTACTTCCTTGAAGTTCACTGCATAAGGATCAAAAAGAAGGATATTAGTAGGAGATAAAAACCAAACGGTCCATGAGAATATTTATGACCCTACCGGTGGTTAACCACCCCACCGGAAGGTTGGCACCCTCAGCAATGGAGTCTCGTTTGACAAAGAAAAACTTGCGTTGCCATCCGTCTTCGTTTTTGGTGGCTTTAAGAATAAGGGGTTTGCTAGAGGTCGAGAAAAGCAAGAACCGGCTAGAGCCATGGGATCGGAGGCGATAAGCAATAGGCAAATCCTCGATGCAGAGATCGGGGCAATGAAGGTTTTTGATTTGGTTAAGTACAATTAATACTCTCCAAACCATTGGCATGGTTTG
This sequence comes from Helianthus tuberosus, assembly GCA_030545235.1. NCBI lineage: Eukaryota > Viridiplantae > Streptophyta > Magnoliopsida > Asterales > Asteraceae > Helianthus > Helianthus tuberosus. Next base: position 145,994,679 of record CM060417.1, on the reverse strand, counting down.
AGCAAAAGAGATGCTGGTGGTTCGGAAGAATTGCATCATGAATTCGGGAAAAGGGTATCGAAGACCTAGCGAAAAAGGATATGCTGGAAAGCAAACCCAATCAGTGGAAGAAACATCCGATCGAATTGACCGATCGATCGGTCTAAAGACCATGTTATCTGGGAAAGCGCCGGAAGCTCTCAAAGCCGCAATGTCTGCATTGTCAAAAGCACAGATCTCCTTTTCGAGATTTTTGAGGAGATTCTGCTGGGTGAAGGTCTCGGCATCCATTACGTATAAGGCGATGAAAATTAATAGAAAGTAAATGAGAAATGGAGGATTACCTGAAGGCTCTGTTGAAGATATCTGCTTTTCAAACAAGAAGAGAGAAGATATAGGGGCCTTATGGATCTCCATTGAGTAAAAAGCGTGTTGGAGGTTACGATGTGATCTCGACCGTCGCTTCATTTTAAATGCCTTGAATTATGGGATAAGACTTTTGAAATATATCCGTTGGATTGGTATACCAACCGATATATTTGGGGACAATTGTTATGGCCCATTTTCTGAGTGTATATGCTGACTAATATCCTGCTTTTTTATTGTTTCTCTATGGTCAGGATACTGGACGGGGATATTGCTAACATCCTGAGTGATATCCTGAGGTATATCGAATTAATCACGTGTAGGTTAAAGAATGGGACTTGCTAACGGTCAAATGGACTTCATTTCCTCAAGACTCGGGCGTGTTTGTTAAAGGAGAGACGTTGAGCCCGAAAGACTAGGTCTCCAACGTTCAATTAAGGAATATTCGTTGGATCCCGGTTATGTAGGATAGTTAGTTACATTTGTTTTACTATAAATAGATGGGGGCGGATCAGATTAGGTCACTCAACTCACACATTTTCGAACACTTTCTCTCTAGCTCATCGCAAACACTACACACAACACTTGTATTACATTGTAACACGTAGTCGATCCGCACCACATCCTGCACTGTATCCTGATACTTGAAGTAAGAGAAGAACAAGGCAGCTGCGATTGTCAGCTCCCGAGGTTTTATGCCGGCGATCTAGATTGATCAAGGGCTTTCCTCGTACATCACGTGTCCACCTTTACATTTTCGCTCATTGTTTGATCATAGATACAGCTCTATATCCTGAGCCGTATCCTGAAACTGTTTTCATATCTAATTTTGTTAATACATTTTTCACACATATTTCTAGCACACTACCTCAGTTAACTAATTTGATCACTTAATTGCTTAGGTAATTTTTGACCAAAACAACAAGTTCCAAAGAATTTGAAGAAGAATTTAAAAGACATGCAAGGGAACAACTGATGAGGAATAAAGATCCAGAATAATGAAGGGTTTGGCATTATCTGTTCCAGGGGGAGATTGTTAGGATTGAACCCTACCAGAGGAACAGATAATGAAAGCCAAAACCGGATCATGACAGTGGATTCACAATAAGCAGCAGTTTACACTAAGTCTTCTCCCTTGAAAGTGGTTATAACATCTGATGGTCTTACATCCACTGTCCTGATACAACTGCTGCTGCTCTTCTAACTACTGATGAAGCCAAAAGACTGCTGAGAACTAAGCACTGCTGATGACAAAGCACTGCCCAATCAAGGACTGATCAACCTTGAGGAAAGCACTGACATAAAGAGAGAACAGTAGTTTAGTATATCATCTGTTTTATGTATAGTCAGTGGTTAGGTTTAGTAGTGTTTGTATAAGAACAGTAGATACAGGTTGTTAGGCTGTTAGACGTCGCTTTCATGGTGACGTCAGCTAAGATGCCTCAGCGGTTTGGATTGTCTATAAATGGAACAGTACTCTGTACTGTTACATTTGATTCGTCCTGAGAGAGTTCTTCTCCTCAGTTCAATCCTTTCATCTTGTGCAATCCAACCTTGGGGTATCAGGCTGAGGGGGAGCTTAGTTTGTAAGCATGTTTGTAATCATTTGATTCGTATTGTAAATATTTTGACTAAATGAATTGCATATGCTTTTTCAAAACAATTTTCTCCTTTGATTGTGTTCACAAAGTTTGTTTACTCATTTCCGCTGCACTTTACATTGTTTCATATTCACTCGTTGTTCAAATCATACAAACAAACACAATCATGAGAGCCTCCGATTCTAGCAATAACGAATGCCTATAGCTTGTTTATTTCATGATTCCCATCGTAAATGTAGAGATTTTCCATTATTTTAATCCCTATTGTACCTTTTTTCCCAGTACTTTGTTGCCACATGAATGCAACTTTTGTTAGTAATCTGAATACGAAAAGAATCTGCAACAGAAAAATAAATAAAGCAAAATGAAACAGTAACAGTGAACCGAGCTTGTGTTTGACACAATTCCCTTAAACAGATTCGCGGTCTGTTCCCAGGGTACGCCGGTTCGAAGCAGCAACAGCTCACTACCGGACTTGAACACTTGCCTTAAAAGAAACAGAAGAGATGTTGCAGAGATTGAGAGAGGAGAAGATGTTTGCTAGTGTGTATGAACTGATTCGTTTGGTTTGGTTTTATAGCCATAAAACCAGAACTGAATTCTAATCATCATTGTAGCAAATTAAAACAAGAATAATGGTCATTATTGCAATTATTGCATCAGTTTAAAACTGAAACATAATGATCATTAACACAAATAATCATTACAGTTTAAAAACTGAAAACTAATGATGATCATTAAAACTTAAAATGAATAACAGTTACGAGTCAATGCAAAAACCGACCTCACGCGGGCTCAGGTTTTCGGAGCTGCATTCGTGTCCGCAGGACGTGCGGGCACGCACAAGTTCAACCAAATTACAGTTTCGAAACTCATTTTTTTGCACCCCCTGCGCGCGCGCGGGTAGGACCTATGGTAAAACATGTCATAAGACTACAATTGTTTGGTCAAGGTTTTACCTTATAAATAACCTTTCCTTTTGTTCCCATACCAATGTGGGACAAAGTGGTTTTACCACTTGAGACTTTCATTCACACCAAAACTTCCAGCAATCCCCACATGAATGAAGGTCGATCTCAGAAACAACATTATTTCAATTTCATTTAAGCAGTTGAGTTTTGCATACGATAGGTAGGTGTTACCCTTTGAACCTTCGCTCATGAAATGCACTTAGCCCACTGGCTCTGAGTAGACATTGATGTCTTTGAACTCGTCTGCCGTTTGTGTAGATGACAATACACTTCACACAAGACTCTCCCTGACAAAGTCAAGTTCTCATAGTTATATTTGTTATGGTCATGAACATGAGCCTGGTTCTGCGAGAGCCATTAGGTATTGTGCCCCAACAATACCCTTCGAAGCGACCCCACTTCTCTCTCACATAGGTGATTCACTATGTATGGTTACCTTAGTCGAATCATTAAAAGCCATAGGCTTAGCCTCACACTTGTCACTTTTAGGATTGGACTAGGAAGTTTACTAAGTTTTGTAATAAACTCCCTTTTAAATACGTAGGGTTATCCCCCACAGTGACCTCACTCATTCATACAATTAGGTTTTCCTATTGAACTCAGTTCTTGGGATCTCCAGTCTATTGAGTTAGGTTTCCATCATATGAACTTAATTTTTCAAGGGCTTCAGTCCCATTCCCATGGACGACCTCTGAACTAACTCTCTACTTAGGCCTTTTATTAGCGGATCCGCGATATTATCTATTGACATCACGTAGTCAATAGTGATAATTCCTATAGTGATTAGTTGTCGTATCGTATTATGTCTACGTCTGATATGTCTGTTCCTACCATTATACATTGTGTTACAAGCTTTGCCAATTGCTGATTGGCTATCACAATGTATACAAATGGCCAATGCCGGCTTAGGCCATTTTGGTGTATCCTCAACAAATTGACGCAGCCATTCTGCCTCTTCACCTGCTTTATCTAAAGCGATGGAATCTGATATCGTGGATCTAGCAATAACCGTTTGTTTCGACGATTTCCACGATATAGCTGCACTTCCAAGTGTGAATACATACCCACTTGTTGCTCTGGAATCATTCGTGTCAGATATCCAATTTGCATTACAGTGTCCTTCTATGACTGCTGGATATTTGTTATAGTGTAACCCATATTCCCGAGTGTATCTTAAGTAACGAAGCAACCGAGTGATACAATTACAATGAATTGAACTTGGGTTGCTCGTGTGTCTACTTAGCTTGCTCACAGCATATGCTAAGTCTGGTCTAGTACAACTCATAAGATACATCAAGCTACCAATAATTCTTGAGTATTCCAACTAGTTAACAGGTTCACCTCTATTCTTGGCTAGATGTTAACTGGTGTCAATGGGAGTTCTAGCTACATTAGAGTCATTTGCATTAAACTTCTCAAGAATTTTGTCCACATAGTGAGACTGACTTAAAACAAGTCCACTTTGGGTACGTGTGATTTTAACTCCCAGAATCACATCCGCAAAACCCATGTCTTTCATGTCAAATCTTGCTTTTAGCATGTTCTTTGTAGACTTTATGATTTTGTCATCACTTCCAATAATGAGCATATCATCTACATATAGACACAAAATGACATATCCATCTGGTGTGTCCTTCACATATACACACTTGTCACATTCAATGATTTTGAACCCAGCATCAAGCATGACATGATCAAACTTTTCGTGCCATTGTTTTGGAGCTTGTTTCAATCCATACAAGGATTTTACAAGTTTACACACTTTCTTTTCTTGCCTAATGGTTGTGAAGCCTTCAGGTTGTTCCATGTAAATTTCTCCCTCTAGATTTCCATTCAAGAAAGCTGTTTTCACATCTATTTAGTGAACTTCCAAATTTCTAATGGCGGCAATGGAAAGCACCAACCTGATGGAGGTTATTCGCGTAACTGGCGAATATGTATCAAAGTAATCTAAACTTTCTCGTTGTTTATATCCTTTTATCACCAATCTTGCCTTGTACTTATTGATGGTTCCATCTGGTTTCATCTTCTTCTTGAAGATCCATTGATATCCTAGTGGTTTACATCCTTGAGGAAGATCCACTAGTTCCAAGGTATGATTTTGTAAGATACAGTCTATCTCACTTTTGATGGCCTCCCTCCACTGAGGTCCTTCTGAGGAATTCACCGCTTGTTGGTACGTTTGAGGTTCTTCTTCTACCATGTTGGTAAGAAAATTAGGGCCAAATGATTTTTCATTCCTTTGCCGTTTACTCTTTCTGATTTCAACTTCCTCAGTCTTAGATTGTTCTCGAGGTTCATTATATGCAACCTCATCCTCAGGAACAATTTCCTCAACCGGTCTAGTAAAATTCGGTTCACCTTTACCTAAGCATGGGAACACATGTTCAAACCATGATGCATCCTTAGATTCTATTATGGTGCCGTTGCATATTCCAAGGTTCTTATAATCATGCACAAGAAAACGATATGGACCATAAGGACGAGTGTATCCTATAAATACACAATCCACTGTTTTGGGTCCTATTAGTAGGCGCTTTGGTGGTGTGACCACCACCTTAGTTAGACACCCCCACACTTTCAAGTATTTATATGGTGGTTTCTTTCCCGTCCATAATCCGTATGGCGTTACATCTTTCTTCTTATTGGGTATCATGTTCAACACATAATTTGCCGATAAGATTGCTTCCCCTACATGTTTTGGCTTACCCCATAACTTATCATCATGGCATTCATCATTTCTTTCAAAGTGCGGGTTTTTTCATTCCGCTATGCCATTTGATTGAGGGGAGTAAGGAGCCATGAGTTCATGTATGATTCCATTTTTTGCACACACATCAATAAAAGGTGAAACATATTCACCTCATCGGTCGCTCCTTACAATTTTGATTTTCCGATTTAGTTGATTCTCAACTTCGGCTTTGAACAAGATAAACTTATCAATAGCCTCGTCCTTACCCTTAAGTAAGTACACATAGCAATACCTTGTACTATCATCAATGAATTTGATGAAGTACTTGTTCCCACCACGAGTAGGAATTGCTTTTAGATCACACACATCAGTGTGGATCATCTCAAGGGTTTTGGTGATTCGTTCAACCCTTTTGAATAACGATCTCGTTTGTTTTGATTCTACGCAAGTTTCACATTTATTATTTGAGTCGGTATCGAAAGTTGGTATGAAATTAAGTTTAATCAAATGACGAATGGAATTAAAATTAACATGACCTAGTCTACCATGCCAAAGATTAGAAGACTCAAGCAAGTAAGCAGAACTAGTAGAGTTTTTATTCATTCCCTTCACAATAATTACATTTAATTTAAACATATCGTTGAGGGCATAGCCCTTACCAACGTACACACCATTTTTTTGTCAACACGACCTTGTCCGACTCAATCACCATTTTGAAACCAAACTTATTCAATTGCCACCCCGACACAAGGTTCTTACGAATTTCTTGAAAATACAACACGTTGGACAAAGTGAGTTCCTTTCCAGAAGTCATTTTCAAAACCACATTCCCCTCGCCTTTAATTTTGGCCGTGGCATAATTTCCCATAAAAACTTTTTCTCCATTAGTCACCTCCTTGAAGGTGCTAAACAAATTCTTGTAAAAGCACACATGACGGGTAGCCCCCGTATTAACCCACCAATCCTTGTGGTTTTGTCCAACCAAGTTAACTTCCGTGACTAAATCGAGAGGTCCGTGATCATAACAATGAGGTTATCAACCTCATGAACCATGTTCACTTGTCGAGCATTTTCCTTCTTTGGAAACTTGCATTCGTTGGCCTTATGGCCTTGCTTTTGACAATTGTAGCAAGTTCCTTGGAACTTCTTCTTCCCAACTCCCCCTTTAGGACCAAGGTTGGAGTGTTTCCCATGAACCTTCTTTCCACCCTTTCCACCGTTCTATTTACCCTTCAAAGATTGGCCATGTTCAACAACATTGGCCTTTGCAGTTTCCGAACTATCAATCCTTTTCAAAGCAACTTTGTTATCTTCTTCAATGCGAAGGCGAACAACAAGATTTCAATGGTCATTTCCTTTCGCTCATGCTTGAGATAGTTATTGAAATCAACCCAGCTTGGCGGTAGCTTCTCTATCATAGCAGTAACTTGGAATGTCTTTGATGTGTGTAAAATGCAACATATAAATTACATCAAATGAGGCATAAACTAACCCTTTTTAGTACTAATGTTGGAAAAAGTGTGCTTTTGTTTTCCTTTTGTATTTTCAGGACTAAATGAGCGTAATTGAACAAAAGGAACAAATATGCAGCCAAATCTAACATAAATACAAAGAAAAGGGATTAACGTGGTATGCCTGACCCCTCGACAGTATCTTCCCAAGCAAAAACAAAGAAACAGAAGGCTGACCATGGCCCCGTGCCTAGCGGACACGGCGGCGTGGCCAGGTGTCTGCAGAAAAGACAAAGCCATAGAAGCTTTTATTCCCAACATGGGGGCGTGCCCAACTCAACACGGGCCGTGGTCAACGCTAAGATTCGCAAAATCTTGCAAATCTTGATAGTACAGATTCGCTTCTGCACACGGGGCCATGCCCAGTGAACACGGGGGCGTGTGGAGCCTAATAAAGACAATTGCAATTAATGAAGAAAGAGAAAGAGGATGGACACGGGGCCGTGCCCAATGAACACGGGGCCTTGTCTGAGCTTCTACACAGGCTATAAATAGGGGTGCTTGCCTCACTTCAAAGGCATCCCTTGGCAAACCACCTCTCTCCCACTTCACCCACATTCCACCACCATTACAACACCCACATCCACCACCATCATCCATCATCCACCTTAGAGTGTGTGTAGTAGTCTCGGGATCCAAGATTGATAGTAAGAGTTCTTGACAATCAAAGGCCATGTTTGCCTAATTCTCTTACATCACTTGGAGAAGACAAGCATTTAATGTAATACTTTTGATTTTTAATCTTTTCACACTTTTTATTTGGTTTTGTATTAATGACTTTAATAACTAGTTTTTTATGTTGAAGGTGAAACTTCCTTATCATTTGTCCGTGGTGTCTTGGCGTTATTTTACTGTCTATATAAAATAAAAGATTTACACCATTCATATCTCTACGGTCTATATAGAGATATGTTGGCTACCTGGTCGGGGGTTAAGGGAATGGTTTGGTAAGGTTCTTGCCTTGTTCAGTGTATAGATCCTGCAAGGACCTGGGTCAAGCTTACTAGGACCTCCTTCAATACCCACAGGTATTGGATGGCGGGGGTGCGGATGGCTTGATCCCCTCATATGTAAACTACTATTAATACATTAACCCGGCTACTTGGGATTGTATCCCTGCTGACTCAAACCACTTAGCCGAGGGTAACGTCGCCTTCAAAAGAGGGGCCTACCACATTACGCATTAATAACTTAATTAATTATCTTTCAATATTCCGACCCCTTAGGATTGTATCCTTGCTGACTCAAACTACTGGGTTGAGGGTAACGTCACCTTCAAAAGAGGGGCCTACTACTATAACTAAGATAATCTCTAAAAAAGTGCAAAAGTGCAGAAATCATCAAAGGTTACATTAAAGGCGAGTCGGATCCAATTGATTTATCTTGTCTATCTGTTTTTTTTCCAGCATTTTTAGTTTTTAGTTTCATGTTCAAAACCTTTTCTAAAACTTTTGATTTGGTTAGACGTTGAGGATAAACCGGTACTAAAAGCTCTTGTGTCCTTGGACGACCTCGGTATCTTACCAACGCTATACTACGCTCACGATGGATGCACTTGCCCATATGTGTGTTTAGTGTTAGTAGATATCGTGTTTTATAAATTTAAAACTTGACTAAAGTGTTAAAAAGGGCTTAAAATATAACGAAAAATATATCACACCTAACGCACATCAAGTTTTTGGCGCCGTTGCCGGGGACACGAGTATTTTAAGAAAGCTTAAAATCGACGGCCTAATCAGTTTTTTAAAAACCTTTTTAAAACCGCGCGCATTTTTTCATTTTTAGTTAGTTTTTGCATTACAGTAGCCTGAGCACGGGGCCGTATTCATTGAACACGGGGCCGTCCTGCATAATTTTCATAAAAATCCCAGATACAGAGTCTGAACACGGGGTCGTGTTCGCTGAACACGCCCCCGTGCTGCACAAAACCAATCGCATTTATTAAAACGCCCAGATACAGAACCTGAACACGGGGCCGTGTCCAGCCTCTGTTTCCGTTTTTATTTTTGTTTTCTGTCCCGAGACTCTGTTGTGATCTGCTGAGTGATTCTTGTGGATCAATACTCAGGAGATTACAACTACCACTATGAGGAGGATGATTATAGGGAAGACTATTGTACCATTTGTGGTAATCCTCATTCGGTACAATATTGTGACCTATTTCAACCATCACCTTCGTACACACACTATGAGGAGCCCAGGTACGAGTCATCCACTTCATACACATCCTATGAAGAGCCAAGGTATGAACCTTCTCCCTCATACTCATATTTTGATGAACCAAGGTATGAGCCTTCATACTCATACTTTGAGGAACCAAGATATGAGCCTCCACCTTCATATGCTTACTATGAGGAACCATGGCGTGAACAACCCACCTCATATGAGAATTATGAAGAAACAAGTTACGACCCTTATCCATCATATACTTACAATGGGGAAGAATGGTATGAACCATCTACCTCATATGAGTACTATGAGGAACCAAGGATCGAACTTCTGAATTCAAGCTTTGATGATACTTATTCAACTCACTTTGACGAACCACCAACTATCTCACCCGTAGCCGAAAGGATAATAGAATACCTTAAAACTATCAAGCACTATATAAAAGAAGCCCGCGCAAGGGAAGAGGAATCCCGCGCAAAGGAAGAATTAACATGTAACAAAGAAGAGATAGTTGAAGAGGTAAAAATGGAAGAACAAGTAAGTGAAAATCCGACACATGAGTTAAACAACGAAAAAGGTGAGTCCGACAATGTTAAAATTCAAGAAGAGTCTAATTTTCAAGAAATTAATCTCTTGTCATCTTCTTTCAAAAATCATTGTTTAGTACCTACTCATGCTAAGTTTTTAAAAGAGTTAAACACTAACACTAAAATTGACGAAACGGTAAGCATTAAGTTAACAAATGATAAAACTGCGCTAATAAAAGATGATCCATTTGAAATTAACATTACACCGGTTCCATGTTTCTTTCAAAATTCCTTTATTAGTAATATTACAATTGATAAAGATCTTTGTGTTAATATAATGCCAAATTACATTTTCAAAAAATTAAGTATTAGTGATTTTTCTCCACTTCAAATACCCATTTTTCTATCTAATCGGAAAACATAAAATCAATGGGAGTAGTTGAGGATGTGTTAGTCCAAACAAATCAAATGGTAATCCCAACCCACTTCGTCAACCTTGATGACGCTCTGTTAGTATTGGGATGACCTTTTGTAAAAACCTACGAAGCTTTGAAAAATCAGAAGTATAACAATCTATCCATTCAATTAGGGGCATTCAAGAAAAGTGTCGACCTTGAGCGTTCAATAAAATATCCATTCGGCAATAATGACCCCCTAATTGAAGATGAAGATGAGCCACCCGATACAAGAGAAATAATCGACCACTTTGTTAAAGAAGAGGTCGCAATCGAACAAACCTTTTTGGTTCTTGATAAAAATGAGCAACCAATTAAGGAGTCTTCTAAAGATCAACCACATGAGCTCAAAAAACTTCCAAAAGGTTTGGAATATGCTTTTCTGTAACACCCTGAAAATATGAAACTTTATATTTTCAATATAAAGTATTAATCAAACAAGAACCAACTAACTAGGAATTTATAACCCAGTTAGTTATGAGTCTTGAAGTGACTTAAAACAAGGTTAAATACCTAAACTATAGCAAAATAAAAGTTAGGGGACCAAACTTGTAAAAATTGAAACTTAAATGTTTAAAGTAACAATTAACACACCCCACACACACATGTGTGTGTGTCTGGTCGAACAAGAACACAGGGGCGATCAGGGGTTTCTTTCCAAACCCTAAGTTTCACAAAATCTCACAAATTGGAAGCCTAAATCAAAATCTGAATACATATTAGTGATCACCTCGACGAAGGGATCATAAGGTATGCAAAATTTTGATATTTTGATGCATCTTGAATTTTAGGTTGATTGTGAAAAACGAAAATTTAGCTTGATTATGTGTTGGATAGATCAAATTAGAGGTAATATGATGTCTAGGGACAAACCCTAGATGATCTCTTGTTAAAACATTGCATGATACTTGTGGAGTTGTAATCACCATTGTAGGTGATTAATGGAATTGTAGAAACTAGATAAACACTAGGAATATGATCTTTATTCTAGTGAAAACTGAATTTATGTGGTAAATTCAGAATTATTGATGTTGAAATTTTGTGTAAATTGCCTAATTGAAGTGAATGTAGATGGAAATAACATGTCATGAACCTAGTATTGATTATGTAAAAATCCGACCCGCTAGGTGTTTGTTAAAACGCCTAAGTGAGGAATAAAACGTTAAAGATCGGACAAAAACGCAGATTTGAATTTCATAATGAATTATCCGTTATTGATTATAAAAGAGTTCTAAATTAGTTGTGAATGGAACTCTTTAGGTAAAGAATCCCGATCATCAAGCGGACAAGCCGGAAGTGATACGCGCTTGAAGGGTGCGCTCTAAAGGTACGCGACCTATGGTTTCGTTACATTATGTTATTTATTTATTCTAGTTAGTTGTATTGGAATTTAGCCAAAGATGAAAACCCGTTAAGTCACGGAAGTGACGAAGTGCCTTAGACAAATAAAACGGGTTCAAACATGTGTTAGAAATAGAGTTTGGAATGTCTTGAAATGGTGGTCTCCATGCGGCATCCAAACGGGTCAAAACAAGTTGAGTTGTAAACTTCGTAGTCAAAGACCATCACTTGTTGATTGGTTATAAACAAAGCGTAAGCCGCGAAGCGGACACGCTAACTTTTTGCAAAAGCATGAACCCTTGTAGAGGGATTAAAGTTTGGAATTTTTACTTGTCAAATGATTTAGAAAAGCATGTTTAAATCCTTGAAAACAAGCATGATGGTTACGGCATAAGCAACCCTCGGGAGGGGAGCTAAACGCCATAATTGGTAAATACGGAACAGGTGAAATGGCCTAAAACATGTGATGACAACAATACAAGTTGTTGAACTTGTAAACAAATGAGTCAAATAAACGAGGAGCCGAATTATAGGCCAACTGTTGTTGAAATGATAGTTTTATGCAAATCGTGTTGAAAAACGGGTCCGTAATTTAATTACGGTCGCGTGGGAAAAAGAATTACGAAAAACGGACTTGTATAGCGAAAGTTATGCAAGTTCTAAGTTAATATTGTTGAATTTTCGTAGCTGGGCAAAGTGCAGCAACCAACAACAACCTTCTGCCAAAATAATGCCGTCGCGCTACGCGACGGCAAAGCAGTTAGACGGTCGCGTGACGCGACCATCGTCGCGGGCCGCGTAAGCTGGGTTCTAAGCTGTCGCGGGGCGCGACAGCCTTAAAATCATTGAATTTTGTTCCGTTTTAATGGTTTGACATTAGAACTTGTTTATATGTATTCTATTATGGTCAAAACTAATATTTATTGTGGTTTTGGCGTAGGTATGAACACGTGTGACACCGGATGAAGATCAAGCGACTATCAAGAACCGAACGCACTAAACCAAGCTTCCGCATTGATCTATTTTGCTTTAGTTAATATGTAAACACTTGAATATTATGTTTTGAAGGTTTAAACTCTAGGATGATGTCTAGTACATGTTGTTCTTATACACTCGTAAACCCAACAAAAAAAATTTTGTAAGCTCGCATTTTGTGATGAATGCGTGTTAATATAAAAAATTTAGTTATCTTTAAGATGGTTCTTACAAGTTGGTAATCATAGCGTCAGGTTGTTAATAAAGTGTGTTCGGTTCAAGCTTGATCAAGCATCCGGTAAGAGTTAATTGTTTTAAGTAGACTTAGTAAATATAGAAAGGAAACATGAATTGACATACATGGAAAGAGTGTGTTAACACACTCAAACACGGGAAGTGAATTAAACAAGGACGGTTAAAGCAAGTTACGGACTTGATTAAACCAAAGCAAGTAAATCATATGTTATAAATGAAATGTTTAAGGGTTGATGTAAACATTTCAGTTTTAAAGATGACGGATGAAGGTAATGACAATACGGTGCCGAGAGTCACCGAGCAAATGAGAGAAGTGATTGCCGAGGAGGTTTTAAAGGCAATCGAAAATAGTTTGTCTGGTTTTATCGATAAGATCCAGAACACGGTACTATTAGTGGTTGACAAAAGAATCAAGAAATTGGAAGATAGTGCCAATATAGCGAAGGAAAAGTCCGGAGGACGAAAGCCTTGTTCATACAAATAATTCATGGCGTGTAAACCGCTAGTCTATAATGGGGAGGTCGACCCGATAATATGCCAACGATGGCTAAGCGACATCGAAGGAGTGTTTGAAAGGACCCATTGTGATGAAGATGACTACGTAGCCTATGGTACGGGTCAATTAAGAGGTCAAGCGAAAGACTGGTGGGATAACAAGAAGAAAGAAATTGGAAGTGATGCGGCTAAAGCTATGACATGGGATAAATTTAAGACGCCGTTTTTTAAACATCATAGTCCCAAAGCGGTCATTAACCGAATCAAAGAAGAATTCATGCAGCTTAGACACAAGGGTGAGTCCATCGACAAAATCACGGGAATGTTTATGGATAAGATGAAGTTTTGTGATGAATTGGTGACAAATGAAGAACAAAAGATATATTACTATTATAATATGTTGAGCATCAAGTATAGGGAGTTTATGACTCCTTCAAAGTATGAGACCCTTACCGAGATCATAAATGTTGCTCGGGAACGGGAAATTGAATTGAAGAAGCAAGTCGAACGGGGCGAACGAAGAGCACATGATGTCAATCCAAGCCCTACTAAGAAAGCATGGACGAACGAAACAGTGAAGAAATTGGATGTAAAAGGCGGGTCGCCAAGTTGCAAAATCTGCGGAAAGGGTCATAAAGGCGAGTGTCGCTTCAAAGATAAACCTTGCCCATATGTCGGAAAATGGGGCATATGGCTTCATCATGCCCGGATAAAGTGACAGTTTGCTACAATTGCTATCGACTGGGTCACAAGAAGTCGGAATGCCCGGAGCTAGTGGGAAAGAAAGATGGGCAAGACACAAAAGGTGACGCCCCGAAGGCAAAGGCTAGATCTTTTCACCTGACTGCCGCAGAAGCAAAAGTAGAACCCAAAGTGGTTTCAGGTATATTTGCTGTAAACTCGATTCCTGCACGTGTATTATTCGATATGGGTGCGAATAAATCCCTTATTTCATATGGGTTTATTCGACATCCTTCATTTGTTCTAACAAAATTACCTATGCCTTTAGAAGTAGAGATAGGTAATAACAAGAGTTTTATCGTTTCTGATGTATGTCAAAATTACAAACTGAACATCGACGACGAAGAGTACTCGATAGACTTGATCCCGATGTCGATGGGAGAATTTCAAGTGATCGTGGGTATGGATTGGTTATCCCGATACCTCGCAAAGGTGGCATGTTTTCGAAAGGAGATAAAACTAACGTCTCCTAGCGGAAGGCATGTTACCATATACGGTGAGAAAGGAGGTAACCCTGTGGTATGTACAATGCTAGAGGCCCACAGGCTGATGAAACATGGGTGCAAAGCATATATGGTGTACGCAATCGAGTCGGAGAAAGAGTTCCCAAAAATCGGAGACGTACCGGTGGTACGTGTTTATGAAGATGTGTTCCCGGAAGATTTACCAGGAATACCACCAGAACGGGAGGTGGAGTTCGGAATCGAATTGATTCTGGGCGCAAAACCTGTGGCTAAGGCGCCGTATCGACTCGCGCCGTCTGAATTACAAGAATTGATGTCACAAATCCAGGATCTGCTCGACAAAGGGTTTATCCGACCGAGTGTATCTCCGTGGGGCGCACCAGTACTATTCGTGAAAAAGAAGGACGAAGCATACGCATGTGTATCGACTACCGAGAGTTAAACAAACTCACGGTGAAAAATCGATACCCACTTCCTAGAATTGATGACTTATTTGACCAGCTACAAGGAGCGAGTTGGTTTTCAAAGATTGACCTCAGATCGGGGTATCACCAGTTAAAGGTCAAGAAGAAGACGTACCGAAGACGGCCTTTCGTACACGGTACGGGCATTATGAGTTCCTTGTAATGCCCTTTGGGTTGACCAATGCACCCGCGGCTTTCATGGACCTCATGAACAGGGTTTGCAAACCTATGCTGGATAATTCGGTAATCGTGTTTATCGATGACATTCTAGTATATTCGAAAAATGAAGCTGAGCATGTGTATCATTTGCAAGAAGTGTTAGAGACACTCAGACGAGAAAAGCTGTATGCAAAATTCTCAAAGTGCACTTTCTGGTTACGAGAGGTGCAGTTTCTCGGACATATCATTAGTGCTGACGGGGTACTAGTAGATCCGTCGAAAATAGAAGCCGTGTCAAAATGGAACCCTCCGAAGAATCCTTCAGAAATCCGAAGCTTTTTAGGGCTCGCGAGATATTATCAGAGATTCATACAAGATTTCTCCATGTGCATCACATTTCATACTGTCACACCATTTATACTGTCACACCATTTATCATATACAAACTTTAGTGACATAAACGATGCACAAAGCACAGTTAGCACAGTTAACGGATAAGACAGGAATATGCTGACGGGGTTCAGTACATAGACAGACAGTGTTTTGAGACCCAGTATGAGCCAGAAACCAAGTACTACACTAGGGTAGTGTGTAGGGAAGTATGGACCATAAAACTGGGTCACTAGGTGATAGTTTAAGTGCCGGAAAGTGCCTAAAACTCACCCAAAGTGCAGAATTCTGCATTTTTTTCAGCAAAATTCAGCTTTTTAACAAACTAGTAATGTGCAAAATATGGCAAACTGGTTCTGTATGCTTTCCTAAGTGTCGGGAATTAAAAGTGTCACAAAAAGTTACATAAAAGACACTATACGGTATAACTTAGCACCTTAACGAATCGGTATCTAGCCGAACAACCGGACATTACCCGGAACACCAAAATATTGCTAGAAGCATTGTTTTATTTTTTTTGAGCTAGTTATGGTTCCCGAACACCCCAACATACTACAAAATGCAAGATACACATAAAACACTAGATATTACACTTAACCTCTAACTAATTACTTACATTATCATTTCAAGTTACAATTTACCCCACCTTCCTTGTCTACGGCCCAAGAGTGGCCCCCACCTAAGATCACCTTAATCTTCTCTAAGATTACATTTGATATTACTTGATTTAGTGGAAGATCTTGCATCTACTTGAGGAGACACTTAACCCATTGGTTAATAACATTGTGATTATAAGTATCAACATCATCCTTCATTCTCATCACCAACCAAACTCTCTCCTCCTTCCCCCCAAGCTCTTGGCCGACCCCCCTTCCACACACCACCACCATCATCAAGTCAAGTGCATCCATTCCAAGGTTATCTCAAGGTGTAAGGTGCAAGATTAGAAGGTTTGGTGCTTGAAGAACTTGAAGGACCTCTTTCGTTAGCTTTTATCCATCACTTTTGTCTTCACCAACAACTAGTGATCTTCCCTAGCTTAAAGCTAGTAGTAAGACCCTTTTGATCCTTGTTTACTTCTATTTTTGCTTGGTTAAAATACATATTATGATATAAATCACTAGAACACTAAAAGACATAAACTTGAATCTTGAAACATAAGCTTACATATGATGAACTATGGATGAAATAATGTTGTTTAGTGTATCTATATTACTCGCTTGTTGATATCTTGAAATGATGATGTTAATCATCACATGGAACTTGCTAGATTGTGATTAAACGCATGATCTAGCAAGTGAGAGGATGATTATGTGACAACATAAGATCATCATCTTCTTGCATGAACATGAACTTGATGAATAAAGGGATTTCTTGTAAAATAATAAACAAAGTGAGCTAGTAAGCTTATAGTTCCAAGATTTACGAATGATTTTCCATGAAAACCAAGTTCAAAATATGATTTTTGAAAGATCATGGTTTTTACTAAGTTTACACTATTTTTGGTGATGAAATAAGTGTAGAGACACTAGAGAAACAAGAAGATGTTGTAAATAAACATTTTTTTTGTAAAACGTGTTTACAAGTTGTAAACACCAAATCTTTTCAAGAATGAGATTTTTAAAGGAAAAAACACACTTTAAAGGTTAACTAAACCCACTAAACGCTTTACCAAGTTTCTACAAGTTTTTACGAAAACTCAAGTTCATAATCTTTAAGTAAGTAGCTTGTTTTGCACTTGGTGAGTGAAAGATGTTTAGAGTTTGATTGTTGATTATTGTGTGTTGATTTTGAAAAGAAAATGATATGCTAAATAGCATGGACACCTCCACTTTCAAAAGAAACTATGACGAAATTTTCTAAAAATGCAAACACTTAGAAAATATTTTCTAGGCAAGTGTTTACAAGTATATTTTAAACTATGTTTTCCAATATAAACTTTGCCATAAATTTTTGTAACAAAAATACAAGTATTGGAGGTTGGTTTTTACAAATAAAAATGGATAAATATATATTTAGAATATATATTTACATTAAAGACATCGTGTGTGATTATGTGAATATTTCGTGTAATAGTTATATTGTTTTAAGGGTTAAAATAATATAACTTAACAAAATACCAAGGATTTACAATCCAAAACAATACCGTTATAAATATTTTTTGTGAATATTATTTTGGGCTACGAAAGAAATGAAAGTATGATTTTTACCAAGTTATATCATATTTTTGGACAAGGAAGAAATGTATTAATTTTTGGAAAGTAAAAATATATTTACTTGGGTTTATTAAGAAAATATAGTTTTTTTGGGAAAAATATATATTTTCTTGGGATATATTGTTTTGAAATAAAAATAAGGTTTAAATATATATTTCTAAGTGGGACTTAAAAAAATATATATTCATTTGGATTAACATGCCGGAATACGACGCCAATACTTGGCAAGAATACGAAAGTACATGTATAAAATACCTCCATCCTCGGGAAGGAAATAAGAAATTAAATACTTGAGAAGTATTGTTACAAAAATATTGTTTAAACAATTATTCTAAAATGAAATATAATTTAAAGTTAAAATAATTATTATTTTAACAATTAATTATAACTTGGAATAATATTGGAAACATAAGAAACGTAACTCCAAAACATTAATACTAAGCAAAGGCACGACTCGTTCGTCTAATAGACGTTAGTACACTGTAGGTAATCGTGGTTGCTGACAGAGTTTGAGTTACGAGCTGAGGACGCAATAAAGTGAGTTCATGTCCCCCTTTTCATTTAAACTGTTTTGTTTATTTACTTCGGGGGTGAAATACATGTTACAAACAGACTTTATACAGATACAATTGGTATGGTTAGCCTAGGAAAGAACCATAGATCATGTGATTGGGTAGGCGGATACTTGGGACCATTAATCCTCGTATAAGGACCGAGGGGCATGAGTGATAGATCTATTTGGGTGTAGCGAGCCCACACCCATGAGGCCAGGGTGGCCCATAGTGGTGACTATGTCTTCTAGCCGGAAGCCCGGTGCAACTTTGCTAGGTTTGAGTCTTCCTCCACCGTCACACATATCAGTGGCCTTGCAAACCATTGGTGATCTTTTCCTTGTTTGCTATCATACCGGGACATTCATACTTATACTGTTTACAAAGGTTATACATACTCATACACACACATGAACTCGCTCAACTTTTGTTGATGTTTTCAATCTACATGTATTTCAGGGAACTAGTGGATCTGGCAGGTGTATGCATCTGTCTTCAAGCTACGTCATGAATAAAAGATGTTATCCATGGTTGTTGAGTTTAGGGGGTGTATCCTATTCCTGGATGGGATACACATTGCTAAACTCAGGTTTTATTTCAAGTCTTTGTGGAGTCTTTATGAACTCAGTTAAATATGTCATTGGTTTGTAACTTAATTTGGTGTCGATGTTTACAGACAATGGTTTTGTGGTATTTTCTAAACTTTATTAATGGATGAAAATCTCATGTTTTTTATCATATAGCGTTGTTATGATTGAATGCTATGGTATTAAGAAGTCACACCAATAACCACGCTTCCGCAAAAGTCAGGGTGTGACAGCTTGGTATCAGAGCTTCGATTGTAGCGAACTAGGATTCTTCTCGAGTCTAGACTACGATCTTTAGGGCTCTCATGAAATGTTTTCATTGCATACACAAAGTGTCCAGATCCAGGAAATAAACACTTTTACAAATAAAATACACAAAATACATTTCAAAGAATTCATTTCTAACTTCAGTCTGAGAGACTGGGGAGTTAGTCTGAGAGACTAGCTGGGTAATCAGTCTGAGAGACTGGGGAGTTAGTCTGAGAGACTAGCTGGGTAGTGCAGTCTGAGAGACTGGGTAGTCTGAGAGACTAGTTGGGGCAGTCTGAGAGACTGGGAGGTTTAGCCTGAGAGGCTGGGTAGTTCAATTTGGGAAACTGGGAGGTTTAGCCTGAGAGGCTGGGTAGTTCAGTTTGGGAAACTGGGAGGTTTAGCCTGAGAGGCTGGGTAGTTCAGTTTGGGAAACTATGAGGTTTAGTCTGAGAGACTAAGTAGTTCAGTCTGAGAGGCTGGGTGGGATAGTCTTGGGAAGACTAGGATTGCATACATGCTTACATTGTCACTACTTACATGCTTATTTGATGATTGTTGATATATGTGCATACTTGTGATTGATTTGTTACAGACATTACGATGTCATCTTCAGAGAACGGAGTATCCAACACCATTGATCCCATAGCTATTACTTCGGATGATGAGATCATCCCTGCACCCGAGATTCCTATCTCTGACTCAGAGAGTGATCCAGAGATGCTTTCAGATGATACTGACGATTTTCAGCCTTTCGCCTTGCCGGATTTTGGCGATATTATATCACTAGCTGATGGTCTTCCTGACGGGGATCTACTTCTTGTTCCGATCCCTGCTCCTTTTCCTCTTGCTGCATTTCCTCTTGAGGATCTGCCTCTTGATGCTATGTCTGACGATGACATCGATCTTTTTATTGAGGGTCCCCCTGAGGAGGCCCAGGATGATGGAGTTCCAGTCGCCGATGTCATTTCTGTTCCACTTGTTGACGTTCCTATTGTCGAGATGTCTTCTGATCATTCAGCCCCTGATTCTTTTGAGTCAGTGTCTTTAAGTACCTTACATGCATTGGGAATACAGCGATATCCCACCGATTCGGATTCTGACACGGCTATGTCTGTTATGCCTGTTGGTCCGCACGACGATGATCAGGATTTTGAGTTTGATGATAAGATGGATCCTATCTTTCCACACGATTTTGACCCTGAGCATGAGATTGAGTTTGTCCCCGATGAGCAGCCTTTTGAGGCACCTGTTGATCCTGATTTCGATCCTGAGCAGGAGATTGATTTCATTCCTGCTGAGCAGCCCATTGATGCACCTGTCGTTCCTGACGATCAGCCCTTTGATATACCCGCTGATCATGAGCTTGCACCAGCTGACCCTGAGCCCTTGATTGCACCAGAGCCCATGCCTGCTCACGAACCTTTGCCTGTGCATGACCCTATACCTATTGATGCACCTGTTGTTTCACCACCTTTGCCTGACCCGGTCTCTGCACCCATTGATCACGCTCCTTTTGCTGCCCACATTGACCCCAGATATGCATTCACCCACAATGGGTGGATAGAGGATGACGACGACTTTCCTCCTTTTGTTAGACCCGTTACTCCCCCTCACCTACCTGTACATACACATGCACCAGCTGATATCACCCCATTTCACCCACACGTGTCAGACATTCACCGCACAGATTTACCAGTCACATTTCTTCAGGACATCCCTCCTCCCCGTCCAGGGGAAGGACCCTCGAGTCAGCAGGCCAGTCACGTACCTTTTGTGTCAGCAGCCGATCATTTCATGCCACAGTTTACACACACTGCTCCTTCTTCTGCACCCACGGGCGAGCCACTTATTTGGTTTCCGCCCAACGTGATGCCTATATCTGATCCACACCATCCCTTCCACATTGGATACTCGAGGAATGATCTGCTCTTATCCTTGCAGCTCCAGCAGGATATGTTGAGTCGTAGAGTCACTGAGTTAGAGAGGATCCCGCGTCCTCCACCTGGTACTGGTCCCTCACAGTTTGCTACTCCACCTGCTCCACTATTGCCTTACCCGGATTTCGACATCCGATTTCTTACTATGGAGCAGCAGATTAGCTATTTATTACACTTGTTCATGCCCTCGAGGAGGAGTTAGCGCGTATGCGTCGTTTGCTTTTCATTCCTCCACCTCCTCCTCCTCCCCCATCAGCTTAGAGGTTTTTGGTTTTATGCAGATAGCATGCTTTTGATGAGAGTGCAGCTATTGAGCCAGATTGCACAGCCTTTTGGGAGACCACATCTTGACTTTTGACTTTTGATTATTGTAGTTGGTAGACGATTTGGACGAGGGTGATGTGACCCTTAGTCTCTTTTGATGTATGATACAATTGTGAAACTTGTAAACTGTACTTGTGGTCTTGATATATGAAAGCTCAATCGCAACATTCTCATTACATACATTGTTGGATTACTTGTTTGTGTTATGACATGGGATGTTATGTGTATACTTGTGTTGATGAATGTTATTACATGCTACGTACTTATTATACTTATTATGACCTGACCAACGCAAACTTCTTATAGAAGATGCCTCCACGAAGAGAAACTCGATTGCCCACTACTGAGACTGAATTACAAGAACGAATTTCACGAGCAATAGCAGAGCACGAGGCCTCACGCGCTGAAACTAGTGGGGGTACCTCGAGGAACAACCCACCTCATGGTAATGTTTAAGTTGCTTGAGACACATTACGTTACATTTGGATATTCCATGTACGCGCTAATGCTTTATGTGAATGACGTTACTTGTACAGGTTGTACCTTTAAGCAGTTTTTAGACTGTAAACCGCTAAATTTTGACGGCACCGGGGGTGCTGTGGCTTTTGTTCGATGGACGGAGAAGACCGATTCAGTGATAAGAATGAGAAAATGCGCACCAGAACAACAAGTCACCTACATCTCCGGATTGTTCATAGATGGAGCACTTTCGTGGTGGAATCTCCAAGTCCAAACTCTGGGAGAGGCAGCAGCATACGCTTTGACTTGGAATGAGTTAAAGGAACTCATACGTAAAAAGTATTGCTCCAGGGCTGAAATTCAAAAGCTGGAAACTGAATTCTGGAACCTCAAGATGCACGGCCCGAAGATCGCCGAATATATGCAGAGATTTCACGATCTATCTCACGTGGTACCATACATGGTTAGTCCGGAATTCAAACGTGTTGAGCGTTTCATTTGGGGGTTAACACCTCAGATTATGAGTATGGTAACATCATCAAAGCCTGCAACAATTACTGAGGCTATCGATTTGAGCGTGTCACTGACTCAAGAAGCTATCAGATTAAACAAGTTTTCGATCTCTGACCAGAAAAAGAAGGAGACTCACGTCGAGTCCTCGGGAGAGAACAAGCGGAAGTTCTCCAACTTTAAGAAAGGTACCAGCGGTATGAACAAGAAGGATGAGGCAAACGCACCGGCCAAGGCTAAAGGAAAGGGGTATATGGGCACTTTGCCCAAATGTGATGCGTGTCAGTTGCATCACAATGGACGATGCCGAGCATGAAAGTGTGAATCTTGTGGAAGAGTAGGTCACTCGAAAGAAACATGCTGGGTTGGTACTGGCCGTGTTGGTCAAAGGGGTTTTGGTAACAACAACCGTGGAGGTAATGGGAATGGAAACCGCCCGCAAGGAAATAACGGAGGTAATGGAAACCGTGGTAATTATGGAAATCAAGCTGGGAATCGCAACCAAAACAACAATCAAGGTAATGGGAACGGTAATGGTCGAGGACCAGGATGTTTTAATTGTGGAGACATGGGGCATTTCAAGAGAGAGTGCCCAAAGCTTAATCAAGCACATGGAAGAGTTTTTAACATCGGCGCGAGGGAAGCACGCCAAGATCCAAATGTGGTCACTGGTACATTCCCTATCAATCAACGCTTTGCATTTGTACTATTTGACACTGGTGCCGATTACAGTTTTGTATCGCTAGAGTTTAAGAAAATACTTGGGTTGGTAGCTAGTAAGTTAGACATTCCGTATTCGATAGAACTAGCTAATGGAAGGCTAGTAGAAGCGAACGAAGTCATCAGAGGTTGCGTGATAGAACTGGGAGAGCATGAGTTTACACTGGATCTACTGCCAGTCGAGTTGGGAAGCTTCGACGTGGTAGTAGGGATGGATTGGTTGTCAAGCAACAGAGCAGAGATTGTATGTCACGAGAAGATCATTCGCATTCCGATGGCGAATGGAGAAACAATTGTGGTACATGGAGAGAAGCACGATACACCCTTAAGGATCATTAGCTGTTTGAAAGCTCGGAGATGTTTGCAGAAGGGATGTGTTGCCTTCTTGGCGCACATTGTGGATAAAGAAGCCGTTGAGCCGAAGTTAGAAGATATACCAGTTGTTAAGGAATATCCTGAAGTCTTCCCCGAAGACTTGCCAGGATTGCCCGCCGCAGCGACAAGTCGAGTTTCACATTGACTTGGTTCCAGGCGCCGAGCCTGTAGCCAAGGCGCCCTATCGACTTGCGCCTTCCGAGATGCAAGATCTATCAACACAACTCCAGGAGCTTTTGGATAAAGGATTTATCAGACCAAGCTTCTCGCCTTGGGGAGCTCCAGTGCTGTTTGTTAAGAAGAAAGACGGTAGTTTCCGCATGTGCATCGACTATCGCGAGCTGAACAAGTTGACTATCAAGAATAGATATCCTTTGCCAAGGATTGATGACCTGTTTGATCAACTACAAGGTTCGAGTTTTTACTCCAAGATCGATCTTCGATCAGGTTATCACCAGTTGAGAATTCAAGAGGAGAGTATTCCAAAGACGGCCTTTAGGACTCGATGGGGACACTACGAGTTCCTGGTTATGCCGTTTGGTCTGACAAACGCGCCAGCAGTATTCATGGATTTGATGAACAGAGTCTGCAAGCCCTACCTCGATAAGTTTGTGATCGTGTTTATTGATGACATTTTGATTTATTCAAAGACGAAAGAAGAACATGAACAACACCTAAGAGCTATTTTAGAGCTTCTTAAGAAAGAGAAGTTATACGCAAAGTTCTCAAAGTGCGAGTTCTGGTTGCGCGAGGTTCAGTTCCTTGGTCACGTGGTTAATGGAAATGGAATTCATGTGGATCCCACAAAGATCAAGGCGATCAAGAATTGGGAGACTCCGAAAACGCAAACTGAGATTTGACAATTCTTAGGTTTGGCTGGGTATTATCGCAGATTTATTGAGGATTTCTCGAAAATCGCTCAACCTTTGACCTCCCTTACATAAAAAGACAAGAAGTATGAATGGGGAGACAAGCAAGAAGAAGCTTTCCAGTTGTTAAAGAACAAGCTTTGTGACGCACCAATCTTATCTCTACCCGAAGGCACGGACGACTTCGTGGTATATTGCGACGCCTCGTGTCAAGGTTTAGGCTGCGTACTGATGCAGCGACAGAAAGTTATAGCCTATGCTTCACGCCAGTTGAAGGTACACGAGAAAAACTACACCACACATGATTTGAAACTAGGCGTTGTGGTGTTTGCATTAAAAATCTGGCGACATTATTTGTATGGCACGCGATGCACAATCTTTACTGATCACAAGAGCCTGCAGCACATATTTGACCAGAAAGAGCTTAACATGAGACAGAGACGCTGGGTAGAGTTGTTAAATGATTATGATTGCGAAATCAAGTATCACCCAGGGAAGGCGAATGTGGTCGCCGATGCTTTGAGTCAGAAGGAAAGAATAAAGCCCATAAGGGTTAGGGCTTTGGAAATGATCATACAGACGGACCTCTCATTGCGCATTCATGCCACGCAGAGAGAAGCACTTAAGGAAAAGAATCTTGAGAATGAATACCTCCGTGGGATGGAGAAGCAATTGGTACCAAAGGAGGATGGAACATTGTGTTTCTTAGGAAGAATTTGGGTTCCTCTCTTTGGTGGTCCTAGAGAAGTAATTTTTGACGAAGCTCACAAGTCACGGTACTCGATCCATCCAGGATCGGATAAAATGTACCAAGATTTAAAGGATTTTTATTGGTGGCCAAGAATGAAAGGATATTTTGCAACATATGTTGGCAAATGTTTGACTTGCGCTAAGGTAAAAGCCGAATATCAGAAGCCTTCAGGTCTCTTGCAACAACCTGAAATACCCCAGTGGAAATGGGAACAGATTTCGATGGACTTTATAACGAAATTGCCAAAGACACCCAGAGGTCACGATACGATTTGGGTAATCGTAGACCGTCTGACAAAGTCTGCACACTTTTTGGCAATCAAGGAGAAAGACAACACTAGTAAGCTTGCTGAATTATACCTCAGAGAGATTGTTGCATGGCATGGAGTGCCTCTCTCAATTATTTCGAATATGGACGGAAGGTTCAAGTCAAGGATTTGGCAATCCTTCCAAGAAGCTTTTGGTTCTCAGTTGAATCTGAGTACTGCCTTTCATCCGCAGACAGACGGCCAGAGTGAACGAACGATTCAAACATTGGAAGACAAGTTGCGAGCTTACGTAATGGATTTGGGTGGTAGTTGGGACACTCACTTACCCTTGGTATAATTTTCATACAACAACAGTTACCATGCAAGCATACAAGCCGCACCGTTCGAAGCCCTCTATGGACGCAAGTGTCGATCACCCTTATGCTGGGCAGACGCGGGTGATAGACAGCTTGTTGGTCCTGAATTGGTTCAAGAAACGACTGATAAGATTACACAGATCCGAGAGTGCATAAAAGCGGCTCGTGATCGACAAAAGAGTTACGCGGACCAAAGAAGGAAACCTCTAGAGTTTGAGGTAGGAGATATGGTTTTGTTGAAGGTTTCACCCTGGAAGGGTGTAGCACGCTTTGGGAAGCGTGGGAAGTTGAACCCAAGATACATTGGACCATTCAAAATCCTGGAGAGGATTGGTCTTGTAGCTTACAAGTTGGATCTACCCGCAGAACTAAATGACGTTCATGATACATTCCATGTATCAAATCTGAAAAAGAGTCCAACTCAAGAAACAGTTGTCATTCCTGCCGACGAAGTTCATATTGACGACACACTCCACTTTACTGAAGAACCTGTAGAGGTTACTGACTTGAAGGTTAACAAGACGCACAGGAGTAGTGTCAAACTCGTCAAGGTTCGTTGGAATGCACGTCACAGCCCAGAGTTTACTTGGGAGCGTGGGGATCGCATGAAAGCGAAATACCCACATTTGTTCCCCAAGAACCCTGCAACTAGTAGGAGAACTAAAATTTCAGGACGAAATTTTCTTAACAGGGGGAGAATGTGACAACCCTCATAAATTCAGGTATCCGTACAATTTAATTTATATAAATTAATGCTTAATGACTGTGCTTAATTACAACTGGTGATTAAACTGCTTTCTGATTTCTGTATCATACATACATGTGCATCACATTTCATACTGTCACACCATTTATCATATACAAACTTTAGTGACATAAACGATGCACAAAGCACAGTTAGCACGGTTAACGGATAAGACTGGAATATGCTGACGGGGTTCAGTACATAGACAGACAGTGTTTTGAGACCCAGTATGAGCCAGAAACCAAGTACTACACTAGGGTAGTGTGTAGGGAAGTATGGACCATAAAACTGCGTCACTAGGTGATAGTTTAAGTGCCGGAAAGTGCCTAAAACTCACCCAAAGTGCAGAATTCTGCATTTTTTCAACAAAATTCAGCTTTTCAACAAACTAGTAATGTGCAAAATATGGCAAAATGGTTCTGTATGCTTTCCTAAGTGTCGGGAATTAAAAGTGTCACAAAAAGTTACATAAAAGACACTATACGGTATAACTTAGCACCTTAACGAACCGGTATCTAGCCGAACAACCGGACATTACCCGGAACACCAAAATATTGCTAGAAGCATTGTTTTATTTTTTTTGAGCTAGTTATGGTTCCCGAACACCCCAACATACTACAAAATGCAAGATACACATAAAACACTAGATATTACACTTAACCTCCAACTAATTACTTACATTATCATTTCAAGTTACAATTTACCCCCCCCCCCCCCTTCCTTGTCTATGGCCCAAGAGTGGCCCCCACCGAAGATCACCTTAATCTTCTCTAAGATTACATTTGATATTACTTGATTTAGTGGAAGATCTTGCATGTACTTGAGGAGACACTTAACCCATTGGTTAATAACATTGTGATTATAAGTATCAACATCATCCTTCATTCTCATCACCAACCAAACTCTCTCCTCCTTCCCCCAACCTCTCGGCCGACCCCCCTTCCACACACCACCACCATCATCAAGTCAAGTGCATCCATTCCAAGGTTATCTCACGGTGTAAGGTGTAAGATTAGAAGGTTTGGTGCTTGAAGAACTTGAAGGACCTCTTTCGTTAGCTTTTATCCATCACTTTTGTCTTCACCAACAACTAGTGATCTTCCCTAGCTTAAAGCTAGTAGTAAGACCCTCTTGATCCTTGTTTACTTCTATTTTTGCTTGGTTAAAATACATATTATGATATAAATCACTAGAACACTAAAAGACATAAACTTGAATCTTGAAACATAAGCTTACATATGATGAACTATGGATGAAATAATGTTGTTTAGTGTATCTATATTACTCGCTTGTTGATTTCTTGAAATGATGATGTTAATCATCACATGGAACTTGCTAGATTGTGATTAAACACATGATCTAGCAAGTAAGAGGATGATTATGTGACAACATAAGATGATCATCTTCTTGCATGAACATGAACTTGATGAATAAAGGGATTTCTTGTAAAATAATAAACAAAGTGAGCTAGTAAGCTTATAGATCCAAGATTTACGAATGATTTTCCATGAAAACCAAGTTCAAAATATGATTTTTGAAAGATCATGGTTTTTACTAAACTAACACTATTTTTGGTGATGAAATAAGTGTAGAGACACTAGAGAAACAAGAAGATGTTGTAAATAAACATTTTTTTGTAAAATGTGTTTACAAGTTGTAAACACCAAATCTTTTCAAGAATGAGATTTTTAAAGGAAAAAACACACTTTAAAGGTTAACTAAACCCACTAAACGCTTTACCAAGTTTCTATAAGTTTTTACGAAAACTCAAGTTCATAATCTTTATGTAAATTGCTTGTTTTGCACTTGGTGAGTGAATGATGTTTAGAGTTTGATTGTTGATTATTGTGTGTTGATTTTGAAAAGAAAATGATATGCTAAATAGCATTGACATCTCCACTTTCAAATGAAACTATGGCGAAATTTTCTAAAAATGCAAACACTTAGAAAATATTTTCTAGGCAAGTGTTTACAAGTATGTTTTAAACTTTGTTTTCCAACATAAACTTTGCCATAAATTTTTGTAACAAAAATACAAGTATTGGAGGTTGGTTTTTACAAATAAAAATGGATAAATATATATTTAGAATATATATTTACATTAAAGACATCGTGTGTGATTATGTGAATATTTCGTGTAATAGTTATATTGTTTTAAGGGTTAAAATAATATAACTTAACAAAATATCAAGGATTTACAATCCAAAACAATACCGTTATAAATATTTTTGGTGAATATTATTTTGGGCTACGAAAGAAATGAAAATATGATTTTTACCAAGTTATATCATATTTTTTGACACGGAAGAAATGTATTAATTTTTGGAAAGTAAAAATATATTTACTTGGGTTTATTAAGAAAATATAGTATTTTTGGGAAAAATATATATTTTCTTGGGATATATTGTTTTGAAATAAAAATAAGGTTTAAATATATATTTCTAAGTGGGACTTAAAAAAATACATATTCATTTGGATTAACACGCCGGAATACGACGCCAATACTTGGCAAGAGTACGAAAGTACATGTATAAAATACCCCCATCCTCGGGAAGGAAATACGAAATTACACTTGAGAAGTATTGTTACAAAAATATTGTTTAAACAATTATTCCAAAATGAAATATAACTTAAAGTTAAAATAATTATTATTTTAACAATTAATTATAACTTGGAATAATATTGGGAACATAAGAAACGTAACTCCAAAACATTAATACTAAGCAAATGCACGACCCGTTCGTCTAATAGACGTTAGTACACTGTAGGTAGTCGTGGTTGCTGACAGAGTTTGAGTTACGAGCTGAGGACGCAATACAGTGAGTTCATGTCCCCCTTTTCTTTAAACTGTTTTGTTTATTTACTTCGGGGGTGAAATACATGTTACAAAAGGACTTTATATAGATACAATTGGTATGGTTAGCCTAGGAAAGAACCATAGATCATGTGATTGGGTAGGCGGATACTTGGGACCATTAATCCTCGTATAAGGACCGAGGGGCATGAGTGATAGATCTATTTGGGTGTAGCGAGCCCACACCCATGAGGCCAGGGTGGCCCATAGTGGTGACTATGTCTTCCAGCCGGAAGCCCGGTGCAACTTTGCTAGGTTTGAGTCTTCCTACACCGTCACACATATCAGTGGCCTTGCAAACCATTGGTGATCTTTTCCCTGTTTGCTATCATACCGGGACATTCATACTTATACTGTTTACAAAGGTTATACATACTCATACACACACATGAACTCGCTTAACTTTTGTTGATGTTTTCAAACTTCATGTATTTCAGGGAACTAGTGGATCTGTCAGGTGTATGCATGTGTCTTCGAGCTGCGTCGTGAATAAAAGATGTTATCCATGGTTGTTGAGTTTAGGGGGTGTATCCTATTCCTGGACGGGATACACATTGCTAAACTCAGGTTTTATTTCAAGTCTTTTGTGGAGTCTTTATGAATTCAGTTAAACATGTCATTGGTTTGTAACTTAATTTGGTGTCGATGTTTTCAGACAATGGTATTGTGGTATTTTCTAAACTTTATTAATGGATGAACATCTCATGTTTTTTTTATCATATAGCATTGTTATGATTGAATGCTATGGTATTAAGAAGTCACACCAATAACCACGCTTCCGCAAAAGTCAGGGTGTGACACATAGCCTATGCCTCGAGGCGACTGAAGATTCATGAAAAGAAATACCTGACTCGTGACCTTGAGTTAGCAGCAGTGGTATTTGCCTTAAAAATATGGATGCATTATTTGTATGGGGTAAAATGTACTATTTTTACCGACCATAAAAGTTTGAAATATTTCTTCGATCAGAAGGAATTAAACATGAAGCAGAGGCGATGGTTGGAAACAGTCAAGGATTATGATTGTGAAATACACTACCACCCCGGGAAAGCCAATGTAGTGGCTGATGCGTTGAGCCGAAAGACAGACTATGCCCCGATTCGGGTGCAATCGATGCAGCTTATTGTGACCTCGGGCCTACTAGAACGAATCCGAGAAGCACAAGTCGAAGCGGTGAAGGTGGAAAACTGGAAGAAGGAAAGAATAGTCGGCCAATTTAAGGATCTCGTAGATGGCAACAACGGTTTGAAAACACGTTTCGGTAGAATATGGGTTCCTAACTCATGTGGGGTTAAAAAGCTTCTACTTGATGAAGCTCACAAATCCCGTTATTCTATTCATCCGGGAGCGACCAAAATGTATAACGACTTGAAACAAAATTATTGGTGGCCCGGAATGAAAAGAGATGTAGTAAAATATGTGGAAAAATGTTTGACATGTCTACAAGTCAAAGCGGAGCACCAAAAACCATACGGTAAACTACAACCGTTGGAAATTCCGGTTTGGAAATGGGAACATATTACAATGGACCTATTAACCAAACTACCAAAGACGAACCGCGGGTTTGATGCTATATGGGTAGCTGTTGATAGACTAACAAAGAGTGCTCACTTTATCCCGATACGAGAGACTTATACGTCAGAAAAGATGTCAGAGGTTTACACTAATGAGATAGTGGCACGCCACGGAGTACCGGTATCCATCGTGTCCGATAGGGATACCCGATTCACTTCAACTTCTGGCGCGAATTCCAAGAGTAAATGGGGACAAAATTGTTCATTAGCACTGCGTACCATCCTCAGACTGATGGACAGAGCGAAAGAACAATACAAACGTTGGAAGACATGCTACGGGCATGTATTATCGACTTTGGAGGTAGTTGGGGTGTGTATCTACCATTGGTCGAATTTTCGTATAATAACAGTTACCATGCTAGTATCGGAATGGCTCCGTACGAAATGCTTTATGGTAGGAGATGCCGGACCCCAGTGTGTTGGGATGAGGTGGGTCCACGTGAACTCGCCCACAAAGACATAGTTCGAGCCACTAATGAGAAGATTGATATGGTTCGGGCACACCTGAAAGCAGCTCAAGATAGACAAAAGTCGTATGCGGACAAAAGGAGAAGACCGATCGAGTTTCAGGTTGGCGACAAGGTCATGCTTAAGGTATCCCCATGGAAGGTGATTATCAGGTTCAGAAAAAGAGGAAAATTAAGCCCAAGATTTATTGGGCCGTTTAAAATTGTTGAACGAATAGGAAGGGTAGCATACCGCCTTGAGCTACCGGAGGGATTAAGCGGAATTCATAGCACATTCCATGTGTCACATCTTCGGAAATGTCTAGCGGATGAAACAACTTATATTCGCTATGATGATTTAGAGGTGGATGATAGCCTTAACTATGTGGTAAAGCCGATTGCGATCTTGGATCGTAAGGTGAAAATCTTAAGGAACAAAGAGATCAACCAAGAAAAGGACAAATGGGAACACAGGAAGGGTTCGGATACCACCTGGGAATCCGAGGAGGAAATGCAACGGCTCTACCCTACTTTATTTGGTACGTAATCCAGTTTCGGGGACGAAACCCTTTTTAAGGGGGCGTGGACTTGTAACACCCCGAAAATATGAAACTTTATATTTTCAATATAAAGTATTAATCAAACAAGAACCAACTAACTAGGAATTTATAACCCAGTTAGTTATGAGTCTTAAAGTGACTTAAAACAAGGTTAAACACCTAAACTATAGCAAAATAAAAGTTAGGGGACCAAACTTGTAAAAATTGAAACTTAAATGTTTAAAGTAACAATTAACACACCAAACACACAAATGTGTGTGTGTCTGGTCGAACAAGAACACAGGGGCTATCAGGGGTTTCTTTCCAAACCCTAAGTTTCACAAAATCTCACAAATTGGAAGCCTAAATCAAGTCTAAATCAAAATCTGAATACATATTAGTGATCACCTCGACGAAGGGATCATAAGGTATGCAAAATTTTGATATTTTGATGCATCTTGAATTTTAGGTTGATTGTGAAAAACGAAAATTTAGCTTGATTGTGTGTTGGATAGATCAAATTAGAGGTAATATGATGTCGAGGGACAAACTCTAGATGATCGCTAGTTAAAACCTTGCATGATACTTGTGGAGTTGTAATCACTATTGTAGGTGATTAATGGAATTGTAGAAACTAGATAAACACTAGGATTATGATCTTTATTCTAGTGAAAACTGAATTTATGTGGTAAATTCAGAATTATTGATGTTGAAATTTTGTGTAAATTGCCTAATTGAAGTGAATGTAGATGGAAATAACATGTCATGAACCTAGTATTGATTATGTAAAAATCCGACCCGCTAGGTGTTTGTTAAAACGCCTAAGTGAGGAAAAAAACGTTAAAGATCGGACAAAAACGCAGATTTGAATATCATAATGAATTGTCCGTTATTGATTATAAAAGAGTTCTAAATTAGTTCTGAATGGAACTCTTTAGGTAAAGAATCCGGATCGTCAAGCGGACAAGCCGGAAGTGATACGCGCTTGAAGGGTGCGCTCTAAAGGTACGCGACCTATGGTTTCGTTACATTATGTTATTTATTTATTCTAGTTAGTTGTATTGGAATTTAGCCAAAGAGGAAAACCCGTTAAGTCACAAAAGTGACGAAGTTCCTTAGACAAATAAAACGGGTCAAAACATGTGTTAGAAATAGAGTTTGGAATGTCTTGAAATGGTGGTCTCCATGCGGCATCCAAACGGGTCAAAACAAGTTGAGTTGTAAACGTCGTAGTCAAAGACCATCACTTGTTGATTAGTTAGTTATAAACAAAGCGTAAGCCGTGAAGCGGACACGCTAACTTGTTGCAAAAACATGAACCCTTGTAGAGGGATTAAAGTTTGGAATTTTTACTTGTCAAATGATTTAGAAAAGCATGTTTAAATCCTTGAAAACAAGCATGGTGGTTACTGCATAAGCAACCCTCGGGAGGGGAGCGAAACGCCATAATTGGTAAATACGGAACGAGTGAAATGGCCTAAAACATGTGATGATAACAATACAAGTTGTTGAACTTGTAAACAAATGGGTCAAATAAACAAGGAGCCGAATTATAGGCCAACTATTCTTGAAATGATATTTTTATGCAAATCGTGTTGAAAAACGGGTCCGTAATTTAATTACGGTCGCGTGGGAAAAAGAATTACGAAAAACGGACTTGTAGAGCGAAAGTTATGCAAGTTCTAAGTTAATATTGTTGAATTTTCGTAGCTGGGCAAAGTGCAGCAACCAGCAACAACCTTCTGCCAAAATAATGCCATCGCGCTACGCGACGGCAAAGCAGTTAGACGGTCGCGTGACACGACAATCGTCGCAGGCCGCGTAAGCTGGGTTCTACCTTAAAATCGTTGAATTTTGTTCCGTTTTAATGGTTTGACATTAGAACTTGTTTATATGTATTCTATTATGGTCAAAACTAATATTTATCATTGTTTTGGCGTAGGTATGAACACGTGTGACATCGGATGAAGATCAAGCGACTATCAAGAACCGAACGCACTAAACCATGCTTCCGCATTAATCTATTTTGCTTTAGTTAATATGTAAACACTTGAATATTATGTTTTGAAGGTTTAAACTATAGGATGATGTCTAGTACATGTTGTTCTTATACACTCGTAAACCCAACAAAAAAATTTTGTAAGCTCGCATTTTGTGATGAATGCGTGTTAATATTATAAAATTTAGTTATCTTTAAGATGGTTCGTACATTTTCTCGACAAAGATGGTAAGTTACCTGTAATTATTTCGTCTAAATTAACTAGTGTAGAAAAAGATAAACTAATCTCACTTTTGAAAAAACCCAAAAATGCGATCGCTTGGAAGCTTGTAGATATTAAAAGAATAAGCCCTTCCATGTGCACGCACAAAATTTCAATGAATGATGACTATAAATCAGTAATACAACCACAACGTAGAGTAAATCCAAACGTCCAAGAAGTGGTTAAAAATGAAGTCATCAAATTACTTGACGCCGGACTCATTTACTCAATCTCCGATAGTCCCTGGGTATGTCCCGTTCAAGTAGTTCCTAAGAAAGGAGGTATGACGGTGATCACGAACGAGAAAAATGAATTAATACCAACAAGAACCGTCACAGGATGGAGAGTTTGTATAGATTATCGTCGATTAAATGAGGCAACAAGGAAATATCACTTTCCTTTACCTTTTATTAATCAAATGTTAGAAAGATTATCCGGTCACAAATTTTATTGTTTCTTAGATGGTTTTTCAGGTTATTTTCAAATTTCGATAGCACCCGAAGACCAAGAAAAGACAACATTCACATGTCCCTATGGAACTTTTGCTTATCGATGCATGCCTTTTGGTCTATGTAATGCCCCCACAACCTTTCAACGTTGCATGGTGGCCATCTTCCATGATATGATAGAAAAGGCCATGGAAGTCTTCATGGACGACTTTTCTATCTTTGGAGATTCATATGACCAATGCCTCGATAACCTTGAACGAATGCTATCCCGATGTGAGGAAACTAACCTCGCCCTTAATTGGGAAAAATGCCATTTCATGGTAACGGAGGGAATAGTATTCGGTCACAAAATCTCAAGCGGAGGAATGGAGGTTGATCGAGCAAAAATAGACACTATTTCTCGATTACCACCCCATCCCCCGTTAGAGCCATCAGAAGTTTCCTAGGACATGCCGGATTTTATAGACGATTTATCAAAGACTTTTCAAAAATCTCAAGGCCTCTAACAAAATTACTTGAAAAAAGATGCTCCTTTCATCTTTGATAAGGATTGCAATTAAGCATTTCTCACATTAAAAGAAATACTAGTCAATGCACCTATCATGATAGCGCCTGATTGGAAATTACCTTTCAAAATCATGTGTGATGCAAGTGACTTCGCAGTTGGAGTCGTCCTGGGACAAAGAAAAGATAAGCATTTTCACCCAATATATTACGCTAGTAAAACACTTAACGATGCACTAGAAAATTATACAACAACGGAAAAAGAATCACTAGCTGTAGTATTTGCCTTTGATAAATTTCGTTCTTATCTTGTTCTTTCTAAAACGATAGTTTATACAGACTATGCAGCCATTCGTTATCTCTTTAAGAAACAGGATGCCAAACCGCGTTTGATCAGATGGATTCTACTCCTCCAAGAATTCGACATTGAAATAAAAGATAAAAGAGGAGCAGAAAACACTGCTGCAGATCATCTTTCCCGCTTGGAAGATCCAGCTTTAGAGGCAACTAGGGATGAGGTAATTAATGAAAAATTCCCAACGGAGTCCCTAGAAATGGTGGAATACCGAGAAGAGCTATGGTACGCCGACTATGCTAACTACTTAGCTAGCGGAATAGTCGCAAAAGGATGGTTACATCATCAAAGAAAAAAATTCTTTGCCGATGTAAAGCATTATTTTTGGGAAGATCCTTATCTTTTCAAAATGTTTGCCGACCAACTCATTCGCCGATGCGTACATGGAAGTGAAGCAAGAAGAATTCTCCGCCATTTTCATGAAGGTCCATACGGAGGACATCATGGTGCTGCTAGTACCGCACGGAAGGTATTTGATTCAGGGTTCTATTGGCCAACCATTTACAAAGACGCCCAAAGTCTTGTCAAAACATCTGATGCATGCCAAAGATCAGGTAATATTTCTTCCAAAAACGAAATGCCACAAAATGGCATTCTTGTTTGTGAAATTTTTGATGTGTGGGGACTCGACTTTATGGGACCTTTCCCACCATCAAAAGGAAACAAATATATACTTGTGGCAGTAAATTACTTGTCTAAATGGGCCGAGGCCGAAGCCCTTCCAACAAATGATGGAAGAGTTGTGGTAAGATTCCTGAAACGATTATTCTCTCGTTTTGAAACTCCAAAAGCATTAATAAGTGATAGGGGTACCCATTTTTGTAATCACCAACTTGAAAAAATCTTAACAAGGTATGGGGTCTATCACCGGGTCTCAACAACATATCACCCTCAAACAAACGGACAAGCCGAAGTGACTAATCGAGGTTTAAAAAGAATACTTGAAAAAACCGTAGGGTGAAATAAAAAGGAATGAGCTGATAAATTAGACGATGCTTTATGGGCTTTTCGAACTGCATATAAAACAACATTAGGTACCACCCCATATAAGCTTGTCTATGGAAAAAGTTGTCATTTGCAGGTAGAAATTGCACACAAAGCCTACTGGGCAAATAAAAACGTAAACCTAGACATAGAAATTGCCGGTAAAAATCGATTTTGTCAATTAAATGAATTAGACGAATTAAGGAATCACGCATACTCTAACTCCGAAATTTATAAGGAAAGAATGAAAATTTTACATGATAAACACATTAAGCCAAATGAATTTCGGGTAGGAGATCAAGTTCTATTGTTTAATTCACGCCTTCGATTATTTCCTGGTAAATTAAAGTCTAGGTGGACGGGACCGTTTTCTATCTCCCAGATTTTTCCACACGGTGCAATTGAAATTAAATCTCGGAATGGGATTCCATTCAAAGTCAATGGCCAACGGCTAAAGCTTTATCAGGGATTTATTGAGGATGAAGAGGAGGAAATCTCGCTACAAGCAGCCGATGAATAAACGGAGGTTTGAACATCAACATCATGCCTTGTAGGTAACGAACATCGGAAAGGCTTCCAAATCGGTAAGATTTCTAAAACCAAGTTTTGGGAAACGGGACACTCACACGTGCACTTAAAAAAAATTCAAAATTACCCGCCCACGGGACCGTGTTCGCGTAACTGACGGGGATAAAACCCCTTTTTCCTTCATTTCTTCATTTCAACACGCCCCGTTTCCCCAAGAACTCTCTCGTTCCACCAGAAATTTCTGCAGATTTTCAAGTTCCTCTGACTTCTAACAACATCAAGGTATGATTCTATCATCATATTTAGTTAGTTTAATCACTTGCATGTAGTTTAACATCAAAAATTTGGGGAAAATCTAGGGTTCTTCAACTTGAACCGAATCAAACCTCAAATTTTTGCTTAGATCTATTAGTAATAGTATAGATGCATGTTATAGGAAGTAAATCAACTTGAATTGTTTGTAGATTTGCCCGATTTCTAGCAAAAACCTCAAACCCTTGTTTTTGAACCGAAAAAGATGAAATTGAAGGGGTAAACGGTTTCTTTTGAGAAAAACGGCACTTGGGGTTTCATTTTCGGGGAAAACCGCTCCTACTAGACCAAAAATTTTCAAGTTTTCGAAACCGGGACGAAAAATATTTTTTTTGGGAAACAGACACCTGAGCACGGGGTCGCGCTCAGTAAGCACGGGGGTGTGTCCAGCTAACTTTCAGCGATCATGGGGCGTGTCCAGTGGACACGGGGCAGTGTTCAGCTAGCTGTTTTCAGTTTTCTTTGAAAATTTACTATTTCGTACTAATTGTTTTGTGTTTTCTTTCAGATGGCCAAGAAATTTACAAGATTCAACCAGAATTAGTGGGCTGCTCAAGCCCGGTTTGAAGTTCTCAAGACAAGGCCCGAAGAAAATCCATGACAAGTCTGCCTTGAAACCTTAGAAGCAGTAGGACAGCTTGACCGCTTCAACAACCTCGTCACTGGTCCACTCAGGGCAGCCCTTTGTACTAGACTCCACTCAGTCCATGAATACAACATGGAGTTCTACAGTACATTGGCATTCAAGGAAAGAGCTGAGCCATTCGATAATGAGGGAGTGGAATTTCGTTGTGCTGGGAATGTGCTCTCAATTTCATTTGCACAATTTGGGGCAATCATTGGGTTATATGCTGAAGAGGATGCGGGAGATGAGGAGAACACGGGTGGTCTCCGTGAACTCCCACCGGATCAACGTCAAGTAGCATGGGCTCAGATTGGGGAAGGACACTACAACCCAAGCCAGACCAAGAGCACACAGTTGCAGGACCCTCTATATCGCTACATCCATAGGGTCCTCAGCAACTCCCTCTGCCAACGACATGAAAGTACCGGTGTTGTAAGCTTGCGTGATCTTCTGGTCCTTCACTGCATTTACAACCATGTAGCCCTTGATGTTCCATACTTGCTCCTACGCAACATGCACCTGAATCAGCTAGCCAATTCCTCGACCCCTATCTTCTTCGGGGGGTGGGTTTACCGCCTTTTCAAGAACTTCGTGCAGGGGATGCCTAGGTCCTTCCGTAAGGGCCCGTGCTCAGGAAAGGTAGATCTCGTCATATGCCGCTCGATGGGGATTATAAACGAAGCGGGTGACGGAACTATTCATTTTCAAACGGTTCAGGGGCATGTGTGGAACCCTCAGGAAGCTCTCGTCCTTCACGCTCCACAAATCCGTCCTCCACCACAGTACCAATATCAGCACCATGGTGATCCGGGCCAATCCTCCTCTCAAGGAGGTGGTTTTCCTAATTTTCAAAGTTTACATGATCTCTTGCAGGAAAACCTTTTGTGCACCTGCAACACCTACAACATGGCGAGCAACACGTACACCCGGGTTGGAGCAATCGAGCGGAACATCACCGACAATCAAGATGACATCGGCAATATCCAGGAGTACATGGCGGGTCAAGGAGGAGATGACGAGGACGAGGATATGGATTGAGATTGTTGAGTTGGTGGTGGCATGACGCGGTCGAAGGTCGTAACAGGTAAACCCCCTTATCTCACAAAACAATTTCATGGCCTGCGAGCCATTGTTGAACAATTTACTTTCCGTAACTCTTTTACTTTCCTGCATTTTTCTTTTTTTTTTAGTTTGTGTTGTGGATGTTGAACTTATGGTAAGGTAGGATGTTTGTTATTTTGTGTGGTGTGGTATTTCTAAGTAAAACAGGTACCTAGGAGGCTTGGAAGCACTAAGTATTAGTGCTACATGAGCCTGGAAACCAGAACCAGAGGCCAAAAACCTGTTTTCAAACATTACAGATTGTCAACACGGGGCCGTGCCCAGCCAGCACGCCCCCGTGTCCATCGCCCAGACCTGCTGTTTGCTTAAAATCTGCCCAGCACGGGGTCGTGTCCACCAGACATGCCCCGTGTCCACCTTCTATAAGTTTTCGTTACTGGCAGTCTGACCACGGGGCCGTGCTCACCCAGCACAGGGCCGTGTCCAGATGCCCAGTAACACCAAAACCTCGTTTTAAACACCTTTTTACACATTCAATCAACCTAACAATTTATTTTTGGGACACATTGAGGACAATGTGTAATTTAAGTGTGGGGGGGATACTAAAACCTTGAATTTTACAAGTCCTAATAAAAAGCCTTACACAATACTCTATTGGAACCGCTAATCACCCCAAATTTTTTTCAAAACCTTTTCGTTTTTTTACTTGTCTTGGTTTAATTTGGGACTAGCAAGTTCTAAAAATGTTATATTTTTACAAATTTACAACCGATAGCGTCGTGATAAAAAGAACCAAAATAAGAAAATTATGAAATGGCATGACAAATCTAGTTAAAATTTGATTATATATACTTGATCACATAATAAACCCATTCCCACAAAAAGTGAGTTTTGAGCCTTATTGAGCATACAACCATACATCTTTAAACTAAATGCTCAATTTTCGTTTCTTGTGTGAATAGCCGCTTGGTTTCTTGCGACTCTAGAACTTGCCATGACGATACACTCCCGGTCGTTACCAACTTAAACCCAAGTAAGTAAATGATGGAGGCATTAGGACTAACCCATTTTTCTTTCAACACCATTATTTTTCTTTTTCTTTTAACCTACCCAAAATCCCCCTAGTTAACTTCTTTGAGACTAAACCTCTTCATTTCTAAACCCACAAAACAAACACCATTTACTCACCAAAACCTTTTTCTTTTAAACCCTTTTGTTTTAGTAAAAAGCCCGGTTTTCTTGTGACGTTCCTTATCAAAAAAGTGTCTAGCAATAAACAAACAAGTTCCTCAAAGAAATTGTGTTTGAAAGTATTTAGTTTGAATAAAAGTCATAAAAACAAAACGTTTTACGACGACCGATGCTTTTTACATTTTTAGCCATTTTTACTAACCACTAACCCAAAACCACCTACCTTTAACACAAGCCTAACCCTTCCCCAAGTCCTCTTGATATTTACAAAGCGACTATAATTTTCCAAATAACATAATGTATCGGGAACATAGCTACATACTTACATAATTCAACAACATTGGTTTCTGTTCATAATTACCCATTCCCGGGCTTGTCAATCTTAGCGTATGGCGTCCATTCCATGGTTTACGCTTTTGTAACTCAAATTTAATGAGTGACGTTTAAGTCACTTTGAAATTACCATTTCGACCGTTATTTGACCCGTTTGGTTGTCTAATGGAATTCACCATTTTATCAACATACCAAACTTATTACCATCAAAATTTTAACCCGTTTCTTTATCTAGTGAGTTACATCACTTTATTTACATTCCAAACATGACTAATTAAACAATATTGTCAATCAACATATCTAATTAACTATTTTGACCCATTTGATTTGTCGAGAGAACTTCGTCACTTCTATGACGTACCAAACTCGCATTTGACAGTACTATCTCATTTAGCATTTCAAAGACTATTGTTTATGCATAATGTAACGAAACCAAAGTTACGTACCTTCAAAGCACCCCTTTCAAAAGCGTATCTCCACCGGCTTGTCCGTTTGACGATCCAGATTCCTTGCCTAAAGAGTTCAATTCACAATCGTTTTAGAACCCTTTTTATAAGTTTTAACGCATAATTCATCTCATCATTTAAATATGCGTTTTTGTTCAGAATTTCAATATTTAGCCCCTTTTTAGGCATTTCTACAAACACCTAAAGGGCATTATTTTACTAATCCAACAACCAAGTCTCATGATTAGTTATTTGGCCAAATTTTAACATCTACACAATGTTCATATATCAAATTTCACATTCACATTCTGGATTTATTTCATTTAGCTCAAATAACACTAGTTTGACAATCGTGATTCTAATGTTCATCATGTTTTTTACTAAACCCATTACACACACATAATGGATGATTATGAATTTCATTGTTTAGGCACAAATTCAACAAACTAATTACTAGGGTTTACTCCAAGACATGATTTCTTTACTGTTTCATCCAAACAACGAACATGCAAGCTATAATTTCAAATCTCATGTGTTCATCTAGAGTTTGGGATGGAACCAAAGTGTGAAATTTGACATACCTTGTGATCACTTCACTGAGGTGATCACTAATTTGTGCTTGGATTTCTATTTGAGTTCGATTTGGCCTCTTGATTTGATCAATTCTTGCACATTAGGGTATTGAGCATGAGAGCTCCCCTGGCCCCTCTTGGAATCGCAGAACACACACACGTTTGTGTGTGAGTTTTGTGTTTAGTAATTGTTTTAATTAAAACTTGAGTAAATTGCACGGGTAGTCCCTGTGGTTTTGTGAAATTTCACATTTAGTCCCCAACTTTTTAAAATTACATGTATGCTCCCTGTGGTTTGACGACTTGTTACTCGGATAGTCCCTAACATGGATGGAGGTTAGTTTATGATGTTAAGTGGATGTAAAATTACAAAAATACCCTTACTGTTAAAAAAATAAAATTAAAATACTAAATGTAGACTCCACTATTAGTAAAACCCTACCAAAAGCCCCTTCTCTCTCCTACCTAAAGTCCCTTCTCTCTCCTCTTTCTCTCTCTAAGAAACCTCCATTGTATCAACACATCGAAGTCATAGCAGCAACACTCAAATTACTTCCAACATATCCATGTTCAACATGCCTACTGATGCACAACCTAGAAAAACTACTAATCTATGTAGAATTAAGTACTTCAAACCTTAATTATTGCCTAAAAACTAGCTGAGTAGATAACAAAAATCTCATTCACCAATCCTTACCATACCTAATCCAAAATTAAACCACCTGATGGATTAAAAAGCTCAAAAACCTTACTAGAAACGTCTGCATCATCAACCCATGCTAAAATGTCAATCCAATG
Organism: Helianthus tuberosus; assembly: GCA_030545235.1. Classification (NCBI taxonomy): domain Eukaryota; kingdom Viridiplantae; phylum Streptophyta; class Magnoliopsida; order Asterales; family Asteraceae; genus Helianthus; species Helianthus tuberosus. Next base: position 145,952,371 of record CM060417.1, on the reverse strand, counting down.
GTTTCCGTTACCGTTAGATTTTTAGGCTTCCGTTCGTCGAAACCGAATAACCTGCAAATTAGGGCTGGAAACGTGACGGAGAAGAACCCCCGGGACTTGTCAGGCGAGTGTTTGTTTCGGAAATAGTCACGGCGGCGCACATGGTGGCGATTTGCTCCAGTGTGGCGGTGCTGATGCGGCTGGGATTGTGGTAGCGAGGTCGGCAGATTTGGATTGAGCGTCGGTTAGGTATGTGTGACGGATCATTGTGTGGAAATGATGGAGGATGAGAGTGTGTTGAGTGTTTTTGAAGGTGCTGTAATGGAGGTTGTTTAGAGAGAGAAAGAGGGGGGATAACTGGAGAAGGGGGTAATGGTGGGGTCTACTTATTTTTTATTTTTATTCTTAATAATATTAAGGGTGTTTTTGTAATTTTACATCTATTTAATACAAAAAACTAACCTTCATCCATGTTAGGGACTATCCAAGTAACAAGTTGTCAAACCACAGGGAGCATACATGTAATTTTTAAAAGTTGGGGACTAAAGGTGAAATTTCATAAAACCACAGGGACTATCCGTGCATTTTACTCTTAAAACTTTAATTCCTTTGTCCAAGTTTAGCCCCTCAACTTTACCCAATTTTTATAAAGGGCATTTTAACCATGATTGTTCTATTATGTCAAGACACTAACTAACCAGGTTATTTATTCCTCGTTATTCTATCTTGACCTTAACCGACATTTAGTTTATAATATTAAATCTATATTTTTGGGGTGTTACAAGTCTACCCCCCTTAAAGAGGTTTCGTCCCCGAAACCTTCCTTAAGTGGTCCTTTGGTTTGGACCAAACTAACTTAGTTTCGTTTTTAAGTCATTGTTTCTTCTAGTTAAAAGTTATCATACGCATACGTCTTTCACGTGTAAGTCCTCATGGACTGTAACTTGTATCTTGTATTTTTTTTTTGTCACCTATTTGACCCAATTGTCAATTGACCACTCAAGAGTATGAGTTCATCAACATGTTTGCCCCATACTAATCTTATGTTGACAGGTGTTTTGTATAACTCACGTCACTATTTTGACTCTGGATGGTCTTATCGGCTAGATTGATTAATCACCGTCATTTCCTGCCTCGTTATTCGGGTCTTCCACATTGCCATATTCGGCCTTACACGAGTTCATGATCTCCTATCCCGTAACTCACGTTACTACATGATTATATTCTGTATTTCTATATCCCTCTTGTGACTATGATCGCATCGCATCACGTCATTCATTGTTTTTAAGTTTTTATAAACTTTTCATTATCAAGAATCTTCTTTCGAACATAGCGTCTCACACCTATCGGTGTTGAGACCTATATTCTTTAATATTAACTATTTTCTAATTTAACTGAATTTTAGTTTAACGTCTATCTCTTTAACTTATGTTAAATTCTCATACCCAGGAATTGACGACAAGAATTTATTCTTTTCCACTCTTGCATTATGCGAGGGATCGTAACTAATCCCCATGCTTTACCTCAAGTGACTCGTATTTTCTTTTGCTTAGCCTCATAGGTTATTCCGTTAGGCTTTCACCCCTTTTTGGTTTATTTTCCTTCTATAGCTGACGCGTGGTTCACTTAGTCTTTTAAACCCTTACTTTGTTTATAATCTCAAAGGTTATGATGATCCCGTAGATCATCTTTTGCTTGTATCATTTCGTATTCTTAGAATTACACTTCTGGTGTCAGGGCAACCTTTTCAAGCCTAAAACTTATTCATTTTCATTTCCGAATTTTTATCGATTTGACCGTAGTCTAAGGCTACACCTGTTTTCTTTTAGGACTAATCTTCTGACTCTATGACTTCCTACGTCATTTACACATTGGTTTATTTTCCACTCACCATTATCCGGTTCACACATTTATTTATTTACAACTCGATACCCGAGTTCCTTTATCTTAATGCTTTAATGTTTCCGTTGTCTGGTTTGCATTTTTCCTTTTTATCAACGTCCCGAAGGTTTAATTCCTAAGCCTTATTTGGTAGAACCACTGCTATTGTTATACGGCCTTTGGGGTTTTACCCATTTTCGTTCCATCACTTTTTTAAAATGTTAAATTTTACTTCTCTTTTATACAATCACACCCATCAATGTGATCATTGTTCTTCCTCATAAGGATTTAATTGATAACGTGTTACTTGGATGGTTACCAATACCCAAGTTTCTAAATCCGCATTTAACGATACTTTCTTATTCGCAATGGCGAATAATACGCATCATTCTTTTAGTTTTCCTTAAGGATATTTTCCGCCCAAGTCTTAATTTTTCATTCATAACCTTAATCCATTATCTAATTATTGCCTAACGTTATCTTGTTGAAATTTTATAACGTGTACCCGTGATACTCACCCCGATGGGCTTTCTCTTAACTCGTTCATCTTTTTGTTTCCTTGTCGTCATCATGGTGACTTGTAGCCTTTCCATTATTCCGGATTAAACGGCTTCAGTAGCTTTTCCGACTTTCCTATAGATCCCTTCGCGCATCTCGTTAGTCATGAGGGATACCGTATCATCGCCAACTATGGTTGACATCATTCTATTGTAACAATAACAGAAATCATTTCATTTCATTTTATATGCCATATCGTTGTATAAAATTTATCTACATCGTTTATTGATATAAACGATGCTTCTACATGTTTTATTTAGTTTAGCCAAGTCTATACCCTTGTCTTCGCCATTTATTATTATTGAAATTTCCGGGTTTGGGTGTAATTACACTCCTTCCCCATACAACATTTATTCACTTCATTAAGTTCCCGGGTTCGAGTGTACGTGCACTCCTACCCATTGCAATATTCATCGAGATTACTTTTTGCCTAGGCTTCACATGCTCACCATTATTTATTTTCTTATATACACACACACATATATATATAGGTATTTCTTTTACATAATTTACCGATTTCGCTACTCATACATGCCCTTATGCAACTATTATTCGCACTTGTATTGAATAAAATTTGTGCTAAAATTGAATTTACAAGAAACGTACCTGAAACGACATCAGGTTCAGCTTTAGCCTCTGCTGCTGTCATGTGGGAAGACCATGCCTTCTCGTTCGAGGTATCAGACTTTACGTGAACTGTGTCCTCGGTTCTAACCAATTCCGGACATTCAGACCTCTCATGTCCCGGGTTATAACATTTATAACATACTGACACCTTTTCTGCGCAATTTGCAACCACATGTCCCACTTTTCCACAAATAGGACATGGTTTGTTTCTAAAGTAGCATTTTCCCTGGTGAGATTTTCCACATAATTTACACTGAGGTGACCCCCTTCTTGTAACTCCTTTCTTAGAAGCTTTATTAGGCTTTGGCTTCTTTACGGGTCTTGGGTTCACATCCCACCCTCTCCCGTCATCTTTTTCTTGTGAGAGACTGTCTTTTAGTTCAGTCATCATATCCTCCACCACTAGCAAGATTGTGGTTTGTAGTCTTTCAAAAAACTGCGGTAGACTAGCTTCTACTGCCTTTCCGACTTCCTCGGAAATTTTAGCTTCCATCTTTTCCGTTAATTGAGATGTTAATTCGCCCCCGGTTACACCGGACATTTCTTTCATATGTTCAGTGACTATTGGCATCGTATCATTATTACCTTTATCCGTCATCGTGAATCTGAAATGTTTATGCTCATTATTAAACATTTCATTTTATAACATATGCATCAGTCATTTTGGTTTAGTCAAGTTCACCACTTGTTTAAACCATTCATCTTTAGTGCACTTTTCGGGTTTGAGTGTGTTAACACGCACTTCCAGTGCACATCAAATCGAATTTCCTTTTTCTAATATTCTAATAAAATCTACTAAATGACTACTAATTCTTACCGGATGTTTGATCAAGCTTGAACCGAACACACTTTGTTAACAACCTTGAGCTCTAATTATCAACTTGTAACGCCCCGTCTTAATTTAACACAATTATAACATTTAACACACAATTTATGCAAAAATGCGAGCTTACAAAATCTTTGTTAGGTTAACGATCATACATGATCAAATAATTTAAGTTATCATCCTAACTAATTTAAACATTTCAAATGCAATACTTAGTGTTTACAAGATTCAGTTATAACAAGGCAAAATGAGATCAATGCGGAAGCTTTAAACGACGTGTGTTCGGTCTTTGTTTCGTGTTTGATCTTCATCTGGAGCAACTAAGCATTCGCCTACATTCAAAACCAACTTAAACGTTAGTTTTGAGCCTTTTAAAAATCATTAAACAAAACCTTTATGCATAATATTCAAGAAAAACGATTTTGACCAGTTATTTAGGCCCTCGCGGGGCGCGACTGATTAAGGGACATCTTTCGCGGGTCGCGGCACTTGTCGCGTCACGCGACTCACATATGGTCTCGCCGTCGCGTAGCGCGACGGCCTTATTTTTCCAGAACATTTGTTTCTTTTGAGCTGCAGATACCCAGCTCCGAATTATACCAAAATTCTAACTTAAAACTTGCATAACTTTCTATCTAAGTGTCCGTTTTGGATGATTCTTTTTCCTACGCGTCTGTAATTAAATTACCAACGCATCTATCATGATTATCATATCAAAAATTGAGTTTACGGACTGAAAGTCTATAAATCCTTATTGTATTCGTTTGACCCGCATAGTTTTGCATCAAGATTCTATCACTTGTAATCTATGACTTTGAGACATATTTACCATTTTCCAGGGCTTACGATCATTAGCGTATTGTTACCAATTCTATGGTTTTACGCTCTTGTGATCCACATTCGCCAAATGATATTCAAAGCTCATTATACTATCTACTAAACAATTATTCGACCAGTTTGGCGCATTTATAGAATCCTCCATTCTCAATGACTACTACACATTTTCTAATTAAGTTCCGACTCGTTTAACCAAGTCGTGATCATCGTCACTTCTACTGACGCTACGCTTTCCTTAAAACACAATTTCAAGCGACTATAATTTTCCAAATAACATAATGTATTGGGAACTTAGCTACATACTTACATAATTCAACAACATTGGTTTCTGTCCATAATTACCCATTCTCGGGCTTGTCAATCTTAGCGTATGGCATCCATTCCATGGTTTACGCTTTTGTAACTCAAATTTAATGAGTGACGTTTAAGTCACTTCGAACATTACCATTTCGACCGTTATTTGACCCGTTTGGTTGTCTAATGGAATTCACCATTTTATCAACATGCCAAACTTATTACCATCAAAATTTTAACCCGTTTCTTTATCTAGTGAGTTACATCACTTTATTTACATTCCAAACATGACTAATTAAACAATATTATCAATCAACATATCTAATTAACTATTTTGACCCGTTTGATTTGTCGAGAGAACTTCGTTACTTCTATGACGTACCAAACTCGCATTTGACAATACTATCTCATTAGCATTTCTAAGACTATTGTTTATACATAATGTAACGAAACCGAAGTTACGTACCTTCAAAGCACCCCTTTCAAAAGCGTATCTCCACCGGCTTGTCCGCTTGACGATCCAGATTCCTAGCCTAAAGAGTTCAATTCACAATCGTTTTAGAACCCTTTTTATAATATGCGTTTTTGTTCAGAATTTCAATATTTAGCCCTCTTTTAGGCATTTCTACAAACACCTAAAGGGCATTATTTTACTAATCCAACAACCAAGTCTCATGATTAGTTATTTGGCCAAATTTTAACATCTACACAATGTTCATATATCAAATTTCACATTCACATTCTGGATTTATTTCATTTAGCTCAAATAACACTAGTTTGACAATCGTGATTTTAGTGTTCATCGTGTTTCTACTAAACCCATTACACACACATAATGGATGGTTATGAATTTCATTGTCTAGGCACAAATTCAACAAACTAATGACTTGGGTTTACTCCTAGACATGATTTCTTTACTGTTTCTTCCAAACAACGAACATGCAAGCTATAATTTCAAATCTCATGTGTTCATCTAGAGTTTGGGATGGAACCAAAGTGTGAAATTTGACATACCTTGTGATCACTTCACTGAGGTGATCACTAATTTGTGCTTGGATTTCTATTTGGGTTCGATTTGGCCTCTTGATTTGATCAATTCTTGCACATAAGGGTTTTGAGCATGAGAGCTCCCCTGGCCCCTGTTGGAATCGCAGAACACACACACCTTTGTGTGTGTGTTTTGTGTTTAGTAATTGTTTTAATTAAAACTTTAATTCCTTTGTCCAAGTTTAGCCCCTCAACTTTACCCAATTTTTATAAAGGGCATTTTAACCATGATTGTTCTTTTATGTCAAGACACTAACTAACCAGGTTTTTTATTCCTAGTTATTCTATCTTGACCTTAACTGACATTTAGTTTATAATATTAAATCTATATTTTCGGGATGTTACATTGCTTGAGGACAAGCAAAGATTCAAGTGTGGGGGTATTTGATGTGTGTAAAAAGCAACATATAAATTACATCAAATGAGGCATAAAACTAACCCTTTTTAAGTACTAATGTTGAAAAAAGTGTGCTTTTGTTTTCCTTTTGTATTTTCAGGACTAAATGAGCGTAATTGAACAAAAGGAACAAATATGCAGCCAAATCTAACATAAATACAAAGAAAAGGGATTAACGTGGCATGCCCGACCCCTCGACAGCAACTTCCCAAACAAAAACAAAAACAAAGAAACAGAAGGCTGACCACGGCCCGTGCCCAGCGGACACGGGGGCGTGGCCAGTGTAAGATTAAATATATTATGTATTAATATTTAATCTATAGCCATTATAATCATTTACATAATATAGATCAAAATATATAATAACCTATTAAATAATTAGTTGGTAATTGTTGATGGACCATATTACCCTTATTAACTAATTAGGTTTCCTCCTGGGTGCTTATATAAGGAGACTCATGTGGAGGTTAAGGGGTTAGACAGTTACACCATTAGACATACCCCATAAGCATAACATCACATTCGACCTTCATCTCCATAGCCGATACCCTTTTCGGTTTAATCAGTCACCATCATCAGTCAGCACCCTAAGGAGGAACCAGATCACCTTGACAAAGATGTCGAACTCCATGTCGTCTTCTCTCACCGGATTCTCCACTGCACTGTCTGCGGTGACAGGTATGTTTTCATGTTTTCCATTATGTTTAAACAGCACTGAACCAACATGTGGTATCAGAGCATATGTTGATTAGTCAGTTCTGTTTTCGTATCCATTAATTCTGGGATTGAAATCATGAAAACAGAAATTTTTAACTTAATAAACTAACAGCCGGTTTTGAGTCGAATATGTCCACTCGAGATCACTGTTTTCGGAAAAGGTTAATCACATGTTCATTCGAAATCAACTGGATTATGTTTATGACCGAAATCTGTTTTAAAAACCTTAAAAATTCAGGTTTCGGCTTCCAGAATTTATGTTTTATTTTTTTAGGGTTCATCATGTTCTTAGGAAAATTCGAAAATTCTGTTATGTTTTGGAATGTATTTAGGATTGATGAGTGTTTTTCCATGTTTGATCCAATTTTATCTTTTAAGTCTATTCGAAAACTGTTAAAAGATATACAGTTATAATTTTTGAAATATTTTGATAAAATTAGATCATCTTAAAACAGGAAATCATATCTCATAATCCCTTAGAATTCGAGTTTTCAGTTATTATCACAATAAACAGCTATCAACAGTGGGCTCGAGACCATCAGATTACGACTCGAGACCATCAGTCTCGACTCGAGACCATAAGGTCTCGACTCGAAATCATCAGGTCCTTAAACCTTCACAACTCGAGACCAACAGATCTCGACTCGAGACCATAAGGTCATAACTCAAGACCATAAGGTCTCGACTCGAGACCATAAGGTTGCGACTCGAGACCATAAGGTTGCGACTCGAGACCATAAGGTTGCGACTCGAGACCGTGGTTGCGACTCGAGACCTCATCATGAGTCGAGATCTCATAAGATATAGTAGTCGAGACCATGGTTCCGACTCGAGACAACAAGATTGCGACTCGTGACCTCATAACTGACTCGAGATCTCATAACTCAGTCGAGACCTGACTCGAAACCTCATTATTTTAGGCTGTTTAATGTGAACTAAGATTTAGCTCGGGGCTCCGCCCCGAACCCCGTGCGGGGGTACGCTGTCCCCCGCGCTAACGGGTCGTTTGCTATTAAATAATTGGTTTTGTAATTACTTAATTAGTTAATCAGAATCAGATAATGTTTTACAAAACCAAAATAGCTTAACTTGAATGAGTTTTGATGTATCATTTCTGGCCAAAGCTGACTTGGTACATCTACTTATCATCCAAGTATTACAAAAGCTATGTTAAGTGTGCATCATAAACATGAATGTCTTAATATCTGGCCAAAGCTGATTTAATTCCTTCATAGATGGCATACTTAACAAGTGCATAACTAAAGTGATTGTCTCAATTTCTGGCCAAAGCTGATTTGTCTTCGTTTAAGTAGAATTTTAACTAAGTCTATTATTTTGATGTTAGAAATAGACAATATCACAACTTCATAATGTAAAATGGTCATTATTTATGCCTGCCTTAGTTTAACGTGCCCTTAGATCACATTAGGACTTCTTCCTTAGTATCATAACTTGCTCATCCTATTTCCACTATCAGCGCCCAATTACGGGATTCCACCTTTGACTGGTGATAACTTTGCTGCATGGAAGGATGCTCTCATGCTTACACTTGGATTGCTGGACTTTGACTATGCTCTAAGAGAGGATAAGCCAGCGGACCTTACACCACAAAGTACTGCTGCTCAGCAGTTAACTCATGAAAAGTGGACTAGGTGTAACCGCATGTCTCTCATGTTCATGAAGCAGTCCATAAGCAATGCAATCAGGGGAGCTATTCCTGATTCTGAAGATGTTAAAACCTACTTGGCTTCTGTGGAGGCGCAGTTCAAGGGGACGTCTAAAGCACACGCTAGTACTCTTATTCTCAAGCTGGTGACAACTAAGTATGATGGGAGGAGCGGCATTCGCGAGCACATCATGATGATGAATGACATGGCCAATAAGCTGAAGGGGCTGGAAATGGAAATCAGTGATGGTTTCCTCGTTCATTTCATCATTACTTCGCTTCCTTCGTCCTTTGAAGCATTCAAGATCAATTACAACACTCAGAAGGACAAATGGACGATGAGTGAGCTGGTCGCTATGTGCGTACAGGAGGAAGAGCGTATGAGGATGGATCGCACCACCGATGTTGCAAACTTCACCACCTCCAACTCTAAGAAGAGGAAGAACAATCATCAGAGGAAGGATGCTTCTAAAGTCCAAAGGCCTAATCCTAATAGAAGTGCACCTTCCAGCTCTAAGAACTCCTTAGGCAGTATCCGCTGCAAATTTTGTAAAAAGACAGGACACATGCAGAAGGAATGCCCTAACTTTAAGGAGTGACTGGCTAAGAAAGGTAAAGATTATTTTATGATACTTGAGTCCTATAATTTAAGTGTTCCTGCTAATTCTTGGTGGTTTGATTCTGGTTCTATGGTTCATGTTACCAATTCAACTCAGGGATTCCTTTCAATCCGGAAGCTGGAAAGAAACCAAAGAACGCTTAAGGTTGGGGATGATCGAGAATTAGAAGTGAAGGCCATTGGAACATTACAATTAGTTATGAAAACTGGTTTATGTATTAAACTTTATGATACCTTATATGTTCCTGAGGTAACTCGGAACCTTGTATCAGGACCAAAGTTAGACATGGACGGTTTTATTGTTTCCCATGGTCATCGCAAACTCTCTATCCTCTATGATTCTGTTCTTTATGGTATTGGTGTTCTAGATGGTGGTCTCTATAGATTAGAACTAGATGATGGCTTTTCCAAATCTTTGTTGTCATATAACATTAATGAATCACTCACAAAGATGAAAGAGAAACGAGACTTAGAGACTTCATCCATGTTGTGGCATCAACGTTTAGGCCACATCTCAAGAGAACGATTAAATTGTCTCGTAAAGGATGAAGTCTTACCTCCTCTCGATTTCTCTGATTTTGGAACATGTGTCAAATGTCTTAAAGGTAAAATGACATTAGCGAATAAGAAAGGTGCCACTAGGAGCTCTAATTTATTAGAACTCATTCACAGTGACATTAATGGTCCCTACCAAATCGCTGGCATAAAAGGGCATACTTCATTTATCACTTTCATTGATGATTATTCTCGTTACATGTACTTGTGTCTTATTAAGGAGAAAACTGAATCTCTAACAATTTTTAAAGATTATAAGGCTGAAGTTGAAAAGCAATTAGATCGTCAGATTAAAGTTGTGAGATCAGATAGAGGCGGTGAATATTATGGAAGACATACTGATATGGGTCAAGCTCCTGGTCCATTTTATGAGTTTTGTAAGGGCCAGCGGATTGTGAACCAATACACCATGCCTGGTACACCTCAGCAGAACGGTGTCGCTGAAAGAAGAAACCGTACCCTTATGAACATGGTGCGCAGTATGTTAGCCAACACTAATTTACCATTATTTCTCTGGACTGAAGCATTAAAAGCAGCTGTTCATATACTCAATAGAGTTCCTTCTAAGTCTGTCCCTAAAACTCCTTATGAACTTTGGACAGGAAGGAAACCGAGTCTTAAATATATGAAAGTATGGGGCTGCATTGCTGAAGTAAAACTTTACAATCCTTTCCTAAGGAAACTTGACCCTAAAACAGTTACCTGTTTCTTTATCGGGTATCCTGATAATTCTAAGGGTTATCGTTTCTATTGTCCTTCCCATGTCACCCGTATTGTTGAAACCAAGCATGCCGCATTCCTGGAGGATTTCAAGGTCAGTGGGAGCAGTACCAACCCTTATGAAGAATTGCAAGAAGTACAAGACGCGGGGGGGAGAGATTCGTCGCTTGCCATTACTCCGATTACTCCTCTTGTACCCAATGCAACTACTGTACCCGAAGCTACTACACCAACTCCAAATTTACCACTACAATCAGAACCAATTATACCTCATGAAGAAGGCACATCAAACGCTCAAAACCAAGACAACGCTGAACCCGATAATCCACTCAGGAGGTCATCTAGGCAAAGAAAGCCTACTAATTGGGATGATTATGTTACCTACCTGACTGAAATGGATCCTGGAAAGCTCAATGATCCTATCTCTTATAATGAAGCCATTAGCAGTGATCAGTCTTCTGAATGGAACAAAGCGATGATTGATGAGCTTGAATCCATGAAGAAAAATGACGTTTGGGATTTGGTAGAATTACCCAACGGTGTCAAACCCGTAGGATGTAAATGGGTGTTCAAAACAAAACTGGATCCGAATGGGAACGTTTAACGCTACAAAGCGAGATTGGTTGCAAAGGGCTACACTCAGAAATAGGGAATTGATTATCAAGAGACGTTTTCACCTGTCTCTCGTAAAGATTCATTAAGGATCGTCATGGCCCTAGTAGCTCAATTTGATTTAGAGTTGCATCAGATGGACGTTAAAACCGCTTTCCTTAACGGAGAGTTAGACGAAGATGTTTACATGAAACAACCTGAAGGCTTTAAACCTGAAGGTCAGGAGCATCTAGTCTGTAAGTTGAAGAAATCCATTTACGGGTTAAAACAAGCATCACGTCAGTGGTACCACAAGTTTGATGAAGTCATGAAGAAACAAGGTTTTATGAAGAATCAAGTGGATCAATGCACCTACCTCAAGATGAGTGGGAGCAACTTTACTATACTTGTCCTTTACGTAGATGATATTCTATTGGCAAGTAATAGTTTAGAAATGTTGCATGAGTTGAAGCGGTTACTCACGCATAACTTCGACATGAAGGATCTCGGAGATGCTTCTTACGTCATTGGCATCGAAATTCACCGAGATAGACACAGAGGGATCTTAGGATTGTCTCAAAAGACTTACATAGATCGTGTCCTTACACGTTATAACATGCAACAATGCAAACCCTCCGTCGCTCCAGTAGTTAAAGGAGATGTTTTCGGTTCATTCCAGTGTCCGACAACAGAGGTTGAGAAGGAGCAAATGAGCCAGATACCTTACGCGTCAATAGTCGGGAGCTTGATGTATGCTCAAGTCTGTACTCGCCCAGATATCGCTTATATTGCTGGAATGCTAGGCCGTTATCAGACTAATCCTGGCCTAGATCACTGGAAAGCAGCTAAGAAGGTACTTCGATATCTGCAAGGGACGAAAGACTATAAACTGACTTATAGAAGAAGTGATCATTTAGAAGTGGTAGGCTATTCTGATTCTGACTTTGCCAAATGCAAAGATGACAAGAAATCCACTTCGGGCTATATCTTTATGTTAGCAGGCGGCCCTATTTCATGGAAGAGTCATAAACAACAGTTGACCACAACTTCCACGATGATGGCAGAGTACATTGCTGTTTATAACGCAACCTGTCATGGAATGTTGCTTAGAAATCTGATCACTGGACTCAAAATTGTTAATTCCATTTCTAGACCATTGAAGCTTTACTGTGATAATTCAGCTGCCGTTAGTTTCTCGAACAGTAACAGTTTAACTGGAGCTGGTTTATATCTCGATACAAAATATCTGTTCGTACGTGAACGAGTTGAGGAAAATAATCTTTGTATCGAGTATATTAGTACTAAAGATATGCTTGCGGATCCGATGACTAAAGGTCTCCATCCTAAGGTTTACGAAGAACATGTTCGGAATATGGGATTTAGTAAAGACCTTATTTAAGCATATTGTACTAGCTTATGTTTTATGTTAATGAAATTTCCTCAGTTTGATTTTGTATGTCTCTTAGAATATGTTCAACCGGTATAATGGCATATAGACAAATAAAGTTACAAATCAAACAAATGGCTTATACGAATTTTGATCATAACGATTAGGTTTTAAATTAAGGCTATAGTATGACTAATGGGGGTCCTGAGTCGCATAATGATTCAACGGCTGTATTTCTCTGCTATAGTATTTGTTTAAGGCTAAAATTAGTGTTAACTTCTGATCAGGCTTATCTAATACTCATAGTAAATGATTACTCGGCTAAGTGGGAGAATGTAAAATTAAATATATTATGTATTAATATTTAATCTATAGCCATTATAATCATTTACATAATATAGATCAAAATATATAATAACCTATTAAATAATTAGTTGGTAATTGTTGATGGACCATATTACCCTTATTAACTAATTAGGTTTCCTCCTTGGTGCTTATATAAGGAGACTCATGTGGAGGTTAAGGGGTTAGACAGTTACACCATTAGACATACCCCATAAGCATAACATCACATTCGACCTTCATCTCCATAGCCGATACCCTTTTCGGTTTAATCAGTCACCATCATCAGTCAGCACCCTAAGGAGGAACCAGATCACCTTGACAAAGATGTCGAACTCCATGTCGTCTTCTCTCACTGGATTCTTCACTGCACTGTCTGCGGTGATAGGTATGTTTTCATGTTTTCCATTATGTTTAAACAGAACTGAACCAACAGCCAGGTGTCTGCAGAAAAGGCAAAGCCATAGAAGCTTCTATTCCCAACATGGGGGAGTGCCCAGCTCAACACGGGCCGTGGTCAACGCTAAGATTCGTAAAATCTTGCAAATCTTGATAGTACAGATTCGCTTCTTCACACTGCCCAGTGAACACGGGGGCGTGTGGAGCCTAATAAAGACAATTGCAATTAATGAAGAAAGAGAAAGAGAATGGACACGGGGCCGTGCCCAATGAACACGGGGCCTTGTCCGAGCTTCTGCACAGGCTATAAATAGGGGTGCCTGGCTTACTTCAAAGGCATCCCTTGGCAAACCACATCTCTCCCACTTCACCCACACTCCACCGCCATTACAACACCCACATCCACCACCATCATCTATCATCCACCTTAGAGTGTATGTAGTAGTCTCGGGATCCAAGATTGATAGTAAGAGTTCTTGACAATCAAAGGCCATGTTTGCCTAATTCTCTTACATCACTTGGTGAAAACAAGCATTTAATGTAATACTTTTCATTTTTAATCTTTTCTCACTTTTTATTTGGTTTTGTATTAATGACTTTAATAACTAGTTTCTTATGTTGAAGGTGAAACTTCCTTATCATTTGTCCGTGGTGTCTTGGCGTTATTTTACTGTCTATATAAAATAAAAGATTTACACCATTCATATCTCTACGGTCTATATAGAGATATGTTGGCTACCTGGTCGGGGGTTAAGGGAATGGTTTGATAAGGTTCTTGCCTTGTTCAGTGTATAGATCCTGCAAGGACCTGAGTCAAGCTTACTAGGACCTCCTTCAATACCAACTGGTATTGGATGGCGGGGGTACGAATGGCTTGATCCCCTCATATGTAAACTACTATTAATACATTAACCCGGCTACTTGGGATTGTATCCCTGCTGACTCAAACCACTTAGCCGAGGGTAACGTCGCCTTCAAAAGAGGGGCCTACCACATTACGCATTAATAACTTAATTAATTATCTTTCAATATTCCAACCCTTGAGGATTGTATCCTTGCTGACTCAAACTACTGGGTTGAGGGTAACGTCACCTTCAAAAGAGGGGCCTACTACTATAACTAAGATAATCTCTTAAAAAGTGCAAAAGTGTGGAAATCATCAAAGGTTACATTAAAGGGGAGTCGGATCCAAGTGATTCATCTTGTCTATCTGATTTACTTTTATTTTTATTTTTCAGCATTTTTAGTTTTTATTTTCATGTTCAAAACCTTTTCTAAAACTTTTGATTTGATTAGACGTTGAGGATAAACTGGTACTAAAAGCTCTTGTGTCCTTGGACGACCTCGGTATCTTACCAACGCTATACAACGCTCACGATGGGTGCACTTGCCCATATGTGTGTTTAGTGTTAGTAGAATATGGTGTTTTATAAATTTAAAACTTGACTAAAGTGTTAAAAAGGGCTTAAAATGTAAAGAAAAATATATCACACCTAACGCACATCAGTCTCACTGAGCACCATTCCTTCTGCATGAATATCGTGAAGAATAACTTGCTATTCTTGGACTTGGCTAATGACAATTTTAGAGTCTATCATTTTAAATCCAAGAACTTAGCCACCACGAATTTCTTAGTGCCTGCATCTTCTGTTTTGTATTTGCAATCCAAAGACTCCCATAATTCTTTGGCAGTCTTGGCTTTGCAATACACATTGTAAAGTGTATCTATCATACCATTCAGAACGTAGTTGTGACACAAGAAATCCGAATGATTCCAAGCATGAACAACACTCATTGATTGAGCATCTATATCCCCTTCATCAACATGGAAAACTGTTTCAGTCAAGAACCGTGCTAGGTTCAGAGTGGTTAAATAAAAGAACATCTTTTGCTGCCACTGTTTGAAATTCGCACCGGTGAACTTCTTTGGTTTCTCAGCATACGAAGTCACTGCATTAGGCAGTGGTGCAACCAAACTGGTTGTCACAGCAACAGCAGAAGTCATGATCGCAGAAACAGCAATGTTCATGGGCTGGGATTCCATTCTGAAAAGAAATAGAACAGGAACAATCAGTAATATAATTTGTTTAATTTTGTTAGTAATCTGAATACAAAAAGAATCTGCAACAGAAAAATAAACAAAGCAAAATGAAACAGTAACAGTGAACCGGGCTTGTGTTTGACACAATTCCCTTAAACAGATTCGCGGTTTGCTCCTAGGGTACGCCGGTCCGAAGCAGCAACAGCGCACTGCCGGACTTGAACACTTGCCTGAAAACAAACATAAGAGATGTAGAGATTGAGAGAGGAGAAGATGTTTTTTAGTGTGTATGAACTGATTCGTTTAGTTTGGTTTTATAGCCATAAAACCATAACTAAATTCTAATCATCATTGCAGCACATTAAAACCAGAATAATGGTCATTATTGCAATTATTGCATCAGTTTAAAACTGAAACATAATGATCATTAACACGAATAATCATTACAATTTAAAAACTGAAAACAAATGATGATCATTAAAACTTAAAACGAATAACAGATACGAGTCAGTGCAAAAAATGACCTCACACAGGCTCGGGTTTTCAGGGCTGCATTCGTGTCCGCAGGACGTGTGGGCACGCACGAGTTCAACCAAATTCCAGTTCCGAAACTCAATTTTTTGCACCCCCCTGCGTGCGCGGGTAGGACTTATGGTAAAACATGTCATAAGACTACAATTGTTTGGTCAAGGTTTTACCTTATTAATAACCTTTCCTTTTATTCCCACACCAATGTGGGACAAAGTGGTTTTACCACTTGAGACATTCATTAACACCAAAACTTCCAACACCTTTCCATACACATTTTGTCACAGAATTACCAAGATACACCTTCCCAATACTCTTGTTGCCACAATCCACCATTTGCTACATTGTTTGGAGGCCATCTCTGCCGCAGGTGGTCACCACAGCCAACCTTTGTTGCCACCAATTGTCTGGTCGAAACCATATCCGATCACCACAACCTCCCTATTCCGGTAATCACCATCAGTAATCATATATGGAGTACTAAACTGGAAAATAGAATAAAGGAATTACCTTATATCATCTGTGGTTGTCAGGATAACCTCCTTGCTGCCAAAAATTGGACCTAAATCCCTGTTAATCGTAGTTAACAACCACAATTGTCGTGGCACCACCGTTAGTGCTGACCACCTTGAAAACCTTAACAGGTGCATGTGTCAATCTGGTCTCGAAACCCTACATCCCTCCATCACACGTCAGTTGCACCCTACCCGCCGCTGATTTGGGTTGTTGGACCCGTAACTCTGTCGTGGTCGTGAGTCTCCCTACAACCTTTCACTGTCTGTCTCCTCGTTCGCACACCACTATCCCTGCCGTTGCTATTGTCGGATTAGGGTCGGTCGGAGTCCATGGTCAGTTTCCCTTTCCCCATCGTCTCTCTCACTCCACTAGTCTATTTTTCTGGTTTTATTTTAGAGAGAAAGTCAATTTCTTTGTTTTTATTATAGGGAGAAAACGTCAACTTACAATGCTTCAAATCCTTCAATCACTTGTACAGAAGGCCTGTGTCACTTGTACAAAGTTGAACTGTAAAACCTCCACGCAAAAGCATTTTGCAAAATAATATAGGGAAAATTAGTCTTAAGCCTCACAACGCTAAGCCCCCCGCATTGTGATAGGGGCGTAAAATTACACTAAGTAAATAGTAGCATCAATGCCACATCACCACCAGTGACCACCAACACCATAATGCTTGTAAAGCAAAAAAAATATAAATGAAAAAAATAAAAGTGAATGAAAAGTAGACGTAAAAACGTTGAACCACGCACGCTCGTTGCGACGCGTTAATGCACAAAA
Source organism: Helianthus tuberosus (assembly GCA_030545235.1). Taxonomy (NCBI): domain Eukaryota; kingdom Viridiplantae; phylum Streptophyta; class Magnoliopsida; order Asterales; family Asteraceae; genus Helianthus; species Helianthus tuberosus. Next base: position 145,935,067 of record CM060417.1, on the reverse strand, counting down.
TTTAGAACTGAATGTAAAGCATATAAAAGAATAACTAAGTCTATCTAGAAACCGCGCATTACGATGAGACCATTAAATTGAAAAAAAGACGTAGAAACGAATGTTCACCTCCTCAGAAAGTACAACATGACAAAATTGTACAAAGTAACAGTCCATTAATACCTGAGTAGACTCGAATTAGTTATGTCTAAATGGCAAAAAGGTACAATGTAACGCCCTGCTTCTTCGTACCTTCCGTAATTAGAAAGCATCGCTTGTATTTCTATTTTTGGTAATCTTGTGTTCCTGTAATCGTCCTTTCGTTGTAAACATTGTAAAATCCGAGACTTGGATCATAAATAAAATTCGTATTTTATTAAATTCATGTTATACATACTTCATACTTGTTCGTACGTTTGAATTCGTGAAACAATTGATACAATATTCATAATTCTTGGATACTATGTGTTAAACTTGCAATTACGAGAAACAAACGAACCATACATTATTTGGATACATATGATACTTATTTACGACATTCATAAGCTAAATTATACTTCATCATACTTTGTTTATGTTAATCATACTTGTTTTACCCTTATACTATGCCTTTATATCATAAATTACCCTTGTTACACCTTTAAACTTGCAAAACAAACTTAAGGGACTACAAATGACAACTTGGGAAACTTATAACAAGCCCCACCACCGGCTCGCACCCGGTGACCCGGCTATCAAAGTGGCTCGCTGCCGGTGAGAGACCCGGATCCATGACCAGCTCCAAAACAGCTCGATAATTGGCCACTTTTTGTTGGTTTTGTTGAGTTCTAAGTGTGTTTCCTTGCATTTAAAGCTCACCAAACCAACCCTAATCCATTCCCTATAAAACCTAACACTTCTCCAAGCTTTTTCCACTTTGCAAACACTCTATAATCACTCTCAAACACACTAAAACGCAGCTATGAACAGAAGCAAGACAGATTCATATCAACTCACAAAAGTGAGCATAACTTCCTCATTTCTTCATCTTTTCCATGATTCTTCTTCCTAAATGCTTGGAACAACCTTAGGTATGTTTCCAACAGGTTTTCCATGGAAAACCAAGGCTGGAACATCGCCAAATAAGGCTCCAAACTTTCTGTTTTGATTGAACATTTACTAAACTCACTTAACTTGAGGTTTCTCATACACATTCCTATGTCCTTATGCTCATAATCAAAGTCTATGATTAGTTGGGCTTAAAAACAAGGTTGTGACATGTAAATCCAGAGGTTTAATCCTCATAAACATTCTATTTTGATAGGGTTTTTACCCACAAGTGATGAACAAGCTTAGAACTTGAAGTTGTGTGATTATTTGGATAGCTTGGACTATCTTAACTTCAATCCACACATCACTTGATGTTTTCTTAGTTAGATAATATGTATTTCCATTTTCTTTTTGTATGTATGTCTATGACCATCCTTGTTGTTTTGTGACAACTTGTGAATTGGTGACAATTAAAGAGGTGCCTAAATGGAAGATTCACCTTCCTACCTCCTACATGACTTCTATAACATTCTTGTGATAATCTTGGACTAATAACTTATAATATAAACTATATAAGATATATATAATACTTATAATAACCCAACTTTTGATGATAACCTAATGGTTACTTGTCAAAATAGTAGGTTACACCACCTAAGAACATAATACTTGTCACGATTCTAATGGGCATTTTGACCCATGAAAACATTTAAACTCTTTTGAGTTCCATAGTGTCAAGTACGAGTATTATATGATTAGATGGTTACTTTCTCATATTGTTACTTTCCATATACTTTTGATTCTGAATCCCTCATCTTTCATTATCCTCCAATACTCACACACCTTCGTTTCTTCATCTAAAAGGACTTGGCGTTCCAACCTCCAACAACAACTTTCTCGCGGGATAACAAGTGGAAAGCTTGCAAAACCGTGAGTATACTCGAACTTCCCCTTTTTCGTTTACCACTTTTGGGGTGTAACATGTTAAATTATAAACTTAAACACAACTTTATTATTTATGCACGCACAAAACAATCCTTATACATGAAATTACCTATTATGCTTGATACGTAAACTTGGGTGATTCTTATGTGATGCCATAGTCATTAACTTCGTATGAGCCTCCATTTAACATGTATAGCGCTAGAGGAGTAACGCACCGCCCGTAGACTTGTGGTCATGTTAAAACTTTAATCTTTATTGTGTAAACAGAGGGTTGACTAGAAGTATTGCATGCCATGTTATGTTTATCTTGAATAACTTAAGTTATCATGTGGATTCGTTTTAAACTTTTATACTTATACATATATTGAAAACTTGTATACTCGCATTTGCTTTTGCCTTGAACTTTATTTTAAACATGTTACAGGTTGAGGATGACGATGCTATGGAATTGAAGTAGCGATGATGCCTAGATACACATATAGACGTCTTAGGTTTTAATATGTTGTATCAATTTTGTTCTTGTTGTTATGTTATTGCTTTGTATTTGTTGTTATTTGAATTTCCATGTAATGTTTGACAATTTGAAGTTATGAAACGAAAAAATGGTATTGATTTAAATATTGTCACCAATAGTGTTATGAAGTCTCTTGCAATCTCGTTTTCGTCCCACTCCGATGATTCCGCCATTGGTTGGGGTGTGATATACAACATGACAAACTGAATGTTCACCTCCTCAAAAAGGGAGGAAGACGTCATTGTTAAAACGGTTATGCCTTTATCTGGGCCCATAACCACATGATAGTGACAACAAAACCGGAAATCATCTGATATAAATACTCCAGAGGAGATAATACAATTCATTCACTCACAAGTACTCTCACTCATACTTTCGTCAATATTAGCTCCCAAACAATCAATCATAATGCACCCCTGTTGAAGAGACTAGTAATTTCAATCTACAAGTTGATCATAATGCAGCCCTGTTGCAGCAATCAAGCATCCGACTGGTATATTCTTTTCCCCCAACTCTTGTGGTCAAAACTAAAAGTTTAGAAAACCTCTTGGTTTTGTAAAGTACAATAGGTTTATTCCCCCGCGCTATGCGAAGGAAGTTTGGTCGGTTCCCCCGTGCTACGTAGCATGATTTTGATTGTTATAGGCTTGACTCATCAGAAACCATAAAACTGAATATCGATTTCGGTTTCGATAATACCAACACCCTAAATATCCTAACCATAAAAGTGAATATTGATAAGGGTTCCGACAATACCAATACCAATACACTAAACCTTAATAAAAAAAAAGTAAACTTACTTAATTTTTATGGCAATATTAAAAAAAACCAAAGTTTTGTTGCATAACTAAAAAAACCTAAAGTTTAGTACGCCTTAAAAAACTCAACCAGAAAAGGAAATTTTTTTTTACTACAAATTGCCTTATATATATATATATATAATAGTCCCGTACCCGCGCGATGCGGCGACGGCGACTTTTTGCAAGGGGGAGCGACACATCGCATTGTGATACTCGTTTTCGGTAGTTTTCTTATTCATATGATATTTTATTGTGGCATCATTGTGAACCGTGTGCATTGTTCGGTTGTTTAGATTATTATCCTCAATCGACATGGAGGTCATCGATTAGTCTATTTTATTAGCCAATCCGTTTTCGGTTATAGATTTGGTTTATTCAATTAGATTGACAGCTTTTGGTTTGATTCATCCAAATTCGCGATGCAACGGAAAACACAACACTTGTTTATATTCGCTAAATTTAGAAGGTCATTATTTGAAGTTTACATTCTTTTTTTTAACGGCAAACGACATTATATTCATCACCAATTATATACAATATTTGGTAAGTAAGATACCAGACCAATACATTATACATGAACTCCCACAATTTCTCCTACTAACTGGTGTATTATAATCATCACCAATTATATACAACATTTGAAGTTTACATTCTTCTCATCTGGATAGTTGATGACAAACTGCATGAGCAATCGAGTTAGGTATCGGTTTACTATGCAAGGTTGTGTAGATAAATATGATACTTATTGTAACTTTTTATAGCCTCTAATCATCAGTTATATCATATCCTTTAAATCTCAAACTTCCCTTTGGATTGTCAATTAATAATACCTGTCACATCTTTTTATATATTTTTTGTTTCTTTGACGATATTTAAAAGGTTATTTACATTTGTAAATCAAACATTACAGTTTACCGTCATTAAAAAATTAAAAGCGACAAATGATAGGGAAGAGTTTTAGGATACTAATTATTACTTGTAATAAAGCAAATTAGTATACTATTAAAACCCGTTATATTTTTTAAGTAGTGAACCAGTTGTAACAATTTAAAGATATGTGATTTGGTTTAAGCATTAAGTATCATATGAGTCTTTAAACAAATTATAGATATGTGATTTGGTTTAACCATTAAGTTTCATATGAGTCTTTAAGCAATTTAAAATATGTGGTTTAACCATGAAGTATCAGATGAGGCACAAAAGATATCTACAATGAAATAGATAAACTGGTCATTGAGCAAGCTGGCCGAGCAAGAGTCTAGAAAAAAGCCTTCATGTTCATACAAGTCTAGATATGATGTGGCTAATTAAGAGTCTAGAAAAAAGCCTTCATGTTCATACAAGTCATGTTTAAATAAAAATGATGGACCCTTGAACCCCAAAATAGAACCTTTTGTTAAACATTTTAAAGATTTGCAGTTGCACTTTTTTAATACAGTTTCCATTTCTAATAGAAGAATATAAATAAAAAAATCTAGAAAATATTATATACAAATAAAAACACATAGACCAAGGTCTCTAAAGAGAAAAAGAACATTTTTAACTAATGCCTAGCTTTAAATAGAACTAAAAAGCAAACCTATGGCTAATGGGTGTGGGGCTTGTCCCCGGGACGGCGAGCCACGTCGAGGGCCAGCTACACCGCCACCTCCTGCCGCGCTGCGTCATCTTCGTCCTCCCCAAGCCGTGCTCGATAAAATATTCTTGTTTATTGATAGCTGCAACCTTTTGAACCTCCTTTACTTGATCAACATGCGAGCCTAAAACTCATTAAAATATTCTTGTTTATTGACAATTGTCACAGGTAGACTTACTGTCCAAAGTCCAAACCCTTATAGCCTGCCATAAAAACAATTATTGTTAGTTAATTAATTACAATAATGGGAAACATAAACCAGTTTTGCAGGAAATTACATTTATATTTATTATATAAACTCTATGAAGTTAATAATAATATAACCTGAAAAATCCAGAAAACAGCCAATTTGCCAAAATTACTACGCATTTCGTCGAAACGTCGATCTTCACCCCAATTCAAGTTTCTGCAAGAAATGTGAAAGAATAAAACTATAAGGATGAAAGTTAAAGAGTAGTTATACGATGTTTAACTATATAACTGCATCCATACTGCATCAGTAGAAACAATCCAAGACGAAGACCCCATACTACTACAAGGAAACTCAAAACCACCTGAAATGCACAATAATAATATGAATATACATAGGGTGAATAAGCATGTACCCATCTCCGCCTTGATAGCTTCCATACCCAACCTCTCGGTTCCCATGTCTGCCCCAAACACTACTTTTTCTTTAAGGGCATCAAATTGTTCCTTACAGCCTCTATTTCCTGTTGAATGGCAAAGAAATAAAACTCAATATTTTAAATTATATAATCCAAAATCTAAACTGTTTTGGTTGAATAAATCTTTGTGGAATGACTTATGAAAGATTTTGGACAATTAATCAAAAACAAACTATGACTTTAATGAAGTGGATTTTCATTAGAAATTATGACTTTACTACAAATTAGAACCTCGTGCGAAAATGACGATACAGCTAGAATTATAGAAATCAGGGTTACACCACCAGCTTACCCGCTATAATAATCCCTTGACAAGTAAATGTCCTTTAAAGGACCAAAGTGTCCAAATGGCCTCCGAAGATCCTCAGGCCTGCATTAAAAAGCACATCAGATGTCATTAACACTTGTAGCTACGCTAAGAAAAGCAAACCCAAATTCAATGTAAAAAAATTATTAACGTATCCATGAAGAGATCAGCACAGTACTAATATCCACATGTATAAAAAGACACCAAATAAAGTAAAAAAATAATATAAAAAAACTATTTAATACTTCCAAGTTGTTGGAAAATTAAAAAAATCTGAGAAATGAATCAAATTCAAAGCCTCACCCAATACCCATCAAGAGATATAATGTCAAAATTGTCACAATATATTATTAAATCAATACAATGCACAAAATGAACTAAGATTCCGAACCAAAAGACTTGTTGGGAGATCTCTTCCACGACTACCACCACCGTAGCGTCATTCCTGGTCACTCCAAATAAGACTTTCCTCCTCTCACACCCCACAGCCCCAACAACCTCATGGAATCTACATACATTCCCTAAATTACACACACGCAAAATCAATCAATCAAAAAAAAATTAACAGAAAAGTTCGTACAATGTTCAAAAAGCCAAAAATAAAAACCTCAAACAATATCAAAATCAATTTGTAAAACACAAAGTCCAGAACAAAAGCACTACCTTCGAGCCCTGTTTCTTAACCAGGTTGTATCCACTCCAATTGCTGGATATGTTCCGCCTGCAACCGCTCCGACCCGTAATCTATCGTACATCTCAATTAATTGGGTTTTCAACCTCCAATTTACAAGTATAAGAATGTTTGCTGGAACAAAAATAAGAAGTTATTTGAAGGATAAACTTGTTCTCACCTTGAAGAAAGATGGTTCAATAGCTGCCAATGGATCTAATTGTAAACAATAAACGGCATCCATGTTCCCAACAATGATAGTTTAGATGATGAAGATGATACCTGCACCGGTGGTTCAGCCTCCGATGGCTTTATCTTCGCCGAAACCCTAGTCTCCTCCACCAGAGCTCAGGTGTCGGAACCATTGCATTACAACCGGTAGTGGTCACAATGATTACAGAAAATTGTAATAACGAAATATTTTCAAGATTCCTAGAACAAAGGTTGCAGACCTTCAACGATCTTGTCATGAAACGGCATCTGATGAGAGATCTGGCATGATGTTCTTGAGACGTAGAGCGAGAGAGAGAGAGAGAGAAGATCTAGAGTTTTGTGAGACATCTGAGTTGTGAGAGAGAAGGAATGGGAAAGGTGGATCTGTGTGAACACAAAAACAGCCGTCAGATTATGATTCGTGTGAAAAAGTGAAAGAAAATGGACGGCTCATGATGGATCCGGGTGAAGGGTAAAAGTATTGTGTTTCTTTATGCTTTAAGTCTTGTACATTGTGCATTGAGGGTGTTTTCAACACCTTGCTGAATTACCATTCTGTCCTTCCTATATCCTTATTAAAGTAGTATAGATATATAATAGGTTTTATTATATAAGTAAAAGTTACAAAAGCATGAATGAAAATGATACTGGGTACCGATACTGAACATGTCGAACCGAACCACTTTTTGTACCAATTCGGCACCCACTATTTGCTTTTTGCAGGATTGGTACTTTCGATCCGGTACGGTACTGTACTGTACTGAACACTTTCGGTACTGATACCCTGTTTCGGTATCGATAATGATTTCGATAGAACCGAAACCGATATCGACATTGGTCGGTTAAGATGGCAATACTAACGATTTTGTAATAATAAAAAAAGGTTATTAATATTAAAAAAATATCATTAATAACATATAAATACATTTAGTTTAAATTAGATAAGAAAAAAACTTTAAGAAAATAGATGGACGGAGTGGCTAAATAAATTAGTAGTCAATTTAACCAAGTAGTTTCTTAGCCCAACGGGTTGAAGGCTTATTATTATTATACATATTATTAGAAAGTGATGATAAACAGTAACTCAAATTTTTAAGTAATTGTTTTTTTTTTCAATTTTAATAGTATTTTAATTAATTTTATTTGAACTTAAAATACCTTCAATCTTTTAAGTATTTGTTTTTTAAATTTTAATTTAATAGTATTTTAACTACTTTGATTCTAAATTAAAAAAAACTAATTCCACATCTATGTTTAATTTTTTAACATTTGACGGTATGTTACCGAAAGCATTGGATCGGTATCGGTTCAGTTTGTTACACTACCGGTACGATACATGCACTTGGTAGAGTTGTTTAAATGAAAAAACTTCGAAACCAAAAACCATAAAAATAAATACCAGTATCACTATCTATGTTTTTTTTATCGTTACAATATCTATTTATAAAAAAAAACAATAAAAATAAATACTGGTACCAAAACATATGTTGTTCGTTTCGGTTCACTACTGGCACGGTATCCGTTGTCAAATAAGAAACCATGAAAATGATTACATACCAGTACTAATGTTCGACACGTTATGACAACGATACAATGTTAGTTTATCGAAAGGAAAAATGATGAAAATAAATACCGGTTTCGATACACATGTTGTTGAGTCGGTTTCAGTTCGATTTTACACCGTAGCGGCACACTATTCATTTTTAATAAAAATTTATATCGTAATGTTGGAAAAATAAACATAGAACGCATTGGAGTTATACATCAACTAAACAACATTAGTACATGTATCAATATTTCGATCGATGTAAGGTTTTCTTTTTTGATTACTATGGTGAGTGCCGGTACCGTAACGAATCAAACCGATGCCGACTGAATGTCCGCCGCGAAGCGCGAGGGAATCTCACTAGTTGATATAGTTAATGGACGTGTGTTCGATTTGTAATATTTCCATATTATAAATTAGCAATAATTTGTTGCTTGATGGTGTTTACCTCATGCATGGGGAGTTTTTCAAAAATAAATTTTGTTTTTTCACTTTTAACCCAAAGGTTTTACCTTTTGCATTTTAACCCTTTTGTTTTTTTTTTACTTTTAACCTAAAGTTTTTCATCTTTTACAATTTAACGTCAATACTTTTTTATTTTCAACTTTGGTCCCCCACAGTTTTCATCTTTTGCAAGTTTTTCATTATACATTTTGTTCTAAATTATGCGAGTTAACACGCCATAACGTGCGTGTGAGGTTCAACGTATTTTCGTCAATTTTTTTCCTTTTTACAGGCGCATCGCAACGCGTCTATTTCCCCGTTTGACGGATTTGTTGCAACGCGCGTGTCCTAGATCGACTAATTTATTTTTTCTATGTTTTACGTTTCATTCTAATTTCTTCGCATTAAACACCGCAACGGGCGTGCGTGGTTCAACGATTTTATGTCTGCTTTTCGTCCTTATTTTTTCCTTTTTTTATTTATTTTAGTTTTACGAGTTTTCCGATGTTGGTGGTCGCTAGCAGTGATGTGATATTGGTGGTACTTGACACGGTTACATGCATATTTTTACGTACGTGTTTCGATTGCTCTATTTTTGACGTAAATGTTTTCTAGAAATGAGTCAGATCAAATATTTACGTGCATATTTTTATGTGCGTTTTGCTATAAATTCGAGTTGGTCTACGTTTCAATGTAAACTATTTGGGAAAACGACTCAGGTCAAATACAATTTGTTTTCGTGCTTTTATATGTATGTTTCGTAAAATTTTTTTCGAATCGAGTGGAGTCATATTTTACTTTTCCCTTCTTTTCAAAAGGTCTAATTAATCCCTTTTGATTATATGTGTCGTGTTTTCCTTTATACCTGCTAATATTTTCCATATATGAGCCGGGTCACATATAATACATTATGATCGTACGGTATAAACTCGATTTACTTTACGTTTTGATCCAATCGCAATGTTTATATAGGTCACACTGAGCAGAATCAGATACGTCGAAACGTGCGTTTTCATATGATTAACGCATAACATAATATTTAGACTAATCCATTCTATATTTGCGGTGTGCGTGTGTTCGCAACGCGCGCGGGTGTTATTGCTAGTATTAAAAATAATTTACAAATACACGTTGTTCCAAATGTTTCTTCTTTCTTTGAAATGATCCCACATTTTACAAACTAAATTTTTACATACTAAATTTTAAGTACAGAGAGTAATTGTTCGAAATTTCTAACCATGTGTTTTATTTTAATGGTCTATGTGGTTTACCTAAATTACTATTACGAAGCCGCCGTAATATATGAGTCTTCAATACTAGTTAGAAGCATTTTTGATTTTTCCAACTAAAAAAAATTAAGCAATAATGAAAATAAGAGCTTGTATTTGCAAAATTTGTGAAAAATGTTCGACTAATCCATAGAAAATAAAAGTTACCTTGTAAGTGGTTACATAAAATAGTAGTCAATTTAACCAAATAGTTTCTTAGCCCAACGGGTTGAAGGCTTATTGATATAGTTGATGGACATGTGTTCGATTTGTAATATTAGAAGCATTTTTTATATTTCCAATTAAAAAAAAATTTAGCCAATAAAAACTATGGAGTTTAAGATTTGAACATAGCTCTTGAAGTTTATAAGAAAGATCCTTAAGTTAATCGTTGGGACTACACCCAAATGCACTTGTAGGCCTATCTTCAAGGCCGTTTGGGCCTCCAAGCCCGAACAACAAATGTAAAACCGCTTCACACAGCTATTCGTGTGCACTGCAGTGTTTAGGGCCATGCTTAACAATAACAATCTTAAGATAAGTGTTACACATGTGTCTTTCAAACCAATATGGACATGTTCACCACTTTTCTCACATGAGATTCAAGATTATAAGATCATTAATACTCTATTACTCTGTATTATGAGATTCAAGATTATAAGATCGTTAATACTCTATTACTCAGTGTTAGAACATCTCCAACAAGAAGTCCGCTACCCGAGTCCATGGTTCGGAGCACCACTCAACGAACCACCATAGTTGGAGGAAGTGACATGATGCAATGCGACGGGGGTTTGGTCCGCTCGAGCAGAATAGTCCGGTGGTGGATTGGTGGGCCCTCTTAGGTGGGGTATAGGTTAAATATAAGAAAAACCCTTTTCTTTATGTTTTTTAAAGAATTCTTATGTTTTTTTAATAAAAAATTCTTATGTTGAAGAAAACTTAATAAAATATATAGATAAAATATATAAAACGAGAGGATATTCTGTACAAGACAAAAGTTGTGTACGAAGTATGGGAGACAAGCTCAGCCATTGAGATCCCAAGTTCAATGGCTGAAAATTAGGCGATGCCATTTTCATAAATATGAAATTAAAACAATTGAAGAAACATATAGAGAAAGGGTATTCTGGTCCTTTCTCACTTTAACCCCCTTGATTTTCAAATTAGTATAAATTTTTCACACGTTAATATTTAAAAAAAAATTACACCGTATTAATTTAATGAGCATTTCATTCTCTTTAATTTGAGATGCCTCCATTAGTCCATCATGTGATGACGTGATTTTGAATATCCGTCACATGACTACGTGATTTTGAATACCCATTACGTGATTACATGATTTCATTGTAGTATGTGGAACCACACTAAGTGATTACATAATTACGTAACAATAGTTGACTATATATTATTACGTGACTACGTTATTTTGAATATCCAGTTCGTGATTACATGATTTTATTATAGTATTTTATATGAAATCACACTGAGTGATCACGTAACTACATAAAAACAAAAACATGTAATATATAATATTTCATATGAAATCAAATATTTCAGATCTAATCACGAATTAAGAGTAAATTATATACAAAACATTAGCCAAATCAACCTATAATAACCACATAATGTCGTATATTAGAGATATAATCACATAATAAAGTATAAACAATCAAGTTCTTATTATTGAGTGTGTAATCATGTAATAAACATAATTGTAATAACATCAGTTATAACAAATGATATTGAACGTGTGATTGAGTAAGGGATTTATATTGAATGTGTAATCACGTAATGGTTTATGTTGAATGTGTAATCACGTAACAACAATTCAAAATCACGTAGTCATATGCTGGGTAATTAAAATCATGTAATCACGTAATGGACTAATGGATATTCAAAATCGTGTAAACTATAGCAATAGACTGCTAGAATCAAAGAGAATGAAATGTCCGTTAATACGATGTAATTTAAAAAAAAAATATTAACGTATGAAAAAGTTATAGACGTTTAAAAACCAAAGAGGGAAGTTGTTCACTTGGGAAATGTCCAAATTACCCTTCATGCCAATGACACTTGTCCTCATGTTCTTCTCATGTACGCTTCGTACAGGAAAGTTGTCTTGCACATGATCCAACTACATAAAACAAATTATATAAAATAGCATAAACCTAATTAAACTATTAAACATACCTAAATTGTTAACATACACACACCTAGTTTTAATATTACACAAACCTAGAATTAACCCTTCTAGATACGTCATTTCTTCCTCTTACAACGCTGTTAAGGGTGCTGAAGAACACCGACCTCCTTAAACATCATTGAACAAGGATAATGCCTTAGATTGGCTATGTGGAAGGTCACACAACATTAGTGTAAGTGCGAAAAACCGTCTTAGAATAATAAATAAAAAATAATTTAATTTTTTTTATTATCAAGTATTTAAACTTTAATAAATAATTAATATTTATATAATTCATAAACATAATATATAAATTATAAATAGTTTAAATAAAAGGAAGAGTTAATTACATAATTAGTCCCTGTGGTTTATACAAAGTAACATACTTAGGTACTAATAGTTTAAAATCACATTCTTGGGTATCAACTTTTCATTTTGTAACGTGTGGAGGTATTAACGTTATTTGTAGGTTTAAAATGACCTTCTATTAGTACCTATGAATGTTATGTTGTGCAAACCACAGGGACTAACTATGTTAATACCCTAGAAGTTAATACCTCCAAATGTTACAAAATGAAAAGTTAATACCCTAGAAGGTGATTTTAAACTATTAGTACCTAAGTATGTTATTTTGTGCAAACCACAGAGCCTAACTATGTAATTAACTCTAAAAGGAAAATTAGGTGATGAAGTGGATAATGAGACGATGATTTGGAATGGTTTATTATTGTGGGAAAAAAGTAGGGTTTTGAATGTGTGGCATACTGGCTAAATTTTGAACCATGTTTATTGTTGTGGATGGTTTTAAAGATATATACGCTCGCCGATTATTTTCTATTTATTTATCATATTTTCTTTCAAAATACTGTCATTTTTTACTCATACTCGTTTATTTATCAAAGAACTCATTTTTATAAATTTTATTTAAAACACTAATTTCTCTAATTTTTTTTGAACGGTCAACGAATCCTCCAAATAGGCTACTGGCGAAATTCACCAAATCGGGATACACTCGCCTCCGAACCGGGGAAAACCCTCACCTTGGGCCGAAGCCCATGAACACTCGCCCGAAGGCACGACAGTGCGGTGAGGTAAAGCATTAATTTCTCTAATTGATAAATTATTTAAAATATATATTTTTTTTATTTTTATTTTTATTTTAAACTGTTCTCACTATTTTTTTTTTCAAATTTTATAAACTATCGATTTTCACACTGGTCGTCATTAAGGTTTCTCATAATATAGCTGTTTATAATATGATGCTTCATGCTACTTTAACTAGTCCGTTACGAAGGTTTCTTAATGTATAATTTTTTATGATATGATGTTTCATACTAGGTTACCGTGGTTAGTTATGAAGGTTTCATTGTATAATTGTTTACTATGGGATGTTTCAAGCTACTTTACCGTGGCCCGTTATAAAGGTTTCTCAGTGTACAATTGCTTATAATTTTATGTTTCATGATAGTTTACCATGTCTCATAGTGCCTTGTTTAAATTTTGTCTTAGTGTTTTTTTTTTTTAAATTTTGTCTTAGTGTTTTTGACATGACACTTTGACTTATTATAGATTTTATGATCTCATATAGTCTAATCACCTTCCAAACACCTTGATCTACTACTGCACGAATAGCATTTGCTGATGCGGTTTGAGCAACAAATGGCGTCCCTCTTCTTGTACCTTGGAAGCCACAAGTACCTGCAGAGGACCAAGAAACCACTCGCCCAGGTACATCTGTAACAGTCACAATGGTATTATTGAAACTTGCTTGAATATGAATAATCCCCTTTGGTATTTTACGTATACTCTTACGCGAACTAATACGTCCACGTGAACCCTTTTTCGGTATAGCTTTTGCCATATTTTATCATCTCATAAATTTGAGTCAGAGATATATGGATATATCCATTTCATATCAAAAATGATCCCCCTTCTTATTTGTATATTGTGTCTTTAACGAGTCTTATTATCCTTGTCTTTGTTTATGTCTTGGGTTGGAACAAATTGCTATAATTCGTCCCCGATGACGGATTAGTCGACATTTTTCACAAATTTTACGAACATAAGCTCTTGTATTCATATTTGCACTCCTTACTTTAATTTTGAATCCATTTCTTGGAAGAAAATAAGTTTATTGTAATTTTCGATTTTGAATCGTATACCTGCGAAAGAAAAAGAAATAGTGAAGTTGAAAAAAGCCTAATCGTTCGAATCTTTGTTGCGGAGTCGATAAATTATACGACCTCTGGTTGAATCATAACGACTTACTTCAATTTTGACTCTATCTCCCTGCAATATTCGTATAAAACTACGTCGCATCTTTCCTGAAACATAACCTAGAATCATATAACGAACCCGGAACATGCCATTGGGAAGCGATTCAGTAATTAAACCTTCATGAATCCATTTCTGTTCTTTCATTCTAGGTAAAACCTCCTTGAAGTATTAAGTAGTGGAGGAAGAACCCTATTAGACAACCCACTCCTTCTCTTTTCTTTTTCACAAAAAAAGAAGTTTCCTATTCAATTCGGATATTAGAAAGATTACCATATATAACACAGAATTTCTACGCCTATTTTTTGTAGTCGAGCCTATCGGTCTGTCATTATATCCCGAGAGGTAGAAAGAATTACAACTCCCATCCCGCCTAAAATTCTAGGAATTCTTTGATAGTTAGAATAGATTCCTAGACCCGGCCGACTGATCCGTTTTAAATTTAAAAGATTTCGATAACTCCTTTTCCTATTCCTTCTATGTCGTAGGGTTAAAATCAAAATATCTTTGTTGTTTTCTCGATGTTTTCTCACGTTTTTGATAAAACCCTCTCGTAACCTCCACCATCGGAGTAGGCATAAATCTCAGCTACTTAAACTCACAAAAATTTTAAAAGCTTCAACTGAATCAACTTTTTCATTGCACAACTGGGTCAAATATAGACACATAACAATGAACATAAAATCAAGGAATAATCTCTACAAGCTAAGGTCAAGGTAACTGTATATTCAGTCTATAATTAGAGGCTAAAGTTAAGGAAGAAAATCCCATAATTAACCACAATTCAAATTTCAAATGTGGTGATTGTGTTGGGGGGGGGGGTCTGGTAGAGGTTTAATATGCCCCCACAAGATGGATGATCGTGAGAGAAGACCAATCTTTGAAAGAAGGTGAATAAATCTTTGTTTGAGCAGTGGTTTAGTCAAGGCGTCTGTAAGCTGATCATCTACGGAAATATGAGTGACACGGATAGAACCATCGTGAACTTTCTCTTATACAAAATGAAAATCAAGAGCGAGATGCTCCATTCTAGAGTGGAAAACGGGATAAGCGGAGTAATGCGTGGCGCTTAAGTTATCGCAATAAATGGTTGGTGTTACATTTGAGTGATATCCAAGTTCAGATAGAAGAGATATTAGCCACTGAACTTCGGTTATTGTAGATGCAACAACCCGAAACTCTACTTCTGTTGAAGAACGCGCAAGAGTAGCGTATCTTTTGGAGCTCCATGAGACCGAATTAGAACCAAGGTATGTAATGAAACATGTTGTACTTTGATAAGTGTTCATGTCACAAGGGTCACACCCCGAGACCTGTTTTTGGCGGGTATTACAACCAGCGCAATCGGCGTCGATGAAGGCATGAAGATTTAACGGGGAGGAGCGTTGTATAAGTAATCTGTGAGTCATGGTGCCATCTAAGTATCTAGGTAACCTTTTAAGAGCAGCCCAGTGAAAAGTAGTTGGACAGTGCATAAACTGTGAAAGTTTATTTACGGTAAATGCAACATTAGGACGAGTTAAAGGTATATATTGTAGGGCTCCAGCAAAAGCTCTATATTCAGTTGGAGATGACAGGGGTTTGCCATCAGTTTTGGTGAGGGACACTGAGGTTGACATTGGGGTGAAAACCGGGTTACAGTTACTCATGCTAGCTCTATTAAGGATATTGATGTGTGTAAGGTGTAATATGTTTTTATTGATATTTTAAGCCCATTTTACACATTAGTCAAGTTTTAAATTTATAAAATACGATATTCTACTAACACTAAACACACACATGGGCAAGTGCACCCATCGTGAGCGTAGTATAGCGTTGGTAAGATACTGAGGTCGTCCAAGGACACGAGAGCATTTAGTACCGGTTTATACTCAACGTCTAATCAAACTAAAAATTTTTGGAAAAGGTTTTAAACATTAAAAATAAAAACTAAAAATGCTAAAAATAAAAAAAAACAGATAGACAAGATGAATCACTTGGATCCGACTCGCCTTTAATGTATCATTTGATGATTTCCGTACTTTTGCACTTTTTAAGAGATTATCTTAGTTATAGTAGTAGGCCCCTCTTTTGAAGGTGACCTTACCCTCAACCCAGTGGTTTGAGTCAGCAAGGATACAATCCCAAAGAGTCAGAATATTGAAAGATAATTAATTAAGTTATTAATGTGAAAAGTGGTAGGCCCCCCTTTTGAAGGCGACGTTACCCTCGGCTAAGTGGTTTGAGTCAGCAGGGATACAATCCCAAATAGCCGGTTTAATGTATTAATAGTAGTTTACATATATATGAGGGGATCAAGCCATTCGCAGCCCCTGCCATCCAACACCAGTGGGTATTGAAGGAGTTCCTAGTAAGCTTGACCCATGTCCCTGTAGGATCTATACACTGAACAAGGTAAGAACCTTACTAAACCATTCCCTTAACCCCCAACTAGGTAGCCAACATATCTCTATATAGACCGTAGAGATATGAATGGTGAAAATCTTTTACTTTATATAGACAGTAAAGTAATGCCAAGACACCACGGACAAATGATAAAGAAGTTTCACCTTCAACATAAGAAACTAGTTATTAAAGTCATTAATACAAAACCAAATAAAAAGTGCGAAAAGATTAAAAATCAAAAGTAATACATTAAAGACTTGTCTTCACCAAGTGATGTAAGAGACTTAGCCAAACATGGCCTTTGATTGACAAGAACTCTTACGATCAATCTTGAATCCCGAGACTACTACACACACTCTAAGGTGGATGATGGATGATGGTGGTGGATGTGGGTGTTGTTGTGGTGGTGGAGTGGTGACAAAGTGGGAGAGAGGTGGTTTGCCAAGGGATGCCTTTGAAGTGAGCCAAGCAACCCTATTTATAGGCTGAACAGTAGCCCGGCCACGGCCGCGTGTCCGCTGGACACGCCCCCATGGCTAACCATTTTCTCTTCCTTCATTAATTGCAATTGTCTGCATTAGGCTCCACACGGCCCTGTGTTCGCTGGGCACGGCCCCGTGTGTAGAAGCGTATCCGTACTACCAAGATTTGCAAGATTCTGTGAATCTTAGCGTTGACCACGCCCCGTGCTGAGCTGGGCACACCCCAGTGGTGGGCATAGAAGCTTCTACAGCTTTGTCCATTTCTGCAGACACCTGACCACGCCCCCGTGTCCAGTGGGCACGGGTCGTGGTCAGCTTTCTGTTTCTTGTTTTTGCTTGTGGAGATGCTGTCGAGGGGTCGGGCATGCCACGTTTATTCCTTTTCTTTGTATTTATGTTAGTTTTTGCTGCATATTTGTTCCTTTTGTTCGTTTAAGCTCATTTGGTCCTGAAAATACAAAAGGAAGACAAAAGCATACTTTTTCCAACATTAGTACTAAAAAAGGTTTAGTATTATGCCTCATTTGATGTAATTTATATGTTGCATTTTACACACATCAATATCGAGTATGTATTTTGTTTGAGAAAGAAAAATGCCTTTAATGTGAGGTAATACCTCGACACTAAGAAAGTAGGAAAGTTAGCCTAGATCTTTGAGAGAGAAACTGGTCCAGTGGTGATGATATCATCAACATAGACGAGAATGTAGATGGGAGAGGTGGTGGAGCGATTAAGAAAGAAAGAAGGATCTGAGTTAGTTGGTTGGAAACTAGTCGAGAGAAGATAAGACTTGAGCTTATCGTACCATGCTCGTGAGGCTTAGCGAAGGCCATAAATAGCCTTATTGAGTTTGCAAACATGGTTAGGAAGAGAATGGTCGGCAAAATTGGGTGGTTGAGACATATAGACAGCCTCGGTAACTGTTCCCTGGAGGAAGTTGTTATTGATGTCTAATTATCTAAGAGACCAATCATGAGAGGTGGAAATAGATAATGTGTGACGAGAGTGGTTGGGTTGACCATAGGACTAAAAGTCTCACGATAATCTAAACCAGGCCATTGATGGAAGACCTTAGCAACCAAACGAGCTTTGAGGCGATCAATATAACCATTAGGTTTGAATTTGGTTCTAAATATCCATTCGCAACCAGCAAGATTTGGTTCAGTGTCGGATGGTGTAAGGGACCAAGTGTTGTTACGTTCAATGTTGTAGAAGGCGCTAGGCGCTAGTCGGGCGGTGAGGTACAGCCTAGGGATTAATCGGGATTAATCGGAATGGGATTTTTATATGTATTTTTTCAAAATTATATATATATACCCAATAATATAAAAATAATACTTCAAAATTCACATAAATACTTCAAAATTCACATAAAAATTCAAAAATTAACCAACTTTTGACCAACTAGGACCGATTAATCCCGACTAGGACCGATTAATCCTGACCAGGACCGATTAATCCCGACCAGGACCACTGTAACAACCCGCACTTTTGTGCGTTGTTACTACTCGTTATACTTGTTACGCCTAGCACCAGAGATTCGGATCATAATGTAACTATATCGTATATATATCGCTATTCGAAGGATAATCGCATATTTTCGAAGTACAATATCACTATACTACACTATTATCACACTAACACTCACGGAGGCATCGAGTGAGGATCTATTCCACCCTCCTCAGTGGCCGTGATGTGTAGAACGTAAACAATTAACGCTAACAAGAACTCTCGGGTGAGTGCTGTAGCTCCAGTCGTCATGACGATGATGACAATACGAGTAAACGGTACCCCGTCAGTCTTTGTGGCACTACACGAAATAACGTTCACGATGACATCAAGAAAGGACCTATACTACCCTCATTAATGGCCGTGAAACGTCGCTAATAATCGCATACTCGAATCGGAAACCGATTGTTAATTATCGAAACTTTGGATTATGGATACGTAAATACGACCCCTAGTGATATATATATATAATAATATAATAATAACAATATATTGATAATATAAACTAATTATGAACGTACACGCTTCGAAAACTATCCAAAACGATCAAAAACGGGAAATTCCAAGCGTCAGGATGTCTATCCGGACAGATGGACCATCCGGACGGATGGACATGCGCACGGATGGCCATCCGCACGCATGGGCCATCCGCACGGCTGGGCCATCCGCACGGATGGGCTACCCGGGCCAAAACCCTTTTCCTCTCCCCTGTTGCCTATAAATACCATGTCACATCACTTGAACAGTGATGTAACAGCTCCTGTTCAACCAAACACGCACCAAGACCCTTTTCTCTCGATTTCCTCGCGATTCCGGTAAGATTTCAACCTAAAACTTGTACTTCTACAATCTACACTCGATTCTACATCATTCTATCTTTCAAAACTCTAATTCTAACCGTGAAATCTACGGATTTGAGGCGTTTTGAGGTGATGTCACCAAGAGTTCTTATGAACTTCAAGTTGGGGTCTCATTTCACTATAAAATGACTCAGATCCAGGTGATTTCCACAATGTTTTAATGACAAATCACACCTAAATCTGTGCGATTTGGAGTTAACCATGAAGAACCACCATGAACGGCCAGATCTGATGGAACGGGGTGATTCCCGACCGTTAGAATGAGTCGGAATTGACGGAACTTCAAGTGTTAGTACGAAGTTACACTACTCTAGCAAAAACGAACGTATTCCTTCCGTTAAACATTCAGAAACGGTGGTCAGAGTGCGAACCAGACAAGTCAGCCCGCACGGATGACCCTAGTCCGCACGGATGACATGTCAGTCCGCACGGTTGACATGTCAGTCCGCACGGACCACTGCCATCCGCACGGATCCTGATGTCCGCACGCACACCCCACCCGCGCGTACTGTTATCCGCACGGGTCATGACACCGCACGCACATGTCATCCGCACGGATGACATGTCACCCGTGCGCACATGTCACCCGCACGGATGACATATCAAGCCCGCACGGACAACACGCTGACCCACACGTACGACCGTCCGCACGTACAACCGTCCGCACGTACGACTGTCCGCACGTACACACCATCAACCGCACGGATGACTTGCCATCCGCACGGATGAGGCCCAATTCAACCAAATGTGTAACTTTTCAAGTAATCTCGCTTAACCGTACATCGTTTACTCTATTTCTCCAAGGATCATTACAGACATACTCGCAACCGACTCAATCAAGTTGTAATCTCGCTAAATACGCACTGTGAGTATACTTGATCCCTTTTTAATCGAATTTTGGGTGTAACATACGTTTCTAACAAAACGAACTTATCAATCGAAATATTCAATCAATCGAATTATCACTTGCGAATAACTGTTATGCATAGATATACGTGATGCTAGTTGCATATGTGCTAGGGCTTATACTCGCGACGTCCCACCACGACTAGTATAGTACTATTGCGCCCGACGGGGTCTAGTTATGCCATCGTACATTCGAGCATCGAGGACTTAGTTGGTAGTATCAGTTTTGTGAGTATATATGTCGTGTATTACGTTTATGCATGTGGAAATTCGCAACACATTTTAATCTATTATGCTATACTTATCAAACCTGTATACTCGCCAATACTTTTGTATTGACAAATATTTTAACGTATGTTGCAGGTTAGATCGCAGACTATATCAAATCAAGCTAGGGAGTCTAGAAACTCAACAAAAATCTAGGTTGTCGGATTTGTATTGTTCGAGAGGACAAGAAATCTGTGATAACTTATGTGATTGTATTATTTGTTAGTATGGGATAACGAATGTATTAAATATTATCGCAATATAGTTGTTATGGATTCTCTTGAGCAATCTGATCCGCCTAGTGCCGCGCCCCGATGATTCCGCCATCGGTTGGGGTGTGACAGATTTTGAGCAAAAAAACCATGGTCCGATTAGTCCGACTAGACCGACTTTTAACCGACTAGGACCGACTTTTGACCGACTAGGACCGATTTTGACCTGGACCGATTAATTGACCGATTTGCTCAAATTTAGGCGATTACTAGCCGACTAGCGCCTAGGCGGCGATTAATCGGCCGCCTAGGCCGATTTCTGCAACAGTGGTTACGTTGTTAAGCATCATATTCTTCTTGCATTGATTTACGCCAAAGAGGGTGTTTTAATGCTTGAGTAACATTCTGTGGGTTCGGTAATTGGTTGGGATGTGATAGCATATAAAAGAGTGTTGGGTTTCTGGTATTTTGGGTTGGGTTTGCAATCTCTAGCGGGAAGTTTAGGGGGTGGGGGATTGGAAGGCGTGTGGGTATTTTGGAAACTTGAAGTAGTGGTAGTAGGGGAAGTAGTAAGGGAAGACGGTGGTGAATTGGTGTAGAAAGGCATAAGGGAATCAGGTGGAGAATGGGCTGCAGAAACTCGACTGGAAAGAGTAGATCTGGGTGTAGTATGGTGTTCGAATGAAAATGGTGGTTCAGTGGGATGAGGACGACGATGGTAGGTAAGGCGGGGAACGTTAAGAGCAGTAGGTGTAGTCGTGGTAAAGGTGGTGGTAGACTGATAATTTGTGGGTGTTGGATGTATAAGCGGGAGAGTTATGGGCATCCATGAATCGGGGTTTGGGAGAGGAGGTGTGAAGGATTTTGTGAGGGATTCGTATGGAAAAATATCCTCAACAAAGTGAACGTGTCGTGAAGAGTAAACACGATTTGTGAGAGGATTTTGATATGAGGAATAACCAACAAAGACGCAAGGTTTGAATCTTGGTTGAAGTTTGTGGTTAGAATAAGGTCGTAACCATGGATATGAGAGACAGGCAAAGCTACGTAGTTTTTCATAATTTGGATGTTTTTGAAAAAGAAGATATAAAGGGGAATTATTATCAAGTGTAAAAGTACGTAAGCGGTTGATGAGATAAGTGGCGGTGGTAAATGCGATGGGCCAAAATTTCAGAGGCATTTTGGCATGAGATAAAAGGGTAAGACCCGTTTCAATTATGTGATGATGTCATCTCTCAGCATAGATGTTATGTTCAGGTGTATAAGGTGGTGAAATAAGATGGGAAATTCCAAAAGAAAAAAAAAAGAATTTTAATTTTAGAGTTAACGTAATTTTCAACAAGGTTTTGAAAACGAATGAAGCTAGTAAGTGAATCTGATTTATGTTTGAGGGGATAAATCCAAATATATTTAGTAAAATGGTCCACAAATATTATGTAATATTTAAAACCATCAAAGGACTGAATCGGGGATGTCTATACACCAGAAAATAATATTTGTAAAGGAGCATTAGAAGTAATAGAAGAAGTATGAAAAGGAAGCTGGTGACTTTTATTGATGCAGCATGAATTACATGATTGTTGATGTTTAGAAATAGAAGAAATAAAAGATGATAAAAGAAGCATGACTTTTGAATGTAGATCTCCAAGACGATGGTGCCAAGAGCATCCTTTATTTGTATGCAAATGGAAAGATTGAGGTGATAAGGTGGGACGAAGCTCATAAATCCCATGACAACTTGTTCCTCGAAGGAGTGGGCGTTGGGAATGGTTCTCCTTGATAACAAAATTAAAAGAGATAAATTCAATTAGTACGTTGTTATCAATAATGGTTCTCCTTGATAACAAAATTAAAAGAGATAAATTCAATTAGTACATTGTTATCAATGGATTATCGAGAAATAGAAATGTTGTTGTGAGATATAGATGGAACACAAAGAACTTTAGTGAGTTTGAAATGAACATTAGAAAAATAAATTATAATAGAGCCAACATGAGTAATAGGGAGCAACAAAACATCACTAATGACAAGTTCCTTAGTACCGTCATACGGGGCATGAAGCGATAAGACATTAAGATCGTTGGTGATATGGTGAGATGCACGACTATCAAAGAGCCAAGCATGGTTGTAGGAGTTCTTGTTTGATAAACCCATCATGTTTTCCTACGGTTTGGTGTTGGAAGTGTTGCGTTGGTATGTAAGTAAAGTAATTGGGGATGAGCCTTAAATGCATAACAACAAATGAGAGAATGTCCCATTGTGTAGCAAAATTGGCAATTACCTAGGTATGGTTTGCTAGAAGCTGTAGTAGGTGTAGGCAGCAGATCAGGAGCCGACTTTTGGTCATTGTGAAAACGGTTGGACCATGGTTTATAGTTTGATCCGGACCTGGTGTGGGTTGCAAAGATGAGACAGGTTAATGCAGATGTGTTGTTGGTGGTTGTTGTTGCATTAGGGATAATTCGTGATTGATCAATTTTCATGTAACTCAAGAAAAGAAATTGGTGTATCACGGCTATGGACAAATTCAATAACGGATTTATAATAGGTTTGGTCTAATCCGTTTAGGATGGTATCGGTGACATCTTCGGCATCCATTTTCTTACCAAGGATAGATAGCTCATCAACCAGAGTTTTGATAGCATGCATATAATCAGTAATGGATTGATTAGAAGTTTTGGAGGTGTGTTTGAGGCGGTGTTGAAGCTGTTTAATGTGGCCATGGGAAGGGGAGGCGTATGTGTTGGAAAGGATTTTCCATGCTTCCGAAGAAGATGTGGCGTTGATATTACAGGCATAGTGGCTGAGGATAGACTACCGACGAGAGCACGAAGAAGAGAGAGAGCTTTCAGTAGACATGGTAGGGAATATTGCAATGGCCGGAAAAGAAGGTTAGTGGTGATGGGTGGCTGATCTTCTGCTCTGATACCATATAAAAGCTTCAACCGAACCGATTTTTTCATTACACAACTGGGTCAAATAGATACACATAAAAATGAACATAAAATCAGGGAATAATCTCTACAAGCTAGGGTCAAGGTAACTGTATATTCTGTCTATAATTAGAGGCTAAAGTCAAGGAAGAAAATCCCATAATTGACCACAATTCAAATTTCAAATGTGGTGATTGTGTTGGAGGGAATCTGGTAGAGGTTTAATAAAAATAACCGTTGTGGCGATTTGGGGCAATTATTTACGGTTTCCTTAGCCGGTGGTTAGCTCCACATTTTCTTGCCTATGCTCTCTATAACTCAAGCCTCCTACAAATCTAGGTAGTCTTCTCAGTTCAGTTGAGCAATTACCGCCCTCCCACTTTTTTTCCTCCCCACGTCGCCTACCTCCATAATCCATATACAACCTACCACGATCTAATAGAACAATTGAAAACAAACATTGCAGCGGGAATCACTAAAGAGAAGAAGGCCACCGAGAAGAAGACTAACTATGCATTCCTCATCAAACCTCGCACCAAAATTATCACTACATCATGCTTCAAATTCCTAATTCACGATTGAACCCCAAATTGATTTTTCTAACTCGGTTACTCATGCTTCACCCTTCCTAATTCACGATTGAACCCTAAATCAATCATTCATGACCATAGAGGAAGAAGAGTGCTGCTGATTTTGGAATTATGAGCACTGATGCTTTTACTTCTTGGAGTTTGAATCAAAATTGTACATATAAGTGTTAATTCAATGTTTGAAGTCTTGTAGCGATTAGCTGCAGTATAAGTATGGTATTTGTTTTGATTAAGTTAAAAACATCTAGTTTGACAATAAAACAACCTGGATAATTTTATCACGGTGACTTTTTTAGAATAACATTTAACAAACAAATGGGAAGAAGGGTATTTGGTTACATGATGTGAAGAAAGCTCTGAGCCTTCAATTTCCAAGGAGAATAAAGACACGGTTTGTTTCTCTTCTCATCTCATCGTTATTACAAGTTCTTTTCTTTGCCTACAAGTAAGTTGTTTCATAAAATGCCAATGTGGGTTTAGAGAATTATCTCAAGTCTTGCTTCTTGCTAATTTCTTGAGAATTTGATCCACTCAACGGATTATCTATCAACCACTGGTTCATATCACATAAGCAAAATTACATTGTATAATAACTATAACCATATTCAATTTTAAAAAGTGCACCATATGCATACATAATATAATAACTATAACCTTATCCTTCCCCCGTTTTATTACAACTAGATATTATAACACATATATATACTTGTACCAATCTCTACAAAGCAAAATGATATCATTTTTTTGACGCATTTAACTCAATATCCAACTTGGATTCTTCTTCACTACCTTGGATCTTTTCCTTGTATTGATATTGAGATGAGACTATAAGATGATAACCCATATTCAACACCCCCAATCCAGCTATCACATAATAAAAGTAATCGACCCTGCCAGCGTTGATGTCGGCGGCTAACCAATTCGGTCGTCCATGTTTTCCGGTCACCTTATGCACCGTAGTAACCAATGCACTACTCAAATAATTTCCCACCCCAGCCATCACACAGAACATCGCAGTACTCATACTTTTCATGTTATCCGGGAACTCCTTATAGTAAAACTCCAATAGGCCGAGAAGGTTAAACGCCTCGGCAAACGCCATCAAGATAAGTTGTGGTGCGAGCCACATGACCGACAAGGGTGCCACCCCGTCTGGCCGGTTGTGAGAAGTTGCAGAATCACGTCTCTTTTTCTCAACCATTGCAGCAGCAATCATAGCCAAGATAGAAAAAACAATACCAATTCCGATACGTTGGAGAAGCGTTATCCCACTTTCTATTTTTGTTATTTTTCGAAGAGATGGGACAAGGATCCTGTCATAGATTGGGAGCCATATCCCGATGGTGATCATGGATATAACACCTATTGACCCTGCTGGTATCTGAAAGTGTGGACCAAGATGACGATCCATTTTTAGGGCTTGTGACACAGTGAAAGTCCATTGTTGGACTAACGCTGTGTAACATATAACACCCGAGACTAATATAGGAATAACTTTTATTAGGCATTTTACTTCTTCAACTTGTTGTATACTTGCCAAGTTCCAAGAACTTACTCGAGATCCGTCAGGGTTTGTTTCACCATCCAATATTATAGCTGCTTTGTTCAAGTACCTACATAATAAATTAAAAAAAATAATAAACTTTCGTTGATCGTTATGAATATAATTATTCGGAGTATACGCATTTGAATTTAAATAACTTACCTAAATCGATTAGTTAGAGGCAACTTTTGTAATTGGTATGTTCCTTTAGTCATCGGTGGATCATATAGCATTGCCTTTTCAACTTGAAGATTACGCTTCTTGTAAGCCGCAACAAGCGTTTGCGCCATCCCAGAGAAAATACTACCTTGGGGTTTGACGTAAATGTACATTTTAGAACCCACAAAGAACAACACAATGGAGCATGCCATGAGTATAGTTGGGATACTGAACCCCAAGACCCAACTCACCGAGTCTTGGATGTAGACGACTACGGTCATGGATATGAGCATGATGATAGTAAAGGTGGTGTAATACCAATTGAAGAAGCTATCAATGTCTTTCCTACCTTCATCAGTGGTTGGGTCAAACTGGTCCACGCCAAATGGTAGACTGCAAGGCCTTATCCCACCCGTTCCTACAGACAGGAACCCGAGGGCCAAGACCAAGAAGCCAAACTGTCTAGTGGTTGCACCCTGACATTGGTTGAGTGGGGCTTGTTGACCGGCACATGATGGTGGGTGCAACTTTGGCAATGCTACTATTAAGGTCATGGTCACCATTCCCTAGATAAACAATAGAGTTAATCATTCAAGATTATAGTTCACTTGCTATATATATAAAACAAATGACAGCAAGATACATGTGCTCCAGGCCGGCTCAATCATTTTGGTGGCCTAAAGCAAAGTAAAAACTAGAGGCCTTTTTCCCTAAAAAAAATTGAGTAAATCCAATTGCCGCCCAAATACAATACTCCATATGTAACGCACCAACAAACCTGTTATACATCAATAATATCCATCGCAACCCAGCCCAAATATCATATATAATTATGACTATTTTTTTAAGTTGGAGGCCCTGTTTATTTGGAGGCCCAAAGCCCGAGCCTCAAAATACTTAGGCTTGGGCCTGCCCTGATGTGCTCATCTTAATGAAACCGTATTGAAAGTTAATCTTAAAACTCGTATGAGTTGAAAGTTGAAGGGCCAAATTGAAAGATTGATATAATTAGTTTTTATTAAAGTTTGGTTTATTTAGGAAATTATATTGGAGAGTAAGTTTAGTAATATTATAAATAGGGGTCTAGGTTAATATTTTTATTTGTCCATTTTCTTTGTAAGTTCATTATAGAAAGAGTCGTGGATTTGTTCCCCCAATATCTCGTGTTTGTTTTTGTTGATACGATTGTTTGAACCATCTGGGCATACAAACCAGGATGAAAATATTACTAAGGTAATTTATATGTTTTATGTCATTATAATATAATTACAATAAAAGTGGAATACTAGTTTTCATATTAATGTTAAGAGTCTAAAATCTTTCAATTTATCATGTAATTTAACCATTTCCATATTTTTATTAAATCAAAAGATTAATCGAATGATAAAGTCCGAAAACAGAACCAGCAAAATCATACCTCACTTTCATCGTTCATGACATTCATGGCCATCCAATTCATTTACACTTTTTGACATATAGTGGATGACAAGCTAAAACCTTTCTCCTTATAATCTTTTAATCATGATAGAAATGACATCATGTTTACTTTTAATACATACATATAAACAGTTTTTTTATATTTTTTTAACACGGTTTATAGATTATTTACCCGAAAACACTTTATTACCAATCCGTAATATCATGCATGCATAAAAAATAAATTGTTAATAAACTAAATAAAATAGTAACAGTTAACTGATAACATTGTTGATGCTTGATTGCTTATTCTTATATAGTATTACTATTAATTCATAATTAATTTTTTTTTTTTGATCTTTGACTTTGTTTTGTCTTTTTGTTTTTTTTATTTACTTTTAACCTTTAACTTTCAGTATTAACTCTTACGACCCCTTAACTTTCTAAATACTTTTTAACCGAGTTTTACGTCTTTATTTTACGTGTCGATATAAACTTAAGTTGATTTACGTTTCGACATAATTTTTTTTTGTGTTTTCTCAACTTTCAGTATTCACATTGACAACTCTTTAACTTTCTAAATACTTTTTTAGTCAGTGATTTTTTTTTCTTTTTCTTTTGTCTTTTTGCTTTTTTTCTTTTTTTTACTTTTAACCTTTAATTTTTAGCATTAACTCTTACAACCTCTTAACTTTCTAAATACTTTTTAATCGACTTTTACGTCTTTATTTTTATTTACGTGTCGATATAAACTTAAGTTGACTCACATTTCGACATAATTTTTTTTTTGTATTTTCTCAACTTTTAACATTAACAATGACAACCCTTTAACTTTCTAAGTACTTTTGTAATCGAAATTTTCGGTCGATTTAAAACACGTGTCGACATACTTTTTTACTTACCACGACTTTATTTTATAAGTTTTCTCTTTTGACTGCTATATCGGATCAAAAATCAGCTCGCCCCGCCGCGAAGCGCGCCTGTATGCTACTAGTTTATTATAATTATAATAAAGACGAAGACGACTGGACGGGTATTGTATGGTCAATAATTTTGAGCTAAAATGACAGTAGATCCAATGAATATATATGGTATTCGTATTACTAAAATGTCGGGCAAACGACTTTGTCGTTTACTTGATGAATAAAAAAGTCCAACCAATATGGTTGTACGTAATAATCGAAATAAATAACGTGATGATTTGTTCTTGATGTAAACTCACCCCAAAAAATTACTACAAACGGAATTCGAATATTACCACTATACCATTAGTTGAAAAACGATAATATTAGGTTTGGTGTATGCAAGCTAGCAAAGTTGATGAAAATTACCAAAAGAGTAGCGAAAGAGGAGAAGGCGATGACCCAAAATTTGCCAACATAAGCATCGGAGATGAAGGCTCCAATGAGCGGGAGAAAATTGTTAATTCCATACCAAATGTTGATTAGGTTTGACGCTGATACTTGGTTCATGTGGAATACCGTCATTAGAAACACCGTGAAGTTAGCTACCAACCCAATTGACGCGAGTCTTTCAAAAGATTCATTTCCTATACATAGTTGATATTTTCAAAAGTAAGGAAAATGAATAGAGTATCCAAACAAGAAGTTACCATATTCTAAATATTATCGTATCTAAAGAGAAGTTAGTAATATTAATACCTAAAATATAAGGCATGGACCTCCATCCACCGGGCTTTCGTTGGACTCGTTTTGGTAGTGGTGGATCATGGTGGTGATGAGCTTTTCCGACTTCATTTTGCAGCAAAGACGACGGTGGTGACATTGGTTATTAAGAAGAGATGGGAAACACTTGCAAAGGAGAAAGACAAATGCTTAATTGCTTCTTTCTGTTTTCTAAGCTTACAAGTAGTATATATCCTTTACACTTCAACGTCTATGTATACTTCTCATATAGCAAATACAATTATTGGTATTCTAACTTGTTATATTTATTTGTTTAAATAAACGAATAACTCACTTGGTAGAGTCACATGCCTCTTAAAAGGAATGTCTCAAGTTCAAACCTACGCAAGGAGAAACAATTTAGAACAATCGGTGTAAAGGAGCAACATTTCCCGTTTAAAAAAAATCCGGATCGTTTTTCAAGGGTAACTAAGATAAATTGATGGTTTCCTAAAATATAATGAATATTATTACATCCATTTTAGATATCAGATTTAAACTCGTTATCAAAACTTAATAAAAAAGGATGCTTGGTTCACATAATTTTTAAAATAATTGAATTGTATTTTTCAAATGAATTGGAATTAAACTCAATATAAGTAAATGAAATTCTAAGGGATTTTAATCTATGAAAGAAACCGTAACACCTAATGCATTTAGTTGACAAAATAGTTAAAGAAATTGGAATGTGGTGGTGGTAGTGGTGATGGTGGAGATAGATGCAATAGTGTCAATAACATCGGTGGTGGCAACAACAAACGATGACAATGCTTGCGAAGAAAGTGGTGGTGGTGGTGGTGAAGAAGAAGGATAGCGTGTGATTAAGTTACTACATGAAACAATTGAGAAAATTCTATATAGTCATCTTATTTTCAACAAAACATGTATCCTGGCTTTTGAATTACAATTGTAACTTCATCAAACCGGATAAACCAAACATGTATAAATAAATTTCAAAATTAAGTTTTACTAGGTTGTTTAACGTCGTGCGTTGCGGCGAAACGAAGCAAATGATAATGTTAAAATACGTTATTTGAAAATAAAGTATGTTGTTTAGAAAACCAAACCATCATAATCGGTTAAATTTATCATCGTGCCGTAAAAATGTCAAGAGGAAAAAATAAGCACAACTGCGTGAACTTCATTTTTAACAAGAAAAGAAATATTAAATTAATCGATACTTATATAAAAATGTCAAGAGGAAAAAATAAGCACAACTGCGTACTTAAGTTTCTTTTAAATAACGAACATAAGTTATTAAAGAAATATTAAATTAATCGATAAAGACATTAAAATTAAAAAAAAAAGAATTATGAAAAACAATAAAGGTAGTAAGGTTTAAAAAACAAACATGTAATATTATAATATTAAAATATTAAAAAAATATGGTTTAAAAAAAAGAAAAAAAAGAAATGTGTTAAAATATTAAAATAAGGCCAAAATATTAAAAAAAAGAAATGTGTTAAAATATTAAAATATTAGAAATGTGGGCTCAAAACATTTACATCGGTCTACTACAATAAGGCCAAAATAAATAAATACAATAAAATAAAATAAAATAAAATCCTGTGCTCGATGGAACGTAGGTTGTGTAAGATTTTACTATTAAAAGATGAAATCAGACACAGCCCCTCGTTTCATTTGAAGCGATGAGGATCGACGGTTTATGGGTTTCGAGAGAAGATGATCAAAGATTTATGGCATCAAATTGGTTAAATCTTGCAAGCATAATGCATGATGGTCAAATTAGTTGTAACAATCGAAAATTCATGTCCAATATTATATTGACACGTGTCACGGACTTTAAACGTGTAAAGAATTAAGTTAGAGGGACTGAAGTTGACAAACAAGGAATCTATGTGAATATAAGGGTTCAAAATGTCAACAATGAATAAATATACTCTAAAATAGCCCTACATGATGTTTATACATTCAAACGAATAAATCATGGATCATACGAAGCTAAATATGAAAGAAATTGAGAGATTACAAACTACAGGGGTTAAATGTGTCAACATGTTTAACGTATACCTCTGAGTGACCTTTTAGCAAACCCGAAGCTTTGTAACGATAAATTATACTCACTAGAATGTGTGATAAAAATTTCACAAAGTTTCGTTATCGTATGAGAAAGATATGATAAAATTCGTATACGAGGGGTTAAAAGCGTCAACATTGAAATTTGTGACTTTTCGGGTAAGCACAAAGTTAACCAAGGACTCAAGAATGTTTGGTTACCTCATGGAGTCCTTAAAAGTCAGCTTAAGGGGGTGAAATTGCAAGAAAAGAAGTTAAAACCACGTATAGAGGGACCAAGGACTGAATTGTAATTAATCAAAACTTGTTTGGCTGGTTCTGAAGGGCCAGGCGGCCCGCGTAAGAATGCCCTTGGGGCTTACGCGGCCCGCGTGAACAGCACAGCGACAGAATACTCCTGGCAGCTGCCAGTTCAGGTCTGTAACCGACTTTAAAGGGTTGTTTTCTTATACCAGGGGCTCTCCAATGGTAATTCATGCATAGAGGGCACTTGTCTTGATCTCATAACATCAGTAGAGTTGCTTGGCATGATCCTAGATGATTAAAATTCATATATATAGAGCTCCTCTGTTGCAACTCTTGTGCCATTCATTTGCAAACATTCACAAGTTCACTTCTGGAGCTCCTCTGATCAGCAACCAACTTCTCTTAGGATCCATAAGCATACTTAGGACCTTTGTGAGTGTCCTTAATCCTTCTTATTTCAGTTTAGCTTAATTAATTAGCTAAAAGTCAAACCGTCGTAATTAAGGTTTGACTTCGAGATTAATTAAAATTTGTTCAGTCAAATCTCGAATTAAATGTACCTATAAGTAGGTATTTATGTGGGTAATAAACCCTTAAAATGGTACTCTCTGATTCCCACTCTAACTAGGTCAATTGTCGGGTCAAAGCTAACTTTAAAAAGTCAACAGAATACTTATTTTCAAATTAATGTATAATTAGCAATGTAGGATCCATGTAACCTGTTTTATCATTAATATAACTTGGTAATTAATGTAAGAACATGTCTAAACATGTTCAACCCGACAAATTTCAGTTTAGACTCGGTTCGGAACCGAAAGGCGCATAAATTGACTTTTGCATTGACTTTCGATTCTGACCCATTGTAGTATATTTTAGAAATGCCTTAGAGCCCTATTAGGACCAGGTTTCATGTTAGTATAACCCTCTGTGATTATACACCTTGGTTCAATAGATATCCGATTCACATGCATGTTTCCGTTAAATGCTTATATGTTGACCATTATGCCCAAATGACCTTAAATATGATTTTTGAAAATATAAAAGAGTAGACACCTTGGTTACTGATTTATAAACTTGTACCCAAAATTTGACATCAGTTAGAGGTCTAGATTAAGAGTTATGCTCATTAGCGTAATTAGAAGATTTTTATGAATTAAATGGCATAATTAGCATATAGCCTATCTAAACCCGATTTTTGGTATCAAACTTTATACCCACTGATATAAAATAATATTTTGGGATTTTTGGAGATTTTTATTTATTTTTAGGCTAAGCATAACTTAGAGTTCTAAGTATAATTTGGTTATTGCCGGTTTTGCCCTTTTGGGCTATAAAATGAGTTTTACAAATATTTTTGACCCCAAACCTTTTGCTACTGATTTTATATGATAAATAAATTATTTTAAACCTTCTGGAATAATAAAAATATCAGCTTTCTATATAGAACACGGAAATGGCTCCAAATCGCCTTTTTAAGCGTTTTTAACGCATAGTATGTAGTAAAACTATTTTAAACATTTGATACCTACTGATATTTTAAGTATATTTTTATGCTTTGACAGTAAGCTAAAGTCTTAAACTCAGAATTCCAGTTTTGACCTTTTTAGCCTAAGTGAAATTACCAAAATACCCCTAAGGTGCATAGTTTGGTTTTAAATGATGAATTTAACATATATCTAGTACCCTACTGTTATAACTTATTAAATTAAGTATATTTAATAAATAAATCAGACCTGTAACTCATATTATTAATTAAACTCTTTTATAACCTTTTAAATGACCAAAATGCCCTTACAAGGCATAGTTTGAGTTTAAATCCATTTCGGGCATAATAGAAGATATCTTACTGATGTCGCAACATATTTAAGGCACGTTAACTTAGGAAACATGTATATGGCTCTTATGGTTACCCGTTGCGCATCCTTCGCGTTCGGTTTGGTTTATGTAACTAGTTTGCATAAATTGACCGAAACGGGTCAAACCTTATCATTTTTATCTCAAAATCCAGAATGTGTTTAGTTTACTCATATTATACAAGTCTTCAAACTTGTCGGGTCTAAATCACATTCCATTCCGGTCTTCGCTTATACACGCGTTTGAACCGTATTTTCCTTTGAAAACTAACCGGTCTAAGCGTAAGCTTAATTAAAGACCCGTTAGGAATCTAATAGGTTATTATAAACCTTTGTTCCAGAATAGGAGACCCAGTAAAAGCTACACGCACTTGCTATTTGTGATTTATACTTGCAAAGGTAAATACTTTTAACTTATTTTCCCTATACGGGCTTGGGGTATGGTATATAAAATACCGCTTGGTCGGGCATTGAATCTTTAATCGAATAGAGGTTAAATCCTTGAAATGCTCCGTTTGGAAATGTTTTGTTTGCTTAAAGCCTTTGGGGGGTTAATGACCATGTCCCGGATATCCTTGGCATCATTTTACGAAATGGCCACGACCTAAGCACGGGGTGTAGGCGTACACCCGTCAGTGCCTAAAATAATAATGTGGTGTGTCTATTGATCTTTAACCCGACACAAACCGGGCTACTGAACGCATAAGAAACATGTAATTCTTTTACAAGATTATATTCAAATAATTATCCCAAGTTATAAAAAGTTTTGTGCCACGTGCATTCAAATCAATTTTATTAAATTTTTCAAAATGAGTCAGTTAAATTGTATTTACCAGTGTAAACTGACGTATTTTCCCAAAAAGGTTAAGTGCAGGTACTACTCAAACTAGGCTGGCTTTCTCCTAGCGTCCACAATAAGTCTCGCAAGCTTGGATGTCATAAAATTGTTGAACAATGTCTCCTTTTTATTTTTGATCCGCCTGTGGATCTGTTTCAACTAATTGTGATACTTAATATTACAATTTATTAAAGTTGAAATGAATCTATCTTTTGCTTCCGCTGTGCATTTATATATTGTGTTGTTTGACTATGATTATATCAACTACGTCACGATACTCCCCACCGGTAAAACGTGGAAATATCGGGGTGTGACAGGTTGGTATCAGAGCCAACACTGAGTGAATTAAACACTAGCCTTTTTTGTTTAATCTCAGTTACACAATTGCACATCTTTGTTTATGTTGACAGGTCTAAATATGCCACCAAGATTCTTCAGAAGAAAGGGAAAGTCACCTGTAACAGGCCACGACCAGGAGCCCGGGCCTTCTCAAAGACGAACCTCACCCGTCAACATACATACCAGTCCACAGGGAGACTGGAGGGCACATCTACAGCCAGCGAGGCGATCTGTCTCGTTAGCTTCGTCACCTTCTTACTTACACTCTTTTGGACCCCATTCAGAAAATGAGCCCGAAAACCCACAACCTTCGTTTATCCCTCTCCAGCGGTCCAACTCACGTCACTCCTTTGATAACCCGTCTCATATCTTTCGAAGCCGGTTCAACCCGGCAAATTACCTCGACGAACCAATGGGTGTTAACCCATTGGGACCCGAAGATCACTTTTCTGGAGATCACGCCATGGATATGGATGAGGATACTGACCCTACTGAACCACCGACTGGTACCCCCACACATCCCATAGAAATTTCTGATGGGTCATCTTTTCATGGATCACCTTACCGTGGCCCAGATAGCTACCAAGCAAGATTCGACCAGTTCGAATGGTATTTCACACACTCTTACCATTCAACGCCTCAGCAACAGAAGCAATCGGATCCTTCCAGGGATTCTCGCTTTGTGGCAGTTACCCCGCCACCACCACCACCACCTCAGCAACAGCCTCCTGAGCCACCGAGGCGAAGGAGAAAAAACACACGAATGTCCGTGCAAGGAAGAGGAGTGCATATCAGCACCCCCCAACCATCGAGTAGCAGCCACTATCCGCCGCTCCGAGAAGACCAGCAGTTTGGGGGACCTTCAAACCCCAACCCGGAAGTGAACTCTGCACCTGTCATGCCACCACCATTGGGCTTTGACAACCCAATTCCCACATACACTGGCCCAGCAACGTATAATCCTTTTGAACAACCTGCTCACACCAGCTTCAATTATGCTGAGATCGACCCATACCTGGCGGCGTGGAACTACAATGCTCTTAACCCCGAAGGGCCCTACGGAGCTCCTTGGGGAGTTAGATACCCAGCTTATGGGTACCAACAGCAGTCGTCTCTTCGACCTCCACATCAGCCGCAGCCGTAGGTACCACGGTTTTCCCCGCCTGAGCGGGAGGAAATTCTCCAAAGACTGGACCAGGTTGAAAATGAAATTCACAGAGATCGCAGGGAACGACATGGTTTCTTCAAGGTACTGGCAGGTTTAATAAAAGGGAAGAGCAAGAAGGACCATTGAATCCTTCAATTGTTGGTTGTATTTCCTTGTTTTCAGTTGAGTCCCTGCGTGGGCCTGTCTTTCTGTTTTAACCCCTGCGTGGGTATGTTTTGTTTGTTAAGCCCCTGCGTGGGCAAGTCTTTTGTTTGACCCCTGCGTGGGTATGTTTGTTTGTTTAAGCCCCTGCGTGGGCATGTTATTTCGGTAGAAGTCCCGTTAGGGCAGACTCATATTTTTAAATTATGTGATGGAATGGTTAGTTTAAATTTTCATTTTATTTATTTATATGCATAAACATAAAAGGTGAAATAAATAGAATAACATTCCTACTAAAAGATCTACCATTATAATAAAATGGAAAAAATCTAAAAAGGACAGACCTAGCCATGTGTCACCTTAAGACAGGGCCAAGATGGTAGTTTCACAATTAGATTCAGATCCATATTAACATCACAATTTAGGATTGTTCTGCGTTAAATATTAAAAAGAATCTTAAAAGGTAAAACCTAGCTTGTATGTCATTATAAGACCTGGCCAATATGGTAAGAAATTTATTATTAACTAAACATCCGATTGTGATGTAATGCCTACGGGCTATAATTATTGTCATATAAGACAAAAGACAGTGGTAGCCTACAAATCCCTGTCTAGAAAAGGTAACGAACTTTGATTCAAACCTTGATACCTCGATTCTGTAAAATCCTGGTTTATAAAATTAAATCAGTCCATGTGACTAGGCCTTTTGTGCTATTATTAATTTATAATTTAGGATTGTAATAAAGATCCTGAATAATTATATATTTAATAAATTAACTAAACTGGCTATTAAAACCATGGTTAATAAATCGTCAAGAACGATAGTACTGTTTAGGCTTCTAAATAAACCTTGTCCTTACTTTCTTTATGGAGCAATTAAAGCTACATGACTAGGTCAGAAGAGGAAAACAGTCATCCGGTGGAAAACCATGAAAATACTAAGATTCATGTGACCGGTGCGGAGCTGCAAGCATTAGTAGATAATGTTGTTACAAAAGCTATAGAGCGGCAGTATAATGAAACTAACGGGACTCGGAGTAGGACCCTATCCACACCGCACTCCAAACCAAAAACTCAATCGGAGGCTCATAGCAAGCCACCCTCTAAGAAAGAGGAACCAAGGAAAGATGATGATCGACATTCATCTAATCAAAACAGTGTTCCATCAAAAAGGATAGTGTTTGATGATAAACCTCGTACCAAGTCCTGTACCTATAAGTACTTTGTTTCTTGCAAACCACGGGATTTCACTCGGGAGAAAGAAGCAATTGATTGTATGACCTGGTTGGATGAGATGGACACGGTAGTTGACATCAGCGGTTGTGTTGAAAGGGATGTAGTGAAGTATGTATCCCAATCGTTCAAGGGAGAGGCACTAGCATGGTGGAGATCTCTCATTCAAGCTGCCGGAAAGATTCCACTGTACAATATGACATGGGAACAATTTATTACCTTCATCAAGGAGAACTACTGTCCTCAGCATGAGGTTGAAAAGATTGAGTCAGATTTTCTATCATTGGTAATGAAAAATCTGGATTGCCAAGCTTACCTTACGAGCTTTAATACAATGTCAAGGTTGGTTCCTTATCTTGTGACCCCGGAACCCAAAAGAATAGCTCGTTTCATTGGGGGTTTAGCCCCAGAGATTAATGCAAGTGTAAAAGCCTCTCGGCCAGCTACATTCAGGTCTGCAGCTGATATATCATTGTCCCTCACATTGGACGCGGTCAGGCAGAGATCGCTAAGGAACACGGATGCCGAGAAAAGGAAGCGTGAAGATGACAATTCACGACAGTCAGACAAGAAGCACAGGGGAAACAATGACCACAAGAAGGGGTCTGGATCTAAGAAGGATGGGCATCAATCTGGAGATAAGCCCAAGTGTAAGGTTTGTAAGAAGCACCATTTTGGGAGGTGCAGACTCGAGTCGAAATCCCAGTCACAGCCGAGAGCTTGTGGGATTTGCAAGTCTTCTGAGCATAAGACCTTGGACTGTAAGAAAATCAAGGATGCTACGTGCTATAGTTGCAATGAAAAAGGGCACATCAAGTCCAACTGCCCAAAACTCGCAAAGAAGACTGAGGATGGGAAAAAGACCAATGCTAGGGTCTTCAGGATGGATGCAAAGGAAGCTGTTCAGGACGACAATGTGATCACAGGTACCTTCCTCATAAATGATGTTTATGCGAGAGTGCTATTTGATTCAGGAGCTGATAAATCTTTTGTAGATACTAAGTTTTGTCAGTCTGAGAGGCTGGGAGAATAGGCTAGTGGGACTAGGAAGAGCAGTCTGAGAGGCTGGGAGAATTTGGCTAGTGGGACTAGGAAGAGCAGTCTGAGAGGCTGGGAGAATTTGGCTAGTGGGACTAGGAAGAGCAGTCTGAGAGGCTGGGAGGCTAGTGGGACTAGGAGAATTATTTGATTGCTTACTTGGTGACTAATGTGCTTATCTGATTATATGATTGATTATTTGTACATATTTGTGTTTGTGTTACAGACACCATGGACTCGTCCGGCACAGGTGATTCGGACACTAGACCCATAGTATCAGACGACTTAGAGTCTTCAGAGCACGAGGTCCACACATCAGATGTTACCAGCACAGACGAGGACGACTTTCAGCCCTTTGCGCTACCCGACGCTGTCGATGAGCCCGCTGATGGCCCTTTTGCTGGGTACCTACCGCTCGTAGAGATCCCTGCTCCCATATCATTGGCCGTTTATCCTGCTTACGATATGCTCCTCGACGCCGACGTTGACGACGACGTCGATCTGTTTGATGATGAGCCCCTGGAGGACGATGTTGAGGGCGAGGCCCTTCTAGCTGACGGTGGTCTTTTGTTA
Source organism: Helianthus tuberosus (assembly GCA_030545235.1). Taxonomy (NCBI): domain Eukaryota; kingdom Viridiplantae; phylum Streptophyta; class Magnoliopsida; order Asterales; family Asteraceae; genus Helianthus; species Helianthus tuberosus. The sequence continues at coordinate 145,896,176 of CM060417.1, read as the reverse complement.
CTCGCAGATGCTCCAGCTGAGGAGTCACCTGCGCACTCACCCGCTCCAGACTCCTTTGAGTCTGTGGCCTCCGCACCGTCACACACTCGGAGCGCACAGCACTATTCACACGGTTTAGATCCTGACAGGGCATCATCTGCTGTCTCTGCTCCTAGATTTGTTTTCGATCACGACCTCGAGGAGGATTCAGACCCTGTTTTTCCCCTGGATTTGATCCGGACCAGGAGATAGAGTTCATCCACTTGGATCAGCCTATGGTTGACCCAGTAGACCCAGTTGACCCTGCATTCGCTGATCATGCAGATTTTGATATGGAGTTCATTGATCCCGAGCCTGCCATGGCCCTTGAGCCAGTAGCTGCTCCTGACCCAGTGTTTGAGCATGACCCTGTTCATGCTGGCATGCCCATTGATCCTGTGATTGTTGACCTACCCATTGATGATCACCCTGCTGATGCACCACTACTGGAGGGTGACCATGTTATTGCTGCTGATCATGTTGATCCCCCACTTATCGCTGATATACCTGCTGACCCTCTTGTTGCACCCCACCTTGACCCTATGCCTGTACAGTTTGATCGAGCATTTTTGAGGCACAGATTGACCCACGAGATGAGCACGCCCAGCATGGGTGGATTCCTGCGGATGATGAGCTTCACCTATTCCTCCTCATACCACCGATGCACGTCACGTTGATTTCTCTTTTACATTTGCACAGTACACACCTCCAGCTCGACCTGGAGAGGGTTCCTCGGCTCATCCTTTTGGACATGTGCCGACATCTATTCCAGTTATGCCACAGTCTTCATCTGCTATTCCCCCTGTACCACCATTCTTTGTGCCACCTTTTGATTCAGCCAGCGAGCCGTTTCTCTGGACGTCACCGCCTGTTATGCCACCGACCGACCCCTACCATATGGGGTATTCTATTGAGGACGTTCTGATGTCGTTTGTTGTCCAGCAGGAGGCACTCACATGGCGCATTCAGGAGCTTGAGAGAGCTCAGCCACCGCCATGCCAGTGTCAGGGTCAGACCCACCCTGCTTCTTCGCAGCACCCTCGACCATTGTTACCTGACTATGCTGCACGCCTTTTGGCACTTGAGCAGCAGGTTGCTTCTTGGTTGCGTACCCAGAGAGCCATGGAGGAGGACTGGCTCCATTTGTGACGTTTGTTCTACACCCATTTTCCCCCTCCTCCACCACCATCAGTTTAGGGCATCTTTAGTACAGCATGGGTAGACGTTGGTGAGAAGACGGCGATTGCTCTGACCACACAGCATTTTTGGAGACTGCATTCTGATTCTGACTTTTGTTGATCATGTATATGGGATGTATTGACACTGATTTGATATTCTTTTGGACTGGGGTGATGTAGCCCTTAGTCGATGATGATGTATGACACTATTATGTACTTGTACACTTTACCATGTGGTCCCGATTTTGGCAATGCAATCGCAGTATTCTCATCATATGTGATGTTTTGATTGATTATTTATGTTTTATAACATGGGATGTTGTGTGATTAATGTGATTATAACATGAGATGTTATGTACTATTACTATCATTATATACGTACGCTTTATTATGGCCTGACCGACGTGAACCCATCTTTTAGAAGATGCCGCCGAGACGTCAAACGCCGATGCCTACCAATGAGGCAGAACTCCAACAAGTCATCGCTGCTGCCATCGCACAATACGCCGCCTCGCAAGGAGGACCCAGCGGAAGCAGCTCAAACAACAATGGCAACAACAATCCACCTCATGGTAATACTAGTTCGTTAAGACATACCATGATCTAATTGGATATCTCTAGCAAGAATGCTAATGCCACACATATGTTGTAATGTATGTGCAGGGTGCACCTATAAGCAGTTTCTAGACTGCAAGCCTGTGAATTTTGATAGCACCGGAGGTGCTGTCGCTTTTGTTCGTTGGGCCGAGAAGACTGAATCTGTTCTCCGCATGAGCAAATGTGCACCAGACCAGCAAGTCACCTACATTTCTGGGCTATTTTTGGATGGAGCCCTATCTTGGTGGAATTTGCAAGTGCAGACACTTGGTGAAGCTGCTGCCTACGCACTAACATGGACCGAACTGAAGGAACTAATGCGCAAAAAGTATTGTTCTCGCGCTGAAATCCAAAGATTGGAAACTGTGTTCTGGCATTTGAAGATGGAAGGTCCGAAGATCGCGGAATATGTTCAGAGGTTTCACGACCTGTCGCATGTGGTACCCTATATGGTCACTCCAGAATTCAAGCAGATTGAACGCTTCATTTGGGGATTAGCTCCTCAAATCATAAGCATGGTGACCTCCTCCAAGCCTGCAACAATTACTGAGGCAATCGATTTGAGCGTGGCTCTCACTGAGGAGGCTATCCGCCTGAACAAGTTCGATGAGATCGAGACAAAGAAGAAAGAGACTCACGTCGAGTCATCCGGAGGTAACAAACGAAAGTTCTCGAACTTCAAACAAGGCACTAGTGGTGTTGTTAAGAAAGAAGAGCCAAACGCGCCAGCTCAGATTACAGCTGGTAGTGGAATGAAAGGAAAGGGATATATGGGCACCCAGCCCAAGTGCAACACCTGCCAGCGTCACCATTCTGGCCGACGTGATTTGAAGGTGTGTGAAGCGTGTGGGAAACCTGGCCACTTGAAGGATTCTTGTTGGGCCACTGTTGGCCAGGGAGGCCAAGGAGGATTTGGAAACAGAAACAATAACCGGGGTGGAATTGGAAATCGCCCACAAGGAAATAATGGAGGTAATGGGAATCGAGGCAACAATGTGAATCAAGCGGGCGCTGTGAATCATAACCAAAGGAATAACCAAGCTGGAAATGGAGGTGGAAACGGGCAAAGACCTGGATGCTTTAACTGTGGTGATATCGGGCACTTTAAGAGGAACTGCCCAGAGTTGAACCAAGCCCGTGGAAGAGTGTTCAATATCGAAGCGAGGGAAGCGCGCCAGGATCCCAATGTCGTTACTGGTACGTTCCCTGTAAACCAACGCTATGCATCCGTTTTATTTGATACTGGTGCCGACTATAGCTTCGTATCGTTAGAATTTAAGAATATGCTTGGTTTAGCCGCTAGTAAGTTAGATATTCCCTACTCAATCGAATTGGCTAATGGGGAGTTAGTAGAAGCCAAAGAAGTGATCAGAGGTTGTGCAATCGAGTTGGGAGAACGTGAGTTTGCTTTGGATCTACTACCAGTCCAGCTGGGGAGCTTTGACGTGGTAGTAGGGATGGATTGGTTATCAAGCAACAAGGCAGAAATTGTTTGTCACGAAAAGGTCGTTCGTATCCCGACCGAAGATGGCGAAACAATTGTGGTACATGGCGAACAGTGCGATACGCCGTTAAGAATTATCAGCTGCCTCAAAGCGCGAAAGTGTTTGCAAAAGGGGTGTGCTGCCTTCCTGGCACACATTGTAGACAAGAAAGCTGCAGAACCGAAGATCGAAGACATCCCTGTCGTGAGGGAGTATCCGGAAGTCTTCCCGGAGGACTTGCCTGGACTGCCACCTCAGAGGCAAGTGTAGTTTCACATCGATTTAGTCCCAGGCGCCGCGCCTGTGGCTAAGGCACCTTACAGACTTGCATCGTCTGAGATGCAAGAATTGTCGACACAACTTCAAGAGTTGTTAGACAAGGGATTTATCCGACCAAGCTTCTCGCCTTGGGGAGCTCCGGTCCTGTTTGTCAAGAAGAAGGACAGTAGTTTTCGAATGTGCATCGACTACCGGGAGCTGAACAAGCTGACGATTAAGAATAGATATCCTCTGCCAAGAATTGATGATCTGTTTGATCAACTGCAAGGTTCAAGCTTTTACTCAAAGATCGATTTGCGATCTGGATACCATCAGTTAAGGATACAAGAGGAGAGTATCCCGAAGACAGCCTTCAGAACTCGTTATGGACATTACGAGTTCCTTGTTATGCCGTTTGGGTTGACAAACGCACCTGCAGTCTTTATGGACTTAATGAATAGAGTTTGCAAGTCGTACTTGGACAAGTTCGTGATTGTGTTTATCGACGACATCTTGATTTATTCAAGGACAAAGGCTGAGCACGAACAGCATCTAAGAGCTATTTTGGAGCTGCTGAAGAAAGAACAGCTGTATGCCAAATTCTCTAAGTGCGAATTTTGGCTACGTGAAGTCCAATTTCTTGGACATGTGGTAAATGGAGATGGAATCCATGTGGATCCAACCAAGATCGAAGCGATCAAGAGTTGGGAAACGCCAAAGACGCCAACCGAGATTCGACAATTCTTGGGTTTGGCTGGCTACTATCGAAGGTTCATTGAGGACTTTTCGAAGATCGCTCAACCATTGATGCTCCTCACCCAGAAAGATAAGAAGTTTGATTGGGGAATCAAATAGGAAGAAGCGTTTCAGCTGTTGAAGGATAAGCTCTGCAATGCGCCAATTCTAGCACTACCGGAAGGTACTGACGATTTCGTGGTATACTGTGACGCCTCGCGTCAAGGATTGGGTTGCGTGTTGATGCAACGCCAGAAGGTTATTGCTTACGCATCACGTCAGTTGAAGGTACATGAGAAGAACTATACCACGCACGATTTGGAGCTAGGCGTAGTGATATTTGCTTTAAAGATCTGGAGACACTACCTATATGGTACGAAATGTACAATTTTTGCAAATCATAAGAGCCTACAACACATATTCAACCAGAAGGAGTTGAATATGAGACAAAGACGATGGGTTGAGTTGTTAAATGATTACGATTGCGAGATAAAGTATCATCCAGGGAAGGCGAATGTGGTTGCCGACGCCCTAAGTCGAAAAGAGAGGATCAAGCCCATAAGGGTTAGGGATTTAGAAATGATTATCCAAACCGATCTTTCCTTGCGCATTCGTGCCGCGCAGAAAGAAGCTCTTAAGGAAAGAAATCTTGAAGAAGAATATCTCCGTGGGATGGAGAAGCTATTGGTGCCAAACGAGGAAGGAACGTTATGTTTTGAGAAAAGGATTTGGGTTCATCTGTTTGGTGGTTTAAGGAAAGTTGTTTTTGATGAAGCTCACAAATCGCGGTACTCTATCCACCCAGGAGCGGATAAGATGTACCAAGATCTCAAGGATTACTATTGGTGGCCTAGGATGAAGGGTGATGTTGCTGTTTATGTGAGCAAGTGTCTAACGTGCGCTAAGGTGAAAGCGGAATACCAGAAGCCTTCAGGACTTCTGCAACAACCTGAGATTCCCAAGTGGAAATGGGAACAAATCTCCATGGATTTTATTACAAAGTTGCCAAGAACGCCAAGAGGTCATGACACTATTTGGGTGATAGTTGACCGCCTAACAAAGTCCGCACACTTTCTGCCAATCAAAGAGAAGGATAACATCAACAAACTGGCAGAAGTATACATGCGAGAGATCGTCGCACGTCATGGAGTGCCTCTCTCGATCATCTCTGATAGAGATGGACGTTTCATATCAAGGATTTGGCAATCCTTCCAAGAAGCTTTTGGCTCACAATTAAATCTGAGCACTGCATTTCACCCTCAGACCGACGGTCAAAGCGAGAGAACTATTCAGACATTGGAGGATATGCTGAGAGCATGTGTTATGGATTTGGGCGGTAGCTGGGATAAGCATTTGCCACTGGTCGAATTTTCATACAACAACAGCTACCACACCAGTATTGGAGCCGCGCCATTTGAAGCTCTTTACGGACGCAAGTGTCGATCACCCCTATGCTGGGCTGACGCAGGTGATAGGCAGCTTGTTGGTCCCGAAATCGTCCAAGAGACGACATACAAGATTGTGCAGATTCGAAAACGCATCGAAGCAGCTCGCGACAGACAGAAAGCCTATGCAGATCCAAACCGGAAACATTTGGAATTCCAAGTTGGAGATATGGTTTTATTGAAAGTTTCACCCTGGAATGGTGTGGCACGCTTCGGAAAGCGTGGGAAGTTGAATCCGCGTTACATTGGCCCTTTCAGAATTTTGGAAAGAATAGGGCTAGTAGCATACAAGCTGGACTTACCTGCTGAACTGAATGGAGTTCACGATACATTTCATGTATCCAACCTGAAGAAAAGTCCAACTTAAGATACCGTTGTCATTCCCACCGACGAGATTCATGTTGACGACACGCTCCATTTCGTTGAAGAACCTGTTGAGGTTACGGATTGGAAAGTAAACAAGACCCGCCGGAGCAGTGTCAAGCTCGTCAAGGTTCGTTGGAATGCCAGACATGGTCCTGAATACACCTGGGAGCGTGAGGACCGGATGAAAGAGAAATACCCCACCTATTTCCCAAGAACCCTGATACTAGAAGCAGAACTTAAAATTTCGGGACGAAATTTTTCTAACGGGGGGAGAATGTGACAACCCTCACTAAACCAGGTATCCGTATGACTTAATTAATAATTAATTAGTGCTTAATTACTGTGCTTACTTGAACTTGTGGATAAACTGCTACTTGAATGCTGATACATGTACTTACTTGCATCATACTTTACTTGCTGTCACTCCATGTTTTGCTTACAAGCACCTTCGTGACAACCTTGATGCACCAAAAGCACAGTAGCACAATGAACGGATAACCTATTAAACGTGCTGTCATAACTAGCACCAGGCAGTTACTGCCTCTAAGGCCTGTAAGAGCCTGAGATAGTTTGCTACACTAGTGGTGAGTGTAGGGATATAAGGGTTGTAAGACTGCGTCACTAGGAATGAGATTACAGTGACCGGATGTGCCTAAAACGTACTTTAAGTACAAAATTCAGCACTTTAATTAAAATTCAGCATCTAGCTAACTAATAAAGTGCCAAAACATGAGAAAAACATTACTAGACACTTTCCAAAGTGTCGGGAATAAGTTGTGTCACTAAAAATAATAATAACGACACTTTAAAACTTTGTTAAGCACTTTAACGGATCACTATCCAACCGAACAACCGGACTTTACCCGGAACATAAAAATATTGCCATTAACATTGTTTATCTTTTTCTGAGCCAGTTAGGGTCCCCGAATACCCTAACACCCACTGTAATGCATAACACATTAGTAACCGGATTAAGTTCCTACTTAACTTAACTAACCTAACTAATGCTTAACTATTGGTTGGATTTGAACTAAGTTACCCCCCCCCCCCTCTCTAACCGAACCGTCCCCAAGGGGGACACCCCTTGTACTTTTGTGATTAATTTAATCAAAGTTGCCTAATATCTATTAGACACATAAACCATTGGATAATGATTATTACATTTGCCTATAAGATCAAGTCTTGACACACTAACACTTTCACTCAACACTCACCAACACACACTCTCTCCCTCTCTCCCCAAAGCTCTCGGCCGAACATCCCCTTCCCCATCCATCCATCTTTCGATCTTGATCATCTCATTCCAAGAGCATACAAGTGTTAAGGATCACATACGAGGAGGCTTGGTGCATTCGGAACGTGAAGGACCTCTTCTCATTGCTTTTATCCACTCATTCTTCGACTAGATTCTTCCCTAGCCTCGAGCTAGTAGTAAGTTGCTTGAAACACACTCTCGATCTATTTTAAAGTGGTTAAAATAAGATATGACGGTTAAAACTCGTGAACTTGCAAGATGAAGTGTTAAAAGTCTACTAAAATGTTAAAAATGATGGTTAAAAGCTATGATGTTGTGTAAATCTAGCAAGACTTGTTTTGTGTAACTATTTAGTGCCGATCTATGATGTGGTAGCTCGGATCATCGTCTAACCCGGATTGGTCATGATCATGGATCATGACATAGAGTTGTTTAAGTATAAAAAGGGTTAAATGATGAAACTCTACCACACACTAAACATGAACTTGTGTAAAATCGATTTTTCGTACGAAATAGTGTTTTAAACTAGTAGATCTACGGATCTACAAACGGTATTTTCAAAGGACCAAGTGTCAAAGAAATCATATTTTCTAAAACCGGATCTTACACGAACAAGAAAGATTTTTAAACACACAAGTGTGTAGACACTTGTGTAACACTAAATTTCGACAAAGAACTAGTTTTGTCAAATTTTACAAGAAGTTGTAAAGATGGAATTTCGTTAAAAACGAGACTTTTACGAAACCGGATTGATTTATACAAAAGATCCACTAAAAGTAATGGGATTTACTTCATATTTTTGGATAAACTTCAAGTTCATGTAATTTTTGCGATTTATATATATTTTGACTAGTTGATGCTTTGGATATTGTTTTGGTTGAATGAGAAAATTGTTGATTTGAATCTTAAAAGAAAATGATACGCTTGAAAGCGTGGCCACCTCCAGTTACATGGGAAACTCTGGCGAAATTTTTTCAAAAACCTAACACTTGAAAATATTTTCATCACAAGTATTATAAATATATTTCTAACTTGTTTTCGAAAATGTAAGTTTCGCCACGATTCTATTTACAAAATTTCTAAGTGTCGGAGGTGGGATTTTCACAAAATAAAACCTGAAATATATATATTTAGAATATATGTTTTTCATAACAACACTTGTGAATTTCTATGATTACTTTGTGAACTATACAAATATTATTTTTAGGGTAAAAATAATATTACCGAATGATAACGATTCCAAAATAATCAAACACCTTCATAATAAATAATAAGTTACAACGGTATAATTATTACCACCCGATCTTTAAAATGTAACTTACGCATTTTAAGAAAATATTTATGAGCGCGTATTTTTGTCAAAGTATTATTTTGGGAGAATCACATGTATTAAAATATAATATTTTTGGGAAGAATATTTATATTTTGAAGTAAGAAATAAAATATATTAAGTGAGACTTAATAATGTATTTCGAATTTTACGAACACGCATGTATTAAATCCCCCATCCTTGGGAAGGAGAATAATTACCAAGTATTTACAAAAATAAAAACACGAAATAGTTGTCTAACTATTTCCCAAAAACTTAAACCTTAAGCTAAGGCACGGCCGTCCGTCTAATAGATTTAGTACTTGTAGGTCGTCGCACAGCTGCTTGATCAGGAGATATACTTGGTAGAGACGCACCACTGTGAGTTCATGTCCCCCTTTTCTCTAACTGTTTTCAGTTTCCTAAACTGCGGGGGTGAAATACATGTTACTATGATTACAAATACTTTATACATGGTATGGTTAGCGTAAGGAGGTTTACTACTTAAGATCATGTGATTGGGTAGGCGGAAACTTGAGGCCATTAATCCTCAGGGTAGGACCGAGGGACAGGAGCGGTAGATCTATCTGGGTGTAGCGAGCCCAGCCCCAGGCCCAGCAGAACGGACCTCGGGGTGACTTTGTACCCAACGCATAAATCTGCTAGGTTTGAGTCTTCCTACTTGCACTTCACACATATCAATGGCCTTGCAAACCATTGGTGGTCTCTTTTTTCCTTATTTGCTACATACCAGGGTTTTTATACATACAAAGGTTTATCTACTCACTTACACATGAACTCGCTCAACATTATTACTGATTTTTCAACTTACATGTATTTCAGGGAATTAAAGGATCTGGCGCGGTATGACACGTTTTCCCGCTGCATTAGTTTCGAGGTCATCCGAGTTTAAGGGATGTGACTTTTTCCTGGACGAGTCACAGTTCTTAAATTGTGTTTATTTCTTGTTGGTGTTGTGTCTTTTGAACACTGTTTATGTTTGTTAGGATGTGATATCCGTTAAGACAATGTTGTGGTTCTTTACTCTTCAAACTTATTTTAATGGATGATCTTGCATGGTTTTTATTTCATATAGCTTGTTATGGTTAAGCTATGGTATTAAGAAGTCACACCAAAATAACCACACTTCCGCAAAGCCAGGGTGTGACACTTCACCTTCAAGCAATTCAACTCGTGCAACCCGATGCCTTTCACGGGCGGAGAAGGTGCAACCAAGATGCTTCAATGGTTCGACACCATTGAGTCACGTTCCGATAAAGTGGGTGTCCAGATCACCTACGCACCACTAACGCCACCGGCGTTTTCCGATCAAGGGCACTTGATTGGTGGACGGCCGAAGGCAATGCACGTGGTGACGACACTGCTTACACCTTAACGTGGACCGAACTTAAGTAGCTGATGAAGGGCGAGTTTTTTCCTCCACACGAGCTTCAATAACTCGAAAACGAGTTTTGAAACCTTAAGCAAGTGGGGAGCGACAATGTCGGCCTTACAGCTAGGTTCAAGCAGCTGAGTGTTCTTTGCCCTGGTCAAGTCGATACTACTGACAAGGCCATCACTAAGTACATTCGATGCCTTCCCCCATCCATCTTGATCTTCGTCGAGTCAACTCAACCAAATACCCTCGAAGACACTTTTCTTTTGGCAGCCAAGTTAAACCACAACAGGATCTTGGATGGAACCTTCGACAACAAGGGTTCATCTAAGGCCGCTCACCAAGCTACCACTGAAACCACCGTTGAACCCACACCAAGTAAACCACCCACCAAAAACAACAACAAGGGTAAGAAGCGGAAGGCTTCAAACCAAAACTTTGCGATAGTTACTCCGCAAAACCCTCAACCCCTACAACAAGTCGCTCTCACCCAAAACCCTGAGCCAACAAAGAAAGCCTACACTGGGACTCATCCCAAGTGTAACACCTGCTTGTACCATTACCCGATCCATACACCGTGCCGCCTTTGCACCAACTGCAATAGGTTTGGGCACTTTGCCACCCAATGCCGAAGTGATCCAAAGCCACAAGGCAACCAAACCCAAACCCCTGTTGCGAACCAAACCCAGCCTCAAGCAAACAGTGGTCGAGCCTGCTTCAAATGTGGAGATCCAAACCACCTCAACAACGCGTGTCCGCAACGCATTAACAACAACCAGCAGCCGAATCCTCGCGGGCGAGCCTTCGTGATCACAACAGCTGAAGCCCAGAACAACAACGATGTCATCAATGGTACGTTTCTAATAAACGATGTCTATGCTTCTTGTTTATTTGATACGGGTGCGGATAAAAGTTTTGTATACGTTGAATTCGAACCATTGCATAAGTGTAGACACTCTAAGTTGCCAATATCATTCGCGGTCGAAGTCGCTAACGGTAAGTCGATAACTGTCGATTCTGTTCTCCCTAAATGCTCTTTGAACCTCAACGATCACAAGTTTTCGATTGACCTCATACCCATGCAATTGGGTAGTTTTGATATCATAGTAGCCATGGGTTGGCTTAGGCGAGTTCATGCTGAAGTCATTTGTTTTGAGAAATTCATTCGCCTTCCTCTTCCTTGTGGAGATTCGTTGCACGTTTATGGTGAGAAACCTTAAAAAGGTCTCAAATTTATGTCGTGTACTCAAGCAAACAAGTACTTGTGCAAGGATTACTTTGCCTTTCTTGTCCACGTTGTGGAAAAGAAGGATAAGGATAAGAGCGTGAGTGATGTTCATGTTGTTTGCGATTTTCCCGATGTGTTTCCCGAAGACCTACCTAGTCCTCCCCCCCTCGTTCTATTGATTTTTGTATTAATTTAGTCCATGGCGCTATGCCTGTTGCTAAATCTCCATACCGACTCGCACCCTCGGAAATGCAAGAGCTATCTAGCCAACTTCAAGAATTACTTGATAAAGGCTTTATACGCCCTAGTACTTCTCCTTGGGGCACGCAGGTACTCTTTATCAAGAAGAAGGACGGTTCCTTTCAGATGTGTATCGACTATCGTGAACTGAACAAGCTTACTATCAAGAATCGTTATCCTCTCCCTCATATCGACGACCACTTCGATCAACTTCAAGGCGCGATGTGTTTCTCAAAAATCGATCTATGTTCTAGTTATCATCAACTTCGAGTCCTCGAAGAAGATATTCCTAAAACCGCCTTTCGTACACGATACGGTCATTATGAGTTCGTGGTCATGCCTTTTAGTTTGACCAACGCACCCACGGTGTTCATGGACTTGATGAACCGAGTGTGCAAGCTTTACTTGGACCGTTTCGTGATCGTCTTCATTGACGACATCCTTATCTACTCCAAGACGCAAAAAGAACATGAGCGATACTTGCGTCTTATCCTCGAACTGTTACGCACTAAGCAACTTTACGCCAAATTCTCCAAGTGTGAATTTTGGCTAAAAGAGGTTCAATTCCTTGGTCACGTCGTCAACGAGAAAGGTATTCATATCGATCCCGCAAAAATCAAAGTTGTGAAGAACTGGATCGCACCTAAGTCTCCGTCCGAAATTCGTTCATTCCTTGGATTGGCGGGTTATTATCATCGATTCATTTCCAATTTTTGAAAATCATTGTTCCCCTTACTTTTTTGACTCAAAAGGATAAACATTTTGTTTGGGGTCCCAAACAAGAGGAATCTTTTCAAACGCTTAAGGACATGCTTTGCAATGCCCATATTCTCGCTCTTCCCGATGGAAACGATGATTTCATCATGTACTGCGATGCCTCAAACTAAGGTCTTGGATGCATCCTTATGCAACGAGACAAGGTTATCGCTTACGCGTCGAGACAACTCAAGATTCATGAGAAAAACTACACTACCCATGATCTTGAACTTGGTGTAGTTGTTTTTGCATTGAATATATGGCGACACTACCTTTATGGCACTAAGTGTGTGGTCTTCACCGACTATAAGAGCTTTCAGCACATCTTCAACCAAAAGGAACTCAACATGCGTCAATATCGCTGGGTGGAGTTGTTAAACGACTACGATTGCGAGATTCGTTACCACCCTGGCAAAGCAAATGTCGTGGCCGACGCTCTTAGTCGTAAAACTCATGTCAAGGGTATTCGTTGTTTCAACTCGTGGATGATCTTAGAAACCGCATTCGTGAAGCGCAATACTCGTCTGTTAATGAGGGTAACCTCTACAACGAGATGAAGTGTGATGCTGAAGATCAACTCAAGACCAAATCCAATGGTATTCTTTACTATCTCGATCGCGTTTGGGTACCAAATCGTGATGACCTTCGAGAACTTCTAATGAAGGAGGCACACAAGTCTCGATACTCTATTCATCCTGGTGCTGACAAAATGTACCACGACCTTCGTACGTCTTATTGGTGGCCTGGCATGAAGAAGCATATCGCCACCTTCGTCTCGAACTGTCTCACATGCTCAAAGGAGAAAGTTGAACATCAACGTCCCTCTGGCTTCTCGAACAACCAGAAATTCCTGTCTGGAAATGGGAGAGTATCGCTATGGACTTTATCACCAAACTTCCTCGTACTTCTTCTGGATATGATAGCATTTGGGTGATCGTTGATCGATTGACCAAATCCGCTCACTTCCTCCCCATTCGTGAATATTACAAAGTTGAGAAATTGGCTCGTATCTACACGAATGAAGTCATTTGTCGTCATGGTATCCCCATTGACATCATCTCTGACCGCGATGGTCGTTTTACCTCGCGTCTTTGGAAAACCTTTCAAACCGCTCTTGGTACTCATCTTAATCTTAGTATCGCTTTCCATCCTCAATCTGCCGGTCAAACTGAGCGCATTATCCAAACTCTTGAGGATATGCTTCGTTCATGCGTAATCGATGTTGGTGGCAACTACGTTATGCACTTGCCTTTGATTGAATTCTCGTACAACAACAATTACCATGCTAGTATTCAAATGGCACCGTTTGAAGCATTGTATGGTCGTAAGTGTCATTCGCCTATTTGTTGGTGGTGTGCGTTAAGCGTGATATGATTTTATTAATATTTTAAGCCTGTTTTACGCATTAGTCAAGTTTTAATTTTATAAAACACGATATTATACTAACACTAAACACACACTTGGGCAAGTGCACCTATCACGAGCGTAGTATAGTGTTGGTAAGATACCGAGGTCGTCCAAGGACACAAGAGCTTTTAATACCGGTTTAGTGTCAACGTCTAATCGATCCAAATTTTGAGAAAAGAGTTTTTAAACATGAAAATAAATCTAAAATTAAAAAGATAAATAAAATGAAAAACAAATAGACAAGATAGAATCACTTGGATCTAACTCATCTTTAATGTACCCTTTGATGATTTTCGCACTTTCGGACTTTTTAAGAAATTATCTTAGTTATAGTAGTAGGCCCCTCTTTTAAAGGTGGCGTTACCCTCAACCCAGTGGTTTGAGTCAGTAGGGATACAATCCTAAAGGGTTGGAATACTGAAAGACAATTAAGTAAGTTATTAATGAGAAAAGTGGTAGGCCCCTCTTTTGAAGGTGACGTTACCCTCGGCTAAGTGGTTTGAGTCAGCAAGGATACAATCCCAAGAAGCCGGTTTAATGTTTTAATAGTAGTTAACATATGAGGGGTTAAAGCTATTCGCACCCCTTCCATCCAATACCATTGGTCATTAAAGGAGGTCCTAGTAAGCTTGAACCAAGTCCTCGCAGAATCTAGACACTGAACGAGACAAAAACTTTACCAAACCACCATTCTAACCCCCTTCCAAGTAGTTAACGCGCTTTATATAGACCGTAAAGACACAAATGGGAAAATCAATGACACCAAGAAGAAATGGTAAAGAAAATTCACTTTCATCATAAGAAACTAGTTATTAAATTCATTGATACAAACCCAACTAAAAAGTGCCAAAAGATTAAAAATCAAAAGTAATACATTAAAGACTTGTCTTCACCAAGTGATATAAGAGATTAGCCAAACATGACCTTTGATTGACAAGAACTCTTACGATCAATCTTGGATCCCGAGATTACTACACACTCTAAAGATGATAGATAGATGATGGTGGTGGGTGTTGGTGTTGTAGTGGTGGTGGAGTGGTGGCAAAGTGGGAGAGAAGTGGTTTATCAAGGGATGCCTTTGAAGTGAACCAAGCACCCCTATTTATAGCCTGAACAGAGCCCCGACCATAGCCCCGTGGGCATTCCTTTCTCTTCCTTCATTAATTGCAGCTGTCAGCAGAGGGCCCTACACGCCCCCGTGGCTCTTGGACACGGTCCCGTGGTCAACTTTTTGCTGTACTATCAAGATTCTGCAAATCTAAGAGTTGACCACGGCTAGTAGTGAGCTGAGCCGTGGTGGGTGTGGAAGCTTCCGTTTGTCTTTTCTAAACGAACTGTGGCTGACCACGACCCATGGTGAGCTGACCACGACCCCGTGGTGGGGCTTCTGTTTCTCTTGTTTTTGTTCTTGGGATGCTGCCGAGGTGCCGGGCATGTCACGCTATTCCTTCTTCTTGTATTTTGTGTTGGTTTTAGCTGCTAATTTGCTTCTTTTATTCGTTTAAGCTCATTTGGTCCTGTAAATATAAAAGGAACAAAGAAACGCACTTTTTCCAGCATTAGTACTGAAAAAGGGTTGGTTTTACGCCTCGTTTGATGTAATTTATATGTTGCATTTTGTACACATCAGTTGGCATGAGATCAGAGAAGCTCAACTCACCGGTCCCGAGCTCATACAAGAGACGATGGACAAAATCTTGCAGATTCATGATAATCTACTCAAGGCTCGAAGTAGACAAAAGAGTTACGCCGACAAGCAACGCAAGCCTCTGGAATTCAACGTTGGTGATCATGTACTCCTCAAGGTATCCCCTTGGAAGGGAGTAGTTCATTTTTGTAAGAAGGGAAAGCTCATTCCTCGCTATGTAGGTCCTTTCAAGATTCTCGAAAGGATTGGCAAGGTAACGTATCGACTGGACCTACCTCAAGAACTCAACAACGTTCACCCAACATTTCATGTTTCCAACCTGAAGAAATGCCTAGCTGAAGAAGGACTTCAAGTTCCACTCGAAAATCTTCAAATCAATGAAACCTTACACTTCGTGGAAAAACCGGTCGAAATCATGGACTGAGGAGTCAAGCAACTAAGGCGCAATCAAATTCCCATAGTTAAGGTACGATGGGAAGGAAAACGTGGCACTGAATTTACTTGGGAACTTGAAAGTGAAATGAAGACTAAGTACCAGCATCTGTTCATTGAGTCTTCCTCTTGAATAAATTTTGGGGACGAAATTTCCTAAACGAGGGGAGACTGTAACGCTTCGCATTTTTGTACTTTCCTTATTTCGAAAGTGTAATCGTATTTCTATTTATGGAGACTTGTACTTGTATCATATTCGTATTTCGTTTCCAACATTGTAATCCGAGACCTTGATCGTAATGAAAATTCATTCTTTATACATATTTGTTATACATATAACCAGTCAGTTAAGTACGTGTTTTGATACTCATTATATATAAAAATACTTATACATGCATTCACGATACTCGAATTATAGTTACATACGTTTTATATACTTGAAAACGTGCTAAATATGAAAGTTCTAGCTTAAAATAATAAACAAAAGGAAGTTCAAGGGCCATATTGTAAAAGAAGAAACTTGGGACGGACAAGGGTATCGCCGCGTTGCGTGACCCCTTCCCTTCTTTCTGGTCACGTGACGCCAAGCCCTCTGATCCGCAGAAGCTGGTTTCTTGGCTACAGGTTGGCCAACATTCCCACCTCTAAACTCACCCAATCACCTTTAAACTACATCAAAACTCTAACCCTAACCAACCACTATATAAACAAGCTTCATATCACCCATTTTCACTTTCCAAACTCATCTACACTCTCAAATCACTCCCAAGTCAATTGTGAACTTCAGAAAAGGCAGATTGTTCTATGTGCCAAAGTAAGCACTTTTCTCATTTTTCACCATCTTTTCTTCATCTCTTCTTCCATTACAAAGCTTGGAACACCTCTAGGAGTGTTTCCACAAGTTTACCATGGTAAACTAAGATGGAACATCACCAGTTTAAGGTCCAAACTTTCTGTTTTGCAAGTACTTTGATTAAAATCTTTATAAACATGTTAAAACTTATACAATATTGTACCTACCTTGCCTCTAATCAAGTCAATGGTTTGAGAGCTTGTGTATGGTTGATTCTTACAAGTTTAGAGGTGCAAACACCCTCTAAACTTTCTGTTTTGATAGGGTTTCGACAACCCACAAGTGTTGAAACCATCTAAGTCTACCATAGTCCATATGGTAAGACTTGTGTTTTAGTGAAGGTGTGAACCTTGGAAGCCATGGTAATCCTAACTTGTTCCACCACCTCACTTGATGTTTTAACATGATATTCCAAATAGTTTCCTAGTCCTAAAGTAACACAACCCCACCGCATCTCCAACATTTTCCATGATGGGTATGAAACCCCCGAGTTGATCTTACTTTGCTACTTGATGAACTTGTTAGATAGTTGTATTTCCATTTTCATTCATGACCATCCGAATCATCCTTGTAATGATTTGTGCATTGGTGAATTCATACAATGAGGTTAATCATACCTCCATGCTTGTCTTATATGATATCTATGACATTCATGATGGACTTAGTATTAGGTATACTATATAATATATATATATATATATATATATATATATATATATAATATATATATAGCCAAATTCATGATGCTAATCGGTTTGTGATTAAGTGTTATTAACTTAGGTTATTTTATCTTTGTTCTAAGTTCCTCGTTTTTTTATTCTAATGGGCAAGTTAGGACCCATGAAATCATGTAAAAACTTAGTGTCAAAACAAGTACTTAGACCAGATATATTTTTATGAATACTTACTTTTTGTACTTAAATTCCAATTCGAATCCGAACTCTCTACAAATCAAAATACTCACACACCTTCGTTTACCCCATGTAGGGTAACCTCGGTGTTCCAACACTCTCGTTCGTCGAGTCGCGGATTTAAAAAGGAAAGCTTTGCAAAACCGTGAGTATACTCGACCCATTTACTTTTACACTTTTGGGTGCAATACGTTCCTTGCTATTAAACACGCAACACACATACTTTATGCTTAAAATCATAAACAAACATTCCAACATACATGCTTATACGTTATACGTGAACTCATACATGCTAGACTATTCTTATGCTTTATACTTGTCATTAACTTCGTACAAGCCTCCCTTAACATGTATAGTGCTATAGGAGTAACGCACCGCCCGTATTCTTGAGGTCATGTTAAGTTAAACAAAACGGTCTAGTCATTGCTGTGATTTGATTACGCTAGCGGGAATCTTTGGTTTGACTTGTATAGTTGCATACTAGCATATTATGTTAGTTTAAGTTGACGTTTACGCCATGTGGAATTGAAAAACTTTTATACTTATGCTATTAGACAAACTTGTAAACTTGCCAATACTTTTTGCATTGAACTATACTTTGAAATATTTTGCAAGAAAATGATGATGATGATGATGAAGAAATCTAGTAGGATGGACTAGAAACATATTTTAGAAATCTAGTTTTGTTGTTGTATTGTTTCATGTATTTGGTTGTAACGTTTCATGAATCTTGTTGTACTTTGTCTCAACGTTGTACTTGAATATTTTGAAATGAAGTGAAATTCGAGTTTATGAAATATTGTCGCAAAAATAGTGTTATGAAGTCTCTTACAATCATGTTTTCGTCTCACTCCGATGTTTCTGCTATCAATTGGGGTGTGACATTTTATGACACAATTCCAACAAATAAACATTTACAAATACATAACCCCCCCCCCCCCCCTCTCAAAACCCTAAGTTTATGTTTAATGAGTAAAGAGGAATCTTCCAGGAATCCTTTATTGTGAAAAATAGTTTGACATTTCTTTTGCCTCTTAATTTGGATTTGTTTGAAAATTTGTTGTTCTGAAGGGTCAAAGGATTGAGAGTGATTCAGTAGTTGTCATAAAAATTGTCTGAGTAGCAGATCAATCCATAAATGAAGAAAAACAACGATTTGTAAACTTAATCGGTTCAATCTCTATTTCATCCCTTTACGGGCATGTTTGGCTAAGCTTTTTAAGGTGGAAAAGTCATTTTAAAAAGCTCGAATATCCTGGCTTTTCAAAACTTTTTGGCTTATTGCCTTTTCCTACCACATAAGCTAATTCAAACACTTTTTTAAAAACTACTTTTAAAAATGTTATAATTGATGAACCGGGATTTCAACTGGAACTTTCTTGAATTATTTGATGAGCAAGAAAACCATAGCTATAATCAATGAACTAACATCAAGTTTACAATCAACAACCCATCTTGGAATTGAATGTTTGATTGTGTAATTCGAGCAACCTTAAAATCACAGAAAACAAAGTTTGGGGGATGTGTGTTCGTCACATGTGATCCTAGGGCGTTTGTTGATGTTGTGGTAGGGTAAGGGTGGTTTATGAAGTTGTTAGTTGTTGGTGATCATAGCAATCATTACACAACAGTGGTGGAAGACGGTAAAAACATTTTTTTATAAAACGGCTAACTAATAGATTAGAGTAAACTACAATTTTACCCCATGGGGTTTAAGCCAATTGGCACTCTGACCCCATCCCTGGAAATAATTGCAATTTACCCCCCCCCCCCCCAACATCAGTTCTGTCGCAAGATTACCCCTACCGTCATTCAATAGTTGTTTGACTGTTATAGGTAAAGGTATTTTGGTAATCTTACCCCATATTTATTATTATTATTATTATTATTATTTGTAGATCCCATTATCAACCCGGATCACAATGGTTGATTGTTTTAGTCCAAAACACTTATTGATTAGGTGTTTGCGCTATGAAAAAGTTAAGAAAAATCATAGAATGAAGATGAAGCTAATGGTTTGATGAGTACTACAAATGTTGTATTGAATCCAAACAAATAAGTAAGCAATAGAGCACCTGGAGATCTGATTACGCACTATCAATAATGATCAAAGATAAACAACACAAGGTTTTTCACCAAGACTAGCCAAAAGCTTGGCTAGGGCAACATCTCATTCACTTATATAATATCTGACTTGCCAGCATAATTATAAATATGTTGGCATATTAAATACACCATGTCAGATTTGCTAGTTACAAAATATTACAACTCTAACCCCTAGACTTCTGTAAAACCTAATAAACTTAAACCAATCAATCTAGAACCATCTAAAACAAGTACCAACGGTCTTAAATGGTCTAACAATATTCCCCCTAGACCGTTGCATACTTGAGCGTCTTCATTCTTGTTTAGCGATTTAGTCCCTAAGCGACTCAAGTACCGACAGTCTCAAAATGGTTTAACAATATTCCCCCTAGACCGTTGCGTACTTGAGCGTCTTCATTCTTTGACTCTTTTTTCAGGATTTACTGCATCTTTTCCCACGTTGTATGATGTGCGTAAGTGTGTATAGGTTTTTAATGTATAATTTAAGCCCTTTTACACTTTTTAGCCAAGTTTTAAATTTATAAAACACGATATTTACTAACACTAAACACACATATGGATACTGTTGGTAAGATACCGAGGTCGTCCAAGGACACAAGAGCTTTTAATACCGGTTTATCCTCAACGTCTAATCAAATCAAAAGTTTAGAAAAGGTTTTTAACTAAAAATAAAAACTAACTAAAATGCTGAAAAATAAAATAGAATAACAACAGATAGACAAGATGAATCACTTGGATCCGACTCGTGTGTAGTATAACCTTTGAATATTTCCGCACTTTTGCACTTTTAAGAGATTATCTTAGTTATTGTAGTAGGCCCCTCTTTTGAAGGTGACGTTACCCTCAACCCAGTAGTTTGAGTCAGCAAGGATACAATCCTAAAGGGTCGGATTATTGAAAGATAATTAATTAAGTTATTAATGCATAATATGGTAGGCCCCTCTTTTGAAGGTGACGTTACCCTCGGCTAAGTAGTCTGAGTCAGCAGGGATACAGTCCTAAGTAGCCGGGTTAAAGTTTTAATAGTAGCTTACATATGAGGGGATCAAAGAGTTTGGACCCCCGCCATCCAATACCGGTGGGTATCGAAGGAGGTCCTACTAAATTTGACCCAGGTCCTTGCAGGATCTATACACTGAACAAGGCAAGAGTCTTACCAAACCGTTCCCTTAACCCCCGACCAGGTAGCCAACATACCTCCATATAGACCGTGGAGATATGAATGGTGAAAATCTTTTATTTTATATAGACAGTAAAATAATGCCAAGACACCACGGACAAACGATAAGGAAGACTCACCTTCAACATAAGAAACTAGTTATTAAAGTCATTAATACATAACCAAATAAAAAGTGCGAAAAGATTAAAAATAAAAAGTATTACACTAAACACTTGTCTTCACCAAGTGATGTAAGAGACTTAGGCAAACATGGCCTTTGATTGTCAAGAACTCTTACGATCAATCTTGGATCCCGAGACGTCTCACACACTTTATGATGGATGATGGTGGTGGATGATGGTGTTGTGGTGGTGGTGGAGTGTGGGTTAAGTGTGAGAGAGGTGGTGTGCCAAGGGATGGTTGGTAAATGAGCCAAGCACCCTTGTTTATAGCCTGAACAGCAGCTCGGGCATGGCCCCGTGTCCATTGGGCACGGCCCCGTGTCCATCCTCCTTCTCTTTCTTCATTAATTGCAGTTTGTCTGCATTAGTTGACCACGCCTCCGTGTCTGCTGGGCATGACCCCGTGTGCAGAAGCGTATCTGTACTATCAAGATTTCCCCAGATTCGGCGAATCTTAGAGTTGACCACGGCCCCGTGTTCGCTGTGCACGCCCCGTGGTGGGTGATAGAAGCTTCTACAACTTTGTCTTTTCTGCAGACACTTGGGCACGCCCCCGTGCTCATTGAGCACGGGGCGTGTTCAGCCTTCTGTTCTCTTGTTTTTGCTTGGGAAGATGCTGTAGGGGGGTCGGGCATGCCACGTTTATTCCTTTTCTTGTATTTATGTTAGATTTAGCTGCCTTTTTGCTTCTTGTATTCATTTGAGCTCATTTAATCCTGAAAATACAAAAGGTAGACAAAAACACACTTTTTCCCACATTAGTACTAAAAAAGGGTTAGTTTTATGTCACATTTGATGTAATTTTATATGTTGCATTTTGCACACATCAAATACCCCCACACTTGAATATTTGTTTGTCCTCAAGCAAAACTCTTTATAATGTGGCTTTACACTCCCAAATGGAATGGGTAGAAGAGAATGTTTTTTTTGGGCTTGTCATAGAGTGTCGGGATTTCCAAGATTCTTTATTAAGTTTTATTTTTATTTATTTACAATCCTATTCGTCATGATTTATTTAAAACATTACATAAGATAAATTACTTATTAGGGCATAACATGCCTTTTTAAAATTTCACTTATATACAAGTTCACATACCTCACGCGGATCACTCAACACTCGGCCGAAGATGTTTTTTTAGTGAATCACTCGAGAGCGGCATGGAACTTACTCCTACCATAAGCTTGCCAAGCAATCAATCATCCTCCTTTTTAACTATACACCTTTGTAAATATCAAGAGGACTTTTTGGGTGAAGGGTTAGGCTTGGGTTAAAGGTAGGTCGTTGGGTTAGTGGTTAGTAAAAGGGCGAAAGGTGTAAAAAGCGTCGGTTTTCATAAGACTTTTTATTTTTTTGTAACTTTTTATTTTTTATGAAGTACTTTTTCAAATAAAGTTCTTTTTGATAAACTTGTTTGTTTATTTCTTTTGGCTTCATCATCAATTTTTTTTTTTTTTTTTATAAGGAAGTCATAAGAAAAACTGAGCTTGTTACTAAAACAAAGGGTTAAAAATAAAAAAAAAGGTTTTGGTGGGTAAAAGGGTGGTTGTTTTGGGTTAAGAAATGAAAAGGTTTAGGCTCAAAGGGATTAACTAGGGGGATTTTGGGTAGGTGGTAAAAAAAAGAAAAATAATGGTGTAGAAATAAAAAGGGTTAGTCCTAATACCTCCATCATTTACTTACTCGGGTTTAAGTTGGTAAGGACCGGGAATGTATTGTCGTGGCAAGCTCTAGAGTCGTAAGAACCAAGCGGCTATTCACACAAGAAACGAAAAATGAGCATTTAGTTTAAAGATATGTATTTGTATGCTCAGTAAAGGCTCAAAACTCACTTTTTGTGAGAATGGGTTTTTATGTGATCAAGTATATATAATCAAATTTTAACTAAACTTGTCATGCCGTTTCATAATTTTCTTATGTTGGTTCTTTTTATCACGACGCTATCGGTTGTAAATTTGTAAAAATATAACCTTTTTAGAACTTGAAATTCCCAAATTAAACCTAGACAAGTAAAAAAAATATTTTTGAAAAAAAAATTGGGGTGATTAGCGGTTCCAATAGAGTTTTGTGTAAGGCTTGTAATTAGGACTTGCAAGATTCAAGGTTTTAGCATCCCCCCACACTTAAATTACACATTGTCCTCAATGTGTCCCAAAAATAAGTTTTTAGGTTGATTGAATGTGTAAAAAAGTGTGAAAAAGCAAAAATTTATGTTACTGGGCGTCTGGACACGACCCCGTGGTGTCCGGGCACGGCCCCGTGTTCAGATCGCCAGTAACAAAAATGAGTAAAAAGAAACAGAAGCCTGTGCACGGGGGCGTGTTCAGCGAGCACGCCCCGTGTCCAGTTTCCAGAACTGGGCATTTTCTGCAGATGGTTGGGCACGGGGCGTGTTGGGTGAGCACGGGGCGTGTTGGGTGAGCACGGTCCCATGCTGAACTTTCTGTAAGGAAGAAAAATTTGTCGGGTGGCCCTGTTTTTGTGCATGGGGTGCTGGTTCAAGTTTTCCTTGGTATCCTTCACCATCCCGAGTGTGATTTACCCATTACAACATCATCCAAACACCAATTTAACTAAAACCGTCATTCCATTAAATAGAGAAAATTACATAATAGTCCTAGAAAATTGAAAATAAAGTAGAAAAATAAAAGTTAAGGGTCCTAAATTAGATAGGTCAAGTGATACATAAAATCATCCTAAAGAGCTCTACTTTTACAATTGGAACCAAAATTCCGGAAATAGTTTTCCGGTATCTAAAAGCTTTGTAGAACTCTGAGCCGAGGGGTGTTCCCTAGATGTTGTTTAAAGCCATTCTTCTGTCTCTCTCGGGAGGAAGAAGGCGGCTTCATTTTCCTCAACATCTTGCGGAGGGGGAGTGATACCAACCGGAACCCCTTGTAGTATGTCTCGAGGGGGTTCCGGGTGTATGGCGTACCATTCGGCTAGTATGATGACTTCCGGTACCACATTCCATGCCCTTTGGGTGATATTTGGTACCAAAGGAGGAGAAGCGAGAATGTTCAACCTTTGGTCCAAAAGGTTGACCTCTCAAAGGCATCCCTCTAGTCCCACCGTCAAATGATTAATACGGTCGACCAATGCTTCTTCCACCCCCGTCATTTCATCAATAGCCTCTCTTAAGGCGTAAACGTAGTTCACAAGAGAATCTTCAACCGTTGATGACCTCCTCCCTTGTCGGTTGTTCCTGGAGTGCGACGAAGATGTTCCGCTAGTTCTGCTCGCCATTATGAGGAAACAGACCGAAAAGAGTTCAACTTTTACGGAATAGTACCTTGGACACGGCCCCGTGCTCAATGAGCACAGCCCCGTGTTCAGATGTCTGCAGATTTTTGGGATAAGGAATCTTGGAGTTTTAAATTATTTTCTAGGTTTTCAAAGCATTTTTAAGCAGAAACAACTTAAAACGTTGTTGTAGAACTTATTTTTAACAAGATTCCTTGAACAAAAATCTATCAAACATCACCTTAAAGCTTGGAATCATGGTGACTTCAAGCTCTAATGGAGGTATTAAGTGAAAAATTGAAGAAGGTAATGGACAAAAGAGGAAAGGACAAGATGGTTGTTTAGAACCTTCTTTTAGAAAATACCTAGGATGGTATGTGAGAAGATTCAGCCAAATCTCTGTCCCCGGAATGGTCCAAATGTGCTGGATTCTTGGGTGCATTTATAGAAAACGACAGCACGGTGCACACGGCCCCGTGTCGGCTGGACACAGCCCCGTGTCGGCTGGACACGGCCCCGTGTGCAAGCGAGGTCCTGACACATTTTGTCCGTATTCTGACAAAAAGTCAGAAAGGAATCTTTTGGTGGACACGGGGCGTGTTGACCTGGACACGGCCCCGTGTCTAGGGGCTGTTTATGAAGTTTCGTCTATTTCTAAGGAACTTATCAGGATCGGGTGGTTCCTTACTGGATGGAACAACCCCAAAGTGCCTAAGATACCTTAATTGCTCTAGATTAAGACGAGAACGCAAGAGGTTGTCGGTGAGGGTGATTCCTATGCTAATTGTAGGTGGCAAGTCCAACCCTTTCCCGGGCTCTCGTTAAAGAAGGTGTGTGCCGAATCGCTCAGCTCTATGTATGCACCGAACGAAGTCGATGGAGAGTCCTTCACGGCACAATCGACACAGGGACGACTATCGCCCAAGTCTTTGCTAGAGTTAGAGGTAATATCGGGAACAACGAAGTTGTTTTTATTCAAATGCGATCCCAACAATTCTTCTTGGGTATCGTCTTGAGATGAATTATTGAAATCCATCTTAATTTCTTTTAACCAATTAAGAATTAGATCTTCCAATTGAAATAGTTCATTAAGAAGCATTTCTCCTAGAAGGTCCGGTTGAGAGCATTCGAGGGAGAGATAAGGATTAATTTTACTTTCGCCCCTCTTAAGGCTACAGGAAAACAATGGGTCTATATAACGGGGCTTATAATTTAGAAAATAACATTCTAAATCTTTATGGGGGCCACCACATATTTGATACCACGTACCATAAGAGTGCCGAAAGTAAAAAATATCAGTATCTCCCATGTTTGTGTCAGAAATTACCAACCGTCGGGATCTTACGGTTCTATTTTAGTAACTGAAACTTGGGCACGGGGCGTGTTGAGTGGGCACGTCCCCATGTTCAGCTTACTGTCTGACTTAAAACAAGATTGCCAGTTCCAAAGATTGGGCACGGGGCGTGTTCATCGGGCACAGCCCGTGCTGAGTTCTGCAGAAGCTGAAAAATTAAGAAAATCCTAAAAAAACAAAAAAAATTAGAAAAAAACGATTAGGCCGTTGATTCCTAACTTTCTTAAAATCCTTGTGTCCCCGGCAACGGCGCCAAAAACTTGATGTGCGTAAGTGTGTATAGGTTTTTAATGTATAATTTAAGCCCTTTTACACTTTTTAGCCAAGTTTTAAATTTATAAAACACGATATTTACAAACACTAAACACACATATGGGCAAGTGCACCCATCGTGAGCGTAGTATAGTATTGGTAAGATACCGGGTCGTCCAAGGACACAAGAGCTTTTAATACCGGTTTATCCTCAACGTCTAATCTAATCAAAAGTTTAGAAAATGTTTTTAACTAAAAATAAAAACTAACTAAAATGCTGAAAAATAAAATAGAATAACAATAGATAGACAAGATGAATCACTTGGATCCGACTCGTGTGTAGTGTAACCTTTGATTATTTCCGCACTTTTGCACTTTTTAAGAGATTATCTTAGTTATTGTAGTAGGCCCCTCTTTTGAAGGTGACGTTACCCTCAACCCAGTAGTTTGAGTCAGCAAGGATACAATCCTAAAGGGTCGGATTATTGAAAGATAATTAATTAAGTTATTAATGCATAATGTGGTTGGCCCCTCTTTTGAAGGTGACGTTACCCTCGGCTAAGTAGTCTGAGTCAGCAGGGATACAGTCCTAAGTAGCCGGGTTAAAGTTTTAATAGTAGCTTACATATGAGGGGATCAAAGAGTTTGGACCCCCGCCATCCAATACCGGTGGGTATCGAAGGAGGTCCTACTAAATTTGACCCAGGTCCTTGCAGGATCTATACACTGAACAAGGCAAGAGTCTTACCAAACCTCTCCCTTAACCCCCGACCAGGTAGCCAACATACCTCCATATAGACCGTGGAGATATGAATGGTGAAAATATTTTATTTTATATAGACAGTAAAATAATGCCAAGACACCACGGACAAACGATAAGGAAGACTCACCTTCAACATAAGAAACTAGTTATTAAAGTCATTAATACATAACCAAATAAAAAGTGCGAAAAGATTAAAAATAAAAAGTATTACACTAAACACTTGTCTTCACCAAGTGATGTAAGAGACTTAGGCAAACAAGGCCTTTGATTGTCAAGAACTCTTACGATCAATCTTGGATCCCGAGACGTCTCACACACTTTATGATGGATGATGGTGGTGGATGATGGTGGTGGATGATGGTGTTGTGGTGGTGGTGGAGTGTGGGTGAAGTGTGAGAGAGATGGTGTGCCAAGGGATGGTTTGCAAATGAGCTAAGCACCCCTATTTATAGCCTGAACAGCAACTTGGGCACGGCCCCGTGTCCATCCTCCTTCTCTTTCTTCATTAATTTAAGTTTGTCTGCATTAGTTGACCACGCCCCCGTGTCCGCTGGGCACGACCCCCTGTGCAGAAGCGTATTTGTACTATCAAGATTTCCCCATATTCTGCGAATCTTAGAGTTGACCACGGCCCCGTGTCCGCTGGGCACCCCCCGTGGTGGGTGATAGAATCTTCTACAACTTTGTCTTTTCTGCGGACACTTGGGCACGCCCCCGTGCTCATTGAGCACGGGGCGTGTTCAGCCTTCTGTTCTCTTGTTTTTGCTTGGGAAGATGCTGTAGGGGGGTCGAGCATGCCATGTTTATTCCTTTTCTTGTATTTATGTTAGATTTAGCTGCCTTTTTGCTTCTTTTGTTCATTTGAGCTCATTTAATCCTGAAAATACAAAAGGAAGACAAAAACACAGTTTTTCCAACATTAGTACTAAAAAAGGGTTAGTTTTATGCCATATTTGATGTAATTTATATGTTGCATTTTGCACACATCATTGTGCTGTGATGGAGTTTGCTTGTTATGAGCTTCACTTGCATCCTCCATTGTGACATTGTATGTGGATGGCGTCGGAGATTGAATCTCTCAAACTTTTGATTCTGAATCTCTCAAACTTCTGAATCTCTCAAACTTGTGTGGGGGCCATAGAATCAGAAGTTTGAGAGATTCAATCTCCAACGTCATCCACATACATTGTCACAATGGAGGACGCAAGTGAAGCTGATATCAAGCAAACTCCATCACAGCACAACGTGGGAAAAGACGCAGTAAATCCTGAAAAAGAGTCAAAGAATGAAGACGCTCAAGTACGCAACGGTCTAGGGGGAATATTGTTAGACCATTTGGGGACCGTCGGTACTTGAGTCGCTTAGGGACTAAATCGCTAAACAATAATCAAGACGCTCAAGTATGCAACGGTCTAGGGGGAATATTGTTAGACCATTTGAGACCGTTGGTACTTGTTTTAGATGGTTCTGGATTGATTGGTTTAAGTTTATTAGGTTTTACAGAAGTCTAGGGGTTAAAGTTGTAATATTTTGTAACTAGCAAATCTGACATGGTGTATTTAATATGCCAGCATATTTATAATTATGCTGGCAAGTCAGATACTATATAAGTGAATAAGATGTTGCCCTAGCCAAGCTTTTGGCTAGTCTTGGTGAAAATCCTTGTGTTGTTTATCTTTGGTCATTATTGATAGTGCGTAATCAGATCTCCAGGTGCTCTATTGCTTACTTATTTGTTTGGATTCAATACAACACTTGTAGTAATCATCAAACCATTAGCTTCATCTTCATTCTATGATTTTTCTTAACTTTTTGAACATCGGTAAGCGATATAAATTCACCATCGACGAGTTTCAAGTTCTTGAGAAGCCCCTTCAAGATCCACCATGTGTCGAATGAGCTCCATCACCACCCGAAGCAATTTTATTCTAGTATACAACAATAGACAAGAAAAAAAATACAAGTTAGTTAGTTTTCAGAACCCATACTTGCTTCAATTTTAATATATCATGATTTTGAATCATGATATCTTCTTTTCGTTTCCAGAAACAATTCGAGTTAACTAAGTTTTTGACTGTTTTCTTAAGATTATCAAACTGCTGTGTGAAACTTTTGGCAAAATTATTTTCAGGTTCAAGAAATTTCTTTCTTTTGCAATGTTTCGCAGTGTGTCCTAAATGACTACAGCGAAAACATCTTTTGCAATTAGCTCTTTTTTTTTTAGAGGTTGATGTGTTAGAGGATAAAGTATGTGATGAAAGTCTTGAGCTGCATGAGATGTTGTCTGATGATGATGAATCCTTGCAGGTTGAACTTTTGACTTTCTTCATTTTCTTGTCTATGCGGCTTTCATCTTCTAACGAATCTTCGTCATCTTCATGTTCCGATGAAACATTTGATTCTTGATCTTCACATGAATCATCTGAATCTTGATCTTCTGAACTTGAATCATCTGAACTTAAGCTTTCTTTTCCATCTTCTAAAGTTGTGGTGCATGAGTCTTCACTGTAGCTTTCTTCATTTAGCTCCTATTCTGACTCTGAATTACCTATGTGAGAAGGAACAAATTCTGGAATTTCCTTTGTGAGGAATTTATTAAATCTGTTTTGTTTCAGTTCTGGAACAAACACATGAGGATCACACACAACTTTTTCATCAAAGAAAGCAGAATTCAAATCATGACATTCAATTACCACACTATCATGCTTGTGAGTTTTAAATGTAGGCACATGGCCATTACAGTCATCCCGAATGTTAAATTTTGGCACATGGCCATTATTACATCCATCCTGAATATCGTTTTTCTTATTACAGTTCCAGGCGAACCAGTTAACAGTAGAATAACTGTCACCTGAATATCCTATGCCTATCTTTAAACTACCACAGTCGTCTTCGCATCCATCTTCTTCACGTTCTTTTCATTTTCATAAGAGACATTTTGAGCGATAAGATCTTTTTCGTCAATCAAATCATTGTCGGGATGAGGAGATGGCATAGGCACATAGTTTTTACTATGTGGTGTAAAGAAGGGTTTTCTTTCGTTTCTAGCTTGTCCTTATACCCGATCCCATATTTCACAAATTTCGGTCGTTGGCAATTTTAAACGTCAACCAACGCCTTTTTGCTAACATTCCATTTATCGATTACGATTTGCAATTTATTCTTTTCATTAAGAGATTTTTCTAATCTTTCAGTTAAGTCGTTAATGATAAAATCTTTTCTAAAAACAAATTCTTTTAGAATCTGCATTTCAGCTAAAGTTGAGTTCAACTTTCTCTGATATGCAACCTCATTTTCCTTAAGTTCTTTGTTAAATTGCAAAACTCTTTCTTTGTCCCTAATTAGCTCAAGGTTGAGAGATTTGTAATGTGCCACGACGTTCACGCATGATTGGGAGCACAATTTAACTTTGAACTCGTAAGGGATGTTATTCTCCAGATCTTCCTCATCCTTTTCTTTGTTTAACTCCATTTTCATTGCTTCTTCAGGAATCTTTTCTTCTAGCTTTTCACTTGCTGCACTGCTCCTTTCTTCCTCCTTTACAGCTTGAGCATCATCGACCACAGTAGTCTTTACCTCAAACTGTGGAGCCTTTTCAGAGATTGCGGAAGCATTGTTGAAGTATGACACTTTTGCAGCTTGTGGGCTTGAGCCATTGGAGGTTGTTGGGGCCGCAGATGCCAAGTTCCTGTGATTATCAGCAAATTGGATAGATTTCTGAAGATGTTCAACTTGATCTCTTTCAAATGTTTCTAGTGTGTCGATCAGATCTGATAGCATGATTGGATTCAGGTTGTTCAAGAAGTGTTGTTTGATCATCATACATTTCAAGCTCCATTCTTTGGAAGTGAGTCCAAAAGTTTGTGTATTGCAACGCGATTGGTGATCGGATTACTGACCTTCTTCATTTTAGCCATCATGTTTAGAAATCGGCTAATATAATATGATAGGCTTTCCCCACGTATGCCGCCGAACCTATCATATTCTTTTTGGATCATGCTCCTTTTGTTCTGAATCAATTCCTTGCCTCCTTCATAGAAATTAGTCAAAGCTAACCAGAGTTCATTCGCCGTCATGTATTCTTCAAACATGTTGTAATCGTCAGTTGATAGGGCCATTGTCAAAACAACGTGAGCCCGGCGGTCACGTTGAATCAACGCCTTGTCTTCATTTGTGAAAGTTGACGGATCGTTGTTAACAACACGCATGCCATTACGAACGGTCATGGGGATGTGGGGTCCGACAATGATTGAGATCCATTGGTTATAGTCTGTATACTCGAAAAAGGACTTGACTCGGTTTTTCCAACTACTAAAATCGGTTGACCCTTTTAGCTTCGGTGGTCGCGTTGCAATCCTGGTCTTGAGTTCGGCTTGTATGATCGAGTTCAGTTGATTTGGTGACATTTTGTTTTGATTTTAAGTTCAAATTCAAATAAGATGGTTAAATACGCTGGTTTTGATGATCTGGGCACAAATACGCTGTTAAATATGCTAAAATAATAAATACTCTGTTAAATATACTGAAAAAAATAATTACTCTGTTAAATATGCTGAAAGACCAGACAAACACAAGGACTATGGCTAAAAACGCTGAACACCGTGATAAAATCGCTGAGGATCTTTATCACTGACTTCGAAGTCGCCTTCGATTAATTACGCCGACACAAAAACGCTGATAACAACAAATACACTAGTGAATTACTAGCATATTTGTAATTACGCGACCTTCAAACTTAAATATGCTATCTTCAAAGATATCTACACTGACTTCAAATTAAAAACGCTGGCTTCAAAATTATCTACACTGACTTCAAATTAAATATGTTGTCTTCAAAATTAAATATGTTGACTTCAAATTAAATATGCTGACTTCAAATTAAATACGCTGACTTCAAAATTATCTACACTGACTTCAAATTAAATTTGCTGTCTTCAAAATTAAATATGCTGACTTCAAATTAAATATGCTGACTTCAAATTAAAAACGCTGACTTCAAATTAAATATGCTGACTTCAAAATTAAATACGCTGACTTCAAATTAAATACGTTGTCTTCAAAATTATCTACACTGACTTCAAAATAAATATGTTGTCTTCAAAATAATTTCGCTATATTCAAAAATATCTACACCACATTCAAATTTATCTACGCCAGACAGGGTTTAAACACGAACAAAAACTCTCTAATCACTCTAAAATGACCCAAAAACCATGTTTCTATGTATCAAAATGACCCAAATGATTACCAAATCACTTATTAACAACAACCTATCGATTAAACACCCCAAATCAAGCCATTTTGAGACCAAAAATTTGAAAACATAGAAACTTTTGAAAAACCTTCAAAACTTGAAGAATCTTAACAAAAACACAACAATCAAGAGTACTAAGGCTCTGATACCAAATTGTAGATCCCAATATCAATCCGGATCACAATGGTTGATTGTTTTAGTCCAAAACACCAATTGATTAGGTGTTTGCACAATGAAAAAGTTAAGAAAAATCATAGAATGAAGATGAAGCTAATGGTTTGATGATTACTACAAATGTTGTACTGAATCCAAACAAATAAGTAAGCAATAGAGCACCTGGAGATCTGATTACGCACTATCAATAATGATCAAAGATAAACAACACAAGGTTTTTCACCAAGACTAGCCAAAAGCTTGGCTAGGGCAACATCTCATTCACTTATATAGTATCTGACTTGCCTGCACAATAATAAATATGTTGGCATATTAAA
The DNA here is from genome assembly GCA_030545235.1 of Helianthus tuberosus. Classification (NCBI taxonomy): domain Eukaryota; kingdom Viridiplantae; phylum Streptophyta; class Magnoliopsida; order Asterales; family Asteraceae; genus Helianthus; species Helianthus tuberosus. Next base: position 145,863,858 of record CM060417.1, on the reverse strand, counting down.
TACACCATGTCAGATTTGCTAGTTACAAAATATTACAACTTTTACCCCTAGACTTCTGTAAAGCCTAATAAACTTAAACCAATCAATCCAGAACCATCTAAAACAAATACCAACGGTCTCAAATGGTCTAACATTATTATTAAAATCATGTTTCATCATCAAACACCCAGTAATTGCAGAATATGACCATCATCTGGATCTTCAAAATTCACCACAAACCATCTTCATCATGTTCAGAGAATCATAAGTCCAGAATCATATTCAAGATAAACCATATTCAACATAAGCCATCTTCATCATCTACACACAGCATCACAAATACTCCATCTTCAATCTTTATCATGAGCATCAACATCAGCGAACGTGAACATCATCTTCATCTCACAAGAACATAATCTCAAAACCACCACCAACATCATCATTTGTTTCAGATCAGAATCGCCACAACTCACAACTCACTCTCGCCACCACCCACCTTGCCGCCCTCTGCCTCCGCTTCTACGACCTCGACACCCATCAGTGCCACCGTCAACAGCCACCACCAACCACCATTAGCGCCATCGTCAACGAGTCCGTCAGATTCAACAAACCCAGTTTCATTTTTTAAAAGTGAGTAGTCGTTAAGGAGTTCTAGATTGGTTGATTTTGGTTCAAGAATTGGGGGTTTTCCATTGGAATTGGAGTTAGGGATTTGAGGATCTGGAAGTTCGTTTGCTGAAGCACGGGGGATTACAGGATCTGAAAGGTCTAGTCTCACGGACCTCAAATGCCTTTTCCTGCTCCTTCCCTTTCACGAGCATTGCCTGAAAAGTGAACCCAAAAGTTCTAGGGTTCCGTCACGGACCACACCCCTCCATTCAAGCTTCTTCCTTTTATCCATCTTCCACTCTGACCCAGTTAACTAAAGCAAACCCTCTTGAATCTTCATTTTATTTTCTATTTATAATTTATTCTTCCAAGATCCAACAGTGGTGATTTTGGAATTTAACTAAAGAATCCCCTATTGTCTATATTGGACAAAGAAAACAGCTAAGTAAACAACTACAAATCTTTCATCTTTCTTGTCATTTCCCTCATGGGTTAATGTTGCTACGATAGTGGTGATTTTGGAATTTAGATTCTTATTGATTTATAAAAAAGGCATGGTGTTGATTTTGTAGTCAGTGATAGTTGTGGAGGTGGTGGTTGGTGGGGGAGATGGTGGTGGTGATAGGTGGTGGCAGTGGTGGTTGATGGTGGGGGTGGAGGGCTTGTGAGAGAGGGGGTAATCTTGCAGAGTAGAACAAACCATATGGGGTAATATGAAAGTATAACATAGTCATTTCACATTCCATTTAACAGATTTGTTAACTTATTTTACGTATTTAACAATGACGAATTTAAATCGAGATAGTTGGTAGACGGGCAACAAGCTGCACCGCTACCCCTTTTTGTATAGCAAAACTAAGCCTTTTAAAAATACGTCCATAGATCTCGGGGTCATAACATTACTATGCATGACCCTTTGAACTCGACTAAGTAGGTCCACAGCCTCTGGCGCCAGAAAACCAAAAGTATCAAAAGCAAATGGTATAAACATGTGTTGGTTGTCAAGACACGCTTTCTCATGTTTGGTCACTTTACCCGAAGCAGCCTTTAAAGCAGCCTGACCCACCGTGAAAGCACTACCCCCTAGGCCTACAAGCGGGGAAACCCCTGTTAGATCCACACAGGCATGTTTTCCTCCTACCCATCCAAAGACCAGAATGTCGGCTGGTTGAAGGGTAGATCTCCCTTCCAACAGGTCTGTTAAGTAATTAACGGGTGCCTCTTTCTTAGCAGAAATACCAGCACACCTGAATATGTCAAAAAGAACATCCCTAACCAAATCATGTCGGTATTTGAACCCCGGGAGCTCTCTACAATGAACTGCGTGCTCCCCAAAGGAATCCAAACACGCCCTATGAAAAACAGGGCATACCTCATCAACTGGGAATAAAGGAATCATGAGGCGATACTTAAGGATAGTACGATACTCCACCGGCGACATATGCTGGCCTAACCCATCTATATGTATAGTAAGAAGGAAATCTTGTGCATGTGGTGCTCGGAGACACTCAAAAACGGCTTTTTGTCTAACAGTCAAGTCAAACTGTACTTCGATTTCGTGGACAATTTTACTAAAAAGAGCACTCGCCAATGCTTGTTGGGCTTTAGGGGGGCGGTGTCCTTATTAGTGAAACCGCTGAAGTCAAAGCTTGGAATGGTATCACGAAGACAAGCCAAAGCACAAACATAATCAGAATCCATACCACATATGCCACTGTCTCTTCAGATGTGGTCCTGTAGCACCCACGATTGGGCCCATGAGGCCACAAAAGCATAGGATGAAGCCTCTACAGCCGAATACAACCCCAAACCCCCAAACCTAATAGGTAAAGAGGCAAGTCACCACTGGAGGTCTCCAAAGAAAGGACCTCCACAAACCACCAATTCCTCAATTGCCTCACGCAAACCTTTGTCAAAGAACAACGCTGCATCTTCCATGTGTACAGGTTGGCACGTCCTCAAGCCAAAGAAAAGCTTGGCAATGCCCATACAGGATAGAAGTAAGAATAGTTCGCTCTGCGGGTCACCAAATTTGGGTAGAAGACGCATCAAATCTACCGCCTTAGCAGCTCTTTTCTTTGCCAACCCACTAATAAAGCTTGCGTCTCTACTAACGGCCCCCCAAAGAAGCTTCACCCCGACTAATGGCCTCCTGATGTCCTTAGGAAATAACCCTTCACGAAACTTGCTACCATCACAAGAAGGCCAAAATAGCTCAGTTTTCTTAATATTGAGTTCAAGACCCAATGTTGGACCCGTCACCTTAATGATTTCCAACACTCTAGCCACCTCTTCTGAACCTCCAATGACAGTCCCATCATCAAGATACCAAGCATGAAGGAGAAGCTTGCATTTGTCTCTAATCTGATGCACAAGAGGGTGCAAAACAAGAGCGAAAAGAAGTGGTCCCAATGGGTCCCCTTGCTGAACTCCCGTGGTAGACCAAATATGCCCATCACCAAGATACAATCTTGCTGGCTGCCCATATAGAAATTCCACCCACAAAGAAATAGAAGGGCACCTCATCCTGACCTCACGAAGTAAGGCTGATCTATCCACCTGGTTAAAAGCATTAGAAAAATCTACAGTAAGCATTGCAAGAGACCCATCAGTGTGACGTTCACTTAGAACCCTATTGATACTGTGTAAAATGGCCTCAGCGCCACCTGACACGCCGACCCCAAACTGAAAATCATTAAGGTACTTGGTCATTTCTTTACCAACACCCTTCATAGCAACCTTGGAAACCAAACGCCTCCATATAGTACCCACTACAATAGGCATAATCCCATTGTCGGATTTTAAAAGCGGTGTAAGGGGAGCAGACGCGACAAACACCGCCAAACACCATGGACATTTCCCCCTAACCATAAGTTGACTACCGCAGTGATAGCGCATAAAAGATCAGTGGCAATAATAGACCCCTCTCCGTATAAAGCATCCAAAATGTGTTGTGCCCTTAAGCCATCCCTCCCACATGAGGTTCCTTTAGGAAACGATTTAATGCAACAAAGGACACTATCCACCTCTGCTACAAGGGGAGGCTCATAATATATAGTACCTGGCATAGATGGAGGTTCTCTGTACGGGTGTTTAGCCTCTAAAGCCTGTATGGTATTATCATCGTATGGAGCAACACCGGATGAACATAACACCTTCACTGCAGCTGTAAAGTGGCCATCAGCAACCTTTCGAAGGCACTGCCTAACATTGGTGTTACTAACAGTACTCTCCTCAGGGTTATCAACACCTCCTTGACCTAGAGACCCCAAAGCAGGACTATCAAATATATTTTTAACTAACATGAAAATACCATCTTCTTTCCCCCATATGGCTAAAGAATTCAGAATTGATCTTTGTTGCAATGCTTTTCTATTCCCAGACCTTCTTTCTTGCCTATTTTTTGGTCTGGCCACTTGCAAAGTGCAGCGAGGAAGAAGGAACAACCTAACCCACGCTTCAACGGATCTAGGTTGGGCAACCACTTTGTAGAGAGCAGTTTTCAGCGCCTGAGAGAAAGCCAACCGACAGCTATGAGGGATGCTCTTCACGGTGACAATGGGTGCTTTAAAGACACGATCTAGTAGAACAGTATCCAACATGAACGACTCATGAACATTGATCACGTGCGCCTTGGGAGAGGGCCTCGAAATCCCTATAATGTAGCTATCTGTGTCATTATCATGATTGGTAAAACGGACAAGCCCATCGGGATGATGGCATGCACGACTCAATGCATGTATACTCAAACACTTTCCACACATCCGTTGGCCAAAAAACTTCAAAGTACCTTCTACATCTATGAACAACCCATGGTCCGTAGAAATAGCCTCACGCAACACACTTCTACGTTCATCGCTAGAAAGGTGCAACTAGGGCTGTTCAAAAAGCTCGCGGCTCGGAGCTCGCTCGAAGCTCGCTTGGATTTAGCTCGGAAAAAGCTCGCTCGATTTGGCTCGGTTTAAAAGTGAGCCGAGCCGGCTCGGCTCGGTTAGAAAGTGAGCTTAGCTCGGCTCGGCTCGTAACGAGCCGAGCTGGCTCGGTTCGGCTCGCTTTGTAGCTCGGCTCGGTTTAGCTCGAATTATTTTACTTATAATAAGTTATAATTTTAAATACATTATAATATATTACAAAAAACTGATTATTATTTACATGTATATAGGTTTGTAATTTGATATTTATGGCATATTTGAAGATTGTTTACCATACTAATGAACTAATATTGTATTTTATTGAAATTAAAACTTAATTTGCGTTGTTAAACTTGATTTTGGTTTGAATTGTATTTGGTTGAACTTATTTTGAATATATTCTTTTAAATTATTGAATAATATTTTAGGCTATTAAATTTTAAGAGGTATATTTTAGTTTTTTTTTTATAAAATCGAGCCAAACCAAGCCGAGCCGAGCTAGCTCGGTTTAAAACCAAGCCGAGCCCGAGATTAGATTTTCAACTCGGTTTCAAATCCGAGCCGAGCCGAGCCAGCTCGGTTTATAATCGAGCGCTCGGTTTCAAATCCGAGCCGAGCCGAGCCAGCTCGGTTTATAATCGAGCCGAGCCCGAGCTTGGCCTGGCTCGGCTCGGCTCATGAACAGCCCTAGGTGCAACCTCTTGAGATGAGAGATCAACCGAGAAATCCCCTTATTTCCCACTTCACCATCCGGGCAACAATGAAACATACGAAAAGGACATGGCCAGGAGCCACTCAAAGGCATAGAAGGGGTTGTCATTAAGGCGAAATAAATCACGATTCAAGTTGAGACGAAATTTTGATGTAAAAACCAAAATTTAAGCGTAGGCATTTTATCAAACACTTGGAGTGCATCCATAGGAAAACGAATTAGTGACTGGTAAGGAGGTTCGATTTTGGCTAGATGAAAAAAAAAACAAATAATTCAAGATTCTATGTAGAAGGTGGGTTCATCATCATCAGTAGATATATATATTCAGTTAATCGAGCAAAAAGAAAGAAAAAAAAAAAGATAATTTTTAATAGAATGAACAAAGAATTGTATGTGATCGAACAGAAAAGGGTTTGGTTCATGGAAGATCGAACAAAAAAGGGTTTGGTTCATGGAAGATCGAACAAAAAAGTGCTTGAAACATCATCCATGGAAGATCGAACAAAATAAAAGGGGTTTGAAAAAGGGTTTGCATGGAAGATCAATAAAAGGGGTTTGAAAAAGGGGTTCATTATTCTTACATTAACTTATTTGACGACAGCGGGTAATTTTGCAACAGAACAACAATGTTGGGGGGGGGGGGTAAATTGTAATTATTTCCAAGGAGGGATTCAGAATGCCAATTGGCTTAAATCCCAGGGGGTAAAACTGTAGTTTACTCAATACATTATTTAATCTTACTCAATACATTATTTAATCATACTTTTAAATCTATATATTTTTTTTCAACCACGAAACTTGATGGGTATTCTAAAATAAATGAGCAAAATGTCTCAGGAACTAACCAATCAAGTTAACATTGTTAACTTTGAGGAACCATGAATGAAAGGAAACAATACAACTAAGAACTAGATTAGTAAATTTAAACTTTAGGTACTGATGACGGGGGTAGCCCAAATCACAATAAAATGACTAATATACATAACAGCTTAAAAGGTTAAAAGGTTGAGAGGTTCAATACGCGCGAACTCAGGACAACAGTAAAAAGGACAAGCACAATGTCCGGTCACATCAACACTTAACGTGTGAACCATTTCTGCACAGACAGAACATGTGCACAGAGAACACCCTTTTGTCTGCAGGTCCAAACCCTTTAACCCCTAAAAGGGTAATCCCCTCACTGCAAGCCAGGTTTACTAGTTAAAGGTTTCCCCTTTGAGAAACCTCTTCCCCTATAAATTGCAACCCATGTTAAGCATATGGGATACCCCAGGATCAGTAGATATCACTCTAACTCTCTGATTCTTCCTCTCCCTCTTGCGAACCAGTTTCATGCTTGCTTCTCTTCTTCTTCTCCCATGAGAACTTGCTTCTTACAAGTTCTCTTCTTCACACTAAATAATTCATCTTCTCCAACGATCGTTTTCTGGGCAGATTTCTAATCAGCTCAAGATCTAAGGAAGATAACAACAATACTAGTGAACCTCTCTCCACGTCTTGCAAACGTGGGGGGACCCCACGACCTGCGTTAGGCTAATCGAACCCCTGAACCTTTTTACCCTGGAGATATCACTACTATCCTTGGTCTATTATTTGTTGCATCAACAAGTTGGCGCCCACCGTGGGGCTACGCCACTTACTTTATCTTAAAGACCAGTTGTGTAGCTCCATTTTCTCTTTACATCATGTCTGAAAGCGAGTCTCTCGGTCAGGTAAATCAGGTGCCTAACAACACCGATTTAACACCAAATTCGGGTCGGATCTCACGGTCCTATCTACACCTCTTTCTACTCCCGGAAGTACTCCGCCGGGATATGTTCCCGGAGTTCACTTCTTTTCAAACACCAACCCCATATCGGTCAGGGGTTACACATACTCAAATCGATGTAATGCATACACCGGAACGCATAGATCTAACACCCGAGTGACTAGCTAGAAATTTCTTACAATTGAGATTTCTTCTCAACTAGCATGTGAGCTTAGAAAGGGAAAAATGGTGAGAATAAGACTAAATTATGAGGAGTCTAAACCCTCATTATCACCTGGCCGTCCATCTCTTCCTTTTAGCAGCTCACGTTCAGCCACATCTTACCTTGAAGCTGGTCCTAGTGTGACAGACCAACCACTCAAGCCCTTTAGCTTTTGGGGAGGCCAAGTCCAACCGTTTTTCCCTTATTTACCTCCCAACCCGTTACAACCGGTGCACCTATGGGGCATAAAACCACTCTTGATCAATTATGGCAGTCACCAGCTTCAAGTGTTCCCCCTCCCATCGCTACTTCGTGAAAACAAGCTATGGCCACCCTGCCTTTGGCTCGAAGGTGCGGTCATGAGCACATCCATGGGAATGCCTTATACAGTAAGCCTTTAAGGCTTTAACCTTATGACACAGATAATGGCTTCAGAAAGCCTTTAAGGATTTAACCTTATGCCCTAGCCGATGACACAGATGATGGCACAGTTAACCTTAATTTCATCAACCAAGTGCCAAACACCCACCAGGGTACCTCAAGCGGTAACCCAGCTTCAAGGGTAGTAAAATACCTCTCAAAACCTTACAAGCCCAACAACTTGTCTTGCTTCTCCCAACAAATTGTTGAGTACGAGTTTCAAACCCAGATAAAGATGCTATCACGGTACTGAAGACTACCTCCAAATCTTCGTCGGGACTGCAAGAGTTGAAAAATGACCCAACTCCGAATGTTGTCTCATGTTCAGGTAAACCCTTGAAGGGTCTTCGCGCATATGGTTCAATGACCTTCCTGGACGAAGCGTTCAGACCTTTGACGATCTTAGCAAAAGTTCCTATAAAAACATGGGTATGTTAAGGACGCCACGATAATCTTCCAGATCAAACAACGTGATGATGAAAGTCTCAGAAACTTCATCGAAAGTTACAAGAAGGAAGGTTTAACTTACACCGGTGAAAAGATTAGGGTTGCAGGGTTCATGAATGCTATAAATTCCAAATATCTCACAAGAGACTTCAATAAATGCCTGCCCAAAACCCTTGAAGAAACACTCGAAAGGGCTGAAGCCCACATTCGAGGAGAATAAGCTGAAGACATCAAAGAAAAAAGAGAGAGAACTCTTAACTGGAGCTTCCAGTATGGCTCTTATGATAAATGGTTCAAAGGTTCGGATTCCTGAAGGCTTGAAGGCCGGAACCCTCCAAGCCGAGAAAAAACCATAAACTTTACAGCCTTAACCAAGACTCCGCAAGAGATCTTGGCAACCGAAGAGGTTAAACACAGCTTCCACCCTCCTCAACCTTTGCCAAAAAACAAAAGATCGAAAAAATCAAGCCAATATGGTAAGTTTCAAGAATAGAAAGGTCACCATACCAATGATTTCTTCCAACCAAAAAAAAAGTATCAAAGAAGCCGTCAAGTCCGAACAGGCCCACTTGGTTAAAGGGGTCAAGGACAAGATGGTTGAAAAAAAAATAATAATAATAGTGAACATGGTCGACCTTGAAAACGAAGCTTCCCACAAACGCCATCATTCCAAGGCATGGGAACGTCAATATGTTTGCTTCCCACCACCAAAAGGAGAGTTGCTTTCAAACCCTCTGGTGATGGAATCCAACATAGGAACCATCAAGACACAAAAGGCTTACATTAACACCGGTGTAACCACTAAAATCATGTTTGAGAAAGGCTTTAACACTCTCAGCGACGATGAACGTTCAAAGCTTCAACAGTCTTAATCCTCCAAAATCATGCTTAAGAAATGCTGTAACCATCTCAGCTGATGAAAAGCTTGAAACGCTTTAATCCTCTCAGCGACGATGAGCGTTCAAAGCTTCAACAGTCTGAAGGTATCGCAGACATACCTATCAAGCCTTTAGGCCAAATAACCCATTATGTTTGTTCAACAAAAGAACAAAGTGACGAACCAAACAACTCACTTTTGCGGTGATCAATATCACTTCCAACTATGATATCATCATAGGAAGGCCAGAGCAAGGTGTGTTCGGAATGGCAGTTTTAGTTGGTCAAGGCACTGTGAAGTTTCCCACTGAAAAAGGGATCGCAACCCTTCAACCTACCCAAGAAGCTTTTGTGGTTGAAGGGGAAAGCTCAAGAAAGGACGAAGACGATGAACAAGGGTTGAACATAAACCCAAAATATCGTCAACAGGGGATAAGGGTAAACACTAACCTTTACAATGAAACCTTCTCATACCTTGAAAAGCTGCTCTTGCACTATGTATTTGCTTGATGCCCCGAAGATATGACCGGCATCCCTCGTAGCATTATTGAAACATGAGTTATGGATCCCATCTGATAATAAGCCCATTATACAAAAGATAGAAAGCTTGTTCTAACCAGAATCCTTCGAGAGGTTAAGTATCAATCATGGGTGGCCAATCCCGTAATGGTTCGAAAACTCGAAAAGTTTTGAAGAATGTATATCGATTTTAAAGACTTGAACAAAGCATGCCCAAAGGATTGTTGCTCGCTGCCCCAGATAGACCTCAAGGTTAACTCGCTCACATGCTTCATGTCCAAGTGTCTTCTTGACACCTAAAAGGGTTACCATCAGATCCTAATAAAAAAATAAAAATAAAAAACTACGTTCCACACTGATAAAGATATATCTTGCTATCAAAAAATGCCTTTTGGTTTAAGAAATGCAGGTGCCACTTATCAACGTCTGGTTGACAAAGCGTTTGCCGGACAAATCGGCAAGAACATTAAAGCTTATGTTGGCGATTTGGTGATCAAGAGCAAAACGGAATACCAAATGCTCGATGACATACAAGAAACCTTCCAAAACTCAAGAAAGATCAACATGAAGCTTAACCCAGTCAAGTGCTCGTTTCTAGGGCACATCATGGGGAAACAAAGTATAAAATCCAACCCCCAAGGGATGTGCTAACAAGAAAGACTTTCGATGGAAAGCTTACAGCTTTGAAGCATTTTACCTCAAAAGGAAGCCTTCAACCAAATGAAGCAACACTTGGCTTCACTCCCAGCCATTTTGGCTCAGGAAACCGGAGGAACGGCCTCCACCTACCTATCGATTGCTGAAAAGACCATAAGTACGGCTCTGATTATTGAACTAAACAAAGTTCAGATACCCAAAACTTCAAAATTAGCAGAAATCAAATATTCTTCTTTGAAAAAACTTGCTCTAGCCCTAGTCCAAACGGCTAGAAGGCTTCGAAGGTACTTTCAGTCACACCCGATACAAATGGTCACTGACTAACCTATTAAGAATGTGCTTGAAAAATCACCTATGTCCCGAGAAAAGCTGTCAAAGCACAAGTCTCAGCTGACTTCATCATAGAAGTCCCTAAAAAAGCCATAACAGAAGTTAATACAACTGCAGCTGAACCCTCCAACCCTGATACCTGGAAGCTTTTTACTGATGAGGCTTCCAGTATCGAAGGGTCAGGGGCTGGGCTAGTTTTAATTAACCCTAAAGGGTTAGAATTCACATATGCTCTTCGGCTTGTATTTCAAACTACCAATAATAAAGCCAAGTACGAAGCATTGATCACTGGGCTAAATATAGCCACAAAAATAGAGGTTCAAAAGCTTCAAGTCCTCACAAACTCTCTCAAGCCAAGACAACAACTACATAGCAAAAGAACCCAACATGAATAAGTACCAAAAGAAATCAAAGGAATTGATGAACACATTTCAAACATGTGCCATCAAATAAATTCCAAGATCTCAAAACAAGAGAGTTGATGCACTAAGAAAGCTTGCATCTCTTACGTTTGCCCACCTCACCAAGAAGATACTAGGTGAGGTAATAAAAACCCCATCCATCCAAAAAACTTGAGGTTCAAGATGTGATCACTAAAGAAAGGCCAAATTGGATGACTCCCATTGAAAAGTTCCTCAAAAATGGTGAATTACCTAATGACCAGACTGAGGCTAAAAGGGTTCGTATCAAGTCAAGGCAATATGTGTTACAAGGAGATATCCTTTACAAAAAGGATACCTTGCACCACTACTATGATGCGTTGACCCAGAACAAAGCCAATATCCGATTAAAGAGGTTCACGAAAGGATATGTGGGGCTCATTGTGGCCCAAGATCGATAGTGTCAAAGTTGATGAACCTCGGATACTTTTGGCCTTCCATGCATCGAGATACCTTCAAACAACTGCGAAAATGTGAAGCTTATCAGTTCAAAAGGGCCAAACATGACCCCATCCCCATCTCCTCGGCTTGGCCATTTCACAAGAAGGGAATAAACATTTTTGATGCATTCCCCCCAGCCAAAGGAGACAAACTCTTATTGGTAGCCGTGGATTACTCCACCAAGTGGCCAGAAGTAAAACCATTGGCAAAAATCTCTGGGAAACAGGTCACTGATTTCGTTTAGGGAAATATAATCTGTCGTTTTAGGCTCCCAGGGGTACTAGTCACGGATAATGGGAAGTAGTTTACCGAGAAGCCTTCTAGCTCCTAGTGTAAGGAGTTCAGAATAACTCAAGTATTCAGCTCGGTAGCTTACCCACAATCCAATGGCCAGGTTGATAGGACAAACCGCAACATTGTTGAAGGGATTAAATCTCGATTGGGAAGATACGACAACAACTGGCTCGAATAACTTCCCAATGTGCTATGGGAAATTCGAACAATCAAGAAAACGAGCCACAAGAAAACACGCTACAGCCTAGTGTTTGGATCAGAGGTTGTATTCCTAGCCGAAATCGGAGTAACAATACAAAGAACATTCGACATCGACCTCGAATCAAATAAGAAAGAGACAATGTTGAATTTGGAACTCCTCGAAGAGGCTCGTGATCAAGCAGCCATACAAAAAGCGAGGTACAAGCAAAACATGGAATTGTATTACAATACACGGGTGAAGCATGAACGTTTCAAGCCTGAGAACCTTGTGCTTCGAAATAATGAGGCCTACAAGAAAGAAAGCCAAGAAAGCTTGGCCCTAAGTAGGAAGGGCCATACAACATCCTTAAAGCCCACAAAGGGGGATCATACAAGCTGGCAGGTCCGCAAGGCAAAAAGCTTCCCCGTCATTGGAATGGCAAAAACCTTAAAAGGTTCCACGTTTAACCAAAACGTGTTACAAATAGTTCCCAAAAGTTGTTCTATTCCCCTAGTAATCGAATTACTTTGAAATAAATGAACGACGAATCAAAATTTGTCTTTCTATCCTATAATTAGGTTGAGAACCTAGCAAGAAACTCCATGGCAAGGGCCATGTAAGGGGATGAGCTCCCAGGCCACATCGCTCAATAGGTTCAAGGGTTGAATGGACCTATATAAGGGGTGAGTTCCTAAATCAATACAACTCCATGAGACTCATAGAAATCTTAAAAAGCATGTCTCATAGACGGGTTTGAACAGCCTACACCAATTGTTCCTTAAGCCCTAACATTGGCTTACGAACCAAAAATACTCTAAGTTAATGTCATACATAGGATAGAGGTTGTATCTTCTTGTTAAAAATATCCTAAGGCTAAGTGACTGCAGCACTGAACCCTTCAAGGTATAAATAACATAAAGACAACACAAAACCAACAAAGACAATTCCCTAGACATAAACACAATAATACAAGGTTGTATGCAACTTGGTGACCAAAGTACAAAGCAAAACACCAAGTCACAAACAGCAAACGACAACCGGAAGCCTCGAAGGCTTTAAGATACAAATATCTAACCAAGCTGTCTTACAAAAACATACAGCAACAAAAAAAAAATCATCAACACATAAGGAAAGAGTGGAATAAAGCACTAAACACATCGGTTTTAAACACAAGGCCTTAAGGGCAATAAACTTAACATATCGATCAAAAGCCTTGAAGGCTACCAACTACCAAAGGAAACCTTAAGGGTTCCCCTAAAACCTACTTGTGCACAACACATCACATAACATTGTTTAAGGTGCTAAGAAAGCTACGAATAAAGTCAAAGTGTTTTTAGCTAGCAGCATCAGAAACGACAGTCTTTGTTGCACCCGCTTCACCACACTTAGACTTTTTGTCGTTCTTCTTTTTCACCCCACTTTTACCTGCTACCTCAGAAGCTTCAAGGCTTGTATCCTTCAAGCCTTCACCACCATCAGAGAACGTCTCTTCACTATCATCAGAGCATGAGCGCTTCTTGGAAAGAGAGTTCAACACTTTACCACACACAGCCTCATTAAGGCCAGTAGGTTACAACTCCTGCAAGACAGAAAGAGGCTTACCAAAACACTTGGAAACCTCACCCACATAAGGGTAAGTCAAGTGTTCCATCTTCAAAACAGTTTCTTTGAAGACATCAAAGGCGTTAGGTTGAAAAAGAGAAAACTTTTGCTGAGTCTACCCGGATTCACATGCCTTAAAACCAGCAAATAAACCTTGAGCAAGAAGCTGGCTGTACGAATCACCCAAGGCACTATTGAACTCCGATGAATGAAGAAGGTATGTAACCACTTGCTGGAATCCATGTTCAATTAACCATTTGTTATCACTAGTCGCATGGGCTAGTGAAGCTTTCTACCTATCTTTCTCTTCCAAGAAATCCTACTTCTAAACCTCCAAAGCAGCCCTATCAACCCTGACTTGAACCCTGTCAGCTTCCAAGCGTTTTTCCAACTCAACCATTTCAGTCTTGTGCTGGGAAGAAAGCTCATCAATCCTCAACATCAGCTTTTCTCCCTCCCAGCATAACCCTCTGCATCCTTCTTTAGAGTAGCTAGTGAAGCCTTCATCTCATCCCTCTTCTTCGAGAAGACATCATATTCATCCTCTTGCGAAATCGGGATACACCCTCTGGAAGCAAGGCAACAAGGTTACAAGCACCCATTACCATTTTTCAAAATCATCAGGTCATCATCCATAGACGAACAAGAACCTCGAACAACAGGAGAATCAAAGTGGGTAAGAACATCCTCACAAACAGATGAAGGCATTGAAGCTGTCACCAACTGTGACCTTCCAATCCGGCCCATAAACCACCCATGGATTAACATTGGTGGAACCTTCACCACCCTTCCCGGAACCCTTCAACCTCACAGCCTTGTTACCCGCCAAACCACCAAGGGCCGTCCCTTGTCCTTTTTTTATTTTCCCCAACCCCAACTTCTAAATCATCTGAAGCCTCTATGTCATTACTTAGTTCCACCGGCTCAGAAGCCGATGGTTGGTCAGCAGTCTTTATCAAACAACAGCTCGAACGACGAGTAGAGACTTTGGAAGCAACAACTTTGGTGAGACCCTTAACATTGGGAACGTTCACATAGCCTGAACCCTCGAACCTATGTTCAGTGCCCCTAACAACAACATCTTCGCCGGATGTAGCCTCGGCATCTCCAAACACAACATCAGATGTGTCATCGCTCTTGATAAAGTCTAAGGCAAACATAACTGCAACAAATAAAATATAACATAAGCAGAAAATACAAAATATCATACCTTGATCATCTCTCACGAGCACAGGGTCACGATCCGGCTTGTCCCCCAACTTGCTAACATCCATCAGCATTAAAAGATGTTCGGGAAAGGGACAAAGCCTGGAAGGACACCCCCTAATAAACTTCAATAACCATCTATCTCCTGTTTGAAAGATTCAAGCTCATTCAAAACAGCATAAGGATGCCTCCAAACAAGCCTGAAAAGAACAATGGACTCAGAAATCCAGGAAAATCGGTCCTTCCAAGAACCAAGGGTAGTAACCATAGACGAAATTAAACACACATCAACCTGAGATGTTTCAAAGGTAAAACAATCGCCGTTCTTGGCTAACTGGAATAAACGGCGGAACAACAACAACGATGGGCCATACCCTATCACTGGAGACAAAACATCAAAGTCTAAAACCCTAACAAGACCTTAAGGGTATAACTGACCAAACGACACACGATAATACTCTAAAACATTCAGAACAAAGACCGAAAACGGATGACGCAAGTTGGAAAACTCAGCAATAAAGAGCAATCGAACTATGGGACACTAATCGATCGATTTGCCAAAACCCAGAGCCACCGGATTAAACTTTAGATCGATCCCCCATTCTTTACAAAAAGCCTCAACTTCCTCTTAAGTAAGACAAGTTGAAGCCTTTAAAGCCTTCAAGCCTTAAAGACTTCAAGCCTTAAAGCCTTCAAGCCTTAAAACCTTGAAGCCTATCACATCTACTATCATTTCGAAATTCAAATCTCAAAACTCAAACGCCTTAAAGCCTTGAAGCCTTTAAGCAATAAAAAATAATGTGTAAAAGTCAGAAGCATTTGAGCTTACATCCCAAATACCTCTGACTTGGGGGGCTGATGATGGGGGTAGCCCAAATCTCAATAAAATGACTAATATACATAACAGCTTAAAAGGTTAAAAGGTTGAGAGGTTCAATACGCGCGAACTCATGAGAACAGTAAAAAGGACAAGCACAGTGTCCGGTCACATCAACACTTAACGTGTGAACCATTTCTGCACAGACAGAACATGTGCACAGAGAAAACCCTTTTGTCCGCAGGTCCAAACCCTTTAACCCCTAAAAGGGTAATCCCCTCACCGCAAGCCAGGTTTACTAGTTAAAGGTTTCCCCTTTGAGAAACCTCTTCCCCTATAAATTGCAGCCCATGTTAAGCATATGGGATACCCCAGGATCAGCAGATATCACTCTAACTCTCTGATTCTTCCTCTCCCTCTTGAGAACCAGCTTCATGCTTGCTTCTCTTCTTCTTCTCCCATGAGAACTTGCTTGTTACAAGTTCTCTTCTTCACACTAAATAATTCATCTTCTCCAACGATCGTTTTCTGGGCAGATTTCTAATCAGCTCAAGATCTAAGGAAGATAACAACAATACTAATGAACCTCTCTCCACATCTTGCAAACGTGGGGGGACCCCACAACCTGCGTTAGGCTAATCGAACCCCTGGACCCTTTTACCCTGGAGATATCGCTACTATCCTTGGTCTATTATTTGTTGCATCAACAGGTACCAAATTCTTAATTCCAAAGCCACATAGAGATTCAACTATTTATTTTTTTATACTTTTAGGCATTTTAAAAAGAAAAAAAATTATCTTAGAGATTCAAATATAAAAATAAAAAATTACCTTTATGAGAATCTTCTTATTTAGATACGATTTGATCGTGAGTGGAATTAGGATAGCACCTTTATGACTTTTAGTAATTTTTGTCCATCACGTGATATTTTGAACGACTAGAAGAGAAAATATGCCGGCTAGTACACATGCCACACATATTAAAAGAAAGATAAGATTATATGATGTATTAGTTAAGGTGATGGCATTTAGACATCCTCAAAATTTTTGTATATCCTTCAATGCGAAACATATAGCCCAATACGTTTTTTCATAGGGTTTAAACGCATTAAATGCGACACCAATACGAATCGTATAAGGCAATACGCTTCCTATTGGTACGATGTACCTACTCTATGACATGCACGTAGTTCAGAACTGAAAAGTGACCCCCAATAGGAAGCGTATAGGGCAATATGGTTCCCCTGGTCCCCTAATCCGTTAATGAGCTTATCCTTATATACATATACACCTATCTAGGGTTGTTCAAGCTGCTCAATGCTCAAGACTCGTTCGATGGCTCGATCAAAAAATGTTCGGAATTTGCTCGTTCGATTCAGCTCGATTGAAAAAAGCGCTCGGTTCGGTTTGAAACAAACCGAGCATGAGCAACGGTCCGCTCAGTTCGGTTCGACTCGGTTGGCTCGAATATTTTTTTAATATATATATATATATATATATTAATAAAATAACTAGAGACGTACATTAATAATGTTTGTTCCAAGATTCAACTAGAGCCCATTTAATTATAGGCTGAGCAGGAAGGCGGGCTGGATGATGTTGAGATCCCGTCTCAGCATGAACAAGGGGATCATTAGCATCCACGGAGAGTTTATCGTGTGGTTAGGTTTCCTAAGTCAACCAACCGTCTTCTCGATAGGATTTTGCGTAACCAGGATGAGCAGATGTGGTTTTGGGCACTGTCGGATGCATGATGACATGGGGTGGCTGATGGCTGGCATGGGTGAAATCTATAAGTATATGGGTATATCGGTCCCACCTTATCCACCACCATGAATTTATCCAGACCGGGGCCCGTTCTATACGTAGCAGCCCGACCCGTCCATGCCATCCTTTACCCAGCCCATCACGTCCATGTCGATCTTTACTCAGCTCATCCCATCCATGCAGGTATGTTATCTTATTTTTATTTCATTTATCTACGAGCAATTTAATGTATATATGTGTGGGCGCTTGGGGGTAAAGGTGAAAGTGCACTAATTTTAACGTTATTTTACTAATTTCATGAAAATAATGTTAAAAGAGGGGGATGGTTAATCATGTATCATGTGGTGGCGTTGATAGCCGAAAGACAAGGGAGTACATGCACTAATTGACCTTTATCTTAATTGCCGAGTGTTATGTGCCTTTTGTCCAAGGTTTGATGCAAAACTACCATCGAGCCGAGGGTCTCACTGGAAGCAGCATCTTTATTCCTATGGGGTAGAGGTAAGGCTGTCTACATCTTACCCTCCTCAGACCCTACCTTAGCTTTGCTATTGGTGGGATTTACTGAGTATGATGATGATGATGATGATGACGAGTAATTTAATGTTATGTAATGGTTTTTTTTTTAATTCTTATAGGCTTTCGGCCCATCCTATAATAAGTCCGAACTTTCTATGCCTCATTTTCCTTAGTGGACTCTGACGAGGATTGATGACGATATTTGTTTATGTTATTTTTATATGACGCAGTACTGTACGAACAATTTAATTTTTATGTTTTGATGTATGAACAATTTAATTTTTATGTTTTGATGTATGAACAATTTAATTTTCAGTATTTGTAATATTTGTTTAATTTGGATATGTTTGTTTTGATAAGTTATAATGTGCGGATATGTTTATTTTGTTTGGATTGTTTAATTTCACTACGTCTTTTATAAAATTTATAACAAAAAAAACAACATAACTTTATAACAAAAAAACCAACTTAATTCATTTTTTTAAATAAAGTCTAAAAAGATTAACAGCTATATGCTGCTCTCGAAAAAAATTCCTCTAGGGAACGTATTGCCCTATATGATTCCCCTGGTCCCCTAATCATTGGTCTAAAAGTTTTACTTCAAGTACACTATAGGAACGTATAGCTCAATACGTCTGGACCCAGAGGAACCATATTGCCCTATATGATTCCCCCGGTCCCCTAATCATTGGTCTGAAAAGTTTGTACTTCAAGAACACTATAGGAAGCGTATAGCTCAATATGCCTGGACCTAGAGGAACCATATTGCCATATACGATTTCTATAGGGTTCCAGGGATGTACAAATAAAATGGGGGGATGTATGGATAACCAAAGCCATTAGTTATTAATATTTAAGGAGATGATCAAACAATGAGTTTGGTTTGGATATGTAGTGTGGGAAACAATAATAGGAGGATACGTAACAAATAACAAAAAAAAAATATAGTGAAGGACATTTTGTCAATCTCATCACATCTTCTTTATTTCTCTTTCTCTGCATCTTCAAAACCCAGAATTTTCAAAAGTCATCATCTTCAACATTTTATACACTTTTCTCTCTTTACAATCACTACATCATATTGCGACTTTCTTTATCAATCAACGTTTCAAACACTCAATCAATTTGTTCTTCAATTTTTTTTTTTGAAAAAACCCCAGTTTATTTTATACATTTTCTCTTTTTTTTCTTGTGATTTTGAAGCGAATCACTCGATTCGTTTGATTTGATCGTTAATCAGTGTTTCTAACATTCAAATTTTGTCAATCATTGAAGAAATCGGCTTCGATCTGTGTAAGAAATCTAAAAAATTTCGTCAATCATTGCGTTTTACAATCTGGGTTTTCGAATTGCATTTTAGAAAAACACTTTCTTTTGAGTTCTTAGTCCATTACTTTTTAGAAAAAAAAAAATTTTGTGTTTTCTACATTGCGTTTTAGAAAGAAAAAAAAACATTTTCTTTTGAGTTTTTAGTCCATTGCTGTTTAAAAAAACATTTGTGCAAAAAATTTTTGGCCCAACTCGCGCCGGATCAAAAAGTTCTCACGGATCTCACAACTCGTAGTGGTTCTCATTTTAACTCATCCATATATATATATATATAGGGTCAGGATTTAGGGAAAACGGTGAAAAGTGTGAGAACAATGAGAACGCTTATGGATCGTCCGATCAAAACAATCTATAGACTAGATTGGGGTGGTGGCGTTTTCGTAAATAACACCAATTTTATTAAGTGGACGCGTTTCATTAAGGGTAAAAAGGTCTTTTACTGCTCAAATTCAAAACGCCAACTAAAATGAGAACACGCCATTCAAAACAAATAAACGCCATTAATACAAAACGCCAAAAATTAGTGATAAAACGCATTGGAGATTACAGGAAGAAGAAACAACACAGTAACTGAATTTCAATTATTAATATTTATTAGAAGAAATTCCCTCCTAAATTTCGCGCCAAAAACAACATTATATAAACGATGTTAATCATCGCTTCCATAATCACTTCAATCCATCATTTTATAAAATATCTTTTACCAAAAACGCCAAGTTTAACCAAAACGCCAAAAATGGCAACCATCATTTCATTGAGATACACTCTGAGAATCAGAAGATTCGTTATACGTTTTGACAACAGAAGGAGGGTGTATGTTAGGACAATCAAATCAATTTTAAAGATGGAAGAAGAGGTACAGAGGGGTATCTTATCGCTTAGCATCGCTCTGGATAACGAATGTCATGAAACACATAAGCTTATCAGAACATTAACAAGGAAATTTGGACCAATCAAAGCAAATGGAAAAATGGCCCCAGTCATAACATCATGGCATTTTGATGAAGAAACAGACATGGTGACCGTTATATGTGACAACGGAGAGCAGGAAGACTACCTGCTTGAAGACATCATGACAAAGCAGGGGGTTGGGTTCATGGAAGAATTGCACAACGCCACGTGTTTGAACACAGACATGGACTTAAAAATGGCGTTGATGCAGGACATGTTCAAATGGAGGCTTCAGAATCTTCAACAACAAGAAGCCAATGTAAGTGAAAACGATGAATTAGATGAAAGACTAGAAAAAGACTCCGAAGAAGAAGACGAAGGAAGTGATGGATACTTCTCAGATAAAGTACCTTCTGACGAGGAGTTTTAATTTTTTTTTTTTTTTTTGGTTTTCTTTTGTGTAATTTTTTTAAGATAATAAAATGCTATATTTCTCCTCTTTGTTTCAAATCGCCAAAAAATACTACAAAAAGTCATTGCATATAAAACGCCAAAAAAAATAAAAAAAAATATTTTCCTGTTTGATATTTTCTCTATTAATGTATTTTTGTCATCTTGGTCTACAAAACGCCATTAAAAAACGCCAAACTTGGAAAATGGGACATTTATCACCCTAAACTGATAAAACTGAACAAAACAGTAAATATACACAGTAACTGAAAAGACTAAACTACGCGCCAAAAACATCCTAGAAAGAGACGACTCTATATAATCAATTGATCACAGCCAAAAAACAAACGCCATATTTCCTATAAACCACTCACTTTAAAACACCAAAACAATGGTTTGAGAGGTCAAAGGGACGTTTCGTCATAAAGTTCTCTGACAGGAGAAGGGTAAAAGTCAAAACAATCAAGGCCATACTTAGTATGGATGAATCTATTCAGAGGGATATTCTAGCCCTTGGGGTCCCAGTGGCCTACGATTATGAGAGGAATCGAATGGTAATAAGAAGATTAAAAAGAAAATTTCCAGAAAATGATGATGTTGACGATACTGATCTACCAAAAGTTACCAGTTGGATTCTGGATGAACAAGCAATATCGGTGAAGGTGAGCTTTCAACACCGGGGGGGGGGGGGGGGGGTTATTCATTGACAATGGACGAAGTGCTGAAGACAGATAGACTACATCTTATTGAACAGCTCTGTAATTTAGCACCTTCGAATAATGCTAGATCCAACATTGTGAATACATTCAAGTATAGGATGGAACAAAGAAGAGACGAGATTATGGCGTTATACGCGAATGAACAAGATGATGATGATGATGATGATGAGTCTAAGGAGAGTAATGAACAAATCAATGGTACCATTTCAGATGTAATATCATCCACAGAAGACTGTTAGTTTTTGTTTGATTTCGTCTTAGCTGTACTCTTTTAAATATCTAGTGAATTTAAAAACGCCATGAACGCCAAGAAATTTGCCTTGATAACCTATATGAACTGTTGAAATCTACAAAAGCGCCTAATGAATTTGGGAAACACCATAGAGGAAAATAACTTATAATTACTAAATGATTTTATTGAATTTGGGGACGCCATAAACGCCAAAAAATTACTATGCTCCTGGTCTAAAAAAACAATAAAAACGCCATGTATTTGTTAAGCGCCAAAAAAAGAGCGGTGTTGTGAGACGCGTTTAAAAAGAGAATATAAAAGGACAAAAAACCCCTCCGCCCTTCACTATGTCGCATGCCACTTGTTGGGCTAGGATCCGTTCTCACTGTTTTCACACTTTAGGGCATTTTCTCCTGATCCCGTACATATATATATATATATATATATATATATATATATATATATATATATATATATAGGGGAATGCTAAAATGAGAACCACCTCGAGTTGTAAGAACCGTGAGAACTACACCGTACGGGGCGAGGTGGACCAAATTTTTTTTTCATAAACGTAGATGCATGTATTATAAGCACATTTGTAAAAAAAATGTCGTGTGTGTAGTTTTGAGCACCACAAGTTTGTGTTTACGAGTACCGTAAATTTAACCAGAAAATTTACGGTACTCGTAAACACAAACTTGTGGTGCTCAAAACTACACACACGACATTTTTTTTTTAATTTTTTTTTTTTACAAATGTGCTTATAATACATGCATCTACGTTTATGAAAAAAAAAATTGGTCCACCTCGCCCCGGATCAAAAAGTTCTCACGGTTCTTACAACTCGAGGTGGTTCTCATTTTAGCGGAATTATATATATATATATATGAGAAGGATCCGTTAGGAACCACCCTTTATTGCGAGAACCGCGAGAACCAATGTGAACACATGGCAAACTTGTAATTATACTATAATGTATCATAAAACACGCGCGTCTTCAATTTTTATTAAGGTTTTGTAAGTGTTCCCCGGTTTTAGGGTTTCATCAATTCACGTCGTTCCTAAATCCACAATCGGCATCAGCAACATTGATACATTGACACGACGGCGTGAACCCGCTGTTCACGGCGGCGTACAGGAGTCTACGGTGGTCTCACGGCAGGAAAAAACAGACGCTCCCACCTATTTCACAGTGGAGGCATTCGGCATACCGATTACGGTAGGAATGAGCAAAATGGACCCGGTACCGAACTGGAACCGTACCGAACCGGCCATATTCGGTACCGGTACCGGTACCAAATATTAATAAATTTCGGGACCGGGAAATTCGGCACCGGTACCGGTATTTTCCGGGAGTACCGAATTAGTACCGATTATTTGTATACTTCATTAGTACCCATATTATATACTTTCCCACAAAGTCTAGTACCGGTACCGATTTCTAAGATGGGCTTTTAAAATTCAAAGGCTGGTGACTGGTGGTCTTCTCAAGTAAGCCATACTGCCATCATTATCATCCCTACTACTAGCCACGTACAAACCTAAGTCAAGAAATATCATTTGATCTCTCACAAAATCAAAAACTCATCTTTCCCAATTCTCCCCAGGTCAAAAAAAAAACCGAACACACACAGCCTCCTCCTTTGGCCTCACATTCACCTGTACAATCAAAATTCTCCAGTGCCATCAACCTCCATCTGTGTCAATGCTCTAATTTTGACTCAAAATTTCAGGTGAGACCCATATTTTTATGGTTTTTAGGGCTTTCTTTTAATTACAAATATGTAGTAGTAATGTGTTGTTTGGATTATTCATATTTCATAAGTTGTTCTTGTCTGAAGCATGTATTAATATGAGATTTTTAGATGCACAGTATAACTTGATTGGTGTACATTCTATACATAAATGCAAAACCATTTATTATTGTTGTAATGCTTTTTGAGTAAATGCCATTGAATATTAATGAATAGAGATGTACGATGATGATGATGAATTAAATTGTGGTTTCATTTGAATGCCTCTACTACATCTTTATTAAATATGAAAAAAAATCCTATAGAGAAATAAAGTAATAAAATGGTTCTTTCAAATTTATTGTCTAAATTAGATGTACATGTTTTTAGGTAGGATGTAATGTCTCAATTATTTCTTTCATCAGTTATTGTAGGTCACTTCTTCAGCTTCATCATAAATGGCATCTCCTTTGAACGAACCCGATCCTAGTCAAGTAAGTTTGTTTTCTTTTTCAAGTTACGTTAATAACTTTGTTTTGTATAAAACTTATTGTTATGTGTGATTTGTAGGATGATGAAGATTATACACTTGTTGATGAGACCCCTCTTGATGACCAACTTGGTAATGATTCGGGATCGGGTAATGGGGTGGAATCAAGCCGTAAGAGAAAAAAACCAACAAAGAAAAAAGCTCCCCAAAAGAAAGCTAAAAAAGGAGGCAAAGAGAGGGCCGTGTGTTGGAATCATTTTGATGTTGTTTATCTAGAAGAAGACGATGGATTGAGTTGGAAGTACGGAAGATGCAAGTATTGTAAGCATGAACTTGCAGCCGATCCAAATAGAAACGGTACGTCCGGTCTTAGAAAACATGCCAAGGCTTGTAAGAAAAATCCCAATAGAGATAAAAGCCAAAGTAATTTAGTGTTACAAAAGGAAGCTAGCGGTGAAGGTAGTGTGAACATTTGGAAACATGATGATGCTAGAATCTATAAAGCTTTACTAGATTTAATTATTGTTGCTGAATTACCGTTTAAGCTTGTGGAAAATCCGGCTTTTGTTGAATACACCAATGCTTTGAACGGAAAATTCACTTTGCCATCACGACATAAACTGTCTAGAGATATTGGAAAGTATTACATTGAGGAAAGAAATAAACTTTTAGCATATGTAAGTAAACCTACCAACACCGTTCACTTGACTACCGACACTTGGACATCCTCATGTCAGCGGGTTAATTATATGGTTGTAACGACACATTTCATCGATGATGATTGGGTAATGCATAAACGCATTATTAATTTTAGACCCATTCATAGCCATAAGGGGGAGGATATTGGTCAAGAGTTGTTACATTGCATTCATGGTTGGGGTATTAAAAATGTTATGACCATGACGGTTGACAACGCATCTAGTAATGATAAGGAGATTGATTATCTGCGGAGAAAGTTGACCAATTTGTATGCTGAGGGGAAACATTTTCATATTAGGTGTATGGCTCACATACTAAACCTAATTGTCAAGGATGGTTTAACAGAAAACAATTATCATGTTGATTGTTTACGAAAAGCGGTTAGATATATTCGCAACTCAACGCAAAGAATAACCAAGTTCAAAAAGTGCATGGAGGGTTCGGATCTTGAATCAACAAAGTTTTTGTCTGCAGATTTGCCTACTAGGTGGAATTCTACCCATGAGATGTTGAAAACGGCGGTGGATTTAAGGGATATATTTTTCTCTTTTGAACTTGAAGATAGCGGGTACATTCATGATTTGGAAAGACTACCGGAACATTCCGACTTTGGTGCTTGTGAAAAGTTTGTTAAATTTCTAGAAAAGTTTAAGACTAAAACAGAAATTGTGTCATCCACATCAAAGCCGTTAGCTCACCTATTTTTTAGAGAAATCCTAGATGTAGACAAACATCTACGGGTGTGGGATTGCGATCCAAGTTTTTGTACAATGGTTAGTTCAATGCGTGAGAAATATGACAAGTATTGGGGGGAGTTTGACAACCTTAACGACTACATGTATTTTGCTGTTATCTTGGATCCCACCATGAAATTACGTTTTGTTGAACATTGTTTTACAGAGATGATTATCTCTAACATAACCGAGTATGATCATGTGACAAAAGAAGACATTAAAAAGGTGGTATCGATGAAGTCGTTTGATCTTGAGAGTAGGTTACATGTGCTATTTCAAACATACAAGGACCGATTTGACAATGTAGATTACAATTCGGCATCGCAAGAAGCGCGTAACGACGATGTTGTTGAATGTGATGGAAATGACTTCTTCATGGAGTTTCTAAATAAGGAAGAAAGTCAATCGGTTGGTATGGAAACTGAGTTAAAGAGGTACTTAAATGAGCCAAAAGTGAATTTTAGAATCAATTTTGACATACTTAAGTGATGGAAACAAAACGCGATTAGATTCCCAATTGTATCTCGGATGGCTAAAGGTAAATTGATTTACCTTTTATAATGTTTTTTTATCATTACTTGGTTATATTATAGTTTTTTTAACTTGTATAATTGTTAGATATTTTGGCAATTCAAATTTCCACGGTCGCATCTGAATCGGCGTTTAGCACCGGCGGTCGTGTACTAGACGCTTATAGAACAAGGTTGTCAACTAACATCGTTGAAGCTTTGATTTGCACCCAAGATTGGGTGAGAAAGTCAAGAAAACCAATTGTGGATGACATAAAAGATATACTAAAGGATGACGACGTTGCCATAGGTAAAGACTACAAGTTCTTGATTGATTTCCTTATTGTCATATAATGGGGTGTTAACTTTATTCGGTTCTTTTTTTTTTCTATAGAGATTGAAGATGCGATTCAAAAACAAAATGACAAAGGGAAAGGGATGGTGCATGACAAGGCTTAAGCAAACCGAAGGAAACGGAGTTTGAGTGCGGTTCAATGTTTATACTTTTGCTCACATGGAGTTAGACTTTTGTTTTGTTATTATTTGACCTAAGTGTCTTTTAACTCTCCTGATGTGAGGTCAAGTTTTTGTGTATGAGATGGGTTGCTCAAACTCATAATGATACCCATTTTTGGTACGGTTTGTGCTTGAAACACTTGTAACAAATTATGTGTTTTGGTGTGAACCATTTCCTAATGGAATGTTTGCTTCATAATATATTTATTTTGTGTGAATGTTTAGTTTTTCATATGTATTATCACTGAATTCTGCAAGTTGATTTTTAAACACAGTCATGCAAAATTTAATCCTTAATACTTCATAATAAACATATGTTTTGAATTCTTAATACTTCATAATAAACATATGTTTTGAATTCTGTAAGTTGGTTCATGTTAATACTTAATAGTACTAATATCATTATGTATCAGTGAAGCTTTTGGCCTTTGAATCGGACTGACTGATGAAGAGAATGTGATTACATTGCACCAAATCCAAATCA
Organism: Helianthus tuberosus; assembly: GCA_030545235.1. Classification (NCBI taxonomy): domain Eukaryota; kingdom Viridiplantae; phylum Streptophyta; class Magnoliopsida; order Asterales; family Asteraceae; genus Helianthus; species Helianthus tuberosus. The sequence continues at coordinate 145,837,375 of CM060417.1, read as the reverse complement.
ACAACTTTTGTAAAATTCGGTACCAAATCGGTACCGTACCGAAAAACCGGTACCGAACCGGTATTTTCGGTACGGTACTCGGTACCAAGGTTTCATGAAAATCGGTTCCGGTACCGGTACCGGTCCGGTACCGAGCTCATCCCTAGATTACGGCGACATATGGCGTCTTCTGATTCATCCTATGTTGAACCTAACGCATCTGATGATCCTCATCCAACAATTTCTGAATATCATCTTCATATATCTGATGCTGATTTTGGTGGTCCATCTGCTGCCAATCCCATTTTTGCTGTCAAACCAAGTGAAAGTCGCAAACTTGTGTCTACAAAAGTTGAAAGTCGACACACCCTTCATGGCTTTGAAATACAGACTCTTGATTCCATGTCAACATCAGACAATGTTATATTATCCTCTGGGAATGCTAATATATCTAAACACTCGTTGTCATTTGACACTACTTCGACTGGTACAACACCTACAAATACAGAACATCAGCAATTACAGTTCATTCGGTTTGATACTAAAGGTATTCCATGTCCATTTTATGTAAATTGTGATTTGTTCAATGATATACACGTTTGCAACATGTTCATAGCTATATTATGTTGTAAATAATGATTACTCAAGAATATATGCACATGTGCATTGTGTTAACTGCATCATATTATAAATTATGTTACATTACAAATTTTTGCACATGTGCATTATGATGAAAAATTATGACATTATATATTATCTGACAATGCACATGTGCATTTTGATTACAATTTTACTATTCATTTGTTCATAATGTTGACCATTTTTTACTTATTTATTATTTTCTCAGGAACAATTACGGCTGTTATACATTCTATGCCCAATGGCACCCCATATTGGATACCTGAAGTTGATGTTGAATCCATAATCATCACATATAAACCGATAACCATCAGTACATAATTATGCATATGTGCATCACATTACCAACACACCATACTCATCACAAAAAAAATTGTTAAACATTTATACATCGTGCGTATACACACCATATACCATATACCATATTAATCACAATCTTATATGTTTTTCTTTTTCTTTATACAGGAACAATTACGACTTTTACACCTAATGGCACACCATATTGGATACCCGATGTTGATGCTTAATACATCCCTGTTATAAACAGTACGTTTAACAGTTGGGAGGACATTGATTCCAATGATACTGATGAAGATGTTGATGATGATGCTAAAGACCCTGCATATATATATATATATATATATATATGAACCTGAGCAACTTCGTAGACATTCATCCAGGCATGTAGACATTCATCCAGACGTCATAAAACATTCAACGATTCTTGATTATCCTATATATAATGACAAACAATTTCTAAGCATTATTCTTTTTGTTTGCAATCATTTTGCCTGTCTGTATACGTATTCATAGCTTATGATTGTGATCATGATACTTTGATATCAATTACTTATTATACATAAGCGTATGTAATTTCATTATTGACCACTTAACATATATTACCAACAGGGTTACTGTTTTGAAAAATGCACATGTGCATACATGTTTACTGTTTCACTCCACATGGTAATTGTTTCAAACAATGCACATGTGCATACATTATTAATATTTCACTACATATTGTTATTTTTTCGACCAATGCACATGTGCATACATTGTGCATACATGAATATCTTAACTACATGTAATCCGTTTTCCTTTACATATACATCATCATATGCAATGTGGTACCCCATACGTAATAGGGTACCACATACGTAATATGATATGCTATATCAAACTTTGCACATGTGCAATATCAACATTTCCTATACCAAACAACATAATACATCAAATATTAACAAACATACCACAAACCTGAACAATCAAATAAATTTTTAACCCATCAACCACCATATAAGACATCGTATACGTCAAGCTTCTTATTTCAACCGTTATCGTAAAAACTACCCACATATTACAATCAAAAGACATCAATACAACAAAAAAAATCGTCTTTATGAATTGAATATCCACAAACTACCTACATAACATTCGCATTAGTTCACAACCTCACACCTTCTGATCTTCTTTCCATTTCATAACCATCTTCCAACACTCCTCCTGTTTCAACGCCTCTTTGTCTATCATTTTCCCTGGTATTTTTCATCCGTCAACCTATTAATCAAATACGTCCATGTTGTCAATCCATGAGCAGTTTCGAATAATTTTTACTGCATACATTACATATATTACATCAATTATTTAATGATTCACATGTGAAGTAAACATATTACATACAATTTGTACAATGTTTATGTTTAAGGTAATAATGCACGTGTGCATATGCCGTAATACATTCATATTAACTTAATCTAACAAAATATGCATATGTGCATAACTATGCACATGTGCATTAACATGACTGACCTTATCAACATGTTTGTTTCAATAAAAAAACTTAACCCTTACCAAATCAAATTTCGTAATACCACCAATCATATTTAACATTAATCAGCAACAAAACTTTTATGACAAACTATGCACATGTTCATAAGTTTTTTTTTTAAATGTAGATGTTATTCACAGAAGCCAACCTCCAAAATAGAGGCAGCCGAACCAACCACTACAGCAAAACGAAAAACAACAACTCAACACAATAACCTAAAGACCGAAAACTAGCAGCTACCATATATCGAAACTACACCATTTTTCCCAACTCACGGACCTATTTTTGGACCGATTCTTATACCATAAAAAACCGACGGACTTAATATTATGGATAATCTCTCCGGGGTTAAATTGAGTCTCCGAGAACCTTTTATTGTTACTGGCTAACCATATACACCAACTTGTCACAAACATAATGCCATGTAAAGCTTCTTTCACTTCTCTTGTCACACCCCAACCGAAGGCGGAAACATCGGGGCGTGGAACTGAGCGAAACAGATTGTCCAGAAGTTTCCATAACAACTATATTTACCAAATATTTAAAGCAACATGTCCCATACCATGTCATAGATGATAATACAATTATTACAGAAAGATCTAGTCAATTTTTCTGTTCCTACAACTCAGATTCTTATTACAGACAATTGTTTATTTATAGGTTTCTAGGACTCCGTCCCTAGCCTCAATTTCATCACCAGCACACAAAGCATGTAAACATCCTAAGCACCTGTGACATACGTTAAAGTAAAAGTCAATACACATAGTGTAAAGGTGAGCATACAAGTTTGATAATAGCATATAGAGTTCGAAAGCGTTACGCATAACCAGCACGTACACAGAGTGAAATGAGGCATGTTAGTTATCGACATGAACCTATTGATACCAATGACTGCGAGTTGACTGCCCAAGGCATTTCGCGATACATTCTCACCACTGTGAGCCATGTAGGTAATTGTCCTTAACAACCCCCGAGTGAACGGGTGCTGAGTCCAAACTAATAGTACTATCGTTGCTAAGGCAGGTAGACAACATTCCATGTGTAAACATAACAAACAAGCATTCATTAAGTCACGTATAACATGCGGTAACGGTTAGCGTTTAAAGTATTGTGTGGTGTGTTCGATGTGATTTAGTATAAGTAACGTATGTAACACCCAAAAGTGCGTAAAGCAAAAGGGGATCGAGTATACTCACAGCGGTTGATGGATTGAAGGGAGCGCTAGAGAGTAGGGTTTGCCTGAACAGATTGATAGTATAACGATAAGCGACGCGTAAAACGAAGCAAGGTACAAGTGGTTCGGACAGTAGTTCGATCGGATGGTAGTCCGATCGGACAGCCGGTCGTGCGAGTGGTAGTCCGTTCGGACGGTCGTCCGGTCGGATGACTGTTCGAGCGGATTGTTTCTTCCTTTGAGAAGGATGTGTTTGTGTATGATGGCTTGGCCTTTGAAGTTTTTGTTGTAGTATTTTGAAAACGTTGAAGTATCTCTACCTTTCAGGTCGGTCGATCGAACGGTCATTCGATCGGACGGCAACCCGATTGGTTGGGTACTTCAGTGAGTACAAGTTCACAGCAGGTTATCACTCGATCGGACAGTCGTTCGATCGGCTGGCATCCTTTGTGCATTGAACATGTTGAAAATTGTTTAAGTGTTGAAGTTTCGAAACATCACATATTCGGATGGTCGGTCGGTCGAGTGGTAGCTCGCTCGGACGGCAATCCGTTCGGTGTTCCAAAACTCTTGAGAGTTGATTTGGAAATTAAGGTGGGACCAATGTACAAGTCGTTCAGATTGGCCAGTCGTTCGGATTGGCTGTTCGATCGGAAAGCAGTCCGATCGGACAGCACTCCGTCCTGGTCGACCTGTTCGTCTTACACTCGGTTGTTTTGATTGTTTGTCGTTTTATCGAGATGTGTTGATATCGTGCTAACCAACAGAACCCCATCCTAAGCTCTAGTGACCCGATTGAACAGGAACCACCCAAGTTCAGTCAGTCCACTGGTTTAGGACGATTGTTATTGGTTAACCCGAATTCGATAATCTCATGGATAGAATACGGATCTTGAACCAACACAACCACAAGAATGAGTAGTAAGTCGGCACAAGCTCCGATTCCTTCGGTTTTGAGTGCATTGAGTGTAAAAGAGTTGAAAGAAAGTTGGAAACCATCTTTCAATCCTTTTTATTGTGAATATGTTTAGATCTATGAAAGATCTTTGTTTTTTTATGTGGAAATCAGTTAGATCTAAGTTGTTCTTGGTGGATTGAGGCCAAATCATGAAGTTCCTCAAGAACACATGATGACGTCATCCTAGAACACATTGAATCTTGATGATTTCACGGTTAAAAGTTAAGATTCAAAAGATAGAAAGGTGTAGGAGTGCGTGTAGGTTAAGGAAGTACAAGATTTAGGACGAGATCTTACCGGGATTGCGAGAAATCGAAGGAAAAAGTGAGCAAGAGCACTAGTCGGACGTCAGTTGCCAAAAGTAGAAAGAATGATGGTGACAAGGGGTATTTATAGGGTTACCCAAAGTGGAAAGGAATGGAGAGGGGCTGGTCGATCGGTTAGGCAGCTCGATCGAACAGCTTGTCCGATCAGATGGCAGTCCGATCGAACGGCTGGTCGATCGGCTAGTCGCCTGGTCGATCAGTCACCGAGTTTTGTCGTTTCGATTTCGATTGCGAGCGTTGTGATGCGATAGAGTTTCCTAGTCAAATTACTTTTATTCCCAACTACTATATCAACATACAAGCATCATTGTTTCGTATTCGTTTAGCGTTTGCGATTCGATTGCGATTGAGTTCGATTGCGTTTCGATTGATTCCCACACATATCATAAATAAGCATGCACAAGTAACACATAAGGCACACACACATATAGCAATAACCAAAATGCGTAATTCGAGTTGCGAGTGCATTTGCGATAGCGAAAAAGCGATTAATCATGCGATAAATGTCGAATTAACCTCGATTATTAATAAGTACTCCACATAATACAACCAAAGTAAAACAAAATAGACTATCTACGAGTCAAAGAAGTCAAAACAGGAATTGAGCAAGGAGAGGCAGATCGCAATTAGCAATCTTTTCTTCCTTTGACTTCAATCTTGACTTTGACTTTGACTTTCGAAACACGGGGTGTTACAGCCTCCCCTAGTTGAGGGAATTTTGTCCCGAAATTAGGCCGAAGCCGTAACAAACAACTGTGGGTACTTCGCCTTCATGTCGCTTTCGAGTTCCCAAGTGAACTCTGCGCCTCGTTTGCCTTCCCAGCGGACTTTTACAATAGGAATGCGCGAGCGTCTGAGTTGCTTGGTTTGGCGATCCATGATTTTGACAGGCTTCTACACGAAGTGTAGTGTTTCGTTTACTTGGAGGTCATCGAGAGGTACAATTAAATCATGCTCAGCCTGGCACTTTCGGAGGTTTGACACATGGAAAGTCAGGTGGACATTACGAAGTTCCTCCGGTAGTTCGAGTCTGTAGGCGACTTTTCCGATCCTTTCCAGAATCTTAAAAGGTCCAACATATCGAGGCGCTAGTTTCCCTTTCTTGTCGAATCTGACCACACCCTTCCAAGGTGATACCTTTAGGAGTACGTAGTCGCCAACGTCAAATTCAAGGGGCTTGCGTCGTCTATCGGTGTAACTTTTCTGTTGACTTCGAGCTTTCAACAAGTTGTCTCTTATTTGTAGGACTTTGTCAGTCGTTTTTTTGCAATAGCGGGACCGGTTAGTTGCGAGTGACCTATCTCGTGCCACACAATAGGCGATCGACATCTTCTTCCGTATAAAGCCTCAAATGGTGCCATTTGAATGCTGGAATGATAACTGTTGTTATACGAGAGTTCGACTAACGACAGGTATGCATTCCAATTACCAAAGAAATCTATGACACACGAACGGAGCATGTCTTCAATAGTACGAATCGTTCTTTCAGTCTGACTGTCGGTTTGAGGGTGGAAAGCGGTACTTAGATTAAGCGTTGTACCGAGAGCAGCTTGAAACGTTTCCCACAGTCGCGAGGTAAACTGAGCGTCACGGTCAGAGATGATGTCGCGAGGCGTCCCATGTCGACAAATGATCTCATTGGTGTAGATTCGGGCTAATCGTTCTTCCTTGTAGTCTTCCCGTATTGGCAAAAAGTGAGCTGATTTGGTCAAACGGTCAACAACAACCCAGATGCTGTCGTGACCTGATGACGTGTGCGGAAGCTTGGTTATGAAATCCATAGCTATGCTCTCCCACTTCCAGATAGGGATTGGTGGTTGTTCGAGTAAGCCAGAGGGTCTTTGGTGTTCAACCTTGACCTTTGCACAAGTCAGGCACTTTCCAACGTAGAGGGCGATATCTCTTTTCATGCCCGGCCACCAGTACTTGTAGCGAAGATCCTGGTACATTTTGTCGGCACCTGGATGAATAGAATACCGGGATTTGTGGGCTTCGTCCATCAAAATCTGTCGTAAATCGGTCCGTTTAGGGATCCAAATCCGGTCCAGATAATGGAATATCCCATTCGGCTTATTCACAAGATGAGCTCCGTCGTGGTAAATTTTTTCCTTATCCAAGGTGCGCTCGTTAAAACAAGCATGCTGAGCTTCGCGGATGAGGGTTTCAAGATCGAATTGGGCTCGGGTATCACGAATGCTAAGTAAATAACTTCGTCCACTAAGAGCGTCGGCAATGACATTTGCTTTGCAAGGGTGATAACGAATCTCACAGTCATAATCGTTGAGAAGTTCTACCCATCGGCGTTGACGCATATTAAGTTCCTTCTGGTCAAAGATATATTGTAGGCTCCTATGATCGGTGAAGATCGTACACTTTGTACCATACAGGTAGTATCGCCAAATCTTTAACGCAAAAACAACTGCGCCTAGCTCGAGATCATGGGTTGTATAGTTCTTTTCGTGGATTTTGAGCTGACGAGATGCGTAAGCTATAACCTTGTCCTGTTGCATGAGAACACAACCAAGACCAAGGTTGGAAGCATCACAATAGACAATGAAGTCGTCGTTTCCGCCGGGCAATGAGAGGACATGAGCATTGCAAAGCATGCGCTTGAGGGTTTGGAAAGCAGACTCTTGTTCAGTTTCCCAAAAAAAGGCTTGTCTTTATGCGTGAGAGCGGTAAGCGGCACAGCGATCTTTGAGAATCCTTTAATTAATCGTCGATAATAGCCCGCTAGTCCGAGAAAAGAAGGGACTTCAGACGGGTTCTTAGGTGTAATCCAACTCTTAACAACTTCAATCTTCGCGGGATCGACGTGGATACCTTGACTATTTACAATGTGACCGAGGAATTGAACCTCCTCCAGCCAGAATTCGCACTTGGAGAATTTGGCATAGAGTCGATTCCCTTGGAGTAGCTCGAGAACCAAACGTAGATGTTGCGCGTGTTCGGCTTTCGATTTGGAATAGATCAAGACATCGTCGATGAACACGATGACGAAACGGTTGAGATAAGGTTTACACACATGATTCATCAGATCCATGAAAACCGCGGGTGCGTTGGTTAAACCAAAAGGCATAACAACGAACTCATAGTGGTCGTAACGAGTGCGAAACGCGGTTTTGGGTATATCCTCCTCTTGAATGCGTAGTTGGTGATAGCCTGAGCGTAGATCGATATTCGAGAAACATGTACCACCTTGTAGTTGGTCAAACAAATAATCAATGTGAGGCAGGGGATAGCGGTTCTTGATAGTCAACTTATTCAGTTCCCGATAGTCGATGCACATCCGGAACATCCCATCCTTCTTTTTGACGAAAAGGACTGGCGCACCCCAAGGAGAGGTGCTCGGGTGAATAAAGCCTTTCTCAAGTAATTCCTGGAGTTGGTTCGAGAGTTCACGCATTTCGGACGGTGCGAGTCGGTAAGGGGCTTTGGCAATAGGGTTGGCTCCAGGAATGAGGTCGATACGAAAGTCGATATCATGACTTGGCGGTAACCCGGGGAGATCGTCAGGAAATACATTCGGAAATTCACACACCACGGGGACATCGTTTACGCTCGGACTCCCTTTCTTTTCCTTCTCCGCTACTACAATGTTTGTCAAGAAAGCTCTGTATTCCTTGCGGAGATACTTGCTAGCTTGGACACATGACATGAGTTTGAGAACTTTCGAAGCAGTTTCACCATAGACACACAATAAATCACCATTCGCGAGCGAGAATCGAATCATCTTATCAAAGCACACAACTTCAGCATGGTTTTCGCGAAGAAAGTCCATGCCTACTATGACATCAAAACTTCCGAGTTGCATTGAAATAAGGTCGATTGGGAAGATGTGATTGTTGAGCTCAAGAGTACAATCACGAAGAACAGAATTAACGACGACAGTTCTTCTGGTGGCGACTTCAACATCGAACGTCGAGGGGAGATGGGAGCGCTTACGACTAAGAAGCTTCTCGAATTCAAACGACACAAAGCAGTTATCGGCTCCAGTATCAAACAAACACGATGCATAAATACCATTCACAAGGAATGTACCATTGACCACGTTGTTGTCAGCCTGGGCTTGGCGCAAATTGATGTTGAAAGTTCTGGCGCGTGCGGCTTGTTGTTGCTGCTGAGGCTGCTGCTGCTGAGGCTCTTGTTTCATAACCCTTTTCGGGCATATGTTCGCAAAGTGGTTGGGATCACCACATTCGAAGCAGACTCGGTCGTTGACCGTGGGTGCCTGAGCCGCTTGTGGGCCTTGCGGGGCTGGGAGCAGAGCTTGATGAGCAGTGGCTTGAGCTGGCGCTGGACGGGGACCAGTACGGCAGTTAGCAATGAAGTGGCCGTACATATTGCAGTGAGTGCAGAAACGATAGGCGAGACCCACCGGGTGATGATAAGAACATGTTGAGCAGACAGGGTGGGGGCCTGTGTATGCACTCTTTGCAGGCGGTGCATAGGTAACTGGTGCTGGTCGGTGGTGGGGCTGCTACTGGGCCGGTACGACTTGGAGTGGAGCAGCAGTGGTAGTGACAGCACAGTTCTTGTTGCTGGAGCTGCTGTTGTTCTTCTTCTTCTTGCGGCGTGAGGACTTTGATGATTGAGCGGCGGCGGTTTCAGCGGTTGGTGCGGCGGTGGCTTGGTGCAGGTTCTTTGAAGTCTTATCCCTAAAACCAGCTTTTACCCGCTTGTCGTTGATTTCGGCGGCAAGAAAGTAAGTTTCTTCAATCGTTGCTGGCTTTGCGGCATGCACAAAATCCGAAACATAGTCGGGTAGAGCTCGAATGTACTTCTTGATCGTCATGTCGGGCGTCTTCACTTGATCGGGACAGATGATGCTGAGTTGCTTGAAGCGAGCAGTCAGGGCAGCGTTGTCACCCTCTTTCTGCTTAATGTGCCAGAACTCATCCTCCAGTTTTTGGTACTCATGGGGAGGGCAGAACTCTTCGAGCATGATGTTCTTCAACTCGTCCCATGACAGACCATAGGCTGCATCATTTCCGTGCTTGTTCCTTTTAGCCGTCCACCAGTCTAGAGCGCGGGACTGGAAGACGTCGGTAGCGTTCAAAGTGCGGAGATTATTAGGACATCCGCTCTGTCGTAGGGTAACTTCAATCGAGTCAAACCATTGAAACAAAGCCGTAGGGCCTTCTTCTCCAGTGAACTCCTTTGGTACGCATGCCTTGAACTGTTTGAAGCTGAAATCAGCTTTGGGAGTCTCAGTTCTGGATTCCTCGGATGATTTGCTCATGTTTTCGTACAGCTCGCTAACGACTTAGGGTACAACCTTTGCCATTTGATTAGTAATCATGGCAGCAAGGCATTTGTCTGCTTGCTTTCGGCGAGCATCTCGGGTAGCGCGAGATCCAGATGACGACATTGTCTGCAACATACATCGTCGCAGGACTCAACACAACATATTCAAATCTCACCTCACACGCCTAATACTACTAAAGCTCACGAACACGTATAATCATGTAAGCATATAAATACAGATTCACATAAACACAGAAGCACGTAAGCATGTAAGGCACAGATTCACAAAGAGCACAAAAAAACACGTAATTACAAGAGTCAGTCAGAATACAGAAACCTACCATTCAAAGTCTGCGAGTGTTTGAGAATAGCGATCGCGGTTAACATTTCGAGTAGTACAGTATAAGCGTATAACATAGCATAAGGTCGTCCACCATTTAGCGATTTGTCAGCGTTTTGAGATAGAAGTGCAATGCGGGTTGTGCGTGTTGATCAAAGTGAATGCGAAAATCGAATAATTCTCCAAAAATTAAAACACATAAGCAGGTAAATACACATACAAACACATAAAATCAACGAACCATCAGAGTCAGCTGTTGCGGGTTCAGAATCGAAACACATAAAAATCGAGAAATAGATCGTCTGCGGCTATTAGACATTGACTACCCAAAGTGGTTCGACTATTCACAGGGACATGTTGTACACATTTTGACTTTCAGGACTGTGGTTTTGCCTCGATTCTTGGGCGTTTGGCACGCATCCCTTTAGTCATATCGTGACTTCAAGTCGTTGGAGTCCGTCGAGACTTGGTGAGAGTTTTGTAAGACTTAAGGAAAGGTCGGAACAAGTCGTCAAGGTTCGGGTTTCACCCCTAACTTTACAACTTCGTCCCTGTTTTGATAAAATAAAAGAGAATTACGCGTTAAAGTATGGATTTCACTCCTATTTCAACGCAATTTTCTCGTGTTTATAGATAAAATATGAGCTGAACAAGCACTTTAGTCGGAGTTTGCGGTTTTCACACCTAATCTCGACTTAATCGCTCAATATAATTGAAAATTTCGAGTGCAGTGATAGTGTAGCATAGGCGAGAATAGCGAGGAATAGCCGTAAGCTCACACATAATCCCTACTGGACATGCACGAGTCGGTCTATTGGTGCCTAACTATAGACCAGGTATCTAAGACATCGATCCGGACTAGATCGAGTCTTGCCTAATTCCCTATAGTTATGGCTCAGATACCAATCTGTCACACCCCAACCGATGGCGAAAACATCGGGGCGTGGCACTGAGCGAAACAGATTGTCCAGAAGTTTCCATAACAACTATATTTACCAAATATTTAAAGCAACATATCCCATACCATGTCATAGATGATAATACAATTATTACAGAAAGATCTAGTCAATTGTTCTGTTCCGACAACTCAGATTCTTATTACAGACAATTGTTTATTTATTGGTTTCTCGGACTCCGTCCCTAGCCTCAATTTCATCACCAGCACATAAAGCATGTAAACATCCTAAGCACCTGTCACATACGTTAAAGTAAAAGTCAATACACATAGTGTAAAGGTGAGCATACAAGTTTGATAATAGCATATAGAGTTAGCGTACACAGAGTGAAATGAGGCATGTTAGTTATCGACATGAACCTATCGATACCAATGACTGCGGGTTGACTGCCCAAGGCAGTTCGCGATACATTCTCACCACTGTGAGCCATGTAGGTAATTGTCCTTAACAACCCCTGAGTGAACGGGTGTTGAGTCCAAACTAATAGTACTATCGTTGCTAAGGCAGGTAGATAGCATTCCATGTGTAAACATAACAAAAAAGCATTCATTAAGTCACGTATAACATGCGGTAACGGTTAACGTTTAAAGTATTGCGTGGTGTGTTTGATGTGATTTAGTATAAGTAACATATGTAACACCCAAAAGTGCGTAAAGGAAAAGGAATCAAGTATACTCACAGCGGTTGATGGATTGAAGGGAGCGCTAGAGTAGGGTTAGCCTGAACAGATTGATAGTATAACGATAAGCGACGCGTAAAACGAAGCAAGGTACAAGTGGTTCGGACAGTAGTTCGATCGGATGGTAGTCCGATCGGACAGCCGGTCGTGCGAGTGGTAGTCCGTTCAGACTGTCGTCCGGTCGGATGACTGTTCGAGTGGATTGTTTCTTCCTTTGAGAAGGATGTGTTTGTGTATGATGGCTTGACCTTTGAAGTTTTCGTTGTAGTATTTTGAAAACATTGAAGTATCTCTACCTTTCAGGTCGGTCAATCGGACGGTTGTTCGATCGGACGGCAACCCGATTGGTTGGGTACTTCAGTGAGAACAAGTTCACAGCAGGTTGTCACTTGATCAGACAGTCGTTCGATCGGGTGGCATCCTTTGTGCATTGAACATGTTGAAAATTGTTTAAGTGTTGAAGTTTCAAAACATCACATATTCGGATGGTCGGTCGATCGAGTGGTAGCTCGCTCGGACGGCAATCCGTTCGGTGTTCCAAAACTCTTGAGAGTTCATTTGGAAATTAAGGTGGGACCAAGGTACAAGTCGTTCGGATTGGCCAGTCGTTCAGATTGGCTGTTCGATCGGACAGCAGTCCGATCGGACGGCACTCCGTCCTGGTCGACCTGTTCATCTTACACTCGGTTGTTTTGATTGTTTGTTGTTTTATCAAGATGTGTTGATATCGTGCTAACCAACAGAACCCCATCCTAAGCTTTAGTGATCCGATTGAACAGGAACCACCCAAGTTCAGTCAGTCCACCGGTTTAGGACGATTGTTATTGGTTAACCCAAAATCGATAATCTCGTGAATAGAATACGGATCTTGAACCAACACAACCACAAGAATGAGTAGTAAGTCGACACAAGCTCCGATTCTTTCGGTTTTGAGTGCATTGAGTATAAAAGAGTTGAAAGAAAGTTGGAAACCATCTTTCAATCCTTTTTGTTGTGAATGTGTTTAGATCTATGAAAGATCTTTGTTTGTTTATGTGGAAATCGGTTATATCTAAGTTGTTCTTGGTGGATTGAGGCCAAATCATGAAGTTCCTCAAGAACACATGATGACGTCATCCTTGAACACCTTGAATCTTGATGATTTCACTGTTAAAAGCTAAGATTCAAAAGATAGAAAGGTGTAGGAGTGCGTGTAGATTAAGGAAGTACAAGATTTAGGACGAGATCTTACCGGGATTGCGAGAAATCGAAGGAAAAAGCGAGCAAGAGCACTAGTCGGACGTCAGGTGCCAAAAGTAGAAAGAATGATGGTGACAAGGGGTATTTATAGGGTTACCCAAAGTGGAAAGGAATGGAGAGGGGCTGGTCGATCGGTTAGGCAGCTCGATCGAACAGCTTGTCCGATCGGACGGCAGTCCGATCGAACGACTGGTCGATCGGCTGGTCGCCTGGTCGATCAGTCACCGAGTTTTGCCGTTTCCATTTCGATTGCTAGCGTTGCGATGCGATAGAGTTTTCTAGTCAAATTACTTTTATTCCCAACTACTATATCAACATACAAGCATTCTTGTTTCGTATTCGTTTAGCGTTTGCGATTCGATTGCGATTGAGTTCGATTGCGTTTCGATTGATTCCCACACATATCATAAATAAGCATGAACAAGTAACACATAAGGCACACACACACGTATAGCAATAACCAAAATGCATAATTCGAGCTGCGAGTGCGAGTGCGATTGCGATAGCGACAAAGCGATTAATCATGCGATAAATATCGAATAAACCTCGATTATTAATAAGTACTCCACATAATACAACCAAAGTAAAACAAAATAGACTATCTACGAGTCAAATAAGTCAAAACAGGAATTGAGCAAGGAGAGGCAGATCGCAATTAGCAATCTTTTCTTCCTTTGACTTCAATCTTGACTTTGACTTTGACTTTGACTTTCGAAACACGGGGTGTTACATCTCTATCCATATTGCAAAACTCAGAGCCAATTACGATATCTTTAGCCGAAAACAGAATAAAAAGACTCACCTTGCACCACTGACTTGATGTGATACCAGACAGTCGACGCTACCCTGCACGAACAAATAAGGTGTTCAACTGTTTCATCGCCATCTTCACACTGACAACATTTCACGTCTTCGCCCCAACAGTTCTGATCCCGTGGTGCAGTCAGCGTGGGAATACGATCTAAAACCGCCCTCCAAATAAAAATATTGGATTTTTTGGGATCCATTTTGACAATTTCACAACGTGCCTACTGCTGAACTCAGAGCCGCTATACAGGAAGTTCTTGACAGCCTTGACCGAAAAATCAGAGTCATTACCTCCCAACCATTCCCAACCATCTTTTCCATCGGACAAAGTGAAATTATCGAGGAGCCCGATCAACTCGTGCCATTCCAGTAATTCTTCGGCCGAGCTTGGGCTTCTCGACCAATTCCAAACCCCCATAAAGTTTCTATTATCCTGATTGTACCGGTCCGCCACCAGGCATCGTTGCTTTTGTTCCATTCTAAATATATCTAGGAAACGGGTTTTGGGCACAATTGACCTTATTAAACTATTCTATCAAATATTGCACACGTGCATAATAATACGCATTTTCATCATTATGACTGACCTTGTTAAACTAATATGGAAAAATATGCATATGTGCATAACTATGCACATGTGCATTAACATGGAATGGCCGTATCTACAGGTTTGCATCAATAAAAAAAAACCCTAACCCTTAACAAATCGAATTTCATATTACCACCAATCATATTTAACATTAATCAGTAACAAAACTACATACAAAAAAAAACACATAAATATCACATTACAGATCGTGATATCACAACAGTCGCCCCTAATCCCTCAAAAATTATATACATCACACCATTTTCACTAATGCATATATGAAACAAAGATTTAAGCCTCATATTCACATATAAAAGATCTGAATCGACGATTAAGCGTCATGTTAACATATAAATGTGCAAAACAAAGTGTATAAACTTACAAATTCACGGAATGGTGTGATGACGGTGGATATTCCGACAATAACTAGGTTATGGCGAGTTCATTGGACGTTTGTTCTTCAAATTCTCCCTAATTATGCCACAATCTTCAATGATTCTATTCTTATCGCCCTAATTTCGCATATATAACGAATATATGATCGATGATTCTTTTATTTGTGCCCTAATTTCGAATATACTACGAATAAAGGACGAATGGTAAAATCGATATGACAGATGACGAATTCTGGAGAATCTGGAGTGATGGATGTGAACTGAGATGACGAATTTTGAAGAGATGACGAATTTTGAAGTCCAGGAGTGTCGTGGGTGTTTAGGAGGAGGCGCTCAATGTCAGGTGTTTAGGAGGAGACGCTTAATTTCAATTTTGTTATGTATTTACAGTATTGCCCCCTGTTCACATTGGTTCTCGCGGTTCTCGCAATAAAGGTGGTTCTCGCATGAACCCTACCCTATATATATATATATATATATATATATATATAGAGAGAGAGAGAGAGAGAGGGAAGGTGTGTGGGAATATCAACACCCTTTTAAATGTTTGGCGCTCATCTCCTAAATACACCATTGCTACAATTTTTTTTATCTATGTTTAAACCGACCCTTTGTAATGTGCAACCGTCTTGTTTATCAATATATACATTTTAGTGTAGATTTTGTTCGAATAATTTGGCTTTCTTATACAACAACGCAACTTTTCTATGACTTTCGAATATACCTTCGCCACGTGGTTTTTTATCGCCAGACTCGGGATTTGCTAATTTTTATTTACGTTTCAAACCCTCCATGAAGCGGAGATGATAACCCATTAGTTTGTGATTAAGTCGTGTTTATAAATTTCAAGATCAGGAGTCAAAATTGGTGTTCAATTTGAAGTGAGTCTCAATCGGTGTCGATGGGGAAACAGGATCAGATGAAATAAATTCAATGTATTATACAATACTACATTTTACAATGTCGGCTGTGGGCTTTGATTGGCCAACATGGGCGGCTGAAATTTTTGTTTTTTTTGTTTTTTTTTTTCTGTTTTGCCCCTACCTCAATCTAAAATTACGGTTTTGCCTCCAGCTCAAAATTACGATTTTGCTCTGAAGTGAAAATTACGATTTCGTCTGCCACTCTCCCATTGGACCAACCAGTTTATTATTTTATATCCATTTTAAAATGACCGTTTTGCCCCCCAGCTCAAAATAATATAACGCTTTTGTCCCAAATAAATATATGTTTTTTCCCCCAGCTAAAAATTACGATTTTGCCCTCAGTTAAAAAATGGTATTTTTCCCCGTTAAAAAAATTACGATTTCGCACTCAGTTGAAAATTACGTTTTTCCCCCCTTCAAAATAAAATGATGCTTTTGCCCCAAACTAAAAAATACGATTTTGCCCTCGGTTCAAAATAAAAATGTGATTTTGCCTCCAGCATAAAATTACGATTGTGCCCGTAGTTCAAATTTATATTACGCTGTTAACCTAGGTGCAAAATTATGAATTTCTCCCTATTAAAATTCCAAATTTTTCCCCCCTTCAAATTTACAGTACTGCCATAATTTTATCTTTTGGCAATTTACGATTTTACCCCAGTAAAAAAATACAACTTTCCCTCAGTTAAAAATTACAATGTTGCCATTGTTTTAGTTTTTTTATCAAAAATATAAAAGTGTTTTTTTTTATTTGGTTGACTCGATTTAGTTGTTTTTCGTGTCAATGAGCTCCTGCCTAACACTCGCTCATTATTCGTGCACCGCCCCGCAACGCGGGCGGGGCATCTAACTAGTTTATTACAAACATCATTGGAATCGATGAAAGGATATTTGTTATCAGTATTCGAATTATACGGTGTAAATAGTCCAAAATGGTCAACATTCAATGTAGCTTTATTTTGCTGCAGTTTTTTTTTTTTTTTTGTCATTTGTTTCGCTCTGCTTGTACATTAAATTCGGTTCAATAATATATACACTCTTGTATCGATCTCCATAAAGCAAAGTGACCTCATTTTTTAGATTCATTCAACTTGATATCCAGCTGGGATTCTTCCCCAAAGTATCTTGGATCTTTTCCTTGTATTGATAATGAGATGTGGCTGAAAGATCGTAGCCCAAATTCAACCCCCCCCCCCCCCCCCCCCTAACCCAGCTATCACATAATAAAAGTAATCAACTTTGCTTGCATTGATATCGGAGGTTAACTAATATGGTCGTTCATGTTTTTCGGTCATCTTATGCACGTAGTAACGAACGCACTACTCACATAATTTGCAGCCCCAACCGTCATGAAGAACATCCATTGCCCACACTTTTCATGTTATCATAGTAAAACTCAAATTGGCCGAGAATGTTAAATGCCTCAGCAAACGCCATCAAGATAAGTTGTGGCATGAGTCACATGACCAATAAGGGTGTTAGCCCGTCTGACCGGTTTGATAAGTTGCAAAGTCGCAGAACCACATCTCTTTTTCTCAACTAATGTTGCAACAATCATCTGTAGGATAACCATTCACAAAATAAATAAAATAACAATTTTATTTATCAATATTCTGATTACAATACATAAATAAGAACTAAAGCAAACTGAAAGGAAATACAATACAAGAAATGTAATTAAACTAAGTACAGGTTACAAGAAAAATTAAGGAAAACGTAAAAAAAACGGTGACTGAGGCACGTGAAGATCACGTTTTTCTTAAAACTGATTTCGGGCCACCCAAGTGAACCCGTCTGTTTCCCAGGGTACAACGGCCTAAGCAGATTATACTGTCGGGATTAGCCTAGCACCTGAAAAAGTACCTGAAACAAGAGTTCTTAGGGATTCGAAGTTAGGAAATTCTCTGTGTGTGCTATGAACCATACGAATTTCTATTTTTCTCTGTGTCCTAGACAAAGCACACAACTTGTATATAATGTTGTTTAGAATTCCAAATGAAATGTCATATTGAATACAAAATTCAATAAAAATTAAAGCCATATTGAATACAAAATTCAATAAAAATTAAGTCTCAAATTCAATGAGAACTTAAGTGCAAAGTGCGCCATCAAATCGCCACATTGCGCCCATCGTCCCGGTCCCGGGCCCGGTCGCGTGTCGGGTGCCTCGCACCCTCCTAGCAACCACTGATTGTGAGTTGTCACACAAGAATACATTTGTGTAGAGAATTCTAATTATAAATCCACGAAAGATTTATCTCTCCACCTATGTGGGACAAGCTCAATTTCCTACATGTTTATGGTTTCAACACACAAACTTAATGCACAAGATCTGTCATTCATCTTGGCTTAATTATTAAATAATCATTATATTAACTGATAATATAATATTGTTTATAAAATTTCCAACATCATCGCTGTGAAAAAAATATGTTGATTCCATACGTTGGAGGAGCGTTATCCCACTTTCAACTATTGTTATCTTTCTAAGGGGGGAGGGGGTGGTCCGTTATGGACTCCCCATAACGAGTGATAGTATCACTAACACCGCCGCCTCCACTTTTATAACGAGTGATAGGAATAACTCGTTATATATATAACGCGTTGAATATTGAGGAATGAATGTGTATGACTTGTACATTGTGTATTAATACTTGTACATTGAAATCCCATCACTAGTGATGACCACCCCCACTACATTTCTATCACTAGTGATAGAATATTGAGTGATGACATGGCATGATTTGATTGGATATTGAGAGTGATAGAAATCTATCACTAGTGACCACCCCCTCCCCTAAGAAATGGAACAACGGCCCTGTCATAGATTGGGAGTCATCTTCCAATGGTGATTGTGGATGATACCTATACACCTGCTGTATCTATGATTGTGGACTCAAATGACGGTCCATTTTCAGGGCTTGTGACATAATGAAAGTCCCTTGTTGGATTATTGCATTGAAACAAATAAGACCCAAAAATAATATTGGAACATTTATTTTTTTAAACTTATTGTATACTTTCCAACTTCCAACAACTTACTTGCAATCCGTCATGGTTTGTTTCACCATCAAATATTATAGTTGCTTTGTTCAAGTACCTAAATTAAATGATAAAAAATATTTATATAGAGTAAGCATATTTAATATTTGAATTTAAATAACTTACTTGAGCCTGTTAGCTAGAGGCAACTACATGACTTGATGTGTTCCTTTAGTAATAAGTGGATCATATAGCATTGTTCTTTCAACTTCAACACCATGTTTCGTGTAAGCCACGACATGGGTACTTTTCCTTTGGTAATGGGAAGGCTACCAAGAACCGTTACTAAAAGAATTACTTTTCCTCCGACAGAGAGTTGAGATTGTCCAAGTTCATATTTGCACCTACCTTTAATCCCAAATAATTGTATGGAAACTATAGCTAGGTTGATAATTAAGAATCCGAGCCATATGTTCTTTCTAAAAAATACTTTTGAGACCGAAAGCTAGCTAGATGGGAACATCTTAATAATCTAGCAGCATTTACACTGTTGGCTATCGACCCTTCTCCCATGAAGATGATATCTACACATAATAAGTGAGATAACGTTGGTCCTTCTAACGATGTTTTATTGTGGTGCAAAAAACCCATATCATGTGTTTCTTGTTATTAATTAGTGCAGAGCCTCCATCACCGTTATAATAGGAAAAAGGTGATAACAGGTCACCTTGTCTTGACCCTTCTAATCTGGAATTCTTTGGTCGGTGAGCCATTGACTAGAACTAGCGATCTAGTGAATAGCAAATAAAACCTTGAATCCATTTCCTCCACAACAATGGAAAATACATAAACTCCATCGACAAATGTAAAACTTCCAACTTAGTGTGTCGAACACCATCTCAAAATCCACCTTGAAAAACATCGCCTTCGTTTTTGAGGCTATAAGCCAAGAATACGTCTAATTCAAAATCAAAGGGCCATCATTTTATTGTGTCACATAATGATTTTGTTTTTTTTTTTTTTCTAAAGTTAATATATAATATAGTGGTTTAATGCCAACTTCAAAACATGACAACAGAGTATCTTAATGTAACTATGTTGAATCATGCGACATTTATGAAAAGAACTCGTTGTTAAGGGAGAGTGACTTAGATTTGGCTATCATTACATGTTAGGGAGCTTTTAAATTAAATGGATTAGTAGACACTTTACAACGTATGATGGACAGAAAAGCACGAGTAGGAAGTGAAGCTTATTGGCACTGTGTATGTGTTATATAATGGATACTAATTTTGTGAGCTACCTAAATGTTCATGGTTTTAGAATTGTGTTGGTGTCTTAGAGTTAAATTTTGTAAAGAATGTTTGTTACCAATGGTATGGCCTTTAAAAATTAAAAGAACAAGGTTATGAAGAATAAACATCATCCATCATGTGTTCATTAGCGCAATATATGAAAATCTTGAAAGGGACAAAAATTTATTTGACCGCCCGTAATGGGGCGTGTTTTATAAAAAAATTTGCACAAAAACGCCCAATCACTCCCCGACTCCACTACACCCCGGCGTTTTCGGGCGTGATTTTTGAGAAAATTGTATGTGGCGTGATTTGAAAAACGCCGGAACTCTATTTCTTTGCCCAATTGAACCTTGTCATGTGTGTATACTTAGTTTTAATTAAAAAAACAAAAGAAATTAGTTTTAGTTAGTTTTAATTAGGATGTGATTTAAAAAGAAAAGTTGCAGGTTGTTGTTCTTGTGGGTGAAAGGAAGAAGAAGAAGCTTTTTCATTTTAGTCCCTGCATTTTGATTATATTTAAAAAAAAAGATTTAAACTTCAAAAGTCTTTAAAAAAGGATTTTGCATTTCAGTCCCTAAAGTTTTAATTAGTTTTAATTAGATTTTGGAAATGTAATTTTTTTTTACTTTTGAATAGGTTTTTTTATTTCTAGTATTGTATATTTTTTAGTTTAATAAAGTATTTTAAGTTTTTAATTAAAAAAAGAGTTAATTGCCATTTTAGTTCCTGTGGTTTGGGTCATTTTGTCAGTTTAGTCCAAATGTTTCATTTTTAACATCTGGATCCAAAAAGGTTTTATCGTTGCCATTTTGGTCCAATTGACTTAACCCCATCCATATCTGTTAGTTAGTCAAGGGGTATTTTTGTCATTTCAATGGCGCCTTTTTTTAAATTAAAGCTTTACCCTAACCCTCATTTTTCTCAAACCCACAAACACAACTTGAGAAGGAGAGATCGAATCAAACTGGTACTCCACCGCTAGTTCACCGTCATCCACCAACCGCCACTCTCTCTGGCCACGCCACCACTCTCGGTCGTCCGTCACCATCCCCTACCACCGCCGTCCTTCACCATCCGCTGCCACCACCATCAAACTGTCATCCATCTCATTCCAGAAGCGGTTGAAGGGTACACACCAGCAACATCAAGAACAGTTGCGCCATCTTATCTTGAAATTCTATGAACTTATGAAGATTTTGTTGTTTTAATTGATGTTTGAATGAATTTGAAGACTATAGCCAGTAAGATTTGAATATATTTTAGGTCAAAATTGATATGCTCATCCTAAATTCTTCAAATCACTTGCGTTGTTTCAATTGAACTGCTTATATATGAAATTGCATCATATTATCATGAAATTTCTATGTAGATTTTGTTGTTTGATTGTCGTTAAATGAATTTGAAGATGATAGCAGGTTAGATTCAGATGAAATTTAGGTCAAATCTGAAGAGAGAGAGAGAGAACCGTTCACCACCACCATTATCTTTCCGATCTGTGGTCTGTCCGATCTGTCGGTTCCGATTGGTTCTGATTTGTTGTCTTCCTGAATTGTTCCAGCTAGGGTGGTAGTGGTGGAGGTGTGCCAAAGGCCGGTGGAGGTGATGGTTGTTGTGGTGGAGGTGATGGTTTGTTGTCTTCCTCATACCAGATATATGTAGGAGGTGACTGTTATTTATAGCAAGACAATAAACAATAAAGCTTTAATTAGAATAAAGGGTTAATAAAAAGAAAAATGAAATGATTAAAATGCCTTTGGCAGACTTAACAGATATGGATGGAGTTAAGTCAGTTGGACTAAAATGGCAACGCTAAAACCTTTTTGGATCCAGATGTTAAAAATGAAACATTTGGACTAAACTGGCAAAATGGCCCAAACCACAGGGACTAAAATGGCAATTAATTCTTAAAAAAAATAATTGTGTAATGATTGGAAGGGGCGTTATTGGACATTATTCTCACTACGGCACTTTTGCAATAACGCCCAATAATGGCCCCATGCTGACTGGACTGCCACATGGCAGAAAACACCCCATGGTGGGGGCATTATTGAGCTAACCACTACGCATGGTCTAAGCATGGTGACGTGAAATTGTTTCCCTAATTTTTAATAAAATATAATCTAACAATCACTTCGAATGTTAAAACTAACTTGCAAAAAGTAAATTACATTTTTTTGTTACGTTTTGAGTTGCATGTCTAAGTTCATATTCGTTAGACATGTTCAATATTTCGTAATGTACGCCAAGGAGTTGTTTAAATAGCAAAACGTGTAAGGCGAAACCATCTTTGAAGGTGTCATTGCCTTCTAATAAAAGGCAATATCCAATAATAAACACTAAAGGACATATGCCACCAAAATATTCAAGGTAAACAACCATTACAACTAAATGAATCTAATGTAATCCTAGTAAAATGTTGCATGAAGCTTTGAAAATGTACATTATGGCTAAAACAACCTTTTATCAAAGATTGAGTTAGGTGAAGTTGCATTGTAAATAATGCAACCTTCTTTTTAGATAATGCAACATTTTTGCCTTTGGCATGCAATATTTTTAACTTTTGAATGCAATTTTTATATACTTATATGCAACTTTTTCTATTATTTTATATATATTAAATAGAACCTTTTCTACACTCGGATGCACCCATTATTATGTTCTTAATAAAAAAAAAAAAAAAAAAAAGGCAGCCTTTCTTTTTAAACTAAATGCAAATGTTTTTTACTTTAAGTTGCAACAAATGTAACCTTGCTAACACTCAAATGCAACTTTATATGTTTTTAGTTATAAAAATGCAGTATATTTTTTTAACTAACTTTGTATAGATTTTATACATATTGTATGATATGCACCATACATATTAATAGTATACTATACATATTCTTTTAATATCGTCACTTATATTTTAAATAATATACAATTCTAACTCGTTCAATTTTCAGTTAATTTAAGTTTTCTCTAATAAAGTGTGTATGCTAACTTTTTTGTATAAACCTGAATCGTGTGTTTAATAATTTTTTTACAACATTTCAATATAAATTTTTTAAAATCGAATTGTATACAAAGTATAGTCTTTTCTTTGGTATCGTAGCATTTGCCAGTACTGTATCGGTGGCGTGACAAAACTAATCGATGCCAACATTCGTGTAATGGTTTTTATCGATATAATCCTTCTAGGCATATCAATACTTTACTTTTTAATTTTTTTCTTGTAGTTGCTATACCAAGTACCGTTACTATAACAAACTGAACTGACACTTATCGAATTCCCGCCTCGTAAGTTGGTGTGAACATTGATTTTTTTTTAACGTCAATTTAATCCCTCATAGTATAAATAATATGCGTTCTAACTCATTTCATTTTATTTTTCTCTAATAGTTTGCGTTTATTAACTTTTTTTTTAAAAAAAAAATTGAATAAGCATTTATAGTTTGATATATAAATTTTACAGAAAACATAATTATATTCAAATCTTATACCGAGTGCCATTGTTGTATCTATGTCTAATGAACCAAGCTGATACCAAACTAATTCTTTTGTCACCGTTTAACTCTATAACATAGGTTTGATTAAATCATTTTAATTAGCAATATTTTTTCACAAAGATCAAACTAAATTTTAAATATTTTCAATTGCCTTTTAAATAATTTTCTTATTACGCATTGAAATGAGATCGTACCTTTTCAACATTATCGCACTTTTGGTCCATCACATGATGAACGATTCTAGAAGGAATACAAAACATGCAAGGATGGTACGCCTCTTGCCATAAAGAAACCTACACAAGCCACAAACATTAAAAGAAAGATAAGATTATTTGATGTTACGTATCAATTTAAAATATAATTATATATATGGAAAGTGAGTTTTACACAATGTAGCCTAAGACTAATTTATACGATTCTTTTGTTTTGTTTTTTTTAACTACGTCACGCTAGCTACTACACAAATGAGTATCATTGTCGGGTGGTATCCATTAGCATCGAATTGAAGAAACCCGATAAAAACAAAAAGAAAATAGGAAAATGTAACTTAATAAACCGTGGGCAATCTGTCATGATTACCAACATATTACCAAGAAGTATATACCTTCATGGATGAAGATGTTCGTCGATGAAAGTCATTTGTTTTGTAGTAGCATTTTAACTAATCGAGTTAATATGATCTTGACATTCGACCCGTATATCCCCATGAATCGATCATCTAAAAAGATAGCATGACAGTAAAATTTGATTAAGTCATTTTAAACTCAAAGTTAATAAAGGGTGCTTAATATTTGAGTTTAGAGATAAATAAGCAATCCCAAACAACCTCTAATTCTGTGGTTTATCAAATTCATGACCATTTTAAAAATATGATCATCCTATATGATTTAGTTTATACACATTATATATTATATTAAATGCATAAAAACAGTATACATGAAAGTAAGTATTGTTGGGGAATTTCAGAGAACATGATGATTAGAGAGGCGTGTAATCACTCTCAGATCAAATTATTTCGTTGGTTCACCCGAATAATTCAATCGGATACAACCCTAATTTCGAGAAATTGAACCAGGGTATGTTTTTGTGTGTGCGAATTTTTGAACCAGGAAGATGATCAAAACATATGTGTTCGAATTTTTGGGGATGTTTTTAGATAACTGCCTCTGGCAGTTATATTCCAATTTGCATTAAAAACTGCCTTTATTTTTGTCTGAAAAATTAGGACGAATTTTCACAAATTTTATTTTCTAAGGCATTTTTTAGCTCAACCCCAACCAGGGGCTCTGCCCTTTGGATCCCGCCGGGGGCTGCCGCCCCTTGGACTCTGCTCCCAGGGGCGCTGCCCCCGGACCCCCGCCAAGGGGGCGTTGCCCCCTTGGAACCCTTGTAGGGTACGGGTTCCGCCCGTACACTTCGAATTATAATAACTCAAACAAGCGTGCACTCCCGCACCTCCTAACTTGCTTGATGTGTATTATTATTCGCTTTGATCACCAAGTCAATCCCGATTACACTAAAATATCTAACAACTATTTTATTGTGTATGCATCACAAAAGTTAGATTATATATCGGAGCTCCTAAAAGATCAAACAAACAGTAGAGTTACAACATAAATGCAATATGCCCATGATCACCAAGAATATCTAATTCTCATACTTTTCTCACGTATACTCCTTGTCATGTCATCTTTCATGAGTCTATCTTATCATTTCCCTCAACAACTTTTGTTTTGAGCCCCCCAACCACTACTGTTCCCTCATTCTCCGTTATTTCACCTAGTGACGAACCTATGCTTTATTTTTTGGGGGTAATCGAGGAGTTTAACCGTCTATCAAACCGCTGTACTACTTCACCGTCATCTGATTCTACTTCCTCGTCTTCACATCCCCTCGACGCCAACTACTATATATATTCTATTTTCATAAGCAATGTTACGTTAATTTTATATCATATAGCACCGTATTTATACATTAAATAATGAACTATAGACTATAGCCATATTAATTCATCTCTCGTTTTATTACACTTTGATACGCCAAATATATATACTCTTGTATCTCTCTAAAGCAAGGGACCTCATTTTTTGGATGCATTTAACTCGATATCCAATTGGGATTCTGCTTCATTATCTTGGGTGTTTTCCTTGTATTGATATTGAGATGCGACTAAAAGATAATAGCCCAAATTCAACACCCCCAATCCAGCTATCACATAATAAAAGTAATCAACTTTTCCGGCATTGATATCTGCGGTTAACCAATCCGGTTGTCCATGTTTTCCAGTCGTTTTATGAACCGTAGTAACTAATGCACTACTCACATAATTTGCGGCCCCAGCCGTCACGAAGAACATCGCGTTACCCACGCTTTTCATGTTATCCGGGAACTCCTTATAGTAAAACTCTAATTGGCCAAGAATGTTAAATGCTTCGGCAAACGCCATCAAGATAAGTTGTGGCGCGAGCCACATGACCGATAAAGGCGCCAGTCCGTCCGGCCGGTTGTGAAAATTAGCAGAAGCTCGTCTCTTTTTCTCAACCAATGCAGCAACAATCATCGCGAAGATTGAAAAAACAATTCCGATTCCAATACGTTGGAGTAGCGTTATCCCACTTTCTATTTTGGTGATTTTTCTAAGAAACGGGACAAGGATCCTGTCATAGATAGGCAGCCATATCCCAATGGTGATCATGGATATGACACCTATTGACCCTGCTGGTATCTGAAAGTGTGGACCCAGATGACGGTCCATTTTCAGGGCTTGTGACACAGTGAAAGTCCCTTGTTGGACTATCGCTGTGAAACAAAGGACACCCGAAAATAATATTGGAACAACTTTTATTAGGCATTTTACTTCTTCAACTTGTTGTATACTTGCCAACTTCCAACAACTTATTGGAGATCCATCAGGGTTTGTATCGCCCTCCAATATTATAGCAGCTTTGTTCAAGTACCTAAATAAAAATAAATAAATGTTAAGTATATGGAGTAAGCATGCATATATTGGTAAAGGATCCTGTAAAAAGTGCTCAAAGTGTGAGAAGTGTATTATAACACTATATATAATACTATATAACACCATATAAACACCGTATAACAATATGTAACACCATATAATACCATATAACACTTTGTAACACTATATATCATTATATAACAAATATAACACTATAGGTTGTCTGATAACATGTCTATGATAGATGTATAGTGTTATATTTGTTATATAATGATATATAGTGTTACATAGTGTTATATGGTATTATATGGTCTTACATATTGTTATACGGTGTTTATATGGTGTTATATAGTATTATATATAGTGTTATAATACACTTCTCACACTTTAGGCCCATTTTACACTATCCTTACCCTATAATATTTGATTTTACATAAATTACCTAAACCGATTAGTTAGAGGCAACTTTGGGAATTGATATGTTCCTTTAGTAATAGGTGGATCATATAGCATTGCCATTTCCACTTTAAGATTACGTTTCTTGTAGGCAGCTACAAGCGTTTGCACGATCCCAGAGAAAATACTACCTCCAGGTTTGACGTAAATGTAGAGCTTAGTACCCACAAAGAACAACACAATGGAGCATGCCATGAGCATGGTTGGTATAGCAAACCCCCAGACCCAACTGACTGAGTCTTGAATGTAGACCACAAGGGTCATGGCTATGAGCACAATGATGGTGAAGGTGGTGTAATACCAATTGAAGAAGCTAGTGATGCCTTTCCTACCTTCATCGGTGGTTGGGTCAAACTGGTCCACGCCAAAAGGCAAACTGCAAGGTCTTATCCCACCTGTGCCTATGGACAGGAACCCAAGGGCTAAGGCCAAGAAGCCAAACTGTCTAGTGGTTGGACCCTGACATTTGTTAACAAGGGGGGCACATGATGGTGGGTGCAACTTTGGTAATGCCACTATCAAGGTCATGGTCACCATTCCCTGTATGTATAAACGATATGTTAGCTAGATACATATTTAAGTATCATATTACTGATTTACTGTAATAAATTTAGAAACAGATCATGAAAATATAAATTACTAAGGTAATATAAATGTTTTATTTAATATAATATTAGAATAATAAATTTGAAAACAAATCAAATTAACAATTATAAAGTTGTCTTTTAATTTACATGTCAAATGTGAATTAACATGTCACACTATGATTTTCGTGGTTCACATCCTTCAAGTGATATTCATTTCAAAATTATGTAGTGCAAATCAGAATAACTGCCTAATTTAATTGAAAAAAATTCTTTAGTTTTTGATGGTGGTCTAAATAATTAAAACTTAAATAAACCACTAAATTATTAGGAAATAACACCTTGAATGAAGATGGTTTAGGGTGAACATAATCTAGAGCTATGAGTCCATAAGAAGGTATTTGTAATATTTTAGTTAAATATCACAGTCATTAAAAAATATATGTTGGAATTATATATAAGAATATTATTTTGTTGTTTTCATATAAAACCAAGTGATTACGTTTTACGATTTTAATCTGCAAAATGTAACTATACAATATGTGAAAATGAGTTTTGTATTAATGTTAATAGTTTAAATTTTAGTTATAAAATATAATAACTAAAAGTAGGTATAGGATTTTTAATATATCATGTAATGTATTCATTTCCATAATTTTCTTAAATAAATAAAACAATCCATAATTTTATTAAATAAAAAAAACAAATTTTAAGAGTCCGAATCTGAAAAATCAAATATAATGTTAGACCATCCGTAGTGGAAACTAATTTGGGCGTTTTTTCCCCATCCACGCTCGTGTTAGATTAAATATTATTTATTTAGTATTTAATCTTGTAGCCTATATAATCATTTATATTATATTAGATCAAAATATATTTAATAACCTATTATAATTAGTTGGTAATTGTTGATGGACCATATTACCCTTATTATCTAATTAGGTTTCCTCTTGGGTGTATAAATAAGGGACTTATTAGAGAGTTAAAGGGTTAGACGGTTACACACTTTACACAATCAACCAACCCTCATTAACATCATAATTTCGAACTCTCTCCCTCTAACCGAACCTTACCCTACTTTCGGTTATCATCACCATCATTACTTTACACCCTAAGGAGGAACCGAATCATACTGACAAAGATGTCGAACTCAATGGCTGGATCTCTGACTGGATTCTCCTCTGCTTTGAATGCCATAACAGGTATGTTATTCATGTTTTCCATTTAGTTTAAACAGAACTGATCAACATGTGGTATCAGAGCATATATTGATAAATCAGTTCTGTTTTTTGTATCCATTATTCTCGGATCAAAATCTGAAAAACGGAAGTTTTAAAGACTTAAAATCAAAAACTGTTTTCGGGTTTCATTATGGCCGAAATCCCTGTTTTCGGAAATTATTACTTGATATATTGACCCGAAATCATAAAAGGATTAAACTTATTGTCACGAAATCCATTACAAAACCATTAAAATCAGGTTTCGGATTTCCAGATTATGTTCTTATTATTTTAGGGTTCATCATTTATGTTCTAAGAAACTCGAAAAATTCATAAGATTTGGAATATAATTTTGGATTAGTAAGTGTTTTACTGTTTTGATCTAAATTTTTATCTATTAAATTTTCAAAAACTGTTAAAGAGATAATCAGTTATTATTTTCGAAATCCTTGATAAGTTTAGATCATGATTAAAACAGGAAATACTAGGGCTGTAAACGAACCGAACGTTCAGCGAACAGTTCGTGAACCGTTCGGCGGGAAGTTCGTTTATGTTCGTTCGTTTAATAAACGAACGAACATGAACAAGAAATTTCGTTCGATTAGTTAAATGAACGAACATGAACAAATGTCCCGTTCGTTCAATTGTGTTCGTGAACGTTCGGTAAGGTGTTCGTGAACATTCGTTCATTTGCGTTCGTTTATGTTCGTATGTTCGTGTTTTAATTAAATATTTTTATACTTTCATATATTTTATCTATACTTTTTATACTATTAAACTTTTATTTTTATCATTAACCTAACAATTAAACTAGGAAACCCTCTTTCACCTTGTTTATACACCATTTCCCTTTCTTTTCTCATTATTTACATTGACGAATATGATCTACATCCGTTCCACCATAAGGGATTCAAGTTCTAGTGCTACTCTCTGGGCCATCCACCTTTATCCTTCATCGCATTCGCCGAATTTATTTGTGTTCGCTTGTGTTCGTGAACCGTTCGTGAACACGCTCATTTCCTTAATGAACGAACACGAACATAAAATCTCGTTCGGTAAGTGTTCATGAACCGTTCGTGAACACATTTATTTCCTTAATGAACGAACACGAACAAGGCCTCGTTCGTGTTCGTTCGGTTCGTTTACAGCCCTAGGAAATACTATCCCAAATCCCTTAAATTTCGAGTTTCAGTTTTATCACAATCAGCAGCTGTTAACAGAGATCACGACTCGCAACCACAATCATCATAACTCGAGACTAAGGTTGCGACTCGCAACCACAATCATCATAACTCGAGACTAAGATTGCGACTCGCAACCATAACCATCACAACTCGAGACTGAGATTGCGACTCGCAACCATAACCATCACAACTCGAGACTGAGATTGCGACTCGCAACCATAACCATCACAACTCGAGACTGAGATTGCGACTCGCAACCATAACCATCACAACTCGAGACTGAGATTGCGACTCGCAACCATAACCATCACAACTCGAGACTAAGATTGCGACTCGCAACCGCACTCATCACAACTCGAGACTGAGATTGCGACTCGAAACTAAGTTCGATCCGCGCTAACAGGTGGTTTGCTATTAAATACTTGGTTTTGTTAACACTTACTTAATTAATTTATCAGAATCAGATAATTTTTACAAAACCAAAATAGCTTAACTTGAATGAGCTTTTGATGTATTAATTCTGGCCAAAGCTGATTTAATACATCTATTTATTGTTCAAGTATTATTAAGAGCTATGTTAAGTATGCATTACAAACCTGAAATGTCTTAATTCTGGCCAAAGCTGATTTAATTCATTTATGTTTAGCATGACTTGACAAGTGCATAACTAAAGTGATTGTCTCATTTCTGGCCAAAGCTGATTTGTCACAATTACTTTGCACACATGTTTAAATGATTACACTTCTGGCCAAAGCTGATTTGTCTTCATTTAAATAGAATTTTCCTAAGTCTATTATTTTGATGTTAGTAATAGACATTATCACAGCTTCATAATTATAATGGTCATTATTTATGCCTGCCTTAGTATAACATGCCCTTAGATCACATTAAGACTTCTTTCTTAGTATCATAACTTGCTCATCTTATTTCCACTATCAGCACCCAATCAAGGGATTCCACCTTTGACTGGTGATAACTTTGCTGCTTGGAAGGATGCCCTCATGCTTACTCTTGGGCTGCTGGACTTTGATTATGCTCTAAGAGAGAATAAGCCAGCGGACCTTACTGCTACTAGTACTGCTGCTGAGCAGTTACTCTATGATAAGTGGACTAGGTGTAACCGCATGTCTCTCATGTTCATGAAGCAGTCCATTCATAACTCAATCAGAGGGGCAATTCCTGATTCTGAAGATGCTAAAACCTATCTGGCTTCTGTGGAGGATCAATTCAAGGGAACATCAAAAGCACACGCTAGCACTCTTATCCTCAAGCTGGTGACGACTAAGTATGATGGGAGGAGCGGCATTCGCGAACACATCATGATGATGCATGACATGGCCAATAAGTTGAAGGGCCTAGAGATGGAGATCAGTGATGGTTTTCTTGTTCACTTCATCATCACTTCGCTTCCTTCGTCCTATGAAGCATTCAAGATCAATTACAACACTCAGAAGGACAAATGGACGATGAGTGAGCTGATCGCCATGTGCGTGCAGGAGGAAGAGCGTATGAAGATGGATCGCCATACTGATGTTGCTAACTTCACCACCTCCAGCTCAAAGAAGAGGAAGAACAATTATCCAAGAAAGGATGCTTCTAAGGTTCACAAACCAAATCCAAATCCTAATACAAGTGCACCTTCCAGCTCTAAGAACTCCTTAGGCAAACCCTACTGCAAGTTCTGTAAGAAAACAAGACATAAGCAAAAGGAATGCCCTGACTTCAAGGAGTGGCTGGCTAAGAAAGGTAACGATTTTTTCATGATACTTGAGTCCTTTAATTTAAATGTTCCTGCTAATTCTTGGTGGTTTGACTCTGGTTCTATGGTACATGTTACCAATTCACTTCAGGGATTCCTTACAATCCGGAAGCTGGGAAGAAACCAAAGAACACTTAAAGTTGGGGATGATCGGGAATTAGAAGTGAAGGCCATAGGAACATTACAATTATTTTTGAAAACTGGTTTATGTATTAAACTTTATGATACCTTATATGTTCCTGAGGTAACTCGGAACCTTGTATCAGGACCAAAGTTAGACATGGACGGTTTTGTCGTTTCTCATGGTCATCGCAAACTCTCTATTCTCTATGATTCCGTTGTTTATGGTACTGGCATTCTGGATGGTGGTCTCTATAGATTAGAACTAGATGATAATTTTTCCAAATCTTTGTTGTCATATAATATTAATGAATCACTCACAAAGATGGAAAACAAACAAATTCGAGACTTAGAGACTTCATCTATGTTGTGGCATCAACGTTTAGGCCACATCTCAAGAGAACGATTAAATCGTCTCGTAAAGGATGAAGTCTTACCTCCTCTCGATTTCACCGATTTTGGAACATGTGTCAAATGTCTCAAAGGCAAAATGACATTAGCAAATAAGAAAGGTGCCACTATGAGCTCTAATTTATTAGAACTCATTCACACTGACATTAGTGGTCCTTATCAAATTGCTGGTATAACAGGACATACTTCATTTATCACTTTCATTGATGATTATTCTCGTTACATGTACTTGTATCTTATAAAGGAAAAATCTGAATCTCTAACAACTTTTAAAGATTATAAAGCTGAAGTTGAAAAGCAATTAGATCGTCAGATTAAAGTTGTGAGATCAGATAGAGGCGGTGAATATTATGGAAGACATACTGATGTGGGTCAAGCTCCTGGTCCATTTTATGAGTTTTGTAAGGGCCAGGGGATTGTGAACCAATACACCATGCCTGGTACACCTCAGCAGAATGGTGTAGCTGAAAGAAGAAATCGTACCCTTATGAACATGGTGCGCAGTATGTTAGCCAACACTAATTTACCATTATTCCTCTGGACTGAAGCGTTAAAAGCAGCTGTTCATATACTCAATAGAGTTCCTTCTAAGTCTGTCCCTAAAACTCCTTATGAACTTTGGACAGGAAGGAAACCGAGTCTTAAATATATGAAAGTATGGGGCTGCATTGCTGAAGCAAAACTTTACAATCCTTTCCTAAGGAAACTTGACCCTAAAACAGTTACCTGTTTCTTTATCGGGTATCCTGATCATTCGAAGGGTTATCGTTTCTATTGTCCTTCCCATGTCACCCGTATTGTTGAAACCAAGCGTGCTGCGTTCTTGGAGGATTTTAAGATCAGTGGGAGCAGTACCAACCCTTACGAAGAATTGCAAGAAGTACAAGACGCGGGGGGGAGAGACTCGTCGCTTATCATTACTCCGTTTACTCCTCTTGTACCCCATGCAACTGCACCTGAAGTCACTGCACAAAATCCATCTCCACAATCAGAACCCATTATACCTCACAACGAAGGCACATCAAACGCTCAAAACCAAGACAACGCTGAACCCGATAATCAACTCAGGAGGTCATCTAGGCAAAGAAGGCCTACTAATTGGGATGATTATGTTACCTACCTGACTGAAATGGATGCTGGAAAGCTCAATGATCCTATCTCTTATAATGAAGCCATTAGCAGTGATCAGTCTTCTGAATGGAACAAAGCAATGATTGATGAGCTTGAATCCATGAAGAAAAATGACGTTTGGGATTTAGTCGAATTACCCAATGGTGCCAAACCTGTAGGTTGTAAATGGGTGTTCAAAACAAAACTGGATCCGAATGGGAACGTTGAACGCTACAAAGCGAGATTGGTTGCAAAGGGCTACACTCAGAAAGAGGGAATTGATTATCAAGAGACGTTTTCACCTGTCTCTCGTAAAGATTCATTAAGGATCGTCATGGCCCTAGTAGCTCATTTTGATTTAGAGCTGCATCAGATGGACGTCAAAACTGCTTTCCTTAACGGAGACTTAGACGAAGATGTTTACATGAAACAACCTGAAGGCTTTAAACCTGAAGGTCAGGAGCATCTAGTCTGTAAGTTGAAGAAATCCATTTATGGGTTAAAACAAGCATCACGTCAATGGTACCTTAAGTTTGATGAAGTCATGAAGAGGCAAGGTTTTATGAAGAATCAAGTGGATCAATGCACCTACCTCAAGATGAGTGGGAGTAACTTTACTATACTTGTCCTTTACGTAGATGACATTCTATTGGCAAGTAATAGTTTAGACATGTTGCATGAGTCGAAGCGTTTACTCTCGCATAACTTCGACATGAAGGATCTCGGAGATGCTTCTTACGTCATTGGCATCGAAATTCACCGAGATAGACACAAAGGGATCTTAGGATTGTCTCAAAAGACTTACATAGATCGTGTCCTTACACGTTACAACATGCAACAGTGCAAACCCTCAGTCGCTCCAGTAGTTAAGGGAGATGTTTTCGGTTCATTCCAGTGTCCGACAACAGAGGTTGAAAAGGAGCAAATGAGCCAGATACCTTACGCGTCAGTAGTCGGAAGCCTGATGTATGCTCAAGTCTGTACTCGCCCAGATATCGCTTACATTGCTGGAATGCTAGGTCGTTATCAGACTAATCCTGGCCTAGATCACTGGAAAGCAGCTAAGAAGGTCCTTAGATATCTGCAAGGGACGAAAGACTATAAACTGACTTATAGAAGAAGTGATCATTTAGAAGTGGTAGGTTATTCTGATTCTGACTTTGCCAAATGCAAAAATGACAAGAAATCCACTTCGGGCTACATCTTTATGTTAGCAGGCGGACCTATCTCATGGAATAGTCATAAACAACAGTTAACTACAACTTCCACAATGATGGCAGAGTACATTGCTGTTTACAACGCAACCTGTCATGGAATGTTGCTTAAAAATCTGATCACTGGACTCAAAATTGTTAATTCCATTTCTAGACCATTGAAGCTTTACTGTGATAATTCAGCTGCCGTTAGTTTCTCGAACAGTAACAGTTCGACTGGAGCTGGTTTATATCTTGATACGAAGTACTTGTTCGTACGTGAACGAGTTGAGGAAAATAATCTTTGTATTGAGTATATTAGTACTAAAGATATGCTTGCGGATCCGATGACTAAAGGTCTCCCACCTAAAGTTTTCGAAGAACATGTATCGAATATGGGACTTATTAAAGACCTTGTTTAATGGCATATTGTACTAGCTTATGTTTTAATTAATAAAATTTCCTCAGTTTGATTTTGTATGTCTCTAACATATGTTCTGCCGGTGTAATGACATATAGACAAATATAAATACAAATCAGACGCTAAAGGGCTGCATATTTTGATCGTAACTGTTAGGTTTTAAATTGAGGCTATAGTATGACTAATGGGGGTCCTGAGTCGCATGATGATTCAACGGCTGTATTTCTCTGCTATAGTTCTTGGTTTAAAGCTAAAATGAGTGTTAACTCCTGGCCAGGCTTACCTAATACTCATGATAAATGATTACTTGGCTAAGTGGGAGAATGTTAGATTAAATATTATTTATTTAGTATTTAATCTTGTAGCCTATATAATCATTTATATTATATTAGATCAAAATATATTTAATAACCTATTATAATTAGTTGGTAATTGTTGATGGACCATATTACCCTTATTAACTAATTAGGTTTCCTCTTGGGTGTATAAATAAGGGACTTATTAGAGAGTTAAAGGGTTAGACGGTTACACACTTTACACAATCAACCAACCCTCATTAACATCATAATTTCGAACTCTCTCCCTCTAACCGAACCTTACCCTACTTTCGGTTATCATCACCATCATTACTTTACACCCTAAGGAGGAACCGAATCATACTGACAAAGATGTCGAACTCAATGGCTGGATCTCTGACTGGATTCTCCTCTGCTTTGAATGCCATAACAGGTATGTTATTCATGTTTTCCATTTAGTTTAAACAGAACTGATCAACAGCTCGAACACGTCGGCGCACCGCCCCCTTGGAAGTTCTTTTGGCATTTTTTTGTTGGGCGTTTAGATTAAAACGCCGGATTGTTCAAAACCTCACATTCCATTTTGAAATTTTGACCAATAATAAATTTCCAACTCATTTATTTGTTTTATTTAAAAAAAAAATTACACCTCTAACTTCAAGTCATATAATGCCGCTTTGCTAACTAGACGGTCACGTGTCGTTTCACATCCAAGGCTAAGATATTTGTTTCACTCACCAACAGAGAGAGATAGAGGAGATGAGTGTCCCAAAATAAAACCAGCAAAAGCATGCCTCGCTTTCACCCTTCATGACATTCATGGCTGTGACGTGTCCATCAAAATTCATGTATACTTTTTGCATATATAGTGGATGACCAATCTAAACTTTCCCCGTTGTTTCTCTTTGGAACAAATCCCTATAATCTTTTGACCATGATATACATGACATCATGTTTCTTTTCATATATCTAAACCAATTGATTCGCTGATATTGCGGGGCATTAAGCCAAATATTTATTAATCAATTAAAAAATATATTATCATAGTTTTGCTAGAAAAAAAAAACTAAAACAATAGCAAGACTGTAATTTTAGACTCAGGGAAAAACTGTAATTTATAAAACTAATAAGCGAGTGTTAGGTAGCTAATTGACACGAAAAAAAATTAAATCGGGTCAACCAATTAAAACAAAACACTTTTATAGTTTTGCTAAAAATAACTATAACTATATCAATACTGTAATTTTGAACTGCGGGCAAAATTGTAATATTTGGCTGGAGGTAAAATCGTAATTTGTCAAAAGTTAAAGCGAAAGCAATACTTTAATTTTTTAGAGGGGCAAAATTGTAACTTTGAACAGGGGCAAATTCAAATTTTTTTAACTGGGGAAAAATCGTATAATACCCGGGCTAATGGGGGGAGTGTCAAGCAATAGCCTAACACTATTCCCCCACGCACCTTTTAGAAAAAACTAAAATTATGGCAATACTTTAATTTTTAACCATGGACAAATTGTAATTTTATGCTGAGGTAAAATCGTAATTTACCAAAAGTTAAAGTGATGACAATACTACAATTTTTAACTAGAGGTAAAATTGTAACTTTGAACATGAGGTAACTTAGTAATTTTGAACTTGGTGTTAAAATCGTAATATACCCAAACCAATGGGAAAGTGAGAGGCTACTTCCTGGCACTATTACCCATATTGGTTTTTGTCTAACATTATTCTCCCACATTGATTTTGTAGTATATATAAATAAATAAATAAATAAATAGACTAAATTACAAGTTTTGTCCTTTATGTATGTCCCAAATTGCAGGCGCTGTCCTTTAAACCAAAACTTGACAGGCGGTGTCCTTTGTGTTTTCAAAATCTTGCACGTTTTGTCCTTTAGGCCAAACTTAGTTAGATTTGTTAGTTAAATCTGGTATCAAGGGGCTATTTTGTAAAAATAATTTATTCAGGGACTAAATTGTACAAAACTTAAAAATAAAAAATATATAAACTTCCTTTTTTTCTCATTTTAATCTCAAAGTTCTCTCTCCTCTCACTCTCTTCTCTCTCTCTAGCGCACTCATGGAGTTCCCTCTGCTGCAGTCCCTTGAAGCTAATAAAAGTCATCCATCTGCAAGTCAACCCTCGTTCCATGCCTCTACTCTTGAAATCTGTGACGATCTATTGAACAGATCGTTGATTCAAGTGTAACAGGAAGAACAAACAGTTGTTAATCGAGAAGATGAAGATGTATTTGAGCAAATTGGCAGTCGGAGTTGAAGGACGGTGAAACGACGTCGTTGTGACAGTTATCGGGGCCGGATTTCTTTTTCCGGTGAAATAAGTTCTTCAATCTCATGGATGAGATGGTTGAACGATTTGGGGATTTTATGAAACCCTAAAATGCCGCCCCATTTTTAGGTGTGATTGTATGTCGAAGATGTTTATACTGCACACAAGTGTTTATAATCAGCAATCGACTTCGTTTGTTATCATGTGATTATCTCTTGAGCACCGGATACAAAATTGTTCAATCTGTTTATTGAATGATAATGAAGAAAGTGAAAGAAGAATGGATCTAGTGATAGACTTTGATGCAATGTTGCTTATTGAATGATAATCAAGAAAGTGAATAAAAAGATCTAGTGATAAGAGTTTGATGTAATTCTGCACAAAATGGTATATTTATAATGACATTATTTCTAAGTTGGAGCCATGATAGAAACGACACAAACATCACAAGTTTATGAAGGTTTAGTTTATTGGTTTGGGGTGTGTGGTGGCAGGTACGTGCGGTGGGGGCTATTGGTGGTGTGGGTGGTGGAGGTGGAGGGTAGTCGTGATGGTGGTTGTAGAAGAGGAAGGGTGGTGGCAGTGGTGGCGGAAATGGGTTGTTGGCAGGTGGTGGTTTGATGGTGGTGGTAGTGGAAGAGAGAGAGAGAGAGTTATAATAATAATAATAATAATAATAATAATAATAATAATAATAATAATAATAAGTTTTGTACAATTTAGTCCCTGAATAAATTATTTTTACAAAATAGCCCATTGATACCAGATTTAACTAACAAATCTAACTAAGTTTGGCCTAAAGGACAAAACGTGCAAGATTTTGAAAACACAAAGGACACCGCCTGTCAAGTTTTGGTTTAAAGGACAGCGCCTGCAATTTGTGACATACATAAAGGACAAAACTTGTAATTTAGTCTAAATAAATATGTGTGTTTATTATACGCATTTTATAGGGTTTATTTACGCGGTAAAAAAACATGTATTACCAACCCGTAACTAATACAAATATCACGCACATATAAATAAAAATTTGTTAATAATATTAATAAACTAATTGGCTATAAATTAATTTATAACATTGTTGATGCGTGATGGCTAATTTGTTATAATTAAGATGACTACGACAAGACGAGTTGTTCAGGAAATTAGCTATGATGATATTAGAACTATATATAGTACTAATTAATATGACGTCTATATAGGAAACAACTTGTTTGTTTAATTAATCAAAAAGTCCTACCAATAACAAACAACTTGTTTGTTTAATTAATCAAACAGTCCAACCAATCTAGTCTTACGTAAGAATCTAAATATTTTTTCCCCTTAACAGCAAGTCGTAGATGTTTTAGGATAAATACACTACAACCTACAATCTACATGATTTAAATTAATCTTCAACTTTTTAGTTATGAGACACACACCTTAACCATTAGAATATCCCATAATCGAAAAAAATAATGTGAAGTATTGGAGTGCTTGGTATACCAAACCCCAAAAATTACCACAAACGGAATTGGAATATTACCTTTACACAACTTGTTGCAAAAAGATAATATTACAATTGATGTATCATGTAAGCAAGCTAGCAAAGTTGATGAATATTACCATTAGAGTAGCAAAGGAGGAGAAAGCGATGACCCAAAACTTGCCAACATAGGCATCAGAGATGAAGGCTCCGATGAGTGGTGCAAAATTGGTGATTCCCGACCAAATGTTGATTAGATTTGATGCAGATACTTGGTTCATGTGGAATATCGTCATTAGAAACACATTGAAGTTAGCTACCAACCCAATCGATGCGAGTCTTTCAAAAGATTCATTTCCTACACATAATTTATATTTCAAAAACACATGAAAGGAAAGTATCATGGAAGTTAAAGTTTCATGAAATCTAGAATCCAAACAACAAAGAAAATAAAAGTTACCATCATTTAAAATGTTGCATGTCAAGGAAAACTAATAATACAAATACCTAAAATATAAGGCATGGACTTCCAACCACCCGGCTTTCTTTGAACGGGCTTTGGTTGTGGTGAATAGTGGTGGTGATGAGCTTTTCCGACTTCATTTTCTAGCGAAGACGACGGCGGTGGCATTGATCTTGAAGAGAAGAGACACTTGCAAGTGACCAAATAAATGCCCAAATATTCCTTCTTGTTGTTTTCTAAAGGCCTCACAAGTACTATCCTTTCCCCTTCTGCCTTCACCGTCTATTTATACTTCACATGAGGCCCCTAACACAATTATTGGTTTCTATGGATAGAAATAGGTATTGTAGGCAAAGTAAATAACAAAAATAATAATGAATACATGAACCACCTCTTTCCCAAAGGTTTTAAAGGCAAAATAAATATTATTAGGTCATTTGTACTCATAAAGCCCCTTTGTGGCGTTATGTGACACGTGTCGTGGCACATCACACAGGCGCTTTATGGGGTGTTATGTCACTTAAGGTCTTAGTCATAAAGCCCTTACCCATCATTATCTAATTATTAATTTTCAATTTTTTTAATTAATTATAAAAACCCTTAACTATTTTTGATTGGTCAAAGTTTGAAAACCAAAAACACATAGCGCCGCTATATGCATGGCGCCACCCACTAAAAAAGCCCCCATAACGCCGCCCGTCGTGGTGTTCGGGGCGTTATATATGGGAGAAAAAAAACCAAATATCACGCCCCACTACAGGGGTGTGGCGCCTCCTGTCATCTCACTATTGTTGGCGTCCCTACACCATCATGCCTCTGCCAAGAGGGACGCTATCTTTGGCCTCTGCCAAAGCCATAACGGGTGTGAAGAGGAGGAAGCGGATGGGGCCCGCTGCTTGAACCAATCAGATTTGAGTTATTTTTTTTTTCTTTTGTTAATATAGTTAAAATGGGTTTTATGAGGCGTTATTTCATACCGTGCAAGCTAACGATAAAGTCCTCGACTTATGTGTCGCCTACATGACGCTTACGTGGCATGATAAAACCCTAAGGGACGTGAAACCACACCACCCAGCCTTATATTCATGTCAAAGATCAAATTTAAATTAGAACATAATTAATAAGAAATTTGATTCTACTAAAATATTGTGTTCAAACAAAACAGGTTTTTTTTCATTGTCACGTTACTTGGAACTAAAATATGTCAGATAAAAATGGTGGTGGTGGGGTAAAGTAGTGGTAATTGGTGGTACTGGTGACAGTGGCAACAATAGTGATGGTGGAGTATAGTAGTGGCAATAACAACAATGTGATGGTGGTGACAACAATTGCGACGATGGTGGTAATTAAAGAAGGAAACATGAAAGATATGAATTTTTTGCTTTGAGAAAATTCATTTTCGTTATATTTATTTTCAATGAAATATGATGTTCTTTGAGTTACACTACTGTTCATAAGGCTATATCATTACATGTTGGTATTTGATTTGTTAAAGAAAATTGAAATGTGAAGTTTGATTTTTACAGAAATTGGCATGTGGTGTAGGTGGCATTGGTGACGGTAGTGGTAGTGGTGGTGTCAACAACAACAATGTACGGTGGTGGTGGTGGTGGCGGCGACCAACAATTGCGACGATGGTGGTAATTGGCATTGTTGACGGTGCAACGGTAGTGGTAGTGGTGACCGATTAGATGTGGTACGTCGTGGTGACAACAATTACGGCGATGATGGTAATTAAAGATTGAATCATGAAAGATATGAATTTTTTTACTTGAAATGTTTTGAGAAAATTCATTTTAGTTATATTTATTGTTAACGAAATATGTTAGTCTTTGAGTTACACTATTGTTATAAGCGATGTAATTTGTATAGATAGATAATTGTATCGAATCTTATAAATAGGGTGTTCATGAGCCGAGCCGAGCCGAGCCGAGCCAGGCTAAGCTCGGGCTCGGCTCGATTATAAACCGAGCTGGCTCGGCTCGGCTCGGGTTTGAAACCGAGCTGAAAATCTAAGCTCGGGCTCGGCTTGGTTTTAAACCGAGCTAGCTCGGCTCGGCTTGTTTTGGCTCGATTTTATAAAAAAAAAACTAATATATACCTCTTAAAATTTAATAGCCTAAAATATTATTCAATAATTTAAAAGAATATATTCAAAATAAGTTCAACCTAATACAATTCAAACCAAAATCAAGTTTAACAACGCAAAATAAGTTTTAATTTCAATAAAATACAATATTAGTTCATTAGTATGGTAATCAATCTTCAAATATGCCATAAATATCAAATTACAAACCTATATACATGTAAATAATAATCAGCTTTTTGTAATATATTATAATGTATATAAAATTAAAACTTATTATAAGTAAAATAATTCGAGTTAAACCGAGTCGAACTACAAAGCGAGCCGAACCGAGCCAGCTCGGCTCACTTTTAAACCGAGCCAAATCGAGCAAGCTTTTTCCGAGCTAAATCCGAGCGAGCTCCGAGCCGCGAACTTTTTGAACAACCCTACTTATAAACCAAACAAATAAATATTAAATAGAAGTGTATATATATACGAAGGGTTATAGAGTTAACACTAGGTTGAGATTGAACTGTGTGAACTAATCTGAGCCATTAATTGTTTGGATTTTAAAAATTTTAATAATGACAGTTTTATAATTATTTATACGTAAAAAAATAAATGAAAAAAGTATAAAGGTAAATTGTTAACTATTTATGTCTCTAATTCAAATACTTAATTACATTCTCTCTCATTTTTTTCTCTCACCAACTAACTAATTTTTTAATTCTAAAAAATATAACTATTATAAAATATTGTTCCATCTAAAACATGATTAAAAATACTGTATAAGTGAATGTATATATATATATATATAATTGAGGTATCTATAGAAAACCCTTATAATTTAGAAAACTTTGGAAACTCTAACCTCCCGAATTTTTTAAAAAAAAATTACACATGTTATATACATGTTTTTAAGGGTTTTGGGCAAAAAAAAAAATCAAAAAAGCGCCGAGTAGATATTAAAAAAAAAAATAAACAAGTTTGGTGTAACATATGTTACATATATGTCAGATGAATGTAACATATGTTACACCAAAACTTGTTTATTTTTTTAAAAAATATCTACTCGGCGCTTTTTTGATTTTTTTTGCCCAAAACTGTCACACCCCAACCGATGGCGGAATCATCGGGGCGCGGCACTAGGCGAATCAGATTGCTCAAGAGAATCCATAACAACTATATTGCGATAATATTTAATACATTCGTTATCCCATACTAACAAATAATACAATCACATAAGTTATCACAGATTTATTGCTCTCTTGAACAATGCAAATCCGACAACCTAGATTTTAGTTGAGTTTCTAGACTTCCTAGCTTGATTTGATATAGTCTGCGACCTAACCTGCAACATACGTTAAAATATTTGTCAATACAAAGGTATTGGCGAGTATACAGGTTTGATAAGTAGCATAATAGATAAAAGTGTAGCGAATTTCCATATGCATAAACGTAATACACGACATATATACTCACAAAACTGATACTGCCAACTAAGTCCTCGATGCTCGAATGTACGATGGCATAACTAGACCCCGTCGGGCGCAATAGTACTATACTAGTTGTGGTGGGACGTCGCGAGTATAAGCCCTAGCACATATGCAACTAGCATCACGTATATCTATGCATAACAGTTATTCGCAAGTGATAATTCGATTGATTGAATATTTCG
Source organism: Helianthus tuberosus (assembly GCA_030545235.1). Classification (NCBI taxonomy): domain Eukaryota; kingdom Viridiplantae; phylum Streptophyta; class Magnoliopsida; order Asterales; family Asteraceae; genus Helianthus; species Helianthus tuberosus. The sequence goes on along the minus strand of CM060417.1, from coordinate 145,793,852 downwards.
TGTGATAAGTTCGATTTGTTAGAAACGTATGTTACACCCAAAATTCGATTAAAAAGGGGTTCAAGTATACTCACAATGCGTATTTAGCGGGAATACAACTTGATTGGATTGGTTGTGAGTGCGTCTGCGTTAATCATTGAGGGATATAGTAAACGATGTTCGGTTAGGCGAGATTAGCATTGAAAAGTCAGTCATCTGGTCGGATGGTGCTCACCCATTCGGATAGGCTCATCCGATCGGATGGCATATGGACCTGAGTCGGATGGCTGTCATCCGGTCGGATGGCAGACTATCCGATCGGATTAGTTGCTGACTCGTGCGGATTGTCACTCATCCGTGCGGACAAGTGTCATCCGTGCGGACTGACATATCATCCGCGCGGACTGACATGTCATCCGTGCGGACAAGTGTCATCCGTGCGGACAAGTGTCATCCGTGCGGACAAGTGTCATCCATGCGGACTGACATGTCATCCGTGCGGACTGACATGTCATCCGTGCGGACAAGTGTCATTCGTGCGGACTTGTCACGTCTGTTTCGCACTCTGAACCCTGTTTCCGAGTGTTTAACGGAAGGAACACGTTCGTTTTTACTAGGGTAGTGTAATTTCGCACTAACACTTGAAATTTCATCAGTCCCGACCCGTTCTAACGGCCGGGAATCACCCCGTTCCATCAGATCTGGTAGTTCTTGATGGTTTTTCATGGTTAACTCGAATTCGCACAGATTTAGGTGAGATTTGTTATTAAAACATGTGGAAATCACCCGGATCTGAGTCGTTTATAGTGAAATGAGACCCCATCTTGAAGTTCATAAGAACTCTTGGTGACATCACCTCAAAACGCCTCAAATCCGCAGATTTCACGGTTAGAATCTGAGTTTTAAAAGATAGAACGATGTAGAATTTAGTGTAGATTGTAGAAGTACAAGTTTCTGGGTTGAAATCTTACCGGAATCGCGAGGAATCGAGAGAAAAGGGTCTTGGAGCGTGTTTGGTCGAGTAGGAGCTGTCACGTCACTGTTCAAGTGATGTGACATGGTATTTATAGGCCACAGAGGAGGAGAAGGGAGTTCTGGCCCGGATTGCCCATCCGTCCGGATGGCTATCCTGACGCGTTGGACTTTTCCGTTTTGGTCGTTTTGATAGTTTTCGAAGTGCGTACTTTCCATAATTAATTTATATCATCATTATATTGTTATTATATATATATATATCACGAGGGGTCGTATTTACGTATCCATAATCCAAAGTTTCGATAATTAACAATCGGTTTCCAATTCGAGTATGCGATTATTAGCGACGTTTCACGGCCATCAATGAGGGTAGTATAGGTCCTTTCTTGATGTCATCGTGACCGTTATTTCGTGTAGTGCCACAAAGACTGATGGGGTACCGTTTACTTGTATTGTCATCATCGTCATGACGACTGGAGTTGCAGCACTCACCCGAGAGTCCTTGTTAGCGCTAATTGTTTACGTTCGACACATCACGGCCACTGAGGATGGTAGAATAGGTCCTCACTCACTGCCTCCGTGAGTGTTAGTGTGATATTAGTGTAGCATTGTGACATTGTATTTCGAAAATATGCGATTATCCTTCAAATAGCGATATATACGATATGGTTACATTATGATCTGAATCTCTGGTGCTAGGCGTAACGAATATTATGAGTAGTAACAACGCACAAAAGTGCGGGTTGTTACAGTCTCCCCTACTTTAGGAAATTTCGTCCCGAAATTAATCCAATAGGTAGACTTCTAAGAGTTTATCTTGTATAAGTAGCGATACAACGAGCGATTGACCGTAAGTTGGCAGCGAGAACGTTTCGAATAAGAGAAATCGACTGCTATAGCGAGAAGGCGACGTAAAGACGAAAGTATAAATCCCACGAATTGGCATTTCAAAGTACCTTGTCTTGTGTAGAATTCGTTAGTTCGATGCGATTGTAATTTGAAAGGTTTCTCATGACGTAGAGTTAACTGAGTCGATCGTTAACCAACGTTACAAGAAGCGTTCGTTTTAGATATTAAAAAGGGATTTAGGATGAAAATCTTTGAAAATTTTCCTTTTAACGTGCGGTCAACAGAGTCGATGTTAACCGATGTTGCAAGGAAGTTTAAGTTTCTAACATTTTAAGGAATTCAAAGATGAAAACAAGGGTTACGAAAACTCTCCTATGACATGGGTTCCAGCTGAACTCGATGTTGAACCAACATCTCAAGAAAGTCTTGTTTTTGATCTTGAAAACGGTTTTACGGAAAAATTGGACTCATGAAGCTCCCTTTGAACATGGAGTTAAGCTGATTCGATGTTACCTCCACATTGTGAGGAATTTCACTTGTTCCATGGTTTTAATAAAAGTTTTATAAAAAAATCAGTTTTAACCTTTTGAAAAGGATGATTTAGCATCAAGCCCCACTTGGCACCTTCCCACGGAAGTTCGTTAATATGTTTAAAACACTTATATATAGGAAGTACCAGCGGCGTATCCACCATGCTTTGCCCATATTACTTCCGTTTCGTGAGGCAGTGTCAGGTGTGCCGATATGACTCGGATAGAATTGCGTTTACTCGGCCCAATCGATAGAAGGTCGGACCGAGCATAAGATAGGATCGAATAGACTAATCCAGCGAGTTGATAAGTGAGAAGCGAATAGCGCGTTTTCGATTAGATTCCTCATTACACCCACATGGCACGTTTCCACGGGAGTTTGCTAACATGGCGAAACACCATGCTTAACCAGGTTAGCTTTGCCTCGTGAAGCGGTGTCATGTGTACTTAATACCATACAGACTGCAATGAACACCAAGCGAGCGATAAGAGGTAGATTATACACGATAGGCGATCGGCGATTAGGTGATTAAACGAATAATACAAACACAACACTAGCAATGATGGTGATGATAATCGAATTACGATAAGCGCCAGTTGTTGCGTGCAAGCGATGAAGGTATGCGGTTCGATTTTGATTGATTAACACCACAGAGTTTGACTAATCATTAGACCCCACATGGCCTTTTTCCACGAAAGGTCGCTGATATGGCTAAAACACCCTGCCTTAACCATATGAGCTTCATCTCGTGAAGCGAGGTCATGCGTGCTAACTTAACACGAATATCACAGCTAACGGTATAACGATAGATTGATACACATCAGGCGATATAGATTCACATAATAAGCGATAGAGATTGCGAGATACACAGGGTAAGCGATTTCAACTAGTCGGGTTTGTTTCGAATAAGCTTAACGTTACGTTGCGACGCATCACGGTTATCGAGGAGGGTAGAATAGGTCCTCACCCGATAATATCGTGAGCGTTAATGTGCTTGATGAGATTGATCGCTATAGACTTACGTCTAGTCTTGCGTTGATGCAATTGTCCTGCGAGGTAGACTCTCCAGAGTCCATCGATGAGGCGTTTGCATTGCGTTTGCAGACTTACGACGAGTCTCGTGATGATACGGTTTGTTACGCCTTGCGATTTAGTGTAGTGTGTTGAAAATAATTACCATAGTATTTAGGTCTAATAACGTACAACTCCACGTAGCACCTTCTTCACGAAACTTCGGTAGTATGATAAAGCACACCTTGCCCGACCCCTACTACTTTCATCCCGTGTTTTGGTGTCACCTTTTGTCAAAACGCTATGGCACCTTTAGAATTCACTACGATCACCGTGCACTGACCCAAATAATCCCGTGTGCACCCGTGATTATTCGTTCCTTGCACGTTTATCGTACCTCGTTCTAAGAGTGTAGTGAGGGTAAAACACATTATTTCGTGATATAGTATATAGTATATAGTATGTGTGTGAATTTAGTCTAAATGTGGCGACTAAAGTGGGATGGAGGAAACGAAAACGAGAGTTGTTGTTACACATAGTGGTAACTTCGAATAAGAGAGTAGGTTCAAAACTTAGAAATTAACGTCAAGAATCGTATCATTACAACTTTATCCTACGCTTGCTAGATGTCTGATGCTGAAGACTTTTGCTGGAGCTGTTGTTGAGTTCACGGTTCGACGCGGCAGCTGTGGGTGAAGTGACCGTAACGGTTGCAGTTATTGCAATAGCGACAGTCAGCCCCAACTGGATGATGATAGGTGCATGAGTAACACTGAGGATGAGCTCCAGTGTAGGCTCGTTTTGGAAACATCAGAACGGTTTGAAGAGGTTCCGGTTGCAGTAGTTCGGTTGTTGATGAGCTCGGGCTTGAAGTCTTTCGTTTGCGGTTGGGTTCGTCGGTGTCTTGCGAAGAGATGTCGTCGTTGGAGGATTCGTCTGAAGACTCGCTTGCGGAGTCTTTGGCTGATTTGTCGGAAGATCCATCGGCAGATTTGTCGGAAGAATCGGCAGCAGATCCGTCCGAAGAATCGTTAGCAGATTCGTCAGGAGAATCGTTAGCTGATCCATTAGAAGAATCGCCAGCAGATTTGTCAGAAGATTCGTCAGTAGATTCATCAGAAGATTCGTCAACATGTTCGCCTGAAGGATTACTGGCGATTGCTTGATGAGCTTGCTTGACAGGATTTCTTGAGAATAATCCTTCCATGAGTCGTTTGTTGTTGATTTCTGCGGCTAAGCGGTATGTTTCTTCGATGGTAGCAGGTCTTGCAGCTTCGACAAAATCACCCACACACTCAGGCAAGCCGCGAATGTACTTCGAAATGGCTTTTTCTGAAGTGTTAACTTGACTCGGGCAGATTACGCTAAGCTGTTTGAACCTTGTGGTGTAGCCAGCATTGTCACCTTCGGTTTGCTTGATTTCCCAAAACTCGTTTTCTAGTTTCTGGATTTCGTGAGGGGGCAGTACTCTTTCTTCATGAGCTCTTTCAGCTCATTCCAAGAGAGAGCATAAGCTGCGGAGATCCCACGTTTGTTACGTTCGGTGGTCCACCAGTCGAGTGCTCGTGATTGAAATACTCCGGTAGCGCAAGTAGTGTCACACCCCCAAAATCCACCTGCGGAGTACTACCGCTTGGAGGCGTGACTGACCAGGATCCAGCCACCAATCATATTGAACAAGCACATAAGTAGTTATAAAAATCCAACCAATACAATTGGTGTTCAAACAAACATAGTTAAGTCGCAAGCGGAAGCATAAGTCTTAAAAACAAAACATAAGTTTAATTGTTTCGAAGTTTAACATGGCACACAGTCGTCCATGTCCCACAACGATCCTCCTCCATGCAAGCTCCAGCTAAGAACCTAAGGACCTGCAAAGCATGTAGTAACGAGTCAACAACAAGTTGAGTGAGTTCACGGTTGGGTGTTCGTTTTAAGTTGTTTCGAAAACAGTTTCCTTTAGCTGGCATCCTGCCGTGGGGGTTACCCCATAGTTAAAAACGTGACTTGTTTATTCCCGGTTACTCTGGCTATCCAGCCGTGGGGGCTACCCCGTGTTAGTTATCTGGCATTTCGGCCGTGGGGGCTACCCCATGTATACACTAGACTCGTTACCATATCGACTGCTGACTGTAGTCATGTTTATGTGCCCTGAAACTGTCAATGTCTATCATCATTGACGTGCCCCAGATCCATTAGTTCACGCCCGTCCTCTGCGGCACGGTGTGAGGTTTGTCAGACCTAAATAGCGCTATCTAACTAATGACCCGCTCGCCATTGGCCCGGCGATTAAGTCGATATAAAAAGGAGGGACTTCGTGATAGAGTTTTGGTCTAGTACGAGTTATCTGTCCGTGAGGACGAGGAATTTCATTCCTGAACCTTTGCTGTCCTACCCAAGGAGGACGAGGAACCCAGTTCCTTAACCCCAATTCCCGACCCCTGGGAATCCCATGCTTTGTAGAGGGTGTGAACTCACCTTGGTTTGCTCGGTAGAAACACAGAAAAGTCAAACAAGCAATGTTGTGGCTACTCACGTCCTATCATAGTTGTATCATACAATCAGGTTCGTATTCAAGTAGTGCACGTATGTTTCTAGCATAATGCATTCAAGTATCGTTCATGGCATACATGTTTAATCATGGCAGATTCACGTTCAACAGTAACATATAAGGTCTGTACATTAGGCCCAAGAGTCCGGCCCAAGCAATTAAGTCCGAAACAAGGTGAAAGCCCAAACAGTGTGTATCGGCGTATAGTCTCGAGTCGCAACTAGGCGTTTGCGACTCGCAACCTGAGTCGCAACTACGGTCTCGGTTCATGCTGTTTTGGTTACGAGTCGCAACTGGACTCGCAACCGGGGTTTCGAGTCAAACGGTTTATGTGCTGATCACTTGTGGTTTCGAGTCGCAACCAGGTGTTTGCGACTCGCAACCGATGTCGCAACCGGGGGTTTCGACTCATCATGCATGGTTTCGAGTCGCAATTAGAGGTTTCGGTTGGACAGGAGCTGATTCGGAACAGTGTACTATCCAATGAGAATGTGGTTTCATGAAACAGTTTGTACTACCCACATAAACATGTTTTCTTGTCTAACAATTTACCATTTTGGATCAAACATATCAGAATTCAAATATTCAAGCATGTTCATATGATATTCAACAAGTTCTTCATATGTTCATCAATATTCATATAAACTTCAACCCAACAAGAATCATGATCAACAACCTATCAACACTAATATGCACCGTATGATATCTACACAATGAATCGTTCAATCATGCACATACCACAGCCGATTATAAGCATACAGTTTCCATTCATAAATCATTCCAACTTGTATCAACATCCAAACCCTATGAAGCCGATAATACTCATACATAAGCACACATTATTCATCCTATCATAACCAACACATTATCATGTAATCATCATTAACCGAATGTAAATACATAACATAAAACTTTTATGAATCGACTACTTGAACACTAATTCATCATGTATTGTAGACTAGTCCTTGTGTAACATCATGTAAGTCATAACATCATCAAGCATACAACTACACAAGTTAATCATATCATTCATACCCTTATTAAACAACAACAAACATCACGAAATCACTAACCGATTGATGGGTTTCGAAGGTGAGTGTGAAGCTTTCAAACGAGTGTGTACGTGTGCCGGTCCGCGAGTTCCTTGTGGTTACCGGTTGGAATCCGAGAATGGAGGAGAGGGATGTTGTGGCTTAGAGTTCTAGTGAGGGAGAAGGAAAGTGTGTGTGTGGGTGAGTGTAGGTTGCTCAAAAGTGGTGATGTTGGCTATCCATGTGGGTTAAATACTAGTTCCAAGTAATGCACCCTAATGGGTTTCGGTTGAGTTCAATGGGGTGCGTGGCCCATCCGGCCCAAGCGTTGCATTGATCACTCGAGACCACATGGTCTCGAGTCGGGTTCTCGGTTCACATAAAACCTATACGCATACTAAGCATACACACATAACACATAATCACATAAAGGTTCATTTGTCGTTAATCCCACAAGTTAACTAGTCATACGTTTTAGCATACAACGAAAAGTTCTAAATTTCGAGTTGTCACATCATCCCCAAGTTGAAAGAAATTTCGTCCCGAAATTTGGTAGGCACTCACTGAGGAAGCTAGTTAAGTTGTATGGTTTTCCCGGTTTTCCTGGGGTGTCACATCCACCCCCCGTTGATCTGGAATTTCATCCCGAAATTCCGTAGCTTCGGCCTCAGTAGTGGGTGTACTGTTTGCGAACAGTTGGGGATACTTTTGTTTCATCTGATCTTCGCGCTCCCAGGTGAACTCTGGGCCGCGACGTGAGTTCCAACGAACTCGAACGAGAGGTATTCTAGTGCTCTTGAGGACCTTAACATCCCGGTCCGTGATCTCGACTGGTTCCTCGACGAATCGTAACTGTTCGTCGATCGTGAGTTCCTTCAAAGGAACTACGTGGGTCTCATCTAACGGACACTTCTTCAGATTCGACACGTGAAAAACGTTGTGAACTGCACCGAGTTCCGCTGGTAAGTTCAGTCTGTAGGCCACCCTGCCTATTTTCTCAATGACCTCGAAAGGTCCAACGTATCGTGGGTTAAGTTTACCGCGTTTACCAAAACGAACCACACCCCTCCAGGGTGAAACTTTGAGTAGTACCCGCTCCCCAACCTGGAGCTCAAGTGGTTTCCTGCCCATGTCGGCGTAAACTTTCTGACGTTCGCGAGCGGCCGTCATGCGTTTTCGTATCTGAGCGATCTGCTCGGTTGTATCTACCACATATTCTGGACCAGTGATCTGACTTTCTCCCACCTCTGCCCAGCAAAGAGGAGACCGGCATTTACGTCCGTACAATGCCTCAAACGGAGCAGCTCCAATGCTGGTGTGGTAGCTGTTATTGTACGAGAATTCCACAAGTGGCAGATGCTTTTCCCAGCGGTTGCCAAAGTTGATTACGCATGCACGAAGCATGTCTTCTAAGGTTTGAATAGTGCGCTCGGACTGCCCGTCCGTCTGAGGATGGTACGCTGTGCTCATGTCTAGTCGTGAGCCGAAGGATTTGTGCATTGCTTGCCACAGCTCTGAAGTGAAACGTGCATCTCGATCTGAGATAATGGAGGTGGGCACCCCGTGCCTCGAAACAATTTCTTTGATGTAGATTTCTGCAAGTGTGGAGAACTTATCCGTCTCCTTGATAGCTAAGAAGTGTGCAGATTTTGTGAGTGGATCCACGATCACCCAAATAGTATCGTTCCCGCGCTGGGATCTAGGTAGGCCAGTAACGAAATCCATGGAAATTTGCTCCCATTTCCATTGAGGTATCTCGGGTTGTTGGAGTAGGCCTGATGGTTTCTGGTATTCCGACTTGACCCTTGCACAAGTCAAACATTTGCTGACGTAGGTCGCTATGTGGGCCTTCATGCTAGGCCACCAGTACGTAGTCTTGATGTCGTGGTACATCTTATCCAATCCAGGATGCACCGAGTAGCGAGACTTGTGTGATTCGTCCATCACAAGTTCTCGTAGGTTGCCATAGTGTGGGACCCAAACGCGTCCCGTTACGTAGTAAGCACCGTCTTCCTTCTGTTCTAAGCGTTGCCTCGTTCCGCGTAGGGCTTCAGCCCTGACGTTTTCTGGTTTCAGTGCTTCTATCTGAGCAGCTCGTATCTGGGAGGGAAGACTAGAATGGATCGTGAGTTGTAAAGCTCGCACGCGCTTCGGCGCAGTGTCCTTCCGACTGAGGGCGTCGGCCACAACATTGGCCTTGCCCGGGTGGTACCTGATTGAGCACTCGTAGTCACTCAGTAGTTCGACCCATCGTCGTTGTCGCATATTCAGTTCCTTCTGCTTGAAGATGTGCTCGAGGCTCCTGTGGTCAGTGTAGATGGCGCACTTGGTACCATACAGGTAATGCCGCCATAACTTAAGTGCAAAAACAACAGCTCCCAGCTCTAAGTCGTGCGTAGTGTAGTTCTTTTCATGAGCTTTAAGTTGGCGTGAGGCGTAGGCTATAACTTTGTCTCGTTGCATCAACACGCAACCAAGACCTTGAATTGATGCGTCACAGTAAACCACAAAGTCGTCTGTGCCTTCCGGCAAGGAAAGGATAGGTGCGCTACAAAGTCTATCCTTTAGGTGCTGAAATGCCAACTCCTGTGCGTTTCCCCAGCGATAAACAACGCCTTTCTGTGTTAGTGAGGTGAGAGGCTGTGCAATCTTAGAAAAATCCTTTATGAATCTCCTGTAGTATCCCGCCAAACCCAAGAATTGGCGAATTTCCTTTGGTGTACGAGGTGCAGGCCAGTTCTTAATCGAGTCTATCTTGGATGGATCAACGTGAATCCCATCCTTGTTTACCACGTGGCCCAGGAAATGGACTTCTCGAAGCCAGAAGTCGCATTTCGAGAACTTTGCATAAAGCTGTTCTGTTCGAAGGAGTTCCAGAATAAGTCGCAGATGTTGCTCGTGTTCCTCCCGACTCTTAGAATAGATCAGGATGTCGTCGATGAAGACTATAACGAACTTGTCCAGGTAAGGCTTGCACACTCGGTTCATCAAGTCCATGAAAACCGCAGGTGCATTTGTCATCCCAAAAGGCATGACCAAAAACTCATAGTGTCCGTAACGTGTTCTAAAAGCTGTCTTGGAGACGTCCTCTTCCCGGACTCTCAGCTGGTGATAACCCGATCTCAAATCAATCTTCGAATAGTAGCTCGACCCTTGCAGCTGGTCGAACAAGTCGTCGATCCGCGGTAGAGGATAACGATTCTTCACCGTCACCTTGTTGAGTTCTCGGTAGTCGATGCACATTCTGAAGGTACCGTCTTTCTTCTTCACAAATAATACTGGAGCTCCCCAAGGCGATGAGCTAGGACGGATAAAACCCTTATCCAAGAGTTCTTGTAGTTGCGTGGAGAGTTCTTTCAACTCTGATGGGGCTAAACGATAAGGTGCACAGGCTATGGGCGCAGCTCCAGGAGCTAGTTCGATCTGAAACTCGACTTGGCGATGAGGCGGAAGACCAGGTAATTCCTCAGGAAATACCTCTGGATAATCGCGTACAACCGGAAAATCTTCTATCTTCTTCTCTTTTTCTGAGGTGTCAGTAACGAGAGCCAAAATAGCAGTGTGGCCCTTTCGCAAGCACTTTTGGGCCTTAAGGAGAGAAATGACGTTCTCAACAGCACTCCTCTTGTCGCCATGAATCATGAGAGGTTCGCCACCGGGACCTGGAATACGGACAACCTTCTCGTTGCAAAGAATCTCTGCTCTGTGCTGGGATAACCAATCCATCCCAATGACAACGTCGAAACTACCCAGGACAATAGGAATGAGGTCGATAGGGAAGGTCTGGTCAGCGAGAATAAGTTTACAACCCTTGACTACGTGTGTGGCTTCTAAACTCTTACCATTTGCTAGCTCTACGGTGTGCTTGTTGTTCAAAGGTGTTGGAATACGCTTAAGCATTCGACTAACTTCTAGTGACACGTAGCTAGTATCGGCACCCGAATCAAATAATACTGAAACATAAAAGTCGTCGAGAAGGAACTTACCCGCCACAACATTGGGGTCATTCCTTGCTTCACCTTGGCCGATCACAAACATCCGCCCCCTGGCGCCATTGTTGTTGTTGTTCCCATTGTTACCATTCCCCTGATTGTTGTTATTGTTGTTGTTGTTGTTCTGGTTCCTGTTTAGTTGGGGACAATCTCTCTTGAAGTGGCCCTCAGCTCCACACTGAAAGCACCCTTTGTTATCACCTTGCTGTTGCTGCTGCTGGCGCTGGTTCTGTTGAGCTTGCTGACGATTCTGATTGGCGGGGTATAAGCTCCTGCAATCCTTTGCAGCGTGACCAGGCTTGTTGCACCGATGACAGTTGCCCCTGGTGCATGGCCCGCTGTGGTGCAGGCTGCAGCGATTGCATTTGGGGTGATTTCCTTTGTACCCACCATGACCTTGACCACCAGATGATTGCTGACTAGGGCTCTTGTAGTCCTCAGTCTTTCTCTGCTGAGACTGGGACTGAACAGAAGTCGAACCCTTACTTGAAGTTCCATCCCATTTTCGTTTGTTGTCACTAGAAGTACCAGTAGTAGTTGCAGCGCCTATGCGTTTTGGTAACTTGTTCTGCTCCACCGCCTGATCCGTGAGACGGTGAGCCAGCTGAACAGTTTGCTGGTAGGTGGCGAGGTTCGCTGAAGTCACATGACTTTGGATTTCTGGCACTAGGCCCTGAAGAAACAGTTCGATGCGTTTGATGGGAGGATCCACCATAGTAGGGCACAGAATTGCCAGTTCGTTCGACCTTTTTACGTAGGCTTCAATTTTTGACCCCGTCATCTTGAGGTTGAAGAACTCCACTTCTAGTTTGTGAATCTCGTCACGACTGCAGTATTCTTCTCTGATCATTTCCTTAAAAGTTTCCCATGGAGTGGCGTTGGCAGCAACCAACCCTAGCATCTGAACTTGAGCGTTCCACCATGTGAGGGCTAAACCCTCGAGAGTACCAGTAGCATACTTCACCCTGCGCGCCTCAGGGCATTCACACATTTCGAACACAGATTCCAGCTTCTCAAACCAGTGTAGGAGACCTACTGCTCCTTCAGTGCCGCTAAAAGTAGTTGGTCGGCAGTCCATGAAAGTCTTAAAAGTGCACACGGGTGGCTGAACATGCTGACCTATCGTAGGTGAAAGAAAAGACAGAGTTTAACACAAAGGTTGGTTCACGAGAGTAGGATCCTAAAGATCCTAGAATGAGTTCGGACTGCAGGATATACCTCCTGCGTGTGCAGCTGCGAGCGCTGCGGCAACTCGTTCGTTAATCAAAGCCGTCAACTGGGCTTGTGTCATGTTAACGCGTCCAGACATGATCTTCATATCAAGAAGAACGTGAGTGAGAGAGGTTCGCGAAAGCACAATGATAGGATAGAGTAAGCACGCATGTGTTCAAGCAACAGTGGTTATACCAACCAAGCATACCATAAGCAATGTACTATGTAACTAACAAGTAGGCAATATATATACAGATCATATCACCTAGAATGTCGAGCCTTGCATGTGGAGTGAAGCATCGTTGTGGACCGTTGAGCACTGTACAGGTTATAGTCTGGTTTTAACAAAAACGTTTTCCCCTTTATTAAAACCAAGTTCTCTATAACCAATGGCTCTGATACCAATCTGCCACACCCCCAAAATCCACCTGCGGAGTACTACCGCTTGGAGGCGTGACTGACCAGGATCCAGCCACCAATCATATTGAACAAGCACATAAGTAGTTATAAAAATCCAACCAATACAATTGGTGTTCAAACAAACATAGTTAAGTCGCAAGCGGAAGCATAAGTCTTAAAAACAAAACATAAGTTTAATTGTTTCGAAGTTTAACATGGCACACAGTCGTCCATGTCCCACAACGATCCTCCTCCATGCAAGCTCCAGCTAAGAACCTAAGGACCTGCAAAGCATGTAGTAACGAGTCAACAACAAGTTGAGTGAGTTCACGGTTGGGTGTTCGTTTTAAGTTGTTTCGAAAACAGTTTCCTTTAGCTGGCATCCTGCCGTGGGGGTTACCCCATAGTTAAAAACGTGACTTGTTTATTCCCGGTTACTCTGGCTATCCAGCCGTGGGGGCTACCCCGTGTTAGTTATCTGGCATTTCGGCCGTGGGGGCTACCCCATGTATACACTAGACTCGTTACCATATCGACTGCTGACTGTAGTCATGTTTATGTGCCCTGAAACTGTCAATGTCTATCATCATTGACGTGCCCCAGATCCATTAGTTCACGCCCGTCCTCTGCGGCACGGTGTGAGGTTTGTCAGACCTAAATAGCGCTATCTAACTAATGACCCGCTCGCCATTGGCCCGGCGATTAAGTCGATATAAAAAGGAGGGACTTCGTGATAGAGTTTTGGTCTAGTACGAGTTATCTGTCCGTGAGGACGAGGAATTTCATTCCTGAACCTTTGCTGTCCTACCCAAGGAGGACGAGGAACCCAGTTCCTTAACCCCAATTCCCGACCCCTGGGAATCCCATGCTTTGTAGAGGGTGTGAACTCACCTTGGTTTGCTCGGTAGAAACACAGAAAAGTCAAACAAGCAATGTTGTGGCTACTCACGTCCTATCATAGTTGTATCATACAATCAGGTTCGTATTCAAGTAGTGCACGTATGTTTCTAGCATAATGCATTCAAGTATCGTTCATGGCATACATGTTTAATCATGGCAGATTCACGTTCAACAGTAACATATAAGGTCTGTACATTAGGCCCAAGAGTCCGGCCCAAGCAATTAAGTCCGAAACAAGGTGAAAGCCCAAACAGTGTGTATCGGCGTATAGTCTCGAGTCGCAACTAGGCGTTTGCGACTCGCAACCTGAGTCGCAACTACGGTCTCGGTTCATGCTGTTTTGGTTACGAGTCGCAACTGGACTCGCAACCGGGGTTTCGAGTCAAACGGTTTATGTGCTGATCACTTGTGGTTTCGAGTCGCAACCAGGTGTTTGCGACTCGCAACCGATGTCGCAACCGGGGGTTTCGACTCATCATGCATGGTTTCGAGTCGCAATTAGAGGTTTCGGTTGGACAGGAGCTGATTCGGAACAGTGTACTATCCAATGAGAATGTGGTTTCATGAAACAGTTTGTACTACCCACATAAACATGTTTTCTTGTCTAACAATTTACCATTTTGGATCAAACATATCAGAATTCAAATATTCAAGCATGTTCATATGATATTCAACAAGTTCTTCATATGTTCATCAATATTCATATAAACTTCAACCCAACAAGAATCATGATCAACAACCTATCAACACTAATATGCACCGTATGATATCTACACAATGAATCGTTCAATCATGCACATACCACAGCCGATTATAAGCATACAGTTTCCATTCATAAATCATTCCAACTTGTATCAACATCCAAACCCTATGAAGCCGATAATACTCATACATAAGCACACATTATTCATCCTATCATAACCAACACATTATCATGTAATCATCATTAACCGAATGTAAATACATAACATAAAACTTTTATGAATCGACTACTTGAACACTAATTCATCATGTATTGTAGACTAGTCCTTGTGTAACATCATGTAAGTCATAACATCATCAAGCATACAACTACACAAGTTAATCATATCATTCATACCCTTATTAAACAACAACAAACATCACGAAATCACTAACCGATTGATGGGTTTCGAAGGTGAGTGTGAAGCTTTCAAACGAGTGTGTACGTGTGCCGGTCCGCGAGTTCCTTGTGGTTACCGGTTGGAATCCGAGAATGGAGGAGAGGGATGTTGTGGCTTAGAGTTCTAGTGAGGGAGAAGGAAAGTGTGTGTGTGGGTGAGTGTAGGTTGCTCAAAAGTGGTGATGTTGGCTATCCATGTGGGTTAAATACTAGTTCCAAGTAATGCACCCTAATGGGTTTCGGTTGAGTTCAATGGGGTGCGTGGCCCATCCGGCCCAAGCGTTGCATTGATCACTCGAGACCACATGGTCTCGAGTCGGGTTCTCGGTTCACATAAAACCTATACGCATACTAAGCATACACACATAACACATAATCACATAAAGGTTCATTTGTCGTTAATCACACAAGTTAACTAGTCATACGTTTTAGCATACAACGAAAAGTTCTAAATTTCGAGTTGTCACAAGTAGTACGGAAACTATCGGGACACCCGCTTTGACGAAGGGTAACTTCGATAGAATCGAACCACTGGAGTAGTTGAGTCGCACCTCCTTCACCCGTGAACTCCATCGGGTCACATGCTTTGAAGTGCTTGTAGAGAAAAGTAGATTGCGGAGCTTCCGTCTTGGAGTCTTCCGAGGCTCGAGAGTTGCTGAGGGAGTGCACTTGAGCGGCAATTCGAGGAATAAGCTTACTCACTTCCTTAGTCACAAGTGATGCGATCCTCTTATTGACACTTCGTTTGGCTTTCCTCCTAGCTACTCGTCTCGAGGTAGAGTTGTTGGAAGGCATCTAGACAGAAAGAGACTAGGAATGAGATTCGATCATAATGATTTTTGAGTTTTGCAATGCGATTGAGCGCGTTCAAACTTGATGCGATAGTATAATAGTAATACGAATCACACAGGAGCCACATAGGAGACATGAATTTCCTAAGTTCTTGCACATTGACTTGTTTGTTTATACGTATATATATATATATATATAGATGTAACGTGAAATCATGCACATACAGGTCGATTTAGAATACGTGAGGACGCGTTGAAGTGAGAAAACGATAGCGAATGCGATAGATTATGCATTAGTTTTGTTGCGAACATTCGGATTTCGTTTTAGATTGCGATGGCTGTGCGAATCGTGCGTTTATAAAGTGGGGGGGTGAAAAGTCGTTAAATCGAGAAATCGATAAAGCGTAAAGTTTCAAAACGTAAAATAAGTCCCAACCATTTGTAAGATCGGTGGTTCGTATGCTAGAGTGCCTTGGGTGTTTAGGCGTCGACTACCCAAGGTAACCCAACTATATTCAACAAGTTCGTGCGCGCGCGTTGACCTAGAAGGCTCCATGCTTCCACTGGGATGCAACTCATGGCATTCGTCTTCCTAGTCATCGCGTGGCTCGAGTTATTGCAATAGTCGAGTCCTTGGTGAGAGCTTTTGAAAACCAGTTTATAAAGAGTGGAACGACTTATTAAGGTACGGGTTTCACCCCTGTCTTAACAGTTTCGTTCCTAGTTGTGGTTATGCTCTTCGAATAAATTCGTGAGTTCCACTAGATTTCGAAATGGAGACTTTCGTCGAGATGTGGACGTCACTCCTAACTCGATGAAAGGTTCTCGTGCTAGAAAAATGCGCTGAGTGAGCAATCCTATCGAGAGTTCTTGGTTTTCACGCCTGATCTCGACTGGATCGCTCGGTTTCGTTATGCGAGTATTTTCGAAAACGTGTGTATTGTGTCGGCCTTAGGAAAGGCTAAGTAGTATTTCAGCCTTAGGAAAGGCTTCTTCGAGTGAAGTTGTAGTATGCGGTGTTCACACAAAGTTGTAACTTTTAGCAATCTCGATCGAGAGTATCAAGTAAGCCCAATACAAACCCCACCGGGTTTGTATGAGTCGGCCTGTTGGTACTTAGACTATAGACTAGGTCAATTTCTAAGACGTCGACCCGGACTAGGTCGAGTCTGGCCTAATTCCCTATAGTTATGGCTCTGATACCAATCTATCACACCCCAACCGATGGCGGAATCATCGAGGCGCGGCACTAGGCGAATCAGATTGCTCAAGAGAATCCATAACAACTATATTGCGATAATATTTAATACATTCGTTATCCCATACTAACAAATAATACAATCACAAAAGTTATCACAGATTTATTGCCCTCTTGAACAATGCAAATCCGACAACCTAGATTTTAGTTGAGTTTCTAGACTTCCTAGCTTGATTTGATATAGTCTGCGACCTAACCGGCAACATACGTTAAAATATTTGTCAATACAAAGGTATTGGCGAGTATACAGGTTTGATAAGTAGCATAATAGATAAAAGTGTAGCGAATTTCCATATGCATAAACGTAATACACGACATATATACTCACAAAACTGATACTACCAACTAAGTCCTCGATGCTCGAATGTACGATGGCATAACTAGACCCCGTCGGGCGCAATAGTACTATACTAGTTGTGGTGGGATCTCGCGAGTATTAGCCCTAGCACATATGTGTTGGGATTGAACCCTATCAGAGGAACAGATAATTAAAGCCAAAACTGGATCAGAGCAGTGGATCCAGAATAAGCAGACGATTACAGTTGGTTCATACAAATCTCTCCCCTTGAAAGTGGTTTCATATCTACTGACCTCCTATCTGCTGATTTTACTAAGTGCTGACCTACAACTGCTGCCTTGCATCTACTGCCCAATGTCAAAGACTGATGGAAGACCAAAGCTCTGCTGATTCAATCTACTGCCTTGAGTCAAGTGCTGCTGATCCGGACAAGCACTGCTAGGTTCACAGCAGTGGAAGGATGCAGCAGCTGTTTAAGTGTCTTTTATATAATGAATTGTAATAGCAGTAGTTAGTACATCAGTGTTTGTATTGATCAGAGGTTAGAGTTTGTTAGGAGGTTAGATGTCACTTTCATGGTGACGTCAGCTAAGATGCTTAGTGGTTTGCAAGTGCCTATAAATAGTTCAGTACTTTGTACTGTTCTATCAGCTCTTTTGCAACATCGTCTTCTTTGCACGAACAAACTACTGAGCTCTGGCTGAGGGGGAGTTTGCATTCATTCATCAATCATTGTAATCGTTGTTGAAACAAATTCAATCTTTCGATTCATTGTGAAAAGATGTTTGATTAAAGTATTACTCTTGTTTGATTGATGCAAAGTTTGTTTTCATCATAATTCCGCTGCACAACTCTTTCATTTTCATCTTAATTTCAAACGAAAATACAATCAAAAACAAACTCAGATCCAACAATTGGTATCAGAGCTTGGACAGTCAAATTTGATTTAACAATCATTTTGACGTAAATAGTTCAGCTCATAACAGTTGATACTGATCGTTTGTTCATCCGTTGAAAAACAGAGCAAGGATTAATCACCATTAAAGTTGATTTCTCAGTGTCTGTAAAACAACAAGAATGACGTCACAATCTCAGGATGATAAAAACAACATCGGCTCACTTTTTAAACCACCTATGCTAAAAAGAAATGAGTACAACATCTGGCAGAGAAGGATGGGTCACATCCTTGCTCAACAAAGCACAGGTTGTTGGAGGTCTGTCATTTATGGTCCCCATGTTCCTTTAGTGCCAAGCGCTGAAGATGCTAAAAAGTTCGTTCCAAAACCAGTTGAAAATTATACCGAAACCGACTTTCAAAAGATCGAACTAGATGCTAAAGCGTTTAGCATCATAGCATCAGCGCTGCCCAATGAGATATATGCTGGACTGTTACACTGTAACAGTGCCAAAGAATTATGGGACGCACTTAAGGAACAGTTTGGGGGGACTGAAGAAGTCATAGAAAACAACAGGGAAATCTTGAACCAACAGTATGAAACATTTTGTTACGTTAAAGGTGAATCACTAACGCAACAATTTGAACGTTTCAGTTGTCTCATCAGTGAACTGAGGCTTGTTAACACCACTTTTACAAACTCAACTCAAAATAGCAGGTTCCTCAGGTCACTGCCAGAAAAATGGGACACCATAGCTTTTGTCACCCGAAATTCACCTGAATTCAAGGATCTGACCTTGACCCAACTCCACGGCCGACTCCTGACCTACGAAAGGGAGTTGAACCAGAAAAGGAGGTTACAAGAGTCAGGAAAAGTTACCAATGATTACACTTTCGGTAATACTGCTCTTCTGGGTCAAGAAGAATCTGGGAGCAGTGGTAAGGATCAGGGTTATGATCACTTCATTGACATAACTGCTGGTGCAAATTTCAACAACCCTGATCCTCACTCTGCAAGTTATGCATTCACTGCAAACGAAAACCAGATGTCAGATAATCTAAGCTTTGAACTCAATGATTTACAACATTTCGATCCCACTGACTTAGAGGAAATGGACATCCTGCACCAACTGGCTTTGCTAAGTGTTAGAACTAGCAAATTTTACAAGAGAACAGGGCGAAAATTCCCAGGTTTGCATGGGAATTTAAGGGTTGGGTTGGATAAATCGAAAATCAAGTGCTACATGTGTAATAGGTTGGGACATTTCGCTAGGGAATGTAGGAGTCAAACTACTGGTCCCATAATTACTCATCCTAGCTCAAATCCTAGACCTCAAAACCAAAGCACTGTGCACTATGCCCAGTATACCCCAGCAGCTCAAGTGAACACTGCTCACTATGCTGCTGCCCCTGTGCCAGTACACTATGTCCAAACTACTGTTCCACAAATCCAATATGTTCAAACCCCTGCTCCACAGGTACAAGTGCAACCTGTTGCACCTCAAACCACTGCTCCAGCAGCAGCACAACCAGATCAACAAAGTTTCTTCACTCAAGGGTTTGTTGACTGGAGCAGTATGCCTGAAGACCTTAGTGATGAAAATTTTGCACTCTATGCTTCTAATGATTCTTCTCATGATGAGTTTTGTTTGATGGCATTAGAGTCAATACAGGAGGGGGTTGAAACTGAGGAGGAACAGCAGAGCTTTGAAACAGTGGAAGAGGTGACTAAAGCAGTGGTTACTGCTGTGGCTGGTGAACTACTGTTGGGAGAAAGTTCAGGTACCCTGATTGAACCAATGACAGATCCATGGTCCAAAGAGGACAAAGAAGAAGAGAAAGAAGAAAAGGCTGGTGAAAAGAAGGTGAAAGCTGTTGATGAAGAAGATCATCAATGTGATTGTGCAATGATGGCAGCTGCCAAGGTATCTCCTCAAGTTCTTGAAAAACTGTGTTCTGACAATTGCATAATTGCTTTTGCTAACATTAAAGAGGTGAATGAAAACCTTCGGGATAAAATCTTGACTGATGAGATTAAATTTGAAAAGTCTTTAAAAGAACTTAAAAACAAATTGACTGAAAAGGAAAAAGAGATCAGCTGTCTAAAAGAAGAGCAAAGCATAACCAAAACCCAACTTCAAACTATGGTAGAAAAATACCAAGTTTGCAAAAAGGAGTTGGAATCCACCCAGATTACTTGTGAAAGATGGGTGGAATCCTGCAGAGGATATGAGGTTATGCTTGAAAAACAGATAAAAAGCAATGTGAAATTTGGGGTTGGCTATAGAAAACATGATGATGAAAACACTGCTTTTGGAAAATCTGTTCAAACCACTGATGTAACCACTGAGTTCATCCCCACAAACAAGAATGGCCAAGTAGTGAAAATCACTGACAAACTTGGTAACAAAATCACACTTGACAGACCAATGGGATCCTCTACTTTTGAGGAGCTTGAAGAATACCAGTTTAAACCAAAATGGTCTGATGAGTGTGACATTCTTGAAAATTTCAAGCCAATGGACTTTACATCAACTGATGGTGTCAAGGCTCCAAAAGCTAAAGTCATACCTCTCAAGGACATCCCAGCAGTGGTTAAAACCTCTGCTGCAAAGGAGTCTGAAAAGAGAAAGAAGAAAGAAAAAATTGATAACTTGTTTTGTGAATTCTGTGAGAAAAGGAATCATCTAACAAAAGATTGTTTCCACTTAAAAGCTTATGATTTAAACAGAACAAGTGTCATTGTTTCAGCTGAAGGTTGCATTGTCTGTGGTAAAACAAACCACAAAACTCAAGCATGTGTGTATCTCAAAAACTTTGAGGTGAAAAAGAATGAGTACATTGCTAAAACATCCTTGAGTCCATCATCATCATCAACATCTGTCAAATTCACCAAGAAACAACCACTGTTTGTGCCAGTTCAAACAACTGTTACAAAACAGCTGAACCAAACATCTGTCAAAAGAGATGTTCAGGTTACTGATGCACCCCCTGCCAATCAGTTTAGAAAAGGCAGAGAAAAACAGTCTTACCAAAGGATTCCACACGTTTATGAGGACTACAAAAGGCCCTCTAAACCCAAAGTGAACAAGCATCCTTTTGGTTACCAGCAGATGATTGGTCAGGACCCACAACAGTGGTTAGAGAAACACTGTCCTAAAACAGTTCAAACCCCTGACCTAACGACTGTCCACCATTCTGCATCCATCCCCCATCCAAAGCCTTGTTGGCTTTGGAGACCTTAATGAACTAATCCGTTTACTTCATGTGCAGGGAGCTTCTGCATGCTTTGATAGTCTTTGGTATGTAGATAGTGGAGGCTCCAGGCACATGACAGGATGTAAAGCCCTCCTCAAAGACTTTAAAATCCATGGAGGGGGTGATATATCCTTTGGGAATAATAGTAAAGGGAAAGTTCTGGGGTCTGGTACAGTACAATTTGGAAATGTAAAATTTGAAAATGTCAATCTAATAGACAATCTAAAATTCAACCTTCTGAGTGTGTCACAAATGAGTGACAAGGGATTTGGGTCATTCTTCACAAAAGACTGTTGTAGGATTGTTGGACCAGAAATGGTCAAAAAGATTGAAGCAATAATCAAAACTGGTCAAACTAAACTTGTTGCTCAAAGAAGTGGCAATGTTTATGTTGTTGACATGTCAAAAGAGTGTCCCAGAGCTGATGCCTGTCTGTTCTCAGCTGCCTCTAACAAAGAGACAGAACTTTGGCACAGAAGGCTGGGGCACACAAATCTTAAGACAATCACAGAAATTTCAAAAAATGGTTTGGTGAGAGGCCTACCACAAAAATTGTTTTCATGTCCTGAACATTGCATTTCCTGTTTAAAAGGAAAACAGCATAAAAGTTCTTACAAGTCCATTGAAGAGTCCAAAACAACCCAGTGTTTGCAAATGCTACACATGGATTTGTTTGGCCCAGTTCAAGTCATGAGCCTCAAAAAGAAAAAATATTGTTTGGTTATTGTTGATGACTTTTCTAGGTTTACATGGACTTTCTTTTTACACTCAAAAGATGAGACTGCAGGCATTTTGCAAGACTTTGTAACACAGGTGAAAAAGCAATTTGACCTTCCAGTGAAAAGCTTCAGGAGTGACAATGGCACAGAATTCAAAAATAGGGAATTGGATGCCTTATGTGTGAAGAAAAGGATTTTAAGGCAGTACAGCATCCCTAGAACACCAGAGCAGAATGGGGTAGTGGAAAGGAAGAACAGAACTCTGATTGAGGCTGCCAGAACCATGCTTGCAGATTCAGGTTTGCCATTAACTTTCTGGGCAGAGGCAGTAAACATTGCTTGCTATGTTCAGAACAGAGTTTTAATAAACCCCAGGCACAAAAAGACTGCCTATGAAATTCTGTATAAAATTAAACCACTGATTTCATACTTCAAGGTGTTTGGCTGTCCATGCTTTATTTTGAACTTAAAAGATTCCATTTCAAAATTTGCAGCCAAAATTGATTGTGGTTATCATCTGGGATACTCAACCACTGCCAAGGCCTACAAAGTGTTCAATACACGGACCAAGGCAGTGGAGGAGACTTTGAATGTTAAGTTCAATGAACTTTCATCAATGAAAATCCCAGCAAACCCTGCAGATCTGTTTGATCTTGAAAAGTTTACTTTTGAAAATACTGCTGTCAAGACTAACAGTGCAGGTTCATCAGAGGATACAACACCAGACTATGGGTATGAAATCATCATCCCTCAAAGGTCTGCCACAAAAGGAAAAGCGCCAGCTGTTCAAAACAGTTGTCAAAGCTCAACCACTGCAACCTCAACAGTTGTTGACCAAAGTAGCCCATCAACCACTGCTTCCACATCTTCAAACACTGCTGACAAAAGTCCTCAAACAGTGGATAAAAGTCAGCAGGTGTCCACTTCATTACCTCCTATTCCACCACCTTTTGAAGCCACTGCTGGATCATCAAAGTCCCCAGCAGTGGTTAGCTCAGATGATACACATTTGCAGCCTTCACCAACAAATGCCATCATACCATACCAAGGAGATTTAATCTTCTTGAGATCTCATCCACCTGATCAAATCATTGGCAACATAAATGAAGGGATTCTCACAAGAAGCCAAACCCAAAACATTTGTCTTTTTGCTGGTTTTCTATCACTCCATCAGCCAGTCAAGTACCAAGAGGCACTGAAAGACAACAGCTGGGTAGAAGCCATGCAAGAGGAGCTCCAACAGTTTAAAAGACAACAAGTATGGGAGCTTGTACCACTGCCAGAAGAGGTTAGTCCCATTGGCACAAAGTGGGTCTTCAAGAACAAAACTGATGAAAGGGGTATTGTTGTCAAGAATAAAGCCAGGCTTGTGGTTCAAGGTTACAGACAGGAAGAGGGGATTGATTATGATGAAACATTTGCCCCTGTTGCAAGATTGGAAGCCATTAGACTGTTCCTGGCCTTTGCGGTCAACCACAATATGAAGGTGTTTCAAATGGATATCAAAAGTGCTTTCCTCTATGGTACAATTCACGAAAAGGTGTATGTTTGTCAACCTCCAGGTTTTGAGGATCCATTTTATCCAGATCATGTCTATAGGCTAAACAAAGCCTTGTATGGCCTGAAACAAGCACCAAGGGCCTGGTATGAAACTCTTTCCAACTTCCTACTCTCAAATGGTTTCAAAAGAGGTACCATTGATAAAACATTGTTTTTAAAATGGAGAGGGAAGGATTTAATGATTGTCCAGATCTATGTGGATGACATTATTTTTGGAAGCACATGTAACTCAATGTGTGAAGAGTTTAGAGAACTCATGACAGCTGAGTTTGAAATGAGTGCAATGGGTGAGCTGCAATGCTTTCTTGGTCTCCAAGTACAGCAAGTGCAAAATGGAACTTTCATTCATCAAAGCAAATATGCTAAAGAACTTTTAACCAAATTTGATATGAATGATTGTAAACCATGCAGCACACCCAAGGCAACAAATAAGCTGGTCATGTCTGATGAATAGGATGAGCTGATTGACCAAACACTTTATAGAAGCATGATTGGGTCTTTATTGTACCTAACTGCATCTAGACCAGACATCATGTTTGCAACATGTGTCTGTGCAAGAAGTCAATCAGCTCCTAGAAAATCAAATCTCATTGCTGTAAAAAGGATCTTCAGATACATAAAAGGTGCTCCCACACTTGGTATCTGGTATCCAGCTAATGGGAACATCAAGCTTTCAAGTTTCTCAGACAGTGACTTTGCTGGATGTCACACCACAAGGAAGTCCACTTCAGGAGGGTGCCAATTTCTAGGTGATTGCTTAGTTTCATGGCAAAGCAAAAAGCAAGCAGTTGTTTCAACATCCACTGCTGAAGCTGAATACATTGCTGCTGCAAGCTGTACAGCCCAACTCCTGTGGCTTCAAAATCAGTTGCTGGATTTTGGTATCACTGCCTTAAAGACACCACTCATGTTGGACAGTCAGGCAGCAGAAAATATCATCAAAAATCCAGTTTCCCATTCAACCACCAAACACATCGACATCAGACATCACTTTGTGAGGGATTGCTATGAAAAAGGTTTGATTTCTCTGCATCATGTCCCACCTAAAGACCAGCTGGCTGATGTGCTCACAAAAGCACTTGATACAGCCACTTTTGAAAGTTTGGTCTCTAGAATTAGGATGCTGAACATGGAATAACAAGCAACATCTTGTTTTCTATGAATAAAGGCAACAAAATGTTTTCAAAAAATCAAAACTCCATCCTTAAAAATAGCTAAAATGAAATTTTTCATTAAAATCCTTAAAAGTCTGCCATTAACCACTGATTGTTCAAAATTCTGCTTTACTTCAATAGTCTGTCCACTGCTGAAAGTCAACCCCTATTCTCTCATTCCTTTGATAAACTCTGTTGTTCAAAAGCAGTGTCTTATCCACTGATATACTATCCACTGATAGTGAAAATCATCCACTGCTCTACTACCACTGCCTTCATCAGTCACTTTCACAAAAGTACTGTCCTTCACTTTCACCAGGGGTTGTCACGTGGGCAGTACATATTGGTCAGACTTTTTGTAACGGCTGCCACCTCAGCATTCACTTTCTTCCCTATAAAATCCCCCATTCACCACCAAAACAGGGTTTTACTGTCGAATTGAATTCTTAAAAATTCTCTTCTCAAAGCAGTTTTTCTTCTCATCTCTCACAAATTTCTTCGATCATTCATCTTCAAAATGACAAAATCGAAGTCATCTTCAAAACCCTCCTCCAAATCATCATCGAAAACAGCCTCTCAAAAGGCAATCTCCACTGAAATTCCACATAAACCATCTCACAATCTCCTGGGTCTTCTCACAAAACCAGGAACCACAAATGTTTTCGATTCCATCATTGACACCATGGCAAAATCAAAGTACAAAACTTTGTTCACTGTCGATGCACCAATCTATTTGGAAACCCAAAGGGAGTTTTGGAAGAATGCAACCCTTGAAAAACAAGGAGACACTGCAACCACCATACACTCTTCTATAAAGGGTAAAGCTGTCCAAATCACGCCACAATCCATTTCAGAGGTCTTTCAACTCGATGATCAAGAAGGTAAAATTTCTTTCACTAAAAACGAGTTGCAAACTGACTTTATTGAGAGAGGGTATGAAGCCACAATGATGAAGAAACTTACCTTACAAAAAGGTTATTTTCCTTCTGCAACCAGATTTTTATTTCATACCCTCCTACTATGTGTTTCAAACAAAACCACTTCTTTCAATGAAATCCCTTTAAAGATTCAAAATCTGGGATATGCAATTCTTCAAGGAGAAAATTTTAACTATTCTCGGGAAATTTTTAAAGATTTGGTTAATAATGTTGAAACAAAATAATTCTTACTGTTTCTAAGGTTTTTAAGTTACTATTTTGCAAAGAAATTCAGTAAGGATGATTTAGCTGTAATAAACCAAGGTGATTCTACTCAAATAAACAGTTTAACAACTGAAACTTTTTCAAGAATGTTATCACCTTGCAAAACACAAGCAGAGGTGGCTGAGCAGATTTTAGCAGTTACAACTGCTCCTCAGGTATCTGCTGCTGAGCCCACTGCTCAAGGTGATCAAAGCAGCAGCACAACTGTTTTGAAACCCACACCTAAAATCACCAAAAAAGCCAACAAAAAGAAAAACACAAAAACCCCCCAAAACCATCAAAAAGGCATCTCTGGAGGATGAGATACCAGAGCTTCTGCCAGTGACAACACAAAAGTCACAAGAAACCACTGCTGCTACTTCCTCACAGCAGTTGGTACAAATATCTCAACCCATAACCGAAACTCCTCCTGCTTCTTCACAAAAAGAACAGGTTGTACAAATAGGGTCTCCACATCATGATGCTCTGGAAACACTCGTTTCTATCATCCACAGCTCAATACCCGGGGCAAATCCACTTTCTACACCACCCTTCACATCCACAATTCCCCCACCAACTAAACTGCTGTTGGATGCAATTGATTTGAACCAGGCATTAACCAGTCCTTCTCAATCACCTATCAAAGAGAATATACCTCAACAACTGACTGGGTCTGATGTATCAATCTCTGCTAACCCACCAACACAACTTGAGGAGGTTAGACTCCTTGAGTTACAAGTAACTCTTGGTGGTAGTCCAAGTGAAGCAGCCACTACAACTGTTGAACCCACTGGTTTACAGTTGGACAGTGGTTACATTAATAAGACTTCCTTGGAGGCAATTACTTTTATAGCACCTTTGCCAACCACCAGTGGATTTATTTATCCTACTGGCAACATCAAAAGGTTGTCAAGTGTTGAAGGAAGAAGACCCCAGTACCAAGAAAAAGGGGCATCAGTGGTTAATGTTTGGAGTATAATCCCTACATCTACCTTTGATAAAACCACTGCTAGTGGGAAATCAGATGATCTCATTCACTTGGGTGATGATTTAAAGTACCAGAAATTGACGGATCGCATTGAAAAACTTGATAACTCTGTTGCAGAACTCAAAGATATGCTACAACAGGTGTTACAAGTACAAAAGGTACAATCAATTGCTATTCCACCTCAAGCACCTGCTCCACAAAGGGCACCTGCTACAAATGAGCTCTGGGATTTATTTCAACCTTTTCTCCATCAACAAGCAAAACTAGCAGATCAGCAACATGAAAAACATGTCCAACAGCTGCGAAATGCAATGGAGTCAAGGTTCAAGAACACTCAGGCTGATCTGAAGGCTCTCAAAACTCAGCTCTTGCAAACCACTGGCACTGCTCCTCCAACAGTACTTTTCATTGATCAACTCCCAGACGATAATGCCAAAAAGGGGGAGAAAATTCAGGAGTGGAAGAAGAAAGGAATAGATGATGGTCTCTACATTGAACCTGAAAAGGATGCTATGACCAGAAAAATTCCTGTGCCAGATGGTAGTAAGAAGGTTGATGCTACTCAAGAAGCACTTGATGAAGGAGTAGCAAGTGTAAAAAGAGATAGAATGGCAAAGGATATTTCAAGGTGGAATGAGGAGAAAAAGAGCTTTCATGGAGCTGTATGAGCAAGGTTGTTCTGGTTCAAAGGATACTAAAAATCCTAAGACAAAAAGGAAGCCTAAGTCCACCTCATCCAGAATTCCAAAGCATATTCCAAAACCACCATCCAAAAGTCATCAGCATCAAACCTCCACCCAAACAGCTGTTGTAACTCCTGCTGTATCAACTACTACTGGTACCTCAGTAGTTTCAACATCTGTCCTCACTTCAACACACACCACTTCAAAATACACCAAATCCACTGCTTTACCACCATTACCACCAAAAACAAAATCACCTTCTGCCAAAAAGCAGAAGACAGTGGTTGTTACAACATCTGCTGTAATGACAACAGTGGTTGAAACACCAGTTGTTTCAACAACTGTTAGTCAATCACAAACCACTGCCACTACATCCACCACCACTGTTCCATCCAAAACATCATCAGCCCCTCCTCAAACAAAAAGGAGAAGGCTAATTCTCAAAGATGATGACACTTCACCACCACAAACATCTTCAAAATCTTCAGCTCTTGTCACAATACCAAAACCTGTTCCTCTCTCTTCAGTTCCAATGTACAAGCCCTTACCTCCTGCAGGAGTTCAATTTCCTCTTGAACTAGCAGCTGTTAGAAATGAAATAAAATCATTTTACTATGAGGATGACCCTGCCAAAAGGAGTTTGCCATCAATAAAGGGATATCCCTGGCCTAAAAATGTTGATGAATATTTGGAAATCAAGGCCAAGCAAGCAGAGGATATCTCAAAAAGAAACACACAAGGGAAATCTGACAAAGAAATTTCAAGAAATTATCAATATCTGCTCACACAAGTCAGATCCCTTAGAACAATTTGCAAAAAATGTCAGTCAACAAATTTCAGAAAGAGCAGCTGAAACTTTGAAGAAAGACTACATTGAAAGCATCATGGATCACAAAAAGTATAAAGGAGAGAGATACATGTACAAAGAATGGACTGTTCCTGAGCTTGAAGATGAAGCTGCAAGAATTCAAGACATGATAAAAAGGAAGGTTACTCACACTCCTCCTGACTGGGCAAAGTTTAGAAAGAATGTACCTGACAAACAAGTAGAACTGCAAAGAATGAAAGAGGAACTGGTTGCTGCTGAATATGGAAACAAAAGACAAATTGCCAGATGGAAAGAAGATGTAGTCAGGGCCACCTACAAAAGGTTGGAGGAACTAAGAAAGAAATACCCAAATGTTCCTCAAAAGCCTGACTATTCTAAAGCAGAGGTTTCTAAAAGACCACCAAAGCTGCAAGTCAAAAGAACCACTGCTCCAGCTGGTGCTGCCATCTACAAAAGAAGGAGCAAAAACCAGTTTAGTATGGAAACAATTCAAGATCTATTAGCTGGAGATGCCATTGTAAAAGCAGGCACGAAAGTAATGATAAAAGAAGATCTTGAATTGGAACAATCTGCAAGTGCTGCTCAGCCAGTCATGAACAGGCCAGCCTCACCAAATACTTCTGCAAATAAACATCTTCCAAGAAACCCACCAGGCTCAAAAGTACAAAAGTGGGAAACTGACAAACAGACCAGCGTATTGACTTTGCTCAGGTCTGGTGGAGAAGTGGAGAAAATATCAAGGGAACAAGCTCTTGGCCTGAGTCTTGAAGATTTGCAGGATCTCCTTGATCTTCCACTTAGCAGGGATGATGAAGATACAGATGCCCTAGACTTTGAATTACAATTTAAAGGTCAGATAAGGGAACTGTTGATGAGGCAATAAAGTCTTCCACAAATAATGAAGAGTTTTGGCATTATCTGTTCCAGGGGGAGATTGTTGGGATTGAACCCTATCAGAGGAACAGATAATTAAAGCCAAAACTGGATCAGAGCAGTGGATCCAGAATAAGCAAACGATTACAGTAGGTTCATACAAATCTCTCCCCTTGAAAGTGGTTTCATATCTACTGACCTCCTATCTGCTGATTTTACTAAGTGCTGACCTACAACTGCTGCCTTGCATCTACTGCCCAATGTCAAAGACTGATGGAAGACCAAAGCTCTGCTGATTCAATCTACTGCCTTGAGTCAAGTGCTGCTGATCCGGACAAGCACTGCTAGGTTCACAGCAGTGGAAGGATGCAGCAGCTGTTTAAGTGTCTTTTATATAATGAATTGTAATAGCAGTAGTTAGTACATCAGTGTTTGTATTGATCAGAGGTTAGAGTTTGTTAGGAGGTTAGATGTCACTTTCATGGTGACGTCAGCTAAGATGCTTAGTGGTTTGCAAGTGCCTATAAATAGTTCAGTACTTTGTACTGTTCTATCAGCTCTTTTGCAACATCGTCTTCTTTGCACGAACAAACTACTGAGCTCTGGCTGAGGGGAGTTTGCATTCATTCATCAATCATTGTAATCGTTGTTGAAACAAATTCAATCTTTCGATTCATTGTGAAAAGATGTTTGATTAAAGTATTACTCTCGTTTGATTGTATGCAAAGTTTGTTTTCATCATAATTCCGCTGCACAACTCTTTCATTTTCATCTTAATTTCAAACGAAAATACAATCAAAAACAAACTCAGATCCAACAATATGCAACTAGCATCACGTATATCTATGCATAATAGTTATTCGCAAGTGATAATTCGATTGATTGAATATTTCGTGTGATAAGTTCGATTTGTTAGAAACGTATGTTACACCCAAAATTCGATTAAAAAGGGGTTCAAGTATACTCACAGTGCGTATTTAGCGGGAATACAACTTGATTGGATTGGTTGCGAGTGCGTCTGCGTTAATCATTGAGGGATATAGTAAACGGTGTTCGGTTAGGCGAGATTAGCATTGAAAAGTCAGTCATCTGGTCGGATGGTGCTCACCCATTCGGATGGGCTCATCCGATCGGATGGCATATGGACCTGAGTCGGATGGCTGTCATCCGGTCGGATGGCAGACTATCCGATCGGATTAGTTGCTGACTCGTGCGGATTGTCATTCATCCGTGCGGACAAGTGTCATCCGTGCAGACTGACATGTCATCCGCGCGGACTGACATGTCATCCGTGCGGACAAGTGTCATCCGTGCGGACAAGTGTCATCCGTGCGGACTGACATGTTATCCGTGCGGACAAGTGTCATCCGTGCGGACAAGTGTCATCCGTGCGGACTTGTCACGTCTGTTTCGCACTCTGAACCCTGTTTCCGAGTGTTTAACGGAAGGAACACGTTCGTTTTTACTAGGGTAGTGTAATTTCGCACTAACACTTGAAATTTCATCAGTCCCGACCCGTTCTAACGGCCGGGAATCACCCTGTTCCATCAGATCTGGTAGTTCTTGATGGTTTTTCATGGTTAACTCGAATTCGCACAGATTTAGGTGAGATTTGTTATTAAAACATGTGGAAATCACCCGGATCTGAGTCGTTTATAGTGAAATGAGACCCCATCTTGAAGTTCATAAGAACTCTTGGTGACATCACCTCAAAACGCCTCAAATCCGCAGATTTCACGGTTAGAATCTGAGTTTTAAAAGATAGAACGATGTAGAATTTAGTGTAGATTGTAGAAGTACAAGTTTCTAGGTTGAAATCTTACCGAAATCGCGAGGAATCGAGAGAAAAGGGTCTTGGAGCGTGTTTGGTCGAGTAGGAGCTGTCACATCACTGTTCAAGTGACGTGACATGGTATTTATAGGCCACAGAGGAGGAGAAGGGAGTTCTGGCCCGGATTGGCCATCCGTCCGGATGGCTATCGTGACGCGTTGGACTTTTCCATTTTGGTCGTTTTGATAGTTTTCGAAGTGCGTACTTTCCATAATTAATTTATATCATTATTATATTGTTATTACTATATATATATATATATATATATCACGAGGGGTCGTATTTACGTATCCATAATCCAAAGTTTCGATAATTAACAATCGGTTTCGATTCGAGTATGCGATTATTAGCGACGTTTCACGGCCATCAATGAGGGTAGTATAGGTCCTTTCTTGATGTCATCGTGAACGTTATTGTTGGATCTGAGTTTCTTTTTGATTGTATTTTCGTTTGAAATTAAGATGGAAATGAAAGAGTTGTGCAGCGGAATTAAGATGAAAGCAAACTTTGCATACAATCAAACGAGAGTAATACTTTAATCAAACATCTTTACACAATGAATCGAAAGATTGAATTTGTTTCAACAACGATTACAATGATTGATGAATGAATGCAAACTCCCCCTCAGCCAGAGCTTAGTAGTTTGTTCGTGCAAAGAAGACGATGTGATCAAAAGAGCTAATAGAACAGTACAAAGTACTGAACTATTTATAGGCACTTGCAAACCACTGAGCATCTTAGCTAACGTCACCATGAAAGTGACATCTAACCTCCTAACAAACTCTAACCTCTGATCTATATAAACACTGATGTACTAATCTACTGCTATTACAATTTATTACATAAAAGACACTTAAACAGCTGCTGCATCCTTCCACTACTGTGAATCCAGCAGTGCTTGTCCGGATCAGCAGTACTTGACTCAAGGCAGTAGATTGACTCAGCAGAGCTTTGGTCTTCCATCAGTCTTTAACATTTGGCAGTAGATGCAAGGCAGCAGTTGTGGATCAGCACTTGGTAAGATCAGCAGATAGGAGGTCAGCAGATACAAAGCCACTTTCAAGGGGAGAGATTTGCATGAACTAACTGTAATCATCTGCTTATTCTGGATCCACTGCTCTGATCCAGTTTTGGCTTTAATTATCTGTTCCTCTGATAGGGTTCAATCCCAACAATCTCCCCCTGGAACAGATAATGCCAAAACTCTTCATTATTTGTGGAAATCTTTATTGCCTCATCAACAGTTCCCTTATCTGACCTTTAAATTGTAATTCAAAGTCTAGGGCATCTGTATCTTCATCATCCCTGCTAAGTGGAAGATCAAGGAGATCCTGCAAATCTTCAAGACTCAGGCCAAGAGCTTGTTCCCTTGATATTTTCTCCACTTCTCCACCAGACCTGAGCAAAGTCAATACGGAGGTCTGTTTGTCAGTTTCCCACTTTTGTATTTTTGAGCCTGGTGGGTTTCTTGGGAGATGCTTATTTGCAGAAGTATTTGGTGAGGCTGGCCTATTCATGGCTGGCTGAGCAGCACTTGCAGATTGTTCCAATTCAAGATCTTCTTTTATCATTACTTCCGTGCCTGCTTTTACAATGGCATCTCCAGCTAATAGATCTTGAATTGTTTCCATGCTAAACTGGTTTTTGCTCCTTCTTTTGTAGATGGCAGCACCAGCTGGAGCAGTGGTTCTTTTGACTTGCAGCTTTGGTGGTCTTTTTGAGACCTCTGCTTTGGAATAGTCAGGCTTTTGTGGAACTCTTGGATCTTTCTTTCTAAGTTCCTCTAATTTTTTATAGGTTGCCCTGACTCTATCTTCTCCCCACTTTGTCACAGAGTTCTTTGACCCATAATCAACTGTAATTAGCTCCTCTTTCATTCTCCTCAACTCTAACATTTTCTCGGCTTCAAATTGTTTGAATTTTTCAGGAGGAGTCTGCTTGACCTTATTTTTTATCATGTCTTGAATCCTGGCTGCTTCTTTTTCAAGCTCAGGAATGGTCCAGTTCTTGTACATGTGTTTCTCCCCCTTGTATTTCTTGTAGGTCATAATGTTTTCAATGTAGTCTTTCCTTAAGGACTCATCTGCCCTTTCTGAAATTTTCTGACATTACATTCTTAGCAAAACGCTCCATAGCATTGACCTGTGAGAGTAAAAACTGATAGTTTTGTTGAAATTCTCTATCAGATTTCCCTTTTCTATTTTTGATTGCAATATCCTCTGCTTGTTTGGCCTTGAGTTTCAAGTATTCTTCGATATTGTTAGGCCTGGGATAATTTGCAATTGATGGTAAACTCCTTTTGGCTGGGTCATCTTCATAATAAAAGGATTTGATTTCTTCTCTAACTGCAATGAGTTCCAGGGGAAATGAGACACCAGCAGGAGGTAGTGGTTTTACAATTTGAGCTGAAGAGAGAGGTATGGGTTTTGGAATAGTGACAAGTGATAGGGATTTTGAAGATGTTGGTGATGGAGATGTGTCATCATCTTTTAAAATTAGCCTTCTCCTTTTTGGTTTAGGAGAGACTGATGATGTTTTGAATGGAACAGTGGTGGTAGATGTAGTGGCAGTGGATTGTGATTGACTAACAGCTGTTGAAACAACTGGTGTTTCAACCACTGTTGTCATTACAACAGATGTTATAACATCTGCTGTCTTCTGCTGTATGTCAGCAGGTGTTGTTTTTGGTGGTGATGATGGTAAAGCAGTGGATGTTGTGTGTGTTGAAGTGGTGTGTGTTGATGGAACAACTGTTTGGCTAGCAGTAGTTTTTGTAACTCCTGGTGCATCAGCTGTTTTGTATGGTGGTTTTTGAGCAGATTTTGAACGTCTGGTTGGAATGGATTTGGGTTGCCTTACTTTTCTAGTAGGCTTCTTCTTTTCCTCAACAGGATTTTCATGATCCTTTGACCCAGAAGTACCCTGATCTGGATGATCCATTCTGTCCACCCTGGCTTTCCTTTTGGCCTCTCTATCCCTTTTTACACTTGCAACTGCTTCTGCTAGTGCATTTGTTGTCACATCAATTTTCTTGCTGCCATCTGGCAAAGGAATCTTTTTGGTCATGTTTGAATTTTCATGTTTGAATCAGATAAATGTATCGTACTTTTGGAGGAGCAGTGCCAGTGGTGTGCAAGATCTGAGTTTTGAGAGCCTTTAAATCAGCCTGAGTGTTCTTGAACCTTGACTCCATTGTATTTCTCAGCTGTTGTACATGTTTTTCATGTTGCTGATCTGCTAATTGTGCTTGTTGTTGGAGAAAAGATTGAAATAGATTCCAGAGCTCATTTGTAGCAGGTGCCCTTTGTGGAGCAGGTGCTTGAGGTGGAACAGCAGTTGATTGTACCTTCTGAACTTGTAACACCTGTTGTAGCATATTTTTGAGTTCTGCAACAGAGTTATCAAGCTTTGCAATACGATCCGTCAATTTCTGGTACTTTAAACCATCACCCAAGTTAATGGGATCATCTGATTTCCCCCTAGCAGTGGTTTTATCAGTGGTAGATGTAGGGAGTATACTCCAAACATTAACCACTGATGCCCCTTTTTCTTGGTACTGGGGTCTTCTTCCTTCAACACTTGACCACCTTTTGATGTTGCCAGTAGGATAAATAAATCCACTGGTGGTTGGCAGAGGTGCTATAAAAGGAATTGCCTCCAAGGAAGTCTTATTAATGTAACCACTGTCCAACTGTAAAACTGTAGGTTCAACAGTTGTAGTGGCTGCTTCACTTGGATTACCACCAAGAGTTACTTGTAACTCATGGGGTGTAACCTCCTCAGGTTGTGTTGGTGGGTTAGCAAAGATTGATACATCAGACCCAGTCAGTTGTTGAGGTATATTCTCATTATCAGGTGATTGAGAAGGACTGGTTAATGCCTGGTTCAAATCAATTGCATCCAACAGTGGTTTTATTGGTGAGGGAATTTGGGATGTGATGATTGGTGTAGAAAGAGGATGTGTCCCGGGCATTGGACTGTGGATGATAGAAACGAGTGTTTCCAGAGCATCATGATGTGGAGACCCTATTTGTACAACCTGTTCTTTTTGTGAAGAAACGGGAGGAGATTCGGTTATAGGTTGAGATATTTGTACCAACTGCTGTGAAGAAGTAGCAGCAGTGGTTTCTTGTGACTTTTGTGTTGTCACTGGCAGGAGCTCTGGTATCTCATCCTCCAGAGATGCCTTTTTGATGGTTTTGGGGGTTTTTTGTGTTTTTCTCTTTGTTGGCTTTTTGGTGATTTTAGGTGTGGGTTTCAAAACAGTTGTGCTGCTGCTTTGATCACCTTGAGCAGTAGGCTCAGCAGCAGATACCTGAGGAGCAGTTGTAACTGCTAAAATCTGCTCAGGCACCTCTGCTTGTGTTTTGCAAGGTGCTAACATTCTTGAAAAAGTTTCAGTTGTTAAACTGTTTATTTGAGTAGAATCACCTTGGTTTATTACAGCTAAATCATCCTTACTGAATTTCTTTGAAAAATAGTAACTTAAAAACCTTGGAAACAGTAAGAATGATTTTGTTTCAACATTATTAACCAAATCTTTGAAAATTTCCCGAGAATAGTTAAAATTTTCTCCTTGAAGAATTGCATATCCCAGATTTTGAATCTTTAAAGGGATTTCATTGAAAGAAGTGGTTTTGTTTGAAACACATAGTAGGAGGGTATGAAATAAAAATCTGGTTGCAGAAGGAAAATAACCTTTTTCTAAGGTAATTTTCTTCATCATTGTGGCTTCATACCCTCTCTCAATGAAGTCAGTTTGTAACTCGTTTTTAGTGAAAGAGATTTTACCTTCCTGATCACCGAGTTGAAAGACCTCTGAAATGGATTGTGGCGTGATTTGGACAACTTTACCCTTTATCGAAGAGTTTATGGTGGTTGCAGTGTCTCCTTGTTTTTCAAGGGTTGCATTTTTCCAGAACTCCCTTTGGGTTGCCAAATAGATTGGTGCGTCGGCAGTGAACAAAGTTTTGTACTTTGATTTTGCCATGAGATCAATGATGGAATCGAAAACTTTGGTGGTTCCTGGTTTTGTGAGAAGACCCAGGAGATTGTGAGATGGTTTATGTGGAATTTCAATGGAGATTGCCTTTTGAGAGGCTGTTTTCGATGATGATTTGGATGAGGGTTTTGAAGATTTCTTTGATTTTTTTCATTTTGAGGATGATTGATCGAAGAAATTTGTGAAGAAATGAGATGAAAAAACTGCTTTGAGAAGAGAATTTTTAAGAATTCAATTCGACAGTAAAACCCTGTTTTGGTGGTGAGTGGGGGATTTTATAGGGAAGAAAGTGAATGCTGAGGTGGCAGCTGTTACAAAAGGTTTGACCAATATGTACTGCCCACGTGATAACCCCTGTTGAAAGTGAAGGACAATACTTGTGTGATAGGAACAGATGAAGGCAGTGGTATGAAAGCAGTGGATGATTTTCACTATCAGTGGATAGCATATCAGTGGATAAGACACTGCTTTTGAACAACAGAGTTTATCAAAGTAATGAGAGAGCAGGGGTTGACTTTCAGCAGTGGACAGACTTTTGAAGGAAGCAGACTTTTGAACAATCAGTGGTTAATGGCAAACTTTTAAGGATTTTAATGAAAATTTTTCATTTTTAGCTATTTTTAAGGATGGAGTTTTGATTTTCTGAAAAACATTTTGTTGCTTTTATTCATAGAAAAAAAAAACAAGTTGTTGCTTGTAATTCCATGTTCAGCATCCCAATCCTAGAGACCAAACTTTCAAAAGTGGCTGTATCAAGTGCTTTTGTGAGCACATCAGCTAGCTGGTCTTTAGTTGGGACATGATGCAGAGAAATCAAACCTTTTTCATAGCAATCCCTCACAAAGTGATGTCTGATGTCGATGTGTTTGGTGGTTGAGTGGGAAACTGGATTTTTGATGATATTTTCTGCTGCCTGACTGTCCAACATGAGTGGTGTCTTTAAGGCAGTGATACCAAAATCCAGCAACTGATTTTGAAGCCACAGGAGTTGGGCTGTACAGCTTGCAGCAGCAATGTATTCAGCTTCAGCAGTGGATGTTGAAACAGCTGCTTGCTTTTTGCTTTGCCATGAAACTAAGCAATCACCTAGAAACTGGCACCCTCCTGATGTGGACTTCCTTGTGGTGTGACATCCAGCAAAGTCACTGTCTGAGAAACCTGAAAGCTTGATGTTCCCATTAGCTGGATACCAGATACCAAGTGTGGGAACACCTTTTATGTATCTGAAGATCCTTTTTACAGCAATGAGATTTGATTTTCTGGGGGCTGATTGACTTCTTGCACAGACACATGTTGCAAACATGATGTCTGGTCTAGATGCAGTTAGGTACAATAAAGACCCAATCATGCTTCTATAAAGTGTTTGGTCAATCAGCTCATCCTTTTCATCAGACATGACCAGCTTATTTGTTGCCATGGGTGTGCTGCATGGTTTACAATCATTCATATCAAATTTGGTTAAAAGTTCTTTAGCATATTTGCTTTGATGAATGAAAGTTCCATTTTGCAATTGCTGTACTTGGAGACCAAGAAAGCATTGCAGCTCACCCATAGCACTCATTTCAAACTCAGCTGTCATGAGTTCTCTAAACTCTTCACACATTGAGTTACATGTGCTTCCAAAAATAATGTCATCCACATAAATCTGGACAATCATTAAATCCTTCCCTCTCCATTTTAAAAACAATGTCTTATCAATGGTACCTCTTTTGAAACCATTTGAGAGTAGGAAGTTGGAAAGAGTTTCATACCAGGCCCTTGGTGCTTGTTTCAGGCCATACAAGGCTTTGTTTAGCCTGTAGACA
The DNA here is from genome assembly GCA_030545235.1 of Helianthus tuberosus. Taxonomy (NCBI): domain Eukaryota; kingdom Viridiplantae; phylum Streptophyta; class Magnoliopsida; order Asterales; family Asteraceae; genus Helianthus; species Helianthus tuberosus. Next base: position 145,756,156 of record CM060417.1, on the reverse strand, counting down.
TGATCTGGATAAAATGGATCCTCAAAACCTGGAGGTTGACAAACATACACCTCTTCTTGAATTGTACCATAGAGGAAAGCACTTTTGATATCCATTTGAAACACCTTCATATTGTGGTTGACAGCAAAGGCCAGGAACAGTCTAATGGCTTCCAATCTTGCAACAGGGGCAAATGTTTCATCATAATCAATCCCCTCTTCCTGTCTGTAACCTTGAACCACAAGCCTAGCTTTATTCTTGACAACAATACCCCTTTCATCAGTTTTGTTCTTGAAGACCCACTTTGTGCCAATGGGACTAACCTCTTCTGGCAGTGGTACAAGCTCCCATACTTGTTGTCTTTTAAACTGTTGGAGCTCCTCTTGCATGGCTTCTACCCAGCTGTTGTCTTTCAGTGCCTCTTGGTACTTGACTGGCTGATGGAGTGATAGAAAACCAGCAAAAAGACAAATGTTTTGGGTTTGACTCCTTGTGAGCACCCCTTCATTTATGTTGCCAATGATTTGATCAGGTGGATGAGATCTCAAGAAGATTAAATCTCCTTGGTATGGTATGATGGCATTGGTTGGTGAAGGCTGCAAATGTGTATCATCTGAGCTAACCACTGTTGGGGACTTTGATGATCCAGCAGTGGCTTCAAAAGGTGGTGGTATAGGAGGTAATGAAGTGGACAACTGCTGACTTTTATCCACTGTTTGAGGACTTTTGTCAGCGGTGTTTGAGGATGTGGAAGCAGTGGTTGATGGGCTACTTTGGTCAACAACTGTTGAGGTAGCAGTGGTTGAGCTTTGACAACTGTTTTGAACAGCTGGTGCTTTTCCCTTTGTGGCAGACCTTTGAGGGATGATGATTTCATACCCATAGTCTGGTGTTGTATCCTCTGATGTACCTGCACTGTTAGTCTTGACAGCAGTATTTTCAAAAGTGAATTTTTCGAGATCAAACAGATCAGCAGGGTTTGCAGGGATTTTCATTAATGAGAGTTCATTGAACTTTACATTCAAAGTCTCCTCCACTGCCTTGGTCCGTGTATTGAACACTTTGTAGGCCTTGGCAGTGGTTGAGTATCCCAGATGATAACCACAATCAATTTTGGCTGCAAATTTTGAAATGGAATCTTTTAAGTTCAAAATAAAGCATGGGCAGCCAAACACTTTGAAATATGAGATCAGTGGTTTAATTTTATACAAAATTTCATAGGCAGTCTTTTTGTGCCTGGGGTTTATTAAAACTCTGTTCTGAACATAGCAAGCAGTGTTTACTGCCTCTGCCCAGAAAGTTAATGGCAAACCTGAATCTGCAAGCATGGTTCTGGCAGCCTCAATCAGAGTTCTGTTCTTCCTTTCCACTACCCCATTCTGCTCTGGTGTTCTTGGGATGCTGTACTGCCTTACAATCCCTTTCTTCACACAGAAGGCATCCAACTCCCTATTTTTGAATTATGTGCCATTGTCACTCCTGAAGCTTTTCACTGGAAGGTCAAATTGCTTTTCAACCTGTATTACAAAGTCTTGCAAAATGCCTGCAGTTTCATCGTTTGAGTGCAAAAAGAAAGTCCATGTGAACCTAGAAAAGTCATCAACAATAACCAAACAATATCTTTTCTTTTTGAGGCTCATGACTTGAACTGGGCCAAACAAATCCATGTGTAGCATTTGCAAACACTGGGTTGTTTTGGACTCTTCAATGGACTTCTAAGAACTTTTATGTTGTTTTCCTTTTAAACAGGAAATGCAATGTTCAGGACATGAAAACAATTTTTGTGGTAGGCCTCTCACCAAACCATTTTTTGAAATTTCTGTGATTGTCTTAAGATTTGTGTGTCCCAGCCTTCTGTGCCAAAGTTCTGTCTCTTTGTTAGAGGCAGCTGAGAACAGACAGGCATCAGCTCTGGGACACTCTTTTGACATGTCAACAACATAAACATTGCCACTTCTTTGAGCAACAAGTTTAGTTTGACCAGATTTGATTATTGCTTCAATCTTTTTGACCATTTCTGGTCCAACAATCCTACAACAATCTTTTGTGAAGAATGACCCAAAACCCTTGTCACTCATTTGGGACACACTCAGAAGGTTGAATTTTAGATTGTCTATTAGATTGACATTTTCAAATTTTACTTTTCCAGACTCCACTGTACCCGACCCCAGAACTTTTCCTTTACTATTATTCCCAAAGGATATATCACCCCCTCCATGGATTTTAAAGTCTTTGAGGAGGGCTTTACATCCTGTCATGTGCCTGGAGCCTCCACTATCTACATACCAAAGACTATCAAAGCATGCAGAAGCTCCTTGCACATGAAGTAAAAGGATTAGTTCATTAAGGTCTCCAAAGCCAACAAGGCTTTGGATGGGGTCTCAACAGTGTCTGGGATGGATGCAGAATGATGGACAGTGGTTAGGTCAGGAGTTTGAACTGTTTTAGGACAGTGTTTCTCTAACCACTGTTGTGGGTCCTGACCAATCATCTGCTGGTAACCAAAAGGATGCTTGTTCACTTTGGGTTTAGAGGGCCTTTTGTAGGCCTCATAAACGTGAGGAATCCTTTGGTAAGACTGTTTTTCTCTGCCTTTTCTGAACTGATTGGCAGGGGGTGCATCAGTAACCTGAACATCTCTTTTGACAGATGTTTGGTTCAGCTGTTTTGTAACAGCTGTTTGAACTGGCACAAACAGTGATTGTTTCTTGGTGAATTTGACAGATGTTGATGATGATGATGGACTCAAGGATGTTTTAGCAATGTACTCATTCTTTTTCACATCAAAGTTTTTGAGATACACACATGCTTGAGTTTTGTGGTTTGTTTTACCACAGACAATGCAACCTTCAGCTGAAACAATGACACTTGTTCTGTTTAAATCATACGCTTTTAAGTGGAAACAATCTTTTGTAAGATGATTCCTTTTCTCACAGAATTCACAAAACAAGTTATCAATTTTTTCTTTCTTCTTTCTCTTTTCAGACTCCTTTGCAGCAGAGGTTTTAACCACTGCTGGGATGTCCTTGAGAGGTATGACTTTAGCTTTTGAAGCCTTGACACCATCAATTGATGTAAAGTCCATTGGCTTGAAATTTTCAAGAATGTCACCCTCATCAGACCATTTTGGTTTAAACTGGTATTCCTCAAGCTCCTCAAAAGTAGAGGATTCCATTGGTCTGTCAAGTGTGATTTTGTTACCAAGTTTGTCAGTGATTTTCACTTCTTGGCCATTCTTGTTTTTGGGGATGAACTCAGTGGTTACATCAGTGGTTTGAACAGATTTTTCAAAAGCAGTGTTTTCATCATCATGTTTTCTATAGCCAACCCCAAATTTCACATTGCTTTTTCTCTGTTTTTCAAGCATAACCTCATATCCTTTGCAGGATTCCACCCATCTTTCACAAGTAATCTGGGCGGACTCCAACTCCTTTTTGCAAACTTGGTATTTTTCTACCATAGTTTGAAGTTGGGTTTTGGTTATACTTTGCTCTTCGTTTAGACAGCTGTTCTCTTTTTCTTTTTCAGTCAATTTGTTTTTAAGTTCTTTAAAGACCTTTCAAATTTGACCTCATCAGACAAGATTTTATCCCGAAGGTTTTCATTCACCTCTTTAATGTTAGCAAAAGCAATTATGCAATTGTCAGAACACAGTTTTTCAAGAACTTGAGGAGATACCTTGGCAGCTGCCATCATTGCACAATCACATTTATGATCTTCTTCATCATCAGCTTTCACCTTCTTTTCACCAGCCTTTTCTTCTTTCTCTTCTTCTTTGTCCTCTACGGACCATGGATCTGTCATTGGTTCAATCAGGGTACCTGAACTTTCTCCCAACAGTAGTTCACCAGCCACAGTAGTAACCACTGCTTCAGTCACCTCTTCCACTGTTTCAAAGCACTGTTGTTCCTCCTCAGTTTCAACCCCCTCCTGTATTGACTCTAATGCCATCAAACAAAACTCATCATGAGAAGAATCATTAGAAGCATAGAGTGCAAAATTTTCATCATTAAGGTCTTCAGGCATACTGCTCCAGTCAACAAACCCTTGAGTGAAAAAACTTTGTTGATCTGGTTGTGCTGCTGCTGGAGCAGTGGTTTGAGGTGCAACAGGTTGCATTTGTACCTGTGGAGCAGGGGTTTGAACATATTGGATTTGTGGAACAGTAGTTTGGACATAATGTACTGGCACAGGGGCAGCAGCATAGTGAGCAGTGTTCACTTGAGCTGCTGGGGCATATTGGGCATAGTGCACAGTGTTTTGGTTTTGAGGTCTAGGATTTGAGCTAGGATCAGTAATTATGGGACCAGTAGTTTGACTCCTACATTCCCTAGCGAAATGTCCCAACCTATTACACTTGTAGCACTTGATTTTCGATTTATCCAACCCAACCCTTAGATTCCCATGCAATCCTGGGAATTTTCGCCCTGTTCTTTTGTAAAACTTGCTAGTTCTAACACTTAGCAAAGCCAGTTGGTGCAGGATGTCCATTTCCTCTAAATCAGTGGGATCAAAATGTTGCAAATCATTTAGTTCAAAACTTAAATTGTCTGACATCTGGTTTTCATTTGCAGTGAATGCATAACTAGCAGAGTGAGGATCAGGGTTGTTAAAATTTGCACCAGCAGTTATGTCAATGAAGTGATCATAACCCTGATCCTTACCACTGCTCCCAGATTCTTCTTGACCCAGAAGAGCAGTATTACCGAAAGTGTAGTCATCGGTAACTTTTCCTGACTCTTGTAACCTCCTTTTCTGGTTCAACTCCCTTTCGTAGGTCAGGAGTCGACCGTGGAGTTGGGTCAAGGTCAGATCCTTGAATTCAGGTGAGTTTCGGGTGACAAAAGATATGGTGTCCCATTTTTCTGGCAGTGACCTGAGGAACCTGCTATTTTGAGTTGAGTTTGTAAAAGTGGTGTTAACAAGCCTCAGTTCACTGATGAGACAACTGAAACGCTCAAATTGTTGCGTTAGTGATTCACCTTTAACGTAGCAAAATGTTTCATACTGTTGGTTCAGGATTTCCTTATTGTTTTTTATGACTTCCTCAGTTTCCCCAAACTGTTCCTTAAGTGCGTCCCATAACTCTTTGGCACTGTTACAATGTAACAGTCCAGCATATATCTCATTGGGCAGCGCAGATGCTACGATGCTAAACGCTTTAGCATCTAGTTCGATCTTTTGAAAGTCGGTTTCGGTATAATTTTCAACTGGTTTTGGAACGAACTTTTTAGCATCTTCAGCACTTGGCACTGAAGGAACATGGGGACCATAAATGACAGATTTCCAACAACCTGTGCTTTGTTGAGCGAGGATGTGACCCATCCTCCTCTGCCAGATGTTGTACTCATTTTTTTTAGCATAGGTGGTTTAAAAAGCGAGCCGATGTTGTTTTTATCATCCTGAGATTGTGACGTCATTCTTGTTGTTTTACAAACACTGAGAAATCAACTTTAATGGTGATTAATCCTTGCTCTGTTTTTCAACGGACGAACAAACGATCAGTATCAACTGTTATGAGCTGAACTATTTACGTCAAAATGATTGTTAAATCAAATTTGACTGTCCAAGCTCTGATACCAATTGTTGGATCTGAGTTTCTTTTTTATTGTATTTTCGTTTGAAATTAAGATGGAAATGAAAGAGTTGTGCAGCGGAATTAAGATGAAAGCAAACTTTGCATACAATCAAACGAGAGTAATACTTTAATCAAACATCTTTACACAATGAATCGAAAGATTGAATTTGTTTCAACAACGATTACAATGATTGATGAATGAATGCAAACTCCCCTCAGCCAGAGCTCAGTAGTTTGTTCGTGCAAAGAAGACGATGTGATCAAAAGAGCTAATAGAACAGTACAAAGTACTGAACTATTTATAGGCACTTGCAAACCACTGAGCATCTTAGCTGACGTCACCATGAAAGTGACATCTAACCTCCTAACAAACTCTAACCTCTGATCTATATAAACACTGATGTACTAATCTACTGCTATTACAATTTATTACATAAAAGACACTTAAACAGCTGTTGCATCCTTCCACTGCTGTGAATCCAGCGGTGCTTGTCCGGATCAGCAGTACTTGACTCAAGGCAGTAGATTGAGTCAGCAGAGCTTTGGTCCTCCATCAGTCTTTAACATTTGGCAGTAGATGCAAGGCAGCAGTTGTGGATCAGCACTTGGTAAGATCAGCAGATAGGAGGTCAGCAGATACAAAGCCACTTTCAAGGGGAGAGATTTGCATGAACTAACTGTAATCATCTGCTTATTCTGGATCCACTGCTCTGATCCAGTTTTGGCTTTAATTATCTGTTCCTCTGATAGGGTTCAATCCCAACAGTTATTTCGTGTAGTGCCACAAAGACTGACGGGGTACCGTTTACTTGTATTGTCATCATCGTCATGACGACTGGAGTTGCAGCACTCACCCGAGAGTCCTTGTTAGCGTTAATTGTTTACGTTCGACACATCACGGCCACTGAGGAGGGTAGAATAGGTCCTCACTCACTGCCTTCGTGAGTGTTAGTGTGATATTAGTGTAGCATTGTGACATTGTATTTCGAAAATATGCGATTATCCTTCGAATAGCGATATTTACGATATGGTTACATTATGATCCGAATCTCTGGTGCTAGGCGTAACGAATATTATGAGTAGTAACAACGCACAAAAGTGCGGGTTGTTACAAAAACCCTTAAAAACATGTATATAACATGTGTAAATTTTTTCAAAAAAAAAAAAAAACATCGGGAGCTTTGAGTTTCCCGGGTTTTCTAACCAAAAGTGAGTCTTCTATACATCCTTCCCCTATATATATATATATATATATATATATATATATATATATATATATATATATATATATATATATATATATATATATTATATGTATTCACAGCTTAAAAAAAATATGTAACTATATGTACATTAATAAATATTGTTCCATCCGATCATCTTCTTTAAATGTACATGTCCAATTTGTAATGTGTACATATGTACATTTATAATATACTTCTAAAAAGAAGTTAATGATATGGTTGTTAAACATGATAAATATGTGTCTAGCAAGTATCTGAGATGATTGTTCGGCATTGTACATATGTGTACATAACAGTCTCAACACGTATATACATATATGTATATTAACAAATCATATTCTTAACGCGTATATACACAAATGTACATTATCACACGTATGTTCAAACAAGTGTACATTATTAAACCATGCTTAGATTAATCTTTTTTTTTCCAAAGGACATATATGTCCTATATTAAACTATGTAAAAAATAATTTCTCCAATTAGCAATGTTCAAGTATACGTAAAATACAGAATCAACATCATAAAATAACGTAATTAACAAAATAACGAAAATCTAACATGATAAAATAAATATATATCTGAATGTGTTAGATTAATTACCATAAAAATGTAAGTAAAATGTGAAGGGTCAATAGTTTTATTCAAAATCAACTAACATTTTAAAATTACAAATTAGTTTATTACGGTATCTGATTTTGTAATTTTGTTTAGGTAATATTTAATTGAATTACTAAAATATATTTTGTTTATGAAAGATTAAATTTAATTACTAAAATGTAAGGATCGGTTATGGTAATTGATTTTTTAAAGTTAATTCCTAACTAGTTTAAAAATAATTAAAAATTAAATTTAATTGGCTAATAACAATCATATCCTTTTAATCTTAAAAAGTAATCAAGAGTCAAGATTGGTTCACTCAGTTCACTCTCAAGAAATTCTTCACTCTTGAACCTAATCCTCTCTCTCTCTCTCTCTCTCTCTCTCTATATATATATATATATATATATATATATATAATGGAAGTATCTATAGAAAACCCTTATAATTTAGAAAACTTGGGAAACTCTAACCTCCCGAATTTTTTTTTTTTAAATTTACACATGTTATATACATGTTTTTAAGGGTTTTGGGCAAAAAAAATCAAAAAAGCGTCGAATATATATTTTAAAAAAAAATAAACAAGTTTTGGTGTAACATATGTTACATATATGTCAGATGAATGTAACATATGTTACACCAAAACTTGTTTATTTTTTTTTAAATATCTACTCGGCGCTTTTTTGATTTTTTTTTTGCCCAAAACCCTTAAAAACATGTATATAACATGTGCAAATTTAAAAAAAAAAAAACATCGGGAGCTTTGAGTTTCCCAGGTTTTCTAACCAAAAGTGGGTTTTCTATACATCTTTCCCCTATATATATATATATATATATATATATATATACTAGCCGTTTACCCGCGCGATGCGGCGGGAAACATATCACTTAGGTTGGCGAGTTTAGGGCTATGTACGGGGCGGTTCTTGTTTTCCAATTGATGCTATCACTACTCCATCACAAGTTGATCAAGGAATATATGTACTCGATTTGCTTGTATAATACGTTGAAAATAAAGGAGTTAAAACGTGACTTTATGTTGGTAAAAAAACATATATACGTGTAACAGGTAATAAAATATGTAGTTGAGTTTGCACCTAAACTTCCATTAAATAAACCATGTGTTTTTATTTGATGAATGTAATATAAAACACAACTACATGCTCCAAGCGAATAAAACTGCTAATTTAAAACAACATTTTCATAGTCAAAATAGTTACTGGGTCTTGAAGGCATGGATTACAGGAATACACCATCCAAAAAAATCATGAGCCCATGATTCACCCAACAAATACCCGTATCAAGAGTATGGTCCTATATGAAAAAAAAAACCACTAAACAAACTACACATCACACAAATAACAAATAACAAATAACAAAACACTATACAATTTCTATCTATAAATCACTAACAAAACACTATACAATTGACTATTTCTAAAATCCGATGATCTGACTCCACAGCATGCCAGCGCCACTGCAACATAACAAGAGCAAAAATATATGGTCGGCAGTCTCTTACCCGTCTTCGCATAAAATGCAGGAATCCTCGCCACTGTAGCAGTTGCGTTTCTAAAAGCATCCACTGTCTGGATCCGACCCAATGCAGCTCTCCAAACCAAAATATTACACTTTCTTGGAACCCATTTGACCACTTCAAAACATAATTCCTACTATAGTCTGTGTTGCTTCTTAAAAAATAACTGCACCAACAAAAAATTCTCCATCATTCCCTCCAATCCACTCCCATTTATCCTTGTTCACAGAGATTTTAACATTATCTCCGCAACAACTGATATTAGGGGTGTTCACGATAAAAACCGTTACTAACAGTTTGGCACACGCCTTGACCTAGAAACCGTCAAAACCGGACCATGAACACCCCTAGTTGAATGTATATATTTGGAGCGTTCACAAATCAAACTAATGCTTGGATTTTATATAAATATAAATTACTTTACCTGAATGCCAGCTGAGAATTGTGCATACACCTAAGGGAGCATATTAAAAATAAACACATTCTAACAAAATAAATCCCAAATTACGTTACCAATTACTACAAATCCTAATCGGTACATTGCATACGTACTGTCTTAGCACTTTCTTAAAATTATAGGCCTAATATAAATCTAACCTTGCAAATTTTTACTTTTTGGCAAAAAGATAACATGTGGACGTCTAGCTGCAAAATCATTGCAAGGAGATCTACCTACAAAAAAAGGCAACAAACCCATCAACTGAATATTGAATTTATTCAACTAACTGGCATCATGTACATTGCATATTAGCACATATAATAACAGGGTCACAGAAGCACCAAAGTTAAACCCAATCACTGGCTAATCAACTGAACAACAGGAACACGTCTTCTTGATTGAACAAAATACTTGACTTCTTAATTGATTGAATACAGAATTAACTGAACGAATACATCCGACCCTATGCATGACTTATATACTAAAGAAAACGTAACAACCACGAACCTATTTTGAGTCCAACTCAATTTCTAAACAATTGTTAACTACACAAAAAATAATATTAATTAAACTAATAATATTACTAAACTGACCCTCTACTTTAATAGATCTCCTCCAGCCACCCCTCGAGATAAACCAAACCACCCTTTTAAAATATATCACAGAAAAGTAAAGCACGGAAGTTAAATGTGCATACACCTCTCCGTCCTACAACTATTTATAAATTAGATATAAGTGTATAACAATGTAATATAACATTTTTAATATTTAACTCAAAAAAGGAATTAAACGTACCTTTAGATCTGATGAAAGTTTGTAACTTCTTTTTTGTAGCCTGATTTGTTCAACTGGAAGTTCATCCATTTTAGAAGAACCTTTTCCGGAGCCAAACCCATGAGCTCTTCCGCTTCCTGTACTTTAACACTGTATCGACATGTAAATAAAATTATATATATATATATATACATAAAAGCCTGTAAGAAACCAAACAAGCCTTTGAACCTTGCTATCTTCAACCATTGTTGCCAACTCAGGAGTTTTCTTTATATCAACAGTTGCTAGAAGTTGTATCTGACAAAAGCCAAACTGTTAGTTAACAAATAACAATAAATATAAATACACATCTTTAAACAATTTACAAAAAATAATAACATAAATTACTTTAATAATTTGAGAGATCAACCCGAGTAATAGGTGGGGCTGTAAACAGGAACCATAAGTAACTTGCGATGACATGTCCTCAACTTACTCTTCCTTCAACCAAATCCTGTGTGCCAATGTTAACTACGGTACAGCCTATAGCTTTTGCAGAATTGAGGCAAAGAGTGTGATTCTCGTTTCTTTTAAGAACCTTTTTAGTGTTAATAGCACGTTCATCTATCGTACCAGGGACAGCCACGTTAATCAACTTACTACAAAACAGTACATACAAAAATTAGTTAACATAAATATCTTTAAATAAACGAAAAGTACATCAAGTTATTAATACCATAAAAGAGCTCCATCTTTAAAAAGATCAAATAAAGCATTGGTAGCAGGGTCTAAAGGAAGAAATTGCTTCAAAAATTTATCTTTTCCAAGATAGTTGTTAATATGAGAAACATATGAAGCCTTTTTCTGTTTCGCTAATGCTGTGGCGAAGGAGAGTTGTCCCCAATTTCAAAAACGATGAAGTCATTCTGAAGGTTTTTGAAGTTCCCATTTTCGCACTTGCTCGAGATAACTTTAAGGTCCCCGATTTCACAAACGATGAAGTCATTGGTAACAGCGAAAGTAGACAACCTTTCCATCAACGCCACCACTCCCACCTTTTTAGGAACCCAACTGATCCAGCAATAACCACCCTTCCTAGTTAGATTAGCCCTTGATCCCTTAACTACACGAAAAGTAACTTTATCAAAATCCATTTATAAAGATAGACCAAACATAGTCTAGTATTTAGATTATAGGCTTCAAAGATAACTTTAACAGAAACACATAATTACTAATCTCAGTATGCTATACAAAATTTAACCCAAATAATCCTCAATTAATAATCATCAATTAAAAGCTAATATAAACAACAAATTCTTGATAAATCAACTTACTCACGACAAAATCTATCACAATAGTGAACACTAACTTGATAAATAAACAAATTGAACACTGGTTTTGTAAAATTAACAACCAACTTAACTGTCAATAAGCAAATTAATAAAAATAAATTGATTTGTTACCTAGCTGCTACTAAGAACGGTTGCTTCTGTGTCGGTGGCTGTTGCTGCTCATCTTCACTCTCACGACTAAATACACAAAGTAAAACCTATATACATATAAGATGTAATTATATACATTTTAATTTAAAAATAAGACAACTGTGGGGTTTATGTTACTTTTCCTCCATGTTAAAGTGTAATAAATAACCCTAACTTGATCCAATAAACCCTAAAGAAAACGAATTAAATTCATTTCAAAATCAAAATCATGATTCAAGAACATCATACAGAGAGAAGATGTACATGGTGCCATCGGAGGGAGGAGTCGCAGTTGATGATGAGGAAGAACAGGGAAGACGACCTGAAATAAAATAGAATAAACAAATGGTTACAGGCGTTGATAGCTAAAATCCGTTAGTCTCCATTGCCAAAGAGAGAATTAGAGTGTGGAATGATATCGATTAGCAAATACACGTCATATGCTAGGGTAGTTGTAGATACGTACGGTTTCTCGGTGGAGAAGATGGTTGCGAGGGTTTGTGTTTTAGTCTCTGGGAAGAAGAAAGAATAGGAACAGATCTGGATAATAAAATCGGTGGAGAAGATGGTCGTGAGGGTTTGTGTTTTAGGGTTTATCTGGGAAGAAGAAAGTACAGATCGATCTCGCGTATAACAAAAGTTTCTTGGGATGGGGATGTCATGGGGATGAGTAAAGGTAATCAAAAATTGAATCCAGATCTGGCCGCTCAAAATTTGTTTTGCCGCCCAGTGATTGTTGAAGAAAGTTTCAACACATTCATGCTTAAATGCTTGTACAATGGGCTTCAAATGGTTGTACAATGGCAAATGACCATTCTTGCCCTTCCTATATGCTTATTAAAGTAGTATATATATATATATGTATGTATGTATATATTAATAATAGAAGCCAATAAATAGTGTTTTAATTATTATAATAATTAAAATAATTTTTTAATACTTTTATTATTTTAATATTATAATTATTTTTAAACTAGTTAAAATTAACTTTAAAAAATCAGTTACCATAACTGATCCTTACTTTTTAAGTTGGATAAGTTTGGTGTCAACCGATACTGGTATCGAAAATACCGGTACGGTTCGGTTTGTTATCGGTACATGAAGGTAAAAACCGGCACCAGTCTAGTACAGAAAACTCCAAAAGTCGTACCGAATTGATTTTGAAAATCTTTTAGTTTAGGAAATTAGGTACTGCTACCTGGTATCATTTCCTCATCCCTGATCACGGGTACTGCACGAACAACAACGGTATCGTGCAACTTTTTTTCTTGATTTTTTTCAACTTTTAATGATTTTTTTTTTTTTAAGTTTTAGCGGTGGGGATGAGCTCGGTTATAACAACCCTTCCTAAAATATTTCCGACATTCCTAAAATTATTAGAACACCCCTATACGTCCCAAAATACACCCCGTATACGAAAATCGGTCCCGAATACCTTTAGTTTTATAAAAATAAAATAAAAAAACTAGGTGGTTCTGGTGGGGCGCGACAGACTCCCCTAGGTCTATCGCGGGGCGCGAGCGAGGGGACGAGTGGCGCAGCCCGGTGCCGCCACGTGTCACATGCGTGTCAAACCTACACCTGTGACTGGCCCAAGCTACGCCCTAGTACACCTATCTCGCGGGGCGCGACGGCCCCTTGTGTATCCGTCGCGGGGCGCCAGGGACTCCCTGGACAACCCTATATATAGAAGTGATCGGCATTTCATTTTCGTCATTCAAAATTCTCGCAAACCCTCTCAATTCTGAATATTAGAATTTATCTCCGGGCATTATACCCCCTAATTAGCGAAGCTCTGACTCGTTGTAAGTAATATACCCCCCGGTTACGTATTAGATACGCTACCCGATCGATCTAGTGCTCCGTAACGGCTGTCGAGGCTCTGCCTGACGTATTCGTTGGAGTTCTGTCTCGGGGAGGGTATAACTAATGTAAATATTGGGTTATTATACTAACACGTGTGCATTGTTTAATTTATTAGATTATAACCAGGAAATCACAGGGAAAAACCTAATATAGCAATATGAGTAATCCTTACTTTTTGTAAACTGTTTTTACAAAACCTCAATTATTTATTAACAGTGATTGAGTATTTGTAATTCTACAATTATCGTCGGTATGTTGGGGTTTTGTATACAAAATTTGTTATTACACTGTGAGTAGTAGCATGACCACCAGTCATTGATTGACAGTACCGTGGGTGGTAATTAAGGTAGAAAAATAAACAAATCTAATTGCTGATTGCCCTCAATGTTGAACAATGATAAAACTTGTTTTGATTAAACTGGGATTCACTCACCAGTATTTCTTACTGATAAAATGTTTTAAACACGTATTTCAGGTAACTTAGTGTGAAGCCCATAAAACCAGCTGTAGAGCACTGAAAACTTAGAAAAGTGGCTATAAAAGTTAACTAATTTAAAAGGAGAATTGTTTTCAATATTTAGGGTTTATCCCTATAAAAATATTATGAATGAAAACTTGGGTTTTACCCATGTGTTTATTATTATAAAAATGTGGTGTTTTACTCTTATAAACTATTTTCTAACTACGATCCTGATGAAAATTTCTGCTGCTAAATTGATAAACACCGATACCATCTGCTCTGAGTCTCGCGGCTCCTGCTCCCGGGGTGGGGTCGGGGGCTGTGACAGAAGGTGGTATCCGAGCTAAGCCACTTGTTTAAGCCATCTAGGTGTTCTTCTAATACCTAAACCTTAAACAATTATATTATGTTAGGAAATTAATACCTTATGCGTTATCCTGCGAACATAAAATCTTAATATATCTATTATGATTTTTATGTCATTTAACGAATTTTAATTCCCAATATGCATTACCCATATCTGTATCTTATAGTTATGCTATGTTTAATATTACATATATATAACTGATATATTAATAATGTTATGCCTTATCAAATTTTGAAAAATATTATATGTATCATATTCATATATTTATGTGAATATAATTCAATATAAATTTTATAACATTATGATATTATGCTACTAATATTTAATATCTTAGTCAAAGATATTAATATAAGATAACACAATTCAGATATGATAATTCAAAAATAACATAATATAAATATTAAGATAATATAATTTATATATTATACTTAAATGATTTTATGTCATTTAAATTCTCAGTATGTGTAATCCTTATCTGTATTTTACAATATGTTAGGCTATAAATATATAAAGGGGTTATAATCATAATATATTAATATTATACTTTTGTGATAAATATCATACCCATATATTCATGTGAATACAATTCAATATAAATTATAATCATATTGTAATATTAATATTAATATTAATATCTTAGTAAGAGATATAAGGTAACACCATTTAGGTATGATGTCACTAAAATATTATAATATAACATATTATTTGATGCAAGTAGTATGTTTTATGATTTATGATATAGCCCAAAATTTTACTCGATTATATTTTGTCAAGATTTTGACAAAACATGTAATTACATTATTTATTTTGTTAAAATATAATATCTCAGCATACTTAAAACATGTTTATTGTTTAAATACAATATTACAACAGAATTTTCATAATGATACCATGAAAATATTATATATGCTTTCATTATATTACATTTACATACACATGAAAAATGTGCGAAAATTATATAAGTATTCTATATTTTATAAATTATATTAGTGAAAACAAATGATATTTCATACATAAAATAGAAATGTGTACAAAAATATATGTTATTGTATAACTGTATAATTTAAAATATATATATATATATATATATATATACGTAATACGTGTATATCACAAGGAAGTAACTTAAGAATTTTATCATTTAATAGTTTAACTCATTTCTTAAACTATATTTGATTTATATGTATATACTAGTTAAATAACCCGCGCGCGTTGCGGCGCGCTAAACTGTATAATTCTTAGTTTGATAACGTCTGCGTTTGTCATTTGATGACTTAGCAAAGGTATATAATGATATAATCCCAAATTCTAATTACCTTTTATTGCTATCATAGTTGGGGATCAATGTGAATTCCAAAACTTACAATTTCAATCAAAATATATTAAAAGTCTGGTTTACACAACATTTATTGCTATTCTATCAAGTAGTAGGTAACTGGTTCAAGATAAGGTTATGGTTTGATTTGAAGTGACCTGGTTTTAAGCTTTGAAGGATAATCTTTTGTGAAAGGCTCTCATATTAACAGATTTGCAGAAACAACACAACACATCCCAAATCAATAACCACCAACACAGGCACGAAACAATCCAAATAAATCCGATTGTAGGTGAAATCGACCAGAACTTAAGGAAACAGAATAAAAAAAATCAGGAAACGTACCATTAAATAACAACACGATAACCTCGAGTGAAACTGGTGTCGTTCGGCTCACAATTCTCTCCGGCTGAAAACCAAGAAGCATCCATCATTATTGCCTTATACTGAGAATTCTTGATCTGGGACCAAACGAACAGCAATTGTGAAAATGATCAATAGTGTAGTATCTACCCTTTATATTGAAACCCAAGATACCCAATAAATAAATATACCTGTTTGTTTGTATAAAATGAATTTATTAGTGATTATATCACCCTCAGATAATCAAATATTAAGCTATTGATAAACTAATAATATAACCCCTAATGGATAATAACCTATGTGAAGATTCATTTTTCTGGTGTAGTTTCTTTCTAATGCATTTATTATGCTATTGTCATTTAAAACAAAACCCACTGTATTTGTTTCATAAGGATAGTAAATACCTCGAAATGGGTAGCAGAGTTACAATCTCCATATATTTACCAAGAACGATTAAAGACATTACCTCTTTGCCACGAGCAAGCTTGTTGCCATGGTCTTCGCTGATGTGATTCGAATCAGAAATTGGCGGACCGGCAACGCGGAGAAGATGGGATCCTCGTCAGACATAGGAACGACTGGTGGCGGTTTCGGTCTGCAACGGGGACTTTGCTTGATCATTAATTAAGACAGAGAGAGGGCCGGTCCGGTCCTCTTCCTCATTCTTGGTCTCGACAACATGGATAACAATCGAGCAAGGGAAGAAAAACCCTAGATGCTTTCTTGTATGGTTCACGAAGTGATGGGAAGCATCTGTAACGAAAACCACAACCACCGGTAAGCACCTATTTCGTCACGACTTTCTGGTGATGGATAAACAGCCACTGCTCACCACAAACACAACGAAATCGCCATCAGTACGCTGTCCTCTCCCTGAAGATGATGAAATCTCTGAATAATAATAATACTAATAATACGCTTGTGTTGCACAGAAAGAAAGAAAGAGAGAGATGAGAGATTTGTTTGCGTAGAAGAAAGAGAAAGAACGACGTGTGTTTGGAGATTTGTGAAAGATAAAGGTAAAGGTAAATAAGACAAATGAGGGGTAGGTAGGTCATTTGGTCGGGTCACCGACCTTTGTGTTTAAGATTATATATATATATATATATATATATATATATATATATATATATATATATATATATATTATGATATAAGAATAATACTTCATACAATAAGAATCAAATTTAGAAATGCCAAACTTTGTATTATCTATTATGATTTTTTAAATAAAATTGATGCAGTAAGAATCGAGTCCTAATATTTTCAACCAATATGGTTCAACCCTCTGGTTAAAGCTATTCTAAGAAATCCGTAAGGATTATATATTTTGATTTAATTTAATTATTCACCCTTTTATTTCAAATTAGTATGATCAACAGAAATTCATTCCAATTACTATTGTTAGTATAAGAAAATAAAGTTATGAAAATAAAAAGGATAATTAATACCCTCCGCTATATAATTGGATTGTTATAAAAATAATTTAGTATTATATATTATTTTGAAAATCTGGTATACATATGCACATACAGAATATAATTTCTTGCTAATGTATACAATATAATAAGACAAATATCTTCTGTAGAAAAGCAAATTTTTGCATGTAACAGAAGAAACAGATCTACCTGTTTACCAAGAAATTATCCAAATAAATTTTCAACCCATTAACCACAATTAACACAAAAGAAACCCTAAGGACACTTGAGTTAGCACCAAGGGAAAAATAGTAGAATCAATGACAGGGAATCTCAGGATCTTATATAAACCTTTAATTCTAGCCACAGTCACAACTACAGTTCCTACCAAACATCCCGAATATTTATCCAATCATGAGCCCGGAGAATATAAACTAAGTTAAGAAAATATAAAGCCATTCTTAGTAATACACCGAGCCCATAATCTGGAATAAGAGCTCGTCTGTAACTACGATAATAGGAAATGGCACATATTATATATATATATATATATATACTTTTCTTATATTTTGATAAAATATATAGTGAAAAGAAAATGTTAAAATATACTATATATATATAGGGGATGGTTCAAATGAAAACCACTTTTATTGTGAAAACTCGAAAACTAACTAAAAAAGCCTAAAAAACACACCAAAAATGTTTTTTTTTCAATTTTTTTTATAAAAAATAGCAGGTTTTTATATAAAAAAAAACTTTTTAAAAAAAATTGTATTACACATGTGTAGGCATGAGCAAATGGTATAAAATATCGATCCCATAAAAAAAATTTGGTCTGTTATCGGTACATAAAGGTAAAAAACCGGCACCAGCCTAGTACAGAAAACTCCAAAAGTCGTACCGAATTGATTTTGAAAATCTTTTAGTTTAGGAAATTAGGTACTGCTACCTGGTACCATTTCCTCATCCCTGATCACGGGTACTGTACGAACAACAACGGTATCGTGCAACTTTTTTTCTTGATTTTTTTCAACTTTTAATGATTTCTCTTTTTTTTAAGTTTTAGAGGTGGGGATGAGCTCGGTTATAACAACCCTTCCTAAAATATTTTCGACACTCCTAAAATTATTAGAACACCCCTATACGTCACAAAATACACCCCGTATACGAAAACCGGTCCCGAATACCTTTAATTTTATAAAAATAAAATAAAAACAAAAATTAGGTGGTTCTGGCGGGGCGCGACAGACTCCCCTAGGTCTGTCGTGGGGCGCGAGTGAGGGGACGAGTGGCGCAGCCCGGTGCTGCCACGTGTCACATGCGTGTCGAACCTACACTTGTGACTGGTCCAAGCTACGCCCTAGTACACCAATCTCGCGGGGCGCGACGACCCCTTCTGTGTCCTTCGCGGGGCGCCAGGGACTCCCTGGACAACCCTATATATAGAAGTGATCGGCATTTCATTTCCGACGTTCAATGGCAAACCCTCTCAATTCTGAATATTAGACTTTATCTCCGGGCATTATACCCCCCTAATTAGCAAAGCTCTACCTCGTTGTAAGTATTATAACCCCCGGTTACGTATTAGATACGCTGCCCGATCGATCTAGTGCTCCGTAACGGCTGTCAAGGCTCTGCCCGACGTTGCCGTTGGAGTTCTGTCTCGGGGAGGGTATAACTAATGTAAATATTAGGTTATTATACTAACGCGTGTGCATTGTTTAATTTATTAGATTATAACCAGTAAATCACAGGGAAAAACCTAAAATAGCAATGTGAGTAATCCTTACTTTTTGTAAACTATTTTTACAAAACCTCAATTATTTTACATGATAATTAACAGTGATTGAGTAATTGTAATTCTACAATTATCGTCGGTATGTTGGGGTTTTGTATACAAAATTTGTTACTACACTGTGAGTAGTAGCATAACCACCAGTCATTGATTGACAGTACCGTGGGTGGTAATTAAGGTAGAAAAATAAACAAATGTAATTGTTGATTGCCCTCAATGCTGTACAATGATAAAACTTGTTTTGATTAAACTGGGATTCACTCACCATATTTCTTGCTGATAAAATGTTTTAAACACGTGTTTCAGGTAACTTAGTGTGAATCCCATAAAAGCCAGCTGGAGAGCACTGAAATGTTAGAAAAGTGGCTATAAAAGTTACCTAATTTAAAAGGAGAATTGTTTTCAATATTTAGGGTTTATCCCTATAAAAGTATTATGAATGAAAACTTGGGTTTTACCCATGTGTTTATTATTATAAAAATATGGTGTTTTACTCTGATAAACTATTTTCTAACTACGATCCTGATGAAAATTTCCGCTGCTAAATT
Organism: Helianthus tuberosus; assembly: GCA_030545235.1. NCBI lineage: Eukaryota > Viridiplantae > Streptophyta > Magnoliopsida > Asterales > Asteraceae > Helianthus > Helianthus tuberosus. Next base: position 145,736,413 of record CM060417.1, on the reverse strand, counting down.
GATAAACACCGATACCATCTGCTTTGAGTCTTGCGGCTCCCGCTCCCGGGGTGGGGTCGGGGGCTGTGACATCGGTGTCAACCGATACCGAATCGGTACTGGTACCGAAAATAATGGTTACGATACTGATATATGAAGGTAAAAACCAGTAGCGAACTGATACCAGGAACACCAAAAGTCGATACTGAATTGGTTCTTAAGATCTTTTCGGTTCGGGAAATTTGGTACTGGTACCCACTACCATTTTCTCATCTCTGACTTCATTACCATACAACTTTTTTGGTTGATTTTCTTTCGGTTATCTTTTAGAGTTTTTTTCTATATTTTCTTTTTATTATTGTTAGTGGTTCCGTGTGCAACGCGCTCGTAGTTATTTCGAGACACATATAAACATAGACTAAATAACAAAAGAAATTCACCGCAACACGGCGATCGATAAAAACCTAGTCTTAGTAATGCTAAACTCTATCAACCACACCCCAAATAAAAATAAATTCATTATTTAAATCTATATCTATACTTAATGTATAATAAAAAAAACTAGGGGACATGTATAATTCAATGGAGGTACCTATATTTTAGTTTTCCTGTCTTTCTCTCGTACTTAATTATAGATAATTATTTTGATAATTAAATAATCTAAAACTATGTATAAATTACATGAGTAGGAGTTGGGTGGAAAGTGGGTTTTTCCTAGAAAGTCTAGGAAGCAATCAGAATGCAACATGTGGCATTGAAGATTTTTAACTAGAAGGGCAATTGTGTACTTTCACATTCTATTTTTATTTTTGGAATTTATCTTCATTAACTAACTATCCATGTCCATATTTTGTAACCGTTTTTCTCCATGATTTTCTGAATAATTTGTTTTCGAAATCTAAACCAATCGCATATTCCATTGTTCAGAAGATTACTGGAAATTATCAGCATGTTCTTGGTGCTGTGTTTTAACAGTGTACAGGGCTAAAGTCAATTTTTTTCTAGATCCTACAATATAAAGATGGTAAAACACAGGGTATGAATCTGCTTGCTGTTAAAACACAACTGTATGAATCTGAATGCTAAAACACAACTGTATGAATCTGCTTGCTGTTAAAACACAACTGTATGAATCTGAATGCTAAAACACAACTGTATGAATCTGCTTGCTGTTAAAACACAAATGTGTGAATCTGAATGCTAAAACACAACTGTATGAATCTGCTTGCTGTTACAACACAACTCTATGAATATGAATGCTAAAACACAACTGTAATGAATATGCTTGCTGTTAAAACACAACTGTATGAATCTGCTTGTTGTTAAAACACAATTGTATGAATCTGCTTGCTGTTAAAACACAACTGTATGAATCTGCTTGCTGTTAAAACACAACTGTATGAATCTGAATGCTAAAACACAACTGTATGAATCTGTTTGCTGTTAAAACACAACTGTATGAATCTGAATGCTAAAACACAACTGTATGAATCTGCTTGCTGCTAAAACACAACTGTATTAATTTGCTTGCTGTTAAAACACACAGTCAAGAAAACGGAGATGATAAGAACAATATTTGAATGGTGATGATGAACTCGGAGATAGTGGAGATGGAGAAGTGTTTTAATTTGATCCGTTGCTCTCCATCCTTTCTAAAGTTATATTTTTCCATGATTGTAGTTATTTTTGGTAGGGATTGGGGTTTCGAAGATGGGTTTGGAGAGAGAGAGGGAAAATCGCGTGAAATTAGGGACTGGGTTTGACTGACGGTTATCTAATTGATTTAAAACACGATATATTGACAAATTGCCCCTAGTCTTTTAAAACAATGAATTAAATAAACTAAAAAATTACAAGATTGCCATTGACTTCATCTTAACCATTAAACACACCCATTGGATGGCCCATATCGCTTCCTAGACTTTCTAGGAAAAACACACTTTCCGCAGGATCCCTACTCTAAATTACATATATCTAAAACTTCATATATATATATATAGAGAGAGAGAGAGGCCGGTTATTGTACAATACTCCTTATCCTACAAATTGTACGCAATCACCCCAGCCGTTAGATCTTCTGTCTATCAAACCCGGACTTCACAAACCCGGACATGTTCATAAAGTTGCTTGGGACTCACAAACTCTGACTCACAAAAATGGTTATTCGCATGTTATGCCCAAAATCGCATGGCTTCACAAACCCTGACATTTTCATAAATCGCATGGACTCACAAACTCCGACTCACAAAAAATGTTGTTCGCAGGTTATGTCCAAAATCGCATGGCTTCACAAACCCTGACATTTTTCATAAATCGCATGGACTCACAAACTCTGAATCACAAAAAAGGTTGTTCGCAATTTATGTCCAAAATCACATGGTTTCACAAACCTTGACATTTACATAAATCGCATGGACTCACAAACTCTGACTCATAAAAAAGGTTGTTCGCATGTTATGTCCAAAATCGCATGGCTTCACAAACCATGACATTTTTCATAAATCGCATGGACTCACAAACTCTGACTCACAAAAAAGGTTGTTCGCATGTTATGTCCAAAATCGCATGGTTTCACAAACCCTGACATTTACATAAATCGCATGGACTCACAAACTCTGACTCACAAAAAAGGTTGTTCGCATGTTATGTCCAAACTTTGACTCACAAACCCTGACATTTTCAAAAATTGCATGGACTCACAAACTCCGACTCACAAAAATGGTTGTTCGCATGTTATGTCCAAATTCGCATGGCTTCACAAACCCGGACTTACAAACTCGGACACTAATCGCGTACGCATAGGAAAAATGAACCAGGAACACGTGTAGGGCTATTATCGTCACGTACGTAATGTATGATTAGGGGATTCGTATTCTACACTTCCTCATATATATATATATGCAACTACTAAAACCATATACCGACTATTATTATTTAATTAGTATTATTACTCTTCAAAGTCATGCAATTATTAGATTTTTACGGGTTCATCACAAGTGGTTTACCTAAATTACGCATACAATTACAAACCCGTCATAATGTGCAGTGTGACCTCAACAAGTCTGATTTGGAATAATAATATGATTTTCTATAATATGGTAATTCCTTTTGTGGTCACTTTAAAGTATACCTTATAACATTTTTTTAATGTTGTTTAATGAACTATTATAAAAATTTAAAACACCGTCGCGTGTTGTTTAATGAACTAATTAAAACACCGTCACTATTATAAAAAATTAAAACACCGTCGCGTAATACTCGGGTAAACTAATAGTTGGACAAAACAACCTATTTATTTAAGATATAACATGATTGCTATACCTCATTATAATGTCATAAAACTTACACTTTATTATAGTGTCATAAAACTTACACTTTATGCAATAAAACTTACAGTTTATGCAATAAAACTTGCACTTTATTATAATATAATGTCATAAAACTTACAATTTATGCAAAAACTAGTTACACTTTATAAAAAGCTTGTAGACTTTTATGATTGAATGAATTGCGCTTTTGAATTTTATAAATCGCAAAACTAATTTATTTCTTTTAACGTTCATCCATCAGAATAATAACAGCAACAACAATAACAAAGTCCTAAGTTATTTATTACATCACGTATAATAAAAATTTACAACATTAAAGGCACTATAAGTTTGTTTTTTTATATCTTATCAACAGATAAAAACTTTCATGTAATGCCATGTGGTGAAAATTGAGACCATGCAAGCATACAATCATAAACGGTTGGCATAGTGTCTTTATATTGGAAGTAACAATCAATTAAAATAGTCACCAAAATGGAAAGCTTGTCGTCAAAATCGTCATTGATTACGAAGATTGATTCTCATGGAAAGAACAAAAGAATGTAATAGATTTGACTTTTGAGATCCCAATCTCATGAAATTATCATTTCAAGGGTACGTACCACATTGATAAGTCTAACGAACGTCAGTACTCTCATATTCTCTCAACTCATAATTTATAACTATAGAAAAATGCAAGATTATAAGGATCAGTGGCGGCTTTGATGGTGTATGGGAGGACCTCTGTACAAGGCCTGTGATTTCGAGGGGTATGCGATTTAAAAAAATTCCTATACGTATATGTTTTTTTTAAATAATAAACACATATCACTTCCAATATAAGCCCATTTACAAATCATTTTTTATGATTTAGAATTTAGCCCACTTGAAATTAGGTTTATTAAGCCCAATACTAATTTGATTTTTTTTAAATAATAACAAAACATAACGGAAGGGCACATTTTTTTCGAGCTCATAGACGCCTCTGATAAGGATCCATAATGCTTTGTCACTTATAAGAAAGTTTTAAGATTACAACCTGAGGTATTTATTATCTATACCTTTTCTTTTAAACGGCAAAGAATCTCACGTGTAAACTCATCCTGCTCGGGGCTATGTCCACGGTCGGCTCCTCGACCGCCATGAGACCGTCCCCCCCCCCCCATCTCGATGCGCAGGAACCGGACCTACACCTTTTATTAGGCCTGTAAACGAACCGAACGTTCATGAACTTGTTCGGCAGGAAGTTCGTTTATGTTCGAACACGAACAAAAAAATTTGTTCGTTTAATTAAATGAACGAACATGAACACACATTGTGTTCGTTCATTTATGTTCATGAACGTTCTTTTGTGTTCGTTCATTTATGTTCATGAACGTTCGTTTAATTTTTAGTAAATACATATATAGTTAGATTTATATAAATATTAGGTTTTCTAACTACTTATATTAATATGACTAGTATATTTATGAACTCTAATTTAGATGTGTTTTTGGATGAATTGTAATATATTAGACTTGTTTGTTCAATCATGTTAATTTATGTTTGCTTATATTTATTCAAATATGTTCAGTTATTTTTTTGTTTATGTTCGTTTGTGTTCGTTAATGTTCATGAACTGTTCGTTTAGGCTTTAAACGAACGAACATGAACGAAAACGAACATGCTCGATTTCTTAATGAACGAATACGAACAAAAACAATGTGTTCAATTATATGTTCGTGTTCGGTTAAAGTTAAATGAACGAACATGAAGATGCCTATGTTCATGTTCGTTCGGTTCATTTACAGGCCTACCTTTTATGACTCTCAAGTTCTAAAAAAATGAAATGTGTATGTAAATAATTTGGGTATTGATATTGTTGACGGTGGTGTTTATGGTCTATAATTATGCATATAAGATATAAAATATATGAATTAAAGAATTGAATCGAGAAAAAGTTGACAAAGAGGCCTAATTTTAATATCCGCTTAGAACCACAAAAATCGTAAGCCCGCTTTCTTCTATTCTAGAGTCTTTACATTCTACATAAGTCCATAAAATAAAGACACGATAAAGCCGTTCTAAATAAATCAAACGCTTTAATTAAAGACTAATCTGAACTTTTTACCCTTTTGATCTAATTTTAATTGGACCGTAATTCATAACAATTCACTATCTTACATATCTATTTACTTATAATAAATTAAATTGTATAATAATTAATAACCCTACAAAAAGTAACTTGGGTTACGTCTCTTTTGTTTAAAGGATAAATTACACTTTTCGTCCTTTATGTTTGTATCGTATTGCAGTGGATGACCTTTAACTTCAATAATTACAGTCATAATCCTTTATTTGGAAAACTCATTGCACTTTACATCCTTTAACCTTAACTTGGTTAAATTTTTAAGTTAACTTTGATCACAGATGGGTAATATAGTCTTTTTACCAGTTTAATTAAAATTATTATAATAAATAAAACAAAAATAATTTTCAAAAACCAATATACCAGTGCAGTTTATCTTTCTCTTCCCCATCTTTCACTTCCACCATCAGCATCATCTACCACCACCCACCACCACCTCCAACCTCCAACCACCATCAACCCATTATCAAAGTTTCTACATCTTCTTCTTCTTCAAATGGGCCATGACAGGGAACGGAAGGCACATATCAGTAAATTACTTTTGAAACTTTGAATAACCTTCATCCTCACTCGCGGCATACCTTGAATAACCTTCATCTTCTTCAAACCGCCGATTCAACGGCGCCGGAGGTAACGCTGTCGCTTCAACCGGATAGTCCAGAACCGATCCCTATCTTCATACCTCTTGTCCAGTTAGATCTGAAGCTTTCTCAGATCTCGCCGTTGTTGATGACGGCGGTGGCGGTTGTTTCGTTGTTGACGACGGCGACGGCAGTTGTTTCGTTGTTCACTTACTCGCTAAACTAGGAAGATGGGGTTTTAGGGTAAATATGATTCAGGTTTTGAGATAAAAGAACAAACTTGGATTTCTTTGTCTTTATTTTTCATCTATTATTTTCAATTTCTGAAACTGAGTTTGGTGTTTTGTTGAGTAAATTCTTGAATGACTATTGAACTTTTCCCTAACTTTTTTGTGCACCCCTGTTTTAACCCAAAAGAAATAGTGCAGATCTAACTTTTTTGAGTAAATCAAGAAGCTTGAGTTTGGTGTTTTGGATTGGAGCAACCATTTTACTTATCAAAACAAAGCATCTTCATTCTTATTTCAAGCTTCTTGATTTAACTTGAGAAATTTCTTGTTTATAATAAGATTCATATGGATTAGAGCAGATCTAGAAATCACTGATCGTGGATGGGATGATGGTGGGGTTGGTAGGAGAAAGAGTGAGAGAGAGAAGGGGGTTAGTTGTTTAATTATATTTTATATAAAGGAGTAAAATTACCTACCTACCCTCATGTGCCTTGCACATGACCAGACTTAACTGAAAATTTAAACCTGATTTTGAGGTAAAGGACGAAACATGCAACGGGTTTTTCAAATAAAGGATTGTGATTGTAATTATTGAAGTTAAAGGTCATCCAGTGCAACCCCCTACAAACATAAAGGACGAAAAGTGTAATTTATCCTTGTTTAAAAGTCGCGTCCATTAGAAAAGGTTATTGATGGAAAGGTTACACCTTTTTTGTTTAAAAGTCGCATCCATTAAAAAATGTTATTGATGGAAAGGTTATGTCTGTTTTATTTAAAAGTCGCGTCCATTAGAAAATGTTATTGACGGAAAGGTTACGTCTGTTTTGTTTAAAAGTCGTGTCCATTAGAAAAGGTTATTGATAAAGGTTACCCTTTTTTTATTATATATAACTATACAAAAAAACAAATTGGCACCCATTCTACACATACCGAACCGACACCATGGCTATGAATTGGCCGGAAGTTGTAAATGTGAAAAGGAGATGAAGAGATATGATGGTTGGCCTATATCAAATTGTGATTGAAAGTAAAAATAACTCTTCCTCCGATAATTAAAGTGAAAACTGATTCTAACTTTTCTAAAAGTCAAACTGCTCTCCCTCTGATCCTGAACGATTTCTAAATCTGAATTAGATTCGCTTGAGACAGATTTCCTTCTTGAAACGAACACGTGTTTAACGTAAAAACTCAATTTAACCTTTTAATTTACTGATCTTAATTTTCTTAAAAACTTTGTTTGGTTTTGAAATTTAAAAATGTTTCTGATGTTGTTTCGAATCTATTGTACTTCAACGTTTTATGAAGTTTTAGTTTTGGTTTGAATTTTTGTCAAAAAAAAATTTGTTTACAGGATTAGTATAAAACAGAGGCTAACAATAACTGTGATTTTGATTTTCAAACAATGATTTTGTGTATTCGATTCTTTAAAGACTTTAAGGATTATGATTCAACCGTTAATTTTTTATTTCGTGTTATCTCTGATTTGGTCCTTTGCAGCGGTTCTGGTAAGTATACAAAAAAAACTGCCACCCATTCTACACATACCGAAACGACACCGATGCCATGAATTGATCGGAAGCCGTAAATGTGAGCGACGATGAAGCGATACGATTGTTGGCCGGAAACGATAAATGTCAAACGTCAATCAGAGAAGGTGTTAAATGTGAAACGACGATCATAGAAGGCGTTAAAAGCGATACAATTGTAAAACGGCGATAATAGAAGGTATTAAAAAAGTACGTCTGTCGTAATGGTTCATGAAAGGATTCTTGAACGATATAAAAGGGTTTTCCGGCCAACTATCGCTTAGTTTCGTCAAATCCCACCCATCTTCAAATCCTTTTTCTCAATTACAAGTGGCTGTTGTTTCAAGACACATTCGGATGCGTCAATTTAGATAATCTGCCATTTATGTGGGTACCAGAAATCATAACACTCTGTTTTTCATTCATATTGTGTATGATATGCTCCTTTACACCATTCATATAACAATTATTATTCAAAGTTGCTCTTACTTTAAAATATGGGGTTAAATCAAAGAAAGAGATGTAAAGGAACGGCATACATACAGGAAAGTTTAGAATACGCGAAATTAACTTTTTCTATCTGGACTTTAGAAAGAATAGGATGGATTTTCATACATAAACGATTTTGTTTTGTCTCGAGCCGTGCTCCATCAAACAAAAGATTACTAATATTTAAATGTATTCCAAGTATTTAAATTATTTGAAAATAATTAGGAATTATTATTATTGTTATTGTTATTGTAGACACTATGGGAATCGCATCGAATAAACCTAAGAATTTTAGCATCTCATATTATAACATAAATGTGAAACGGCGATCATACTTCCGGCCAACCATTGTATCGCTTTTAACTCCTTCTATGATCGTTGTTTCATATTTATAGTTGATCCATGTAATTAAATTTGAATAAAGCTAAGAATTTTAGCAACGCGCGGGTAAGCGCCACCTCGTTGTTTATATATGTTTCTACTAAATTATTGTCATGCTTTAAACACCTTTGACAAAATAAAATAGTGTGTAACTTATTTAATCAAACACTTAAGTTGAATTACGTAAATAATAATAATAATAATAATAATAATAATAATAATAATAATAATAATAATAATAAATATTAGAGAATAGACATTTTTGTAATCAAATATATAACTTGAATTTTATTTCCAAGAATCCGTTAAATTTTAAACTTATGTTATGAAACTAGAATAACTAATTGCATGTTAGTGACATCTCCCATAATTTATAGTTGGTATTTTATTATATTATAAAAGGATAAATGGATTCTACACATGGTCGTTATACCGTGGGGTATGGTGGGCTTGGGTTGGGCATTTGGTGACACGTGTAAAGGGAGCCAGCCCACTGCCAGGTTACGTGTCCGCGGGGTATGGCTGGGCGTGGGTTGGGCTTGGGTTGGGTGCACCGCGTGGCATAAATGTTTAAAAAAAAATACAAAAAATTTATAAAAAATCACACAACATTTATAAAAAAACCTACAACTTCATTAAAATTTTAAAAATTACATAATCCTAAAAATTACATAACTTCTAAAAATTACAAAATAAAAAAAAATAAAGCGTTAAAAAAATTTCAAAAAGTTCGATCTTGTCGAACGCCTTCTTTTCCACGCTTCGAAACTCTATGTTTGCACCGCCACCCGGTCCTCGTGGCTTAACTCGCCACCGGGAACCGCTTCGTAGTAAGCCTTGAAACGCTCGAGCTCGAGCTTGGGCCGTAGGTCGCGCCATTTATGTTGGCACGCATTGAGGTTGTGGCGGTCGTTACCGACATTTTGTCGGTAGGCCGCGAATGCTTCCGCCCAATATTTTGTTTGGCCCGGTGGCCGCCCCTTCATAGCGTCGACGACGCTAGTTACGAGTGCCATTTCTTCTTGACGGGTCCGGGATGCCATAGTGGTGTTGGGTTCGTGGGATGGGGGGACCAGCGGGGTAGCGGGTTCAAGACAGTGGGTGTATTGGGTGGGGTTTTGGTTCGTGGGATGGGGGACCGGTGGGTTGGGGTTCCAATATATAGGACTTTGGGGACCCGGGTGGCGGTTATAGAAGATGGGGGATGGGGGGACCAGTTTGAATTTCAAAATTTTAAACACCCACCTGCCCACGTGGCGGGTGACCCAATGAGAACATGCCAGCTCGCTTCGCCATACCGCCCCACGCCCGGCTTGAAAGCCAAGCCTCAAGGGGCCACGCCCAAACCCAAGCCCACCCGGGGTGGTCACTTGGGCGTTTTACCCCAACCCACGCCCAAACCCCCGCCCCATACCCCACGGCCTTACCTCTATGAAAAATATAAAGATCTTAAATGCAAATTAAAACCAATATAATTTTATTCATTCCAAAGCTTTGAAATATTCTAGTCAAACAGTGTTGTAAAGTTGGTATCCCATGCGCACATACTATCACACTTTTTGGGTGCATTAGTGGTGGTGTCCAAAAGGGACTAAAATCCCAAGGTTATAAACTTATAATATAATACAAATGATTGTCATTCTTAAAGCAGTTTATGAAGAATAACAGTAAAATACAAGTAAAAAAACAAAAACGTGGAAAATGAAACTAGCAACTTGTACTTGGACAGTGACACAGTGTAGCACTTTATGTGACCCAAATTGCATCATGGGATAGTGCTTCTTTGTGGTTCCATAAAAAAACTCGGTTATCAAAATAGAAAAGGAGTTTGTCCTTTACAAACTATTCATATTTCATACACCCAACCAAATTGGTTACTTAAAAAGTAATGTATACGTGTGTAAGATTTGAATGAGAAATACAAAAAAGATGAGAATTATGATAACTACACAATTACGTAATGATTTGTTAAAAAGTAATGATTCATTTGTTATCTTTTAAATCATATGTGAAGGAACTAGACCTTTGTGTTTGGGGATCGCAATGTAACTTTTAGATGTTAAAGTATATTAGCTACGTTTTAGGTTGATGCACAACCATGGGTGGACCTAGGTGAAGCCCAGGGTGGGCGGGCGCACCCCTTGAAAAAACAAATTTAGTGTATTTTTTAGGCAAAAAACCCAACCACACCCCCTGAAAATATGCTTGAACCGCTCATCCGCACCCCCAGTAAATAATTTCTGGGTCCACCACTGTGCACAACCTGACAACAATCATTGTGACAAATATAACTTTGCTAACGGTAAGTTATATATTTTTACCGATAAATTGTTGTTGTGTGTATGAAAGTTTATTAAAAAAACATACATAACAAACAAACAAAATCTCACTCACATTATAAAAACGCATTAAAGGAAAGAAAAGAAATGAATGGAAATTTAGAAGAATGTCACGTGTAATCTGATCAAGTAGTTTTTATTTGAATCTACGTCGGCCAACATTGAGAGGGAGGTTTGGGTTAAAGTTCCATAGACGACGTGGAATAAAAGAAATTTGCCGCTAAAAAAAACTTATTAATATGTGAATTAACATGTGACGGATATATCCGGATCAAATCAAATGAAAATTAAAAAGTAAATGTACGACTTTTCTTTTTGCTGTTTTGATTGAATATCTACCGACGAACATCGGAACATTCACATATGAATCATATGTGCACTTGCCTGGATGTATTATTCTTTTTCTTCTGGATTTATAAATTATTTAGTACTATTTACAAAGGAATGTCAAATATTAATCCAAAAATATTACCACAGGGGTAACCCTCCAAATTGATCGACATATATAATGGTGCTGCTCATTTAACACGATATGGTTCGGTTGAGGATAGATTGATGCTCACAGGGATCATGATCCGGTTTAGATTATATGATCCGGCTAAAGAGATTTTGGCATTTTTAAGGATTACGCCGCATCCTAACAAACTAGGGACCACTTGTGGTGGTATGGCGCACGGTTCCCCTTTGAACCGATCCTATTGCACAGTTTTTATATAACTTGTAACTTTGTTATTGGTGGTCCCTAGTTTGTTAGGATGCGGCATTATCCTTAAGAATGCCAAAATCTCCTTAGCCGGATCATATAATCTCTGGTATCCTCTTGAAGTACAATTACATTTATAGACATATTATTCTGATAAAATCATATGCTCACGTCATTTAAAGCAAGACATTTATCATTCATGTAAGATTATTAAGAACTATTTGATGCCATTAGCTACACATATTCTAATATATAATGTCACAAACTTGTACAATACTTAAAACAGTGTAAATGAATTCACTGTCATGATTGGTAGTCATAATAGTTTAAGATGTAAATTGGTTTAAGGATTAGAATACCAAACATTTACCACTTGCAGCCAGTATACCTCAAGCCTTGTCCCGCCACTCACCGCCGTCAACAATCAACACCACGTTTCCTATCACCGCCATATGTCATTACCCTTCCCTTCTTTATTCGATCCACACCCCCATCTTTTACCACAATCTTGTGGTCAAAACCAACATTTATAAAACTAATGCATCCAGTAAAGTACATCGTTATTTCGAGAGAGAGAGAATAGAAGTCTGCAGCTGTTTTCAGCCGCCCATAATTTACTAATGATATCACTGGACACTTCCAAGCTTCACCCGAATGCATTTGTGAGCCTATCTGGGCCTCCAAGCCCGAACAACAAAAGTAAAACCACTTCCACAGTAGACTCTTGAGGTTGTATATTCGTGTGCCGCATTTTGGGCCATTTTTACAACCTGAGGACAAGTGTGATCACATGTGTCTCCTAAACCAAGCTGACCGTGTTCGCCCCATCCCCATGTCATTATTACTCCATTTTCTGCAAAAATAATAACAATAATAATAATAACAATATAATAATAATAATAATAATAATAATAATAATAATAATAATATTAATAAAGATAATAATAATAATAATAATAATAATGAAAAATAAAAATAAAAATAACTATGTACACTTAGGAATGCTCTACTATATCATCTTTTTGTGACTTGGCTCCGGATTTGCGTTGGATTTCAGGTAGCTTATAATGAGCTGAATGGGTCAATAAGTTGAAAGTCGCCTTAGGTGTATTTTTTAAGCAAATAAATTCATAATCTGTTTCGTTCATGGAACTTCGATGAGTATTGGAGTAATGTAGTTTTCATAATATGTTTACTGTGTTAATTGTTTATGATCTTTTAAATGAAGAAAGACATGTTTTCAGGCCGACCCATTTCAACCGACACCAAAAGGTCCTTGGTTTTTACTTAACCCGTCTGTTCCGTTATCCAACCCGCAAGACCCGCCCATTGTGCCAACCAAAATGCTTGCCTGCAGTGATGACCGAGTGCTCCGATCCTGATGCAACTCCCGCAACTTTTATCCTATCCAGTCCAGGGATTTCCTTTACTTGGCCTTCATCTAAATCCTCTGCAAATGAAAGTATAATCAACTTAGTTCAAGAAATCACATCATTAGCGGAGTCAAGATGATACATACGGTTGACCGAGATTTCCTTCTGAGGATTGCTAAGAACCCCATGATGGCTCCCCCCAAGCATAAGAATGTCTCCTTCGTCTGTACGCAAAAAAAAAAAAAAAAAAAAAAAAGATTTTCGTTAAGCCATCATGCGACTACCTCCAATATGAAGACTTGAGTTGAGAAACTCCTCCCTTTTGAGCTATTTTGACTTTAACAAGTCAAACAAACTTTTAAAATCACAATTGTACCTGTTAAAAGTAACGCATGATTCCACCCTAAGGCAGCCTGCTTAAATGAGTAGCGTGAAATCACACGATTGGGACAACACACATCTGGAGTACCACCAAAACCTCTTCCCCAAGTGTATAAATGCGGGTCAGCTAATAAAAAACAAATAAAAACGTCAACTTTTAGTTTTGTGTTTGTGTGTAACAAAGAACTGGTTACTCACAAGATAATGCTGCACTATGATCTCCATTTGCACTGATACTACTAACATCGACTTCTTGCAGTCCGGAAACACTCTGTGGAAGACTTACAGATTTGACTTTTTCTTTAGATATTCCAAGTTGACCACGCTTCCCGGATCCAAAACCATATACTTGGTCTCCATGTTCACCTGAACCAAAGTGGCCTTACTGTTTTAAATTCAATATCGTAAATTCAACTTAATAACACAGAATATACAAAAAGAAATGAAACGAATAATCTCTTTATAGTAAAAACATATTTACAACTATTACGATCATTCAAGTATTCTATGTGACTTCACCTTTTAACAAGGCTAGTGAATGGCGCATCCCACACGCGATTTCGCAAACATGCCTCGATGCCAAATGTGATACTTTTACCGGAGAACTTTGTGACATGTAATCACCATGCCCAAGCTGACCAAACGATCCATCTCCACAAGTAAAAAGGTACCCACATTCTACAAGCGAATAATCAACATTGAAATCAAACAAAGTATTATCTAGTATAACGAGAAATGGGACTGAATTCATGACAAGTGAGAACAAACCTGAAACAAATCCGGAGTGGTTCCATCCAGCTGATGCATGGGTTATATTGAAATTATTTAAAACTTCTACTGATTTTGGTTCTAAGCTGTTGACCAGATCTCCATGGCCAAGTTGACCAGATGTGCCTCTTCCCCAAGTCAACACCTTTTTGCCTGCAAATGAACCATGTGTGTCATAGTTGTTAATGGCGAATAGCAACAAATAGCGACAAGGTAGCTATATGTTACATAACGAATAGCGACACACTAGATAAAAATTTACATGTATATTATATCAAAATACCCTAGAATATACGCTATTTTACATGTATGTTTAACAAAAACCTAAAATCCAGCTACTTTACAGCTATGTTTAATCACTATTTATATTTAAAATATAAAAAACATAAAAACTGAAGTCCCGCCATTTATGGCTACATACCCTGTAGCGACTTTCGACCTATACGCTACGCTATTCGCTACAGCGACCATAGCGACCACTATTGACAACTATGGTGTGTAACTGTGTATGCAATAATACCATGAGTGAGAGCGATGACATGAGCTCCACCACAAGAAAGAAGCGATAACGAAGGGAGAACCGGGAGAAGTTGCGGAACGTGTTCATCTTGCAGCTTGCCGGTTCCTAACTGTCCATCTGTACCTGCTCCCCAACTCCATAATTCTTGTTTTTCTTCTTCATCTTCCACTCTTTCATTTGCTTCCATTCTAAAATCTAAACTAGACCTCGAATTCGCCAAATCTCCGTAAAAAGTTTCTGTTGCAAATAAATATTGTTTGACAATCAGATTATCGTGTGCTTCTCCGGTGCAATTCTACGCAGATTTCGCAAAAAGTTTGATTAATATCAGGTTCTTGGAGCTATGAGGTAGTGGCAATAAACCCTAACTAATCAACTATAGGATACAAATAGGATAATTATAAATAAAACATTATCAAATTATATCATCTAATTATGATAGAGAGATTATAATTAAACCTAAGTAATATATTCCATCTAATACAAGTATTATAATCATGACAAAAAATTTTTTTTTAGTTTTATACGTATTCCATTAAAACCCCAAGTAACAAATTACAAACAAGTGGTAGGTAAACGGGCAACAAGCTGTGCCGCAACCCCCTTTTGAATTGCAAAACCAATCCTACTAAAGACGAAACGACCCTTAGAGTTTGAGAGATTACTGTTCACAACCCGTTGGACCCTGTTTAGGAATTCCATGGCCTCTGGGGCTAGGGAACCAAACGTATCAAAAGCAAATGGGATAAACACATGTTGATTTTCTAAACAAGCCTTTTCGTGTTTAGCGACCTTGCTTGATTCCGCCTTCAGCGCGGCCTGGCAAGCAACAAACCCATTATCCCTAAGCCCAACAAGAGGGGATACTCCTGTAAGGTCCACACAATTAAACGATAGAAAAGAAATTATAACCAGCAATAATATTCTTGAAATTTTATTTATGAAAAACAAAATAGCGTAAATTGTGACAGGTGCTAAAGTTGGAATTAAACCCTAAAAGCTGCAATTGAAATAGGAACGACAGTATGAGATGATTAAAAGATGGAGAATATGATACCTTGAAGCGTGATTTCAAAATCGTAAGTTTGTTTTCCCAGACTCTGCGTCAATGCAAGTGTTTACTGCTGCAGGAGAGTGTAGAGGAACAGGACACATGATGATGAACAATAGTCCCAATTTTGACTTTTTCTAGTCTCCTGTTGACTATCTTTGTTTCGAAATGTTTATTTTACGTCCTCCTTGCAGTATGCGCATATAATGTATATATGTGTGGGTCATCGGGGGGCAAAAGTGAAAGTGCACTAATTTTAACGTTATTTTACTAATTTCGTGAAAATAACGCTAAAAGCGGGGGACGGTTAATCATGTATCATGTGGTGGCGTTGATAGCTGAAAGACAAAAGGACACATGCACTAATCGGTCTTTGTCTAGATTGCTGAGTGTTATGTGCCTTATGTCCAAGGTTGATGCAAAACCACTATCGAGCTGGGGGTCTCACTGGAAGCAGTCTTTCTATTCCTACGGGGAAGAGGTAAGTCTGTCTACATCTAACCCTCCTCAGACCCTACTTTAGCTTTGCTATTGGTGGGATTTACTGAGTATGTTGATAATGTTTTGAAATGTTTATTTGCAAGCAGTAAACTACCAAAATGGTCCGTGAGGTTTGGTCACTTTTGCCACTTTAGTCCAAAACTCAAACTTTTTTAATCTGGATCCCTATGTTTTCAATTTTGTCGCCATTTAAGTCAAAATATGGTTTAATGACTTAACCATTCAATGATACAAAATGAAGCCAGTTATCCCCATGATGCCTTTTTGTAATCCTGTATAGTGATAATAGTTATTTTATTTATACTTATCAAAAATGTGTTTTTTTCCTTTCTCCAAGTATTAATCATAATGCATTACACTATAGATAACTTACAAAACCTCACTAATAGAGCATGTTTAAATATTTACAAGGGTTAGACATAAAAACAGAATATGGGTAGACGGGATGCAGTCGCGTTGGTGAAATCAGGTAGCACTCACCGGTCGGGTACACAGCCGCCGGTGTTTCGGGTAGGGTAATTCGGTAGTGGTCACCATTGAGAGAGAAAGCTGTGTTTGTGTGCCGATGTCTTCAGGTACCAAACCTTGCGATTTTAGTTTTTTAGCATCTCATTATTCTTAATTTCTTCTGTGTAAATTTCTCACATCAAAACACACAAGTGTATCAAACCTTACCAACTTTTGTTTAAAAAAAAAAAAAAAAAAAAACCTTAAACCCAACCAAACTGATCAGTTAAAACATTTCCAATAACCACAACTTTTACATAAAACCAAACCAAACAAAACATATCCCTAACTTAAATCAAAGAACTAATCAAGGTCCACATACATTATACAATAATTGATGTGCATGAATCATCTTAGCATCAAATAATCATATTTCAAATTACAAAATATCATCATAAGCAACCATTTCCCTACCTCTAGATGCCACATTCAAATCTCTTCTTCCACTAGTCTTGACAGTTTCATTACCATCATTCTTTTCATCTCTAGAGTTCACAATTGCTGACCCAATCTTACTCCCTCTTCCATGTCTGCTCAAGGGCAACTCCGGTCTCAACAGCTTCGATGACGACGAAGAAGCTTTTTTAACCCCTTCCCTCCATTGTGGCACCGAATCACTCGCCCACATCACTTGTACCTACAACATTACCAAATTCTTACATCACTTGCCCCGGGAGTCTGCATGCATGGGCGTAGCATAGTGGGGGCGGGAGGGGCCGACTGACCCCCCAAACTATTCGCTCGGTAGTGGAGAGTATGTAGTTTTCGTATAGAAATTTTGAGATATACACGTTTTTGCCCCCCCCCCCCCCCCCCCCCCCCCCCAAGTTCTATAGAAATTTTTGGGTAGATACGTTTTCGACCCCCGGTCGGAAATCTCAAACTTCGCCACTACTGCATGTGTTGGTTTGGGTCGGTTTTGAACTCAAACCAAACCAAAGCCGAAATTTTGGTATTTTCGGTTTTCCATATGGATTCAGTTGGGTTACGGGTCGTTTTTGGTTTTTAAATTGAGCTTGAAAAAAAATGGATTCAAAATAATGAATTTGTACCTACAATTTTAGTTAATCACATATTAATATATTTGGAAATCAAACTTTTAGCCCAAACTAATGAATTTGACCATAATTCCAATAACAAACATTCAAACAAATTCAATGTGGTTTGGGTTTGGTTTTGGAGTTCAAACCATTCCAAAGCCGTTTGGTTCATAGTCACAGGAAACGCAGATCCCCCTTCGAATCCCGAATCGGTTCGGCCGTACCAGAATCGGGTACAGAATCGAACCATTCGGCCTGGGTTCGCGTACCAGATCGGAAAAAAGGTCGTACCCGATTATCACAATACTCGTTCCGGAACGATTCGATTCGCCGTTTCCGATTGAAAAATTCACCGTTTCGGTACAATTCGATTCGCCGTTTCGATTCGATTCGATTGAAAATGACGACCCAAACAGAAAAAACAAAGGCTTGATTAGTTTTATTACTTTTATGTTATGAATTATGCTTATGAACCGCTTTTGTTTTATGAATTTTCTGTTATGAACTTATGAATTATGATTATGGTTATGAAATGCTTTTGAATTTTGGATATGATTATCAAATTTGTTTTTTCAGATTAGATTTTTTTTAAACTACATTGTAATAATTGTTTTATATACGATACGACGTACCAAACCATATGGTATGCCGTACCGCGTACCGAATTGACGTTCCGAATGAACCTACCCCTCGTACCGAATTTTAAAATTTCACGAACTACGTACCCGTTTTCGTTCCGCGAACCGGAGCGAACCGCGAACCGGGTGACTATGGTTTGGTTAGGTTATGGGTCAGTTTTCGGTTTTTACATTGAGCTTTTAAAAAAACGTCCAAAATCATGAAATTGGGCCTAAAAATGTTTGTTAATCGCCTATTAATATATTTGAACACCAAACATTTAGGCCAAAATAATGAAATTGGTTTTGGAGTGAGGGATAATCAAAACTAGGGGTGTCAATCCTTTCAGATTGGCAAGTTGAAATGCGTAAACCGAACACGATCTTTTTTAAAACAGCTGTGTTAGTCCGTCCACCTAAAACCTTTTTTTTTCATGTTATGTTTGGGTCGGGTTTCGAGGCATGTCAAGGATTACCGCCCCTAAACTAAACGAAACTAAACCGTAATTTTAGGATTTAGAAATAATAATAATAACCTGAAGAATGCACGACGATACTGTAGTGGTCTGTTAGACTAAAGGGTATGGGGGCCGGCTAGCCCCAGCTTGGACCGGCGCCGGTCCCCCACACCGCCCCCCTCAGGCCCAAACGGCTCCCCACAGCCGATTCAGCCGGCCTCTCTCCTCTCTCCTTATCACACATACATCTATACATACATACATATATATATATATAAAGGGGTTCATCCCCCACCCCCTAGGTTCATCCCCCACGAGCCGAGCCTACGTGGCGCCTACGTGGCGGCTCATCCCCTCCAATCCCATCCTCACCATACCCTTTAGTCTTAATGATCCAAATTTGCCGTTTACAAAAAAAATTAGTTTGGGTCAGTTATTTCGGGTTCATTTACTCTATTCACTTTTTACTTCCCAAAAATCTAGTGTAACAAATGCTATCAATAAATGAGATGGAGAATTACTCTAGTGGAATCGAGAGTGATGCCAAATGAAGGATCAACAGACGCAGAGATAGCGGATTCAGCTGACTCTCGTGACCGGAAAGTGACGTAAGCAACGCCGTCAGAGTCCATACGCGTGCGGGAAATCGGGCCGTAGATCTCGAATCTGGACTTGAGATCGAGTACGGAGCAGGCGGAAGAGAGGCCGGTGATTACGACGGCGGTGTTGGTGGGACCGGGGGAGGGTGATGGTTGGTCCGGGAAGTAGTCGTCGTGGATTGGTGGGTCGGTGGGGTGAGGGCGGCGGCGCTTGGGGTAGTTGTACGGCGCGTGGCGGGAGAAATAGGGTTTCTCTCTCTTTCGACTCATATCTTGTGGTTTGTGCGTGTTGGAGTTTTGGGTCAACCAACTTATGTTGTTCAAGTACACTAGGAAACACTTTTATCGTATTGTTTCACATGAGATTCAAGATAATATGACTATGGGGCTGTTTGGTAGCATCTGAATGACATTAAGAGGCTACCTCTTAATGAAATCATTTAAGAGTTTAACAAAGATAATGTAGAAGAATGTGACATGTGATGGTTTACCATTCAGATGTTACCTCTTATCCAGTCAGACATAAGGTTACCTCTTATCCATTCAGACATAAGGGTCACAAATGATTTCATTAAGAGACAGCCTCTGAATGGATTAAGAGGCTACCAAACAGCCCCTATGTTTTTTTTACTCACAGTGTTTTATTTTTTTTTTTCCCTTTAAAATAGTCATTATCTTTTAGTTTACTCACAGTGTTTTATTTTTTTTTCCCTTTAAAATAGTCATTATCTTTTAGATTTCATGCATATGAGGAGGTATCACAATGTGTTTATAAGATACTAGGATAAGTACCCGTGTGTTACACGGGTGACTTAAAGTAAATTATATCATTTAATAGTGTTGACATAAACTTTGAAACGTAAACGTTTCATTATTTATGTAAATATTAAATTACAATGAACTAAAGAAAACGTAATACGAAAAAGTCACAAGTCGTCAAATGGCTATGCACTTTAATATACCAATTAGAAAAAATCTTGACCTTTATATAAGCCATATCATTGTCATCAAATTGATATGCTCGACTAAGATACATACCTTGACTCCCCCGCTTGCTAGTGCCATCAGGTATAGTGATGTGAATACATTAAAATACACAAAAAAAAAAGTAAGAAGATTTAAAAGCTACATTACAAACATGACGAACATATATCCTGAAAATACTTATTCACATATATTTTATATGAAGCAAACTTGGCGAGCGAAGATAAAACAAAGCAACGGCAATGAACCGCTCTAAACGCTAAGAAACCCGCTTCCTCTTATTTATATTATTTATAAGTCTTTACAGAGTTGTTTTGCAGCCCCTTTCTCCACCAAAAATCATCCCGCGCCAGCTGCTAAAATAGCAGCAAAACAGTCCCGGAGTACTCTCTAGATGGCTATTTCAACCCATTTTATAGCTAAGTGAATTAAAAACATATCGAAACGATGAAACTTTTATATGATTTAAAGTTTTACTACTCTCTTCATCATTTAATAAAGAAAGATAACTTTTAAACTGCCACAACATGCTATCTCCAAGTTTAAATCTTCATCATGGAGCATGTTGTCTTCAAAGGGAATCGGTTTAAACCAGGCAGAGGTGGCAAGGAAGCATAGAATTTTCAACTTTGTTCGACAATAAGGGAGTAAAGCAAACTGCCGTAATATAAGGCAAGAAGTCAAGAACAAATAGATACTAAAAAGTAGAACTCTTTTGTAGAACTCCATCCCATTCCTAGAACTCCAACTCCTTGCCATTCAGTATCCTCTCGGCTACCTATTATTGGAACGCATGATATATGAATATTTGCACATAAGAAAGAGAATTAGTACACATCGGTCAGCACCAAGAGTTCGCAAAATGTGAAACAAGTTTCGAGATAAAAAAGGTCGGATTGGGTTAACCTGCTGCCCAATTTTTCTGTCCATTAAAGTCCTTTTATATATGGTTAACGCCTTAAAATATGATTGAAAATTTCTATAATAAAAACCTAATTTTGTAATAAAATGATTAAGAAAGTTGTAAGCATTAAAATAGACTATGAGTGACTTTCGATTCATCAAACACATTCTACTTGTTCCCTGTGTAGTTTCTTTTTTTTATGGTTTGACCCGTTTCATCCTCAAAAAGCCAAAGAGCTGCGCACCAATAGACACAACAACATCTGCAATTGAATCTTGTAATCCATATGTTAACACCTTTATCCTACCCTACCCCACCCACCCATCTCAACTTATTTATTTTATACAAAACACCAGTTATAGTTTCCCTTTTAACCCATAACCAAACCAAAACCGACTCATGGTGTCGCAACCCCCGGCCCCTATCTCATGGGAATGAGCGGCCGCGAGCTCAGATTTCGTGGTATAAGTGGTTTATCATTTTGGCAGCGGAATTTACATCAGGACCGTAGTTAGGAAATATTTTATCAGAGTAAAATACCACATTTTTATAATAATAAACACATGGGAGATTCCCAAGTTTCTGTTACAAACATGTTTATAGGGATAAACCCTATTTTATTGAATTAAAACCTCTCCTTTGTTTAGGTAACTTTTATAGCCACATTTTCCAAGCCTTCAGTGCTCTCCGACTGCCTTCTATTTGGCTTTCACATTTTGTTACCTGAAACGCGTTTTAAAAACTTTTGTCAGTGGGAAATACTAGTGAGTGAATCCCAATTTAATCAAAACAGGCTTTATCATTTCACAGTATTGAGAGCGATTACAATGTTTATATCTGCACAATTACTCATTCGGTACTGTCAATCCTGACTGGTGGGTCATATTACTCATTGGCTATCTCATTGTTCAATGGTAACGTGTTCCACATTTTGTATACAAAACCCCAACATACCGGCAGTAATTGAAGAATTACAAAGACTCAATCACTGCTAATTATATTTTAAAACAATTAAGGTTTTGTAAAAACAGTTTGCAAAAAGGTTTACAAAAAGGAGATTACTCACATTGCTAATTTAGGTTTTTTCTTTGTGATTTCCTGGTTATAATCTATTAATTAAACAATGCACACGCGTTAGTATAATAACCCAATTTACATTAGTTATACCCTCCTCGAGACAGAACTCCAACGACTACGTCGGGCAGAACATCGACAGTCGTTACAAAGCACTAGATCAATCGGGCAGCGTATTTAATACGTAACCGAGGGTTAAAATACTTACAAAGAGGCAGAGCTTCGCTAATTTAGTGGGGTATAATGCCCGGTATAATTCTAATATTCAGAGAATTGAGAGAGATCGAGAAAGATTTGAACGGTTTGGACTGGAGGCCGATCGAGGCTATTTATAGGGTCTGATCATGACTTCCTCGCACCCCGCGAAGAATGAAGACAATGTCTTCGCGCACCGCGAGAGACCTAGGGTAGGCCCTAGCTTGGTCGACTCAGCCTACTAGCCCTAACACGTTGTTCACACATGGCGGCACCGGGTGCGCCCTGGTCTTGAGCTATCGCGCCCCGCGAAGTACACAACCATTATGGTTGCGGCCCGCGAGCGACCTTAGATTTTTGTTTTTATTTAATTTTTATGAAATTAAAGGCATTTAGGGAAATTTACGTATACGGGGTATATTTTAGGACGTATAGGGACGTTCTAAATATTTTAGGAGTGTCGGAAATATTTTAGGAGGGTTGTTATATCCTCCCCACCTTGTTTTAGAACTCGTCCTCGAGGTCTACTGGAACAGGTGTGGGTATTTCCTCTGCATCTCTGATTCAAGCTCTCAAGTGTATTCTGGTCCTCTCTTGAAATCCCACTTTACTTTGACCAGAACTAATCTCTTATGTTTGAGATTCTTGACTTTCCTGTCTTCAATCTGTAGTGGCTTCTCTACGAACTTAAGCTTCTCATTTACCTCTATGTCCTTAAGAGGTACCACTAATGATTCATCAGCTAAGCACTTTTTGAGATTACATACATGAAATACATCATGTATTCCTGCCATTTCCTCTGGCAGTTGTAGCTGATAAGCTACAGGTCCTATTCTTCTAATAATCTCAAAAGGTCCAACGTACCTAGGGCTTAGCTTTCCTCTTTTGATGAATCTGACTACTCCTTTCCAAGGAGAAACTTTTAATAAAACCTTATCTCTTACTTGAAATTCCAATGGCTTTCGCCTATTGTCAGCATAGCTCTTTTGTCGATCGTGTGCTGCTTTTAGTCGGTCCTTGACTTGAATAATTTTGTCTGTTGTTTCTTGCACTATCTCTGGTCTAGACAATTGCTTTTCTCCAATTTCTGCCCAACAGACTGGAGTTCGGGCCTTTCGTCCATAAAGTGCTTCGAAAGGTGCAGCATTAATACTGGTATGATAGCTGTTATTGTAAGAAAATTCTATTAATGGTAAGTGGTCGTCCCAATTTCCTCCGAAATCAATTACACAGGCCCTAAGCATATCTTCCATTGTCTGTATTGTCCTTTCGATTTGTCCATCCGTTTGAGGATGATAAGTTGTGCTTAGATTTAGCTTAGTTCCCATTGCTTTTTGGAAACTTGTCCAAAAATGAGAAGTAAAACAGCTATCTCTATCAGACACAACAGATAAAAGAATACCATTTAATGAAACTATTTCATTAACATATAACTTAGCTAACTGTTCCATACCGAATGTTTCCTTCATCGGTAAGAAATGAGCAGACTTGGTTAACCTATCTACAATCACCCAGATTGTATCATTACCTTTTTGTGTCTTGGGTAATTTGGTAACAAAGTCCATTGTTGTCAATTCCCACTTCCATAAAGGCATTTCCAATGGCTACAATAAACCTGAAGGTTTTTTATGTTCAGCTTTGACTTGTGAACAGGTTAGACACTTAGCAACATAAGCTGCTATATCCTTTTTCATTCCTATCCACCAGAAATTATTTCTTAAGTCTTGATACATCTTATCACTTCCAGGATGTATCGTATACTTAGACTTATGAGCTTCTTCTAATATTTGGTGGCGTAGGTTTCCTAGTTTGGGTATCCAAATCCTTTTCTTATGGAATCTCCAAATTCCATATGTTCCTTGTTCTAATTCCTTAATCATTCCTTTCAATTTTTCAGTGTCGTCCTTGATTACTGATTCTTGTACGGCTCTAATTTGTTCATTTAAATCTATCTGTAGATTTAATTTAAGAGAACATACTTTTCTTGGCTTTTCATGATACTTTCGGCTTAAAGCATCAGCTACTACATTAGCTTTTCCTGCATGATACTGGATATTGCAATCATAATCACTAAGAAATTCTATCCAGCGTCTTTGTCTCATATTCAGTTCTTTTTGCCCAAAAATGTACCTTAAACTCTTATGTTCAGTGAAGACAACAAATTTATTTCCATATAAATAGTGTCTCCAAATCTTAAGGGAAAAAATTATGGCTCCTAACTCTAAATCATGGGTTGAGTAATTCTCTTCATGATTCTTAAGTTGTCTAGAAGCATATTGTAACAACCCTCGGTAAAATCAACACTCTCATAATATTTCCGACATCTATGTATATTTTAAAAAACCCTTATATGTCTTTAAATACACCCGTATGTGAAAACCACACCCGAAATATGTTATAACATATAAAATAAATTAAAAACAATAAATATTAAGTTGAGGCGGGCCGCGTAGACCCACCCCAACATTTACGCGGGCGGTATCAAGGTGGATACCTGATTCCGTTTGATTCCTTTAGTTCAAGCGGGTCGCGTAAGCTTTAGCTTACCTTTACGCGGGCCGCGTAAGATCAATAAACGCGGAGACACCCTGAGCTGACACGTGTCGACATCGTGGCGGGTCTAGATCATGACCGGGACAAGCTACGCGTTGACCTAGATTTGACGCGGGCCGCGTAAGCTTTGCCTGTGTTTTACGCGGGGCGCGTGGAGATCAGAATCAGGCCCTATATAAGAAGGCCTCGGGATTTCACTTTCCGTCGCTCATTTGTTTCTTTCTAAACGAATTTCTGAAGTTATAGGCTTTATAAAGCTAGTATAATACCCCTAATTAGCGAGGTTCTGCTCCGTTGTAAGTATTATAACCCCGGTTTCATAGTAGATACGCTGCCCGATTGATTTAGGGTTCCATAACAACTGTCGTGGTTCTGCCCGACGTAGTTGTTGGAATACCGTCTCGGGGAGGGTATCATTAATATTTTCAAAGGGTTATGATACTAACCAATGTACCTTTGTATAAATTATAGATTATATCCAGGAAACCCTTACGTGAAGTCTAAGATAGCAATGTGAGTTTATCCTCTTTTTGTAAACCTTTTTATCAACTGTTTTACAAAACCTTAATTGTTTTACAATATGATTAAGCAGTGATTGAGTCTTTGTAGTTCTTCAATTGCTGCCGGTATGTTGGGGTTTTGTATACAAAATTTACTACACTGTGAGTAGTAAGTCGGGATGACAATACGTTACCATTGGACAATGAGTTAGCCAATGGGTAATATGACCCACAAGTCAGGATTGACAGTACTAATGGAGTAATTGTGTAGAAATAAACAATGTGATCGCTCTCAATACTGTTCACTGTGACTTTTTATTTAAACTTGATTAAACTGGGATTCACTCACCAGTATTTCCCACTGACAAATGTTTTTAAAACGCGTTTCAGGTAACACAATGTGACAGCCAATTAGTAAAAAGCCAGCTGGAGAGCACTGAAGGCTTGGGAAAAATGTGGCTATAAAAGTTACCCAAAAGACGATGTTTTAAATTCAATAAAATAGGGTTTATCCCTATACATGTATTGTAATAAGAAACTTGGGTTTTACCCATGTGTTTATTAATATAAAATATGGTGGTTTTACTCTGATAAACATTTCCTAACTACGGTCCTGATGTAAATTCTGCTGCCAAATTAAAAACAAACTGATACCACCGTCACTGAGTTCGCGTCCGCCCGTTCCCGGGGGTCAGGGATCGGGGGTTGCGACAGGAGGTGGTATCAGAGCCTAGCCACTGGTCTGAGCCAAAGAAGTGTTCTGCTGACACTTAAAATTTAAATTTTGTGTTAGGAAATAAATTACGGAAATATGTGCATAATTGCATTTATTTGTTATGTGTTATTTGACTATTTGTTAGTTTACAGTATGAGTGATCAAGGACCCTCAGACATGAGTCGTCAGTTGTCTGATTCACCTAGGAGTGAAGGTACCTCATCACTGCCTGCCCTTTCTGGGTATTCTGCTGATCAGGAAGAAAGAATGTTTGCTTTTAAAGCTCAGTCAAAAGAGCCATTCCCTCCTAAGAAACGAGGATGGTTCAGTAAGGAAGCCTTTGCTCGTAGGAAAATAATGCGAAAGTTGCAACAGCAAAGAGCCTTAGCAGCTATTAAGTGAGAGACAGATGCCCATACACAGGATATGCTTAATAGAAGCCTAGAAAATTTCCATATCTTAGTTACAACTGCTGCTGACCCAAGTCTGGAGCAAATAATAGCACCCCAACCACAATTGCAATTCTCTGACCAACCCATGGAGATAGAAAACCCTGAAAACCAAGTGGAGATGCATGACTTCAACCCAGAAGAAATCCCTAGGGTACCAGCACCTAACCCCCTAGACCCAAATTACGACCCCTGGTGGGACGATAATAGGGACTTTGTGCAACGTTACCCAATCCATGAAGACACACCTATTGTAGGATCGTTTTCAGACCCGAACGAGTCGATCAGAAGAGTTTATCTCAATACGAGTGGCGGAAACAAACGTATAGAGTTCAATTCAGCTAGAATATCACTTTAAACTGTCCGTATATTGATTTTAGATCAAATACAAGCCTGTGGACACTTCGGCAGCACTTCGTTACACTGACCGGAACCGTTACAAATGAAATGACACATGAGGTATTTATAGGATTGCTAATTTCGTTTGAATGTGTCATGTACCATTTCAAACGAAATTAACTTAGTTAATTTCGTTTGAAAGTGGTAATGTCACTTTCAAGCGAAATCATCCATATACACTCTATCTCGATTTCCATGCCTTAATCTATCTATCACAATAAGACTCGATACAAGACGAAGTCGACAGACGCATGCACCAAGAGACTCCCCCTCGAATGTTGACGAGTCTTCAGTGTCGAGTCTTCGGTTGTCAAACCATCAGTCTTTATCAGTCTGCTCACTCTCTTCATATATTCTCCATTGTAAGCATCCACAATCAACCTCTCTCTTTCTCGTAATCTTCAGGATCTGAATCTGGCTCTACAATCTTCAGACTTCCTCTTGATGTCTTCAGACTCCCCCTTTCGCTAAACCGGGATCGTAGTCTGGAATCTACTTTTCACAGGTTCTCAGATCGTAACCTGGCACTCATCTAACTCAGGTATCAGAACCTGGCTAACCTGCATACATCTCTACCCAAAAATAAGTTTCACAAATTTAATATTTTGCAAATTTAGAAACCAGTTGCAGGTATCATTTGTTGGTATTATTCAAAAATGATTTAATCTTTGATAACCACTTGAAAACACAACCTTATCATACATTCTTTCCCAACCCTGTTCATTAAGTTTAGCACTTGGAATTTTGAAAATCAGCTCTCCAACATCTGTTGTCGAAAATCTTTTTGTATTTTTCAAAATTTATACTAAAACACACTAAAATCTTTTTGGATTTTTGAATATAACAGAAATGAAATGAATTGTAATAAAGAAATATTTACAAACAATATTTTTGTGAGTTTGTGTAAGAGGATCATATCAGTTTATGAGACAAATCATCAACACCGTTAAGCTTTAAACATTTTCAGTTCTAAACGATTCACATAGATTGACGATATTGTTGTCCACTTAAACTCCATCTAAAAACTTTCGAAATGCTTACTGATACGTTAAGGTATATTAATTTTGCACTAAGTTCTTATGGACCCCACGATCTCAGCATATCCCCTCATCATGCAATACACTGACTCAAGTAATGCCTTTAAACTTTTATCAACTGTGATTTGTGCGAAAACAAAGCAGAATGTTTAAACATTAACAATCAGGTCGATACTTCCGTATATGCAGAGAAAGTCCAATGTTTAAACAAAATAAGAAAATAAAAATATGTTGAAGTTGTTTAGGCTTTAACCACCAGGTCGATACTTCCGTATATGCAGAGGAGGTCCAAAGCTTAAACGAAACACCAAAGAAAATAAAGCAGAACGTTTAGGCAATAACATCCAGGTCGATACTCACGTATACGCAGAGAATGTCCAATGCTTAAACAAAATAAAGAAATAAAACAGGTTTAAATCTTTGCAAAATAAAATGCACAATCACAGAGACTTTTTAGCAAAGTTGTGAAAGTTCACAAACTTAACCAGTTTTATGTCTTTCGACAATCAGCGATTACTGAGTAGGCACACAGTCAAGAAGGACAAAACTAAGTACTATGCTTTTGACCATGTTTCCCACTAGAACTAGGCCTATTGCTTTATGTTTGTATCGTTATCGCAAATCTACTAGTCTAGCTGAGCCTACCGTCACATCTTTAGTGAGACCGTTTATCACATTTTATCTTTCCATTTCTTTAGCATGCTGTGACAGTCCACTGATGTACTATCATTTCCTATTTTTCACAACAAAACTCATTTTTGCATTTTTCAATGTTTTTGGCTTTTTCAAATTTTCAAACACATTTAAAGGAAATTTGAAAACAAACTGTACAAATAACGTGACAACTGATATCGAATCACTTCAAATCGCCATCCACTTGGCATAAACAATCAGAACTCCCCTTTTCAACAAACTATTTTCCCATTGATTTCAAAACACTTAAGTTTGTTTTAATCAAATGGTTTTTCCGAAAAATTAGTTTTGTTAATTGATTTTATCAATTGTAGATTAGGGGTTTGATTCATCACATTGTCTTCCAACCAAATATCACTTGTAGGAAAATTCAAGTACAACTTAATGTCCTTGATTTACCACTTGTAGGTAAAAACCTTTTTCAACCAATTTTTCAACCACATGGCTTACCAACCAATACCACTTGTAAGTTACCATATGTAGGTTGAATTCTCAAGATGCCAATTCCTACTCCTCGCTTACCAACCTGGGAGTTCCGGCAAGTCATACTTGTTACCAATTTTCAATTTTTCAAACAAACAATATAAGAAATATGCCGATTCATGCTCCGCGATTACCAACTTGGGAGCTCCGACAAGTCAGGTTTTTATTCTTTGAAAAATATTGACACCCAGGCCTGACCGTCCTTGGGTGTAACCACTTCTTTTTCATTCTCACTTTCAACAGACTTGTGAACATTCCTTTTGGAAGCATAGAATTCTTTCACTCCTTTGGCCTTACCATTGACCATTTTTCCAAAAATATGTTTCACATTTCTATTGAAAGTTTTTTCAACCTCAAATTTATTCTTCTCTGAATAAAATTGATTTGAAATTTCAACTTTACCGATTTTAGATTTCAAATTCTCAGTCCGCAATGGTGGAAAATTCTCATCATCCAATGGCGGAACTGTTTTCTCCTTTTTCATAACAACCTGTGGCTCCTCTGATTTTGTGGAATCAGATTCATTACCAGAATTATCACTTGAATTCTTAACAACCCATTTTTGGTTATTAAGTTTCTCTTTTCTCTTGAAAACATTTTTCGAACATTCACCAACTTCATAAATTGAATTCTCAAAAACTTTGAATCTGTTTGTTAGTGGTTCGGTTTTCTCAATAACCTTTTCTTTCAATTTACCAGAGACTCCCTGTTTTGTTTGAATTGTCTTTGGACAATTTCTGGCAATGTGACCAGCTATTTTACATTGGAAACAGGTTCTAGTCTCTATCTTCTTTTGAGCAACTCTTTTCTTCATTTCTTCTTGCTTTTTGGCAAGGAATTCTCTGTTCGTCTCCTTCCAGAATGAACTCTTTTGTTCTTTCTCAGCACTTGTTCCTGAAACAAAAACAGTTTTTGGTTTATAAGTTTTCTCATTTTTATAATTTTTCGGTGGTATAAAACCCAGACCATTCTTTTTGAAATTACCATTATGGTTTGGTTTCTTTTGAAAACCTGAACCACAACTGTAACCCTTTTTCCTGTTTAAACGTTGTTGATATCTTGAGGTGTAAGGACTTGGTTTTTCAGAAAGATTTACATCTTTTATTTCAGAAATATTAATTTCTGTTAGTTTGAAAACCTTTTTAATCATTTCTGGTTTAACACCTCTTATTGGAAAAGTCTCATCAGAATATAATTTGTCAGAATCTTTCAAAGTATATGCTACTTTGATCGGTTCGTCATCCAAATTAGATTTTGATAACAAGAATTCTATATTATACACCCGTTTTCCCTGTTTGGCTTTTTGACTTGACGTGTCGGACTTTGACTTAGACTCTGATTTTGACTCCGACATTGACTCCTCTGTTTCATCCTTATCCAACACCTGATCGACCACCTTTTTTTATTAATTCGGACTCATGATCAGTATCGGACGACGCAAAAGTGACATCTATACTTTCTGGTAAGTTATCCGATGACTCAGACTCCCACTGTAAATTTGTTGCCTTTTCGACTCTTTCAGAATTCGGATTTCGAAGAGGATATCCATTTTCGACCGGAGGTAGACATTTGTTATAGATAACACTTGGTTTCTTACCAGAAATCTTCACTTCATCATCTTCTTTTGTTTCTGACTTCTTTTCTTCCGAAGTCTTCTCTTCATAAAAAATCTTCAATCCTTCCACTATGGGGTAAATCCTGTCAACAATAAAAGTAGAACATGAGTAACTTTTCAACAATTCATTTACTCTATTTGTTTCAATTTTCTGAGTTTCCAATTTCTTCTCAAGTTCAGCACATTTTTCTGTGTAGTAAATGACATTGTCAAGCTGCCTCATGTATGCCCCTTTGAGTGTATTCATTGCTACATCCTGTTCACTGTTTGACTCACGGTACTTATTCATCTCTCTGTTCAAAACATCATAGGATTCTTTTAGCCTTTTGATGTTGTGTAGCAGTTCATTGTTTTGCTTTATCAGAGATTCACAATTCATACACTTCTCTGGAACTTTGACTGCATCAGCATCTGTTTTGATTTCAAATTCTGGAACTTCTTTTATTATTCTCACTTTAACTTCTTCAGCTCTTTTCTTTTTCTCAGCTTCAGCTTGTCTCTTTTCTTCTTCTTCTTCTTCTTCTTCTTCTTCTTCTTCTTCTTCTTCTTCTTCTGCATATCTCTTCCATTTCTCTTCTTCAGCCTCCTTAATTTTTCTGTATTTTTCTCCCCAATATTCATCAGAAGCATTAACAACACGACATTTATGATTTGTAGATTTGTTCGGATCATAATCATCCCAGTTGAAATTTTCCCAGCTAAAGCCTTTAGGTAACTTTTCATCATCTTGATTGATTAAACATGCTTTGTTGTCGGCTGAAATATATTTGTCCCAGTTGAAATTTTCTTGATTTCCCAAACATGCTCTCTTTGAATCTTCAATTTCTTTTCTTCCATGAGCTGTTTGTGCCTGTTGTTGTTGATGTGGCTGTTGAGCAACTTGATGATATATTGCTTTTCGATAGTAGTCATTATTTCCAAAGGGATTTTGAGCATCACTTGCTTCACGATTGGTACACTCTCTCTTGAAATGCCCTTTTTCCCTGCAACGAAAACAAGTAACTTTAGACTTATCAAATCCTAAAGTTGAAACATGTGCATCGCGAAAATCATCTCTGCCTGTAATTTGTTTAAACTTTTCAGCTCGTCTCAACACACTAGCCATACACCATTTTATATCCATCAATTCCATCTCCTCAGCATCAATTT
The DNA here is from genome assembly GCA_030545235.1 of Helianthus tuberosus. Taxonomy (NCBI): domain Eukaryota; kingdom Viridiplantae; phylum Streptophyta; class Magnoliopsida; order Asterales; family Asteraceae; genus Helianthus; species Helianthus tuberosus. The sequence goes on along the minus strand of CM060417.1, from coordinate 145,704,184 downwards.
GATCATAATCCTCTTTTGTTAGCATTGGATTCCCGATCCTCCCTGCAACTAAACCTCCATAGGATTCAAGCACAGTTACCAACAAAGACATGTGGCTTTTAGCAACTTCCTCGGTATAATTCTGATCATTTTCAAGGTTCAAAGCAATGTTGCATTGAAGAACTTTGCCACTTTTTGTTGTAGAAAAATGTGGATCAAATGTTGGAAATGAAGTGAATCCAGTTTTGCTGCTTGATCCCTGAGATGAACTTTCTGAAGAATCTTTTACATTGAAAGCAGTTCCAACTTTTGGAGAAAGATTTGTCTTTTCACTAACACCACCTTTGAAATACAATCCGATGTCTTGTTCTCCATCATAATTCTTCATTCTAGCGATCTTTCTTTGCTCCATCTCTTGAGCTTCAAGATGTTTGATGAACCCACCCAGTGTTAGCTCACTGTACTCTTTTCTATTATTCCTCAACATCATCAGAAACGTTCCCCAAACATCATGTGGCAACGCATCAGCCAGCTTCTCAATCAACTCATCTTTATGTTTGTTGATGCCCAATCTTGTCATGTTTTTCACCAAGTTACAATATCTTTCAATAATTTGCTTGGTGTTTTCTGTTCTTAAACCACGGAATAAATCAAATTCTTTCTTCATTAGTGACATTTTGTTCCTGAGAAAATCATCATTACCAAAAGACTTTGCTTCTAATTCTTTCCAAATCGAATATGCACTTCTGTTATGTTGAAGAAGAACCAAGATGTCCTCTTTAATCGCTTGTTGTAACAAACTAATCATCAATTTCTCATCTTTGTATTTCTTTTTCTCTGCATCACTTAATTCTCTAATCGGTATTTTTACTTGATTGTTCCCAACTGGTCTTTCATATTGAACCTCAATATGTTCCCAAGCATCCAAATGATATGCTTCAACCTAGTTACCAAAACGTTCGGACCAACCATTAAAATCATCAATATCCATAAGCTTTGGTGGTTTCTGCATAGTTCCCGTTTCAATTTCAAGCATCGTATTTTGAGCTACAGTCATCGGACTAGCAAATGCATTATAAAACTCGTTCTCCATGTTTCAGTTTTCAAAAGTTCACAAACAGACTTTCAAACGGAATACCGAAATCAAACTAAATCCCCCTTCAAATGAAATAACTAACTTTCAAATGGTATGACCACTTTCAAACGAAATCTCCTATTTCGTTTGAAGTTTCAAACAGTATTACAATCTTGAAACGGAATCACAGTGTTCAAATGGAACCCTCAAACGGAATTGTAGTTTCAAACGAGATAACTTGTTTCAAACGAGATCACCTAATTCTCTCAAACGGAATCTCGAATTCAAACGAAATCATCCATGATTTTCAAACGGAATTAGGAACAATGTACTCTCTCAAACGAAATCAATAAGTTCCTTCAAACGAAATCATGATGATTGGACACTTTCAAACGAAATCAGCAAACAATCTCAAACGGAATCAGCATGACATCATCATTTCGGTCTGATTTTGGTCCAATTTGTCAAGCAAATGGATGAATTTAGTTCTGAAACTTTCAAGGGTTTGTTAAAACACAATTACGCACACATTGTGAAAGATTTAGCCAATTTTATCCGTGAAAACTTGTTTAATTTTGAAAGAAGGTGTAGAAATCAGAAAAATGAAGCTGAATTGGTATGAACTCTTCCTCCTGAGCTCTAATACCACTTGTAGGATCGTTTTCAGACCCGAACGAGTCGATCAGAAGAGTTTATCTCAATACGAGTGGCGGAAACAAACGTATAGAGTTCAATTCAGCTAGAATATCACTTTAAACTGTCCGTATATTGATTTTAGATCAAATACAAGCCTGTGGACACTTCGGCAGCACTTCGTTACACTGACCGGAACCGTTACAAATGAAATGACACATGAGGTATTTATAGGATTGCTAATTTCGTTTGAATGTGTCATGTACCATTTCAAACGAAATTAACTTAGTTAATTTCGTTTGAAAGTGGTAATGTCACTTTCAAGCGAAATCATCCATATACACTCTATCTCGATTTCCGTGCCTTAATCTATCTATCACAACAAGACTCGATACAAGACGAAGTCGACAGACGCATGCGCCAACACCTATACAGAACATAGAAGCCTACCCAGGTATGGACCCTTTAGATCCCTATTACCAAGATGATTATACTAGGGAGATCTTAGAAGATCCTTACCGATTTCAGGCACTTTCACCCCCATATCAGGAACCAGTACCCCAGATTCCGAACCCAGTCCTAGAACCTGCACCCCCAATGAGTGCAGAAAACGTCCAAGAACTTAGGACTTTTGGGGAGGAAATTTTAGAAAGCAGTGAGAGAATGAGACAGGTGGGAGAACGTCTCGTATGGAAATACGATGAACGCAATATGGATTTTTGGATAAATCCATATCCGTGATGTGATGAAGGAGACGGTAATAGTAAGAATAATATAATATAATAAAATAAAAATAAATTAAAATATGTGTGTACGGATGCATATTACTATTAGTGTGATTCTATTTCTGTTGGTATTGTAATTTTTATTTCAGTACTAGAATGTAATAGATGCATAATAGTATATGGAAATATAGTAAAAGTCGCAATGATCGACGTTTTTGGCTAGATTGCATATCATGTGATTAACTATATTAAATATTATTTTGTGATATTAATATGGGATAAATGTTTAAAATTCAGATGGCCGACGAAGGAAATCAAGGAAATCTGAATAATGATAACCAGAGTAACATTAACGTGGTTAATGAGAATCCAAGTATCAATAACAATGGAAACCAAATGGATAATAGTGATGTTCAACACATAGTGGCACAAGGAATCATAGATGCCATGCCATTTATTATTCAAACTATTCAAGAAGCGAATAATAAAAGTAAGCATAGCAGTAAGCGACCCATCGAACCCGAAAACAGCGTGAACAATGGACCTGTACTTCAAATGCATATTCCTAAAAGGAGAAGAACCGTGTCTTACGGTTATTCTTATAAAGAATTCTGGTCTTGTAAACCAATGGAATTCTCAGGCAATGAAGAGGCTATTGCAACCCTACGCTGGATAGAGAAAACTGAGGCAGTCTTAAGAATAAGAAAGTGTGCTGAAGAAGATAAGATACTGTTTGCTTCCAATCTGTTTAAGAATTCAGCACTGGAATGGTGGAATACTATCCTCCAATCAAGAGGAAGTGATAAAACTTACAATATGGAATGGGAAGAATTTAAGAACAAGGTAGAAAGGAAATTCTGCCCACCAAATGAGATAGCAAACAAATTCCTAAATCTTAGAATGACTGGTGTAGATAGTAAGGGATACACTAAAATATTTTTCGAATATGCTAGAATAGTGCCAACCCTTGCATCACCAGAGCCAGTATTAATCTCCCATTATATCTGGGGATTAATTGGAGAGATTAGACATGTAGTCAAGGCAGCTAGACCTCAAACTATAGAAGAAGCTGTAGAACTGGCAAATACCTTGACAGATGAATTAATCCGTACTAGAGAAGAAGAACAGAGGAGAAACCTAACCCAAAGGCTTACTCAAGAATTCCGTTCTGGGAATTACAACCGTAGAAATATGGGTTCTACCTCTGCACCTTTCTGCAAGGTCTGCAAGAAAAAGCATTCGGGAAAATGCTCCACTATTTGCAATTATTGCAAGATGCCAGGACACAAGGAAGAAAATTGCAGGAAGAAATCCAGTAATGGATTGTGCTACAACTGTGGAGAAAAAGGTCATATCAGGCCAAACTGTCCGAAATTAGCTCCAGCTGCGGACAACAAGAATACCAAAAATGCTAGAGCATTTGTTTTGACTGCAGATGAAGCTAAGATGATTCTAGATGTTATAGCTGGTACGTTTTTAGTTAATGATATTTTTGCTAAAGTATTATTTGACTCTGGTGCGAACCAAAGTTTTATTAATACATCATTTTGCAAATTTTTAAATCAATCATTAACTAAACTACCACAAGAATGTTTAGTAGAGATAGCCAATGGAGAAACCGTTAGGATTTCTGAAATCTTGCAGGGAGCAAGAATAGAAATTTTAAATCAGAAATTTATTGCAAATCTTTATCCTATGAATCTGGCAGGATTTGATGTTGTTTTAGGAATGGATTGGTTAATAGCCAATAAAATCAGTATTTTATGTGATCAAAAGTCAATTCAAGTAATGCACCAAAAGGTAAAATGATCACAATTAAAGGAGATAAACCAAATAGATCCACAAAATTCATCTCTGTGATGAAAACCACAAGTTATATAAGAAAAGGTTCTATAGTGTATTTAATTTCTATAATCACTAACTCTAAAGGAAAGGATTTAAAAGATATTCCAGTAGTATCTCAGTTTTCAGATGTATTTCCAGAAGAATTACCAGGACTGCCACCAAATAGAGAAGTTGAATTCAGGATTCATCTACTACCAGGAACAGCACCAATTGCCAAAGCACCTTATCGTTTGGCACCCGCAGAAATGCAAGAATTAAAGAAACAATTAGACGAATTGTTAAAGAAAGGATTCATACAGCCAAGTTCATCGCCATGGGGAGCGCCGATACTATTTGTTAAAAAGAAAGACGGATCAATGCGTATGTGCATTGACTACCGTGAATTAAACAAAGTCACGATTAAGAATCGGTACCCATTACCGAGAATCGATGATTTGTTCGATCAACTGCAAGGAGCTCGATTTTTCTCTAAAATCGATTTAAGGTCAGGATATCATCAATTAAAGGTACAGGAAGAGGATATTCCTAAAACCGCATTCAGAACAAGGTATGGTCATTATGAATTTACTGTCATGCCATTTGGTTTAACCAATGCCCCAGCCGCATTTATGGACAGATGAACCGAATATGAAAGCCATATTTGGACAAATTCATAATTGTCTTCATAGATGATATTCTCATTTACTCTAATAATAAAGAGGATCATGCAAATCATTTGCACGCACTTTTAAGTTTATTAAGAAAGGAAAAGCTTTATGCTAAATTTTCTAAGTGTGAATTTTGGTTAGAACAAGTACAATTCTTTGGACATTTAGTAAACCATGAAGGAATTCATGTAGATCCAACAAAGATTGAGGTGATTACTAAATGGAAAACCCCTGAGTCAGCAACCGAGGTTAGAAGTTTCTTAGGATTAGCTGGTTATTATAGAAGATTTATTCGAGATTTTTCTAGAATAGCCATTCCCTTAACTAAGCTAACCTGTAAATCTGTTAAGTTTGAATGAGAATTAAAACAAGAAGAAGCTTTTAGAATTCTTAAGCAAAGATTAACCCATACACCAGAAGGAACTGAAGATTTTGTAGTATATTGTGACGCTTCTAAATTAGGTTATGGATGTGTATTGATGCAACGACAAAAGGTTATAGCTTATGCATCTAGACAACTTAAGAATCATAAAGATAATTATTCAACCCATGATCTAGAATTAGGAGCTATAATTTTTGCTCTTAAGATTTGGAGACATTACCTTTATGGTAGTAAGTTTACCATATTCACTGATCATAAGAGTTTAAGGTATATATTCCAGCAAAAGGAGTTGAATATGAGACAAAGACGCTGGATGGAAATGCTTAGTGATTATGATTGTGATATCCAGTATCATGAAGGAAAAGCAAATGTAGTAGCAGATGCTTTAAGTTGAAAGTATCATGAAAAGCCAAAAAGGGTACGTTCTCTTAAGTTAAATCTGCAAGTAGATTTAAATGATCAGATAAGAGAAGCACAAGAATCAGTAATCAAGAATGATGCTGAAAAATTAAAAGGAATGTTAAAAGAATTAGAACAAGGAACAGATGGAATTTGGAGATTTCATGAAAAGAGAATGTGGATACCTAAATTAGGAAACCTACGTTATCGTATTTTAGAAGAAGCCCATAAGTCTAAATATACGATGCATCCAGGAAATGATAAAATGTACTAGGATTTAAGGGAAAATTTCTGGTGGATAGGAATGAAAAAGGACATAGCAGCCTATGTTTCTAAATGTTTAACTTGTTCACAAGTTAAAGCTGAACACCAGAAACCCTCAGGTTTGTTACAGCAATTAGAAATACCAGTGTGGAAGTGGGAATTGATAACAATGGATTTTATTACTAAATTACCCAAAACAAAGAAAGGAAATGATACAATCTGGGTGATTGTAGATAGGCTAACCAAGTCAGCTCATTTCTTACCAATGAAGGAAACTTTCAGTATGGAACAATTAGCTAAGTTATATGTAAATGAAATTGTTTCTTTACATGGAATTCCTTTATCAATTATTTCTGATAGAGATAGCCGATTTACCTCTCATTTTTGGTCAAGTTTCCAAAAGGCAATGGGAACCAAGTTAAAACTAAGCACAGCTTATCATCCTCAAACGGATGGACAAAGCGAAAGAACAATTCAAATGATGGAAGACATGCTTAGAGCTTGTGTAATTGATTTTGGAGGTAATTGGGATGATCACTTACCTTTAATAGAATTTTCTTATAACAATAGTTATCACACAAGTATCAATGCTGCACCATTCGAAGCACTTTATGGACGTAAGTGCCGAACCCCAGTCTGTTGGGCAGAAATTGGGGAAAAAGCAACTATCTGGTCCTGAGATAGTACAAGAAACAACTGACAATAGTATTCAAGTCAAGGAACGACTGAAAACAACACGTGATGGACAGAAGAGTTATGCTGATAACCGACGCAAACCATTGGAGTTTAAAGTAGGAGATAAAGTATTGTTGAAAGTCTCTCCTTGGAAAGGAGTAGTAAGATTCATCAAACGAGAAAAACTAAGTCCCAGGTATGTTGGACCTTTTGAGATTATTAAAAGAATAGGACCTGTAGCCTATCAACTACAACTGCCAGAGGAAATGGCAGGAATACATGATATATTTCATGTATCTAATCTCAATAAATGTTTAGCTGATGAATCACTGATAGTACCTCTTAAGGATATAGAGGTAAATGAACAACTCAAATTTGTAGAAAGGCCTCTACAAATTGAAGACAGGAAAGTCAAAAACCTCAAACATAAAAGATTAGTTCTTATCAAAGTGAAATGGGACTCCAAAAGAGGACCTGAGTACACATGGGAACTCGAATCTGAAATGCAAAGGAAATATCCACACTTGTTCCAGTAGATCTCGCGGACGAGCTCTAAAACAAGGTGGGGAGAATGTAACAACCCTCGGTAAAATCAACACTCTCATAATATTTCCGACATCTCTGTATATTTAAAAAAAAACCCTTATATGTCTTTAAATACACCCGTATGTGAAAACCAAGCCCGAAATATGTTATAACATATAAAATAAATTAAAAACAATAAATATTAAGTTGAGGTGGGCAGCGTAGACCCACCCCAACATTTACGCGGGCGGTATCAAGGTGGATACCTGATTTCGTTTGATTCCTTTAGTTCAAGCGGGCCGCGTAAGCTTTAGCTTACCTTTACGCGGGCCGCGTAAGATCAATAAACGCGGAGACACCCTGAGCTGACACGTGTCGACATCGTGGCGGGTCTAGATCATGACCGGGACAAGCTACGCGTTAACCTAGATTTGACGCGGGCCGCGTAAGCTTTGCCTGTGTTTTACGCGGGGCGCGTGGAGATTAGAATCAGGCCCTATATAAGAAGGCCTCGGGATTTCACTTTCCGTCGCTCATTTCTTTCGTTCTAAACGAATTTCTGAAGTTATAGGCGTTATAAAGCTAGTATAATACCCCTAATTAGCGAGGTTCTGCTCCGTTGTAAGTATTATAACCCTGGTTTCATAGTAGATACGCTGCCCGATTGATTTTGGGTTCCGTAACAACTGTCGTGGTTCTGCCCGACGTAGTTGTTGGAATACCGTCTCGGGGAGGGTATCATTAATATTTTCAAAGGGTTATGATACTAACCAATGTACCTTTGTATAAATTATAGATTATATCCAGGAAACCCTTACGTGAAGTCTAAGATAGCAATGTGAGTTTATCCTCTTTTTGTAGACCTTTTTATCAACTGTTTTACAAAACCTTAATTGTTTTACAATATGATTAAGCAGTGATTGAGTCTTTGTAGTTCTTCAATTACTGTCGGTATGTTGGGGTTTTGTATACAAAATTTACTACACTGTGAGTAGTAAGTCGGGATGACAATACGTTACCATTGGACAATGAGTTAGCCAATGGGTAATATGACCCACAAGTCAGGATTGACAGTACTAATGGAGTAATTGTGTAGAAATAAACAATGTGATCGCTCTCAATACTGTTCACTGTGACTTTTTATTTAAACTTGATTAAACTGGGATTCACTCACCAGTATTTCCCACTGACAAATGTTTTTAAAACGCGTTTCAGGTAACACAATGTGACAGCCAATTAGTAAAAAGCCAGCTGGAGAGCACTGAAGGCTTGGGAAAAAATGTGGCTATAAAAATTACCTTAAAGACGATGTTTTAAATTCAATAAAATAGGGTTTATCCCTATACATGTATTGTAATAAGAAACTTGGGCTTTACCCATGTGTTTATTAATATAAAATATGGTGGTTTTACTCTGATAAACATTTCCTAACAACGGTCCTGATGTAAATTCCGCTGCCAAATTAAAAACAAACTGATACCACCGTCACTGAGTTCGCGTCCGCCCGTTCCCGGGGGTCAGGGATCGGGGGTTGCGACACATATGCTATAACCTTTTGACGTTGCATCAACATACATCCATAACCTAACTTAGAAGCGTCACAATAGACTTCAAAGTCTTCAGTTCCTTCTGGTAACGCTAATATGGGTTCGTTGGTTAATCTTTGCTTAAGAATTCTAAAGGCTTCTTCTTGTTTTGGTCACCATTCAAACTTAACAGATTTATAGGTTAATTTGGTTAAAGGAATGGCTATTCTAGAAAAATCTCGGATAAACCTTATATAATAACCAGCTAGTCCTAGAAAACTTCTAACCTCCGTTGGTGATTTAGGGACTTTCCATTTAGTAATCGCCTCAATCTTTGTGAAATCCACATGAATCCCTTCATGATTGACTAAATGTCCAAGAAATTGCACTTCTTCTAACCAAAATTCACATTTTGAAAATTTAGCGTAAAGCTTTTCTTTTCTCAGCAAATTTAAAAGTGCATGCAATACGCTGCATGTTCCTCTTTACTCTTAGAGTAAATGAGAATATCTTCTATAAAGACAATTATGAATTTATCCAAATATGGCTTACATATTTGGTTCATAATATCCATAAATGCGGCTGGGGCATTGGTTAGACCAAATGGCATGACAGTAAATTCATAATGGCCATACCTTATTCTAAAGGCGGTCTTAGGAATGTCATATTCCTGTACCTTTAATTGATGATATCCTGAGCGTAAATCGATTTTTGAGAAAAATCGAGCTCCTTGTAGTTGATCGAACAGATCATCGATTCTCGGTAGTGGGTACCGATTCTTAATCGTGACCTTATTTAACTCTCGGTAATCAATGCACATACGCATTGATCCGTCTTTCTTTTTGACAAACAAAATTGGTGCTCCCCAAGGTGATGAACTTGACTGTACGAATCCTTTCTCTAAAAGTTCGTCTAACTATTTCTTCAGTTCTTGCATTTCTGTTGGCGCCAAACGGTAAGGTGCTTTGGCAATTGGTGCTGTTCCTGGTAGCAGATGAATTCTGAATTCAACTTCCCTGTCTGGCGGTAGTCCTGGTAGTTCTTCTGGAAATACATCTGAGAATTGAGATACTACGGGAATATCTTTCAATTCTTTTCCTTTGGTGTTAATGATTAGGGAAATCATATACACTAGTGATCCCTTCCTTGCACAACTTGCAGTTTTCATCACAGAGATAAATTTCGCGGATCTAGATGGCTAATTTCCTTTAATTGTGATCTTTTCACCATTTGGTGAACTTATTTGGATTGACTTTTGATCACATAGAATACTGACTTTATTGGCTATTAACCAATCCATTCCTAATACAACATCAAATCCAGCCAGATTCATTGGGTAATGGTTAGCAATAAAATCTTGGTTTAAAATTTCTATTCTTGCTCCCTATAAGATTTCAGAAATCTTAATGGATTCTCCATTTGCTGTCTCTACTAGACACTCTTGTTGGAGTTTAGTTAATGGTTGGTTGAGAATTTTGCAAAATGAAGTATTAATAAAAACTTTGGTTCGCACCAGAGTCAACTAATACTTTAGCAAAAACATCATTAACTAAAAACGTACCGGCAATCACATCTGGAATCATCTTTGCCTCTTCGGCTATCAGAACAAATGCCCTAGCATTCTTAGCAGTCTTGTTGTTCATAGCTAGAGCTAGTTTCCGACAGTTCGGCTTGATATGACCATTTTCTCCACAATTGTAGCATATCTTATTGTTAGGTTTCTTCCTGCAGTTTTCTACCCTATGTCCAGATATTTTGCAGAAATTGCAGTATATGGAGCATCTTCCAGAATGCTTTCTTTTGCAATACTTGCAGTACGGAGTAGAAGTAGAACATACATTCTTCCCACGGTTGGAATTACTATAGCGAAATTCTTGGGTAAGCTTTTGAGCTAGGTTCTTCCTCTGGTTCTCTTCTTGTGTAAGTACTAGTTCATCAGTCAAGGTATTTGCTAGTTCTACTGCTTCTTCTATAGTTTGTGGTCAAGCTGCCTAGACTACATGTCTAATCTCACTGATTAATCCCCAAATGTAACGGGAGATTAATACTGGTTCTGGTGATGCTAAGGTGGGCACTATTCTAGCGTATTTGAAGAATATAGTAGTGTAACCCTTACAGTCTACTCCAGTCATTCTAAGGTTTAAGAATTTTTGGCTATCTGTTCTTTTTCATTGGGTGGACAGAATTTCCTTTCGACTATATTCTTAAACTAGGTCCATTCCATATTGTAAACTCTGTCACTTCCCCTAGACTGGAGAATAGTGTTCCACCATTCTAAAGTAGCATTCTTAAACAGATTGGAAGCAAACATGATTTGGTCTTCCTCTGCACACTTGCTTATTTTTAAGACTGCCTCAGTCTTTTCTATCCAGCGTAGAGCTACAATAGCTCCTTCATTGCCCGAGAATTCTATTGTTTTACAGGACCAGAATTCTTTGTAAGAACAACCATAAGACATGGTTCTTCTTCTTTTTGAAATAGGCAAGTGAAGTAACGGTCCATTGTTCACTCTGTGACTGGGTTTAGTATGTAATCGCTTACTTCCACTATTACTTTTATTATTATTTTCCGCTTCTCTAACGTTTTGGAAGATATATGGCATAGCATCTCTAATTCCTTGGGTTACTATGTGTCGAATGGCACTGCTATTTATCTGGTTATCATTATTCTGGTTTTCCCGATTTGCGTCGTTGGCCATCTGGATTTACAAACAATTATCAATTATTAATATCTCAGAGCAATATTTAATGCGAATAATCACACAATCAACACATTGATCAAAATCATCGTGCATTGTGACATTTACTCTATTTTATATATTATGCATTTAATACAAACCACAACTGAAATTTAAAGTACAATACTAGTATGCATCATTAGTTATAGGATTATCTATCTTATTGGATATTATATATATATATATATATATATATATATATATATATATATATATTCAAATCAAACATACATTATTATTATTATTATTATTATTATTATTACTATTATTATTATTATTATTACTGATAGGGGTTCATCCAATATTGCATGTTACGCTCGTCATACTTCCAAACGAGCCTCTCCCCTATTTGTCTTATCTTTTCACTTTCATCTAACAACTCCTCACCAAAGGTACGAAGTTCTTGCACATTCTCAGTGCTCATGGGTGGTGCGGGTGCTGGTATCGGGTCAGGATATTGTGGCATCGGTTCTTCGTATGGATACGGGTTCTTTAAGATTTCCCTAATATACTGGTCGTTATCCCAGTATGGGTCTAGAGGGTCAAGGTTTGGATAAGGTACTACTGGGTTTGGTATGAGCTCCTCTTGTGGTTGGAATTCCTGATAATCCCTGTGGTCGTCAAACCATGGGTCATAATTGGAGGATGGGGTGCTGAGACTCTGGGGATTTCGGCTGGGTCGAAGGTAGGTAGTGGAATCTGGTTTTCTAGGTTTTTTTCTATTTCCATGGGTTGTGTTGGGAATAAAGGTAGTGGATGTGGTGCTATGAGTTGTTCTAAATTCGGGTCTGCAGTAGTGGTAGCTAAGATATGAAAGTTGGCTAGTCTCCTATTAAGTATATCCTGAGTTTGGGTGTTCATTTCCCAATTCGCAGCTGCTAAAGCTCGTTGTTGCTGTAACTTTCTCATTCTTTTCCTACGCTCGTGAGCTCCCCGACTGAACCATCCTCTCTTTTTGGTAGGGAATGGCTCTTCGGATTGCGCTTTGAATATAAAGATCCCTTCCTCTGTGTCAGCTGAATACCCCGAGGGGGTAGGCTGGGAAGAAGTTCCTTCATCTAAAGGAGAACTAGACAATTGACGATAGGCGTCCGATGGTCCTTGATCACTCATACTGTAAACTAACAGATTGTCAAATAACAAAACAATAATATACACGTATGCACATAATTGCATAGATTATTTCCTAACAGAATTGACAATTTCATTGTCAGCAGAACACTTCTGTGGCTGAAATCAGTGGCTAAGGCTCTGATACCACTCTCTGTCGCAACCCCCGGCCCCCATCTCCTGGGAACGGGCAGCCGCGAGCTCAGATTTAATGGTATCAGTGTTTTATCTTTTTGACACGTGGCGGCACCGAGTGCGCCCTGGTCTTGTGCTGTCGTGCCCCGCGAAGCACACAACCATTATGGTTGCGGCCCGCGAACGACCTTAGATTTTTGTTTTTATTTAATTTGTATGAAATTAAAGGAATTTAGGGCCAATTCACGTATACGGGGTATATTTTAGGACGTATAGGGACGTTCTAAATATTTTACGAGTGTCGGAAATATTTTAGGAGGGTTGCTATATGTAACACCCCGAAAATACAAAACTTTATATTAGAATTATAAAGTTTAACATAAACGAGAGTAAGCTGACTAGGATAAATAACCCAGTTAGTCGCAAACTTAGTTATAACAAAGAAACTTGAGATAAAACATCTAGAGATTTACTTGGTTTGTTATTGAGGGACTAAAAATGCTAAAATGGAAACTTATGTTATTAAAAACATAATAAATCAAAATCCAAACACATCCTCAGATGTGTCTGGAATCGATCAAGAGAAGGGCAGGGCGACCAACCACTCTCAAAACCCTAACACTCACTAAACTCACAAATTGAAGGCTCAAATCAGGGCAAAATCGAATTCTGAATGTAGATTAGCGATCACCTCGTCGAAGGGATCGTAAGGTATGTAAAATCTTGATGTTTTGATTCATCTCAAATTCTTGGTTAATTGTGAAGAACTGAAATTGAACTTGATTATGTCTTGCATGGGTGAAATTAGAAGTAATATAGTGTCTAGGGATAAACCCTAGATGATTTATTATCAAAATCTTGCATGAGGCTTGTAAGGTTATAATCACCAATGTAGGTGACAAATAAGATTGTAGAAAACTTGATGAACACTAGGATTGTGATTCTTGTTTTAATGTAAACTGAAATTCCAAGAGGTAAATTCTGAAATATAGAAGTTAAAACATGTGTAAATATGCCTAATTGAAGTCGGTTTAGATAAAAATTAGAAGCCATGAACTTGGTTATGATTATGTAAAAATTTAACCCGCTAGGTGTTTGTTGAAACGCCTAAGTGAGGAATAAAGTGTTAAATCGGACAAAAGCGCAGATTTGAATGTCATAATAATTGTCCGTTATTGATTGTAAAAGAGTTCTAAATTTGATGGTGAATGGAACTCTCTAGGTAAAGCATCCGGATCGTCAAGTGGACAAGCAGGAAGTGATACACGTTTGAAGGGCACACTTTGAAGGTACGCGACTTATAGTTTCATTACATTATGTTTAATTGTTGGTTTTATGTTGTTATATTGAAAATTGGTAAACAAGAAAAGCCACTAAGTCATTGAAGTGACAAAGTGCATTAGACAAGCGAAACGGGACAAAACATGAATAAGAAATAGAGTTTGGATGTGTCGTATAATGGTGACACCCATTCGGCATCCAAACGGGTCGAAACAAGTTGAGTAGTAAATGTCGAAGTCAATGACCATCACTCGTTGATTGGTCACAAACAAAGCGTAAGCCGTGAAGCAGACACGCTAAATAGATGTAAAAACATGAACCCTTGAAGTGGGATTAAAGCTCGGAATTTTTACTTGTCAAACGATTTAAGAAAGCATGTTTAATCCTTGAAATAAGCATGATGGTTACGGCATAAGCAACCCACGAGTGGGATGCGAATCGCCATAATTGGTAAATACGGGAATAGGTGAAATGACCTAAAAACGTGAGACGATAACCAAACATGTTGTTGAACTTGTAGACAAACGGGTCGAATAAACAAGGAATCGGATTATAAGCCGATTGTTCTTAACGGGAAATTTACGTGAATGGTGTTGATAAACGTGTCCGTAATTAATTTACAGACGTATAGGAAAAAGAATCACTAAAAACGGACTTACAGATCATAAGATATGGCGATTTAAGTTTGGATTTGAATAAATATTGACCTGGGCATATGCAGCAACAGTTTAAACAACATTCTGTGAAAAAGAGGGCTAGGCGTCACGCGACGCCCCCTAGTTCCGGAAAAAATTTATTTTTTGTTGTTTTGACTCTTGGAACTTGTTTATATCCATTCTAACATTATCAAAACTGACATTTGATGTGGTTTTGACCTTAGGTGACGTTGGAAACTAACCGGATGGTGATCGAGCTAGCTTTTGAAGAACCGAACACAATTTACAAGCTTCCGCATTAACTAACTCTATGTTAAACGATACTTTTGGGATAACTTGTTTAGACAATGTTTTTGGAATGTAAACATCTTATGAATGTTTGAATTAATCGGTAGTAGCCTAAAGTTTGGTTTCTTTTAGACTTATGCTTTAATGTAGACGCACTTTATATTTATAAACACATGAATTTTGATTAAATTCGAGTAGTATTTAGTTGGGTCTTACAAGTTGGTAATCAGAGCTTAAGGTTGTCAACAAAGTGTTCGGTTCAAGCTTGATTAATTGTCTGGTAAGAATTAACTTATTATGTTAATAAATTATATCTTATGTAAGAAATGAGAAATGAATTGATATACATGGGAAGAGCGTGTTAACACACTCAAACCCGGAAAGTGCATTAAATGTGAACGGTTAAAACAAGTTGGGAACTTGGCTAAACCGAAACAAATGAAGCAATGTTTTAAATGAAATGTTTAACGTTTAATGGAAACATTTCAGTTTCAAAATGTCTGATGGAAACGATGATGAACCGGTGCAGACAAGCACCGGACAAATGAAAGAGATAATTGCTGAAGAAGTAGGGAAGGCAATTGAAGGTAGTCTATCCGGGTTTATAGACAAAATTCAAAGCACGGTGTTGTCACTTGTCGAAGAGCGAGTTAAAAGGTTGGAGGATAGTGTCAACCTTATGAAGGAGAAATCGGGAGAACGTAAAGGGTGTTCATACAAAGAATTTATGGCGTGTAAACCGCCAATCTATAACGGGGAAGTTGACCCGATAATTTGCCAAAGATGGTTGGGCGACATTGAAGGGGTGTTTGAAAGGACCCATTGTGATGAAAGTGACTTTGTTGCTTACGGAACGGGTCAGTTGAGAGGTCAAGCCAAAGATTGGTGGGACAACAAAAAGAATGAAATAGGAGCCGAAGCGGCGAGAACCATGACATGGGAGGAGTTTAAGACGCCGTTTCTTAAACATCATAGTCCCAAGGCGGTCATTAATAAAATCAAGGAAGAGTTCATGCAACTTAGGCACAAGGGCGAGACCATAGACAAGATTACGGCAATGTTTATGGATAAGATGAAGTTTAGTAGTGAATTGGTGACGAACGAAGAACAGAAAATATACTACTACTATAACATGTTGAGCGCTGAATATAGGGAGTTTATGACTCCTTCAAAATACAAGACCCTTACCGAGATCATAAACGTTGCTCGGGAACGGGAAATCGAGTTGAAGAAACAAGTTGAGAGGGGCGAACGAAGGGCGCGGGATGTGAACCCAAGCCCTACAAAGCAGGCACGAACAACCGAATCGGCAAAGGAGCCGGATGTGAAGGGCGGATCGCCGAGCTGTAAGGTATGTGGAAAGGGACATAAAGGCGAGTGTCGCTTTAAGGATAAACCGTGTCCCATATGCGGAAAAACAGGGCATACGGCTTCGCTATGCCCAGGGAAGGTTTTGGTTTGTTACAATTGCTACCAACCGGGTCATAGGAAATTTGAGTGCCCGGAGTTGAATGAGAAAAAGAATGAGAAGGATGTGCAGATGGAAGCACAAAAGGCAAGGGCCAGATCTTTTCAATTAACCGCAACCGAAGTCAAGATAGAACCTGATACCGTTTCGGGTATATATCTTGTAAATCCAATTTTAACACGAATTTTAATTGATACGAGTGAGAATGATAGTTGCATATGGGCATATATGAGAAATGAAAGGAGTAAAATTATATAAAAGCAAAATATATATATATATATGTATAAGAAAATAAACAATAGTGAGTATGCAGAACCTAGGTATAGTCATGCCAAATATTGCTATGGGAAGGGGTGCGCGTACACTCGAACCCGGAACCTTAATAAAGTATCAATAAATGTGGATTAGAAACTTGGATACGGGTAACTATCCAAGTAACATGTAATTAATAAAAATCCTTATGAGGAAGAACAACGATCACATTGATGGGTGTGATTGTATAAAGAATTCAGTTTTGGAAAAACAGTGTTTAACAAATATGCACATTATGAAACGAAATAGAAAATGGTTAATAATAAAGAATGTAGGTCTTAACACCGATAGGTGCAAAACGATACGTTAGAAAGAAGGTTTTGATGATGAAAAGTTTATAAGAACTTAGACACGACGTGATGCGATGCAATCATGGACATGAAAAGTGATATAGAATATAATAAGGCTGTAGCGCGAGATACGGGATGGAAAAATTGTAAACTCACATAACTCCGAATATGGTGAAGGGATAAACCCAAATTAACGGGACAAGAGGTGATGGTGACTGATCAGTCTAGCCGACAAGATCACCCGGGGTCAAAATAGTGTTGTGACTCACATAAAACGCTTGACAATATGGGGTAATATAGAATAAACATGTAAACGAACTCGCATTATTGAATGGTCAAGTGACAAATTGGGCCGAGTAGGTGGCAAGATAAGAAATACAAGACACAAGTTGAAGTCCATGGGGACTTACACATGGAAGACGCATGCGTCGAGGCAAATGATAACTCTTGAATAAAAGAAGTGTGGTCTGAAAAATGAGACTAAGGTAGTTGGGTCCAAACCAAAGAACTACTCAACAAAGGTTTCGAGGACGAAACCCTTTTAAGGGGGGTGGACTTGTAACACCCCGAAAATACAAAACTTTATATTAGAATTATAAAGTTTAAAATAAACGAGAGTAAGCAGACTAGGATAAATAACCCAGTTAGTCGCAAACTTAGTTATAACAAAGAAATTTGAGATAAAACATCTAGAGATTTACTTGGTTTGTTATTGAGGGACTAAAAATGCTAAAATGGAAACTTATGTTATTAAAAACATAATAAATCAAAATCCAAACACATCCTCAGATGTGTCTGGAATCGATCAAGAGAAGGGCAGGGCGACCAACCACTCTCAAAACCCTAACACTCACTAAACTCACAAATTGAAGGCTCAAATCAGGGCAAAATCGAATTCTGAATGTAGATTAGGGATCACCTCGTCGAAGGGATCGTAAGGTATGTAAAATCTTGATGTTTTGATTCATCTCAAATTCTTGGTTAATTGTGAAGAACTGAAATTGAGCTTGATTATGTCTTGCATGGGTGAAATTAGAAGTAATATAGTGTCTAGGGATAAACCCTAGATGATTTATTATCAAAATCTTGCATGAGGCTTGTAAGGTTATAATCACCAATGTAGGTGACAAATAAGATTGTAGAAAACTTGATGAACACTAGGATTGTGATTCTTGTTTTAATGTAAACTGAAATTCCAAGAGGTAAATTCTGAAATATAGAAGTTAAAACATGTGTAAATATGCCTAATTGAAGTCGGTTTAGATAAAAATTAGAAGCCATGAACTTGGTTATGATTATGTAAAAATTTAACCCGCTAGGTGTTTGTTGAAACGCCTAAGTGAGGAATAAAGTGTTAAATCGGACAAAAGCGCATATTTGAATGTCATAATAATTGTCCGTTATTGATTGTAAAAGAGTTCTAAATTTGATGGTGAATGGAACTCTCTAGGTAAAACATCCGGATCGTCAAGTGGACAAGCAGGAAGTGATACACGTTTGAAGGGCACACTTTGAAGGTACGCGACTTATAGTTTCGTTACATTATGTTTAATTGTTGGTTTTATGTTGTTATATTGAAAATTGGTAAACAAGAAAAGCCACTAAGTCATTGAAGTGACAAAGTGCATTAGACAAGCGAAACGGGACAAAACATGAATAAGAAATAGAGTTTGGATGTGTCGTGTAATGGTGACACCCATTCGGCATCCAAACGGGTCGAAACAAGTTGAGTAGTAAATGTCGAAGTCAATGACCATCACTCGTTGATTGGTCACAAACAAAGCGTAAGCCGTGAAGCAGACACGCTAAATAGATGTAAAAACATGAACCCTTGAAGTGGGATTAAAGCTCGGAATTTTTACTTGTCAAACGATTTAAGAAAGCATGTTTAATCCTTGAAATAAGCATGATGGTTACGGCATAAGCAACCCACGAGTGGGATGCGAATCGCCATAATTGGTAAATACGGGAATAGGTGAAATGACCTAAAAACGTGAGACGATAACCAAACATGTTGTTGAACTTGTAGACAAACGGGTCGAATAAACAAGGAATCGGATTATAAGCCGATTGTTCTTAACGGTAAATTTACGTGAATGGTGTTGATAAACATGTCCGTAATTAATTTACAGACGTATAGGAAAAAGAATCACTAAAAACGGACTTACAGATCATAAGATATGGCGATTTTAAGTTTGGATTTGAATAAATATTGAGCTGGGCATATGCAGCAACAGTTTAAGCAACATTCTGTGAAAAAGAGGGCTAGGCGTCACGCGACGCCCCCTAGTTCCGGAAAAATTTTATTTTTTGTTGTTTTGACTCTTGGAACTTGTTTATATCCATTCTAACATTATCAAAACTGACATTTGATGTGGTTTTGACCTTAGGTGACGTTGGAAACTAACCGGATGGTGATCGAGCTAGCTTTTGAAGAACCGAACACAATTTACAAGCTTCCGCATTAACTAACTCTATGTTAAACGATACTTTTGGGATAACTTGTTTAGGCAATGTTTTTGGAATGTAAACATCTTATGAATGTTTGAATTAATCGGTAGTAGCCTAAAGTTTGGTTTCTTTTAGACTTATGCTTTAATGTAGACGCACTTTATATTTATAAACACATGAATTTTGATTAAATTTGAGTAGTATTTAGTTGGGTCTTACATTATACATGGTCACCCGTGTTTGAAAAATAAAATACTTTAATTTAACAACGTACCTGCATGGGTTTGTTCTAGATTGATTATTCCACTTGGCGTTGCAAATAGCACACTTGTAACCTGCTCGATGCAACCAGTCAGAGATGTAAATATCGTGGATCATAACAGTTAATATTTAATATTTTATCAAAAGCAAAGTATAAACCGCCTTCGGCTTCAAATTCTTATAACTTCAATTTACTAAACCAAAATCAAATGAATAAATAAGCAAACCAACAGATCCAATAAGCACAACAATAT
This sequence comes from Helianthus tuberosus, assembly GCA_030545235.1. NCBI lineage: Eukaryota > Viridiplantae > Streptophyta > Magnoliopsida > Asterales > Asteraceae > Helianthus > Helianthus tuberosus. The sequence goes on along the minus strand of CM060417.1, from coordinate 145,684,266 downwards.
AATATCAATTACTTAATACTATCGATGACTCTAATACTTACCACTAAACACATAAAGCATTACCAACAAATGTTCAATCAAAAAACTTAAGATCTACACTATACTAAGAACGATAAATCGAGTCAGATAAACCATACAGTTTCATTCATCAAACATATCTTAAGTTAGTGTTCCACGATCACTATATCAAAATTAAATAAATAGAATAACTGAACAAAATTCAAGGATTCAAGAAGAAAACAAACAATAATAGATATAAAGAAGTAAATCATTCAACTAACCACAAACCGATTCGTTAAGAGTATGATGAACTCACTATTGACAAATTATTAGGAATTCTTGGTTCCTTCGAGACATAAAAAATCAGATTTTTCACGGCATGCAACAATTATGCGTTGTTCTAATCTTTTCAGAGGAAACGCTCAAATGCAGACGGTTCTGTGGTAATAACAAATGCGAAGTGGTATTAATCTTCTATGGATAAATCTATATAGATGTGTCAAACTTATAATAAAGATAATAAATTTATACCCAAATCATTTACACAAACATCTTGTGATATTTCATTCTTTGATATCTTCTCTAGCAAGGATAAAGGGTCAACAATACCTGATACATCTAACCAGAACTGCCGATAAGTAACATTTCAACATCATTGTCGTAAGTAGAGATGGCAATTTACATCCATTTAAGAATCAATAAGTTAAATTTGGCCGTGTTCTATCTCGAAATGGTCAAATGAAAAACATAGAACATGTCAAACGGGTTAAAGGTTACACTAAATCATTTTACTCAGACTCTTTGGTTATTAGAAAAATATGGTTTTGTAATCAAAATTAGCCATTTATTGTTTATCACTTTATATAAGTTAAAAAGAAGTGAAAAAAAATATTTTAAATGTTAACCTCACTTGGTCTATTATGACCCGTTTCAGTCCGAACCTGTTTTTGACGTGTTACCCAACTCACATGACCTACCCATTTGGTGGCCTCTAGTCATAAGAGAACAATTACCTTTGTCACGGCCCTCGACCCGTTTTTCCGGTTCGGAAGCCGCGGGACAGAAACCTGTGGTATTGGTATTTATTTGGCAGCGAAAATTTTAACGGGACCGTTTAAAAAGGAAAACATTGGATTATTTTATTATTAATATCGGGACAAAACCCGTATTTTACAAGAGAGGAATTTCACTGGGAAATTCCTTGATTACAGAAAACATGTTTATTTATTTACTGGGCCACTTCATTTAAGCTGGAGTGCTATGCGTCACTTTTCCTTGCTTACAGTAGATCACCTGAAACATGTTTTAAAAATATTTTATCAGCGAAAAATACTGACGAGTGCATTGATCGGAGTGTCGCGCTCCGGTCAAAGATAAAATTTATATGCCCAAATTACCCTTAACAAATAGTTAGTGGTAGCAAGGGGTCGAACCACGAAGAGTCTGTGGTTTGCGAATGGATTCGATTGAATTATGAAAATGTGTCACTATTATGAAGCTTGCTACTTGGTTTTATGATTTTCGTTTAATGAAGAGATGTTTAGAAAAAATTACTAAGTGATTGGTTTGATTGATTACTAACAATTAACAATTGCAAAAATGTAATTAAAGGTTTAAACGATATAGAGAAAATAAGGCTCACACCCGGTTCAGTAATTGCAATCCTAGGGTTCTTACATGTTTTAAATTTGATTCACTTGAATATGTTATTAACGGAATTCTATCATCAAAGCTTAGGTGCCAATTGCTATCAACGCCGTGAAGGACGGACCACAATGCACTTCGTTACTTCGGACAAGTAAAACCTATTGAAAGACAAGGCATAATTACACAAACTTGTTTCGCAAAGTCAAATTTCATAACTCACTCGACAATTCACAAATATAGTTCAAATGCAAGACAATTGTCAATCAATTCAAATACAAATCAAGTTGTCACAAAACCAAACTAAAACATTGTTCAAACCCTAGACTTACAATAACCTACACCGGGGTGAAACCTCCAAGAAATTAGCCGAGCATGATCGAAAGAACTTGATCACCGGATGTTGGAAGCTTGATCTTGATCATCTTGAAGTTTGGAAAGTGATGGAATGATGGTTAGGGTTTGTGGTGGAGAAACTGAATGGATGGAGGGTTGAAGGATGATTGTAATGGTGATGAATTAGGGTTTGGATTCGGGTGATTCGGATGATGATTCATGTTCTTGATGATTGTGGAATGGAATGATGATAGGTTGTGGCTCCAAGAAATGGTTTCAAACTCAATTCCAAGTGTAACTACCGAAATGGGTCAAAACAAAGCATTAAAACCCGTCACCAACCAAGAAAACCACATAATTCTCGTTTTTCATAAGGAGGAGGCGTTGCCTACGCCCCTGGTGGCGTAGGCTATGCCTCACAGAAAACCCGTTTTTCTGTTTTTGTGTTTCTCGCTTCCGATAGACCCGTTTTGCATTCCGGTGGTCCGTTTTTCGTCCCGATAGTCCGTAAAGCTCCCAAATAGCTCCTTAAACTTCATCAAACCTGTAAAACACATTTTTAATTAAAAGTAGGCTATTCGGAATTAAAACTCATGTAAGAACATCAAGTTACACCAATACGAACACCGGTTTTCGACCACGTATCACATCCCCACACTTGTCGTTTGCTTGCCCTCAAGCAAATCTGTCTTTCACTTTCACGTGGGTCAAACGAGAAACACACTCCCCATTCCCGAGACAAAGGTTAAGGTCTAATGTCATGCTTAGTTCAAACTTTTTTACAATTTTCGACATATTTAGTAATAAATGATTAATCATGTAAAAGTGGTTATCCAAGATTAACCCGCCCTTGAAACTCACACTTCATACATATCCCTCACAATGTTCACTCCACTCGGTTTACAAGTTGGCTAATTTTCATGATGTATTAGCACTTTTAAAAAGTAATCACTCCAAACCGATTAGAACATGTACCCACATAGGCTTGCAACTCAATCATTCTCCACCACTGAACACAAATACTAAGCACAAGTCAAAAGGTCTTTGTAAGGGTTGTAACGAGGCTAGGCTAAGGGTAGGAAGTAGGATATTTAAAGTGGCTAAGGTGATGAAAATTCGATTTTTATTACAAACCACTAAACTAAACAAAACTCAATATAAACATCAACTTTGAGGCAACAACTTTCGCCTTTTATTCAACAACTACTAACACATCTTTTTGTGTTTTTCTTAACGCTTTTTCATTTTTTTTTCATAACATTTTCTGAATTTTTGTTTTTGTTTTTGTTTTTTTTTTTTTTTTACAAACAATCAAAAACAACTATACAAATACAACTCCTATAATCGAATTTCCATCACACGGGTTTAAAAGAAAAATGTTTAAGGTTATGGGCTATAGGGTGATCAAACGAAAGGATTAGGCTCAAAGTTGGCTACTAGGGGATGATTTTTGGGTAAGGATATAAAAATGGTGTAAAATGGAAAAGGTTTACCTAATGCCTTAATCATTCTCGTGCTTGTATTCGGTCTATGGTCTCAAACGTATCAAAAGTTGCAAGTTCTACAATACATGACTAATGGTCCACTCAAACAAAGAAACATAGGTATCTAATCTATGATATAAAAGTGGCTCAAAACCTCACATATCTAAAAGGGTATGGTATGTGACATGCATAAAATACTAGTTTCTTAGGCGGATTATTCCCAAATAACCACCGCTAAATACCCGTCATGCTAATAATTTGAACTTGACCATGACAAAAGACCAAATGAGTTGTGACATCCCTCGTTGACTTAGTTACTTGTGCTTTTAAGATCGCTTTTGAAACAAGATATTTTTGAAATTTTTTTGAAATTTTCCCCCATCCCCACACTTGAGATAAACATTGTCCTCAATGTGTAGTGTTTAAATGAACGGGTCAAAAATCTAAAACTTTTACTACTCCCCCATCCCCACACTTAAGGTAAACATTGTCCTCAATGTGTAGGAACTAGAGTTTTTAAAGCACACAAGGGATGTGACACGACTAACTTCCCCAAAATTCCACCCCGGAAAATAACATACAATTACAATCCACTTATTACTAAGCTAAAAATCAAGGTAAAAAGGAAACGCATGCACCTGATTTTTGTCGCTAGATGCTCCTGTCTTCTTCTTCTCTTCACAAAAACGGTCGTCCCTTGAACATGATGTACCTACAAATCTTAACCCTTGTGTAGAAGCATGCTTCTCACAACCATTGAAATTTGTTAGCTACTTAGTTCTACCGTTTTTATGAAAGTGTTACCAAATCATGCGTTAATCTACCTTGATTTTTGTGGAAAAATAATTTACAACAATAACAAACCTAACTCACTTTCGTAGGAATCACGGTTGCATTTAGCTTATGCAACAAGCCCTTTTAAACCCCCCAATAGCTTGGGTGGACGAGAGGTCTCGTGAGGGTTATATAGGGAACACACCCACAAAGTTCATTTAACTAAGAAAAATAAAATAAAACGAATAATAGTACAAACTCTACAACAATTATACCTGATTTTCCTCTCATGGTGGTCGAAGTGCACATTTGCCTACCGAGTTTCCAACATACACTCGGTAATTAGCATGCCGAATCCATACTCTTTTTATTATATTCGGCATACCCAATGTACAACTTCGGGGTCGTCTCTTAACAACATGGCCAATGTCTTTCAACGCCACCTTTCGAATCCTTATGCCCGAACCCGCATCCCCAACTTTGTTGGTTGGAGTGATAAGTTTGGGAGAAGGATGAATATGAATGTGAGCTTTTTTCGAATCCAATTCGTCTTGCGGTGTCATGTCTTCCGCTCGGTTCAAACATTCAATTTCTTGCTCCGAATGATCTCTAACCTCTTCCACCACCTCACCATCTACTATTGTACCATTAGCCCAAACCTCTTGGTCTCGTTTAAGTTGGGCTAATTCCTCCGCTAATTGACCCACTTGTACCACCAATGCTTCATGGGCGTTATCTCTCACTTCATTCGCTTTCTTCATATCTTTGATATCCTGGTGATATTCTTTCATCATGTTGTGATCTTCTTTCATCATGTTCATGAGAGCATCAAGCTTGGAATGCATCGACTCTTGAGCTTCCTCGTATACCGGTTGAGGGTATTCATTATCATAATCATCATAATCCTCCCGGTAACTTGAGAAGTGTGGCAATTCGGGCTCATAGTAGTATTCTTGATAATGTGGTGGTAGTGGATTATCATATGGATAATATGAGGATGGACCACTGAAATCTTCATAATCCGCCCTCCTATAATCATATAATCCGCTAAGGTAGTCTTCCTGATCCCTGTTGGCTTGAACTTTTGCGTGGAAAATAGAGCAATCTTCTAAATAATGCTCTCCGCTTCCGCAACACTCACACGGGTCATCATCTACCCAATTCATATTGAAAGATGTACCTGCAAAACATGTACCTGCACAGACAAGCTCGACCACCCGAAGTAAAATCACAAATATACAAGAAAAAGGAAAGAAAATAAACTAAACTAAAATCGAACAAACAATGAAATACTAAGCGCACTAGCTCCCCGGCAGCGGCGCCAAAATTTGATCGGAGTGTCGCGCTCCGGTCAAAGATAAAATTTATATGCCCAAATTACCCTTAACAAATAGTTAGTGGTAGCAAGGGGTCGAACCACGAAGAGTCTGTGGTTTGCGAATGGATTCGATTGAATTATGAAAATGTGTCACTATTATGAAGCTTGCTACTTGGTTTTATGATTTTCGTTTAATGAAGAGATGTTTAGAAAAAATTACTAAGTGATTGGTTTGATTGATTACTAACAATTAACAATTGCAAAAATGTAATTAAAGGTTTAAACAATATAGAGAAAATAAGGCTCACACCCGGTTCAGTAATTGCAATCCTAGGGTTCTTACATGTTTTAAATTTGATTCACTTGAATATGTTATTAACGGAATTCTATCATCAAAGCTTAGGTGCCAATTGCTATCAACGCCGTGAAGGACGGACCACAATGCACTTCGTTACTTCGGACAAGTAAAACCTATTGAAAGACAAGGCATAATTACACAAACTTGTTTCGCAAAGTCAAATTTCATAACTCACTCGACAATTCACAAATATAGTTCAAATGCAAGCCAATTGTCAATCAATTCAAATACAAATCAAGTTGTCACAAAACCAAACTAAAACATTGTTCAAACCCTAGACTTACAATAACCTACACCGGGGTGAAACCTCCAAGAAATTAGCCGAGCATGATCGAAAGAACTTGATCACCGGATGTTGGAAGCTTGATCTTGATCATCTTGAAGTTTGGAAAGTGATGGAATGGTGGTTAGGGTTTGTGGTGGAGAAACTGAATGGATGGAGGGTTGAAGGATGATTGTAATGGTGATGAATTAGGGTTTGGATTCGGGTGATTCGGATGATGATTCGTGTTCTTGATGATTGTGGAATGGAATGATGATAGGTTGTGGCTCCAAGAAATGGTTTCAAACTCAATTCCAAGTGTAACTACCGAAATGGGTCAAAATAAAGCATTAAAACCCGTCACCAACCAAGAAAACCACATAATTCTCGTTTTTCATAAGGAGGAGGCGTTGCCTACGCCCCTGGTGGCGTAGGCTATGCCTCACAGAAAACCCGTTTTTCTGTTTTTGTGTTTCTCGCTTCCGATAGACCCGTTTTGCATTCCGGTGGTCCGTTTTTCGTCCCGATAGTCCGTAAAGCTCCCAAATAGCTCCTTAAACTTCATCAAACCTGTAAAACACATTTTTAATTAAAAGTAGGCTATTCGGAATTAAAACTCATGTAAGAACATCAAGTTACACCAATACGAACACCGGTTTTCGACCACGTATCATGCATTCTGTTTTATACAAAAGACACATTGTCATAATATACAGTATTAAGAGCGATTACAATTGCCCCTATCTTATAATTATCTGATTCAGTTGTCACTCGACCGGATCTGTGACTGTGGTCATATCACTGTTATGGGTGAAATTCTGAGCCCATATCCTGGAAAGTATCTTGATTTATATCTTGGTTATATAGTATCTGTTTACGTCCGGGATGCTGATTCAGGATATTGGTAACATCCTGAATGGTATCCTCAGGATTACTAACGGATCATGTGCAGGTACGTGGGTTGGAAGCTAGCAACGTTCACAAGGACTCATTCCGCGGAAGACTCGGTCCAAGTTGTTCAAGGAAAGACGTTAAGCCCGCTTTATTTGGTTCCAAACGGCTATTTGTGGAATATTCGGGAGCATCCCATATTTATAGGAATTTTAGTTTCTACTTTGTAACTATAAATAGGTGGGTATACCAGATCGAATAGGACATCACATTCACACTCGCTACACTCTAACACTCGCTCTCTAGCAATTTTCACTTTCATACAAAAGCATTGTAACACTTAGCGATCTGATCTATATCCTGCATTGTATCCTGACGTTTGAAGCAATAAGAAGAACAAGCCAGCTGCGATTGACAGCTCCCGAGGTTTTATGCCGGCGATCTAGATTGATCAAGGGCTTTCCTCGTACATCTCGTGTCATTTACTTTACTTTTTGCTCATAGTTTGATCGTAGATACAGCTCAATATCCTGAGCCGTATCCTGAATACTGATTTTCTAAATAACTTAACCGGCATATTTTCTACACACTTTCTAGCACACTACCTCACTTTACTAATTTGATCACTAAATTGCTTCGGTAATTTTTGACCAAAACAATTTGGCGCCCACCGTGGGGCAAGTGGTGCTCTCTTTACTAAAAATCTTTGTGAAATCGCTAATCGGTTTTCTATTTTCAAAACTTTTTGCCACATTGTCCATAATGGCCTCAAGATCAAACATGAGTTCCTCCACTGTGTCTGCTATGACTTCTGCCACTACCGGTTCGGTGCTTCCACCACCTCCTCCAAGGATGCCAGCCTCTTCACAACCTCAGGATATTATCCCTACTCGCAGTGTTCAGGAATCTGCTCCCGTTTTAGCTTCTAATGATGAAATTCTAACCTTATTTGGAAGTGTGCAGGAACAAATGAGGCAGCAACAGGAAATAAACCAAATGCTGTTGAGGGAAATACAACTCCTGAAGTCTGGCTCGAGCAGATCTGCTGAGGATATTGTCACTCCATTACATCCCAGAACTTTGAACTTTAGTTCAGCTGTGTATACTGAGGATAACAGGGGGAATATTGTGCCCAGCCTCCCTCAGAATCATACTCCTGAAATACCCTCCTCGGTCAGGATGTCAACCCTGAGGAGCTCAGGATATGCCTCAGGATATGGGCAAAATCCTCCAACGGGTAACGTGTCAAAAAGGAGGTCAGTAATCCTTATACAAAAACAAGACTACCTGGTGATCCTTCTCAGGATCCTCTGGCCTACCATGGGTGGACCATGTCCTCGGCAGATCCTTTCCATTTGGAAGGGTATCCCTCCTGACAAAGAAGAAGCGACGTTTCCAATTTGTGTCATTCTTGGTAACTTTAAGAAGGGGGTGTTCTCCGCCGGGTTTTCGTTTGAACAAATAACGATGGGAACCAAAGGTAGTAAGATCATACAATTGTGTCAGCTCTGACATGCCTAAATCAATGCCTTCCTGCTCGATGATCCTCTCCAGGGTATACAAAACCCTCCAAATCATCGGCATGGCTTGGATGTAAGAGATGCCGGTAAGGGAAAAGAAGGATTGTGTAAATTCTGGGAAAGGATAGGTGTATCCTATGGCGAATGGAGTAACTGGAAAGGCAACCCATGTTTCTGAAACATAGTCGCTCAGAATAGTAGGATCAAAGGGTTTGAAAAAAGCATTCGCCGGAAAGCAATGACGAATCTTGTCTATCTGAGCATCATTAAAGTAACACCTTTCATTTGTGGAGTCTTTGATGATCTTTTGACTCTTCAAGGGACTATCCTTCTGGTGATCCTTGGCGGGGGAGGACCGGAGCATCATTCTTGAAGAGATAATGGTAAAGTAAGAGAAACAGAGTAAGAGAAGGAAGAAGACGAAGAGAGAATACCTGACTATCTTCGGAATGCAGTTATAAAGGGAGTCTTTCTGAAAATTTTAAATGCATTTGATCCTATCTCTATCTCCTATTTATAATCATGATCGTGCAGGGTTGTCACTTCTGTGACGTCATGATCGCAACGGCTAGTCCGCTTATAACGGCTAGTTATCCGTTGGTTAAATGTGGATAAGATCGACAAAACATAACTCATTTATTTACATATTTACTCCTTATATTTTGGGGGCAATTGTTAGGGGTGGATTTCTAAATAACCAGTGATCCTTATTTGCTGTTGGATTTAGTGATCCTCAATTCTGTCTGAAGTAGTGATCCTCAGAAGTGTTGCAGGATCAGGATCATGGATCACTATAAGGATCCCAGTACTAACGGTTGTCTACTTTGAATTCGTGAATGTTTTGCAGGAAGTTCAACTCGGACTTAGTCTTGGCGACATTCCTGGAGAATATTCCCAGACTATCCCGCACGTGCTTGGCCAAAAATGGACGTTGTGGAGAACGTGGGAGCTTGGCACAAAAGTCGGATAGTTAGTTTTAGTAGTTAATTTCTATTTTAAAAGGGGTAACGAGCTAGTAGAAAAACACTTAGCCATTTTCAGCTACACACACTCTCATACACTCGCAAACTTGAAGCTCTCGACGAACATTCATTCGTTTTCACTCACTTTTACACATTTCACGATAGTGATCCTTGTACCTAGCTCGTTACTATCCAAAGTTGTAAACATTTATTCATTTATTTGAGCTTGGTGATCGGTAGTTTCCATCACCCGGGGTTTTTTGTGCCGGAGATCAACTCTTGATCAAGGGCTTTTTCCCCGTATAAATCCTTGTGTCGTTTGTGCAATCTACATTGAAGTGATCCTTGTCATTGTTCTACATTATTAGCATCATACCCCGTAACAGAGAGTTTGGTTGCAATATCCTCATCAGATTTTTTGACCAAAACATATCCTATCTGTGATGCTGAGATCCCAAAGAGATTTCAAACCCCCAACATGAAGCTTTACGACGGAACTACGGATCCTGAGGAGCATATTGCTCAGTATAGGGAAAGAATGGAGATTAACCCTATCCCTCCGGATCTCAAGGAAGCATGCTTGTGCAAGGGTTTTGGTTCTACCTTAACAGGATCAGCCTTGAAATGGCTCTTGAATGTTCCTCATCATAAAACAACGAAGTTGGGAATGTCTAAGGAGATGAGGTAAGAACACGAGCACTTAGGTTCATTCGGCTAGAGGACGACAAGAGGATCCAGGAGAGGTTAGCAGGATCCTCAAAGCAGGATAAGCAAGGATCCTCATTCAGGAACAACAAGTTCAGATCCTACAACAGATCTGATAACCAGAACGTGCATTCTGTTGATCAAGAAGAGGATGATGAGGATTATCCTCCAATTTCTGAATATTGTTTTTGTCTTGATAACAATGAACTAATCCTTGCGATGCAGAACCTAGGTGATAAAGCTAGATGGCCGAGAAAAAATGATAGGCCAGCTGCAACTAAGGATAAATCAAAGTGGTGTGCATACCATGAAGATTTTGGGCATCTCACAGAAGAATGCATTGCACTAAGAAAGGAAATTGGATACTTGTTGAGCAAGGGGCATCTAAAAGAATTGTTGGGAAGAAAAAAGTCAAGGACTCGGGATCCTGAAAGGATCCCTGAGAAGGCTCCAGCCCCTCCAGCAGATGGACAAGTAATAAACTTTATTTCTGGAGGATCAGACATTTGCGGCACATCCTTCTCAGCAGCTAAAAGGCATGCAAAGGAAACTAAAATGGATAACGGAGAAAGACCTGTTCGAACATCAAGTGTCTCCGAAGGAAAAGTCATAACCTTTGATGAGGATGATCGTGTTGATATCCAGGATCCTCATCACGATGGTTTAGTTATTACTCTTTTCATCTCTAACCATTTTGTCCGCAGGATCCTTATAGACGGAGGAAGTTCAGTGAACATTATCCAGCTTGATGTTCTAAAGAAGATGGGTATTCCTGAATCAGATATCATACCAAGATCCTCCGTGCTCGTGGGATTTAGTGGCGAGACTAAGAATACATTGGGGGACATTAAACTCCCAATATACATTGAAGGCCTACACTCTTATCAAAAATTTTGTGTTATTGACTGTTTATCTTGTTGTAATGTTATCCTTGGCAGGCCTTGGATACACGATATGAAAGCAGTCCCATCTACCTACCATCAATGTGTGAAGCTCCCTAGTCCTTGGGGAATAGTGAAGATTGATAGTGATCAGCAGGAGGCTAAGAATTGCTACACTTCATCGATGAAACCAGCCTCGAAGTCAAGGGAGCAATAGCAATCAAGGTATCCTCCAAGGGATGTCTTGGAGGCAAGAGAGCAGGATGTGGTAGAAATCCTCATGGATCCTGATGATCCTGAATCCAAAATCTATATCGGATCAGGGATCCTTGGCGAAATGAAAGAAGACCTCGTATCCTTCCTCAAAAGGAGAAAGACTACCTTTGCATGGAAACACGAAGACATGACTGGTATATCTAAAGATGTAATCACTCACAAACTCGGGATTGACAGATCCTTCAAACCAATCCATCAAAGGAGAAGGAAGTTTGCACCGGAAAGGAATGCCATTATCCAGGAAGAGGTAGAAAATTGCTCCGGGCAGGTATGATTAGGGAGATCAAGTATCCAAGATGGTTGGCCAATGTGGTTGTTGTTCAAAAGAAAAACGGAAAGTGGAGGGTATGTGTCGATTTTACCGATTTAAATAAGGCATGTCCCAAGGATCCTTTCCCATTACCCCACATTGACTCCATGGTGGATGCAACTGCGGGTCATGAACTGTTAACTTTTATGGATGCTTCATCTGGATTCCAACAAATCCAAATGGAACCATCCGACCAAGAGGATACAGCCTTCATGACTCCAACTGGTATATACTGCTATATTGCTATGCCGTTCGGATTAAGAAATGCAGGTGCAACATATCAAAGGCTGGTGAATATGATGTTCAAGGATCAGATTGGACAAACTATGGAGGTTTACATAGATGATATGGTGGTAAAATCCTTAAAAGCTGAGGATCACCTAAGAGACTTGGAGGAAGCATTCAATATCCTTGATAAATATAACATGAAACTTAATCCTTCAAAATGTCACTTTGGTGTTAAAGCAGGTAAATTCTTAGGATATATGGTTAAAAAGAGAGGCATTGAAGCTAGCCCGGAACAAATCAAAGCAATAGTGTACATCAAATCTCCGGCCAATGCTAAGGATGTTCAAAGGCTAACAGGCAGGATAGAAGCTTTGAACAGATTTATATCCAAATCCTTAGAGAAATGCAAAGAATTCTATGATATCCTAAGGAAGAACAAGAAATTTGAGTGGACTGAGAAGCATGAAAATGCTTTAAGAGCCCTCAAAGATTACCTATCCTCAGCCCCAGCCTTGATGAAGCCAGAAAAAGGCGATGTGCTATCCTTGTATCTTGCAGTATCCTCAAAAGCAGTAAGTGTGGTCCTTGTTAAGGATCATGAAGGTACACAACATCCTGTCTATTATGTAAGTAAAAGTTTACTTGATGCCGAATCCAGGTACTCACACCTTGAAAAGCTTATTCTTGCATTAATTATGGCATCTACTAAGTTAAGACATTATTTTGAAACTCATGTTATCATTGTTAAAACTAATTTTCCAATTAAGAATGTCCTCAGGAAACCAGAGATCTCAGGAAGGATGGCTAAGTGGGCAGTGAAGCTAAGTGCATATGATATAAGATACGAGCCTAGGACAGCCATCAAATCCCAAGCATTAGCTGACTTTGTGGCTGATTTTAGTAGTGATTTACAAGAAGAAGCTGAGTTAGAAGTCCAGCAGCTAGAAGAGACCAAGGATCCTTGGATACTCTATACTGATGGATCCTCGAATGTCAAAGGTACAGGGTTTGGAATACTACTAAAATCGCCACAGGGGGACATAATACCCCACTCTATAGCTTGTGAGTTCCAAACCACTAACAATGAGGCTGAATATGAAGCCTTAATTGCTGGTTTGCAAATTGCAAAGCATATGAGGATCAGGTATCTTGAGGTACATGTAGATTCATTGTTAATTACTAATCACTTTAATGGATCCTATGCTGTTAAAGGTGAAAAGCTAATCAAATATTTAGAGATAGTCAAAGAATTGGCACTCTCTTTTGTTTCCTTTAGTTTGACACAGGTACCCAGGGAAGAAAATGCAGAAGCTGATGCATTGGCCAATCTAGGATCATCCTTGAAGATTCCAGAGGATATCAGGATCCCTATAATCCACATCCTAACTCCCGCTATTGAGGATCATGTAGCCATGGAGATAGGAGAGGATTCTGCAATCATCCCTAGTGATGATACACAATCTTATTCAGGATCATGGATCCTTCCAATCAAAAGATATATCCAACATGGAGAGATTCCTACAGGAGAAAACCCCAGGGCTTTCAAAATTAAGGTATCTCAATTTACAATATTGAATAACATGTTATATAAACGATCTCTTGCAGGACCATATCTAAGATGCATTGAGGATCCTGAAATCCAAGAAGTCCTAAAGGATTTTCATGAAGGAGATTGTGGAAACCACACTGGGGGCAGGGCATTATTCTCAAGGATCCTAAGGACAGGATACTATTGGCCTACTATGAAGAAGGATGCTGTGGATTATGCCAGAAAGTGTGATCCTTATCAGAGACATAGTAATATCCTTCACCAACCAGCAGAGCTCTTACATCCTATATCCTCCTCTTGGCCATTTATGAGATGGGGTATAGATATAGTTGGTAAGCTCCCTAAGGCACCTGGTGGAAAAGTATTCATGCTTGCTATGACTGATTACTTCTCCAAGTGGATAGAGGCTGAAGCTTTTGCCCAAGTCAGAGAAAAGGAAGTTATATCCTTCATTAAAAGGAATATTATAACTAGATTTGGAATTCCTTCTGAGATTATATGTGATAATGGTTCCCAATTTATTGGGGGCAGAACCACTAACTTTTGTGACAGCTGGGGGATTAAGATGATAACATCAACACCAGTCCACCCACAAGCTAATGGCCTGGCAGAATCATCCAACAAGATCATCATCAACAATTTGAAGAAAAAGCTTGGATCCAAGAAAGGGAAATGGGCAGAAGAACTACCTTATGTACTTTGGGCTGATAGGACAACCCCTAAGAATGCTACTGGTCAAACGCCATTCTCTTTGGTATTTGGGGCAGAATCAGTGATCCCAACAGAAATGGTGGTTCCAACTGCAAGAACAAGTACCCGTGATCCTGAGGAGAATGATGAGAACTTGGCTCAAGACCTGGATACTATTGAAGAAATCAGGGATATGGCTACGATAAGGATGGCCAGTTATCAGCAAAGAATGGCTGGTGCTTACAACAAAAATGTCAGGATCAGGAGGTTTCAAGTTGGAGATATGGTATTAAGGAAAGCATTTCAGAATACCACCAATCCTGCTGATGGAAAATTAGCTCCAAAATGGGAAGGCCCTTATTTGATTGAAGCTGAAGCAGGAAATGGGGCATATAGATTGCTAACCATGGAAGGTGATTTGCTACCAAGAGCTTGGAATGCTGTCCACTTGAAGAAATATTTCATGTGAGCAGGATCCTCATGGCACAGATGATCCTCACGACAGGGATATCCTTAAAGGATCCTCAAAGTATCGGTGATCCTTACTTAGGTAATATCCTAAACTTGAACTATTTCATTTCTTTATTTTTTCATATAAGGATAAGGATCATGTATCCTTTATCCACCTCTCACGTGAGTTTAAGTTTTGAAAGTTCAGGTATCCTTAGCATAACATTGGTTATCCGCTGAAGCAATCCGTTCCTTGGGTTTAACCCCAGTTATTTGGGCTTGACCCCAGTTCCGCCTGTAGCGCATGATGATCCTGGTATAGTTCAAGGCAGTGGGACCAGTACTCGTTTTAGGGGCTGATAATTCCATTGTACTGGCTATGCCTAGGATCCTACGTATAATGGTAGACGTACCATACATCCGTTCCTAAGGTTTCTAACGTTTTCACGTTAGCTAAGGTTTCTAACGTTTTCACGTTAGCTAAGGTTTTGGCATTTTCATGTCACTAAGTTTGGATAGTCGCCAGTTAGGGCCATACTCCAGTTCACATACGATCCTTGGGCTTGTCCCCAGTTATCCTTGGGCTTGTCCCCAGTTGCTAACTTTTTTCTTATGTTGGCTTAGTCCCAAGTTATGCTCTATTTTAGGTTCTTGAAGATAGGCAACTAGGGATCCTTGATCCTTACTTTATTCTAAGGTTTATCTTACAGTTATCCTTATTATGGTTAGGATCCTAACTTGGACCCTCAGGTATGATCCTTAACTATTTTTAATCCTATTCATTATTTATTTGAATAACCATTAAAAAATTTGACAACTAGACTTGTGATCCTTAAAACATATTGCTTTTTGGGATTCTTTAACTATAGGATATCTGATCATGGATCATATCCTAAATATTTTCAATCTGACTTATTCAAACTTATTTATTCAATGAATATGTATCAAAACAAAGGAAAATCAAAGAAACACAAGGATAACAACACAAGATAAGCGACAAAAGGTTAAGATTTTATTTATTAACAAAGTAGTAACCCTTAAAAGGTTGTCAAAATTACCTACCCCGAGCATCTACCAGCAAAACGTGGCCCGTCCGCTGGGGTAGGTAAAGGGTGTCCATGATAATAAGTTCGAAAGTAGTGCAGGAATATAAAGGCGGCAGGATCACAATGGCTTCATCCCCCAAACAGAGGATCCCTCCACCAATTGCAATCCTGCCTATTGTCCAAAGGATCATACATGATCCTTAACCCTATTGTTCAAATACAACCCATCATTGTTCAACAAAAAACACCATAACCAAAACAAACTATCAAACTTAAAAAATGGGCTCCGGCTACGTCTAGAAATGTCCTTCATCGCCCATGCATGCAGCCTATGCCTTCGCTGCATCATCATCCCCTCCAGCTGCGGTATCCTTCATCAGATCCTTTTCACTGCCACTCGCCTCAATCGCCAAGACCTCAGTAGTCTCCTCCTCATCATCCTCAAGATCAGCTAACCTTGCCTTCCAGCCCTCAACATCCCAGCTGCTTTTGTCAAAATTAGGATCTTGAGCTTCCTAGGCCATCTTCAATTTTGTCTGATACATCGTGATGGCAGCAGAGACCTTAGCATTTTCTATGAGATCATGCTTCTCATAGTCAAGGTCAATCAGAAGCTTAGCCGTCTTGGTCTTGGCATCTTGGAGTTCCTTCTGAAGATCAGCAATTGCAAGGTCCTTGAGCATGGCAACCTGTTGGAGGTCAGCAATCTTCTTGTCCTGCTCCTCAACATTCCCCACGTAATCCTCAATCTCAGCAAATTTCTGCAAAGTAAAGGATAAAGCAGTTCAAGATCAGGTGATCCTCATAAGAGTTGGATACCTAGGCAGAGTTGGTGATCCTTACATCGTTGAAGTATTCAAGGAACTGGTGGCGGATCAGTGGTAGGCCTTGAAGATCCTCAGTATCAGAAGTTTTCCTCTTCTTGCCACCCTTTCCTTTAGTGGGTGCCTTTGGAATGGAAATGCTAGGACTGGTAGTGGACCTCTTCTTCCTGGATCGAACAACATCAAGGTCAGCCGTGTTGAACTGGGATACAGGCTTGGCTGATTTTCCGGCACCTACACATTCAAAGCAAGATGAGTATCCTTATCCTATTTCAATTTATTTATTTATTTTAATATTCAAACTATGTAAAAGGCAGGATACTTACTAGACATGGTAATGGAACCTGAGGATACTTCTTGTGAGTCTTGGGTGTCTATCTGAATGTCCTTGTTTCAGGATCAAGCTTCCAAAAAGCAGCAAGCCTATCCTTGGTTTCAGGTGATGTGATGATGTGTGAGACAGAAATAGCTGCATAACACAAGACAAAAAGGAGGTCAGTAATCCTTATACAAAAACAAGACTACCTGGTGATCCTTCTCAGGATCCTCTGGCCTACCATGGGTGGACCATGTCCTCGGCAGATCCTTTCCATTTGGAAGGGTATCCCTCCTGACAAAGAAGAAGCGACGTTTCCAATTTGTGTCATTCTTGGTAACTTTAAGAAGGGGGTGTTCTCCGCCGGGTTTTCGTTTGAACAAATAACGATGGGAACCAAAGGTAGTAAGATCATACAATTGTGTTAGCTCTGACATGCCTAAATCAATGCCTTCCTGCTCGATGATCCTCTCCAGGGTATACAAAACCCTCCAAATCATTGGCATGGCTTGGATGTAAGAGATGCCGGTAAGGGAAAAGAAGGATTGTGTAAATTCTGGGAAAGGATAGGTGTATCCTATGGCGAATGGAGTAACTGGAAAGGCAACCCATGTTTCTGAAACATAGTCGCTCAGAATAGTAGGATCAAAGGGTTTGAAAAAAGCATTCGCCGGAAAGCAATGACGAATCTTGTCTATCTGAGCATCATTAAAGTAACACCTTTCATTTGTGGAGTCTTTGATGATCTTTTGACTCTTCAAGGGACTATCCTTCTGGTGATCCTTGGCGGGGGAGGACCGGAGCATCATTCTTGAAGAGATAATGGTAAAGTAAGAGAAACAGAGTAAGAGAAGGAAGAAGACGAAGAGAGAATACCTGACTATCTTCGGAATGCAGTTATAAAGGGAGTCTTTCTGAAAATTTTAAATGCATTTGATCCTATCTCTATCTCCTATTTATAATCATGATCGTGCAGGGTTGTCACTTCTGTGACGTCATGATCGCAACGGCTAGTCCGCTTATAACGGCTAGTTATCCGTTGGTTAAATGTGGATAAGATCGACAAAACATAACTCATTTATTTACATATTTACTCCTTATATTTTGGGGGCAATTGTTAGGGGTGGATTTCTAAATAACCAGTGATCCTTATTTGCTGTTGGATTTAGTGATCCTCAATTCTGTCTGAAGTAGTGATCCTCAGAAGTGTTGCAGGATCAGGATCATGGATCACTATAAGGATCCCAGTACTAACGGTTGTCTACTTTGAATTCGTGAATGTTTTGCAGGAAGTTCAACTCGGACTTAGTCTTGGCGACATTCCTAGAGAATATTCCCAGACTATCCCGCACGTGCTTGGCCAAAAATGGACGTTGTGGAGAACGTGGGAGCTTGGCACAAAAGTCGGATAGTTAGTTTTAGTAGTTAATTTCTATTTTAAAAGGGGTAACGAGCTAGTAGAAAAACACTTAGCCATTTTCAGCTACACACACTCTCATACACTCGCAAACTTGAAGCTCTCGACGAACATTCATTCGTTTTCACTCACTTTTACACATTTCACGATAGTGATCCTTGTACCTAGCTCGTTACTATCCAAAGTTGTAAACATTTATTCATTTATTTGAGCTTGGTGATCGGTAGTTTCCATCACCCGGGGTTTTTTGTGCCGGAGATCAACTCTTGATCAAGGGCTTTTTCCCCGTATAAATCCTTGTGTCGTTTGTGCAATCTACATTGAAGTGATCCTTGTCATTGTTCTACATTATTAGCATCATACCCCGTAACAGAGAGTTTGGTTGCAATATCCTCATCAGATTTTTTGACCAAAACATATCCTATCTGTGATGCTGAGATCCCAAAGAGATTTCAAACCCCCAACATGAAGCTTTACGACGGAACTACGGATCCTGAGGAGCATATTACTCAGTATAGGGAAAGAATGGAGATTAACCCTATCCCTCCGGATCTCAAGGAAGCATGCTTGTGCAAGGGTTTTGGTTCTACCTTAACAGGATCAGGCTTGAATTGGCTCTTGAATGTTCCCCCGCATTCGATTACATCTTTTGCTCACTTAGTAAATTTATTTAATAGTCAGTTTTCTTGTAGTAGAAGCTTTGAGAAACTAACAAGTGACCTCTACAGGATAACACAGGGGCCTCAGGAATCCCTTAGGAATTATGTGAACAAGTTCAGCCGGGAATCCCTAGACATTCCACATCTTGATGTTGCAACAGCTGTGCAAGCTTTCAAGATGGGGCTGCAAAAAGATTCTCCATTTTATCAAGATCTTGTAATGAACCCATGCAGGAACTTGGATGAAGCTCGAAACAGGGCCCTAAGATATATTCGATTGGAGGATGATAGGAAGATGCAAGAGAGAATGAACTCATCCAACACCTATGAGTCAACTAACAGGAAGTCTGAATCCTCATTCAAGCCATATCGGCCTAAGCCATATGGTAGAAATGAAAATAAGAAAGTGAATGATGTCGAAGATGAGGATCCTGAAGAGTATCCTGAGTTGTCTGAATATTGCTTTTCTGTTAACATTCCTGAATTGATGTATGCCATGCATGGTCTAGGAGACAAGGCTAGATGGCCTCGAAAGAGTCAACAAAAAGCTGATTGGAAAGATAAGTCAAAATGGTGTGCTTTCCACGAAGATTTCGGACATATGACTGAGGATTGCATCGCTCTAAGGAAAGAGATAAGCTATCTTCTAAGCAAGGGATATCTGAAAGATCTCTTAGGAAGGAAGAAGAATAAGGGTCAGGATATTGAGAAGGATCCTGAGCGAGCAGCATCACCTCCCGCGGATGCCAAGATAATCAACTTCATTTCGGGAGGATCCGACATTTGTGGGACTTCGTATTCGGCGGCAAAGAGACATGCAAAAGAAGCTAAGGCCGAAAGGGGAGACAAACCTGTCAGGATGACTACCCTCACAACTGACAAAGTGATCACATTTGATGCTGATGACAGGGATACTGTCCAGGATCCTCACCATGATGCTCTGGTAATAACGTTATATGTGGCTAACCATTTTGTACGCAGGATATTGGTTGATAATGGCAGCTCCGTTAACATAATCCAACTAGAGACTCTAAAGAGAATGAATGTATCTCCAATGGATATCACTTCAAAGTCTACCGTGCTTGTTGGGTTCAGTGGAGAGGCTAGAAACACAGTGGGAGAGATAAAGTTACCAGTATACGTTGAAGGAGTCAACTCGATACAACGTTTCTGTGTGATGGATTCTCTATCCTGCTATAACATCATACTGGGAAGACCATGGATTCACGATATGAAGGCTGTGCCATCAACGTATCACCAATGCACCAAGATCCCTGCCCCTTGGGGAGTTGTCAAAGTTGATAGTGATCAGCAGGAGGCGAAAGAATGCTACTTATCCTCGATGAAATCCTCAACCAAGCCTAGTACAGCATAGCAATTAAAGATGCGGGCCCAGGATATCGTGGAGGATTCGGAGCAGGATGTGAAGAAAATTATCCTGGATCAGGATAATCCTGATATCTCGGTGCTCGTAGGAACCAATATCCCTCAAGATATTGAAGAACAGTTAATTAACTTTTTGAAATGCAGGATGTCAACGTTTGCATGGAAGCATGAGGATATGACAGGCATATCCAAAGACATTATCACTCACAAGCTTGGAATTGATAAATCATTCAAGCCTGTTCAGCAAAAAAGAAGGAAGTTTGCTCCTGAGCGGAATACGATTATCCAAGAGGAAGTTGAGAGATTATTGAAGTCCAGGATGATCAGAGAGGTTAAGTTCCCAAGGTGGCTAGCAAACGTGGTTGTGGTACAAAAGAAAAATGGGAAATGGAGAGTTTTTGTAGACTACACAGACTTGAACAAAGCTTGTCCTAAAGACCCATTTCCTCTTCCCCACATTGATGCAATGGTAGATGCCACTGCCGGGCATGAAATGCTGACCTTCATGGACGCATCCTCAGGATTTCAACAGATCCAAATGGAGCCTTCTGACCAGGAGGATACTGCCTTCATGACACCAACAGGTATTTATTGTTATACAGCTATGCCTTTTGGTTTGAAAAATGCAGGTGCAACATACCAAAGATTGGTAAACATGATGTTCAAAGACAAACTGGGGGACACCATGGAGGTGTACATTGACGATATGGTGGTAAAATCAAAGAAATCTCAGGATCACCTCCAGGATATTAAAGGAGCATTTGATATCCTGGATCAGTATAACATGAAGCTGAATCCTGCTAAGTGCCATTTTGGAGTGGGGGCAGGAAAATTTCTAGGATATATGGTGACCAAAAGAGGAATAGAGGTGAGCCCGGAGCAGATTAAAGCCATCTTGGATATTAAATCGCCCTCAAATATGA
Organism: Helianthus tuberosus; assembly: GCA_030545235.1. NCBI lineage: Eukaryota > Viridiplantae > Streptophyta > Magnoliopsida > Asterales > Asteraceae > Helianthus > Helianthus tuberosus. Next base: position 145,663,057 of record CM060417.1, on the reverse strand, counting down.
AGGATGTTCAACGATTAACAGGGCGAGTGGCAGCATTAAACAGATTTATCTCAAGATCCTCAGAAAAATGCAAAGATTTTTATGATATCCTGAAGAAGAACAAGAAATTCGAATGGGTGAGAAGCATGAAGCGGCCCTACAGGATTTAAAGCAATATCTTTCAACCGCACCTCTACTGATGAAGCCTGAGAATGGTGAACCATTATCCCTATACCTCGCAGTATCAGGGAATGTTGTAAGTGCCGTCCTTGTAAAGGACCATGAAGGTCAGCAATATCCTGTTTATTATGTTAGTAAAAGCTTGTTAAATGCTGAAACTAGATATTCTCGTTTAGAAAAATTGATACTAGCATTAGTCATGGCATCAACAAAACTTAGGCATTACTTTGAGACACATAGGATTCATGTTAAAACAAATTATCCTGTTAAAAATGTACTTAGGAAACCAGAAATGTCAGGCAGGATGGCTAAGTGTCAGTAAAGTTGAGTGCTTATGATTTAGTATATGAACCTAGAAATGCCATAAAGTCTCAGGCTTTAGCTGACTTTGTGGCTGATTTTAGTAGTGACATTCAGGATGAGGTAGACCTAGAAGTTCAACAGTTAGGAGAATCCTCAGGATCCTGGACATTATATACTGATGGTGCATCTAATATAAGAGGAGTAGGATTAGGAATACTACTAAAATCGCCACAGGGGGACATATTACCCCAGGCTATTAGGTGTGAATTTCCTGCTACTAATAATGAAGCAGAGTATGAGGCTTTAATTGCAGGATTAGAGTTGGCTAAGAGTATGAGTATCAAAAATTTGCAAGTATATGTTGACTCTTTGTTAATTACTAACCATTTTAATGGATCCTATGCAGTTAAGGGTGAGAAATTAATCGAATATCTCGATATTCTCAAAGAATTAGCAGGATATTTCGATGTTTTTATACTTGAACAGGTACCAAGGGAGGATAATGCTGAAGCGGATGCCTTAGCAAATTTGGGATCATCAATCAGGATACCTGAAGGGACCCAAATACCAATATTACATGTCTTATATCCTGCAAGGAATCCTCAGGATAAACAAGTAGCGGGTATTCGGGATCCTGGAGCGGAATATCCTGAACAGGATCCTAAATCCTGGACGGCTCCAATTGTGAGATATCTTAAAGAAGGACACATCCCCAGAAATGAAAATCCTAAGGCATTTAGGATGAAGGTATCACGATTCACTATTATAAATAATGTTTTATACAAGAAATCTCTTGCAGGACCGTATTTGAGGTGCTTGGAGGATCCTGAAGCCAAAGAAGTACTTCAGGATATACATGAAGGGGATTGTGGTAATCACACTGGGGGCAGATCATTGTTCTCGAAAGTATTAAGGACAGGATATTATTGGCCAATGATGAGGAAAGATGCTGCAGAATATGCTCGAAGATGTGATGCATGCCAAAGGCATAGTAACATACTACATCAACCAGCTGAACCACTATATCCTGTAGTTTCCCCTTGGCCATTCATGAAATGGGGGATGGATATAGTAGGGAAGTTACCAAAAGCTCCGGGAGGAAAAGTCTTTATGTTAGCAATGACGGATTATTTCTCCAAGTGGGTTGAGGCTGAAGCATTTGTTCAAGTTAGAGACCAAGAAGTAGTATCCTTCATAAAGAGGAATATCCTGACTAGGTTTGGGGTACCAGCTGAGATCATTTGTGATAATGGGTCCCAGTTTATAAGCAAAAGGACTACTGACTTTTGCAAGAGTTGGGGAATCAAAATGATCACATCTACTCCGGTACATCCTCAAGCGAATGGGCAAGCTGAATCCTCAAACAAGATAATAGTCAATAACTTAAAGAAGAGGCTTGGAGCCAAAAAAGGAAGATGGGCGGAAGAGTTACCCTTTGTTTTGTGGGCTGATAGGACAACGGTAAAGAATGCAACTGGCCAAACCCCGTTTTCCTTGGTATTTGGAGCAGAAGCAGTGATTCCAACAGAAATGACGATACCTACTGCAAGATCTATCCTACAGGATCCTGAATAGAATCCTGAAGTCTTATGCCAAGATTTGGATACTATAGATGAAAAAAGAGATGCAGCAAGACTAAGAGTAGCAGCATATCAACAAAGAATATCCAGAGCATATAATAAGAACATAAGGACTAGAAGATTTCGAGTTGGTGATTGGGTGCTAAGAAAGGCTTTTCAAAATACCACTAATCCTGCCGATGGCAAGTTAGCTCCGAAATGGGAAGGACCATATGAAGTCGAGTCAGAAGCAGGGAAAGGAGCATATCGACTCAAGAATATGGAAGGGGATATGCTACCAAGATCCTGGAATGCAATACATTTAAAGCTCTATTTCAAGTAAGAGTAGAATTTATTTTCTATCTCGGAATGGTATGTATTCTATTTTAAATATATTTGTTTATTATCTTGAACCCAATACTGACTTAAGCATCGGAGGGGTGTTAGCCAAGCTAACACCCACCTTAGTTTACGATTGTTTTGTAGGATATGTTTCAGGATATAGCTCCAGGATATGTACTCAGGATAAGTCGAAAGATTAGAGGATTGGCCCCCTCTCTCACGTTTAAGGGATTCTGGTCCCTTCAAAGGTTTAAAGGTATTCACCTTTCTCTCGAATTGGGTTTAAACACCTCGCCTGGAGCGCAAGTTATCTAGGTATAGTTCAAGGTAGCGGGACCAGTTCATGTAAAAGTGGCTGACAATTTCGTTACTGTTGGCTATATCCTGGATCCTAAAGGTATATGAGGATTGATCACCCTCTCTCACGAAAGAGTATTTTCATACTCTCTAAGGTTTAAAGGTTTTCACCTTTCTAAGAATTGGAGTTTATACACTCTCGCCTGTAGCGCATGAAATTTAGGGTTTATCCCCAAGATATTAAGGGTTTATCCCAAGTATGCTAAGGATTCATTTCAGGATATCAGGGGTTTTGTTCTGGGGTATTCGGAATTTATTCAAGTCAAAGTATGAATACATTTGCGTTTCTGTGTCGAACACAGGGGACATACATTATGCTATTCAAAGGATGGATCCAAGTTTATAAGTATGCACTGGGGAGAAACTTATAATGGAGGATTGAAATTGATTCTCTAAGAATCTCTGGTATGATCTCTCCTTTTTATTTGGACAATTTATGGGTTGTATTTCTTAAGTCTGATCAAGATATCTTTCAGGATATCTTCTAGGATACGTCTATAGTATATTCCTAAAAATGTACAAACCAAACAGTTTTCACAAGTAAAATTTGTATATCAATGACAACAATAATAAAGTCAAAAGAGAAGTTATATTATTAACATACCAAAAGATGTGCTCTTAGTTTCACCTCAAAACAAGGCCCATCCACTAAGAGCACTAATAGTTCCTTACCATATTTACCCAACAGTTGAAGGTTTCATCTCAAACCGAGACCCATCCACCTCCAACTGTTGTATTGTTCAAAAAGCATGCAGGAAATGTAAATTGTTCAGGTGCAGAAAAGTAAAGTGCAGAAAAGTAAATTGTTTAAGGGATTACAGACCAACATTCAAATTTAAAAAGGTGGGCTCTGGCCTTGGCACGTATATCCGTCATCGCCCACCTGAATGCCCTCACACAGCGGCATCTTCTCCAACCTTCTCAGACTTCTCAGCACCAGCATCCTGAGCAACATCCTCACCAGTATCCATCCCAGCATCTGCTCCAGCATCCTTCTTGTCTCCAGCCTGGATCACCACCTCTGCTGACTTAGAAGACTCACCAGCTCCAATAGGAAATGGCACAGCTTTGCCTCCGAGCTCCTTTAGCTTGGCCACTCAGGATTCAACCGGCCAAGATGGACAAACAAGGCCCGTCTCCTTGGCCTCGTAGTGTAGGACCGAGTTTCGTGACCGAAACCATGATTATCATGATTATGTTCATAGACGGGAAGATCATAGACGGATGAAATACTTACTTGTATAGATTTGATAACATAACAAAGCAAGCCGGCCCGATTAACAAGATAATCGAACCTTTACCAGAGCCGTTTGGTTCCGGGGAGAGATCAAGTGGTGATCTCTCCCTGGTGAGGACTTGAACCTCCTAAAATCTACAAGTGTTTGAAATGACAAAGGGTTGCTATTTATAGCTACACCCCTTTGTCTTTCAAACACACACGGTCAACCGAATAACCCTCTCGTTTGACCACTTCAAACGAGCGGGTCTATACACGTTCGATAGACCGTTTCACTAACTATTACAAATTCAGCGTAAAATAATAAATCTAATCTATTCGACAATAAAAATTTTCGTATGTTGAATTTCTTCGTTAAATTTCTAATCGCAATCACAGGTGGTAGAGTTTGTGATTTTCTAGTGACACAAAGACGGTTTACAGAAGACAGTTCACCAGAAACCTCTACCAATGTAGTATGCTTGAAGATCAAGACTTGATGCAGTTTTTAAAAGAATGGAACCCTTATCAAATGCCGGTTGGAGTATTGGAAGATCAGCGGAAGATCGGTCAATTGAGCCTTTTGAGGAAATTGCACAACGCTCAACACGGATACGCGTACTTTGAGGGGGAACTATTATACAAGAAGCGTCAAGATACTACTTACCTGGATCATCGGTCAAGGGGGAATTTGTTAACACAGAGAAGATGAATACTTGACTGAAGATCGATTACAGTTGCATTTTCAGCATTCGACAGCAACGGACAAGGGGGAATTTGTTGATGCAGATTTGTGTCCGATGCTTGTCGAATAGATTAGATTTATTATTTTACGCTGAATTTGTAATAGTTAGTGAAACGGTCTATCGAACGTGTATAGACCCGCTCGTTTGAAGTGGTCAAACGAGAGGGTTATTCGGTTGACCGTGTGTGTTTGAAAGACAAAGGGGTGTAGCTATAAATAGCAACCCTTTGTCATTTCAAACACTTGTAGATTTTAGGAGGTTCAAGTCCTCACCAGGGAGAGATCACCACTTGATCTCTCCCCGGAACCAAACGGCTCTGGTAAAGGTTCGATTATCTTGTTAATCGGGCCGGCTTGCTTTGTTATGTTATCAAATCTATACAAGTAAGTATTTCATCCGTCTATGATCTTCCCGTCTATGAACATAATCATGATAATCACGGTTTCGGTCACGAAACTCATCACACATTTGATGATGAAAACTTGAAATATGTGGTGTAAACATAAAACATAACCCTCTGATGCATTTCGTTTCAGGTCAGACCCATCCATTCGGGTCAGATCTGGGTTTTTCTTCTTTTACACCTTTTTAACATCTTGAACAAAAATCATAATAAACTCAGATCTAGAGCACATGTGATTTAGCAAACTGTTAGATTCACTAAATCGGGCACCATGGCTCTGATACCAATTGTAGGACCGAGTTTCGTGACCGAAACCGTGATTATCATGATTATGTTCATAGACGGGAAGATCATAGACGGATGAAATACTTACTTGTATAGATTTGATAACATAACAAAGCAAGCCGGCCCGATTAACAAGATAATCGAACCTTTACCAGAGCCGTTTGGTTCCGGGGAGAGATCAAGTGGTGATCTCTCCCTGGTGAGGACTTGAACCTCCTAAAATCTACAAGTGTTTGAAATGACAAAGGGTTGCTATTTATAGCTACACCCCTTTGTCTTTCAAACACACACGGTCAACCGAATAACCCTCTCGTTTGACCACTTCAAACGAGCGGGTCTATACACGTTCGATAGACCGTTTCACTAACTATTACAAATTCAGCGTAAAATAATAAATCTAATCTATTCGACAAGCATCGGACACAAATCTGCATCAACACGTAGGCCATCTTGATGCGTGCTTGTAGCAGGGAGACGATAGCGGAAGCCTTGATTCCCTCCCGGAAATTGACCAGGGCTTGATCATGATCCATTTGAACGGTGGCAAGTTTGAGCTCAGCGTCTTGGGTGACCTTCTTCAGCATGCTTTCGTAGTGCCGGGTCTTCGCTTCGGCAATGGCACCTTGGTCAGCGACGGTGCTTTCAAGCTGTTTGATCCTGGCTTCATGGAGTGCAACAGTACCACAAGCATCATTATACAAGTGGAGCAAATGCTGGAGGCCCTGCACATCAATTTCAGGTATGAGTTAGAATATATTGACCAGGATATCCTGTCAGGATATCCTATTAGGATATACGTGCAGGATATATATGCAGGATATGCGTCAGGATATTACCTTGTTAAGGAAGGATGTTATTGGCTCTAAGGAATCAGAGAAACTGAGTTCGTCATAGGAGAACCCTTCTGAACCTGGAGCACTGACTTTAACACCTTTCCTCTTTTTTGCTGTGGAAGCACGAGTCCTTGGATTGGCCTTGGGAGCCGGGAGTGGCTTGGAGCTAGTAGCAGCAGGAGTCTCTTTCTTGACTGTGGCTGGAGTTGGGTAGCTGTCGAGTTCGTCGAGGTCTAGATAGACTGGAACTTTGCTGGAGTCTGCACACAGGGAGTAAAATTCTAAATCTCTCCTAAGAATATCAAATAAAAACATGTGTGTACAGGATATCTTGCAGGATCCTTACCAGACATGTTTGCGCTTGAAAGAGGGCTTGGAGTTGGTGGAGATGGGTTGAAGCTTCTCTCTGCCTCTGAAAGGAGTCTGATGGCGTCTATTCTTTTTTGAGAATCAGCAAGGGGAGGTGCAATCTTCCTGAAATCAGCTGCATACACAACAGAGAAAATAAAATTGGTCAGTTCAGGATATAAAGCAGGATAAGAGGCAGGATCATCTTTAAACCCTAAATCCTACCCTTCTTCAACCATCTCATCGGATAATCCGTTCCACTAGGGATTGAATCCCTTTTTACAAAGAAAAACTTGGATTGCCAACCATCCTCGTTCCTGGTGGCACGAAGTATCAATGGGTCACCGGAAGTAGAATAAAACAGAAATCTACATGATCCATGACATCTAAGCTTGTAAGCTAGGGGTAGATCATGGACGGAAAGATCAGGAATGTGGTTTCTCTTGATTTGGTCAACAACAGACAAAACACGCCAGAGCATTGGCATGGTTTGGCTGAAAGAGATTTTTGTGATATTAAAGAATTCGGTGATGAAGTCCGGAAAGGGGAATTGTAGCCCTAGGGTAAAAGGGAAAGCACTGAAACATATCCACTCGCTGGAGACCATATCCGACCGGATTTCCCGGTTAAATGGTCTAAATACGGTTCCTTCCGGGAAGATGCCGGAGGATTTTAGGGCTGACAGGTGGGCACTATCGAAGGTACATACTTCCTTCTCCGGTTCTTGGAGAAGGTTCTGTTGGATGAATGTGGGAGCCGAGTCACCTGAACTGGATCTTTTTTGCCTTGGCATTTGGTCACCTGAATTTTTCGCCGGAGAAAGAGGATAAAGATGAATATGAAGATGAGAGAGAGAATGTTACCTTTTCCTTGTCGATTATGATTAAAAAAGAGATGAGGATGAGAAGATATAGGGCATGATGAGTAAATATAGGCTGGGTAGTTGAAAACGGTCACATCATTGGTCTTATCTATTAATTACCTCGGTCTTCGTAAAAATGTAACCGTTAGTGCAGGATGACAAACGGTAACATTTTTGGGGACAATTGTTATGGGTGAAATTCTGAGCCCATATCCTGGAAAGTATCTTGATTTATATCTTGGTTATATAGTATCTGTTTACGTCCGGGATGCTTATTCAGGATATTGGTAACATCCTGAATGCTATCCTCAGGATTACTAACGGATCATGTGCAGGTACGTGGGTTGGAAGCTAGCAACGTTCACAAGGACTCATTCCGCGGAAGACTCGGTCCAAGTTGTTCAAGCAAAGACGTTAAGCCCGCTTTATTTGGTTCCAAACGGCTATTTGTGGAATATTCGGGAGCATCCCATATTTATAGGAATTTTAGTTTCTACTTTGTAACTATAAATAGGTGGGTATACCAGATCGAATAGGACATCACATTCACACTCGCTACACTCTAACACTCGCTCTCTAGCAATTTTCACTTTCATACAAAAGCATTGTAACACTTAGCGATCTGGTCTATATCCTGCACTGTATCCTGACGTTTGAAGCAATAAGAAGAACAAGGCAGCTGCGATTGACAGCTCCCGAGGTTTTATTCCGGCGATCTAGATTGATCAAGGGCTTTCCTCGTACATCTCGTGTCATTTACTTTACTTTTTGCTCATAGTTTGATCGTAGATACAGCTCAATATCCTGAGCCGTATCCTGAATACTGATTTTCTAAATAACTTAACCGGCATATTTTCAACACACTTTCTAGTACACTACCTCACTTTACTAATTTGATCACTAAATTGCTTCGGTAATTTTTGACCAAAACAATCACTATTGGGTCCGTTCACCCAACAGTGACGTGTATCACTATTTAGGTCCGTTCACCTAAAAGTGATAATACAGAAGTAATGTATACAAGACCCCACTTACTGTCAGTAATTTAAGATTTGCGAAGACTTAATCCCTGTAATTATAACTTTGAAAACAAGTAGGGTTTTGAAAACAATTTGGTTAAAAGGAGAATGACTCACATTGCAAGTTTAAACGGTCAAAGCCTGCCTACTGATTAAGCCGGTAACCTAGTTAAATATATAATGCAAACAAAACTAGGTTAGTAACTTAATTCAACATTTACGATAATTTCACAAGATCGAAACCCTCACGGTGAATGACAAAGTATAGCCCAAATTTAGGCAGCACTTAAACATCCATCGGATCGGTTTTAATCGATCGGACATTGTATCGTAGCAGTGATCGAGGTATTACCCCGTTATCGTAGCAACGTTTCGGTATTTTGGACGTGTATTTAGAGCAGAATTATAGTGATTTTGATGAAAATTTTGATCAGAAGTGAACTACCCATGCACGTCCCATTTATAGCTTAAAATCAGCTTTCTCGCGGCCTGCGACAAATCTAACGAAGTCCCTCGCGGCCCGCGAGGGACACCCTAGCTACGGTTAGGGCTGCCGTGTCACCCCTAGCTTCGACACGTGGATGACACGTGTCAGTCATCGTTATCCGGAACCACAGGTCTGTCGTGCCCCGCGAAGACCCTTTTTAAATTTGTCGCACCCCTCGACCGAGTGCAGAATTTTGTTTTTTCTTGTTTTTTTCATAAAAAGTAGGGTTTTACGGGTTCGAGTTTTCATTTACGGAGCGGCTTTAGGACATTTTTATGCAAGTCGTTACATCCTTCCCATCTTATTTAAAATCTCGTCCTCGAGATTCACTGGAATAAGTAGGGATATTTTCTTTTCATTTCCGATTCCAGCTCCCAGGTATACTCAGGTCCTCTTTTCGAATCCCACTTTACTTTGACCAGAACCAATCTCTTGTGCTTGAGGTGCTTAACCTTTCTATCTTCTATTTGAAGAGGTTTCTCAACAAACTTTAACTTTTCATTTACCTCTATATCTTGAAGAGGTACTACCAGTGATTCATCAGATAAACATTTCTTAAGGTTAGATACATGAAATACATTATGTGCACTGGCTAGCACTTCTGGTAGTTACAATTGATACGCGACTGGTCCTATTCGTTGAAAAATTATAAATGGTCTAACATATCTTGGACTCAGTTTTCCTTTCTTACCGAATCGAACTACTCCTTTCCAAAGAGAAACTTTCAATAATACTTTGTCTCCCACTTGAAACTCTAACAGCTTACGTCGATTGTCGGCATAACTCTTTTGGTGATCTCGAGCCGTTTTCAGTCTTTCCTTAATTTGAGTTGTCTTGTTGGTGGTTTCCTGTACAATTTCGGGACCTGATAGCTGACTCTCTCTCCTATTTCTACCCAACATACTGGAGTTCGGCACTTTCGTCCATAAAGTGCTTCGAATGGGGCAGCATTAATGCTTGTGTGATAACTATTGTTATAGGAGAATTCTATTAATGGCAAATGGTCGTCCCAATTTCCACCAAAATCTATAATACAGGCTCTTAACATGTCTTCCAGGGTTTGTATTGTCCGTTCACTTTATCCATCTGTCTAGGAATGGTATGCTATGCTTAAATTTAATCGTGTCCCCATTGCTTGTTGGAAGCTTGTCCAAAAATGTGAAGTGAAACAACTATCCCTAACTGACACAATGGAGAGTGGAACTCCATGTAGTGATACTATCTCAACTACATATAACTTAGCTAGTCTTTCCATACTAAAGGTTTCTTTTATTGGTAAGAAATGAGCGGATTTAGTTAATCGATCCACAATTACCCAGATTGCATCATTACCCTTCCTTGTTTTGGGTAGCTTAGTAACAAAATCGATTGTTATTAGTTCCCATTTCCATTCCGGCATTTCTAATTGTTGAAGTAACCCTGAAGGTTTTTGGTGTTCTGCTTTAACTTGTGAACAAGTTAAACCCTTAGAAACGTATCTAGCCATGTCCTTTTTCATTCCTATACACCAAAAGTTATTCCTCAAGTCTTGATACATCTTGTTGTTACCAGGTTGCATCGTATACCTAGATTTATGGGCTTCTTCTAATATCTTATCTCTTAGATTTCCTTGTCTAGGTACCCAAATTCTTTTCTTGTGGAATCTCCAAATTCCATCATTTCCTTGCTCTAGTTCTTTTATTCTTCCTTTCATTCCTTCAGCATTATCCTTGATCGCTATTTCTTGAACACTTTTTAGTTGTTCCATTAAGTCTAATTGCAGATTTAATCTAAGAGCACGAACTCGCCTTTGGTTCTCGTGATACTTACGACTTAGGGCATCGGCTACTACATTTGCTTTTCCTTCGTGATATCGAATATCACAGTCGTAATCACTTAGGATTTCCATCCATCTTCTTTGCCTCATGTTTAATTCTTTTTGCTCAAATATGTACCTTAAGCTCTTATGATTTGTAAAGACGGTAAACTTACTCCCATACAGATAATGTCTCCAAATCTTAAGGGCAAAAATTATAGCTCTTAATTCTAAGTCATGAGTCGTGTAATTTTCCTCGTGCTTTTTCAATAGCCTTGATGCATACGCGATTACTTTATTGCGTTGCATTAGCACAGATCCTAATCCTAGTTTAGAAGCATCGCAGTAGATTTCAAAATCTTCTGTTCCTTCTGGTAAGGCAAGAATTGGGGCATGTGTTAACTTTTGCTTTAGAATTCTAAAGGCTTCTTCTTGCTTAGGTCCCCATTCAAACTTAACAGTTTTACAAGTTAACTTAGTTAATGGAACAACTATCTTAGAGAAGTCTTGGATGAAACGCCTATAATATCCAGCTAGTCCTAGAAAACTTCTGACTTCTGTGGCTGACTTTGGGATTTTCCAATTATGATAGCTTCTATCTTAGAAAGATCTACCTGAATACCTTCGTGATTCACCATGTGTCCCAAAAATTGCACCTCTTGTAACCAAAATTCACACTTTGAAAATTTAGCATAAAGCTTTTCTTTTCTTAACAGGGTTAGAAGTGCTTGCAAGTGCTCACAGTGCTCATCTTGGCTTTTGGAATAAATAAGTATATCGTCGATAAAGACAATTACAAATTTATCCAAGTATGGCTTACAGATTCGATTCATCATATCCATGAATGTTGCAGGAACATTAGTTAACCTAAATGGCATGACTGTAAACTCGTAATGACCGTACCTAGTCCTAAAAGCAGTTTTAGGAATGTCCTCTTCCTGTACTTTCAGTTGATGGTATCCGGAGCACAAGTCTATCTTTATAAATACCTAGCTCCCTGAAGTTGATCAAAAAGATCATCAATCCTAGGTAATGGGTATTGATTCTTAATGGTAACCTTATTCAATTCTCTATAATCGATACATATCCGCATCGAACCGTCCTTCTTTTTCATGAATAACACCGGTGCTCCCTAAGCGGATGAACTGGGTTGTATGAATCCTTTGCCTAACAATTCATCTAACTGCTTTTTCAGTTCTAACATTTCTGTTGGTGCTAAACGATAGGGTGCCTTAGCTATTGGAGCAGTTCCAGGTATTAGATGAATTCTAAACTCTACTTCCCTATCTGGTGGTAATCCAGGTAGATCTCCTAGGAATACATCGGAGTATTCGGATACTACTGGAATTTCCTTAAGTTCTTTGCTTTTAGTGTTAATGATTACCGAAATCATATACACTATGCCCTGTTTCCATTCGTAACTAGCGACTTTCATTACTGATATGAACTTCATTGGTTTGCGTGGCTTATCTCCTGTAATCAGAATTATTTCCCCTGTGGGCGTACAAATTTCTATGGAATTCTGATCACATAGGATTCGGGCATGGTTGGCTACTAACCAGTCCATTCCTAACACAACGTCAAATCCGACTAAATTCATAGGTAAAAGGTTTGCCGAGAACTTATGTCATGAGAGTTCTATATTTTCTTCATGTAGTACCTTATCTATATTGATAGAGTTTCCTTCTGTCGTTTCTACCGTATAAACTTGCCTAAGGTTGGTTAAAGTTTGCTTAAGAGCTTGGCAGAATAAAGTATTTATAAAACTTTAGTTTGCACCAGAGTCAAATAATACTTTTGCGTAAACACCATGTACAAGAAACGTACCAGCTATCACGTCCGGTATTAGATCTGCCTCTTCCGTTGTTAGCTGAAAGGCTCTAGCATTTTTCTTATTAGTTCCATCGGTTGCTTTTGCTTTGTTGTCAGCTGCCTTGACCAATTTAGGACAATTTGGCTTAAAATGCCCGGCTTCTCCGCAGTTGTAGCAGGTCGTTGATTTCTTCGTGCATTCCTCCTCGCGGTGCCCTGGTGTTTTGCAAAAATTGTAGTACATTTTACATTTTCCAAAATGCTTTCTTTTACAAGTACTGCAAAACGGCACGGTGGAAGACTGTCCGGCTCCCTTTTTCTTGAAGTTATTATTATTACCCAAACGGAAACCTTGGGTAATCTTTTGAGCCAATTCTTTCTTCCTGTTCTCTTCTCACGTGCGTACCAATTCGTCAGTCAAGGTGTTGGCCAATTCGACGGCATCGTCGATAGTCCTAGGTCTCGCAGCCGTGACTATATCGTGAATATCGCTAATCAATCCCCAAATGTAGCGAGAAATAAGTACGGGTTCTGGCGAGGCCAGATTCGGTACAATTCTAGCACACTCGGAAAATTTCAAAGTATACTCACGACAGTTAACATCCACCATCCGGTGGTTCAGGAACTGGTTTGTCATCTGTTCCTTTTCGTAGGAAGGATAAAATTTCCTTTCTATCAATTCTTTAAACTCCTCCCAACTCATGGCATAGGCCACGTCACTTCCTTTAGCTTGTAGCACCGTGTTCCACCATTCTAATGCTTCTTCTTTGAAAAGGTGGGATACATCCAGTCTTCCTCTGCACACTTACTTATTTTCATCACAGCTCCCATCTTTTCTAACCAACGTAGTGCGGCAGTTGCTCTTTTGTTGCCTGCAAATTCGACTGGCTTACATGCGAGGAATTCTTTATAAGTGTACCCAGTCGTCATCACCTTCATCTTTTTAGGTAATGGGGTTTGAATTATATTATTATCATTATTGCCTCCATTCACACTATAACTGAAATTATCGTCACGAGTGCGTTTGCTATTGTTGGCATTAGAAGGTTCTACGGGATTCTTAACAGCTGCAACAATTGCTGGGATAGCATTGGCTATACCCTGAGCAACCATATTTTCTATATCTTCTCTATTGAAAAAACCTTCTTGATTATTTGGTTCGGATTGATTAACTTCATTAGCCGATTGGTTTACTGCATTAGCCATCTGAATTATAGATATAACATATGGATTAATATCACAAAATAGATAATGATTAAACATAACATAGCAATCACAAATACAATTAAATCAGCAATTGTAGTCCAAAATCGTCGACATTGCGACATTTCTAATTTATATATATATATATATATATATATATATATATATATATATATTTATGCATCCGTACAAACCACGTATTTACAGATGTTTTATTAGGTGATATTATACAATATTATACATTATTTTTTTATTATTATATATTATTACTATTATATATTTTATTTTATTTTTATTATTATTATACAAAATATCTACACTACTGTTAACTGTCTTCAAAAACGAAACTCCCGTTCATCGTACTTCCAGGAGAGGTTTTCTCCTACAGCTCGGATCCGGTTCCCTGCATCCATCAACTCCACACCGTAGCGGCGTAGTTCAGCAACATTTTCTGGGTTCATGGTTGGGAAAGTAGCAGGGGCTGGTTCAGACTGTGGGAAGTACACATTTGGATTATTCATGAAGTTTTGGAAGTGCCAGTCACTAGTCCACCATTCTTCCATTTGATCTGGAAGAGGTTGGGGGTTGACAATAGGTTCAGGGATGGCAGGTTCCAAGTTGATAGGAAGTTCTGATTGAGCGGGAAAATTCATGAGGGTTTCATCAGCTGGGCCAAAAAGGTCACAGTTTGCCAGTTTTCTATCTAGTTCCTCCCAGGGTGGTAAAGTTGGAGCTTGGCCAGAACTTTCTCCCACTTCTCTCTCTTTTCCTTTTGGTTCAATAGTTTTCTTCACTTTTTGAGCTGCAGGTTTCTTCCTTCTCCCTCTTTTCCAGTCTAAAAGCCTCCTTCTTTTCTTGGGTTTAGGTTTTTCCTGGGATTGAAACACTAGTGGCTCGTCTGCATCCGCCTGGTATCCTGTCTGGTTCCCGGTAGCTTCCATTTCAATGTAATGTATTGAGAGGTTTTGGAGAGCCTCATATAACTCACTCATGCTGTTAGTCACATATAAGGAAACACAAAATTTCCAAATTAAATTTACATAAGCACAAAAATTTCCTGTCTACAATTTAAGTATTTTTCAAATACTTAATTAGCTTAAACTAGTGGCTCTGATACCACCTTTTTCTGTCATGGCCCTCGACCCGTTTTGCCGGTTCGGAAGCCGCGGGACAGAAACCCGTGGTATTGGTATTTATTTGGCAGCGGAAATTTTAACAGGACCGTTTAAAAAGGAAAACACCAGATTATTTTATTATTAATATCGGGACAAAACCTGTATTTTACAAGAGAGAAATTTCACTGGGAAATTCCCTGATTACAGAAAACATGTTTATTTACTTACTGAGCCACTTCATTCAAGCTGAAGTGCTATGCGGTACTTTTCCTTGCTTACAGTAAATCACCTGAAACATGTTTTAAAAAGATTTTATCAGCGAAAAATACTGGCGAGTGCATTCCGTTTTATACAAAAGACACATTGTCATAATATACAGTATTAAGAGCGATTACAATTGCCCCTATCTTATAATTATCTGATTCAGTTGTCACTCGACCGGATCCGTGACTGTGGTCATATCACTATTGGGTCCGTTCACCAAACAGTGACGTGTATCACTATTTAGGTCCGTTCATCTAAAAGTGATAATACAGCAGTAATGTAAACAAGACCCCACTTACTGTCAGTAATTTAAGATTTGAAAATATTTAATCCCTGTAATTATAACTTTGAAAACAAGTAGGCTTTTGAAAAAAAATTGGTAAAAAGGAGAATGACTCACATTGCAAGTTTAAACGGTCAGAACATGCCTACTGATTAAGTCGGTAACCTAGTTAAATATATAATGCAAACGAAACTAGGTTAGTAACTTAATTCAACATTTACGATAATTTCACGAGATCGAAACCCTCACGACGAATGACAAAGTATAGCCCAAATTCAGGCAACACTTAAACATCCATCGGACCGGTTTTAATCGATCGGACATTGTATCGTAGCAGTGATCGAGTTATTACCCCGTTATCGTAGCAGCGTTTCGGTATTTTGGACGTGTATTTAGAGCAGAATTATAGTGATTTTGATGAAAATTTCGAGTAGAAGTGAACTGCCCATGCACGTCCCATTTATAGCTGAAAATCAGCTTTCTCGCTGCCCGCGACAAATCTAGCGAAGTCCCTCGCGGCCCGCGAGGGACACCCTAGCTACGGCTAGGGCTGCCGTGTCACCCTAGCTTCGACACGTTGATGTCACGTGTCAGTCATCGTTATCCGGAACCACAGGTCTGTCGCGCCCTGCGAAGACCCTTTTTAAATTTGTCGCGCCCCGCGACAGAGTGCAGAAATTTGTTTTTTTCTTGTTTTTTCATAAAAAGTAGAGTTTTACGGGTTCAGGTTTTCATTTACGGAGCAGTTTTAGGACATTTTTATGCAAGTCGTTACAACCTTGTAAACTTCGAGTGTGGAGCATGCCTCTAGAGGTTTAATTAGAACCATTTGGCAAGTCGAAACATATAGGCGAGGGTATTTGTTGAACAATCTGACATCAGAAATGTGAACAAATCAAATTAAAAGCAATGCATTTACTTGAAAATAGTAGAATATTTTAAAAAATAGCAAATTACTCATCGGGTAATATAAACAATTAAGTGCATACTCCGAGTCACTTTGTTTGTGGCAAAACATACATCGTCGTTATCGGTGCGATAGGCGCATACCTAACCTCTATTGGTTCATCACATTGATCATTTCCATGAAAGACATATGTGGTCCATTGCATTGACATTCTACCAACTTGTTGTGCAGATTCCATGACCTACACATAATAAGATTTCATGGCATTATTATGATATTCAATTTTTCTACATGCACAAAAAATGGTTTTAGGATCAAAATTGAAAAAAAAAAAACGAAACGTTTTTAACCGATTAATATAAAAACCGGTTCGGGCACAACCCCACCCGACGGTTATAGACCGGTTCTTCTTCGCCAAACATCTTGTGATATTCCATTCTTTGATATCTTCTCCAGCAAGGCTAAAGGGTCAACGGGACCTGATACATGTAACCGGAACTGCCGATTAGTAACATTTCAACATCATTGTCGTAAGTAGAGGTGGCAATTTACATCCATTTAAGAATCAATAGGTTAAATTTGGTCGTGTTCTATCTCGAAAGGGTCAAATGAAAAACATAGAACTTGTCAAATGGGTTAAAGGTTTCACTAAATCATTTTATTCAGACTCGTTATTAGAAAAATATGGTTTTTGTAATCAAAATTAGCCATTTATTATTTATAACTATATATAAGTTAAAAAGAAGCGAAAAAAAAAAAGATTTTTAAATGTTAACCTCACTTGGTCTGTTATGACCCGTTTCAATCCAAACCTGTTTTTGACCCGTTACCCACCTCGCATGACCTACCCATTTGGTGGCCTCTAGTCATAAGAGACAAATTACCTTGTAAACTTCAAGTGTGGAGCATGCCTTTGGAGGCTTAATTAGAACCATTCCCAAGTCGAAAGATATAGACAAGGGTATTTGTTGAACAATCTGACATCATAAATGTGAATAAATAAAATTAAAGGCAAAGCATTTACTTGAAAATAGAACAATATTATAAAAAATAGCAAATTAATCATCGGGTAATATAAACAGTTAAGTGCATACTCTTAGTCAGTTTATTTGTTGCAAAACATACCTCGTCGTTACCGGTTTAAAAACCGAACCGAACTGGTTAGTACCAGGTCGAATTCTTCTCGTATCAAATCGGTTTAAAAAACCGAACTGGTTATAAAAAATGGGTTTTTTGTGCCATAAAAAACCGAAACCAGTTAAAAAAACATACCGTTTAAAAAAAAACCGATCTGTACACATCTAGTTAACAAATAATCACAACCAAAATCTAATCAAGAGGAATCAAACTATTATATAGAGCGTCACATTTTTACATGATCTTTCATATACTTCTCCCATCCTTTAAAAGCATTCCTCTTGTAACCCTTAGAACGTTCCACCCAAGTATGCATATTCCTCACAAATCCATCATCATTCTTGACCTTCAACTCCATTACGTTTTCTAATTCAGCCATACTAACAAAATCAATCGGAAATCACTACATATATATATATATATATATATATATATGACAATGTTAAACTGTGTTTTTAAAATATAAAATGGGATTTAAAACCAAGATGTTTGGCTGATTATTAGCCTTTGCTTTCACTTACTTTTTGGATCACCAGCCATTTGTTAATTCCATAAGGAAAACATAATTTTTCTGTCAACAGTACCATAACATATTACGCCCAAATACCTTAAAAGAAAATAAATACAAAATTCAACTATGAGTAACTAATCTAATATCGTGGAATACCAGTTAGCACACATTCAGTAAACTAAAATCACATAAAGCTTGATCCAATAAACATTAGTATATGTGATAGCTTGCGTTGTTGGAAAAAACCCAAAATGCATGCAAAGAGTGGACTGAAGAAAAGCTTGTCTTATTGGATTCATAAAAGAAATGGCTTAAAAAGGTCCCTCTACATCCCACTTGTCCACAAACAATCTGTATGGTGTTTATACATTAGCATTCTAAATCTATAATAATAAAAAAAAGTTAAAAACAAAGTTAAAAAGAACCTTGAAATGGGTTCAGGTGTCTAATTTGCCCTTTCGCCAACAGAACCTCATCCAAATCCGCTGACTGAAGCGCTCGCTTACTAATTTCCATACATTGGAGCTCGCCTTCTTTCAGTCGATAATAAGATGCTTCAAACAATAGATAATCATATAAATCCTACAAAAACAGTGCTTTAAGAAAATGTATCTAGGCGAACTTATTCGTGTGTTTCAATTTGATCTTTATACTTAGGGCACAGTCCTGTGGTATTCAAGAACCGCCTAAACCTTGCTTCCCTGTGCAACATCAAAGTGTAAAATTGTAAGGGAGGCATAAGTTAGAAAAAAAAGTACCGTAACTATTACTTCAAGTTCAATAGAAATCCAAAAACCTTCATTTACTCTTTTGCCAACAAAATTGTCATTCGAGAGACGATTGGCAAAAGCCAAAAAAATGAGCCGTCATCCTAAATATGGAAATCACCACCTATGAAAGTCGTAGTGTTCAAGTTCTTTGTCAGCAACGTGATGATGCCTATGGTTAGGGTTTCGTCGGAACATAATCAAGAGTCAGAGATGAAACTGAAATTAGGGTTTCTCAATGGAATGGCTGAGAAGATGAAATAGGTAGACGAAATTGCCATACACGAAGTCGACAATGTAGAAGACGGCAGAGCACAGAGATCAATTTTGGCAGGTTGGATTGATTGAAGAGAGAGGAAGACTTTTGGAGAAGGCGTGTGAGGGAATATAGGAGTAAAAAACAAAATGCCGCTCAAATCTTAATTCTCTGCATCAACACAATGCCACATCATAGTCAAATAGTGAACGTTATTTTGCTTTAATAATAGAGATAGATAATAAGTTAGAACCCCGTGTATTACACGGATTGAATAAAATAAATATACCTTATAATGAAAATTAAAAGGCAAATTGGATTTAAATAATCCCAACTTGCTCTATTTGGCCGATAATAATCCCAACTCAGTTATTGGCCGATAATAATCCGAACTGGTCCACTTTTGGCCGATAATAGTCCGCCGTTAAAAATAGCTTAACGGAGTTAAGCTTTTTTCCTAATTACAAACTGATGTTTTATGGATTTTGATCAGAACGAGGATACGAGTTAACTGATATAAAATTTACCTTGAAATACTGCCCCAAACGACGAAAACGGCGCTTCAATTCGGGTGTTTAAACTTCCAATTAACAAAAATCAAGTCGTTTGAAGCACCGTTTCGAGGTAAGTTTTACATAAATCGAATCGTATCCTCGTTCTGATCAAAATCCATAAAACATCGGTTTGTAATTCGGAAAAAAGCTTAACTCCGTTAAGCTATTTTTAATGGCGGACTATTATCGGCCAAAAGTGGACCAGTTGGGATTATTATCGGACAATAACTGAGTTGGGATTATTATCGGCCAAATTGAGCAAATTGGGATTATTTAAATCCAATTTGCCAAATTAAAATATTATAAACCGGTTTTTATGATAAGGTATTATTGATTTTTTTAATTAAAATTTTAAATTTGAATCCAAATGTAATATATTAGTAAACTTAATACATAAACTGAAAGTTAATAACAAACCCGACCATGAAATCACCAATGACCATTTTGATCGGTTTCACGGTTTTAAATCAAATTATGAACACCCTTAGTAAATAACTAATAAGGTTAATTTGTGTGTTTTTTTATATAAAGTAGTGTAATTAAGTTATTAAAATAACTTTTGAAAATAATGTAAAACCACAAAGTTTGAAGTATATATATATATATAGGGGACCGCTAAAATGAGAACCACCTCCAGTTGTAAGAACCGTGAGAACTACACCGTACGGGCCGAGGTGGACCAAATTTTTATTTCATAAACGTAGATGCATGTATTATAAACACATTTGTAAAAAAAATTCAAAAAAAAATGTCGGGTGTGTAGTTTTGAACACCCAAAGTTTGCGTTTACGGGACCCGTAAATTTTATTTAAAATTTACGGTACCCGTAAACACAAACTTGTGGTGTTCAAAACTACACACACGGCATTTTTTTTTTTTGAATTTTTTTTTACAAATGTGTTTATAATACAAGCATCTACGTTTATGAAAAAAAAATGGTCCAACTCGCCCCCGATCAAAAAGTTCTCACGGTTCTTACAACTGGAGGTGGTTCTCATTTTAGCGGTCTCCTATATATATATAGTGTGAGGTTCATTGGGTAACACTAAAAAAGTGAGGAACGGTGGAGAACCGGCTCAAACGAACTCCGATTGGACTCATTCAAGCGGCGTTGGAACCGGCTCGTTGAAACCTAACTAGGATCTCTTAACCCTAAACCCTAAATCATAACCCCTAAACCCTAAATATATTAGGGTTTGACTTTTAGGGTTTAGCCTTAAGGTTTAGCCTTAGGGTTTAGTTTTAGGGTTTTGGTTTTAGCTTTAGGGTTTAGGGTTTAGCTCTAGGTTTAGCCTTTAGGGTTTAGCTTTTAGGGTTTATAGTTTAGATTTTACAGTTTAGCTTAGGTTTTAGCCTTATTTTTTAGCTTTTGGGTTTAGAGTTTAGGATTTAGGGTTTAAGGTTAAGAGATCTTAGTTAGGGTTCGACGAGCCGATTCCAACGCCGCTAGAATGAGTCCAATCGGAGTTCGTTTGAGTCGGTTCCCCGCTGTTCCCCACTTTTTTAGTGTTCCCCAATGAACCTTCCCATATATATATATAGGGCCAGGATCATTTCAGAACCATAAATATTTACAGAACTCGCAGAATTCCTAATAAACAATCTTTTTATTTATATATTTTTATGTTTAGGATAATTTTACCATTTATTATGTGTATTTTTACGATTACATACATGTTAAGAGTAATTTTATCATTTTTTATATGTAATTTTATAATTACACATATGTAAACTAGTATTTTTACATATATGTAATTAGTTATGACACATATATATAATTTTTGCAATTAAACATGTGTAAACTACTTTTAACATGTATGTAATCAAAGAAATACATATAATAGATGATAAAAAGATCCTAAATACAAAAACTTATATATAGAATGATTGTTTATTAGGAGTTCTGAAAGTTTTGTACTTATTTAGAGTTCTGAAATGAACTCGACCCTATATATATATATATAGGGTAGGGCAATATAGAAAACCCTATATATATAGAAAACCCTAGAAAACCCAACCTCCCGACATTTTTTTTTTTGAAAAAAATAACACATGTAATATACATGTTTTTAAGAGTTTTGGGCCAAAAAAAATCAAAAAACCGCCTAAGGAATGATTTAAAAAAAAAATTCAGCAATTTCTGTCTTTTGTGCCTAACACATGTTAGGCAACCGGACATTGCTGAAATTTGTTTATTTTTTTTTTAAATATCCCTTCGGCGTTTTTTTGTTTTTTTTTTGCCCAAAACACTTTAAAACATGTATATTACATGTGTTATTTTTTTCAAAAAAAAAATGTCGGGAGGTTGGGTAAAAATGGGGGGAGATTTGAGTTTCCAGAGTTTTCTAAAAATTTAAGGGTTTTCTGTCTAGCCTTCCCATATATATATATATATATATATATATATATATATATATATATATATAGGGGACCGCTAAAATGAAAACCACTTCCAGTTGTAAGAAACCGCGAGAACCAGTTCCTAACCATTAGATCAAGAAGATGGATGGATGAGATTAAAAGTAACTAAAATGAATATTAAATATATTTTGTCTTATTATGTTTTTAATATTTTAATCTAAAAGGGTAATTTAGTAAAATTACTTTTTTTTCTTTTTTTCTTTATTATTTTTATTACTTTTTTGTTTTATTATATTACTTTTTATTTTTTAAAAACAAATTTTTTATTAAAAGCATTTTTAAATTCAAATTTTTTGAACAAGACAAAATTTTTTACGCGACGGTTTTTGCACACCGGGTTTTTTTAACGCGCCGTTTTTTTAACGCCCCATTTTTTTAACGTGCCGTGTTTCTCAAGCGTCGTTTTTTTAACGCGCCGTTTTTTACGCCCATTTTTTCAAGCGTCGTTTTTTTAACGCGCCGTTTTTTACACGTTTTTTAACGAGCCGATTTTTTCACTTTTTACGTTTTACGTAAACTTTTTACGTTTTACGTAAAACTTTTTAGGTTTTACGTAAAACTTTTTACGTTTTACGGCTTACGTAAAACTTTTTACGTGTTACGTAAACCTTTTAACGTTTTACGTAAAACTTTTTATGTTTTATGTTTAACGTTTTTACGTTTTACGTTAAAAAGTTTACGTTTTACGTTAAAAAGTTTACGGTTTAACTTCTTTTTTTACAAAAACTTTTTTACGCAAAAATGAACGCACCTAGAAATCGCAAACTCTGGAGGTGTCTCAGATATATTGTTATCATCATCGACTAGGGGGGAAAATAAAAAACCAACAACATCAAAACAAAGTGTATCTCACAAAAAAAATGGGGTTTGGCTCAGATTATCCGATAATCAAAAGGCTACAAAAGTGGGGTTGCAGGTTCAAAAAACCTACCCTCCGCCGTCCTTGCCGCGCCATCGTCATCAAAATCTACGTTTTTTTTCCATCATCGACGCCCAATCCAACGGATCAAAACCCACACAATCAAGAATACAAATCAAAAACAGAAATCAAAGAACCCAATTCAAACACCCAAAAACATATCAAAAATACCCATCAGAATCATGAACACAACTCAACCCCCCAATTGGGCACCATCGGCACCACCGAGCACCATCTGGACCGCTTCCAATCGGTCACCTGTAAAAAAAAAACCCACAGAATCAAGCAAACCACCCCAAAAAAATAAACCAGACCCCCATCCCTCTCTTCCTCGATATAGAAGGTTACATCTGATATCACTAAACAACCCTCAAAGTACAACTCCCTATGCACAATGTACACATCACTAGATAATCATTCACCTGGAGTTGGTTATTTCAGCCCAAGAAAAAAGTGTTGCCCTTTTTTGAACCCATTCCTAACAAAAGAATAATGAAAATGTAGGAAAAGACAAGGCAACAAAAGCATCATCTCATGATCACTATTAATTAACATCATATTCATCTTTCTCAAAATCTAATGAGCTGAGGATGAAGAACATAAAGGGGCAAAACTGAACCAACCATTGACACCTACCTAACAAGTTTCTTGCTTCTCAAAATCTGGACCGCTTCCAATCGGTTACCTGAACCCCCTTCGCCCCAAACACCAGTCACAACCACCACCGCCACCGCCCCTCTTTCTCTCTCCTTGGACTCTCTCTCTCTACAACGTTTCTTTCTCTTTCTCTAAAAATTCGGCCGTATGTGCGTCGAAACCCCCAAAAAACGAAGGGTTTTCATGGTGGTGAACGAGTGTGACAGAGAGAAGAAACAGGGGTGTTAGAGAGAGAAATAGGGATGAACGAGGGTGGGGGAGAGAGAAACAGTGGTGGGCGGCTGATTCATGCTCGCCATCAATCATCATCATCATCATCGTCTTCACTGATTAACAGTGGTGGGTCGCCGGCAAGGAGAACTAGAAGGGGGTGGGGGGTTTCTTTTGAATTTAGGAACTGATGTGGTTTAAGAGGAGAGAAGATGGGGGGTTTTAAAAAGGTGGAGAGAGAAACATTTGATAATTATAAATGAGGAGAGAGGGTGGGGAAATGACATTTAGTGTTAAATGACCAAAATAACCTTTTGAGTGGCAAAATCTGATTGGTTGAAAGCGGTTCTCGCGGTTTTTACAACTGGAGGTGGTTCCTATTTTAGCGGCTCCCAATATATATATATATATATATATAGGGTAGGGTTCCAGCGTGAACAACCTCCCAATAGTGAACTGCGTGAACAGATATGGACCCTTGATTTCCTTTTTAGTTGTTAAGGGTAGGATTGTAATTATATAAAAAAATTAGATTTAAATCATTATTTTAATAATTGAATTAAGTTACATCTTTCCTAATTTAAATTCATTATCCACATTATGTTTATTTATTAATAAGATAATTATCAAAACAAACTACAAATCACTAGATTTCAATTTTAATTTTTATTTCAGATTTCATCATCAGAATTCAAATTTTGATTTTTAAGATCCACGTAACCTTCATATTTCAACGGTATACACATGTGTACTTGGATATAAATAGAACAGTACACATGTGTACTCAGCATCGTACATATGTGTACAGTAATTCACAGGTGTACATCAACATTCAATACAAAAAAAATCTGAGATATCACAAAAATAGATGATATACACATGTGTACATCGCATTAAAAAGAGGGCAAAATCAGAATACACATGTGTACATCGCATTTAAACAAATAATTATTTTAATAATTGAATTATGTTACATCTTTCCTAATCCTTGATTTGATTTGTGAGAGATTTATGCAATCAATTTAAGAGGATAATTGATTACTTGATTTGTGAGAGATTTATGCAATCAATTGAAGATTGAAATTACACATATACCCTTTTTGTATTTAATTAAATGGAAAAAATTAACCAAATAATTACCATCATGCCACTCACATTAATCTCAAGATCATAAAAATCAAAGGTCCAGATCAGTTCACGCAGTTCACTCTTGGGATTTGTTCACGTTTGAACCTAATCCTATATAGGATTAGGTTCAAACGTGAACAAATCCCAAGAGTGAACTGCGTGAACTGATCTGGGCCCTTGATTTTTATCATCTTAAGATTTTAAGTCAATGACATGATGGTAATTATTTGATTAATTGTTACTAACTAATTAAATGAATAAGGGTATATGTGTAATTTCTATTTAAAACTGATTCCATAAATCTCGTTCTCTCCACATTTAGGTTTCAAAATCCCACAAAACTCTTTCTCTCTCACATATCATCGAAGCAGAGGATGACGAACCCTAAATTGATCCTCGTCGTCCGCCTCCCACCGCCACCACCACCTCTCGTCGTCGACCTTCCATCCTATCGACATCAAACATCACCGCTCCTTCGAAGATTATTCTCCTTCCGATTTGGGCCCTCAATCGATGATATAGGCCCTCAATCGAAGATTATTCTCCGTCCGCCTCCCACCGCCACCACCACCCCTCGTCGTCGACCTTCAATCCTATCGACATCAAACATCACCGCTCCTTCGAAGATTATTCTCCTTCCGATTTGGGCCCTCAATCGATTTTCACTCACACACAATAATCAATCAGGTACACTTCATTCATATTATTCTTAAATTTGTTTATGTCGCCGACGGGTAAGGAGGCACACCAACTGTGTATTCATGTGTTCATATGTTATGCAGTATTTTGGGAGTTATTGATTTTGACTTTTATTCTGCAATTATCATGTTACTGGCACTAGGTGTCATACTGTGTGCGTATGTATGTTTTCATATGAAGAAAAGGTCTAATTAATATTATATTATTTAGCCGGGTTTATTTTATATTACTTTTCAAAACCATATATAGTTATACTGCGGTGATAAAGACGAATGCATTTATTTGATTAAAAAATAAGACAAAATTGTTCACATTAGAATGCTGAATTTTGTTAAAGAAAATATTAGGCTGCTGGTTAGATGATTAAAATTATGGGTGGCAAAGTGGGTAAGTTGGGTGGGTTTAGGTAATGGGTTAAGATGAGTTTTGGTTAGGATGGTTTGGGTCAGGATGGGTATATTAGAAAAAAAGTTGGGATAAGTTTGGGTATATATTGTTTATGTGATTTTTTTTGTATTTGATTATATGGAATAATATTTGAGCATTTTATGGTAATGTATGATTTTTTTGTATCTATTTGGTTGACAGTTTATAAACTAGAAGCTAGCGATGTTTGCTGTTTTCCGGCAAAAAGTAGTCAGCGGAAGCTGTTCTAGTTCGGTAAGCCCCTGTTTTGTTCTTAAAGTTGTCAGCGGAAGCTGTTTTTATTGCGATTTACACATGTGTATTCTGATTTTGCTCTGTTTTTAATGCGTTGTACACATGTGTATTTTGATTTTGCTCTGGTTTTACTGCGATGTACACATGTGTATTCTGATTTTGCTCTGTTTTTAATGCGATGTACACATGTGTATTCTGATTTTAACGCATTGCACACATGTGTATTACGTCTGTTTTTGTGATATCTCATAATTTTTCGTGTATTGAATTATGCAAAGTATTAGTTGTTGAGTTTTTTGTGCTATTATAGGAGATGTTGTTAACGAGAAAAGTGGAGATGGAAGGTCGATAAAGATGATTCACGTATGAGGTCGATAAGGATGATTCACATATGTTTGTTTGCTTGGTCCATTAGGATGATTCAGCATACAACGTGGCGAATAGTTGTAAAAGATTATGTTTTTTTGTTTTTTCGATTATGTTGGGTTTATTTTTTTTACGAAACTGGAACTTGTAATTATATGTTTTTTTGTTTGGTTTGGAAAACATTATGGAACTTGTAATTTGTTAAATATAAAATAGTTTTAAAGGTATTGTTTCTATGTATGTATTATGTAGCTAATTACACATATGTACGATGCTGAGTACACATGTGTACTGTTCTATTTATATCCAAGTACACATGTGTATACCGTTGAAATGTGAAGGTTACGTGGATCTTAAAAATCAAAATTTGAATTCTGGTGATAAAATCTGAAATAAAAATTAAAATTGAAATCTGGTGATTTGTTGTTTGTTTGGATAATTATATTATTAATAAATAAAACATAATGTGGATAATGAATTTAAAATAGGAAAGATGTAATTTAATTCAATTATTAAAATAATGATTTAAATCTTTTTTTTATAATTACAATCCTACCCTTAACAACTAAAAAGGAAATCAAGGGTCCAGATATGTTCACGCGGTTCACTCTTGGGAGGTTGTTCACGCTGGAGCCCTACCCTACATACATATATATATATATATATAGGGAGCCGCTAAAATGAAAACTATCCCCAGTTAAGAAAACCACGAGAACCACTCTCCACCAATCATATCCCGTCACCCCAAAGAGTAGTTTGGTCATTTACCCCAAATGTCAAATCCCTACCTCTCTCCACATTTAAAACCATCAGCCTTTAAAATGTCAGATTCATTTAAGTTTCCTTTCATCTTTGTCTCTCTCCTCACCCATCCCTCACTGATGAAGCAAATCTTCATCATCTTCATCAGATTACAAGGCGACCCTCTCCTTCTCCGGCGAACCCCTCCCAATCCGGCGATCCCCATCCTACTCCGGCGACCCCCCTCCTTCTCCGGTGGCCCCTCGTTTCTCCGACGAACCCCTCCTTCTCCGACAACAAGACCGGCGGAGCCAGCATAAAATCCCCTATTTTCGGCCTATACCGTCGGTGGTCTGAGGTGGTTGCCCGGTGGTTGCTTTACCGGAACATCTCCAAGCTCCCTTCCTCTCCGCCACCCACAACTACCTCTCCGCCGCCGCATCCGTCACCAGAGTATGTGATTTTTTGAAGGGGGTTGGAGTTTGGTGAAAATAGGTAAAGATATGTTTCTCTATATCTCTTTATCATAAAGATCTGCTTATCTCTCTCATTTTTTTAATTTGGATTTTTGGGGGATTTTCTGTGATGAAGATGGGCGACGGGTGCTGGTGGTGATGGCAGTGGCGGTGGGGGTTTTTTTGGGTGGTGTGGGGCTGCGGTGGGTGATCGTGGGAGAGTAGGTCCGGCGGTGGTGTAGTCCGGATCTAATGATAACGATGATCTTTTGATGCACGTTGTTGAATGTTTGAATATGGAAAACCGTTTATTATTGAATAATTATGTTACTGTTTGGCAGTTTGCTTGTTTTGAATAATTCGGTGACGGTGTTGGCGCTGCCGGCGACCGGTGGTGCCGGTGTTGGCGCTGCCGGCGACCGGTGGTGCCGGTGTTGGCGCTGCCGGCGACCGGTGGTGCCGGCGGTGGCGGGGGTGACTTTTTTCACCGATGATGCCCGTCGACCTTTAGTTGTTTGTTTTTACTGTAGTTGTTTGTGATTCTGGTGGGATTCTCCGGTGATTGATTTATGTTTTTGATATTAGGGGGTTGAGATTGGCAGTGATAGTTCGAAACAAAATTCCCGACAATTCATGACGATGGTGCGGCAAAGGACGGTGGAAGGTAGGTTTTTGAACCTGCAACCCCACTTTGCAGCCTTATTATTGGAAACTTTGAGCCAAACCCCGTTTTTTTTTTCAAGATCCACGCATTTTATTTTGAGTTTTTGTTGATGGGTTTTTCATATTTTTTTTGCTGTCGATGATGATAAGTTAAATCTATCCGAGACACCAACCGAGTTGTGATTTATGGTTGCGTTCGTTTTGTGTAAAAAAAGTTTTATGTAAAAAGAGGTTTAAACCGTAAAGTTTTTAACGTAAAACGTAAACTTTTTTAACGTAAAACGTAAAGTTTTTAACGTAAAACGGAATTTTTTTAACGTATAACGTAAACTTTTTAACGTAAACGTAAAACGTAAACTTTTTACCTTTTAACGTAATACGTAAACTTTTTAACGTAAAACCTAAAACGTAAACTTTTTAACGTTAAATGTAAACTTTTTAAGGAAAAACGTAAAACGTAAACTTTTTAACGTAAAACGTAAACTTTTAAAACTTTTAACCTAAAACGTAAAAATTTAAACGTAAACTTTTATGTAAAAACTTTTTAACGAAAAACGTAAAAAACGGCGCGTAAAAAACCGGTCAAAAAAACGGCGTGATAAAACAGAGCGTAAAAACGGGGCGTAAAACGGGCCGAAAAAACGCGCGTAAAAAACGGCGTGCAATAACGGCGCGTTAAAAAACGACGCGTGAAAAAGTCGGGCGTCAAAACGGCGTGCAATAACGGCGCGTTAAAAAACGACGCGTAAAAAAGCCGGGCGTAAAAACGGCGTGCAAAAACCACCGCACAAAAAAAATTGTTTTGTTAAAAAATCTGAATTTAAAATGGTTTTTAATAAAAAAATTCTGTTTTAAAAAAACAACTAATATAATAATACAAAAAAAGTAATAAAAAATAATGAAGACAAAAAAAAGGTAAATTTACTAAACTACCTTTTTGCATTAAAATATTAAAAACATAATAAGACAAAAAGTATTTAATATTAACTTTCATTACTTTTAATCTCATCCATCCATCTTGAAGATCTAATGGTTGGAAAGTGGTTCTCTCGGTTCTCACAACTGGAGTGATTTTCATTTTAGCGGCCCCCGATATATATATATATATTTAGTCTGAGCTTCATTGGGGAACACTAAAAAATTGGGGAACAGTGGGGAACCGACTCAAACGAACTCCGATTGGACTCATTCCAGCGGCGTTGGAACCGGCTCGTCGAACCCTAACTAGGATCTCTTAACCCTAACCCCTAAACCCTAAATATATTAGGGTTTGGCTTTTAGGGTTTAGCATTAGGGTTTAGCTTTATGGTTTAGTTTTAGGGTTTAGGGTTTAGCTTTAGGGTTTAGGGTTTAGCTTTAGGGTTTAGCTTTAAGTTTAGCCTTTAGGATTTAGATTTTCGGGTTTATAGTTTAGATTTTATGGTTTAGCTTAGGTTTTAGCCTTATTTTTTAGATTTAGGGTTTAGAGTTTAGGATTTAGGGTTAAGAGATCTTAGTTAGGGTTCGACGAGACGATTCCAACGCCGCTGGAATGAGTCCAATCGGAGTTCGTTTGAGTCGGTTCCCCGCTGTTCCCCACTTTTTTAGTGTTCCCCAATGAACCTTCCCCTATATATGAGATCTTAGTTAGGGTTCGACGAGCCGGTTCCAACCCCGCTGGAATGAGTCCGATCGGAGTTCGTTTGAGTCGGTTCCCCGCTGTTCCCCACTTTTTTAGTGTTACCCAATGAACATTCCCCTATATATTTATATATATATATATATATATATATATATATATATAGGGGAAGGTTCATTGGGGAACACTAAAAAAGTGGGGAACAGCGGGGAACCGACTCAAACGAACTCCGATCGGACTCATTCCAGCGGTGTTGGAACCGTCTCGTCGAACCCTAACTAAGATCTCTTAACCCTAAACCCTAAATCCTAACTCCTAAACTCTAAACCCAAAAGCTAAAAAATAAGGCTAAAACCATAGCTAAACCATAAAATCTAAACTATAAACCCTAAAAGCTAAACCCTAAAGGCTAAACCTAAAGCTAAACCCTAAAGCCTAAAGCTAAACCCTAAACCCTAAAGCTAAACCCTAAAGGTAAACTTTTTGGCTAAACCCTAAAGCTAAACCATAAAAGCCAAACCCTAATATATTTAGGGTTTAGGGGTTATGATTTAGGATTTGGGGTTTAGAGATCCTAGTTAGGGTTCGACGAGCTGGTTCCAACGCCGCTGGAATGAGTCCAATCGGAGTTCGTTTGAGTCGGTTCCCCACTGTTCCCCACTTTTTTAGTGTTCCCCAATGAACCTCACACTATATATATATATGTGTGATGAAGATATAACTTAACGGGTTTTA
The DNA here is from genome assembly GCA_030545235.1 of Helianthus tuberosus. Classification (NCBI taxonomy): domain Eukaryota; kingdom Viridiplantae; phylum Streptophyta; class Magnoliopsida; order Asterales; family Asteraceae; genus Helianthus; species Helianthus tuberosus. The sequence continues at coordinate 145,632,262 of CM060417.1, read as the reverse complement.
TTATATATCTAGAATTTGAACCTGGGTTATAAACCCGGTTAAATCCGTATTTAGAAAATACAAATATACTTTATATACTTTACATATTATAAAATCATAATTTCCCGCTTATCTCTTATTTATTTAATATTTCATTTCTTAACTATTTCTTTTCTATTTTAATATTCCATTGGCCAGGCATTGGTCTAATTCTTCCCATGTCAGTGGCATGGGTGCTGGGTTTGAGCTTTCGCCTACAGAGAACTGTTGGTTTTCCGATTAGTTCTCCAGCTGGTCTAGTTTTTGTTGATGTGGGTTTCTTCTTTTTTATCCCTTTTTACTTTCCAATCCACTCTCCTCTTTTTAGGGGGTGCTTTTTCTAATGGTTGAGCTTGGAATATCATAGGTTCATTTTGTCTGCTTCATATCCGGTTTTATACAAGCTTGATCTTCGATACTTTCCATATCTGAATTGTTAACATATATGTTCTGAAAAGCATTAAACAACTCTCTATCGCTCATACTGTTAGCCAAAAACAATAAAAATAACGAACTCCGAAAATCGTATATATAATATTTGATTGGTATCATAGTAATCACAGAAGTTATTTTATTTATTTCCTGACTACTAATTTTAAGTATTTTCACAATACTTAATTAGATTAAACCAGTGGCTCTGATACCACCTTCTGTCACAACCCCCGACCCTACCCTGGGTGGGAGCCATGAGCAGATATAAGTGGTACCGGTGTTTATTAAAATTATCACAGCGGAATTTTCCTCAGGACCGGGTGTCAAGAAAAATATTAGAGTTTTCAAAACACCGTAGTTTTCATTTAATAAACTGTGGGATGAAACCCATATTTACATAAAGAATTTTCAAAGGGATAAATCCTTGATTACAAAACACGTTTTATTCATGTTTACATAGCCACTTATTTAAGTTTGAGTGCCTCTTAGCACTTTCCTTCTCTTCACAGTAAATCGCCTGAAACGCGTTTTAAAAACATTTGATCAACGAAAAAATACTGGTGAGTTCATTCAGATTTATAAAAAGATACAATGTTATAATTACAGCATTAATGGTTTTTACATTTGTTTATATCTTTCAATTACTCAAAACAATATTTGTCACACACCCAATTCGGTGACAGTGGTCAAATTACTATTGGCTAACTCTTTGTCTAATAATAACGCAGGACTAGTAGTGTATACAAAACCCCACATACCGACAGTAATTTCAGAATACAAAAACTTAATCAATGTAAATATAAGTAACAATTTGAAAGCATTTAAGGTTTTGAAAACATATGATAAAAGAGAATGATTCACTTTACAGATTTAGGGTTTTCAGTAATAGCCTTCTGGACTAAGTCCTGGGGTTCCTAATTAAACACACAATGCAACAAGTATTAGCGTATTAACCCAATTCAAACTTTAATGATAATCACGAGATCAAAACCTCAACGTAGATGACAAAGTATATGTCACACCCCAACCGATGGCGGAATCATCGGGGCGTGGCACTGAGCGAAACAGAATGTTCATGAGAATCCATAACAACTATTAATGAAAATATTTCTAAGGTTCAATATCCTATATTATTAAACAAATAAAGCAGAACATTCATTACAAATATTCAGTCTCAAAAACAAGATCTATTCCGACAACTCAGATTTTTATTTGGTGGGTTACTAGACTTCCTAACTTGATTCCAGCATAACATCCAAATCAACCTGTCACATACGTTAAAATAAAAGTCAACACATAAAGTAAAGGTGAGTACACAAGTTTGCATAGTACTAGTATGAAAAGCGTTTACGCTTAACCAACATGTAACACGTAACGGGCGAAGCATGTACTATCAACAATGATACAACCTAACCACGAGACGGCGTTGTAGAGAATGCGCGACACGTGTTCACCACTGTGAACACGTGAAGTAAAATGTGATCCCTAGCAACCCCTATCACACAGGTGCTGAGTCCAAACTACAGTACTATCGTTGCTAGAGGCGGTCTAGTGTAACACTGTGTAAGCATAGTAACAAGCATTCAACAAATCACGTATAGCATACGGGAGCAGTTAGCGTTTTTAAAATGTTTGCGTTGTGTGTTGTGTTTGATATAGAACGTATGTAACACTCAAAAGTGCGTTAAATGGAAATGGGTTCGAGTATACTCACAGTGTGTGTTTAGCAAGTAAACACAATCTGGATTGGATTGAAGGGAGCGCGTTGAGTTAGCCTGTGCACGGAAAACAGAAGCAAAAGTCTTCCTCAGGGCTAAGTGGTCGTAAACAGAACGTCGAGCCGGTTGAAAAGTGTTCAACAGTCCATCCGAACGGATGGGTTCCATCTGGACGGATGGTCATCCAGACGGATGGCCATTCGGACGGATGGTCATTCGGATAGGATGTGGTTGTTTGTGAATCGTTAAAATTTGAAGTTTAGCTAAAAACGTTTAAACAATCGAAAATCATCAGGGTCAGGTCACCCTGACGGATGGTCATCCAGACGGATGGTCATCCGGACGGATGGCCATCCGGACGGATGGCCATTCGGACGGATGATCTGTGGTTGAAGTTTCGTAAAATCGCGTAAAATTTTTAAGTTTAACGGACACGGCGTGACGACGTGTCAAACAACGGAATACATCAAACCCAGTTCCCCGGTCGGATGGGTCCCGCCCATTCGGACAGACGAGCTGTTCTTGATGAAGATTCATGTTTGACCCGTAAATCGGTCCATCTCTACGGTGGAAATCCGTTTTCCATCCGGCTTTCAACTAAGGAACGAGTCGAGAGTCTGATTGAGTCCAGATTCCATCCAAATTATGTAAAAACTGAAGACAAGTTCAAAACAAGTCAGAAAGTGTCGAAATATTTCATAACTTAGTTGAAAAGTGTGGAAATCCTTTAGATCTGGAACCAATCTTGATTAAACGATGCTCCACCACAGTTTTCCTAAGCAAAACGAGTGGAAACCACCTTTAAGAGGTCCAAATCAGATGATTTCGAGAAAAGTTAGTGTGTGTGTGTGTGATTTTGATGAACAAGATGGTGTAGAAGTGATTAGAGCTGAAGATTAGCGGAGATTTGAGTGAAAAAGCTTACAAAATGGCCTTGAATCGCGACATAGATCTTGGGAACGGATGAGAGTGTCAAAGTGTGAGAATGATGGCGTACGGCTAGTATTTATAATGGAGAGGTGAGGTTTTAAGTCGGTGGCGGACGACAGTGTTCGGATGGCTCCATCCGGACGGATGGTCATCCGGGCGGATGTCCATTCTGGTGGAAGGCCATTGGTATGGCCGAGTTTGCTCGAGTTAGTTTTCCAACTTTGGTTCGTTTGCTAAGCGTTGCGTTGCATTTTATCGAGTTGCGAGTTAAGCGTATAAGCGTTGCGTTGATAACCACATAACATTCAACAAATAATCACACAGAAACTACACATAATATAATTAAATCCGTGTTTTGAGTCTGCGTTGAGTTTGCTTTGTGATAGCATTTAGTAGGGCTGTAAACGAGCCGAGTCGAGCCGAGCTAGACCCAGCTCGAGCTCGGCTCTAACTCGATTCGAGCTGGCTCGGCTCGAGCTCGAATTATAAATCGAGCTGAGATTTGAGGCTCGAGCTCGACTCGATAAGAATTCGAGCTAGCTCGGCTCGGCTCGATCTAGCTCGAACTAACAAAAAACCGCACAATTTTCTACTTAAAAAGCCTTTAAAAATGAATTTCTTCATAGACTAAGGGCCATAATTGCCATTTAATTTAACCATATGGCTAAATATGCAAATATAAATAGTTAATTCACTTTGTACATTGTCTTTACCTTCTTTTATAGGGGAAATACTCCCTTAGATTTTGTTTTCTAAGCGATGTGGGACAAAAAAATGAAGGATGTAAACCTTATCGAGCCAGCTCGCGAGCTCACGAGCCGAGCCAGACCAAGCTCGAGCTCGGCTCGTTTACAAACCGAGCCGAGCCGAGCTGGCTCGTTAAAAACCGAGCCAATTTCGAGCCGAGCTTTCTTCGAGCTTTTTTCGAGCGAGTTTCGAGCGAGCTGCGAGCCACGAGTTTTTTGAACACCCCTAGCGTTTAGTCTAAATATGCGATGTGGAATGCAATAAAATGCGTTTAGATGGTAAGTGTTATAAACAGCGTTTAAATACGATAACCGTGATTAAGTAAGCGTTGTAATATGCGTTGAAAATACAGTTTAACCCATTACGTTAATCGAATCCCAAGAGTACAAACGTTAACGAAAGAAATGACAGCGATATGTAACTATCCGAAAAGTCGAGTTGTTACAGTATAGCCTTATTCAGGCAGCACTTAAACATCCGTTCATTTAGTTTTAGATCAATTGGACAGGGTATCGTACCAGTGATTAGGGTTAGCACGCTGATTACGATGCAGAGTTTCGAGTGTCACACCCCAACCGATGGCGGAATCATCGGGGCGTGGCACTGAGCGAAATAGATTGTCCAGAAGTTTCCATAACAACTATAATTACCAATTATTTAAAGCATCACGTCCCATACCATGATATAAAAAGTAACATAATTATTACAGACAAGATCTAGTCAAATTGTTCTGTTCTGACAACTCAGATTTCAAATACAGACAATTCATTTATTTGTTTCTAGACCTTTCCTAGCCTCGATTTCACAGCAAGCCAAGCATATAAACATCCTAAGCACCTGTCACATACGTTAAAGTAAAAGTCAATACACATAGTGTAAAGGTGAGCATACAAGTTTGATAGATATAATAGAGTTCGAAATCGTTTACGCATAACCAGCACGTACACAGTGTGAAATGAAGCACGTTAGTTATCGACATGAACCTATCGATACCAATGACTGCGGGTTGACTGCCCAAGGCAGTTCGTAATACACACTCACCACTATGAGCCATGTAATTAATTGTCCTTAACAACCCCTGAGTGAACAGGTGCTGAGTCCAAACTATAGGACTATCGTTGCTAAGGCAGGTAGACAGTATTCCATGTGTAAACATAACAAACAAGCATTCATTAAGTCACGTATAACATGTAGTAACGGTTAGCGTTAAATTATTGCATAGCATGTTCGATGTGATTTAGTATAAGTAACGTATGTAACACCCAAAAGTGCGTAACTGATATTCGCTAATTTACACATATTTTAGTCCCCTGTTTTACCCCTATTTTATGTGTTTTCGGCCGTAAAACCGTCATTCGGATGCTTAATCATCTACACTTTTGTTTACAGGCCTAAAACAGCATACCAGACAAGATGATAGCGAAAACGAGGACTTTCCGGACAAAACGACGAAGCTGCGAACATTCTGTTAGAAAACTGACCTGGGCGTGTGGAACGGTCGTACGACCTAATGCACGACCGTGCATCTCCGACAAATGAAATCCAGTCCGGCATTGAACGAACGTGCAACTCGGCGTGCAAGGCAATCCCGGTGATGCACGGGCGTTCCATATCTTGCACCCCGTGCGGATCCGATGATCACCCAAAACCCCGGAACTGAACGACCAGTGCAGCAATCCGTGCAACATGATCCCGGAAACGCACGGTCGTGCCATATGAAGAACGGTCGTGCGTGACCTACGACTGGTCAAGATCTGTGACGTCATGCAGTATGGTACACCATACCTACAATAATTGCTTAAAGTGAACGGTCGTGCAACAGGACGCACGACCGTGCGAAACCGAAAAAAAATATAAAAACCTGCAGAAACATTCTGCTTGGAAGACTGGACATTTTGGAAGCGATTCTGGCGATTTTCAGGCTCCGGAGGCTTCTGCTTTCACCCGGATTCAAGCCACATTGTGCCGATTAGCTTTGTTATCTTCCAGATTCTTAATCTTATGCTTGTTTATGGTTTGGTTTTCTAATCTTTCCATTATTTTGTTAATCTTTCAAGCATTTAGATTAATGTTTATGTATTATTGTAGCCTTTGGGCAAAAACACAACAATCCCTTGCTTGATTATAGCCATTAGTATGTTAATCTTTGTTTGTAATGACATTTGGAAGTATTTTCTATGTTAATCTTTGATGATTAGTTTGCAACCTTGTTATTGATATTGATTTCTTGATTATAAGTAATTGTGTTGGATAATTGGTATTTGGTTAGTTAAGATAGTTGAAAAATGAAGCTTAATTAATCTTGTATTAGTAAACTTTAAACTTGGTTAACTAGTTTAACTTGGTTAAAATGTATGCACCATGATACTAGAAATGGTTAGTGGTTTAATAAAATGTAATTATTGTTAATCAAGAAAGCTTGCCATCACGTAAGGACCTTAACGGGTTAAATGGTGTCGTTATAAATTCTTGCCATGATTTGTTAGCTTAGTTAGTAGTTTAGGCCAAAATTGTTATCTTGGTGAATTTATGTGCAAGATTTGTAAAATGAACTCGGTTGTGATTTAATCTAGTTTATGCTTGTCTCGGTGGTTGCATTGTGTTTATCGGTGTCGCTTTCCTTGTTTAAGTGAGGTTAGAAAACTCCTAACGGATGACTAACTTATTTTTAAGAGATTTTCATAGACATTTATCAATTGCACGTTAAAGAACAATTTTAGGTGGTTAAAGTGTGTTTATCGTTTTAACTTTCCGAATGATTGTCATGTTAGGATTCCCGAAAGGGATACTAATTGTCTTAAATTGGAAAATTGATCAAATGCTTCTAGTGCCAAAATCGACTTAGTTAACATGCTTTGGTTGTGTATTAAGCAAGGCTATTTATCTATTTTCATATTTGAAATCTATTATGTTTTTATAAGTAGTTGTTTATGCTTACTTTAGTTTATTAAAAATCAAACAACTTATCTTTTTACCGGTAGTTTAGTGATAAAGGTCTAGTATTATTTCTCCGCCCATTTCCTTGGATCGATACTTGGTTCTTACCGATACTTTATTACATATATGACGGGGTACACTTGCCTCTTTCGTGTGTGTTTTGATGTAAAAGTAATAATCACTTTTATAAATTTAAAACCAAATCGTGTGCAATTTCATTGCAATATTATGTATATATACGCACACGTCAAGTTTTTGGCGCCGTTGCCGGGGAGATGGCGAGTTTTAGGAACGACCCGAGTCATTGTGTTATCGGCGTATATACTTGTTAATATTTGTGTATACTTTCTTGATTTTTTATTTGTTTATTTATTTGTTAATATTTCTTGCTTTTAATTCGATTTATTCGTTTTCGTGATTCTTTTGTACACTTGTAAATTTTTGTTCCATTTATTTATTCGATCCGGATTTATTTATTCATTTATTCTTTGAGTTTTCGGCACCTTAAAATCATTTTTGTATTAGCCGATTCAATTATTTTTATTGTGTTGATTTTTATAAAATTTCGGGCCCATTTTCAGATTTTTATAAAATTTTCAGCCCATTTAAAATAACATTCTGTTTCTTTTCAGCAAAAAAAAAAACAGCATTATTATATTAATAAAATATTCATTGTGTCATTTTTTCGTTTGCAGGTTGATGTTCTCGACCCTCGCTCAAGAAGTTGTTGAACCGTCAGACGAGCCCGAACGCGATCTTAGGAGACGTCTTCGCGCGAGAGGGTGTGCGGTTGGGCTACTGCTCGCATCTGGTGAGCAGGAGCAGGTGGTACCCGCTGAAGCCGAAGGCTCAGGGGCAGCAGGAGACAGAACTATGGCGGACGATGAGCGACCTTTGAATGAGACAAATCAGCCCGGAAGGACAAGCCTGGAGCCGAGTATCCTTCCACCTACTGTTGATGCACCTACTTTTGAAATTAGATCTAGTATTATTAATATGGTGCAGAATTCAGTACAGTTTGACGGGCGTGAGCATGAGGATCCCGGGAGGCATATCGCTGTTTTTCTTGCAATTTGTTCGACATTTAGGATTACAGGTGTTTCGGAGGATGCAATTCGGTTGAGGTTGTTTCCTTTCTCGTTGCGTGACAAAGCTAGAGCTTGGCTTATGTCACTTCCAGCCGGGTCCATCAGGACCTGGAATCAGTTGGCGGGGCAGTTTATGCAGAAATATTTTCCACTTGAGAAAACAAACAAGCTACGGAACCGGATTGTTTCCTTTCACCAAGACGAGGGAGAGTCGTTGCACGCGGCCTGGGAGAGATTTAAAGATTTGTTGATAGATGTTCCACATCATGGCTTCTCCAAGAGACAGCTGGTTTTGACGTTTTATCAGGGGCTCTGTTACAACACGCAGGAGGCGATCTAGGAACTAAGACGCCGACTGAAGCGTATGCTATCATAGAAAAAGCTGCGTTGAAATCCAGCTCGCGTCGGGAAGGAGATAGAGGCCGGGCAACATCATCATCATCTTGCGCAGGAGTACACGCGGTGGACGACTACACGGCCATTACTGCGCAAATCTCAGCTCTTGCATCGAGATTCGACAGGTCCCAGATGATTGCACAAGCTGGTTCGGGATGTGACTAGTGTGGAGTGTCACACGAGCCTGGTGCGTGTTTTCAGGGAGTCGTATATGAGGGCCACGAAGAAGTAGATTTCATGAGTAATCGGGTGAGGCCGCAGAACAATCCGTACAGCAACACCTATAATCCCGGTTGGAGAAATCACCCAAACTTTGGGTGGCGAGCGAATACAGAAAATCAAAACCCATTGGGGTTCAATCCGCACGCTCCAGCACCGCAGCAGGGTCAGGGTCAGCAGTTCCAGCAATACAACCAACCTTACCAGCAGCGTCCATATTCATATCAGAATCAGGGCACTGGGAGTAGCTCCCAGCAGCAGGCCCCTCAGTCTAGTTCCAAGCTGGAGGATATGATCGCTCAGCTTCTTACTAGCTCCTCGAGTGCAAATCAGTTGGCTGAAAAACGCTACCAACAGAGCGAGGATCGTTTTCTTTCTCACGAGGGAGAAATGAGGAGTCACAAAGCCTCGATTCAAAATATCGAGAATCAGGTTGGTCAGCTGGCACAGATGATGTCTAAAAGGACCCCAGGTGGTCTTCCGGGCAATACAGAACCAAACCCGGGCGGACACAGGGATGTGAATGCTGTCATGACCAGGAGTGGAAAGACTACCGGACCCGTCATATCGGACTCATCACCGATCACTGAAGCGGTCCCGACTGACACACCGGACGAGGTGCAAGCCAGGCTACGCCCAGCAAGTACAGCACAAGTCCAGGATCCGGTCAAAGATTACACTCCTCCAGTACCTTATCCAGGCAGGCTGAAGAAGCAGAAGAACGAAGAACAATACGGTAAGTTCCTTGAGTTGTTTAAGCAACTACACATTAATATACCGTTTGTTGAAGCCTTGGCCAGATGCCAAAGTATGCGAAATTCCTTAAGGATATCCTCTCGAATAAACAGAAGCTCGAGGATATATCATGTGTGGTGATGAATGAAACTTGTTCTGCCGTTCTACAAAACCGTCTGCCCATGAAAATGGGAGATCTGGGTAGTTTTACGCTCCCGTGTTTGATTGGAAACATGTCTGTTAGCCATGCATTGGCTGACTTGGGCAAGTATCAACCTTATGCCATTTAAGGTTTTTACTAAACTGGATCTGGGTGAGCCGTCACCTACTAGGATGAGCATTCGGTTGGCAGACCGTTCAATCAAGTATCCGCGTGGATTTGTGGAAAACATGCTTGTAAAAATCGATAAATTTGTTTTCCCCGTGGATTTTGTTATTCTTGACATGGACGAGGATTCAAGAGTACCTTTGATACTTGGACGCCCTTTCCTCAATACAGCGAGGACGATTGTTGATGTGGCAGCTGGCCAAATCACGCTCCGAGTGAACGATGACCACGTGACATTCGATATCAAAAGATCGATGCAGCATCCGCAAAGTCACGATGACAAGCTTTATTACGTCGACATTATCGATGCATGTGTGTGCTCTCATTTTCAAGGTACTGTTGACGAGATTAATTCGGACACACGTCTGTCGTGTGGGGACCTGATTGGCATTACGCAGGTGGGCCACGATTTAGAGCAGCCAGTCTATCAGATTGGTGACGATGGTTCCTAGAGTCCGGAGAGATTTCTTGAAATTGTCCATGTAGAAGAAGAGAAATCAAAACCGTTGGTTGAAGATCCGCCGTCTTTGGAGTTGAAAGAACTCCCACCACATCTTGAGTACGCATTTCTGGACGAGGAGCGTCGCTTATCGGTCATAATTTCGGCATCATTGGAAAAAGATGAGAAAAATCAGCTTCTCGAGGTTCTGAGACTTCATAAGAGAGCCATTGCATGGAAAATCATGGATATCAAGGGCATCAATCCTTCTTTCTGTACTCACAAGATTCTGATGGAAGACGAGTACAAACCGTGTGCACAGCATCAGAGGCGTTTAAATCCAAATATGCAGGACATGGTGAAGAAAGAAGTGATTAAGTTGTTGGATGCCGGGATGATTTATCCTATATCCGACTCTGTGTGGGTGAGTCCAGTGCAGGTTGTACCTAAGAAAGGTGGTATGACTGTAGTTTCAAATGATAGGAATGAGCTAACTCCTACCCGTACCGTCACTGGGTGGCGAGTTTGCATTGATTACCGCAAACTCAATGATGCTACTCGTAAGGATCACTTCCCGCTTCCATTCATCGACCAGATGTTGGAACGTCTGTCGGGGAAGTTGTATTACTGTTTCTTGGACGGGTTCTCTGGGTACTTCCAAATTCCTATCGCTCCTGAGGATCAGGAGAAGACTACCTTTACCTGCCCCTTTGGCACATTCGCCTACCGGCGGATGCCTTTTGGGTTGTGTAATGCACCAGCGACCTTCTAGAGATGCATGGTTGCTATTTTCCATGATATGATCGAGGATTCTATGGAGGTTTTCATGGATGACTTTTCGGTATTTGGGGATTCCTTCGATCATTGTTTGGAAAATTTGAGAAAGATGTTGAAGAGGTGCGAGGAGACGAATCTGGTCCTGAACTGGGAGAAATGACACTTCATGGTGAAGGAGGGCATAGTTCTGGGACATAAGATTTCTCGTGCAGGTATGGAAGTCAATCCAGCTAAAGTTGACGTTATTTCACGACTTCCGCCTCCCACCTCTGTGAGAGCGATACGGAGCTTTCTTGGTCATGCAGGGTTCTACAGGCGATTCATAAAGGACTTTTCAAAAATCGCTAGGCCTATGACCCGTTTGTTGGAAAAAGACGCTCCGTTCATATTTGGAGATGATTGCTTGAGGGTTTTTGACCTTCTCAAGCAAAAGTTGATTGAGGCCCCTATTTTAGTTGCACCGGACTGGAGTTTGCCGTTTGAAATCATGTGCGACGCGAGTGATTACGCTATAGGGGCCGTTTTAGGACAGAAAAAGGAAAAGCACTTTCACCCGATCTATTATGCGAGCAAGACTCTTCATGACGCTCAGGAGCACTACACCACGACTGAAAAAGAGCTCTTGGTAGTTGTTTTCGCATTTGATAAATTTAGATCGTATTTGGTGCTTTCGAAAATCGTTGTGTATACTGATCACGCAGCCATCAGATACCTCTTCAGCAAATAGGACGCAAAACCGCGTCTAATCAGATGGATCCTGTTGCTGCAAGAGTTTGATATTGAAATTCAAGATAAAAAGGGTGCATTGAATGTAGCGGCTGACCATCTATCTCGGTTAGAGCATGGAGACATCGAGGACGCGCGTTGGGATTCAATCAATGACAATTTCCCACACGAGTCTTTGATGGGTGTTGAGATATGCGATGAGTCGCCTTGGTTCGCCGACTTTGCGAACTATCTTGTTGGGTTTGAGTCTATTGATGTTGTCTTTCGAAAAACCGGCTAACCGTTTGTAGTAGTTTCAATAAAATATTGTGTAAATTATCGTTCTTGTTTGATTCTATCTTTTATTACATTTTAGTTTAGCTTGCTTGACGACAAGCAAGGTTCAAGTGTGGAGAGATTTGATATTCGCTAATTTACACATATTTTAGTCCCCCGTTTTACCCCTATTTTATGCGTTTTCGGCCGTAAAACCGTCATTCGGATGCTTAATCATCTACACTTTTGTTTACAGGCCTAAAACAGCATACCAGACAAGATGATAGCGAAAACAAGGACTTTCCGGACAAAACGACGAAGCTGCGAACATTCTGTTAGAAAACTGACCTGGGCGTGTAGAACGGTCGTGCGACCTAATGCACGACCGTGCATCTCCGACAAATGAAAGCCAGTCCGGCATTGAACGAACGTGCAACTCGGCGTGCAAGGCAATCAAGGCAATCCCGGTGATGCACGGGCGTTCCATATCTTGCACCCCGTGCGGATCCGATGATCACCCAAAACCCCGGAACTGAACGACTAGTGCAGCAATCCGTGCAACATGATCCCGGAAACGCACGGTCGTGCCACATGAAGAACGGTCGTGTGTGACCTACGACTGGTCAAGATCTGTGACGTCATGCAGTATGGTGCGCCATACCTACAATAATTGCTTAAAGTGAACGGTCGTGCAATAGGACGCACGACCGTGCGAAACCGAAAAAAAATATAAAAACCTGCAGAAACATTCTGCTTGGAAGACTGGACATTTTGGAAGCGATTCTGGCGATTTTCAGGCTCCGGAGGCTTCTGCTTTCACCCGGATTCAAGCCACATTGTGCCGATTAGCTTTGTTATCTTCCAGATTCTTAATCTTATGCTTGTTTATGGTTTGGTTTTCTAATCTTTCCATTATTTTGTTAATCTTTCAAGCATTTAGATTAATGTTTATGTATTATTGTAGCCTTTGGGCAAAAACACAACAATCCCTTGCTTGATTATAGCCATTTGTATGTTAATCTTTCTGTGTAATGACATTTGGAAGTATTTTCTATGTTAATCTTTGATGATTAGTTTGCAACCTTGTTATTGATATTGATTTCTTGATTATAAGTAATTGTGTTGGATAATTGGTATTTGGTTAGTTAAGATAGTTGAAAAATGAAGCTTAATTAATCTTGTATTAGTAAACTTTAAACTTGGTTAACTAGTTTAACTTGGTTAAAATGTATGCACCATGATACTAGAAATGGTTAGTGGTTTAATAAAATGTAATTATTGTTAATCAAGAAAGCTTGCCGTCACGTAAGGACCTTAACGGGTTAAATGGTGTCGTTATAAATTATTGCCATGATTTGTTAGCTTAGTTAGTAGTTTAGGCCAAAATTGCTATCTTGGTGAATTTATGTGCAAGATTTGTAAAATGAACTCGGTTGTGATTTAATCTAGTTTATGCTTGTCTCGGTGGTTACATTGTGTTTATCGGTGTCGCTTTCCTTGTTTAAGTGAGGTTAGAAAACTCCTAACGGATGACTGACTTATTTTTAAGAGATTTTCATAGACATTTATCAATTGCACGTTAAAGAACAATTTTAGGTGGTTAAAGTGTGTTTATCGTTTTAACTTTCCGAATGATTGTCATGTTAGGATTCCCGAAAGGGATACTAATTGTCTTAAATTGGAAAATTGATCAAATGCTTCTAGTGCCAAAACCGACTTAGTTAACATGCTTTAGTTGTGTATTAAGCAAGGCTATTTATCTATTTTCATATTTGAAATCTATTATGTTTTTATAAGTAGTTGTTTATGCTTACTTTAGTTTATTAAAAATCAAACAACTTATCTTTTTACCGGTAGTTTAGTGATAAAGGTCTAGTAATATTTCTCCGCCCATTTCCTTGGATCGATACTTGGTTCTTACCGATACTTTATTACATATATGACGGGGTACACTTGCCTCTTTCGTGTGTGTTTTGATGTAAAAGTAATAATCACTTTTATAAATTTAAAACCAAATCGTGTGTAATTTCATTGCAATATTATGTATATATACGCACACGTCAAGTTTTTGGCGTCGTTGCCGGGGAGATGGCGAGTTTTAGGAACGACCCGAGTCATTGTGTTATTTGTGTATACTTTCTTGATTATTTATTTGTTTATTTATTTGTTAATATTTCTTGCTTTTAATTCGATTTATTCGTTTTCGTGATTCTTTTGTACACTTGTAAATTTTTGTTCCATTTATTTATTCGATCCGGATTTATTTATTCATTTATTCTTTGGGTTTTCGGCACCTTAAAATCATTTTTGTATTAGCCGATTCGATTATTTTTATTGTGTTGATTTTTATAAAATTTCGGGCCCATTTTCAGATTTTTATAAAATTTTCAGCCCATTTAAAATAACATTCTGTTTCTTTTCAGCAAAAAAAAACAGCATTATTATATTAATAAAATATTCATTATGTCATTTTTTCGTTTGCAGGTGCAATCCGATCGGGTGACAGCCGATCGGACGGCAATCCATCCTAGATGACCTGGTCGTCTTCTTCTTGGTTGTTTTGGTAGTTTGTCGTTTTCTCGAGAATGTTTGATAGCGTGCTAAACAATAGAAACCTCGTCAAGACTTAGTGACCCGATCGGACAGGAATCACCCTAGTCCGACCAGTTAACTGTTCGAGACGGTGTTTCATGTTTAACCCGAAATCGGTAATCTCGTGGATAGAGTCCGGATCTTGAACCAACACATTCAACAGAAAGAGTAGAAGGTTAGAACAAGCTCTGATTCTATCGGTTTTGAGCGCATTGAGTGTAAAGAGTTGAAAGAAAGTTGGAAAACCCTCTTCCAATCCTTTTTACCATGAATATGTTCAGATCTATGAAAGATCCTTGCTTATTTGTGTGGAAATCGTTCAAATCTAAGTTGTTCTTGGTGAATTGAAGCCAAAACATGAAGTTCATAAGAACACCATGATGACATCATCCTAGAACACCTCAAATCTAGTGATTTCACGGTTAAAAGTTAAGATTCAAAAGATAGAAAGGTGTAGGAGTGCGTGTAGATCAAGAAAGTACAAGATTTAGGTGGAAAACTTACAAGAATCGCGAAAAATCCGAAGAAATAGCGGCTGGAGCGAGTGGGGTGAAGAGAGAGCTGTCAACATCAAATGAGGTTGACATATGGGGTATTTATAGGGTTTCCATAAATGGAAAGGAGGAAAAGAGGTTGGTCGATCGAGTGGCAGCCCGTCCGGGTGGCAGCTCGATCGAGTGGCAACTCGATCGGGTGGCACCTAGGTCGGGTGGCAGCTCGATCGAGTGGCACTCCGGTCGGGTGGCAGCCCGATCGGGTGGCAGCTCGGTCGGCTGGCCACTCGATTCGAGTGCTCGGCGTGATGAGTTTTGTGATTTCGACTCGAGTGTTGAGTGTTGCGATGCGATAGAGTTTCCTATTCAAATTACTTTTAATCCCAACTACTATATCAACATACAATCATCCTATTTTAACGTTCGTTTAGCGTTTGTGATTCGATTGCGATTGCGTTTCGATTAATCATCACAACAACAACATAAATAAACATGCACACGTAACACATACGGCACACACACACGTAAGAACAATAACCCGACACGTAATTCGAGTTGCGAGTGCGATTGTGACAAGCGATATAACATGCGATTAACATCGATAAATAGCGATTAAACCTTGATTATTAACAATTACTCCACATAATACAACTAACGTCAAAGCATAACAAGACTATCTACAAGTTAAAGAAGTCAAAACATGAATTGAGCAATGAGTGACAGATCGTAATTAGCAATCTTGTCTCCCTTTGACTTCAATCTTGACTTTGGCTTTGACTTTGACTTTCGAAACACGGGGTGTTACAGCCTCCCCTAGTTGAGGGAATTTCGTCCCGAAATTAGGCCGAAGCCGTAACAAACAACTGCGGGTACTTCGCCTTCATGTCGCTTTCGAGTTCCCAAGTGAACTCTGCACCTCGTTTGCCTTCCCATCGAACCTTTACAATGGGAATGCGCGAGCGTCTGAGCTGCTTGGTTTGGCGGTCCATGATTTCGATAGGCTTCTCCACGAAGTGTAGTGTTTCGTTTACTTGGAGATCTTCTAGAGGTACAAACAGATCATTTTCAGCCAGGCACTTTCTGAGGTTAGACACGTGGAAAGTCGAGTGGACGTTATTAAGTTCTTCCGGTAGTTCGAGTCTGTATGCCACTTTTCCGATCCTTTCCAGAATCTTAAAGGGTCCAACATATCTAGGCGCGAGCTTTCCTTTCTTGCCGAATCTGACCACACCCTTCCAAGGTGATACCTTTAGGAGTACATGGTCACCAACGTCAAATTCAAGGGACTTGCGTCATCTATCGGCGTAACTTTTCTGACGACTCCGAGCTTTCAGTAGATTGTCTCAAATTTGGAGGACTTTATCAGTCGTTTCTTGCAATAGCTCAGGACCGGTTAATTGCGAGTGCCCGATCTCGTGCCATACAATTGGCGATCGACATCTTCTTCCATACAATGCCTCAAATGGTGCCATTTGAATGTTGGAATGATAACTGTTATTGTACGAGAATTCGACTAAAGGCAAGTATGCATCCCAATTACCACCGAAATCTATGACACACGAACGGAGCATGTCTTCAAGGGTACGAATCGTTCTCTAAGTCTGACCGTCGGTTTAAGGGTGGAATGCGGTACTTAGATTAAGCGTAGTACCGAGAGCCGTTTGAAATGTTTCCCACAAATGCGAGGTAAACCGAGCATCACGGTCAGAGATGATGTCGCGGGGCGTCCCATGTCGACAAATGATCTCATCGGTGTAGATTCGGGCTAATCGTTCTACCTTGTAGTCTTCTCGTATCGGCAGGAAATGAGCAGATTTGGTCAAACGGTCGACGACAACCCAGATGCTGTCGTGACTTGATGGCGTACGCGGAAGTTTCGTTATGAAGTCCATAGCTATACTTTCCCACTTCCACATAGGGATCGGTGGTTGCTCAAGTAAGCCGGAGGGTCTTTGGTGCTTGGCCTTGACTTTCGAGCAAGTCAGGCACTTTTCCAACATAGAGGGCGATATCTCTCTTCATGCCCGGCCACCAGTACTTGCAGCGAAGGTCCTGGTACATTTTATCGGCACCGGGATGAATAGAATACCGAGATTTTTGGGCTTCGTCCATCAAAATCTGTCGTAAATCGGTTCGTTTAGGGATCCAAATTCGGTCCAGATAATGGAATATCCCAACCGACTTATTCACAAGATGGGCTCCTTCATGGTAGATCATTTCCTTCTTCAATGTGCGTTCGTTAAAACAAGCATGTTGGGCTTCGCGAATAAGGGTTTCGAGATCATACCGGGCTTGGACATTACGGGCGCTATGTAAATAACTCCGTCTGCTGAGTGCATCGGCAACGAAATTTTCTTTGCCAGAATGATAACGGATCTCACATTCGTAATCGTTGAGAAGTTCTACCTAGGGGTGCAAACAAGCCGTGCCGAGCCCGAGCTCGACCAGGCTCGAGCTCGAGCTCGTTTGACATATGAAAGCTCGAGCTCGGCTCGATTCAAGCTTTATTTCTAAAGCTCGAGCTCGGCTCGAAGGTAATTTTTCAAGCTCGAGCTCGGCTCGGGCTCGACTCGCTTAGTATTTATTAATTAATTTTTATTAATTATAACTATTGTTATACATATAATTTAGTTATTTTTTATATTTAAATAAATGGTAAATTAAATATATGTTTAATATATTAATAAAAAATATATAAAAAGAAAGCTCGTTAAGGCTCGTGAGCCGGCTCGAGCTCGATAAGCAAAGCTCGGGCTCGGGCTCGTTTACTAAACGAGCTTGTCTTTAGGCTCGGGCTCGAGCTCGTTTAAGCTCGGCTCGTTCGAGCTTTTTTTCGAGCCGAGCTCGAGTAGCTCGCGAGTAGCTCGGCTCATTTGCACCCCTAGTTCTACCCATCGGCGTTGACGGATATTAAGTTCTTTCTGGTCGAAGATATGTTGTAGGCTCCTATGATCGGTGAAGATAGTACACTTAGTACCGTAGAGGTAGTGTCGCTAAATCTTTAACGCAAAAAAAACTGCGTCTAGCTCGAGATCATGGGTTGTATAGTTCTTCTTGTGGATCTTGAGCTGACGAGATGCGTAAGTAATAACCTTGTCTCATTGCATGAGAACACAACCGAGACCAAGGTTCGAGGCATCACAATAGACAATAAAGTCATCGTTCCGTCGGGTAAAGTGAGAACAGGAGCATTGCAAAGCATATGCTTGAGGGTTTGAAAGGCAGTCTCTTGTTCAGTTCCCCAAACAAAAGGCTTGTCTTTATGCGTGAGAGCGGTAAGCGGCACAACAATTTTTGTGAATCCTTCGATAAATCGACGATAATAGCCCGCTAGTCCGATAAAAGAACGGACTTCAGACGGGTTCTTCGGCGTAACCCAACTCTTAACTGCTTCAATCTTCGCGGGATCGACTTGAATACCTTGACTATTGAAAATGTGACCGAGGAATTGAACCTCCTCTAGCCAGAATTCACACTTGGAGAACTTGGCATAGAGTCGATTCCTTTGGAGTAGCTCGAGAACCAAACGTAGATGTTGCGCGTGTTCGGTTTCCGTCTTGGAATAGATCAAGACATCATCGATGAATACGATGACGAAGCGGTCGAGATATGGTTTACACACCCGATTCATCAGATCCATGAAAACCGCGGGTGCGTTGGTTAGACCAAAAGGCATAACAACGAACTCATAATGGCCGTATCGAGTGCGAAAAGTGGTTTTGGGTATATCCTCTTCTTGAATGCGTAGTTGGTGATAGCCTGAGCGTAGATCGATCTTCGAGAAACACGTAGCACCTTGTAGCTGGTCAAACAAATCATCGATTCAAGGCAGAGGATAGCGATTCTTGATTGTCAACTTATTCAATTCCCGATAGTCGATGCACATCCTGAATGACCCATCCTTCTTTTTGACGAAAAGGACTGGTGCGCCCCATGGAGAGGTGCTCGAGCGAATGAAGCCTTTACCAATCAATTCCTGGAGCTGACTCGAGAGTTCACGCATTTTGGATGGAGCGAGTCGATATGGAGTTCTAGCAATAGGGTTTTCTCCAGGAATGAGGTCGATACGGAAGTCGATATCACGACTTGGCGGCAGTCCGGGAAGATCCTCAGGAAACACGTTAGGAAATTCTCGAACCACTGGAACATCGTTTACACCTGGTCTACCTTTCTTTTCCTTATCCGCTACTACAATATTAGCCAAGAAAGCTCTGTATTCCTTGCGGAGATACTTGCTAGCTTGGAAACATGACATGAGTTTAAGACCCTTCGAATCACTTTCACCATAAACACATAATACATCACCATTCGTGAGCGAGAATCGAATCATCTTATCGAAGCACACAACTTCAGCATGGTTTTCACGAAGAAAGTCCATGCCTACTATGATGTCAAAACTTCCGAGTTGCATCGGAATAAGGTCGATCGGAAAGATGTAATTGTTGAGTTCAAGAGTACAATCACGAAGAACAGAATTGACGGCGACGGTTCTTCCGGTGGCGACTTCGACCTCGAACGTCGAGGGGAGATGGGAGTGCTTACGATTAAGGAGCTTCTCGAATTCAAACGACACAAAACAGTTATCGGATCCAGTATCAAACAAACACGAAGCATAAATACCATTCAAAAGGAACCTACCATTGACCACATTGTTATCAGCCTGGGCTTGGCGCGCATTGATGTTGAATGTTCGGGCGCGGGCAGCTTGTTGTTGTTGCTGCTGAGGCTGTTGTTGCAGCTGTTGCTGAGGCTGCTGCTACTAGGGCTCTTGTTTCACAACCCTGTTCGGGCACATGTTCTCAAAGTGGTTGGGATCACCACACGCGAAGCAGACTTTGGCGTTGATCGCGGGTGCCTGAGCCGCTTGTTGGCCTTGAGGAGCTGGAAGTAGAGCTTGATGAGCAGTAGCTTGGGCTGGTGCTTGTCGGGGACCGGTACGGCAGTTGGCGGTGAAGTGGCCGTACATGTTGCAGTGCACACAAAATCTGCAAGCAATACCCACCGGATGATGATAAGTACATGTTGGGCAAGCAGGGTGGGGACCAGTGTAAGCATGCTTTGCAGGCGGTGCATAGGCGACTGGTGCTGGAGCTGATTGGTGCTGAGATTGTTGCTGAGCCGGTACGGCTTGAAGTGGAGCACCAGTAGTAGTGACAGCACAGTTCTTGTTGCTGGAGCTGCTGTTGTTGTTATTCCTCTTGCGACGAGAGGACTTTGATGATTGAGAAACGGCGGCGGTTTCAGCGGTTGGTGTGGCGGTGGCTTGGTGCAGGTTCTTGGTAGCTTTATCCCAAAATCCATCTTTGACTCACTTGTCGTTGATTTCAGCTGCAAGCAGGTAAGTCTCCTCGATTGTTGCTGGCTTTGAAGCATGCACAAAATCTGCAACACAATCTGGTAGAGCGCGGATGTACTTCTTGATTGTCATGTCAGCAATCTTGACTTGATCAGGATAGATAATAGTGAGCTGCTTGAAGCGAGCAGTTAAAGCAGCGTTGTCAGCATCCTTCTGCTTCAGATGCCAGAATTCGTCCTCCAACTTTTGGCGCTCATGGGGAGGGCAGAACTCTTCGAGCATAACGTTCTTCAACTCATCCCATGACAGAACATAAGCTGCGTCATTTCCGCGTTTGTTCATCTCGGCCGTCCACCAGTCTAAGGCGCGGGACTGGAAGACGCCGGTAGCATTCAGAGTGCGGAGATTGTCAGGACATCCACTCTGACGCAGGGTGACCTCGATTGAGTCGAACCATTGAAACAAAGCCGTAGGGCCATCTTCGCCAGTGAACTCTTTCGGTCCGCAAGCTTTGAACTGTTTGAAGCTAAAAGCAGCTTTAGGAGTAGCTTTAAGAGCTTCGGTCCTGGACTCTTCAGACGATTTGCTCACATTCTCGTATAGTTCACTCACGATCTGAGGAACAACCTTTGCTACTTGCTTGGCGACGAGAGCAGCAAGGCGTTTGTCTCTCTGTTCTTGACGAGTAACTCGTGGGTGACGGGGTCCAGACATGGGTCCAGATGATGAAATTGTCTGCAACAGACATCGCCATAGGGCTCAAACACAACATAATCGAATCTCACCTCACACGTTTAGTACTACTAAAGCTCAGCAATACGATCAAGTAAACACATAGGCACATAATCACAGATTCACATAAGCACAGAAACATGTAAGCACGTAAGGCAGAGAATCACAGAAGCACATAAGCACAAGAGGCAGTCAGAATACAGAAACCTATCATTCAAAGTCCGCGAGCGTTCGAGAATAGCGATCGCGATTAGCATAACGAGTAGTATATCATAAGCTAATAATATAGCAAGTAACATGGCGTAAAGTCGTTCCTCATGTAGTAGTGATTTGTTAGCGGTTTGAGGTAGAAGTGCAGTGCGAGTCGTGTGTGTCGATCAAAGCAAGAAGCGAAAAGCGAATAAATCACCAAAAATTGTAACAGATAAAATCACATACAACATATAAAACATCGAATATCAGAGTCGGCAGTAGCGAGCTCATAATCGAAACACATAAAAATTCAAGAATAGATTGTCTACGGCTATTTAGACGTCGACTAACCAAAATGGTTCGACTATTCACAAGGACTTTCAGTACACACTTTGACCTTCGGGATTGTGCTCTCGCCTCGAATCTGGGCGAATGGCACGTATCCTTTCAGTCATATCGTGACTTCAACTCGTTGGAGTCCGTCGAGACTTTGGTGAGAGTTTGGTAAAACAAAATAGAGATCGGAACAAGTCGTCGAGGTTCGGGTTTCACCCCTGACTTAACGACCTCGTTCCTGTTTTTGATAAAATAAGGAGAAATTATTCGTCAAAGTATGGATTTCACTCCTGATTTTGGCACAATTTCTCCCGTTTGTAGATAAAATGTGGGTCAAACAACAAATTTAGTCGAGAGTTTGCGGTTTTCACACCTAATCTCGACCCAATTGCTCGTTCATTTTCGAAAACTATAGTGCAGTGATGGTGTAGTGTAGGCGAGAATAGCGAGAAATAGCAAGTAAGCTCGTATATAACCCCTACAGGGTGTGCACAAGTCAGTCTGTTGGTACCTAACTATAGACTAGGTCGTTTCTAAGACATCGACCCGGACTAGGTCGAGTCTTGCCTAATTCCCTATAGTTATGGCTCTGATATCAATCTGTCACACCCCAACCGATGGCGGAATCATCGGGGCGTGGCACTGAGCGAAACAGATTGTCCAGAAGTTTCCATAACAACTATAATTACCAATTATTTAAAGCATCACGTCCCATACCATGATATAAAAAGTAACATAATTATTACAGACAAGATCTAGTCAAATTGTTCTGTTCCGACAACTCAGATTTCAAATACAGACAATTCATTTATTTGTTTCTAGACCTTTCCTAGCCTCGATTTCACAGCAAGCCAAGCATATAAACATCCTAAGCACCTGTCACATACGTTAAAGTAAAAGTCAATACACATAGTGTAAAGGTGAGCATACAAGTTTGATAGATATAATAGAGTTTGAAATCGTTTACGCATAACCTGCACGTACACAGTGTGAAATGAAGCACGTTAGTTATCAACATGAACCTATCGATACCAATGACTGCGGGTTGACTGCCCAAGGCAGTTCGTAATACACACTCACCACTGTGAGCCATGTAATTAATTGTCCTTAACAACCCCTGAGTGAACAGGTGCTGAGTCCAAACTATAGTACTATCGTTGCTAAGGCAGGTAGACAGCATTCCATGTGTAAACATAACAAACAAGCATTCATTAAGTCACGTATAACATGCAGTAACGGTTAGCGTTAAAGTATTGCGTAGCGTGTTCGATGTGATTTAGTATAAGTAACGTATGTAACACCCAAAAGTGCGTAAGCAAAAAGGGTTCGAGTATACTCACAGCGATGATGGATTGAAGGGAGTGCTAGAGAGCAAGATTAGCCTGATCAGAACGATAGCATAAACGATAAGCGGCGCGTAAAATGAAGCAAAGTGTCTGTGAATCGAACAACAATCCGATCGGGTGGTAATCCGATCGGGTGGCCGGTCGATCGGATGGCAATCCGTTCGGGGGGTCGCCCGATCGGGTGGCCACTCGATTAGATCGTCATCTAGTTTGGGATGGATGTGTTTGTGTATGATGGCTTGTCTTTTGAAGTTTTTGTTGTAGCATTTTGAAAACAAAGAAGTATCTCTACCTTTCAGGTCGGTCGATCGAACGACCGTTCGATCGGACAGCAATCCGATTGGCGTGGCTTCTCAGGTTGAGAACAAGTTCACAGCAGGACGGTCACTCGATCGGATGGCTATCCGATCGGGTGGCAATCCGTACGTACTGAACATGTTGAAAAAGTGTTTAAGTGTTTGAAGTCAAACATAACATGGTCGGGTGGTAATCCGATCAGGTGACAATCCGATCGGACGGCAATCCGTTCGATGTTCAGAACCTCAAATGTTGAAATAAAAGTTAAGTGTTGGATCCAAGGTGCAATCCGATCGAGTGACAGTCCGATCGGACGGCAATCCGATCGGACGGAAATCCGTCCCAGATGACCTGGTCGTCTTCTTCCTTGGTTGTTTTGGTAGTTTGTCGTTTTCTCGAGAATGTATGATAGCGTGCTAAACAACAGAAACCTCGTCAAGACTTAGTGACCCAATCGGACAGGAATCACCCTAGTCCGACCAGTTAACTGTTCGAGACGGTGTTTCATTTTTAACCCCAAATCGGTAATCTCGTGGATAGAGTCCGGATCTTGAACCAACACATTCAACAGAAAGAGTAGAAGGTTAGAACAAGCTTCGATTCTATCGGTTTTGAGCGCATTGAGTGTAAAGAGTTGAAAGAAAGTTGGAAAACCATCTTCCAATCCTTTTTACCATGAATATGTTCAGATCTATGAAAGATCCTTGCTTATTTGTGTGGAAATCGTTCAGATCTAAGTTGTTCTTTGTGAATTGAAGCCAAAACATGAATTTCATAAGAACACCATGATGACATCATCCTAGAACACCTCAAATCTAGTGATTTCACGGTTAAAAGTTAAGATTCAAAAGATAGAAAGGTGTAGGAGTGCGTGTAGATCAAGAAAGTACAAGATTTAAGTGGAAAACTTACAAGAATCGCGAGAAACCTGAAGAAATAGCTGCTGGAGCGAGTGGGGTGAAGAGAGAGCTGTCAACATCAAATGAGGTTGACATATGGGATATTTATACGGTTTCCATAAATGGAAAGGAGGAAAAGAGGCTGGTCGATCGAGTGGCAGCTCGTCCGGGTGGCAGCTCGATCGAGTGGCACTCCGATCGGGTGGCAACTCGGTCGGCTGGCCACTCGATTCGAGTGCTCGGCGCGATGAGTTTTGTGATTTCGACTCGAGTGTTGAGCGTTGCGATGCGATAGAGTTTCCTATTCAAATTACTTTTAATCCCAACTACTATATCAACATACAATCATCCTATTTTAACGTTCGTTTAGCGTTTGCTATTCGATTGCGATTGCGTTTCGATTAATCACCACAACAACAACATAAATAAACATGCACAAGTAACACATACGGCTCACACGCACGTAAGAACAATAACCAGACGCGTAATTCGAGTTGCGATAAGCGATAAAACATGCGATTAACATCGATAAATAGCGATTAAACCTCGATTATTAACAATTACTCCACATAATACAACTAACGTCAAAGCATAACAAGACTATCTACAAGTCAAAGAAGTCAAAACAGGAATTGAGCAAGGAGTGACAGATCGCAATTAGCAACCTTGTCTCCCTTTGACTTCAATCTTGACTTTGACTTTGACTTTCGAAACACGGGGTGTTACATCGAGGGTTTAGGGGTTTCGGTAATCGGACAGTAGAACGGGAGGGAAAGAGTGTAGATTTTTCGATCGAACAGGTGCACTGAGACTTCTCCCACGGCTGCCTTTATATAGCCCATCTGGGTTTCTCTCGTGCATCGCTGTAGAATCAGGAGATTCTCCCGCGTGGCGCGACGGCTACCTGTTAGGGCTAGGTCAGCCTCGTCACCTGTGTAGCCTTGACACTTGTCGCGAAACGGTGCCACGTGGCCTGGCACTCTCCCGCGCGTCGCTGGAGAATCAGGGGATTCTTCCGCGTGGCGCCTGGGATGTCCATTTTTTTCATGCTTGGTCTCGTCATGTGTGTCTAGGGTTTCGATTATGGTTCTTTCTAAGGTATTTTGAGCATTGTTACACTCAGTGCCAAATCACTACATTTGCAAGGATGCTCATTAAAGATGATGTTAGGTCCCCAAACCCTCAAACACCATATAGAATCTAAGAAAATAGACATAGTCAACAAATCTAATCTAGTAATCAAAGAGGACATTGATTTATCCCCCTCTACCTTGTTAGTGTATGACCTTTTTGTCCATAAGTTGTAATCAACTCTATTTATTTAATACTCACCCACTGAATTTAAAGATAAGTATAATAATAAATAAAGATGTCTTAAAACAAGACAAAGTTTAGAAAAAAGGATACCTACTTGCGTAATTTGTTGTGTTGCATGATCATGTTGAAACAAGTTTTGTATTATAATGTAAAGTGAAAATTACAACATTCTTGTAAATTTTATATTAGGAAATTTGGTTAATTATTTTTATTTCCAAAGTCATTGATACCATCAATAATTTTTTTTATAGCAACATGTTGAATGTTCATTAAATAAAACAATTTTACATCTTTTAGTGATTGGCTCTTAGGCTGGAGGGTGTGGGGGCGCCACCCCGCCATCTCAGCCACTATAGCGCTCATATGGGCTCCATCACCACACCCTCTAAGTGAAGAGGGGGCGCCATACCTTCATCGCCACCATGGTAACGCCAAACTTGAAGGTTTCAGGTGGGGCCCACAACATGTCAACCAATCAAATTTTATTTTATTTTTTAATTTTGTTTAATAGGGGGCTCCATCCACATCCTGAAAATTAAAGGGGGGCTTCATGGCTGACGTGGATCCTACGTGGCCTGATAAAGCCCCTAAAGGGCTTCAACCACACCCTCCAGCCTTATGAGCTTTTACTTCGTGTTTTCTTAACCTTCTCTAGATAACGTATTTTGTAAAAGGAAGTATCAATTTGCGAAATCATTAACAATTGAAAATACAAATAGAGTTTTTGTGTGATAAAAAACAATTTCAAACAAGGTAGATCTAGAATCACAAATATATCTAATACTAATAAAAGAATCATGTTAATGACACATGGCATTCACTCCTTAAAATTATATCTTAATGACATGTGATATTCTCTCCTTTAATATTATTATTAATATTCTTCTTCTTATTATTATTATTATTATTATTATTATTATTATTAATATATCCAATTTATTAATCTAAACACAAGTATAGATAAATACGTAATACATAAAAATATTTATCTTATACTATTGTAGTATTTTATTTATTTATTTTTATTTTCGTATGTGACATTAAATTTTATTTTTTAATCATTGCTGATCAAACCAAATTAAGTTATATATTTATAGACCTAGATTGTTTAATCTAACCAAATAATTTGTTTGCGAATAACTACACACAGGTATCTCTTAGTTTAGCAATATTATTATTTTATTAATAATATATATTAGATTAATATCCAATTATTATTATTAATATATAACACATGGGGTGACCGATACAAGAAAAATTATTATGAATATAACTCTTTATTCAACGAATTTTATACTGCCATGCCAATAAACCTATAAAAACAAATATGGTATATACTTTAAAATTTAAATTATATTTTGTATAATTTAGATTATATTTTAATTTATATTTGAAATTTAATATCAACAATAATTAATTAAGTTAAATAGAAGATATTTACATAGCTTTTTAAGTTTAGATTTGAGCGATGATATAAATTAATGGGTGGGTTTTATTTGGATTAAAAAAACAATAAATTAAATAAGTAAAAAGACAAAAATGCCTCATTAAACTGACTTTTTTAATGAAGTTAATGGGCTGGATGAAAATGACCAAAAAAATGCAAAACTCATGAACAAATGAGAAAAATTGTTATTGCTACTGTTATTATTATCTAAGTCACTAGGTTATAGTCTATACATCACACGGGTTTACATAACATATTGTCTTTTTTCAACCCGTGTAATACGCGGGTCTATAAACTAGTTTGTATGTAATATAACCGTATTATGAGGGTGTTTGGGATTACGTTTTGAAGTGATTATTTGATTATTGCGTTTGTAAAACATAAATAATCTAAAAAGTGTTTGGATGAAAAAATGATTATCTGTCTCTAAAACTACTTTGGAGAAGCAATTACCTACATGCTTTTTCAAAACGCAGTTTTGAAAATGCAAAATCTATTTTGAAAACGCATAATCTATTTTGAAAACGCAACACCAGACTAGGTGTTCATTTGGCTATTAGGCTGAATGGTGTGGTTTGACATCCACAGCCACATTAGCCCTTTAATTCCCCGAACACTGCCTCGGAGGCGTCAAGGGCATCCATGTGAGTGCAATAACGAGCGCTAACATCTTGTAATATGTGGGTGAGTTAGAATGTTGAACGAATGAAAGTGGCACAAAGCAAGAGTCAGGATGCCAAAGGGAACCTCCACATCGTATCGTGTAACCTTAGTTAAAATAAAAAATAAAAAGAAGAATTCCGTAAGAAATCTTTAGTTAGCAAATTCATTTTTATTATTTAGAAAGAATTCAGTAAGAAATCTTTAGTCAGCCAATTTATTTTTATTATTTTATCAATTAATTATATTTTAATCTTTTGATGTTTCTTTGTACCGAACATTAACAACCAAACCTTTTCAACTATATAAAAACCCTTGTTTCTGTCGAACAACTTCACTCTCCTACATTAACAATGGCTTCCTATCTCCTACACCCATCAACAATCTTGAAAACCCCTCACAAAAAACCTCATTCCACACACTCAAACAACCAAACCACCCTTTCATTCCTTCAAAACAACTCAACCCATTTCATTTCAAAACCAAATTTCACAACCAAAACCTCACTTCACCTACATTTTCACCCAAAATCTTCATCATCATCATCATTATTATTATTATCATCAAATGGGTATCTTGAAAAGGATGAAACTATATTAGTGGAACAACACTTTCAAGTGAAATCACTATTTTTGGTGTTTTTGTGGGCATCTGTTTATGTAGCATTATATGCATTTGGTTGTGGGGATGCAAAAGCCCAACAAGCACAGGCTGCTGTGCAGTCCATTAAAGCTTCAAACTTTGGGCTAAAAGTGGCTAACTTTTTAAGTGGGTCGGGTTGGCCCGGTGAGGCTGTGGTGTTTGCTTTAGCCACACTGCCTGTGATTGAGCTTCGTGGAGCTATTCCTGTTGGGTATTGGTTTAAACTCAACCCTGTTGTTCTCACTGCTTTGGCTGTTCTTGGGTTAGTCCACTTTCTCAATATTATTTTTATTTAAATTGTTCATAATTCTTTATATCTTGTCATGAATGTTCACATGTTTGGTCTGTGGTTAATATTTTGGGTTATTTTTATAATGTTTCTTGTTGAAATTGGTTCGGTTATTAATCTTGTTTGTGAGTTGTTATGAGTTGTGGCTTTTATGTCAAGACAGATTATGTTTTGGGGGATTTTAGGATAACTAGGGTTAAGACCCGCCCACGTTGCGGCGCGGGTACATCGTAAACATTGAATGTATTAGTCTAAACGTTATATGATGCATTAACCATATGAAAACACACATTTCGACGTATCCAGTTGAACTCAGTGTAACATGTATAAGCATTGTCATTGGATCAAACGTAAAGTAAATGGAATTCATATCAAACAATAACTTGAATTTATACGAAACGTACATAAAAATATGCACGTAAAAATGGTTTCTTTAAACGAAAACGTATTATATTTGACCTAACTCGTCTATAAAAAAAGTTTACGTCGGAATGCCGAAGAAATCATATTTATACATACTCGTACATAAAATATGCACGTAAAAAATAGTTTTTAAGTAAAGGAAGTATAAGGGTAAACCGAAACAAAATATTAGTAAAAAATTTAATAGGTTAAAAACGTTCGTAAAATCGTGCCAAGTAGCAACAATGCCACGACATCGACTCTCAACATCGTAAAAATAAAATAGATAAAATGGTAAAAATTACACTGAACGAAAAGGAGACTAAAATCGTTGAACCACGCACACCCGTTACAGTGTGTTAATGCGAAGAAGTTAACCAGAAACGTAAAACTTAGAAAATAATAACTTAGTCGATCTAGGACCTGCCCGTTGCGGCGAAGTTTTCAAAAGGGAAAAAATGGACGTGTTGCGACGGGTCTATCAAATATGGAGAAATAGAGCAAAAACGTTGAACCTCACATGCACGCTACGACAAGTTAACTCGCAAAATTTAGAACGAAACGTAAAACAAAAAACTTACGAAAGATAAAAAATATGGAGGACCAAAGTTGTAAATAATAAAGTGTTGTGGTAAATTACAAAAGATGAAAAGTTTGAGTTAAAAGTGAAAATTTCAAATGGGTTAAAATGTAAAAGATAAAACTTTAAGGTTGAAAGTGGAAAATCAAGTAATGGATTGAAATGTAAAAGATAAAACTTTAAGGTTGAAAGTAAAAAATCAAGTTTTTTTTTTTTGAAAAATTCCCCAAGCATAGAGTACAAGTCATGATGCACAAGAAAGTTGATAATTTATATATGGAATAATAGTAAGTTAACATATAAGGGTATATGTGTTAGAAACTTAGGTTCTGTTTGTTTTTTTGTTTTTTGGCCAGAAGTACTTCTGGCCACTTATGTTATTCTTGGGTGCTACTTTCTACACCCCCCCCCCCCTAATTACTTTTTACACCCCCTCCCTCTCACATACTTACAGGTGGGGCACGCGTGGGACCGGCAGTTTTCCTCTCACAAGGGGGGTTATAATCAGGAGGGAGGGGGGGTGTGTTTAGAATCAGCCTTCTTTAATTCGCATCATCGTTATCTAACCAACCTCTTGATAACTTGCAAATTCTTCTAATTATCATCATTGTTCATCATCACTCTGTAACATTTGGAATTGATTCTTATATCGATTTCAAGGAATGTACTTTTGTTTGTCATTTCACTTAATATAGCAATATTCTTTAAATTGGCCATTCAAGAAAATATTCTTTATATTGTTTTATTCATTGATAATAACTTTCTGTTTTTTGTTGTTTGTTTGTCACAATATGATGGCTAAACCGATTACAAAATTCAACGAAAATTGGTCCTGACTTGAACGAAACTTAAGTAGTAATATGGTATAAGAGAAACAAAATTTTGGTATGTTTGTGCAGATTAAGTTCATGGTTAACTTAAAATTCACAATTAACAGCTAACTCGTGAAATTAAGGAGGTAAACAAATGTGTAAATTAATGCATTAATGGGCATGTACCTCTAATTGTAGCGGAAGTTATGCGCGTTATAAGTTGGGCCCCTTTCGGTCCCACCTGTATAATGTCTAGGTGGTCCAAATATGATGAGTTTGCTAACTCTTGGATCAGCTTTGTATCACAATGATTCGTTGACAACCGCCAACTAAAAGCAAGGTCATGACCCTTTTAGATCATCGCCTTTTGGCAACCACAAACATCAATGGGTACGACTAACCCGAACCACTGCGTCCTATGGAACCAAGCGACGCGAACCCCCCTAACCATCGCGACCTTGAATCTAACCACAGGGCCGTTGAGTCTTTGTACCAACCAAATTGGTGCCAACCAAACATGTGTTACTCTTTTCTGTTTTGCCTAAGACTCAACCCAACAAATACAGATTTGTTTTGTCATTTTTGAATATATTCCCGACTGAACCTCTCCAAAGATTTTAAAAGATCTAACTTTTTTTGGCAGGAACATGGTACCCGTGCCTTTAATCATACTCTACTTGAAACCACTAGCAACATTTCTGGCTGGAACCAACAAGCCAGCGGCTCAGTTCCTAGACCTATTGTTCGAGAAAGCAAAGCGAAAAGCGGGTCCCATTGAAGAGTTCCAATGGCTCGGTCTAATGCTGTTTGTAGCAGTACCATTCCCAGGAACCGGTGCATGGACTGGAGCCTTTATAGCTTCAATCCTAGATATCCCATTTTGGTCAGGTGTATCTGCAAATTTCTTTGGGGTCGTGTTAGCCGGGCTTTTGGTCAACATGTTGGTCAACATCGGGCTCAAGTATGCTATCGTTGCTTGTATTGTGATGTTTATTGCATCAGGGTGCATGTGGAGCGTGCTTCGTGCTCTGAAACAACGTTTTAGCTCTTCGTCTTCAGGTTGATTCCGAAATGGACTGATTTATTACAACTAAATAAACTTGACGCTAGTTTTTTTTTTTTTTTTTCTGTTTTATTAGTTGGATGGTGGTAAACCATCGTGTATATTGTACAATTCATCGATGAAATTACACGGATGATCAATGTAATATATTTTTTTGAACGGCAAGGAGATTAATTAAAAACCAAGGCTAGCAAGAAGCTAGACAAAAATATGGGTCAATGTTATATTTGACCTTTGAATATCTCTTTTAACAAACTACGCATATGGTCTCGACTGTTAAGGTCAAGCCTCCCTATTCATCCGGATTAGGTTCTCCGTCACCCCTACACCCAAACTCACCGCCACCACCCCCACCGAAACGCTGCCTCCTACCAACCCTTCTAGACATGACGAAGTTTTTCTTTATATGTGTTTTATATCCTGAAGTTTTGAGGTACTATTTGGTGTTAAGAAATTGAAAGCGGAGAATTTCATTGTTAATAACACATGGATGACATGGTTAATTCATCACCTAGTGTTTACATATGAATTAACAATATCAAAATATCATGCGCCGTAAAAATAGATATTTCATTGAATCGGCCATCCTACTGGTTCACTAGTCGAACCGTGGACCAACTTTAATAAACCAGTTGACATCATATATAATTTCAATAAAGTCATTCTTTTTAATTTCACTATTCACCACCGTTCGACCTCCTAGCAGCGTCACCAGTGGAGGATCTAGAAATCCTTATAGGGGTAACATTTCAAAAAAGGGTAACGAAATCGAAAAAACGTCAATTTTTTTTCCAAAATTTACACTACCGTCAGCCTACCCCTTATTATAAGGTAGGTCCGCCCCTGAGCGTCACTCCACCTCCTTCTTGCGTGCCTATTTGTCTAGATACCCCGGTTATTCTTTACGGACTAGATCCGTCAGTGAGACTGCTGATTTGATTAGACTAAATCATGGTTGTAAAACAAGGTCTCGAATGTCGAATACTCGCTACAAGGTATGTTGTCGAGGCCCGAGTATTTTGTCTATGCCAAGTACTCTCCGAGTACTCATAATTCCGACTAAGGAACCTTTGACGACTTTTGCAACCATGAACTAGATTAGATTTTCTGATTCAACTCGTTACCTTTCAAAATCGACCGACCCAGATAAAAACGGTTCATAAACACTCAATCAATAGAATATACGGAACTCGGGCCGACCAATGGGTGTGGGAGTTAGGTCCCGCAATACACGTGTTTGTAAACTTTAAGGGGAAGTAAAATATATATCAATGGTCCCATCAACAGTAGTAGGTGGGTCCTAGCTAACCCAAAAACTTGACAAGTCCAGAAAGTAAGAGCTGTAATGAGATGCCACGTGGATGATGCGATCTAATCAACGGCTGTGGTGGTGGGTCAGAGGATTGTTACAGATGTGGTGTGGTGTACGTTGTATGATATGATTGTCACTCGGAACACGAAAGAGAGATTGATTGTAGACTGTGGCTATCTTGATTGACACGTGTACGGTGCCTACTTTCTGTAAAAGTTGCAGCACTTAGAATAAAGGGTATGGTGAGGCTCATCCCCACGAGGATGGGTCGCCACGTAGGCGCCACATCACCGGCTCGTGGGGGATGAGTCTCCTTCACAGTTGAGGGGATGGAGGATGGAGCTCCACATAATTTATAAAAACAATTAAAAGTTTAATTTACTTGATTATTTAGAGAGAGAAAGAGATAGAGAGGAGAGAGAAAGAGAGAGAGGACAGAGAAAAAAGAGAGAGATAGAGAAATTGGCCCGTCTAACCCGGCTGTGGGGAGCCGCTTGTGCCGAGCCGAGCCTCAGGGGGCGGTGTGGGGGACCGGCGCCGGTCCTAGCCGGCCCCATACCCTTTAGTCACCCATTTTCCATCATCTAACTACGAGTTCGAGTCTCAATAAAAACAAGAATAAATATAATTTACCAATCTCATTATGACACCTAAAAAATGTACAAAGAATATGCTTCTTTACGACAAAGTAACAAATGTTTTTTAAAGACCAAGAAAAGCTCGAATATCCGGATAAACTTAATGGTAAAACATCATCTATGCCAGCAAGCAAACGTAAACGGTGTTGATGACCCAGCCTAAGTAAGAACATATAGTGCATTTGTAGTTATCATAGCCAACATTACATGATAGTTATGTATTACGCAACCATAACAGATTGATAAGTTGGTAGTGCATCTAAACATCGAGAGTCTGACCAAAGACGTCTAGCACCCTATCATGAACAATCGACACTATAAGAGCCTATACTACCCGCAAACACCCATTATAAATATGCCTTTCAACAATCAAATACTTTTTTTTTTTTGAACGGCCAAAAAACTCAATCCCGAGCACTCTCGGGGCACCCACCGGACAAACGAAGTACTCCGAGAGTAACCCGAGTCCACCACCAATTCCGGGGAAAACCCGGTAATCCACCCGCCCGTAGGCACGACGGTGAAATTACCGATAAAACCCGTTTGGCTCAAGGATCCAACCCAGGTTTCCCTAGGTCTCCTATCATTGCTCACCAGTGCCTCACTCTGCATCAAGTGGGAGTCGAACCTGCATCTCTCAAGAGAAATGCAAGTCCTCCACCACTTGATCTAGAGATCATTGGCTCAACAACCAAATACTCACCCACTAACTCATGCAATAAACGTTACAAAGGGGAGATATTATTGTCCCCCGTCTTGGGCAACCTCTCCAAGTGCGAGGACTTGCGCCTTTGGTGTCAGGCCTCATTGGAAGTTTTCTGAAAATGAAGTGATTGAAATTGTTACATTTCTTAAATGATTTCCGAAAAGAACAAAGGTCGATTTTCTCATGTAGTTGATTAGTCAAACCAACGATTCTCTTCTCTAAGTAACCGGGAGAACCTTTTAACATTGTTTATAGGCTCATCGTCCGACAGTTAAACCATAGTTGTAGCAACAATATAACAAAATATAAAAAATACACCTTTCACCATAAGTTTTAACATCTTTTTATTCCTAAACTAAAAACCATTTTTAATTTTTGCAAGAAATAAAAATATAATCTGATTTAAAAAAGAAAACTAGATCATCGGCCAAGATTTTTTTTCAATAAACATTTCAAGAACTAATTTAAATACTCACTGAAAACAAAAACGTCAACACAGTGAACAGGGTTAGTTGGCAAAATGTCATTTTCTTTGTTAGAAAAATAATTAATATTCAAGTGAAGCATTCATAGAACTTGACCTTTCAAAAGGAAGGAGCCCTCATTTTCTTCACAGCCTTTTTTTTGCGCTAGATTTCAAAACTATGTTGTCATATACCATTAAATAAATAGACAAAATATATAATAGTCTATTTTCCAACCGTTGTTTTTTATATAATTTTTTAATGTCGTGATAAAGTTGGAATAAATTGTAAATACATATTATAATAATTTTAACAGTAATAAACTTATGAAGCATATTTTTTATATCTTGTGGAATAGTTTTGTAAATAATATTATAAGAATTTCAGATGGAACCGATGAGTTCAATGGGTGATCCATGCATAAATTCTTAGTGTTAAGTATACATGTAAAGTAATTTACTTTGTTTAATTTATATGATAATTACATTTCAACTCAAAACCTTTATAATCTATACTATATAATAAAGTATATCAAATGGAGGACATATGTTACCTTTGTGGTGATCTCCATAGAGTAAAATCTAAATAAATATGATAAGTATTTCTCATTCATCTATACTTAATTTGTATAAATTAAATAAATATAATAAGTATCCATTTTAAAAGTTTACTTTTAAAATAAAATGTATAATGTTCCTATCTTCGTTTATCGAAATTATTTTCAAAACTAATATGAAGGTAATTTTTGGTTAAAAAGAGTTCTTTTCAAATATTCATATGAGGTAAGTTTTTCTTTTTATTTTAAAAGTATGTTCCCTTTTATTTTTTATCCGAACTTTATATATTATATTACTTAAAGGTTTATCCATCTTCGTTTTTTCAGACAACATTCCATTTTAAGAAAATCCGTATTTGAAACAATATAAATAAGTTGTTTATAAGTAACTCTTTTTAACCCTATCACATTTTAATTAAGATTGTATTATTAATTTTGTGATTAAAATAGGATTCCAATACGTCTTAATCCTCTAATTACATCAAAGTTTATTTTTTAAACATATCTTAACGACTATATGTGTAATACACGGGTTTATTTAACCCGTGCAATGCAATACACGAGGTTCTTAAATATACAACTTTTTGTTGTTTCGTGTATAAAACAACATTTATCCAACCCCGTGTAATACATGGGGTTATAACCTAGTAACAATATAAACAAATTTAAATGATCTCTTTTTTTTATACTGAAAATGAAACGTTCTATGTATATATAGGGGTAAGATCAAATAAAAAGTTTATTTTGCCTAAGTAAGATGAGAAGGAATCTTAACTATTCATTTTTCAAATCAATGGTTAAGATGAAAGGGTATCTTGGGAAAATCCTATTTATGGACTTTCTCTCTCCACATGCAAGGCACATGCATATTCCACCCCCATTTTTTAAACGTTCATAACTTTTTTATACGACATTATTTTTTCATAAAAATTTCACTGTAAAATCGAGCGTCTTTTTATCTTTAATTTGAGTACCATATTGCTATATAAAATATGAAGACTAAAAAAACACACTAAAATGTGTTGTATTTCTATGTTGTATAACATTTTTTTGTGCTAAATTTTTTGTGCTGAATTTTTTTGTCTTAATTTTTTTTTCTCAATTTTTGTGCTGGATTTTTTTGTACTACATTTTTTTGCTGAATTTTTTCGTGCAATATTTTTTTGTACTGGATTTTTTTGTGCTATATTTTTTTGTACTACATTTTTTGTGCTATATTTTGTTGGTGCATATGTCTGTTGACTTCGTCTTGTATCGAGTCATGTAATAGATTAGATAAACCGAGACACGTAGTTCGAGAAAAACGAGAAACAGGTCAGAACTGACCAGTTCGTGCGAACTGGCCAGTCCATGCGACCTGGCACCAGGTCGTGCGAACTGGACTATGTTGTTTCGTGCGAACTGGGTTTCCTATAAATAGGAGGTCTTGGGTTGTCATTTTAACGTTGTGATTCCGGTAGCGAAGCTCTGCCGAAGTGTCTCCAGCTCGTGTAAACTTGTTATATCAATACAATCGACAGTTAATCTACTTCTAAGTGCATATCAAGCTGAATGAAGATCAAATCAATGAATTCCGCCTCTGATTTGGTCAAGAACTCTTCTGATCGACTCGTTTAGATCGATTCCCCGATCCTACAAGTGGTATCAGAGATCAGGAGGAAGAGTTCTTACCATTTCAGCTTGTTTTCAAGGATAAAATCTGTTTTCTACTCACTTCTACTCATTCTTTTACACTTTTTCATCAAATTAACTGAGATTTCACGGTTGAAATGATCTGATTTTGACATATAACCTGTAAAACATTGTTTTAATCAACCCTTGAACAAATCAGACCTAAAATCAACCTAAAACTTGATAAAATTGACCAAACCGAGTGAAAATTTTGTTCAGATCGTTAGAAATGTATCAGGTCGTGTGAAATAACTTCCAGTTCGCACGAGGTGATCATCCAGGTCGCACGAACTGAACTTCAGATCGTTTGACATAGGGTTTCAGGTCGCACGGGGTGGTCAAATCGCACGGGTTACTCAGATCGTGTGAGATCTTCATGTCGCACGGATTGGAGTTAAATCAGGTCGTTTGAAATTTAGGTTCAGGTCGTGTGAGTTTGATCAGTTCGCACGAAGTGGTCCAAATCGTTTGAAAGTCTACCAAGTCGTTTGAAGTTAACCAGTTCGCACAAAGAGGGTTAAGTTCAGATCGTTTGAGTTTGTTGTTTCAGTTCGCACGAGTTGGATTCTCAGTTCGTTTGAAAAGTCTGATTTTGTGAACTTTTAAAACTGAAACATGGAAAACGAATTATACAACGCATTTGCTACCCCGATCACTATGGCTCAGAATGTGAACTTAGAGAATGAATTGGGCACCATGCAAAAACCGCCTAAGCTCATGAATATCGAGGAGTATAGTGGATGGGTGGAACGTTTCGAAAATTGGGTTCAAGCGAATCACTTAGAGGCTTGGGAATGTGTTGAAGAAAGATATGTTAGACCGATTGATGAATACAGAGAGACTATTGCTATTAAAGATTTAGATGCTGATGAGAAAAAGAAATACAAAAGTGAAAAGATGATGATCAGTATATTGCAACAAGCCATTAAGGAAGATATTTTGATCTTATTGCAACACAACGGAAGTGCACACTCAATATGGAAAGCACTAAAAACAAAGTTTGTTGGAAGTCAAGACATGATCAAGAACAAAAAATCGCTTTTGAATAAAGAATTTGATCTATTTCGTGGATTGAAAACTGAAAATACCAAAATGATTAAAGAAAGATATTGCAATTTGGTGGTTAACATGAAGCGATTAGATATCAAGAAAGATAGAGAAGAATGGGTTGAAAAGTTGGCTGATGCATTGCCACAAGATGTTTGGGGCACGTATCTTATGGTTTTGAAGAATAATGGTGAATTTGCGAATCTATCACTGAGCAAGTTTATTGAAAAACTCGAAGTTCAAGAGATGAAACAACGGAAGATGGAGAAAATGAAGAATTATAATGGTGATCAGGACATTGGTTTGTACTACAAAGGAAGTACAGTTGATAAGACCAACATTGCACCAAAGATTGAAACTGCATTTAACGCAAACCATTCTTCTAGAGGGTCATCTCAAGGATCAAACAACAATAATAGATTCTCTTCATATCCATCATTTGATCCAAATTTTTCAGCAACCAAGAATGGCCAAGTACTACAATGCAACATAGCATTAAATCATGAGAATGGTCAGAATTTCTTGGAAGAGGTTGCTAAAGGTCATATGTCTTTATTGGTGACTGTTTTAGAGTCTTATGAGAGTTTGGTAGCCGGAAGGATTGGTAATCCAATGTTGACCAAAGAGGATTATGATCAGATTGACGCTGAAGACATGGAACTAATCGATATAAAGTGGTGTATGGCTAGTGTGTTGAGAAGAGCTGGGAAGTTTAAACAGATCACTGGAAGAGATGATTTCCGTGATGCTGTAACTTCACCTTTAGGTTTTGATAAATCTAAAGTTACTTGTTTTTGTTGCAGGGAGAAAGGACACTTTAAGCGAGAATGCACAAATCGCGAATCAAGTGGAGCTCAAAATCCATTCGGCAACAATGATTATCATCGAAAGGCAATTTATCATCAAGTTGCTCCGCATCAACAACAATCGTCACAAACTGCACATGCTAGGAAGGAGCTGATCGAAGAACCATCAAAGAGAGCTTGTTATGGTCTGATAGATCAAGATGATGAAATAATTACAGAAGGTTTTAATTAGGATGATTATGATCCTAACAGAACTTCAGGATCTAAAGCATTTGTTGCTCAAATTTTTGAAGATTCAACTGCTGAAGAGGAATTAGCGTATGCTTATTACAAATCTCAGCAATTCAGTCCTAAAAAGAAAGAAGAAGAACCAGTTTCAACAAAAGAGGATTCAGAAAAAGCATCTATCTTTGATCACTCATCAGATGAAGAGAGTGATGATGATAGTGAAGAAATTCGAAAACTTGAATATTATAAAAGAGAATTTTCACCTGATAGATATAATTTGTATTTTGCAGGAAAAATGGAAGAGATCAAAGAAAGACAAACTGCGAAAAAGAAGAATCATAAAGCAGCAACTGTTAAAGAAAAGGTCAAACCCGAGGAAAATGTTCGAGTGATAAAGAAGCAGGTTAAAGAAAGTCCAGCTATCAAGGTTGAGAAGGAAGCTGATACTGAAAAGATGCCTGAGAAGTGTGAAAATTGTGATACTGTGAAAAGGCACAACAACAAATTGATTCATAACATGAACAGACTGAAAGAATCTTATGATGTTTTAAACAAAGCTATGAATTAATACAAAAAGTCAAGCAATGAACAAGGGATAGCTATGAAGACACTCAATGGAGCGTTCATGACGAAGCAGAAAATCATCAATCAGTACATTTAGAAATGTGCTGAACTTGAACAAAAATTGGAAACCCAGATAATAGAAACTGAGAGGGTAAAAAGGTTATTGAAAAGTTATTCATGTGCTTCTTATGTGATTGACATGATTTATCCTACAGTAGAAGGCATGAAAGCGTTTGAAGAGGAGAAACCTGAAGTAAAGGATACTGGTAAGAAACATAGTACCAATTATACAAAGTGTCCACCTCCGCTTGAAGAAGGATATTCTCCACGAAATCCTAATTCAGAAAGAGTCAAAAAGGCAACCAATTTAAAGTGGGAATCTGAACCTTCAGATGGATTGCCAGATAATATTGACGTCACATTCACATCATCTGACACTGATCATGAGTCTGTGTTAATAAAGAAAGTGGTTGATCAGGTGTTGGATAAAGAAGAAACCGAGGAGTCAAAGTCAACGTCAAAGTTTGACACTTCAAGTCCAACAGTCGAAAAGGACAAAAGGGTTTACAATAAAGATTTTCTGATGTCACAAAATAATTTGAATGATGAAACATTCAAAGTAGCATATACTTTGAATGATTTTGACAAATTATATTCTGATGAAGAATTTCCAATAAGAGGTGTTAAAACTGAAATGATTAACAAGGTTTTCAAATTAACAGAAATTAATATTTCTGAAATAAAAGATGTAAATCTTACTAAAAAACCTAAACAATACACTTCAAGAGTTCAACAAAGGTTAAACAAGAAAAAGGGTTACAGTTCTGGTTCTAGTTATCGAAAGAAACCAAACCATAACAGTAATTTCAAAAAGAAAGGATTAGGTTTCATTCCAAAAGAAAATGAAAAATATGTTAAAGATTTTAAATCGAAATTTGTTTTTGTATCAGGAACATCTTCTGAAGAAGAAAAAGAGAATTTGTTCAGAAAGCAGACAAACAAAGAATTTCTTGCTAAGAAGCAAGAGGGAATGAAGAATGATGTTGCTCAGAAGAAAGAAATAAGAACCTGTTATCAATGTAAAAAGGTTGGGCACATTGCACGGAACTGTCCGAAGGCAAGCCAAACAAAACAGGGAGTCTCTGAAAACTTGAAAGAAAAGTTGGTTAATAATGAACCACCAACCGAACAATTTAAAGTGTTCAAAAATTCAAAATTTGAGGTTGGTGAGAGTTCAACACGTTTCTACAAAAGAAATGTGAATCTTAACAATCAAAAGTGGGTTGTTAAGAAATCAGATGATAAATCTGGCGATGAATTTGTTTCTTCGGAAGCAAAGGAGCCACTTTCTGGCGATGAATCTGATTCGTCAAAATCAGAGGAGCCACAAGTTGAGCTAAAAAGTGATAATTCCGTTCCGACAATGGATGATGCAAATTTTCCACCATTTTCAAACGGAAACTTAAAGCAAAAAATTGGCAAAGTTGAGATTTCAAATCAATTCTTTTCTGAAAAGAAAGAATTTGATGTTGAAAAAGCCTTTAACCCTAAAGTTCTAAATATTTTTGGAAAAATGGTTGACGGTAAGGTCAAAGGGGTAAAGGAATTCTATGAAAAGAAGAAGAAAGGAAAGAAACCGAGTGCTGATGACTCGGAATCACCTAAGGACCGTCAGGCTTGGGTGAATCTCTTTAATTGAAAATCCTGACTTGCCGGAACTCCCATGTTGGTAATTGGGGAGTAGGAATCGGCATCTTTCTTGAGAAATATCATAGTTGTGGTGAAGTTTTTGGTGGTTGTTCAATGATATTTCGATTTTCAAGTGATATTGTTGATAAAGACTTACAAGTGGTATTATTCTTGAAAAATGTTTTTGTGAAAAACCTAAAAGTGTTAGATTTTACAAATGGTTGAAAGAACAATGTGATGAAACCCCATGTTTGTGAAATGACAAACAAAACTAATTTTTCGGAAAAACCATTTTAATTAAAACAAACTTAAGTGTTTTGAAATCATAATGGGAAAATAGTTTGTTGTCAGGAGGAGTTCTGATTGTTTATGCCAAGTGGATGGAGAATTGAAGTAATTCACATCAGTTTGTCAGTTTACTTTGTACAGTTTATTGCGTTTATTTTCAAATTTTCCCGGAAAATCAAAATTTGAAACATAATTTTGATTTTAGGGGGAGTAAAAAATTTAGAAATTTTAAAAATTTGAAAAATCCAAAAACATGATAAAATCTAAAAACCAAAAACATCGAAAAAATCAAAATGAGTTTTTGTTGTGAAAAAGAGGAAATGATAGTACATCAGTAGACAATCACAGTACGCTAAAGAATTGGAAAGTTAAAATGTGATAAACGGTCTCACTAATGATATGCCAGTAGGTTTTTACACGCTTAGTAAATTGTTGTCGAGATATAAACCTAAATATCATACTTACTTATTTCGTGGGGAACATCTCTCGGATATATAGGTAACCCCTGAAATCTTGTTTGAAGGGCTTTCTATTTCTGATATACTAGGTCTTTGTGCGTGATGATATCTGGGGTATTATACCGGGACTTCTGATTTCACGGGAGCAATAGCCTAGTCCTCGTATAATACTTTGCACTGCTTTATTCTTAAAGCTCACCCTCAGCATAAAAAATGATGAAACATTGAAAAATGCTAATCATGTGTTGTTGAAGAAAAGATTCTCTAAAGGGGACACACCTAAAGTCGAGCCATCATCTCTCTGATTGAACGGAAGTTCTAGCCTGAGCTCTCATGGCCTCGCATTTACCCCTTACAGATATCATTAGTGTACATTCACCTGTAAGACTGAATATAGGAGTCTGGATACGGGAGTATATTCTGAGGTGGGACACGCGAATAAGTTTAAGTCATTAAAACACTTAATCTCGTATCTCGAAACAATTGAACTTTGTGTGAAAATTTAAGTGGATCAGTATACTGACAATCTAAGTGAATCGTTTAGAACTTAAAGTGTTTAAAGCTCAACGGTGCTTGTGATTTGTCATAAACTGATATGACCCTCTTACATAAACTCACAAAAATATTTGTCTGTAAATATTTATTTACTGCTGTTCATTAGTGTGTTTTAGCATAAAATTTTGAAAAATCAAAAAGATTTTATTTTATCTTATTTTCGACAACTGATGTTGAAAAACTGATTTTCAAAATTCCGAGTGCTGAACATGATGGACAACAGGGTTGGGAGAGTTTGATTGAAATGAGAAATGATTTTGAAATGTTTAAATGGTTCATTAATTTGAAACCAAATTTTGAGTGTTTTAAATACAAGTGGTTTAATTTGAGAAATGTTAAAAGATATTTACAAGTGGTTTCTAAAATTGTTAAATTTTAAAAATTGTGAAATTTACTTTTGGGTAGAGATTTGTGCAGATCCCCGTGTCTAAGCCTGAGCAGAGTTTGAGCCAGGACACGATCTTGGAACGAGTACTATATCAGATTGTGATCCCGGAACAGCTTAAGGGGGAGTCTGTTATCAAAGGGGAGTCTGTTAATTGGAAGATAAAGATTGATGAGGATGCTTACAGAGAAAGATACTTTGGAAAG
Organism: Helianthus tuberosus; assembly: GCA_030545235.1. Lineage (NCBI taxonomy): Eukaryota > Viridiplantae > Streptophyta > Magnoliopsida > Asterales > Asteraceae > Helianthus > Helianthus tuberosus. Next base: position 145,589,548 of record CM060417.1, on the reverse strand, counting down.
AGCGTGAAGACTGATCAAGACTGAAGACTCAATACACTAAAAACTCGTCAACATCCAAGGGGGAGTTTGTTGGTGCATATGTCTGTTGACTTCGTCTTGTATCGAGTCATGTAATAGATTAGATCAACCGAGACACGTAGTTCGAGAAAAACAGGTCATAACTGACCAGTTCGTGCGAACTGGCCAGTCCATGCGACCTGGCACCAGGTCGTGCGAACTGGACTATGTTGTTTCGTGCGAACTGGGTTTCCTATAAATAGGAGGTCTTGGGTTGTCATTTGTAACGTTGTGATTCCGGTAGCGAAGCTCTGCCGAAGTGTCTCCAACTCGTGTAAACTTGTTATATCAATACAATCGACATTTAATCTACTTCTAAGTGCATATCAAGCCGAATGAAGATCAAATCAATGAATTCCGCCTCTGATTTGGTCAAGAACTCTTCTGATCGACTCGTTTAGATCGATTCCCCGATCCTACATATTTTTTTGTACTAGATTTTTTGTGCTATATTTTTTTGTACTAGATTTTTTTTTTGTTGTATTTTTAAAAAATAAAAGGGGTGTCACATGTCATTCTCACTCTTATTTATAAGGACCAAAATGACCTTTATTCCTATTATTAGGAGTGCCACATGTTATCATTAAATATTATAGTATATAGGATTACCATAGTGCAAGAATATTCGATTTGATATAAAAAAGGTGTATTCAAATTCATTACATATATGAAGGCTAATGCCACTATAATATTTCTATAATCATGACTGAAAAAACATTATATAACTAAATTGGCTAATTTGGTTTGTTACATTTTTTCGGTTCAAACAAGAACTAAGATATGCCGGCACAAAATACAACACTAAGCAACTCTTTTAGGTGTGAGGACTTTAAAAAAAAAAAAAAGAAAGAAAGAAAAAAAAAAATAAGAGTGATTGTACATAGGTTTAACGATATGTGCTTCAGTTTTATTACTAGACTTACTTTTAGACGTTTGTAGACATATAATTTAGCATTCAAAACAAACGAAAAATAAAATCACAACACAAGGAAAACATTTTATATAATATGTATGGTTAAATATTAAAAACGGACAATATTATTGGCATCTATCTCTAAGTACAAGAGAAGGTTCCTACATAAATATTGATCAATGCCTAGAAATTTAATGGGATTTTGATCACATGCATTATTTTAAGGAAACAACCTAAAGGTTTTTAATAGGGTACCCTTTGCTCCAATGAACACTCAACATAGAATCTTGATCATAAGCCTTTTACTAAATGGAAATTTTGAGGCTAAAACCAAAAGGGTTACCCTAAACACCCCTCAACTTAGAATCTTGATCAAACACCCATCAAAATAGATATGTTTAAGGCCAAAGCCAAAAGGGTTGATCGTTAATTGGGTATCCTAAAGAACCCTCATTAGGGTCAATATACGACTCGTATTCGATCTTCGGACACCTAAGAATAGTCAGATTATCTTCCTCGTCTTGCGAAAAATCAGATTGGTTTTCAAATACATTCGACGAATCACACGGCTCTAGAAATGAAGAATGGTTCCCATCGGGGCTATACGAATCGATTATGTCGCTTTTCGTTGAAACCGAATTCGCATATTCTTGCTTGCATATCACCATTTTTGGTTCATTACTCCAAGTTTGAATTGGATTTGTTTCTTGAACATTTGAATCCAATTCCCTTGAGGGAAATTCATCTGGGATTAAATCTTTTTCCCCTGTCTCCTTTTGTTGTAACTTTTCTTTGAGCATTTGTACCTATAAGTGACAAAAAAAAAATGATTAAGAAACATATAAACAGATAATTTGGGTGAAATCTAGTACAAATAGATTTTAACGTACTAGATTTTTACTCAACAGTTTTAAAGTAGAGTAACTATCATTATGCTACAGTTTTATAGCGTAATAATAGTTACTCTACTTCAATTTTAGCACTATAATTACACCGTTTACAAAAATGTCACCGCATGTTTTTTTTTTTTTTTTGCTTCATAGGATTCGTACCGAACAAACTGTTTGTATATGATCCTAAGACTATAACTATAAACGTATAAATGCATAATAATCCATACCTCTTGTTTCAACTTGTCATTGTGTTTCTGGAGGCAATCATATTCCAATTTAAGTTTATCATAACTTGTGTTCAAAATCTCATAATCTTTTTCAAGTTGTTTCGTCTTGCACCGTGCTCGACGATTCTGAAACCAGATTGCAACTTGTCTAGGCTGCAAATCAAGCTCTTTAGCCAGCTTATTTTTCCTCTCTGGCTCAAGCTTATTTTCCACTTTAAAACTCTTTTCAAGACACTTAACTTGGTCAACGGTCAACCTTCTTTTCTTCTCCGGCTGCCTAAAACAGTTTTCATAGTCCTCATCAGAGTTGCACTCTTTTGTATTTGTTTTGTCTCCTGTCACATATCAAAAGAACATATTAGTAACATATATTATCTTCAACTAAATATTATTAATTATATTTACCTTGAAATGAGTTGGGAACCCATGGGGAGTTAAACTCATCAGAAGAGAAGTTAAGTCTTTGGTTTTGGAGCAAAGTTTCAAACATGATTCCACCCTCCATTGGTTTATGATTTTTTTTTTTTTTTTGAAATTTCTAGTTTGACTTTTTTATAAAATGGGTCAAAGTTAGATGATGAGTGGGAAATGGGGCTTGTGTCTAAAAAAGCAAGTGATTAGAATTACAAGCATGTGATGGTGGAGAGAGATCACACCCATGAATCACAAGCTGATTTGGGTTATGAAAACCATGTAAAAATGTTTGTTTTAGTGTGAGAGGAAAAGAGTGTTTGAGTCTGTGTGTGAGTGTGTGTGTGAGTGTGTGTGTTTGAGTGTGTGTGTGTGTGAGAAAGAGAGAGAGAGAGAGAGAGAGAGAGAGAGAGATGGAGAGAGAGAATCTTGTGTGGGGGAGGAGAAGGGCTTGATGGGGGTTTATAAGAACATCAAGGAATTGGCCAGAAAAGGAGGTTTTTTTACACCGGGAGATTATTTGTTGATGATCAAAATAATAAACATGTATACTGTAGGATTATGATAAATACAAAGGCTTTTAATTGTAAGAAAAGTATAAAGGCTTTTAAAAAAACCTATCACCCACCAAAAAAAAAAAATTTGTGCGGGGGAAGGGGGGGGGGGGGGGTTGGGTGGTGGTGGGGTGGGGTTGGGTTTAGGTTTTGGGTGGTGGTGTAGTGGGTTTAAGTTTTAAATTATTGGATACTTGTCACTCTATAAATCCTTCTAACACTTCTTACAGTTAGGAGTCTTTGTATAATAAGTTAACCCGTATATTGTACAGAGGTGCATAAACCCGGTTTTTGGTGCAAACTGGTTCGACTTTGGTCAACTTAAGCTTTTGCCTAAATTGATTCGGTTTAAGCTAGTTTTTGAGAGAGAGAAGAACCAGTTTGTTTTGAAACCAGGTTTTGTTCAGTTCGGTTCGGTTTTAACAGATTTCAATGAAATAGTATACAAACCAATTACATAACGCTGGATTGATTCGGTTCACGAACTTGTTCAGATGTTCACCATGGCCAGCCCTGAAGGTGGGCGGGGAGGACCACCGGCCAGGGCCCGATATTTCGAAGGGAATGTTATTTAAAAAAAAACTCCGATGTGTATATGTAAAAATAAATAAATTAATAGGGTATACTCTTACAAACACCAACATAGACCCACTTACAAAACTATTTTATGGTTTAGATTAATTATTAGCTCATTGGCATTAGATTTAGACATTTAGTGAACCCAATACCCAATTTAGTTAAGGCATAGGGGTACATTTTTTCGAGCTCGAAAAGGATACATGAATTCTCAGAGCCGGCCCTGATGATTACCTTAAATCGACAGTGCTAAAGTTATTTTTGTATATTTAATTAAATTTTATATGAAACATGCTTGAATTTCTGAGTGATAATTATAACGGGTTGACGGTGTAGCGAGTTTTAATATTACGGGTGAACATGGTAAATTGATGATAATTATGTACATTTTTTTGTCATTCAAAAAGGATAACGGCGTAACTTATTGTCCGTTTTCTGTCTATTTTGATGTATTAATTTGCAATGTTAAATGAGATCTGATCTCTTCATTTAAAAAAACGTGAAATAACCAATTAACCATAATTAGTATATTAGTACGCAACATATATTTTTAATCTGTTTTATTTGTTCTTTTTATTTTGACGGAATGATATGAAGTTGTGTAGTAAAGGGAATTAAATGAATAAATCGAAGGTATGGGCAAGAAAATATTTATAAGCTTAAAGCTTGACTTGTGTGGTCCTAAAATAAAGAGAATAAAAAACTGAAACCGAAAGTCACAATTTACAAAAAAACCTTTTCTTTGAAAAGCATAAAAAAATAATATCTCTTTTAATGAGTTCATTTCTAGTTTCTGAATTTCCAATATTTTTGAATCTTTATAATATAAAGGATACGTAAATATGAGTAAAGAAAAAAAAAGTTATACACGTGAGAAAGTGAGGATAGCTACCAACCTTTCTAAAAAAATGTAACACTTGTTCGCTATAAAAAAATGATAAGAATTTCTAAAAAGTTCAAGTTAATAAGTATTGCCTCAAACTATATAATACATTTTACTTCACAAACAGGGGTATAAATGAACCGAATCAAGCTGCCGTATGCTTGGCTCATAATCAAGCACCATCTCAATCTTAAGCTTTGTGTTGGTCTCGCTTGTTTATTTACCTATATACATAATAATATCTGTTAAGTACTATATATTTATTTTATAAAATTAATTACAAATTTAAATACATAATAATCTTGTTTAGACTCATAGCCTAATAAAACTCAGTATATAAACTTTAAAGCTTCGGTTTAGACTTCTTTATCAAACAAGCTTCTTCAATTAACGTTTAAACTCGTCTCGATTTATAATAGGTTACGAGCTGCTCCTAATTTACACTCTTGTTAATAAGGGTGTAAGTTCATTTTCTATCGAGGTTTAAACTTAGATATCAAATCAACAATTAAAATACTTTTTTTTTTTTTTTGTGAAATACAAAGCTTGTCTAAAATTTTAAATTAAAAAAATCAATATAAAATAGGATGAGCATAGTAGGAGGAATATAAAAACATAGAGGTCAAATCAGTCATTTTCGAGAAAGAGGATGAGTCACCACCTATTATTCGATTTTGTTTTCTATTTTAAGCCAACCCGTCCTCATGTTAGTTTCGCAGAGCCAGCCAGCGTGCTGCCCCTCAAACTAGGGGCCGAAAAAAACAAGTTTTCGGTCGACTAACTCGACCTGTTTGAAAAACAAGTCAGGTTCAGATTAACTCGTTTTTAAAACATGTTGAGTTCGGGTTGAAATGTTACCCGTTTAAGTATTTAAAAAAAATAAAGCTTTTATACTTTTATTTCTTCATTATTGAAGATAAACTTGCAATTGCCAATCTATTTCGAAAATTTTCAGTACTTTCAAAAAAAAAATTTCGGATTTCTAATTTAATATACTGACTCTAAATTATTTCCATTTTGTTTTAAGAAAAATCTTTTATACAATTATTAGTCATGATAATGCTAGTTTTACCACATCGTAAACTAATATCGTATTATATACTTGTCACACTTATACTGACTCAATAAACACGTTAACGCAAACTGATTTACAACCCAACAATCCGCTTAGATGCTTATAACTTGTCAACATGCATGTTTGACTCGTTTGAAAATATAGGTTAAACGGGCCGTGTTCGGGTTGACTCAAATATCTGTGGGTCATATTTAGATTCGGGTTACACATTTCAACCCGTCAACCCCATACGATTCACACCCTAACTTAACCTGATATGAAGATCTAGATAAATAATTATGTTCGACCAATTAAAAATGATAATTATCCAACAAAGGCATACAATCATTTAAAATATGGGACTTAACTTTTTACAATCATAATGATTGTGGATAAGGATCAAAAGCGTTTTTTATAAAACTAAAAAAAAATGGAAGAAACACGTTAAATGACTTGTACGATGAAGACACTAACTTATAGAGTTAGATAAGTTAAAGTGTCAAAAGATTAGGTTCTAAAGTAAATAAGTCTTCAAGATGAAGATTAATTTGGCATCGATCACTTTCATATATAGATCCATTTATTGTCATTCGTAAAAGATGACGGTGAGTGTGTGTTCTATGTCAATCAAATGGCATCGCGAAGTTGCATCAAATAGAGTTACAAAAATGTGAAAGCATAAGGTCCATTTGGAACATTACATGAGTGATTGTAATAACCAACACCCAAAATTTAGTGAAAGTTGTTCTAATGATCGATATATTTTCCCTTTAGGTTTTTTTTCCAGTTAAAACATTACAACTCGTAAGACAACATTCCTCCAAGGCAAGTGCCTTTTGACAAAGCTCCAACATGTTCGCTCTCGGATGACATTATCTCGTCGAAAGTCATTTTTAGTGGTAAAGATCCTTGCAACGGGAAATAAGACATACAAGCGTTATATGACTCAATATATAGGGTTAATTGAAAAAACACGTCGGAAAAACCTATAGATATATAATCAAGACTTTACATATTAGATATCATGATATTAAACTAATGATTTTTATTTATATAGTTTTAACATCAACATCTCTTTTATTACAACAAATATAAGATCCATATATAATGATATGTACATAACTTACAACCATATTTTAAAACTAAAATTTCAAATACAGCTACCAATATTGTACAGTGTCGTATCCCTCTTTCAAAGCTACTTTTATTCAATGTCGTGTCGTCTATGTGAATACTGTTTATGATCACCAAATGGAAATAAAAAATATTCATTATAAATCTAAAATGAAAATATATTTCTCGAAGTGCTAACGTTATCCTTGCAAGGTGACCAAATTGGATGCATTTTCCTTTTCTATAGCCTCACCTGCTTTTTTGCTTTTACTAAAATAAGTACTCAAACAGAATATTAAATTTCGAAATATCGGGATATATACAAAAAGACATACCGATAAAATTAACTTCTATAGAAATTTTGTTGACAAAAAGACATATTGATAAAATTAACTTTTATAATCTGAATGTTTGACAAGAATTCTAATTTAAAGTAACATGAAGTGAACTAACTCAATTGAAAAATGGTAACGTGTGTGGTTGATAAATTTGTAAAAGGTATTAACTTATTCCATTGAGAACTTTGACTGAAATTCAATGTAGATTTCATACATCAAATTAATGTTTCTCAATCATCATGATCGCTTTCGGCTGCGATTTATGTTTTAGTATCAATGGTTAATAATGTTTATGGTTACATTTGGTTGTTAAATGGTTCAGTCTCTTATAATAATCTTTTGGCCTCGGTTTTGATGGTATAAGAAGGTATTTTGGTATTCTTTTATATGAGGAAAATGGAGGTTATGGAATTCGGAAGAAAGTTTTCCAATTTCACTTCTACCTCCTACCAAATATATAAACACATTTTTTATTGAACTATTTTCCAACTCGAATCTAATGAGTTCCGTTATCCAAATGGAGCCAAGAGTGAGAGTGAAAGTGAAAATACAAGATCAACAATTGATAAGTACGAATTGTCAAAAAAAAAAATAAAAAAAAATGAATGAACACGCAGACTAGGGGTGTAAACAAGCCCAGAGGCTCGAGAGCTACTCGTGATTGGCTCGGTCAAAAGCTCGAACGAGCCGAGCCTTAACGAGCCCGATCCCGAGCTTGAGTCTGAAATAGAGCTCGTTTTGTTATCGAGCCCGAGCTCGAGCCTGAAATACAAAGCTTGTTTAGGCTCGCGAGCCTAAACGAGCCCAAACAAAATTTTAATTTTTTTATATATAATATGTTAATAATGATGATAACATTGATGAGCCGAGCTCGAGCCGAGCTTTGGCTTGTTTAAGCGATGTTGAAGTGTAGGAGAAAGGATGAGTGCAAGGGTATCTTGGGAAATTCATATTTATGGGCTTTCTCTCTCTCCACATGCGTATTTCACCCTCATTTTTTAAACGTTCATAACTTTTTTATACGACATTATTTTTTTATAAAAATTTCACCGTAAAATCAAGCATCTTAATCATTCATTTTTCAAATCAATGGTTAAGATGAAAGTGTAGGAGAAAGGATGAGTGCAAGGGTATCTTGGGAAAATCATATTTATGGACTTTCTCTCTCCACATGCAAGACACATGCATATTTCACCCTCATTTTTTAAACGTTCATAACTTTTTTATACGACATTATTTTTTTATAAAAATTTCACCGTAAAATCAAGCATCTTTTTTATCTTTAATTTGAGTACCATATTGCTATATAAAATATGAAGACTAAAAAAACCCACTAAAATATGTTGTATTTCTCTGTTGTATAACATTTTTTTGTGTTGGATTTTTGTACTATATTTTTGTGCTAGTTTTTTGTGTTGAATTTTTTTGTCTTAAATTTATTTTCTCAATTTTTTGTGCTCGATTTTTTTGCCGAATTTTTTCGTGCTTTAATGTTTATACTAGATTTTTTTGTGCTATATCTTTTGTACTATATTTTTTTGTGCTATGTTTTTTTGTACTACATTTTTTGTGCTATATTTTTACTAGATTTTTTGTACTAGATTTTTTTGTACTAGATTTTTTTTGTTGTATTTTAAAAAAACAAAAAGGGTACCACATGTCATTTTCACTCCTATTTATAAGAACCAAAATGCCATTCATTTCTACTTATTAGGAGTGCCACATGTCATCATCACAATTCTTCTTAGGATACTTAGGCAAAATTCATTTTTTAGCGGATCATTCCCCGTAAATAGGTATATAGTACATTTACATGTATTATGTATGTAAATAATTTATTTGTACATATGTAAAACTTTCACATATATCTACATAGTTTATTTACACATTTATATAACCAATAAAACAAGGTTATACATATGCATCCATATATAATGTTAAAGTTTTGCGTTCTTCAAAGGTGTAATTAATGGATTTGAAATGAAATAGGGTTATTGTGAACATATATGTAGATTTGAGATCAGAGATAGACGATATATGAGTAAAGAGTTAAAAAAAAACTCAACAATATATAATAACTAGTACGATGAATAAAAAATAATATCCGAGAGTGGAAGAATCACAGATATGGATGATAATGGAAGATCTTCGAATTAATTGATTGTGATAAAATATAATAAAGGATTAATTTTGAAAGATAATCAAGGGTATTCAAATCATAGAGATAACAACCAAAATAAAATGGTCACGATTTCATCAAAATACTTTTGTAGAGTTAAAAGAATATTGAATTCATTCAAGCGGTATTAAAAAATGGAAATAATGAGTTATAAATTAATGGATTAGACCAAAGGGTATGGGGTACGTCCCCGGTCCGTCGCCCACGTCCCGGGTCGTCCCACACCGGCCCCCTTAGCTCCGTCGCGTCTCCTCCGGCTCCTCCACGACGATGGAGACGAGCCAAATGTGGTGGGCCCCTCTGACTTCTCTCTCTCTCCCCCTTTATTATATATTATATTATATTGATTTTTATTGTGTGGTTGGGTAGTATTCCACACCCTTGGGTAGTTCCCAAGGGGATGGTCCTCCTCCCGTGATGACGTGACGCCTACGTGGTGGGTGGTCTCCAAAGAGACTATCCATTCCATACCCCATGGTCTTAGGATCAGTCACAAAATTTTCTAAAAATAAAAAGTTATAAAAAAAGTTATTAAAGAGACTCTGATTGAACTCATTCAAGAGGTATTGGAACTGTCTCATCAAACATTTGGTCATTACTAAGACCATGCGTAGGGGGCAAGATCCACCCTTGGGCATTTTGCGCCATGTGGCAGCCCAGTCAGCAAGGGGCATTATTGGACGTTTTTCTAAAATGGGTGTAGTGGAGATGTGGGCATTATGTTAAAAGGGTGTAGAGAATTAAATATAAATAAAAAAACCAACCAAAAAACCTATTGGCTAAAAAAAGGAAGCTAAAAAATGATTGGCCAAACAATTGCCGCATGAGCGTGATTAAAAACACGCCTAAACAAAAATTATGCCAAACACGCCCATGCGTAGTGGCATGTGGGCGAGATTGGACCTGATTGAGCACAAAAAACGCCCCAAAGGGCAACCACCACGGATGGTCTAAATAAACTGTATAATATAGCTTTTATTATCTTTTTTTATATAAAAAATAAACAAAGTATATAAATTAAGCCATTACGAGGATGGCCATCTATTCAATTAAGGATAATTAAGTAAATAATAGCAAATACTTATTAAGTTAAAGTCTATAAAATTAAAATGACCAAAGAAACAAGGAAACGACGCTATAAATATTGGTAATAATAATAATAATTAAAAAAAAAACAGAAATACAGCTTCATGCAAACAGTGGCGAAGCTTGACAATGAAGACGGGCGGGGGGTCGAAAACGTATATACTCAAAAATTTCTATACGAAAACTACATGTATAACACCACTAAGCGAAAAGCCCCCCAAAAGTTGTGCCCCTGCATACAAAGACAAACCGTTTGCCATATACTATTTATATCTTGGGTCACCAGAAATTCAATTTCTAAAATTGGAAATCGAAATATGGGCTCAAATTTGGAAGGGTATTTTTCCACACTTGGGTGACACAGATAGCCCAACCTTGACCAATGGACTTTTTAAAAGGCCCAATTATTCGTAAGAGCAGTAGGATCATTGATATGGGTTGGGCTGGTCAGCTTCGATTGGCCGAGTGGTACATGGAAGGTTACGTGATGGGCTTGTGGTTTTTCTTTCTCTAATTTTTACAAAGGGTAAATTACACTTTTCGTCCTTTATGTTTGTGCCGAATTGCAATGAATAGCCTTTAACTTTAATAATTATAGTCACAATCCTTTATTTGGAAAACCCATTACACATTTCGTCCTTTAACACTAACCAGGTTAAAATTAAACGTTAAATTATATCACATGATTCCCATGTGAGGACATATATGTCCTTTTACCCTTGATTCACCCCACATTATAAATCTCTCTTTCACCATCTTCCAAAATTAGGGTTCAACTACTCTCCAAGCCCCACCACCACAACTGTATCCTAGAAGTAACCCCCGCCACCAAATTCGTCCACCAAGCCCCACCACTACCGTCCACCAAACCAACCACTTGTCACCACAACCACCTGCCCCTACAACAACCGTCATTGCAGTCCCTACACCACCACCGCCGCTGCAATCCCTACACCACCTCCATCGCTGCACCACCAACATCGTCTCTAATGCAATCTGAATCGGTCGAATGATGGTCGCATAAAACCACTACCACCACATACCGACGTTGTGCTCAACCTTGGTGGTGTTGGATCTAGAAGATGGCAGTGGTTATAGAACAACAGTAAGGATCCATCATCCCAACGATCGTCTTGGCGGCTGAGAGGTTTCAAGAACCGGCGATCAAGCCACCAGTAAATTCTGTGGGGTGGTGGTTGTCAGATGCTGCTGACTTCTATTTTAAATTGTTCTTCATCGAACTGTATAAATAGAACGCACGAAATCATTGTCGAGCCTTTTACAAACTTCCTCACCCTTCCAATTTGATCTGTTATACTCCTGTGCTCGATCCAAGATTCGCCGGAATTGTCACCGGAAACCACAAACTCCAGCCAATCTCATTGCACTTCTCCTTCTTCGCAATAGTACCCTTAATTCTTGTTTCAGTATTTTGTTGCAGCGAGATCTAAAGCCCTATATCAATTTATATGATCAGAGGCTTAATCTCTGATAGTTCGTTTGATTTGTAATCTAGGGTTGTTGTGTTCATGCTGATTTGGGAATTAGGGTTAATCGTAGTGTAATTTCAAATACAATAATGGTGGTCAGATTTGGTGGTGGTGGTGGCTGAATTTGGTGGTGGTAGGGGTTGGTTGAAAAGAGAAGTAGTAAAATTACTAACCTACCCTCATGTACCTTGCACATGCTATACTTAACTGAAAATTTTAATCAGGTTAGAGTCAAAGGACGAAACATGTAATGGGTTTTCCAAATATAGGATTGTGACTGTAATTATTGATGTTAAATGCTATCCATTGCAACTAGTTTAATACCCGTCCGGTGGATGGGTTACGCTAACAAAGTAACAAACAAAGATAATCTATATTGAGGATGTTTGAGATTACTTCTCCTTTTCTTCTTTTTCATCTCATTTTTTAAAAAGTTACAACCATCTAACTACCCACTTTCTTCTTTTCAAACCACAAAAACTCATTCTCAACACATTATCTAAACACTACAAAAATGACTTATTAACACCCACATTAAGTGGACACAAGTCTAAACAACATTATAAACAAAAACACCATTTTTAATTTATAAAAGGAAAATGAACGTGAACAGTGTACAACCACAAAACAATATAAAATAAAAGTGATAGAGTGATAAAACATGAAATGGTGTCATTTTAATGCAAAACTAAACGGTAGGCAACACTGGGAGAAAGTGTAATAACATTCAAACATCGTTTACTGCCTCAATTTTTTCGGCTTTTGGATCGTCCTCTTTAGTCTTTAACCTCAAAGGTGGCCTCTTTTCGACTTGTCCACTTGATGCATGGTGCCTATTTGTCAAAGTTGGTGTGTTTTTCGCATCGTCTACCGAGGCAACCTCATGTTACTTAATACTTCTAAATCTATTCCAAAAACAACCTTCGCAGGAAGTCTTGCAATAATCTTGAACAATTTTAGCGTATATGGAATCACGGCAATAACCGCGTTTATTGAACTAACATAATACAAACAAAAGAATACATATATTATAAAATAATACTAAAAAGCCTAAGTTAAAAACCAAGATCACGTATAATCATGCAAAGTATGAATGAAATATTAAAACCAATAATTTGAGAAGAGAGGAAAATCTTCAATTTTCCAAATATGCTAGCAGCTATTTAAATAAATATTAAAAAAATATGCTAGCAGCTATTTAAAAAAAACCTATTTAAATGTAAATTATTTAAATATTTCTAATATTTATTTTAGAGTAAAGTGTGTGATTTACACCTTTATATATTAACCTTTATTTATTTTAGAGTAAACTGGTTCATTACAAGTATTTGATATTGTCACCTTTATTTATTTTAGAGTAAACTGATTCATTAGAAGGATTTGACATTGTTTTTATTATCAATTGTAGAAATGAGTTGGACAGTGTTACGTATTGTTTATATTTTATATATTTATGGTCAAGTGGGCTCATAATTCATATATACACAAATGAGTTGGGCTGCTATATGGGCTTGGTGCTGCTATATATAAGTTGGGTGTGGTAGAGAAACCCTAAGGGGCTGTTTGGTAGCCTCTTAATGACCATTCAGATGCTACATCTTAATGGTTTAAAACCTCTGAATGAATAAGAGGTAACCTCAAGTCTGAATGGTTAAGAGGTAACCTCTGAATGGTAAATCATCACATGTTACATTCTTCTACCTTCTCATTGGTAAAATTCTTAATGGTTCCATTAAGAGGTAGCATCTTAATGACCATTCAGAGGCTACCAAACGGCCTCTAAGAATTTATACGCCCCTTCTCTCATATATTTTGCCTTAAGCCAACAAAACCTCATAGCCTCCACCTAATTAGAACCCCAAACACCTCATCGGAAATCAAGTCATCATCTTCTCATCCTATACCTATCGTCGCCATAATCCAATCCCATAGATCTACCACCAGCCAGTCGAGGCAAATTTAGCAATACTGGAGGAACTAAACTCACGTATTTAAGGAGAAAAACGACCTTTTCGAACATGTAGAGTTTCTTAAAGAGTTCTAAAATTTTCAAGGTAATTTATCATCTATTATTTGGTTTGTATTATAACATTAGTGATTTTATAATATATTTAAATAGTTTTTTTTTTCAAGACTTGTGTTTAATTTCAGAAGTTATATGGAAGATTCAGCATGGTTATGGTGCGCTCTACTGGTGGCAACGGTTTTCTAATCAAAGGAAGGACATATCCATGTTAATGTAAGCATTTATTTGCTATTTTTTAGTTGGTAGTTATACTTTCTTAGTTAGTATGTTGGATTGCAATGACAGAGATAAAGTTTTTTGGGGCTTACTTTTAAATTCGCTGTATTTATGAATTTGTTAACAAAGGTGTGCATTTTTATTAGTATAGTTGGAATATTTGACTGCTTAGTGTAGTGGCATTAGGCTTAGTATAACATATAATACTAGGTTTATACCCCGCGCGCGCGTTGCGGCGCGCTACGTAGCGTTGGTTCAAGATCGCATTCTTGGCTTTCTTCATCTAAAGTGGATCGAGCGAAACCAAAATAAAAAATTTGCAGCCTGTTCCGGTGAAGATTCACAGTTCACCTCTTCATCACCGAACTCTTCTTTTGCGGCATATGTGTCACGACTCCACACGCATTCAAGACTAAAACACAATTAAGGAATTTATTATAAAATATAAATGCAAAGTAAATGTTCACTGATACTTGACTATGTATATTATATAGAGAAAAATATATACCTTGACAGATGTCATTTGCGCGACATACAATGAAAACATATTTGATGGCGGGAGACAATTCAATCTTCAAAAACCCCATACCATTCACGCTTATAACCTCCGGATCCTGCAATTTCATACATGAGTTTTACTTCGTTTATGGTTTACGAATATTTATTTATGAAGATTATACTATACATGACTTTATAAAAAGGCATAATGTGTTCACCCAAGTCAAATGCATACAACAGATTCAGCTTCGTTACCAAAATGAGATATATAAAATTACAAACACATATGATTCCACTTCAACCATTTACAAACACATACCATCCCACTTCAACCATGCAACTTCATTGAGACCTCTAGGACCCAAGGGGCTACTGTTGGCAGTTTGAGAACATTGAATAATAAACCTAAGCTGCCATGGTATTTTGAGAACTTTGACCATATAGCAGCTCTAGAAGCATGATCTGTATCAACACCATTAATATCATGCATACCACATTGTAACATGGGTTCACTTTCATTCTCATAAGCTGGTTTTGCCTTCTGAAACAAAAATATTTTTTATACATCAGCCACCTATCAATTTTGACCAATTTACTTACTAAAAAGGGCCAAGTTGGGTAAGATATGATATCTCCCTAACGGGTTAAGTAGATCACTTATAGTGGATTAGGAGTTGTTTGACCGACCCATCCAGATAACCCATTTTTCCATACTGACAATGTACCAAAAGATTCGACTAAGGATTCTCAATCACTCATATGTATTCAGATCTACAGTACCCAACTTAAGTCCTAATTTGCCAAACATACACATCAATGTAAACTGGAAATGTCGTACACAAAACAAAAACACAAAATTAATGAAACAAAATTACAACAGAGAACCGAACAATCAAATCGCAAATTTAACATCAATATTCGGGCATGTGTATTTATTTTCTAATTTCTCTAGCACACCATAAAACTTATCCAAAGGGGTTTTCTTACTCTTTAAGTTGATTTATTTTCCCTATTTCCGGGCATGTGTATTTATTTTCTCATCTCTCTAGCCTATTCTTCTATATTTTCAAAAGGCTGCCAACAACAATAACTATACTTATATTACTTAAGGTTAATTTTATAAGCAAGCAGGAATAGGTGAACAAATTATCTTATCTTGTACATAAAATTAACTATGAGTGTTCCACTGCTTTGCCAAGCCATTCAACCTACATCATACAAAAGATTATACACTCATATATATAAGAAAGTTGCATATGAACTATCATTAATGAAATGGTAAGTAAAAATTTAAATTCATATTTTGTTTGTAAAATTAGCTTTAAAACTAACAATATAAAGAAAAATTGTACAAAAGTTAATGAAGAAATTTAACGAAAATGGAATTTACCTCAGTTGATATTCCAAAACTTGAGCAAGTTGCACTTTCTGAGCTTATTTTTGTACTAAAAAACTCTTTATTTCCAGTTGCCCAGATCAAGATTTGAAGGGTTGAAGTTGAGTATCCCCTCCCTCTTGGACCAAAAAGGAATTATTGGAACTTACCACAGTGTTGGTACCTCGGCGTTTGTCGATCTACACCAAAACAGGACATGCATGACAGATATAACTTGTCGGTGTTCTGCTGGAACCCTAGGCGCTACCGGTAACTTCGCCACCATCATAGTCTGCTTCGGTTTGACTCCATCATATCAGCCTCCGGTGACTACCACACCCATGGCCGCTGGAACAAAGGGGTAGAAGACAGAGATGGTCACCGAAACAGGGTTGCAAGGCGACGGCACCGGATCCCCTTCTGTTGACGCTCTCTCTCACTCACAATTAACAAACGAAACCAACAATAGCAAACCTTAATAACCTAATTACATAAAAAGGTTGATTCAAACAACAATCAACCAAAAAAAAAGATCGAAACTTACCTCAATCGTTGGGAAAACTCGGACTAAACCCTAGCCGCCGAACTGGGGCACCGGAGCCACCACTGAATCGTGACAAAGATGATGAAAGATGACGATCGATGAACACCTTCATCATCGGTCACCAGATCCTGATCCTTCATGCTCTCTCTCTCCGCGGTGGTTTTCTGAAGTGTGTGTATATAATGAAGGGTGAGGCGGTGTAAAAGGTGAGGAAAAGACAAAGGTTGAGGGGAAGGTATGTCATTTGGTCGGGTCACCGACCTTTGTGTTTAAGATTATATAAATTTATTTGTAACTTTTAAAAAATGTTAAGCTTACAGTGAGCATTCTAATGAAAAAACTGAAGTTTTTTTTAACATAAAATCTAACTTTTTTAACATACAAATGCTATAAGTGGAACATTAACCTTTAAGACACACATTGTAATTATTTCTTAATACTTTGAACGTTTTAAGTTAATTTGAACAGATTTTATACAAATGTTAACTATTTGAACAAATTTTATACAATGTAAAAAGTATATATAAAGAGGATTAGTATAATGGGGCAAGGTAAATTTTTTAAGTGTTTAAAATTTTTGTTTTTTTGTTTATACTTGGGTGTTATGGAATAGTTTAAAAGATTAGGGTTGCTAATACATTTTTTAGAATTATGTTTATATGAAATATCCTTTGAGTTTTCTAGATGTGTATTATAAAGAGGTTCTTTAAACACTTTCAAAATAAGCATTAAGATTATAAAAACATCAAAGAACCGAAGCAAGAACTAAAATATCTATGTATCTTAACACATAACAATAATAATATCTATGTATCTAAAGCACATAATGATAAAAAGAGAAGCGTTACCTATAGTTAAAGAGAATGTAAAAAACTTTATATACCTGTAATGATTACGGTTAACATTAGAAATGGCAATGTTTGTGAAACACATAAACAATAAAAAGAGAAACTTTGCTAACCGTGTATGATGACCTGAGAAGTGAGAGTATGAATAGAAAGTTGAAAAATGGTACATAAGCTTTGTCATTTAAAGCATTCATTGGAGCAGTTAATTCTACTCAGCGGTTAACTCAAACCACCACACCCATGCACTAAATAATTGGTAAATTTGTTGTAGAAGTAGTTTTTTTTTAATCCGGAGCGTGGGGTAGATGATGATAACTTATGTAAATAATAGTATTTTGTTAAAATTATTATTTTACTGTATATATTTTATATGACACATCCTTTTTGTTTTTATGAACATAAATTAATGTATATTTTCTAAAAACTATTATTTTTACTGTATATATGTTATATACTACATATATTTTTTAATTTTGGTGAAGATTCTTTTACAAAAGGTTGGAGTACATGTTAAAGTTTTTGCCTTTTGTTTTTATTTTGTCCATAATAAAAGGGCATCATGCGTGATATGAAAAACGTGTCTTTTTGTTTATTTAAATGTTAAAAAACAGGTTTTCTAATTAAAAAAATTTAGAAACGTTTTGGACTAATGCATAAAGAAGCTATATTTTTACCCCACTTGCTCACTTTCTAAAATTTAGGATTAAATACGTTAGATAGGTAATTACTGTTTTTTAAAAAGTGGGCAAATGGGGTAAAAAGTAACTTCTTTATATATTAGTCCAAGACGTTTCTTTATATAAATATCATTTTTTATATATTAGAAAACATGTTTCATCTTCGAAGTCTACCTCATCTTCGGTATCAGCCATCTCATTCTCCTCACCGTTGCTCACATCTATAACTTGCTCCTAATTCCATGTGGCAAGGTTTTCCAATCTTTTGTTGAACCTGATGGCCTTTTGCTTCTATCATAATAACAATGTTAATAATTTAGTAATAAAATAAAATGTAGAATAAAAACTATTTGATATTATGTGAATTAAAAACCTGATTACCAATTCTCTTATTTGGTCGAGATCTTATACAAAAGATGATGCGTGTTTGTCGTAAGATGATTTTGTCTCCACAGTTTCATCCCTTCATAAAGAAAAACATGCAGCAATTTATTAGAATGACTATAGTATAGGTGATTTTATTATATTTTAGAACACAAACCTTAATTTCCATAGCAATTTTTGCATCTTCACTGCTCGGTTGCTGTTGGCCATTATTTATGGGCGCAAGCTCACATTTGTACGTAATTTCCTCCTTGTATAAAAACACAAAGCATTTCGTTCGCTACAAATATAGACAAAAG
Organism: Helianthus tuberosus; assembly: GCA_030545235.1. Taxonomy (NCBI): domain Eukaryota; kingdom Viridiplantae; phylum Streptophyta; class Magnoliopsida; order Asterales; family Asteraceae; genus Helianthus; species Helianthus tuberosus. The sequence continues at coordinate 145,570,907 of CM060417.1, read as the reverse complement.
AAGTACAATAAGGTTATTAATTGAACTTACATTGGGAGCGGACTGAATTTTTTTTATTATGTTTTTATCTCTTTGTGTGCAGACATAAACAACACAACAGCTTTGATGCAGAAAAGTTGTAGTACGTCCTTCATTACTCTTGTTCCCAAAAAGAAAGACCCGATCAGTTTGAGGGATTACCGGCCTATAAATTTAGTTGGGATTATCAGTAAAGTCATTTCAAAGGTGCTAGCTTCTCGTGTGAAGAGATACATCGGTAAAGTGATTTCAGACACTCAATCGGCTTTTGTTCAAGGGAGGTTCATATTTGATAGCCCCCTTATGTTAAGCGAGATTTGGTCATGGCTGAGAAAATCGGGGAGAAAAGCGTTTATTTTTAAACTCAACTTTGAAAAAGCTTATGATAACGTCAATTGGGGTTTCATTGCGGAGGTTATGGCTCAGATGGGTTTCCCCCAGGTTTGGTGTAAATGGGTCAAGGGGGTCCTATCTTCGGCTAGATCTTCCGTCTTGGTTAATGGGTCTCCCACCTTTGAGTTCCAGTGTCAAAAAGGTTTGAGGCAAGGGGATCCGCTCTCCCCTTTCCTCTTCCTTAAGCCTTTTCCTGTATGATGTCCAGAGCTTGTGATTCAGGGAGATTTAAAGGTGTTAAGCTTCCTAACGGAGGCCCGATTGTTTCTCACCTATTATACGCAGATGACGCTTTAATTGTAAGAGACTGGGAGGAAGATAATATCCTTGCGGTGGCAAGAATTCTTAGGGTTTTCTATGCTTGTTCGGGTCTCAAAATTAATATCCATAAGTCTTGTCTCATGGGGGTTGGGGTGGAGGACGGTGAAATCTCTCGGATGGCGGACCTGTTGGGTTGTATCAAAGGTAATGCCCCTTTCTCCTATCTTGGGATCCCCCTTGGTGCCAACATGAATAGGGTCTCTAATTGGGAGCCAATCATGGCATTGTTCAAAAATCGTCTTGCCTCTTGGAAAGCCCAATCCCTTTCCATAGGGGGGAGGGTTGTCCTGGTTAAATCAGTGCTGGAGAGCCTCCCTATATATTTCCTGTCTATTTTTAAAGCCCCTTCCAAAGTCATTGTTAAACTGGAATCCCTTGTGAGAAACTTTCTATGGGGAGGCTCGGTGGGGTTTAAAAAAACGCACTGGGTGGCTTGGGATGTTGTTTCCTCTTCTAAAGATTGCGGAGGTCTTGGCATCAGTAAATTGAAAACGGTTAACGAGGCTCTTCTTGCAAAGTGGGTATGGAGGTTCAAGATTGAGGAAAACAGTCTTTGGAGAAAGGTTGTTTCGGCTATTCATGGCAACAAAAGGAGATGGTCGTGCCTTCCTTCTAAGCATGGTTTGACAGGAGTGTGGCTCAATATTGTTAGAATGGAGTCGAGGCTGTTAATTAATGGCAAAAGGATCAGCAGCTATATCTCAGGGGTGTTAGGGAATGGCGGTAGTATTCGCTTCTGGATCGACAAATGGGTTGGGGATTCTCCCTTAATGTATAAGTGGCCGGGCCTTTTTGCTATCGAAAACACAAATCCTGCTTGGTGAAGCACAGTCTTCAGGTTGTGGGGGGTGAGATTTCAGTCAGCTGGGGATGGAAGAGAGCTCCGTCAACTGTCACGGAGGTTTTGGAATTGGCCGACAGTGTCCCTATTCTCGCCGAAGTGGTATTATCGAATTCTATGGATAAGTGGAAGTGGGCTGCCGATGACTCTGGTATATTCTCGCTCAGGTCCTTCAAAGATTTGCTTTAGGTTCGGCCGGACTCACCTGTTGTTCGTCTTGTTAAAGGGTGTAATTGGATCCCGTATAAGTGCAAAATTTTTGTTTGGAGAGCGGGACTCAATCGTATCCCTACAAGACACGCTCTGGTCAGAAGAAATATTCTCGCTGGATCGGAAGAATGCGTTTTCTGTCAAGACGTGCAGGAAACTGTCGAGCACCTCTTTACTGGATGTCACTTGGCTCTTAGGGTGTGGAACAGTATCTCTTCTTGGACCAAAATTCCTCCCATTTTTGTTTTCAGTTTCAAGGATCTAATGGAAGCCCATAAGTTCTCGGGGGGTGGTGCTAAAGCGAAGGAGATTGTCCATGGGATTATCATCACAGCTTGCTGGTGTATATGGAAAGCGAGAAACGATAAGATATTCTCCAATGGTAAAGGGGATTGGCTTGAGATAGTTGGGGCGGTTAAGTCGTATAGTTTCTTTTGGTTCAAAAATAGATCTAATTGTAAGGATATAGATTGGAAAGAAGGGTGTAAGTATCCGATGTACATGCTGTAATTGGGTTTTGGGGTGGTGCGGTCCTGTTTTTTTGTGTCAGGCCGGCCGTTTTTTAATGAAGTTTACTTTTAAAAAAAATGATAATTTTTTATACATGTCTGCTCGATTTTTATACATGAATAGAAAACTGTGGCAACCAACAATTGGATGCCACGTGTTATGGAAACAACCCACTATCTTCCCAAAAAAACTGTGCAAATCTTTTAACTGCCACGTGCTGTACACAATTGCATAAGTTATTCTATAACTGCTTGTAGAAGATATATTTGTAGTTTGTTTGTCTGAACCGTAATTTATTTTGTTATGTCCGTGTTTTCGAAAGTCAAAGTCAAAGTCAAGATTGAAGTCAAAGGAAGAAAAGATCGCTAATTGCGATGTATCACCCCTTGCTCAATTCATGTTTTGACTTCTTTGACTATAATTAGTCTATTTTATGTTTTTACGTTAGTTGTATTATGTGGAGTAATTAATTATAATCGAGGTAATCGAATATTTATCACTACGAACCGCTTTACGACTGTGAATAATAGGAAGTAACAATGCGATAAAGCTACCTAAACGCTAATCGAACTAATCTAACCAACATCGCACTCGCAACTCGAATTACGAAATTTTGGTGTTATTATACGTGTGTGTGTGCCTTATGTGTTACTTGTGCATGCTTATTTATGTTATATGTGGTAATCAATCGAATCGCAATCGAAACGCAATCGAACTCAATCGCAAACGAATCGAAATCGCAAACCGAATACGAAATATAGATGCTTGTATGTTTATATAGTAGTTGGGATTAAAAGTAATTTGACTAGGAAACCCTATCGTATCAAACCGCTCGCAACCGAAATCGAAATATCAAAAATCGTCACACCGAACACTCGAAATGTGCAGCTGACCGATCAGGCTACCAGCCGATCGAACAGCCAGCCGAACGGACTACTGTCCGATCGGACAGGCTGTCCGATCGAGCTGCCTGGCCGATCGGCCAGCACTTTCCCCTTCTGGCATCCTATAAATACCCCTGTCATTGTCATTCTTTCTACTTTTGGAAAACTCTGTCCGACCAGCTCGTGTTCCTCACCTTTTCTCAGATTCCTCTCGATTCCGGTAAGTTTTCGTCCTAAATCTTGTACTTTCTTGATCTACACGCACTCTTACACCTTTCTATCTTTCAAATCTTAACTTTTAACCGTGAAATCATCAAGATTCAAGTGTTCTAGGATGATGTCATCATGGGTTCTTGAAGAACTTCATGTTTTGGCCTCAATCCACCAAGAATAACTTGGATCTAGCCGATTTCAACATAAACAAACAAGGATCTTCATAGACCTGGATATATACACGATGGAAAGGATTGAAAGATGCATTTTCCAACTTTCTTTCAACTCTTTTTCACTCAATACCTTCAAACCGATAGAAACGGAGCCTGAGCCGGCTTACAAATCACTTCGGTGGTTGCATGGCTCAAGATCCGGATTCTATCCACGAGATTAACCGATTTCGGGTCTAACGCTAAACTCCGTTCCGAACAGCCCACCGGCCGGATTTGGGTGATTCCTGTCTGACCAAGGGAACAAAGTAAGGACGAGAGATCTATGGTTTGACTCGTTGTCAAAATACCTCGATAAAACGATAAACAAACAGAACAACCAGGTGTTAGGCGAATAGGCTGATCAGGTCAGGGTGCTGACCGATCGAACTACTGTCCGAACGGACAGCCAACCGATCAGACAGTCAGCCGATCGACTTGCCAGCCGATCGGTTAACACATGGTCCCACCCAATCAATTTATTTTGAAGACTAGTATTGAACGAACTGTTGTTCGATCGAACTACTGTCCGATCGGATTACTCTTCGGATCATGAGATACTATACTTCAACACGTAATCGATTTTCAACATGTTCGATGCACTAGGAGTGCCTCCCGATCGAACAGCCGTCCGATCAGGTGACGCCTTGCTAAGAACTTGTCATAGTTGTTGACTATTGTTGACTTGCCAACCGATCAGTCAGCAAATCATTAGGCTTTGACTTGTTGACCTGTCCGATCGAACACCTGTCCGATCCAAGGCAAATCACTACAATTCATACCTAACCGATCGGGTTGACCGATCGAACAGCCATCCGACCGACCGACCTGAAGGGTAAAGGTACTTCAATGTTTTCAAATACTACAACGAAAACTTCAAAAGTCAAACCATCATACACAAACACATCCTTCTCAAAGGAAGAAACAATCCACTCGAACAGCCATCCGATCGGCTTACCGACCGACCGGATAGCGGTCCGAGCGGACTGTCAACCGAACGGTCAGCCGTTCGATCGAACTACCGTCCGATCGACCAGCCGTCCGACCATCCAACACTTGTTTTCCGTTTTACGTGTCGCTTATTTATATGCTATCAACCTTTCAGGCTAACCCTACTCGCTAAGCGTTCCCTTCAATCCATCAACCGCTGTGAGTATACTCGATCCCTTTTTGCTTTATGCACTTTTGGGTGTTACATACGTTACAACTATTCCAAAACACATCAAACACACTACTCAATACTATTTGAACGATAACCGCTAATGCATGTTATACGTGGCTTATGAATGCTTGTTTGTTATGTTTACACATGGAATGTTGTCTACCTGCCTTAGCAATGATAGTACTATAGTTTGGACTCAGCACCCGTTCACACGGGGGTTGTTAAGGACAATTACTTGCATGGATTACGGTGGTAATCATGTATTGCGAACTGCCCCGGGCAGTCAACTCGTAGTCATTGGTATCGATGGATCTATGTCGATAACTAACGTGCTTCATTTCACTATGTGTACGTGCTGGTTATGCGTAAACGAATTCGAACTCTATATGCTATTATCAAACTTGTATGCTCACCTTTACATTTTATGTATTGACTTTATTTTAACGTATGTGACAGGTGCTTAGGTTGTTTGTATGCCTAGCTCACTGTGAAATCGAGGCTAGGAAAGGTCTAGGATGCTCTCTGTGCAGTGATGAAATCGAAGCTAGGAAAAGAGGTCCTAGAAACCCATAAATAAACTATCTATGTATAAATCTGAGTTGTCGGAACAAAATTTTTCCCTAGATTTTATCTGTAATAATTTGTTTGCTATTTGAGACATGGTATGGGACATGTTATTTTAAATTGAATGGTAATGATAGTTGTTATGGAAACTTCTGGACAATCTGTTTCGCTCAGTGCCATGCCCCGATGATTCCGCCATCGGTTGGGGTGTGACAGATTGGTATCAGAGCCATAACTATAGGGAATTAGGCAAGACACGACCTAGTCCGGGTCGATGTCTTAGATACCTAGTCTATAGTTAGGAACCAACAGACCAACTTGTGCATATCCAGTAAGGACTATGTGCGAGCTTATTTCTCACTATTCTCGCTTACGCTACACTATCACTGCACTTGAATTTTCAACTATGAAAGAGTAACTAGGCCGAGAATAGGTGTGAAAACCGTAAACTCTCGACTAAAGTTGCTTAGTCAACCCGCATTTTATCTACGAACGGGGAGAATTATGCCAAATCAGGAGTGAAATCCATATTTTGATGAATAATCTCCTCTGTTTTATTAAAAACAGGAACGAAGTTGCTAAGTTAGGGGTGAAACCCTAACCTTGACGACTTGTTCCGCTTTTAAACAAAACTCTCGCCAAAGTCTCGACGGACTCCAACGACCTGAAGTCACGATATGACTAACGGGATGTGTGCCAAACGCCCAAGAATCAAGGCCAAGGCACAATCCTGAAGGCTAAATGTGCAAAACGGGTCCTTGCGAATAGTTGAATCACTTTGGATAGTCGAAGCCTACTAGCCGCAGACAATCTATTTCTCTATTTTTATGTGTTTTGATTCTGAGCCCGCAATTGCTGACTCTGATGATTCGTCGATTTTATGTGCTTATATATGTGTTTACCGGTTTATGTGTTTAAATTTTTGGAGATTTACTCGATTTTTGGTTTCACTTCGATTGACACGTACGACTCGCACTACATTTCTACCTCGAAACGTTAACAAGTCGTTGAATTATAGACGACCTTATACTACGCTTATACTACACGACTCGATATATCAAACGCGAACGCTATACTCAGACGATCGCGAACTGTACATGATAGGTTTCTGTATTCTGACTACCTCTTAAACGATAAAGGAACACGCGTAATCATAAGAAGGTGGATACACGCAAAATATGTGTTTAAAATAAGTTATGTGCTTATGTGCCTATGTGCTTATGTGCCTATGTGTTTGTGTGATTATGTGATCATGTGGTTCTGTGTTTTACATGGTTATGTGTCTATGTGTTTACATGATATGTGTGTTACTAAGCTTTAGTAAGTAGTAGACGTGTGAGGTGAGATTCGAATACAATGTGTTGAGTCCCGTGACGATGTCTGTTGCAGACAATGTCATCTGGATCCCGTCATTCCTCACTTTCTCGTCAAGAGAAGAGAGACAGACGTGTTGCTGCCATCATCGCTAAAAGTGTAGCAAAGGCCGTGAGTGATGTTTACGAGAATGCCAGCAAATCATCCGAGGAGTCGAGAACCGAAGCTCCTAAAGCTGCCACCAAAGCCTTCAATTTCAAGCAATTCAAGTCGTGTGGGCCAAAATAATTCACTGGCGAGGGAGGTCCTACTGCACTATTCCAATGGTTTGATTCCATTGAGGTCACTCTACGGCAGAGTGGTTGCCCCGATGACCTCCGAACTCTGAATGCTACCGGCGTTTTCCAGTCCCGTGCGTTAGACTGGTGGACGGCAAAGAGGAACAAGCGAGGGAACGATGCAGCCTACGGTCTGTCGTGGGACGAGCTCAAGGAAGTCATGCTGGAAGAATTATGCCCTCCCCATGAACGTCAAAAGCTAGAGGATGAATTTTGGCACATACAGCAAAAGGATAGTGAAAATGCTGCACTCACTGCTCGCTTCAAGCAGCTCAGCATCATCTGTCTCGATCAGGTCAAGACTCCAGACATGGCAATCAAGAAGTATATCCGAGCCCTGCCTGACTGTGTTGCTGATTTCGTGCAAGCGGCTAAGACCACGACGATCGAAGAGACTTATCTACTAGCCGCTGAAATCAACGACAAGCGGGTCAAGGCTGGTGTCTGGGATAAAACTTCAAAGCACCTGCATCAAGCTATCAACATTGCACCAACTACTGAAACCACCACCTCATTGAACAACAAGAGGAAGAACAAGAGAAAGAACAGCTCCAACAACAAGAACTGTGCGATCACTGCTGCACCAATTCAAGCTGTACCAACCCAACAACGTCAAGCAGCGGAGCCTGTGGCAAATGCACTTCCTACAAAGCGTGCATACATTGGGCCACACCCGCTCTATCCTACCTGTACCTACCATCACCCGACTGCCATTGCTTGCCGATTTTGTGCTCATTGCAACGTGTACGGCCATTTCACTACCAACTGCCGTATCCGACAAGCTCCTGCTCATCAAGCTATGCTCACTGCCCCTCAGGGTCAACAAGCTCCTCCGGCACCCGCGGTCAAAGCCAGAGCCTGCTTCGCATGTGGCGATCCTAACCATTTCGCCAACATGTGCCTAAACAGGGTTGTGAAACAAGAACCCCAGCAGCAGCAGCAGCACCAGCAACAACAGCAACAACAGGCCGCACGCGCCAGAACTTTCAACATCAACGTGCGTCAAGCCCAAGCCGACAACAACGTGGTTAATGGTACGTTCCTTGTGAATGGCATTTATGCTTCGTGTTTATTTGATACTGGAGCCGATAATTGCTTTGTGTCGTTCGAATTCGAGAAACTCCTTAGTCGTAAACGCTCCCATCTCTCCTCATCGTTCGACGTTGAAGTCGCTACCGGAAGAACCGTCACCGTCAATTCCGTTCTTCGTGATTGTACTCTTGAGCTCAACAATCACATCTTCCCAATCATCCTCATTCCGATGCAACTCGGAAGTTTTGACGTCATAGTAGGCGTGGACTTTCTTCGTGAAAACCATGCTGAAGTTGTGTGCTTCGACAAGATGATTTGATTCTCGCTCGCGAATGGTGATTTATTGTGTGTCTACGGTGATACTACTTCGAAAGGTCTCAAGCTCATGTCATGTGTCCAAGCTAGCAAGTATCTCCGCATGGAATACAGGGCTTTTTTGTCTAACATTGTAGTAGCGGAGAAGGAAAAGAAAGAAAAGAAGAAAGTAAAAGACGTTCCAGTGGTTCGAGAATTTCCTAATGTTTTCCCAGAGGATCTTCCCGGACTACCGCCAAGTCGTGATATCGACTTTCGTATTGACCTCATTCCTGGAGCCAACCCTGTTGCCAAAGCTCCTTATCGACTCGCGCCGTCTGAAATGCGTGAACTTTCAACCCAACTCCAGGAATTACTTGAGAAAGGCTTCATTCGCCCGAGCACATCTCCTTGGGTCGCGCCGGTCCTTTTCGTCAAAAACAAGGATGGGTCGTTCAGGATGTGCATCGACTATCGGGAATTGAATAAGTTAACTATCAAGAACCGTTACCCTCTACCCCGCATCGACGATTTGTTTAACCAACTACAAGGTGCTATGTGTTTCTCGAAGATCGATCTACGTTCAGGCTATCACCAACTACGCATTCAAGAGGAGGATATCCCCAAAACCGCGTTTCGCACCCGTTACGGTCACTACGAATTCGTTGTTATGCCCTTTGGTTTAACCAACGCACCAGCGGTTTTCATGGATCTGATGAATCACGTGTGTAAACCATATCTCGACCGTTTCGTCATCGTATTCATCGACGACGTCTTGATCTATTCCAAATCGAAAGCCGAACACGCGCAACATCTACGTTTGGTTCTCGAGCTACTTTAGGGGAATCAACTCTGTGCCAAGTTCTCCAAGTGTGAATTCTGGTTGGAGGAAGTTCAGTTTCTGGGTCACATTGTTAATAGTCAAGGTATTCACGTCGATCCTGCTAAGATCGAAGTTGTTAAGAGTTGGATTACGCCTAAGAACCCGTCTGAAGTTCGTTCTTTTCTCGGACTGGCGGGCTACTATCGACGATTTACCGAAGGATTCTCAAAGATCGCTGTACCACTTACCGCTCTTACGCATAAAGACAAGCCTTTTGTTTGGGGAACTGAACAAGAGTCTGCCTTTCGAACCCTCAAGCATAAGCTCTGCAATGCTCCTGTTCTCACATTACCCGACGGAAACAATGATTTCATTGTCTATTGTGATGCTTCCAACCTTGGTCTTGGTTGTGTCCTTATGCAACGAGACAAGGTTATAGCGTACGCATCTCGTCAGCTCAAAATCCACGAGAAGAACTATACAACTCATGATCTCGAGCTAGGCGCAGTTGTTTTTTCGTAACGATTACGACTGTGAGATTCGTTATCACCCAGGCAAAGCAAATGTTGTTACCGATGCACTCTGCAGACGGAGCTATCTGCTTAGCACTCGTAATGTTCAAGCCCAACACGATCTCGAAACTCTCATTCGGGAAGCTCAGCATGCGTGTTTCAACGAACGCACTTTGAAGAAGGAAATAATCTACCACGATGGAGCCCAGCTTGTGAGCAAATCGAATGGGATATTCCACTTTCTAGACCGAATTTGGATTCCCAAACGAACCAATTTGCGACAAATCTTGATGGACGAAGCCCACAAATCCCGGTATTCTATTCATCCCGGTGCCGACAAAATGTACCAGGATCTTCGCTACAAGTACTGGTGGCCCGGCATGAAAAGGGATATTGCCCTTTATGTTGGAAAATGCCTGACATGTGCAAGAGTCAAGGCTGAACATCAAAGACCCTCTGGCTTACTCGAACAACCACTAATCCCCATGTGGAAGTGGGAGAGTATAGCCATGGATTTTATAACCAAGCTACCGCACACGTCATCAGGTCACGACAGCATTTGGGTTGTGGTTGACCGATTGACTAAATCAGCTCACTTTTTGCCAATACGGGAAGACTACAAGGTAAAACGATTAGCCCGAATCTACACCGACGAGATCATTTGTAATCATGGTACGCCTCGCGACATCATCTCTGATCGTGATGCTCGGTTTACCTCGTGACTGTGGGAAACATTTCAAACGGCACTCGGTACATCGCTAAATCTAAGTACCGCCTTCCACCCTCATACCGACGGTCAGACTGAAAGAACGATTCGTACTCTGGAAGACATGCTCCGTTCGTGCGTCATAGACTTCGGTGGTAATTGGGATAAATACCTGCCGTTAGTCGAATTCTCGTATAACAACAGCTATCATTCCAGCCAGGGTTGTAAACGAACCGAACGTTCAGCGAACAGTTCATAAACCGTTCAGCGGGAAGTTCGTTTATGTTCGTTCGTTTAGTAAATGAACGAACACGAACAAGAAATTTTGTTCGTCAAGTTAAACGAACGAACATGAACAGAGGTTGCGTTCGTTCGTTTATGTTCGTGAACGTTCGATAATGTGTTCGTTTATGTTCGTGAGCGTTCAGTAATGAGTTCATTCATGTTTGCTCATTAATATTTATTTGTGTTAGTTCGTTTAAAGGTTTTTATATGTAGTATTTTGTTTTATTATTTCTAGTTTTTAAAATTTTGAAACCCTAGTTATCTTATATGCCTCTCACAACATCCTTTATTTCACTATTTCAATTTTAGTTTGTGTTAAAGCTTGACAAACTCTTAATTTTGTGTTTATCATGTTTTTGATAATCCCGCCAACTGTGTTCGGATAATTATGTTAAGTGCTTATTTATTTTTGTGGATTCTTCGTAATGTTTGTGATGAAAATGTTGATTTTATTCTAAAATGAATATTGTGTTCATAAACGTCGTTTGTGGTCATTTATGTTCATGAACATTTGTTAGAGTTCATTAGCATATGGTAAGTGTTCGTGAACAGTTCACGAACAAGCTTGTTCCTTAACGAACGAACACGAACAAGAAATCTCGTTCGGTAAGCGTTCGTGAACAGTTCATGAACAAGCTTGTTCCTTAACGAACGAACACGAACAAGGCCATGTTCGTGTTCATTCGGTTCGTTTACAGCCCTAATTCCAGCATTTAAATGGCACCATTCGAGGCTTTATATGGAAGAAGATGTCGATCGCCTATTGTGTGGCACGAGATCGGTCATTCGCAATTAACCGGTCCTGAGCCATTGCAAGAAATGACAGACAGAATTTTCCAAATTCGAGACAACCTGGTTAAAGCTCGGAATCGACAGAAAAGTTATGCCGATAGACGACGCAAGCCCCTTGAATTTGACGTTGGTGACTACGTACTCCAAAAGGTAACGCCTTGGAAGGGTGTAGTCCGATTCGGCAAGAAAGGAAAGCTCGCGCCTCGATATGTTGGACCTTTTAAGATTCTGGAAAGGATCGGAAAAGTCGCCTACAGACTCGAAATACCGGAGGAACTTAGTAACGTCCACCCGACTTTCCACGTGTCAAACCTCCGAAAATGCCTAGCCGACCACGACTTACATGTATCTCTCGATGATCTGCAAGTTAACGAAACATTACACTTCGTGGAAAAGCCTGTCGAAATCATGGACCGCCAAACCAAGCAACTCAGACGCTCTCACATTCCTATTGTGAAAGTTCGATGGGAAGGCAAACGAGGTGCAGAGTTCACTTGGGAACTCGAAAGCGACATGAAGGCGAAGTACCCGCAGTTATTCAAAGAGAAAGTCTAGGAACGTAATTCACGGTGTTGTACAACTTCCAGCTTAATTTCGGGACGAAATTCCCTAAACAAGGGGAGGCTGTAACACCCCGTGTTTTCGAAAGTCAAAGTCAAAGTCAAGATTGAAGTCAAAGGAAGAAAAGATCGCTAATTGCGATCTGTCACCCCTTGCTCAATTCCTGTTTTGACTTCTTTGACTACAATTAGTCTATTTTATGTTTTTACGTTAGTTTTATTATGTGGAGTAATTAATTATAATCGAGGTAATCGAATATTTATCGCTACGAACCGCTTTACGACTGTGAATAATAGGAAGTAACAATGCGATAAAATACCTAAACGCTAATCAAACTAATCTAATCAACATCGCACTCGCAACTCTAATTACGAAACTTTGGTGTTATTATACGTGTGTGTGTGCCTTATGTGTTACTTGTGCATGCTTATTTATGTTATATGTGGTAATCAATCGAATCGCAATCGAACTCAATCGCAAACGAATCGAAATCGCAAACCGAATACGAAATATAGATGCTTGTATGTTGATATAGTAGTTGGGATTAAAAGTAATTTGACTAGGAAACCCAATCGTATCAAACCGCTAGCAACCGAAATCGAAATATCAAAAATCGTCACACCGAACACTCGAAATGTGCAGCTGACCGATCAGGCTACCAGCCGATCGAACAGCCAGCCGAACGGACTACTGTCCGATCGGACAGGCTGTCCGATCGAGCTGCCTGACCGATCGGCCAGCACTTTCCCCTTCTGGCATCCTATAAATACCCCTGTCATTGTCATTCTTTCTACTTTTGGAAACCTCTGTCCGACCAGCTCGTGTTCCTCACCTTTTCTCAGATTCCTCTCGATTCCGGTAAGTTTTCGTCCTAAATCTTGTACTTTCTTGATCTACACGCACTCCTACACCTTTCTATCTTTCAAATCTTAACTTTTAACCGTGAATTCATCAAGATTCAAGTGTTCTAGGATGATGTCATCATGGGTTCTTGAAGAACTTCATGTTTTGGCCTCAATCCACCAAGAATAACTTGGATCTAGCCAATTTCAACATAAACAAACAAGGATCTTCATAGATCTGGATATATACACGATGGAAAGGATTGAAAGATGGATTTTCCAACTTTCTTTCAACTTTTTTTCACTCAATACCTTCAAACTGATAGAAACGGAGCCTGAGCCGGCTTGCAAATCACTTCGGTGGTTGCATGGCTCAAGATCCGGATTCTATCCATGAGATTAACCGATTTCGGGTCTAACGCTAAACTCCGTTCCGAACAGCCCACCGGCCGGATTTGGGTGATTCCTGTCCGACCAGGGTAACCAAGTAAGGACGAGGGATCTATAGTTCGACTCGTTGTCAAAATACCTCGATAAAACGACAAACAAACAGAACAACCAGGTGTTAGGCGAATAGGCTGATCAGGTCAGGGTGCTGACCGATCGAATTGCTGTCCGAACGGACAGCCAACCGATCGGACAGTCAGCCGATCGACTGGCCAGCCGATCGGTTAACACATGGTCCCACTGATGTGTTCAAATATTAACATATAAATTTCATCAAATAAGGCATAAAACTAACCCTTTTTTAGTACTAATGTTGGAAAAAGTGTGCTTTTGTCTTCCTTTTGTATTTTCAGGATTAAATGAGCTCAAATTAACAAAAGAAGCAAAAAGACATCAAAATCTAACATAAATACAAGAAAAAGAACAAGACGTGACATGCCAGACCCCACGACAGCATCTTCCCAAGCAAAACAAGAAGACAGAAGACTGAACACGCCCCGTGCTCAGCCAGCACGGGGGCGTGCCCAAGTGTCAGCAGAAAAGACAAAGTGGTAGAAGCTTCTATTGCCCACCACGGGGCCGTGCTCAGCGGACACGGGGCCGTGGTCAACTATAAGATTCGCACAATCCAGCAAATCTGCATAGTACAAAGATTCTTCTGCACCACGGGGTCGTGCTCAGCGGACACGGGGGCGTGGTCAACTAATAAGACAAAGCTGCATTTAATGAAGAAAGAGAAGGATGTGGACACGGGGCCGTGCCCACTGGACACGGGGCCGTGCCCGAGCTTCTGTTCAGCCTATAAATAGATGTGCTTGGCTCAAGCTCAAACCATCCCTTGGCACACCACCTCTCTCACACTTCACCCACCACCCACCACTACCATAACACCATCATCCACCACCATCATCCATTGTCCATCGTAGAGTGTGTGAGTCGTCTCGGGATCCAAGATTGATCGTAAGAGTTCTTGACAATCAAGGCCATGTTTGCCTAAGTCTCTTACATCACTTGGTGAAGACAAAGTGTCTAGTGTAATACTTTTTATTTCTAATCTTTTGCACTTTTTATTTGGTTTCGTATTAATGACTTTAATAACTAGTTGCTTATGTTGAAGGTGATCTTTCTTTATCGTTTGTCCGTGGTGTCTTGAAATTATTTTACTGTCTATATAAAATAAAAGATTTTCACCATTCATATCTCCACGGTCTATATGGAGGTATGTTGGCTACCTGGTCGGGGGTTAAGGGAACGGTTTGGTAAAGGTCTTGCCATTGTTCAGCGTTTAGAGGTCCTGCAATGGACCTGGGTCAAATTTAGTAGGACCTCCTTCAATACTTCACGGTATTGGATGGCGGGGGTCCAAACTCTTTGATCCCCTCATAAGTTAACTACTATTAATATTGTAACCCGGCTATTTAGGACTGTATCCCTGCTGACTCAGACTACTTAGTCGAGGGTAACGTCACCTCCAAAAGAGGGGCCTACCATAATATTGCATTAATAACTTAATTCATTATCTTCCAATAATCCACCCTTTTAGGATTGTATCCTTGCTGACTCAAACTACTGGGGTGAGGGTAACGTCACCTTCAAAAGAGGGGCCTACTACAATAACTAAGATAATCTCTTAATTATGTGCAAAAGTGCGGAAATAATCAAAGGTTACACTAGATACGAGTCGGAACCAAGTGATTCATCTTGTCTATCTGTTTTTATTTTTATTTTCAGCATTTTAGTTAGTTTTTATTTTTCTTAGTTTAAAACATTTTTCTAAACTTTTTATTTTGATTAGACGTTGAGGATAAACCGGTACTAAAAGCTCTTGTGTCCTTGGACGACCTCGGTATCTTGCCAACACTATACTACGCTCACGATGGGTGCACTTGCCCATATGTGTGTTTAGTGTTAGTAAAATATCGTGTTTTATAAATTTAAAACTTGGCTAAAAATAAGTGTTAAAGGGGCTTAAAATATACACCTAAAATATATAACACTTCACACGCATCAAGTTTTTGGCGCCGTTGCCGGGGACACAAGGATTTTAAGAAAGTTAGGAATCAACGGCCTAATCGTTTTTCTTATTTTTCATTTTTTTAGGATTTTTTTTAGATTTTTCAGTTTCTGCAGAACTCAGCACGGGCCGTGCCCGCTGAACACGCCCCGTGCCCAATCATTGGAACTGGCAATCCTGTTTTAAGTCAGACAGTAAGCTGAACACGGGGCCGTGCCCACTCAACACGCCCCCGTGCCCAAGTTTCAGTTACTGAAAACAGAACCGTAAGATCCCGACGGTTGGTAATTTCTGACATAAACATGAGTGATACTGATACTTTTTACTTTCGGCACTCTTATGGTACTATGTGGTGTCAATTATGTGGTGGTAACCATAAAGAATTAGAATGCTTTTTTCTAAACTATAAACCCCACTATATAGACCCATCATTTCCTAGTATCCTTAAGAGGGGCGAAAGTAAAAATAATCCCTATCGCTCCCTCGAATGCACCCAACCGGATATTCTAGGAGAAATGCTTCTCGATGAATTATTTCAACTAGAAGATCTAATTTTTAATTGGTTAAAAGAACTTAGGAAAGATTTCAATAATCTTTTCCAAGACAATAACCAAGAAGAGAGGTTGGAACAACATTCAAACAACTTCATTGTTTCCAATGATACTTCTAACTCTAGTGAGGACTTGAGCGATAGTCGTCCCTGTGTTGATTGTGCCGTGAAGGACTCCCCATCAACTTCGTTTGATGCATACATAGACCTGAGCGATTCGACATACACCTTCTTTAACGAGAGCCCGGGAAAGGGTTGGACTTGTCCACCTACATATAGCATAGGAATCACCCTCACCGACAACCTCTTGCGTTCTCGTCTTAATCTAGATCAATTAAGGTATCTTAGGCACTTTGGGGTTGTTCCATCCAGTAAGGAGCCGCCCGATCCGGAAAAGTTCCTTAAAAATAGACGAACTTCATAAAACAGCCTTCCGACACGGGGCCGTGCCCAGGTCAACACGCCCCCGTGTCCACCAAAAGATTCCCTTCTGACTTTTGTCAGAATACGGACAAAACGTGTCAGGATCTTGCCTGCACACGGGGCCGTGTCCAGCCGACACGGGGCCGTGTCCAGCACGCTGTCGTTTTCTATAAATGCAGCCAAGAACCCTTCACATTTGGACCATCCAGGGACAGAGATTTGGAGGGATTTTCTGACTTACCATCCTAGGTATGTTGTAAAAGAAGGTTCCTACAAGCATCTTGTCCTTTCCTCTTTTATCTATTGCCTTCTTCTTCATCTTTCTTGCACCAAGAACTCCATTTAAAGCTTGATTTCAAGCTTTGTTGTGATGTTTATTGAATTTCTATTCAAGGAATCTTGTTAAAAATAAGTTACACAACATGGTTTTAAGTTATTTCTGCTCAAAAATGCTTCATAAATTAAGAAAATAATTTGAAACCCCAAGATTCCTTGTTCTAGAAATCTGCAGAAAGTTGAACACGGGGCCGTGTTCATTGAGCACGGGGCCGTGCCCGTGGTACTGTTTCATTAAAACGAACTGTTTTTGGTTTGTTTTCGTAGAATGTCTAGCCAAAACAGTGGAACCTCTTCTGCGCACTCAAGGAACAGCCGACGGGAAAGGAGGCCATCGATTGAAGCAACTCTCGTAAGGTACGTAATGGCGCTACGTGAAGCACTTGACGAGATGACTTTAGTGGAGGAGGTCCTCATTGACCGTATAAACTATCTCTCGGTGGGGTTGGAAAAAAGTTTCCGGGAAATAAACCCCTTGCACCAGAGGTTAAACATTCTGGTAACACCTCCTATGGAACCAATCCTCCCTCAAGAGGATTGGAACCTCGCACTTGAAATTCAAAATCCTACCGGTTGGGACGACATTCCGGCGGAACCTCTTCTTGAAGAACTCCAAGAAATTCCGGTGGAAGTTACACCTCCTCAACCCGATGCTCATGAGCCCGCTTTTCTTCTCCCTAGGGAGATCGAAGAGTGGCTCGCCGATGTATAAGGAGCCCATACCCGTAGGGAGAAGTTATCAAGCCACTTTTAACCGAGAGATCTATCTTTTCGGAAATTTTGCTAAGTAGAATAATTAGTAGGCTAGAAACTTCTTGGATTTCTTGTGTTTCCTTGACCTAACTAGCTAGTATTTTAATTTTTAGGACTATTATGTAATTCTCTCTATGATTAATGAATGATGGTTTTAGTTAATTTGGTGTTTTGGATGGTGTTAAAAGGAATAAAACACACTTGAGATTGCAAAGGATGCAAGGGAAACTTGAACCAACACTCCATACAGGAAAACAAAACCATCCGACAAATTTCTTTGTTTACAGTAAGCTCGGCACGGGCCGTGTCCACCCAACACGGCCCCGTGCTGCACTGTCTGCAGAAAACGACCCAGTTCAGGTAACTGGACACGGGCCGTGTTCACCCAACACGCCCCCGTGTCTAGACTTCTGTTTCTCTTGTTTAATTTTGTTACTGGCACTTGAACACGGGGCCGTGCCCGGATCACACGGGGCCGTGTTCAGCGCCCAGTAACACAAATTTTTTGCTTTTCACACCTTTTTACACATTCAATCAACCTAAAAACTTATTTTTGGGACACATTGAGGACAATGTGTAATTTAAGTGTGGGGGGGATGCTAAAACCTTGAAACTTGCAAGTCCTAAATACAAGCCTTACACAAAACTCTATTGGAACCGCTAATCACCCCAATTTTTTTCAAAAATTTTCATTTTTTTTACTTGTCTAGGTTTAACTCGGGAAATTCAAGTTCTTAAAAAGGTTATATTTTTACGAATTTACAACCGATAGCGTCGTGAAAAAAAGAACCAACATAAGAAAATTATGAAAAGGCATGATAAGCTTAGTTAAAATTTAATTATATATACTTGATCACATAAAAACCCATTTCCACAAAAGTGAGTTTTGAGCCTTTATTGAGCAAACACTTACATATCATTTGACTAAATGCTCATTTTCGTTTCTTGTGTGAATAGCCGCTTGGTTCTTACGACTCTAGAACTTGCCATGACGATACATTCCCGGTCCTTACCAACTTAAACCCGAGTAAGTAAATGATGGAGGCATTAGGACTAACCCTTTTTATTTCTACACCATTATTTTTCTTTTTTTTAACCACCTACCCAAAATCCCCCTAGTTAGCCCCTTTGAGCCTAAACCTTTTCATTTCATAACCCAAACCAAACACCCTTTTTACCCACCAAAACCTTTTTCATTTTTACCCCTTTGTTTTAGTAACAAGTTCGGTTCTTTATATGACTTTTGAAAAAAAAAATAAAAAAAAAAAATTAATAATTTTGTTGTTGATGATGAAGCAAAAGAAAATAAACAAACAAGTTCATCAAAAATAACTTTGTTTGAATAAATAGCTTCATCAAAAATAAAAGTTACAAAAATGGAAAGTCATACGAAAACCGACACTTGTTACGCTTTTCGCCCTTTTTCTACTAACCACTAACCACCAACCCAACCACCTAACTTTAACCCAAGCCTAACCCTTAACCCACAAAGTCCTCTTGATATTTACAAAGGTATATAAGTTAAAAAGGAGGAGGATTGATTGCTTGGCAAGCCTATGGTAGGAGTAAGTTCCATGCCGCTCTCGAGTGATCCACAAAAATACATTTTCGGCCAAGTGTTGAGTGATCCCCGTGAGGTATGTGAACTTGTATATAAATATAATTTTACGAAGGCATGTTATGCCCTAATAAGTAATTTATCTTATGAAAAGTTTTAAATAAATCATGACGAATAGGATTGTAAATAAATAAAAATAAAATTAAATAAAGAATCTTGGAAGTCCCGACACTCTACGACAAGCCCAAAAACCTTCTTCTCTACCCATTCCATTTGGGTGTGTAAATAGCCACATATTAAAGAGTTTTGCTTGAGGACAAGCAAAGATTCAAGTATGGGGGTATTTGATGTGTTCAAATATTAACATATAAATTTCATCAAATGAGGCATAAAACTAACCCTTTTTTAGTACTAATGTTGGAAAAAGTGTGCTTTTGTCTTCCTTTTGTATTTTCAGGATTAAATGAGCTCAAATTAACAAAAGAAGCAAAAAGACATCAAAATCTAACATAAATACAAGAAAAGGAACAAGACGTGACATGCCCGACCCCACGACAGCATCTTCCCAAGCAAAACAAGAAGACAGAAGACTGAACACGCCCCGTGCTCAGCCAGCACGGGGGCGTGCCCAAGTGTCAGCAGAAAAGACAAAGTGGTAGAAGCTTCTATTTATCCACCACGGGGCCGTGCTCAGCGGACACGGGGCCGTGGTCAACTATAAGATTCGCACAATCCAG
Source organism: Helianthus tuberosus (assembly GCA_030545235.1). Taxonomy (NCBI): domain Eukaryota; kingdom Viridiplantae; phylum Streptophyta; class Magnoliopsida; order Asterales; family Asteraceae; genus Helianthus; species Helianthus tuberosus. The sequence continues at coordinate 145,551,265 of CM060417.1, read as the reverse complement.
CAACTCTGCATAGTACAAAGATTCTTCTGCACCACGGGGTCGTGCTCAGCGGACACGGGGGCGTGGTCAACTAATAAGACAAAGCTGCATTTAATGAAGAAAGAGAAGGATGTGGACACGGGGCCGTGCCCACTGGACACGGGGCCGTGCCCGAGCTTCTGTTCAGCCTATAAATAGATGTGCTTGGCTCAAGCTCAAACCATCCCTTGGCACACCACCTCTCTCACACTTCACCCACCACCCACCACCACCATAACACCATCATCCATTGTCCATCGTAGAGTGTGTGAGTCGTCTCGGGATCCAAGATTGATCGTAAGAGTTCTTGACAATCAAGGCCATGTTTGCCTAAGTCTCTTACATCACTTGGTGAAGACAAAGTGTCTAGTGTAATACTTTTTATTTCTAATCTTTTGCACTTTTTATTTGGTTTCGTATTAATGACTTTAATAACTAGTTGCTTATGTTGAAGGTGATCTTTCTTTATCGTTTGTCCGTGGTGTCTTGAAATTATTTTACTGTCTATATAAAATAAAAGATTTTCACCATTCATATCTCCACGGTCTATATGGAGGTATGTTGGCTACCTGGTCGGGGGTTAAGGGAACGGTTTGGTAAAGGTCTTGCCATTGTTCAGCGTTTAGAGGTCCTGCAATGGACCTGGGTCAAATTTAGTAGGACCTCCTTCAATACTTCACGGTATTGGATGGCGGGGGTCCAAACTCTTTGATCCCCTCATAAGTTAACTACTATTAATATTGTAACCCGGCTATTTAGGACTGTATCCCTGCTGACTCAGACTACTTAGTCGAGGGTAACGTCACCTCCAAAAGAGGGGCCTACCATAATATTGCATTAATAACTTAATTCATTATCTTCCAATAATCTACCCTTTTAGGATTGTATCCATGCTGACTCAAACTACTGGGGTGAGGGTAACGTCACCTTCAAAAGAGGGGCCTACTACAATAACTAAGATAATCTCTTAATTATGTGCAAAAGTGCGGAAATAATCAAAGGTTACACTAGATACGAGTCGGAACCAAGTGATTCATCTTGTCTATCTGTTTTTATTTTTATTTTTATTTTCAGCATTTTAGTTAGTTTTTATTTTTCTTAGTTTAAAACATTTTTCTAAACTTTTTATTTTGATTAGACGTTGAGGATAAACCGGTACTAAAAACTCTTGTGTCCTTGGACGACCTCGGTATCTTGCTAACACTATACTACGCTCACGATGGGTGCACTTGCCCATATGTGTGTTTAGTGTTAGTAAAATATCGTGTTTTATAAATTTAAAACTTGGCTAAAAATAAGTGTTAAAGGGGCTTAAAATATACACCTAAAATATATAACACTTCACACGCATCACCCACCCAATCAATTTATTTTGAAGACTAGTATTGAACGAACTGTTGTTCGATCGAACTACTGTCCGATCGGATTACTCTTCGGATCATGAGATACTATACTTCAACACGTACTCGATTTTCAACATGTTCGATGCACTAGGAGTGCCACCCGATCGAACAGCCGTCCGATCAGGTGACGCCTTGCTAAGAACTTGTCATAGTTGTTGACTATTGTTGACTTGCCAACCGATCGGTCGGCAAATCATTAGGCTTTGACTTGTTGACCTGTCCGATCGAACACCTGTCCGATCCAAGACAAATCACTACAATTCATACCTAACCTATCGGGTTGACCGATCGAACAGCCGTCCGATCGACCGACCTGAAGGGTAAAGGTACTTCAATGTTTTCAAATACTACAACGAAAACTTCAAAAGTCAAACCATCATACACAAACACATCCTTCTCAAAGGAAGAAACAATCCACTCGAACAGCCATCCGATCGGCTTACCGACCGACCGGACAGCGGTCCGAGCAGACTGTCAACCGAACGGTCCGCCGTCCGATCGAACTACCGTTCGATCGACTAGCCGTCCGACCATCCAACACTTGTTTTCCGTTTTACGCGTCGCTTATTTATATGCTATCAACCATTCAGGCTAACCCTACTCGCTAAGCGCTCCCTTCAATCCATCAACCGCTGTGAGTATACTCGATCCCTTTTTGCTTTATGCACTTTTGGGTGTTACATACGTTACAACTATTCCAAAACACATCAAACACACTACTCAATACTATTTGAACGATAACCGCTAATGCATGTTATACGTGGCTTATGAATGCTTGTTTGTTATGTTTACATATGGAATGCTCTCTGTGCAGTGATGAAATCGAAGCTAGGAAAAGAGGTCCTAGAAACCCATAAATAAACTATCTATGTATAAATCTGAGTTGTAGGAACAGAATTTTTGCCTAGATTTTATCTGTAATAATTTGTTTGCTATTTGAGACATGGTATGGGACATGTTATTTTAAATTGAATGGTAATGATAGTTGTTATGGAAACTTCTGGACAATCTGTTTCGCTCAGTGCCATGCCCCGATGATTCCGCCATCGGTTGGGGTGTGACATTATGATATTGTTTTTTTGAAATACGAATTTTTTAAATCTTTACCCAAATCAGAACTTGGGTTTCAAATTTTATATGTTGTGAATTTTTCCCAACCGTTTTTAACCTTTTCACCATTTTTAATGCTAACATTTTCCCAGGACATGACATTATATATTCTAGGTTGTATTTATCACACGTCTTTTATGCTTTTCCATATTTAGGTTATAGATTTTAATGTTCATTATGTAAAGTTTACATGTTTTTATGCTTCTCCATTTTCCAGGTTGTAATTATATATAATAATCACGGCCTGTAAACATAACTGCAATATATTTTTTTAACTTTGTTTAGATTTTGAAATTAGAACGTGGCTTGAACCTAGATCATGGGGCAAAAATGTATGGAGTAAAACCACCAGCAGGTAGAACATGGGGTAGAAATGTATGAAGCAAAACCACCAGCAGGAAAACTGCCAATAACTGCTCTGAACCGCCATGGGAGCGGTTATTTTTGTGAGTTTAAACGGACATGATTTCATCTTAGCAAGATCCAAGGGCTAAGAATGATTTTGTAGTTGGTTAGACTTAATGGGTTTAATGTATATATATAATTCAATACAAACATAAAGGACGAAAAATAAAGGACGAAAAGTGTAATTTACTCTTTTATAAATTATGTAGCAATAAAACACCCGATTAGGAGGGTATTCAGTTTCAGTGGGCATTGTTTCTATTCGTTACGGTACCAATATAATATTAACACCCTAGAAAGAGACAGTAAAAAATAAAGTCAGTGATATTTTATTTATTTCTTATTATTTTCTTAGCTCTCTCATCAATGTAACTATAGTTTGTACAGTTATTTAGCAAATATTAGGTACTTTTAAAGGAAATTATATATTAAAATCATGAAGTGACAGTGATTTAACTAGCGTATAGATATTTTAAACAAGTAGATGCAAGTTGTCAATATTTGGTGCGGACTTATCCTTTAAAAAAAAATTAGTGTATATTTTAGGAAAAAAACCCGACCGAACCCTTTGAATACATGATTGAACAACTCATCCGCACCTACAACAAATAATTTCTGGGTCCGCCACTTATCAATATCATATAGCTTTTAATATGTCAACAGTGGCATGTAGCTGAGACCATACAATGGACGATTATTATAATAGGTACATACTTTAACAAATGTCACTTCATTAAGAGTTGTAACTTCAATACAACGTTCACCAAGTTATAAACCTGTTAATTCTTATTTTTTAATGGCTATAAACCTTTTCTTTAGATGATATCATATGAATGAAATTCTTAAGCAAATATTTAGATGATATCGTATGAATGAAATTCCTAAACAAATAAAAAGGTGTTGCCACTTGAAATTTGAAAATAAACAAAACAAAAACAATTGTTGTTAAGTTATGTAAAACCCTAAAGAACCTAGATAAATAGGATAAGTAGGATATTGTATGGGTGCTACTTTCTACACCCCCTATTTACTTTTTTCACCCCCTCCTCTCACATACTTACAGGTGGGGCCTGCGTGGGACCGACAATTTTCCTCTCACAATGGGGGGTATAATCAGGAAGAGGGGGGGTGTGTATAGAATGAGCCTATTGTATCTATGAAAAGGGGTCAAGTTATTCTACAAAGGCTTCTAATTGTAAGAAGTGTAAGAAGGATTTATAGAGTAACAAGTGTCCAATAACCTAAAATTAAACCCACTACATCACCACCCAAAACCTAAACCCCCACCCCACCCCACCACCACCCAAAAACCTAACCCCCCAACCTAAAAGGTTGATTGGAGATTTGATTTAAACTAAAAGGTAAATTAATTTGCAAATCAACTTAAGAAGTAAGTAAGACAATATACAACAGAGTTAGAAGTGGTTACGAAAAGAGAAACAACAATAACTTATGGTTTGGGGTTTGTTACTTATTTGCAAGTGTTGGAGATAACAATGTCTAACTAACTACATATACATAGCTTTTTTTTAATCATACCACTGACTTAGAGGACGATCCATGTACTTACATACTAATGTTCCGATCTTTAACTAAACTAACTAGGGTCGGTGTACTATGCACTAGGGATGAGCAATCGGTATTAGGTACCGAAAAATACAGGCACCGATACGGAATCGTACCGTACCAATCAAATTTCAATACCAATTCAATACACTTTTTTGGCCTTTTTCAGGATTGGAACATATTCGATACGATACTGTTAGATTAAATATTATTTATTTAGTATTTAATCTTGTAGCCTATATAATCATTTATATTATATTAGATCAAAATATATTAATAACCTATTATAATTAGTTGGTAATTGTTGATGGACCATATTACCCTTATTAACTAATTAGGTTTCCTCTTGGGTGTATAAATAAGGGGCTTATTAGAGAGTTAAAGGGTTAGACAGTTACACACTTTACACAATCATACAACCCTCATTAACATCAATTCGAACTCTCTCCCTTAACCGAACCTTACCCTACATTCGGTTATCATCACCATCATTACTTTACACCCTAAGGAGGAACCGAATCATATTGACAAAGATGTCGAACTCAATGGCTGGTTCTCTGACTGGATTCTCCTCTGCTTTGAATGCCATAACAGGTATGTTATTCATATTTTCCATTTAGTTTAAACAGAACTGATCAACATGTGGTATCAGAGCATATGTTGATAAATCAGTTCTGTTTTTCGTATCCATTATTCTCGGATCAAATAATCTGGAAAACGGAAGTTTTAAAGCATTAAAACCAAAACTGTTTCGAGTTGTTTATGACCGAAATCCCTGTTTTCGGAAGTTGTTAATTGGTAAATCGACTCGAAATCATAAAGGATTAAACCTATTGTCACGAAATCCATTACAAAACCATTAAAATCAGGTTTCGGATTTCCAGATTATGTTCTTATTATTTTAGGGTTCATCATTCATGTTCTAAGAAACTCGAAAAAATTCATAAGTTTTGGAATATAATTTTGGATTAGTAAGTGTTTTACTGTTTTGATCTAAATTTTTATCTATTAAATTTTCGAAAAACTGTTAAAGAGATAATCAGTTATTATTTTCGAAATCCTTGATAAGTTTAGATCATGATTAAAACAGGAAATACTATCCCAAATCCCTTAAATTTCGAGTTTCAGTTTTATCACAAAACAGCTGTTAACAGTGGGACTCGAGACTAAGATTGCGACTCGCAACCACGAGATTAATACTCGCAACCACGAGATTGCGACTCGCAACCACGAGATTGCGACTCGCAACCATGACCATTACAAGTCGAAACTGAGATTGCGACTCGCAACCATAACCATTACAAGTCGAGACTGAGATTGCGACTCGCAACCATAACCATCACAAGTCGAAACTAAGATTGCGACTCGCAACTAAGATTGCGACTCGAGACCTCATTATTTTTTATGCTGTTTAATGTGACCTCATTATTTTCGGGGCTCCCGCCCCGAACCCCGGGCGGGGGCGCGCTGCCCCCCGCAACCCCCAGCGAACTCACCGCGGAGTTCGATCCGCGCTAACAGGTGGTTTGCTATTAAATACTTGGTTTTGTTAACAATTACTTACTTAATTAATCAGAATCAGATAATTTTACAAAACCAAAATAGCTTAACTTGAATGAGCTTCTGATGTATTAATTCTGGCCAAAGCTGATTTACTACATCTATTTATTGTTCAAGTATTATTAAAAGCTATGTTAAGTATGCATTACAAACCTGAAATGTCTTAATTCTGGCCAAAGCTGATTTAATTCATTTATGTTTAGCATGACTTGACAAGTGCATAACTAAAGTGATTGTCTCATTTCTGGCCAAAGCTGATTTGTCACAATTACTTTGCACACATATTTAAATGATTACACTTCTGGCCAAAGCTGATTTGTCTTCATTTAAATAGAATTTTACTAAGTCTATTATTTTGATGTTAGTAATAGACATTATCACAGCTTCATAATTAAAATGGTCATTACTTATGCCTGCCTTAGTATAACATGCCCTTAGATCACATTAAGACTTCTTTCTTAGTATCATAACTTGCTCATCTTATTTCCACTATCAGCACCCAATCAAGGGATTCCACCTTTGACTGGTGATAACTTTGCTGCTTGGAAGGATGCCCTCATGCTTACTCTTGGGCTGCTAGACTTTGATTATGCTCTAAGAGAGAATAAGCCAGCGGACCTTACTGCTACTAGTACTGCTGCTGAGCAGTTACTCCATGATAAGTGGACTAGGTGTAACCGCATGTCTCTCATGTTCATGAAGCAGTCCATTCATAACTCAATCAGAGGGGCCATTCCTGATTCTGAAGATGCTAAAACCTATCTGGCTTCTGTGGAGGATCAATTCAAGGGAACATCAAAAGCACACGCTAGCACTCTTATCCTCAAGCTGGTGACGACTAAGTATGATGGGAGGAGCGGCATTCGCGAACACATCATGATGATGCATGACATGGCCAATAAGTTGAAGGGCCTAGAGATGGAGATCAGTGATGGTTTTCTTGTTCACTTCATCATCACTTCGCTTCCTTCGTCCTATGAAGCTTTCAAGATCAATTACAACACTCAGAAGGACAAATGGACGATGAGTGAGCTGATCGCTATGTGCGTGCAGGAGGAAGAGCGTATGAAGATGGATCGCCATACTGATGTTGCTAACTTCACCACCTCCAGCTCAAAGAAGAGGAAGAACAATTATCCAAGAAAGGATGCTTCTAAGGTTCACAAGCCAAATCCAACTCCTAATACAAGTGCACCTTCCAGCTCTAAGAACTCCTTAGGCAAACCCTACTGCAAGTTCTGTAAGAAAACAGGACATAAGCAAAAGGAATGCCCTGACTTCAAGGAGTGGCTGGCTAAGAAAGGTAACGATTTTTTCATGATACTTGAGTCCTTTAATTTAAATGTTCCTGCTAATTCTTGGTGGTTTGATGGTTCTATGGTACATGTTACCAATTCACTTCAGGGATTCCTTACAATCCGGAAGCTGGGAAGAAACCAAAGAACACTTAAAGTTGGGGATGATCGGGAATTAGAAGTGAAGGCCATAGGAACATTACAATTATTTTTGAAAACTGGTTTATGTATTAAACTTTATGATACCTTATATGTTCCTGAGGTAACTCGGAACCTTGTATCAGGACCAAAGTTAGACATGGACGGTTTTGTCGTTTCTCATGGTCATCGCAAACTCTCTATTCTCTATGATTCCGTTGTTTATGGTACTGGCATTCTGGATGGTGGTCTCTATAGATTAGAACTAGATGATAATTTTTCTAAATCTTTGTTGTCATATAATATTAATGAATCACTCACAAAGATAGAAAAGAAACAAATTCGAGACTTAGAGACTTCATCTATGTTGTGGCATCAACGTTTAGGCCACATCTCAAGAGAACGATTAAATCGTCTCGTAAAGGATGAAATCTTACCTCCTCTCGATTTCACCGATTTTGGAACATGTGTCAAATGTCTCAAAGGCAAAATGACATTAGCAAATAAGAAAGGTGCCACTAGGAGCTCTAATTTATTAGAACTCATTCACACTGACATTAGTGGTCCTTATCAAATTGCTGGTATAACAGGACATACTTCATTTATCACTTTCATTGATGATTATTCTCGTTACATGTACTTGTATCTTATAAAGGAAAAATCTGAATCTCTAACAACTTTTAAAGATTATAAAGCTGAAGTTGAAAAGCAATTAGATCGTCAAATTAAAGTTGTGAGATCAGATAGAGGCGGTGAATATTATGGAAGACATACTGATGTGGGTCAAGCTCCTGGTCCATTTTATGAGTTTTGTAAGGGCCAGGGGATTGTGAACCAATACACCATGCCTGGTACACCTCAGCAGAATGGTGTAGCTGAAAGAAGAAATCGTACCCTTATGAACATGGTGCGCAGTATGTTAGCCAACACTAATTTACCATTATTCCTCTGGACTGAAGCTTTAAAAGCAGCTGTTCATATACTCAATAGAGTTCCTTCTAAGTCTGTCCCTAAAACTCCTTATGAACTTTGGACAGGAAGGAAACCGAGTCTTAAATATATGAAAGTATGGGGCTGCATTGCTGAAGCAAAACTTTACAATCCTTTCCTAAGGAAACTTGATCCTAAAACAGTTACCTGCTTCTTTATCGGGTATCCTGATCATTCGAAGGGTTATCGTTTCTATTGTCCTTCCCATGTCACCCGTATTGTTGAAACCAAGCGTGCTGCGTTCCTGGAGGATTTCAAGGTCAGTGGGAGCAGTACCAACCCTTACGAAGAATTGCAAGAAGTACAAGACGCGGGGGGGAGAGACTCGTCGCTTATCATTACTCCGTTTACTCCTCTTGTACCCCATGCAACTGCACCTGAAGTCACTGCACAAAATCCATCTCCACAATCAGAACCCATTATACCTCATAACGAAGGCACATCAAACGCTCAAAACCAAGACAACACTGAACCCGATAATCAACTCAGGAGGTCATCTAGGCAAAGAAGGCCTACTAATTGGGATGATTATGTTACCTACCTGACTGAAATGGATGCTGGAAAGCTCAATGATCCTATCTCTTATAACGAAGCCATTAGCAGTGATCAGTCTTCTGAATGGAACAAAGCAATGATTGATGAGCTTGAATCCATGAAGAAAAATGACGTTTGGGATTTAGTCGAATTACCCAATGGTGCCAAACCTGTAGGTTGTAAATGGGTGTTCAAAACAAAACTGGATCCGAATGGGAACGTTGAACGCTACAAAGCGAGATTGGTTGCAAAGGGCTACACTCAGAAAGAGGGAATTGATTATCAAGAGACGTTTTCACCTGTCTCTCGTAAAGATTCATTAAGGATCGTCATGGCCCTAGTAGCTCATTTTGATTTAGAGCTGCATCAGATGGACGTCAAAACTGCTTTCCTTAACGGAGACTTAGACGAAGATGTTTACATGAAACAACCTGAAGGCTTTAAACCTGAAGGTCAGGAGCATCTAGTCTGTAAGTTGAAGAAATCCATTTATGGGTTGAAACAAGCATCACGTCAATGGTACCTTAAGTTTGATGAAGTCATGAAGAGGCAAGGTTTTATGAAGAATCAAGTGGATCAATGCACCTACCTCAAGATGAGTGGGAGTAACTTTACTATACTTGTCCTTTACGTAGATGACATTCTATTGGCAAGTAATAGTTTAGACATGTTGCATGAGTCGAAGCGTTTACTCTCGCATAACTTCGACATGAAGGATCTCGGAGATGCTTCTTACGTCATTGGCATCGAAATTCACCGAGATAGACACAAAGGGATCTTAGGATTGTCTCAAAAGACTTACATAGATCGTGTCCTTACACGTTACAACATGCAACAGTGCAAACCCTCCGTCGCTCCAGTAGTTAAGGGAGATGTTTTCGGTTCATTCCAGTGTCCGACAACAGAGGTTGAAAAGGAGCAAATGAGCCAGATACCTTACGCGTCAGTAGTCGGGAGCCTGATGTATGCTCAAGTCTGTACTCGCCCAGATATCGCTTACATTGCTGGAATGCTAGGTCGTTATCAGACTAATCCTGGCCTAGATCACTGGAAAGCAGCTAAGAAGGTCCTCAGATATCTGCAAGGGACGAAAGACTATAAACTGACATATAGAAGAAGTGATCATTTAGAAGTGGTAGGTTATTCTGATTCTGACTTTGCAAAATGCAAAGATGACAAGAAATCCACTTCGGGCTACATCTTTATGTTAGCAGGCGGACCTATCTCATGGAAGAGTCATAAACAACAGTTAACTACAACTTCCACAATGATGGCAGAGTACATTGCTGTTTACAACGCAACCTGTCATGGAATGTTGCTTAGAAATCTGATCACTGGACTCAAAATCGTTAATTCCATTTCTAGACCATTGAAGCTTTACTGTGATAATTCAGCTGCCGTTAGTTTCTCGAACAGTAACAGTTCGACTGGAGCTGGTTTATATCTTGATACGAAGTACTTGTTCGTACGTGAACGAGTTGAGGAAAATAATCTTTGTATTGAGTATATTAGTACTAAAGATATGCTTGCGGATCCGATGACTAAAGGTCTCCCACCTAAAGTTTTCGAAGAACATGTATCGAATATGGGACTTATTAAAGACCTTGTTTAATGGCATATTGTACTAGCTTATGTTTTAATTAATAAAATTTCCTCAGTTTGATTTTGTATGTCTCTAACATATGTTCTGCCGGTGTAATGACATATAGACAAATATAAATACAAATCAGACGCTAAAGGGCTGCGTATTTTGATCGTAACTGTTAGGTTTTAAATTGAGGCTATAGTATGACTAATGGGGGTCCTGAGTCGCATGATGATTCAACGGCTGTATTTCTCTGCTATAGTTCTTGGTTTAAGGCTAAAATGAGTGTTAACTCCTGGCCAGGCTTACCTAATACTCATGATAAATGATTACTTGGCTAAGTGGGAGAATGTTAGATTAAATATTATTTATTTAGTATTTAATCTTGTAGCCTATATAATCATTTATATTATATTAGATCAAAATATATTAATAACCTATTATAATTAGTTGGTAATTGTTGATGGACCATATTACCCTTATTAACTAATTAGGTTTCCTCTTGGGTGTATAAATAAGGGGCTTATTAGAGAGTTAAAGGGTTAGACAGTTACACACTTTACACAATCATACAACCCTCATTAACATCAATTCGAACTCTCTCCCTTAACCGAACCTTACCCTACATTCGGTTATCATCACCATCATTACTTTACACCCTAAGGAGGAACCGAATCATATTGACAAAGATGTCGAACTCAATGGCTGGTTCTCTGACTGGATTCTCCTCTGCTTTGAATGCCATAACAGGTATGTTATTCATATTTTCCATTTAGTTTAAACAGAACTGATCAACAGATACGGTATACCATTGTTTACTTTCAAATATCGTATCGTACCGGTAGCGGTACCGTACCAAGAACTTTCGGTACCATTATCGTTACCCATTTTGACAATTTTTTGGATTGGCACTTTCGGTACCGATATGGTACCGAACTCATCCCTACTATGCACGGTCGAGTGCTGTACTCAAATGGTGAATCAACACATAAATCAATCACACCAAACTAAATACAAATCACATGCATTTGATTAACACTCGATCAATTGATTAAACACAATTATCATTCAACCAAGTTGGTTTGCCAATTATTAGCTTGATTCTTCATATAAGTATTTGATTGGTTATATAGACATAACCTGTATTGATTGATTGGCTAATTTTGGCCACGAGTTGTTTAAATTCTTACAATTGTCTTTTGTCCAACTAGGTTAGCCAAGGTGGAATTACCAATTCAATAACATTCTACAACTTGTCCAACGATTAACACAATCAAACAATATTACAAAGAATAAATATGAACCTAATCGTCACGATTCATAAAAATTCAAGCGTCAAGTACATATAACTAGATTCATAAAAATTCAAGCGTCAAGTACATATAACTAGCATTGTAATGCTCCGCATTTTTGTACTTTCCTTAATTAGAATGATGTAATCGTATTTCTATTTTTGAAAACTTGTATTCGTATTCATTTCCAATTTTGTAATCCGAGGCTTTGATCGTAATGAAATTTAATACTTTATACATACGTACACACAATCAATTATTAAATATGTGTTTACTTGCGAACCGATACTTGTTATACGTGCAATTACTCATACATACATTCACGATACACGAATTACACTTACATATGCATTCCATACTCGGAAACATGATAAATATGGAAGTTATTGCATAAAATGACAACACAAGAAACACCAGGGACTAAAATGTAATAAATTCAAACTTGCTGGACCATAGGGGCGCTGCGTCACGCGACCCCCCTGCTTCGCGTGACGCCACGGGGGTGAATCCGAAACGAGTTGTTCCTTGTGTACAGATTGCCCAACTTTCTCTCGCCTTCTTCTTCCCCAATCACCTTTAAACCTTCTTTAACACAAAACCCTACCTCACCATTATATAAACAAGCCTCCTACACCTCATTTGCAATTTTCCACACCTTAAAACACTATCAAATCACTCGATAATATGCTAGAAGTCCAAGTTTAAGGCAGAAAACTCTAAGTGCAAAAGTGAGCATCAACCTCACTTATCTTCAACTTTCTTCATCTTTTCTTTTTCTTGAAAGCTTGGAACACCTCTAGGAGTGTTTCCACAAGTTTACCATCGTAAAATAAGGTGGAACATCACCATTTTAAGGTCCAAACTTTCTGTTTTGAAGATTTATGTTGCAAACTCTTTATAAACTTAACTTTCTTGTATGAATCTTGTGCCTATCTTGTTCTTAAACCCATCTATGGTTGTAGGACTTGTATAAGGTTGATTTTTATGAGTTTAGAGGTGCAAACACCCTCTAAACTTTCTGTTTTGACAAGGTCTTAGATGACCTACAAGTGATGAAACCATCTAAGCTCATCATCTTCAATATGGTGAGACTTATGTTTTGGTAAAGGTGTGAACCATGGAAGTCTTGGCTTTCCAAACTTGTTCCACCACTTCATTTGGTGTTTTGTTCATGTTCAACTAAGTAGTTTCCTAGAACCAAAGTAAGTTAACCCAGCCTCGCCTCCAAATGTTAGGTATGACACGTTCGGGTTGTTCTCGTTTGGCTACTTAGTATCTTAGTAGATTAGTTGTATTCTTACTTTCATTCATGACCAACCGGCCCATCCTCAAAATCGTTAGCCGTAACTGCTACAACTATCACTAGCATCTCTCGAACACTTCATATTTGCTTTTTATCTTATAACCATACCATTCTTTCCCCTCGCATACATCTACCGAATCGTTCATTCACTCTCATGCCACAATTATTCCCAATTATTTCCTTAACGTTTCCCCCAAACCTTGTTGTAGTAAGTTGGCCTAAACTATAACAACTGTCCCAAATCTATTTAAATACTCCTATACGTCCTAAAATACACCCCGTATGCGAAGTATAACCCTAAAATAACTTTATATCAATAAAAAACAAATAAAACAAATATTTATGGTCGCTCGTGGGGCGCGACCAAGTTAAGCCAAGCCGTCACGGGGCGCAACAACATGACACTAGGCCGCACCCGGTGCTGCCACGTGTCCCCTCCGTGTCGAGCCTACTTGCTGAATCGCCAAGCCAAGGCCCTAGCCTAGGGTCCTCGCGGCCCGCGAGGGACTAAGCCCAAGGGCGTCACGGGGCGCGACGGACTTCGAAAATTCCTATAAATTGAGCAGCAGTGGCACAATTCACATTCGCTTAATTTCTTTTCTCTCCCGACACATATAGTGTAATAATACTTGGGTATTATACCCCTAAAAAGCGAACCTCTGCTCGTTGTAAGTATTACAAGCCCCCGGTTACGTATTAGTTACTCTGCCCGATTGATCTAAAGCTCCGTAACCCATGTCAAGACTCTGTCTGACTCAGTCGTTGGAGTTCGGTCTCGGGGGTACGGTTAATGTAAATTGGGTTATCTTACTAACACGTGTGCATTGTTTAATTTAATAGATTATAACCAGGAAGTCACCAGAAAGCAGTAGTATTATCTAAAACAACAATGTGAGTACATTCACTTTTTGTAAAGTGTTTTTACAAAACCTCAATTGTTTTAAAGTATATTTAGCAGTGATTGAGTCTATGTATTCTACAATTACTGTTGATATGTTGGGGTTTTGTATACATTACTTGTTACTACACTGTGAGTAGTAGCATGACCACAAGTCAGGATTGACAGTACCGTGGGTGGTAATTGGGTAGATAAAAACATTATAATCGCTCTCAATACTGTAAAGATATAAAATCCTGTTTTAATTAAACTGGGATGCACTCGCCAGTATTTCTTGCTGATAAAACTTTTTAAAACGCGTTTTAGGTAACAAAATGTGAAAGCCAAATAGAAGCCAACTGTAGAGCACTGAAGACTTGGAAAAGTGGCTATAAAAGTTACCTAAACAAGAAAGAAGTTTTATTTCAATAAATTAGGGTTTATCCCTATAAACATATTATAATGGAAACTTGGGTTTTTCCCATGTATTTATTATTTATAAAAGTGTGGTGTTTTACTCTAATAAACTATTTCCTAACTATGGTCCTGATGTAAATTTCCGCTGCCAAATTAATAAACACCGATACCACTGATACTGTCCTCGCGGCCGCCCGCTCCCAGGGTAGGGGTCGGGGGTTGCGACAGAGAGTGGTATCAGAGCTACAACCACTGATTTAAGCCACAGAAGTGTTCTGCTGACACCAAGATTTTATCAGTTGTGTTAGGAAATAATCTATGTGATTATGTGTATACATGTATATTATTGTTTTGTGTTATTTGACAATCTGTTAGTTTACAGTATGAGTGAGCAAGGTACATCTGACGCCTATCGTCACCTATCTAGTTCTCCCAAAAGTGAAGGAACTTCATCACAGCCTACTCCTTCGGGGTATTCTGCTGACACTGAAAAAGGAATCTTCATCTTTAAGGCGCAATCCGAGGAACCATTCCCTTCGAAAAAGCGAGTATGGTTTAGTAGGGGAGCACACGAGAGGAGAAAGCGAATGAGAAAGTTACAGCAACAGAGAGCGTTAGCAGTAGCCAATAGGGAAGTGAATGCCCAAACACAAGAAGCAGTTAATAGGCGGTTGGCAAACTTTCATATACTAGCCACCACTGCAGCAGATCCAAACCTAGATCAGATAATTGCACCACAACCACTGCCACTATTCACAACCCAACCAATGGAGATAGAACTTACCCAAGGAAACCAAATTCCCATACCAGCATTTGACCCTAACGAGATACCTAGAATCCCAACACCTAATCCTTCAGCATATGATCCATGGGAAGATGACCATAGGGGATATCAAGAACTTTATCCACAAGGGGAACCGATGCCAGATCCCATAGCACAGTATACCAACCTTAATCCTTCATATCTGTTTTGGAATAACGACCTGTATTTTTAGAGTGTGTTAGGCGACCCATACCCATATGGAGAACCTATACCTCAGTACCCTGACCCAGTACCCGCACCACTGACGTCCATGAATGAAGAGAATGTGCAGGAACTTCGCACATTTGGTGAGGAGTTAGTAGAGGAAGGAGAGAGGATAAAACAGATAGGAGAAAAGCTCGTGTGGAAATACGACGAGCGAGAAATGCATTTCTGGAACCACCCCTAGTAGTAATAATATATATATATATATATATATAGGTCCAGGATCCTGTACAAAGTCACACTTTTGTAAGAAGTGTGAGAAATAATCTGGTAATGACAAGTGTCCCATATCTTAATTAATTCAAAAGGGTATATTAGTAATTGTCCATACTTATCAATTAATTGATTTTTGTAGATAACTGATAAAAAAAATAACCGGCGTTGAGATTGTTTAGGGATTGATTCAAATTTTGTATTTTTTTGCTAGATCATGTTACGATTGTTATCTATCTCATTCTTCATCAATTATAAATACAAGAATCAGTATGAAATCGACAGAGACAATACAATTGTTTACCTTTTGCGCCCTTATTCGATTATTGTGTTTTATATCTATATCAATGGAGTCAGGCGATGCAGGTACATGTGTATCTTAGTAAATTAATTTGTTAATAGTTATCATGTTCCGATAAGTTGTGTTATATGTTCCGATAATAGTTATCATGTCCGGCGTTGTATATTTAACAGAGTATTTTTTTATTTTTATTTTTTATATTTAGATGTATAGTGTCGTACGTATGATCAATAGTGTTATAATATATTCACACATCGTAATTTCCCTTCATAGTGTTTTATACATTGAATTGTGTTAGGGGTAAGCTTATGTAGTGTTTTATCATTAATAGTTTCTTTTTTTTTTATAGTTATACGTGTAGTGTTTTATCCACAAGCTATAGTGTTATATAAGTACAGGCATATTAATTTCTTGTTATAGTGTTTTATTCCCCAGCAATATTGTTATATTCTGTGCAGACATCTTTATTTTTATGGTTCATGTTGTTTTATTTTTTTTAAGTGTTTTAAATCAACAGATTATTGTTAATTAAGGTGTATGGTGTATGTACATTAAACAGGTAGTGTTATATCTTTTTATAGTGTTATATCAAATTTAGAATCATGTTGTTATCACTGTTTTATAAACGATTGGTGTGTTATCATTAACGGAATTTTTTTATATTCTAGATGTGTAGTGTTTTATCCAGAATCTATTGTGTTTTATACGTACAGGCATCTTAATTTCTTGTTATAGTGTTTTATTCGCCAGCAATATTGTTATATTATGTGCAGACATCTTTATTTTTATGGTTCATAGTGTTTTATTTTTTTTAAGTGTTTGAAATCATCAGATTATTGTTAATTAAGTTGTATGATGTCTGTACAGTAAACAGATAGTGTTATATCTTATTATAGTGTTATATCAAATTCAGAATCGTGTTGTTATCACTGTTTTATAAACGACTGATGTGTCGATTTTTTGTTGTAGATACATCTACATACCAGCCCGTTGGTAATGTTCAGGTGTCCCCAAATTCTGGAAGGAGGACATTTATACCAGATGTCGAAGATTCGATTAAACCACAGATGCATATGTTGTTTAATTCGCTCGAAGATGCCTATATTTTTTTACCAAAGATATGCTAAGGCGGGAGGTTTCACAGCTAGGAAGGGTACTCAATACGAGCCTCGAAAGGGTGTCATACATAATAAATGGTTCGTATGCTCAAAAGAGGGTACTAAACCCCTTAAGGCGATTGACTCGACTCAGGAAGCCGGTAGTTCTAATGATCGCTCGAAGTCTAAGATTACTCGCAGGGTTCCTTCGATAAGGACCGGTTGTGAAGCGTGCATTCGTGTTAAGTTAACCCCGCATAATCTTTACGAGGTTTATTACTTCGAGGAGTCGCATAATCACTCATTTGTAGCTGAAGATGACAGGTACCTGCTTCCTGAAAACAGAGGAATGAATTACGTACAGGAAGAAGCCGTGAATGCTTTGAGTGCCATAAACGTTGGTCCAGTTAGAGCGTTTAACATTATGAGGACTCTTTATGGAGGTTTTGACAAGGTAGGTGCCACTAAAGTTGACTTCAAAAACTTCAAGAGAGACTTAAATAGGTATATATCTGAGTACGATGCTGACATGGTTATTAAACGCTTAAGAAGGAAGAAAGAATTTATGCCCAATTTCTCTATGGAATATCTAACAACTGCCGATGGCGTTTTACGTGCGTTGTTCTGGGCCGATGGAGATACAAAGACAAATTTTGATATGTTTGGGGATGTTGTGTCTTTCGATGCTACATATCGTCGTAACAAGTTCGTATCTTACCTTTATTTTTAGATTCATTCCATCCATAATAGATATATATCATAGTGTTTTATCACCATGATAATGTTTTTTAGTGTAGTGTGATATGCATGAAAAGACTCAGTTAACTTTATATAATACTTATAGTGTTTTAATTTCAATTTAGTATTTAAATAATGTAGGTTGTTTTATGTTTTCACACTTGTATGCATTTTGTAATATCAAATCAGTTATCACACCAATTATTTTTTTTTCTAGGTACAATATGATGTTCGTACCTTTTACCGGCGTTGACAATCACTATCGTAATGTTACCTTGGGTGCTGCTATAATAGGTAATGAGACTGCCGAAACATATAGTTGGTTGCTTAATGCATTTCGGCGGGCATTTGGGCGCGCACCACCTGTGATTGTAACTGATCAAGACCCAGCGATGAGGAAAGCTATTGAAGATACTTGGCCTGAAAGTAGGCACAGGCTTTGCATGTGGCATATAATGGATAAACTTACTACCAAGGTTTATTAAATACCAAAATTATTGTTTACGACGTTTATTGTTTTAATGAAATTCTTTTGTTGGATTTTTGTACTCTTTTATATCTGTTTATCGATGTTGTTTTACTTTTATATATTTTTTTATCATGTATTTTGTATTTTTAATTTTTTTATCGTTGACTCATTGTTTATTAGGTTGGCGCCAACCTATGCAATAGCACCGATTTTAAGAAGAGGTTGTGTGATATTGTTTGGACTGATGCATTACTACCCGAACAGTTTGAAACCGAATGGGGTGTTATATTGGCTGATTTTGATTTGGTGAATCATGAATGGTTACAGTCAATTTATCAGATTAGGGATACATGGATCCCTGCGTACTATCGTGACGAACACATGTCTGGGCTGATGCGTACTTCATCACGTTCTGAGAGTGAGAACCATTTCTTTGGGCAGTTTTGCAACCCTAACTGTACGCTTGTTGAATTCATGGGGCATTTTGACTCTTCAATTGAAGCCCAAAGACACGAGCACAGGAAGAATGATCACGATACTAGGCACACGAACCCCCAAATACTTGCAAAAGAGTTTGTCTTAGAACAACAGGCGGCAAACATATACACACGGACCATTTTCTTTGATGCGCAACTTGAAATTCAGACAGCCATTCACAAGTGTGGTATTGGAAAATGGGAGGATAGAGAGGATAACTTCGTGAACATCTCTGTGAAGGACTTTTCTCAAACGTGTTCTACACTTTTTCAGGTAACCATAGAATGTAACAATTGTTTGTTTATAATTTTTATTGTATATGGTGTTTTATCTTATAGTTTTAATCGAGTATATATTTTTGTTATCATTTTTTATTGATATTGGGGATTAGTGAAAGTGATGATCGGTACCAGCAAGTTAATGGTGTTGTACGGGAGATAACAAGGTCAGCTGAGTCTCTTATTAACAGGTTGGTTCATAACTATGATGCGTTGTGCGCTTTTAGGGACCATGTTGTCCAGTATCAATCGACGGCTGATCAGGCAGTCGTAAACGCACCCCCAAGGAGTCGTCGCGATAGGTTTGCTGAAATAACTGGATACACTCAAGAAACACCTGTGACTGTACGCATGCCGAAAACCACTAGATTTAAAGGTATGGGCAAGCCTTCGAGAATGAAGAGTAATCGTGAAATTGCCATTAATCAGTCTGTCAAGAATAAAAAGGGTCGTGAATGTAGCAATGACGAAGAGGAGCTAGAAGATGCGGCGGGTGAAGGAGATGACGAAGAGGAGATAGAAGATGAAGAGGAGGAGTAGTTGATTACTAAATTATGCAAACTTGAGTTTTTTTTCCTACTTTTTTAATGACGTTTAATTTTCTGTTGGAGTTATAGATGTTGAACTTTGTCTTTTCTTTCATTGAATGGGAAACATAATGTTTTTTACGTTGTTTTTGTCTTAAATTCGTTTATCATATTATAAATAGTGTTTTATCATTAACAGATTTTTTTTGATAGTTATATATGTAGTGTTTTATCCACAAGATATAGTGTTATATATGTACAGGCATATTAATTTCTTGTTATAGTGTTTTATTCCCCAGCAATATTGTTATATTATGTGCAGAAATATTTATTTTTATGGTTCATGGTGTTTTATTTTTTTTAAGTGTTTTAAATCAACAGATTATTGTTAATTAAGGTGTATGGTGTATGTACATTAAACAGGTAGTGTTATATCTTTTTATAGTGTTATATCAAATTTAGAATCATGTTGTTATAACTGTTTTTATAAACGATTGGTGTGTTATCATTAACAGATTTTTTTTTATATTTTAGAT
Organism: Helianthus tuberosus; assembly: GCA_030545235.1. Classification (NCBI taxonomy): domain Eukaryota; kingdom Viridiplantae; phylum Streptophyta; class Magnoliopsida; order Asterales; family Asteraceae; genus Helianthus; species Helianthus tuberosus. Next base: position 145,531,109 of record CM060417.1, on the reverse strand, counting down.
GTGTAGTGTTTTATCCAGAATCTATTGTGTTTTATACGTACAGGCATCTTAATTTCTTGTTATATGTTCGATTTCACATAACATGAATCAAAATGTAAATGTGACCATGATGGTAATCTGTATTAAACGCAGTATTTAGACATGGTGTTATTGGGATATACAGTTAGTTTCAAGTCTTAAATTTATTTATAGTGTTTTATATTTTTTCATAGTGTTATACTTTTATGGACTTGTAGGTTGTCAAGATGAATACAATTTGTCACTTTTTTAAATTGATCTAAATGTCTCTAAATGAATTCTTTTTTATAGTATATTGTTTTATATTTAGACGTAGTGTTATATTATAGTTTCAACTACCACAACAATAATAATACGAATCAAAACACATCAAAACACTTATATGTTGTCACATTATACCTGCGGTGTTTTTATACTGAATTATAGTGTTATACTAAGGAAAATAGAATATTACCATCAATTTGTAAAGTGTGTTCCGTTTACCAGACTAAATGAAACCAGTCTAAGGTACCCAACATGTATCAAAACATTTTAGAACCCAACCACCAGGCTAATATCTAAAATAAGACATGTATCAAAACATTATCAGGTGTAACGAAACTATGTGCTATTCTTCTTTCAACCGTAACTCGATCCTCTCCTTTGCAGTTTTAGCATTTTCCATTATCTCATCTTCACTCAATTTTGCGTACTCGTGTACTTCTTTCTCCATCTTCGATCGCAGCGAGTTTATGTCACTTAACAAGATTTTTGATAAGTACTTTATTCGCAAGTCACACAGTTCTTTCGATTGATCTTTCAACACCTCACCCGTGATGTCTCGCTCTGGCGATAGCCCGCTGTTCCATTCGCGCACACTAGTCCCTATTGAACAGAAATACAAATCAAATTAGCGTACATGCCAGTTTTAACTTTAATAATTAAACTATAATTTCAATAACACCTTTATAAGTCTCCATATGACGCATGACGAATATTCCACAATATGTTCCGTTATACATTGTTTGCCACGGGAACTTCAGACTAACCGGTGATGTTGATCGCAGTTTTTTGGCGATAGCAGGCGAGTGGTTTTTGACATACGCGCAGAATGCATTGATCTGTAAAATTTACGACGTCAAATGGGGTTTTTTAAAACTTATAGATATTGTATGCCAATTAATATTTTACTGTTAGTGTTCTTACAATTTTTTCAACGTAGCCGCTGTATCGTATGTTGATAGGGACATCACCCTCGAGATTGTCGATCACCAATATTTGGTATTGTGCTAGATTGAAGAACACTAGAATGTAGTGTGCATTATACAGCACCGACACGAATACCATTTGGAAGTTTCTGATGTCCATGCTATCTGCCTGACCTAATATTGTTTCCATCCGGCTACAGAACTTCGAGATTCTGTTTTCCTCGGGCTCTTCAAAATCAGTTTTCACCTGTTTGATAATAAAACACAGATTCAAATTGATTTAAAGGCATGTTTAGTTTGATAGGATACATATGATTGTTGAATGCAGGCTATAGTGTTATAAGTTGTTTTTTCTTTTATTTATGATGCTATGTAGTTTTACACATGTTTACATAGTTTTATATGCCTATCATATTGTTTTACTTAGTGATTTTTAATGTATCAGTTTGTTATATAGTGCTATATAGATGTTCTTAATTCTTTTTACTTTAATAGTGTTATATTATATAAAATTATGTTTTTATAGTGTTATAATGCTATTTTATTTTTTACACATTATTACCTAGTGTTATATGTTTATCCTATTCTTTTTTCTGTATTTTTTTAATGTACCAGATTATTATATAGTGTTTTATAAATGTTCTAACTTTTTTTTAGTATCATAGTGTTATATTATGTAATATAATGTTCTCATAGTGTTATATATAGTTGTGTTAAAGTGTTGTTTAGTTATACATTAAGTTACATTTTGTTCAATTTTTTTCTTTTTTATTTAACCAGCTTGTTATATAGTGTTATATATATGTTATAAAGGCTGAAAAGTGCTTTACCAACATTCCTGCATTGCAAAACAGCCTCGCGGGGGTACCCGGTGCCCTTAACCGCTCTTCGTGGTTAAGGACCGCAGCCCACGCTGATATAATATCTGCATCCAAGAATAATTCCGGGTAGATAGTCTCAAACGAGCCTCTCAAAATCGAGACACCTGATGGGCAATCGAATATAACATCCCTATGTAATAACACGAAATACAATCATTAATTCGCAAGCAGATTTGTTCATTTATTTAATTTGCGAGTGTTGTCGATTCTTACCATTTGTTTCCCGTTGCGCTGAGTATGCAGCTAGCCAATGCAGATTCCAATAGTTCCCGTTTATCTGTCAATGAAACCACACGCTGCACGTACGGTGACCTCAGCGCATCCGGAAGAGTGATGTTTCTTTTTGACCTCCGGAGTTTATATTGCAATAAGGCTTTTTCTTCCTTTTCAGGGTCACGAATACTTGACGTTGTTGCGACGTTGTCTAGTTCACTTTGCAAGTTTACTGGTTGGATCCCCTCAGCTTTTGTTCGTGTGCCTGGGTGAGATATGGATTGTATTGCAGATATCAGTTGTTCCACTTCTGCGCAAAACGATGAAGTCATGGGCGAGAAAGGAGATTGATTACCTTGAGTCAACAGTCCCGTGGTTTTGACAGGTGTGGGGGTTTTCTCTGACACAACATCGCCTTCCTCATCATCCGCAATTTCTTTCAGATGTTTGCGGGCTGTCGCAATCCACAACGCTTTCCTACTCAATATCATGTCACTGTTTGGGTGCAAACGCAAAGCTTCCGTCAATGTAATTTTGATCTTCTCAATGCAATCTTCAAATTCCTTAAATGCATCATCCAGAATTTCCGCCTGAGCCTGTTAACCAAAATATATAGTGATCTTTAATGTAACAGCTTCTTATCTGGTGTTATATAGATGTTTTCAATTCTTTTTAGTGTTATAGTGTTATATTATGTAATTTACTGTTGTTATAGTGTTCTATAAGTTGTTTTAAAGTGCTGTCTAGTTATACACATTGTTACATTGTGTTCTAATCGTTTTTTTATTGTTGTGGTGTTATATAATGTACCAGCTTGTTTTTGTAGTGTTATATACATGTTCTAACTTCGTTTTTGTGTTATACTATTATATTATGTAATATACATCTTACATCATACCAAACGTTAAAAAGGTTATCATGTACTGTACCTCTTCACTTTCTTTTTCTTCTTGTGAGTAGACGGGCGGCGTCCCATACTGTGATACCATTGGGACCCGAAACTCGCCGTCTGCCCCAACTACAAATTGCAACTCTTGTGTACTTGGCTGCGACAACAGGTAATTTTTGCAATGTTTGTATATTCCCAAGTGGTCATCGTCCCCTTCATCGTACGGTCCGTAGTCTTCGTTGCCCGCATCTACATTGTCTTCCGTTCTTTTTTCAGTTGCCGTTTCATCCTTTTTAGCGCCGGTGGATGATGATTTTTTCGCTTCAGGTATCTTCTTAACCTTTTCACTCGTCGGTTTATCTTTGTCTACATTAATTTTAGGTGTCATTGGGGTGTCATTCTTTATGTGGTCTCCCCAAAGTATGTCGTCAAGCTTTCCGAGCAGTTCGTCGAGCATCGCGTCATCTATCAACTCGATCGATTTTGATCCTTTCTTATCACACCTCAAAACACTATTGCTTTCGTACGCGTATGCAGCCTGCACATATTAGCATTCATTTTTTAGATTATGTAGACATCGAAAGGGTTATGCATGCTGATTGTAGTGTTATACATGTGAATGCAGTGTTTTACATAATGCACTGCCTGTAAATGTAGTTTTTTATAATGATTGTAGTGCTTTATATGCAGTATATCAAATGTATTTTTCCAAACAGAATTGGTTGTAATACATTACATGTGTCTATAGTGTTATACATAGTAACATAGTGAAATAGTGTTTTAAAATAATTTAATGGTTTTGGTATACAATGTAGCTGATGTAACCAATTTCCTGTTGTTATATAATGTGTTTGTGGTGTATTATGCATGTAGTGTTTTCACTCTCATATCATGAACAATAGAGTAGAGTCACATACCGCTAGTAACACGATCGGGCCTCTAAAAGGGTCATTCCTTTTCCGGTTCCATGCATTCGCCGTGCGTTCTAAACAGGTTATCATGTAGCTGCTCCAATCAAAGCTTGATATTTTAACATTCGGGTCCACGCATCCCAAGAATCTCTGATTAACTGTGTTGCATGCGCTTATCTCCCCAAGCATAGTATTATACAACACCAACCAGTTCAATTCAAACACCCGGTCACTTGTTGTGTCTGCAACCATAATGTTTTGCAGCCCGAGTGGCGACACTTTACTATAATCAGCGAACTGGTCCCTCCATTCTTTTACAACTGGATTGCTGTCTCTTGCTCTTATTTTTTCTACAATCTGTCTACCCCCGATTGGTATTCCGAATAGTTTATTCACCAAATTTGCTGTTATCCGTATACGGGTTTCGCCAAAGTTCAACACTCCTGCGTTGTCGTCATAGTTGCTTGCCAACCAATATGCAAGCCGCGTCGGTACATGTCGTATGTTGAAATTCAGCAATGCACCGAATCCCATTTCTATGACCTTCTTTTTTTGTGGTTTATTCAAGTTGTTGACCAATGTAACAAGGTGATCCGAGGACGTCTTCAGTTTAATTTTTGGCCCGGTGAAGGGCTCATATTTTTTGATTGAAATGAATCTGGTGGTCTCGTCGACTTCCTCCTAGCCGCTGTTGACTTGCGTCTTTTTCCGTCGCCTGGTTGTTGTGGTTCTTTGGCAACTTCGTCGCGGACCGGCTGTGTTTTGGATGCTGGAACCCATATATTCACATCAGTTAAAATAAATTTACAATGAAATGAAAAATTTGATAACTTTGGTTTCAATTTCTTTGGGCAAGGTTACCTGATGGATTAGTGATTGGTGGTTGCGTAACGAAGTCATCGTCTGCGGGAACATGGTGTGTTGTATCAGATGCTGTATGTTGTTCTTTTGAAACTAAAATATACATTTTTACTTGTTAGAATATGCTCCCAATCATTTAAAAAACACCGACAGTTAATTTGAATTAATTTACTTCTTACCTTCTGCGAATGGTACTGGAAGCGGTGACTCGAAGTCGTCATCGCTGTTCGCAGCGGGTGCTGTTGTAGCTGCAAAGAGAAGACATTTTCTTATTATAATCCAACAAATTACTAAAATTAAAGTGTCCTATATTTTGGTGAGACATGGTTCAATAATTCCGAAAAAACGTGATATAGCATAATAAATTACAAAAGCTAAAGTGTCTATCAAACTGTTTTTTACATGTGAAGTTTAGTATTTTATATATACCTTCTTCCATTACGTTATCATTATCCGAATCGCTCAACGGGATGCTTTGACCAATTGTGTTATGGAATCCCTTTCCCATTTTGTATTTGGGTATTCGACCGCTTCTCCGGACTAAAATTAATTGATATTAAAATTAGTTATCGTATCAGGAATTCCAATTTATAACTATAGATTTTGCCAACATATACATATCACACCATGTCCACAATATATATGTAGTGTTTTATGGTATAAATTGAGTAGATGACACCAAGTGCAACATAAGTTTAGTTTTATATGCAATATTTGAGGTGTATTATGCAATAAAGTGGTCATTATGACAGCATCTACATATAACACTATATAAACATCAGAATTGTAGTGTTATTTGCATATCATTGATCAACAGTCACTTTATAAATATAACACTATGAAAAAGATTAGACTCATAGTGTTTTATGCAATAAAGTGTTATTTGCATATAACTCATCAACAGTCACTGTATACATATAACACTACGACACCATGACTTGTAGTGTTATATAAATATAGCTGATCAACATTCACCTTCTACATATAACACTATATAAACATCAGAATTGTAGTGTTTATTTGCATATCATTGATCAACAGTCACTTTATAAATATAACACTATGAAAAAGATTAGACTCATAGTGTTTTATGCAATAAAGTGTTATTTGCATATAACTCATCAACAGTCACTGTATACATATAACACTACGACACCATGACTTGTAGTGTTATATAAATATAGCTGATCAACATTCACCTTCTACATATAACACTATATAAACATCAGAATTGTAGTGTGTATTTGCATATAATTGATCAACAGTCACATTATAAATATAACACTATAAAAAATTAGACTCATAGTGTTTTATGCAATAAAGTGTTATTTGCATATAACTCATCAACAGTCACTGTATACATATAACACTACGACACCATGACTTGTAGTGTTATATGCAAATAGCTGATCAACAGTCACCTTCTACATATAACACTACAGCACCATAACTTGTAGCATTTAACACTGAAAAAAGACATTGCATTTGTAAAACCCCCATTAAAAAAAACCTTCAATCATTAAAAACTATTTAGACACCACCGACTGGTTTAAAATAAAACCCCCATTCAAACAAACTTTTTTATACTAATATGACACTATCACCCCATCTACATCACAAATAAAACCCAATAAATCCCCAAATAATACCCTAAAGTGTTAACCAGGTTGTTATGAACACCACAATCATCAATAGAGACCATTGACAACAATGCACTGTACCGAACACTAACCTGGTTTTGAAATTATTGCTTCTCGCTTCCTCTTAAAACCGGATGCCTTCTTCGTTCCTTTTTTTGAATCCATAGAACACTCCTTCGATTCTTGATTTTAATGTTAATAGAACAGGAATGTGATGCGATTAGTGGAAAAAAAAACCCTTTAGTTCTACTGGAATTAGACGACGAAGATTGTGCTCCGATTACCTTTTAAACATTTCTAGGTTTTCTGCTTTGTTTGATGTTCACGGATTTGAAGACGATAGCTTTTACGGGATTGTCGCTTGTTTTTAGGAGATTGATGGGGGTTTTGGTTGTGTAGGATACGGTTACCATATTTGAAACATTGGAAAAGACACTATTGCCCTTCAATTTTACAAAAAGGTCCTTCTAATTAAAACACAATTTACATTTTTATACCCTATTGATCTCAACCATTAGATCAAATATCCAATGGTTTAAAACACTTCTTACCCTTCTTACAATTTAGACACTTTTTACCATATCCCTACCCTATATATATAGTGGAGGGTTCAAATGAGAAGAAATTCTTTGTAAGAAGAAAAAAGAAGAAATTTCAACAAATAGGAATGTTTCATTAGACTTCATTTAATATTTGTACTTAATGTAACTATAAGGGTATATTAGTAAACTTACATACATCATTAATTGGTAGTTTCATCTTTAATAACTAACTATATTAAATTTGTAACTTATTTTTAAGATATATATTTTTCACAAAAAATAAAAATAAAAATTCATTTAAAGTGTAGGATAAATACGAGGCATGTAGGATAAATTACGAGTTGTGTAGGATAAATTTCAATATGTGTAGGATAAATTTCGAAATGTGTAGGATAACTTTTGATGTGTGTAGGCAAAAATATTTAGTGTGGAGGATTATAGTCTTAATGACTAAATAATTAGTCAAACATAATAATAAATGAGATGAGAAAAAAAACTATTTAATGTTTTACAATTATACCCTTTTATTCTTTTTCTTCTCAAATGAACCTTCCCCTATATATATATATATATATATATAAATGTGTGTAGTTTGAAAGAAAATCAAATCAAATCAACTAAAATAGATAACCTAATATCTATCGATGCATAACTAGTAGTGTGTTTAAATTCCAGTTGTAGATTGTAACATATATATATATATATATATACATATGTATATGTACATATACATATGTATATGTACATATACATATATATATATATATGAGTAAGGATCCTGCGAAAAGTGTGTTTTTCCTAGAAAGTCTAGGAATCGATCTGCTCCATCCGATTGGTGTGTTTAAGGGTTGAGATATATGAGTAAGGATCATGCGAAAAGTGTGTTTTTCCTAGAAAGTCCAGGAATCGATCTGATCCATCAGATTGGTGTGTTTAAGGGTTGAGATTAAATCAATGGCAATCTTGTAATATTTAACTTTATTTAATTGATTGTTTTAAATGAGTAGGGGCAATTTCGTCAATAACCGTGTTTTAAATCAAGCGGTCATTGTGTTCCGTGTTTTACTAGGCAATTAGGGTTCATTCGTGTTTTACATTGAAGTATTTGATGGTTGCAGGGAAGAGATTCAAAAACAGGGGACTTTGAACAAGATGGATGGAAGTGACACAGTTACCGGAAGCAGAGTCGAAGTCGCCGGAACCGTAGGTGTGTGTTTTAAATAACAAATGTTTGTAGGATTACAGTTTATTGTCGATTACTGTGTTTTTAGTGCTTGTATTTGGTAATGTGTTGATGTTGGTGTGTTTTACTATGACTTTGTGTGTTTTACGGTGAGTTGGTGTAGGTTTATAGAGGAGTAATTTGGGTTTGTGGATTGTGTTTTAAAAACTTTGTTTGTTATTGGGTTTTCCCACAAATGTGTTTTACTGTTAGTTTGTGTAGGTTTTATAGAGTAGTAATTTGGGTTTGTGGATTGTGTTTTAAGAACTTTTTTTGTTAATGGGTTTTCCCACAAATGTGTTTTACTGTCAGTTTGTGTAGGTTTTATAGAGGAGTAAGTTGGGTTTGTGGATTGTGTTTTAAAAACTTTGATTGCTACTGGGTTTTCCCACAAATGTGTTTTACTATGTTTCATGAACTTGTACCTGTGTGTTTTACAATTATGCTTGATTTGTTAACTTTTGAAAGCCTAATGAACTGTGATTTATAAGGGTAATGTGGGATTGGGAATTGTGTTTTATAAAGTTGCTGAAATTAAGAAGTGAATTCGATGAATGCTTAAAACAACTGTTTTTTAGTCAAACCGAGAAAGAGTGAGAGAATAAAAGGAAAATGGCTTTAAAAAAAACCCGGAAACAAACCTGAGAAACCAATTAGGCTGGATGAATCAGACACAGAAGAAGCATCACCTTTACAAGGTGCGGTTAGTTGTGGCGGTGAAGGGTGGGGGGTTACTTGTATAGTTAGCTGTCTGACCAGTTGTGTTTTTTTGTTACTAACAGTTGAACCTTTTAACAAAACTACAAAAACGGTAGACAACAAAGTAGACTGCGCACAACAACCGCCTGCTGGCACACTTCTGTCTGACATTGCAAATCTGTTTCCGTACGTAATGGATAAAAATGTCGATTTACAGTCGGAACCCCTCCAAAATCGTGAAATGCCCATATGTAAGTTAGATGAACAAACGTCAACCCATATGTTTGTTGTGGTAAAACACAATGCATAATACTAACATCAACTTTTATTAGTTTTCTTTCAGCCGACGCGAGCAAGAAGGTTAGCAAAACCGGTAAGAAGCGGAAGGACAAAAAGGCTGGAATCCAATCGAAACAAAAAAAGGCTACGGTTATACCAAAAGTCAATAAACCTAAAGAAGTAGCACACGGTAAATTGAAATTATGAACTAATTTTAATTACTAAAAAGTCTGACTTGCTAATTGTCTTCATGTGTTGGTGTTTTGTCAGGTACCACGATAGAAGATTCAGATGATGATTTTGACAACCCACCTTGGAAAAAAACGAGGTCGGGTGCTAGCCAACAAGTTGTTGAAAAACCACAACGACCCCCAGTTGCTAAGTCAAGCAAAGACTCAAAAACACGCAAGAGGTCAACAACGGTCAAAAATTACATACCACTTTCAGATGGGAAACTAACCTTGCGATTAGCTCTTAAGCACATGGGGGAGTTGATGGAATCTTTGAACTAAAATCAACGGGAGGCTGTCAGAAACATAGGTTTCGGGTCAATACTTGGGTTTAAAATGGGTCCGATTCCCTCGACTCTGGGTTGGTGGTTGGTAAATAACTACGACACTAAAACACGGGTCTTGAATTGCGGTAGCCACCACATTCAAATAACGGGGGAATTGGTGAACGATGTGTTCGGTGTACTAAGAGGGAATGAAGAAATAAAGGAGGTTGAGAGAGCAAGGGCAGATTTCCACGAGGTTGTGGCGGAATGGAAAGGACAATTTGAAAACGCCCCTGCACGTTTGACGCCTGTTCAATTCAAAACATACATGCAGGGCCAAAAAGCGTGTGGGAGAATCTTTGTGTTATACTTTTTGTTGTTCTACAACACATTGCTAGGAGAGATAACTACGAATTCCTCAATTAATATGAGGTTTCTACCAGCCTTACGTCGAGGGATGGATATCAGAAGTTTTAACTGGTGTGAATACATGATCAGGTGTGAAGATCGAACGGTGGAAACATGGACACCAAAGGACTGCTTTCTTGGTCCAATGCCTTTGCTAGTGGTATGTTCTGAATGCATATATAATTTTCTAATCACACACTATGATTGTGCATTAAAACACATCTGTTTGCTGGTAAAACACATTAAGATAGTTTTAACTTGCAAAGTGTTTGTTAAGCTCCAATATAAAAAACAACATGTTGTAAAAAAACATTATGATGTAATGTGATCATCGAAAAACACAATGTGATGTAATGTGGCATAGGAAAAACCAACAAAACACATTCAAGGTGTTAAATAGCATTAGAACTGTTAAAACACAACCTGATGTATATAAAACCCTTAAAACACATCTGATATCAGTTGTTCGTCCTCTTTACAGGCAGCGTTGATACGTGACCAAAAGAAATTCAAGGAAGATGAGCCAAGAGCAGCTCATCTAATCAAAGATATCACACAGGACGATATCGAGTCAGTTAGCATAAAATTAGACACGGTCAGGTTTGATCAAATGTTAGTGGAGGAATATGACTTGCATGCGGAACAAAGATATCCGTTTGCAAAAATGGATGATGAAGAAGTTGAAGAAAAAGAAGTGAAAGCAGTTGAGAAAAATGTAACCATTAAAGTAAAACACAATAGCAAAACTGATCTGGAAAAAAAGGAAAAAGACTGTTATGAAGCCGGACAGTAAAACGCATGGTAAACCTACAGAATCAGGTGTACCGAAAAAAAAGAAATTGAAAAAGACAGGAAGAAAACTGGTCAGAATGTGGAGAAGAAATCTGATGTTGAAGGTGGCCCGGAACAAAAAGAAATTGAAAAGGACGGGGCGAAACTTGATCAGAAGGTGGAGAAGAAATCTGATGTTTAAGGTGGCCCGGAAAATGCACCTGTTGTCGAAGAAATTCCCGTTAATGCGGGAAAAAATGCAGAATTTGAAGAATACATGGACGTAGACGATGGCCCGGAAACAGATACATTTGTCGATGTAGCCGATATAGAGATACTATATTGAAACCGGCGAGTACGAGCAAACACAGGATTTACATAGGCTTTGATGGAGAGATTAGGATACCTATGGTATCTCAATATGGGTCGACACCACAAGCGAGCCAAAGCGACGAGGTACTCTCATAGTTTTTTAATATGTTATAACACAATCTGTTATAAAACACATGGACCTAGTATTTGTTAAATTCTATTAAACGCAACATAATGTATAAGTGCACACATTTAAACACCATAAGAGATACCTTAAAACACAATGTAACCTTAAAACACAATAAGATTTGTTAAGGTCTACACTAGAACACAATGTGATGTTGTTGCTTAATTCTAATGTGTTGAGTTTTAATGATGTAAATCAGGTGCATGCGGGAATGTTGGAGGTGTTCATTAATCAGTTTGACGAATGTGTGAAAAGGATAAACGACCATTTTACGGTTGGTTTCCAATCGTACCCCAATAGTGTGAAAATAAAAGAGAAACACACCATGTGGACTGAGAAGCTGAAAAAGGTTGGATCCACATGTACGACGACTGCACAACCACACACTCCTACGGATAAAACACCAGAAAAAGAGGCAAATAATGAAAGTGTGGATCTGTCACAGTTGTCACAGTGGACACCTTCATTGGACGAAAAGGTATGTAAGACCGTTGACAAGACATCCACACCGACGACTCAGGTTGCCGTAGTGGAGCAACCCGCACTCGACGTCACACCGATCTCCCAAAAAACAGCTACGGAATATGAATTTTCGATTAGAAGGGGGCAGTTTATACAAATGTTGGACCTTGGAAAGCGGAAAGTAAGACCGGAAAGACAAACATAGTTGACCGACGCTCTAAGGTCTCCATTCGTGAAGCGGGCAGTAGAGATTAGGGAGAAACTTCACAGCGCTGAGGTCTCGGTCAGCTCATACATGTTTTCAGCCTGGGGTTCAATGTGGTATGAAAAAATTTGCCATTTATAATACCAATGTTTTTAAAAAGTATGGTAAAACACAATGATTATAACTGATTTGTCTGAAATTATTATAACACATTGTTTAAAAAATGTTTGTATTCGTTAGGGATACTGTGTTTAGAACTGAGAAAGGTGTGCCAGTGATGAGATCTCCGCTCGAATCATTATTTCCAGAAATGAAATTGCATATATTGGTAATAAGCGCATGGGCGGATTTGCTAAACTATGAAGAAAAATTCAGGCAAAAGGGGAGCATCGCACGCCTGTTCTGTTCGGTGAATATGTTGGTAAGTATGATCATAATGACATTGTAAAAAAAGTTTTCTACTTATGTAATATTGTTTAACACAATCAACTTAAAATGCAGAATGAGGAACACTACAAGAAAAATGCAAAAACAAGGGCAAAAGCATTTGCAGAAAACATGGGACCAGTCCTAATTTCTGCTGAAGTGAAAAAGATACCTGACAAGTCGCTCATCTTTGTACCACTCTTACACGACGATCATTTCTATTGTGTATGTTTTAATTTGAGGGACATGAAGGTAGAGGTTTTGGACAACAGCGCTAAAGATGTTTCGATGAAAGACAAATACAACGAACGGCCAGAAAAATTGGTACGCCCCTCTGTATATAAACTACACACGTCCTTTGATACAGAAATACATGACATCTGAAGTCCATGTTTATAAAACATAAATTAACAAACTGCATGAACTTGTTATTATCTTAAGTTCTCTCTTAATCACTTAAAACACAATCCAGTATCTTATGACCCCCTGTTAGAAGTATAAAACCCAAAATGATGTGATGTTGCATGAACTTCTCTATAAATAAAGTTTGATATTAAAACACAGTTGACACTGAATGATACGTTATCATCCATCATAATAGATTAAAACACAGTGTAATTTGACACCACATAATACCAGTATTGTGTACTTAAAACACACTTCATCATAATTATAAATTATTCCATCTGTATGAACTTGTTATTATCATAAGTTCTCTCTTAATCACTTAAAACACAATCCAGTATCTTATGACCCCCTGTTAGAAGTATAAAACCCAAATTGATGTGATGTTGCATGAACTTCTTTGTAAATAAAGTTTGATATTAAAACACAGTTGACACTGAATGATACGTTATCAGCCGTATTAATAGATTAAAACACAGTGTAATTTGACACCACATAATACCAGTATTGTGTACTTAAAACACACTTCATCAGAATTATAAATTATTTAATCTGTTGATAGCCGGTATACGTAGACAAACATATAACACAAATGCATAATCTATGCATGTACATGAATTTAAAACACATTCTGATTAAAATGATTATCATGCAGCGTGATGCTTTATCGACGTACTTGGAAAAAAATGGGCATCCAACGGGCGGGGTGATCAGCAGGGTTGTGCCGGTACGATTGGAGATGCCATGGCGTACAAAGAATAATGTAATCGATTGTGGCGTTTTCCTGATGCGCCATATGGAAACGTACAAGGGCGTGGCTAGAAAAGCTTGGGATTGCGGATTCTCGAACGAGTGCACTGACGCGGGTGAAATTACATACAAGCAGCGCAAAGAACTTGATGATATCAGGCATAAGTACATTGCGAAGATGCTCCTAAGTGACGCAAACACGTACAGAAGTTTTGTAGAAGCTGACATTGGTAGATATAAAAAGCTTTCGGCCGATGAAAAAAGGAGGCTAGAATCAGCAGCCTTTGAAGCAATCAAGTAAATATTGGACAAGTGACTTCAAATGGGATGTTTAAAAAAAATAATAAGACTTGGTTGGTGGTGGTTTCTTGAAGAAATATGGGATGTGTTTCAAAAACAATTTGAACATTTGGTTGGTGGTGTTATCTTTTGAATTGTATGTCTTAAAATATGTTCGGTTATGTTTTTTGATTTTCCTGTCGATAAAAATGTCATCTAGAACACTATGTACCTCTTAAACAATGTGAATTTATGTCGAAAATGTTAGTTTGTTTGGATCCACCAAAGAAATACAGTTGGTATTAATGTTTGCCCTGTTAAAACACACCAGATATACATTATGAAATAATGTGATCTGGATACCAACCTATCTTTTACACAAAATCTCTAAACTGTAAACAAATTTAAAAAACATTTTAAATGGCTTTAAAGGGTAAACTTAAATGGCTTTAAAGGGTAAACTGTATAACAAACCTAACTAGTACAATGGATGTGTAAAATATGTAATATACATTAAAACACAGCATGATTCATGATGAGTGTAATAACAAATGTACATGGAATGACAATTACATAAACCACGAACAATGCATGCATCAGATATAACATACTACCACATCCTTCACCCCAACAAACCACGAACAATGCATGCATCATATATATAACACAGGAGGCTATTTAAAAAAACAAAGTTAACACTAAAACACAAAAGTAAAAAGAACATAAATGTCAAACCCACCAAGTTTTAAAATCAACAAACACACGAGAAAATTAAAACAGAAAAATGAAAAGTTCAACAAAACACTTAATTTTTTGATAAAAAAGTCCTACTCTGCCATGTCTTCATCATCCATATCTGCATCATTTCCAGATGTGTAAAACACATCATCAGCATCGTTTGATCCAGGACCATCACCTTCAACAACTGTAACATCGTCACCTTCACCAATTGTAGCGTCATTACCTTCAGCATTCCGCGAAGCGCCTACCTCAGGCACAACCACGGTGTATTTCCGGCACGTTACTCTGTTATGACCATATTTTTTACATAATGAACATTGACGACGTTTACTTCCAGACTGACTTATGGCTCGCTCCTTTTGAGATTTGAGGCATTTATGAGAACCACAACCCTTGAACCTGGAACCAACTGGAACACGGATAGTGGCCGTGCTCTCTGGAGCAACTCCCAGCAGTTCAGCAAATCGATTACGTCGTGTCTTAGGAGGTGCATTTATCTGAGCTTGATCAGCGACTGACAGAAACTGCTTGATATGATCACGAAAATTACATAACTGATCAAATTTTGAAATCAACTTGTTCACAACATACTCAGTTGCGTGACTAATCTCACGAACACAACGGTTAACCTCCTCACTACGATCTGGATCTCCACCATCCGTAAGAATGGACCCGGGGGAACTATTTGGAACAGCTTCACGCGTCCAACGCCTTAATATATATTGTTTAGGAAACTCCCTTACATCAAGAATCCGTAACACACAAAAAATGTGACTGCACAACAATCTAAACTGCTCAAACCTGTTGCAGTTACACTTAACAGTAACATCCTCATCGCGTATCATAACCTGTAACATTGAATATCCATAAAACACAGTGCATAAATCAGATGGATACTTAAAAAAACACAAAATAATGTATAAATAACCTAAAACACAAAATCACCTCAAAGAACGAAGAACATGGCTGATCGAGATCCTTTATAAAAAACTTAATGAAATCACCGACATGATCTAATCTGAGACTAGTACAACGATGAATAGCATGTTGAATCTCAAGTTGAACATCAAAAAATATAGTTCTGGTATATATCTGAACTGCTTGCTTCTCGAGAACAAAATCACTCCACGACGCAGGGTTGGTGTATCGAGTGTCATGATCGTTTTTCGATGCACGTGTCTTTGCGCTTCGATAGCTGTATCGAAGTGGCTAAGAAATTCAACCAACGTGCACTTTGGATTGCTAATCTTGCCAAAAAAGTGATTCTCGCTTTTGGACCTAGATGATGTCCGCATATGACCAGACATTTCTTCTTCGCGATAGTAAGCTGGAATCCATGATTCACGGAGCCCGTATATATACGTCAGCCATTCATGGTCGGTTAAACCGAAATCATTTAAAATAGCTGCCCATTCAGTCTCAAACGCTTCGGGCAATAGAGAATCAGTCCAAACAACTACAGACAATCTTTTCCTGAAATCGGTATTTGAACATAGGGCAGCCCTGACCTAAAGGAACATTTTAGCATGTATGTTAAAAAACAAAAATTAAAACACAGTAAAAATACACATGTAAAAAAAAACCTTGTCATAGAAAAAACAGACCTTTGTAGTGAGTTTATCCATGATGTGCCACATACATAACTGATGCCTCGACTCAGGCCAAACATCCGCTATAGCCCTTTTCATCGCAGGGTCTTGGTCAGTAACGATTACGGGAGGCGCGTACCCATATGCGTCCTTGATCGCCTTAAGTAACTAGCTATACGTCTCTGTCGTTTCAGAACCAAGAATTGCAGCACCAAGTGTGACGTTCCTATTGTGATTATCAATCCCAGTGAAAGGGACAAACATCATGTTATACCTGCAAACAAACAATCAGCGAATGACAAAATATCATCATGTATTTATAACACAGTAGGGTGTAAAACACAATGAATATATAAAAAATTAATCTCGTCGTTACTTGTTCGGCTTGTAGGTAGCATCAAATGATATAACGTCTCCAAACATATAATAATTCCTCTTCATATCCTCGTCGGCCCAAAAAATGCACTTCAACACACATTCGTCCGTCGTTTCATATTCGCAAGAAAAGTTCGGTAAAACTCCTTTTTCCTCATTAGTCGCTTGACAAACATTTCAGCATCAAACTCTCCGATGAACAGATTTAATTCTTTCTTGAAATTTTTGAAATCAACTTAGGTCGCACCGACTTTGTCGAACCCACCATACACTTCCTTCATAATGTTAAATGCACGAACAGGACCAATGTTAAGATTTGACATCTTATTTATCATTGTTGGGTTTTTCACATGTTTATCAAAGTATTTTATCCGTATAAAATAAAAACGCAGCAGAAAATATTATTTTAAAACATGTTACTTACAAGATACAAAACCCATTTTATATGTAAAACCCAATCCCGGATCCATATATGAACATGCATGCTATCAAAAGTCTAAACACAACCATAGAGTGTTTAGAATACTACCTTCCAAGGAGTAAAGGACATGAAGATGATGATGATTCTTGAACGGTTGCCTTCAAGTGTAGAAGACCTCAAGCTTGTATACCCCAAGCCTTCCAACAAACACCTTGTGTTTAGCTAGGATTTGAACACTTGCGACTCATTTGAAAGATCCCCTCTTGGAACTAACCCCTTGGCCGAAAATTAGAGAGTATCTTCTTGAGTTCTTGCACTTGAATTATCAACTTGAAAAACCCCTCTTGATCAACCATACATGACCCGATTTTAGAGAGTAAATTCAAGTCTT
Organism: Helianthus tuberosus; assembly: GCA_030545235.1. Lineage (NCBI taxonomy): Eukaryota > Viridiplantae > Streptophyta > Magnoliopsida > Asterales > Asteraceae > Helianthus > Helianthus tuberosus. The sequence goes on along the minus strand of CM060417.1, from coordinate 145,513,549 downwards.
ACACTTGAATTTCATCTTCTAAAACTTGCACATTGTTGGCCGATTTTTTTGAGAGTTTTTCTTGGTTGTTTTCTTTCATTTTTGCCATAAAATTCTTTATAAAATGTTGAGAGAATCTTGCCAACATCTTGCCCAATCAAGTTTCTCCTAACTCATGCAAATGCATGAATTCCTATTGGGTTTCAAATGCTTGGGAAGACCACCCAATCAAGGCACATGCAAATGCATGAAACCTTATTGGACCAAACATTTTGGGAAGACCCCATGGGGGGGGGGGGGTGGCGGCCTAGTCTTTTATTTAAAAAAATTTCAATTTTTTTTCTTTTAAATAATATAAGTCTTATATGTATTTTATAACTTTTATAAAATATAACAACATATGTTATAAGACTTGTACAACTTTTATTATGTTATTTAACCCATTAAATAACAAAATAAAATATTCTCTCAAAATAAATTATTCATATAATTTATTAGTTTGTCAAGTGCAATTATTTAGAAAACCAATTTCTAAATATTCTAAGTGTTAATATTTATTTGTTTGATCATATCACAAATAAATATTCTAAGTATTTGTCTAGCTTGTATTTGGGTATGACTCGACTTGGATCATAACGTACTAGCCACATCAATTTAATATGTGTCTTGGGCATACAGAGTCCAACAATCTCCCACTTGCACAAGATACATAGAAGATTGATGTAAGTAGTAAATAACGTCTAACTACGGTTTACTACCCCTAATACGTATGACTATATTTGCCATTCAATAACATCATCCTCTTCAAGTCCCTTACTTGAAATGATTTAGGTGAATCTATCATTTATCCTTTTGTTACAGATGTCATGTCAAATCCAGAGACACAGAGTGATCACTCTCTGTTGATTTAACTTTAGCAGGCCTTAGACATCTTACTCTCAACGAATAAGAGGAACAAATCCCATCTTGACTACATACGCCTCTCACAATCACCTTGTACCACACTTGAGCTTAGCCTTATGTACTGTCATATTACTGACAGCGAAGAAATAAGTCAAGGTACAATATTTGGTGAATATCAAGACCCAATATGTATCTCAGGTCTGAGGATACAATGATATTCTCCTTTACTCAAATTTACTTATGATCAATCACAGATGATTCCATGCAGTAATATTTGAGAGTGAGTCAGTCCAATATTTGTATCCCACAAATATCTATGAACTTTGGCAGCAACACTTTGCTCTGTATTCATATCTAATGAATATCCACCAATCCAAATTCATAATAGTCTTACATTCATATTTGTTCCCACAATTATGATCGACTACGGACATTTAGAATAATTAACTTATTCACGGATTTAAACATGCTAAAATGGATCATAACTCAATATACCATAAAGAGTTATAATAACAGTTGTTCCAATATCCAAATACAAAATAGATCAAATCCAATCACTAGAATATCGAGGTCCTAAGGCACAAGTATGACCCTTTCATGCTTTGCCCATTCAAGGAGCTTCGTGAGTGGATCCACAATATTTTGATCAGTGTGAACTTTGCGAATACATATCTTTTCCATTTTCAACTTCATCCCTTATGTAGTTGAAATTCCGCTCAAAGTGCCTAGTCTTTCGATGTACACGAGGTTCCTTGATTTAAGCAATCGCACCTTCGTTATCACAAACATCTCTAGGGGTCCTGAATGGTATGGACTACCCCTAGATCAATAATTCAAGTGGCAACTTCATATGAATTATCTCAATCAATGAAGCGGCGATATATTCTGATTATGTAGTGGATACTTGTAACACCCTAGTTTCTATTTAACGGTTTTACATGTAAATACCAACAATTAGATGTGTAGTTAAGACTACACATACTATAAAAATATGGATTTATTAAAACTTTTTCGCAAATCAAAAGTTATTCGACATAACGTGATCAGATTCGTCGTTTAAAATTTATAACGATGCAATGTGCGGAAGCATGTATCTTTATCGTGTTCGGTTCTTCGTTGAGCTTGATCGTCTTCCGGCATCCAAAGAGTACCTACATTTCATAAACATGAAATGCTTTAGTCATACGGGGTTTAAAACGTATCTAAACGAGTCCGGGAAACAAAACTGATTTAAAATATATTTTTGTACAGGGTCCACCGTAAATTACGGTGGATACCGTAATTTACGGTAGCCCCTGTTTTGATATGTTTCCACCGTAAGTCAGTAGAAAACTGGCGTAAAGGTTTCAGCCCCACCGTAACTTACGGTGGGCACCGTAAGTTACGGTGGCCCCCGTATCATATTCTTCCAATTTGCCGTTTTTGACACGAAAACTTTCGTATCTTTCAATCCGCTTGTCCGTTTGACCTACCGTTTCTTCCTACGTATTTGTAATTTGATTCTCCATCATAGGGATTTAAAATCCAACATCCGGATTAACGAAATTTAAGACTTTTAAGTCTTAGGCTTATTACCCTTTTTACCAAATTTTGACCCGTTCGATTTTTATCCAACAAACAAGTTTGTTTGACCCTTATTTCTCATAAACCTATTAAATTCAATGATGTTTAACATATTAGGTTCCAATTACAGGTTCATACACCTTCTTAATCCCATTTTCACTCATATGCTTATTTTGACCCGTTAAGGGAATTTAAGCATATTTTAAGCACCAATCGCTTTCATTCGTTTCTAAATACATATGTCCACATTTCTTATCAAATGACCTCCCACCGCAACTATATTTGTGGTGGATTCAATGCGGTGATTTTTATATTACAAATTTTACCCTTCAAATTATTATTTTACGACAAAGACTCTTTATAGAGTCATTTGACCAATATTTTACATTTTTCGCTTTTCATACTTATTCAAAGTATTGACTTGATTATAAAACTCGTTTCCAAGCGACTTCTAATGGTTGCTTGCTTAATTTCACTTACAAGGGCGTTTTGGTCATTTTTAACTCTTCTTTTACGACGAAGGGCTTGCTTAAGCCATGCACGCCCAAAATCTCATTTTTTTTAACCAAATCTTGTTTTCAAAACACTCTGTCTATAATTTAAATCCTTCGGTTTACCTTTTAAGGTAACCGAATTTCCCTTTTTACTTTACCTAACTCTCATAGAACTTCAAGTTCTAAATGATGAGTTGATCTATTATACATACCTGCCTCGGATCAACTTTTTAACCCGATTTTAATACCTTGCTTTGAAATCGCTAATTAAGAAAGATGCGAATACCCATTGGATATCTGTTCCTGTAAGCATATAACTCGACAAAAATCATTAGTCGATATTGTCAAAAGGTGATGTCTACACCTTTTGACCCGTTTGCCCAAATTGACCGATTATATTAGCGAGATGACATTTATTACCACCTCGTATATATGACTCGCTCCGATTTACACCGTGCGGTCACTTTACTCATAATTCCATTTCTTAACACTTTTTGGCCTACTATGGCTTACGTCATAATTATCTTTTTCGTAACACGACAAAAGGATATTCTGAAATATATGACTAGTGTAAGATATACTTACCTTGCATCCGAATTACGCTTTTCCTTCATTCTTGCTTTGTTTGACCCGCTTCCTTTCCAAGCCTCCACCTAGCTTGTCAAGCGTCAAACTATCATCATAATTCGTAAGACGGTTAGATTAGCCATCATTAATTATGACTATTCCATCTTACGGGTTTTACATCAAAATTCACCATTTGATTTCATTTTGGTCAGTTTGACTTTTAAAGGTCAAACTGCCTATTAACATAAGTGATTATATCATAAACCCCGACAATTCATTTAAGCACTTTGTCAAGTATCCGATAGGCATTATTCTTACGCCACCGTTTTAACTACTTTTCAAATCTAAGTTCATGCTATTATTAATACCAATTTAACTTGGCTCTTGATTATCAAAGTTAATTATTCATTTGTTAAGCAAGAACTAAAGGTTTCCATCTACATGTAAAAACCCGTTTCATCATAGCATTAGACATTCATCCGAACATCAATATAATCAAGTTCTACATATTAATTAGTAGACATCATGATTCCAAACACCTATTTATATTAACCCAAATCACTAATTTCATCATAATATACTAAACCCCTTTCATGAAAGTATGATCATGTACCCAATTTCATGGTTTAATCAAATACCTTCCATTCATTATCTTGCATGATGATTCTAAACATAGTCTTATCATCAATTTCATCATAACAATAAAACCCACTTATCTAAGTGTGTTAATTCATCAAATCCTTCAATTCATAGCATGTTATGTATGATTTTCACTTAGGGTTTCGTTCCTAAGCAAATATACATCACTAATCTAGCCCTATCTTCTCTAATCCATGCCTAATTCGCGATTAGGATGATTATCAACTTTTTACAACTTCATGAATGTTAGAAATTCGACATACCTTAAGATCCCCTTGACTTGGTGATCACGAATATGTGCTTGAATTTCGATTTGGGTTTGATTTGCCCTTCCAATTTTCTTGATTTGTGCTTGTTAGGGTTTTGAGCTCAAGATGTTCTTGGCTCCTGTGGATATCTCGACCAGAACACACACTTAAAGTGTGTGTTTTGGTGTTTAACTTTTGTTTTAATAAAACAAGTTTCCCACTTGGCAATATTAGTCCCTCATGTTTTATCTTGATCAATTGAAGCTACAACTTACCATTTATCACTTAGGCACATACTAGTAACTAGGTTAATTATCCCTGGTTAACTTAATAGGTTCGGGAAGTTATAACCCGTTATATTTTAAGTCCTGTTAACTCGGGCCTTCTATATACTCTGTTTTCTCAAAGTATTTATCTTCCCTTTAACTTAACATCAATTTTATTTATTTAAAACCTAATATTTACCGGGTTAATTTTTTTTACCACTAACGGTATTTTACCCGTCGTCACTATTAACGTGGTTTGATTACCAAACCCGTTATTGGGGTGTTACAAGTCTACCCCCCTTAAAGAGGTTTCGTCCTCGAAACCTTTTCTTACATAATTTATCGAGTTTAAATCCATGCGTTTGCTGTCGATAATCAATTGAGCATTGCTCATATTTTAACCGATTGTTAGTATTACCAGAAAAGTATGGTAATATCTTTTTGGTTATTAATCATCTACGTATCTTATATGACACAATGCAACTTGAAATTACGTAATCTCGTTATTTTCACTAGTTTAATTAACTTAGCAATATTCATCACTTGGCTCTAGTATTCGTCACTCGGCTCTAATGTGATTATGCTTCACATTACACTTCTTGACCGTGATCATGTCACGTCATGCCAAATTTTACATCAACTTTCTATTTTAAAAATTAACACTTTTCGAATATATCGCCTTGCACCTATCAGTGTCAAGACTTGTATCTTTCATGTTTACTATTTAAATTCCTATCAGAATTTATATTTATAAAAATGTTATTTCTTACTAAAACCGAAGTTTTAGTTTTAGGATCTTCTCTTTAACTTTTGTCAATTATCCATACCAGGATATTGACAGTACATAATTTATTCTTTTACAGTCTTAGTTTTATGCGGGGATTCTCAATTGATTCCCTCGCTTTATCTAATTAACCCGTAGGTTTTATCACTTAGCCTTATGGGCTATTTTGATTAGACTTTCACCTCTTTAGGGCGAAGTCCTTATAATTTCTTTCTAATCATGACCCGTGGGTCGTTTTAGTCTCGTAGACCTTTCCATTGTTTATAACCCCAAAGGTTAGGTTGATCCTGTAGATCATTCCTTACTCGTGTCATTATTAAAATACATGTTTGGTGTCAAGGCATCCTGTTTTTTTTTAAAATCATTTATTTTCGCCTTGGTATTTTCTTTGACCTTGACCGTAGTCTAAGGCTACATTCGTTTCCTTTCGGACAAATTTTCCGACTTTATGACTTCTCACGTCGTTTATGCGTCGGTTTATCTTATGCTCACCATTATCCAGTTTACATACATTCGTATTCGATTATGTCCCATTACCGGGCTCATTATTCTTTTGCTTTTAACGCTACCATTATCTCGCTTGTGTTTACTTATGCCGTCCGGCATGATATTATATTCGACCCGCTCAACTTTAAAATCGTTGAACATAATTTATTCGCAATTTCTATTTACATTATTTTGTCATCTTTTAGTTATGACCCAAAACCCGAGTCTTTTAACTTTCCATCCGAGTTCCCGTTTCTCGGTCTACGCATGTGTTTAATTCTTACCCATCAACCGGGTGTTTTACCGAAGTCGTTATTATTGCAACCCTCCCGGTATGCATTAAGACCTCGCTTCATTTTTATATTCCGACTTTGTCCTCAAGTTTGGCGTTTTACAAAAAAGACCCGTTTAGAAACATATTTTCATTTTCCGGGTTCGAGTGTAAGTACACCCCCTCCCAGTGCATATCTTAATCATTTTACATGTTTCTTTGTCCCTTCTCTCGGGCTCATTATCATATTGTAATATGCTTCCGTCACACGGCTGTGCGTTTACATTATTATCAAATATTTTGCTCATTTGATTCATTTGGGTACTTTTTAAGTTAGTCCCATTCACCCCGCCCTTACTACATCGGATGTAAATGTGTCCGCTATAAGAAATTCATGGTATCATATGCCACTACTTACTTGGCCAGAGTAAGTGATTAACACATGACATACACGACCTTTTTATAGTTTTCACATCACGCCCTATATAAGTAATGCCTCTATTTAGTTTTCTTGGAATTAATATCCTGGATATGTATTTCTATTCAGGTTTTCCAAGTTTCTAATTTACCTATGCAACAATCATTCTCTACTTGATTATTGCACATTGCTATTTATGCAATTATATTTAAAAGCATGCACCTGGTAATGCTTGCCCCGTCGGGCGTTCCCTGCCATTAACCTTGTTCGCGGTCGTTACGTGATTTAGCCCTTGGTGAGCATGCTCCTCTTGTCATACTTCGAACCGTTCCTCTATCATATCCTTAATTTGTTTAACTCTTGTCATCTGTAAATGCAAGTGTCCTTCAATCAAGACATTCACAAAAGTTAGTAATGTCAACTTTACTAAATGCCCGTATCATAATACAAGGCTTTTCTACTATGGGTGTCAACGCACGAAATTTTGTTAGCTATATCTACCATTTAATTAGGGTAACGTGTATTACACGATAACCCTATGTGTTGTTTACAACACTTTACTACACAAAACGATTAACATACATGCACTTACCGAATTTGCGATCAAGCATCGAACCGAACACCAACCTTTATTAAGAGCATAAGGTTTAAGTCCAAGCATAGTTTTCCCACCATACTTGAATCTCTTAAACCAAGGCTCTGATACCAACTTGTAACACCCTAGTTTCTATTTAACGGTTTTACATGTAAATACCAACAATTAGATGTGTAGTTAAGACTACACATACTATAAAAATATGGATTTATTAAAACTTTTTCGCAAATCAAAAGTTATTCGACATAACGTGATCAGATTCGTCGTTTAAAATTTATAACGATGCAATGTGCGGAAGCATGTATCTTTATCGTGTTCGGTTCTTCGTTGAGCTTGATCGTCTTCCGGCATCCAAAGAGTACCTACATTTCATAAACATGAAATGCTTTAGTCATACGGGGTTTAAAACGTATCTAAACGAGTCCGGGAAACAAAACTGATTTAAAATATATTTTTGTACAGGGTCCACCGTAAATTACGGTGGATACCGTAATTTACGGTAGCCCCTGTTTTGATATGTTTCCACCGTAAGTCAGTAGAAAACTGGCGTAAAGGTTTCAGCCCCACCGTAACTTACGGTGGGCACCGTAAGTTACGGTGGCCCCCGTATCATATTCTTCCAATTTGCCGTTTTTGACACGAAAACTTTCGTATCTTTCAATCCGCTTGTCCGTTTGACCTACCGTTTCTTCCTACGTATTTGTAATTTGATTCTCCATCATAGGGATTTAAAATCCAACATCCGGATTAACGAAATTTAAGACTTTTAAGTCTTAGGCTTATTACCCTTTTTACCAAATTTTGACCCGTTCGATTTTTATCCAACAAACAAGTTTGTTTGACCCTTATTTCTCATAAACCTATTAAATTCAATGATGTTTAACATATTAGGTTCCAATTACAGGTTCATACACCTTCTTAATCCCATTTTCACTCATATGCTTATTTTGACCCGTTAAGGGAATTTAAGCATATTTTAAGCACCAATCGCTTTCATTCGTTTCTAAATACATATGTCCACATTTCTTATCAAATGACCTCCCACCGCAACTATATTTGTGGTGGATTCAATGCGGTGATTTTTATATTACAAATTTTACCCTTCAAATTATTATTTTACGACAAAGACTCTTTATAGAGTCATTTGACCAATATTTTACATTTTTCGCTTTTCATACTTATTCAAAGTATTGACTTGATTATAAAACTCGTTTCCAAGCGACTTCTAATGGTTGCTTGCTTAATTTCACTTACAAGGGCGTTTTGGTCATTTTTAACTCTTCTTTTACGACGAAGGGCTTGCTTAAGCCATGCACGCCCAAAATCTCATTTTTTTTAACCAAATCTTGTTTTCAAAACACTCTGTCTATAATTTAAATCCTTCGGTTTACCTTTTAAGGTAACCGAATTTCCCTTTTTACTTTACCTAACTCTCATAGAACTTCAAGTTCTAAATGATGAGTTGATCTATTATACATACCTGCCTCGGATCAACTTTTTAACCCGATTTTAATACCTTGCTTTGAAATCGCTAATTAAGAAAGATGCGAATACCCATTGGATATCTGTTCCTGTAAGCATATAACTCGACAAAAATCATTAGTCGATATTGTCAAAAGGTGATGTCTACACCTTTTGACCCGTTTGCCCAAATTGACCGATTATATTAGCGAGATGACATTTATTACCACCTCGTATATATGACTCGCTCCGATTTACACCGTGCGGTCACTTTACTCATAATTCCATTTCTTAACACTTTTTGGCCTACTATGGCTTACGTCATAATTATCTTTTTCGTAACACGACAAAAGGATATTCTGAAATATATGACTAGTGTAAGATATACTTACCTTGCATCCGAATTACGCTTTTCCTTCATTCTTGCTTTGTTTGACCCGCTTCCTTTCCAAGCCTCCACCTAGCTTGTCAAGCGTCAAACTATCATCATAATTCGTAAGACGGTTAGATTAGCCATCATTAATTATGACTATTCCATCTTACGGGTTTTACATCAAAATTCACCATTTGATTTCATTTTGGTCAGTTTGACTTTTAAAGGTCAAACTGCCTATTAACATAAGTGATTATATCATAAACCCCGACAATTCATTTAAGCACTTTGTCAAGTATCCGATAGGCATTATTCTTACGCCACCGTTTTAACTACTTTTCAAATCTAAGTTCATGCTATTATTAATACCAATTTAACTTGGCTCTTGATTATCAAAGTTAATTATTCATTTGTTAAGCAAGAACTAAAGGTTTCCATCTACATGTAAAAACCCGTTTCATCATAGCATTAGACATTCATCCGAACATCAATATAATCAAGTTCTACATATTAATTAGTAGACATCATGATTCCAAACACCTATTTATATTAACCCAAATCACTAATTTCATCATAATATACTAAACCCCTTTCATGAAAGTATGATCATGTACCCAATTTCATGGTTTAATCAAATACCTTCCATTCATTATCTTGCATGATGATTCTAAACATAGTCTTATCATCAATTTCATCATAACAATAAAACCCACTTATCTAAGTGTGTTAATTCATCAAATCCTTCAATTCATAGCATGTTATGTATGATTTTCACTTAGGGTTTCGTTCCTAAGCAAATATACATCACTAATCTAGCCCTATCTTCTCTAATCCATGCCTAATTCGCGATTAGGATGATTATCAACTTTTTACAACTTCATGAATGTTAGAAATTCGACATACCTTAAGATCCCCTTGACTTGGTGATCACGAATATGTGCTTGAATTTCGATTTGGGTTTGATTTGCCCTTCTGTCACACCCCGAATTTCCACGTGTCACCGGTGGGCCCGGTAGGGGAGTATCGTGACATGGTTGGCAACATAATAGTCAAACAACACAATATTTAAATGCACAGCGGAAGCAAAGTATAGATTTAATTCAACCAACGATATTGTAATATTAAGTATCACAAATAGTCGAATATAAATCCACAGGTAGATCAAGTTTAAAAAGGAAACAAATGTTCAACAGTTATGACATCCAAGCTGGCGAGACTTAATGTGGATGCTAGGAGACAAGCCAGCCTATTTCGCGTAGTACCTGCACTTAACCTTTTAAGAAAATACGTCAGTTTACACTGGTAAATACAATCAACCGACTCATTTTGAAAAGAGTTTAAGAAAATGCATTTAAGGCACAAGGCACAAATAATATTTTATAACTTGGGATAATTATTTAAATATATAATACTTGTATGGATTTACATGTTCCTTATGCGTTCAGTAGCCCGGGTCGAGCCGGGTTAAAGATCAATTAACACACCACTATATTTATGAGACACTAACAGGTGTACGCCTACACCTGAGTGCTGAGGTCGTGGCCATTTCGTAAAATGATGCCAGGGATATCCGGGACACGGTCATTAACCCCCCAAAGGCTTTAAGTAAACAAAACAATATTAAACGAGACGTCTCAATACTTTCATTATCATTTATTCAATCAAAGATTCAACGTCCCGACCAAGCGGTATTTTATATACCGTACCCCAAGCCCGTATAGGGAAAATAAGTTAAAAGTATTTACCTGAGTAAGTATAGTTCAAAATCAGCGAGTGCAAATATCTTTTACTGGTTCTCCTAATCTGGAACGAAGGTTTATAATAACCTATTAGAATACTAACGGGTCTTTAGTTAAGCTTGCGCTTAGACCGGTTAGTTTTTAAAGATACGGTTCGTACGCACGATTAAGCGAAGACCGGATAGAATGTGATTTAGACCCGACAAGTTTGAAGACTTGCTTAATATGGGTATGTGATGCACATTCTGGATTTTGAGATAAAACCGTTAAGGTTTGACCCGTTTCGGCTAATTTATGTAAACTAGTTACATAAACCGAACCGAACGCGCATGAAGCGTAACGGGTATCCGTAATAGTCCTAAACAGGTTTCCTAAGTTAACACGCCTTAAATAAGTTGTGACATCAGTAGGATATCACCCATGATGCCCAAAACGAGTTTAATCGCTTAATATGCCCCGTAGGGGTATTTTGGTCATTTTAAAGATTATAAAATGATTTAATTTGGTTTCTGTGAACCGGGTCTGGTTACATCAGTAAAATGGCTTATTTAAACAGGCTATAACATTTGGTTATAAGTCTTATATGTCAAAATAGTTTTAAACCCAAACTATGCGTTAAATACGCGTATAAAGCCGTTTTAAGCGACGTACGGTTTAAAATACGATTCTGAGTTTCTTGATCAGTAAAATAGGTTCAAAACTATCCATTTAATATTTAATATCAGTAGCAATTGGATTGGCGTTAAAAGGATTTGTAAAACTCATTTTATGGCCGAAAAGGGTATATTCGGTATTAACCGAATTAAGGCGCTAATCCAAGCTTATGATCAGTTTAAAAATAATTAAAAATCTTCAAAAATCCCAAAATATTATATTACATTAGTGGGTAAAAAGGTTTGGTGTCAAAACTGAGTTTAGGTAGGCTTTACGCTAATGGCGCCGTTTAATTAATAAACATGTTTATAAATACGCCATTAAGCATAACTCCTAGTCTAGACTTCCGATTGACGTGAAATTTTGCAGGCATGTTCAATAATTAGTACTAAAGACTTTTGCACTTTTACATTTTCTAAAATCTCGTTTGATGGTCATAAGGGCATTACGGTCAATATTTAGGCGATTAACGGAAACATCGGATGATTAGGGATTCGAGTGGTATAAACGCAGAGGCTTATACACACATGTAACTAGGTCCTAATGGAACTTTAAGGCATGTCTAAAACTATAAGAATCGGGTCAGAACTGAGGTCAAAGCAAAAGTCAAACCTTTGCGTATCTCGGCTCCGAATCGGTTCTAAACATAAAGTTGTCGAATCAAGCTAGCGTATACAAGTTTTTATACTTATTTTCAGTTGGTAAGGATGATAAAATAGGCTATACGCCATTTACATCGCTAATCATGCATTAAACCAAACATAACAATCCTGTTGACTTTTTCGGAAGTAGTTTGACTCGATAAACGACCTAGTTAGGATTCGAATTAGTGAGTGCCCTTTCAGGGGTTTATTAACCATATAAATACCAACTTATAACAACCTTTGATTCGACAAATCTCTGGACCATTTATTTATCATCGAAAAGTCAAACCGTAGTTACGACGGTTTGATTTCTAGGCCATAAACTAAGTATGAATGAATTAGGAAAGATCAAGGGTACTTACACAAGTCTTATGGATGATATGGATTGCTTGTAGGCTGCTTGAATGACTTGGAAATGCTCAGAAGTGAAGATGTTCATGTATGTGCAAAATGTGGTCTTTATAAATGACTTCTAGCTCTCTTGGATGATCGACAACTAAGCCTAGGATGGAACAATAACATCCACAAGCATCCTATACACTATAAACCACCTTAGGGCAGCCCAAGGTATCAAGCAAATTGATCAAAGTCGGTTAAGAAGACATGCAGGACACCTGCACATGTTTTCTGTCCAGATAAGGCAGTAGCGTAGCGCTACTGCCAAGGGTATAGGGCTAGCGCTACGCTAGACCCTGGTGACCTGACAAACAAGTTTTCCTTAATTGCAATTTCAGTCCCTGGTCCCCCGAAAGGTCGTTTTCACTTGGTTTTCTTGCATTTTGAGACTTTATATTTGACATGTGGGGCTTTAAGACTTATACCCTCTTTGTTAAGTCCTCGGGTAACTTTGTGATCACCCGAAAAGCCCTAAATTTCAACGTTGACGGTTCTAACCCTTGCGCACGAATTTTATCACAACTTGCTCATACGATAACGAAACTTGGTGAAATTTTTATGGTACATTCTAGTGAGCATAATTAACCGTTACAAAGCTTCGGGTTTGTCAAAAGGTCACTCAGAGGTATATCTTTAACATGTTGACACAATTAACCCCTGTAGTTTGTAATCTCTCACTTTCTTTCACAATTCGCTTCGTATGATCCGTGATCTATTCGTTTTAGGTTATAAACATTGTGTAGGGTTATTGCAAAGTGTATTTATTCATTGTTGACACTTTGAACCCTTATACTTACACAGTTTCACTGTCTGTCAACTTTAGTCCTCCACGAACATTCTTTCACACGTTCAAACATTATGACACGTGTCAAGATATTATAGGACGTAAATTTTCGAGGTGTTACATCCTCACCCCCTTAAAATAAATCTCGACCCGAGATTTACTGAAACAAGTAAGGGTACTTTTCTTTCATTGTGGATTCAACTTCCCACGTGAATTCGGGACCTCTACGGGCATCCCATTTGACCTTTACAAAAGGTATATGCTTCCTTCGAAGCTTCCTCACCTGTCGATCTTCAATCGACATAGGTTTTTCAACAAATTTCAAGCTCTCATCGATATGCACATCTGTATAGGGTATAATCACTGATTCGTCAGCGGAGTCAGCGAAACACTTCTTCAGATTGCAGATGTGGAACACATTGTGTATACTACTGAGCTCTTCAGGTAAGTTTAACTTGTAGGCAACTGACCCGATACGTTCGATAACCTCGAAGGGTCCTATGTATCTCGGGCTTAGTTTGCCTTTCTTACCAAACCGCATCACTCCTTTCCAGGGTGACACTTTAAGTAGGACTTTGTCACCTACTTCGAAGTGAAAATCCTTACGATTTGGATCAGCGTAAATCTTCTGCCTATTCCGGGCAGCTTGGAGATTGTTACGAATCTGGACAATCTTGTCCGTCGTTTCGAACACGATCTCTGGTCCTGATAACTGCACTTCTCCAACTTCCGCCCAACAAACAGGCGATCTACACTTTCTACCGTATAATGCCTCAAAAGGCGCGGCCTTTATGCTGGTATGGTAGCTATTGTTGTAGGAGAATTCGATCAATGGCAGGTTCTTATCCCAGCTACCTCCCAAATCGATCGCACATGCACGTAGCATGTCTTCCAACGTTTGAATAGTACGCTCACTCTGACCGTCTGTCTGTGGATGGTAAGCCGTACTAAAGTTCAAACGTGTGCCCAAAGATTGTTGGAAGCTTTTCCAAAAATGCGACGTGTACCTAGTATCTCGGTCAGAGATAATAGCTACAGGTATGCCATGTAAGGCTACAATCTTATCAACGTACAGTTGGGCTAACATATCGGAGCTGTAAGTCTCCTTAATGGGTAGGAAATGTGCTGACTTAGTCAGTCGGTCAACTATCACCCAGATGGTGTCATTTCCTTTCCTTGTCTTAGGTAACTTGGTGATAAAATCCATAGTTACCATTTCCCACTTCCAAGTAGGAAGTTCAGGTTGTTGTAGCAAACCTGACGGTTTTTGATGTTCTGCCTTGACTTGCGCACACGTCAAGCATTTAGCTACATAGGTAGCTACAGACTTCTTCAAGCCTATCCACCAATAATTTGCTCTAAGATCCTGGTACATTTTATCAGCTCCAGGATGAACAGAATATTTAGAGCTGTGGGCTTCCTGGAGGATAACATCTCGGAGTCCTCCATAAACTGGAACCCATATACGTCCATTCAATCTAAGAATTCCATCCTTACTAAGAGATAACTGCTCCTCAGTTACTCCGAGCTTTTCGTTAGGATAGTTAGCTTCCAACACAGCTTCCTTTTGTGCAGCTAACAACCTTTCCATCAAACTGTTCTTTATTTCCATGCTCTTGGCATTGATTCGGATGGGTTTCACCCTCTCCTTCCGACTCAAGGCATCGGCGACTACATTCGCCTTGCCGGGATGGTATCTTATTTCACAATCGTAATCATTAAGAGTTTCCATCCAACGGCGTTGCCTCATGTTCAAGTCCTTCTGGTTGAACAGATGTTGAAGGCTCTTGTGATCAGAATAGATCACACATTTGATTCCATATAAGTAGTGCCTCCACAGTTTTAGTGCGAATACAACGGCACCCAACTCCAAGTCGTGGGTGGTGTAATTCTTTTCGTGCACCTTTAACTGTCGTGAAGCATAGGCAATGACTTTGCCTTTCTGCATGAGCACACATCCCATCCCGGTGTGTGATGCATCACAATAAACTACAAACTCCTCTATTCCATCAGGCAATGTCAGTACCGGAGCATTGCTCAACTTTTGTTTCAGAATATCAAAGGATTCCTGCTGCTTAGGACCCCAGTCAAACTTAATCTTCTTACGTGTCAGCGAAGTCAGGGGTGCAGCAATCCTTGAAAAGTTTTCTATGAATCGTCTATAGTATCCTGCCAAACCTAGGAAGCTACGAATTTCTGTAGGCGTCTTTGGCTCATGCCAATTCATGACAGATTCAACTTTAGCGGGATCTACTTGGATACCACGCTCACTAACAACATGTCCAAGGAATTGGACTGCTCGAAGCCAGAATTCACACTTTGAGAACTTGGCATAGAGCTTCTCTTTATGAAGTAGTTCCAGTATGCAGTGAAGATGCTTCTCATGGTCAGCTTGGCTCTTTGAGTAGATGAGAATGTCGTCGATGAAGACGATGACGAATTTGTCTAAGTGCGGCTTGCAAACGCGATTCATGAGATCCATGAATGCGGCCGGTGCATTAGTGAGCCCAAAAGGCATCACTAGGAACTCGTAATGACCATAACGAGTCCTAAATGCTGTTTTGTGCACATCTTCATCTCTAACCTTCAATTGATGGTAGCCTGACCTCAAGTCAATTTTCGAGAAGAAACTTGCCCCTTGAAGTTGATCGAACAGATCGTCGATTCTGGGTAAGGGATACCTATTCTTGATAGTGACCTTATTAAGCTCACGGTAGTTGATGCACAAACGCATCGATCCATCCTTCTTCTTAACAAATAAAACTGGTGCTCCCCAAGGAGACGAACTAGGTTTGATGAAACCTTTGGCTAGCAAATCATCTAGCTGCGTCCTCAATTCCTTCATCTCCGTTGGTGCCAACCTATAAGGCGCCCTTGCAACTGGTGCTGATCCAGGAATAATGTCAATTCTGAATTCCACTTGCCTATCTGGTGGCAAACCAGGTAGTTCTTCAGGAAATACTTCGGGCTATTCAGAAATGACTGGGATTTCTTCAATCTTGGGTTTCGGCTCATCTATAATCACTTGCGCCATGTAGATGACACAACCTTTCTTTAAACACTTAGAATCCTTGAGTATAGACATTTTCTCGGGTAGCCCATACTGGGTATCTCCCTGGATAGTAAGTGATTCACCAGACGGAGTCTTGATCATCACTTGCTTCTTATTGCATACAATCTGGGCCTGGTTATGCGATAACCAGTCCATACCCAATACTATGTCAAAGCCGGCTAACTTAAAGGGAAGTAAGGACAAAGGAAAAGAGTGATTCCTAATGGATATAAAACATCCATCTAATAAAGTTGAAGCGGTTTCTAAAGTGCCATCTGCTAGTTCCACCTCATACTTCACACTTAAAGTTCTAACAGGTAGTTTCAACAGTTCACAGAACTTATTATCTACAAACGACTTATCAGCGCCTGAATCAAATAACACTCTCGCATAAACATCATTTACGAGAAAGGTACCTGTTATCACGTTGTCGTCCTTGACGGCTTCCTTAGCATCCATTCTGAAGACCCTCGCATTGGTCTTCTTCCCCTCTTCATTCTTCCTTGCAGATTTTGGGCAGTTGGACTTGATATGCCCCTTTTCATTGCAACCATAGCAGGTCACATCCTTTATCTTCTTGCAATCCACGGTTTTGTGTTCCCTAGATTTGCATAACCCACATGCAAAAGGCTTCGATTGTGTTTGTGAGTTGGATTCAAACCTGCACTTCCCAAAGTGCTGCCTCTTGCAGGTTTTGCATCTGGGTTTTTCACCCGTCTGCTGACCATCCTTCTTGAAACCTGACCCCTTCTTCTGGTCATTGCTACCCTTCTGCTTCTTATCTGAACGCCATGAGTTGTCATCCTCACGCTTCCTCTTTTCGGTATCATTTTTCCTTTGTGACCTCAGCCTGACAGCATCTGAGGTCAGGGATAACGATATGTCCGTTACTGACCGAAAAGTGGTTGGTCTGGAAGCTTTTACACTTGCCTTAATCTCCGGTTCCAAACCCCCGATAAAACGAGCTATACGTTTAGGCTCTGGAGTTACCAAGTAAGGGACCAACCTTGACAAAGTATTGAAAGTAGTAAGGTAGGCCTGACAGTCCAGGTTTTTCATGACCAATGCCAGGAAATCAGATTCAATTCTCTCAACCTCGTGTTGAGGGCAGAAATTTTCCTTGATTAGTGCCATGAACTCTTCCCAGGTCATGTTGTATAACGGGACTTTCCCTGTGGCTTGGATCAAAGATCTCCACCAGGCTAAGGCTTCTCCTTTGAAAGACTGCGAGACAAACTTCACAATGTCTCTATTATGACAACCACTAATATCCACCACAGTATCCATTTCATCCATCCACGTCATGCAATCAACAGCTCCTTTTTCCCCATTGAAGTCTCTGGGTTTGCACGAGACAAAGTACTTATATGTGCAACCCCTATTACGAGGTTCTTGGTTCTGTACGACTCTTTGGGATGGATTACTCCTTTGATTCGAGGAGTGGTGAGTATTACTGTTGTGGGCAGTGTGGGTCCTGGAGGGTGTTCTAGTGTGTGATGCAGAATGGGTCCTCGTATGGGTACCACTTGATCCATGGTGCTGTCTACCCATAGCTATATTAACCGCATTATTTATCATAGCTTGCAACTCTGGACCTGCTACGTTAACTTGGGCATTTTCATTTACTATCCCTGGGTGACTGTTGACCTCGTTTGAGTCTGCCATGTATCTAGAACTGTCACATATCGACAACAATTTATTGGTGAGTTTATTATAAAATTGTCTTTTATGGCAATTTTATTAACCGTGGTAAACATAGACCATATCTGGTTAATTTATTACTCACATAAATTTAGGATTCCTAATATAATTTATCCTAATTATGAAATAATAACAGTATTTATTAGCACATAAGGCCTAGTCACAGGGACAATATAGATCATAAGCTAGGATTTCAGAGAATCAAAGCATGAAGGTTTGAACAAGGTTCATTACCTTTATCAGACAGGGTCATAGATTAATACTGTCTTTTTGTCTCATATGAAAAATGAGAAGGGCCCGTAGGCATTCCATTACCAATGAATGGTAAAAAGAACTTATCATATTTATTAATGATTTAACCCATGATTCAGAGATCATTTAAGTGGGTTTAGAATCTTGAAAAGATCCAAATATAATAATAATACGTATGTTTCTAACGAATCATATCTGCTAGGAGTGTTAACATGTTTTCAGATGTTAACAGGGATTTGAATCTTTTTAACAAGTTTTACCATCTGGGCCAGGTCTTAAAATGACATGCAGGCTAGGTTTTACTTTTAAGATCCTTAATAAAAATAACATAGGCAGATAGATTTTTAAAAGGAATGATTTTGATTTATTTATTTCATATATAATTTAATTATGCATAACATAGCAAAGATGAAATTTATAAACTTACATTCCATTAAACTAAAAGTAGTACATTTTTGCCCTAAACGGGACTTTTCACAGAAACAGATGCCCGCGCAGGAGCTATACATATAATACATGCCCTCACAGGGACGGTCTACAAAAGTAAGTGTCCACGCAGGGACTACTAGAGACAAGTCCACGTAGGGACTAAGTACAAAGATAGATGTCCACGCAGGGACTACATACACATATAAATAAATGTCCACGTAGGGACTTGATTTAAACAAGGAAATACAACAATATATATATGGGGATTTAACGATCCCGTTTCTTCTTTCCCTTAAGCAAGTTTGCCAAACCACTTATAAATCCCTCATTCTTCTTACGTTCCTTCTGGAAGTCTCGCTCCACTTTGGCCAGTCTTCGGCGGAGTTCCTCCTGCTCAGAAGGGGGAGGAGCCCGTGGTGGCTGGTACTGTGGTGGCGGCTGAACAGGTGCTTGATACCCCGGAGTTGGGTATCCCATTCCCCAAGGAGGTCCGTAGGGTCCTTCAGGATTATTATGGGCTTGGTAGCTTGCTGCTACGTTGTAAGGGTCATCAGCATAGTTATAGCCATGGTATGCTGGTGGTCCATATGGGTTGTAAGTTGCCGGAGCAGTATAAGCAGGTATTGGGTGGCCAAAACCCGGTGATGGCGGTACAATAGGTGCGGAATTCACCTCCGAAACTGGGACAGAAGGTCCTTCCATCTGTGGGACCCCATGAGTAGGCGGGTAATGGCTACCGCTAGAGTGTTGAGGGGTGTTGAGACGAAAGTCAACTTCTCGTGCTGAGATCCGTGCGCCAGTCCTCCTACGTCTTGGTGGTGCTGGAGGCTCTAAATGAACTGGTGGCGGTGGAGGCGGTGGCGTGACTGCCACAAACCCGTGTTCTCCTGAGGAATCTTGATGAGGCTGCTGCGGTGGCTGCTGGTGAGGTGATGGGTGGTAAGATGGAGTATTGTACCACTCACACCGTTCAAACCGTGCCATGTGGCTATCCGGACCCTGGTATGGTGTTCCGTGATATGACGATCCGTCTGAGATCACGAAAGGATGGTTCATGGATCCGGTTGAAGCCTCGACGGGATCTGTGTCCTCGTCCATATCCTGATCACCAGAAAAGTGATCTTCCGGTCCAAGTGGGTTAAAGCCCACTTGCTCTGGCAGGTACTCTGCCGGGTTAAACTGACCCTGAAAAACAGGAGTAGGGTCGCCAAAGTAACGTTGCGGGTTGTGAGGTTCGTTCTCTGACTGAGGCCCATACGAGTCCTGATATGGAGGTGTTGAGGAGTGCGAAAAAGATCGCCTGGCATCGTCTTCATAGGTCCTCCATAGTTCCCTCGTTTCGTCATTCCTTGTAGAAGAAGTTCATCGAAATGAAGGTCCTGCCTCATGGTCGTTAGGGGCACTAGCTGGCTCCTTTCCTCGACCACCTCGTCTAAATCTTGGCGGCATTATTGTACCTGTTAAAACACACAAGATAATAACAAGGAAAAATATAGGACAAAAGTTTAATTAAATAAAAATTTGAACAATTAGGATTATTCCTAAGTTCTTTGTCTAGACTCGAAGATTTAGGAATGTGCAATTGTGTAACTGAGATTAAACACAAAAGGCTAGTGTCTAATTCACTCAGAGTTGGCTCTGATACCAACCTGTCACACCCCGAATTTCCACGTGTCACCGGTGGGCCCGGTAGGGGAGTATCGTGACGTGGTTGGCAACATAATAGTCAAACAACACAATATTTAAATGCACAGCGGAAGCAAAGTATAGATTTAATTCAACCAACGATATTGTAATATTAAGTATCACAAATAGTCGAATATAAATCCACAGGTAGATCAAGTTTAAAAAGGAAACAAATGTTCAACAGTTATGACATCCAAGCTGGCGAGACTTAATGTGGATGCTAGGAGACAAGCCAGCCTATTTCGCGTAGTACCTGCACTTAACCTTTTAAGAAAATACGTCAGTTTACACTGGTAAATACAATCAACCGACTCATTTTGAAAAGAGTTTAAGAAAATGCATTTAAGGCACAAGGCACAAATAATATTTTATAACTTGGGATAATTATTTAAATATATAATACTT
Source organism: Helianthus tuberosus (assembly GCA_030545235.1). Taxonomy (NCBI): domain Eukaryota; kingdom Viridiplantae; phylum Streptophyta; class Magnoliopsida; order Asterales; family Asteraceae; genus Helianthus; species Helianthus tuberosus. The sequence continues at coordinate 145,492,760 of CM060417.1, read as the reverse complement.
GTATGGATTTACATGTTCCTTATGCGTTCAGTAGCCCGGGTCGAGCCGGGTTAAAGATCAATTAACACACCACTATATTTATGAGACACTAACAGGTGTACGCCTACACCTGAGTGCTGAGGTCGTGGCCATTTCGTAAAATGATGCCAGGGATATCCGGGACACGGTCATTAACCCCCCAAAGGCTTTAAGTAAACAAAACAATATTAAACGAGACGTCTCAATACTTTCATTATCATTTATTCAATCAAAGATTCAACGTCCCGACCAAGCGGTATTTTATATACCGTACCCCAAGCCCGTATAGGGAAAATAAGTTAAAAGTATTTACCTGAGTAAGTATAGTTCAAAATCAGCGAGTGCAAATATCTTTTACTGGTTCTCCTAATCTGGAACGAAGGTTTATAATAACCTATTAGAATACTAACGGGTCTTTAGTTAAGCTTGCGCTTAGACCGGTTAGTTTTTAAAGATACGGTTCGTACGCACGATTAAGCGAAGACCGGATAGAATGTGATTTAGACCCGACAAGTTTGAAGACTTGCTTAATATGGGTATGTGATGCACATTCTGGATTTTGAGATAAAACCGTTAAGGTTTGACCCGTTTCGGCTAATTTATGTAAACTAGTTACATAAACCGAACCGAACGCGCATGAAGCGTAACGGGTATCCGTAATAGTCCTAAACAGGTTTCCTAAGTTAAAACGCCTTAAATAAGTTGTGACATCAGTAGGATATCACCCATGATGCCCAAAACGAGTTTAATCGCTTAATATGCCCCGTAGGGGTATTTTGGTCATTTTAAAGATTATAAAATGATTTAATTTGGTTTCTGTGAACCGGGTCTGGTTACATCAGTAAAATGGCTTATTTAAACAGGCTATAACATTTGGTTATAAGTCTTATATGTCAAAATAGTTTTAAACCCAAACTATGCGTTAAATACGCGTATAAAGCCGTTTTAAGCGACGTACGGTTTAAAATACGATTCTGAGTTTCTTGATCAGTAAAATAGGTTCAAAACTCTCCATTTAATATTTAATATCAGTAGCAATTGGATTGGCGTTAAAAGGATTTGTAAAACTCATTTTATGGCCGAAAAGGGTATATTCGGTATTAACCGAATTAAGGCGCTAATCCAAGCTTATGATCAGTTTAAAAATAATTAAAAATCTTCAAAAATCCCAAAATATTATATTACATTAGTGGGTAAAAAGGTTTGGTGTCAAAACTGAGTTTAGGTAGGCTTTACGCTAATGGCGCCGTTTAATTAATAAACATGTTTATAAATACGCCATTAAGCATAACTCCTAGTCTAGACTTCCGATTGACGTGAAATTTTGCAGGCATGTTCAATAATTAGTACTAAAGACTTTTGCACTTTTACATTTTCTAAAATCTCGTTTGATGGTCATAAGGGCATTACGGTCAATATTTAGGCGATTAACGGAAACATCGGATGATTAGGGATTCGAGTGGTATAAACGCAGAGGCTTATACACACATGTAACTAGGTCCTAATGGAACTTTAAGGCATGTCTAAAACTATAAGAATCGGGTCAGAACTGAGGTCAAAGCAAAAGTCAAACCTTTGCGTATCTCGGCTCCGAATCGGTTCTAAACATAAAGTTGTCGAATCAAGCTAGCGTATACAAGTTTTTATACTTATTTTCAGTTGGTAAGGATGATAAAATAGGCTATACGCCATTTACATCGCTAATCATGCATTAAACCAAACATAACAATCCTGTTGACTTTTTCGGAAGTAGTTTGACTCGATAAACGACCTAGTTAGGATTCGAATTAGTGAGTGCCCTTTCAGGGGTTTATTAACCATATAAATACCAACTTATAACAACCTTTGATTCGACAAATCTCTGGACCATTTATTTATCATCGAAAAGTCAAACCGTAGTTACGACGGTTTGATTTCTAGGCCATAAACTAAGTATGAATGAATTAGGAAAGATCAAGGGTACTTACACAAGTCTTATGGATGATATGGATTGCTTGTAGGTTGCTTGAATGACTTGGAAATGCTCAGAAGTGAAGATGTTCATGTATGTGCAAAATGTGGTCTTTATAAATGACTTCTAGCTCTCTTGGATGATCGACAACTAAGCCTAGGATGGAACAATAACATCCACAAGCATCCTATACACTATAAACCACCTTAGGGCAGCCCAAGGTATCAAGCAAATTGATCAAAGTCGGTTAAGAAGACATGCAGGACACCTGCACATGTTTTCTGTCCAGATAAGGCAGTAGCGTAGCGCTACTGCCAAGGGTATAGGGCTAGCGCTACGCTAGACCCTGGTGACCTGACAAACAAGTTTTCCTTAATTGCAATTTCAGTCCCTGGTCCCCCGAAAGGTCGTTTTCACTTGGTTTTCTTGCATTTTGAGACTTTATATTTGACATGTGGGGCTTTAAGACTTATACCCTCTTTGTTAAGTCCTCGGGTAACTTTGTGATCACCCAAAAAGCCCTAAATTTCAACGTTGACGGTTCTAACCCTTGCGCACGAATTTTATCACAACTTGCTCATACGATAACGAAACTTGGTGAAATTTTTATGGTACATTCTAGTGAGCATAATTAACCGTTACAAAGCTTCGGGTTTGTCAAAAGGTCACTCAGAGGTATATCTTTAACATGTTGACACAATTAACCCCTGTAGTTTGTAATCTCTCACTTTCTTTCACAATTCGCTTCGTATGATCCGTGATCTATTCGTTTTAGGTTATAAACATTGTGTAGGGTTATTGCAAAGTGTATTTATTCATTGTTGACACTTTGAACCCTTATACTTACACAGTTTCACTGTCTGTCAACTTTAGTCCTCCACGAACATTCTTTCACACGTTCAAACATTATGACACGTGTCAAGATATTATAGGACGTAAATTTTCGAGGTGTTACACCTTCCAATTTTCTTGATTTGTGCTTGTTAGGGTTTTGAGCTCAAGATGTTCTTGGCTCCTGTGGATATCTCGACCAGAACACACACTTAAAGTGTGTGTTTTGGTGTTTAACTTTTGTTTTAATAAAACAAGTTTCCCACTTGGCAATATTAGTCCCTCATGTTTTATCTTGATCAATTGAAGCTACAACTTACCATTTATCACTTAGGCACATACTAGTAACTAGGTTAATTATCCCTGGTTAACTTAATAGGTTCGGGAAGTTATAACCCGTTATATTTTAAGTCCTGTTAACTCGGGCCTTCTATATACTCTGTTTTCTCAAAGTATTTATCTTCCCTTTAACTTAACATCAATTTTATTTATTTAAAACCTAATATTTACCGGGTTAATTTTTTTTACCACTAACGGTATTTTACCCGTCGTCACTATTAACGTGGTTTGATTACCAAACCCGTTATTGGGGTGTTACAAGTCTACCCCCCTTAAAGAGGTTTCGTCCTCGAAACCTTTTCTTACATAATTTATCGAGTTTAAATCCATGCGTTTGCTGTCGATAATCAATTGAGCATTGCTCATATTTTAACCGATTGTTAGTATTACCAGAAAAGTATGGTAATATCTTTTTGGTTATTAATCATCTACGTATCTTATATGACACAATGCAACTTGAAATTACGTAATCTCGTTATTTTCACTAGTTTAATTAACTTAGCAATATTCATCACTTGGCTCTAGTATTCGTCACTCGGCTCTAATGTGATTATGCTTCACATTACACTTCTTGACCGTGATCATGTCACGTCATGCCAAATTTTACATCAACTTTCTATTTTAAAAATTAACACTTTTCGAATATATCGCCTTGCACCTATCAGTGTCAAGACTTGTATCTTTCATGTTTACTATTTAAATTCCTATCAGAATTTATATTTATAAAAATGTTATTTCTTACTAAAACCGAAGTTTTAGTTTTAGGATCTTCTCTTTAACTTTTGTCAATTATCCATACCAGGATATTGACAGTACATAATTTATTCTTTTACAGTCTTAGTTTTATGCGGGGATTCTCAATTGATTCCCTCGCTTTATCTAATTAACCCGTAGGTTTTATCACTTAGCCTTATGGGCTATTTTGATTAGACTTTCACCTCTTTAGGGCGAAGTCCTTATAATTTCTTTCTAATCATGACCCGTGGGTCGTTTTAGTCTCGTAGACCTTTCCATTGTTTATAACCCCAAAGGTTAGGTTGATCCTGTAGATCATTCCTTACTCGTGTCATTATTAAAATACATGTTTGGTGTCAAGGCATCCTGTTTTTTTTTTAAATCATTTATTTTCGCCTTGGTATTTTCTTGTAGAGAAGGTTTCATAAAGCCGAAATTCAAGATTCTAAGAACTCCGATTTATATGAATAAGAAAGACGGATCATCTTGCGTATGCATTGAGTACCGCAAACCTATTTAAACAACAATTAAGAATCGCCATTAGTTGCCCAGGATCGTCGATTTGTTCGACTAGCTGTAAGGAATAGCTATTCTTTGAGATTAGTTAAGCAGTGGTTGGAATAACCATCTCACCTTAAGATAAGCTTTTCTATAATAACTGTTATATAAGTATCAAGGTGGCTCCTTTGGAGACCTTGTAAAGATGAAATATCAAAACATCCGTAGGATGGACGAGACTTTGGAAAGTCCACTTATCAGGATCTGAAAGTTGCATTGGAAACAACGAATAAGATCATACGAATCCCTAATTACATGTAAGTTGCCAGTATTCGGCAGAAAAATCAAGGATTAATGAAGATAGCAACCCTCCTAAGTTCTTGTTAAGGAATAAGGTTCAACAATAGATATCACCCTGGAAGGGTGTGCCAATTTGTTAATCATCAGACTAGTTAAGCTCTGAATATAGAAAATCATTCAAAGGAAATCGAGTGTATCAAGATCAGATAGCTTAGAGCTACAATTTTTAAGGAATTGGATGGAACTCGCAAATACATTTCATAATTAATGATTTAAGGGTGTGCTTCACCAATAAGTCGAGAAGCATTATCACATAATGATACGCAGAATTTTGATATAATGAGCAACCTACGTCGATTAAGGATCGACAGGTAAAGAAGCTCCAAAAGGATACATGTACCAAATATAACGGCCACTTTAGGAGCTTGGAGAGACTCCAGATATGCTATAGAAGTTAAGTCCGTCATGTAACAAAAAGTACTTCCAGCATTTTAGCAAATCTCGAGGTCGAGATTTCTTTTAAGGGGGTGAGGATGTAACACCTCGTAAAATCACGTCCAATGATGTATTGACACGTGTAATAAACCCTAATGAAGTCAAACACTGAAATTGAGGGACTAAGTTTTCGAAAAAATCGAAAACTTTGATTATGAAAGGACTGGAAGTGATAACATACCAAAAAAATAAGTTTCTTATGATGTTTATATTAACAAATGTGCCACTTGATGAATAAGTGTAGCCGTTTGCGAAATTAATTGAAAGTTTGCACAATAAAGGGGTTAAAAGCGTCAACATGTTAATTCTTACCTCTGAGTGACCTTCTAACAAACCGAGAGCTTAATAATATTTAATTATACTCTCGGGAATGCCAAATAATGGCCATCTAAGGTTTTTATGCCTACAAGTAAAGTTACGCGCAGCTTTGCAAGTTAGAGGGACTAAAAGTGTCAATATGTTTAATTATACCTCTGAATGACCTTTTAGCGAACCCGAAGCATCGTGATGATTAATAATATTTCCAAGAATGCCTAATATGGATTAGATGAGGCTTCAATGCTAATAAATGATGAGATGTGCAAGTTTGCGCAATAGAGGGGCCTAAAGCGTCAACTTTTGAATCTACGCCTTTCGGTGACCATCTAAGCGAACGAGAGCATATTAATATTTAAGTATATGCTTGGGAAGGATAAATATGGGCCATGGAAGGCTTGGGTAATATTAAAAGGCATTTCGCGCTACAATGCGCAATTAAAGGACTAATTGCGTCAAACTGCAAAAGTATGTTGATTCCTAGGGTAACGGACCTTCCGGAAGATGACCCTAAGTTAAACATGACCTAAATATCCTTTTATAGCTTAGATATGGGCTTAAAGGTGTTCGGTGCGCAAAAATAAACTTTTATGTCATGCAGGGACTAAAAGTGTCAAAAAGTGCACAAGTTTGCATTTTCGCGCATATCTCACATTCTGTATATCTTCGGACACCCAAAAAATTATGTAAGCACTAAAATATTTTATTTTAGTGATCGCCTTGATAAAATTTCATTCGTCGCGTAATTTGGACCGTTTTTCGCGTCCGTTCGTGTTTCGTCGTAATTAGACGAACAACGTGACCGTACGGCCAAACGGACCGACATCCGACATGTTTTTGAGCATGTTTCATGTCCCTCATGTTTAGGCATCATTGTAGAGGCTTAAAAATGGTTTAACGGGCCTCAAACGCATCAGAAAGGGGCTAGAAGCATGCAGGGACCAAAACTGTCATTTCTGAAACTTGATTTCCAGCTGTTACCAGCTGTTACAGCTATTTTAATCAATTGAAAATGGTTTTCTTCAGTCCTTGGGCAGCCCATAGATTGCTAAAACCATGGGTAAAGGTGTACGGTCCAGATTCGATCACGTTTATCAAGAAACGATCCTAACGGTCCTTGTTTTCCTATATAAACCCACTTGATTTTTGGCTCATTTGCACCTCTCCTTCTAATCTGATCTATTCTCTGAAGTTGTGAGGATCTTGAACCCTTTTTGAGAACCTCCTTCGGTCCATTGGACCTTTGTAAGTCCCCTTTCGTGTTTAGTTTAATTATTTAGCGGTTAAAGCCGAAAAGTCAAGCGTTTCGATAAACGCTTTGACTTTTAAACGGCTAAGCCATGGTTCGTAACGAACATGGCTACGTGACCGTAATTAGGTAGGTAATTAACCCTCAAAAGGGCGCCTCCTAATTACCACGATTACTTAGTTAAATTGTCGGGTCAAATGAAAGTCAAACGGGTTAGTTTTAAATAAATACATAACTATTAATATAGAAGCCATAAAATCAGTTTTCTCATATTAATAACTTGGTAATTATTAATTGAACATGTCTAAGCATGTTCAACCCGACAATTCTAAGTATAGGCTCGGTTCGGAACCGAAAGTCACAAAAGTTGACTTTTGCTTTGACTTTCAGTTCTGACCCGATTTAGCTTAGTTTAGATATGCCTTAGGATTCCATTAGGACCATATTATAAGTTAGTATAACCCTCCGAGGTTATACAACTTGGTTCCATAGAAATCCTAGTTCATGCATGTTTCCGTTAAATGCCTAAATGTTGACCGTTATGCCCTTTTGACCTTAAAACGTGATTTTTGAAAATGTGAAAGAGTAGAAACCTTAGTTACTGATTTATAAACTTGTCCCTAAAATTTGACATCAGTTTGAGGTCTAGATTAGGAGTTATGCTCAATAGCGTAATTAGAAAGCCTTTTATTAATTAAACGGCGTAATTAGCGTATATCCTATCTAAACCCAATTTTTGATACTAAACTTTTTACCTACTGATATAAAATAATATTTTGGGATTTTTAAATATTTTTAATTAATTTTAGGCTGAGCATAACTTATAGTCGTAGGCTTAATCCGGTAATTGTCGGTTTTGCCCTTACGGGCTATAAAATGAGTTTTACATATCTAAACGACTCCAAACCTTTTGCTACTGATCACATATGATAAATAAATTATTTTAAGCCTTCTGGAAATATAAAATATCAGATTTATGTATCGAACCCGGAAATGGCCTTTAATCACCTTTTTAAGCGTTTTTAACGCATAGTATGTGCTATAATCATATTAAACATACAAGGGTTGATACCTACTGATATTTGAGGCAAATTATAATATTTTAACAGTAAGCAAAGGTTGATTAACTCAGACTTCAGTTTTGAGCTTTTCGGCTTATGTGAAATTACCAAAATGCCCCTACGGTGCATAGTTTGGTTATAATTGACAAATTTCACATATACACTTTACCTACTGATATAACTTAGCAAATTATGTATTTTTGCTGATTACATCAGACCTGTAACTCAGGTTAACACTTAAACTCTTTTATAAACTTTTAAATGACCAAACTACCCCTACGGGGCCTAGTTTGTGTTTAAATACGTTTCGGGCATAATGAAAGACATCTTACTGATGTCACAACATATTTGAGGCATAATTAACTCAGGAAACCTGTACATGGCTCTCATGAATACCCGTCACGCTTATTACGCGTACGGTTCGGTTTATGTAACTAGTTTGCATAAATTAGCCGAAACGGGTCAAACGTTATCGTTTTTATCTCAAAATCCAGAATGTGTTTAGTTTACCCATATTATACAAGTCTTCAAACTTGTTGGGTCTAAATCACATTCTATTCCGGCCTTCGCTTAATCATGCGTTTGAACCGTATATTTTCCTTAAAAACTAACCGGTCTAAGTTTAGGCTTAATTAAAGACCCGTTAGTATTCTAATTGGTTATTTATACCATCATTCCAGACTAGAGCCTTCCGGTAAATTGTACCTACGCTTACTTAAGTGAATACAGCTGAGTTATTAAATTCTTGCTATTTAAGACAGAAGCTAGCTCAGGTAAATACTCTTAACTTATTTTCCCTATTACGGGCTTGGGATACGGTAATATAAATACCGCATGGTCAGGTATGGGATTCAAAGACCAATGAGTCGGGAAATCCAAATAACCTGTTTTAATTCGTATTGCTTGACTGAAACATTGGGGGTTAATGCGACCGTGTCCTGGATATCCTTGACTCATTAAATTGCAATGGCCACGACCTAAGCACGGGGTGTAGGCATACACCTGACAGATGCCATATGTTTATTAATTAATTATACCCAATAAGGGTTTCCCAATAAGGGAATAGTGGTGTGTCGGTTAATCTTGAACCGGCATAGAACCGGGCCCCGTATGTAGAGCAAGTTATGTAAAACTGATAACATGAAATATAGTTTGTCCCAAGTATAAAAGATTAATTTTTCCTTGTGCATTTTAATCAAAGTGTCAAAATATTTTGTGCCTGGTGCATTTAAATCAATTTTCTTAAACTCTTTTTCAAATGAGTCAGTTGAGTGTATTTACCAGTGAAAACTGACATATTTTCAAAAGTCTAAGTGACAGGTACAAGTACGTAATAGGCTGGAAGCTGCTCAGGACGTTAATAAGGAATCTTGCAAGTTCTAGGCGTCTAAAGTCTGTTGAACAATATTTATGTTTTAAGATCCGCCTGTGGATCCTTTACTTTCCGTTGTAATACCTTGATATTACGTTATATTCGGATTGTAATAATATTATCTTTTGCTTCAGCTGTGCATTTATATATTGTGTTGTTTGACTATGATGTTATCAACTACGTCACGATACTCCCCACCGGGCCCACCGGTGACACGTGGAAATTCGGGGTGTGACAGGTTGGTATCAGAGCCAACATTGAGTGAATTAAACACTAGCCTTTTGTGTTTAATCTCAATGACACATTAGCACATTCCTTGACCTTCTGAGTCTAGACTTAACATAGGAATAATCTAAATCCTAATCTGGAAATATTTGCTTCCAAATTTTTGGATACGTTGCCAAGCGAAGAAGCTGTAATAGGAATTCTCCACATCAGGAGCCTTGAAATGTTGAGCTTCGTACCGCGGCCAGGGTGAAACGTGCAACCAAGGAGAAAGTATTCAGAAATAAAATGAAGAAGAAACTCTTTTTTGCTGAAGATCGTTTCCTTAATAATCCTTCTAAGGACATATTTATTTTTCAGTCCCTTCAAGGACAACATTATTCATTTCAAGTCCCGTTCAGGGCAATTCTGTACCTCCTTTAAAATCATTGGAATGCTTTATCAAAATTTCACTTTTATTAATATATATAAATATAATACATAAAATATATGAAAAGTAACATTCCTTTTATAAGATCTACCATTATAATAAAATGGCAAAATCTAAAGGGGAAAAGACCTAGCCACGTGTCATTTTAAGACCGGGCCAAGATGGTACCTCCATAATTAGATTCAGATCCATATTTAACATCTCGATTTAGGATGCTTTGCGCTAAATATTAAAAGAATCTTAAAGGTAAAACCTAGCCTAATTGTCATTATAGACATGGCCAAGATGGTAAAACTTATCTAAAAGATTCTGAGCCCTGTTAACATCCATAAGTATGTTAACATTTTTGGCAAACTATGAATCGTTAAAGTCACACAGGCCATCTTTAAAAAGGGGGTTAATCTAAATTCCCTTATTTGAAATAAACATCCAGTAGTGATGAAGTGCCTACGGGCCAAACTTGTTGTCCTAGAAGACAACGACAGTGGTGGTCTTTGAACCCCGTCTAAAGATGTTGGACTATGTCCAAGCATAATAGTTTGCATGATCAATGTGATCCTGACTAATATCATCAAATGAAGATGATCAAATTATAAACATCCATAAGTGATGAAATGCCTACGGGCCATACTTATTGTCCTAAGGGACAAAAGACAGTGGATGTCTTTGACTCTCTGTCAAGAAGAAGGGTAATGAACTTTGATTCAAACCTTAGTGCCTCGATTCTCTAAAATCACGGCTTGTAAATTAAACTTGTCTACGCGACTAGGCCATTTGTGCTATTATTAACTTGTAAATTAGGATTTATGATAAAAATCCTGAATAAAATAAATACCCTTCCTTCCTTGCCAGTATACATATTTAAAAAAAAAGAATCTTAAAGGTACGACCTAGCCTATATGTCATTCTAGACGAGGCCAAGATGGTAGGACCTATTCAAGAGATTCAAATCCTTGTTAACACCTAAGAACGTGTTAGCACTCTTGACAGACGTGATTTGAGAAAATCACGACAGTCATTCTTATATTGGATTCTTCCAATTTTCTTATCTAGTCTATTGACTTAGAAACCATGGCTTATATCATCCTATCAGATGATCATATTTTGACCATACATTGGTAATATAGTGCCTACGGGCCTTGCTCATTTCTACATGAGCCAAAAGACAGTGGTAGCGATGACTCCCTGTCCGAAAAAAGGTAATGAACTATGTTCAAACCTAAATGCTTTGATTCTCTGAAATCATAGCTTATAATTCATAAATATCCTTGTGACTAGGCCTGTTGTGCTGATATACCTCCATGCTTTGATTCTCTGAAATCAAAATTTATAATTTAAAAATGTCCTTGCGACTAGGCTTTTCGTGCCACTAATAAAACTATTATCGTTTTATAATTAGGATAAATTATAATATAAATCCTAAGTAAATGTGAAAAATAAATTAAACAACTATGGTCTCTGTTTACCATGATTAATGAATTGCCCTAAGGGACAATTCCATAATGAACTCCCAAATAAACTATTGTTATTGTTTTATGCAACAGTTCAAATTAAAATGGCTAACTCGGATGAAATAAATAGTCACCCAAGGGAGAATAATGATAACGCCCGAATTACTTTAACGGGTGCTGAGCTGAAAGCGTTAATTGACGACGCAGTTACAAAGGCCTTAGAACGACAGTATGAAGAGTATAATGGGACTCGAAGTAGGACCCTATCAACACCACATACAAAGCCACCCCCAAGGAGGATAAACCCAAGAAGGAAGATGATGAGAGTCACTCTTCTAATCATCACAGTGATCCGTCTCAACAGATCATACTGAATCAAGGACCCCGTGATAAGGGTTGCTCCTACAAGTACTTTGTTTCATGTAAACCCCGGGATTTCACTGGGGAGGAAGGAGCTGTAGATTGTATGACATGGTTAGATGAGATGGATACAGTTGTGGATATCAGCGGATGCGCTGAGAAGGACGTGGTCAAGTTTGTGTCGCAATCATTTAAGGGTGAGGCCTTAGCTTGGTGGAGATCGTTGATTCAAGCCACCGGGAAGATCCCTTTGTACAACATGACTTGGGATCAGTTCGTTGCTTTTATCAAAGAAAATTACTGTCCTCAACATGAAGTTGAGAAGATCGAGACTGAATTCTTGACATTAGTCATGGAGAACTTAGATTGTCAAGCATACCTTACAAGTTTCAATACCAAGTCTCGATTGGTTCCTTATTTGATCACACCGGAACCAAAGCGAATAGCTCGCTTTATTGGGGGTCTAGCCCCAGAAATAAAGGCAAGTGTGAAAGCATCGAGACCTACTACATTCAGGTCAGCGGCAGATCTGTCGCTATCCCTCACACTCGATGTGGTTAGAAACAAGGCTGCCAAGGCCTCTGAAGATGGGAAACGTAAAAGGGAGGAGGATAACTCCCAGAATCCTAAGAAGAGCAAATCCGAGTTCAACAATAACCAACAGGATTCCAACAAAAAGCCTACATGCAAAACCTGCAAAAGAAGGCACTGGGGACAGTGTCGATCAAACTAAAAGATAAAGCAATGTGGCATCTGCAAAAGAACTGGCCACCAGTCCCACGAATGTAGGGACATAAAGAATGCAAACTGTTTCAGCTGTGGCGAAAAGGGCCACATCAGTACTAATTGCCCGGAGGCTGCCAAGGAAGGAGCAGCTAAGTCTGGGATGGATAAGAAAGGAAACGCCTAAACTACCGGTCGAATGCCAGAGACAGTGCATATCAATAATAGCATTAGGTACGTCTTTACCTTTTTGCATCGATTGTGTCTACTCAGTATTTTACGTTAATGCAAGGGATAATAAACCTTTAGTAAACCATAAGCTTAGCAAACTTTTGATTACATTCATAAGAACTTCAGATATTAAAAATAAGGTATAATTTACCAATGGAATCTATAATGACCCTCTCTCCCATCCTCGGAGATAATCCTTTCATATGAATCTGGAGTACTCTTCCCCAGAAAGGGTACGACAATATATATTACCTTATTTTATTATTTCTCATTATTTTATATCGCCTGCGAATGCCAACTATGTTTGATAAGAGTACCATATGAGGATTGGCGTATCCTAGTGTGTTCCATAGATTGCTTCCATGCCTGATCAGTATGGAGGTTTAATGCATGCAACCCCTGAGATATCCCAATGGTCATATCATACTAAAGTCGACTAGTAGTATTCAAAGAAAATATCCAAATATAAAAATGTCCTCACAAGTATCTCTACTTAGGACATCCTTGCTTTTGTAAGGAGAATGTGTCATTTATCTGACACCGACATCGATAGATGAACCAAAGCCTGAGAATACAGACATCTCTAACATCTCTGGGTGTGTCATGATCATCTTCTTTATAAGAACTACCATGTTTACCTTTTTAGAGGCAAGTGGATATTAGGACAAACATCCCGCTCAGGGCTGCAATTATTGTAAAAGCCTTATATCTGTTAGTACCAAGGGAATAGGAAGAACTAAGAGCCAAATCGATAAGTTTTTTTTTAGAGAAGGTTTCATAAAGCCGAAATTCAAGATTCTAAGAACTCCGATTTATATGAATAAGAAAGACGGATCATCTTGCGTATGCATTGAGTACCGCAAACCTATTTAAACAACAATTAAGAATCGCCATTAGTTGCCCAGGATCGTCGATTTGTTCGACTAGCTGTAAGGAATAGCTATTCTTTGAGATTAGTTAAGCAGTGGTTGGAATAACCATCTCACCTTAAGATAAGCTTTTCTATAATAACTGTTATATAAGTATCAAGGTGGCTCCTTTGGAGACCTTGTAAAGATGAAATATCAAAACATCCGTAGGATGGACGAGACTTTGGAAAGTCCACTTATCAGGATCTGAAAGTTGCATTGGAAACAACGAATAAGATCATACGAATCCCTAATTACATGTAAGTTGCCAGTATTCGGCAGAAAAATCAAGGATTAATGAAGATAGCAACCCTCCTAAGTTCTTGTTAAGGAATAAGGTTCAACAATAGATATCACCCTGGAAGGGTGTGCCAATTTGTTAATCATCAGACTAGTTAAGCTCTGAATATAGAAAATCATTCAAAGGAAATCGAGTGTATCAAGATCAGATAGCTTAGAGCTACAATTTTTAAGGAATTGGATGGAACTCGCAAATACATTTCATAATTAATGATTTAAGGGTGTGCTTCACCAATAAGTCGAGAAGCATTATCACATAATGATACGCAGAATTTTGATATAATGAGCAACCTACGTCGATTAAGGATCGACAGGTAAAGAAGCTCCAAAAGGATACATGTACCAAATATAACGGCCACTTTAGGAGCTTGGAGAGACTCCAGATATGCTATAGAAGTTAAGTCCGTCATGTAACAAAAAGTACTTCCAGCATTTTAGCAAATCTCGAGGTCGAGATTTCTTTTAAGGGGGTGAGGATGTAACACCTCGTAAAATCACGTCCAATGATGTATTGACACGTGTAATAAACCCTAATGAAGTCAAACACTGAAATTGAGGGACTAAGTTTTCGAAAAAATCGAAAACTTTGATTATGAAAGGACTGGAAGTGATAACATACCAAAAAAAATAAGTTTCTTATGATGTTTATATTAACAAATGTGCCACTTGATGAATAAGTGTAGCCGTTTGCGAAATTAATTGAAAGTTTGCACAATAAAGGGGTTAAAAGCGTCAACATGTTAATTCTTACCTCTGAGTGACCTTCTAACAAACCGAGAGCTTAATAATATTTAATTATACTCTCGGGAATGCCAAATAATGGCCATCTAAGGTTTTTATGCCTACAAGTAAAGTTACGCGCAGCTTTGCAAGTTAGAGGGACTAAAAGTGTCAATATGTTTAATTATACCTCTGAATGACCTTTTAGCGAACCCGAAGCATCGTGATGATTAATAATATTTCCAAGAATGCCTAATATGGATTAGATGAGGCTTCAATGCTAATAAATGATGAGATGTGCAAGTTTGCGCAATAGAGGGGCCTAAAGCGTCAACTTTTGAATCTACGCCTTTCGGTGACCATCTAAGCAAACGAGAGCGTATTAATATTTAAGTATATGCTTGGGAAGGATAAATATGGGCCATGGAAGGCTTGGGTAATATTAAACGGCATTTCGCGCTACAATGCGCAATTAAAGGACTAATTGCGTCAAACTGCAAAAGTATGCCGATTCCTAGGGTAACGGACCTTCCGGAAGATGACCCTAAGTTAAACATGACCTAAATATCCTTTTTATAGCTTAGATATGGGCTTAAAGGTGTTCGGTGCGCAAAAATAAACTTTTATGTCATGCAGGGACTAAAAGTGTCAAAAAGTGCACAAGTTTGCATTTTCGCGCATATCTCACATTCTGTATATCTTCGGACACCCAAAAATTTATGTAAGCACTAAAATATTTTATTTTAGTGATCGCCTTGATAAAATTTCATTCGTCGCGTAATTTGGACCGTTTTTCGCGTCCGTTCGTGTTTCGTCGTAATTAGACGAACAACGTGACCGTACGGCCAAACGGACCGACATCCGACATGTTTTTGAGCATGTTTCATGTCCCTCATGTTTAGGCATCATTGTAGAGGCTTAAAAAAAGTTTAACGGGCCTCAAACGCATCAGAAAAGGGCTAGAAGCATGCAGGGACCAAAACTGTCATTTCTGAAACTTGATTTCCAGCTGTTACCAGCTGTTACAGCTGTTTTAATCAATTGAAAATGGTTTTCTTCAGTCCTTGGGCAGCCCATAGATTGCTAAAACCATGGGTAAAGGTGTACGGTCCAGATTCGATCACGTTTCTCAAGAAACGATCCTAACGGTCCTTGTTTTCCTATATAAACCCACTTGATTTTTGGCTCATTTGCACCTCTCCTTCTAATCTGATCTATTCTCTGAAGTTGTGAGGATCTTGAACCCTTTTTGAGAACCTCCTTCGGTCCATTGGACCTTTGTAAGTCCCCTTTCGTGTTTAGTTTAATTATTTAGCGGTTAAAGCCGAAAAGTCAAGCGTTTCGATAAACGCTTTGACTTTTAAACGGCTAAGCCATGGTTCGTAACGAACATGGGTACGTGACCGTAATTAGGTAGGTAATTAACCCTCAAAAGGGCGCCTCCTAATTACCACGATTACTTAGTTAAATTGTCGGGTCAAATGAAAGTCAAACGGGTTAGTTTTAAATAAATACATAACTATTAATATAGAAGCCATAAAATCAGTTTTCTCATATTAATAACTTGGTAATTATTAATTGAACATGTCTAAGCATGTTCAACCCGACAATTCTAAGTATAGGCTCGGTTCGGAACCGAAAGTCACAAAAGTTGACTTTTGCTTTGACTTTCAGTTCTGACCCGATTTAGCTTAGTTTAGATATGCCTTAGGATTCCATTAGGACCATATTATAAGTTAGTATAACCCTCCGAGGTTATACAACTTGGTTCCATAGAAATCCTAGTTCATGCATGTTTCCGTTAAATGCCTAAATGTTGACCGTTATGCCCTTTTGACCTTAAAACGTGATTTTTGAAAATGTGAAAGAGTAGAAACCTTAGTTACTGATTTATAAACTTGTCCCTAAAATTTGACATCAGTTTGAGGTCTAGATTAGGAGTTATGCTCAATAGCGTAATTAGAAAGCCTTTTATTAATTAAACGGCGTAATTAGCGTATATCCTATCTAAACCCAATTTTTGATACCAAACTTTTTACCTACTGATATAAAATAATATTTTGGGATTTTTAAAGATTTTTAATTAATTTTAGGCTGAGCATAACTTATAGTCGTAGGCTTAATCCGGTAATTGTCGGTTTTGCCCTTACGGGCTATAAAATGAGTTTTACATATCTAAACGACTCCAAACCTTTTGCTACTGATCACATATGATAAATAAATTATTTTAAGCCTTCTGGAAATATAAAATATCAGATTTATGTATCGAACCCGGAAATGGCCTTTAATCACCTTTTTAAGCGTTTTTAACGCATAGTATGTGCTATAATCATATTAAACATACAAGGGTTGATACCTACTGATATTTGAGGCAAATTATAATATTTTAACAGTAAGCAAAGGTTGATTAACTCAGACTTCAGTTTTGAGCTTTTCGGCTTATGTGAAATTACCAAAATGCCCCTACGGTGCATAGTTTGGTTATAATTGACAAATTTCACATATACACTTTACCTACTGATATAACTTAGCAAATTATGTATTTTTGCTGATTACATCAGACCTGTAACTCAGGTTAACACTTAAACTCTTTTATAAACTTTTAAATGACCAAACTACCCCTACGGGGCCTAGTTTGTGTTTAAATACGTTTCGGGCATAATGAAAGACATCTTACTGATGTCACAACATATTTGAGGCATAATTAACTCAGGAAACCTGTACATGGCTCTCATGAATACCCGTCACGCTTATTACGCGTACGGTTCGGTTTATGTAACTAGTTTGCATAAATTAGCCGAAACGGGTCAAACGTTATCGTTTTTATCTCAAAATCCAGAATGTGTTTAGTTTACCCATATTATACAAGTCTTCAAACTTGTTGGGTCTAAATCACATTCTATTCCGGCCTTCGCTTAATCATGCGTTTGAACCGTATATTTTCCTTAAAAACTAACCGGTCTAAGTTTAGGCTTAATTAAAGACCCGTTAGTATTCTAATTGGTTATTTATACCATCATTCCAGACTAGAGCCTTCCGGTAAATTGTACCTACGCTTACTTAAGTGAATATAGCTGAGTTATTAAATTCTTGCTATTTAAGACAGAAGCTAGCTCAGGTAAATACTCTTAACTTATTTTCCCTATTACGGGCTTGGGATACGGTAATATAAATACCGCATGGTCAGGTATGGGATTCAAAGACCAATGAGTCGGGAAATCCAAATAACCTGTTTTAATTCGTATTGCTTGACTGAAACATTGGGGGTTAATGCGACCGTGTCCTGGATATCCTTGACTCATTAAATTGCAATGGCCACGACCTAAGCACGGGGTGTAGGCATACACCTGACAGATGCCATATGTTTATTAATTAATTATACCCAATAAGGGTTTCCCAATAAGGGAATAGTGGTGTGTCGGTTAATCTTGAACCGGCATAGAACCGGGCCCCGTATGTAGAGCAAGTTATGTAAAACTGATAACATGAAATATAGTTTGTCCCAAGTATAAAAGATTAATTTTGCCTTGTGCATTTTAATCAATGTGTCAAAATATTTTGTGCCTGGTGCATTCAAATGAGTCAGTTGAGTGTATTTACCAGTGAAAACTGGCGTATTTTCAAAAGTCTAAGTGACAGGTACAAGTACGTAATAGGCTGGAAGCTGCTCAGGACGTTAATAAGGAATCTTGCAAGTTCTAGGCGTCTAAAGTCTGTTGAACAATATTTATGTTTTAAGATCCGCCTGTGGATCCTTTACTTTCCGTTGTAATACCTTGATATTACGTTATATTCGGATTGTAATAATATTATCTTTTGCTTCAGCTGTGCATTTATATATTGTGTTGTTTGACTATGATGTTATCAACTACGTCACGATACTCCCCACCGGGCCCACCGGTGACACGTGGAAATTCGGGGTGTGACAGTTATGTAAATACATTAATCACAACCCGATTTAAATCCCAATGGCCATACATCAAATAATACAGAATGAAGCGGGTTATGTAAATACATTAATCACAATCCGATTTAAATGGCTACATACCCGACCAAGCGGTACTTTTATAGTACCGTATCCCAAGCCCGTATAGGGAAAATAAGTTAAGAGTATTTACCTGAGCAAAGTATCAATCAAATACAGCAAATGCAAGTACTTTCACTGGGCTCCTAATCTGGAACGAAGGTTTATAATAACCTATTAGATTTCTAACGGGTCCTTAATTAAGCCTTAGCTTAGACCGGTTAGTTTCAATGATACGGTTCGTACGCACTATTAAGCGAAGACCGGATAGAATGCGATTTAGACCCGACAAGTTCGGAGACTTGCTTAATATGGGTATTTCATACACACTCTGGATTTTGAGATAAAACCGATAAGGTTTGACCCGTTTCGGCTAATTTATGTAAACTAGTTACATAAACTGAACCGAACGCGTAATAAGCGTAACGGGTAGTAATGAGAGCTATTTATAGGTTTCCTAAGTTAATATGCTTCATATATGTTGTGACATCAGTAAGATGTCTTTTATTATGCCCGAAATGAATTTAATCACAAACTACGCCCCGTAGGGGTAGTTTGGTCATTTTAAAGGTTGTAAAAGAGTTTAATTATTCACCTGAGTTACAGGTCTGATGTAATCAGCAAAAATACTTATTTTACTAAGTTATAACAGTAGGGTAAAGTATATATGTGAAATTTATCAATTTTAACCAAACTATGCACCGTAGGGGCATTTTGGTAATTTCACCTAAGCCTAAAAGCTCAAAACTGAAGTCTGAGTTTAAGGACTTTTGCTTACTGTTAAAATATTATAATTTACCTCAAATATCAGTAGGTATTCCCCTTTGTATGTTTAAAATAGTTCTAGTATATACTAGGCGCTAAAAACGCTTAAAAAGGCGATTAGAAGCCGTTTCCGGGTTCTATATAGAAATCTGATATTTTTATTATTCCAGAGGGTTTAAAATAATTTATTTATCATATTTGATCAGTAGCAAAAGGTTTGGAGTCAATTAGATATGAAAAACTCATTTTATGGCCCGTAAGGGCAAAACCGACAATTACCGGATTAAGCCTACGACTATAAGTTATGCTCAGCCTAAAATTAATTAAAAATCTTCAAAATTCCCAAAATAATATATTACATCAGTGGGTAAAGATTTTGATATCAAAAAGTAGGCTTAACTAGGCTATACGCTAATTCCGCCGTTTAATTAACATAAAGCTTTCATTTTGCGCTAATGAGCATAACTCTCAATCTACACCACCAATTGATCTCAAATCTTGGGTACAAGTATATATATCAGTAATAAAGGTTTCTACTCTTTTACATTTTCAAAAATCACGTTTTAAGGTGAAAAGGGCATAATGGTCAACATATAGGCAATTAACGGAATCATGCGTATTAATCGGATAACTAATGATCCGAGGTGTATAATCACAGAGGGTTATACTAGCATGTAACCTGGTCCAAATGAAGCTCTAAGGTATTTCTAAATCATACCTAAACGGGTCAGAACTGAAGTCAAAGCAAAAGTCAAAGCTTTGCGACTTTCGGTTCCGAACCGGGTCTAAACAGTAAATTATCGGGTTGAACATGTTTAGACATGTTCTTACACTAATTACCAAGTTATATTAATGATCAAACATGTTGTATGTGTTCTACATTGCTAATTATGCATAAATTGTAATTTACACATTCTGTTGACTTTTTAATTACAAGTTTGACCCGACATTTGACCTAGTTAGAGTGGGAATCAGGGGGAACCCTTTTGAGGGTTTATTACCCACATAATTACCAACTTATAACTACTTTTGATTCGACCAATCACTGGACTATCAGTGATAAATCTTAAAGTCAACCGTTAATTACGACGGTTTGACTTTTAAGCTAATACTAAGCTAGAACTTAATTAAGAAAGGTCAAGTATACTTACAAGAGTCCTATGCACGAATTATGATCACTTGAGCCTGCTTGGGAGCTCCAGAATTGATCAGGAATGCAAGAGAAGGTGTGAAGAACAATGGTTGCAACCTTGGTCCTTTTATAGTGAATTTCCCACCACAAATTGTTGACACATGGTTCTACTAGTGACCACAACTGATCAACACATGTCCCTAGTGTCCTAGGAGGCACTTAGGGGTCGCACATGAAGTGAAACATTCGTTTTGGGTCGAGTTTTCGCGTATACAGGCTGCTGTCTGATGATTCTGCATCTGGGCGGTTAACGCGGCCCGCGTAAAGTTTAACCAGCCTTTACGCGGCCCGCATGGGCCTTAAAATCAGATTTTCCATTTTCTTGTTTTTGCAACTTGTCCCTTGGCTTCACGAAAGGTCAACTAAGCTTATATATTGCAATTTGACCCCTTAGTATTTACCTACAAGGGCTTTAAGACTTGTACCCACTTTGCCAAGTCCCTGGACACTTCCGGTTAGCCCGAAAAGTCATAACTTTCAATGTTAACGCTTTAACCCCTCGCACACGAATTTGATCATAACTTTCTCATACGATAACGAAACTTTATGAAATTTATATCGCGCATTCTAGTGAGCATAAATAACAGTTACAAAGCTTCGGGTTTGTCAAAAGGTCACTCAGAGGCATAACTTAAACATGTTGACACATTTAACCCCTGTAGTTTGTAATCTCTCACTTTTTGCTTCGTATGATCCATGATTTATTAGTTTGATGATATGAACATCATGTAGGGTTATTATGAAGTATAATTATTCACTGTTGACATTCAGAACTTGTATATTCACATACTTTCCATGTTTGTCAACTTTAGTCCTTCTATAACATTCTTTCACACGTTCAAACATATGACACGTGTCAACACATTATAGGACGTGAATTTTCGAGGTGTTACATCCTCACCCCCTTAAAATAAATCTCGACCCGAGATTTACTGAAATAAATAAGGGTATTTTTCTTTCATCGTGGATTCAACCTCCCACGTGAATTCGGGACCTCTACGGGCATCCCATTTGACCTTTACGATAGGTACATGCTTCCTTCGAAGCTTCTTTACCTGTCGATCCTCAATCGACAAAGGTTTTTCCACAAATTTTAAGCTCTCATCTATATGCACATCTGTATGTGGTATAACCAGTGATTCATCAGCGAAGCACTTCTTCAGATTGCAGATGTGAAACACATTGTGAATTCCACTGAGCTCTTCCGGTAAGTTTAACTTATAGGAAACTGACCCGACACGTTCGATAACCTCGAAAGGTCCTATGTATCTCGGGCTTAGCTTGCCTTTCTTACCAAATCGCATCACCCCCTTCCAGGGTGACACTTTAAGTAACACTTTATCACCTACTTCGAAGTGAAAAGCTTTACGCTTTGGATCTGCGTAACTCTTCTGCCTATCTCGGGCAGCTTTGAGATGGTCACGAATCTGGACAATCTTGTCCGTCGTTTCAAAGACTATCTCTGGTCCTGATAATTGGACATCTCCAACTTCCGCCCAACAAACGGGCGATCTACACTTTCTACCGTATAATGCCTCGAAGGGCGCAGCCTTAATGCTGGTATGGTAGCTATTGTTGTAGGAGAATTCGATTAATGGTAGGTTCTTATCCCAACTACCACCCAAATCGATCGCACATGCACGTAGCATGTCTTCCAACGTTTGAATAGTACGCTCACTCTGACCGTCAGTCTGAGGATGATAAGCCGTACTAAAATTCAAACGTGTGCCCAAAGATTGTTGGAAACTCTTCCAAAAATGTGACGTGTATCTAGTATCTCGGTCAGAGATAATAGACACAGGTATGCCATGTAAGGCTACAATCTTATCAACGTATAACTGGGCTAACATGTCGGAGTTATAAGTCTCCTTGATGGGTAAGAAATGTGCTGACTTAGTCAGTCTATCAACTATAACCCATATTGTATCATTTCCTTTCCTTGTCTTGGGTAACTTGGTAATAAAATCCATAGTCACCATTTCCCACTTCCAAGTAGGAAGTTCAGGCTGTTGTAGCAAACCTGACGGTTTCTGATGCTCGGCTTTGACTTGCGCACATGTCAAGCATTTAGCTACATGAGTGGCTACAGACTTCTTCAAGCCTATCCACCAATAATTTGCCTTTAGATCCTGGTACATCTTATCAGCTCCAGGATGAACGGAGTATTTGGAACTATGGGCTTCCTGGAGGATGACATCTTGAAGTCCTCCATAAATTGGAACCCATATTCGTCCATTTAATCTTAGAATTCCGTCCTTGCTAAGAGTTAACTGCTCCTCAGTTACTCCTAACTTTTCATTAGGATAGTTAGCTTCCAGCACAGCTTCCTTCTGTGCAGCTAACAACCTTTCAATCAAATTATTCTTTATCTCCATGCGCTTGGCATTGATTCGGATGGGTTTCACCCTCTCCTTTCGACTCAAGGAATTGGCGACTACATTCGCCTTGCCGGGATGGTATCTTATTTCACAATCATAATCATTTAAAGTTTCCATCCAATGGCGTTGCCTCATGTTTAATTCCTTCTGATTAAACAGATGTTGAAGGCTCTTGTGATCAGAATAGATCACACACTTGATTCCATAAAGATAATGCCTCCACAGTTTTAGTGCGAATACAACGGCACCTAACTCCAAGTCGTGGGTGGTGTAATTCTTTTCATGCACCTTTAACTGTCGTGATGCATAGGCAATAACCTTGCCTTTTTGCATAAGCACACACCCCATGCCAGTGTGTGAAGCATCGCAGTAAACCACAAAATCTTCTATTCCATCTGGCAATGTCAGTACTGGGGCGTTGCTCAACTTCCGCTTCAGAATATCGAAGGATTCTTGCTGCTTAGAGCCCCATATGAACTTTACTTTCTTCTTGGTCAAGGAAGTTAGGGGTGCAGCAATCCTTGAAAAATTTTCAATGAAACGCCGGTAATATCCTGCCAATCCCAGGAAGCTACGAATCTCTGTAGGCGTCTTTGGCTCTTGCCAGTTCATAACTGCTTCAACCTTAGCGGGATCTACTTGGATACCACGCTCACTAACCACGTGTCCAAGGAATTGGACCTCTCGAAGCCAAAATTCACATTTAGAGAATTTGGCATAGAGCTTCTCCTGATGCAGGAGTTTGAGAATACAGCGAAGGTGTTTCTCATGGTCAGCTTGGTTCTTCGAGTAGATAAGAATGTCGTCGATGAAAACAATGACGAATTTATCTAAGTACGGCTTGCAAACGCGATTCATGAGATCCATGAACGCGGCAGGTGCATTAGTGAGCCCAAAAGGCATCACTAGGAACTCGTAATGACCATAACGAGTCCTAAATGCAGTTTTGTGTACGTCTTCATCTCTGACCTTCAGCTGATGGTAGCCTGACCTCAAATCAATCTTCGAGAAATAACTTGCTCCTTGCAATTGATCGAACAAGTCGTCGATCCTTGGTAATGGGTATCTATTCTTGATCGTGACCTTATTAAGTTCACGATAATCGATGCACAGACGCATCGATCCATCCTTCTTTTTCACAAATAGGACTGGCGCTCCCCATGGAGACGAACTAGGTTTAATGAAACCTTTAGCTAGCAATTCATCCAGTTGCGTCCTTAATTCCTTCATTTCCGTGGGCGCCAATCTGTAAGGTGCTCTAGCAACTGGTGCTGCTCCGGGGATGATATCAATCCTGAATTCCACTTGCCTATCTGGTGGCAAACCAGGTAGCTCTTCAGGAAAAACTTATGGGTATTCAGAAATGACAGGGATGTCTTCTATCTTCGGTTTAGGCTCATCAATAATCACCTGTGCCATGTAGATGACACAACCCCCCTTTAAACATTTTGAAGCCTTGAGCATAGTCGCTTGCTCAGGTAGCCCATACTGGGTATCTCCCCGAATGGTAAGTGATTCACCAGACGGAGTCTTTATTACCACTTGTTTCTTGTTACAGACAATTTGGGCCTGGTTATGAGATAACCAGTCCATACCCAGAACTATGTCAAAACCGGCCAATTTAAAAGGAAGTAGAGATAGAGGAAAAGAGTGGTTCTTAATGGATATCACACATCCATCTAACACAGTGGAGACGGTTTCTATGGTGCCATCTGCTAACTCTACCTCATAATTTATACTCAAGGTTTTGACAGGTAATTTCAGCAATTCACAAAACTTATTATCAACGAAAGACTTATCAGCGCCTGAATCAAAAAGTACTCTAGCATAGACGTCATTTACAAGGAAAGTACCTGTAATAACGTTGTCATCTAGAATCACTTCTTTGGCATCCAATCGAAAGACTCTAGCATTTGTCTTCTTGACCTCTTCAGGCTTCTTGTCATACTTAGGGCAGTTGGTTTTGATATGCCCTTTCTCATTGCAGTTGTAGCATGTGGCATCTTTTATCTTCTTGCACTCTATCGACTTGTGCTCTCTAGACTTACATATTCCACATGCAGGTGCTCCTGAATTAGAATTTGACTCAAGTCTGCACTTTCCAAAGTGGCGTTTCTGGCAATTCGTGCACTTTGGTTTTTCCTCTGTTCGCTGACTGTTCCTTCCAGACCCATACTTCTTAGAATCAGTGTTTCCCTTGTGCTTCTTCTCTGACCCTCATGAGTTATCATCCTCACGCTTCCTCTTACTTTCTTCAGATTTCTTTAGCGATCTCAACCTGACCGCATCTAAAGTAAGGGACAAGGAGAGGTCAGCTGCTGACCTAAATGTAGCAGGTCTTGAAGCCTTAACACTGGCTTTGATTTCTGGGGCTAAACCCCCAATGAAGCGAGCAATTCGCTTGGGCTCGGGTGTTACAAGGTAAGGAACCAGTCTGGACAGGGTATTGAAACTGGTGAGGTAAGCTTGACAATCTAAGTTTGTCATCACCAATGATAAGAAATCAGATTCAATTCTTTCAACCTCATGTTGAGGGCAGTAGTTTTCCATAATGAGGGTAACAAACTGCTCCCATGACATGTTGTAGAGCGGGATCTTCCCAGCAGCTTGAATGAGAGACCTCCACCATGCCAGTGCCTCTCCTTTGAATGATTGGGATACATACTTTACTACATCCCTTTCAGCACAACCGCTGATGTCCACCACCGTGTCCATTTCATCCAACCAGGTCATACAATCTACTGCTCCTTTCTCCCCAGTGAAATCTCGGGGTTTACAGGAAACAAAGTACTTATAGGTACAAGACTTGGTACGTGGTTCATTATCGAACGCTCTCTTCTTGGATGGAACACTGTGTTCATTTGATGAATGATGATCATCATCCTTCTTTGGCTCCTCTTTCTTAGAGGGCGGCTTGTTATGAGGCTCTGAATGAGTTTTAGGGACAGATTTAGAATGGGGTATAGATGAGGCTCGACTATGCGTCCCACTATACTCCTTAAATTGTTCTTCTACAGCTTTAGATACAACTGTGTCAATCAGTGAACGAAGCTCTCCTTTGGTTATATTAATCCGATCATTATCATCGCGGTTTTCCAAAGGATGACTGTTTATCTCGTCAGAGTCAGCCATGTAGTCTTAGTTGCTACAAAAAGAAGATAAGGGCAAGGTTTATTTAGAAGCGCTTTCAGTACTATCGTTCTTAAACGATTTATTAACCATGCTTTTAATACACATTTTAGTTAATTTGTTAAATATAAAATTGTTCAGGATCTTTATCATAATCCTAAATTATAAGTTAATAATAGCACAAAAGGCCTAGTCATGTAGACAAGTTTAATTTATAAGCCATGATTTCAGAGAATCAAGGCATTAAGGTTTGAATCAAAGTTCATTACCTTTTTCTTGACAGGGAGTTGTAGGCTACCACTGTCTTTAGTCTCAGAGGACGTTAATCATAGCCCGTGGGCACTCCATCCATAAGGGATGATTATATAAATAAGGGAATTTAGAATAACCCAATTAAAAATGACTTATGTGATTTTCATCGTATCACACTTTGTCAAGCATGTCAATATGCTTTCATATGTTTAACAAAAATTCGAATCTCTTAAATAAGTTTTACCATCTTGGCCATGTACATAATGACATTTAGGCTAGGTTTTACTCTTTAGATTCTTTTTAATAATTAACGCAGAACAATTTCTAAATTGAAACGTTAATAAGGATCTGAATCTAATTGTGGAACTACCGTCTTGGCCCTGCCTTAAAATGACACATGAGCTAGGTCTTGTCCTTTTTAAATTTTTACCATTTTATTATAATGGTAGATCTTATAATATAGGAATGATATTTTAAACATAATCGTTCCTTTAAAATTTAAACAAATATATGTTTGCCCTAAACGGGACTTCTTTAAGAAAATGACTTGCCCATGCAAGGGCTAATCGGAAAAATAACAAAGAAGTAATTAAAAGACAATGAAACGAATTGGAATTTGTCCTATGTTCTTGTCTAGACTCAAGAATGTGCAACTGTGTAACTGAGATTAAACACAAAGGCTAGTGTTTAATTCACTCAGTGTTGGCTCTGATACGAACCTGTCACACCCCGACTTTCCACGTGTCACCGGTGGGCCCGGTGGGGAGTATCGTGACGTGGTTGGCAACATAATAGTCAAACAACACAATTATATAAATGCACAGCGGAAGCAAATTTAAAGATATAATTCAACCGAATATAATGTTGTAATATCAAGTATCATAATAGTCGATTGTTTATCCACAGACGGATCGAAAATGAAATATAAACAATAGTTCAACAGATTTTGACATCTAGAGCTTGCGAAACTTGAGTAATGATGCCTGGAGTAGCCAGCCTATTTCGTCTAGCACCTGCACTTAACCTTTTTGGAAAATACGTCAGTTTACACTGGTAAATACAACTCAACTGACTCGTTTTGAAAAGAGTTTGCAAATTTATTTGAATGCACTTCGGCATAAAATATCTTTATAACTTGGGATAATTATTTGTATATAACCTTGTATACATATTTACTTATTTGCCATCCATTAGCACCGGTTAGAAGAGCCGGTTTAAGTTAACTGACACGCCACAGGTATAATGCCCACAAGGTTGATTCCTTTAGTGGATTACCAGTTTTTACATAATGCATCTGTCAGGTGTACGCCTACACCCCGTGCTTAGGTCGTGGCCATTTCGTAAAATGATGCCAAGGATATCCGGGACATGGTCGTTTAACCCCCAAGGGCCATACATCAAATAATACAGAATAAAGCGGGTTATGTAAATACATTAATCACAATCCGATTTAAATGGCTACATACCCGACCAAGCGGTACTTTTATAGTACCGTATCCCAAGCCCGTATAGGGAAAATAAGTTAAGAGTATTTACCTGAGCAAAGTATCAATCAAATACAGCAAATGCAAGTACTTTTACTGGGCTCCTAATCTGGAACGAAGGTTTATAATAACCTATTAGATTTCTAACGGGTCCTTAATTAAGCCTTAGCTTAGACCGGTTAGTTTCAATGATACGGTTCGTACGCACTATTAAGCGAAGACCGGATAGAATGCGATTTAGACCCGACAAGTTCGGAGACTTGCTTAATATGGGTATTTCATACACACTCTGGATTTTGAGATAAAACCGATAAGGTTTGACCCGTTTCGGCTAATTTATGTAAACTAGTTACATAAACCGAACCGAACGCGTAATAAGCGTAACGGGTAGTAATGAGAGCCATTTATAGGTTTCCTAAGTTAATATGCTTCATATATGTTGTGACATCAGTAAGATGTCTTTTATTATGCCCGAAATGAATTTAATCACAAACTACGCCCCGTAGGGGTAGTTTGGTCATTTTAAAGGTTGTAAAAGAGTTTAAGTATTCACCTGAGTTACAGGTCTGATGTAATCAGCAAAAATACTTATTTTACTAAGTTATAACAGTAGGGTAAAGTATATATGTGAAATTTATCAATTTTAACCAAAGTATGCACCGTAGGGGCATTTTGGTAATTTCACCTAAGCCTAAAAGCTCAAAACTGAAGTCTGAGTTTAAGGACTTTTGCTTACTGTTAAAATATTATAATTTACCTCAAATATCAGTAGGTATTCCCCTTTGTATGTTTAAAATAGTTCTAGTATATACTAGGCGCTAAAAACGCTTAAAAAGGCGATTAGAAGCCGTTTCCGGGTTCTATATAGAAATATGATATTTTTATTATTCCAGAGGGTTTAAAATAATTTATTTATCATATTTGATCAGTAGCAAAAGGTTTGGAGTCAATTAGATATGAAAAACTCATTTTATGGCCCGTAAGGGCAAAACCGACAATTACCGGATTAAGCCTACTACGACTATAAGTTATGCTCAGCCTAAAATTAATTAAAAATCTTCAAAATTCCCAAAATAATATATTACATCAGTGGGTAAAGATTTTGATATCAAAAAGTAGGCTTAACTAGGCTATACGCTAATTCCGCCGTTTAATTAACATAAAGCTTTCATTTTGCGCTAATGAGCATAACTCTCAATCTACACCACCAATTGATCTCAAATCTTGGGTACAAGTATATATAATAGTAATAAAGGTTTCTACTCTTTTACATTTTCAAAAATCACGTTTTAAGGTGAAAAGGGCATAATGGTCAACACATAGGCAATTAACGGAATCATGCGTATTAATCGGATAACTAATGATCCGAGGTGTATAATCACAGAGGGTTATACTAGCATGTAACCTGGTCCAAATGAAGCTCTAAGGTATTTCTAAATCATACCTAAACGGGTCAGAACTGAAGTCAAAGCAAAAGTCAAAGCTTTGCGACTTTCGGTTCCGAACCGGGTCTAAACAGTAAATTATCGGGTTGAACATGTTTAGACATGTTCTTACACTAATTACCAAGTTATATTAATGATCAAACATGTTGTATGTGTTCTACATTGCTAATTATGCATAAATTGTAATTTACACATTCTGTTGACTTTTTAATTACAAGTTTGACCCGGCATTTGACCTAGTTAGAGTGGGAATCAGGGGGAACCCTTTTGAGGGTTTATTACCCACATAATTACCAACTTATAACTACTTTTGATTCGACCAATCACTGGACTATCAGTGATAAATCTTAAAGTCAACCGTTAATTACGATGGTTTGACTTTTAAGCTAATACTAAGCTAGAACTTAATTAAGAAAGGTCAAGTATACTTACAAGAGTCCTATGCACGAATTATGATCACTTGAGCCTGCTTGGGAGCTCCAGAATTGATCAGGAATGCAAGAGAA
This sequence comes from Helianthus tuberosus, assembly GCA_030545235.1. Classification (NCBI taxonomy): domain Eukaryota; kingdom Viridiplantae; phylum Streptophyta; class Magnoliopsida; order Asterales; family Asteraceae; genus Helianthus; species Helianthus tuberosus. Next base: position 145,463,073 of record CM060417.1, on the reverse strand, counting down.
GGTGTGAAGAACAATGGTTGCAACCTTGGTCCTTTTATAGTTAATTTCCCACCACAAATTGTTGACACATGGTTCTACTAGTGACCACAACTGATCAACACATGTCCCTAGTGTTCTAGGAGGCACTTAGGGGTCGCACATGAAGTGAAACATCCGTTTTGGGTCGAGTTTTCGCGTATACAGGCTGTTGTCTGATGATTCTGCATCTGGGCGGTTAACGTGGCCCGCGTAAAGTTTAACCAGCCTTTACGCGGCCCGCATGGGCCTTAAATTCAGATTTTCCATTTTCTTGTTTTTGCAACTTGTCCCTTGGCTTCACGAAAGGTCAACTAAGCTTATATATTGCAATTTGACCCCTTAGTATTTACCTACAAGGGCTTTAAGACTTGTACCCACTTTGCCAAGTCCCTGGACACTTCCGGTTAGCCCGAAAAGTCATAACTTTCAATGTTAACGCTTTAACCCCTCGCACACGAATTTGATCATAACTTTCTCATACGATAACGAAACTTTATGAAATTTATATCGCGCATTCTAGTGAGCATAAATAACAGTTACAAAGCTTCGGTTTTGTCAAAAGGTCACTCAGAGGTATAACTTAAACATGTTGACACATTTAACCCCTGTAGTTTGTAATCTCTCACTTTTTGCTTCGTATGATCCATGATTTATTCGTTTGATGATATGAACATCATGTAGGGTTATTATTTAGTATATTTATTCACTTTTGACATTCAGAACTCGTATATTCACATACTTTCCATGTTTGTCAACTTTAGTCCTTCTATAACATTCTTTCACACGTTCAAACATATGACACGTGTCAACACATTATAGGACGTGAATTTTTGAGGTGTTACACCTTCCATTCATTATCATGCATGATGATTCTAAACATAGTCTTATCATCAATTTCATCATAACAATAAAACCCACTTATCTAAGTGTGTTAATTCATCAAATCCTTCAATTCATAGCATGTTATGTATGATTTTCACTTAGGGTTTCGTTCCTAAGCAAGTATACATCACTAATCTAGCCCTATCTTCTCTAATCCATGCCTAATTCGCGATTAGGATGATTATCAACTTTTTACAACTTCATGAATGTTAGAAATTCGACATACCTTAAGATCCCCTTGACTTGGTGATCACGAATATGTGCTTGAATTTCGATTTGGGTTTGATTTGCCCTTCCAATTTTCTTGATTTGTGCTTGTTAGGGTTTTGAGCTCAAGATGTTCTTGGCTCCTGTGGATATCTCGACCAGAACACACACTTAAAGTGTGTGTTTTGGTGTTTAACTTTTGTTTTAATAAAACAAGTTTCCCACTTGGCAATATTAGTCCCTCATGTTTTATCTTGATCAATTGAAGCTACAACTTACCATTTATCACTTAGGCACATACTAGTAACTAGGTTAATTATCCCTGGTTAACTTAATAGGTTCGGGAAGTTATAACCCGTTATATTTTAAGTCCCGTTAACTCGGGCCTTCTATATACTCTGTTTTCTCAAAGTATTTATCTTCCCTTTAACTTAACATCAATTTTATTTATTTAAAACCTAATATTTACCGGGTTAATTTTTTTTACCACTAACGGTATTTTACCCGTCGTCACTATTAACGTGGTTTGATTACCAAACCCATTTTTGGGGTGTTACAATAATGCTACCCTGATTGTGATCGAGAACCATCTCGATTAGTTTGGAAACTCGTATCCATGTAACCCTTTACAACGAATTCCGAAACTCGCATCCCTGTTACCCTTTACAACGAGTTCTTTTCACCAGATCTATATATTAGAAATATATCCTTAGTCCTTCTGAGGTATTTCAATATATTTATAACAGTCACCCAATGACCGTTACTCGCTGGTATCTTCTCGTCATGCTTAACGCGCATGACTTGTCCGGTCTAGTGCGTACCATTACATACATAATGAATCCTATAGCTGACGCACATGGGATTCCTTTCATTCTTTCTTGCTCATCCTTTGAGTTTGGACATTGAAACGCTTTCAATATTGTCCTCTCTTGAATAGGTACCAAACCTTTCATAGAGTTTTCTATCTTGAATCTTTTCAAGACTTTGTCAATGTATGCACTTTGGTTTAAACCTATCAAGCGCCTTGATCTATCCTTATAGATCTTTATTCCTAAATATAGGCGTCTTTACCAAAATCCTTAATGGAAAAACAACTTCCAAGCCAGGTTTTTACACCTTCCATGGCTGGAATGTCATTTCCAAATAGTAGAATGTCATCGACATGCAATACTGAGAAAGTAAAATGCTCCCACTAGCCTTTATACACACAAGTTTTATCTACGTTCTTGATGAATCCATATTCCCTAATCTCTTCATCAAAACGGTGATTCCAACTTCTAGATGCTTGTTTCAATCCATAGAATGATATCTTTAACTTGCATACTTTAGGATATTTTGGATCGACAAAACTTTCAGACTGAACCATATAGACATCTTCCTCAAGATATGGGAAATAATATTATGCAGGTATGGGAAATAATATCCTAATTGACTTTAGCATCGCCATCGGTGAGAAGGTCTCATCATAATCAACCCGTTGAGTTTGAGTGAAACCTTTTGCTACAAGTCTCACTTTACAAGTATCTAAGTTACCATGCATATCGGTTTTCATCCTGATAACCCACTTACTTCCAACTATTTTGGAGTTAAGAGACGGCACAACCAATTCCCATACTTGGTTGTCATACATGGATTGCATCTCTACGTTCATGGCTCCAAGCCATTTGTCATAATCAGATTTTGACATTGGATCATGGTATGTGGTAGGTTCACCCGAATCTACCACGTAGCATCCATCTACGAAAAATCCATATCTTTTAGGTGGACTACTGATTCTACCAGATATGTGAGCGTTTTTGTGTGTAATGATCAACCACTTGATCGTTTTCAACAACCTCTTGCAAGTATCAACCAAACGTGTATCGGCTTGTGGTTCTTGATCCTCATCAAGTTCCACTGTTCTACTAGCTCCTTCCATAAGGAACTTAGCTTCCAAGAACTTAGCCTTTCGAGCAACAAATACCTTTTGCTCTGTTGGATCGTAGAACTAATATCCTATACCATCTTTAGGATATCCTACAAAGATACACTTGGTGGATCGGACTTTCAATTTATTTGAGGTGTATAGCTTAACATAAGCTTTACAACCCCTTCCTTTAAATATGATAATGATGGAACCCTTCCATGCCATATTTCAAAAGATGTCGTATCCACTTTCTTGGTTGGGATCACATGGGCCGTGGAGAGCAGAGCGTAACCCCAAATGATAGAGATGATGCGCTCCTAGCCATCATAGATCTAACCATATCCAAAGAGAGTTCGATTTCTCCTCTATCGGAACGAAGAACTTTGATTGAGTTGAGTTGAACTTCACCTTTTGAAGGCTTTGAACATTTCAAAACTTCAACTTTGTGTCTCAGCAAGTACACATAACCATAACTACTATAGTTGTCGGTAAAAGTAATGAAGTATCTTTCACCATTCCTAGTCATTGGTTTAAAAGGATCACATACATCCAAATGTATGATACCTAATAAATCTTTTGCCCTTTTCCACTAAAGGGTTCCTTAGTCATTTTACCTTGTAAATAAGATTCACATGTATCAAAATGAGCCAACTTCATTTGTTTCCAAAAGATCATTCTTTCAAAGTGTTTACATGCGACTTCTGTTTATATGACCAAGGCGATAATGCCAAGGATAGGTCTTACTCAAATCCATTTTGAGTTTCTTGGTGATTGATTGGTACATTAAACTATCAAATGATGTATTATTATGAACCGATTCATAAATACCATTTGAAGGGATAGGTTTAAACTAAAACATGTCATTCATCGATATAAATGTCAATGTTTGCAAAATTTAAGTCAAAACCATATTGTCCTATAAGGGAAACTTGAATAATGTTCCTAGTCAACCTAGGAGCACTCAAGACATTTTAAAACAATTTCCAAACCATTTGGAAGTTTCAAAACATAGTCTCCTTTCTTTTAATGCTTATTTCTTTTTAACCCTTTTGCAACAAATTGCAAACATGAGTTCCACATTCAGTATCTAATACCCATGTGATTGAAGAAATGACATTAAAGTCAATATGTTTCATAAAATTGTACCTGAGGTTTGCCCCGCATCCCGCTTGTTTTTCAACTCTTTGAGATAGGTTAGACAATTCCTATTTAAATGTCCTATCTCACCATACTTAAAGCATGGATCCACTACAAAAAAAATGATTATTAAGGACTGAAAAATCAGTCTCTAATGCATCAAAATCAGTCCTTGATGGGTATCAGGGACTGATTTGCCAGTCCCTAGCCAGTCTCGGATACCTAGTACTAGATAGTGGTTTTAGTAACTAAAAAACAGTCCCCATTGGATGGCACCAACAGGAACTATCATTCAATCTCTGATACATATAAATTTAGTCCTAAATGTTTACCCTGGTACCACATCATTTCAGTCTCCGAAACATTTTTTCCCTGACTGAAATTCAGTTTCTGATACTACAATATATCAGTTCCCTACACATTTTTTAGGGACTGAAAATTAGTACTTTAAACCATGTCTAGTCCGTCTCTAATAAGATGTTTTGGAAACTAAGAATTAGTCTCTGAAACCACATCATTTTAGTTCTTATTATGATTCTTTTAAAGACTGAAAATTAATCTCAAATATCATGTCATTTTAGACTCCAGTATGGTTTTAGAGACTAGAAATCAATATCAGGTAACATTTACTTTTAGTATCCAACATGTCTTAATACAAAACAAATGATTTTCACTGAGTTCTATTACAAAAACGTTGCTAAACGTATTTTACAGATATTATATTCATAAAAATTTACAACAATGTATAAGTTCTACAAATATATAGAGCTAAAATTGCATAAACAAAGCTGAATATACAGCTTGACTTTGATCACCACATGTGCTTTTGGGCGCACTAGTCCTAGGTTTGGCACAAGACTCGTTGCAAGGTCCACAACTTTCATGACAAGTTACTTTGATGTCTTTTTCAACACTAAATATTGCTTCTTTTAAGTTTAAAGCCAGAACGCAACCTTGATCTTTGCCTTGTGTAGCTCTCTAAATGAGTTTCTTGCGCCCTTGACGCAACAAATCAAGCAGGTTGCTGATGAACACATTGAAATGAAAATAATGTTAGACTCATGGAGTAAATCATAAGCCATTTGACTACAATTAATTGCTCAAGTCGAACTACTGCAAACGGTCGATTGGTGGTCGCTCGCGGCTAAGCACGGTCAAACAAACATTCTTGACAAGAAAAACCTGGGAGTTCCATCAAATGTCTGACCGCAACTGCAAAATGAGAAGGCGAAAATGAGCAAACAAACATTATGACCGACTTATTAGTTATTACTACTCAACAACACGTATAATGTTTAGATAGCTACCTCCGTTAACATATTTAACCGATTTGAACTCTTCGTTTGAATCAACCGACAAGTCCTCAGATGAATATCCTTCTTAGAACTCATTGGAGTCACACCTGCAATTTTATGTAAAAATAGTGAATTGCATTAACATAAAAATTATTAAAAAAAACAAATAAAAGGTCACTTAAATAATAACTCACTGTCTACATATATATTCTTGATATCCTTTGTATCATCATCTAGAGATATAATGGACCTTCTTTGAGTCTCGGATTTTGGTTGCACCTTATAAGGTTCAATTTCCTTCACAAACAGAAGAAGTAGATTAGTTATCATATATATTTTTTTTTGAGTAAAATCTCATTTTCGTCCCTGACATTGGTCACTTTTGCGGCTTTTGTCCAAAGGTTTGTTTTTCCGGTTCTGGATTCAAAAGATTTGAAATCTTGCCATTTTCATCCGACTCGTTAACTCCATCCATTTTTTTACGTTAAAATAAAAACACTATAAGAAATAAAGACAAAAATACCCCTGACTTAACGTTAAAAAATGAATGGAGTTAACGAGTCGAATGAAAATGTGCAAATTTCAAACCTTTTGGATCCAAAAAGAGTCAAACCTCATGAACGAAAATGACATTTTACTTTTTATTTTTATTTTTAATTTTAAGATGTTTCCTTTGAATCCACAAAATTTAACTCAAGATGCTTACTGAAACATATGTGGCCCAAATTCCTACAGAATTCTGAAAATACGAACATCCTAAAAGCTTCCCATCGTTAATACAGATGTCACCAAAATTTGACCATCCTAAGTCAATATCATCATGACAAATTACCCTCTCCCATGAATACACCTAGACCTGGCAAACGGGTCGGGTCGGGTCATGGGCCAAAACGGGTTCAGGTCAAAACGGGTCAATTATAAAAAAGGGTTGTTTTGGTTCGGGTCGAAACGGGTCCGGGTCAGAACGGGTTTCGGGTCGGGTCGGGTCAGGTCAGGTTTTACTTTACTTTACTTTAAAGTTATCCAACAAGTTACGAGTCAAAGAATTGAAATTTATGACCCATTTCAAGGTGTAGATTGAACCATTTTATTCAAAGAATTGTAGGTTTAGTTCATAAACTAAAACCAACATGTATTAAACTTGAAGCCGTTTTTCAAAGAATTGTAGTTTAGTGCATAAACTAAAAGCAACATGTATTAAACTTGAAGCCATAGCAGTTAGCACTCAACCTAAAATAGCACTTTGTCCATCTAATCATGTTAATGAAAATACTATTAAGATTCAAGACAAACAATGCATTTGCTTCTTGAACATCTTATAGGCTAACCATAACTCCAACCACGATTTGTATCCAAGTTTCATACACCTAAACACTACAAAAACTGACTATCTACAGCTTGAAAACACAATAATGAAATAGTCAAGTTTCATAAAGAAAAGCCAAACAACCCCTTATTAATATAATCTAAAGCATTGGATCTTGCAAGGAAATATTAAAGATTTTATTAATCAAATTAATTAGCCATGCATACACATTCATGTTTCAAACAACAGCATCCGTAAAATCAAAAATTATGCACAAATCTTGTAATTTGCTACTTACTTCATTGGTGTCAAATTACCCTCTCCCATGAATACACCTAGACCTGGCAAACGGGTCGGGTCGGGTCATGGGCCAAAACGGGTTCAGGTCAAAACGGGTCAATTATAAAAAAGGGTTGTTTTGGTTCGGGTCGAAACGGGTCCGGGTCAGAACGGGTTTCGGGTCGGGTCAGGTTTTACTTTACTTTACTTTAAAGTTATCCAACAAGTTACGAGTCAAAGAATTGAAATTTATGACCCATTTCAAGGTGTAGATTGAACCATTTTATTCAAAGAATTGTAGGTTTAGTTCATAAACTAAAACCAACATGTATTAAACTTGAAGCCGTTTTTCAAAGAATTGTAGTTTAGTGCATAAACTAAAAGCAACATGTATTAAACTTGAAGCCATAGCAGTTAGCACTCAACCTAAAATAGCACTTTGTCCATCTAATCATGTTAATGAAAATACTATTAAGATTCAAGACAAACAATGCATTTGCTTCTTGAACATCTTATAGGCTAACCATAACTCCAACCACGATTTGTATCCAAGTTTCATACACCTAAACACTACAAAAACTGACTATCTACAGCTTGAAAACACAATAATGAAATAGTCAAGTTTCATAAAGAAAAGCCAAACAACCCCTTATTAATATAATCTAAAGCATTGGATCTTGCAAGGAAATATTAAAGATTTTATTAATCAAATTAATTAGCCATGCATACACATTCATGTTTCAAACAACAGCATCCGTAAAATCAAAATTTATGCACAAATCTTGTAATTTGCTACTTACTTCATTGGTCTAGTGTTCATCTGAAAAAATACACACATAATGCTCTTCATTTAGTAGGGATGAGCTCGGTACCGACCGGTACCGGAACCGAAAGTATCGTTACCGAAAATCCCCAAAAGTAGGTACCGGTACCGAATATACCCGGTACGGTACGGTTCAGTACCGGTATTTGAGGGTATCAGGGTAAAAACCGGTAAATACCGATACCGAACCGGTACCGAACCAGCATCGAAAATGTCAAAAGTCGGTACCGAAAATGTACCCCGGTTCGGTAAATTCGGTAATCATTGGGTAATCATTGTTGGGCATTATGGGGCATTATACCATTACACTCTTTTTAAATTCAAGCCCCATAATGCCCTTTTGTTGACTATGACACCACATGTCGGATAATACCCAAGGAAGGGGCTTGAACTTCAAGCCCCACTACACATGATGTAAAAATGAAACACTTTAATTTGTGGAATTCGTGTATATCATATGACTACTAATCCATGCATTCAATAGGGGGGAATCGGATACAGAAAACACATTCCGATTTCTAAATCCTTAAGTCATCTAGATATGTACGTGAAGTATAAGAACCATTTACCATTCCATATATGTTGCTAACACTAATAGGTTAACATACACATACGCATTAGCATACTTGTACTGTACAACTATCAACCTCATGTTTCCTGTCCTAAAAGCCTAAATCAGATCTCAACATCATGTTTAGATACCACCGAAATCTAGAGAAAATATAATAATTTATCATAAAAAGTAAACAAAAAAATAATTCAACTAACATAGTTTTGGGAGATAGAAACAGAAATCGTTTGAACGAACACGAATCATAACTATCATTCCATCAAATTTACTCTCCAATTAAAAAACAGCATGTATCCGATCAATTGAACTGTAAACTCATCACATCCTCATACAGATGAGTGATTACAGATCAATGAACATCATCGCATCGCAACACTTGACCAATTCATGGATCATATCATATCAATTAACTTCTCCAGTCACATGAAAACAGAAAGCATCTGACGAACATGCATCACAAACATCATTCTGTAAAATTTTACTCTCTGATTAAACAACAGCATGCATCAAATCAATTAAACTTTAAAATCATCATATCCTCATACAGATTACATATCAACAAACATCAACGCATCAAAAAACTCGATCAATTCATGCTTCACATCATATCAATTAACTTCTTCAATCACATGAAAACCTTACAATCGCAGAAGTTCTAAGCACATTTATCCGATCAATTGAACTCTAAAATCATCATATCCTCATATACAGATTACAGATCAACAAACCTCTACGCATCAAAACACTTTATCAACTTACGCTTCATATCATATCAATTAACTTCTCAAATAACATCAAAACCTTACGAACAACAACAATCACAGAAGTTCTAAACATCTAAGACACGTATACAGTTTCCAGTATACGGTATATACTACCTGAGAGAGAGTAGGTTACTTCATCAAGCAAAGTTGATCTGAAATTAAATATAGACTAATACAGTCACCATATCGACCAATTTGGTCTAACAATGTCTATTTTTTGTAATTTTCACTAAAACTTGTCTTAATTCTAGATCCAGTTACATAAAACTAAACCAATTACACCAATCAATAAAAACAAATCAATCATCATCATATAATTAACATTAACAATTAACAATAAACAAAGTAACAAACAAACTTACCTTAGCGGTGTATTCCAAAATCTATAGGTTGACCTAATTCGAAGATAATTTGACCTAATTCGAAGATAATTTCGATTCAACTGAAGGTTTGTTCAAATCGTTCATCGAAGCTAATTTCGATTCAGCTGACGGTTTCTGCAAGATCTATACGTTGTGAATGGGAAGAGATGAGAGGACCTTGCGTTTCCATTTGAGAGCTTAGAACTGGAGGTATCAGATGGAGGATGAGAAGTTTCATAGGTTTTGGTAACGACGATTACCTATAGCCGGCCCTGGTTTTCAATCAAAAAAACCCTAAATAATAATTTGGGCATAAAATTTCATTTCGTTACCGCCAAGACGGTAGCAATTACAAAAATAAGCATATATTTGGGATAATCTAGGGAAGTTATTTTTTTTTCATGAATTTGTCACCAAAAATAGATGGTGGCAAAATTTTCCACGACTTTGCTACCAAACGATGTTGAGTACGCTTAATTTACATATCCGTGGAAAATAGGTGGCTAAATTTGCCACCGATTTTTTCGGTAGCAAATTTTGGTGACAATTGCCAAGTTTTCTAGTAGTGTTTAAACGCGTGCCAACACAAGTGGCGCGAGCTATGAACGAAACTCGATCGTTTTAAAGCCTACTACGACAGCGTCCCGGGCGGTGAGATAAGTCACGAAGACCGGGTAGCGGTGGCCAACCTCGAGTTTCGGGGCAAGGAGCGGAAGCCGTTTGACAAGCTCGCCATTTTCGAAATCTATCTAACGCTTTAGGTTTTTTTTTTTTAATTTTGTAATCCTTTTTTTTGTAGAATTTTGTAATGTTTAGGAAATTTTAATAAAATTTTAGGCTTTTTTTTAAAATGTTGTGTGTATTTTTTTAATTTTAGATTTTTTTTATGTTAATACATTTACGCCATTTTTCATTACACCGGGAACACATTTGACACTAAAATTCAGTAGCAAATAACTGTCCCTCCAAAAAGTTATATGGTGGGAACATATTTGCGACTGAAATTTAGTCTCAAATAAGGTGTCAAGGTATTAGGGACTGATTTTTTGTTACTAAAATATGTGGTGTAGAAATCAGTCCCCGATATTATTAGTGACTAATAAATCAGTCCTAGATATTACGTATCTGAGACTGATATATCAGCTTCTAATAATTTAGTCTCTAATGGTCACTTTTCTTGTAGTGATCGTTCATGGCAACCTTTGCCTTCTTTTATTTTGGTTTCGGTGGTTTCGCTTTAGTCTTCCCTTTCTTTTTCCCTTTGAATTTCTCGTTACCGTTTGTAACATTTGCTTTGGTGTCGGGGTGATGCCCCTTTTTTTTTTACCCTCATTAATCGTTAGAACGGATAAAGCCCTTTTACCCATATTGAGCCTTTCGAGGTGATTAATGTGGCTTTTTCATCTTAAAGACTTAAGATGAGACCGATTGGGTTTCCTCCATTCGACATGTATGTAGCGCTCGAAGCGTTCTACCCTTGCATATTGTAGGAACATTTTCTTCAATTGGGTAATCATGTCGTATGCTCATGATGTTCAAAATCCTTTTGAATCTCAGGAATCATAATTCCTAAAATGAGGCAAGAGGCTTGCATAGTATTCTCGATATACTTAATCCAATCGTTATAGGCATCCTTATCTTCCATAAGATGTTCATTGGGATTAGGATCGTTCAACAATGATAGGTTACGGATGGTTTTGGGTAATATTGTTAGCGGCCATCTACAAAATTTTACAAAGTTCAATTTTAGTATTTTCGATATTATTATATTTTAATTATTAATACCCTTTTTATGTCTCATAGACAATTAATAATTAAAATCTAGAATCCAACGTTACATTTAAATATTGGTTAGGTGACCTTTATCCCTCTATTTAAATTAACAAGGTAGTAAACGTTTGACAATTGCAACTCTTTGCAATTTCTAGCCATATGGGATCGGTTAAACATCTTTATGTTTAGTTGGCATGTTTAATCCCATCAACACCTTTGTTCCCCATGCTTCGGTGACCCTAAGTTCATGGTTTCCAAATCAAGTCGTCCAACTTACACACACGTGTGAGTTTATTCACATAAGTGGTTAGGTGACCTTTATCCCACAAACATGGTAAACCCACCTCGAATATACAAGTTCCCTCAAATGTGGTTAGGTGACCTTTATCCCACAAAAGAGTTCCCAAGTGATTCGAGTGTTGTATAAAAGGATGGTGTTTGACTTGTTTTTTTAGAAAAGGGATTTTGAGTTTTCAAAATTCTAGTTTTAGAAAACTTTATGTACCATACATTTGCATGCATTCAAATCCTTGGTACTTTTGTGAAAACAAATTTTCAAGGTTCTTTTTAATAAAACCGATTTTATTATAAAATCATTAATTTTTAATAACCTTTTATTAACCATTTTAATGATCTTTAAAGAACCAATTTTAAGCTTGTTGTTGATTATTAGTTTGTTAAGCATGCATATCCAAATATCATTCAAACAAAAAATAAGCAACCACACAAGCACAACATACATAACAATAGGTGCATAACCATAGCCAACTATTTTGACCACACTTGTTAGCCGAAACAAGTGTGTCAAAAGGTCCTTCCTAAGGGTGAATATAGACACAAATAATGTGTCGTTGAACTCCCACTTGATCCCGCATCCAAATGTTTCAAGTCTCCTTCTTGTGTTGTGATTTCTCCACTTTCTTTGAGCTTCCAAAAGTCTTTTATATTCAGCTCCAAACTCCTTTGGACTTCAAAAATGTGTTTTGGTTATCGGACTAAAATCCCGTTAAGAACTATGAAGTCCTTTAGTAGGCCCGAAAATGGCCAAAACCAAAATCACATTTTTGTGTGCATCTTCTTTTACAAAATATATCCTAATACATTTTTCTAGTAAAATAAAATGCACCTAATCTATTTATTTTACATACCAAATGAAAATAAATAAATTACACAACTTTACAAATGGAAGAACAAAATAATTAATTATTACAACCTTTGAAATAATTAATTATAAATCATAATACAATCATTCAACATATTCACACAAGGTCATGGGTAGGTTATGTGCACCAAAATATATATCCACATATATATATAAAATTCAAGAAGCAAAAATGGTTTCCTTTTTACAACCTACAATTTTTCGGTCAAGAATGAAAACCCAAAAAATGTGGGTTTTTGTCCAAACAAAACAAATCATCCAAATGACATAATTTTTCAAGATACTTTTGTGCATGTAAAATTAATATCTTGAAAAACAAAAGTATAACCATGGTGAAAATTTCGGCCATAGGGTTTTACCCAAAACCGAATCCCGAAAATTTCATATCCTATGAAGCATGCACTCATATAAGCGGCTCTGATACCACTGTTGGGTTTTTCACATGTTTATCAAAGTATTTTATCCGTATAAAATAAAAACACAGCGGAAAATATTATTTTAAAACATGTTACTTACAAGATACAAAACCCATTTTATATGTAAAACCCAATCCCGGATCCATATATGAACATGCATGCTATCAAAAGTCAAAACACAACCATAGAGTGTTTAGAATACTACCTTCCAAGGAGTAAAGGACATGAAGATGATGATGATTCTTGAACGGTTGCCTTCAAGTGTAGAAGACCTCAAGCTTGTATACCCCAAGCCTTCCAACAAACACCTTGTGTTTAGCTAGGATTTGAACACTTGCGACTCATTTGAAAGATCCCCTCTTGGAACTAACCCCTTGGCCGAAAATTAGAGAGTATCTTCTTGAGTTCTTGCACTTGAATTATCAACTTGAAAAACCCCTCTTGATCAACCATACATGACCCGATTTTAGAGAGTAAATTCAAGTCTTACACTTGAATTTCATCTTCTAAAACTTGCACATTGTTGGCCGATTTTTTTGAGAGTTTTTCTTGGTTGTTTTCTTTCATTTTTGCCATAAAATTCTTTATAAAATGTTGAGAGAATCTTGCCAACATCTTGCCCAATCAAGTTTCTCCTAACTCATGCAAATGCATGAATTCCTATTGGGTTTCAAATGCTTGGGAAGACCACCCAATCAAGGCACATGCAAATGCATGAAACCTTATTGGACCAAACATTTTGGGAAGACCCCATGGGGGGGGGGGGGTGGCGGCCTAGTCTTTTATTTAAAAAAAATCAATTTTTTCTTTTAAATAATATAAGTCTTATATGTATTTTATAACTTTTATAAAATATAACAACATATGTTATAAGACTTGTACAACTTTTATTATGTTATTTAACCCATTAAATAACAAAATAAAATATTCTCTCAAAATAAATTATCCATATAATTTATTAGTTTGTCAAGTGCAATTATTTAGAAAACCAATTTCTAAATATTCTAAGTGTTAATATTTATTTGTTTGATCGTATCACAAATAAATATTCTAAGTGTTTGTCTAGCTTGTATTTGGGTATGACTCGACTTGGATCATAACGTACTAGCCACATCAATTTAATATGTGTCTTGGGCATACAGAGTCCAACAATCATCTCTTCGTGCGCACGATTAAGACCCCTGTTTTCCTTGAGAAGATGTAAATCTTCTTCATGCACAAAATCATGGTTGTGCGCCTCCGTGAAATGATATAGCTCTTACTTCTTGGCATCGTTCAGCTTTATTCTGATCATCGCTTGGCATCTAGTCCTTTTGGATGGTACCCTACGTACCCACTTATCAGACGGCTGTTCGGCTAAAGTATCGACCGGTCGAAACTCTTTGTGACCCTCTTTTGAACAAAAAAATAGGGTTATTGGATTTTATCACACGCAACTATCGGCCTTTGGCCGTTGCCACCCGCAACTAACACTTTGACACCCGGCACCCCCAACTTGACTTTTTGTTTGCACTAGCACCACTCAGTTAAATATTCTCTAACTTGGTTAGTCATTTGTCCGACGTGGCACCATTTGGCTGATGTGTAAATGTTGATGTGGATGATGAGGTGTTATGTCACCTTCTCGTTTATAACACATACATCCCAAATGAACCCTAATTCTCCATTCATCCCACATAATCACTACAAAAGCTCCAATTCCACCACAATTCATCGATTCATCCCACAATTTCATCGATTCATCCCACAAAAATCCTAATCGAGATGAGTTCATCTTCCAATTCATCGTGGAGTGTGAACCAAACCCCTAAATTGTTCAAGGTTGATTTGGATAGAAACTTGTATTGTCATCATGAAGTTGTTGCTGTTCTTCGCATCGCTGGTCCTAAAAGTGTTCGACATGGTGATCAGTTTTATGGTTGCCCTCAATGGCCTGTAAGTTGTTTACTTATGGATTGAACTTAAATTCTTGTTGAAACTGAGGTTGGTATATTGTTTTGTAGTTATCCGATTGCAAGTTCTTTATGTGGAAACAAGATTTCGACAAATTTTTCGAAGCACATTCAAACTGTAGTTCAAGTCCAGTCAGTTATCAAGAATTGAAAAATGGGAACTTGGAATTGCAGAACAAGTTGCTACTCGAAGAGAACACAATGCTGAAAAGACAAATTCTTGGAAAAAAGTCCATGTGGAAGCAACCATTTCTGTTTACTATGTGTTTTGTCATTGCATTATGGATGTACATTTTGAACACGTGATTTAATTAGGTTGTACAATATTGAAGTTATTAATGACAGTTGTTTAGTCTGTTTTGACCCATTTGTCATGACAGTTGTTTAGTCTTTTTTTACCCATTTGTCATGATTTGGTAATTACCAAACCAAAGTGCAGCCAAACATAAGTGAATGACCAACAGTGGTTTGTTTTGACCCATGTTAGTGATTTGGTAATCACCAAACATAAGTGCAGCAAACAGCTGTCTGTTTTGACCCAATGTGCAGCCAAAAATAAGTGACCAAACATCTGTTTTGACCCATATTAGTGACCAAACATAAGTGCAGCAAACAGTTGTCACTTTTGACCCATTTGTCATGTTTTTGTGATAACCAAACCAAAGTGCAGGCAAACATAAGTGACCAATATCTGTTTTGACCCATATTAGTCATTTGGTAATCACCAAACATATATGTGCAGCAAACAGTTGTCTGTTTGACCCATATTAGTGATATGGTAATGAACAAACAGCTCCAAACTGATCAAATGCCCCCAGCTCCAAACTGATCAAATGACCACTAGGCCTGTAAACGAACCGAACGTTCATGAACTGTTCGTGAACTTGTTCGGCGGAAAGTTCGTTTATGTTCATTTATTGAATAAACGAACGAACACGAACAAAAATTTTGTTCGTTTAATTAAATGAACGAACATTAACACACCTTGTGTTCGTTCATTTATGTTCGTGAACGTTCGTTCATTTATGTTCGTGAATGTTCTATTTACGTTCGTTTATATTTTAATAAATACATAAATTGTTATGTTTATATATTTTAATTGCCCGGATGGTTCCTGTGGTTTCACGTTTTTTCACGTTTAGTCCCCACCTTTTGGAAATAGCAGGTATGCTCTCTATGATTTATCATTTTGTTACTCGGATAGTCCCCTGACATTTACTCAGGGGACTATCCGAGTAACAAAATGACAAACCATAGGGAGCATACCTGCTATTTCCAAACTAACTGACATCTACTCAGGGGACTATCCGAGTAACAAAATAACAAACCATAGGGAGCATACATGTTATTTTCAAAATGTGGGGACTAAACGTGAAACCACAGGGACCATCCGGACAATTAACTCTAAATGTAACTAATTAGTAGTTAAGTTTTCTAGTAATAAAAAAGAAATTTTATTTTTTTCTTATATCGTAACTGATCACTTACTTAATATTTATATAAAAAAAACTACTTAAATTTAGTATCATGAACCCTAATTTAGATGTGTTTTCGGATGAATAATATATTAGACTTGTATGTTTGTGTTCACTAATGTTAAATCGTGTTTGTTTATATTTATTCAATTACGTTCATTTGTGTTCGTTTATGTTTGTTTAATCATGTTAATTTATGTTTAATCAAATATATTCAGTTAACTTTTTATCTGTTTATGTTCGTTTGTGTTCGTTTATGTTCGTGAATTGTTCATTTAGGCTTTAATCGAACGAACATAAACGAACACGAACATGCCGGTTTTCTTAATGAACGAACACGAACAAAAAAATGTGTTTGATTATATGTTCGTGTTCGGTTAAAGTTAAATGAACGAACACGAACATGCCTATGTTCGTGTTCGTTCAGTTCATTTACAGGCCTAATGACCACAGCTGTTTTGACCCATTTCTTAAACACCTGTCATATACACAGACCTGACATATATATACCACAACTGTCAAATGACCAAATTACCCCTGCAAGCTTTAAAGCTCATATAACCCACTGCATATATATACCACACCTGTAAAATAACCAAATTACCCCTGCATGCTTTAAAGCTCATATAACCCACTGCATATATATACCACACCTGTAAAATGACCAAATTACCCATGCATGCTTTAAAGCTCATATAACCCACTGCATATATATACCACACCTGTAAAATGACCAAAGTACCCCTGCATCATTAATATGAACTAACCAAAACATTACATACCACATTAAGTCATTACATTACATAGTTTCATTACTTAACATTAAGCCTACATGATTCTTGTCCAAAAGAGGCATTACAAAACACTAAATTGTCCAAACATAAGTCAAACATTCACCAACTAAGCAAATCCTTCTCTGTTGCCCTTCCCTCTTGGTCTTCCTCTTTTAGCTAACAGTTTGCCCCCTCTTTGACTGGTGGGTTGGCTGTTGAGTTGACTGTTGTGTTGACTGCTGTGTTGACTTTCTCTTCCTTATGTTCCCCTTCGGTCTCTTTGATCCAGGTTCAGCTGTGAGCAATAAAATCACATTAGTTAGCATAATTAGAGATCTACAACAAATGAAATAAAACACTAAATGCCCACCTGTATTCATGTTCCCTTTTTTAGCACATTTTCTCTTGTTATGACCTCTTGCTCCACAAATACCACGTGTCATTATAACCCCATGCTTAGTTAGTTTTCCTGGCTTTTTAGGATCCTCATAAGGGTCTCTCTTTCTGTTCTTCTTAGGCCTACCAGGAGAAACTTTTATTAGAGGTGGATCCATTGGATAATCAACCTTTGGCCAATATTTTTCACTAGGCAATGGAGGGATTGTGAAGTCATAAATCTTCATGTATGTATCTTTGTGGTAACACTGGTCCACATAATCTTCTGCATTCTTAAGTAAAACCCCAGCCACAGCACACACATGCTTACATGGATATCCCCTAAGTTCCCACTTTCTACATGTGTAGGTTCTCTTATCCAAGTCAACAGATACATCATCAAAGTCTCTTACTTGGAAAACTTGATAAGATGAGGGGTACACTTCACACCTATAAGCTACACCTTTGGAAAACTCTAGTTTTTCCTGTATATTAGGGCATATGACAACATCTTTGGCAGCCATTTCTGTTTTTTTGTCACTAACCTACTCATGATCTGAATTCTGATATCCTCTAACATGTAAATAATATGCTTTGACCTTAAATTGATTATGTAACCATTGAATGTTTCTGCCATGTTGTTCACTATTACATCACATTTAGTGTGAGTTTTCAAGTAGCATCTGTTGAAACAAGTTTTATCTTGTTTCAATAATGCTTCTACTACATCAGGGTTGATTGATCTCATCTCATCAAGTGCTTGAATGTACTCAGGTTCACAATAAGCCCTTGTAGCTTTCCAATATAGTTCCTTCAACTCCTCATCCTTGAATGTATTGTGCCAGTTAGCATTGTTGGATCGTCGTGTGACCCTAACGAGTCAATCAGAAGAGTTCATGATCTATTTCAAAGGCGGAATCAGAGAAATAGACTTGTAACAGCTTGTTTTCTCTAATTATCTTCTTATTAATCGATTCTGAGTTTTTACAGATCAAATGAGAAATGGGCAGCACCTCGGCTCTGAATCAGTAACGTTACAAATGAACTAGCAACATAGGTATTTATAGTTGTGGTGATTCCGTTTGAAACTGGCATGACTATTTCAAACGGAATTAGTAATTTCGCTTGAAGCTGTCACTGCCTATTTCAAGCGGAATTACCATGTTAATTTCGCTTGAACTAGTCAGTGACACTTTCAAACGAAATTACACATTTACACACATAAAACCCTAATTTCCAACCTGTTGTATGCTAGTTTACTCTATCTAGACACAAGACTCGATACCAGACGAAGTTGACAGACATTAATGCACTTACAGACTCCCCCTTGGATGTCGACGAAGTCTGCAGTGTCGAGTCTTCAAAATCTTCAGTCTTCATCAGTCTTTGTGCTCATCCAAGATGTCTAACACTGTAAAGCACCTTTAAACTTCTATCTTCAAACTCCCCTTTGAATGTTGATCCAGAATGTAGACTCCCCCTTTCGATATGCTGGGGCTCAACTTTTGGTTCAAACTTTACACAAACTTTGCCATGGGGATCTTTCTTTGCTCACAGACTCCCCCTAAAACTGTTCTGAGATCATAGTCTGGCTTCCATAGGTTCAAGATTGTTACCTGGCTCACATCCTGCTCAGGATTCAAAACTTGACTAACCTGCACATCCTCTACCTCAACATAAGTTTCACGAATTTATAACACTTAGTTTTAAGAAACTTACTGGTAGAAATCATTCAATCATCAATAAGTATAGTTACATCAAGTTCAAGTAAATGACCTTGATTAACTAATCATACAAACTTTTAAAACATTTGTATATAACATTCAAAGTTTTTCAACAATCTTTCCCAAACCAATATAGTTCATCATGTTTAGCACTCGGAATTTTGAAAATCCGCTTTCCAACATCAGTTGTCGAAAATCTTTTTGTATTTTTCAAAATTTAAAACTAAACACAATATTTCTGGATTTTTGTTTTTATAGAAATGCAGTAAACACATATATACAGACAATATTTTTGTGAGTTTGTGTAAGAGGATCACATCAGTTCATGAGACAAATCACTAGCACCATTAAGCTTTAAACATTTTAAGTTCTAAACGATTCACATAGATTGACGATATAGTTGTCCTCTTAAACTCAATCTAAAAACTTTCGAAATGCTTACCGATACGTTAAGGTATATTAATTTTGCACTAAATTCTTATGGACCCCACGATCTCAGCATATCCCCTCATCATGCAATACACTGACTCAAGTAATGCCTTTAAACTTTCATCAACTGTGATATGTGCGAAAACAAAGCAGAATGTTTAAACATTAACAATCAGGTCGATACTTCCGTATACGCAGAGAAAGTCCAATTTTTAAACAAAATAAGAAAATAAAATAAGTTGAAATTGTTTAGGCTTTAACCACCAGGTCGATACTCCCGTATACGCAGAGGTGATCCAAAGCTTAAACGAAACACCAAAGAAAATAAAACAGAACGTTTAAACAAAATAAGTTGAAATCGTTTAGGCTTTAACCACCAGGTCGATACTCCCGTATACGTAGAGGTGATCCAAAGCTTAAACGAAACACCAAAGAAAATAAAGCAGAACGTTTAGGCAATAACATCTAGGTCGATACTCACGTATACGCAGAGGATGTCCAATGCTTAAACAAAATATAGAAATAAAACAAGTTTAAATCTTTGCAAAATAAAATGCACAACCACAGTGACTTTTCAGCAAAGTTGTGAAAGCTCACAAACTTAACCAGTTTTTATGCTCTTTTAGCATTCAGCGATTACTGAGTAGGTACACAATCACGAAGGACAAAACTAAGTACTATGCTTTCAACCATGTTTCCCGCTAGAACTAGGCTTTTTCATTTAAATTTGTATCGTTATCGCAAATCTACTAGTCTAGCTGAGCCTATCGTCACATCCTTAGTGAGACCGTTTATCACATTTAACATTTCATTTCTTTAGCATGCTGTGATAGTCCACTGATTTACTTTCATTTCCTCTTATTCACAACAAAACTCATTTTTGCTTTTTCAATGTTTTTGGCATTTTCAAAATTTCTAATTTTTTTAAAAATTTTTCTCCCCCTAAAATCAAAATATGTTTCAATTTTGATTTTCTGGGAAAATTTGAAAACAAACTGTACAAGGAAAATGACAAACTGATATCAAATCGCTTCAATTCACCATTCACTTGGCATAAACAATCAGAACTCCCCCTGTCAACAAACTATTTTCCCATTGTGATTTCAAAACACTTAAGTTTGTTTTAATCAAATGGTTTTTCCGGAAAATTAGTTTTGTTTGTCTTTTCACAAACTCGGGGTTTCATCACCTTGTTTTCTTCAACCATTTGAAACATTTAACAATTTTAGACTCTCATCAACAACAAACACTTGTACAAAAGATAAATCAAGTACAACTTAATGTCCTTGATTAACCTTTTGTAATTCAAAATATCACCTAAGTGAATTTCTCAAGAAAGATGCCGATTCCTACTCCACACTTACCAACCTGGAAGCTCCGGCAAGTCAGGGTTTTTATTTGAACAGATTCACCCAAGCCTGACCAGCCTTGGGTTTGATAGTTTTTACCTCAAAACTTGGCTCTTCTGACTTTGTCGAGTCAGTTTCATTGCCTGATTGTGGCTCCTCTGATTTTGATAAGTCAGATTCATTGCTAGGAAATAGCTCTTTTGCTTCCGTAGAAACAAAATCATTGCTAGAAGATGGCTCTTTTGTTTTCTCATAAACAAATTCATTGCCATTCTCTATTGGAACCTAATCCCTGTAATGTTTAACCTTTCCAAATTTGTCAACCTTTGACACGCATAATTTTTCATTGTCATTTTTATACTTAAAAACTTTGATAAAGGCTTTGTCTGAAAAATCAACTTTCTTTGATTGTTCATCGGTTTGATTAGTTAATTTTTCTTTCTTTATCAACCCTTTTGTCCTCAGATTTGTATCTGATGAGTTTGTTTTGCTTGACTGATCCTTGTTAGTGGAGCAAATCAATTCATCAGAATTTTTTCTCGGATTGTCAGTTGTACCCGAGGACAAAATCTTTTCGAGATACTCCCTCGCTTTCTTCCTTTTCTTTCTCAGTCTGTCTTTTTGCCCTTTTGATAACTTCACCTTTTATTTCTTCTGTTTCTTTTCTTTGGGCTTTTCTTCGACTTTGACTGATTAATACATTTGTCCATGAGATTCAGCCCTCGATCTTCTCTTTGATCTCATTGGGCAATCTCTGGCAATATGACCTTTGATTCCACAGTCATAGCATCTTCTTGAATCAAATCTTTGAGTTTGGCAGTTAACAGCAATGTGTCCCTGATAACCACATGTGTAACACACTCTGTTATCATACCTTTCCTCACTTTCATACCACACACTTAGATCATAACATTGTTTTGCCTTGTGGTAATCATGTCTCTTCTTGTATCCTTGATTTGTCATTTGAGCACTGTGGTCAAACCTGCACCACTTATTAACAACTTTTTGTGAGTTTTGATTTTGAAAATTTTGTGGTTTTTCATAATGATTGGATGACTGAACTGATGATCTTTTATTTTCTTTTTGAAATTTTTTTGAATTTTTAACTTTTTTTTTTGTTCTACATTCTTCTTAATAGGTTTTTGCTTTGAGCATTCACCTATTTCAGTAGAATGTAAAATAGTATCTTTAAATTTTTCTCTTAATTCCAAAAATATTTTTCTTTTCTCATTTTTCTCATTTTCATCATCAGATTTATCATCACAATCTTCAATTATGACTTTGTCATAATTTATGACATTGTCACTTATTGGAACTGAATTGATCGGTTTTGGACATACAAGATCTGGTATTGATGACGAAGTCTAAAAGCCGTTCAATTTATTTTCTAACTCTTCAATTTTATTTTTCTGTAACACCCTTATAATTTCTACTTGAGTTTAGTAATAAATCATACAATTTTTATGTAAAAGATGTCCAAACTATATCATAAGTTTCATAGATAAAGTTCATAGGTAGCAAAACATTAGTCAACTAACGACTAATTCAAACATTCATAGTTAATTAGCAAAAAGACTACATTTAATAAAAAACATTGTCTATTTAGATAACGCGGAAGCATTCAAAAGTTGTGTTCGGTTCTTCAACATGCTTGATTGTCGTCCACATCCTTGCAAAACCTGAAAACTAAAGATTTTTAACAAATCTTCGTGTTAAAGTTCTTAGAAATATTACATAATCGAAATTACGCTCAAAAACGAATTCAATTAACGAGAATATACCAATTTCAACAAATGATACAGGACTCTACCGTAACTTACGGTAGACACCGTAAGTTACGGTAGATCCTGGAAATATTGGTCTACCGTAAATCAGTAGGATCCTGCCGTAACCTTTTGGCCTCTACCGTAAATTACGGTGGTACCGTAATTTACGGTAGTCCCTGAAAGGTTATGTTTTGTCTTCTTTATTTGTTTCAGCCAAATCCAACTTCTTGGATCTTTCGTTTTAACTAAACAACACACTAAATTCTTGTATTTTGATATGTCAATTATTAATCGATAATAAAAGACCAATCAATCATATTATGAAGCAATATCCATGCTTTAATTGATTATCCGACTCGTTTGGCTCATCTACGGAATCTTCCAATATGATGACTACCAACGAGATCTTATCCATCCTTGATCCATTATTCAATTTAGCGATCATCATCGCTTTTAAAATTTACACAACTTCTATTCTACAATACGACTATACGTAATTTAACAAAATTTCACTTAAGTAACGGTCAAGTTACATACCTTCAAAGTAAGCCTTTCAAACGCGATTCGCCGCCCGCTTGTCCACCTGACGCTCCTGCGTCCTTTCCTATAGAGTTCATTTATAACATGTTTAGAACTCCCTTTAAAGCATATATCGCGTAGTAAGCCGAAACATCAAAATTATGTGTTTCAACTTTGAATTTCAGTTTTAAGCCTTCTTTGAGGCATTTTCACAAACACTTTAAGGGCAGATTTTCACATGATTGTATAGCAAGTCCCTAACCTATCATTTAGCCCGAATTTCACATCAATCAACCCATTTTACATAATTGTTAACTTCTAAAATTCTGAAGTCACTTTACAATTGTCAAATTACACTAGATGAACATTCAATTTCCTAGTGTTTATCAAATTCTACATAACCCACTAAGCACCTACAAGGGTGTTCATGGATTTTACTAAAATTACACATGATTTCAACTTGTATTTGTCTAGGGTTTACTCCTAGACACTACAATGCTCTTAATCCATCTATATATCACACATGCATGACCATATTTCAGATTCTCTATGTTTATGAGAATTTCAAGTAGAGGATTTTTACTAAATTTTACATACCTTATAACCCTCTTGCGATGAGGATCACAAATCTCAGCTCGGATTACGTTTTGGACTTGATTTAAACCTTCAATTTCTGAGATTTGTGGAGTTTTAGGGTTTGAAGAACCCTGGTCGCCTGGTTCGATCTCAAACACACGCCCACCTGTGTTTTGAGTTTTAATTTTTATGTTTTAATTATATTAGTTTCAATTTATGCACTTTCAGCCCCTCAACTATCATTTGGTTCTAACTTTTAGTGTTTTAACCCATTGTAAGTCACTACAAGGCTTTTACCTAACTAGGTTATTTTAAATCCTAGTTAGTTCACTGGTTTATTTAGCAACATTATATTTAAAATAAATGATTTGAAATTTTCGGGGTGTTACATTTTCACACATTCAGCTTCCTTTTCAAGCCGAATGATTTTCTCAAGATGAGAATTTATTGCATTTTGCTTTTCAATATTATTTTTACCAAAAATAGATTTTTCATTTTCTAAAATTTTTATTTGATTTTCAAAATCTTTTTCAATTTTCAATTTTTCATTTTCAAAAACTGTTATTTTATTTTGAAAATATTTTTCATTTTCTTTTAATTTTCTGTTTTCCAATGTCAAACTCTCCACATCTTTTAAGAGTTTAACATTATCTGCTTCAGATTTATCACATTTTGAGCACACCACTTCACATTTTGAAGTTTCGTTTTTCTCCGATTCTTCTTTCTTTGCCATTTTCTCTGTCTCCTTCTTGTATGATCCTGCAAGTAAAATTTTAACCATATCAGCAGGATTCAAATCTTCATCTAAAAAACAACCTCTCTTGAAATCATATTTCATCTTATTTCTTGCACTAAGACCTATTCTGATTCTTCTGATTATTTCAAGAATCACATCCAAACTTATATATTTTGAGTTATTTTCTAACTCTTTCATCAACTTTTTCTTTTCCTTCTCAGTTTCACAATTGTGTATTCTAAGCTCTCCGATGAAATCGTCTGGACTAAATTTTGAGAACCTAGAATCCTTTTTCAGTTTACACAAAAATTCATCCCATTCTGAAGGTAATGCGTTTGCAAATTTAGATATCCTTTCAGCATCTGATATCTTTATCTCATACCTTCTCAAACTCTTAAGTAATTCATCATATCGCTTTTCCACATCATTAAAATTTTCATATTTCCTACACACAAAATATTCAAATCTTTCAACACAAACTTCCTTTTTCACATCATTATGACTACCATACCAATTGTTTAATCTTTCAAGTTTAGTGTTTTATTTTTCGTCAAACATTTTGATCAAACTTTCAAGAACCTGAAACAATTAACAAACACTTAGAAAAATTTTTGAAATTTTGAAAAGTAGTTTCAAACGGAAATATCTCAAACGAAATCAGCTTTTCAAGCGGAATAGCTTTTCAAGCGGAATACTGCTTCAAACGGAATTAGCTTTCAAGCGGAATTAGCTTTCAAGCGGAATAACACTCAAACGGAATCAAGTTTGAAGCGGAATAGCTAATTTCCTTTAAAATCTCAAACGGAATCTAATTTCGTTTGAAATCAGTGGCAGTTTCAAACGGAATCAGTCACTTTGAAGCGAAATCACTTATTTCGCTTGAACTTTCAAACGGAATCTGATTTCAAACGGAATCTGATTTCAAGCGGAATCAGACAATAACTTTCAAACGGAATAGGTAATTTTGTTTGAAATCAACTGCAGTTTCAAGCGGAATTAGCCAAAATAGCTAATTTCGTTTGAAATTACACGTGCAAGTTCAAGCGGAATTAGGACGATGTTAGCAAATCGGCCACCATTTTGTCAAATTGACCCGGATTTTGAGCGAATTTTGATCCAATTCTTTCAAGGGTTCTTTAAAACAGTGTTTTACGTGACATATGTGAAATTTAGGCCATTTTGTCCGTTAAATTTTGTTCAATTCAGAAAAGAAGGTGTAGAAGTGATGAAAACAAGCTGAATTGGTATAAACTCTTCGTCCTGAGCTCTGATACCACTTGTTGGATCGTCGTGTGACCCTAACGAGTCAATCAGAAGAGTTCATGATCTATTTCAAAGGCGGAATCAGAGAAATAGACTTGTAACAACTTGTTTTCTCTAATTATCTTCTTATTAATCGATTCTGAGTTTTTACAGATCAAATGACAAATGGGCAGCACCTCGGCTCTGAATCAGTAACGTTACAAATGAACTAGCAACACAGGTATTTATAGTTGTGGTGATTCCGTTTGAAACTGGCATGACTATTTCAAACGGAATTAGTAATTTTGCTTGAAGCTGTCACTGCCTATTTCAAGCGGAATTACCATGTTAATTTCGCTTGAACTAGTCAGTGACACTTTCAAACGAAATTACACATTTACACACATAAAACCCTAATTTCCAACCTGTTGTATGCTAGTTTACTCTATCTAGACACAAGACTCGATACCAGACGAAGTTGACAGACATTAATGCACTAACAAGCATAGATGTGCCTTGCACAGTTTCTATGCTCTGCCCTTGGCCATATTAGTGCAACAGCATTCAATAGACCATGCATGATCATAAGTGTTAATACTATGCAGAATATAACAAAGGTATTTCTAGTAAGCATCATAGAAAAGTGGTACCTTCTGCTGATCTGATATGAATGTCCATGCTTCCCCACCATCATTTATTCCCAAACACTTCCTGAGCTCTTCCATGAACCATTCCCAACTATCATTGTTCTCCCCTTCAACCAGTGCCCATGCCAAAGGATACATCTGATCATTAGCATCCCTTCCAACAGCAGTTAATAACATTCCCCCCAGGAATGTCTTCAGAAAATAGCCATCTAAACATAACACCTTCCTGCATCCGACTAAAAATCCTTTTTTGACACCATCAAAACATACAAATAATCTAAAGAATGTTTCACATGTGGCTGTTGGATCTAGATTGATAAAACCTGGTGGTGCAGTTACAAGAGCAAACGTTGATGTTGGATTTGTTTTCTTCAAAATATCCATGTATGCACCAATTTTACTATAATGATCCCTCATTGATCCATGCAACTTCTTATGAGCACAAGATTTAGCCTTGTAAGCTAACCACTTAGTAATTATGACCTTATACTTCTGTTTTACAGCCAATACAATCTCCTTAGCAGACTAATTGGGCTTGGATCTAAACAATGGTAGGAACTCATTAGCTATAAACCCTGCTGTTAATTGTCTGTTCTTTATCATGTTCCTTTGGCAGGAATGTTTTTTCTTCACTCTTTTAACCATATAACACTCCTTACCCTTATGCAGTGAGCACAATAAGAAAAATGGACACCCTTCTATACACTTGACAACTATACGACCACAGTTGCCCGTCTCACTCTTAGTAAGGTACAAATTCCTACCATTAGTCACTGAATACCTTCTCACTGCCTCTTTGAAGGCATCCCTTGATGAAAACCTTGTTCCTACCTTCCAAATGAATTTCTTCCAGTTAGTGTGTTCAGTTACAGATGGAGCAGCTTCCTTATACTTCTTACCCCTAATATCATCATCCTCACTTTCACCGGGTGTAAGAATGTCACCATCTGATTCCTCGTAGCTATTGTACCCCTCTATATGTGCATCCACTGCATCATTAGTTTCATGTAACTTTCCCTCTGTTTCTTTCTCCTTTAAGCATTCGTCAAACAACTTTTTTTTGGCTTCACAATCAACATGAGTACCTTTTCTAACTGCATCTTGTGACTGTCTCCATTACAAGTCCTCTCTATCTGACTCAGAACCATTTACCTCTTCCAGAACCTCCTCATCATCATGATCACTGCTTGGAACTAGGTCATCAATATCAGTATAATCATCTGATTCTCCTGATCCAGCTAATTGTTTATACTCACTGTCATCACTATCATCACCATATTCATTGTCTATATCCACTGAAACCCTATTAGTTGACCTAGCAGGCTTTGTGGATTGGGCTTTTTGCTCATTGGGTCGGGGAGATGGGTTAGTGGGCCTGGAACAGGAGTGGGCTTCATCTGCCAGTATTGGACCTGGTTGGATCAGGACTTCCATAAATGGTTCATTCCATGTCATAACCTTACTGGCCAAGTCCAACACATCTTTATCACTCTCAAAGTGATGAAGTCCCCCATCATCAGCATCCAACCTATACATATGAAATTTTCTAGAACTGTAAAAACCGGAATCCATTGCATAATCTACAAGTTCAAAGTAAGAAATGTGGTCTACATCTACTCTAACAAGCTTTGAATCACCTCCTACATACTGTGCTTGACCAAATCCTACCTCAATGTGACCGCCAATCCATAGCATAACATCTATTGTTGAAGACATCTCAAAAAAATTACTAATTTCAAGAACTCAGTTAACTCTTACCTTACATTCGGCAGATTAGGGCTCCATTGTCATGATGTGATAATCGCGATGATGAGTGAAGGTGATGACTGTGATTATGATGTAAGGTAGGGTATATAAATGAGACATAACACCTCATCATCCACATCAGCATGTACAGATCAGCCAAATGGTGCCACATCGGACAAATGACTAACCAAGTTAGAGAATATTTAACTGAGTGGTGCCAGTGCAAACAAAAAGTCAAGTTGGGGGTGCCGGGTGTCAAAGTGTTAGTTGCGGGTGGCAACGGACAAAGGCCGATAGTTGCGGGTGATAAAATCCAATAACCCAAAAAAGTACTTATTTACCACAATCCCACAATTTTCATGTTGTGTGCCCTTCCTAACTGTCCAACCTCCGGCTTCTACATAAGCTTTGTAAAAGTTATACGCAGCATCAACTAACATGCCAACTGCTGGGGTCAACGAAGATGATGAATCTGTAATATATCTATTTGTTCCCGAGTTAGGAGAAACTTGTTCAACGCCACGTAATTGGTAATTGGGAGCATCTACAAAACATGACAAAAAATGCATACACCTCATTAAAAAACACATTTGAGTTACCGAGATAGAAAACCCACAACTATTTTAATGAGCATAAAACACCTTTAGTAAACAGCTGATGTAACGAGCATAAAACACATTTATAAAACACACTTTAATAGAAACAAAACAAAAACCAACATAAATATATTTTAAGTTGTAAAAAAAAAACAAGCCATATTAAAAAAAACATACAGATCATGCTATGAAAAATAATGAACTTATAAAACACACCATAACACAAAAATTCTACCCTAAAATACTAAAAAAATAATAACTAGTCAACCTTGGAAAAAAACAACATAATGCAAGTTAATTACAGAACATTCAATGCCCAAAAAAAAGGAGTAATCTGAATATTACAAACCATCGTTCATATTTTGTAAACTATAAAAAACATTGACTTCAGTCTACCTAACAGTTAAAACACATTACCAAAGAATCAGCCTGATGGTTTTCCAGAAAAAGTTTTATAAACGACAGACAAAAAAACAACTATGGAAGTTAAAACACACCAAGAACAATCTAAAAAATGAGTGATCTTCATATTACAAACCATCAGTCACTTTATGGAATCAAATAAACACATAGACTTCAATATCCCTGAAAGTTAAAACACATCATCAAGAACATGCCATGAAAAACTTTTAATCATCTACACACAATACTACAAAAGTAAAGAAAAAAAATAACTGTAATTACCCTCTCCACAATCAACAAGTGTGTTTGAAGCTATGATTTTTGTCTCTGCAAAAAAAATATCGAATACGATTGATGCTGGTGAACAAGAAAGCGACCGAAAGATTTATATATACATATGATTTGAAGAGATTTGTATTCGATAAGAACCATAATTCCGAAAATCATGGACAAGATCAGTTACAATCGTGAACATGCAAATGTTAGTTAATGAAGATAAATTCCAAATATAAAAATAAAATATGAAATTACATAATTGACCTTCTACTTAAAATCCCTAAATGCCACATGTCCAATTGTAATTGCTTCCTAGACTTTCTAGGAAAAATCAACTTTCTACCCAACTCCTACTCTCTCTCTCTCTCTCTATATATATATATATATATATATATATATATATATATATATATGAAAAGAGTAAGTCGCAATGCTCGACGATTTTGATCAATGTGTTGGTGTGATTGTTTGCATTGAATCTTATTCTGTGATATTAATACCTGATAAATGTTTGTAATGCAGATGGACAACGAAGTAGATCAGCAAAACCAGAATAATGATAATAATGGAAACCAAATAGATAACAATGCCATCCAACATATAGGTGCATAAGGAATTATAGATGCTGTGTCATATATCATCAAGACTGTTAAAGAAGCAGAAAATAATAAAACTGATAGTGGAAGTAAACGACCACCTACTGAACCCAGTCATAGCGTGAATAATGGACCGCTACTCCAATTACCTATTCCAAAAAGAAGAAGAACCATGTCATATGGTTGTTCTTACAAAGAATTCTGGTCTTGCAAACCAATAGAATTCTCTGGCAATGAGGGAGCCATTACAGCTCTACGTTGGATAGAAAAGACAGAAGCAGTCTTATAAATAAGCAAATGTGCAGAGGAAGATAAGATTATGTTTGCTTCTAATCTTTTTAAGAATGTAGCCTTAGAATGGTGGAATACTATTCTCTAGTCTAGGGGAAGTGACAAAGTTTATAATATGGAATGGATCAACTTCAAGGAAATTGTTGAAAGAAAATTTTGTCCTCCCAATGAAAAGGAACAAATTGCTAATAAATTCCTAAACCTTAGAATGACTGGAGTAAACTGCAAGGGTTACACCATCGTATTCTTCGAATATGCTAGAATAGTGCCAACCCTAGCTTCACCAGAACCAGTATTAATCTCCCGTTACATCTGGGGATTAATTAGTGAAATCAGACATGTAGTCAAGGCAGCTAGACCACAAACCATAGAAGAAGCCGTAGAACTAGCCAATGCATTGATTGATGAATTGGTACGTACGCAAGAAGAAAACCAGAGAAAGAACTTAGCCCCAAAATTACTCAGGAATTTCGCTACGGTAATTCCAACCATGGGAAAGGTACAGGTTCTACTTCTGCACCTTACTGTAAGTACTGCAAGAAGAAGCATTCAGAGAGATGTTCCATATACTCCAACTTCTGTAAAATATCAGGACACAAGGAAGAAGACTACAGGAAGAAACCCAGCAATAAGCTATGCTTTAACTGTGGAGAGACTGGGCATATCAAACCGAACTGTCCGAAACTAACTCCAGCCACAAACAACAAAACTACCAAGAAGCCAGAGCATTTGTTCTGACCGCTGAAGAAGCCAAGATGATTCCGAATGTAATTGCCGGTACGTTTTTAGTTGATGATATTTTTGCTAAAGTATTATTTGACTTTGGTGCGAACCAAAGTTTTATTAATACTTCGTTCTGCAAACTTCTCAATCAACCATTAACTAAACTTCAACAAGAATGTCTGGTAGAAACGGCAAATGGAGAATCCATTAAGATTACTGAAATCTTGCAGGAAGCAAGAATAGAAATTTTAAACCATAAATTTATTGCTAACCTTTATCCAATGAATCTGGCTGGATTTGATATCGTATTAGGAATGGATTGGTTAGCAGCCAATCATGCCAGTATTCTATGTGATCAAAAGTCAATACAAGTAAGTTCACCAAAAGGTGAAAAGATCACAATTAAAGGAGAAAAGCCAACTAGGTCCACGAAATTCATCTCTGTGATGAAAACAACAAGTTATGCAAGGAAAGGATCACTAGTGTATTTGATTTCCATAATCATTAACACTAAAGGAAAAGAATTGAAAGATATTCCTGTAGTATCTCAATTCTCATATGTTTTTCCGGAAGAGTTACCTGGATTACCACCAGATAGAGAAGTTGAATTCAGAATTCACCTAATACCAGGGACAGCACCGATTGCCAAGGCACCCTACCGTTTAGCACCAGCGGAGATGCAAGAACTGAAGAAACAATTGGACGAACTTATGGAGAAAGGTTTCATACAGCCTAGTTCATCACCATGGGGAGCACCAATCTTGTTTGTCAAGAAAAAGGACGGATCAATGCGTATGTGCATTGATTACCGAGAACTGAACAAGGTCACGATTAAAAATTGGTACCCACGATCGAGAATCGATGATCTGTTTGATCAACTTCAAGGAGCTCGATTCTTTTCTAAGATCGATTTACGCTCAGGATATCATCAACTGAAAGTACAGGAAGAGGACATTGCTAAAACTGCTTTCAGAACAAGGTATGGTCATTATGAATTTATAGTCATGCCATTTGGTTTAACCAATGCCCCAGCCACATTTATGGACATAATGAACAGAATATGTAAACCATATCTGGATAAATTCATAATTGTCTTCATAGATGATATTCTAATTTACTCTAAGAGTAAAGAAGATCATGCAGAACATTTGTTTATAGTTTGAAATTTGCTGAGAAAAGAGAAGCTTTATGCTAAATTCTCAAAATGTGAATTTTGGTTATAAGAAGTACAATTTCTTGGACATCTAGTTAATCATGAAGGAACTCATGTGGATCCCACAAAAATCGAGGCGATTACTAAATGGAAAGTCCCTGAATCACCAACGGAGGTAAGAAGTTTTCTTGGACTGGCAGGATATTATAGACGGTTTATCCGAGATTTTTCTAAAATAGCCATTCCATTAACCAAAATGACCTGCAAATCAGTTAAGTTTGAATGGGGACCAAAATAAGAAGAAGCTTTTAGAATTCTTAAGCAGAGATTAACCAACGCACCCATACTCGCGTTACTAGAAGGAACTGAAGACTTTATAGTCTATTGTGACGCTTCTAAGTTAGGTTATGGATGTGTGTTGATGCAACGTCAAAAGGTTATAGCCTATGCCTCTAGACAACTTAAGAATCATGAAGAAAATTATACAACCCATGATCTAGAGTTAGGAGCCATAATGTTTGCCCTTAAAATTTGGTGATACTTTCTTTACGGTATCAAGCTTACTATTTTCACCGATCATAAGAGTCTAAGATATGTTTTCGGGCAAAAGGAGTTAAATATGAGACAGAGACGATGGATGGAAATTCTCAGTGATTATGATTGTAATATCCAGTATCATGAAGGAAAGGCTAATGTAGTAGCTGATGCTTTAAGTCGAAAGTATCATGAAAAGCCAAAACAAGTACATTCTTTCAAATTAAATCTGCAGATAGATTTAAATGAGCAAATTAGAAAAATACAGGAATCAGTAATCAAGGACGATACTGAAAAATTAAATGGAATGATTAAGGAATTAGAACAAGAAACAACTGGAATTTGGAGATTCCATAAGAAAAGAATCTGAATACCCGAACAAGGAAACCTACGTCACCGAATTTTAGAAGAAGCACATAAGTCTAAGTATACGATACATCCCGGTAATAATAAAATGTATCAAGACTTAAGAAAGAATTTCTGGTGGATAGGAATGAAAAAGGATAGAGCAACCTATGTTGCCAAGTGTCTAACCTGTTCACAGGTTAAAGCCGAACATCAGAAACCCTCGGGTTTATTGCAGTAACTAGAAATGCCGATATGGAAATGGGAATTGATAACAATGGACTTTGTTACCAAATTACCCAAGACACGAAAAGGTAATGATACAATCTGGGTAATTGTAGACAGATTAACCAAATTTGCTCATTTATTACCAATGAAGGAAACTTTCAGTATGGAACAATTAGCCACGTTATATGTAAATGAAATAGTTTCATTACATGAAATTCCTTTATCTATTGTTTCTGATAGAGATAGCCAATCTACTTCTCATTTTTGGACTAGTTTCCAAAAAGCAATGGGAACCAAGTTAAACCTAATCACCGCTTATCATCCTCAAACGGACGGATAAAGCGAAAGGACAATTCAGACAATGGAAGATATGCTTAGAGCTTGTGTAATTGATTTCGGAGGAAATTGGGACGATCATTTACCATTAATAGAATTTTCCTACAATAACAGCTATCATACCAGTATCAATGCTGCACCATTTGAAGCGCTTTATGGACGAAAGTGCCGAACTCCAGTCTGTTGGGCAGAAATTGGAGAAAAACAACTGTCTGGACCAGAGATAGTACAAGAAACAACGGACAAGATTATTCAAGTCAAGGAAAGACTGAAAGCAACACGGGATCGATAGAAGAGATATGCTGATAATAGACAAAAACCGTTGGAATTTCAAGTCGGAGATAAGGTATTATTAAAAGTTTCTCCATGGAAAGGAGCGGTCAGATTTATAAAAAGAGGAAAGCTAAGCCCCATGTATGTTGGACCTTTTGAGATTATTAGAAGAATAGGACCAGTAGCTTACCAGCTATAACTGCCAGAGGAAATGGCAGGGATACATGATGTATTTCATGTATGTAATCTCAAGAAGTGCTTAGCAGATGAATCGTTAATGGTACTTCTTAAGGACATAGAGGTAAATGAGAAACTTAAGTTTGTAGAGAAGCCCCTATAGATCGAAGACAGAAAGATCAAGAATCTCAAACACAAGAGATTAGTTCTAGTCAAAGTGAAATGGGATTCCAAGAGAGGATCAGAGTACACTTGGGAGCTCGAGTCAGAGATGCAGAGGAAATATCCACACCTGTTCCAGTAGACCTCGAGGACGAGATCTAAAACAAGGTGGGGAGGATATAACAACTTTCCCAAAACCATTTAAATACTCCTGTATGTCCTAAAATACACCCCGTATGTGAAAAATAACCCTAAAATACCTTTATATTAATAAAAAACAAATAAAACAAATATTTATGGTCGCTCGCGGGGCGCGACCAAGTTAAGCCAAGCCGTCGCGGGGCGCAACAACATGACACCAGGCCGCACCCGGTGCTGCCACGTGTCCCCCTCCGTGTCGAGCCTACTTGCTGAATCGCCAAGCCTAGGCCCTAGCCTAGGGTCCTCGCGGCCCGCGAGGGACTAAGCCCAAAAGCGTCGCGGGGCATGACGGACTTCGAAAATTCCTATAAATTGACCAGCAGCGGCACAATTCACATTCGCTCAATTTCTTTTCTCTCTCGACACATATAGTGTAATAATACTCGGGTATTATACCCCTAAAAAGCGAAGCTCTGCCTCGTTGTAAGTATTATAACCATCGGTTACGTATTAGTTACTCTGCCTGATTGATCTAGAGCTCCGTAACGCATGTCAAGGTTGTGCCTGACTCAGTCGTTGGAGTTCTGTCTCGGGGGTACGGCTAATGTAAATTGGGTTATCTTACTAACACGTGTGCATTGTTTAATTTAATAGATTATAACCAGGAAGTCATCAGAAAGTAGTAGTATTATCTAAAACAGCAATGTGAGTACATTCACTTTTTGTAAACTGTTTTTACAAAATCTCAATTGTTTTAAAGTATATTTAGCAGTGATTGAGTCTATGTATTCTACAATTACTATCGGTATGTTGGGGTTTTGTATACATTTCTTGTTACTACACTGTGAGTAGTAGCATGACCACAAGTCAGGATTGACAGTGCCGTGGGTGGTAATTGGGTAGATAAAAACATTGTAATCGCTCTCAATACTGTAAAGATATAAAATCTTGTTTTAATTAAATGGGGATGCACTCGCCAGTATTTCTTGCTGATAAAACTTTTTAAAACGCGTTTCAGGTAACAAAATGTGAAAGCCAAATAGAAGCCAGCTGGAACATCGCCATTTTGAGGTCCACTAATTTACCATGGTAAACTAAGATGGAACATCACCATTTTGAGGTCCAAACTTTCTGTTTTGGAAAAACATTTATTTAATCTTTATGAACATGTTACAATCTTGTACCTACCTTGCCTCTAATCAAGTCCATGGTTTGAGAGCTTGTGTATGGTTGATTCTTATGAGTCTAGATGTGCAAACACCCTCTACACTTTCTGTTTTGAAAGGGTTTAGAAAACCCACAAGTTTTGAAACCATTTAAGTTTATCATAGTTTATATGGCAAGACTTGTGTTTTGGTAAAGGTGTGAACCTTGGCTATCCTAACTTGTTCCACTACCTCACTTATGTTTTTATTCATATTCACTAAGTAGTTTTCTAGTCCTAAAGTAAGTTAACCCCGACTCACCTCCAACATTTCCCATGTTGGGTATGACATGCCCGTGTTGTTCTTATTTGGCTACTTAGTATGTTAATAAGATAGTTGTACTTTACTTTCATTCATGACCAACCGGGTTTACCAACTAAGTTGGTAAACTTTGTGCTTTGGTGAATCATACAATGAGGTGTTCATACCTCCATGCTTGACTTACATGTAATCTATGACATTCATGATAGACTTATTATATGATATAATATATATATATATATATATATATATATATATATATATAGGGGATGGTTCAAATGAAAACCACTTTTATTGTGAAAACTCAAAAACTAACTAAAAAAGCCTAAAAAACACACCAATTTTTTTTTTCATTTTTTTAAAAAAAATTGCAGGTTTTTTATATAAAAAAAACTTTTTTTCAAAAAAAAAAAAAAATTTGTAGTGCACATGTGTAATATTACACATGTGCACTACAAATTTTTTTTTTTTTTTTGAAATTTTTTTTTATATACTAAAAGTGGCGAAAATTGGTATGCAAAAAAAAATTTGTATGTTTTTTTGGCTTTTTTAATTAGTTTTCGAGTTTTAACAATAACTAGTGGTTTTCATTTTAACCTTCCCCTATATATATATATATATATATATATATATATATATATAGTAGGAGTTGGGTAGAAAGCCTTATTTTCCTAGAAAGTCTAAGAAGCAATCAGAACGTGACAAGTGGCATTGAAGGATTTTAACTAAAAGGGCAATTGTGTAATTTAACATTTTATTTTAATTTTGAAATTTATATCTCATTAACTAACTATGCACGATTTTATGGTAACTGATTCTCCATGATTTGCGAATTACTACCAGATGTAAATATCAATCAAATTCTCATTCGTTCCTTTCACAATCTTGATCAACTTTATTCGTAAATCAGTTTTTACATGAGAGATAGTTATGGCTTCAAACACAATTCTTGATTGCGAATATGGAAAATACACTTCTTTTTCTGTTTACTATTATCTGGTCTGTATCGATTTTTAATTATGTCTGGAAACCACCAGAATGTTCTTGACGTTGTGTTTTAATAGCAAGCAGATTCATACAGTTGTGTTTTAGCATTCAGATTCATACAGTTGTGTTTTAACAGAAAGCAGATTCATACAGTTGTGTTTTAGCACAGTTGTGTTTTAACAGAAAACAGATTCATACAGTTGTGTTTTAGCATTCAGATTCAAACAGTTGTGTTTTAACAGCAAGCAGATTCATACAGTTGTGTTTTAGCATTCAGATTCATACAGTTGTGTTTTAACAGCAAGCAAATTCATACAGTTGTGTTTTAATAGCAAGCAGATTCATACAGTTGTGTTTTAGCATTCAGATTCATACAGTTGTGTTTTAACAGTAAGCGGATTCATACGCTGTGTTTTACCATCCATGCTGGTAATGCTGGAGGATTTCTTGACGTTGTGTTTTAACAGCAAGCAGATTAATGCGATGTGTTTTCTTGATGTGTTTCTTCATGAAGGATAGAAGGAAAAGAGAGAGAGAGAGATAGAGAGAGAGAAAGGGAGAAAGAGAGAGAGAAAAAAAATCGCAAGAAATGTTGGGTGGTTATGGAATGACAATTATTTCCATATTTAAAACAAGCTAAATTACATATCTACCCCTGATTAATTAAAGAGAAAAATGCAATTTGCATCCCTGTGGTATGTGTGAAACATCAACCTGAGCCCCTAAATTCATTTTTTGGTTTTTTGAGCCCCTGAACTTATAAATTCATAACACTTTGAGTCCCTCCGTCAATCTTTCGTTTGTTTGACTGTTTGAGCCAGGGGTAAGACCGTCTTTTGTCATATCTTCCCTTCTAAAAACCCCAAATAACTTTATTAAGCCCTAATGTAGATGTTGGGCAGCAGTAAAAGCTCTAGCCATGATACATACTAGCACCATCATTAATCCTCACCTTCTCCGATCTTCATCTCCGTTCTTCTCCATTAAACTTTCCTGGTTGTCATCTCCATTACAATATTACATCTCCGTTCATTATCATCCGTTCACCGTTATTCTCCATTATCATCACTGTACCATTCATCATCTTCATCCTCTGTTCAGTTCACCATTCACCGTACACCGTTCATCTTCTCCATCAACCTTAGTTCATCGCCAACCACCGCCGTTCTCCGACCACCCTTCTTACCTCCACACTTCACGAAACCATCATCTTCGAGCGATCTCTGACACCAACTTCGTTTTCGTCTCACACCTCCAATCACCATTAATCATCATAGTACAATCACTGTTAATTATATTTCTGCAAAGAAATTGTTGCTGTTGTCGTTGAGGAATTAGAGAGAAAGAAGTTATAGTGACAAATTGGGTGTCAATGTTTTGATTGTGTGGTTGAGATTTAACACAGAAGAAGCAAAAGAAGCATTGCGACGGTTCGGTTTTTGTCGGGAAGATGTTGTGTGAATCCCATTTTGGCGTTTAGAGTTTCATATTTATAATAGATCAGGTTGGATCGATCGATTTGGGAATTAGGGTTCTAGGGTTCGTATGAGATCAGTTGTGAAGATGTGTTTATCAGTTGTGAAGATGAATCAGTTTGATCAATTTAGGGAATTAGGGATTATATGTGTTTATCATTAAGGGTATAATGGACATTTCACAATTGTCAAACAGCCAAACAAACGGAAGATTGATGGAAGGACTCAAAGTGTTATGAATTTATAAGTTCAGGGGCTCAAAAAACCAAAAAAAAATGAATTTAGGGGCACAGGTTGATGTTTCACACATACCACAGGGACGCAAATTGCATTTTTCTCTTAATTAAATAATCCTATTTTTAAGAAACACATATTACCAAAATGCCACCAAGATGATCTCAATCATTAAACACACCCATTGGATGGCCTAGATCGCTTCCTAGACTTTCTAGGAAAAACACACTTTCCGTAGGATCCCTACTATATATATATATATATATATATATATATATATATATATATATATATATATATATATATATCCGAATTCATGATGCTAACCGGTTTGTGGTTAGGTGTTACGAACTTACGTTATTTTATCTTTGTTCTAGGTTTCTCGTTTATGATTCTAATGGGCAAGTTAGGACCCATGAAATCACATAAAAACTTAGTGTCAAAACGAGTACTTGGACGAGATATATTTTCGTGTATACATACTTTTGTACTTGAATTCTAAATCCAAATCCAACCACTCCATAAACTCCGAATGACCATACACCTTCGTTTCCCCATTCTCAACAACTCGTCAATTCACGGATAATCGGAAAGCTTTGCAAAACTGTGAGTATACATGACCCCTTTTTACTTTTTCACACTTTTGGGTGCAATACATCTTATACTATTACACACACGAAATCACATATTTTATGCTCAAATAGAAACAAACAATCCAACATACATGCTTAATACGTTATGCTTGAGTTCGTATATGCTGGACTATTCTTATGCTTTATACTTTTCATTAACTTCGTACAAGCCTCACTTTGTAACACCCCGTGTTACGAAAGTCAAAGTACAAGTCAAAGTCAAAGTCAAAGGAAGAAAAGATTGCTAATTGCGATCTGTCACTCCTTGCTTAACTACTGATTTGTGCGTTTTGACTTGTAATCGAATCTTTTTATTTAATCGCTTTAGTTGTATTATGTGGAGTATCTATTAATAATCGAGGTTTAATCGATGTTTATCGCATGTTTTATCGCTTTATCACTAATCGCATCGCAATCGCGCTCGCACCTTGATTGATAGATTCTAAATATTGTTTTACGTGTGTGTTACTTATGTGTTACTTGTGCATGTTTACTTTATGTCTGTGGTGATTAATCGAAACGCAATCGCAACTCTATCGCAACGTAATCAAATCACAAACGTTGAATGCAGGTTAATTATGGTGATTGAATGTTAGATATAGTATTTGTATGATTATTAATAATCTATCGCATTGCTTAACCGAAACTCGCTTAAACGCATCGCAACGCTCAACACGCGAAACGAAATGCCGAAACTCAAACCGTCGGACCACTTCGATCGAATTGCCATCCGATCGAAGTGCTATCTGATCGAGATGCTATCCGACACCTGCACCCCCACTTTCCTCTTTTGGCAACCTATAAATACCCCCTGTCACATCACAAGTGATGTGACAGCTCACTCTCTCTCGTCCGACCAGCGTTCCAGACCTTCTTTCTCTCGATTTCTCGCGATTCTTGTAAGTTTTCAACCTAAATCTTGTACTTCTATGATCTACACACACTTCTTCATCATTTTCTCCTTTGAATCTTAACTTTTAACCGGTGAAATAAGTGGATTTGAGGTATTCTAGGGTGATGTCATCATGGAGTTCTATGAACTTCAAGTTTTGACCTCATTCCACCAAGAATAACTCAGATCTGAAGGATTTCCACAAGATTTAACAACGATTTTGTATAGATCTTAACATTTTAAGGATTGAAAGAAGCTTTTCCAACTTTCTTTCAACTCTTTTACACTCAATGCACTCAAAATCGATGGAATCAGAGCTCATTCAGATCTTCTACTCAATTCTTAGTGAAGCATCGGTCTGAGATCTGGTTTCTATCAAAGAGACAACCGATTTCGGGTTAAACATGAACAACCATCACGAACTAGTAAACTGGTCGGATTTGGGTGATTCCTGTTCGATCGGGCGACTTGGGACTTGACGAGGTTCCGTTGTTTAGTACGTTGTCATACCGTCTCGAGAAAACCACAAAAGTTTTCAAAATAATCAAGTTCAAGACGATCAAATTCGTTGGGACGGATTGCCGTCCGATCAGATTGCCATCCGACCGAACTGCAATCTAATCGGATTGCACTTGGTTCCAACACTTAAACATTTTCAAACTATTCAAAGGATCTGAATGTCGAACGGATTGCCATCCGATCGAACGACCATCAGATCAATTGACATTTGGAACTTCGACACTTAATCATTTTCATAATTTTCAAAGAACATCAGTTTCTAACGGATTGCCATCCGATCGGATTGCTATCCGATCGAGTGACCATCCTGCTGTAAACTTGTTCTCACTAAGTGTCCTGCCAAACGGATCGCTGTCCGATCGATCGACTATTCGATCGACGACCTGAAAGGTTGAGATACTTCCCTGTTTTCAAAATGCTACAACAAAAACTTCAAAGCCATCATACACAAACACATCCTTCCAAACGAATGTCAATCGATCGGATTGCCATCCGATCGGATTACCATTCGACACTTGTTCACTTTTCACCATTTAGTGCGCCGTTCTTCGCTTATGCTTATGCTTATGCTTATGCTATCGTTAACTGTTCAGGCTAATCTCTCAGCGCTCCCTTCAATCCAAGAATGTGTTTACTTGTTAAATGCTATCTTTGAGTATACTCGAACCCTCTTTGCTTTACGCACTTTTGGGTGTTACATACGTTACTTATTCAAATCACAATCGACACACATCGCAAACACTATTTATACGCTGACCGTTATTGCATGCTACGTGTTATTCGATGAATGCTTGTATGTTATGTTAACACAGTGATTGTTGCCTGACACCTTAGCAACGATAGTACTATAGTTTGGACTCAGCACCTGTCGTGGACAGGGGTTGTTAAGGGCTTTACTTCACGTATCCCAGTGGGGATATGTGTTGCGCATTCTACAACTCGCAGTCACGTCTGTGCATATTTCTCTGTCGATAACCTACTAGCTTTCACGTTGCTACATGTCACATGTTGGTTATGCGTAAACGATTTCGAACTCTATTATACTATCAAACTTGTATGCTCACCTTTACACTATGTGTATTGACCTCTATTTTAACGTATGTGACAGGTGCTTAGGATGCTGTGTTTTACTTGCTTTTGTGGAATCAAGTAGGAATGAGAGTCTAGAAACAAAGACAATTTATTTATTTATTAATCTGAGTTGTCGGAACACTGTTTTGCCTAGAGATATCTATGTCTGTAA
The DNA here is from genome assembly GCA_030545235.1 of Helianthus tuberosus. Lineage (NCBI taxonomy): Eukaryota > Viridiplantae > Streptophyta > Magnoliopsida > Asterales > Asteraceae > Helianthus > Helianthus tuberosus. Next base: position 145,421,182 of record CM060417.1, on the reverse strand, counting down.
TAATTGATTTGCTTGATGGGTTATGGTATGGGACATAATATTAACTATCTGGTAATTTAGTTGTTATGGAATTTCTCTTGGACAATCTGTTTCGCTCAGTGCCGCGCCCCGATGTTTCCGTCATCGGTTGGGGTGTGACAGATTGGTATCAAAGCCATAACTATAGGGAATTAGACAAGACTCGACCTAGTCCGGGTCGATGTCTTAGAAACGACCTAGTCTATAGACTAAGTACCAACGGACCGACTTGTGCATACCCTGTAGGGGTATTGTACGAGCTTACTTGCAATTCTCGTTCGCACTCATTCTATACTATCACAACTGCTTTCCCTAAGGCAGTCGCATTGTACTATTTACAAAAAGGAACGAGTGATTAGATCGAGATTAGGTGTGAAAACCGTAAACTCTCGATTAAATCGCCTGTTCGACCCGCATTTTTACTGCAAACAAGAGAATTTGCGTTGAATCAGGAGTGAAATCCATACTTCGACGCAACTTTCTCTATCTATCTCGTGATTCTATCACACAAACAGGAATATAGCCACTAAGTTAGGGGTGAAACCCGAACCTTGATGACTTATTCCGCTCTCTATTTTTTATTTTACAAAACTCTCACCAAAGTCTCGATGGATTCCAACGACTCAAGTTGCGTGAGTAACCGAAAGGAGGCGTGCCATTCACCGTATGTCAGTGATAGAGCACAGTCTATTAGGCCAAAATGTATACTCGTAGTCCTTGAGAATAGTCAAATCACTTTGGTTAGTCAATGTCTATCAGCCTGAGACACTCTATTTTCGCTTTCGAAGCTTGCAATCGATGATTTTATGTGTTTTCAATTCTGAGCCCGCAACTGCTGACTCTGATATTTGTCGTTTTTATGTGGAATTTTATGTGTTTTATGTGGATTTTACCTGTTTATGTGTTTCGATTTTGGCGATTTATACACTTTTTGTTATTCGTTTGAATCAACACACATAATTCGCACTGCTCATCTACCTCAAATCGCTAAAAAATCGCTACTACTTGTGGATAATCGCATGCTATGTTAACTCGCTTATGCTACATTGTTCGCTATGCTAGTCGCTGTGTACTCGCTAATCGCAATAGCTATTCTCGAACTCGTGGACCGTGAATGATAGGTGAATACGTTCAATATATGTGGGTGAATACGTGCAAAATATAATGGGTCCGCATGGTTTCTATTGGTTATGTGCTTATGTGTTTACGTGTCTATGTGATTATGTGCCTACGTGAATATGTGTTTATATGGATGATTGTGTTCCTGAGCTTTAGTAGTATTAAGTGTGCTGTGAGATGAGATGAGATTGTATAGTGTCTGAGTCCTATGGCGATGTCTGTTGCAGACAATGTCGTCATTTGGATCGTTCCACTCCCGCTCCGCTCGTCGTAACCATGAGGAAAAGCGCATCGCTTCGCTGATCGCCAAGCAGATTGATCGGAATGTCGCGCTCCGGTCAAAGATAAGATTTATAAACCCTAATTACCCTTAACAAATAGCTAGTGGTAGTAAGGGGTCGAACCACGAAGAGTATGTGGTTTGCGAATGGACTTGATTGAATTCAAACGAGAGTCACAATTTATGAAGCTTGCTAAGTTGTTTTTATGGTTTTTGTTTAGTAAAGAGATGTTGAATAAAATTACATAAAGTGATTGGATTGATTAACTACTAAAGATTAACAATTGCAAGAATGTAATTAAGTATTTAAACAAGATAAAGAAAAAGGGTTCACACCCGGTTTCGGTAATTGCAAACCTAGGTTCCTATAAGTTTTAGAATTGACCTAATTGGATAAATGATTAACGGATTTAGTGTACCGTGACTTAGGTGGCAATAACTATCAACATTCCTAAGAATGGACAAGAATGCACTTTGTAGTCAACACAAGTAAATCCTAACCAAGATAACGCATAAGTGCACAAATTCATTTCACAAAGTCATAACTTTATCATCGTTCGACAATTTGCAAATTTAATTCAAATACACGACAATTATCAAAGGTGTTCAAAATCAAAACACAATTTGTCACACAAGTTAAACTAAACACAAATCGAAACCCTAGATAATACAACTACCTACACCGGGGTGAAACCAAGGTGATTAGCCGCTCATGGTTGAAGGAACTTGATCACCGGATGTTTTAGACTTGACTTGGATCATCTCGAAGCTTGTGGAATGGTGGAACAATGAGGATTATGGTTTTGGTGGGTGATGATGGTGAAAGGAATGATGGATGAATGAACTAAGGTTTTTGGATTGGTGATGAAGGTGAATTGAGTGGTGATTCAGTTGATTCGGATGATCCTAGGTGATAGAGATGGATTGGAAGTGATAGAGATAATGATTCTTGGCTCCAAGATGCTTCCTCCATTCAAAAACCAAGTGTAACTCCCGAAAAATTCATGACCGAAACATTTTAACTCGTCAAAAACCAAAGAAATCAAAATTTCCACGATTGAAAGATAGGAAGGCCGTCGCCGACTAGGGGGACCCCGTCGGCGTCTGGCTCTCCTGATGCTGTTTTTCTCCGACGACTTATTTGCCTGGATACGCGCGAACTTGGCCGACGGGTGTTTCTAGAGGGCGTCGCCGACGGCCCTAGGGGCGTCGCCAACGAACCCTCCAACTCGTGTTTTCTATTTTTCACTTCTTAAGCTCCCGTTTGATCCGTAACGCGTCCCGGTTGTCCGTTTTTCATCCCGGTAGCTCATAAAGCTCTCAAAAAGCACCTTAAACTTCATTAAACCTGCAAAACACAAATCTAATTAAAATTAGGCTATTCAAGATTAAAAGTCAAGTAAAAACCCAAACTTAAACATACACAAGCATCGTTATTCGACCACGTATCACATCCCCACACTTGTATTTTGCTTGCCCTCAAGCAAATATGTTTTTCACTTTCACGTGGGTCGAACAAAGAATACACTCCCCATTCCCGAGACGAAGGTTAAGGTCAATTGTCATACAAAAGCTCAAACTCCTTTACAATTTTCAACATATTTAACGGTAAAGTGAATAATCACATATAAAATGGTTATCCAAGATTAACCCGTCCATGAAACCGACAAATCATGAATCTCCCTCACAATGTTCTCTCCACTCGGTTTAAAATTGGCTAATAATTGATCCATTAGCACTTTTGAAATAATCACTGATTAGAACATCACCCGCATAGGCTTGCAACTCAATCATTCTCCACCACCGAACACGAATACTAAACACAAGTCATAAGGTCTTTGTAAGGGTTGTAACGAGGCTAGGCTAAGGGTAGGAAATAAGATATTTTAAAGTGGCTAAGGTGATGAAAATTCGATTTTTATTACAAAACAACTATTTTTTGCCTTTTATTTCTCAAGCTAAAAACACATATTTTTGTTCTTTTCTCAACAATTTTCTATTCTTTTTCGTAACATTTTCTGATTTTTCTCTTTTTTTTATGCAAACAAACAATTCACAACTATACAAACTTGACTCCTGTAATCGAATTTCCATCACACGGGCTTAAATGAAAAAGGTTATGGGTTATGGGCTAAAGGGTGGTCAAACGAAAGGATTAGGCTCAAAATTGGCTACTAAGGGATAAATTTTTGGGTAAGGATATATAAATGGTGTAAAAAGGAAAAGGTTTACCTAATGCCTTAATCATTCTTGTGCTTGTATTCGGTCTATGGTCTCAAACATATCAAAAGTTGCAAGTTCTACAATACATGACTAATGGTCCACTAAAACAAAGAAACATACATATGTAATTCTATGATATAAAAGTGGCTCAAAACCTCACATATATAAAGGGTATGGTATGTGACATGCATAATATGCTAGTTTCTTAGGCGGGTTATTCCCAAATAACCACCCACTAAATACCCGTCATGCTATTAATTTGAACTTAACCATGACAAAAGACCACATGGGTTGTGCCATCCCTCATTGACTTAGTTACTTGTGCTTTAAGATCGCTTTCGAAACAAGACATTTTTTTTTTTGAAATTTTCCCCCATCCCAACACTTGAGGTAAACATTGTCCTCAATGTGTAGTGTTTAAATGAACAGGTCAAAATTGAAAAACTTTTACTACTCCCCCATCCCCACACTTGAGGTAAACATTGTCCTCAATGTGTAAGAACTAGAGTTTTAAAATGCACAAGGGATGTGACACGGCTAATTCCCCAAAATTTCACCCCGGAAAATAAAATACAATTACAATCCACCTATTACTAACTAAGAATCTAGGTAAAAGGAAACGCATGCACCTGATTTTTCTCGCTAAATGCTCATGTCTTCTTTTTCTCTTCACAAAAACAGTCGTCCCTTGAACATGATGTACCTACAAATCTTAACCCTTGTGTAGAAGCATGCTTCTCACAACCATTGAAATTTGTTAGCTACGCAGTTTTACCATATTTATGAAAGTGTTACCAAGTTATGCGTTAATTTACCTTGATTTATGTGGAAAATTAATTTATAACAACAACAATCCTAACTCACTTTCGTAGGAATCACGGTTGCATTTAGCTTATGGAACAAGCCCTTTTAAACCCCCCCAATAGCTTAGGAGGACGAGTAGGTCTCGTGAGGGTTATATAAAGAACACACCCACAACGTTCATTTAACTATTAAAACGAAATAACAAAATTATACAACAACAACAAAACTACGGAGAAAAACTAGAACAAATTGTGAAATAAAATATACAACAACAATTGACTTACCACCTCATGGTGGTCGAATGGCGTGCTTGCCGCCCACGAACCCCTCGAAATCACCTATCGGTGATCCATACCATTTGTTGCCAAACGGTCCAAACCTCCTCACCTCCTCTTCCTTCTTCTTTTCTTGAGGTGACTTATTTGCTTTCTTCTTCTTGACCGTCTTCCTCTTTGTTTCTCCAAACCTGCCAACCATAGCACATACCTTTTTGTTTGGATTTATGTCCTTTTTAGAACACTTATCCTCACCGAGTGGGTTAGTAAAATTTGGAAAAAAATTAAATTTAATTCCCGGTTCCCAAACTTCATGCTTACCATTCCCATTGCACAATTTATTATGGCATTAGCTGTTGCAAGGAACGGTCTACCCAGTATGACTATCGGTTGGGTGTCCTCAACACATCCAACATAATCTACTACCAAAACGTCCACTGGGTAGTAGCAATCATCCACCTTCACAATCACATCCTCCACCATCCCCCTTAGATGCGTGGGAGTCTGATCGGCCAATACTACGGGAGTATCAAACTTTTTTAATGTACCAAAATCATATTGGTCATACAAACTCCCGGGCAAGATGCTCACACAAGCTCCAAGATCTAGGAGCGCCCTCTCAATTTTAAATGTTCCAATTTGAATTGGAATAAGAGGATCTCCTGGATCTTGAGCTTTTTGGGGAAGAGCACTCGATAAAACAGCACTAACATGAGATATCAAATAAACTGGTTCAGGTAATTTGTTGTGCCGTTTTTCGATGCTTAACTCCTTTAAGCATTCCACATGAGCCGGAACCTTTTTAATGTCATCGAGTAACGGTAAATTAATTTTTGCTTGTTTAAAATTTTCCCACCTCTCGTCCTTCGGTGGGCACCGTTCTTCAAGCTTTGATGCATTAATCGAGTTAATTTGATTTAAACAATTTTCACAAAAAGAATTTTTATTCATGTTTTCCATTTTAATTTGTGAAATCGTTTCTTGTTCATTTTTACTTTCCGACTCATCACCTGTATTTTCCACTACACCATCAACGCATTGTGGTGGTGGAATGCTTTCAACACTACTACAAACCTCATCATTTGAAAGAAGACTTACCACACTAATGTGTACATTCCTCATGTTGCTCGTGCTAGCGCCTTGATGCTTCGAGTTCAATCTAGTGTCACTTGGAAGCTTCCCCATGCTTCCACTCATTTAAGCTACCTCTCCAGCAAGTTGCCCAACTTGCTTCACCAACACCTCATGAGATTTATCCCTTATCTCATTTGCCTTTTTCATCTCCTTGATGTCACTACTGGACTCCTTAACCACATTCAATAGTGCATCTATCTTGGCACTCAAATCATCACCACCTCCTTGATTGTTGTTCCTTTGGTAACACCCTTGGTTACCTCCTTGGCGAGTTTGGTGCGAATACCCACCTTGATTTCCCGATTGGAAATTTGGGTTCATTTGGTTGGAGGCATTACCATACCTAAAGTTAGGATGGTTCCTCAATCCGGGGTGGTAAGTGTTGGAGTTCATATCATATTGCCTCCGGTCTCCATACACTTGATTCACCTCCACGGTGACTTGGCAATTCTCGGCCCGGTGACCGATGTCTCCGCATTCTTCACATACGGCGCATTGCACCGCACCCACTTCTTTTTTCTTCATGCGGGCCAACTCCCGCTCTAACGTTTCAATCCGATCCTTAGAGCTTGCATCACGATCGGGCCAAAACCTTGAGGTGGGGTGCTTTTTGGCTCGATCGGCCGACTCTTTCGCCTTTGACCTCTTGCTCATCCTCTCAAGGAACTCCCAATCGTCGTCCTCGTGATTACTCAACAAAGTTCCATTACTAGTCGACTCAAGGTGGTTCCACGTCTCATCGTCCAAACCCCTTACGAAGCATTTGACCAACTCCCATTTTTCAATTTGATGATGAGGGCATTTCCGAATCAATTCCTTGTATCGAGTGAAGGCTTCATGTAGCGGTTCACTCGAAAGTTGGCGAAAAGACCGAATTTTATCTCTAGCATCATCGGTCTTCGCCATTGAGTAATATTCGTCAAGAAAAACTTGTTGCATTTCAGCCCATGTGCGAATACTTCCCGCCGGAAGTGTGAGGAACCATTGTTTCGCCTTATCCTTTAGCGAAAATTGAAACAACCGAAGCTTGACCTCTTCCAATGCAAAATCATGCCCTCCAATAGTACTACATATGGCCAAAAACTCCGCCAAATGAGTATATGGTTCATCATTAGACCTCCCATTAAAGTGGGGAAGGATATTAATGTAATGGGGCTTGCAATCGAACATTCTTCTCTCGCACACAATTGGTGAGTCGTTGTCGGTGACCACCGGCCTAAAACGGTCATTAACGCCCCTTGGAGGTTGTTGATGACGATGTGGACCATCAACTTCTTGTTCCCTTGGTCTTCGGTTATCTCTTCGATTACCCCCTTGATTCATACTTTGATTACCACCTTGATTACCCTTCCCACAAAACGTGGAAGCCGGTTATGATTCACATTGTTGTTGTTGTAGAATCCATCATTACAGTTCCGTTGGTTGTTGTTTCGTGGTTGGCGGTTGTTTCCGTAACCGTCATTTCTCACATTCCCATACCCATAGTCGTCATTCCCCACAAAATTGGCATTTTGATAGCCAAACTCATCATCATTAAACCCTAGCATTGTAAGCGTTACCCCGGTTCACATACCCCCAACCGTCATCATCTAGCCGTTCATCATAATTACCCCGTCATCCGAGTATTTCGAGTGAATACTCACATGCTCCAGCGATTGTTAACCGGGAACACTAAACGACTCATCATCGGGGATAGCATTTCTCATATCATCTAAGTTGAAGAACAGGTCTTCATTCACGGGATTGCCACGGTCTCTGTTGCCTCTACGGTTGGAATTAACATTCCGGTCATCAAGGTTATTGGGTAAGGAGTTATGTCGGTGAAGGTTTTGTTGTTGGGGTGTTCTTTGGGTGTTGTTGGGATTTTGGTTTCGGAAAGGTGGTGTGGGTGGTCCAGAGTTGTTATTACCACCCGGTTGGTCTTGAGGTATAGGTTGGACGTTTTGGGTGGGGTTGAAGTTTCCTTGAGTTTGGAATTGGTTTTGATTGAGGTTTGGGTAATTGAGGTTTTGGTTGGAATTTTGGTTTGCCATTGAATCGGTTTCAATGGATGGTGTAAACTGTGGTGTTTGGGTGACTTGGTTAGAAACAAGGGTTGCTTCTAACCGGCTTACTAGGTTTCTTCTTGCGACTCTTTCAATTTCTGGTTCGTAGACTAATGGTGAAGTCCTCCCGGAATTCCTTATATGCATGCACTACCTGTAATCTGCACAAGTAACACAACTCGCGTAACAAGGAAAAAGACGAAGTACAAAAAGAAACTAAACAAATTAAACAATTAATCGCGAAATTCAAACAATAATCCACACACAAAGCGCACGCACTCCCCGGCAACGGCGCCAAAATTTGATCGGAGTGTCGCGCTCCGGTCAAAGATAAGATTTATAAACCCTAATTACCCTTAACAAATAGCTAGTGGTGGTAAGGGGTCGAACCACGAAGAGTATGTGGTTTGCGAATAGACTTGATTGAATTTAAACAAGAGTCACAATTTATGAAGCTTGCTAAGTTGTTTTTATGGTTTTTGTTTAGTAAATAGATGTTGAATAAAATTACTTAAAGTGACTGGATTGATTAACTACTAAAGATTAACAATTGCAAGAATGTAATTAAGTATTTAAACAAGATAAAGAAAAAGGGTTCACACCCGGTTTCGGTAATTGCAAACCTAGGTTCCTACAAGTTTTAGAATTGACCTAATTGGATGAATGATTAACGGATTTAGTGTACCGTGACTTAGGTGGCAATAACTATCAACATTCCTAAGAATGGACAAGAATGCACTTTGTAGTCAACACAAGTAAATCCTAACCAAGATAACGCATAAGTGCACAAATTCATTTCACAAAGTCATAACTTTATCATCGTTCGACAATTTGCAAATTCAATTCAAATACACAACAATTATCAAAGTTGTTCAAAATCAAAACACAATTTGTCACACAAGTCAAACTAAACACAAATCGAAACCCTAGATAATACAACTACCTACACTGGGGTGAAATCAAGCTGATTAGCCGCTCATGGCTGAAGGAACTTGATCATCGGATGTTTGAGACTTGACTTGGATCATCTCGAAGCTTGTGGAATGGTGGAACAATGAGGATTAGGGTTTTGGTGGGTGATGATGGTGAAAGGAATGATGGATGAATGAACTAAGGTTTTTAGATTGGTGATGAAGGTGAATTGAGTGGTGATTCGGTTGATTCGGATGATCCTAGGTGTTAGAGATGGATTGGAAGTGATAGAGATAATGATTCTTGGCTCCAAGATGTTTCCTCCATTCAAAAACCAAGTGTAACTCCCAATAAATTCATTACCCAAACATTTTAACTCGTCAAAACCAAAGAAATCAAAATTTCCGCGATTGAAAGATAGGAAGGCCGTCGCCGACTAGGGGAGCCCCGTCGGCGACTGGCTCTCCTGATGCTGTTTTTCTCCGACGCCTTATTTGCCTGGATACGCGTGAACTTGGCCGACGGGTGTTTCTAGAGGGCGTCGCCGACGAACCCTCCAACTCGTGTTTTCTATTTTTCACCTCTTAAGCTCCCGTTTGATCCGTAACGCATCCCGGTTGTCTGTTTTTCATCCCGGTAGCTCATAAAGCTCTCAAAAAGCACCTTAAACTTCATTAAACCTGCAAAACACAAATCTAGTTAAAAGTAGGCTATTCAAGATTAAAAGTCAAGTAAAAACCCAAACTTAAACATACACAAGCACCGTTATTCGACCACGTATCACAGATTGCGAAAGTTATACCGCAAATCGTCAGTGAGCTGAATGAGAACGCTAGCAAGTCTTCTGAAAAGTCAAGGACTGATTCGCCATGAGCTACTTTTAGCTTCAAGCAGTTCAAAGCCTGTGGCACCAAAGAATTCACCGGAGAAGATGGACCTACAGCCATGTATCAATGGTTTGATTCTATTGAAGTCACCTTACGCCAAAGCAACTGTCCTGATAATCTCCGCACTGTTAACGCTCCCGGCGTTTTCCAGTCCAGGGCTCTGGACTGGTGGACTGCCGAGAGAAACATGCGTGGAAATGATGCAGCTTACGGGCTAACGTGGGATGAGTTGAAGGATATCATGATGAAAGAGTTCTGCCCTCCCCACGAGCTTCAAAAGTTGGAGGATGAGTTTTGGCACATCAAACAAAAGGATGGCGACAACACTGGTTTAACTGCTCGCTTTAAGCAGCTGAGCATAATCTGTTTGGGTCAAGTTTCTACGCCCGAAATCACCATCAAGAAGTATATCCGTGCTCTTCCGGATTGCGTGGCTAATTTCGTTCAAGCTGCGAAGACGACAACGATTGAGGAAACTTTCTTACTCGCCGCTGAGATCAACAACAAGCGAGTCAAGGCTGGTTATTGGGATAAAGCCTCCAAGAATCTGCATCAAGTTACCGCTGCTTCCACCGCTGAAAGCGCCACCGCACCGCAGTCTTCAAAGTCCTCCCGCCGCAAGAGGAAGAACAACAACAGATGTAGTAAGAATCGCGCTGTCACAGCTGCCGCTCCTCTTCAAGCAATTCCAGCTCAAACCAAGATTCAAACCAAGAGATCAAGACAGAGATGAAGAAAGAGTTTGAGGTACGAGACAAGTCAGATAAAGTGTTGGAAAAGCAAGTGAGTCAACTTGCGGAAGAAATGGCCCAAATGCGAGGAAGCGGAGGAAGACTTCCGAGTGACACCACCATAAACCCTAAACATCAAGGGCCCAACTTGAGGAACACATGTGAGGTACCAATTAATAAAATTTCTTTACGTAGTGGTCAGGTCATTGATACTGGTGTCGAGTCACCGCCACCTCAGTTTGTTGAAGATGTGGTGGAAGATGTTATTGATGTGGAGGTTGATGACGGTCAACCGGGTCAAAATAAAAATGTTTCTAGAAATGACAAAAACACTCCCATTGTGACCGTCCCTGTCCCAAAACTTGGAAATGGATGACTGAGATTGTACAGTGTCATTTAGAACCATTGATCTTGGAAATGGATGACTGAGGTTGTTTCTTACACTTCGTACACAAAACTTGTCTTGCACGGGAGGCAACCTCTTTAAAACATATAGTTATTGCTTATTGTCCCCGTACCTTATAGCGTTATGAATAACTATATAAAAATAAGAATGGACTTGAAATTTTAGGTGTTAAAAAAGTTATTATTATTTTTATTTTAAATTTATTAGTTGGAATATAAATATATCTATATACAAGGATATTTTACTTTCACAATTTGATAATTAAATATTATAAGCCTTCACTTAACATACACTAATTCACTAAACATTAGTTAACATTAAGCTAAATAAGCCTTCACTTAACATACACTAATTCACTAAACATTAGTTAACATTAAGCTAAGCAAGAGATGTGAGTGTTACATCATTAATAAATACTTAATTAATGAACTTTAGCTTTATGCTTAATTAACAAGCTATTATAATACAGCAAAATAGACTACTTAAAAAGGAACATTTATGTTGGAAAGCAAGAGCTCACAACAGCTTCAATAGCCTAAAGCAAAAAGGTAGTTTGATGAACACGATCTATGAAGAACCTAAAAAATAGGTCAATAACGGCGTTGATCATTTGGCATTAGCTTTTAATACGTCAACAATGGCTTGTTGTACGTTGACAGCATGAAAGGAACTTAAGTGGCCGGTAAAAAGTGTAATAGACGTGTTGAGTTCGATATTTGATGTACCAAAAACATATACCGGTAAAAACTAATGCATCGAATTGTAAAAATTATGTATAAAAAAACGTGTATGCATTAGAATTCTTCATACAAAACTATATAACGCATCAAATTGTAAAAACCTGCTAGACGCTAGTCGTCTGGCATTGGTGAGTGTGTTTTCAAATCCATACATATGTAGCGGTTTAGGTGTAAATAAATGTTGTTAAATTAGTTTTTGAGGTTTCGGTTGTATTACAAGAACACGTTTAGTTTGTTGTGTGTTTGAGCTTGAGTACCTTGCTTAGTAAAATTCTTCTTCTAGGCAAAGGATATATACTTTATCTCTAGGCAAAGGATATATACTTTATCTCTTACGTGAAAGATCAAACTTCTATCAAAGGGCCATTGGTTGAGCAGTATCCAGTCCATCGCATAACTGCATAAGATCTAACATTCGAGTCCCGCGGTGGACAATGATGTACATTTAGAGTAAATTAGATTGATGTTAAAGAAAAAATGTTCTTTTTAGATTCTCCAGTAGCATGGTAACATGATTTTTTTTTAACGGTGAGAATCTTTAACTTGTTGTGAGAGAGATCTCACACCCTCCTAAACAGAGGGCCCTAACTCTACTCTGGCCAGACTATGTTGTCTTAACCGAGTCCACGCTGGCGTCAAAGTTTAGCTAACGGCATTCCCCGGGAAACCATACCACCCACTGCCAGTGGCAGGGGCTTGCGCCGCCACAAGAGAGAATCTCTTTGGCATAACGCACGGTGGAATAAAACTCAGGGTGGCTCGGGCTCGAACTCTTGACCTAGGGTCTGAGAGAACTAGCCTCCATTGCCTTTATCCCCCAAATATGGCACTAGGGGATTGAACTTGGGTCTCAAGGAGAACCCAAGTCTTTCCAACCACTAGACAAGAACAAGAAGTGATGGATGTCATACATAGAAAAATAGCTAGCATCATTTGACAAGGTATTCATGCCAGCTATTGCTTTTTACTAGTTAATTTTAATAATCTTCTTTATACTAATAAGGATCTTTTAGAAACTATAATTTTGACTCATCCCTCTAAAAAGCTAACTACTTGGTTGCTTATGATGAGAAAAATGTCAATGTAAGAAGGCTAGCTATTGAGCACTATATATAAATAGATGCTCACTACAAACTTTTCTAGATGAGACTGTGAAGTGATTTATGTTACAATCTTTCTTTCCTCCAAAGAGAGTGATCGATCGAAATGGTGAGTTCGATCATCCTCTCTACTTGTTTACATAACATATTCAACTAATTATGTTCTTCAAGTTGATACCTATATGTATTGCATTAGCTTTTTGTTGATAATGTTTTTTTAGGAAGTTGAAACACAAGAACAATCCAATACATGGGAAGACTATGTGGACTGGAAGAAGAAACCAGCAATCAAAGGCCGCCACGGTGGCATGCTTGCAGCCTCCTTTGTGTTAGGTAAAGCCTTGTTATAATAGATTAAATATCTTTTTATGAAACTTAATTAATTGTTGATTTTAGTTGTGGAGGTGATGGAGAGTTTGGCTTTTATGGCAAGTGCAAGCAACTTGGTTTTGTACTTGATACAACACATGCACTTTTCTCCTTCAAAAGCAGCAAATCATGTTACAAATTTTATGGGGACTGCTTTTCTTCTTGCTCTTCTTGGTGGTTTCTTATCAGATGCTTTCTTTACCACCTATCAAATCTACCTCACTAATGCACTTGTGGAATTCTTGGTAAACATCTCTCTGTATTTGTATACAATGAATTGAAAAGGATAATGATAAAAGCTAAGCAACTAGTGGTAATGATAACATGATGTGAATAATGAAAGATTTAAAAAAATAGTGGTAATGATAAAATGTTAGTAACTACTAGAATATTCAAACTAGATATAGAATAATGAACAACAAACATATTTAAAGATAAATGAGAAATCAAACAAAAACAATTATGGTAGATGAAAGTGATTTGGTCATGAGGAGCAATGATGCTTTGACACTACGAAAAAAAATTCAAAAGAACTGAACTATTCTATTGCTAAATATTATTAAGATATTGAATAATTGAATACCATATCTCTTTATACATAAAAATTACACTGAAAATGGTAGTGTTAAAGCCAACCAATGAATGATATTTGATGTAACGTTAATAATCATGTTATTATCATGTGTTATTCGTTTCATCGACTACAAGAATTTGACTTTCTAGTGACGAGATCTATAGTGACGACATGGGTAGTCGGTATAGAGAGGCTTTGTAGCGACAACATGTCATTGCTATAGAGTTTCTCATCTTTTTAGCGACGGTTACTCTATGGCGACGACATGTTGTCACTATAGTGCAAAAACATATTTTTATTATATTTTATTTTGATTATTAAATGATAAAAAAAAAGTTTTTGTTTATTTAGTGAATATTAAAATAGTTCAATAAATGTTTTTTTATTATTTTGTAAATATTTTCAATGACATTCTTGTGTCGCTACAAGGTCATCTATGGCGACCAGACACATAGCGACAATATTGAGAACATAGTAACCTATGCCCACTAACCTCATAGCGACGATAAAATCGTCACATGGTTTTAAAATCGTTGTCGCTATAGATTTAATTTCTTGTAGCTAGTGCCGAATTTGACTACAGGCTTTATGTATTATTTAAAAACATCATATATTGGTAAAGGAATTATTAAAAGTTTAAAACTGAGTAGATTAATAAAAATGAAGAAATACTTCACATGTCAATAAACTCATACTGAATGATCATGACAATGTTTCACGTCACTAATGATGTTTGATTAATTAGGGTCTGGTGATGCTAACAATACAAGCTCGTTCATCATCGTTAAAGCCACCTGAGTGCAACCCAACGGTCCCATGTGAACAAGTGCACGGTGCCAAAGCTGCAATGCTGTTTTCAGGACTCTACCTGACCGCATTAGGTGTTGGAAGCATAAAAGGATGTCTACCAGCACATGGTGCACAACAATTTGACGACAGCACTATCAAGGGTAGAAAACAAATATCAACTTTCTTCAACTACTTCTTGGTTTGTCTTTCCTTTGGTGTTCTACTTGCTGTTACCTTCGTGGTTTGGATTGAAGACAACAAAGGATGGGAATGGGGTTTCGGAATTGCTACGTTGACGATTTTATCGTCTGTCCCAGTGTTCCTGGCTGGTTCTGGTTTTTATAGGAACAAGATCCCTTCTGGTAGTCCTCTCACCACAATTTTTAAGGTAACATGCCCATTGCCATCTACCACCTTTCGGTATATGTAGGGTTGTAAATGAGTCGAGTTCTTTATGAGTTACTCGAGATTGACTCGTTAAAAGCTCAAATCAGGACAAGCATAAATGAGCTCGGACCTAAAAATAAGCTTGTTTTATAAATGAATCAGAGTTTCACTTATTAAGCTCATATAGGCTTGCAAGCCAATTATTTATATAAATTTCATTTAATATTATATATAATCATCATTTTTGTTATATATAAAATATATTGTTAAAATAACTAAATCATATATGTTATCTATTATAAAAAAATAAAAGGTAAATTAATAAAATCATTAATAATAAATAATAAATAAGCCGAAGTAAAGCTTGAAGAACTGCACATGATTCAAGCTCGAGTTTGTAAAGTTGCTCACGAGTGAGCTTGAGTTTTTGAAACAGAGCTCGAGCTTGGAAAATTGCTAATGGACCAAGCTCCAGCTTTAATAGTAGAGCTCGAAATGACCCGAGCTTGATCAACTTAAAAAATTGCTTACCAGTCGAGCTCAAGCTTTAGATATATGACTCGACTACTCGAGTCACACATAATGGGAACTGGATAAAATTGATGCAGGTACTGATTGGAGCCATCTTAAACAAATCATTGTCCCCAAATAACACTGAACAACAACAACAGCAACAAACTGTCACAAAGGATGTCAACCAAACCGAAACCTTGTCATCAAATCTCAAATTCTTAAACAATGCAGCAACAAACAAACCAACCTATAACTTCCTCAAATGCTCGATCAAACAAGTCGAAGACGTCAAAACCATTCTCCGAGTCCTCCCAATATTCGGTTGCACCATCATGCTCAACTGTTGCATAGCTCAACTCTCTACATTCTCCATCCAACAAGCCTCAACAATGAACACAAAAATTGGGTCACTAAAAGTTCCACCAGCCTCCCTACCCGTTTTTCCGGTTTTGTTCATCATACTCCTTGCCCCATTTTATGATCACATCATAACACCAGTTGCGCGTAAAGCTGCAAAGTCAGAAACCGGTGTTTCACATCTACAACGTATTGGAATCGGTTTATTTCTATCGATAATGGCCATGGCGGTCGCTGCTCTAGTTGAGATTAAACGCAAGCGAGTCGCTAATGGTAGCCGGCTCGGCTTACAAGAGCCGTTACCGATTACGTTTTTGTGGATTGCCTTCCAGTTCTTGTTTCTTGGGTCGGCTGATCTTTTCACGTTAGCGGGGTCGATGGAGTTTTTTTTCGTGGAAGTTTCGGCGAATATGAGGTCTTTAGCGATGTCGTTATCGTTCGCTTCGTTAGTTATGGGGTACTATTTGAGTACCGTGATTGTGTCGGTGGTGAATAACGTCACCGCGGTCTCTGGCCGCGGTGGATGGTTGTCTGGACGGGACTTGAACCATTACCACTTAGAGAGGTTTTATTGGTTGATGTGTATTTTGAGTGCATTGAATTTCCTACATTATTTGTTTTGGGCTAACCGGTACAAGTATCAATCTCTAGGGGCTAAATCTTGAATTATGGATACGTTGAAGGTGCATTGAAGAAACTGTCATAAAAATAAGTTATTTACATGTTTTATTTGTGGGAGTACATTGAAACTCATCTTATTTACATGTTTTATTTGTAAGAGTACATTGAAACTCATCTATTATAAATCGATAATGATTAATAATGTAATAACTTAAATAGTTTGTAAGATTGATTAATAATGTAATAACTTAAATAGTTTATAAGATTGATTAATAATGTAATAACTTAAATAGTTTGTAAGAACATTTATGAATTATAAGTCCATAATTGATTAATAATGTAATATTGTTTCCTTGACTTTTTTAAGTTAAGAAATACTTAGACTTTTTTAAATTAAAAAAAAGGGTTATTGGATTTTATCACCCGCAACTATCAGCCTTTGGATGTTGCCACCCGCAACTAACACTTTGACATCCGGTACCCCCAACTTGACTTTTTGTTTGCACTGGCACCACTCAGTTAAATATTCTCTAACTTGGTTAGTCATTTGTCCGACGTGGCACCATTTGGCTGATATGTAAATGCTGATGTGTAATCTGAGGTGTTATGTCTCCTTCTCGTTTATAACACAGACATCCCAAAGTAAACCCTAATCTCCATTCATCCCACAAAATCACTGCAAAAGCTCCGATTCATCCCACAATTCATCGATTCATCCCACAATTTCATCGATTCATCCCACAGAAACCCTAATCGAGATGAGTTCATCTTCCAATTCATCGTGGATTGTGAACCGAACCCCTAAATTGTTCAAGGTTGATTTGGATGGAAACTTGTATTGTCATCATGAAATTGTTGTTGTTCTTCGCATCGCTGGTCCTAAAAGTGTTCGACATGGTGATCAATTTTATGGTTGCCCTCAATGGCCTGTAAGTTGTTTACTAATGGATTGAACTTAAATTCTTGTTGAAACTGAAGTTGGTATATTGTTTTGTAGTTATCCAATTGCAAGTTCTTTATGTGGAAACAAGATTTCGACAAATTTTTCGAAGCATATTCAAACTGTAGTTCAAGTCCAGTAAGTTATCAACAATTGAAAAATGAGAACTTGGAATTGCAGAATAAGTTGCTACTCGAAGAGAACACGATGCTGAAAAGAAAAATTCCTGGCTAAAAGTCCATGTGGAAGCAACCATTTCTGTTTACTATGTGTTTTGTCATTGCCATATGGATGTACATTTTGAACAAGTGATTTAATTAGGTTGTACAATATTGAAGTTGTTAATGAAAAGAAGTTGACAGTTGTTTAGTATGTTTATTGGCCAAACCAAAGTGTTTTGACCCATTTGTCCTGACAGTTGTT
This sequence comes from Helianthus tuberosus, assembly GCA_030545235.1. Classification (NCBI taxonomy): domain Eukaryota; kingdom Viridiplantae; phylum Streptophyta; class Magnoliopsida; order Asterales; family Asteraceae; genus Helianthus; species Helianthus tuberosus. Next base: position 145,403,535 of record CM060417.1, on the reverse strand, counting down.
TAGTATGTTTATTGGCCAAACCAAAGTTGACAGTTGAAGTTATTAATTGTCTGTTTTGACTCATTTGTCATGATTTGGTAATCACCAAACCAAAGTGCAGCCAAACATAAGTGAATGACCAACAGTGGTCTGTTTTGACCCATATTAGTGATTTGGTAATCACCAAACATAAGTACAGCAAACAGTGGTATGTTTTGACCCAAAGTGCAAAGTGACCAAACATCTGTTTTGACCCATATTAGTGATTAGGTAATCACCAAACATAAGTGCAGCAAACAGTGGTCTGTTTTGACCCAAAGTGCAGCCAAACATAAGTGACCAAACATCTGTTTTGACCCATATTAGTGATTAGGTAATCACCAAACATAAGTGCAGCATACAGTTGTCTGTTTTGACCCATTTGTCATGTTTTTGTGATAACCAAACCAAAGTGCAGCCAAACATAAGTGACCAATATCTGTTTTGACCCATATTAGTGATATGGTAATGAACAAACAGCTCCAAACTGATCAAATGACCACAGCTCCAAAGTGATCAAATGACCACAGCTGTTTTGACCCATTTCTTAAACAGTTGTCATATACACAGACCTGACATATATATACCACAACTGTCAAATGACCAATTTACCCCTACAAGCTTTAAAGCTCATATAACCCACTGCAATATACACACCACACATGTAAAATGACCAAATTACCCCTGCATGCTTTAAAACTTATATAACCCACTAACAAATATATACCACACCTGTAAAAAATAACCAAATTACCCCTGCATGCTTATATAACCCATTAACATATACATTCCACACCTGTAAAATGACCAAATTACCCATGCATCATTAATATTAACTAACCAAAACATTACATACCACATTAAGTCATTACATTACATAGATTCATTACTTAACATTAAGCCTACATGATTCTTGTCCAAAACAGGCATTACAAAACATTAAATTGTCCAAACATAAGTCAAACATTCACCAACTAAGTACATCCTTCTCTATTGCCCTTCCCTCTTGGTCTTCCTCTTTTAGCTGACAGCTTGCCCCCTCTTTGACTGGTGGGTTGGCTGTTGAGTTGACTTGTCTATTGAGTTGACTGTTGTTGAGTTGACTGTTGTGTTGACTGCTGTGTTGACCTTTGAGTTGACTTTCTCTCCCTTATGTTTCCCTTTTGTCTCTTTGATCCAGGTTCAGTTGTGAGCAATAAAATCACAGTAGTTAGCATAATTAGAAATCTACAACAAATGAAATAAAACACTAAATGTCCACCTGTATTCATGTTCCCTTTTTCAGCACATTTTCTCTTGTTATGACCTCTTGCTCCACAAATACCACATGTCATTATAACCCCATGCTTAGTTAGTTTTCCTGGCTTTTTAGGATCCTCATGAGGGTCTCTCTTTCTGTTCTTCTTAGGCCTACCAGGAGCAACTTTTATTGGAGGTGGATCCATTGGATAATCAACCTTTGGCCAATACTTTTCACTAGGCAATGGAGGGATTGTGAAGTCATAAATCTTCATGTATGTATCTTACATGGATATCCCCTAATTTCACACTTTCTACATATGCGGGTTCTCTTATCCAAGTCAACAGATACATCATCAAAGTCTCTAACTTGGAAAACTTGATAAGATGAGGGGTACTGTCACACCCCGATATTTCCACGTATTACCGGTGGGCCCGGTGGGGAGTATCGTGACGTAGTTGATATCATCATAGTCAATTTATCACAGTTCAATGCACAGCGGAAGTCTAAAAGTAAATATATTACAAACCGATTCGAAAGTAACATCAAATATTACAAACGGATTGTAAGATGGATCCACAGGCGGATCTTAAAACAGAAATATAAACACTGTTCAACAGACTTTAGACGTTTAGAACTTGCAAGATTCCTTACTACCGCCCTGAGCTCCAAGTCAATTACGTACAATACCTGTCACTTAATCTTTTTGGAAAATACGTCAGTTTACACTGGTAAATACAATTAACTGACTCTTTTAAAAACATTTATGAAAATTGATTTAAATGCACAAGGCACAAATATCCTTTTATAACTTGGGACAGTTATATAAAAATAATCTTGTATACAGATTTATATGTTCGTTATACATTCAGGGCCCGATATAGAAACCGAGTCAAGATTAACAGACACACCATTAGTATAGGCCCACAAGAGAGTGAGATACCGTTTTTTCCTACGCAACTGTCAGGTGTATGCCTACACCCCGTGCTTAAGACGTGGTCATTTCTTAATAAATGATGTTAAGGATATCCGGGACATGGTCATTAACTTCCAAAGGCTTTATTTCAAACAAGACAGATTAAAACGGGTTACCTCAATAATTTAATCACAATCCGATTAAACATTCAATACCCGACCAAGCGGTATTATTACAATACCGTATCCCAAGCCCGTATAGGAAAAATAAGTTAAAAGTATTTACCTGAGCTAAAATGTAATTTTATTCTCAGCCGTATATTCAAATCAGCAAGCACAAGTACCTCTACTGGGGCTCTCAATCAGGAACGAAGGTTTTAATAACCTATTAGATTCCTAACGGGTCTTACTTAAGTTTAAACTTAGAGCGGTTAGTTTTAACGAAAGGTTTACGGTTCAAAACGCAAGATTAAGCGAAGACCGGATTAGAATGTGATTTAGACCCGACAAGTATGAAGACTTGTATAATATGGGTAAACTAAACACATTCTGGATTTTGAAGCAAAAATGATAAGGTTTGACCCGTTTCGGTCAATTTATGCAAACTAGTTACGTAAACCGCTCCGAACGCAAATAATGCATAACGGGTAACCAAATGAGTCACATACAGGTTTCATAAGTTAACATGCCTTAAATATGTTGTGATATCAGTAGGATACCCTCCATTATGCCCAAAACGGATTTAAAGTCAATTTAAGCCCCGTAGGGGTATTTTGGTCATTTTAAAGATTATAAAAGAGGTTAAATGACAATCTGAGGTTCTGGTATAAAATGATCAGTAAAAATATTTATTTTAGTAGTTTATATCAGTAAGATATCATATATGTGTGAAATTTATTATTTATGGCCAAACTATGCACCATAGGGGCATTTTGGTCATTTCACATAAGCCTTAAAGGTCAAATTTGGAAATCTGAGTTCAAAACTTTTACATACTGTTAAAGTACAAAAATTTATTCATAACATCAGTAGGTAACAAGCTTTAGGTGCCAAATATGGTTTTAAACCATACTATGCGCCTAAATCGCATAAAAGTCGGTATTTGACGGTATTCGGGTTAAATAAGTAAATCTGAGATTTTGAATAGCCTTTGCTGTTTAAAATAATTTATTTAATATATAAAATCAGTAGAAAAAGGTTTGATATGTAAAGGATGTGTAAAACTCATTTTATTAGCAAAAAGGGCATAACCGTCAATTACCGAGTCAATGCAAGAACCCTATGTTATGATCAGTTTAAAATTCAAAAAAAAATCTTCAAAAATCCCTAAATATTATATTACATCGGTGGGCAAAAGGTTTGGTGTCAAAGTTTGGGTTTAAATAGGTTTTATGCCGAAAATTCCGTTTAATTAATAAAAAGGCTTCAATTTACGATATTGAGCATAACTCCTAATTTAGACCATAAACTGATGTCAAATTTTTAGGAAATGTTTATAAATCAGTAATAAAGGTTTTTGTCCTCTCATATTTTCAAAAAATCTCGTTTTTACATCAAAAGGGCATAATGCTCAACTTTTAAGCAATTAACGGAAACATGCAATGAACTAGGATTTCTAAGGAACCAAGTTGTATAACCCTTGGAGGGTTATACTAAAATATAACACGGTCCTAAAGGAATCCTAAGGCATATTTAAAACTAAGCTAAATCGGGTCAGAACTGAAAGTCAAAGCAAAAGTCAACTTTTGCGACTTTCGGTTGCGAACCAAGCCTAAACTCATAATTGTCGGGTTGAACATGCCTAGACATGTTCAATTATTATTTACCAAGTTATTAAAGTGACAAAACTGATTTTATTGCCCTTACATCATTAGTTATGAATTTTATTTAAAAACCGACTCCCTTGAAAATTACTTTGACCCGACAATTAACTAAGCGAACGTGGTAATTAGGAGGTGCCCTTTTGTGGGTTTAATACCTACCTAATTACGATCACGTAGCCATGTTCGTTGCGAATAATGGCTCGACCGTTTAAAAGTCAAAGCGTTTATCGCGAAGCGCCAAACGACTTAACTAAGCACGAAAGGAACACTTACAAGAGGTCCAAGCTAGGAAGGTATGATCGATAAATTCTCAAGTATGAAGCTTTGAGCTTCAACTTAGAGAATATTCAGATCATGTGTGAGTTGCAAATGAAAAATTATGGGGTTTATATAGTTTTTGGGCCACCGTTAGGATCGTTCATCGAAAAACGAGCTTTGATCTGAGCCTTACATGTGTGCCCATGGTTTTAGAATACCATGGGTGTCCCAAAATAGCTCATAGACTTGTTAAAAACCATTTTTAAACCCAAAAACCCAGCTGCTGATTTGAAATCAGCTTTTTTGCAGGTCTGATGGGCTTACGCGCCCCGCGTATACTCAGGAAGAGTCTTACGCGGCCTGCCATAACAGACCAGGTCAGCAGCAACTTTCAAAAGTTACAGTTTTAGTCCCTGTAAGCTTGTAAGGCCCTTTTTGACACGGTTAAGGCCCGTTAAGCCATTTTCAAGGCTCTACAATGATGCCTAAACATAGGGAACATAAAACATGCTCAAAAATATGTCGGATGTCGGTTCGTTTGGTCGTACGGTTGCGTTATTCGGTTAATTACGACGGAAGTCGTAACGGACGCAAAAACGATCCAAATTGCGCGACGAATGGAATTTTATCATGCCAAACGCTTAGATAAAATATTTTAATGATTACATAAATTTTTGAATGTCCGGATATATTCACAACGTAAGATATGCGCGAAAATGCAAACTTATGCACTTTTTGACGCTTTTAGTCCCTGTTGATCAAATAAGTATATTTTTGCGCACCAAACACCTCTAAGCCTATTTATAAGCTATGTAAAGGATATTTTGGGCATGTTTAACTTATGATCATATTCCGGAAGGTTCGATACCATACGAATCGACAGACTTTTGCAGTTTGATGCAAATAGTCCCTCTAATGCGCAAACTTGCGCATATTATCGTTTAATAGCATCGAAGCCTTATCTAATCCATATTCGGCATTCTTGAGAGTATTAATAAATAGCATGATGCTTCGGGTTCGTAAAAAGGTCATTCAGAGGTATAATTAAACATATTGACGCTTTTAACCCCTAAAACTTGCAGAGTTGCACGTAACGTCGCTTAAAGGCATAAAAGCCTTAGATGGCCAATATTTGGTATCCCTGAGAGTATAATCAACCATCATGAAGCTCTCGGTTTGTTAAAAGGTCACTCAGAGGTAAGAAATAACATGTTGACGCTTTTAACCCTTCTTCGCGCAAACTTTCAATTAATTACGCAAACGGCTACACTCGATCAATAAGTGGCTCATTTGTGAATATAAATACCGTAAAAGGTTATTCAGAAACTTATTTTAAGCATGTTATCACTTCCAGTCCTTCCATAATCAAAGTTTTTGACTTTTCGAAAAATTAGTCCCCTTAAATCCAACGTGTGACTTTATTAGGGTTTATTACACGTGTCAACACATCATCGGACGTGATTTTTACGAGGTGTTACAGGTACACTTCACACCTATAAGCTGCACCTTTATCATGTTCCTTTGGCAGGAATCTTTACTCTTCACTCTTTTAACCATATAACACTCCTTACCCTTATGTAGTGAGCACAATAAGAAAAATGGACACCCTTCTATACACTTGACAACTATACGACCACAGTTGCCCATCTCACTCTTAACAAGGTACAAATTCCTACCATTAGTCACTGAATACCTTCTCACTGCCTCTTTAAAGGCATCCCTTGATGTAAACCTTGTTCCTACCTTCCAAATGAATTTCTTCCAGTTAGTGTGTTCAGTTACAGATGGAGCAGCTTCCTTATACTTCTTACCCGTGATATCATCGTCCTCACTTTCACCGGGTGTAAGAATGTCACCATCAGATTCCTCGTAGCTATTGTGCCCCTCTATATGTGCACCCACTGCATCATTTGTTTCATGCAACTTTCCCTCTGTTTCTTTCTCCTTTAAGCATTCGTCAAACAACTTTTTTTTGGCTTCACAATCAATATGAGTAGCCTTTCTAACTGCATCTTGTGACTGTCTCCATTCCAAGTCCTCTCTATCTGACTCAGAACCATTTACCTCTTCCAGAACCTCCTCATCATCATGATCACTGCTTGGAACTAGGTCATCAATATCAGTATAATCATTCGATTCTCCTGATCCAGCTGGTTCTTTATACTCACTGTCACCACTGTCAACACCATATTCATTGTCTATATCCACTGAAACCCTATCAGTTGACCTAGCAGGCTTTGTGGATTGGGCTTTTTGCTCATAGGGCCGGGGAGGTGGGTTAGTGGGCCTGGAACAGGAGTGGGCTTCATCTACCAGTATTGGACCTGGTTAGATCAGGACTTCCATAAATGGTTCATTCCATGTCATAACCTTACCGGCCAAGTGCAACACATCTTTATCACTCTCAAAGTGATGAAGTCCCCCATCATCAGCATCCAACCCATACATATGCAATTTTCTAGAACTGTAAAACCGGAATCCATTGCATAATCTAGAAGTTCAAAGTAAGAAATGTAGTCTACATCTACTCTAACAAGCTTTGAATCACCTCCTACATACTGTGCTTGACCAAATCCTACCTCAATGTGACTGCTAATCCATAGCATAACATCTATTGTTGCAGACATCTCAAAAAAATGACTAATTTCAAGAACTCAGATAACTCTTACCTTACATTCGGCAGATTAGGGCTCCATTCTGATGATGTGATGATCGCGATGATGAGCGAAGGTGATGACTGTGATTATGATCTAAGGTAGGGTATATAAATGAGACACAACACATCAGATTACACATCAGCATGTACAGATCGTCAAAATGGTGCCACGTCGGACAAATAACTAACCAAGTTAGAGAATATTTAACTGAGTGGTGCCAGTGCAAACAAAAAGTCAAGTTGGGGGTGCCGGGTGTCAAAGTGTTAGTTGCGGGTGGCAATGGCCAAAGGCCGATAGCTAATGGTTTCGACTCTAGCCAAGTTAATAGTGTAGACCTACCCACACTCGTGGGTGGGCGGTTGCACCCCTTGAAAAAATATTTTTTAGTGTTAATTTTTCGGTAATATCTCGACCGCACCTATTGGAATTTTTCACCTGCACCCCTTGGAAATTTCAATCGCCCCCTTAGACAAAAAGAATCATATTTTCAATTTATAAAAAATTGTAATAAACACTGTTTTTTATAAAAATATAACCTAAACACTGACTTTTATAAGGGGGTTAGGGTGCTCCACTTTTCATCACTTATGACACCCAACCAGCTTCCGCCACATCATCGAACTTCATTCCATCACTAGTGATGGATTTTGGTGGGGGTGCCCATCACTAGTGGTTACCATGACTTTCAACTTCATTCCATCACCAGCTTCCACAAAACCAATGGTCCCCTCAATTTTTTCACGTGTGGTCACTAGCACGCGTTATGACCACCACACATGGTCACCTTCAGTGGCGGCGGTGTTCCACGCGTGGTCACCTAACCACCACGCACAATAACGTAGCGCCCCTCCTGCCCTAATAATATAACAGCATTTATAAATTTGTAACCCCCTAAGTAAACAATTTAGCCCACTTAACCTAACCCAACAAAATTTGAACTATAATAAAATAACCTAACCCAAACAACCCTTCCTATTATGTTTTTCCCGCTCTCTCTCTCATGACCTCGTCTGCCTTGTAATCCTCTTCCCCAACGACGCAACAGCCAACAACAATAATCCAACTCCAATTTATTGTCGAAAATCGCAAACATCCGGCCACCAAACTCAACGGAATCCAAACAATACAAGATACATACATTTTTTAATGTTATTGTTGTTTTATGTTGTTTTTAGAAGAAATAGAGTTATACAGATGATAAAAAAATGTTTGAAATTTTATGTATTTTGATGTTTTTTTGTTGTTCTAGACTTTAATAGGGTGATTTTGTTGTTTAGATGAGTTTTTGGTTGTTACAACTTAAAAGACATAAGTAATCGAAAATTAGTAGGTCTTCAAAAGAAAATTGAAAATTATGGAGCGATAACTTATGGAGCGATTCATATGTTTACTACTTTAGTGTTGTTTTATGAACTTATGGATTGATTTATATGTTTGGATAGATTTATAAATTGAAACGTAGCTCTAGATGATGTTTTGGAAAGATTTAAAAATGAAAACCCGTACGACGACTTTTTAAAAATGTATAATGAAGTTTTTCGTGTTTTTATAATTATATAAATTTTAGCTTGATGTACTTTTGTTTTTTACATGACCCGACGCGAACCGACCGGATCCAACCCGATATGAACCGAATTTTTTTTATATTCCTATGGGCCTAAAATCTTTAAAAAAATTCCGCTCCCCTATGAAAAAAATTATGGGTACGCCATTGAAGATGGAAGATGATGAGAGAGATAGATCAGATGAAGTCTCTTCTCCAAATCGCCGACGATAGTCTTGTTCCTAGACAGATATGAAAGCTTGGAGACCAATAGCGTCAGATGGTCATGGTTTTTATCGTCGACAACCATATTTAGAAGCTTGGAGATTTAGTGTTCAAGCGAAATTTGTCTGACGACGGAGGTAAGGTTCCACTAGTGTGTTTGATATATCCGATGAGTTTAAGTCTTCTTTCTGGTTGGTTGTAGGCGCTGCTAAAAAAAGAGATGCTTAAGATGAAAATGTGGGCGGGTACGGTGATGGTGGTTTCTGGTGGTAGTCACCGTTGGTGGTGGCCAACGATAACGACCAAAGATTCTTCAAGGGTCAAACTATCTACACACCTTGGTTGGCTATCTACACACTTAGGTTTTACCTACGCTCCGTATAGGTCTATACGTTGCGTATAGGGTTACCCCTCTACCAGCGTATAGACCTATACGAAGCGTAGGTATGGGGTAGGTACACTACCAGACAGTCAAACCTAGTACCATATCAAATTAGTCTGACATACGCTGCGTAGGTCTATACGCAGCGTATGTACATAAAGGGTAAAATGACAAAAGTGCCCCTATGTTTGGCTTCGTATAGCCTTAGTACAAGGGTAAAAAGGTAAAATGACACTTCATATACGCATCGTATAAAGCCATACGATGCGTATATAAAAGGCGGACAAATCCCCCCCCCCCCAAATTAATCTTTCACAATTTAAATATGTTAAATTACTGTTTTACCCTTGTGTTGAGGCTATACGAAGCTGGATACAAGGGTAAAAAGGTCTTTTTCTGACCTTTATATACGTTGCGTATGGCTCTATACGCCATGTATATAAAGGTCAAAAAATGACCTTTATACCCTTATATCCAGGCTTCGTATAGCATGTAGAGAAGGGTATGAGAGTCTTTTTCTGACCTTTATGTACGCGGCGTATAGAGCCATACACAGCGTATATAAAGGTCAGAAAAAGACCTTTTTACCCTTGTATCCAGCTTCGTATGGCCTCAACACAAGGGCAAAATGGTAATTTTGACAAGTCAAACTGCTTTTTTGACTATTGCCTACGCTCCGTAGGGATCTATACGCTGCGTATAGATCCTGATTTAAATCAGAGAATCCCCTACGCATCGTTGTTCTTCCCCAAATCAAAAACACACACACATACCACATACATACGAAGGAGATTACGTATAGGCGACCGTATACGACGCGAAATCGAAGTATAAACCAGGTATTTATTCAACCTATTTAACTAATTTTGATTTTTTTGTATTTTATCCGTAAATCAGTTGTTTTTTTGGTAAATTAGGGTTTGGAGCCGTTGTTTTTTATTAGTGTTAGGACTGGTTAAGCGTTAATTAGTGTTTTGATTAGTATTTGGTTTGACTTGTTAGGGTTTAGCCACTGATTAGTGTTTTGATTAGAATCCCCAACCACTAAGCTTAAAGACAGTTTCTGGCTGGACCTTTTGCTCGAGTTAGTTTGTTTTCTGGTTGTTTGTTCTCCGGTGACTCTGTTTTCCGGTTGTTTGTTTTCCGGTTGATTGAGTTATATAAACCATTGTTCATGCTATTGTTCATTTTCGCATTCTTTGGTGATTGTTTAAGGCATGTTTGGATTTAGATAGGAAATTGTTATATTTTAGGAAGTTCTGTTTGTTAGAAGAGAAGTTTGTGATTAGTGGTGGACCATAAATACACTTTTATTGGTCTTCATGTTTCGTTTGCTCTTCGGATGTAACCGAAGATAATGTATAAGTTAGGATCAAGAAATACATATGGTAATCTAGATATGATAAAAACCAAAGTGAATGAACAGCATTTGAGGACATTCTTGTAATTTTGTAATTTCCTTTTAAAGCCCCAGTATAAAACCCTAAACCAACTGCAACCCCCCACACATACCGCTGACTACACACCGAGAGAGAACAATGAGAGAGATCAGAAAGAAGGAGAGAGAGAACGATAGCCGGCCATGTCCCCGTGTGTGTGCCGGAATGACGGCGTTGCCTATCACTGGTGGTGTGGTGGTGACTAGAGAGATTATCAGTGTGCGGTGGTGCCGGATTCAGTGTGCGGTTCCGGTGGTGATGGAATCCAGGTGCGGTTCTGGTGGTGACGGAATCAGGGTACGTTTCCGGTGGTGACTATCAGTGTGATTAGGGCTCCGGCGAATTAGGGTTCTAGCGAAATTAAGAGGTTTTTTTAAGGCGGCTGTCACGGCCCCCGACCCCACCCTGGGAGCGAGAGCCGTGAACCAGCCACGTGGTATCGGTGTTTATTAATTTCGTAGCGGAAAAATTTTTCATCAGGATCGTAGTTAGGAAATGATCTCAGAGTTTTAAAACACCGAACTTTTAATATAAAACCAATGGGCTAAAACCAGTATTTCATTCAATTGTTTTTATAGGGATAAACCCAAATAAATAAAACATAAATTTCTTATTTTATTCAGGTATTTATAGCCACTTTATTTAAGCCTTCAGTGCTCCATAGCTAGCTTCTATTATCTTTATAGCAAGTTACCTGAAACACGTTTTGAAAACATTTTATCAGTAATAAATACTGGCGAGTTCATTCCATTTTTATAAAATATATTGTTATACTTTACAGCATCAAGGTTTTTATATTTATTTATATTTATCCAACCCAATCGGTATTTGTCACATGGTGACAGTTTTGATATGACGGTGGTCATATCACTCATTGGCTCACTTTCGTCAATAGTGAATTTATCAAGTGATAGATATATAGTATATCTTACATTTATATTGGTCACTAGGCGATTCCTGTGACGGTGGTCAAATCACTATTGATCATTCTCTCAACTAGTGACTCGGTCATATTACTGTTGATCATTCTCTCAACTAGTAATTGTGGTCATATCACTATTGGTCATTCTTTCAACTAGTGACTCGGTCATATTACTGTTGATCATTCTCTCAACTAGTAATTGTGGTCATATCACTGTTGATCATTCTTTCAACTAGTGATTCTGGTCATAACACTGTTGATCGTTCTCTCAACTAGTGCCTTTGGTCATGTCACTGTTGATCATTCTCTCAACTGGTGACTCTGGTCATATTTCTGGTCATATCACTGTTGATCATTCTCTCAACTAGTGACTCTGGACTTAGTAGTGTCTCGTGACATTACTTTGTCAATTATATTTTCTATGACACAAAACCACTTAGCCCAGAAAATGAAATATATCATTTTCTGTCAAACTAATAGCTATAACTTATCAAATATAATATATTAATTAAATAATTGTAATATTATTATTTAATATATTAACGTGACTAAGACTAAAAATATAATCTTAGTATAGTAGAATATATTATATTTGACTATTTTATTATGGTATACATTTACGGACTAAACATTATTTTATAATGTAAATAGTAATTTAGGTTTATTAAATATATTTTCTTTAATATATATTTTAATAATGATTAATAAAGCTCTATTGTATATACACCCCATTTAGATTTATTTCAATCATACATTAAATTTATTAATGATTAAATGTTAAAATAATATTAATAAATGTGATATTTAATAACTATATACCATATTATTCTCGTTAGTTAAAAGATAGATATAGTGATACTCCAAGTATCACCTATTTAATATAACATGGAAAAGTTATATTGGTACAGTATACTAGTGTTTGTGAATTGAGCGTATGTACTTTTGCTTATCTAGTAGGTTAATAAATATACACCATACCTACCACGTCACCATACCTACCACGATCAACTTATACCACTATTTAATATATTGGTCCAATATACTGATGTACTAAATAAAGTTAGGCCACATTACTGGGGCACAATTCCCCCTGTGATTGTGGTCATGTTACTATTGGCTAACTTTTTGGCCAATAGTAACGAGGGTCAAGTAATGTATAAAACCCTACATAGTGGCAACTATTGCATAATACAAAAACTTAATCACTGTAAATATAACTGATAAACATTTAGGATTTTGGAAAGCATTTTCAAATATAATTATATCACAAAAAGGTGATAAAACGGTGAGAAAAGAGAATGGACTCACTTTGTAACTTTAGGGTTCAACTAGAAAGCCTCCTGGTAGAATCTTGGGTATAACTTCTGAGCTATTTTTAAAAAAAGATATATATATATATATATATATATATATATATATATATATATATATAAGTAAAGAGTATGGTACAAATCTCTTTATCGTACATTACATACGCGAGATTTTGAGCCGTACACGTGTCCTGATTCAGTTTTTCTTTAATAAGGTTAAATCAGACAATTAATTCATTCATCTGAGGGCAAATTCGTCTCTTCATTCAATCAGCGAGATGTTCGTTACCCTAATATCCCGGTAATTATCATTCGAATCAGTTTCAAATTTTTCATAATTCTCAAATTGTAGTTTTCGTTCTTCTGTGTTAGAGTTTCATTCAATTGTTTTATTTCGATGGATCCACAGAGCAGCACTGGACGAACAGATGTTGATTTTGAAGAAACTCGACCGATCGTTGATCATGCTCAATTATCTGCATATCAGAGAGTTTCGATTGAGGATGTTTTAAATCCGCCACCTGCAAATCCAAATCCAAATCCAATTGCAAGTACAAGTGCTGTAAACGAGTTTTTTAATGGTAATTATGTTAATTCAGATCTCTAAATTGTTCGTATACTTGTTTTTTTGTTTAATCGTAGCAATGATCTGATATTGTTGTAGCTGTTTTTTGAAGTTTGAATGTTGATTATATTTTTTATATGAAAGCAACATGCACAAATTCGCATGTTATTACTCTTACAATTCGCATTTGATTTTTTTCTTTATGCATTTTCGCATGTTATGGTATAATAAATCACATATATAAAACAGATTAATCAAAATCGTCATTTTCGCATGTTATTGTTCATACAATTCGCATGTGTGTTTTGTTCTTTTATGATGGAATTAATATGTCGCATGTACTAGTCCGATAATTCGCACGTGTTTTTTTTTTTTGTGCTTTTTGGTTCTTGTAGATGAAAGGGTTTACACTCCGGAGGTTCAAGCATCAGCTACACCTGTTGTTGGAATGCAATTTATCTCTATTGAACAAGCATATGCGTTTTACCAATCATATGCTAAGTTAGCTGGTTTTTCTATTCGGAAAGGTGGTGAAGTACATAGTGGTGGTATAATCAAAACTAAGTATTTTGTTTGTTCTAAAGAGGGACACAAGCCACTGTGTATTGACGATCGTTCGAAGTCAAAAAAGCAATTCAAAACAAGGAACAGGGGGACTATTAGAACTGGATGCAAAGCTCAACTTATGATTTGCACTGTGGATGGTAGATTATATACAGTAAAGAGATTTGTTGATGGCCATAATCATAAGTTTGTATGCCAAGATGATATTCACATGTTGCCAGCTTACAGACAATTGTCAGATGTCCAGGAGGAGTTGGTTTGGGAACTTGGCACTTTAAATCTTGGTCCTGTCAAAGCTTTCCATATAATGAGGAAACGTTATGGTGATTTCGAGAACGTTGGTGCCACGGTTGATGATTGCAAAAATTTTAGGAAGCGAATTAACAGCTATTGTTTTGGTCAAAAATTACCGAAGCAATTTAGTGATCAAATTAGTTAAGTGAGGTAGTGTGCTAAAAAGTGTGTTGAAAATATGCTGGTTAAGTTGTTTAGAAAAAACAGTATTCAGGATACGGCTCAGGATATTGAGCTGTATCTACGATCAAACAATGAGCAAAAAGTAAAAGGGGTAACACGAGATATACGAGGAAAGCCCTTGATCAATCTAGATCGCCGGCATAAAACCTCGGGAGCTGACAATCGCAGCTGCCTTGTTCTTCTTATTACTTTGAACTTCAGGATACAGTGCAGGATATTGACCAGATTGCTAAGTGTTACAATGCTTTTGTGCGAAAGTAAAAATTGCTAGAGAGCGAGTGTAAGAGTGTAGTGATCTGGTCAATATCCTGCACTGTATCCTGAAGTTCAAAGCAATAAGAAGAACAAGGCAGCTGCGATTGTCAGCTCCCGAGGTTTTATGCCGGCGATCTAGATTGATCAAGGGCTTTCCTCGTATATCTCGTGTCACCCCTTTTACTTTTTGCTCATTGTTTGATCGTAGATACAGCTCAATATCCTGAGCCATATCCTGAATACTGTTTTTTTCCAAACAACTTAACCAGCATATTTTCAACACACTTTTTAGCACACTACCTCACTTAACTAATTTGATCACTAAATTGCTTCGGTAATTTTTGACCAAAACAATTTGGCGCCCACCATGGGGCAAGTGGTGCTCCTTTTACTAAAAATCTTTGTGAAATCGGTAATCGGTTTTCTATTTTCAAAACTTTTTGCCACATTGTTTACAATGGCCTCGAGATCAAACATGAGCTCCTCCACTGTATCTGCTACGACTTCTGCTACTACCGGTTCGGTGCTTCCACCACCTCCTCCAAGGATGCCAGCCTCTTCACAACCTCAGGATATTATCCCTACTCGCAGTGTTCATGGATCTGCTCCCGTTTTAGCCTCTAATTATGAAATTCTAACCTTATTTGGAAGTGTGCATGAACAAATGAGGCAGCAACAGGAAACAAACCAAATGCTATTAAGGGAAATACAACTCCTGAAGTCTGGCTCGAGCAGATCTGTTGGGGATGTCGTCACTCCACTACAACCCAGAACTTTGAACTTCAGTTCGGCCGTGTACACTGAGGATAATAGGGGGAATATTGTGCCCAGCCTTCCTCATAATCATACTCCTGAAATACCCTCCTCGATCAGGATGTCAACCATGAGGAGCTCAGGATATGCTTCAGGATATGTGCAGAATCCTCCTACGGGTAACATATCAAATAATAATAATACTCATGTTGCTAACAATAGTGGATCTTTGCAGGATACAGGTGTAACATCAGCATTTACTAGGGAGCTTCAGAAGTTGAAAGACATGATATCCAGTGTACCTGGAGTGGTCCAGCCAATCCCGGAAGTGTCCCAAGACAGCCACAGGATATCTCGCTTTGCATATCCTATCTGTGATGCTGAGATTCCAAAGAGATTTCAAACCCCCAACATGAAGCTTTATGATGGAACTACGGATCCTGAAGAGCATATTGCTCAGTATAGGGAAAGGATGGAGATTAACCCTATCCCTCCGGAGCTCAAGGAAGCATGCTTGTGCAAGGGTTTTGGTTCTACCTTAACAGGATCAGCCTTGAAATGGCTCCTAAATGTTCCTCCTCACTCGATTACATCATTTGCTCACCTAGTGAATTTATTTAATAGTCAGTTTTCTTGTAGTAGAAGTTTTGAAAAACTAACAAGTGACCTCTATAGGATAACACAGGGGCTTCAAGAATCCCTAAGGGATTATGTGAACAAGTTCAGTCGGGAATCCTTAGACATTCCGCATCTTGACGTTGCAACAGCTGTGTAAGCTTTCAAGATGGGGCTACAAAAGGATTCTCAATTCTACCAAGACCTTGTAATGAACCCATGTAGGAACTTGGATGAAGCTCGAAACAGGGCAAGATATATTCGATTGGAGGATGACAGAAAGATGCAAGAGAGGATGAACTCATCCAACACCTATGAGTTAACTAACAGGAAGTCAGAATCCTCATTTAAGCCATATCGCCCTAAGCCATATGGTAGAAATGAAAACAAGAAAGTGAATACTATCGAAGACGAGGATCCTGAAGAATATCCTGAATTATCTGAATATTGTTTTTCTGTTAACATTCCTGAATTAATGTATGCCATGCAGGGTTTAGGAGACAAGGCTAGGTGGCCTCGAAAGAATCAACAAAAAACCGATTGGAAAGATAAGTCAAAATGGTGTGCCTTCCACGAAGATTTCGGACATGTAACTGAGGATTGCATTGCTCTAAGGAAAGAAATAAGCTATCTTCTAAGCAAGGGATATCTGAAAGATCTCTTAGGAAGGAAGAAGAATAAGGGTCAGGATACTGAGAAGGATCCCGAGCGAGCAGCGTCACCTCCCGCGGATGCCAAGATAATCAACTTTATTTCGGGAGGATCCGACATTTGTAGGACTTCGTATTCGGCGGCAAAGAGACATGCAAGAGAAGCTAAGGCCGAAAGGGGAGACAAACCTGTCAGGATGACTACCCTCACAACTGACAAAGTGATCACATTTGATGCTGATGACAGGGATACTGTCCAGGATCCTCATCATGATGCTCTGGTAATAACATTATATGCGGCTAACCATTTTGTACGCAGGATACTGGTTGATAATGGCAGCTCCGTCAACATAATCCAACTAGAAACTCTGAAGAGAATGAATGTATCTCTGATGGATATCACTTCAAAGTCCACCGTGCTTGTTGGGTTCAGTGGAGAGGCTAGGAACACAGTGGGAGAGATAAAGTTACCAGTATATGTTGAAGGAGTCAACTCGATACAACGTTTCTGTGTGATGGATTCTATATCCTGCTATAACATCATAATGGGAAGACCATGGATTCACAATATGAAGGCTGTGCCATCAACATATCACCAATGCATCAAGATCCCTACCCCTTGGGGAGTTGTCAAGGTTGAAAGTGATCAGCAGGAGGCGAAAGAATGCTACTCATCCTCGATGAAATCCTCAACCAAGCCTAGTACAGCATAGCAATTAAAGATGCGGGCCCAGGATATCGTGGAGGATTCGGAGCAGGATGTGAAGAAAATTATCCTGGATCAGGATAATCCTGATATCTCGGTGCTCGTAGGAACCAATATCCCTCAGGATATTGAAGAGCAGTTAACTAACTTTTTGAAATGCAGGATGTCAACGTTTGCATGGAAGCATGAGGATATGACAGGCATATCCAAAGACATTAGCACTCACAAGCTTGGAATCGATAGATCATTCAAGCCTGTTCAGCAAAAAAGAAGAAAATTTGCTCCTGAGCGGAATACGATTATCCAAGAGGAAGTTGAAAGATTGTTGAAGTCCAGGATGATCAGAGAAGTCAAGTTTCCAAGATGGCTAGCAAACGTAGTCGTGGTACAGAAGAAAAATGGGAAATGGAGAG
Organism: Helianthus tuberosus; assembly: GCA_030545235.1. Lineage (NCBI taxonomy): Eukaryota > Viridiplantae > Streptophyta > Magnoliopsida > Asterales > Asteraceae > Helianthus > Helianthus tuberosus. Next base: position 145,385,805 of record CM060417.1, on the reverse strand, counting down.
TCTGTGTAGACTACACAGACTTGAATAAGGCTTGTCCTAAAGACTCATTTCCTCTTCCTCACATTGATGCAATGGTGGATGCTACTGTCGGGCATGAAATGTTGACCTTCATGGATGCATCCTCAGGATTTCAGCAGATTCAAATGGAGCCTTCTGACCAGGAGGATACTGCCTTCATGACACCAACAGGTATTTATTGTTATACGGCTATGCCTTTTGGTTTGAAAAATGCAGGTGCAACATACCAGAGATTGGTAAACATGATGTTCAAAGACAAGCTGGGGGACACCATGGAAGTATACATTGACGATATGGTGGTAAAATCAAAGAAAGCTCAGGATCATCTCCATGATATTAAAGGAGCATTTGATATCCTGGATCAATATAACATGAAGCTAAATCCTGCTAAGTGTCATTTCGGAGTGGGGGCAGGAAAATTTCTAGGATATATGGTGACCAAAAGAGGAATAGAGGCGAGCCCGGAGCAGATTAAAGCCATCTTGGATATTAAATCACCCTCAAATATGAAGGATGTTCAACGATTAACGGGGCGAGTGGAAGCATTAAACAGATTTATTTCAAGATCCTCAGAAAAATGCAAAGAGTTTTATGATATCCTGAAGAAGAATAAGAAATTCGAATGGGGAGAGAAGCATGAAGCAGCTCTGCAGGATTTGAAGAAATATCTCTCAACTGCACCTCTACTGATGAAACCTGAGAATGGTGAACCACTATCCCTATACCTCGTAGTATCAGGGAATGTTGTAAGTGCCGTCCTTATAAAGGATCATGAAGGTCAGCAATATCCTGTTTATTATGTTAGTAAAAGTTTGTTAAATGCTGAAACTAGATATTCTCATTTAGAAAAATTGATACTAGCATTAGTTATGGCATCAACGAAGCTTAGACATTACTTTGAGACACATAGGATTCATGTTAAAACAAATTATCCTGTCAAAAATGTGCTTAGGAAACCAGAGATATCAGTCAGGATGGCCAAGTGGTCAGTAAAATTGAGTGCTTATGATTTAGTATATGAACCTAGAAATGCCATAAAGTCTCAGGCTTTAGCTGACTTTGTGGCTGATTTCAGTAGTGACATTCAGGATGAGGTAGACCTAGAAGTCCAACAGTTAGGAGAATCCTCAGGATCCTGGACATTATATATTGATGGTGCATCTAATGTAAGAGGAGTAGGATTGGGAATACTACTAAAATTGCCACAGGGGGACATATTACCCCAGGCTATTAGGTGTGAATTCCCTGCTACTAATAATGAAGCAGGGTATGAGGCTTTAATTGCAGGATTAGAGTTGGCTAAGAATATGAATATCAAGAATTTGCAAGTATATGTTGACTCCTTGTTAATTACTAACCATTTTAATGGATCCTATGCAGTTAAGGGTGAGAAATTAATCGAATACCTCGATATTCTCAAAAAATTAGCAGGATATTTCGATGTTTTTACACTTGAACAGGTACCAAGGGAGGATAATGCTGAAGCAGATGCCTTAGCAAATCTGGGATCATCAATCAGGATACCAGAAGGGACCCAAATATCAATATTACATATCTTGTATCCTGCGACGAATCCTCAGGATAAAGAAGTAGCGGGTATTCAGGATCCTGGAGCAGAGTATCCTGAAAAGGATCCTAAATCCTGGACGGCTCCAATCGTGAGATATCTCAAGGAAGGACACATCCCCGGAGAGGAAAATCCTAAGGCATTTAGGATGAAGGTATCACGATTCACTATTATAAATAATGTTTTATACAAGAAATCTCTTGCAGGACCCTATTTGAGGTGCTTGGAGGATCCTGAAGCCAAAGGAGTACTTCAGGATATACATGAAGGGGATTGTGGTAACCACACTAGGGGCAGATCATTATTCTCGAAAGTATTAAGGACAGGATATTATTGGCCAACGATGAGGAAAGATGCTGCAGAATATGCTCGAAGGTGTGATGCATGTCAAAGGCATAGTAACATACTACATCAACCAGCTGAACCGCTATATCCTGTAACTTCCCCTTGGCCATTCATGAAATGGGGGATGGATATAGTAGGGAAGTTACCAAAAGCTCCAGGAGGAAAAGTCTTTATGCCAGCAATGACGGATTATTTCTCTAAGTGGGTTGAAGCTGAAGCATTTGTTCAAGTTAGAGACCAAGAAGTAGTATCCTTCATAAAGAGGAATATCTTGACTAGGTTTGGGGTACCAGCTGAAATCATTTGTGATAATGGGTCCCAGTTTATAAGCAAGAGGACTACTGACTTTTGCAAAAGTTGGGGAATCAAAATGGTCACGTCTACTCCGGTACATCCTCAAGCGAATGGACAAGCTGAATCCTCAAACAAGATAATTGTCAATAACCTGAAGAAGAGACTTGGAGCTAAAAAAGGAAGATGAGCAGAAGAATTACCCTTTGTTTTGTGGGCTGATAGGACAACGGTAAAGAATGCAACCGGTCAAACCCCATTTTCCTTGGTATTTGGAGCAGAAGCAGTGATTCCAACGGAAATGGCGATACCTACTGCAAGATCTATCTTACAGGATCCTGAACAGAATCCTGAAGCCTTATGTCAAGATTTGGATACTATAGATGAAAAAAGAGATGCAGCAAGGCTAAGGATGGAAACATATCAACAAAGAATATCCAGAGCATATAACAAGAATATAAGGACTTGGAGATTTCGAGTTGGTGATTGGGTGCTAAGAAAGGCTTTTCAAAATACCACTAATCCTGCCGACGGAAAGCTAGCTCCAAAATGGGAAGGACCATATGAAGTTGAGTCAGAAACAGGAAAAGGAGCATATCGACTCAAGAATATGGAAGGGGATATGCTACCGAGATCCTGGAATGCAATCCACTTAAAGCTTTATTTCAAGTAAGAATAGAATTTAATTTCTATCTCAGAATGGTATGTATTCTATCTCTTTTAAATATATTTGTTTATTATCTTGAACCCAATACTGACTTAAGCATCGGAGGGGTGTTAGCCAAGCTAGCACCCACCTTAGTTTGCAGTTGTTTTGCAGCATATGTTTTAGGATATAGCTCCAGGATATGCACTTAGGATAACTTGAAAGAATAGAGGATTGGCCCCCTCTCTCACGTTTAAGGGATCCTGATCCCTTCAAAGGTTTAAAGGTATTCACCTTTCTTTCGAATTGGGTTTAAACACCTCGCCTGGAGCGCAAGTTATCTAGGTATAGTTCAAGGTAGCGGGACCAGTTCATGTAAAAGTGGCTGACAATTTCGTTACTGTTGGCTATATCCTGGATCCTGAAGGTATATGAGGATTGATCACCCTCTCTCACGAAAGGGTATTTTCATACTCTCTAAGGTTTAAAGGTTTTCACCTTTCTAAGATTTGGAGTTTATACACTCTCGCCTGTAGCGCATGATATCAGGGTTTATCCCCAGGATATTAAGGGTTTATCCCCAGTATGCTAAGAATTCATTTCAGGGTATCAAAAATTTTGCCTCGGGGTGTTCGGAATTTATTCAAGCCAAAGTGTGAATACATTTGCATTTCTGTGTTGTACACAGGGGACATACATTATACAATTCGAAGGGTGGATCCAAGTTTGTAAGTAGGCACTGGGGACATTCCTAAGGTGGAAGATTGAAATTGACTCTCTAAGAGTCTTTGGTATGATCTCTCCTTTTTTCAAATGATTTAAGTCTTCTAAGCTATATGACAATATCCTGACCAGGATATCTCTTAGAATACTTGTCAGGATATTTTCAGAATGTGTTCCCATAATATTCCCGAAAATGTTCAAACAAAACAGTTTTCATAAGTAAAATTTGTGCACTAATAACAACAATAATAAAGTCAAAAGAGAAGTTATATTATTAACATACCAAAAGATGTGCTCTTAGTTTCACCTCAAAACAAGGCCCATCCACTAAGAGCACTAATAGTTCCTTACCATATTTACCCAACAGTTGAAGGTTTCATCTCAAACCGAGACCCATCCACCTCCAACTGTTGTATTGTTCAAAAAGCATGCAGGAAATGTAAATTGTTCAGGTGCAGAAAAGTAAAGTGCGGAAAAAGTAAATTGTTTTGGGGATTACAGACCAACATTCAAATTCAAAAAGGTGGGCTCCGGCCTTGGCACGTATATCCATCATTGCCCACCTGAATGCCCTCACACAGCGGCATCTTCTCCAACCTTCTCTGCCTTCCCAGCTTCAGCATCCTGAGCAGCATCCTCACCAGCATCTGTCCCAGCATCCTCTCCAGCATCCTTCTTATCTCCAGCCTTGTCTGCCACCTCTGCTGTCTTAGAGGATTCCCCGGCTTCAGTAGGGAGTGGCACAGCTTTGCCTCCAAGCTCTTTCAACTTGGCCACCCAGGATTCAACCGGCCAGGATGGGCATACAAGGCCTGTCTCCTTGGCCTCGTAGGCCATCTTGATGCGAGCTTGTAGCAGGGAGACGATAGCAGAGGCTTTGATCCCTTCCCGAAAAGAAACCATGTCCTGTTCGTGATCCATTTGGACGGTGGCAAGTTTGAGCTCAGCATCTTGGGTGACCTTCTTCAGCATACCCTCGTAGTGCCGGGTCTTTGCTTCAGCAATGGCACCTTGGTCGGCAACAGTGCTCTCAAGCTGTTTGATCCTGGCTTCGTTGAGGGCAGCAGTACCGCAGGCATCGTTGTACAGGTGGAGCAAATGCTGGAGGCCCTGCACATCAAGTTCAGGTATGAGTTGGAATATATTAACCAGGATATCCTATCAGGATGTATATGCAGGATATGTATCAGGATATTACCTTGTTGAGGAAGGATGTCATTGGCTCTAAGGAGTCAGAAAAGCTGAGTTCATCGTAGGAGAACCCTTCTGGACCCGGAGCACTGATTTCAGGAGCTTTCCTCTTTTTTGCTGTGGAAGCACGAGTCCTCGGATTGGCCTTAGGAGCCGGGAGCGGCTTGGAGCTGGTGGCAGCAGAGGTCTCTTTCTTGACCGTGACTGGAGTAGGGTAGATGTCAAGTTCTTCAAGGTCTAGGTAGACAGGAACCTTGCTGGAGTCTGCGAACAGGGAGTAAAACTTCTCCTGAGTATATCAAATAAAAACATGTATCTACAGGATATTTTGCAGGATCCTTACCAGACATGTTTGCACTAGAAAGGGGACTTGGAGATGGTGGAGATGGGTTGAAACTTCTTTTAGCCTCTGGAAGGAGTCTGATGGCGTCAATCCTTTTCTTTGAATCAGCAAGGGGAGGTGCAATCTTCCTAAAATCAGCTGCGTGCACAACAGAAAAAAGAAAGATAATCAGTTCAGGATATTGAACAGGATAAGGCGCAGGATCATCCTTAAACCCTAAATCCTACCCTTTTTCAACCATTTCACCGGATATTCCGTTCCACCAGGGATTGAGTCTCTTTTTACAAAGAAGAACTTAGATTGCCAATTATCCTCGTTCCTGGTGGCACGAAGTATCAGCGGGTCGCCGGAGGTGGAATAAAACAAAAATCTACATGATCCGTGGCATCTAAGCTTGTAAGCTAGGGGGAGATCATAAACAGAAAGATCAGGGATGTGGTTTTTCTTGATCTGGTCAAGAACAGACAGAACACGCCAAAGCATTGGCATTGTTTGACTGAAAGAAATTTTTGTAATCTTGAAGAATTCGGTAATGAAATCTGGAAAGGGGAACTGTAACCCTAAGGTGAAGGGAAAGGCACTAAAGCACAACCACTCATTGGAGACCATATCCGACCGGATTTCCCGGTCAAACGGCCGGAATACCGTCCCTTTCGGAAAGATACCGGAGGATTTCAAAGCCGACAAGTGGGCACTATCAAAAGAACATATCTCTTTCTCCGGTTCTTGGAGAAGATTTTGTTGGATGAATGTGGGAGCCGAATCGCCAGAACTGGATCTTGTGTGTCTCGGCATTTGATGGCCTGAATTTTTGACCGGAAAAGAAGGATGAAGATGAAGATTAGAGAGAGAATGTTTACCTTTTTTCCTTATCGATAGTGATTAAAAAAGAGATGAGGATGAGAAGATATAGGGTGCAATGAGTAAATATAGGCTGAGTAAGTTGCAAACGGTCACATCATTGGTCTTATCTCTTAATTACCTCGATCTCTGTGAAAAATGTAACCGTTAGTGCAGGATACTAAACGGTAACATTTTTTGGGACAATTGTTATGGGTAAAATTCTGAGCCCATATCCTGAGAAATATCTTGGGCTATATCTTGGTTATATGATATTTGTTCACATCCGGGAAACTGATTCAGGATATTGGTAACATCCTGAATGGTATCCTCAGGATCACTAACGGATTATGTGCAGGTACGTGGGTTAGAAGCTAGTAACGTTCACAAGTACTCATTCCGTGGAAGACTCGGTCCAAGTCGTTCAAATAAAGACGTTGAAGCCGCATTACTCGGTCTACAACGTTTACAATGGAATATTCGGAGCATCCCATATTTATAGGAATTTTTGTTTGTAATTCGTTACTATAAATAGGTGGGTATATCAGATCGAATAGGACATCACATCAACACTCACTACACTCTTACACTCGCTCTCTAGCAATTTTTACTTTCGCACAAAAGCATTGTAACACTTAGCGATCTGGTCAATATCCTGCACTGTATCCTGAAGTTCAAAGTGATAAGAAGAACAAGGCAGCTGCGATTGTCAGCTCCCGAGGTTTTATGCCGGCGATCTAGATTGATCAAGGGCTTTCCTCGTATATCTCGTGTCACCCCTTTTACTTTTTGCTCATTGTTTGATCGTAGATACAGCTCAATATCCTGAGCCGTATCCTGAATACTGTTTTTTCCAAACAACTTAACCAGCATATTTTCAACACACTTTTTAGCACACTACCTCACTTAACTAATTTGATCACTAAATTGCTTCGGTAATTTTTGACCAAAACAGCTATATAGGAGAATATGACGCTGACATGGTGATTAATAGGATGACTGACAAAAAACAGTATTTAGCTGATTATTCGTTTGAATATTCTGTTGATGATGACAAACGGTTAACTGGTTTGTTTTGGGCTGATGGTTTATGCAAGCTTAACTATATGGAATTTGGGGATGTGATATCGTTCGATGCAACTTTCAAGACAAACAGGTAAGTTTTTCAAGACAAACATGTTTTTTTACTAATTTTCGCATGTTATATGTCTTCATGAGCTTGTATTATCGCATGTGTAGACATGTTGAAGGATTGATGTTGAGTATATCGCATGTTATACTGTTTGTTTTCGCATGTGATTTCTGTTTTTTCGCATGTTTTTAAATGTGATTTCGCATGTGTATATTCAGGTACAAGATGGTCTTTGTTCTGTTCACTGGAATTGACAACCACTGTCGAAATGTAACGCTTGGAGCTGGGTTGTTGGCATCAGAGAGCATTGAATCATATAAATGGCTTCTGAATTCATTCTTAAAGTCATTTGGTCGGCAACCAAATGGTGTAGTGACGGATCAAGACCCTGCTATGATGGCTATTGAGGAGGTTTTCCCTATCAGCAGACACAGATTGTGCATGTGGCACGTAATGAAAAAAGTGGCAGATAAGGTATAGCATGCTATATTATCTTTCGTTAGCGTTATGTTTTTTATATCATGTTATAGGCTGATATAAAAAGCATTTATTGTTATAGCTTGGACACGAGTTGTGCAATAACGATGAGTTTAAAAGGAGGATGTGCGACATTGTATGGACTGATTCCATTGAGCCCGAAGAATTCGAGAGACAGTGGAAGTTGGTGATGATTGAGTTTGGTCTCACAGAAAACAAATGGATTGATGATATGTTTGTGATGAGATCCATGTGGATTCCGGCTTTTTACCGGCACGAGCCAATGTCGGGACTTATGAGAACAACTTCAAGATCAGAGAGTGAGAACCATTTTTTCTGCCATGTGGCTAATTCACAACTCACTCTCGTAGAGTTTATGAATCATTTTGATGGTGCAATGGATGTCCAACGGTTTAATCATAGAAAGAATGATCATATTTCAAGATATACTGAGCCTGCTGATTTGACCGGAACTTCTTTGGAAAAAGATGCTGCTAAGAGATTCAGCAAGTCTATATTCTTTGATCAGCAAATAGAGATTTGTGGTACAATTTCTGAATGTCTGCCGATGGACACCAAAGTAGAGGGTCCACAGATCAGGATATTGTTGAAGGACTTTAAAGCCCATGGAGATGGTTTTTTGGAGGTACCATAGCATATATATTTCAAACATGCGATCTTGAGATAACCTACATGCGATTTTCTTTTTCTTTTTTCAGATGATGATGCTGCAATATGCGATTTTGGTTTTGTCATGCGATTTTAAATTTTATTCAGTTACATGATATTTAGACATGCGAAATTGTTATGTTACACATGCGATTTTAATTTTTAATATAATTTTTTTTTCCTAGGTGTGGTTCAAGAATCTTGAAAATGATGTAACTGCACAGTGTAGTTGTTTGCGTTTTGAGCAGTATGGGCTGCTATGCAAACACATCTATTTTCTTTTCAAGATGTTTGGTGTTAAAGAAATACCAAACAAATATGTTACGAAAAGATGGACGAAGGATGTGGTGCCGAATGAGTTAAATGTGAAGTACAATCTAAATGTGGGTGGCAAGGATTTGCAACACAAGGTTAAACGGATTGCTCGTGAAATAATCCACACAGGGGAGTATTTGGTTAGCAATTTGATTTCTGACCTTGATCAACTTGTTTTAGTGAGGGATCAAATGATGCAGCTTAAAGAGAGAGTTGATCAGAGTCGCATAACCAAGCAACTTGATCCAAAATTTGACCGATTTTCAAAGTTGATTTGTTATCAACAACCAGTAACTAATGCTCGTCCTACTGTCCGTGTTCCGGCTGGTATAAGAAACACAGGTCGCGACTCGCATAAAAGGATTAAATCAAAGAAGGAACAAATGATCAGCCGCAAAGGGAAAAGGTCAAGGACATGTAGCGTATGTAACGAAAAAGGTCATGACATTCGGACTTGCGAGGAGCTGAAAGCCAAACAACAAGGTAAACAGAAAAAAAAAGACGAAGGGCGTCCAGATCGAAAATGTTGCTAGAGACAAAGACAATGAGGTCGAAGACGACGAAGAGGAAGATGAGTTTGAAGATTACAGTAGTGATGATGGGTCTGAAGAAGAAGATCAGTAGGAGGAGGTTTCTGAAGATGATGAGGATGAGTAGTTTTTCTAAATGTACATGCGAATTCACACGAAACACATGCGATTTTGTATTCATCTGTTTATATCATTTTTCAAATGCGAATTCACACGAAGCACATGCGATTTCACTTGTTTTTTATGTAACAGATGGCAATATCATTCATGCGATTTAATATTTATAAGCAAATATAATATGTGTTCAAAACATGTACACCAAATATAAATATAGTTGTTATTGTCTAACACAGCCACAACCACAAAACGATTAAAAAGAGAATTTAGTTACTTGAAGCAAAGATTTTGTCACGTTCAGAAGAGCTGTATTCCATCTTCTCCTTCACAGTGTTTAGAGCATCTGTCAGGAAAGAGAAGGCTAAGTTATCAGCTCGAGATTGCTCCTTTATGTGTTCCAAAGCTCTGTCCTTGAAGCTTGATGGTGGTTCTTGAAGTAGGCGTTCCCATATATCTTGATTTTTCTTGATTTGTTCAAGAATTTTGCCCTGCACATCAAGAAAAAGATGAGAAGAGTTGACATCAGTGCTTAGTTCTGTCAACGTGCGAGTTGACAATAGCTCTTTGATTGCAATGTTTTTTATTTTTTCATCATCTTCAGATGCCATTTTTTGTTGGTCTGTTTGTGTTTGTTCTATGTTTGTCTTAAGATGGAAGTTAGTTGTATTTGGGTTTTTTATATTAATATAGTAAATTTATTATGTAGGTAGGGTGGTAAGTTCAGTAGTATTTATTGTAAAATTGATCATTACATGTCAAATTACAGTCACATCGGTAATAAATTAAGTTTTTTTTTATATAAACATAGTTCTAATTTAGTTTTTAAGATTCGTTAATTTTTTTTTATTTATTTTTTTTTTTTTTGCATTTTTAGGATAGAAATTTGAAATTAGTTGCAGTGTTTTATTCAAAATCGCATTTGAAACATATACAAATTCGCAAACTTTAACAAATCAGAACATAATTCTTTATTACTGAAATCGCACGTGTTAAAGCATGAATTCGCAATCAAAAAGATTATTAACTTTTACTTATAATCGCATGTGTATTTTCATAAATTCGCACCTTATATTACACATTTAGTGTTTTCACATATAATGTTATATGAATTCGCAAACTTTACAAAAAACACACCCTTTATTTTTTTTCACCCTGCATCATCTTCTTCGATAGTCGGTCCATCGATTTGTTTCAGTTCTGAATTTCCAAAATCATCAGAACTTCAATTCAAATAAGGATATGGTGATTAGGAATCGATCGTTTTTTGAGTAATTGTTATATTTTTTCGATTACGTTTTTTATTAAGAATCTTACGTTATGATTTTGAGGTTTTGTTTGCTGATTACCAGTTTTTTATTTCTTAATGGACGATTTTAACCTTGGCGGTTTCATATATATATAAGTTTATTTGATTAATTTAATACTTAAACACGCGGTTTAAATGAGATGATCCGACGGCCGTGGTTATAGCGTACGTATTGTACGATTAGGCATATTGTATGATAACCGGCCTCTATATATATATATATATATTTGCACTCGTGTTAAGTATAATACCCCTAATTCAACCTTATCCCTATGTCACGAGACCGACCCAAATGAACTTAGTCGGGCAGAGCCTTGACATGTGTTATGAGGCTCCAGATCAATCGGAAAGGATAGCGATGATCGGGAGTTAAAACACTTAAAACGGGGCAGGGCTTTATTATTATTATAGTGTAAATAAAAAAAATTAAGAATATATATATATAGAGAGAGAAAGCGAGATCGAGAGAAACTAAAGAAAGGGAAAGGTTCTGAACAATTGAAAGTGCATGGGTTTCATGCCATTTATAGTTGAAATGCCAAAGAAAGGTAAAGGACACGTATACATTTCATTTAATGCAAAACTTGATTTTTGTACACATATCCACATACGTGCACAACTTTGATTTTAAAAATTCTATTTTTTTTTCCTTTTGTGGACACACGTCCACCTTCCATTATTTTAATTTTATTATTATTTTATTATTTATATATTATAATTAATTAAACTGCTTCACTTATTTGGCGGTTATAACTTCTAAAATATAACGTTTTATAAAACAATAAATATGTCATTAGAACGAGAATATTTGTATCTATTTTTTGAACCAAGTTTCATTAAAAACGGAGTAGGTTCAAATATATTGTATTTTTATAATTTAATTATTAAACGGTCACTAGGCTCGTCTATGTACTTCATATTTCTAACAGTCGACTTGCCCGTAATCTACCCGTTTAATAATATAAGTTTTATATACTTTTATTTTAATAGAAAGATCACCCATATACAAGCCAATTAGTTAGTATAACAATCCAACCAACTATATATAAAATAGTTTTTAAAACTATTTGGGTCGAATAATTATATTAAAAATAAAACTAGTTACTAGTGGTTAATAAAAATAAACCTATAATTCTTATATGATAAAAATGGGAATGTTACATCCTCCCCACCTTGTTTTAAATCTCGTCCTCGAGATTTGGGCTACGATATTTCTTTTTAGAGTTATGTCACGTCTTATTCAGTAAGAACAGTATTAAGGTAAATGACACAGAATCAAGACATGTTCAAATTTGGTGGATATGAGTTGTACAATAAATATGACTCAATGGTTCAACTGAATTATTTGGAAAAAATTAATGTCAAATGAACGAGATGAAATAATATAATTTCCAATGTGACTAGGTTCAAGCCAAAAGAGATATATGATCAATGGATATCTAAACTGAATGTTTACAAGTTGTGAATGACTTTTAGAATCAACAGAATTCATTGTCAAAGGAAAAATTAATTTGATTGTCAACTGAGGAAGACTCAGAATTAACAAGCTCAAATGAAATCGAAGCACGGAAATGATTTGTCAACTATCGAACCATGACATGAGAAAAATCAATGTGTTGACATTTATTGAATTGCAAGGATACACTGAAATACAATAGAGTTTAGTGTATCATTGTCTTAATACATAATTGTATCAAGACTACTTTTGAATGATGAATCAAAGGAAAGACATACGTGGTTTTGAATGATTCGTATGATTATGATTAGCCCAAACAACAAATTTATACCGACGCCGCAAGGTGTTGTAATGATTGAAAGGTTTGATAATTACGGTGACCGAACAAATTCACCGTTTTTGAAATCAACTGAAAGTTTTAATGAAGTAAATTTGGATATTAATTTCAAATAAATATTATAGGATTTTCAATTGATGATGGAAGACCAATTGAATAGGAAAGAATCTTTAGAGGTACACCGGGATATAATACGAATTTGTGTACTCTTATCTTAACACATAATTGTATTAAGACTGTTTTAAGATAATGAACCAACAGAAATTAGAATAAATAAATCCGTACATCAGGTGTGAAAATGAGATTAGCTCAAGCTACAAATTAAAGAAAACGCCACCATAAGGTGTCGTAACCAAATAGATGATTCAATGAAAGTGAAGACCAAACAAGTCTGTTATGGGTTTGAATAGATGAAGTACTTGACAGAATGCATTTATTTATAAACTTTTATTTGTACTAGGGTCAAATAATAACTTAACTTAGATATTACATATTCGCGATTACGTCTGGAATCATTTCTGCTTCTTGTGTAGTAAGTACGAATGCTCGCGCGTTCTTCTTAGCTCCGTCTGTTGTTTTCGCCTGGTTGTCAGGTGCTTTAGACAGTTTCAGGCAATATGGTTTGATGTGTCCCGTTTCTCCGCAATTGAAACAAATATTAGTTTTCTTTCTACATTCTTCCTCTATATGCCCAGTCATCTTGAAGAAGTTACAGTAGGGTGTTCTCCTAAAACGACATTTTCCTGAATGCTTTTTGTTATAGCTTCTGCAGGTAGGTTGTTCCAGTGATGGTTCAGTTCCTTTCTTCTTGAATTATTGGGAAATTTTCTGGGCTAACTCTTTCTTCTTGTTTTCTTCTCTTGTGCGGATTAGTCCATCTATCAGGATGTTAGCTAGTTCGACTGTTTCTTCAATAGTCTGTGGTCTAGCGGCCTTGACCATGTCTCGGATTTCACTAACTAATCCCCAAATATAACGAGAAATTAGTACGGGTTCTGGCGAAGCCAGAGTTGGTACCATTCTTGCATATTCGAAGAACGTTGTCGTATATTCACGACAATTCACATCTAGCATTTTATGATTTAGGAACTCGTTAGCCATTCGTTCCTTTTCATAAGGAGGACAAAATTTCATTTCTGCTATTTCCTTGAATTTTTCCCAGTTCAGGGCATAAGCCATGTCACTTCCTTTTGCCTGAAGAATTGTATTCCACCATTCTAAGGCTTCTTCCTTGAAGAGGTTGGAAGCATACATCACCTTATCTTCATCAGCACATTTGCTGATCTTCAGAACGGCTTCCGTCTTTTCCAACCATCGCAGAGCAGCCGTGGCGCCTTCACTGCCTGCGAACTCAGTTGGTTTACAAGCTATAAATTCTTTGTAGGTACACCCGAGAGTCATCGCCTTCATTTTCATGGGAAAGGGGGTTTTGATAATATCATCATTGTCTCCATTGACACTATGGCTAAAACTGTCGTCACGAGTATGCTTGTTACTCACAACTTTGGTGGGTTCTACGGGGTTTTTAACAACTTTAATTATTAAAGGTAAAGCATTAGCTATTCCTTGGGCTATCATATTTTCTATAGCATTTTTATCCAAAGGATTTTCATTATTAGTATGAACTTCTGGATTATGTGATACTTCATTCGACATCTGAATTATAAACATTTTCAAATATTAATATCACAGAATAAAACAAGATAATACTTTCAAGAATCATATGTGCAAATATATATCTACATATATACATATATATAAATCTACAAGAATAGCACATATGTTAGTTTGTATTAATTTCCTAACTTTATTGTTTCATATTAGGTATTAAAAGAACACCTAAATAGCTTAAACAAGTGGCTCTGATACCACCTTCTGTCACAGCCCCTGACCCCACCTTGGGAGCGAGAGCCGTGAACCAGCCACATGGTATCAGTGTTTATTAATTTCGCAGCGGAAAATTTTTTCATCAGGATCGTAGTTAGGAAATGATCTCAGAGTTTTAAAACACCGAACTTTTAATATAAAACAAATGGGCTAAAACCCGTATTTCATTCAATTGTTTTTATATGGATAAACCCAAATAAATAAAACATAAATTTCTTATTTTATTCAGGTATTTATAGCCACTTTATTTAAGCCTTCAGTGCTCCATAGCTGGCTTCTATTATCTTTATAGCAAGTTACCTGAAACACGTTTTGAAAACATTTTATCAGTAATAAATACTGGCGAGTTCATTCCATTTTTATAAAATATATTGTTATACTTTACAGCATCAAGGTTTTTATATTTATTTATATTTATCCAACCCAATCGGTATTTGTCACATGGTGACAGTTTCGATATGACGGTGGTCATATCACTCATTGGCTCACTTTCGTCCAATAGTGAATTTATCAAGTAATAGATATATAGTATATCTTACATTTATATTGGTCACTAGGCGATTCCTGTTACGGTGGTCAAATCACTGTTGATCATTCTCTCAACTAGTGACTCGGTCATATTACTGTTGATCATTCTCTCAACTAGTAATTGTGGTCATATCACTGTTGATCATTTTTTCAACTAGTGACTCGGGTCATATTACTGTTGATCATTCTCTCAACTAGTAATTGTGGTCATATCACTGTTGATCATTCTTTCAACTAGTGATTCTGGTCATAACAATGTTGATCGTTCTCTCAACTAGTGCCTTTGGTCATGTCACTGTTGATCATTCTCTCAACTAGTGACTCTGGACTTAGTAGTGTCCCGTGACATTACTTTGTCAATTATATTTTCTATGACACAAAACCACTTAGCCTAGAAAATGAAATATATCATTTTCTGTCAAACTAATAGCTATAACTTATCAAATATAATATATTAATTAAATAATTATAATATTATTATTTAATATATTAACGTGACTAAGACTAAAAATATAATCTTAGTATAGTAGAATATATTATATTTGACTATTTTATTATGGTATACATTTACGGACTAAACATTATTTTATAATGTAAATAGTAATTTAGGTTTATTAAATATATTTTCTTTAATATATATTTTAATAATGATTAATAAAGCTCTATTGTATATACACCCCATTTAGATTTATTTCAATCATACATTAAATTTATTAATGATTAAATGTTAAAATAATATTAATAAATGTGATATTTAATAACTATATACCATGTTATTCTCGTTAGTTAAAAGATAGATATAGTGATACTCCAAGTATCACCTATTTAATATAACATGGAAAAGTTATATTGGTACAGTATACTAGTGTATGTGAATTGAGCGTATGTACTTTTGCTTATCTAGTAGGTTAATAAATATACACCATACCTACCACATCACCATACCTACCACGATCAACTTATACTACTATTTAATATATTAGTCCAATATACTGATGTACTAAATAAAGTTAGGCCACATTACTGGGGCACAATTCCCCCTGTGATTGTGGTCATGTTACTATTGGCTAACTTTTTGGCCAATAGTAACGAGGTCAAGTAATGTATAAAACCCTACATAGTGGCAACTATTGCATAATACAAAAACTTAATCACTGTAAGTATAACTGATAAACATTTAGGATTTTGGAAAGCATTTTTAAATATAATTATATCACAAAAAGGTGATAAAACGGTGAGAAAAGAGAATGGACTCACTTTGTAACTTTAGGGTTCAACTAGAAAGCCTCCTGGTAGAATCTTGGGTATAACTTCTGAGCTATTTTAAAAATATACATATATTTGCACTCGTGTTAAGTATAATACCCCGAATTCAACCTTATCCCTATGTCACGAGACCGAACCCAAACGAACTTAGTCGGGCAGAGCCTTGACATGCGTTATGGGGCTCTAGATCAATCGGAAAGGGTAGCGGTGATCGGGAGTTAAAACACTTCAAACGGGGCAGGGCTTTATTATTATTATAGTGTAAATAAAAAAATTAAGAATATATATATATAGAGAAAGCGAGATCGAGAGAAACTAAAGAAAGGGAAAGGTTCTGAACAATTGAAAGTGCATGGGTTTCATGCTATTTATAGTTGAAATGCCAAAGAAAGGTAAAGGACACGTATACATTCCATTTAATGCAAAACTTGATTTTTGTACACATATCCACATACGTGCACAACTTTGATTTTAAAAATTCTAATTTTTTTTCCTTTTGTGGACACACGTCCACCTTCCATTATTTTAATTTTTATTATTATTTTATTATTTATATATTATAATTAATTAAACTGCTTCACTTATTTGGCGGTTATAACTTCTAAAATATAACGTTTTATAAAACAATAAATTTGTCATTAGAACGAGAATATTTGTATCTACATTTTGAACCAAGTTTCATTAAAAACGTAGTAGGTTCAAATATATTGTATTTTTATAATTTAATTATTAAACGGTCACTAGGCTCGTCTAGGTACTTTATATTTCTAACAGTCGACTTACCCGTAATCTACCCGTTTAATAATATAAGTTTTATATACTTTTATTTTAATAGAAATGTCACCCATATACAAGCCAATTAATTAGTATAACAATCCAACCAACTATATATAAAATAGTTTTTAAAACTATTTGGGTCGAATAATTATATTAAAAATAAAACTAGTTACTAGTGGTTAATAAAAATAAACATATAATTCTTATATGATAAAAATGGGAATGTTACAGCGGCAATTAGGGTTCAGCGACTGGAGTATGGCTGGTGACAAGTCGAATGGCCATTCAAGTTCAATTCATGCAGGTAAGCTGACTATTGTTATCAGTCTATTTTTTTTAAACCATGTTAGGGTTGCTTTGATTGGATTTCTGCCGGCCTCTGTTCATCGATGTTCTTAAATACTATGTTTTTTTTGTTTCAATCTTAGGTATATTTTATTGATAAACTTTAATTTTGTCCACAGACTCCAAATTCAGCACATCTTTGATTAACGTTTCAGTAAAAATGTAAACCAAAATTGGTTTTACTTTTAGGAGAATCATGAACTTTGGTTATTGTAAGGTTACCGATCAAACGCCAATAAGTTTGGATAGATTTAAGGAGTTAATTTTTAGACCTCAAATACATGTGTTTAGAAATATCCCAAGCCCATTAGTGCGGGGATAAAGTTGATAAACAGGGCCTTATTTAAAGAATGGCATGTAATATATATATATATATATATATATATATATATATATATATATATATATAGAATAAGTATAATGTACAAAAAGGCTTATCATACGTTATCATACGCGACAAAACAATATAACTTGCGTAATTATGTTCCATGCGTTATTATTAGATAGGTTTGACAAAATGAACTTGCGTAATTATGTTCCAATGCGTGATTAGGTCAAAAAAAAGGATCCCATGCGTTATTTTGTGTCCCATGCGTGATTAGTGCCTGATCGGACGGTTCCCTGCTTCGCGTATGTAATGTACGATAACACTTAATGTACGTTAACCCCTCTCTCTCTCTCTCTCTCTATATATATATATATATATATATATAGGAATATAGGGGAGGGTTCATTGGGGAACACTAAAAAAGTGGGGAACTGGGGAACAGGGGTATTTTTGTCCAGTTGTAATTTCATTAACTTCACTAAACATGCGCGTCTGATTTAAACAGATCTGCAAATTTCATTTCAACGCTGAAGATAAACCCAACGTAGAAACTGTTCGTTGTGATTTCCAACGTCGCTTTTTGTTCCGATCAGATTGTTACTGCAAAATTTTGTTTCATAGTTTTAAAACCTGACATCACATTGAACTACGATGAGGTTATTATCTTCAATTTTGATTTTATATTTTAAAATCTGACATCGCATTGAGCTACGATGAGGTTGCTATCATGAATTTTTTATTTGAAATCTTCAAATCTGATATTGTATTGTGGTTTTTTAAATTTATTATCGAAAAACTTTGATTCTTAATCTTGAATTTGACCTCACGATGTAATCTTATCAATATGTATATTTAAATTTTAGGTCAACTTTTACATGTTAAAAATTAATTAAAATGTGGATGTGGATTAAATAGTAAAGACTCTGTTGAGTTGTTACAGATTTACCTAATTAACTTAAAAACGTTTATTCGAAAGTTTTTAGACTTATACCACCACATCATTCTTCTTTTGCAGGCAAGGTGTTTGTAGAAATGCTTGACTGAGTTTTCATATCTTTATTTTAGTTTCTACCGTTAAAATTCACATTATATACTTTCTTAAATGAGTGTTTGCATTGAACAAATAAACTCATCTTGCCTTTATTTAGCCAAACATGTTAAAATAAGTTTTTTTACGATAAACTTTAACATGTTAAATGTTAAATGAAATTTTGCATTGATCAACTAGGTTCTAGGTTCGATTCAACTTTATTGGACCAAATTGTATATTAAATTTCAGTTTAGAGTTCAAAACATTAAAAAATTAGTTTTGTATGAGGATAGATTGGTAGGGTTTAGGGCATTTGTGTAGCATGAAGAAGAAAATGGTGTCTATGCGGGCTCAAAATATTAAAATAAATAAATTTAACATGTTAAATTAGATTTTGCATTGATTAACTTGATTTAATTCGACTCTATTTGACCAAATTTTATAGTGAATTTTGGATTGGTGTTCGAAACGTTGAAATAAAGTTTTGTGTGAGGATGGACATTTGTGTAAGAAAATGGTGTCTATGCAGGTTCAAAATATTAAAGTAATACTTTTAACATGTTAAATGAGATTTTGCATTGATTAACTAGATTCAATTGACTTTTTTTTAACCAAATTGTATATTGAATTTCAGATTAATGTTTAAAATGTTAATATAAAGTTTTGTTTGAGGATGTATTTTGTAGGGTTTGGGGCATTTGTGTAGAAAGAAATAGAGTCTATACAGGTTCAAAATATCTAAATAAATGGATTTAACATATTAAATGCGAGTTTGCATTGATCAACTTTACAATGACCGCACCATGGTGCAATGAACTCAACCAAAACTACACCAATCAAATTTTCAACCTAAAAGAATATTACAATTAGTTACTAATTAAACTACACAATTCGCGTTGATCAACACATTTTTTGTGAAACACATTTATTATATAACACTTGTTGAAACTCAATGCTTCCAACACATTTTTTGTGAAACACATTTCTTTCGCATGATAACAATAAATTTGTTTAGCTCATTCGAAAATTTATCTTCTATGTGATCGGCTTGTTAGTGTCTTATAACAACAGACCTCTCACAAGTCTTACACCTCGCCATCCGATTAGTGCATAGCGACTTTTACGACTTTTACAACATTGATCTGAATTGACAATAATTACCTCTAAAAAAATAAAAATTTAGTTTTACCGTAACATGTAAAATATATATACTTATTGGTTCGGGTTCAACGAGGAACACCCAAAAATGGAGAAATCGGTGAACCATCCATTTAACGTGTTAAATATATCATAAAAAAATAATTTAACATGTTAAAAATTAATCTTTTTTGGGAACTGTTGCATATAGCTCTACGAGCACACATAAACTCCACACAACTTTATTTTAATATTTTGAACTTTAATTCGAAATTCAATAAATAATTTCGTAAAATAAAGTTCTGTCGCACCTAGTTGATCATTGCAAACTCTCATATAACATGTTAAACTTTATCGAACAAAACTTATTTTAACATGTTCGGTCAAATAAAGTCGAATCGAGTTTAGTAGAATAATGCAAACGCTTATTTAACATGTTAAATTTATTTATTTTAATATTTTGAGCCCAGATAGACTTCACACGAAACTTTATTTTAATATTTGAACTCTAATCCGAAATTCTATATATAATTTGGTTGAATGAAGTTGAATGGCACGTAGCTGATCAATTTAAACTCCCATTTAACATGCTAAAGTTTATCGTACAAAACTTATCTTAAAATGTTTGGTCAAATAAACTTTATCATGTTAAATGAGAGTTTATTGTACAAAACTTATTTTAACATGTTTGGTCAAATAAAGTCGAATCAAGTTTAGTTGATCAATGCAAACTTTTCTTTAACATGTTAAATTAATTTATTTTAATATTTTGAGCCCGCATAAACTACACACAAAATTTTATTTAAGTATTTTGTACTCTCCGCTGAAATTCAATATATAATTTGGTTGAATGAAGTTGAATGGCACGTAGCTGATCAATTTAAACTCTCATTTAACATGTTAAAGTTTATCGTACAAAACTTATCTTAAAATGTTTGGTCAAATAAATTCGAATCGAGTTTAGTTGATCAATGTAAACACTCATTTAACATGTTAGATTTATTTATTTTTATATTTTTAACCAACATAAACTCTACACAAAACCTTATTTTTGTATTTTAAACTCTAATCTAAAATTTAATTATAATTTGGTCAAATAAAGTTAAACCGAATCTTGTAGATGAAGGCAAAATCTCATTTAACGTGTTAAAGTTTATTGTACAAAACTTATTTTAACATGTTTGGTCAAATAAAGTCGAATCAAGTTTAGTTGATCAATGCAAACTTTTCTTTAACATGTTAAATTAATTTATTTTAATATTTTGAGCCCGCATAAACTTCATACAAAACTATATTTTAGTATTTTAAACTCTTATACAAAATTTAATATATAATTTAGTCAAATAAATTTAAATCGAACCTAGTAGAACAAGTCAACCTTTCATCATGTTAAAGTTTATTGTATACAACTTATTTTAATATGTTTGTTCAAATAAAGTCAAATCAAGTTTAGGTGATCAATGCAAATGTTTTTTTAACATGTTAAATAAATTTAGTTTATTATTTTGAGCCTGCATAGACTACATACAAAACTTTATTTCGGTATTTTGAACTCTTGGCCGAAATTCAATATATAATTTGGTTAAATAAAGTTAAATCGTACCTATTTGATCAACGTAAACTCTCATTTAACATGTTAAAGTTTATTGTACAAAAATTATTTTAACATGTTTGGTCAAATAATTTTCAATCGAGTTTAGTTGATCAACGTAAACGCTCATTTAACATGTTAAATTTATTTATTTTAATATTTTATGCCCGCATAAACTCCACACAAAACTTTATTTTAGTATTTTATACTTTAATCCAAAATATAATATATAATTGGGTCAAATGAAGTTAAATAGAACCTAGTAGATCAAGGCAAACTCTAATTTAACATGATAAAGTTTATTGTACAAAACTTATTTTAACATGTTTGGTCAAATTAAATCGAATCAAGTTTAGTTTATCAATGCAAACTTTTCTTTAACAAGTTAAATTAATTTATTTTAATATTTTGAGCCCGCATAAACTACACACAAAATTTTATTTTAATATTTTGGACTCTACGCCGAAATTCAATATATAATTTGGTTAAATAAACTTGAATCGCATCTAGTTGATCAATTTAAACTCCTATTTAACATGTTAAAATTTATCGAACAAAAAGTATCTTAAAATGTTTGGTCAAATAAATTCGAATCGAGTTTAGTTGATTAACGTAAACGCTCATTTAACATGTTAGATTTATTTGTTTTAATATTTTTAGCCAGCATAAACTCAAGACAAAACTTTATTTTAGTATTTTAAACTCTAATCAAAACTTTAATTATAATTTGGTCAAATAAAGATAAATCGAACCTTGTAGATCAAGCCAAACTCTCATTTAAGGTGTTAAAGTTTTTTGTACAAAACTTAATTTAACATGTTTGGTCAAATAAAGTCGAATCAAGATAGTTGATCAATGCAAACTTTTCTTTAACATGTTAAATTAATTTGTATTAATATTTTAAGCCCACATAAACTCCATACAAAACTTTATTTTTTTATTTTATACTCTATTCCAAAATTTAATATATAATTTGGTCAAATAAAGTTAAATCGAACCTAGTAGATCAAGGTAAACTCTCATTTAACATGATTAAGTTTATTGTACAAAACTTATTTTAACATGTTTGGTCAAATAAAGTCGAATCAAGTTTAGTTGATCAATGCAAACTTTTCTTTAACATGTTAAATTAATTTATTTTAATATTTTGAGCCCACATAAACTACACACAAAATTTTATTTTAATATTTTGGACTCTACGCCGAAATTCAATATATAATTTGGTTAAATGAAGTTGAATGGCACCTAGTTGATCAATTTAAACTCTCATTTAACATGTTAAAGTTTATCGTACAAAACTTATCTTAAAATGTTTGGTCAAATAAATTCGAATCGAGTTTAGTTGATCAATGTAAACGCTCATTTAACGTGTTAGATTTATTTATTTTTATATTTTTAGCCAACATAAACTCTACACAAAACTTTATTTTTGTATTTTAAACTCTAATCCAAAATTTAATTATAATATGGTCAAATAAAGTTAAACTGAACCTTGTAGATCAAGGCAAAATCTCATTTAACGTGTTAAAGTTTATTGTACAAAACTTATTTTAACATGTTTGGTCAAATAAAGTCGAATCAAGTTTAGTTGATCAATGCAAACTTTTCTTTAACATGTTAAATTAATTTATTTTAATATTTTGAGCCCGCATAAACTTCATACAAAACTTTATTTTAGTATTTTAAACTCTTATTCAAAATTTAATATATAATTTGGTCAAATTTATTTAAATCGAACCTAGTAGAACAAGGCAAACTCTCATTTAACAAGATAAAGTTTATTGTACAAAACTTATTTTAACATCTTTGGTCAAATTAAGTCAAATCAAGTTTAGTTGATCAATGCAAACTTTTCTTTAACATGTTAAGTTAATTTATTTTAATATTTTGAGCCCGCATAAACTACACACAAAATTTTATTTTAATATTTTGGACACTACGCTGAAATTCAATATAAAATTTGGTTAAATAAAGTTGAAACGCATCTAGTTGATCAATTTAAACTCCCATTTAACATGTTAAAGTTTATCGTACAAAACGTATCTTAAAATGTTTGGTCAAATAAATTCGAATCGAGTTTAGTTGATCAATGTAAACGCTCTTTAACATGTTAGATTTATTTGTTTTAATATTTTTAGCCAGCATAAACTCAAGACAAAACTTTATTTTAGTATTTTAAACTCTAATAAAAACTTTAATTTATAATTTGATCAAATAAAGTTAAATCGAACCTTATAGATCAAGGCAAACTCTCATTTAAGGTGTTAAGGTTTTTTGTACAAAACTTAATTTAACATGTTTGGTCAAATAAAGTCGAATCAAGATAGTTGATCAATGCAAACTTTTCTTTAACATGTTAAATTAATTTATTTTAATATTTTGAGCCCACATAAACTCCATACAAAACTTTATTTTAGTATTTTAAACTCTTATCCAAAATTTAATATATAAATTGGACAAATAAATTTAAATCGAAACTAGTAGAACAAGTCAACCTTTCGTCATTTTAAAGATTATTGTACAAAACTTATTTTAATATGTTTGTTCGAATAAAGTCAAATAAAGTTTAGCTAATCAATGCAAACTTTTTTTTAACATGTGAAATTAATTTACTTTATTATTTTGAGCCTGCGTAGACTACATACAAAATCTGAACTGAATTGTGTTTCCAAGCAAGTCTCTCATGTTTGTAATTTCAATCAAAAGGATCAAATACAAAGTTTATCTAGAAAAAGGGTAATGGGTCAAACAGCGAGAAAATTAACCAAAGATTGTTTTAATACAAACAACCCCTTTGATCAATTTATTCAAATATTTACATTATTATTGTATCAAATAGTAAGAGCAATGGTGCCATGCAAGTAGCAACGGCTGATGCTATCATTCGATTTTCAGAAGTATTGAAAGAAACAATGTGCATCACCTCCAGGATTTTGCAAGAGAAGAACTTAAGTCAAATATATTTGGAACTCTGTCAAAACAAAGACAATGTACAAGCTACAATAAAACAAGCTAAAAATTCAGCTCTGTAACAAGCGCTTATTTGGTTCGGGAAACGATTCAAAGATTGCCGCACGCATAACATTCACTCGAGCTTCCTTCGGGTCAGTTTTTGGATCAAGCAATCATTATCAATACACTGCACACTTAGGCTTCACGGTGTGGGGAACGTCCAGCCCCGTCGAGCACCGGCGACGCCCCCCACACCATCCCAGGTAGGCTCGTCGTGGGAGACGGGAGGTAAAGGACAAAATTGTTGCATCTTCTTCTCACACACACATATACATACAACATATACATATATATTTTAGGCACATCCCCCATTTCCTTAGATCCATCCTCTTTGCCCCATCCTCACACCCATCCTACGTGACGCTGACGTGGAGGGTCATTCTCCAAGGACGAGCCTCACCCATACCGAGTAGCCTTACTATAAATACATTAATTTTAGAGTAAAGTACACGGATAATCCTTGTAATTTACCATGTAAAACATTTATTTTTTACATCACAAATCAGCAGCTTACAAGATTTAACATGTAAAACATTTATTTTTGCATCACAATCAGCAGCTTACAAAATTGATCCAATTTAACGTGTAAATAGTTAATTGATCCTGTATATTTAACATGAATATATCTGAAAGTAAACGAATACACATTAATCGGTTTCTATATATATTTTGTGTATGTTTTTAATGCAATTTAGCGATTATGAAATACAATCACTAGGTTTATGACTGATTGACAAACATATACCTAATTTTCAAGGATTGTTCATGTAATACATTACGTGTATGAAAATTGAAAAGCAATTGTGTGTGAATTCGACTACATCTGAAAATAAACGCATACCTATTCGCAATCGACATAGTTGAGATATAATCAATGTCGCCATGAATGAATCAGAGAACGGACGGTGGATATTAGTTCTGTTCTGTCATCCAGCAACAATTAACACGTTCGTGCTCGATTCAGATTTGAAAAACAAGATGAAGGCGATTTAGAATCGTGTTTGAAATAGAAAAAATCTCGCCGTAATTTATAGTTACCTGGTAAAATCGAGCGGAGGAGCGAGCAGCGGAGTCGATCGCCGTCGAATCATTGGCAAAAATTTCCGGCGAAAACAACAAATCTCACCGGCATGTTCATCTCCATCTTGCGGCGTCGGAGCTTGAGCTTGATAAAATTAGATTAGATCTAGAAGGAGATGGAATTCTCTATTCCAATTTTGCCCCTCCGTGTTTTTTCTTTGAAATTTACATTGGAGGTTGAAACCTAATCTCAGCCATTTATTTTAATGATCTAAGGGCTCCTAAGGTGGTTCCCCGGTTCCCCACTTTTTTAGTGTTCCCCAATGAACCTCACACTAGGAATATATATATATATATATATTTGAAGTGTCAACAAGGAATGATCACTCTAGAATGTTATGTAGCTGTGTTTTTTAATGCAAGAGCTGAGTCCTAGGTTTAGAAAAGATTCCTTACAGAATGTGAGATTAACTTTTTTAATAAGTTGCCAAAGCACACACTATTGATGCAAGGTAGAGTCTGAGTTGAGCAACTTTCTCACACAAATTATGAGTCATAGTGCTTAGTCAATATTAGAATTTTTGTTTAAGTAAAGAGCTGAAACTTTGCATCTAAATCAATTGGACAAAAGCATTAGCTCAGTTTTCTCAATTCACAACAGACATCAGATGATAGAGTTGCTGGATCATTCTGAAATAGTTAGCTATTTTCCTTAACTGAACACCTCTTATCATTATTAAGACTTTTTGCAATGATTTTTATCATTAGAAACTCACCATTATAAAGTTTAAAGTATTTTATAAAGGCTTTTAACACAACACAAATATCTTAAGACCAGAATAATTTAGTTTTGAGATATCAGTGGAGATCATATATAAGGACATATATCTTATTTAAGCTAACCACTGGGTGTCAGCCCAGTCAGTGGCCACCGACACCCATACAAACCGTGGCGGGTTCGACCTCCATGTGGATCCGTTGTCAACTTGGCTGGGGAGTTCACCACCAGGCTTGCTTGGTCGGGTAGCGGCTTGGGAGGGGGTATCTCCTCCGTGGTCAGGGGTACCGTGCACTTACCTTTTTTTTTCTTATTTAAGCTCAAGCAAACTTGGATTTAAGCTTCATTGAAGCATAGAAATGTTAATCAAAGAGGTTGTGAAATAGTGGCATAAAACAACGCAATCAACTTACAACAATAAAAAGTCATTGCTTTGTTATTGAAAAATGATTCAGCAAGTATGCATCTAACTCAATACCGATAACTAAAGAGACAAAGATGCTTCTTCTATAAACAACATCTCAAATTTATTTTGACAAGGAGAAAATCAATCGGATCAGATGGTGAATGGTGCCACGTCTCTACTCTCTACGTCCATTTTAGAATTTGTATATATTAATAGTTTTACAATTTACAATTATTATATTATTTACAGTACACTACTTATCTAAATTAATAGTGCTATTTATATTATACTTGTGACATAACCAAGTCTTTTAGTTGTCTTCTATACTGATATTATAGCACACCGTTTGGTGATAGTTTTTAAATCATATACTCACATGAATGCGGCTTATACTTTTGAATGCAGGTGCTGACTAACACAGGCTTCTATATGTTTGATTGTCTCAAAAGGCTTCTTGCTAATCAGGTTAACTTTAGTATGATTCAATTAGGATTTTTAGTATATATTTACTTTTGATGGTTTATTACCCCTAATAAATCAATTGTGGTCAACAGAGATGAGGCGGGTCAGATTCGGTCAACAATAGAAATTGAGGCCATTGAATCAAACAGCTACGCGAACTATATTCCTTTTATCTCTTTGTTTTACTTTTGGTAATTAAAGATGAATTACACATTGCGTTTTATCACTTGATTTTGTGTACAAAATATTAGCCGTTTTATTTGTTGCTTCCTTTTCTTGAACTATTTGTATGCAGTTGCAAAATAAAAAGGTCAAATTGCACATACATGGTGCATATTACATGGCAGAAGGTGGAGAAGGCTGAGCTTTGGTAGGGAATGCAGATTATGGAAGATGAAGTTAGAATCGTATTAGTACTTCACATTTCGTTCATTTTGATTAAAAACAAATTCTCATTTTGTGATGTGTAGAAGATGGTTTTGATGTTTAGGGGTAAAGGGTGTTTGACGGAATTGTGTCTCAACCCATTGGCCCTACGCGCAACGCGCGTGAGTGAATAAACCTAGTTATATAAATAATGTCACGATCCAAGCTTATGTTAAAAGCGTAAGTCAACTTTGAAATTCTACAAATCTTGTTATTTTTAGAATTGGATTTGTTGAAGTAAGGCATCTCAGTTTTGTTTTGTTGGTTAATTGATTTTGGGAAACAAAGGCTGTGATTTTGGATTTTTGTTGGATAACTACTGTTGCACGTTTAGCTTAGTCATTATCCATTTCGAACAGTATTCGGGTATTTCCACTTATTTAACATTATAGTATTCGAACCGTATGTACGCTTTTCATATACGCTTTTCGACGAAATCTACTAAATAAATTAACGACGACGTTGACTAAATAATAAAAAACATTATAAATTTTTAACTCATTATATATTTTAAGCGAGTTAACGTTGTAACCGGGTGAGAATTTATACCACAAATATACCGAATGACGAAACCAAATTCTGAAAGGTTATATACGTTGCGTATAGCTCTATACACAGCGTATATAAACCTTGTAAAAATCTGATGCTTCAAACCCACCAAAATGACCCCAAAAGTTCAGTTGCCTTATATACGTTGCGTATAGCTCTATACGCAGCGTATATAAACCTTGTAAAAATCTGATGCTTCAAACCCACCAAAATGACCCCAAAAGTTCAGATGGCTTATATACGCTGCGTATAGAGCTATACGCAGCGTATATAGACCCTTGTTTTCTGTGTAATGATTGCTAATCAGGCATTGAGATCCATGTTTTACCTACCCTGCGTATAGCTCTATACGCAGCGTATTTTACCCCTATACGCTGCGTATAGACCTATACGCAGCGTAGGTAAACCCTGATTTAATTAGGGCTTGGTGTGCCAATAGGCACATTGATGTGCCAATAGTTACACCATTCTTCAAATAAGAAGAGAGAGAGAGAGAGATTTTTAAATAGTGAAGTTTAATTTTTGTTTTAATATCTTACTAACAGGGGTAATATAGCCCTTTTACACAAGCTTTATGGAATAAATTGGATGGGCTTAGTGGACTGAAGTACTAGACAGTAACTGATTCGAAAATCAAACTTTTGAACTAAAAAACTAACAAAAATTCCTTTGGACTGGAATGGATATTTGTGTCAAACCAAAATGAGAGTTTACTCTTAAATAAATTTGGATTATATAAACATTCAAGTCAGGATTTGTATTTTTACAATGGAAATGCAACTGTCTTTACCAAAAGAAGGGCAAATGAGAAAAAAAAAATCTAGAATACCAAAAAATTTTATGATGTGTTACACATTTACTCTTATTTCTTGTAAAAGACCCCTAATCTATTGGATCATGAAGACTGAATCCAACAACTGTTAGGTTCTGTTTGTTTTTTGGCCAGAAGTACTTCTGGCCACTTATGTCTGCGCCGCGCAGACGCGGGCAGACGTTTGGACGTTGCAGATTGTTTGTTTTCTCGCAGACCTTTCATTAAAAAAGGTCTGCGAGACCTCTTCACCAAGCAGACATGTTCCATCATCTTCAAACCTCTTCCAACCTCTTCTCCTCTTCTCCCTCTTCTCCCTCTGCCACCACCACCTCCTCTGCCACCACCACCTCCACCTCCGACACTCCTCCGCCACAGAATCAACTCCCAACAAGTCAAAACCCACCACAGAATCAAGAGAGAGAGGGAGCGGCAGGAGAGAGGGAAAGAAGAGAGAGAGATCTGTGATGGCGGTGGTGCTATGGCGGTGGTGGAACCCCCAAATCGAACGACGGCAGATGGTGGGTTTTGATGTTCTTCATCTTCAAACAAACCCCCAAATCGAAGATCATCCAAAAACCCTAAATCGAACCCCAAATCGGAGATCGAGGGAGCGGTGGGTGGTTGTGGTGGTAGATGAAGGCAGATGAGAGAGAGGCCGAGGAGAGAGAGACGGTGGTGGCGGTGGTTGTGGTTGTTCTTGGCACTAGATGAGGCCGAGGAGAGAGAGACGGTGGTGGCGGTGGTGTAGTGGTGACGGTGGTGTAGTGGTGACGGTGGTGGTGGGTTTGCGGTGGTGCTTGGTGGTGGTGATGAAGGCAGATCTGTGGATGGTGTGTGTGAGAAGAGGAGGGTGTGTGTGAGAAGTGGTTGATATATAATAAAAAAAACAAACCCTCTTCTCCTTGCAGACTGCAGACCTTTGGTCCACCTCTTCTCCTGCAGATGCCTGCAGATGTGGTCCGCAGACTGCAGACCTTTTGCATCTGAAAAAACAAACACCACCTTAGTCTTTTCTAACGTGAACTTGTGTTACAATTAGTGAGACGTTGGGCACTATCAGATTTGTAAAATCAACTCAATGAAGCAAATTTGCGTGACTTATGTATAAAGATATATTTATGGGTGTGTTTTTGTATACTTGGGTTGGAATCGAGTAGAATCTGGTAAAAAGTTTGAAATAAAAGCGCTCCGCATCCAGGGCCGGCCCAAAGGGCTTCGGACCCTAGGCCTATATAACAACCCTCCAAAATATTTTCGTTACCCCTAATATGTTTAAAATATCCCAATATGCCTTAAAATACACCACGTATGTGAAAACCGAGCCCAAATACCCTTATATAATTAAAAATAAAATAAAAACAAATTTTAATGGTCTCTCGCGGGGCGCGTAGCCTTTGGCTACCACCTACGCGGGGCGCGACAGCTCGAAGTCAGGGCTGCACCCAGTGCCGCAACGTGTCGGGCTCGTGTCGAAGCTATGGTGCTGACCAGTCCCAGCTAGGGCCTACTTACCCTACTACGCGGGCCGCGTATGCCTTTCCTTTCTCTTACGCGGGCCGCGAGAGAAGGTGAAAGGTCACCTATAAATAAGGGCCATCAGTCTTCAGTTTCCGTCGCTCAATCTTTTCTTTCTCTCTCGAATTCTCACATAGTATAAGCTATTTCCAGGCATAATACCCCCTAAATTAACGAAGTTCTGCCCCGTTGTAAGTATTATAACCCCGGTTACGTATTAGATATGCTGCCCGATTGATCCAGAGTTCCGTAATGGCTGTCGTGGTTCTGCCCGACGTAGTCATTGGAATGCCGTCTCGGGGAGGGTATTGCTAATGTAAATATTGGGTTATTATATTAACACATGTACATTTGTATAATTAATAGATAACTACCATGAAACCCTTAAAGGAAATCTAAGACAGCAATGTGAGTAATCTTCTTTTTGTAAACTGTTTTTACAAAACCTTAAATATTTTACAATGTGATTAAGCAGTGATTGAGTCTTTGTAATTCTTCAATTACTGCCGGTATGTTGGGGTTTTGTATACAAAATGTGGAACACGTTACCATTGGACAAAGAGTTAGCCAATGTATAATATGACCCACCAGTCAGGATTGACAGTACTGAATGAGTAATTGTGTAGAAATAAACATTGTAATAGCTCTCAATACTGTTAAAGGATAAAACTCTTCTTGATTAAACTGGGATTCACTCACCAGTATTTCCCACTGACAAAATGTTTTTAAACGCGTTTCAGGTAACAAAATGTGAAAGCCAACTAGAAGCCAGCTGGACAGCACTGAAGGCCTGGAAAAAATGGCTATAAAAGTTACCTAAATAAAAGAAGATGTTTTATTCAATAAAATAGGGATTTTCCCTATGAAAATGTTTGTAATAAAAACTTGGGTTTTATCCCAATATGTTTAATATTATAAAAGTGTGGTATTTACTCTGATAAATATTTCCTAACTACGGTCCTGATGAAATTTCCGCTGCCAAAATGTTAAACATCGATACCACCAAAACTGGTCTCGCGGCCGCCCGTTCCCGGGACAGATGGGGACAGGGGTTGCGACAGCCTAGGCCTAGGGTCATCCAAATTAGAAGACCTCTAAAATTTGGTGTGCTTTCTTAATTCTATACTCAATTATTATAAGATAATACACTGAACAACCCACTAAAAAAGTCTTCAATTGAAACAGTCCATTAGCCATTACCCAAATTGAAATGTATACAATCATTAGCTATTATATCAATCGTAAAAGATTTTTAGAAGAACTTGATTACGATAAGTTCATCAAATAACTTGCCTCAATTAAAGCTAGAAAAATAAATTTTATTTAAAAATTTGCTATATCTATAACAAAAATGTAACTTAAATTTTTTTTAGCTACCCCAATCATTAAATTTTTAGTTTTTAATTGCATATTCCAAGCCCGGGTAAAGAGGGTAAAGAAGTAGGGTTTTGTTATCAAAATGTTGAAAATGATAATTTTGCAAAAAGACCTCCACTTTGTTGTTCGCTTAAGGCATTCGAAAACGTAGGAACGGCCCTGTCCGCATCCAATTTCAAACATCTAAGGGATTATTTTGAGATCACTCGAGAAAAAATATTTAAAATTGTAATGATTTTACGTGTCTAAGATGTTTGATGAGCTGCCTACTACATGTTTTGTTTAGCAGTTTTACAAGTAGATTCTACCAAGCTATAGAAGTGATGATAAGTAGTTGGTAGTACTATACTAGAACATTGAATGGAAGTGTGGACTTTGGTTGTGTGTGGTCGTGTACTTGTTTTAAGGAGACAATATAGCTTTTAAATTCCGGAAGCTTTTATGTGTGTGTGTGTTTCCATGACAAATACGAGCTTATTACTTTTTTTCTTTTGTACAAACGTTGTACTTTTTCAAGTTCTCAGAAGGAAAACATGAAGTGTTGTGTCATTTTAGAGTAATTTACCATCAACATACCACATGTTATAATGAGCTGAGCTCTGTGTTTAGACTTGGGCTCCATTTGGTCTATTGGGCTTGACCTAATTTCTTCTCTTTTAAAAGAGACGAGAGGACCATTTTTTTTATTTTAGAATAACCAACTTACACGTCTACCTTTCTTACATAGTTTTTATACATACATACATGCCATACACTTTCATACCCGGTGAGACCGACTTGAAAGTTTTTGGTATGTGTAGCATTATCTATAATTAGGACGATAAAGACTCATTCATGCCCGATAAAACAATAGAGATGAGCATAATAACTGGTTCTAAACCCGAATCGGTAGAACCGACCCGTACCCGGTTCCAGTTCCAGTTCCAACCCGATGTATAGAAGAACCGGTTCCGGGTTCAAAATACCCGGCGGTTCTTACCCGGTTCCATATTTCTTGATAATAAACGGGTCGTACCCGGTTCCTACCCATACCTGGTTAGTACCCGTACCCGATTCTTCCAGTACCCGGTTCCACTGTACCCGGTAATAAGTTACCGTTTAAGTACTTAATGTGATTTATTTTTTTTAGAACCCGTTACTAAAACACATCATAACTAAACAAACATAACACACCAAACATAACTAAACACACCAGATATTTATTTCAAACCGGTCCCGGATCCTTCACCCTTTTCATTTTTCGCCTTGGTCACGGGCCAATGGCGGTCGATGTGTTTCTTTAGCGTCGAGTTGGCGGCCGCTTTTATGAACTTTCCGCAACCTTTGCACCTAGCCATCTCATGGTTATCGGTCATCAAACACAAATCGAAATGCTTCCAAATTGACGGGTTTCGTTTGGTTTCCAAAACCATAACAACCTCATAATTGCATGCCATTGTATTTTCGAAAATATGAAATCAAATGTTGAAGTGTTGAATGCTTGTAGTAGTAAGAAAAGGGAATGGAGAAGATGGGGTATATATACAAAAAAAAAAAAAACGATTTTTATATTATATAATCGGTTTCCAACGGCATTATATCCGTTGGAACCGGTTCCAACAGTAAGTTGCAGCTTTTTGGTTTGAAAAACCCGATATAACTGGTTCCAAACAATACCCGGAACCAGGTCCAGAGTACCCGTAACCGGTTACATCGGTTCTAGTTTTATTGATGACTACCCGGGTTCAACCCGGAACCGGAATCGGGTATTATTAATGGTTACTCTTCAGAGAACCCGGTTCCGCTAACTAGTATCAGTACCCGGGTACGGATAGGAACCGGTTCCGGGTATTAATAATACCTGATTATGCCCATCTCTATAAAACAAGAGTAACGAAAGTATAGACACCACATGTGCCATCAGGTTAAACCGGAATTGTCAGACGTCTCTTGTGACCCACGGGCAAGCATTCCAATCATTTTATAAAGAATTGTACCGTTCACTTTTGGTTCAATAAGTATTTCATGATTATATTCCTTGGAAAACTTGGACTCAAATAAACCATTAAAAAGTCTTGATACAAAGTTTTGTTGCTAAAAATCACATCACTTAAAGAATATGCATTATGCATACAGTTTAATCTTGGCCCTTGCCAACCAACCACCCACCCACCTATCTTATGAAGCCCTTGACTTAAGGTGGAGTTGTTTTTTTGTCAAATATATTGAAGATAATATCATGTTTTAGGTACCTATCACTCTCTTAATTCAAGTTCGGTGACCAATTGAGTCCATTTTTTAGAAATTCTTTTAATAAAGTGCGAAAGTCTTCAATATCATACAAAATATACACTTGGTTTGTTGCCATTTAAAAAAAAGAAAGAAAGAAACTTGACTTGTACATTTGATGTGTTATTACTTTGGCATCATGACATGTGTGCATTATTTACCACATGAACGTTGTCTCATTAGTATTGATTACTTTCAATATAAATTCATATCATCTCCATCAACAATAATGTTTTCCATTTAAAATATTACTTTTATCACATTTTCACCAAGTTTAAAAATAAAATTTTGTTTTATGTAATTCTTTTTCAAATACCTTTTTTTTTAATGGCCTTTTTCAAATAGACCTATCCCCACCGTAATACCTCATATATTAAACAAACTAAATGAATTTAATATTTAAAATATAGTTAATTCGTTCAAAAAAAATATAGTTAATGTCTTAATGAGATTTTAGTGTAAAACCAGACAATAGATTTTTGATAAACTTAGAATATATGCATGTCGTTCAAAGAGAAGATCAGAGATTCAAACATGAACAATGAAATAATTGGTGTAAATTGTAAACTAGACTATGGTAACATTTATAAGGGTGAGCGGAGTGGGTCGGTAAACACGTCGGCACCGTGCGGTAACACCGCCGTCATACCGTGTTCATCAACCGGTAATGAAGTGGGGCGGTGAACCTTCACCGATTAGGTGAGAGGGAGGGAAGGGGGGAGAGAGATTGGTGTGTGGTGGGGTCCATTACTTCTCAACTAATCACGCATTTTTTCCTTTTTTTTAAATAGTGTACCTAAATCTCATTAGTTAAATCACCGCCAACGTTTTTAAGCAATAGGTAAATTAATTAGGTGAATTGACGTGTCACTGTTTGATTGTTTGAATGTAGAGTTTACCTAGGTAACCACTCCCTTCACTCTAAGCCGTTAAATAGAAAACAATAAAGAATAAGAAATAATTTAAAAAATAAGATGAAAGAAACTGAATGTGCACGGCATCTTAGCGGGATAGACGAAAAGTTTTCACGCGCGTGGCTGAAGTTGCTCATTTTTGTCCGACACGTCACCCTTACATGTGGGTCCCACATCCACTTTTTTTCCTCTCTCCTGCCCTAACTGACCTACGGTTTTCTTTCTCGGAGCACCGCTACTTTCTGTTGGGTCAAGGGTATAGTTGGGAATATGTGCTCCTGCCCGTATTCTTCGGGCATCTCTTATATTTTGCTTTTTGCCTCTAAAATTTACAGCATCTATTTTGGATACTTGCAATGTGAAGCAAACTCTAAAGCTTGCTTATCTTTATAAGTAAAATTAGATTCTAATAATATTCGTGAGGTGTTAATAAGGTTGGAAACGAATCGAATGAACACGAACAAAACTTTATTTGTGTTTGTTTGTTAATAAATGTATATGTTCATGAACATTTATCGAACGAGATTTTATGTTTGTGTTAATTTGTTTGTTAAGGAAATGAACTTGTCTGTGTTTTTTATTAATTTTAGGCAACGAACAAAAACGGACGTTGAACACAAATGAGCACAAACTATGTTCATGAACAGTGGCGGACCCAGTATTTTTTTTTACTGGGGTCCCATTTTCGATGTTAAGATTTTTTACAACTAAACATTAGAATTTTCGGGTCGGTTGTCGTTCAGGTCGGGACGGGACGAGAAACATAATAAAATACAATGATCATATAAAACTATATGATCATTACTTGTTAGAAAACAAACAGTAAACAAAAGATGGCATTGACATGAAAAAAAAAACATTACAAATATTTAAAGTTATTCCTACGAAAATCAAACGGATATAACTCAGCCAACCATAAATCTTTTAAACATAGACGCACGAAATTATCATCCAGGCTCAAGTTACTACACGTAAGTAATTCGGTTGTTAACTCACCAAAACTTTCACCAAACTCTTGTATTTGCATTTTTTTATAGTGGGCGATGCAATAATATTACTATGCTAATTACATTATTTACATTAATAAGGATTAAATAATATTGGTGTGTTATTCCCAAGAATGATCAGCCATGATGGTAGCAATTAATCCTCCTAGAAATATTTCAAAAATGCCAAACCACATGTCAAGAGAGTTGCTAAAAAACAAACAAAAGACGCTACTTAAAAGGGTCGAACCTGAGACCTGTTTGTTTGGAGAGAAGGATTTTACCATCACACCAACCTTCCTTTTGATGTTATGGGGTCCAATGAATTATTTTTATGGGGTCCTTATAAAAATTAACATACCGATTCTACTAATTTTTTAGAAAACATTGGGGTCCGTGGACCCAGACCCATCTTATGTGGGTCCGCCCCTGTTCATGAACACATTTATAACAAACGAACACAAACAAGCGTTCATGAACATAATATATAATACACTGACACGTATTAAATATTTATTTGTTGGAATTTTAAAGTATTTAAATAAAATACAAAAACTAAAAACACTAATGAACTATCGAACACAAACGAACACATTACCAAACATTCACGAACATAAATGAAAGAACACGAACTCTATTCATGTTCGTTCCTTTAACTAAACGAACGGAATTTCTTATTCGTGTTCGTTTGTTTACTAAACGAACTAACACAGACGAACTTTCCGCCGAACGGTTCACGAACGATTCGTCGAATGTTTGGTTTGTTTGCAGCCCTAGGTGTTAAACATGTTTATGGATTGTCGGGTCTAACCCAACACAAACTAAAGTATTTGATATGTGACCGAACACAACATGAACCTAAATCATGTTAGACGTACAAATTCAAACACCACATAAGTATTCTCGGATTAATACGAGCACGATCGGTTTAACCTAGATTTTATTTTCACTTATCAATACTTTAAATTTATATTTTTTTAATAAAAATATAAATGTATATAAAACAATTATATTTTAGTTATAAATCTTACGTCAATTTTCTCTTAAATTTTAAAATTTTACATAGATTACACAACCAATTTAATTTATGACATAAAATACATTTTTAAATAAATTGAAAAAGTAATTGGGTTAAAACAGACCAACCCGTGAATCCGTCTAATTGACACACACGCTGCTCGTTTAGCTAAAAAGGTTGTGAGGTCAACCCAAAATTAACCTATACCCATTTATAATATATTCAACCCCAAATTTCTTGTTAAATCATTGTTGTGTAAGAGAATTATTTATACCCCTAAACAATTCACATCGGCTCTTTAACCATTGTCTCTCGTAACTTTCACTTTTGTTGTCAAATGCAATCTCATTCCTATCATGATTATAAATTTGAACTTAATTTTCACTCGATTTCACTTATAAGGATGATTAGTTTCCCCATTTCGTGCATAATTATCATTATGAATGGAATTTGAGTGAAAATCAAGTGTAAATCTATGATAGGTTATGTGAGTTAGCGGTGAGCACGGTATTTGTTCGGTACCGGTACCAAAAGTACCCGTACCGAAAAACAGGAAAAGTGGGTACCGGTGTTTTACTCGTAAATACCGGTACCGACGGCATCGGTACCGAATATACCCAGTATGGTTCGGTAACGATACCCGGTACCAAATGCTCATCCCTAATGTGAGTTGTATTGTTATTGTCAACGAAAATGAAAGTTATGAATGTTATTGGTTAAATTATCGAAATGAATTATGGTCGATGATGGGTTAAAATTTAAATCGTTACAATCTAATTTGCTTATTCTATTTTCTCTGGTAGTGTTTTTTGAAACAAGTGACTTTGTCGGCAATAACATGAAGAAAAATTTGATCCAAATAAGTGATCACGAACTAAGATTTCGCTCATTGGTTTGTATCTGAAAGCTTTTGTTTAATTGTTTGCTTAATTTTATCGTTATATTCGTATGTTGTGTTCATTTTTTAATGTTCGTCTTACACATATAGCATACATAAAAGTTTAGGTAAAAACATTAAAAGACTGGATTTATCTTCTATTGTAACAACTTCTTGTCTGTTTACTCATGTTTGTTATACCGGATCTAAACAATGAATACCAACAAGTCCAGATTATGTTTGTTTGATTGTTCTCGATCCTACTGAAAAAACAAGATAAGAATCATGTGAGATGACATTATTGTTGATGTGTGTTAGGTGTGATATATATTTATGTATATGTTAAACCCTTTTTAACACTTTAGTCAAGTTTTAAATTTATAAAACACGATATTTTACTAACACTAAACACACATTTGGGCAAGTGCACCCATCGTGAGCGTAGTATAGCGTTGGTAAGATACCGAGGTCGTCCAATGACACAAGAGCTTTTAGTACCGGTTTATCCTCAACGTCTAATCAAATCAAAATTTTTAGAAAAGGTTTTAAACATGAAAATAAAAACTAAAAATGCTGAAAAATAAAATAAAACAGACAGACAAGATGAATCACTTGGATCCGACTCGTCTTTAGTGTAACCTTTGATGATTTCCGCACTTTTACACTTTTTAAGAGATTATCTTAGTTATAGTAGTAGGCCCCTCTTTTGAAGGTGACGTTACCCTCAACCAGTAGTTTGAGTCAGCAATGATACAATCCTAAAGGGTCGGAATATTGAAAGATAATTAATTAAGTTATTAATGCGTAATGTGGTAGGCCCCTCTTTTGAAGGTGACGTTACCCTCGGCTAAGTGGTTTGAGTCAGCAGGGATACAATCCCAAGTAGCCGGGTTAATGTATTAACATTGTCACCTGAAGCATATGTTAGAAAAATATTGGGTCAACAAACGGTTGAGTGAATTCATAGGTTTTGTTAGGCAAAAATAACACTGTGATATGAAAATGGTTTAACACTGTGGCATGTGATATGTCTTTAAGCAAAAGAGTAATACAAGTAGTCACTTGGTGGTACATTCAAACCTTCGTTATGACGTAACACGGGTCTATCACCACACTTCCAAAAAGTTTCACATGAGTATCAACAACAACAATTGCAACAAATAGTTTCACTGGAAGTGAGATGGGGCGTCACACCTATAGTGCTATAATATAACCGTTGGGCTTTTGCAAGTTAATGAACGTAAACGCGTTAAAGCAACAACAACAAGTATTAAGCAAATGCAAGGACAATCGGGATATCCACAAATAGCAAATAAGTTTGTATCACATTGTATCATATGTTTCATCCCAAAAATAATGTAAAAAGGGACTATGAACTCACCTTGATTGCGGGTAAGTCCAAACACGTATAAGAGATTTTGGGAACAAGATTTCCACGTCACTCTAACAGATTGAACATGCAACAATATAGAATTTGTATCAATAAAAGCGTTTAATTGTTTTTGAACGGAAATACTAAATCTATAGAATTTAATAGGGTTTGGATAAACGGTGATTATGTGGTTTGGATAACCTAATAGAGAACTCGGAAAATGAGTATGATATAAAGGAATTATTTATAAGAAAATATTCAATTAACATAAATTGCAAAATTATACAAATGATTTAATATAAACATTTGTAATAATAAATCAAATATAATTAACTTGTATAATTAAACAATCATAATTGAATATAATGATCATTGACAAAATATTGTTGTAACACCTCGAAATTTCATGTCCAATATTATGTCGACACGTGTCATGTAAGGCAGAAGTGTTATAAACCGGATCAAGTTAAAGATGTATGGTAGGATTTAAAAGTGTCGACATGTTAATTATATACCTCTGAGCGACCTTGTTATAAATCCCAAGACCCAAATCTATATTATAAACATTTGAAATGCAATCAAATCCGGTTAATACCAGTAATAATTGATTCAAATGGCAAGAATGGGATCCTATGAGGATGTGCACGACAAATCTTCATTCATGGCCCATTTCAAAAGAATCCAAGGCAACTTTAAAACATGGCAAGGTGGTCTTAACTGTTCGGACATGATCAAGTGGCCCCATACTGATAATAGAGGCCCAAATTCGTAATACCTAAGTTGCATGATCAAACTCAAGAAGATTCTCAAATTTTTGTTTTCTGGTGAAGGCTTACGGACCGCAAAGGTTACCCCTTACGGTCCGTAAGCAAGCAGACCGGGTGATTTTTTTTTGAAAAGCGGATACGGACCGCAAGGCTTTAGCCTTACGGTCCGTAAGACAGTCCCAGAGGCAGAAAACATGACAGGTGCCTGTATAACAAGTTTAACCGACTTACATTGCCATTTTTCATCACCATGTGCAGCACAAACTAGTTCTTAGGCACTAGGGACACTTGTAATTGATCAGGGATCAACCCTAGAGTTGTTTGGCATGATCTTGATCAATCAAGATCACTATATAAAGACCCACATTATTT
Organism: Helianthus tuberosus; assembly: GCA_030545235.1. Classification (NCBI taxonomy): domain Eukaryota; kingdom Viridiplantae; phylum Streptophyta; class Magnoliopsida; order Asterales; family Asteraceae; genus Helianthus; species Helianthus tuberosus. The sequence continues at coordinate 145,345,680 of CM060417.1, read as the reverse complement.
CAATTTTTGATCATTCATTCACACTCAACTTCTGATCATTTCTGGAGCACAAGAGCCTTCCCTAAGCATCACTAGTCGTGCATAGGACCTTGGTAAGCTTCCTTGACCTTCCTTAATCGTGTTTTACTTAGTTAATTAGCTTGAAGTCAAACCGTCGTAATTAAGGTTTGACTTATCGATTAATCACTAATTGTCTGGTGATTAGCCAAATTGAAAGTAGTTATAAGTTGGTAATTAGGTGGGTAATAAACCCTTAAAAGGGCACCCTCTGATTCCCGCTCTAACTAGGTCAAATGTCGGGTCAAACTTAATCCTAAAAAGTCAACAGGAACACAATTTTCGAATTAATACATAATTAGCAATGTAGAAGACGTGTAACCTATTTTATCACTCATATAACTTGGTAATGTTTATAAGAATTGGTCTAGGCTTGTTTGATCCGACAATTTTCTGTTTAGACTCGGTTCGGGACCGAAAGTCGCAAAACTTTGACTTTTGTTTAGACTTCAGTTCTGACCCAATTTAGATGGATTTAGAAATGCCTTAGAGCTTCCTTAGGACCGGGTTACATGATAGTATAACCCTCTGTGATTGGCTCGTTGATTGTCCGATTCATTTACACGTTTCCGTTAATTGCATAATGTTGACCATAATGCCCAATTGACCTTAAAACGAGAATTTTGGAAATGTGAGAGGACAATAATCTTTATTACTGATTTATAAACTTGTCCCTAAATTTTCACATCAGTTGGAGGTCTAGATTAGGAGTTATGCTCAATAGCGTAATTAGAAAGCTTTTATTTAATTAAGCGGCGCAATTAGCATAAAGCCTATCTAAACCGAATTTTTGACACCAAACCTTTTACCCACTGATGTAATATAATATTTTGGGATTATTGAAGATTTTTAATTATTTTTAAACTGATCACAACATAGGGTTATCGCCTTAATTCGGTTATTGCCGATTATACCCTCATGCTTATAAAATGAGTTTTTTCATAACAATTTGATACCAAATCTTTGGCTACTGATTTTATATGATAATTGGAGTATTTTGAATCTTATAAACTGATCAGAAAACTCAGATTTCCTGTATAACCCGGAAATCGCTTAAAACGACTTTTTAAGCATATTAAACACATAGTGTGGTTTAAAACCATTTTGTCATATACTACTTATCACCAACTGATATAACCTATTAAATTAAGTTGTTTTACTGATTTTTTCAGACCCGAATCTCAGAATTTTAATTAATCTCTTTTATAATCTTTTAAATGACCAAAATACCCCTACGGGGCTTAAATTGAGATTAAACTCGTTTTGGGCATAATGAAAGGTATCCTACTGATATCACAACATATTTAAAGCATATTAACTTAGGAAACCTGTTCGTGACTCATTCGATTACCCGTTATGCGTTATTCGCGTTCGATTCGGTTTATGTAACTAGTTTGCATAAATTAGCTAAACGGGTCGAACCTTATCATTGTTATCTCAAAATCCAGAATGTGTTTAGTTTACCCATATTATACAAGTCTTCAAACTTTTCGGGTCTAAATCACATTCTATTCCGATCTTCGCTTAATCATGCGTTCGAACCGTATCTTCCTTTAAAACTAACCGGTCTAAGTTTAGGCTTAATTAAAGACCCGTTAGGATTCTAATAGGTTATTATAAACCTTTGTTCCAGATTTAGGAGCCCAGTAAAAGCTATCTGTACTTGCTGATTTGATATACGGCTGGGATTGAATTTATATTTAGCTCAAGTAAATACTTTTAACTTATTTTCCCTATACGGGCTTGGGGTACGGTATATAAAATACCGCTTGGTCGGGCATTGAATCTTTAATCGTATGATGGTTAATTTATTGAAATGACCCGTTTAAATTGTTTTGTTTGCTTAAAGCCTTTGGGGGGTTAATGACCATGTCCCGGATATTCTTGGCATCATTTTACGAAATGGCCACGACCTAAGCACGAGGTGTAGGCGTACACCCGTCAGTGCCTAAATAAATAATGTGGTGTGTCTATTGATCTTTAACCCGGCACAAACCGGGCTACTGAACGCATAAGAAACATGTAATTCTTTTACAAGTATTATATTCAAATAATTATCCCAAGTTATAAAATGTTTGTGCCTCGAGCATTTAAATCAACTTTCTAAACCTTTTCAAAATGAGTCAGTTGATTGTATTTACCAGTGTAAACTGACGTATTTTCCCAAAAAGATTAAGTGCAGGTACTACTCGAAATAGGCTGGCTTCTCCTTAGCATCAATAAGAGTCTCGCAAGCTTGGATGCATTTCAGTCTGTTGAACAATGTTACTTTTTATTTGATCCATCCTGTGGATTATTTTCAACTATTTTGTGATACTTAATATTACAATTTTATTCGATTGAAATGAATCTATCTTTTGCTTCCGCTGTGCATTTAAATATTGTGTTGTTTGACTATAATGATATCAACTACGTCACGATACTCCCCCACCGGGCCCACCGGTAATACGTGGAAATATCGGGGTGTGACAATTGTACAAGTGATATAATTAATTTATAAAAATTATAAATTAGTTTAGATGGTTTAAAATATATATTATTTGATAAATGATAAATATTTTGTTTAAAAGAATTAATATGATAATTATATAACTAATTATCAAATTAATTATATTAAATCTGAATAATTAAAAATAACATTTTTAATTATTGAACTTGAATATCACTGATTTAAAATAATTATTATGGTCTTGGAATCATTTTAAATAAATAAAACGAATTAAAGTGGTTAAAATAACAATAAATAAGTTTATATAAATTTAATTATCTAAATAATTTAATATAATAAAAATTTAGATTCTAAATTTATATGAACTCAGAATAATGCATATTTTGAAATAAAAATAATTTTGGATAAAATTTATATAGTTATATAATTTAAATACATTAAATTAAACTATATTTATAAGTAATAAAACTGATTTAATTATATAAATATCAAAATTATATAAAATATAAGTAACAACATTACTTTTGTAAAGATCAGCACTTAAATAATTAATCTGAAAATTTCGGTATTTATTTCTTAAAAATTGATTTATTATGAATTATTTAATAATAAACTGTTTTAATATCATAAAAATTAGTTTTATAAATGAATTGACTAACTTTATATTTTTACTAAAAGTAATAGTGTCTAATAATGTTATAAAAATTAGTGAAATGTTAAAAAAAAAAGTTTGGTTGTCCCCGGATTCGAACCTGGGTCAACTGATTAGAAAACAACACACACAACCACTGGGCTATGCCTGGTGGTTGTTTATAAGTTTAGTTTAATTAAAATAAATACAGAATTGAAATTCGGTCATTTTCCCCAAATGTTCAGACCGAGTCAAACAGAAAGTCAAACCCTTTCAATTCTACGGGAAACCTATGTTGTATCGAAATTAACTTTAAGGAATCATTGTACAAGCATAATTGAACTAATTTACCAGATAAAAACTAACCGGTATCGACTGAAATGGTGAAACGGCTATCTCCGGCGACTGTCAACTCCGGAAAGGTTGCAGGTTTGAACAGAGGGTAAATTTCAAAGTGTTTGTTAATTGTGAGAGGTGTAGGAGATTAGTGGTGATTCTAAGGAAGCTAATATAGCTATCAATTCGACACAGAAACAACAAAAGTTAGTGGAATCGATCCACTTTAATTTTTTTATAAAAAGTCCGATTTTACAGCCGATTTGGCACTGTTGTGTGTCGAATAAGTGTTTAATTGGGTTGGCAATGGGTTGGGGACCCTTTACACATGTTCTGGACATATCAAAAGTATTAAACAATTCGAATTGGATCGAAGTCAGTCATCAGTGCGATCGATTGTTTGAAATAATATATTTAATTTATAAAGTGTGTATAATATAATATGGTTTCATATAATAAGTGAATGAGGGCTTAGCCCGACCGGTCACGTGTTCGTTTGTTGAGTGGGGTGTCGCGGGTTCGATTCTCTTGTGGCCGGTTCGATTGGGGTTTTACCCTTTTTTTTGTTTTAAGTTATAACTAGGATTTTGACCCGCCGCGCGTTGCGGCGGCGTCAAAAGTTAAAGTAACTCGTATTTATACTGTATATTTGACCCGACTCTTTATTTCTTATTATATAACTATTGTTTTTTTCAGTTTTTTACATCAAATAGAATTCTCAATCAAAACTCTACAATTTCAGTTCAATCACCAAACTAAGGCACTAATCTAGCAAACAAACTTAATCGATTCTTAATTTCTGAACCTAATTGCAGAACAAACTAACTACACACTGAATTGATCTAAAACATGTTAAGTTAATGCCAACCAAACGATCTCTAATCATAACTGAAGCAACAAATATCTAATCATAATCAATGTGGAATTAGAACGGTAATTGATTGCTGCATCGATCTAAATGAACTTGATGTAGAAAGAAAAACCCTAACTCTTGAGAATTAATAAAAAGAAAAAATAGAGGTTTGTTATATAATGCCTACCTGTTAATGGAAGCAATGAACAGACATGGAGAATAATCAGGGCTTCACAGATCCTGATTGAGTAGAAGAGCGGAGACTTTTAACAGCCCACGGATGACGGAAGTGGAAGAAAACCGCGGGTGTGAGTTGTGAGACGAATTCTGCGGTTCAGTCAAAAGTCACATGAGAAAGGCATGGTCGGAACCACCGACCTTTATCTTTCATATTATATAGTAAAATGAAAAATAGCTAAAAAAAGAAACGGGTCAAGCAGGTTAACATGTTGAAACTTGTTGCTTAAAAACAATAATAATCATCATTTTAAAATGGTTACCTTCGGTCAAATTGAGGTAGAGGTTATACGTTTGAGCGTTGCGATTCCTCTTTATAAAACATTGTGTTAGTGATGCCACTGAACCAGGCTGTAAACATAAGCAAGTTTGACAAATAAATAGGTCATTAAATATTTAAACTATTCCATAAATGACGGTTTAACATCCATTATTGGCGGCTCAATATAATGAAAACAATAAAAGCGAAACACAGATGTTTGCTTTTTAAATACTACCAAATTCGTAAATTACCGAAAACAAACTGTCAAGCGTCAGCTATACACATTCACACCATGCGTTTCCTTCAACGTATATTTTGTACCTGTATGCATAAAATTAAATATGTCTAGTCAGAAAAAGAAATTCATTATTTTTTTAATTTGTAGCAAAAACAAAATTTAATGATAACTATAATTTGTTGTCGACTGACCTATGGGTACATTGGCTTGCTAAATCTGTATCGTTAAACTCTTTTCTCCAATCCTGTATTTTTTTGACAAAATAAAATGAAATTAATTAACTATTTAAACTTTTTTCCTACTTTAAGTTTCCATAATTTACTATATATGTAATCAAGATTAAGCTTGAAGTATGAAGCTCGGGTTCAAGCTTGAGCTTTGTTTATTGAATGAGATCCGACTTAGACAATTAGACGAAATAAATAAATCACCAAATACTAACAATATTTCACAATAACAAACAAAAAAACATAACAATTGCACATCTAAATCAATAACATATACATCAATCATATCTAATTTCAAAAGCTACCAACAACAATAATAATAAGAATAATAACTCACCAGTTTCCATTTTAATATCTTCTCTTCGGCGTTTCCGATTCCTAGCCCAATCGGAGAGGCTCGTACATCCATCACCGTCGTGTGCAGAATCAAGTGGCTCTGAAACGATCTCGATGTGAAGAACACGATCGGAGAAATTGCTGTCGTTGAACGCAAAACCGAAGTCGCTACCACCATCATCAACCGTTGATGTCCGGCTGCCAGAGTTCGCCTCCACCGGCGAAGCCAGCACTGACGCGTGGAACGACCACCTTAGCTCCCAGCAATCTCAAAAAGACCAAAAATCGGAAGATCACATGGCGGATTTGAGTCAAATACCGGAGAATTAGGGTTAAAAGTGTTGGATCTTACCTTCGTTGCTAGAAATCGGTGTACATATCCACCGTTGTGGCGCCCTGACTTCAGCCTTAGAACCCTAGAACTGACCCTACTCCACTCCATTTAAGAGGTTTTGTCAAACAATTCGGCTCAGATCTGCATATTGGACCGCCTTGGCTGCAATGGAGAACCTCGCACTTGCCGTCCTCCGATTCTGCCACGCCAAGCAACGCTCCTGAACTCAGTCATCACAGCCGCTTAATCGAATTCACCCCTCCTTATTAGCCTGTAGTCAAACGCCGGAGACGAACTTCAGAAGAAGAAGGCCTGCAAGCACGTACACCGCCACTGTCCTTGCGATTTAGATTGGTGGCTTTAGCAAACAAAGAAGCATTGAGAAGGTCCCAGAAGTCTTGAAATAGCAGTACAAAGGAATTTTTGTCTATTGTGCACCGACCTTTCTCTTTAATAGTTATTAAATAAGTCACAAAATAGGATAAATCCAAACATAACTTTAAGTCGGAACAATCATATTACTTTTCAACTGCAAATATTTAGTGATTTCATATCAATTCTGAATTTAAAATCTACTACTCGTAACATCAGTACTCTAAAGCATCGATTTTAGTACCAACTAGTGCCCCTAACAAACTTTTAGTAACAATTTATGCAATCAAAAGAGCTACACTTACTCTACGATTATGCTTCGGATTAACGTATATGTTCATATTTCTGTCATACCTATGGGAAGGTACCGTTGCTCATAGCACAGATATCGAAATCAGCTAAATTTAAAACCACTGTTCATATGCTCTATCAGTACCTATATGGTACACATAATATTGATACCGAAATTTAGCTAATTTAGCAGAAAGTATTCACCTTAGCGAAGCCTTCAGCTGTACCAGTTTGAGTTCCAAAAAACACAGTAACCTTCTTCTTACCGTCATCAACCTCCTCCTCCACCACTCTCATTGGCACCACAACCACCGGCGGCTCCAACACCGACTTCTTCGTCGTCGATCTCCGCCACACCAAAACGACGACGCATCCGATCAACACCGCACAGGACGTCGTAAGTATCATCATCATCTCACGATTCTCCAAAATCATCGCTAACGCCGGCGGACTCGTCGATTCTCCTGATTCTGATGCGTTCGATGTGTCCCAAACCTTGTCGTTCAAAAGCGCACTCATCAGAATCTGTGCGTATGAAACCCTAGATTCGACTGAAGAAAATTAAAAGCGTAAACATGATGAATCAGTTGAATCTGAGTGATGTTACCTGGTTAATTGTGATGGAGAACTTGAGAATAATCGAGATTTGTTCTGCTGCTTTCGATCGAAGGATGAGAGCTTTTGTAAATACGGAACAACCAGTGAAGAGAAAGGAATGAGGGGCAGGTATGTCATTGTTGGTCTACCCACCGACCTTTATGTTTAAGATTATATAAATTTATTAAATATAATAATCTTAAATAGTATATATAAGGATTTAAGTTTCATATTCTAACAGCTCCTAGTAGGAGGATAAACTGGTTAAGGCGTTGCGGTTCTAAACGAGAGGTCACGAGTTCGATCCTTACAAGGGCCGGTTCTTTAAAGAAGAACCCCCTTTTTGTGCGATTTTTGAATATTTACACTTTGGTCCCTGAAGTTTCAGTTTTTTTACAAAAATAGTCCCTATAGTTTCGAAAAGTTGCATAAACAGTCCCTATACTTTCATAAAAAGTACATAATTGGTCCCTGAGGTTTCGAAAATTGACACAAATAGTCCCTGTACTGTTCAGTTAAGGATGCTAACTGAGTTAATGTTTAAAGAAGAAAACCTTTATAAAAGGACTAACGCAGTTAGGGTTTTCAGATTATATAAGTTTAAAAATAACAGTTTTGGTCCCTACAGTTTAAGTTTAAGAAAATGACCAAATGAACCCTAGACTTTTAAAAAAATTATATATTTCTTTTATAAAATAAGTTTCAAAAATTACAAAAAGAACCCTAAACTTGTAGTTTGAAATAATTGCACTTTAACCCTTGTATTTATATAGTTTCAAAAATGACAATTTAGTCCATGGACTTGTACTTTCAACTAATTACGGTTTTAGTCCTTGAACTTAAAAAGTAATAGATTTCAAGCAGGTTTTAAAGAATGTCAAATAGGTCCCTCAACTAGTAGTTTCACAAGTAGTCACAATAAACCTTTATAGTTTATGTAACCGTGTTTAATAGCATAAAAACTCAACAAATTTGAAATTGTTTCACGTGTTTGTATCGGTATGAGCACAAAGCAAGTAGGATCAAATAAGTTTCATTCCCAATACGGTAATTGTTACAATGCAAGTCAAAACAAATACAAGTGTGAAAACCAAGGTGGTTACAATCTCCCATACTTTAGGAAATTTCGTCCCGAAATTTATTCGAAAGAGACCGTAGAATGTAATTGTAATGATTGAAAAGATAAGTAAGGAGTTTGTTTCTAGAGCATCTTGTGGTGTTGATAGTTTTTGAAGAATCTATGAGCATCATTGAGTGTATAGAGATTGTTTTGTATATCACTATGTTATACTAAATTTGTAATAAAAAGAAAAAAAAAATTTGATAGTCTATTATGATGTGAACAATTTACATTTGAAATAAATCATGTAATGAATCAAATTCAGACTCAGAACTATAAGGTGGTGGAGGTGGTAGAGTCAGTTGCATCTGAGCAGCTAATTGTCTTAGCATGTCTTCCAACCATTTATTTCTTTATGTCAGCCATTTTATTTGTTGAGACAAATTTCGAACCTGATCGTTTAACCTAGTCACTTCGACTCCCATTGATTCTAGAGGTAGGTTCATTTGAGGCACCGTACTTGGGCCTGCTATATCAGTTGGTGGCAGTTGTTGTTCTACTTCGTTTAATAGTGACTGGAAAAACTGTGGCTGTAATGGTGATTGCAAAAATGATTCCGATGCTAACTGTTCTTGGATCATCATGTTTTCATCAAACAAAGTTTCTTGCATCGTTGAATCCTCCTCGAAAACTAACGGTGAGAAGATTTGTAAGACGTTTGGTGTTAATGGTTGGGATAGGTTAGTTGTAATATGTTCTTGTATGTGTGGCAGCTGTGGTTGCAGATCAAATCGATAAAAAGACGATTGAGGAAGCTGCAACAATGATTGTTGTAAATTTTGTGTGGAGGTACTTTCTAAGATAACTGGAACTCCCTCCGACTAGATTGGTTGAGTTGGTGTATAAATATGAACAGGGGTTAGCCTAACAGTGTGAAAATTTACAATCCCAGGTGCCTTTGGTGGAGATAATCCTTGGATAATCTGATCACTTAAGACACCTAATGATTTTGCTATTTTTGTAATGTAAGACCCTCCCATGAGACTTCTCAGTGGATTTGTTTGTTGACTAAAAAAATATGTAGCAAGCTCGTGGGCAATATTACAAGGAACTTGCTCAAAAATACTATGCAGATGGAAAAGTTCGGTTGATCTAACCCTTTGTTGGTTATACTTGCGCCCCGTGATAGTGTTGGCTAAAACACGGTGCATATATCGATAACGAGGGTCTGTGAAGTTCATAGAATTATTGTTGCCACACCATTCTTTTGATGAATGGCATCGCCAATATTCTGTCATTTCTGCGGAGGAATAAGAGGTTGATGACTCCGTAAAAATGGGTTGTTTAACTTCTTCATCTGTATATATGCCCAGATGAACTGCGAATTTTGTTAATGACATAGTATGAGGTTGCCCACAAAGTCAAAAATGAATGGATTCATTGGTAAGGCTTTTATTATATTTGAAATAGAAAGTGGACAAAAACTCATATACCAGTTCATCGTATGATGGTTCTAGGATGTCAAAGAAACGGCGCCAGGGCATATTAGGTGGTAGTAATCCTGCCAGTAAACCACTGGAATCAAACATTCCCATTCGATGCCAATCAATACCGCTAATAGTAAAAACTTCAAGATGCTTGAGTTTTTGATACCTCTCTCGATTGGGTAAATCAGTAAACCGAAGGAATGGATGAATTTCTGCTGCATTTGAAGATTCAGCATATGCTACTAGGAAATTTGTCATTGGAATATTGGGTTTTGTTGAACTAAGAAAAGTTTGGGTATGGGTTATTTTGGGTATGTGTTGAATTATATTAGAAGTTGTAGTTCTTGTGTAGATTAGCTCGAGTAGTGAGTTTCTTATATAGATAAGGAAATTTCGGCTTACACCATATGATCGGTTAAGGCTTCCATGATACGTTCTAAAACAGTTTACTGCAACTAGTTTGAAAATTTGAATTTGAAAATGTATGATCTCGAGAAAATTTTGAATTTTGAAAAAGAGGGGATTGTATCGTATAAAATTGATAATAGTAAAACGTAGGTTGATTAAAACTTGGATTGTTCCAAAATGGAACTGTGACTAAATAAAAAAAAAGTCCTTTCGAATTAGGGTAACGTGCTTTGGCCTATAGGTATTTTGTACTCTCATCGATAGTCCCCAGGTGGGCAAACTGGTCTGTTAATTTGGATTTGTACGAATTGCCAGCCTAGACAGGACGTCCCGACTACCGGTGCTTACCCTTCCAGTTACTACACGTTTCCATTCGATCGAAAATTTGAAACTTTGGCGAGATTGAAAATCGAGGACTGGAACTAGTTATCAAGGTGTGGATGTCACTCCTATCTTGACAATTTCGTTCCTAAAATGTGGATATTACTTACCAAGTGAGGAGCAAATTCCGACTTGTTGGTAAGAATCCGCAAGAATATGAAATGGAAATTTCCGTCAAGGTAAGGAACTCAATCCTATCTTGATGATATGTCTCCATTTGTTGTTATAAGAAATATAAACAAAATTTTATGAAATCCTGTATATGTATAAATGTAGGAAAAAGATTTAGTATAAAATAAATAACAGAATCACATGTTTGATTTAAAATTTGGATGGTTCCAAAACGGAATTTTGACTAACCAAAGTGGTCGAAAAGTATTTTAAATTTGAGAAGCATGCCTTGGCCTAATAGGTGGAATACTCTCGCCGACAAGTCGGTTAACGGTATTTACCCTTCCGGTTACTACATGTCCCAAATCAATCGAAATTTCAAGACTTGGCGAGATTTATGAGAAAATCAAGGAGTGGAACTAGTCGACAAGGTGCGGGTTTCACCCCTAACTTGGCGATTTTGTATCCTAAGTGTGGTTGGTACTCATCGGGTCAAAATTTAATTTCAACACTTTGACGAGGGTCCACTAGAATTCAAAATTGAAATTCTTCATCAAGATGACGACTTCACTCCTAGCTTGATGATGAATCTCGTATAAAAGAATAAGTAGATTGAGAGTCGTTCACCAAATTATGGGTTTCACTCCTATTTTGGTGAATTTGTCTCGTTTGTATAATACGAGTGTTTGCGGATTTAGAATAGTCGAGTAAAATGAAGAAAAGCGTATGTTGAAGATTAAGCAAACAAGTATAAACATGTCAAGAATGACACATAAAGAATGAAGTATTAGAACAAATATTAACACAAAATAAAACATGTATTGACACATAAGAATAGTATGTCAAGTATTAACACATAAGTGACGTACATTTTTAAAGGTCCAAAAGATAATAAATAATGAGCAAATAAAGTAACATGCAAGTAGTTCAAGCAAAGCATGAGAATTTAAAAATCAGAGGAGGTTTTGAAAATAATCACTTAAGGATAGGTTATGAGCATTTGTAAAATCTAAAGATGAGATCCGTGGTGACGAGGCATTGGTTACAAAAGATAAGGATAGGGATGAAGACAAAGGAAAAGATAACGGAAGAGTTTGCAAATGGAAAGTGTCCTAGGTAAGTTATAGTCTAGGTCAAAGTATTACTTAATAACCTAAATCCCTATAACCATGGCTCTGATACCAATATGTGACACCCTGACCGGAGGCGGAAAAGTCAAGGGCATCACGAAACATGGCAGAATGCATTTGAGCACATGATGATTAAATTAAGTTGAAATATAGTTTAGATTCAATTAAAGAGATTGCATTCACATCCGAGTAAATAAGAGTACATAAACAAAATACATCATAACAAATTGTTTCACAAATGATAGATTCGGATTTAATCTAAGGCATAAATCTTGATCAATCCTATATGAAATATTCTTGCAAATCATAGCATCAAACATTGTCACCTGAAACATATGTTAGAAAAATATTGGGTCAACAAACGGTTGAGTGAATTCATAGGTTTTGTTAGGCAAAAATAACACTTTGATATGAAAATGGTTTAACACTGTGGCATGTGATATGTCTTTAAGAAAAAGAGTAATACAAGTAGTCACTTGGTGGTACATTCAAACCTTCGTTATGACGTAACACGGGTCTATCACCACACTTCCAAAAAGTTTCACATGAGTATCAACAACAACAATTGCAACAAATAGTTTCACTGGAAGTGAGATGGGGCGTTACACCTATAGCGCTATAATATAACCGTTGGGCTTTTGCAAGTTAATGAACGTAAACGCGTTAAAGAAACAACAACAAGTATTAAGCAAATGCAAGGACAATCGGGATATCCACAAATAGCAAATAAGTTTGTATCACATTGTATCATATGTTTCATCCCAAAAATAATGTAAAAAAGGACTATGAACTCACCTTGATTGCGGGTAAGTCCAAACACGTATAAGAGTTTTTGGGAACAAGATTTCCACGTCACTCTAATAGATTGAACATGCAACAATATAGAATTTGTATCAATAAAAGGGTTTAATTGTTTTTTAATGGAAATCCTAAATCTATAGAATTTAATAGGGTTTGGATAAACGGTGATTATGTGGTTTGGATAACCTAATAGAGAACTCGGAAAATGAGTATGATATAAAGGAATTATTTATAAGAAAATATTCAATTAACATAAATTGCAAAATTATACAATTGATTTAATATAAACATTTGTAATAATAAATCAAATATAATTAACTTGTATAATTAAACAATCATAATTGAATATAATGATCATTGACAAAATATTGTACAAGTGATATAATTAATTTATAAAAATTATAAATTAGTTTAGATGGTTTAAAATATATATTATTTGATAAATGATAAATATTTTGTTTAAAAGAATTAATATGATAATTATATAACTAATTATCAAATTAATTATATTAAATCTGAATAATTAAAAATAACATTTTTAATTATTGAACTTGAATATCACTGATTTAAAATAATTATTATGGTCTTGGAATCATTTTAAATAAATAAAACGAATTAAAGTGGTTAAAATAACAATAAATAAGTTTATATAAATTTAATTATCTAAATAATTTAATATAATAAAAATTTAGATTCTAAATTTATATGAACTCAGAATAATGCATATTTTGAAATAAAAATAATTTTGGATAAAATTTATATAGTTATATAATTTAAATACATTAAATTAAACTATATTTATTAGTAATAAAACTGATTTAATTATATAAATATCAAAATTATATAAAATATAAGTAACAACATTACTTTTGTAAAGATCAGCACTTAAATAATTAATCTGAAAATTTCGGTATTTATTTCTTAAAAATTGATTTATTATGAATTATTTAATAATAAACTGTTTTAATATCATAAAAATTAGTTTTATAAATGAATTGACTAACTTTATATTTTTACTAAAAGTAATAGTGTCTAATAATGTTATAAAAATTATTGAAATGTTAAAAAAAAAAAAAAGGTTTGGTTGTCCCCGGATTCGAACCCGGGTCAACTGATTAGAAAACAACACACACAACCACTGGGCTAGGCCTGGTGGTTGTTTATAAGTTTAGTTTAATTAAAATAAATACAGAATTGAAATTCGGTCATTTTCCCCAAATGTTCAGACCGAGTCAAACAGAAAGTCAAACCCTTTCAATTCTACGGGAAACCTATGTTGTATCGAAATTAACTTTAAGGAATCATTGTACAAGCATAATTGAACTAATTTACCAGATAAAAACTAACCGGTATCGACTGAAACGGTGAAACGGCTATCTCCGGCGACTGTCAACTCCGGCAAGGTTGCAGGTTTGAACAGAGGGTAAATTTCGAAGTGTTTGTTAATTGTGAGAGGTGTAGGAGATTAGTGGTGATCTAAGGAAGCTTATATAGCTATCAATTCGACACAGAAACAACAAAAGTTAGTGGAATCGATCCACTTTAATTTTTTTTATAAAAAGTCCGATTTTACAGCCGATTTGGCACTGTTGTGTGTCGAATAAGTGTTTAATTGGGTTGGCAATGGGTTGGGGACCCTTTACACATGTTCTGGACATATCAAAAGTGTTAAACAATCCGAATTGGATCGAAGTCAGTCATCAGTGCGATCGATTGTTTGAAATAATATATTTAATTTCTAAAGTGTGTATAAATATAATATGGTTTCATATAATAAGTGAATCAGGGCTTAGCCCGACCGGTCACGTGTTCGTTTGTTGAGTGGGGTGTCGCGGGTTCGATTCTCTTGTGGCCAGTTCGATTAGGGTTTTACCCTTTTTTTGTTTTAAGTTATAATTTATTAAATATAATTATCTTAAATAGTATATATAAGGAATTAAGTTTCATATTCTAACAGCTCCTAGTAGGAGGATAAACTGGTAAAGGCGTTGCGGTTCTAAACGAGAGGTCACGAGTTCGATCCTTACAAAGGCCTGTTCTTTAAAGAAGAACCCCCTTTTTGTGCGATTTTTGAATATTTACACTTTGGTCCCTGAAGTTTCAGTTTTTTTACAAAAATAGTCCCTATAGTTTCGAAAAGTTGCATAAACAGTCCCTATACTTTCATAAAAAGTACATAATTGGTCCCTGAGGTTTCGAAAATTGACACAAATAGTCCCTGTACTGTTCAGTTAAGGATGCTAACTGAGTTAATGTTTAAAGAAGAAAACCTTTATAAAAGGACTAACGCAGTTAGGGTTTTCAGTTTATATAAGTTTAAAAATAACAGTTTTGGTCCCTACGGTTTAAGTTTAAGAAAATGACCAAATGAACCCTAGACTTTTAAAACAAATTATATATTTCTTTTATAAAATAAGTTTCAAAAATTACAAAAAGAACCCTAAACTTGTAGTTTGAAATAATTGCACTTTAACCCTTGTATTTATATAGTTTCAAAAATGACAATTTAGTCCCTGGACTTGTACTTTCAACTAATTACGGTTTTAGTCCTTGAACTTAAAAAGTAATAGATTTCAAGCAGGTTTTAAAGAATGTCAAATAGGTCCCTCAACTAGTAGTTTCACAAGTAGTCACAATAAACCTTTATAGTTTATGTAACCGTGTTTAATAGCATAAAAACTCAACAAATTTGAAATTGTTTCACGTGTTTGAATCGGTATGAGCACAAAGCAAGTAGGATCAAATAAGTTTCATTCCCGATACGGTAATTGTTACAATGGAAGTCAAAACAAATACAAGTGTGAAAACCAAGGTGGTTACAAACGGCGCCAAAAACTTGATGTGTGTTAGGTGTGATATATTTTTATGTATATTTTAAGCCTCTTTTAACACTTTAGTCAAGTTTTAAATTTATAAAACACGAGATTTTACTAACACTAAACACACATATGGGCAAGTGCACCCATCGTGAGCGTAGTATAGCGTTGGTAAGATACCGAGGTCGTCCAAGGACACAAGAGCTTTTAGTACCGGTTTATCCTCAACGTCTAATCAAATCAAAATTTTTAGAAAAGATTTTAAACATGAAAATAAAAACTAAAAATGCTGAAAAATAAAAATAAAATAAAACATATAGACAAGATGAATCACTTGGATCCGACTCGCCTTTAGTGTAACCTTTGATGATTTCCGCACTTTTGCACTTTTTAAGAGATTATCTTAGTTATAGTAGTAGACCCCTCTTTTGAAGGTGACGTTACCCTTAACCCAGTAGTTTGAGTCAGCAAGGATACAATCCTAAAGGGTCGGAATATTGAAAGATAATTAATTAAGTTATTAATGCGTAATGTGGTAGGCCCCTCTTTTGAAGGTGACGTTACCCTCGGCTAAGTGGTTTGAGTTAGCAGGGATACAATCCCAAGTAGCCAGGTTAATGTATTAATAGTAGTTTACATATGAGGGGATCAAGCCATTCGCACCCCCGCCATCCAATACCAGTGGGTATTGAAGGAGGTCCTAGTAAGCTTGACCCAGGTCCTTGCAGGATCTATACACTGAACAAGGCAAGAACCTTACCAAACCATTCCCTTAACCCCCGTCCAGGTAGCCAACATATCTCTATATAGACCGTAGAGATATGAATGATGTAAATCTTTTATTTTATATAGACAGTAAAATAACGCCAAGACACCACGGACAAATGATAAGGAAGTTTCATCTTCAACATAAGAAACTAGTTATTAAAGTCATCAATACAAACAAAATAAAAAGTGCGAAAAGATTAAAAATAAAAAGTATTACACTAAATGCATGTCTTCACCAAGTGATGTAAACATGGCCTTTGATTGTCAAGAACTCTTACTATCAATCTTGGATCCCGAGACTACTACACACACTCTATGATAGATGATGGTGGTGGATGTGGGTGTTGTGATGGTGGTGGAGTGTGGGTGAAGTGGGAGAGAGGTGGCTTGCCAATGGATAATTTGCAAGTGAGCCAAGCACCCCTATTTATAGCCTGTGCAAAAGCTCGAACACGGCCCTGTGTCCATCCTCTTTCTCTTTCTTCATTAATTGCAATTGTCTTCATTAGGCTCCACACGCCCCCGTGTTCACTAGGCACAGCCCCGTGTGCAGAAGTAAATCAGTACTATCAAGATTTTGCGAATCTTAGCGTTGACCACGACCCGTGTTGAGCTGGGCACGCCCCCATGCTGGGAATAGAAGCTTCTATGAGTTTGTCTTTTCTGCAAGTGTCTAGCCACGCCCCCGTGTCCGCTGGGCACGGGGCGTGTTCAGCCTTCAGTTGTCTTTTTTTTTGCTTGAGAAGATGCTGTCGAGGGGTCGGGCATGCCACGTTTATTCCTTTTCTTGTATTTATGTTAGATTTGGCTGCATATTTGTTCCTTTTGTTCATTGACACTCATTTAGTCCTGAAAATACAAAAGGAAGACAAAAGCACACTTTTTCCAACATTAGTACTAAAAAGGGTTAGTTTTATGCCTCATTTGATGTAATTTATATGTTGCATTTTACACATATCATCGTTGTTAAGTTTGGTAATCATCACACACTATTTAATAATTGGGTTGGTTTGGATATTAAAAAGGTAAATTCGGGTTCATTTTGAGTTACTCAAATTATATGATGGGTCAAGTCTGGTCTACTCAAATTATAAAACAAATCATAATGGGTCGCACTTAAAAGACTTTGTTAACTTAAAATAGGTTTTGAAGGGAGAGTAACACCCATGAACTTTGTTTGTTTGCCGACACCACCTATCGGCCATCACCTCCTATTTGAGGTCACCAACATTGATATAATCATTACTGCCGCTCGCGTAACTACTGCCGCTCGCAACTCCACAAAAGCAGCCTCCATCGTCGTCGTTGGCGCCACCCCAACCACCGGTGAAATCATGTCCACAACCACCACCACGTCCATGACATCATTGCTACCTGCTTCCGTCTTTCGCTAGGGTCGACGCCACCAATACCCGTTACTACCAGCCACCATGAACATACACATACACACTGACACACACACATATATATCATGTGAACACAATACGATGTGTTTCGTTTTCACTCAATTATTGACTCAAACCAAACCATACTGACACGAACTTTTCACTCAAACCATTCTGATCTGACACACTTAACCGGACACGACACTCCCTTTTTACCAACCTTAATCAATATTTATTCAAGTAGTCTTTAAAAGCCTAGAAAAAACAGTCGACTGAACAAATGTGGTTGGTCACATAAAACATTTAATTGTACGTATAAATATGGTCACATAAAACATTTAAGAAAGAGAAAAGTGACCGGATAGACCATGTGGTTTGCCATTTTTCACCTTTAGTCCATAACTTTCTAAAATTACAGCTATAGTCCCCAACTTTTGTAATTTCGTTCCTGGATAGTCCCTGGCGCGGATGGGGGTTAGTTTTTGGTGTTAAGTGGATGTGAAATTACTAAAATGCCCTTGTTATTAAAAACCTAAATCCTTCTTTATCTTCTTCTTCTAGATCAGAACCACCATTATCATGAGTTTCGGAAAACATCATGAGTTCCAGAAAACACTTAAAGAAATATTGCGGGCCACAATCGGTTGTAATTTCACCGTCGAACTCGTCTGTAGAATAAAAAACCTTTCTTTTCACCGGATCGATTAAAACCTCGTACGCTTCTTGAATCGCCTTGAAATGATTCTCGATCTCGTCTTTTTTCGATTGCTTACCGGCTTCAGTTTCTTCCAAAAGAAGAAGCGACGCCTGTTTGTCAGGATGAAGTTTTTTCAAGCTACTTCACAGTAACTTTTTCTGATTTGGTCATCAATTTCCAAATACCGTAAATTACCCAAACCCAACAACGCGTAATGATCTTGTTGGTTGGCTCCCTAACCGGACTTCTTTTTACCTTTTCCACTGCTATACGAACCGGATAATTGCATATAGTCTTGATCTTTTTCTTTCGGAATACTTTCGTCGGTGTCTTCTACCTCTTTCTTTTCATCCATAAAACGACCACAGAACTTGAGTGCCACATAGTGAAAAGAATGACCAGCGGGTTCAAAGCGTGAAGCTTTTACAAGAAAGAAGAAGATGAAGATTTTCATAATTGATGTTGAATTTGTAGCTTTGAATTTGATTTGATTGTAGTTTTGAATCTGAACTGATTTTGAATTTCTGAATTGATGTTGAATTTTTAGATATATAAAAAGAGAAATAATAATATAATAAGATCTGAACTTTATTTTTTTTAATAACAAAGGCATTTTGGTAATTTCACATTCACTTAACACCAAAAACTAACCCTCATCCGCACCAGGGACTATCCGGGAATGAAATTGCAAAAGTTGGAGAGTATAGCTGTAATGGGTGAGGATCAAATATGAAGTTTATTTTGGCTAGGAAGGATAGGAAGCAATAGGATTATGACATGTGGCAAAATTTAAAAGAAAGAGAAAGGGTATTTTAGTCATTCGTATCCTTTCTTCTTCCTTCTTCTCCCCAGTAATTTCAAAACCCACCATCTTCAACCTTTTCTTTACTTACTATCTCAATAATCACTACATTATAGTGCTATTTTCGTCATCAATCAATGATTCAAACACCCGATCAACGTGTTCTTCAGTTTTTTTTTGAAGAAAACCCAGTTTAATTTCATTCAAAATCTCGTTTTTCCCGTGATTTTGAAGATAATCACTCGATCCGTTCGATTCGATCGCTGATAAGTGTTTCTATCATTTAAATTTCGTCAATCGTTGAAGAAATCGGCTTCGATCCATGTAAGAAATTCTTTAATTTCATTTTATGATCTGGGTTTTTGATTTAGTCATTGCGTTTAACGATCTTGGCGGGGTCCGGGGGCAGCGCCCCTGGTAGCAGGGTCCAAGGGGCAGAGCCCCTGGTTGGGGTCGATTAAATTGCTTTCATAAAAATGCATGAGAAAATTTAATTTTCTGTAAATTTGCCTCTGGAAAACTGCATTCGTAGACAGTTTTATGCCATTGCGTTTTAGAACTGCATTCCTGGTTAAGACAATTCACAGACAAAACTATTGTCCTGGTTCAATGCGTTTTAGAGAGAACACTTTCTTTGGTGTTTTTATGCCATTGCGTTTTAGAGTAAGACATTTTTATGTGTTTTCTGGCCATTGCGTTTTAGAAAAACACATTTTGAAGTGTTTTTAGTCATTGCGTTTTAGAAAAACACATTTTTGAAGTGTTTTTAGTCATTGCGTTTTAGGTAAAACACATTTTTAAGTGTTTTCAGTCCATTGCGTTTTAGATAGAACACTTTCTTTTGTTTTTTTAAGCCATTGCGTTTTAGAAATGAGACATTTTTAAGTGTTTTCTGCCAATTGCGTTTTATAAATAAGACATTTCTTTGTGTTTTTTGTGCATTGCGTTTTAGGTAAAACACATTTTTAAGTGTTTTCAGTCCATTGCGTTTTAGAAATAAGACATTTGTTTGTGTTTTTTGTGCATTGCGTTTTAGGTAAAAACACATTTTTATGTGTTTTCAGTCCATTGCGTTTTAGAAAATACACTTTCTTTTGTGTTTTTAGGCTATTGCGTTTTATAAATAAGACATTTCTTTGTGTTTTCTGGCCATTGCGTTTTACAAATAAAACATTTCTTTGTGTTTTTGGTGCATTGAGTTTTAGAAAAATGACATTTTTAGGTTTTTTTTTTTCCATTGCGTTTTACGCAACTGGGTTTTCGAATTTTTTTTCGAAAATATAGCAATAGTATACTCGTTTTAAAGATAAAAAAAACGCTCATTATTTTGGTTCAATTTTTATAAAAAATAATGTCGTATTAAAGAGTTATTAACGTTTAAAAAATGGGGGGAATTGGAGGAGAGAGAAACTATTGCCTTGGATTGACTAGAATGCCCCTAGACAAACTCACGCGCCTCCTTTTTTCCTTCAATTTCACTCCTTTAATCTTAGCCCTTGATTAAATAAATAGACGGTCAAGATTACTTCATAGGCTTCCTACCCAAATAAACTTTCTATTATATCCTAACCCTAGCTGTAATTTTAAAAAGTTAGGGACTAAAGATGAAAAATAGGCAAACCACATAAATTATCCGGACATTTTTCTCTTTGAGAAATGTACGAAGAAATAAACGATTCACATCCATTCTATATATTTCTATAACTTTGGTGGCGTGAATGTCACTTTTTATAAAGGTAGGGTCTACTTGAAAACCACACAATCTACTGTTACATCTCTCTCTTTCTCTCTCTAGGTTTGTATAATTCCTTTAAATATAATCTTAAACAAATATTTTTTGGGAAGATTGAACTAGTCATTCTTTTGTTAAGATTTGTTTAATCTTTTGAGATAGTAGACATAACTGGTGTTGAACTGAGATTATCTCTCTCTGCAACACCACTCTCTTTCTCTGTGTTTCTTTCAATTCTTTTTGGGTGTGATCTAAATCTCCTCTTCAGTTTCACCGTTACAAAAAACACCATTAAATTTCCAATTTTTTGTTGTAAAAATTCAAGATTGGGAATAAAGACTACAAATTGTCACTAAAAATCCAATCTTTGTGGGGTTTTGTTTGAGTCTCTTTTTGTTGTATGCAAGTCAAAGTTGATTGTTTCTTTTCTTGAGCCATGTGAGGTGAGAGTTAATCCAAGAGTGTGTGTCACCATCTCCCATCTGTTCTTCAAATGGGTCTGGATTATTTCATCTGATTTTGGATCTTTTTGTTATAAATTTGGGATTTTGATGATACCATTTTAGGGTTTGTGTTGGAAGATGAAATCTGTTGATGAAAAAGGGGTGGAATCTCAATCTTGGCATGTTGTGAAATCAAAGGTTGAGAAGAATAAGAAGAAGAAAAATAATAAATATAAAAAATGTGATGAAATTGGTTTAGATGGAGAAGGAGATAAGACTACTACTGGATGTTGGAGCAGGTGGAAATTAATTGGCAGTTGTGTTTCTTCAAGATCTAAAGTTGACACTTCAATCAGTGGCATCAGTACTCAAACTGGTAAGTTCAGTTAATCCCTTTAATCCCTTTAATATTTTTTTATTTTTTTTCTTTATGCAAGAATGTTAATTTGTAAGTGTTTCTTGAATCTTTAGTGGCTTGTGATAGTTTTAATGTTGTTTGTGGTGTTATTTATGCAAGATTGTTAATTTATTAATTTTCTTGAATCTCTAGTGGTTTGTGATTGTTTTAATATTGTTTGTAGTGTTATCTATTCAAGAATGTTAATTTTCTTAAATGTTTGTGGCTTGTGGTTGTTTGTAGTGTTACTTATGCAAGATTGTTAATTTATTAATTGTCTTCAATCTTTAGTGGCTTGTGATTGTTTTAATGTTGTTTGTAGTGTTATTTATGCAAGAATGTTAATTTTTTAGTTGTCTTGAATCTTTAGTGGCTTGTGATTGCCTTAATGTTGTTTGTAGTGTTATTTATGAAAAAATGTTAATATATTAATTGTCTTGAATCTTTAATATTCCTGTACTAGGTTTAAAGTTTAATCCTAGGTTAACGATCAAATTTAGGATTTTTTGTCATGTAATTTGGGTACTGAATATGTGTTTTTGGCATTCTTAATAGAAAGTAAATCGACGAACGATACAAGCAAAGATCAACCGGTAGTTCAAGTAACGTCATCAACTACCACAAGTACAGGAGAAAGCATTTCATCCACTCAAAAATTTGAAGATGAATTAAAAATTTCTTCTCGCCTTCGGAAATTTGCTTTTAATGATTTGAAAACTGCAACACGTAACTTTAGACCCGAAAGTCTTCTCGGTGAAGGAGGGTTCGGTTGCGTATTTAAAGGATGGATTGAAGAAAACGGGACTGCACCGGTTAAACCGGGCACCGGGCTCACTGTTGCCGTTAAAACCCTCAATCATGACGGGCTTCAAGGTCATAAAGAGTGGCTGGTACGACAATTTATCCATTTCTTTTTACTTATTTGTGTTTCTATTATTAGAGGTAGCAAAACGAGGGTGTTGACTATTATTATAAGTATATTGTTTAAAATTGCCACCTGTGTGTTGTTGGCAGGCAGAAGTTAGTTATTTAGGTGATCTCCTCCATCCAAATTTGGTTAAATTGATTGGTTACTGCATTGAAGATGATCAAAGGCTGCTAGCTTACGAGTTCATGCCTCGTGGGAGCTTGGAAAATCATTTATTTAGAAGTAAGTTGATTGCTTCCTCTATATCATTTCATTATCATTAATAAACTCAAAAGCTATGCAGTTAATGCGGTAAAAAATTGGATATCGGTCAAGGATTGATATTTGAGATGTAGGTTATCGCGGTGGGATATCGGTAATTTTAATATCATGCATAATTTATATATATAGCAATTTAACACTAACAATTAATAACCGAGACTTAAAACACTAATAGCAGCAAGAAGAAGAATAACAAATGGTAGAACTGAGAAGAAATGTACTGATATCAGGAAAAACGGTGATATATCGATCAAATATCGGTCAATATCGCCGATAATATGGTACCGATATTTGACACCGATATTTTACATTGGGACCGATAACCGATGTAATATATCACCGATATTATATGCATAGCTCAAAATTGTTAAAAACAATGAATTTTTGTATGTTAAATTCTGCTGTTAATTTTGTTTGATACCCTGTAATTTGTTCACATGTTGGTGATCATTCTAAATTGTTCTTAATTTTGTAGGATCATTACCTCTACCATGGTCTATCAGAATGAAAATCGCACTCGGGGCTGCAAAGGGACTGGCTTTTCTACATGAAGAAGCAAAAAGACCCGTGATTTATCGTGATTTCAAAACCTCCAACATTTTGTTAGACGCGGTATGCAACACGAACTCATCAAGCATTTGACTTTTCATGAATTTGCTTTCAGGTTCATCTTTTTAACGATTCATTTTTCCAGGAATATAACGCAAAGCTTTCTGATTTTGGTCTTGCTAAAGACGCCCCCGAGGGTGATAAAACGCATGTTTCCACTAGAGTCATGGGAACATACGGTTACGCAGCTCCGGAATATGTAATGACAGGTTTGACTTTTTACTTTTTATTCTTGACTTTTTGCTTTTTATTCTTGACTTTTTGTGTTTCTTGTTTCTTTAGCGTTTGAATCACTTATTTTATTTGTTTTCTCGTGTAGGACATCTTACTGCAAAGAGTGACGTATATAGTTTCGGAGTCGTTTTACTTGAAATGTTGACCGGTAGAAGGTCAATGGACAAAAACCGTCCAAACGGTGAGCACAATCTCGTAGAATGGGCTCGACCACATTTAGGAGAGAGGAGGCGGTTTTATAAGCTAATAGACCCACGTCTCGAGGGTCATTTCTCTATAAAGGGAGCCCAGAAAGCGGCCCAGCTAGCAGCCCGTTGCCTGAGCCGAGACTCAAAGGTCAGACCACTCATGAGTGAAGTTGTTGAGTCATTAAAGCCATTGCCGGCCCTAAAGGACATGGCTAGCTCATCAATTTACTTCCAGACGGTCCAATCTGAACGGGTCGGATCGAGCCCAAATGGCCGAAACGGGGCCCGGTTTCAAAACGGGTCGCTTTCAAGAAACGGGTCACAGCATCCTAGAAGCCTATCGATATCAAGTAGCACACGTGCGTCGCCGTTTCATCAGCAGTTGGTTCAAAACTCACCAAAGCCGAATGAGAAGCGTTAAGAACGGTGTTTTTGGTATATGAGATTTAATTTCTTAGTATTGATATTAATATTTTTTTTCTTTTTAAAAAATAGTTCTAATTTTCTAAAGCCGTATAAGAGCAACAAAAAGAGATGTGGAATTTATGTTGTGATGAATTTAGAGTGATCATGGCAGTGTAATTTATGAGCTGTGAAGTTGATTTAAAAAGCATTTTTATGCTACAAAAATGATATCCCCTAGAAACCTTTGTATTACATTACATTACATATTAAATGGTTAGTAATGAAAGTTTATGAATTATAAAAATATTTTGAGTTAAGATACATTTACAAATATTTGAGACGTGACGTAATAAGTTATTTATTTATTAGATATAGATCAGAACACATTAATCTTACGTTGTCGTTAAAGCTACTCATTTACCTCGTTTATTACTTTACCCCCTCGACTCACGTTTACCACTCGTGTTATCTTTTGGGTGTTGGTGCATGAATGCTATTCAAAAGCATGCAAACATAGATTTTGGGTTATAGGTAGGTCAGTGTTTGTGATAAAGGTAACTAACAGTACGACTGTGTAGTGAGGCATTATGATAAGCGGATAAGCGGACTCGACCTGGCATACCGAAAAGTTTATAGCAAGTGATAGTTGTGAGCATAAAAAAGTGAGCATCATCAAAGAATTTAGTGGAAAATAGGAATTGGACAAACTGATGAGTGGAGATATCTCTGTGTATGTCTTTTAAAAGGGAAAGTAATGTTACATGTAGTTTGAAATTATTCAACTTGTAATAGCTTAATTAGGCTGTTAATCATCTCAGACATTTGAAATAATCAAAACACATTCCTGTTCTCATTCAACCCTGTGGATTTTTCGCTTTTAACGGTTTTTAAGATGATAATCAACCCGATTTAAAAAATATGTCTGCTTAAACAGCAACTGATCCATTGTTAACAAGACCAAAATCAATGGAAATTTTTTGCAAGGCAGTAAGTCCTCAATTGGAAAATCAACATCAAGTCATTAAACAAACTTATTCCAGTGCCAACATCACTATAATGCGCTTCAAGGCTTCAAAGCTAGAGCCAATCCAACCTTCGCGCTCTTCTCAATCGCCCTAGTGTCCACTTCCCCCGAAATAGTCAACACAGACTTCGGTCGCCATTCATGCTGCAAAAGAGCACTTGCTATGCCGGCGTTGTTCACCCGAGCCTTCACCGTGGTCAAAGGGTCAAGTGAATGCTGAGTCCCGATTGTTAGAGAGTTTTCGTTGCTAGAGAACCCATGGCTCAACTCTGCGCCAACCGCTGTGTTAGTCAATGGGCTGACGGTATGGTAGTAGGAAGCAGTTAGGGTGTCTGCTTTATCGTTCCTGTTACAATCACATAATATTTCCCAGATATAACGATATCAGAAACTAGTTCAAAGATAACCAGTTGCGTAATTACTAATTTGTCATCTACTTACAGGATCAAAGATGCAATAAGGTCAGAAGTTGAGAAACTTAATGCTGCATTATATTTTGTGAAATTTCCAGAAGCAGTATCGAAGCAGACATCAGTCCCGAGTGCCACTGTGTTGTTTCCAGCTACCCCTGAAAAGTTGACCAAGGGGCTAGCGGTCAAACCAATACTAGTACTGATTCCTGCATACTCGTGCAGGTATTGAAGTTCAACCTGTAACGTAACTTTCATGAGACTTGACGGTCCTCATGTAATACATATAAGTGATGAGGGTTATTGATAGATACCTTGCCAGATCTCTGATCAGGAACAACGAAACTGAAGATGGTTTTCAGTCCAGGTGCGGGTTCATCGATTGTGATAGTTGTGAATAGCTAGATGGTTGTCATATAGTCAGCCATATTGTTAAGTTCCTTAGAATATAATATTTAATCGAATCAAATGAATTAGTGTTACTTACCTTTGAGTTGGTGTCCACTTTGACATCAGTCGTGATGTTTTTGTTGATCAGTTTAGTGCTGACATCAGCCAAAAATAACTCACCTTTCTTAGCTCCTGATGAGGTAATGGCCTGTAATATGGAGGATGTTAAAAATTTCAAAAACCACAGGTAGACAATTTTCTAAAGAAGCGATAAAACTTTAGGTATTGATTTAAATCAATTTGGTGGCATCTATTCAATTGGAGAAACCGATTCTAGAAGCAGCTTACCAATTTCTAGAATAAGCTTTAAACGATCACTGCAGATAAAGTTACAATAGAAAACCTAAATTTTGGAGAACACATTTGATGCAAGGTGTGTTTTAGAAGGAACTCCATGATTATGGGGTCCCCGAAGCTGAGGCAAGAAGCAAGTGAGGCGTACTTGCTGTGTACACAAGTGGAAATCATGTGTAGTTTCACAAAATGAATTAGATGTCTATATCTAGATGATAACATGATCAAAACAGCAAATGAACCACAAGGAGGAAAGGAAACCTTTAAAAATCATTTAGTCATTAAAAGACGATGGGCGATGGCCCATTTGTTGTGTTAAATGAATAGACTATACTAAGAAAGAAGAAAAGAGCCCAGTATTATGCGTCTCATGATAAAAAAAAAAAAAAAGCGCTCATAAGTGATGCTTACAGCGCATAAATGCACTTGTTTCTTTAAAACACAAGATGCAAGTAGTCATCTCAAAATAGAATCAGAGACCCTATTTCTATATCATAACAGCTTATGACACTAACTATATTAAGAAGTTTGGATAATTGAAACAGAACTTAAAATTCTTCATGAAACCTAGACATTTTGCAAATCATTACAGTTATCATTTATCAACAGTTACAGGCTATTTACCATGTCTACAGTCCCCAATGGACAATTTAAGAAATGAAACACATATAGCAAAAACACCTAAATAAGCAAAAGCATTACTATAACTTCCACTTGTACAAATTACAGCTCAATTTAAGCATAATCAACCTAACACTTAAATAAGTTTCTTCTTCCACAAGAAACGTCAAGCTACTACACACAATTAGGGGTGTAAACAAGCCCAGAGGCTCGAGAGCTACTCGTTATCGGCTCGGTTAAAAGCTCGAACGAGCCGAGCTTTAACGAGCCCGAGCCTGAAATAGAGCTCGTTTAGTTATCGAGCCTGAGCTCGAGCCTGAAATACAAAGCTCGTTTAGGCTTGCGAGCCTAAACAAGCCCAAACAAAAATTTATTTATTTTATATATACATATATAGAGAGAGAGAGGGAGCTTACAACTCCGTTGGCGGTATAGGTAGTGAGAGTAAACTTGTGGTCGCTCTGGTAATCCTTATACAAAAGATCTGAAATCACCAATTCTAGAATAATCAACAGATGCAAAACAACAAACACACACACACTCGTTGCACATACGAACACACACACAGAATCGGAAACAGAATTTTATATAAATAAACGAAATCTTCTCAATAATGATAAACAAATTAACAATCTATGTGGAAAAATGATGAATAACCTCTGGCTTTCTTGCCGATATCGGGATAGAGACCTGGACCTTTCACCATCTTTGTTCTAGTGAGAGAAATGTTAGAGAGAGAGAGAGAGAGATGATCGTTTGCGTGAATTTCAAAGACGACACAGCCGATTAAATTGAATCGGTGTGGGTTGTTGGTGTGTACGTGTTTTTTCTTCTCAATCGGAGCTTCTCAGCCGTTGATTTTTCACTGAATTTCTACAAATAATTATCTCTTTTTTTAAATAAATGTTTTTTCAATAACTGGAGATGCTATGGTCTTGATTTTTATTTCGAGAAGGTGCTTTTTTTTGGATGATAATTTAATCGTTAGGTTCCAAAAGTATAAGGAATATGCTATTTTCCAGCGAACATGACAGGAATACAATGAGGGTTAAACTGGACGCCCCCCATATTTTAGGAAGGCTCAAACTATCTACACACTCTATTTGTTTATTTGTATATTCTTTGTCTCGTATAGATCTATATTGAATGTATAGGTTTACATCAAAATTAGTGCTTAACTGGTGTCACTTCTGGTCTAACTGCTCTTATACAGGGCGAATAGGACCCTTCGTACACAAGTCTCATATATGACCCCTACCCTTTATATGCCTCGTGTAGGACTATATGAGGCGTATATAAGGTTTTTTTTTTTTTTACAAACATCTTATACAATACTAATCGTTTTAGCAAAGCTTGATAAAAATAAGTATTTTTTTTATTAATTTCATCGACACTGAATCGGAATAATGATTTTTGTATAATTAACGAGTTGATGTTACCCGCGCGTTGCGGCGGGTGTTGATCAAGAATGTTTTTACTGTCAATAAATACAATGCAATAACAGTTAAATTTATGCAAAACATTTTTTTCAAAAAGGAAACCAACTCGATATGTGCATAACAAAACTTAAAATTTTGTATGGTGTTAGAAAACAGCGCTAAAAAATTGGTGTTTCAAAAAACATATTGAACATTATGTGTGATGAACCATTAGAATATTTTTAAGTTAACATGAATCTTAGGACTTCTATAAACACAAAATCCACATACAAATCCAGTTGCTATAAGCCCTCTTGCAAATAAAAAAAAACATGTGTTTGTAGCATGTAAACAAACAAATTGGCAACGAAAAACACCAAAATTAGTTTGATCGGGTCGGAAGCCAGATTTGATTGTGTATGCTTCGAGTTACCTGATTAACCCAAGGAACTTATAAACGGAATCCACCGTTTTTAGGCGATTTAATTTCTAATAATGAGACATCTATCTTCCATATCCCAACCATTCCAATTCCCAGTTCTCACAACCTTAAATGCATTTCCTTTACTACAAATTATGTAGAGTCATATATCGAGTTCTATTGAGTTCGTTTTCTACGGCAACAATATAGTATTTTGTGAACCCTTAGTTTAATATAACACACTCGTTTTAAATATGTGATTATCGAAATCATTCCCTCGTGATTAGCGAATGCAGGTTACTAAAGGTTCATTTGATTCCATTATTGAATACATGCTACAAATCCAGTCGTTCGATTCCGGCGAATAATCTAAACGAAATCCGAGCGTAATTTCATTCATCATCGTCATGATCATTTCAAACTCCTGATCCGATCATGTATTTTCATAGATCACATATGATTTCAATAACCATCAATTCTATGACAAAACACATACAATAAAAATTAACAAATTAAGCAAATATCGTATCCTAATTTCACTGTATTCTTCCATAAAACTGATGATCATCTACGAATTTTAACCAATATGTAACAAAGAAATTGACGCCGATAAATATCACTGCTAATAACAATTGCAACAAACTAAAATCCAAATACAACTTGGAAATAAGAAAAAAAAACATGTGTTTTTTATAGCATGTAAACAAAGAGATGAATATGAACAAGGGTTAGGATCAAATACAAAGGATAAAATAAATAAGAAGTGTAAGAAGGATTCTAATCCATTGATCTTAGATTTGGAGGGTTGAGATTGGTTGTAGGGAAAAGAAGATAATAGAAGGGCATAAAGGGAATCTTATATTTATGGATTTTCTCTTTCCACATGCAAGGCACATGCCAATTCCCCCATCGATTTAAAACGTCCATAACTTTTTCATACGACATTTTTTTTCAAAAAAAATTTCACCATAATAACGAGCGTTTTTTTATCTTTAATATGAGTACCATATTATCATATAAAAATAAAATAAAAAAAATTCATTTTTACTGGGTTTTTTTGGCATTGTATTAAAGGTTCAGGTCATTGTGTCTTTTCACTGGGTTTTGGTCAGTAGAATTTCTAAACATTGTGTTATTATCAAAACCTATAACACAATGTTAATTTAAGTTCTGTCCATTGCGTTTTTATAAAAACCTATAACACAATATATTACACAATGAAGATTTTGTTAAATCTGGGTTTTCTATAAATTGTGTTATTAGTTCAGGTCATTGTGTTTAATATGTTATTCATTGTATTTTAATATGTTGTCCATTGTGTTTTAATAATTTGTTCAATTTTTTTTATTATCTTGTTCATTGTGTTTTAGTTTGTTATGTATTGTGTTTTAGTTTGTTATGTATTGTGTTTTTAGTTTGTTTTTCATTGTGTCTTCATCTGCTCTCCATTGTGTCTTTTATCTGCTGTCATTAATTGTGTCTTTTATCTGTTGTCATCAATTGTGTTTTTATTTAGTCTGATTCTTATTGTGTATATGTTATCGCCATTGTGTTATACGTTATGGTCATTGTGTTTTAATATGTTGTCCATTGTGTCTTTATCTGTTGTCATTGATTGTGTTTTTAATCTAATTTACATTGTGTTTTACATCATGTCCATTGTGTAATATGTTATTCATTGTGTTTTAATATGTTGTCCATTGTGGTTTAATAATTTGTTCAATTTTTTATTATCTTGTTCATTGTGTTTTAGTTTGTTATGTATTGTGTTTTTAGTTTGTTTTTCATTGTGTCTTCATCTGCTCTCCATTGTGTCTTTTATCTGCTGTCATTAATTGTGTCTTTTATCTGCTGTCATTAATTGTGTCTTTTATCTGCTGTCATCAATTGTGTTTTTATTTAGTCTGATTCTTATTGTGTTATATGTTATCGCCATTGTGTTATACGTTATGTTCATTGTGTTTTAGTATGTTGTCCATTGTGTCTTTATCTGTTGTCATTGATTGTGTTTTTAATCTAATTTACATTGTGTTTTACATCATGTCCATTGTGTAATATGCAACTGGGTTTTTGAATTTTTTTTGAAAAATATAACAATATGGTACTCATATTAAAGATAAAAAAACGCTCGATTTTATGGGATAATTTTTTTTTAAAACAAATGATGTATAAAAAATTACGGACGTTTAAAAGTTAGGGGGGAAATAGCATGTGACTTGCATGTGCATATTTTCTTTCCTCTTGTAAACAAAATTACCATTTCCATTTAATTGTTCATAGGACACTTGTCACTCTCTGGTGCCTTCTTACCCTTCTTATTTTTAAATCTTTTGTATTATAACTCAACCCTATGAACAAAGAACCAAAAACAAAAAAGCACAACAGTAATTCTTGGATTACCACCATGAACACAGAGAACGGTGGGAGTGAAAACATACCGGATTCGGCCAGAACAGGAGTGAGTAACGATTGGAGAAAAAGGTAAAACGAAGGGGAAAGTGAATTGGCCAGAGTGAGAATAAAATACGGCAGATTTATGTTGCATCGGTTCCAACCCATCAAGAACTGTACTGGGATGATGGGATGTGAATCGGTCATATGCCTGTACAGATCCTATACACGATGATGTGTTTTTGTTGAGCATTGAACCGTACCGGGAAATTGGGTAAAGCGTCTTGTAAAAGGGACCTCTGTCGAACCATTCAGAATGTGAATCCGCATCCCGCTCGTGTGCAGTGGCGCCAGTTTTAAAAAATTTGATAAATTTTGTGGTGAATGACCATGAAAATGTCGACCAGAGTGATCCTGTGGCGTTGATGTCACGGCCCTTGGCCCCGGTTTGACCTGGTCCAGAGTCGTGTGGCAGGAAATCCGATGGTATCTAATTTAGTGACAGCGGAAGTCTTTTTTAAACAGGATCGATTAATAGTAAAACTGCTCGTTTATATATAATATAGGGATAAATCCCATAATTTACAACTAAGTGATTTCACTGGGAAATCCTTTATTTCTTAAAACACGTTTCTTTATTTATTTACATTGAGCCACTTTCTAAGCTTGTAGTGCTCCACGGCACTTTTCCTGTGCTCACAACAGATCACCTGAAACATGTTTGAAAAAGGTTTTGTCAGCAGGGAAATACTGAGTGAATCATTCATTTTTACTAAAACGACTCGTTTGTTATAATTCACAGTATTAAGAGAGATTACAATGTTTCTGATATCAAACCAACTACCCACAGTATTTGTCACTCGAATCTTTACGGTGACTGTGGTCATATCACCATTGGCTGCCCCAATGAATGACGAATATCACTAAATTTAGGTTCGCCCACCTAAAGTGATAAAACTGTAATACTGTGCACAATACCCCACATACCGGCTGTAATTTGGTGATTACATAAACTTAATCACTGTAATTATAACCTTTGAAAATAAACATGATTTTGAAAATAATTTGATAAAAAGAGAATGACTCACATTGTAGATTTAACGAGCAGAATATAAGCCTACTGATTAGCCTTGATTAACCTAATTTAAATAACAATGCACACACAACAGGTTAGTAACTAATACAGCAGTTACGACAATTCACGAGATTAAACCCTCACAACGATTTATTAGTGCAATACTTAACAATTCAGCGGATTCACAACGAATGACAGAGTATAGTCCGAATTCGAGCAGTACTCAAACATTCAAGTCGAAATCACGATGAATTAATAAAGTATAAACTCAATTTAAGCGGCACTTAAACAATCGTTGGATAGTTAGAATCGATCGGACGTTGAATCGTAATAGCGATCGAGTTATTACCCTGATTGCGGTGTCGATTAGTGCACTGTGTGTGTTAATTGTAGTATACAGAACTTATTTCAATCTACGAAACGAATTTCTTCGTCGAACATACGCCAAATTTCAAGTACCAATGTCTGCTATTTATACCCAATTTTTGCCACCCCTTACGGACCGTAACAAATAACCCTTACGGTCCGTAAGGGTTGCCTATATTTTATAGACTAGCCACGGTTGGGACTAGCTATGCTGACTTGACAGTTTCTGAATTTAGAATTTTGACAGCGAGTAAATTAGATAATCGTTAACTAGGTTTTACCCCCCCCCCCTGAGTTTTAGGGGCCCTGATCCTGATTCTGATTGTTTTGAAATTTTTTAGGGTTTGTGCAGAATCACTTAGGTGTC
Organism: Helianthus tuberosus; assembly: GCA_030545235.1. NCBI lineage: Eukaryota > Viridiplantae > Streptophyta > Magnoliopsida > Asterales > Asteraceae > Helianthus > Helianthus tuberosus. The sequence continues at coordinate 145,312,580 of CM060417.1, read as the reverse complement.
TCAATTAGGGTTTCCTATCGGTCAAATTAATTTAATAAATATGACTTTTGATGAGAGTTGTTACATTCTCCCCACCTTAATAAAAATCTCGTCCTCGAGATTTACTGGAATAAATGAGGATACTTTCTCTTCATTTCTGATTCCAGCTCCCAAGTATATTCAGCTCCTCTCTTTGAATCCCATCTAACTTTGACTAAAACTAGTCGTTTATGTTTGAGAAACTTGATCTTTCGATCCTCAATTTGAAGAGGTTTTCAACAAATTTTAGCTTTTCGTTTACCTCTATATCTTGAAGAGGTACTACCAGTGATTCATCTGATAAACATTTCTTAAGATTGGATACATGAAATACATCACGTACTCCAGCTAATTCTTCTGGTAGTTGTAAACGATAAGCAACTGGTCCTATACGTTGGATCACAGGAAATGGTCCTACGTACCTGGGACTTAGCTTTCCTTTCTTACCGAATCGAACAACTCCTTTCCAAGGAGAAACTTTTAATAGTACTTTATCTCCGACCTGAAATTCTAACGGCTTGCGGCGATTATCTGCATAGCTCTTCTGACGATCTCGAGCTGTTTTTCAGTCTTTCCTTGATTTGAGTTATTTTGTCAGTAGTTTCTTGCACAATTTCTGGACCTGATAATTGACTTTCCCCTATTTCTGCCCAACAAACTGGAGTTCTGCACTTACGTCCATATAGTGCTTCAAATGGAGCAGTTTCAATGCTTGAATGATAACTATTGTTATAGGAGAATTCAATTAATGGTAAATGATCATCCCAATTTCCACCAAAATCTATTACACATGCTCGAAGCATGTCTTCTAGAGTTTGGATGGTTCTTTCACTTTGTCCATCTGTTTGTGGATGATATGCAGTACTCAGATTTAGTCGAGTTCCCATAGCTTGCTGGAAACTTTTCCAGAAATGAGAAGTGAAACGACTATCTCTATCTGATACAATGGAGAGTGGAACTCCATGTAAAGATACTATTTCGTCTACATACAACTTGGCTAGCCTTTCCATGCTAAAAGTTTCCTTCATTGGTAGAAAATGAGCTGATTTGGTTAATCGATCCACAATTACCCAAATTGCATCATTACCTTTTCTGGTTTTGGGTAACTTAGTAACAAAATCCATTGTTATAAGTTCCCATTTCCATACAGGCATTTCCAATTGTTGTAGTAGTCCTGAAGGTTTCTGATGTTCAGCCTTTACTTGTGAACAAGTAAGGCACTTAGAAACATATTTTGCTATATCTTTCTTCATGCCTATCCACCAAAAATTCTTTCTTAAATCTTGGTACATCTTATTGTTTCCTGGGTGCATAGTATATCTAGATTTATGGGCTTCTTCTAAAATCTTATTTCTTAATTCCCCTTGCTTAGGTACCCAAATTCGTTTCTTGTGGAATCTCCAAATTCCATCATTTCTTTGCTCTAGTTCCTTTATATAACCTTTCATTCCTTCAGCATCGTCCTTGATTGCTGTTTCCTGAACTTTCTTTAATTGTTCCATTAAATCTACTTGTAGATTTAATCTAAGAGCACGGACTCGTTTTTGTTTTTCATGATACTTACGACTTAAGGCATCTGCAACTACGTTTGCCTTTCCTTCGTGATATTGGATATCATAGTCGTAATCGCTTAAAACTTCCATCCATCTTCTTTGCCTCATATTTAACTCTTTCTGCCCAAATATATACCTTAAACTTTTATGATCTGTATAAACAGTAAACTTACTTCCATACAGATAATGTCTCCAGATTTTAAGGGCAAAAATTATAGCTCCTAATTCTAAATCATGAGTCGTATAATTTTCCTCGTGCTTTTTCAACTGTCGTGAGGCATACGCAATTACCTTCTTGCGTTGCATCAGTACACATCCTGTAACACCCCAAAACCCGAATGTTTATATTCGTTAAATGTTATGCTATGGTACATTAAGAAATAAATGACTAGGTTATTTAACCTAATAAAGTGTATGATAAAAACTAATTAGAAGATGAAAGTTGTGCCAAACATGTTTAAGTGGCAAACATTGAGGGGTTAAATGGAATAAGGTGAAAGTTAGGTTACTAAATAACAAAACACACACACAAACACACATAGTGTGTTCGTGAAAGAGCAGGAAGCTCCCATGGAGCCAAGAACCCTAACTTCATCTATTCCCTCAAATTGGAAGGCTAAACGAAGCTCAAATTCATAACCAAACACGGATTAATGATCACCTTCACAAGGGGATCGTAAGGTATGTCTTAGATTCTAGATTGGTGATGATGCACGAAATGGGTTATGTTGTAAATCACGAATTTGTATGAAATTGAGCATGAGTATGTGTTAGATTCATCATTTGGAACATGGATTATGCATGAATTAGGTTAATTTGAGGTTTAAGGGTGAAACCCATTAGTTATGGTAAGAATGATGATTTGAATCATCATCCATGTCTAATTCTTGTTGAATGTTGATGTATTTTTATTTGTATGATGGATTCTTGTTAGAGGAATTAAAAGAAATGTGATACTAGTATGTTTGATGTTCATGCATGTATGATCCATGTTGATTAGAAGGAAGAAATTGATGAATTATGTATGAGATTAGAAGGATATGCATGAACTAGTTGTACACTATGCTTAGGAGGTAGTACACACATCAAAAACATGAAGAAACTATGAAGAACTTAAGATTAGATCACTTGTAAGTGATTAGAAAAATAGTCATGAAGTGGGTTTTGATGATATGATGAAAATGATAATATGTTCATATTATTGATGTTTGATTTTAAATACCACATGTTGATTAGTAGAAGGATTTGATGCACTATGTATGAATTTAGAAGATTGTGCATGAATTAGTGGTATGTTATGCTTAAAAGGTGGTACGCACACCAATCGTATGATAAAATGTATATAGTGTCGTCCGTATAGTCTATCATGATGATACGGGTATAAAATGATAAGTCGAAAGTTAAATAAAATGAATTGTTGACTTTCTGGAAGTCAACTACGAACAAGAAGCATAATTTAACTTCTTGTTGTGAAGGTAGGATATTAGGAAGTCGTACGTTACATGTTACATCAATACATGTTATATGTAATGACATGATGAACTACATGGGGGCAAACGGATATGGATATGACTATATGGGTTATGCTTGTTAGAAACGACTAATGATATGATCGTCAACATGTACAAATGAATATGCTAATAAGAATGTGATTTCGATGACATGGAAGTATAGGAATCATGTCGAGACAGAATCAAGCACGGAAGGATAATGGATCAAGAAGTGGCGAGGAAATGAATATGAACACGGATGCATGAGGTAAGTGATTCCGTAATCACTTCTTAGTTGTTTATGTAAAGTTATATGCAATTTAATTAAATATGATAATTGAGGTCAAGGAGGAATGAATTGTATGATATCGATGAAGTATTAAACGGATCTTAGCTTTGATCCGAGCAAGGTATGTGTGATTAGGAATTGTAGCTAAGTAGTAGGATTGGTTACTTATGCAAGGAAATCCTTTGTTTTCAAGGATAGAGTAACGTTGACAAAAACGCCCTTGATATGTATTTCGGGCAAACGACCTTAAATGTCGTTTGGAAATGAGCTATTCGATTAGAGTAATGTCTTTGTCAAGTATGAAAGCGAAGTGTAGGGTTTTGTATGTCATAGACCTTTTAATGCACAAATACCCATAACGGGTCAAAATAAGCTTTTGAGCGAAAATGGGTTAAGAGAATGCTAGACATCCGAGAAACTAATCTTTTATGATAGGCGTCAATGAAATTATTAAGTTCATATGAGATTGAGGTCAAATAAGCATATTTTGTTGATAAATGCACGAACGGGTCAAATTATGAGAAGATGATAATAAACCGAATGTATGTAAGCTAAGAATTTCCTTAATCCGGATGTGGGATTTTAAGTTCATATGATAGAATGTGAATTTACAAGCGTGTAGGAAGAAACGGGAGGTTAAACGGGTAAACGGTTCAAAAGTTACGCGCGTTTTAGTGCGTTCGGACGACGAAACGGATCTGCAGAAAAGGGACTTTTCTAGAGGCCGTCGCCGACGGGCTCCCAAAAGTGTGAAAGAGGCCGACGGCCTAACTGACTGGTTACGGGTTAAATTGGGCGACGGGCATTTTAGGAGGCCGTCACCGACGGGTACCCACCCCGTCGCCGACGGGCTGTCTAGCCCACTTCTCCGCTTTGCTTAATTTTGCTTTTCCAAATAATCCGTAACGCATCCCGATGATTCGTAAAGTTTCTTATGGGCATATAGGGATGTACATAAGTAGATAAGCATGTACGTATGTTTATATGTATCCGTATACGTACGTAGAACTTATGTAAGTAGGTATGTGTGAAAGTATGTAAGTTTATAGTGTGGGAACAAGTACTAGTTATGTATGTATAAATGTATATGTGTAGATATCGGTTTATGTAGGTACGCAAGTATTTATATAAGAGCATGAGCATCATGTGATTGAATATGAAGATACGTACGCGTGTAGGTATGTATAAAGATATGCACAAGTAATGCATGTATGTAAAGGCGTGGTAAAGGTATGTACGAATGTAGATGTGTATGTATGTATGTATAATGATATGTATGAGCGTATGCATGTATGTGAAAATGTAGGAAATGTGTGTACTTATGTAGTTGAGTATGAATGTATATATATAAAGATATGTATGAGTGTGTGCACGTATGTAAAGCTGAAGGAAAGGTATGTACGTAGGTAGAGGTGTATGTAAGTTTAATGTATGTACGTATGTAAACATGATTTAGACATGTTGAGGGTTAACGTTAATAATGGTGTACATTGAGAATGAAAAGTATGCAGGTACATTATTGAAGCCTCATCAGGAAATGGATACGCAGATGAAATGCTTAAAGTTTGTTAAAGAACGAAATGGGAAGTGTACATGAATGAGCTTGTTTATATAACGTGTGCTAATGTTTCGAATGTATGTGGTGAATGCAGGTTGTGTGGATAACGGGCGATTAGAACAAGGATTAGAGATCGAAGATCGAGTCACAAGATAGATTGTACGGGGACGTTGAATGTAAAATGTAGCAATCATAAGCTATGTTTTTAATTAGTAAATAAGAGGATGACGGATTTATGAATAAGGGCTATGTTAAAGTTAAACTTTAAATAAGTTGAGGTATTTATAAAGAAAGAAATTTTATGGTTCGTGTTTTCCGCTGCGACTTTTGTCATGTACGATTTAGGGTCTAACACATCCGAATCCTAATTTTGAAGCATCACAATATACTTCAAAATCTTCTGTTCCTTCGGGTAATGCTAAAATTGGAGCATTCGTCAATCGGTGTTTTAAAATCTTAAAAGCTTCTTCTTGCTTATGTCCCCATTCAAACTTAGTGGCTTTACAGGTTAACTTAGTTAATGGTACGGCTATCTTGGAAAAATCCTTAATAAACCGTCTATAATACCCAGCTAAACCTATAAAACTTCTAATTTCCATAGCTGTTTGTGGGACCTTCCATTTAGTGATTGCTTCTATTTTAGCAAGATCTACATGAATGCCTTCGTGATTCACCATGTGTCCTAGGAATTGCACTTCCTTTAACCAAAATTCACACTTTGAGAATTTGGCATAAAACTTTTCTTTTCTTAACAAGGTTAAGAGTGCATGCAAGTGTTCGCAATGTTCTTCTTGACTTTTGGAATAAATAAGTATATCGTCGATGAATACGATTACAAATTTATCCAAATATGGTTTACAGATCCGATTCATCATGTCCATGAATGCTGCTGGGGCATTTGTTAGTCCAAAGGGCATGACTGTAAACTCATAATGGCCATACCTAGTTCTGAAAGCAATTTTAGGTATGTCTTCTTCTTGTACTTTCAACTGGTGATATCCAGATCTTAAGTCTATCTTAGAAAAATACCTAGCGCCTTGAAGTTGATCAAAAAGATCGTCAATCCTAGGTAATGGGTATCGATTCTTAATTGTAACCTTATTCAATTCTCTATAATCGATACACATTCTCATCGATCCATCATTCTTCTTTACAAACAACACTGGCGCTCCCCAAGGGGATGAGCTAGGTTGTATGAAACCTTTACCTAGTAATTCATCTAATTGCTTTTTCAGTTCTAACATTTCTGTGGGTGCTAACCGATAAGGTGCCTTAGCTATCGGTATAGTTCCTGGAATTAGATGAATCCTAAATTCTACCTCCCTATCTGGTGGTAATCCTGGTAATTCTTCTGGGAATACATCCGGATACCCTGAGACTACAGGAATTTCCTTAAGTTCTTTACCCTTAGTACTAATGATTACTGAAATCATATATACTATTCCTTGTTTTCGTTCATAATTAGCAACTTTCATTACTGATATGAACTTCATAGGCTTACGTGGTTTATCTCCTGTAATCACAATTACTTCTCCGGTGGGTGCCTGAATTTCTATAGAATTCTTATCACATAGAATTCGAGCATGGTTGGCTACTAACCAATCCATTCCTAACACAACATCGAATTCGGCTAATTTCATAGGTAACAGTTTTGCAGAAAACTTATGGCCTAATAGTTCTATCTTTCCTTCTTGCAAAACCTTATTTATGTTAACAGAATTCCCGTCTGCCGTTTCGACTGTAAAAATTTGCCTAAGGGTGGTTAAAGGTAATTTAAGGGCTTGGCAAAATGAAGTATTGATAAAACTTTGGTTTGCACCAGAGTCAAATAATACTTTTGCATAAACGTCGTGGACCAAGAACGTACCAGCTATGACGTCGGGAATTAGTTCGGCTTCTTGAGTGGTTAGCTGAAATGCTCGGGCATTCTTCTTTGTTGTTCCTTCAGCTGGTTTGCCTTTATTGTCTGCGGGTTTAATTAATTTAGGACATTCTGTTTTGTAATGTCCTGTTTCTCCACAGTTATAGCAGACTATGGTTTTCTTTTTGCAATTTTCTTCACGATGTCCTGCCATTTTGTAGAAGTTGCAATTTACATTGCATCTTCCAAAATGATTCTTTTTGCAATTGCTGCAAAAAGGCGGTTGTGCAGATTGTCTTCTTCCCCTTTTCTTGAACCTATTATTATCATTACCCACACGAAATCCTTGGGTAATCTTTTGAGCCAATTCCTTCTTTCGATCTTATTCTCTTGTGCGCACTAGTTCATCAGTTAGGGTATTAGCTAATTCCACAGCATCGTCAATAGTGCGAGGTCTCGCAGCTTTAACGATGTTACGGATTTCACTAATCAGTCCCCAAATGTAACGAGAAATGAGTACCGGTTCTGGCGAAGCCAGTGTTGGTACCACTCTAGCATATTCAAAGAATGTCGAAGTATAACCGCGACACTCTACGCCTACCATACGATGGTTTAGGAACTTATTTGCCATTTGTTCCTTTTCATATTCAGGATAATATTTTCTTTCTACAAGAATTTTAAATTCTTCCCAGTTCATGGCATAAGCCATCCTTCTTCCTTTTGCTTGTAGCACCGTGTTCCACCATTCTAGTGCCCCGTCTTTGAAAAGATTTGATGCATACATGACCTGATCTTCTTCAGAACACTTACTTATTGCAATTACTGCTTCGGTTTTCTCTAACCAACGCAGTACTGCAGTTGCTCCTTCATTGCTTGCAATTTCAGCAGGTTTGCAAGCAAGAAATTCTTTGAAAGTGCAACCAGGTGTTGCAGCTTTCATTTTCTTAGGAGGTGGAGCCTGTCGTGGATTATTATCATCATGATTGCCGCCTCCATTTACACTTTGACTAAAATTATCTTCCTGAGTACGTTTACTAGGAATGATTTGTTGCGGTTCCACAGGTTTCTTTATAGCAGCAACGAATGTTGGAATAGCATTAGCTATCCCTTGAGCAACAATATTTTCAATATCTTGTCTAGTCATATACTGGTTTTCCTGATTTTGTTCAGATTGATTCCCTTCATTAACTGGTTCATTACTAGCGTTTTCCATCTGATAATTATTATAAATATAACTATTAGTATCAATTGATTATAAATAAAACAATTACACAGAAGCACATAAAATCTTACAACACAGATAAATATCCAAAATTGTCGATGTTTCGACTTCTATTTTGCTTTATATATTATATAGGCATCCATACACACCGTTTATCTTACAATGTTTTATTTCCCATTTTACAGAGTTATATTTAGCTATTATTATTATTATACAGACATTCTTCCCAACCCCACTATTCTTTGGTCAACTGGCAGTTTAGTAGCGACGCTCCCTTTCGTCGTATTTCCAGGAAATTCGTTCCCCCATTTCCCGGATCCTATTCCCTGTACCTATCAGCTCTTCACCGAACAGACGGAGTTCGGCTAGGTTTTCGTTGCTCATTGGAGGATTGGGGATAGGTTCTGGATCAAATTGTGGAAGAAAAGAATAAGGACTGTTGATGATATTCTCGAATTGCCAGTCATTTGTCCACCATTCTTCCATTTGGCCTAAAGGTCGAGTGTGGATTAGTGGGTCTGGAATAGCTGGTTCCAGATTCACAGGAAGTTGGGTTTCTAAATAAGGATATAGATTATTATGGATAGGGCTAATGACATCACAATTTGCCAGTAGACGGTCTATTTCTTCTTGAAATGTGATTTCTTCCGTTTGTCTGGAGCTCTCTCCAATTTCTATTTAGAATCTTTCCTGATTTCTATCTCTGCTGGATTAGAACTCTCTCCAATTTCTATTCCTTTTCCTTTGTCTATAGGGTTTTCTATTTTAGGGAGTTTCCTAGTAACTGGCTTTCTCCTGCGCACTTTCCTCCATCCTACATATCTTCTTTTCTTTTTAAGTTTTGCTTTTTCCAGTGGTGGATCTTGGAATTCCAGAGGTTCCTCTATGTCAGCAATATAACCAGTAAAGTCGTGGGAGACTTCAATTGGTACTGGGTAGAGGTTGAGATTCTGAAATGCTTCCGATATCCCACTCATGCTGGATAGCATATATGCAAAATGCACAAAAATGCTAAGTTAAAACTTTGGAACAAAGTTTTACAATAAACATTAAAGTTTTATTGCATACAGATTTGTACAAAAAGACTACAGGAAAGAGAACACACTATACTTTATTTATTTACTGGAGATTAATTTTCTACTAGACCAGGCTGATTGATATTTTTAGAGGTTTGCATTCTCTGCTACGGTAGCTAGCATATAAAGGTTTGCCCATTTTTCATCTAATGTATCTTCCCAAGGTGATCTATTTCCTAATTCCTGGATTTCTGAATTAAACCTCACTTTCTTGACTTGGGGTTTCTTTATTTTCTCCTTTCCCTTTCTAAGAATCAAATTTCTTTTATCTTGGGTAAGAGGATTTTCATAATTTGCTTTACGGACAAAAATCCCTTCTTCCAGATCTGCTGGGTGTTTGGAGGAAGAGGTTCCTTTCTCTGTGGGTGTAGTATCTAATTTGTGGTAGATAGCAGAAATCTTTTGTTTACCCATACTGTAACTCAACAATTAATCAGTTAATAAAACATATTTTCACAGAATAGCAATTAAATTTCTCAATTATTTTAATAGGCTAAAATCAATAGTAAGCTTAAATCAGTGGCTCTGATACCACCTTTTCCTGTCACGGCCCTTGGCCCCGGTTTGACCTGGTCCAGAGTCGCGTGGCAGGAAATCCGATGGTATCTAATTTAGTGACAGCGGAAGTCTTTTTTAAACAGGATCGATTAATAGTAAAACTGCTCGTTTATATATAATATAGGGATAAATCCCATAATTTACAACTAAGTGATTTCACTGGGAAATCCTTTATTTCTTAAAACATGTTTCTTTATTTATTTACATTGAGCCACTTTCTAAGCTTGTAGTGCTCCACGACACTTTTCCTGTGCTCACAACAGATCACCTGAAACATGTTTGAAAAATGTTTTGTCAGCAGGGAAATACTGAGTGAATCATTCATTTTTACTAAAACGACTCGTTTGTTATAATTCACAGTATTAAGAGAGATTACAATGTTTCTGATATCAAACCAACTACCCACAGTATTTGTCACTCGAATCTTTACGGTGACTGTGGTCATATCACCATTGGCTGCCCCAATGAATGACAAATATCACTAAATTTAGGTTCGCCCACCTAAAGTGATAAAACTGTAATACTGTGCACAATACCCCACATACCGGCTGTAATTTGGTGATTACATAAACTTAATCACTGTAATTATAACCTTTGAAAATAAACATGATTTTGAAAATAATTTGATAAAAAGAGAATGACTCACATTGTAGATTTAACGAGCAGAATATAAGCCTACTGATTAGCCTTGATTAACCTAATTTAAATAACAATGCACACACAACAGGTTAGTAACTAATACAGCAGTTACGACAATTCACGAGATTAAACCCTCACAACGATTTATTAGTGCAATACTTAACAATTCAGCGGATTCACAACGAATGACAGAGTATAGTCCGAATTCGAGCAGTACTTAAACATTTAAGTCGAAATCACGATGAATTAATAAAGTATAAACCCAATTTAAGCGGCACTTAAACAATCGTTGGATAGTTAGAATCGATCGGACGTTGAATCGTAATAGCGATCGAGTTATTACCCTGATTGCGGTGTCGATTAGTGCACTGTGTGTGTTAATTGTAGTATACAGAACTTATTTCAGTCTACGAAACGAATTTCTTCGTCGAACATACGCCAAATTTCAAGTACCAATGTCTGCTATTTATACCCAATTTTTGCCACCCCTTACGGACCGTAACAAATAACCCTTACGGTCCGTAAGGGTTGCCTATATTTTATAGACTAGCCACGGTTGGGACTAGCTATGCTGACTTGACAGTTTCTGAATTTAGAATTTTGACAGCGAGTAAATTAGATAATCGTTAACTAGGTTTTACCCCCCCCCCCTGAGTTTTAGGGGCCCTGATCCTGATTCTGATTGTTTTGAAATTTTTTAGGGTTTGTGCAGAATCACTTGGGTGTCTCAATTAGGGTTTCCTATTGGTCAAATTAATTTAATAAATATGACTTTTGATGAGAGTTGTTACAGTTGAGGGTTATAAAGGGTGGAAATGGTGGTGGCGGTTGGAGGAGACATGGCGATTTGAGGAGACGCGGTGAAAGAGGAAGTTACGACGTGTGCTTATCAATGGCTTGAAAATATCAACTAACATCTCATTTTTATGTACATAAAGAACCCTCATAGATCCAGTTTGAAATTTTGATTTCGTGATTATAAAAGAAAAAACTCTTAGTGGAAGTGTTAAAAGGAGGAGATAGGCAACCGTATGCGGAACATCTCTGTGATTTAGTTAGAAAAATTTTAGTAATTGTAAAGATATAACATTCAAAGCGGTGCATTTAATTTCATTGTGATCAAGGCTTTGAACCAACATGCCCTTTCACAACTTAAACTAATAGAACCTTTTAACAAAAGATACAACGTTTCGGAAGAGATGCCTGTTTTTATATGGATTAAATAAAGATCACACCCTTTTTCAAGGCAACCATCATTTAGTAATTACTTTTCATGTGAATAGATTTTTTAACCGACATGTCTTTTAACTAAAGGGTACAACCCAAGTTGGTTTTTGTAGTGATATATAATATTAGTGTTATTATAATTAACATGATTTTTGTATAATTAATTGTTACACCTCGAAAATTTACGCCCAATAATGTAGTGACACGTGTCATGGACTTGAATATGTGAAAACAAACTTTAGAGGGACTAAAGTTGACAAACAGTGAAACCATGTGATTATAAGGGTTCAAAGTGTCAACAATGGATAAATAGGCTCTAAAATAACCCTACATGATGTTTATAGTCTTAAATGGATATATCATGAATCATACGAAGCGGAAGATGTAAGAAAGTGAGGAATTACAAACTACAGGGGCTAAACGTGTCAACATGTTGAATTTATACCTCTGAGTGATCTTTTAGCAAACCCGAAGCTTTGTAATGATAAAATATACTCACAAGAATATGTGATAAAAATTTCATGAAGTTTCGCCAACGTATGAGAAAGTTATGATCAAAACCGTACACGAAAGGTTAAATACGTTAACGTTGATTTCGTGACTTTTCGGGTAAGCGCAAAGTTGTTCAAGGACTTTACCATGTTTATAAAAGTCCCAAGCCCCTTAAAAATAAGATTTTAGGGTCTAATGTGCAAGATAGATGGCCAAAACCACGTAACAAGGGACCAGGGACTAAATTGTAATTGTTGGAAACTTGATAAGCTGGTAAACCAGGCGCTCGCGTAGCGCGAGCCTTATGCCTTCAGCCGTCGCGCTACGCGACGGCCCATGCTGGGCAGAAAACACTTGACACCTGCCAGTCAGTTCGTTTTCGAGTTGTTAACAACTGTTGTCGACTTAGGGAGCTGACCAATCGTTTTTCATGCAAGGAGGGACACTTGTACTCTTCTTATAACACTCTCAAACATCTGTAACACCCTTAAATCAGATCAAAATCATCAAAAAGGGCACTAGTTGTTACAAACACATGAACACTTGAATTTCAAAACTTCACAAGAACTTTTCTGGGGCATTCTGGACGACAAGGCAGGCTCATAGTGATCTCTAAGCTTGTTTAGGACCATTGTAAGTAGTTATATCATTCTCTAATTCGTTCTAGCTTAGTGTTCTAGCCAAAAGTCAAACTATCGTAAATTACACTTGACTTTACGATTAAACGAGATTGGCTCTGTCTTTTCTCAAATTGAAAGTACCCACATGTTGGTATTTATGAGTATAACAAACCCCTAAAAGGGTATTTTCAGATTCCCACTCTAAGCATGTCGATTGTCGAGTCAAAGCTTTTCTTAAAAAGTCAACAGCATGTGTTATTGCAAAATTAAGCATTTTTAGCAATGTAGGTTACATGCAACCTGTTTGATCATCAAAATAACTTTGTAAATAATGTAAGAACATGTTTCAACTTGATCAACTCGACAATTTTCAGTTTAAACACGAATCGGAACCGAAAGTCACATAAATTGACTTTTTCTTTGACTATCGGTTCAGATCCGTCCATGCATGTTAAGATCTGCATTAGAGCATATTTTGGACCAAGTTTCATGTATGTACAACCCTCTGGAATTTTACATCTTGGTTCCATGTTTAACCGATTCATATGCATGTTTCCGATTTATGCTTAAAGTTGACTATTTTGCCCTTTTTGCCATAAAACGTGATTTTTGAAAAAGTGAAAGAGTAGAAACCTTTATTACCAAATTATAAACTTGCACCGAAAATTTGATATCAGTTTGCGGTCTAGTTTAAGAGATATGCTCAATATCGTAAATTGCAAGCTTTATGTTACATAAATAGCGTAATTAGCGCATAGCCTATTTTAACCCACTTTTTGGTATCAAACTTTTTACCCACTGGTTTTTTATAATATTTTGGGATTTTTAAAGATTTTATTAAATTTTTGGATAAGCATAACATAGGTCTTTAAACCAAATTCGGTAAATACCGATTTTGCCCTTTTCGGTCATAAAACGAGTTCTACAAATCCGATTGACCCCAAACCTTTTTCTACTGATTTTATTTGTTAAATAAAGTATGTTGAGCCTTCTGGAAATATAAAAATCTCAGCTTTCTTTTACAAACCCGGAAACGGCTCTAAATCGCCTTTTTAGGCATTTTTAACGCATAGTATATACTATAACCATATCAAACATATAAGACTTATATTTACTGATGTGTTTGGTATATTTTTATAAAATAACAGTGAGTAAAAGTTTATAAACTCAGATTTTTATTCAAACTCTTTTATGATCGTTAAAATGACCAAAATACCCCTACGGGGCTTATTTTGAGATTTAACTCGTTTTGGGCATAATAGAAGATATCTTATTGATATCACGACATATTAAAGGCATAATAACTTAGGAAACATGTCTATGACTCTTTTGGTTACTCGTTACGCACTTGTCGCGTTCGGATCGGCTTATGTGACTAGTTCATTTATATTAGCCGAAGCGAGTCAAACTTTATCATTTTTGTCTCCAAATCCAGAATGTGTTTAGTATACCCATATTATACAAGTCTTCAAACTTGTCGGGTCTAAATCACATTCTATCCGGTCTTCGCTTAATCGTGCGTTTGAACCGTATGTTCCCTAAGACTAACCGGTCTAAGTTTTGGCTTAAGCAAAGACCCGTTAGCGTTCTAATTAATTATTTATGTCATCATTCCAGACTAGAGCCTTCCGGTAAATGGTACCTACGCTTACTTAAGCGAACACGGCTGAGTTATTAAATTCTTATTAAATAAGACAGGAGCTAGCTCAGGTAAATACTTTTAACTTATTTTCCCTTATACGGGCTTGGGGTACGGTATTATAAAGATACCGCTTGGTCGGGTGTAGAAACCTTTTGATCGGAGATGATTGAATTGCATAATCCCGTTTTAATTCGTATTGCTTGATAACAAATAACATTGGGGGTTAATGACCGTGTCCTGGATATCCTTGGCTCATTTTAAAAAGTGAATGGCCACGACGTAAGCACAAGGTGTAGACAAAACACCTCCTGTTGCATATGTAAAACGTATACTCACTCGTGAGGATAACTTCTTGTGAGATTATATTTGTGGTGTGTCGATTAATCTTGTCCGGCTTGTATTGTATTGTATGATCACCGGCCCTAAATGTTGGACAAACATGTAAATCGGATACAAGATTTTTATTAATAAAATTGTCCCAAGTTATAAAAGATTAATTTTGCCTCTGTGCATTTTAATCACTGTGTCAAGATATTTTGTGCCGTTTGCACTCAAATCAATTTTTAAACTCTTTTCAAAATGAGTCAGTTAAATTGTATTTACCAGTGAAAACTGACGTATTTTTCCAAAAGGTTAAGTGACAGGTACTGAACGTAATTGGCTGGAAGCTCAGGGCGATTATAAGGAATCTTACAAGTCCTAGGCGTCTAAAGTCTGCTGAACAATGATTATGATTATTCGATCCGCCTGTGGATCCGTTTCAACTACTTGTGATAATTAATATTACAATTTTTATTTAAAGTTGAAATGTATATATCTTTTGCTTCCGCTGTGCATTATTATATTGTGTTGCTTGTCTATGATGATACCAACGACGTCACGATACCCCCACCGGGCCCACCGGTGACACGTGGAAATTTGGGGTGTGACAGGTTGGTATCAGAGCCAACATTGAGTGAATTAAACACTAGCCTTTTGTGTTTAATCTCAATGACACAATAGCACATTCTTTGACCTTCTGAGTCTAGACTTAACATAGGAATAATCTCAATCCTAATCTGGAAATTTTTGCTTCCAATTCTAATTGAATACGTCGCCAAGCGAAGAAGCTGTAATAGGAGTTCTCCACACTAGGAGCCTTGAAATGCTGAACTTCGTACCGCGGCCAGGATGAAACGAGCCTACAAGGAGAAAGCATTCAGAAATAAGAATGAAGAAGAAACTTCTCTTACTGAAGATCGTTTCCTTAATAGTCCTTCTAAGGACGTATTTATTTTCTTTCAGTCCCTTCGAGGACACATTATTCCTTTCGAAGACCCGCTTAGGGTAACTCTGTACTTTTATCTCCATATAATGGATTGATTAAATTAAGTTTTCATTCTAAACCTGAAATGTGAAATAAATGGAAAATAAAATCCCTTAGAAGGGGAGCGCCTACGGGCTATAATTAACGTCTTCTGAGACTAAAGACAGTAGTAGCCTACAACTCCCTGTCAAGAAAAGGTAATGAACGTTGATTCACATCTAATTGCCGCGATCCCAAACGATCATGGCATATAAACTTGTCTACGTGACTAGGCCACTTGTGCCATTATTAAAACTTTAATGCCTCGACTCTCTGAAATCATGGCTTATAAACTTGTCTACGTGACTAGGCCATTTGTGCCATTATTGAAACTTTAATGCCTCGATTCTCTGAAGTCATGGCTTAAAAACTGTCCTTGTGACTAGGCCTTCTGCGCCACTTTAATATCCTTAATGTTTTATAACTAGGATAAATTATAATGGAGAATACTAATTTAAATAACTAGCAAATTAACCAATATGGTTTATATTACCATGGTTGATAAATCGTCAAAAATGGGGATTCCATAATAACCTCTGAATAAATCATTACCATTGTTTATGTAGCAATCAAGCTACATGGCTGGATCAGAGGAGGCCAACAGCCACCCGAAGAAGAACAATGATAATACCAGAATTAGCATGACTGAAGCGGAACTGCAGGCACTAATAAATAGTGCTATTACTCAAGCTCTTGACAGTCAGTATAATGAATCAAATGATACCCACTCTACGACTCTATCTGTGGCTAGTATTAAGCCCCCTACTAAATCAAATAAGTTAGAGGAAGACGATGTTTATAACTCATCACATCGAAGGAGTGTTCCGCCTATTCAGGTCATGTTTCACCAAGAGGCACCAGTTAAGACCTGCACATATAAATATTTTGTCTCCTGCAAGCCCAGAGACTTTACAGGAGAAGAAGGGGCCATCGATTGCATGACATGGCTCGATGAGATGGACGCTGTTGTGGATATCAGCGGTTGTACAAAGCAGGATGTTGTGAAATTTGTTTCACAGTCATTCAAAGGAGAAGCGTTAGCATGGTGGAGATCATTGCTCCAAGCCACGGGAAAGGTTCTACTCTACAACTTATCTTGGGATCAATTTGTTGCATTAGTCAAGGAAAATTTTTGCCCTCAGCATGAGGTAGAAGAGATAGAATCAAACTTCTTGACTCTAGTCATGAAGGATTTAGATTGCCAGACATACGTGACAAGTTTTAACACTATGTCCCGCCTAGTTCCTTATTTAGTCACCCCTGAACCTAAACGCATAGCGCGTTTCATTGGAGGCCTAGCACCAGAGATAAAAGGAAATGTTAAAGCATCTAGGCCAACCACATATAGGTCCGCAGTGGACTTATCCTTATCTCTCACCTTAGATGCCATCAGAAATAAGTCTGTTAAGGCTTCTGGTGAAGGAAAGAGAGAAAGAGAGGAAGAGAACTCTCATCGATCTGATAAGAAGAAAAAGGGAAGCTTAAGGAACAAAAAGGATTCCGAGTTTAGGAAAAACTCGAGTCAGCCTAATAACAGACCCAAGTGCAGTAACTACAAAAAGCAACATACTGGGAAGTGTACAATTGACCCAGGTGCCAAACTGTGTGGAATTTGCAAAACCAAGGGTCACAAAACCTTAGATTGCAAGGGGTTAAAGAACGCCACATGTTACAATTGTAACGAGGAAGGACACATCAAAACCAACTGCCCAAAGCTTATAAAGAACCCGGGAAAGGCCCGGGAAATAAACGCATGAGTCTTCCGGGTGAACGCCAGGAGATGGTGCAGAAGGATAACTATATAGCAGGTACTTTTCCTTATCAAGCAGTTTATGCAGAAATTCATTTGATGCTGACACATGTGATTCAATAATGAACGGTCACTGTTGAGAACCGTTGTCTCCGTCTTAGTAGGACTTCGGTCATTTAATACGAGATATAAATTGACCGATGATACTTTAGAATAATGCTCCAACTAACCTTAGATGGATATTTTATATCTAATAGGAATCACTCTTTTCTGATATTCCTATGGCAAGCTTTCAAGCTACCTAAATTCTTTAATGTAATAAAGACAGATGTGACGTTTTGATCCTCTGTCAGAAAAGTGATGGACTAGGTCCAAAATCTTTAATGCCATTAATGGTCTTTTGCGACCTAGGCTAAGAAATATTAAAATATTTTAAATAATGTTCATTAAGAATGTTAATGCTTTAATAGCCTGTATAGGTTATTGACACCATGGCTAGTATATATTAAGGCCATCAGAATAAAAATATAGTAGTTGTTGGATTTCAACTAAGAAATTGTTTTTATTGGTGTTAGGAACCAATAGAAAGTAATGGCAAACTCGGATAAGACAACAGTCGATCGCGCCATTGATGGCACGACGCATGCTAATGATGCTGAAATTGTGAACCTTAGAATTTCCAAAGATATTCTTCAAACTATGATAGACGCCGCTGTTGGAAAAGCTGTGAAGAAGGCTGTGAAAAAGTTCAAGGAACCCCATGCTGCTCGGTCCAAATTTTATCTAGGACCACACTTTCTTACTCTTAAGGAGGACCCCGTTCATGCCTCTGATGCAAAGGATGAACTAAAAAGGAAAAGGGAGGTAGATAACTCCCAGAGTTCTAAGAAAAAGAACAAACAAAAGTCCGACCAGAAACCAGTATGTGGGACCTGCAAGAAGCGCCATTATGGGAAATGCAGGTTCGAACTAAAATCCAAATCGCAGCCCAGAGCTTGTGGAATTTGCAAATCTAGGAAACATAAAACCATGGATTGCAAGAAGTTGAAAGATGCAACCTGTTATGGTTGCAACGAGAAGGGGCATATCAAGACCAACTGCCCTAGGAATCAGAAGAAGCCCGAGTAGGCCAAGATAACAAACGCACGAGTTGTCAGGATGAACGCCCAAGAGATGGGGCAGAATAATAATAGTATAATATGTACCTTTCGTTATCAAGCAGTTTATGTAGAAACTTATTTAATACTAGCACGTATAAATATATTATGAATGATAAAGGTTGAGAACTGTTGTCTCCACCTGATTAAGACTCCGGTCATTTAATGCCCGGTAGAAAGTGACGATGTTACGTCGAAAATGCTCCAACAAATCCTATATTGATATTAATATCTATTAGAAATCATTTTTCTAATATCCTTATAGCAAACTTTTGGTTGCATACTTAAGGACTCAATATAGTGAAAAAAAAAAAAAAATCGATTGGTTGCCTTAAAAATCAAGCCCATATTGTGAGTGATAAGAAGCAATTAATTATCAAGACTCCTTATGAGACAACCCTCGTAATTACACGAGTCCGTACGATTAATTAATATTAAACAAAAAAAAATGGTGGAACTGACCGTCCCCGGATTCGAACCCGGGTCTAGGCCGGCCGCACCCTTTCGCGCGCCTAGCCAACTGAGCTAGGTGCCTAGTTTGTGAAAATCTCCATTCTAATTTAATATAAGCACTTGTGCAATAAACTTCCTTATCATTTATCAATGATAATTTCTGCTAAGTGTCCTGTTTTTAATACAGGCAATAATAAATCTTCATGAACCATAAACTTAGCAAAATTTTTATCATCCTCAAGGTATAACTACCAAGGAAACCATAGTAACCGATTCTTATAGATCGGCAAGAGATCCTTCCGAAAATCTAAGAGCACTCTATCTTTGCATAGAGTACGACAACATATGTTATTTTAGTTATTTTTCTCATTTTTTTTATCGCCTGCGAATGCCAAACTATGTTGATAAAAGTGTCATATGAGGATTGGCGTATCCTAGTGTGTCCCATAGATTATTTCCATGTCTGATCAGCATGGAGGTTTAATACATGGAACCCCTGAGATATCCCAATGGTCATATTGTACTAAAGTCGACTAGTAGTATTCAAGGAAGATATCCAATATAAAATGTCCTTATAAGTATCTCTACTTAGGACATCCTTGCATATAAAGAGAATGTGTCATTTATCTGACACCGACATCGATAGATAAACTCAAGCCTGAAAATACAGACGCCTCTGACGTCTCTGTGTGTCATAATTATCTTCTTCTAAGACTATCCTGTTTACCTTCTGAGAAGCAAGTAGAGTTAAGATTAACATCCCGCTTAAGGTTAGAGTGTGGCAGGAACTCCGTGTTGATCTTGGAATAATCGAAACCCTGATTAAGTAAATTTTAAGATATAGATTCATATAGCCTGATTCAATATCCGGAAAATTCGGTATGATTAATTAAGGAAGACGGTTCATTTTGCTTTTGCATTGATTACCGCAACCCGAATTAGGCAACAATTAAGAATTGTTATCAGCTGCCCAGAATCATCGATTTGTTCGACTAATGGCAAGGATTAGCTAATTCCTTAAGATTAGTTTAAGCAATGGTTGGAATAACCATCTCACCTTAAATTAAGCTTTCCTATAATAAGTTGTTGTATAAGTATCAAGGCTGCCCTTCTGGAAACCTTGTATAAATGGAATGTTAAACATCTGTTAAGACAAAGGATTGGTAAGTCCAATCATCAGGATCTAAAAAGTTGCATTGGAAACAACGAATAAGATCAAACAAATCCATAATCGATTGTAAAATGCCAGTATTCGGCAGAATGTCAAGAATTAATAAAAGTAGTAACTCTCCTAAGTTCTTGTTAAGGAATAAAGTTTAACAAAAGTGATCACCTGGAAGGGTGTGCAAATTTGTTAAATTATCAGGCTAGTTAAGCTCTGAATATGTAGAATCATTCGAAGGAAAATCGAATGTAGCGAGATCAAATAGCTTATAAGCTAAAACCTATTTAAGGAACTTGGCGGAACACACAATGTGACCCACAATAATGATTTAAGGATATGTTTCCCCAATATGTAGAGAAGCATTATCACATAATGATATGCATATATATGATATAATGAACAACCTATATCGATTAAGGATCGATGGGTGAAGAAGCTCCAAAAGGATAAATGTACCTATTATAAAGGTCAACTTGGGAGCTTGGAAAAGCTCCAGATATGCTATTAAGGTTAAGTCCATTATGCGACAAAAATTACTTTCAGCATTTTATCAAATCTCGAGGTCGAGATTTCTTTTAAGGGGGTGAGGATGTAACACCTCGAAAATTTACGCCCAATAATGTAGTGACACGTGTCATGGACTTGAATATGTGAAAACAAACTTTAGAGGGACTAAAGTTGACAAACAGTGAAACCATGTGATTATAAGGGTTCAAAGTGTCAACAATGGATAAATAGGCTCTAAAATAACCCTACATGATGTTTATAGTCTTAAATGGATATATCATGAATCATACGAAGCGGAAGATGTAAGAAAGTGAGGAATTACAAACTACAGGGGCTAAACGTGTCAACATGTTGAATTTATACCTCTGAGTGATCTTTTAGCAAACCCGAAGCTTTGTAATGATAAAATATACTCACAAGAATATGTGATAAAAATTTCATGAAGTTTCGCCAACGTATGAGAAAGTTATGATCAAAACCGTACACGAAAGGTTAAATACGTTAACGTTGATTTCGTGACTTTTCGGGTAAGCGCAAAGTTGTTCAAGGACTTTACCATGTTTATAAAAGTCTCAAGCCCCTTAAAAATAAGATTTTAGGGTCTAATGTGCAAGATAGATGGCCAAAACCACGTAACAAGGGACCAGGGACTAAATTGTAATTGTTGGAAACTTGATAAGCTGGTAAACCAGGCGCTCGCGTAGCGCGAGCCTTATGCCTTCAGCCGTCGCGCTACGCGACGGCCCATGCTGGGCAGAAAACACTTGACACCTGCCAGTCAGTTCGTTTTCGAGTTGTTAACAGCTGTTGTCGACTTAGGGAGCTGACCAATCGTTTTTCATGCAAGGAGGGGCACTTGTACTCTTCTTATAACACTCTCAAACATCTGTAACACCCTTAAATCAGATCAAAATCATCAAAAAGGGCACTAGTTGTTACAAACACATGAACACTTGAATTTCAAAACTTCACAAGAACTTTTCTGGGGCATTCTGGACGACAAGGCAGGCTCATAGTGATCTCTAAGCTTGTTTAGGACCATTGTAAGTAGTTATATCATTCTCTAATTCGTTCTAGCTTAGTGTTCTAGCCAAAAGTCAAACTATCGTAAATTACACTTGACTTTACGATTAAACGAGATTGGCTCTGTCTTTTCTCAAATTGAAAGTACCCACATGTTGGTATTTATGAGTATAACAAACCCCTAAAAGGGTATTTTCAGATTCCCACTCTAAGCATGTCGATTGTCGAGTCAAAGCTTTTCTTAAAAAGTCAACAGCATGTGTTATTGCAAAATTAAGAATTTTTAGCAATGTAGGTTACATGCAACCTGTTTGATCATCAAAATAACTTTGTAAATAATGTAAGAACATGTTTCAACTTGATCAACTCGACAATTTTCAGTTTAAACACGAATCGGAACCGAAAGTCACATAAATTGACTTTTTCTTTGACTATCGGTTCAGATCCGTCCATGCATGTTAAGATCTGCATTAGAGCATATTTTGGACCAAGTTTCATGTATGTACAACCCTCTGGAATTTTACATCTTGGTTCCATGTTTAACCGATTCATATGCATGTTTCCGATTTATGCTTAAAGTTGACTATTTTGCCCTTTTTGCCATAAAACGTGATTTTTGAAAAAGTGAAAGAGTAGAAACCTTTATTACCAAATTATAAACTTGCACCGAAAATTTGATATCAGTTTGCGGTCTAGTTTAAGAGATATGCTCAATATCGTAAATTGCAAGCTTTATGTTACATAAATAGCGTAATTAGCGCATAGCCTATTTTAACCCACTTTTTGGTATCAAACTTTTTACCCACTGGTGTTTTATAATATTTTGGGATTTTTAAAGATTTTATTAAATTTTTGGATAAGCATAACATAGGTCTTTAAACCAAATTCGGTAAATACCGATTTTGCCCTTTTCGGTCATAAAACGAGTTCTACAAATCCGATTGACCCCAAACCTTTTTCTACTGATTTTATTTGTTAAATAAAGTATGTTGAGCCTTCTGGAAATATAAAAATCTCAGCTTTCTTTTACAAACCCGGAAACGGCTCTAAATCGCCTTTTTAGGCATTTTTAACGCATAGTATATACTATAACCATATCAAACATATAAGACTTATATTTACTGATGTGTTTGGTATATTTTTATAAAATAACAGTGAGTAAAAGTTTATAAACTCAGATTTTTATTCAAACTCTTTTATGATCGTTAAAATGACCAAAATACCCCTACGGGGCTTATTTTGAGATTTAACTCGTTTTGGGCATAATAGAAGATATCTTATTGATATCACGACATATTAAAGGCATAATAACTTAGGAAACATGTCTATGACTCTTTTGGTTACTCGTTACGCACTTGTCGCGTTCGGATCGGCTTATGTGACTAGTTCATTTATATTAGCCGAAGCGAGTCAAACTTTATCATTTTTGTCTCCAAATCCAGAATGTGTTTAGTATACCCATATTATACAAGTCTTCAAACTTGTCGGGTCTAAATCACATTCTATCCGGTCTTCGCTTAATCGTGCGTTTGAACCGTATGTTCCCTAAGACTAACCGGTCTAAGTTTTGGCTTAAGCAAAGACCCGTTAGCGTTCTAATTAATTATTTATGTCATCATTCCAGACTAGAGCCTTCCGGTAAATGGTACCTACGCTTACTTAAGCGAACACGGCTGAGTTATTAAATTCTTATTAAATAAGACAGGAGCTAGCTCAGGTAAATACTTTTAACTTATTTTCCCTTATACGGGCTTGGGGTACGGTATTATAAAGATACCGCTTGGTCGGGTGTAGAAACCTTTTGATCGGAGATGATTGAATTGCATAATCCCGTTTTAATTCGTATTGCTTGATAACAAATAACATTGGGGGTTAATGACCGTGTCTTGGATATCCTTGGCTCATTTTAAAAAGTGAATGGCCACGACGTAAGCACAAGGTGTAGACAAAACACCTCCTGTTGCATATGTAAAACGTATACTCACTCGTGAGGATAACTTCTTGTGAGATTATATTTGTGGTGTGTCGATTAATCTTGTCCGGCTTGTATTGTATTGTATGATCACTGGCCCTAAATGTTGGACAAACATGTAAATCGGATACAAGATTTTTATTAATAAAATTGTCCCAAGTTATAAAAGATTAATTTTGCCTCTGTGCATTTTAATCACTGTGTCAAGATATTTTGTGCCGTTTGCACTCAAATCAATTTTTAAACTCTTTTCAAAATGAGTCAGTTAAATTGTATTTACCAGTGAAAACTGACGTATTTTTCCAAAAGGTTAAGTGACAGGTACTGAACGTAATTGGCTGGAAGCTCAGGGCGATTATAAGGAATCTTACAAGTCCTAGGCGTCTAAAGTCTGCTGAACAATGATTATGATTATTCGATCCGCCTGTGGATCCGTTTCAACTACTTGTGATAATTAATATTACAATTTTTATTTAAAGTTGAAATGTATTTATCTTTTGCTTCCGCTGTGCATTATTATATTGTGTTGCTTGTCTATGATGATACCAACGACGTCACGATACCCCCACCGGGCCCACGTGAAAATTTGGGGTGTGACATTAATATTAGTGGTATTATAATTAGAATGAGTTTTTTATAATTAATATTAGTGTTATTGATACTAAAAAGAGAAAACAAAAAAATATACGCCACGTACAGGGCAAGACTGGGCGTCTAGTGCGGTCCAAAAGACCATTATAGCCCCGTGTTGCCGCTAGTCTAATCCTAACTCAAGGGTATAATAGTCTTTTAAACAACCCTATACGCCTAGTCTAGCCCATGTAGTATAAAAATTAAAAAAATGGAAAATTACCATTTTAGCCCTAAGACACCCCCAGTCTAGGCCTATATCAGGGCTAAAATGGTAATTAACCATTTGAGCATAATTGTTCTCAAATGGTTAATTACCATTTTAGCCCCGAGTTAGGCCTAGACTAGGGGTGTCTCATGGCTAAAATGGTAATTTGTCATTTTGTTTTTTTTTTTAATTTTTTACACTTTAGGGGCTAGACGCCGCGTACAGAGCTAGATTGGGCATCTAGAGTTGTTTAAAAGACTATTATACCCCTGAGTTAGGGCTAGATTGGGGCAACACATGGCTATAATGGTCATTTGGACCATACTAGATACCCAGTCTTGTCGTGTACGTGGCGTGTGTGTGTGTGTGTGTATATATATATATATTTGTTTTCTCATTGTCTTTAAGACGGGGTGTCTAGCCTTGTACGTGGCGTATGAAGTGATTGATTTGAAATGGTACGAGGTTGACCAACTGGTTAGAGACTTGAACCCTAGACGCCCTGTCTAGGCCTGTACTAAGCGTCTTAAAGGTGTGAAAATATGCCCTTCACCATGTGAATATGTAGACCTTTAGGAAATGAAAAATATCAACCCTGTCTTTTTATATACACAATCAATCCCTGAGAATCTTTAATTTTCTTTTATGGTATTTTAATTTTTAAATTTTAGAGTAAACTGTAATTTTACCCTCTGGAGATATAGCTCATTGGCACCCTTACCCCCTCCCACGAAATTTTTGCTGTCTAACCCCCCAACGAATGCGGAACGCTGCAATCTTCCCCCCCCGGTGTTAAAATCTGTTTAAAGTCAACGTCACTTGTTAGCGGTCAAAGGGTAATATAGTCTTTTCCACTTGTGTTTGATTGATTCCTCAACATAACACCCTATATTATAAACTTCACTTCGACCTTACCCCCCAAGTATTCCCCCAATCTCCTATCTTCTCCCACAAAAGTCCGGTGACCAGAAATCTGGATTCTGGCGCCCTTCTTCAGCGTGGCAAGCACCCCCGAGAAACCCCTTTTCTCCTTCACATCAATATGAGTTATTATCTAACCCTATAAGATCAACATGGGTTACTTTTAATTTACTAAAACAAGCTTCTAATCTTAGTAATCTTATAGAATGATTTTTGGATTGCATCCTCATGTATAAGTCAGAGAACTTAAAACAAAAGCAGAGCGAAATGAAGATACGGGATCAAGAAATATGCCTTGACAATAAGAAGTTTATTTTTTTCAAAGAAAACATAGCAACCACCATATTCAACGGGATCTGCAAATGCTATTTAACGCGGAACCATGTAACAACCAATATTGTTAATTGAAAATCGACAAATCTCTGGATAGTATAACCATATGACAACCACTATTGTTCGACAATTGTCAACTCGATACAGGGATTTAAGTCAAGAATTTTGACACATTAAGTAACAGATGTAAACTGGATGAACAGTTATTTAACCCTTAAAACCGATAACGGTCTTTGTAATTTACTATAACTAACTTTTAATCTTATTATTGGTGTAAGAGAAAGTCTTTGGTTTCCATCACTAAGAAATGTTATTTTATGTCACCTTCTTTGATATTTGCCCTTTGTTTTTGGTGCAACGTTCCATTTTTAGAAAACTCAATTGCAAAATCTCATATTTGCTCATCAAAGGTTGCTGCGATTATTGTAAAATTAAGAGCAGTGTTAAGGGGGTTTATGATGATTACTGAGACATGAAGTAATAGATGCAACAAACTGATGAAGTTATGGACTACGAAAAGTGAATCGATTTTTAAGAAATATGCAGTGACATTACGAAGTTGGGTTTTGCAAAGAAACACATAACAACCACTGTCAATGCTTTTTAATGATGAACCATGTAGAAACCAGTATTGTTAGGGGGTAAGAAAGCAAAGAAATATTTAACACCGGGGGTAGTACGTTTTCTTACAACAAATCATAGGGGGTAATAAGAAAGGATAATATAGTTATTTAACACCGGGGGTAATATGCCAAAACTATTATTCTAGAAGACAAAGGAAAAGTAATATGCCAAAACTTTTTTCCGAAAGATGTTGTTGTAGGAACACAAGCAACAATGGAGGAGAGAATCTTAAACGGTCAACTCTTGCGTACCAGGGAATTACATAACGCGTTAAAGGTGGATTTGGTCGAGCATGCTTGGGTAATTCGTCTAATTTGACATGATGGCAACGACGAAGAGGACTCCGAAGACGACGGAGAAGAAGAAAAAGATTTCGAAATTGGAGGCTTTGAAAATGAAGGTTTGGATGATGGAGATCATGAAGAAGAAGAAGAAGACGAATGCGACAACGACGATGAAGACGAGTAGTATCTATATCTCTAATAAAGCAAACCATTGGGGGACACATGTCACCCTATGGTTGATGCCAAATAAGTAGCCACATCAGCATACATGCGGCATAGCTCATAGGGGAGGATTGAATTTGGCTTCTCACATACGCTATACTCTCTCTCTCATTCTCTCATAACCCTAATTCACTCTCTCTCTCTCTTCTCTTCTCTGGCGAACACGGCGACGAAACAACACATAATACTTTTGATCAACAATCAACGTATTTGAAGACTCTAACTCTACGGTGCTCTCTAATTTGACGATTTGATGATCAATTATAGATTTGATTTGAGGCTTTTTTTCCAGGAAATCAAATCCTGGAAATCAAATCGGCGATTTAGTGAATTGATGATCTATATAGTTATTTTACATGATTTGATTATCGATTAAGTTAATCCTTTTTTTCTTAGGGATTTGATATCAAATTTCATGTTGTTTTGTTATATGGTTTTGATTTTCACCTATATGATTAATCTTCCTTATATTCCAGATTTAGGGTTTTATCGCTATACCATCTTAATCAGTACTCATTTTCAATCGTTTCCCAAAGATCATCGGTGGCGGTGCTTCGATAGAGGAAGATGTTGATGGTGACAGCGAGATGTGTTGATTTAGGGTTTTGTCTAACGGTGGTCTTCTGATGGTTGTGGTGCAAGGCAAGGAGTACAGGGTAACGCCTAGGTATGTTGATTTCATCGACACATTATGTTCATATGTTGATTTCAATTTTGATTTTTATTTACCACTGTATCTTTTTAAATCTATTTAGAAATTAGTGTTTGTAGCACTGAAACGTTTTCTTATGTTGGTGAAACTTTTCGATGACCGATTTTGATTTCAGATGGATGTACTTGAGCAACTTTATAATCAACTTGCAGAAATTGTTCGTGAATGCCCAGAAGCAATGCTACAGGTGACTGTTATTTAACTTATTACTTTATATTCTGACTTACTTTTGTTAACATATATCATGGTGATTGGAGAACCCAGACATAACAGGTGGTCTCTTTTATGCATTGGCTAGATATTGGATATCTTTTAATACACATATGAAGTGGAAGAAAAATTAGGGTGTAAGTCACAGTTGGGCTTTTTCTTTAATAATGAACATATGATTCAGATTCATTACCAAATTAAGTGTATTCTATTTGTTAATTAAGATGCAAGTCACAGTTGTTTGATATTCTTTTAGTTCTTGGTTGAGTTTGTGATTCCATATAAGAATTAGTAGTGATGTTGTTGTAGTTATTTGTTGACAGCTGAAGTACTTTGTATTGAATTTATAAGTGCAGATGATGGCTGAAGTGAGGGAGAAATTGGCGGATGTTTGTAAAGAATTAGCTCTGAAATAGAACTATAGATTTAAAGAGCATTAGATGATAGTGGACAAGTTAGATGTTATTTCGGTTTAAATTTAGGGTTCTTGGTATAGGTCTTTTTGTTTTGAAATATGGAAATTTGAGATTGTAGATTGTGGTTCATTTATCGTCTTGGAGGATTGTGGTTTTTCAAGTTTTGCTGCTTTTTTTTGTTATTTAGATAATAGTTGCAGCCCTTCAGCCGATAGCGTTCCACCACTACTGTTTCGAAGACGCTACATAACGACGGTGTAAGGTTCTTAAGATGTATTCAATTGTTAAGTTAAACCACACCCTAAAATTTATAGATTTATCATCTTAACATGACTCTGTATGTGTCTTCATTTTTACTTTTGTTTTAGTAGTTTCATTTTAATTTGGTTTTGACAACCGTGAGTTGTGTAAATGTGACAAAACCGAAAGGATCGATGAATGGCTTTCGGTTTTTTTACCGCATCATGGAATGCAAAATGGTGGTATTTAGCCTTCTAGAATGTTACTGCCATGGTTGAACCTGGTTTGCTCAGTTTACCTTACGCTATGTCCCAACTTGGTTGGTTAATTAGTCTCTTCAATCTTTAATCCTAAACTTTTCAATTATACATAACAAGAGCATTAAATTCGGTGAAGTTTCATGAGGCCTGATGTCAGTATTAGTAATGTCATAGGTCATAGTGTGATTTTTTTTTATAAAGATTTCATTTTTTAGCATGTACTGTTGATGAGATTTTTGTGCTTATTTTTATCTAGATCACAACAATCTTCTGTGTGATTTTTCTGTTTTTAAGGCAATGTATGATTGGAGAAAAATACTTCTATTGTTGTTTCATAGAAGTCAGGTAACATATTTTAAGGTGTAAACTGGCTGTTAGGTTGAGCAAGGTGAATAACATTGTCTCCACAGACGGTTTTACAAAACAACAACTTCTATGTTCCATAATGGGCCGTGTTGTGTTATTGCCATGAGATAATAACTGTATTAGTTTTAATGAAACCCACAACAAAAAATGCCGAACAACCGTTTTTAGTTTTTTCTATAGGAGAATTAAAATGCTAGGTATTATGATTGCTTCTCATTTTAAGAGTTAAGTATCATTTACACCTTTTTTCAGGTTGCTGTCATGCCAAAATCAGGGGCCAGAAGCCTTCTACAACAGATGACGAAAACATGAATCAAACGGTATAATCCTTCTCTTGGTAACTTTATATCTCACGCGTAGCCTAAACGTTTTTATTTTTGTGGATGCAGCAATGTTGAATCCCTATCCTCACAAATTCCATGTCTCGATGTCCTTTCTTGAATATATTGAGAAGTACGAAACCTTAAATAGTGGGGATCACCTGGAGGATGCTCAAGTTTCTTTGGCTGGTTAGCAGAATTTTGTAATATTGATATTTTAGTTTTTGCGTGAATTTAATTTTATTATAATAATTGACTAAATATGTGTTCTTGGTAGGGAGACTAATGAGCTAACGGTCCTCTTCATCAAAGCTCTTCTTTTATGATTTACTTAAATCTGGTGGACAAGTGCAAGTTATGGCTGATGCACCAGCTAAGAGAATATTATTCTTACTTCAACTCAATTCATTATTTTGATACTTAATTGCTCACAAGCATTCTTACTTCAACTCAATTCATGTTATAGTCTATTTCTTTATTACGGATTAACAAAAGACCTGATGGTGATTGATGGTGGCTCTAACCTTTTGAAAGCTGGCTTTGCAAATTGCAATTCCACATTAAGCTCCTTCCATGGTAATATATAATCTGACCTATTTTTAATCATTTTTTAGACATGTTAATTGACCCGGTTATAAATGGGTCAAAATTATCACTCTTTTGTATGTTTGCATATTTATTTCAGATGAGACAAACAATTTGCACAAGCGGTGGGGGATGATATCAAATGCGAGATCGGGGTACAAAATTTTAACAAATTTTTTAATTCGATCCGGAAAATCTCAAGGCAAAAAGAGATGAATGAAGACAAGGGAAAAAGATTAAGGAAGTTGTTAACCACAAAGAAATGCAAAGGGGAAGCTTAGATTTGTTTTATTTATAATTTAGTGTAATTTTGTCTATATGTTTAAGTATTTTGAATAAAAACAATTAATATTTTGTTTTGTTATTGCTTTACAATGGTATTTGTTTTAATAATGGATAATATTGTTTTGTGGGGTTGTAGATGCCTCCACGGAAGGCCCCTATAAGTTCTTATTGTTTTACTTTTATCTTTTATTGTTCTAACTAATAAAAATACATCAGTTTTTCTATTCATTTATAATCGTTTAACTTTTTTAAAAGGCCTTTTGTATGTGATACGCTAACTTATGATTCATTTGCTTTAAAAAACTTTATTTCCTAAGAAGTTCTATGATCAGACTACTATAGATTCGGATGGTTATCCAGTCTATAGATGAGCAGATTCAGGATTTTTTGATGAGAA
This sequence comes from Helianthus tuberosus, assembly GCA_030545235.1. Classification (NCBI taxonomy): domain Eukaryota; kingdom Viridiplantae; phylum Streptophyta; class Magnoliopsida; order Asterales; family Asteraceae; genus Helianthus; species Helianthus tuberosus. Next base: position 145,281,950 of record CM060417.1, on the reverse strand, counting down.
ATCTGGTATTCAGCTTGATGTTTTTGGGGTGGATGGAAAAAAAAACGAACAAGATCCGTTGGCGCGCACACTTACTTACGTTGAATTCCAATATATGCGTTTTTACAGAATATTAAATTTCAAAGTAAATAATATGGTTTTGGATGAAGCCGCGCATCACACGGGCATTAACCTATTCTAAACCATATAATAAAGTAAACTATTGGGGGACACTTCTCACCATATTAGGTCATCTATTTTTTGGTTTTCCCGCCAATCTCTCATACTTAATTATATATAATTATTAATTAGTTTAATCTCTTTTACTTAATTGTAAAGAACTCTCCTACATAATTATAGATAATTATTATTTAGTTTAATCTCTTCTACTTAATTATATATAATTATTATTTGTTTTTTAGGTTGATTTTAAAATATATTTGATTATAATAATAATAATAATAATAATAATATAAGTGGGATGTATTCTTTTTGTTAATCTATATCTATATAGATATATTCGTCACGCTTTCGGTTATGAGTTATCATTTGTTTTTAGGTTAATTTTAAATAGTTTTGATTATAATAATAAATATAAGTGAGATGTATTTTTATTTAATCTTTAATATCTATATCTACAATATACTATACATATCTATATTTTCTATAAAAGAAGAAATCTGAGTGACATAAGAAAAGCTGATGTGCTAGCCAGAGAGGCTGTTCAACAATGTTTTTCTTATGTCAATACTGCATCATAAAGCATAATATATAAAATCAGTTTAAAATCTATATAAAACTTTGCCAACCAAAACCTCTGCCCATATCTATACTTTAAAGCCAGCAGAGGTTGAAGGTTCAAGGGATGCGTATATATCAGCAGATGTTTTGTTGTCGGTAATTTCAAATTCAAAATGCCCGAGAATACGTAATTTGCAATTAATGCATGTCACTCACTCACTTCTGTCAATCATCTTCTTATATAAATGTTTTTTTTTTCTCATTTCCCTCTTCATATTTACACTATCGTGTTCTCTGCTTTTGTATTTTCAAACCACACTTCCAATGTATCTCTCCCTCAAATCCCCTCTTCTCAATACTCGACATTTGTTCATAAAGGAAAAGATAAAACCGAAGCTCTCTCTGACCCACTTTCAGAACAAATTTTGGGGATATGTCGTTTGCCTTGATGATGGTAATGTAATATATAATTATGTTTGTTTTGTTTTTGATTTTTCGTAATTGTTTTTCATCTGAGTTATGACTAAATGATGATTGTGAATGATTTGAGTAGATGATGATGATGATTGTTCTACAGTTTTTCCTACTAAATGCAAGAAACTCTCTGTTTCTGCAGCAACAAACTCTTCGATTACAGATCTTTGAGCTTCACATAATTGTTCCAGCATCATTGTTCCAACATCGTTGAGTAACACTCGTCTTATTTATTTATTCTTTTGTTATAAAATACGCATTTTTCAAAACCAAATGCATAGTTATCATTAACTTAGTTAATAAGCTAAGATGAACATCATCATAGTGTTTAACATGACCAACTAGCTATTTTAAAAACATTCGACAATCTGTAGTGTTTACAAAAAAAACATTGTTTAAAACAAGAATAGATTAGCGCGAAAGCTACAAAATTTTGTGTTCGGTTCTGACGTCCTTGCTTGATCGGCATCCGGGATGAGACGAACGTCACCTAGGGTTAAAACCACAACAATTATTACTTTTGGAAATATTATAATATGCATAAACAAGTTCAGATATCATACGGTTAACAAAAACATAAAAATCTCGTATTTAGGTCTGTCGCGCCACGCGACGGACTCAGAAAATTCCTTCGCGTGCCGCGAGCGGTCTCGCATGTCGTTCCGGCACCTTAACTCCCTAGTGTGTGTCGCGGGGGAGCATGTTTTCCAGCAGGTCTAGTTTCTCGACCTGCATATTTGCCCAGCTCTGAAATTTCTTAAAATCTAAACTTTGAAAGCTCATAACTTTTTATTTACATGTCCGTTTTAGTCGATTCTTTTTCCTATGCCTCCATAATAAAATTACGGATCTATCAATTTAAATTTCACATAACGATAACCCGGTTTATGTAACGCCCGTCTAGTTTTACTTGAATTTAATAATAGTACATACCATTTTTAATAAAAGATGCCTAAGTAACATAGATTTCATAAAAGAAGTACATATGTAGCATAAACCTTAGTCAACTAACGACTAAGTTAAACATTCAAAAGTTGTTTAACAATTTGTTTACAACCCATAAACATAGTCTATTAAAGATTTAAAACATTGTGGAAGCTTGTAAGTAGTGTTCGGTTCCTCAAAATCTAGCTCGATCGTCTTCCGGTTAGTTTCCAACATCACCTAAGATCAAAACCACAACAAGTGTTAGTTTTGATAAGATTAAAATGGATACAAACAAGTTCCAAGAGTCAAACAATCAATAAATAAAATTTTCTCGAATCAAGGGGGCGCCGCGTGACGCCAAGGCCCCTCGCGTCACGCCAGGCCCTGTTTTTCACAGATTGTTTATTTGTTTGATGCTGCAGATTCCCAGCTCAAAGTTTAATCAAGTTCCAACTTAAAATGGCCATAACTTATGATTCGTAAGTCCGTTTTTAGTGATTCTTTTTCCTATACGTCTGTAATTTCATTACCAACATGCCTATTATGATAGTCATGCCAAAACTTCATCTTACGGACAGAAAGTCTATATATCGTTATGCATTTATTCGACCCATTCCTACTTGACACAAAATACTACCATTTAACTAGTAAACTTATGATACTTTATACCCAATATCCCGGGCTTATCATCACTTGCATTTCTTTACCAATCTCATGGTTTAATGCTCTTGTGATTAGTATCTCTATTTTGATTCTCTAAAACACTAAAACAACAACTTGCACAATTAATCGACCCGTTTGGTTCATCTTATGGAATTCCCCAATATGATGACTACCAAATGATCCCGTATCACACTTAGACTAATAATTTAGGTAACGATCATAGTCGCTACATTTCACACCGTAATTATCCTAAAATAAGACTTCGCATAATTTAACAACAATTCGTTTAATGTAACGGGTCAAGTTACATACCTTTAGTGCACGCCCTTCAACCACAATTCACCGCTGGCTTGTCCACTTGACGTTCCGGTATCCTTTCCTATAGAGTTCATTTACATCATGTTTAGAACTCTTTTTAATCACATGTCGCATAATAGTCAAAACATCTCAATTAGGTGTTTTAACTTCAAAATTCTAGTCTCAAGCCTTCTTTGAGGCATTTCAACAAACACTTTAAAGGCAAAATTTTTACATGATTATATAGTAAATTCCTAGCTTATCATCTAGCCCGAATTTCACATAAATCAACCCATTTTACACAATCGTTAGCTTCTAAATTCTGAAGTCACTTTACAATTTTCAAAATACACTAGAACAACACCCAATTTCCTAGTGTTTATCAAGTTCTACATAACCCACTAATCACCTACAATGGTGTTCATGGATTTTACTAAAATTTCACATGATTTCAACTTGTATTGGTCTAGGGTTTGTCCCTAGACACTGTATTGTTCCTAATTCATCATAAGACTAACATGCAACCATAAATTTCAGAAAATCCCAATTTCATGAGAATTTCGAGTTGAGAGTTTTCATCAAATTTTACATACCTTGTAATCCTCTTGCGATGAGGATCAATAATCTATGCTTTAATTTTGATTTCAGCTTGGATTGAGCCTTCAATTTGAAAGTTTAGTGATGTTTTAGGGTTTTGGAGAGTGGGGATCGCCCCTGCTTGTTCTTGTACGACCAGACATCCCAAATGGGGTGTTTGGTTTTGTTTATTTTGTTTTTAATAAATCCCAATTTCAGTTTTTTTACAAGATTAACCCTTCCTCTTTTGTATAACTTATAGTTTGGCTATTTTTAACCCTATTATAAGTTATTTCTAGACTATTAGCTAACTAGGTTAAAATTCCTAGTTAGTAAATTATTGTTTATTTATACTTTATAATCCTAATATAAAGTTTCATATTTTCGGGATGTTACAGTTTATGAACAATGGATCACAAAATCCTTGTTTCGATTATTCGACCCATTAACTATATGTACATATTTTTTTATTCAGTTCTTTAGTGTACTAGGCTTGATTACCCAATTCCCAGGCTTGTAAACCTTGGCGTATCCATGTCATTACATAGCTTTACGCTCTCATTAAGATTTCATGCTTGTTTTCTCAAAAACTCAAGCATACCACTTCATGCAACACTTGCAATTGATTTCTACCGTTCAACCCGATATCTCGGATTTGTAAACTAATCTTAGCATAACCAATCCATTGGCCTATTTCCCTCCAACATTAGCACTATATGAGACTTTCAAGTCTCTATACCCATAATCGTTTTAAAGACATCGTTTTGACCCGTTTGGTTGTCAAGTGAAAACCATCACTTTAATGACAAGCCAACCCATTTCCAACCATTATTTTGACCCGTTTGATTATCGAGTGAGATTCGCCACTTTAATGACACACCAAACGCGTATACTACACTATGACACCATTATCACACTAATTTCAAACGTTTATGCATAATGTAACGGGACTATAGTCACGTACCTTTAGAGCACCCCTTTCAAGCGCGTATCCCCTCCGGCTTGTCCACCTGACGATCCGGACTCCTTGCCTAAAAGAGTTCAATTCACAATGTTTTTAGAAACCTTTTTATGCATCTTAACGCATAATTTGTCATAACAATCAAACATGCGTTTTCATTCGATTTTTAACACTTAATTCTTCACTTAGGCATTTTGTCGAACACCTAACGGGTTAAATTTTTATATAACTAGAATCAAGTTCATAACTTGTTATTTTCACCAATTTTATTCACACATTTCGGTTCCATCATGTCAAGCATGCATACTAACATCAAAATCATCATATAGACATCAAGTAATACTACTTGTGATAGTTATAATTCTAGTGTTCATCCTATTTTGCAAAACCCACTTAACCTATGAATGGGTTATCATAAATTTCATAATTTTAGACATGATTCCTGCAATTATCAACTAGTATTCACTCTTAAACTTGTTTTCATTATAAGTTTCATCTAAACATCACATAATCAAGCTCAAATTTCGATTTTCACAATTTGTCTAGAATATGAGATGAATCAAAATACTAAAATTTTGCATACCTTATGTGATCGGAGTGTCGCGCTCCGGTCAAAGATAATATTTATAAGCCCAAATTACCCTTAACAATGTGTTAGCGGTAGTAAGGGGTCGAACCACGAAGAGTATGTGGTTTGTGTGTGAATTTGAATGAATTAAAACAATTGTCACGATATATGAAGCTTGTTAGAATAATTTTTGTGTTTTCGTTTAATTGAGAGATATGATTTTTAACTAAATAAATTGATGAGAATGATTAACGACTACTACTTAACGATTGCAAGAAAAAATGGATACTAGAACAATAACAATAAAAAGGAATCACACCCGGTTTCGGTAATTGTTAACCTAGGATTTCTACAAGTTTTAGTTTCAACTCAAATGCACTCGATTAACGGATTTAGTGTACCGTGACTTAGGTGCTACTAACTATCAACGTCCCGAAGAACGGACAAAAAGACACTTTGTAATCAACACAAGTAAATCCTAACAACGACAATGTTCAATCACATATCACCATTTCGCAAAGTCATAACTTTTAACATCGTTCGACAATTCACGAATTCGTAACAAATGTAATACTATTGTCAAAAGTTTCAAAAACCAAACACAAATTGTCACTAAGATGAAACAAGAACAATTTGAAACACTAAAATCAACAACTACCTACACCGGGGTGAAACCGAGATGATTAGCCGCTCATGGTTGATAAAGCTTGATCACCGGAAGTTTGGAACACGAATGATGTCATTTTGAAGCTTGTAGGATGAAGGAATGATGGATAATTAGGGTTTGTGAATGAAGATGGTGAGTGGTGAATAGATGGAGAATTAGGGTTATGGAAGAATTGATTTTGTGATGGATGATGATGATTTTCTTAGTTGTAGGTTGATGATAGATGAATTGATAGATGGTAATGGCTCCAAGAACAAAGTTTGAACTCCAAATTAGTTGTAACTCCCGACTTCAATGCTCTTGAGCCAATAAAAATCGATTTCAACCCCCAAATCAACAAAATTCCCGTTTCAACAAACTGCTACCCGTCGCCGACGGGTCCCACCCCGTCGCCGACGGCTTGTATTCCTGGATACGGCAATTTCTGGCATACGGGATTATCTGGAGCCCGTCCGGGACGGGTTATACCCCGTCGCCGACGGGTTCTTGAATACCAACTTCCCAATTTTCATATCTCACACTCCCGGTTGCTCCGTAACGCGTCCCGGTGCTCCGGTTTTCGACCCGGTGGCTTGTAACGCTCCCGAAAAGCCCTTAAACTTCATCAAACCTGCGTCAACACAAATCTAATTAAAAGTAGGTCGTTCAAGATTAAAACTCATATAAAAACATAAAGTTATACGATAACGAACACCGGTTTTCACCCACGTATCACATCCCCACACTTGTCTTTTGCTTGCCCTCAAGCAAATCTGTTTTTCACTTTCACGTGGGTCGAACAACGAATACACATCCCATTCCCGAGATAAAGGTTAAGATCTATTGTCATACAAAAGTTCAAACTCTTTACAAATTTCACATATTTACCGGTTAAGTGAATAATCACATATAATAATGGTTATCCAAGATTAACCCGCCCGTAAAACTAACAAGTCATGCATATCCCTCACAATGTTCTCTCCACTCGGCTTGTAAATTGGCTAATATTTATAATGTATTAGCACTACAAAGAATATTCACTCAAAACTGATTAGAACACATACCCGCATAAGCTTGCAACTCAATCATTCTCCACTATTGAACACAAACACTAAGCACAAGTCATAAGGTCTTTATGAGGGTTGTAACGGGGCTAGGCTAAGGGTAGGAATTAGGATATTTTAAAGTGGCTAAAGCGATGAAAATTCGATTTTTATTGCAACCCACTAACTTAAACAAAACTACATATAAACATCAACTATGGGCAATAAACTTTCACCCTTTTATTCGACAACTACTAACACTTCTTTTTGTGTTTTTCTTCAACAATTTTCAATTCTTTTTCATAATATTTTCTTTTTTTTTATTTATTATTATTTTTTTAACATAAATACAAAAATCAAGAATAACGATACAAATACGACTCCTATAATCGAATTTCCATCACACGGGTTTAAAGAAAAAGGTTCAAGGGTTATGGGCTATAGGGTGGTCAAACGAAAGGTTTAGGCTCAAGATGGGCGACTAGGGAATCTGTTCGGGTAAGGATAGATAAATGGTTTTAAGAGAAAAGGTTTACCTAATGCCTTAATCATTCTCGTGCTTGTATTCGGTCTATAGTCTCAAACGTATCAAAAGTTGCAAGTTCTACAATATATGACTAATGGTCCACTCCAACAAAGAAACATAGGTAATGTAATCTATGATATAAAAGTGGCTCAAAACCTCACATATCTAAAAGGGTATGGTATGTGATATGCATAAAAGACTAGTTTCTTAGGCAGATTATTCCCAAATAACCACCTGCTAAATACCCGTTATGCTTATTAATTTGAACTTGACCATGACAAAAGACCAAATGGGTTGTGACATCCCTCGTTGACTTGGTTACTTGTGCTTTTAAGATCGCTTTTGAAACAAGAAATTTTGAAAAATTTTGAAATTTTCCCCCATCCCCACACTTGAGGTACACATTGTCCTCAATGTGTAGAATTTAAATGAACGGGTCAAAATCGAAAACTTTTACTACTCCCTCATCCCCACACTTGAGGTAAACATTGTCCTCAATGTGCAAGAACTAGAGTTTTAAAACGCACAAGGGATGTAACACGTCTAACCTTCCCAAAATCTCACCCCGGAAAATAAAATACAATGTACAATCCACTTATTCCTAACTAAGAATCAAAGTAAAAGGAAACACATGCACCTGATTTTTGTCGCTTGATACTCATATCTCCTTCGCCTCTTCATAAAAACGGTTGTCCCGCGAACATGTTGTACCTACAAATTCTAACCCTTGTGTAGAAGCATGCTTCTCACAACCATCAAAATTTGTTAGTTACCTAGTTCTACCATTTTTATAAAAGTATTACCAAGCCATGCGTTATTTCACTTTGATTTATGTGGAAAATAATTTACAACAACAACAAACCTAACTCACTTTCGTAGGAATCACGGTTGCATTTAGCTTATGCAACAAGCCCTTTTAAACCCCCAATAGCTTGGGAGGACGAGAGGTCTCGTGAGGGTTATATAGGGAACACACCCACAACGTTCATTTACCTAGGCGAAAATAAATAACATGAAATAAAAAAAACAGAAATAAAATAATATACAACAACAACAACAGAAACATACCTCGCCTCTACCGCTGATATCGCTCGTTTGGATCAACTGGCGGGTTGGGCTGGTATTGATAACCAGTGAGAGCCTCAAACATCTCCCTATAGTCATCGAGTGGGTTTGACTCTCCTTGTGGCGGTGGTTGGTAAGGAATTGGAATGAAACTAGAACCGACTGCCTCGGGCCAATGAGGGATGGGATCGGATGGGCCTAGCGGATGAGGAATATTGGAGTAATCGGTCCACCCCGAGTGTTCGGCGTACGGGAGACCGGCTTGAAGGTCTCTCTGATGGCGCTCCTGATCATGGAGTATCTTGGTGTTGTTAATCGCCATTTGGTTAGAGATAGCCAAAGCTCTCCATCGGCGTTGGTCTAATTCCCGGCGCCTAGCCTCCTCTTCTTCCCATGCCCGTCTTCGGGCTGCCTCATCTTCTTGCCTCTTCGCCAACTGTTCCATGTGTGACCTCTGCATTGCTTGGAACAGTTGTTGCTCTTCCATAAACTTATCCATTCTCTCCCGATGGGCTGCTTGAACTGCCCAAAACTCCTGCATTTGAGGTCCCTGTGCCTCCTCACAGGCTTCCCTCCTTCGGTTATACTCTCGGCCTTCACCTATGCATGCAGAGACATTGTCATATATCTCTTGCTGTCCCCGATCAAAATTTTTGTAGGAGGGCACCCGTCTAGTGGTCACAAAGCCCGCCACATCTGCATTAATTTCTCTATGCGGCCTCATGTATCTTTGTCGTGGTCTTTGTGGACCGGAGGGTTCAGCTTCCTCCTCTTTATCACCCATCTCTTCATCTTCTTCCGATTCCGGTGGTGCCCCTGAAGTAAGGAACTCATACTTATGACCCAGCCTGTCGGTCACAACATACTTGTTCCCCGAGAGGTTAACTTCTATATTCCAGTTCTTCCTCATGGAGGCCTTGTTAATTTCCTCCAATGGTTTAGTTACCCATAGTGATTCCGTAGGTAAGCAATTTTGTTGAACAATCATGGCACTAATGAGGCGTGTGTATGGAATAAAACGCCTCTGGGATGACTCCCAAGTAGCCCACGTATTCATCATCACTATGTGTCTCCATGATAATGTAGGGGTCCCGTATAGCAAAGAATGCACCACCCTACAATCACCCGCTCTAACACCTCCACGATCACCAAACCTCACCAAAATGTTCTCAACATTAATCCCTTGGAGAATCTTTCCCTCAATCGTCATTTGCTTTCTCTTTGCCTCTCCCCCATCACTGTATGGTAAAATAGCCGCGGTCATCTGATCCGGGTCACCAGCATTCATATGATTATCCAAAAATTGTTGCATAGTTGGATAGTCATATGCTTGCACCCCAAGAGAATCAAAGCGTGCAATGCAATTGATTGTCTCGAAAGACATCGTCATTACCCCCAGCTTGTTTTACCAATCAATTTCCACTCAGCAGGAGGACTATCTTTATTCACAAACTTCAACGTTGACAACCACTCGCACACATCCATCAAATACACCCGCGAAGTGTTATCTTCACACCAATCCAGCACCCTTTACCAACCTTGACGTTCAAACATTTGTGTTATTCTGATTTGTTTAAACTCCTCAACATTCACCACTCTTTCACATAAACTCCTTTCCGGAACTGAGGTACTCACTTTGTTAACCATTTTCCATTTCCAAAGCTTGGCCTCTAACTTCCTATCTTGGTACGCGGATAAGGATTTGTTCTTCTCATCATCCCATATCTTTGCATTTTGACTATCCCTAAACTTTGCCCACTCCCAATCTTGTCTGTACAGTCTTGCATCACCCTCTGCAATGGAGCTTAATTGCTCCCACTTCCTCGGTAGTAATCCGGAAGAAGAACCGACTCCCGATGATGAAGCTTGCCCCGTAGTCTTTTGTCTTTTACCACCGGCCATAACTACAATCACAAACAAGCAAAACATCAATATAAACCCAAATCTTTACTAAACTCTCAAACTTTGAATATGATGTGTGATGTTGAAGTTTTAATTAACAAGTGAATGTAAAATCGCCTCTTTAAACTTCCAAAGTCGCTCACTTTATCATAAACTTATCAATTTCTTGTTAATCTTACAATTTCTTATAATCTCAAAAATAAATTCAACATCACCTTCATGTTCAATCATGTTCCTAACAAGTGTAATCACATCACTAAAGTTATAACATGCTCAAATTCCATCTAAAACACCCAATCATACTCAAATTCATGCTAGCATAACATACATTGTTTAAACAACCTACTCTTAAACTGAAAAGTCTAAAATTTCGAAAGAAAAACACTCAAATTATGATAATCCTACATAAACTTGAGAAGAATCCATACCTTTGATGTTGTTAGACAAGAAGAACTAAGAAAAGATGGCAAACAAGCAACTTGATGAACACCCTTTCAAAAACCCTAGGTAACACGCCCAGAAATTTTGCAAAATAGCAAGAATTGATGAAAACCGTGTTGGGGGTTTTGTTCCTCTCGAAAAATTACTCAGACTGGACTCAAGAATCAAGTGATTTGGTGGAGAATTGAGAGAGTTATGAGAGGTTGAAGGATTAGGGTTCTTGGTGATTTTTGGAGAAGATGAAGTTGGTAGGTGAGGTTTTAGAGAGATGAAAGATTGTTGCAGTGTTTTGAATGATATGGGGGTGTTTTGGGTCGATATATGTGGTCAATATTGAGCTTGGTGATGTCTTATGAGGTCTTAGGGGTCCTTGGTTCGATTTTATTGTGCAAAAACACGTCAGCCGCCGACAACAAAAACAAGCCCGTCGCCGACGGCTAACAGCCCGTCGCCGACGGGTTATGGTTTGTCCAGATGCATCCGACGGCCTAAGGGCTTGTCTACGGGAAACAAGAGCCTACGGGTTCAACGAGAGCCCGTCCCGGACGGCACATACCCCGTCGCCGACGGGTTTGTTTTAACCCACTTTTTTAATTTTCAATTTTTTTTTTTTGAAAACTAGGAGGAAAAATATGACTTTTTAATAAAGGGATTATGTACACTAAAAAATCCTAAAAATTATTAAAAATCTTTTTGTGATTTTTTATAAGTTAAATTTTAAAAACGGGGAAACGTTAACGGCCCTACCACCCACCGAAAAGTCGTGTATTGTCCTTAATACACACAAATAAGTCTTAAAACATACCTTTTTGTCTTCAAAACCTATTCGTGATATCCGAACTTCACACAATCAAGAGGATTAGTACGAGACAAAAACGATTAAACACAAGAACACACAAACAATTAAATAGATGGTACATAACTTTACAAAATTTGTTACCGGTCCTCTTCTTTCGACCTCATAAACCGGAATGCTTACCACGAAGCTCACCGATTCCTTGCTTTCCTCTACCTTCTCGTTACCATCAAGAAACGGTTTTAACCGATGACCATTTACCGTTTGTCGTATCCCATCCTTCGGGTCCTCGATGGTAACATCACCCAATTGTCCGACCCGGGTGATCACATAAGGTCCCATCCATTTGCTTCGGAGCTTTCCGGGAAAGAATTTGAGTTTCGAGTTGTAGAGCCACACCTTTTGCCCAACCTCGAACTCTTTCTTTTTCAACTTGGCATCATGCGCCTTCTTCATCCCGTCCTTGTATTTAGATGCGCATTCATATGCCATTTCCCTTAGCTCCTCCAACTCGCATAGCTTGAGTTTCCTTTCCTTACCTGCGTCATCATATTGAACATTAACCTCTTTGATAGCCCATAACGATTTATGCACAAGTTCAACCGGTAAATGACAATTTTTACCATAAACCAACCGGTAAGGTGTAGTGCCAATAGGTGTCTTATGTGCCGTACGGTAGGCCCATAAGGCATCGTTCAATTTAATTGACCAATCCTTACGGTCCGCCCGCACGGTCTTTTGCAAAATCTCTTTGATTTGCCTATTTGACACCTCAACTTGCCCGCTTGTTTGCGGGTGATAGGGGGTAGTAATCCTATTGTCAACACCAAACTGTTTTAGAAGTTTTCCAAACCGAAATTTTTTGAAATGAGATCCTCCATCACTTATGATTACACGAGGAATCCCAAACCTTGAGAAAATATTGGTTTGAACAAAATTACACACTACGGAATGGTCGTTCGTCTTGGTGGCTATTGCTTCAACCCACTTTGACACATAGTCAACGGCCACCAAGATATACAAATTGCCATAGGAATTGGGGAATGGGCCCATGAAATCAATACCCCAAACATCAAAAACATCGACTACAAGGATTGGTTGCATGGGCATCTCATCTCTTTTTGAAATACCCCCTATTTTCTGGCACTCTATGCAATTCTTTGAAAACTCATTAGCATCTTTAAAAATAGTTGGCCAATAAAGACCACTATTTAACACTTTATGACCCGTTTTGTGGCCACTAAAATGGCCACCACACGCAAATGAATGTAGATGCTGCAACACGCTTGGAATTTCCTCATCATCTATGCATCTTCTTATCACTTGGTCCGCACACTCCTTCCACAAGTGCGGTTCTTCTAACCGATAGTACTTGACTTGGGACATGAAGTGTTGCCTCTTCCGTCTATCCCAATGTGCTGGCATATCACCTGTAACAAGATAATTGACAATGTTAGCATACCATGGCAATTTATCTAATTTCATTATGTGCTCATCTGGGAAAGACTCATTGATCTCTACAGTTGTAGGGTCTTCTTCAACCATCAACCGGGACAAATGGTCCGCCACAACATTTTCGGTACCCTTTTTGTCCCGTATCTCCAAATCAAACTCTTGGAGCAACAGAACCCATCAGATTAATCTCGGCTTTGCATCCTTCTTGTCCATGAGATACCTAACTGCAGAATGGTCAGAATAAACAATAACCTTAGTACCCCATATATAAGCGCGAAATTTATCCAACGCATATACCACCGCAAGTAGCTCTTTCTCGGTAGTTGTATAATTTAATTGTGCGTCCGAGAGAGTCTTACTTGCGTAGTAAATGGCAACCGGTTTCTTGTCTACCATTTGACCCAATACGGCCCCCACCGCATAATCACTTGCATCACACATAATTTCGAATGGTAAAGACCAATTCGGTGATTGCAAGATTGGGGCCTCAACCAACTTCTTCTTCAAAATGTTAAAGGCGTTTTGGCAATTTTTATCAAAATCAAATGTTTTATCTTTTAACAACAAATTGCATAGGGGTTTTGTTATATCACTAAAGCCTTTTATGAACCTCCTATAAAACCTCGCGTGTCCCAAAAACGACCGAACACCCTTAACACTTGTAGGATAAGGCAAAGTGGATATGACTTGCACCTTTGCTCTATCCACCTCAATCCCACGACTCGAGACGACATGCCCCAACACAATCCCTTCTTGAAACATAAAATGGCTCTTTTCCCAACTTAAAACCAGATTTTTCTCAACACATCTTTGCAAAACTTTTTCGAGTTGGTCAAGGCATGTATCAAATGACGGTCCAAATATTGAGAAATCATCCATGAAGATTTCCAAAGATTCCCCCACCATATCTGAAAAGATACTCGTCATACACCTTTGAAAGGTGGCGGGGGCATTACAAAGTCCAAAGGGCATTCGCCTAAATGCGAAGGTACCATATGGACAAGTAAAAGTAGTCTTTGCTTGGTCTTCCGGGTGTATAGCAATTTGATTGTATCCGGAATAACCATCCAGAAAACAATAAAATTTTTGTCCGGCTAATTTCTCAACAATTTGGTCAATAAATGGTAAAGGGAAATGATCTTTGGAAGTTGCAGCATTTAACTTCCTATAGTCAATACAAATACGCCACCCGGTTACCGGCCGAGTGGCGACTTTTTCACCTGCGTCATTTGTGACGACTTGAATACCCGCCTTCTTCGGAACTGTTTGTGTCGGGCTCACCCATTGGCTATCCGAGATAGGGTATATAATACCCGCATCTAGCCACTTCAATACCTCCTTCTTGACAACTTCTCGCATGTTTGGATTTAATCTCCGTTGCGTGTCACGAGAAGGATTCATGCCATCTTCAGTGATGATCTTGTGCATCACTACCGAGGGACTAATTCCCTTCAAATCTGCAATGGTCCACCCAATAGCGGCTCTATGAGAGACCAAAATTTTCATCAACTTCTCTTCTTGCTCCCCGGTCAAATTGGATGCAATAATTACCGGGAGCGTGCTACCTTCACCCACATAAGCATATTTAAGATGCTTGGGTAGCACCTTCAACTCTAGTACCGGAGGTTCTTCCAATGACGGCTTCAAATTCGTGTCGATGCTTTCCGGAAGACTTTCCATTTGATGCGTCCAAGTGGACCTTCCTTCTTTTGCCGCCATAACCTCCAATTCTTTCATCTCTTCATCCATGCTCCGATTTGTTTCTCCTTGCAACCTGTCAAACATGAAACATTCCTCTATTGTGTTTTCCTCTTCGACACTAGTGTCACATAGAGGTAAACACTCGTCAACAATGTCCGCCATGTAGCATTCATCGCTAACTAGAGGATCCGTTAATCCCGAAAATACATTTAACCGCAACCGACGGTTACCAAAAGTCATGTCGACCGTGCCCGATTTGCAATTAATTTGGGCATTCGATGTTGCCAAAAATGGTCGACCGAGGATCACCGTTGGTTGCTTGGTTCGGTCCAAAGAGACATAATCTAATACAAGAAAGTCCACCGGATAGTAAAAGTCCTCGACCTTGACTATTACATCCGTGACTATCCCACGGGGTAGTTTAGGGGTTAAGTCGGCTAACACCACGGTGGTGTTCGACACTTGAAGTGGACCAAAATTATATTGGTCATATAAACTACCCGGCAAGATACTCACACTTGCCCCAAGATCCAAAAGTGCCCGTGTCATTTTGAATTCCCCAACTTGTATTGAAATAATGGGCGCCCCCGGATCTTGAAGTTTTGGTGGAAGTGCACCCGAAAGAATCGAACTCACATTTTCGGTTAAATCAAGTTTCTTAGGAAACTTGTGAGTTCGCTTTTGTGTGCATAAATCTTTCAAGTATTTAGCATATGAAGGTACTTGCTTAATTGCATCTAAGAGTGGTAAGTTGATTTTGACTTGTTTAAAAATTTCCCACATCTCTTCTTGTTGTGGGCCTCGTTTGTTTACCACTTTCTTAGATGGTCCCAACAAGGCTTCGGGATAAGGGGCGGTATTAACCTCCACACCCTTTTCCTTAGCTTTTGGGACGGGAATGGTCACAACGGGTGTAGTATTATTAATTTTAACATCATTTTTCTTTGGACCCGTTTGACCATTTTTACCTTCATCATCACTCGCATCTTCCACCACCCCTTCAACAAACTCGGGTGGTGGTGGCTCGACACCACTATCTATGACTCGACCACTACGTAAAGAAATTTTATTTATTGGTACCTCACGCGTGTTCCTTGAGTTCGACCCTTGATGCTTAGGGTTCACTGTGGTGTCACTTGGAAGTCCTCCTCCACTTCCCCGAACTTGAGCCATCTCTTGAGCAAGTTGCCCCACTTGCTTCTCTAATGCCTTTTGGGATTTGTCTCTCACCTCAAACTCTTTCCGCATTTCGATTTTAATTTCTTGGTTTGAATTCCGCATTTCAGTTCTAAGTTCTTGATGCGAGTTGGTGAGAGTGTTCATGATAGCGTCTAGTTTCGAGTTAATCGAATCATCACCTTGGGAGTTAGACGCACCACCCCCATTACCACCTTGATTGTAACCCCGTTGATAATTGCCTTCACAGTTTTGATACCCTTGGTTACCACCTTGGTTGTAATTCCTTTGGTAACCCCCTTGGTTACCACCTTGACGATTATTGTATGAAGACCCACCTTGACCTCCTTGGTTACCTTGATTACCCGATTGAAAGTTCGGGTTCATTTGATTCGAAGCATTACCGTATCGGAAATTAGGGTGATTTCTCAACCCCGGATGGTAAGTGTTGGAATTCATGTCGTATTGTTTCCTATCTCCATACACTTGGTTGACTTCTTCAGTGTAGCCACTCGACCCGTTGGACATTGCTCGGTTGTATGCCCAATATCTCCACATTCTTCACAAACCGCAAACTGAACCGCATTTACCTCTTTCTTCTTCATACGAGCCATTTCCCGCTCTAAGGTGGAAATCCGATCTTTAGAGTCAAGATCGGGAAGTGACCGTGAAATGGGATGCTTCTTAGCTCGATCGGCCGATTCTTTCTCTTTCGAACGTTTACTCATCCGTTCCAAGAATTCCCAATCATCATCTTCATGGTTGCTTAGAAGGGTCCCATTGCTCGTTGATTCAAGTCGGTTCCATGTGTTGTCATCTAAACCTCTTACAAAGCACTTGACCAACTCCCACTTTTCTATTTGATGATGTGGGCATCTTCGCATCATTTCTTTAAATCTTGTAAAAGCTTCATGCAACGACTCACCCGATAATTGGCGAAAAGACCTAATTTCATCACGAGCATCATCGGTCTTCGCCATAGAATAATATTCATCTAGAAAAGCTTGTTGCATTTCTCCCCATGTGCGAATGCTATTGGCCGGGAGTGTAAGGAACCATTGCTTCGCTTTGTCTTTCAATGAGAATTGGAACAAACGAAGTTTAACCTCATCTAGTGCAAAGTTATGCCCCCCTATAGTGCCGCAAATGGAAGAAAACTCTGTCAAATGTGTGTACGGTTCGTCATTAGATCTTCCATTAAAATGAGGAAGTATGTTGATGTAATGTGGTTTACAATCAAACATCCTCCTCTCACAAACGATTGGTGAGTCGTTCTCGGTGACAACCGGCCTAAAACGATCATTCACTCCCCGTGGAGGTCGTTGACGACGATGTGGACCGTTAACTTCTTGATCGACCGGTCTTCTATTATCCCGTCTTTCACCTCTTCGATCATCTCTTCGATTCTCTCTTCTATTATCCCTTGGGTTACCACCTCCCACGAAACGAGGAATCCGGTTAGGGTTTGCATTGTTGTTGTTGTTATAAAACCCATCATTCCGGTTCCGTTGGTCATTGTTTCGTGGTTGACGGTTGTTCCCATAACCATCATTTCTTCCACCTCCTTAACCGTATTCGTCATCCCCAACGTAATTGGCATGTTGGTAGCCAAATTCCTCATCATCATACCTTCTAGCGTTGTAGATGTTTCCCCTATTCACGTAACCCCAATCTTCATCATCATTGGCCCTATCATCATAGTATCCCCCGTCGTCCGAATTTTCCGTATGAACACTCACATGTTCCGGCGATTGATAACCGGGAACACTATACGGTTCATCATCGGGGATTCCATTCCTCAAGTCATCGATGTTGAAGAATGGGTCTTCATTTGCGGGATTGCCGCGATCACGATTTCCCCGACGGTCGGAATTGACATTCCGGTCATCTAGGTTGATGGGTAGGGAATTGTGTCTATGAAGGTTTTGTTGTTGAGGTGTTCTTTGATTGTTGTTGGGATTTTGGTTTTGGAAAGGTGGTGTAGGTGGTCCGGTATTGTTGTTATTACCACCCGGTTGCTCGGGAGGTATAGGTTGCATATTTGGAGCGGGATTGAAGTTGCTTCGGTATTGGAATTGGTTCGAGTTGAGGTTTTGATTTTGGTTTTGGTTTTGGTTTGAGTTTTGGTTCGCCATTGAATCGGTTTCAATGGATGGTGTATGTTGTGGTGTTTGGTTGGTTTGATTAGAAGCAAGTGTTGCTTCTAACCGGCTTGCTAGGTTTCTTCTTGCTACTCTTTCAATTTACGGTTCGTAGACTAAAGGTGAAGTCCTCCCGGAGTTCCGCGTATGCATGCACTACCTATAACCTGCACAAGTAACACACCCGCGTAACAAAGAAAAAGACAAAGTGCAAAAAGAAAGCTAAACAAATTAAACAGATAATCACACAAATTCAAACAATATCCAAACACAAAGCGCACGCACTCCCCGGCAACGGCGCCAAAATTTGATCGGAGTGTCGCGCTCCGGTCAAAGATAATATTTATAAGCCCAAATTACCCTTAACAATGTGTTAGCGGTAGTAAGGGGTCGAACCACGAAGAGTATGTGGTTTGTGTGTGAATTTGAATGAATTAAAACAATTGTCACGATATATAAAGCTTGCTAGAATAATTTTTGTGTTTTCGTTTAATTGAGAGATATGATTTTTAACTAAATAAATTGATGAGAATGATTAACGACTACTACTTAACGATTGCAAGAAAAAATGGATACTAGAACAATAATAATAAAAAGGAATCACACCCGGTTTCGGTAATTGTTAACCTAGGATTTCTACAAGTTTTAGTTTCAACTCAAATGCATTCGATTAACGGATTTAGTGTACCGTGACTTAGGTGCTACTAACTATCAACGTCCCGAAGAACGGAAAAAAAGACACTTTGTAATCAACACAAGTAAATCCTAACAACGACAATGTTCAATCACATATCACCATTTCGCAAAGTCATAACTTTTAACATCGTTCGACAATTCACGAATTCGTAACAAATGTAATACTATTGTCAAAAGTTTCAAAAACCAAACACAAATTGTCACTAAGATGAAACAAGAACAATTCGAAACAAAAAAATCAACAACTACCTACACCGGGGTGAAACCGAGATGATTAGCCGCTCATGGTTGATAAAGCTTGATCACCGGAAGTTTGGAACACGAATGATGTCATTTTGAAGCTTGTAGGATGAAGGAATGATGGATAATTAGGGTTTGTGAATGAAGATGGTGAGTGGTGAATAGATGGAGAATTAGGGTTATGGAAGAATTGATTTTGTGATGGATGATGATGATTTTCTTAGTTGTAGGTTGATGATAGATGAATTGATAGATGGTAATGGCTCCAAGAACAAAGTTTGAACTCCAAATTAGTTGTAACTCCCGACTTCAATGCTCTTGAGCCAATAAAAATCGATTTCAACCCCCAAATCAACAAAATTCCCGTTTCAACAAACTGCTACCCGTCGCTGACGGGTCCCACCCCGTCGCCGACGGGCTTCCAAAAGCTGAAATTCGGCCGACGGCTTGTATTCCTGGATACGGCAATTTCTGGCATACGGGATTATCTGGAGCCCGTCCGGGACGGGTTATACCCCGTCGCCGACGGGTTCTTGAATACCAACTTCCCAATTTTCATATCTCACACTCCCGGTTGCTCCGTAACGCGTCCCGGTGCTCCGGTTTTCAACCCGGTGGCTTGTAACGCTCCCGAAAAGCCCTTAAACTTCATCAAACCTGCGTCAACACAAATCTAATTAAAAGTAGGTTGTTCAAGATTAAAACTCATATAAAAACATAAAGTTATACGATAACGAACACCGGTTTTCACCCACGTATCATTATGATCCCTTCAACAATGTGATCACGAATTTGTGCTTGAAAATCGATTTGGAACTGATTAGAGCCTTCAATTTGAGGGAAAATTGAATGAACTAGGGTTTGTGGGGAACCCTTGTGTCGCCCCCTGTGTTTGATCGACCAGACACACACTTTTGTGTGTGTTTGGTGTAATTTGTTTTGTTTTATTAGTTTAAGTTTCAAGTTTAACAACATAAGTCCCTCAACTATCATTTAGTTTATATTTTAGGTGTTTTAATCCACTTATATGTTACCACAAGACTCATAACTAACTGGGTTATTTATTCCTAGTTAGTTTGTTCTCGTTTATTTTAAACTTTATAATTCTAATATAAAGTTTTATATTTTCGGGGTGTTACAAATCCACCCCCCTTAAAAGGGTTTCGTCCCCGAAATCAGAGTACGTACCGAAAAGTGTAGGGTAGAGTCGTCTCATCTCCTCCTCGGACTCCCATGTGGTATCCGAACCTTTCCTGTGCTCCCATTTGACCTTTACTTGGTCAATTTCTTTGTTCCTCAAACTCTTCACCTTATGATCTAAAATTGTAATCAGCTTTACTGCGTAATTGAGACTATTATCCACCTCGATGTCGTCGTAGCGGATATAAGCAGTTTCGTCGGCTAGACATTTCCGGAGATGTGACACGTGGAACGTGCTATGTATCCCACTCAACTCCTCAGGCAGTTCGAGACGGTATGTGTAACATTCCAAAAAAATTTATTTATATAAAATATATAAAAACTTATGTTATTAAAAGGATGCATCATGGGTAAGTTGACCAATGAAAATATTAGGTATTTTGGGCAAGCGTAGGAACCATTTAATAATTAAATTATAAAAATACATTATATTTGAACCTGCTCTGTTTTTAATGAAACTTGATTCAAAATGTAGATAAAATTATTCTCGTTCTAATGACATATTTATTATTTTATAAAACGTCATATTTTAGAAGTTATAAGCGCCAAAAGAGTGAAACAGTTAAATTAATTATAATATATATATTATATAAAATAATAAAATAATAAAATAATTCAAAACTAAAGACAAATGTTAGTGTACGTAAACATCAAAGAAAAAAATAAAATAATAATAAAATTCTTTTTACTTACAAATGAAGTACTGAAGACGTGTCCAAACATTGCGTGTCCTCCACTCCTTACTTCAACTATATATATGAATGGAGTATTTCGTTAAGTCCATCCCAAAATCCTTTCTCCATGTCACTCTGTAGACTATTTCTTTTTGTGTAGTAATTCACCCCTATAAAACTTCAAAAGCCTTATCCCGTTTTAAGTATTGTAACCCCTGATCACCGATGCCCTGTCCGATTGACGTAGGGCCCCGTAACGTATGTCAAGGCTCTGCCTAAATTCGTTGGGGTTCTGTCTCGTGACGTAAGGATAAAGTAGAATTGGGTTAAAATATTTAATGTGAGTGCACTATAAATTTTATTAAATAACCCAGGAGTTATACCCAAAATATGACAACCCTCCTAAAACACCCCTGACACCCCTACACCTCCTAAAATACACCCCATATGCGAAAACGGACCCCGAATACCTTGAATATTATTAAAAACAATTAAAAATCAATTTTTGGGGTTTAGGCGGGCCGCGTAAGCCACACCTTAAACCTTACGCGGGCCGCGACAAGGTAAAAGGTGGCGAAACCCTGGGCCGCCACGTGGCCCAACACATGTCAAGCCTACTATGCTGACCCGGATCAACTACGCTGTTGACCAGCGTTGACGCGGGCCGCGTAGACCTTGGTCTACCTTTACGCGGGCCGCGAGAGGACCAGAAATCAGCACTATATATAGAGGGCCTCGGGTCTTCAGTTGAATTCGTTCACAAATATTTTCTTTCTCTCAAATCTGAAGTATAGGCATTATACACGGGTATAATACCCCTCTAATTAGTGAAGCTCTGCTCCGTTGTAAGTATCATAACACCTGGATACGTATTAGATACGCTGTCCGATTGATCTAGGGTTCCGTAACGGCTGTCGTGGTTCTGTCCGACGTAGTCGTTGGAATGCCATCTCGGGGAGGGTATTACTAATGTTAAAATGGGTTATTATACTAACACGTGTGCTTTTGTGTAAATTATAGATAATTCTTAGGAAACCCTAAAGGATAATCTAAGACAGCAATGTGAGTTGATCCGCTTTTTGTAAACCTTTTGTTAACTGTTTTTACAAAACCTCATACAATTAAATGTATATTAAAGCAGTTATTGAGTATTTGTAAGAATACAATTATCATGAGTATGTTGGGGTTTTGTATACAAAATTTGTTACCACCTGGTCAAGGAGTAACATTTCCACAAGTCGGGTCTGACAGTACCATGGATGTTAATTGATATAACTTGGAAACAAATGTAATTGCGAGATCGCCCTCAATACTGTACAATGGTTTTTATTTAAACTTGATTAAACTGGGATTCACTCACCAGTATTTCCCACTGACAAATGTTGTTAAAACGCGTTTTAGGTAACAAGCTGTGAAAGCCAAATAGAAGCCAGATGGACAGCACTGAAGGCATGGAAAAGTGGCAATAAAGTTACCTAAAATAAAATAGATGTTTTATTAAATAAAATATGATTTATTCCTATGAGATTGTGTGTATTGCAAACTTGGGTTTTATCCCATGTTTTTAATACTATGAAAATGTTGTATTTTACTCTGATTCAATATTTCCTAACTACGGTCCTGATGAAAATTCCGCTGCCAAATTAGACAAATATGCGATACCACCGAAACTGGCTCGCAGCCGCCCGTTCCCGGGGATTAGGGATCGGGGGTTGCGACAGAAGGTGGTATCAGAGCCATGCCACTGGTTCAAGCCAAAGAAGTGTTCTGCTGACACTTAAGTTTTAAATTCTGTGTTAGGAAATAACTTATGTGATTATGTGTTTTATGTTATTTGACTATTTGTTAGTCTACAGTATGGGTAAGCAAAGAATTTCGGACATCTATCGTCAATTAGATAGTTCACCAAAAGATAAGGGAACCTCATTTCACCCAAATCCCTCAGGATACTCAGTAGATATTGAGGAAGGAATATTTATTCGTAAGGCACAGTCTAAGAAACCATTTACCACTAAGAAGAGAAGTAGGATTATTAGAAAAAGTCAAGAGAAAATAAAGAAGTCACAAGCAAAGGGAGAGATAATTAATAAGGAAATAAATGCACAAACTCAGGAAACAGGCAATAAACTACCATGGAAAGATGAATTAGATGAACAATGAGTAAATCTCCATATGTTAGCCACTACAGCAGTAAATGCTAACTTATATTAAATAGTTGAACCGCCAAACCAGTACCAGCACCCATGCCACCTATGAGCTAGAAACTTTAAAGGAACTTCGCCCATTAAATAACAACTTAGTAGAGACAGGAGATAGAATAAACTTTATATAAAAGCATGTTGAGCCTAATATTCCTATAACCTAGATAGACTAAAATAAGTTACGGATGCATAATCACTAGTATATTTTGAATTCCGGTTATAGTTTGTAATAAATACATACATATATATATATATATATATAGATATATATATAAGTCACAATGTTCACCATTTTTAATCATCTATTTTATGATTGTACCCAAATGTTTGTACTAGAAATTTGTCTGTGATAATTAATACCACCTACTCAAATAATATCATAATATACATCAAACTAAGTTAGTTATTAATAAAGCAGTCATGTTTATGATTCTCTTTGAAACCAATCATTTACTTTGGTTTAAAATACATATTGAAATATATGGTATAAAGCTTTAAAACTTTGTGGTTTTAATAATATTGTTTCAAAATAATTTATAGAGTAAACTGCCATTTTGGTCCCTGTGGTTTGGCCAGTTTTGCCACTTTAGTCCAAATCTCAAACTTATTACATCCAGGGCCCTGTGGTTTGCATTTTATTGCCATTTTAGTCCAAAACTCAAAATTTCTCATTTTTGACTGTTTTAAGGTCCCTTTTTTGTCCTTTAGTGCAGGGGTATTTTGGTCATTTATGTTTTATTTAAAGCAATTCAACAACAACAACAACAAAACCCAGAAAATCAAGAACATCTTCTTCAACAACAACAAAACCCAGAAAATCAAGAACATCTTCAAAGTTCATCATCAAAACCCAGAAAATCAAGAACATCTTCAAGAAAAAACGAGGCTCAGATCTGTATCTTCAAGAACATCATCAAACGTCATCATTAAAACCCAGAAAATCCAGCAAATCAAGAAAATCAAAAACAAAAAACAAAAAATCCAGAAAATCAAGAACAGCCTGCACATATGTATAATTGATTATACCAAATTCAGATCTGAAGTTACAAAACAAAAAACCGACTCAAAACACAACATCAGAACCGATCAAAATTCAAATCGAACACTGCCATTTTGATCATCATCATCCCCAATATCATCATCAGGTACTGGGTCAAGAATCATTGTTGGGTAGCCGAATTCTCAAGATTGAACACCAAAATCAAGTTGTTGGGTAGCCGAATTCTCAATATTGAACACCAAAATCTCCTCGTTGGCCTCATCTTCAAAACCGACACCCACAACCACTCATCTCCTACACTCACACCACCAGCAGCACCACCACCGCCACCAACGGCTAACAAATACCCCGACACCTCCATCAAACCACCGCGACATCCTCAACGATCTTGGAAGCAGAAGCCACAATTCAAGCACAGATCCCAGAACTATCAATTAGCCAATAGATGACGAACTAGATCTAGGGTTTTTTCTGTCGGTTTAGGTTACAGGGGTTTAGAAAGAGTGTGTGTGTGTTAAGAGAGATGCAATTAACTCACTGAGCCCTTAGATACATGAATCGATGATCGAGATATGCGAGGGTTAATTCACATTTGAAGGAGGATTTCATGGGTTGAAGAGTTCCGATCAAAATGTTGAGGGTGGTTCCAGTGTGTCGGTTGCCGGAGTGGTGGTGTTGAAGGGTGTAGGTGGTGGCCGGAATGGTAGTGAGGGAGGAGATGAGTGGTTTGCAGAGGAGATGAGTAGTTTGCAGAGGAGATGAGTTGATTGTACGGTGTGTGTTAGTTAGGTTTGATTGAATGTCTGTATATGTATATATATATATATATATATATATAATATAATTAATTTTGTTTTAATTAATTAAAAAAATAAATTAAAATGACCAAACTACCCCTGCACTAAAGGACAAAAAGGGACCTTAAAACAGTCAAAAATGAGAAATTTTGAGTTTTGGACTAAAATGGCAATAAAATGCAAACCACAGGGCCCTAGATGTAATAAGTTTGAGATTTGGACTAAAGTGGCAAAACTGGCCAAACCACAGGGACCAAAATGGCAGTTTACTCTAATTTATATTTAAATAAAGAGTAAACTGCCATTTTGGTCCCTGTGGTTTGGCCAGTTTTGCCACTTTAGTTCAAATCTCAAACTTATTACATCTGGGTCCCTGTGGTTTGCATTTTGTTGCCATTTTAGTCCAAAATCCAAAAACCCTATTTTTTTGACTGTTGCAACCTCCTATTTTGTCCTGTAGTGCAGGGGCATTTTGGTCATTTTGCTTTTCATTTAACATTTTCTTAATTCAAAGATTAATATATATATATATATATATATATATATATATATATATATATATATATATATATTAATATACACACATACATATACACAAATAAACAACATAATCGATCATCATCATCCCAAATAACTGAGCCTTCTCTCTCTCTTCTCTCTCTAAATTGATCAGTGAACTGAGACCTAAATCGATCATCATCCTCCTCCTAAACCTCCGATTCCACCTGATTTAGCCCCTAATCTTGATCCTCTACCCGTGTTACTTCCCCATTTGCACGATTCTGGAATAAACCCTAAAAAGGGTGTGATTAAAATCAAGGGCTTCAGAAACGGTAATCGTTCTAAACCTGTTGTTAAATATAGCCCAGCCCTCTCTGACCTTCGAATTAAAGGTTTCGTTGAAGGGGCTAATGTCTGGAACAAACATAAAAATGCTGGTATGTCTTTTGCTGACCAGATTAAATGTAATGAAGCTAAGAATATGAACGATCTCTGGGTTTTGATGATGTTCTTGATTTTTCTGGGTTTTGATGATGATGTTTGAAGATGAACGAGGTCTGGGTTTTTGATTTGTTGTTGGATCCTTGTTTCTTTTTACAAATCGGTTTTTGATTTTCTTGAAGATGATGTTCTTGATTTTCTGGATTTTCTGGATTTTCTGGGTTTTGATGATGATGTTTGATGATGTTCTTGAAGATACAGATCTGAGCCTCGTTTATTTTTACAAATCGGTTTTTTTTTTTGATTTGTTGTTGTCTGTATTTTGATTTTTGTGATGGTTTCTGGTTTTGTTCTGGGTTCTTGATTTTCTTGAAGATGATGTTCTTGATTTTCTGGGTTTTGATGATGAAGTTTGATGATGTTCTTGATTTTCTGGGTTTTGATGATGTTCTTGAAGATGATGTTATTAATTATTGAAATGTTATAATAAATTAACATGGACCAAAATGCCCCTGCACTACAGGACAAAATAGGAGGTTGCAGCAGTACCAAAAATAGGGTTTTTGGATTTTGGACTAAAATGGCAACAAAATGCAAACCACAGGGACCCAGATGTAATAAGTTTGAGATTTGGACTAAAGTGGCAAAACTGGCCAAACCACAGGGACCAAAATGGCAGTTTACTCTTAAATAAATAAAACCAAAGCTATTAAATTAACCAACAGGATTTTAAGAATTAATAAAATTTAAAAAGATTGCTTTAGTGGATCGAGTCAAAACAAGTTTTGAAACCCAGGTGTACCAATTTCCCACTTTATTTTATCCCTTCTGGTTTGTAACCAGTTGGCCATAAGACTTCATACTTTCATAGTTTTATGAATTAACTGATGTTGGGATTACTTGTAAAAGTTTCTATTGAAATACTTAGCGATAAAATAGATGGTTAAATGAATGTGATGGGTATTCATGATTAAATAAAATCATTTAAATTTTTTAGAGATTTGGGTTGGTTGGACTACGTAGAAAGGCCTAACTAAACGTTGAAAGCATTTCTACAAATCTTTAATATTAAGGTATGTTCAGAATAGGTCTTATGCCTAGAAATAATTAATATAAGATTATAAGATTAACCAGTCATATTAGTTATAGGATTGTGTATCCTAAATTATAAATAAAAATATTCGAGTCAGTTGGCTGATGTATAATAATTAAATAATACAATATTAGTAAATGAGTTGAGTTGATAAATTAGATGTTAAACTTACCTTAAGTAGTTTCGAAGTTCTCATACTTTAAAAAGATTATAATGAAGATAAAAGAGATGAGATTGAATAGTGATTGGTTAAATAATGGAGATGGAGATTCTCATAAAATACTGTGATAATAAAATATCAGTGATGTACCCGTGACACAAATAAATTTTATAAAGTCGGTTACGTGAATCTATAAAAGATCTATTTAATTGAATACTTGAATATAGATCTCGAATATATACGAAGTAACATATTAATCTTAACATAAATCAAAACACTAAATATCTTTTGAATATAAAATAGACATACTTTGATGGTATGGGATGAAGTACGTGTGTTTTAAGTTTATACTATATATTAATATTTAATCTTATATATATCCGCTATATTGTTATAACTAAAGTTTTCAATTACAGAAAGTAATTTATGTATAGTATATATATCTCTTGGTAACCCATAAATACAATGTCATGGGTCACATATGCACATATTCTTCTAAATAATGCCTATCAATCTTAAATGCATATTATAATTGATTCTTATAAAGGAAAAGGTAGGAATGTGATAATTGGAATAGATATATAGATGGTTACTTGAGGATAAATTATTAAGGTAATATAAATAGTGAGTCTTGTATAGTTTAACCCATTAGTTAAAAATGAAATTGTTCTTATAAGTCCAGAAAATTTATATTTTGAGTAATTTATTTCCCTAAACTTTTAATTCCAAAATATTATATTTGACAGAAATTTATTTCAATATACTACTTTTATAAAAGGATAAAATAAAGTCATGGAAATAAGCTTGATGATTGGTACCATCGGATGTATAGTTATTATTTTATATATGTATGTATATATTTTGTAAGTTTAATATTAACTAGAGATTTGAAATTTTATATACATATATGCATATACCCAATAGAATTTCTTGATGGTATACCCAATATAATATCTTCTGTAAGATAAACATAAGAGAAAATATCATTGGTGATTCATATGAAAACATGAAGTCATTATAAACCATGAAACCTACTATGTTTTAAAATGTCATCTGTCTCAATAAAATATTCCTTGTGACGGAATCTCATAAAGTTAGCTGTAAGCATACTCTTCACATTTAACCAAACCATAGAGTCAATGGAGACAACGATATTTTTGTCAAAACCCCATTTTCCAAGCAAAAGAAAAACCACAACCATAATAATATCTATGCTTAAAGATTAGGATATTGATAATTACTGGTAACACTTAGAATAGTATTTAGACTTGAACTTAAGAAAAATGCCTTAGTATAAGCTTCGAGATAAGCTAATTACTTGCATAGATAAACTGTGATGGTTATTGGTATACCGTGAGGATAATGACTAGAAAAGTGCAAGTATGATAAATAAGCAATAACACTTGGCCACTGTTATTTCTTGTTTATTAGTACTACTCGGTTCTAGAATATGATCCATCATGAGAATACTAATTTCATTGTTTCTTGATATAAGTCAAAAGAAATGATGCACTTTTAAAATCATGATTTGAGAAAAATTTTATTTATGGGAAATACAATAATAATTACCTCTCCGGCAAGATTGGGTATGGTGTAGTAGACTCTCCAGCTTGTCCGGGTAAGATGGGGGTACCTCTCCGGCGAGACCGGGTGAGATGGGGTATATGTTATGATAATGGAATTCCCTAAATAGTACCATGACCTGATGTCTGACCTGTTTTTGGAAATATAAATATGTTAAATACATTAACCTTATGAATGGTGTGTATATTACATATATGACTATATAGATATGTATATCTACAAGGAAATCCAAAGACCATAACGATTGACAATTAGGGATAAATCACGAACAAGATGTCAATGATAATTCTAGATTTAATTATCAGGAATCTCTCATATACATCTATAATTCCAATATCAAACATTATTTCGTTTGATCATCCGTCTCGAAATTCGTGCGACAAGATGAACGACAGGAACTCTTTAAGTTGGGACGCCATCAAAAGTATAAGAATTTCCTTTGCAATTAATAACGGATTAGGAAACCTCTAACTAAAAGCTGAGTTAAAATACAAAACATATTTCAGTCAAGAATAAGAATCTCATAGAGAATAGTTCTGGTCAAAGTAAAGTGAAATTCAAAATAAAGACTAGAATATACCTAGAAACTAAACTAACTAAATATTCATCCATATTTCAGGGAATTTCGAGGACGAGATTTAAAACAAGGTGGGGATGATGTAACATTCCCAAAATTTTTATTTATATAAAATATATAAAAACTTATGTTATTAAAAGGATGCATCATGGGTAAGTTGACCAATGAAAATATTAGGTATTTTGGGCAAGCGTAGGAACCATTTAATAATTAAATTATAAAAATACATTATATTTGAACCTACTCTGTTTTTAATGAAACTTGGTTCAAAATGTACATAAAATTATTCTCGTTCTAATGGCATATTTATTATTTTATAAAACATCATATTTTAGAAGTTATAAGCGCCAAAAGAGTGAAGCAGTTAAATTAATTATAATATATATATATATATATATATATATATATATATTATATAAAATAATAAAATAATTCAAAACTAAAGACAAATGTTAGTGTACGTAAATATCAAAGAAAAAATAAAATAATAATAAAATTCTTTTTAGTTACAAATGAAGTACTGAAGACGTGTCCAAACATTGCGTGTCCTCCGCTCCTTACTTCAACTATATATATGAATGGAGTATCTCATTAAGTCCATCCCAAAATCCTTTCTCCATGTCACTCTGTAGACTATTTCTTTTTGTGTAGTAATCCACCCCTATAAAACTTCAAAAGCCTTATCCTGTTTTAAGTATTGTAACCCCTGATCACCGATGCCCTGCCCGATTGACGTAGGGCCCCGTAACGTATGTCAAGGCTATGCCTAAATTCGTTGGGGTTCTGTCTCGTGACGTAGGGATAAAGTAGAATTGGGTTACTATACTTAATGTGAGTGCACTATATATTTTATTAAATAACCCAGGAGTTATACCCAAAATATAACAACCCTCCTAAATCACCCCTGACACCCCTACACCTCCTAAATTATACCCCATATGCGAAAATGGACCCCGAATACCTTGAATATTATTAAAAATAATTAAAAATCATTTTTTGGGGTTTAGGCGGGTCGCGTAAGCCACACCTTAAACCTTACGCGGGCCGCGACAAGGTAAAAGGTGGCGAAACCCTGGGCCGCCACGTGGCCCAACACATGTCAAGCCTACTATGCTGACCCGGATCAGCTACGCTGTTGACCAGCGTTGACGCGGGCCGCGTAGACCTTGGTCTACCTTTACGCGGGCCGCGAGAGGACCAGAAACCAGCACTATATATAGAGGGCCTCGGATCTTCAGTTGAATTCGTTCACAAATATTTTCTTTCTCTCATATTGGGATTGAACCCTACCAGAGGAACAGATAATAAAAGCCAAAACTGGATCAGAACAGTGGATCCAGAATAAGCAGATGTTACATACAAGTCTCTCCCCCTGAAAGTGATTTAAACATCTGCTGACCTCCTATCTACTGATCATGCAATCTACTGACCTACAAACTGCTGATTAAGTAAAGGCCTGATGGAAGACTAAAGCTCTGCTGCTCAATCTACTGTCCTGAGTCAAGCATTGC
This sequence comes from Helianthus tuberosus, assembly GCA_030545235.1. Taxonomy (NCBI): domain Eukaryota; kingdom Viridiplantae; phylum Streptophyta; class Magnoliopsida; order Asterales; family Asteraceae; genus Helianthus; species Helianthus tuberosus. Next base: position 145,251,197 of record CM060417.1, on the reverse strand, counting down.
TGATCCGGACAAGTAATGCTGGGTTCACAGCAGTGGAAGGAAGCAACAGTTATTTAACATGTCTTCTATGTAATGTAATGTAATGTAATGTAATGTAATGTAATGTAATGTAATGTAATGTAATGTAATGTAATGTAATAGCAGTAGTTAGCATAGCAGTGTTTGTATTGATCAGATGTTAGAGTTTGTTAGGAGGTTAGATGTCACTTTCATGGTGACGTTAGCTTAGATGCTCAGTGGTTTGCTAGTGCCTATAAATAGAACAGTGCTCTGTACTGTTCTATTAGCTCTTTGCAAAACCGTCTTCTCTGCACGAACAAACACTGAGCTCTGGCTGAGGGGGAGTTTGTATCAAACATTGCATTGTAATTGGTGTTGAAATTAAATTCAATCTTTCGGTTCATTGTGAAAAGTGTTTTGATCAAAGCAATACTCTCGTTTGATTGTATGTAAAGTTTGTTTCCATCTTAATTCCGCTGCACAACTCATCCATCTTCATTCTAATTCAAACGAAAAATACAATCAAAACCAAACTCAGATCCAACAATTGGTATCAGAGCCTGGACAGTCAAATTTGATTTAACAATCATTTTGACATAAATAGTTCAGCTCAAAATCGTTGATATCGATAGTTTGTTCATTTTTTGTTGAAAAACAGTGCAAGGTTTAATCACCATTAAAGTTGATTAATCAGTGTCTGTAAAACAACCAGGATGACGTCACAATCACAAGATGATAAGAATAACATTGGCTCGCTTTTTAAACCACTCATGCTTAAACGTAATGAATACAACATCTGGGAGAGAAGGATGGGTCACATCCTTGCTCAACAGAACACTGGATGTTGGAGGTCTGTTGTTTTTGGTCCCCATGTTCCTATGGTGCCAAGTGCTGAGGATCCAAAGAAGTTCGTACCAAAACCTTATGAAAACTATACTGAAACTGATTTTCAAAAGTTCAAACTCGATGCCAAAGCATTTAGCATCATAGCATCTGCACTACCCAATGAGATCTATGTTGGACTGTTACATTGTAATAGTGCCAAAGAGCTATGGGATGCATTGAAGGAACAATTTGGGGGAACCGAAGAAGTTATTGAAAACAATAGGGAAATTCTGAATCAGCAGTATGAAACCTTCTGTCACATTAAGGGTGAATCATTGACCCAACAGTTTGAACGTTTTAGTTGTCTCATCAGTGAGCTAAGGCTTGTTAAGGTTGAATTTACAAAATCAACACAAAATAGCAGGTTTCTTAGATCGCTACCTGATAAATGGGACACAATTGCATTTGTGACTAGAAACTCTGTTGAGTTCAAAGATCTGACCCTGACCCAACTTCATGGTAGACTCCTGACCTATGAAAGGGAGTTGAACCAGAAAAAGAAGTTGCAAGAGTCTGGCAAAGTTACTGATGATTACTCATTCGGTAGCACAGCTCTTCTGGGTCAGGAAGAATCGGGTAGCAGTGGTAAGGATCAGGGTTATGATCACTTTATTGATATAACTGCTGGTGGAAATTTTAACAACCCTGATCCTCACTCTGCAAATTATGCTTTGCTGTAAATAGTGAAAACCAGATGTCAGATAATTTGTGCTTTGAACTCAATGATTTGCAACATTTTGATCCCACTGACTTAGAAAAAATGGACATTTTGCATCAGTTGGCTTTGCTTAGTGTAAGAACAAGCAAATTCTACAAAAGAACAGGGAGAAAATTCCCAGGTTTACATGGGAATCTAAGGGTTGGGTTGGATAAATTGAAAATCAAGTGTTATAAGTGCAATAGGCTGGGTCATTTCGCTAGGGAATGCAGGAGTCAAATTACTGGTCCTATAATCACTCATCTTAGCTCAAACCCTAGACCTCAAAATCAAAACACTGTGCACTATACCCAATATACCCCTGCAGCTCATGTTAACACTGCTCATTATGCTGCTGCCCCTGTGCCTGTGCATTATGTCCAAACTACTGTTCCACAGATTCAGTATGTTCAAACCCCTGTCCCCCAGGCACAAGTGCAACCTGTTGCACCTCAAACAGCTGCTCCAGCAGTGGTACAACCAGATTAGCAAAGCTTTTTCACTCAAGGTTTTGTTGACTGGAGCAGCATGCCTGATGAGCTTGGTGATGAAAATTTTGCTCTCTATGCTTTTGATGAACCTTCTAATGATGAATTCTGTTTGATGGCATTAGAGTCAATACCAGAGGGGATTGAAACTGAAGGTGAACAGCTAAGTGATGAAACAGTGGATGAGGTGACTGAAGCAGTTGTTAATGCAGTTGCTGGTGAATTGCTGCTGGGAGAAAATTCAGAAACCCTGATTGAACCACTAACAGACCCATAGTCCAAAGAGGACAAAGAAGAAGAAGAAGAGAAGAGAGCAGGTGAGAAGGAAGTAAGAGCTGATGATGAAGAAAATCATAAATGTGATTGTGCAATGATGGCTGCTGCCAAGGTATCTCCTCAAGTTCTTGAAAAACTGTGTTCTGACAATTGCATTATTGCTTTTGCTAACATCAAAGAGGTAAATGAAAACCTTCGGGATAAAATCTTAAGTGATGAAGTCAAATTTGAAAGATCTTTAAAAGAACTTAAAAACAAATTGACTGAAAAAGAGAAAGAGATCAGCAGTCTTAAAGAAGAGCAAAGCATAACCAAAACCCAACTCCAAACTATGGTAGAAAAATACCAAGTTTGCAAAAAGGAGTTGGAGTCCACCCAGATCACCTGTGAAAAAATGGGTGGAATCATGCAAAGGGTATGTGGTTATGCTTGAAAAACAGATAAAAAGCAATGTGAAATTTGGTGTTGGTTATAGAAAACATGATGATGAAAACACTGCTTTTGAAAAATCTGTTCAAACCACTGATGACACATCTGAGTTCATCCCCACAAACAAGAATGGCCAAGAAGTGAAAATCACTGATAAACTTGGTAACAAAATCATACTTGACAGACCAATGGGATCCTCTACTTTTGAGGAGCTCGAAAAATATCAGTTTAAACCAACATGGTCTGATGAGTGTGACATTCTTGAAAATTTCAAGCCCATGGACTTTACAACCACTGATGGTGTTAAAGCTCCAAAAGCAAAAGTCATTCCTCTTAAGGACATCCCAACAGAGGTTAAAAACTCAGTTGCAAAGGAGTCCGAAAGAAGAAAGAAGAAAGAAAAGGTCAATAACCTGTTTTGTGAATTTTGTGAGAAAAGGAATCATCTAACAAAAGACTATTTCCATCTAAAAGCATATGATTTAAACAAAACAAGTGCCATTATTCCTGCTGAGAGCTGCATTGTCTGTGGTAAAACAAACCACAAAACTCAAGCATGTGTATATCTCAAAAACTTTGATGTGAAAAAAATGAGTACATTGCTAAAACATCCTTGAGTCCATCAACATCATATGTCAAATTCACCAAAAACCAACCACTGTTTGTGCCAGTTCAAACAGCTGTCACAAAACAACTAAACCAAACATCTGTCAAAAGAGATGTTCTGGTTACTGATGCACCCCCTGCCAATCAGTTCGAAAAGGCAAAGAAAAATAGTCTTACCAAAGGATTCCACACGTTTATGAGACCTACAAAAGGCACTCTAAACCTAAAGTGAACAGGCATCCTTTTGGGTATCAACAGGTGATTGGTCAAGACCCCCAACAGTGGTTAGCAAGAAACAGTCCTAAAACTGCCCAAACCACTGACCTAACCACTGTCCATCAATGTGCATCCATCCCAGACAATGTTGAGACCCCATCCAAAGCCTTATTGGCTTTGGAAACCCTAATGAACTAATCCTTTTACTTCATGTGCAGGGAGCTTCTGCCTGCTTAGATAGCCTTTGGTATGTTGATAGTGGAGGCTCCAGGCACATGACTGGATGTAAAGCCCTACTCAAAGATTTCAAAATCCATGGAGGGGGTGATATATCCTTTGGGAATAACAGTAAAGGGAAAGTTATGGGGTCTGGTACAGTACAGTCTGGCAATGTAAAATTTGAAAATGTCAATCTGATAGTCAGTCTGAAATTCAACTTCCTGAGTGTTTCACAAATGAGTGACAAGGGGTATGGTTCATTCTTCACAAAGGAGTGTTGTAGGATTGTTAGACCAGAAATGGTCAAAAAGATTGAAGCAATAATAAAAACTGGTCAAACAAAACTTGTTGCGCAAAGAAGTGGCAATGTTTATGTTGTTGATATGTCAAAAGAGTGTCCCAGTGCTGATGCCTGTCTGTTCTCAGCTGCCTCTAACAAAGAGACAGAACTTTGGCACAGAAGACTGGGGCACACAAATCTTAAGACAATCACTGAAATTTCAAAAAATGGTTTGGTAAGAGGCCTACCACAAAAATTGTTTTCTTGTCCTGAACATTGCATTTCCTGTTTAAAAGGAAAACAGCATAAGAGTTCTTATAAGTCCATTGAAGAGTCCAAAACAATCCAGTGTTTGCAAATGCTGCACATGGATTTGTTTGGCCCAGTTCAAGTCATGAGTCTCAAAAAGAAGAGATATTGTTTGGTTATTGTTGATGACTTTTCTAGGTTTACATTGACTTTCTTTTTACACTCAAAAGATGAGACTACAGGCATTTTGCAAGACTTTGTGACACAGGTTGAAAAGCAATTTGACCTTCCAGTAAAAGTCTTCAGGAGTGACAATGGCACAGAATTCAAAAATAAGGAGTTGGATGCCTTCTGTGTGAAGAAAGGGATTGTAAGGCAGTACAGCATCCCTAGAACACCAGAGCAAAATGGGGTAGTGGAAAGAAAGAACAGAACTTTGATTGAGGCTGCCAGAACCATGCTTGCTGATTCAGGTTTGCCATTAACTTTTTGGGCAGAGGCAATAAATACTGCTTGCTATGTCCAAAACAGAGTTTTAATAAACCCCAGGCACAAAAAGACTGCTTATGAAATTCTGTATAAAATCAAACCACTGATCTCATACTTCAAGGTGTTTGGCTGCCCATGCTTTATTTTGAACTTACAAGATTCCATTTCAAAATTTGCAGCCAAAATTGATTGTGGTTATCATCTGGGACACTCAACCACTGCCAAGGCCTACAAAGTGTTTAATACACGGACCAAGGCAGTGGAGGAGACTTTGAATGTAAAGTTCAATGAACTTTCATCAATGAAAATCCCAGCAAATCCTGCAGATCTGTTTGATCTTGATAAATTCACTTTTGAAAATACTGTTGTCAAGACTAACAGTGCAGGTCCATCAGAGGATTCAACACCAGACTATGGGTATGAAATCATCATCCCTCAAAGGTCTGCCAAAATGGGAAGAGCATCAGATGTTCAAAATAGCTGTCAAAGCTCAACCACTGCTACATCAACAGTTGTTGACCAAAGTAGCCCATCAACCACTGCTTCCACATCAACAAACACTGCTGACATAAGTCCCCAAACAGTGGATAAAAGTCAGCATGTGTCTACACCATTACCTCCTATTCCACCACCTTTTGAAGCCACTGCTGGATCATCAAAATCTCCAGCAGTGGTTAGCTCAGATGATACACATTTGTAGCCTTCACCAACAAATGCCATCATTCCATATCAAGGAGATTTAATCTACTTGAGATCTCATCCACCTGATCAAATCATTGGCAACATCAATGAAGGGGTGCTCACAAGAAGCCAAACCCAAAACATTTGTCTTGTTGATGGTTTTCTATCACTCCATCAGCCAGTCAAGTACCAAGAGGCACTGAAAGACAACAGCTGGGTAGAAGCCATGCAAGAGGAGCTCCAACAATTTAAAAGACAACAAGTATGGGAGCTTGTACCACTGCCAGAAGAGGTTAGCCCCATTGGCACAAAGTGGGTCTTCAAAAACAAAACTGATGAAAGGGGTATTGTTGTCAAGAATATAGCTAGGCTTGTGGTTCAAGGTTACAGACAGGAAGAGGGGATTGATTATGATGAAACATTTGCCCCTGTAGCAAGATTGGAAGCTATAAGACTGTTCCTGGCCTTTGCTGTCAACCACAACATGAAGGTGTTTCAAATGAATATCAAAAATGCTTTCCTCTATGGTACAATTCAAGAAGAGGTGTATGTTTGTCAACCTCCAGGTTTTGAGGATCCATTTTATCCAGATCATGTCTACAGGCTGAACAAAGCCCTGTATGGCCTGAAACAAGCACCAAGGGCCTGGTATGAAACTCCTTCCACCTTTCTACTCTCAAATGGTTTCAAAAGAGGTACCATTGATAAAACACTGTTTCTAAAATGGAGAGGAAAGGATTTAATGATTGTCCAAATTTATGTGGATGACATTATTTTTGGAAGCACATGCAACAAAATGTGTGAAGAGTTTAGGGAACTCATGACAGCTGAGTTTGAAATGAGTGCAATGGGTGAGCTGCAATGCTTTCTTGGTCTCCAAGTTCAGCAAAAGAAAAATGGTACTTTCATTCATCAAAGCAAATATGCAAAAGAACTTTTAAACAAATTTGATATGAATGATTGTAAACCATGCAGCACACCCATGGCAACAAATAAGCTTGTCATGTCTGATGAAAAGGATGAGGTGATTGACCAAACTCTTTATAGAAGCATGATTGGGTCTCTTTTGTACCTAACTGCATCTAGGCCAGACATCATGTTTGCAACATGTGTCTGTGCAAGAAGTCAATCAGCCCCTAGAAAATCCAATCTTATTGCTGTAAAAAGGATATTCAGATACATAAAAAGTGCTCCCACACTTGGTATCTGGTATCCAGCTAATGGGAATATCAAGCTTTCAGGATTTTCAGACAGTGACTTTGCTGGATGTAACACAACAAGGAAGTCCACATCAGGAGGGTGCCAGTTTCTAGGTGATTGCTTAGTTTCATGGCAAAGCAAAAAAGCAAGCAGCTGTTTCAACATCCACTGCTGAAGTTGAATACATTGCTGCTGCAAGCTGTACAGCCCAACTCCTGTGGCTTCAAAATCAGTTGCTGGATTTTGGTATCACTGCCTTAAAGACACCACTCATGTTGGATAGCCAGGCAGCAGAAAATATCATCAAAAATCCAGTTTCCCATTCAACCACCAAACACATCGACGTAAGACATCACTTTGTGAGGGATTGCTATGAAAAAGGTTTGATTTCTCTGCATCATGTTCCAACTAAAGACCAGCTGGCAGAGGTGCTCACAAAAGCACTAGATACAGCCACTTTTGAAAGCTTGGTCTCTAAGATTGGCATGCTGAACATGGAATAACAAGCAAAATCTTGTTTTTCTATGAATAAAAGCATTAAAATGTTTTCAGTAAATCAAAAATCCATCCTTAAAAATAGCTAAAAATGAAGCTTTCATTAAAATCCTTAAAGTCTGCCATAACCACTGATTGTTCAAAAGTCTGCTCTACATCAAAGTCTGTCCACTGCTGAAAGCCATCCTCTGCTCTCTCATTTCCTTGATAAACTTTGTTGTTCAAAAGCAGTGTCTTATCCACTGATAGTACAAAATCATCCACTGCTTCCATTTTACCGTTGTAACCACTGCCTTCATCAGTAACTTTCATAAAAGTACTGTCCTTCATTTCATCAGAGTTTGGCATGTGGGCAGTACATTGTGGTCAGACCTTTTGTAACCACTGCCACGTCAGCCTTCACTTTTTCCTCTATAAAACCCCCACTTCACACCAAAAACAGGGTTTTACTGTCGAATTGAATTCTCAAAAATTCACTTCTCAAAACAGTTTTTCTTCAAACTCCTTCACAAATCTCTTCGATCATCATCTCCAAAATGACAAAATCGAAGTCATCTGCAAAACCCACTTCCAAATCATCGTCAACAAAGGTCTCTCAAAAGACCAATTCCACCGAAATTCCACACAAACCATCTCATAATCTTCTGGGTTTACTCTCAAAACCTGGCACCACAGAAATTTTCGATTCCATCATTGATACCATCTCCGTATCAAAGTATAAAACTTTGTTAACAGCGGATGCACCTATTTACTTGACAACCCAAAGAGAGTTTTGGAAGAATGCAACCCTTGAAAAACAAGGAGACACTGTAATAGCCATCAACTCTTCTCTAAAGGGTAAAGCCGTCAAGATTACAACACAATCCATCTCAGAAGTCTTTCAACTCGACGATCAGGAAGGTAAAATTACTTTTCCCAAAAACGAGTTAAAAAATGATTTTCTGGAAAGAGGGTATAATGCTGAAGTGAAAAAGGACACCTTACAAAAAGGCTACTTTCCTTCTGCAACAAGGTTTTTATTTCATACCCTTCTAATGTGTGTTTCAAACAAAACCACTTCTTTTAATGAAATACCATTAAAAATTCAAAATCTGGGATATGCTATTCTTCAAGAAGAAAATTTTAATTATTCCCGGGAAATTTTAATGATCTGGTTAAAAATGTTGAAACAAAGGCATTCTTACTATTTCTAAGATTTTTGAGTTATTATTTTGAAAAGAAACTTGGTAAGAGTGATCCTGCTGCAATAAAACAAGGTGCATCTATTCAAATAAACTGTTTAACTGCTGAAACTTTTACAAGGATGTCCACTCCTTGCAAAACACAAGCAGAGGTGCCTGAGCAGATTTTAGCAGCTACCACTGCTCCTCAGGTATCTGCTGCTGAGCCCACTGCTCAAGGTGATCAAAGTAGCAGCACAACTGCTTTGAAACCCACACCTAAAATCACCAAAAATCCAACAAAAAGAAAAACACAAAAACCCCCCAAACCCATCAAAAAGGCAACTCTGGAGGATGAGATACCAGAGCAACTGCCTGTGACAAAACAAAAGTCACAAGAAACCACTGCTGCTTCTTCCTCACAGCAGTTGGTACAAATATCTTAACCCATAACCAAAACTCCTCCTGCTTCTTCTAAAAAAAGAACAGGTTGTACAAATAGGGTCTCCACATCATGATGCTCTGGGAACACTCGTTTCCATCATCCACATCCCAATGGCTGGGGCAAATTCTCTTTCTACACCAAACATCACATCCACAATTCCCCCACCAACTAAACTTCTGTTGGATGCAATCGATTTGAACCAGGCACTAACCAGTCCTTCTCAATCACCTATTAATGAGAATATACCTCAACAAATGATTGGGTCTGATGTATCAATCCTTGCTAACCCACCAACACAACCTGAGGAGGTTACACCCCTTGAGTTACAAGTAACTCTTGGTGGTATTCCAAGTGAAGCTGCCACTACAAGTGCTGAACCCACTGGTTTACACTTGGACAGTGGTTACATTAATAAGACTTCCTTGGAGGCAATTCCTTCCATAGCACCTCTGCCAACCACCAGAGGATTTGTTTTTCCCACTGGCAACATCAAAAGGTTATCAAGTGTTGAAGGAAGAAGACCCCAATACCAAGAAAAAGGGGCTTCAGTGGTTAATGTTTGGAGTACACTCCCTACTTCAACCACTGATAAAACCACTGCTAGTGGGAAATCAGATGATCCCATTAAATTGGGTGATGGTTTAAAATATTTGGAATTGACGGAACGTGTTGATAAACTGGATACTTCAGTTGCAGATATCAAAGAAATGCTGCAACAGTTGTTGACAGTACAAAAGATGCAATCCACTGATGTTCCAACTCAAGCACCTGCTCCACCACAAGCATCTGCTACAAATGAGCTCTGGAACCTCTTCCAACCTTTTCTCCAACAACAACAAGAAATGGCAGATCATCAACATGAAATACATGTACAAACGCTGAGAAACATCATGGAGTCTAGGTTCAAGAACACTCAAGCAGACATTAAGGCAATCAAGGCCCATTTATTGGAAACCACTGGCACTGCTCCTCCAACAGTTCTTTTCATTGATTAACTTCCCCCAGATAATGCCAAAAAGGGGGGAAAATTCAGGAGTGGAAGAAGAAGGGAATAGATGATGGTCTTTACATTGAACCAGAAAGGGATGCAATGACCAGAAAAATTCCTGTGCCAGATGGTAGTAAAAAAGTTGATGCTACCCAAGAAGCACTTGATGAAGGAGTAGCAAGTGTAAAAAAGGGTAGAGTGGCAAAGGATATTTCAAGGTGGAATGAGGAGAAAAGAGCTTTTATGGAGCTGTATGCGCAGGGTTGTTCTGGGTCAAAGGATACTAAAAATCCTAAGCCAAAAAGGAAACCTAAGTCCATCCCATCCAGAATTCCAAAGCATATTCCAAAACCACCATCCAAAAGCCATCAACATCAAACCTCCACCCAAACAGCTGTTGTAACTCCTGCTGTATCAACTACTGCTGGTACTTCAGAGGTTTCAACATCTGTTATCACTTCAACACACACCACAACCACTGCTTTACCACCACCACCATCACCACCAAAAACAACCTTACCACCACTTGTCACACCCCAACCGATGGCGGAAACATCGGGATGTGGCACTAAACGAAACAAATTGCTCAAAACAACATAACACTAAATGTGACAATATAATTTAAATTCCCATTTCATTGAATTCCAAATGTCGTACAAAGTCTCAAAGGAAATAACACAACTCAAACATTTATTAAATTGCTAAGATGTGTATCTAAGCCATCCTAGCTTGTTTACTTGAAACCTTGAATAATTCAACCTGCAACATGTATTAAAATAAAATCAACAAAAAAATGTTGGCGAGTATACAAGTTTAATACATAGCATAATAATTGTATAAAATGTTTCTTATATCCAATGTGAATAACATGATCATATTAACAGTATATACTCGAAACGATGTTACTCTATGTGTCCAAACCAAAGTTTAACGCAATTAACATGCCTATCCCAATAAATGAGATGGTTTTAACATAGTTTAACCTAACAATACCTGCCATAATAGCAGGAGGGGCGTTTCTCAACCTATAGCGCTACCATTGTTAGGGGAGGCTTGCAAAGTTAATGAACACATAGTCATGAGAGTTTACAGTAGCATAACATGTATAACATGAATCAAATTGTATCACATAGAGTTTGGATAGAGTGTGCATAAAGCTGTTTGAAGTGAATTGTGCGTTTGATATAGAATACATATTGCACCCAAAAGTGTTAAAATGGAAAATGGGTCATGTATACTCACATTGCTTGCGTTGCGATTACTTGTAAGTACGCACGAGTAAGATTGGAAAGCCGAACGAACGAAACGGTTTACCTAGATAATTTAATATCACATAACAATTTCATTATTATTTATAGGTTAAACAATATTCCTATTAATTACGGTTTGCAAATTTATTATTTAGATGTAATGATTTAAGTATTTATTCATATTTTAAAGTTTATTGGGAACAATAATAGGTTTAGTTCTACGTAGGAAAGAACTTATTTATAATAGTTTCAAACTAAGATAGATGATAATAAGCTTGGTTTTATAAAAACAATTAGAGATTTATATATAAATAGTAATATCCAACTTCTCTTATAACAAATATTTCTAACATAGGTAAACTGTTTTGGTTTATAAAAATAATAATCAGATTATAAAGTTATTACACAACCTTGTTATATAAGAGAAACGATTTTGGTTTAAAAGAAAATAAAAAGGTTCATCTTCTTCTTTATTTACTTGAACTGTTGTATATTATTTTCTTCATAAAAGAAATACCCATCAAGCAACAGTAAGAAAATGGTTGGAACATGAAACAGAAAGGTTTGAGTTTCCATTTTATTCGAATATCATGTTATTTTCTTCAACATTTAAAACAAACCGAACGACTATTACGTATAAGATAGTTTTGTTTATGATTCGAACGTGGTTCCTTATATACTTTCGTCTAAGTAAAAGGGAGTAAAAGTATACCGAAATGGTGACGACTCGAGTCCGACGTAACTCCGGCAAAGCGGTTCACTCCGAGGGCTTCGGGGTTTCTCCGGTGAACTCCGACTCGTGTTTTGGCGAACTTCCAAACTCCGACAAGGGTGTAAGTTCGGCGAGATATGTTGTGAGTGTGTGATGGGTATCGAACAGATCGAGTTGGGGTTTCCGTCGTGTTTCCGGTACGTCTCCGGTGAACTCGGTTCACTCCGGCGAGTGTGCGGGTCAAGGAAGGAGTGTTGTGGTGTTGAGATGGGAATAGAACCGTGATGATGGTTCGGTTTTATAGTGCTCGCGAGTCTTGTAAATAAGGAAAAGGTTGTGATTGATTCGTATGCAAGTATGGAAACAGGGAACGAAATCAAATCTTTGGTGTGATTGGGGTCTTGCCATAAGAATCTGTTGATAAATCTTAGGGGCAAGAATAATTCAAAAGGATTTTTGTAGTAATAACTTGTTGAAAATAAAAGTTCGAATGGTTTGAGATGTTTAATAAATTTCGATATGGAAACAATATATTTCAATAACAAAAAGGAAACTTTGACTAGTTTGTTTGCTGTCTATGGTTAAATGTAAGAAAGTTCTAAAAGTTTGGTTTGTTTTGCCAAAACAGGCCCTTATAGTCGTAAACTAATATGATTTGATTTTTATTTAAAGCTAACTAACCAAATTAACTTTGATAACTTCAGTTGATATTTTAATTAAATTAATCATTTAAATAAGTAAATAAATAAATAGATAAATCGATAAATGGATTAAATTCCTTTGACGGTTAATTATTTTCACGAAAAAATTCCGAGATTTCAAAGGTTAGGATCCGAATTTCAAAACGGGTCGGATTTCGGGAAGCCCATTTTGATGGATGTTACAGTCTCCCCTACTTTAGGAGATTTCGTCCTCGAAATCTAAGAGGAAAACTTTTGAAAAGTTGACATCTAAAGATTTAAAAGAGAGAATAAATGAGACTTGATCATAATGTTTGTTTAAGGAAGTTGTTTTTATGAATGCGTCACATAGCACATAGTTTCACATAGCACATAAGATGTTCAATTAGTTTCACATAGCATATAAAAGGTTCAACTAGTTTTACATAGCATATAAAAGGTTCAACTAGTTTTACATAGCATAATCATGAATTTCACGTAGTGTCACATAGATAAAGAAAGCATAGTAAATTTAGTTCGTTCACGAGAGATTATTATTATTTGTTTCAGTTTACGAGGATAATGTGTAACGTGTTTCCAAGCTTGAAATGAAAGTAACCTTCAAATATAAAGTTTCATTGAGAACGAAGAAGAGTTGGTAACTACCTCCGAGGTAAGGAAATCACACCTAGCTCATTGGTGAAGTTGAAAAGTGAGTGGAGCTAATCGTCAAGGTAAGGAAATCACTCCTATCTTTACGATAAGCTTCCATTTTTGGAAATATGAGTATTAGCATAAAAATTTAGAACAATTCACATGACATACTTAGTTAACAAGATTAACGTATCACTGGCATGTGAATAAACATGTTAACCCATCGTGTACCGCAATTGAAAGACTTAACATGACCTTACGTTCACGGGTGGTGCGCTACTCCTATAGCACTACGCATAGGGCTATACATGTTAAGGTGTGGGTTCAAGAACAAGTTCATCACATAAGAATAACCCAATAATCACGAATCCAGTATAACATATTAGTATGCATGTAATAAATTGAAATGATATAACGTACAAATCTAAAACACATGAAAATGAGATAGCATAAAAGAGATAAAACATAAAACATGGATTGTCACGGAACGTAACATAAGACTATTCCAAAGTAAATCGAAGTCCTTTTCGAATTAAGGAAACGTGCTTTGGCCTAATAGACAAATACTCTCATCGAGAAGCGACTAACGATATTTGTCCTTCCAGTTACTACACGTCCTTAATCGATTGGGAAAATCAAAACTTTGGTGAGACTGAAAATCGAAGAGTGGGACTAGTTAACAAGATGCGAGTTTCACCTCTAACTTGATAACATCGTACCCTAGTGTGGTTGGTACTTATCATAAGATAAGGGTCCACTAGAATATGAAATGGAAAAATCCCTTCAAGGTTTGGATACCACTCCTAACTTGAGGGTAGATTTTGTGCAAAAATCAAAGTATAGCTGAGTGAAAGTCCTCACCAAATGTAGGAATCACCCTTATTTTGATGAATCGTTTCGATTGTGTTATAAGAGTGTCTTCAAAACTTCCAAGTGTGTATGGTGTTATGCCTTAGGGAAGGCATGTATATTAAGAGTCCAAGAAAATAGAGGGAAGCAAAGAAGATAGAAAGGAAGTTGTTTTAAGCAACACATAGTGAATAAGCTCTTAAACTATAGACTAGGCAAGGCATTCCTAATTCCCTACTATGGACTAGGGAAAAGTGTAGCAATTTACCTAATTCCCTATAGTTATGGCTCTGATACCAATCTGTCACACCCCAACCGATGGCGGAAACATCGGGATGTGGCACTAAACGAAACAAATTGCTCAAAACAACATAACACTAAATGTGACAATATAATTTAAATTCCCATTTCATTGAATTCCAAATGTCGTACAAAGTCTCAAAGGAAATAACACAACTCAAACATTTATTAAATTGCTAAGATGTGTATCTAAGCCATCCTAGCTTGTTTACTTGAAACCTTGAATAATTCAACCTGCAACATGTATTAAAATAAAATCAACAAAAAAATGTTGGCGAGTATACAAGTTTAATACATAGCATAATAATTGTATAAAATGTTTCTCATATCCAATGTGAATAACATGATCATATTAACAGTATATACTCGAAACGATGTTACTCTACGTGTCCAAACCAAAGTTTAACGCAATTAACATGCCTATCCCAATAAATGAGATGGTTTTAACATAGTTTAACCTAACAATACCTGCCATAATAGCAGGAGGGGCGTTTCTCAACCTATAGCGCTACCATTGTTAGGGGAGGCTTGCAAAGTTAATGAACACATAGTCATGAGAGTTTACAGTAGCATAACATGTATAACATGAATCAAATTGTATCACATAGAGTTTGGATAGAGTGTGCATAAAGCTGTTTGAAGTGAATTGTGCGTTTGATATAGAATACATATTGCACCCAAAAGTGTTAAAATGGAAAATGGGTCATGTATACTCACATTGCTTGCGTTGCGATTACTTGTAAGTACGCACGAGTAAGATTGGAAAGCCGAACGAACGAAACGGTTTACCTAGATAATTTAATATCACATAACAATTTCATTATTATTTATAGGTTAAACAATATTCCTATTAATTACGGTTTGCAAATTTATTATTTAGATGTAATGATTTAAGTATTTATTCATATTTTAAAGTTTATTGGGAACAATAATAGGTTTAGTTCTACGTAGGAAAGAACTTATTTATAATAGTTTCAAACTAAGATAGATGATAATAAGCTTGGTTTTATAAAAACAATTAGAGATTTATATATAAATAGTAATATCCAACTTCTCTTATAACAAATATTTCTAACATAGGTAAACTGTTTTGGTTTATAAAAATAATAATCAGATTATAAAGTTATTACACAACCTTGTTATATAAGAGAAACGATTTTGGTTTAAAAGAAAATAAAAAGGTTCATCTTCTTCTTTATTTACTTGAACTGTTGTATATTATTTTCTTCATAAAAGAAATACCCATCAAGCAACAGTAAGAAAATGGTTGGAACATGAAACAGAAAGGTTTGAGTTTCCATTTTATTCGAATATCATGTTATTTTCTTCAACATTTAAAACAAACCGAACGACTATTACGTATAAGATAGTTTTGTTTATGATTCGAACGTGGTTCCTTATATACTTTCGTCTAAGTAAAAGGGAGTAAAAGTATACCGAAATGGTGACGACTCGAGTCCGACGTAACTCCGGCAAAGCGGTTCACTCCGAGGGCTTCGGGGTTTCTCCGGTGAACTCCGACTCGTGTTTTGGCGAACTTCCAAACTCCGACAAGGGTGTAAGTTCGGCGAGATATGTTGT
Organism: Helianthus tuberosus; assembly: GCA_030545235.1. NCBI lineage: Eukaryota > Viridiplantae > Streptophyta > Magnoliopsida > Asterales > Asteraceae > Helianthus > Helianthus tuberosus. Next base: position 145,235,389 of record CM060417.1, on the reverse strand, counting down.
GAGTGTGTGATGAGTATCGAACAGATCGAGTTGGGGTTTCCGTCGTGTTTCCGGTACGTCTCCGGTGAACTCGGTTCACTCCGGCGAGTGTGCGGGTCAAGGAAGGAGTGTTGTGGTGTTGAGATGGGAATAGAACCGTGATGATGGTTCGGTTTTATAGTGCTCGCGAGTCTTGTAAATAAGGAAAAGGTTGTGATTGATTCGTATGCAAGTATGGAAACAGGGAACGAAATCAAATCTTTGGTGTGATTGGGGTCTTGCCATAAGAATCTGTTGATAAATCTTAGGCGGCAAGAATAATTCAAAAGGATTTTTGTAGTAATAACTTGTTGAAAATAAAAGTTCGAATGGTTTGAGATGTTTAATAAATTTCGATATGGAAACAATATATTTCAATAACAAAAAGGAAACTTTGACTAGTTTGTTTGCTGTCTATGGTTAAATGTAAGAAAGTTCTAAAAGTTTGGTTTGTTTTGCCAAAACAGGCCCTTATAGTCGTAAACTAATATGATTTGATTTTTATTTAAAGCTAACTAACCAAATTAACTTTGATAACTTCAGTTGATATTTTAATTAAATTAATCATTTAAATAAGTAAATAAATAAATAGATAAATCGATAAATGGATTAAATTCCTTTGACGGTTAATTATTTTCACGAAAAAATTCCGAGATTTCAAAGGTTAGGATCCGAATTTCAAAACGGGTCGGATTTCGGGAAGCCCATTTTGATGGATGTTACACCACTGTTTCCTGCCAAAAAGCAGAAGACGACAGATGTTACAACATCTGCTGTAATGACAACAGTGGTTGAGACACCAGTTGTTTCAACAGCTGTTAGTCAATCACAAACCACTGCCACTCAAACTACCACCACTGTTCCACCCAAAGCATCATCAGCCCCTCCTCAAATAAAAAAGGAGAAGGCTAATTCTAAAAGATGATGACACATCCTCACCACCAACATCTTCAAAATCCCTGTCACTTATCACAATTCCAAAACCCATACCTTTCTCTTCAGCTCAAATTCTTAAGCCATTACCTCCTGTTGGTGTCTCATTTCCTCTGGAACTCATTTCAGTTAGGGAAGAAATCAAATCCTTCTACTATGAGGATGACCCAGCTAAAAGGAGTTTACCATCAGTTGAAGGATATCCCAGGCCTAATAATATTGAAGAATATTTGAAACTCAAGGCCAAGCAAGCAGAGGATATCTCAATAAAAAATAAACAAGGGAAATCTGATAGAGAATTTCAGCAAAACTATCAGTTTCTACTCACACAGGTCAGAGCTATGGAACAATTTGCCAAAAATGTATGTCAGCAAATCTCAGAAAGGGCAGATGAGTCCTTGAGAAAAGACTACATTGAGAACATCATGACCTACAAGAATTACAAGGGGGAGAAACATATGTACAAAAACTGGACCCATTCCTGAGCTTGAAAAAGAGGCAGCCAGGATTCAAGAAATGATCAAAAATAAGGTCAAGCAGACTCCTCCTGAAAATTCAAACAGTTTGAAGCTGATAAGGTATTAGAGTTGAAGAGAATGAAAGAGGAGCTGATAGCAGCTGATTATGGGTCAAAGAATTCTGTGTCAAAGTGGGGAGAAGATAGGGTCAGGGCTACCTAAAAAAGGTTGGAGGAACTTAGAAAGAAAGATCCAACAGTTCCAAAAAAGCATGACTATTCCAAAGCAAAGGTCTCAAAAAGACCACCAAAGCTGCAAGTCAAAAGAACTACTGCTCCAGCTGGTGCTGCCATCTACAAAAGAAGGAGTCAAAACCAGTCAGGTGCTGAAACAGTTCAAGATCTAAAAGCTGGAAATGCTGTTGTAAAAGAGGGCATTAGATTAATGATGAAAGAAGATCTTGATTTGGAACAATCTGCAAGTACTGCTCAACCAGTCATGAATAGGCCTGCATCTCCAAACACCTCGTCAAATAAAAATCTCCCAAGAAACCCATCAGGCTCAAAAGTACTAAAGTGGGAAATTGACAAACAGACCCATGTACTGACTATGTTCAGGTCTGATGGAGAAGTGAAGAAAATATCAAGGGAACAAGCACTTGGCCTAAGTCTTGAAGATTTGCAGGATCTCCTTGATCTTCCACTTAGCAGGGATGATGATGACACAGATGCCCTAGACTTTGAACTACAATTTAAAGGTCAGATAAGGGAACTGTTGATGAGGCAATAAACTTCCACAATAATGAAGAGTTTTGGCATTATCTGTTCCAGGGGGAGATTGTTGGGATTGAACCCTACCAGAGGAACAGATAATAAAAGCCAAAACTGGATCAGAACAGTGGATCCAGAATAAGCAGATGTTACATACAAGTCTCTCCCCTTGAAAGTGATTTCAACATCTCCTGACCTCCTATCTACTGATCATGCAATCTGCTGACCTACAAACTGCTGATCAAGTAAAGGCCTGATGGAAGACTAAAGCTCTGCTGCTCAATCTACTGTCCTGAGTCAAGCATTGCTGATCCGGACAAGTAATGTTGGGTTCACAACAGTGGAAGGAAGCAGCAGTTACTTAACATGTCTTCTATGTAATGTAATGTAATAGCAGTAGTTAGCATAGCAGTGTTTGTATTGATCAGATGTTAGAGTTTGTTAATGTAACACCTGTGTCATTTCAACCATCAAACAAATGCCAAACCAATGAAATATTGTATTTCATACTTTGGACTTGTATAAATATGTGTATCTTTTGCACATACCAACTCTTGTTCGATTTCAAGCTCTAAATCGCTTTCTGGAAGGTTATACGCGCACTGATGTGTAGATATAACCAGTTTAATCCAACGAACACTCCGGAATAGTGAAATAGGCTTAACATACCTTAAATAACCTTTACATAACTTAGATATAAGTTTTGGAAGGTTTGGTGTGGTGAAATCAAAGTTTAATCGCTTACAGGGACTAAAGTTGACAAACTGCGAAAGTATGCCAATTTGAACTGTAACAGACATTCCGGAACATGACCATAAGTTAAACACACCATAAATATCCTTTACATAGCTTAGAAATAGGCTTTAATGGGTTCGGTGTGCTAAAATAAATTTTTGGGTCATTCAGGGACTAAAAGTGTCAAAAAGTGCACAAGTTTGCATTTTCGCGCATAACTTACGTTCTGAATACATCCGGACATCCAAAAATTTATGTAAGCACTAAAATATTTTATTTTAGTGTTCGCCATAAGAAAAATCCATTCGTCACGTCATTTGGATCGTTTTTCGCGCTTGTGCGCATTCCGTCGTAATTAAGCGAACATCGCGTTCGTACGACCAAACGAACCAACATCCGGCATATTTTTGAGCATGTTTTGAGTTCCCTATACTTTAACTTCATTTTAGAGCCTTGAAATGAGGTTAACGGGGTTCAAACGCATCGAAAAAGGCCTTAAACACGTGCAGGGACCATTTCTGCCAACTTTGAAACATTTCTGAATCAGAGGGGTGCTAGCGTAGCGCGAGCCCTATAGGCTTTACCGTCGCGCTACGCGACTGCCTATGCTGGACAGAAAACATGCAGAAATATCAGTTTTGCACTTTCGGGACCAGATTCGATGTATTAGCCGTTGTTTAATTCACAACCACACATTCTAACATGCTTAGTCAGCGGATAAGGATGGAATTTAGGCACCATAACTTTGCAACACATGTATGGATGGAATTTAAGCACCTAAACACCATAACTTTGCAACACATGTACGGATGGGATTAAGGCACGTTTTCCATGAAACGATCTTAACGGTTCGGGTATTCCTATAAATACCCCATACCCCCCATTGCTAAAATCACTAGAATTCTGATTTGAGAACCTCTAAGTTGAAACCATTGTTTCATACCTGAGATTCTTGAATCGGGATTAGCATTCGGGGACCCTTCGTAAGTATTCTTTCGTTCTTTTCCTTATTTTATTGCTTTTCGAGTCCGAAAGTCAAACTTTGTTTGACTTTCAGCGTTGACCAGTAATGGTCAATGCGAAGTTCGTTTGAACTTCGCAACGTGAGTGTAATCACGTTGGTTATAGTCCCTTGGGACTATGCCTACTGATTACCGCGTTGTCTAGGGTCGTAGGGTAAGCGATCTAATAAATCGCTTATACCTCGAACCCGACCCAGTTTGGTCGATCATTAGGATCCGACCAAATACATTAGGTGACCCTAGTATAGGGCATAACCTTCCGAGGTTATACCCTATGGTCACATCGTTTAAGTAGTTGTATGATAGGTAGTTTATATGCCTTAGGTAAATTACCAGAATACCCTTTTCATGTATAATTGGTAATTAAGCATATGTAACCTAAACCTTTGTCACATAACTGATTATGTAATATGTTTAGGCATATAACACTTGTCATAGGGCTAGTTAGGCGGTCCGAACGCGTTTCACGCGAACGACGCGTTAAAGTAGCATAAGCTACCTAAACGGGTCGTAATGGGTCGTAGACACTTAGGTTAAGTTTCATTTAGTATGTAGGCTTTGTTAAACCAAATGACACGAGTCTCTACACTCGTTTGGTTTACAAACCCTAATGCTACCCGATCTTCCGATTTAGGTCCGGTTTATTAATGTAGCTACCTATACTAGGTGCCGTTTGATATCCGCGATCTCTAGCATTGTTTAGTTGTTACTCAAGGACTACTGAGCAATCTCAAGTGAGTACATAGACCCCTCTTTTACTGTTTTCCAAACTGTTTTGGGGTGAAACACATGTGCCTACTTATTACATTCATGCTTTTCCGTTTTTCACATCATATACCTGCTATGTTCGTTAGTACATTATAGTACATGATTTCATTACCTTTTATGCTATGTATGTACATTGTGTGCATACTTAGTACATTGTTTTACATTACATTTTGTTGCATATGCTCATCCAGTATATGAACACATTATATTACATTTTGAACCGTTTATAATCATTTGACTATGTGAACCGTTTATATCTGTGAACCGTTTATATATGTGAACCGTTTATATCTGTGAACCGTTTGTATCTGTGAACCGTTTATATCTGTGAACCGTTTGTATCTGTGAACCGTTTGTATCTGTGAACCGTTTGTATCTGTGAACCATTTGTATCTGTGAACCGTTTGTATCTGTGAACCGTTTATATCTGTGAACCATTTATATCTGTGAACCGTTTGTATCTGTGAACCGTTTGTATCTGTGAACCGTTTGTATCTGTGAACCGTATTTGACCATACATAAACATTTCTACTATTGTTAAACATTACTTTGGTGGTTTGGTTTGATTAAATGATTAAGTAACGATACGTGTGTAATATGATACAAGCATGGTGGATACGCCGCTGGTACTTCCTATATATAAGTGTTTGTATGGTATTACATATTGTAGCATTATTTGAATCATTTCAGTTTGATACATATAACATTTTATACAAATAACATACCTTTTTACAATACATTGTTTTACAAACAACTTATCTTATACAAACTCATTTTATAATGGTTATTCATTTAACCATACATTTTTCTCTTATTTATACATATCATCTGATCTTATCGTTTTTCAAATGATTTACAAAACAAAGCAAATAACAAGGTTCATGACTAAACCTTTTCTCAAACATAAGTCATGAAACCTATTTTCACAAAACCTATGTATCTCACAGGCATTTTTATGCTGACGTACCTATTTTCACATGTGTTTTTCAGGAGCTGTTGCATAAGATGATCAAGATACATATAGGCAGACTTGGGCTTTAGTGACAATAAAAGATGCAAGACTAATTAATTATGTTGTATTTACTTGTTTGTTAAGACATTGTAACACTTTTAATCAATAAAACGAAACTTCAATTGCCATGGATTTGAAACAATTAATTCTGTTACAACACTCCCCGATGTTTCCGCCACGTTTTGTATGTTCTACGTGGTCGGGGTGTGACAGTTAGGAGGTTAGATGTCACTTTCATGGTGACGTCAGCTTAGATGCTCAGTGGTTTGCTAGTGCCTATAAATAGAACAGTGCTCTGTACTGTTCTATTAGCTCTTTGCAAAACCGTCTTCTCTGCACGAACAAACACTGAGCTCTGGCTGAGGGGGAGTTTGTATCAAACATTGCATTGTAATCGGTGTTGAAATTAAATTCAATCTTTTGGTTCATTGTGAAAAGTGTTTTGATCAAAGCAATACTCTCGTTTGATTGTATGCAAAGTTTGTTTCCATCTTAATTCCGTTGCACAACTCATCCATCTTCATTCTAATTCAAACGAAAAATACAATCAAAACCAAACTCAGATCCAACATCTCAAATCTGAAGTATAGGCATTATACACGGGTATAATACCCCTCTAATTAGTGAAGCTCTGCTCCGTTGTAAGTATCATAACCCCTGGATACGTATTAGATACGCTGCCCGATTGATCTAGGGTTCCGTAACGGCTGTCGTGGTTCTGCCCGACGTAGTCGTTGGAATGCCGTCTCGGGGAGGGTATTACTAATGTTAAAATGGGTTATTATACTAACACGTGTGCTTTTGTGTAAATTATAGATAATTCTCAGGAAACCCTAAAGGATAATCTAAGACAGCAATGTGAGTTGATCCGCTTTCTGTAAACCTTTTGTTAACTGTTTTTACAAAACCTCATACAATTAAATGTATATTAAAGCAGTTATTGAGTATTTGTAAGAATACAATTATCATGAGTATGTTGGGGTTTTGTATACAAAATTTGTTACCACCTGGTCAAGGAGTAACATTTCCACAAGTCGGGTCTGACAGTACCATGGATGTTAATTGATATAACTTGGAAACAAATGTAATTGTGAGATCGCCCTCAATACTGTACAATGATTTTTATTTAAACTTGATTAAACTGGGATTCACTCACCAGTATTTTCCACTGACAAATGTTTTTAAAACGCATTTCAGGTAACAAACTGTGAAAGCCAAATAGAAGCCAGTTGGACAGCACTGAAGCCTTGGAAAAGTGGCAATAAAGTTACCTAAAATAAAATAGATGTTTTTATTAAATAAAATAGGATTTATTCCTATGAGATTGTGTGTATTGCAAACTTGGGTTTTATCCCATGTTTTTAATACTATGAAAATGTTGTATTTTACTCTGATTCAATATTTCCTAACTACGGTCCTGATGAAAATTCCGCTGCCAAATTAGACAAATATGCGATACCACCGAAACTGGCTCGCAGCCGCCCGTTCCCGGGGATTAGGGATCGGGGGTTGCGACAGAAGGTGGTACCTTACCGACCCGTTCGATGATTCTGAATGGCCCAATAAACCTCGGGCTTAACTTTCCCCTTTTTCTGAACCGAATAATCCCCTTCCACGGGGATACTTTTAACATAACTTTGTCACCGACTTGAAACTCAATTGGTCTCCTTCTTTTGTCTGCATACGATTTTTGTCGATCCTGAGTCGCTTTCAAATGGGCTCGGACCAAATCAATCTTCTCATTCGTAATGCGAACTACATCCTTATGTGCAAGTTCACGTGGACCAACCTCATCCCAACATATCGGGGTTTGGCATTTTTACCATAAAGCATCTCGTACGGAGCCATACCGATGCTTGCGTGGTAACTGTTATTATATGAGAATTCGACCAACGGTAGATAGACATCCCAACTACCCCCGAAGTCAATAATACATGCCCGTAACATGTCTTCCTACGTTTGTATTGTTCTTTCACTCTGTCCATCTGTTTGTGGATGGTACGCGGTGCTAACGAACAATTTAGTTCCCATTTGCTCTTGGAATTCGCGCCAAAAGTTCGAAGTGAACCGAGTATCTCTATCCGTCATGATGGATATCAGTACTCCGTAGCGTGCCACTATCTCGTTAGTATACACTTCCGACATCTTTTCAGAAGTATAGGTCTCACGAATTGGAATGACGTGGGTACTTTTTGTCAATGTATCCACAACAACCCATATAGCATCATATCCGTGGCTGGTTTTGGGCAGTTTGGTCAACAAGTCCATTGTGATTTGTTCCCATTTCCAAACTAGGATGTCCAACGGTTGTAACTTACCGTATGGTTTTTGGTGCTCTGCTTTGACTTGCAAACAGGTCAAGCACTTCTCTACATACCTTACGACATCTCTTTTCATTCCGGGCCACCAATAATTTTGCTTTAGATCGTTATACATCTTGGTTACCCCCGGATGGATAGAATAACGGGATTTATGGGCTTCATCAAGTAGGAGCGCCTTGACTCCGCATGAATTTGGGACCCATATCCTTCCGAAACGAGTCTTTAACCCGTTGTTACCATCCACCAATTCCTTCAACTGGTCCAACATTCTTTCTTTCTTCAAGTTTTCCTCTTTCATTGCTTCGACTTGAGATTTTCGGATTTGTTCAAGTAAACCCGATGTCACTATTAATTGCATCGATCGTACTCGAATCGGAGTATAGTCTACCTTTCGGCTCAACACATCTGCCACCACATTAGCTTTCCCGGGATGGTAATGTATATCACAATCGAAATCTTTGACTGTTTCTAACCACCGCCTCTGTCTCATGTTTAATTCCTTCTGATCAAAGAAATATTTCAAGCTTTTATGGTCGGTAAAGATAGTGCATTTTACCCCATACAAATAATGCCTCCATATTTTTAAGGCAAACACTATCGCCGCCAACTCCAGATCGTGTGTAGGGTATTTCTTTTCATGGGTCTTCAGTTGTCTCGAGGCATAGGCTATAACCCTGCCCCGCTGCATCAAAACGCACCCGAGCCCCGAATGTGACGCATCCGAGTAAACCACCATATCATCAACTCCGTCCGTAATGTCAATACCAGAGCGTGAGTCAATTTTTCCTTAAGCGTTTGGAACGCCTTTTTCTTGATCATCGCCCCAAATAAACTTTTCATTTTTACGTGTCAATTTGGTTAACGGCACGACAATCTTGGAGAAATCTTGTATGAATCTCCTATAATATCCCGCGAGCCCCAAAAAGTTTCTGATTTCCAAAGGATTCTTCGGTGGATTCCATCTCGCCACTGCTTCTATTTTTTACGGGCCTACTAACACCCCGTTCGCACTAATAATGTGCCCGAGAAATTGCACTTCTCGTAACCAGAAAGCACATTTTGAGAATTTTGCATATAATTTCTCTCTTCTAAGCGTCTCCAACACTTCACGTAAATGGCTTGTGATGTGCGATAAAGTGTTATATATATTAGGTGTATATTTTAAGCCCTTTTTAACACTTATTTTAGCCAAGTTTTAAATTTATAAAACACGATATTTCACTAACACTAAACACACATATGGGCAAGTGCACCCATCGTTGAGTGTAGTATAGCGTTGGTAAGATACCGAGGTCGTCCAAGGACACAAGAGCTTTTAATACCGGTTTATCCTCAACGTCTAACCAAAATAAAAAGTTTAGAAAAATGTTTTAAACTAAGAAAAATAAAAACTAACTAAAATGCTGAAAATAAAATAAAAATAAAAACAGATAGACAAGATGAATCACTTGGTTCCGACTCGTATCTAGTATAACCTTTGATTATTTCCGCACTTTTGCACATAATTAAGAGATTATCTTAGTTATTGTAGTAGGCCCCTCTTTTGAAGGTGACGTTACCCTCACCCCAGTAGTTTGAGTCAGCAAGGATACAATCCTAAAAGGGTGGATTATTGGAAGATAATGAATTAAGTTATTAATGCAGTATTGTGGTAGGCCCCGCTTTTGGCGCTGACGTTACCCTCGGCTAAGTAGTCTGAGTCAGCAGGGATACAGTCCTAAATAGCCGGGTTATAGTATTAATAGTAGTTAACTTATGAGGGGATCAAAGAGTTTGGACCCCCACCATCCAATACCGTGAAGCATTGAAGGAGGTCCTACTAAATTTGACCCAGGTCCATTGCAGGACCTCTAAACGCTGAACAATGGCAAGACCTTTACCAAACCGTTCCCTTAACCCCCGACCAGGTAGCCAACATACCTCCGTATAGACCGTGGAGATATGAATGGTGAAAATCCTTTATTTTATATAGACAGTAAAATAATGCCAAGACACCACGGACAAACGATAAGGAAAGATCACCTTCAACATAAGTAACTAGTTATTAAAGTCATTAATACAAAACCAAATAAAAAGTGCAAAAGATTAAAAATAAAAAGTATTATACTAGACACTTTGTCTTCACCAAGTGATGCAAGAGACTTAGGCAAACATGGCCTTGATTGTCAAGAACTCTTACGATCAATCTTGGATCCCGAGACGACTCACACACTCTACGATGGACAATGGATGATGGTGGTGGATGATGGTGTTGTGATGGTGGTGGGTGGTGGATGAAGTGTGAGAGAGGTGGTGTGCCAAGGGATGAGATGAAATGAATCCAAGCACTCCTATTTATAGGCTGAACAGAGAGCTGGGCACGGCCCCGTGTCCGCTGGACACGGCCCCGTGTCTGTCTGACACTCTCTCTCCTCATTAATTGTAATTCGCAATTACAATAAATGCGCCTGCTGTACTTTCGACACGCCCCCGTGTCCGCTGAGCACGGCCCGTGGTGGGCAATGGAAGCTTCTATGGATTTGTCTTTTCTGCTGCTTCTTGGGCACGCCCCCGTGCTGGCTGAGCACGGGGCGTGTTCAGTCTTCTGTCTTCTCTAATTTGCTTTGGAAGGTGCCGTTGAGGGGTCGGGCAGTCCACTAATGTTCCTTTTCTTGTATTTATGTTGGATTTAGCTGTCCTTTTGCTTCTTTTGCGTTTTTGAGCTCATTTAATCCTGAAAATACAAAAGGAAGACAAAAACACTCTTTTTCCAATATTAGTACTTAAAAGGGGTTAGTTTTATGCTTTATTTGATGTAATTTATATGTTGCATTTTACACACATCAAATACCCCCACACTTGAATTTTTGCTTGTCCTCAAGCAAAACTCTTTAATATGTGGCTTACACTCCCAAATGGAATAGGTAGAAGAGAAGGTTTTTGGGCTTGTCGTAGAGTGTCGGGATGTCCAAGATCTTTTTGGGTTTTATTTTTATTTATTTACACTCCTATTCGTAAGGATTTATTTAGAACTTTTCATAGGAGAAATTACTTATTTGGGCATAACATGCCTTTTTAAAATTCCATTTATGTACAAGTTCACATACCTCACGGGAGAAATCACTCACACTCGGCCGAATGTGTATTTTTAGTGAATCACTCGAGAGCGGCATGGGACTTATTCCTACCATAGGCTTGCCAAGCAATCAATCCTCCTCCTTTTTAACTTTTATACCTTTGTAAATATCAAGAGGACTTTGTGGGTTAAGGGTTAGGCTTGGGTTAAAGGTAGGTGGTTGGGATAGTGGTTAGTGGTTAGTAGAAAAAGGGTGAAAAACGTAACAAGTGTCGGTTTTCGTAAGACTTTCTAGTTTTTTATTTTGATGAAGCTTTTATTCAAACAAAGTTATTTTTGACGAACTTGTTTGTTTATTTTCTTTTTGCTTCATCATCAACACATTGTTTTTTTTTTTTTTCGAAAAACCGAACTTGTTACTAAAACAAAGGGTTAAAAATAAAAAGGTTTTGGTGGGTAAAAGGGTTTTTGGTTTGGGTGATGAAATGAAAAGGTTTAGGCTCAAAGGGGTTAACTAGGGGGATTTTTGGGTAGGTGGTAAAAGAAAAAGAAAAATAATGGTGTAGAAATAAAAAGGGTTAGTCCTAATGCCTCCATCATTTACTTACTCGGGTTTAAGTTGATAAGGACCGGGAATGTATCGTCATGGCAAGTTCTAGAGTCGTAAGAACCAAGCGGCTATTCACACAAGAAACGCAAAATGAGCATTTAGTCTAAAGATGTAAATTTGTATGCTCAATAAAGGCTCAAAACTCACTTTTGTGGGAATGGGTTTTTATGTGATCAAGTATATATAATCAAATTTTAACTAAGTTTGTCATGCCTTTTCATAATTTTCTTATGTTGGTTCTTTTTTTTTATCACTACGCTATCGGTTGTAAATTTGTAAAAATATAACCTTTTTGAGAACTTGAATTTCCCGAATTAAACCTAGACAAGTAAAAAAATGAAATTTTTCAAAAAATTTGGGGTGATTAGCGGTTCCAATAGAGTTTTGTGTAAGGCTTGTATTTAGGACTTGCAAAATTCAAGGTTTTAGCATCCCCCCCACACTTAAATTACACATTGTCCTCAATGTGTCCCAAAAATAAATTTTTTAGGTTGATTAGATGTGTAAAATAGTGTTTAAAAAGCAAAAATTTGTGTTACTGGGCACTGAACACGGCCCCGTGTTATCCGGGCACGGCCCCGTGTTCAAGTGCCAGTAACAAAATTGAAATAAGAGAAACAGAAGTCTGGACACGGGGGCGTGTTGGGTGAACACGGCCCGTGTCCAGGTACCTGAACTGGGCGTTTTTCTGCAGGTGGTTCGGCACGGGGCCGTGTTGGTTGGGCACGGCCCGTGTTGAACCTTCTGAAATGGAGAGAATTGTCGGGTTGCCTTGTTCTTGTGCATGGGATCATTTTTCTCGTTCCCCTTTTCATCCTTTACCACCATGAGTGTGTTTTATTCATTACAAACCATCCAAACCTTAAAACCATCATTTCATTTCATCATAGAGAGAACTTACATAATCTTAAATTAAAATAAAACTAAAACTTAACTAAATAGGTCAGCAGGTACACGAGGTTATCATAAGGAGTTCTACTATTTTAAGAAAATTTCGAGAATAGTTTCTCGATATAGTAGGACTTTTAGCCGAATGAATTCTTCCCTAAACGTTGTTTAAAGCCATTCTTCGATCTCCCTAGGAAGGAAGAATGCGGCTTCATTTTCCTCCGCTGCTGGTGGTTGAAGGGGAACATTCACCGGGACTCCTTGCACCACTCTTCGCGGAAGCTCTTGGTGCATGGCGTACCATTCGGCTGGAATGACAACTTCGGGCACCATGTTCCATGCCCTTTGGGTTATTATAGGTACCAAAGGCGGGGAGGCGAGAAGGTTCAACCTCTGGTGCAAGAGGTTTACTTCATGGAGACAGCCCTCCAGCCCTACTGTAAGATGGTTGATACGGTCGACCAATGCTTCTTCCACTCCCGTCATTTCATCAATAGCCTCCCTTAGAGCGTAAACATAGTTTACAAGAGAGTCTTCTGCTGTTGAAGCTCTCCTCCCTTGTCGGTTATTTCTTGAAAATGATCCGCTTGTTCTGCTTGCCATTTTCTGTGAAGGAAACCGAAGAAGGCTAAATTTTTACAAAACAGAGCCCCTGGACACGGCCCCGTGCTCGTTGAGCACGGCCCCGTGTCCATTTGTCTGCAGGATTTTTGGCTAAAGAATCTTGGGGTTTTAAATTATTCTCATGATTTTTATCTAGGTTTTAAGCTCAGATAATTTAGAACAAAGTTATACAACTAACTTTAAACCAGAATCTTTAGCAAATAATCTTACAAACTTCACATAGAGGGTTGGAATCAATGGATTTCCAAGCTTCCATGGAGGAAATTTTGAAAAATTTTTGAAAGAGGAGGAAATGAGTAAAAGTGGAAGGGACAAGAGGGTCCTTTGGAACCTTCTTTTAGCACTTACCTAGGATGGTATGAGTGAAAATCCCAGGGATCTCTGTCAATTGAAGTGGTCAAAATGAGCAGGAATCAGGCAGCATTTAAAGAAAACGACAGCGCACTGGGCACGGCCCCGTGTTGACTGGGCACGGCCCCGTGTTCAGAGGAAATCCTGACACATTTTGTCCGTATTCTAACCAAATCATCAGAGAATCTTTTTGGTGAGCACGGGGGCGTGTTGACCTGGACACGGCCCCATGTCTGGAGGCTGTCTTATGGAGTTTCGCTACTTCTAAGGATCTCATCACCATCGGGTGGTTCCTTACTGGTTGGAACAACCCCAAAGTGCCTAAGATACCTTAATTGTCCTAGACTAAGGCGAGAACGCAAGAGGTTGTCGGTGAGGGTAATTCCTATTTTCATTCTAGGTGGACAAGTCCAACCCTTTCCCGGGCTCTTGTTAAAGAAGGTGTATGCCGAATCGCTCAGGTCTATGTATGCACCGAACGAAGTCGATAGAGAGTCCTTCACGGCACAATCGACACAGGGACGACTATCGTCCAAGTCTTTGCTAGGTACTAAGGCATTTTCGGGAGCAACGAGGTTGTTGGAATGCGGTTCCAACATTTCTTCATGGCTATCGTCTTGGGGTGGATCAATAAAATCCTTCCTAAGCTCTTCTAACCATTTCTGAATTAGATTTTCTAGTGGAAATAACTCATCAAGGAGCATTTCCCACAGAATATCTGGCTGGGCGCATTCGAGGGAGAAATAGTGCTTATTTTTACTTTCGCCCCTCTTAAGGTTGTAAGAAGTTGGTGGGTCCATGTAGTGGGGCCTATAATTTAGAAAGTAGCATTCTACTTCTTCATGTTTGCCACCACATAATTGACACCACGTACCATAAGAGTGCCGAAAGTAAAAACAATTACTATCACTCATTTTTATGTCAGAAATTACCAACCGCCGGGATCTAACGGTTCTGTTTTCAGTAACTGAAACTTGGGCACGGGGGCGTGTTGAGTGGGCACGGCCCCGTGTTCAGCTTACTGTCTGACGTAAAACAGGATTGCCAGTTCCAATGATTGAGCACGGGGTCGTGTTCAGCGGGCACGGCCCGTGCTGAGCTCTGCAGAAGCTGAAAAACTAAGAAAATCCTAAAAAAATAAAAAGAAAAATAAAAAATGATTAGGCCGTTGATTCCTAACTTTCTTAAAATCCTTGTGTCCCCGGCAACGGCGCCAAAAACTTGATGCGCGATAAAGTGTTATATATATTAGGTGTATATTTTAAGCCCTTTTTAACACTTATTTTAGCCAAGTTTTAAATTTATAAAACACGATATTTCACTAACACTAAACACACATATGGGCAAGTGCACCCATCGTTGAGTGTAGTATAGCGTTGGTAAGATACCGAGGTCGTCCAAGGACACAAGAGCTTTTAATACTGGTTTATCCTCAACGTCTAACCAAAATAAAAAGTTTAGAAAAATGTTTTAAACTAAGAAAAATAAAAACTAACTAAAATGCTGAAAATAAAATAAAAATAAAAACAGATAGACAAGATGAATCACTTGGTTCCGACTCGTATCTAGTATAACCTTTGATTATTTCCGCACTTTTGCACATAATTAAGAGATTATCTTAGTTATTGTAGTAGGCCCCTCTTTTGAAGGTGACGTTACCCTCACCCCAGTAGTTTGAGTCAGCAAGGATACAATCCTAAAAGGGTGGATTATTGGAAGATAATGAATTAAGTTATTAATGCAGTATTGTGGTAGGCCCCGCTTTTGGCGGTGACGTTACCCTCGGCTAAGTAGTCTGAGTCAGCAGGGATACAGTCCTAAATAGCCGGGTTATAGTATTAATAGTAGTTAACTTATGAGGGGATCAAAGAGTTTGGACCCCCGCCATCCAATACCGTGAAGCATTGAAGGAGATCCTACTAAATTTGACCCAGGTCCATTGCAGGACCTCTAAACGCTGAACAATGGCAAGACCTTTACCAAACCGTTCCCTTAACCCCCGACCAGGTAGCCAACATACCTCCATATAGACCGTGGAGATATGAATGGTGAAAATCCTTTATTTTATATAGACAGTAAAATAATGCCAAGACACCACGGACAAACGATAAGGAAAGATCACCTTCAACATAAGTAACTAGTTATTAAAGTCATTAATACAAAACCAAATAAAAAGTGCAAAAGATTAAAAATAAAAAGTATTATACTAGACACTTTGTCTTCACCAAGTGATGTAAGAGACTTAGGCAAACATGGCCTTGATTGTCAAGAACTCTTACGATCAATCTTGGATCCCGAGACGACTCACACACTCTACGATGGACAATGGATGATGGTGGTGGATGATGGTGTTGTGATGGTGGTGGGTGGTGGATGAAGTGTGAGAGAGGTGGTGTGCCAAGGGATGAGATGAAATGAATCCAAGCACTCCTATTTATAGGCTGAACAGAGAGCTGGGCACGGCCCCGTGTCCGCTGGACACGGCCCCGTGTCTGTCTGACACTCTCTCTCCTCATTAATTGTAATTCGCAATTACAATAAATGCGCCTGCTGTACTTTCGACACGCCCCCGTGTCCGCTGAGCACGGCCCGTGGTGGGCAATGGAAGCTTCTATGGATTTGTCTTTTCTGCTGCTTCTTGGGCACGCCCCCGTGCTGGCTAAGCACGGGGCGTGTTCAGTCTTCTGTCTTCTCTAATTTGCTTTGGAAGGTTCTGTTGAGGGGTCGGGCAGTCCACTAATGTTCGTTTTCTTGTATTTATGTTGGATTTAGCTGTCTTTTTGCTTCTTTTGCGTTTTTGAGCTCATTTAATCCTGAAAATACAAAAGGAAGACAAAAACACTCTTTTTCCAATATTAGTACTTAAAAGGGTTAGTTTTATGCTTTATTTGATGTAATTTATATGTTGCATTTTACACACATCACTTGCATGTTCTGCTTCATTCTTTGAATACACTAAGATGTCTTCGATAAACACTATCACCGACTTATCCAACATTGGTTTGCAAACCCGGTTCATGAGGTCCATGAAAGCCGCGGGTGCATTGGTTAATCCGAAGGACATCACAAGGAATTCGTAATGTCTGTACCGTTCACGAAAGGCCGTCTTCGGTACATCTTCCTCCTTGACCTTTAACTGATGATAACCCGACCTAAGGTTAATATTTGAGAACCAACTCGCGCCTTGTAACTGGTCAAATAAATCATCAATTCTTGGGAGCGGGTATCGATTTTTCACCGTGAGTTTATTTAACTCCCGGTAATCAATACACATGCGCATGCTCCCGTCCTTCTTTTTCACGAATAGCACCGCTGCGCCCCACGGAGACACACTCGGTCTAATAAACCCCTTGTCGAGCAGGTCTTGAATCTGAGACATTAATTCTTGTAGCTCTGATGGCGCGAGCCTATACGATGCTTTGGCTATGGGTTTCGCACCTGGAATCAATTCGATTATGAATTCTACCTCCCGTTCAGGAGGTACTCCCGGCAAATCTTCCGGAAACACATCTGCATACTCTCGTACCACCGGTACGTCTTCAATCTTCGGCAATCCCTCCTCGGGTTCATTTGCGTAAATCATGAACGCTCTACATCCATGCCTCATAAGTTTGTTGGCCTTTAACATTGAGCATATAACTGGATTATAGATGGTAACGTGTTTTCCACTTGGAGATGTTAATTTTATCTCCTTGCGAAAACACACGACCTTCGCGTGATGTCAGGATAACCAATCCATCCTGACCACTACTTGGAATTCTCCCATCGACATCAGGATCAGGTCTATTGAGTATTCTTCACCATCGATACTCATCTTACAATCTTGACACACGTCACACACGATAAAACTTTTGTTGTCACCTATTTCTACTTCTAAAGGCATAGGTAATTTCGTCAATTCAAATGAAGGATGTCGAATAAATCCATGTGAAATAAAGGATTTATTCGCACCCGTATCAAATAACACATGTGCGGGAATTGAATTTATGGCGAATACACCTGAGACCACATCGGGTTCCACCTTCGCCTCGGCTGCGGTTAATTGGAAGGATCTGGCCTTTGCTTTTAGAGTTTCTTTTTGTGAATCCTTGCCATCCTTCTTCCCGACTAACTCCGGGCATTCAGATTTCTTATGACCAGGCTGGTAGCATTTATAACAAATCAACACTTTCCCCGGGCATAATGCAGCCGTGTGCCCTGTCTTCCCACATATAGGACACGGCTTATCTTTAAACCGGCACTCACCCTTATGCCCCTTCCCGCAAACCTTACAACTCGGCGACCCGCCTTTACCTTCTTGTTTCTTTGACGACTCTGTGGTTCGTGCTTTCTTTATAGGGCTTGGATTAAAAGTCTGTGCCCTTCGTTCACCTCTCTCGATTTGCTTTTTCAGTTCAATTTCTCTTTCCCGAGCCGTGTTTATGATCTCGGTAAGAGTTTCATATTTCGAGGGAGTCATGAACTCCCGGTACTCTGCACTTAGCATATTATAGTAATAATATACTTTCTGTTCTTCGTACATCACCAACTCGTCACAGAATCTCAGTTTATCAAGAAAGATCCCCGTGATCTCATCAATAGATTCACCTTTTTGCCTTAGATGAATAAATTCCTCCTTGATTCGGTTAATAATTGCCTTGGGGCTGTGGTGTTTAAGGAATGGTACCTTAAATTCGTCCCATGTCATCGCCCTTGCCGCTTCGCTTCCAATTTCCTTTTTCTTGTTATCCCACCAATCTTTTGCTTGACCTCTCAGCTGACCCGTACCATAAGCTACGAAGTCGTTTGCGTCGCAGTGGGTTCTCTCAAACACCCCCTCAATATCGCTTAGCCATCGTTGGCATATTATTGGATCCACCTCTCCATTATAAAGTGGTGGTTTGCATGCCATAAATTCCTTGTATGAGCAGCCCTTACGCTCTCCAGATTTCTTCTTAGCTATGTTGGTACTATCTTCCAACTTCTTGATTCTCTCATCGACTACCGAAAGTACCGTGTTTTGGATCTTATCTATAAAACCGGATAGGCTATTTTCGATTGCCTTTCCAACCTCTTCGGCAATCACTTCCTTCATTTGCTCGGTGACTATCGACACCGCATCATCATTACCTTTTTCCGTCATCTTTAGAACTGAAATGTTTACACCAACCGTTAAACATTTCATCTATAACATATAATTTATTTGCTTCGGTTTAGCCAAGTTCATAACTTGCTTTAGCCGTTCTTATTTAGTGCACTTACCGGGTTTGAGTGTATTAACACACTCTTCCCGTGCACGTCAATCCATATTTTCCTTCTACATTCAATAAGTCTACTAAAATAATTAACTCTTATCGGATGTTTGATCAAGCTTGAAACGAACACACTTTGTTAATAACCTTGAGCTCTGATTACCAACTCGTAACACTCGTCTTATTTATTTATTTATTATTTTGTTATAAAATACGCATTTTTCAAAACCAAATGCATAGTTATCATTAACTTAGTTAATAAGCTAAGATGTACATCATCATAGTGTTTAACATGACCAACTAGCTATTTTAAAAAGATTCGACAATCAGTAGTGTTTACAAAACAAACATTGTTTAAAACAAGACTAGATTAGCGCGGAAGCTACAAAATTTTGTGTTCGGTTCTTGCGTCCTTGCTTGATCGGCATCCGGGATGAGACGAACGTCACCTAGGGTTAAAACCACAACAATTATCAGTTTTGGCAATATTATAATATGCATAAACAAGTTCAGATATCATACGGTTAACAAAAACATAAAAATCTAATATTTAGGTCTGTCGCGCCACGCGACGGACTCAGGAAATTCCTTCGTGTGCCGCGAGCGGTCTCGCGTGTCGCGCCGACACCTTAACTCCCTGGCTTGTGTCGCGGGGGAGCTTGTTTCGATTATTCGACCCATTAACTATATGTACATATTTTTTTTATTCAGTTCTTTAGTGTACTAGGCTTGATTACCCAATTCCCAGGCTTGTAAACCTTGGCGTATCCATGTCATTACATAGCTTTACGCTCGCATTAAGATTTCATGCTTGTTTTCTCAAAAACTCAAGCATACCACTTGATGCAACACTTGCAATTGATTTCTACCGTTCAACCCGATATCTCGGATTTGTAAACTAATCTTAGCATAACCAATCCATTGGCTTATTTCCCTCCAACATTAGCACCATATGAGACTTTCAAGTCTCTATACCCATAATCGTTTTAAAGACATCGTTTTGACCCGTTTGGTTGTCAAGTGAAAACCAACACTTTAATGACAAGCCAACCCATTTCCAACCATTATTTTGACCCGTTTGTTTGTCGAGTGAGCTTCGCCACTTCAATGACACACCAAACGCGTATACTACACTATGAAACCATTATCACACTAATTTCAAACATTTATGCATAATGTAACGGGACTATAGTCACGTACCTTTTGAGCACCCCTTTCAAGAGCGTATCCCCTCGATCCGGACTCCTTGCCTAAAAGAGTTCAATTCACAATGTTTTTAGAAACCTTTTTATGCATCTTAACGCATAATTTGTCATAACAATCAAACATGCGTTTTCATTCGATTGTTAACACTTAATTATTCACTTAGGCATTTTGTCGAACACCTAACGGGTTAAATTTTTATATAACTAGAATCAGGTTCATAACTTGTTATTTTCGCCAATTTTATTCACACATTTCGGTTCCATCATGTCAAGCATGCATACTAACATCAAAATCATCATATAGACATCAAGTAATACTACTTATGATAGTTATAATTCTAGTGTTCATCCTATTTTGCAAAACCCACTTAACCTACGAATGGGTTATCATAAATTTCATAATTTTAGACATGATTCCTGCAATTATCAACTAGTATTCACTCTTACACTTGTTTTCATTACAAGTTTCATCTAAACATCACATAATCAAGCTCAAATTTCGATTTTCACAATTTGTCTAGAATTTGAGATGAATCAAAATACTAAAATTTTGCATACTTTATGATCCCTTCAACGAGGTGATCACGAATTTGTGCTTGAAAATCGATTTGGAACTGATTAGAGCCTTCAAATTGAGGGAAAATTGCATGAACTAGGCTTTGTGGGGAACCCTTGTGTCGCCCCCTGTGTTTGATCGACCAGACACACACTTTTGTGTGTGTTTGGTGTAATTTGTTTTGTTTTATTAGTTTAAGTTTCAAGTTTAACAACATAAGTCCCTCAACTATCATTTAGTTTATATTTTAGGTGTTTTAATCCACTTATATGTTACCACAAGACTCATAACTAACTGGGTTATTTATTCCTAGTTAGTTTGTTCTCGTTTATTTTAAACTTTATAATTCTAATATAAAGTTTTATATTTTCGGGGTGTTACACATTGAAAGTATGTATTTGATTGTTTTTGTAATTTTGAATTGATCTACTCTAATTCTCGCTTTATATTTCAGTCTAATCACAGTTGTTTGAAATTCATACAATCATCTGCGGGTTATTTTACGTTTGTAGATTTTTTTAAATTGTTGATAATGTTGATAATTTTTATTTAAAACTATTGATATATTTCAGCTCTGTTTTCTTCGAGCGACCAGTGGTAGAAGCATTTGTGGAGCCAGAATGGTTTTAGAATATGTTACTATGAATATTGATAGTATTAAATTAAATACAAAGAAAGATTAAACACTTAATATGAATTTATGTTTGTTTATATTAAATGTACCCATTTTTCCCTTCTAGATTATTAAATGTACAGTGAAATTAATCTCGGTTATGACTAAATGATGATTATAAATGATTTGGGCAGATGATGATGACGATTGTTCTACAGTTGTTCCTACTAAACGCAAGAAACTCTCTGCTTCTGCTGTAAGATAAGATTTTATTTAATAAGATATATAAGTAGCTTCAGTTTGTTTTTTCCTGCCTTTTTGTATTAAAAGATAAAGTGAAGAATTTTGATGTATAGAATGTATTCATATAAGATACATACACTTCTGCAGACTCCGATGATTTAAAGCAGCGCTTTATCAAGCAAGTTGAGGATTAAGTATTTGTTTTTTAATGAAATTAATGTTATTTTGGGCCATTTACGAGTATACGGGATATAATTATAGAGTTTAGGGTGTTTTAGGAGGGTTGTTATAGCCACCATGTGCACCACTGTGACACCTGTGTCACTGCGACCATCAAACAAATGCCAAACCAATGAAATTTTGTGTTTCATACTTGGGATTTGTAAAAATATGTGTATCATTTGCACATATCAAATTTTGTTCGATTTCAAGCTTTAAATCACTTTCTGGAAGGTTATACGCGATCTGAAGCGTAAATATAACCAGTTTAAATGCAACGAACACTCCGGAATAGTGAAATAGGCTTAACATACCTTAAATAACCTTTACATAACTTAGAAATAAGTTTCGAAGGCTTTGGTATGGCAAAATCAAGTTAAAATCGCTTACAGGGACTAAATATGACAAACTGCGAAAGTATGCCAATTTGAACTGTAATAGACATTCCGGAACATGACCATAAGTTAAACACACCTTAAATATCCTTTACATAGCTTATAAATAGGCTTTGAGGGGTTCGGTGTGCTAAAATATACTTTTGGGTCATTCAGGGACTAAAAGTGTCAAAAAGCGCACAAGTTTGCACTTTCGCGCATATCTTACGTTCTGAATACATCCGGACATCAAAAAAATTTATGTAAGCACTAAAATATTTTATTTTAGTGTTTGGCGTAAGAAAAATCCATTCGTCGCGTCATTTGGACCGTTTTTACGTTCGTTACGACTTCCGTCGTAATTAACCGAACAACGCAACCGTACGGCCAAACGAACCGACATCCGAGATATTTTTGGGCACATATTAAGTTCCCTATACTTTAACTTCATTTTAGAGCTTTGAAATGGGGTTAACGGGCCTTAAACGTGTCGAAAATAGCTTAAACGGACTGCAGGGACCAAAACTGTAATTCTGCCAAAATTGGTCCTTGCGCACCGCAACAAATATTTGTTACGGTGCGCAAGGGGTCTGCAGACCAGATACAGTGTATTAAACAGCCTGTTTTGAGCTGTTAACCACTCCCAAATCCTTTGCCACATGTTGATACCCTATGGTGAGTGGCCAATTTAGTCACCATAACATTCCAACAAGTGTACGGCTTTGATCGTGCCCCCTTTTCCAAGAAACAATCCTAACGGTGAACCGAAAACTATAAATACCCCTTGCCATCCATTGCTAAACTCACTAGAATTTTGATTTGAGAAACTCTAAGTTGAAACCATTGTTTCATACCTGAGATTCTTGAATCGAGATTAGCATTCGGGGACCCTTCGTAAGTATTCCTTCGTTCTTTTATTGCTTTTCGAGTCTTTTTGAGTCTGAAAGTCAAACTTTGTTTGACTTTCTGCGTTGACCAGTTTATGGTCAATGCGAAGTTCGTTTGAACTTCGCAACGTGAGTGTAATCACGTTGGTTATAGTCCCTTGGGACTATGCCTACTGATTACCACGTTGTCTAGGGTTGTAGGGTAAGCGATCTAATAAATCGCTTATGCCTTCGAACCCGACCCATTTGGTCGATCATTAGGATTCGACCAAGCACATTAGGTGACCATAGTATATAGGGAATAACCTTCCGAGGTTATACCTTATGGTCACATCGTTTAAGTAGTTGTATGATAGGTAGTTTATGTGCCTTAGGTAAATTACCAAAATACCCTTTTCATGTATAATTGGTAATTAAGCTTATGTAACCTAAACTTTTGTACATAACTGATTATACAACATGATTAAACACGTTTAGGCATATAATACTTGTCATAGGACTAGTTAGACGTCTCGAACGCGCTTTGCGCGCACGACGCGTTAAAGTAGCGTATGTTACCTTAATGGGTCGCGATGGGTCGAAAGCACTTAGGTTAGTCTCAATGTAGTATGTAGGCCTTGTTAAACCATATCATATGAGTTCCAATACTCATTTGGTTTACCAAGCCTTATCCTATCCGATCTCCCGATTTAAGTCCGGTTTATTTATATAGTTTTAGATTGCCGCCTGATTCCGTGCTCCCTCTAGCTTTGTTTGGTTGTTGTTCAAGACCTCTAAGCATTCTCAGGCGAGTACATTATTCCCCTCTTTTACTGTTTTCAACTGTTTTGGGGTGACTCATATGTGCTAAATGTCTTAACAATGATTTCAAGAACGATTACACTGGTTTCAAAAACAATTACAATATGGTTTCAAGAATGATAACAATGGTTTCAAGAACGATAACAATGGTTTCAAGAACGATTACAATGGTTTCAAAAACAATTACAATGGTTTCAAGAACGATTTCAATAAAGTGAACAAACTTATTGGTTGTAGTTACATAACCAATGACATTCATTAGCAATGATCAAGCCGACCAGTATTAGGTTATGGAACCATAGGATCTGACAAATCCCATTATTCTCTATACCCATGGTTATGTGTGGGTATTTTGGGTAACGACTAAATCTGTAATTATTAATTTACCCTTTGGTAAGGGTTTGTTAAGAACGAGAACGAGTTGGAACGATGAACGAGTCAAGAAGGTTTGAATGTTATTAGAAAATCGACCATAAAGTAGTTTCACAATTAAAACAAGACCAGTTATGGTCAATGCGAAGTTCGTTTGAACTTCGCAACGTGAGTGTAATCACGTTGGTCATAGTCCCTTGGGACTATGCCCACTGATTACCACGTTGTCTAGGGTCGTAGGGTAGGTGATCTGATAAATCGCCTATACCTTCGAACTCGACCCATTTGGTCGATCATTAGGATCCGACCAAATACATTAGGTGACCATAGTAGGTAGAGAATAACCTTCCGAGGTTATACCCTATGGTCACATCGTTTAAGTAGTTGTATGATAGGTAGTTTATATGCCTTAGGTAAATTACCAGAATACCCTTTTCATGTATAATTGGTAATTAAGCATATGTAACCTAAACTTTTGTCACATAACTGATTATGTAACATGTTTAGGCATATAACACTTGTCGTAGAACTAGTTAGGCGGTCCGAACGCGTTTCACGCGCACGACGCGTTAAAGTAGCATAAGCTACCTTAATGGGTCGCGATGGGTCGAAAGCACTTAGGTTTGGTTTCATTGTAGTATGTAGGCCTTGTTAAACCATATCATATGAGTTCCAACACTCATTTGGTTTACCAAGCCTCATCCTATCCGATCTCCCGATTTAAGTCCGGTTTATTTATATAGTTTTAGATTGCCGACTGATTCCGTGCTCTCTCTAGCTTTGTTTGGTTGTTGTTCAAGACCTCCAAACATTCTCAGGCGAGTACATTATTCCCCTATTTTACTGCTTTCAATTGTTTTGGGGTGACTCATATGTGCTAAATGTTTTCGATGTTATAACAATGGTTTCAAAAACAATTAAGACGATTTATACAAAACTAATAACGATTTCAAAAAGTGAACAAACTTGTTGGTTGTAGTTACATAACAAATGACATTCATTAGCAATGATCAAGCCGACCAGTATTAGGTTATGGTACCATAGGATCTGACAAATCCCGTTAGTTACTACACCCGTAGTTATGTGTGGGTGTTGTGGGTAGCGACTGAATCTGTAATTGTTAATTTACTCTTTGGTAAGGGTTTATTAATGCGAGATGTTAATCTATCCTTTGGTAAGGGTTTATTAATGCGAATTATTAATCTATCCTTTGGTAAGGGTTTATTAATGCGAGTCAAGAAGGTTTGAATGTTATTAGCGAGACGACCATTTAAGTAGTTTCACGACCTAAAACGAATTTAACGATTGGGTAAACGATTGGCTTCAAAGCGATATACGGTTGGGTTTTGGTTACATATTACATGATTTACATTGGGCATGAACATTACTTTGGTGGTTTGGTTTGATTAAGTGATTAAGTAACAATGCGTGTGTAATATGATACAAGCATGGTGGATACGCCGCTGGTACTTCCTATATATAAGTGTTTGTATGGTATTACATATTGTAGTGTTATTTGAATCATTTCAGTTTGAGACATAGAACATTTTATACAAGTAACATACTTTTCACAAGACATTTATTTACAAACAACTTATCTTATACAAACTCATTTTACATGGTTATTCATTTAATCATGCATTATTCTCTTATTATACATATCACCTGAACTTATTATTTTTCAAATGATTTACAAAGGCAAAGCAAATTACAAGGTTCATGACTAAACATTTTCTTAAACAGAAGTCATGAATCTTATTTTCACAAAACCTATGTACTCGCCAGCATTTCTTTGCTGACCTCGTTTTCACATATGTTTCAGGTATTGTTGAATGATATCGATTGATAAGATGCATGCTCACATAGGACTGGACAAGGCCTTAGTGACTCAATAACAATGATAGACTATGTTTAATTTGTGTATTTAGATTTCCAGACGATGTAATTATTCAATGTTTAATAAAACGAAACACTTTTTGGTATCCATGGTTATGAAACATTAATTCTGTTGCAACACGCCCCGATGTTTCCGCCGCGATTTGTTGTTTTACGCGGTCGGGGTGTGACAGAAAAGATGGTATCAGAGCCAATGGTTATAGGGAATTAGGTTATTAGTAATGCTTTGACCTAGTCTATAACCTTCTTAGGACCCTAACGCGAGTTTACTTGCGTTTAGTCATAAAACAATACCGTCACCTATCCTTAGGCGACGACCACAACAAGAACATAAAATTCAAAACCGCTTTGAAAACTAATCATCTGTTCTAGGATGATTTATTGTAAGGTTTTGAACCCTCTGTTATATGGTTTTGAACCCCTTTGAGTTTTCAAAATCTCGTCAAGGTTTTGGGTTTTAAATAATGTGAACACGTGCAAACTGGAAGGGTGAATGCCTGTATTCTGGGTTTTCTGTCTAGGCAAGCACTTCGTATACATCTCATCAGACGCGAGACCAGTTGTGCTTACCTGGGAATTCTTGGGATGAGTGTTCACTTATAGGCGAGCATGTCTTCGCGATACATTATATTGACCCATTTACTTTGATTAGTCACTATCTCATTTGTTTGCCTTTGGTAACAAACAAATGGTCACAATCTTCATGTGTTGTTATTCTCTTTTGATTATCTTTTGCTTGTTTCCTTCTATGTCTTCCATTTTCTTCATTTTGCCTCTTCATCGCAACAAGACTCGAGTGTCCGGACCAGGTGCTACAATTGCCCAACAAATAGGCGTCGTACTCCAGAAGACCGTTAATTTAGCTATCACCATGACTCATCTCAGGGATGAAGCCGTGCAAGGGAACCGCTCCTTGGAGAAATCAATGTAACCGTCATCATCCAAATCAAATACCCTGTTACAAATGTACCCACGGTGTACGATGGAGACATTTGGTTAACATGTGTTGCTTTGCTGTTCAAAGCAAAGCAGTTGCAAACCCTGTTGCTGCTTAACCTTCAAGTTCTGCTTCATATGTCGCTTGGCATATCTGGCGCCTCAACCTCATGAACTTTCTACCTTGTGTGTCGACGTAAGCACGCCTAGTGCAAGGTGTCGGAACACTCTCGTTACACAAACTCCAAAAATCCATGTAGGATCTTTCTATCCTCATAATTAGATCCTTGTGGATGGGTATCATTCATCGGAGTCCTTAATTGAATTATTCGTATGCCTTAATACGTAAATTACGATTCAATAAGGACAAAGCCGAATTTTTATTAAGATCTTTCTATCTTCATAGTTAGATTCTTGCTAATGTTTAAAGTACCGAATGAAATCCATGAAATGGATTCCTAGTGTGCTTTAAATACATGTACATAATTAACAAAACAAAACTTACAAATTAAAGATCT
Source organism: Helianthus tuberosus (assembly GCA_030545235.1). NCBI lineage: Eukaryota > Viridiplantae > Streptophyta > Magnoliopsida > Asterales > Asteraceae > Helianthus > Helianthus tuberosus. Next base: position 145,207,973 of record CM060417.1, on the reverse strand, counting down.
AGATAAACAATTTTGTGGTTATGTGACTATGTGTTTATGCATTTTTGTGTTTTTGTATACTCTAGATATTCGTTATCCAAATCCTCATAGAATCTTTCTTACCTTCATATGAAGGATTCGTAGTAGGATATTCAAAAAGGTACTATCTTAAATCCTTAATGGACTTCCACGTTGTAGTTAAGTCCCTTGGATTATAAAGTACTATTCCAAAGTTTAAGGGCAACATGTGTTGATAAGTTAAATGTTTCTCTTAGGTAGTTGAGTTAAATAGATCCTACGTCGATCTAAAGTTAAATAGATCCTCCGTCGATCTAAAGTTAAATACATCCTACGTCGATGTAGTTAAATGTTTCTCTTAGGTAGTTGAGTTAAATAGATCCTACGTCGATCTAAAGTTAAATAGATCCTCCGTCGATCTAAAGTTAAATACATCCTACGTTGGTGTAGTTAAATGTTTCTCTTAGGTAGTTGAGTTAAATGCATCCTACGTCGATGTAGTTAAAATTTCCCCGTAGGTAGTTTAGTTAAAGAGATCCTACGTCGATCTAAGTTAAATAGATTGGTCCGACAATCTAGTTAAATGCATCCTACGTCGATGTAGTTAAAATATTCCCCGTAGGTAGTTAGTTAAAGAGATCCTACGTCGATCTAAGTTAAATAGATTGGTTCGACAATCTAGTTATATATATCATGTGTTTATGTAGTTAAATAGGCCCTCGGGTGGTCTAAATCAAGAGATGTTATGAAACGAACTGTGCGGACTGTGCAAGGAACTACGTAATTATGGAGGCCTACATAATTATGGAATTCAGTGCATAGAAACCACAGGAAGTTTTGTCATGTGTTAAGACCATCAGTGGCAAGAGTAATGATACGGGAGAAGTCTTGGACTTCGACCAATGTCATTTATTCTCACACTACCCAATTCTGATCTCAATCACACACACAGTTTCCTATGATAAGTCTTCATAAGAAACGTTCTTCTGTCCGTAGTTCAAAACTCCATGTTTTGTTACTACAAGGACTTCACTTTGAGGGTTGAAATTTTTGCTAAGAATCCTAACATGGCCCAGAGTTCTACTTAGGGTTCAAGGGGTTCATTCAAAGCAAAAACATCACCGTCGTCCCCATAAGTTTCTCCTAAAATTAAATTTCGGGACGAAATTTCCTAAAGTAGGGGAGACTGTGACACCTGTGTCATTTCAACCATCAAACAAATTCCAAACCAATGAAATATTGTATTTCATACTTAGGACTTGTATAAATATGTGTAGCTTTTGCCCATATCAAGTCTTGTTCGATTTCAAGCTCTAAATCGCTTTCTGGATGGTTATACGCGCACTGGTGTGTAGATATAACCAGTTTAATGCAACGAACACTCCGGAATAGTGAAATAGGCTTAACATACCTTAAATAACCTTTACATAACTTAAATATAAGTTTTGGAAGGTTTGGTGTGGTGAAATCAAAGTTAAATCGCTTACAGGGACTAAAGTTGACAAACTGCGAAAGTATGCCAATTTGAACTGTAACAGACATTCCGGAACATGACCATAAGTTAAACATACCATAAATATCCTTCACATAGCTTATAAATAGGCTTTGAGGTGTTCGGTATGCTAAAATAAACTTTTGTGTCATTCAGGGACTAAAAGTGTCAAAAAGTGCACAAGTTTGCATTTTCGCGCATAACTTACGTTCTGAATACATCCGGACATCCAAAAATTTATGTAAGCATGACTATATTATACTTTAGTGTTTGGCTTTCCAAAAATCCATTCGTCGCGTCATTTGGATCGTTTTTTCGCGCTTATGCGCATTCCGTCGTAATTAAGCGAACATCGCGTTCGTACGACCAAACGAACCAACACCCGGCATATTTTTGAGCATGTTTCATGTCCTCAATGTTTAGACAACATTTTAGGGCCTTAAAGTTGGCTTTACGGGCCTTAGAAGTGTCGGAAATGGCCTTAAACACGTGCAGGGACTGAAACTGACATTTCTGAAACTTTGTTCTGATCTGTGACTCCTAGGCGGCCCGCCTCAGGATCTTAACATCCTTAGGCGGCCCGCGAGGCCCCTTCTGACCAGATTAATCGAATCTAACAGCAGTTTCCAGCTGTTTCGTTCACAACCACACATTCTCTTTCGCTTAGTCAGCTGATAAGGATCACTTTTAGCCACCATGAGTTTCCGACAAGTGTACGCCTTGGATCATGGCACGTTTTCCATCAAACGATCCTAACGGTGGACCATTTACTATAAATACCCATCCATCCCCAACTTCATTTCTCACAAGAATCTTGATTTGAAAGCTCTAAGTTGAAACCATTGTTTCATACCTGAGTTCTTGGATCGAGATTAGCATTCGGGGACCCTTCGTAAGTATTCTTTCGTTCTTTTATTGCTTTTTGAGTCTTTCGAGTCTGAAAGTCAAACTTTGTTTGACTTTCTACATTGACCAGTTATGGTCAATGCGAAGTTCGTTTGAACTTCGCAACGTGAGTGTAATCACGTTGGTCATAGTCCCTTGGGACTATGCCCACTGATTACCACGTTGTCTAGGGTCGTAGGGTAGGCGATCTGATAAATCGCCTATACCTTCGAACTCGACCCATTTGGTCGATCATTAGGATCCGACCAAATACATTAGGTGACCATAGTAGGTAGAGAATAACCTTCCGAGGTTATACCCTATGGTCACATCGTTTAAGTAGTTGTATGATAGGTAGTTTATATGCCTTAGGTAAATTACCAGAATACCCTTTTCATGTATAATTGGTAATTAAGCATATGTAACCTAAACTTTTGTCACATAACTGATTATGTAACATGTTTAGGCATATAACACTTGTCGTAGAACTAGTTAGGCGGTCCGAACGCGTTTCACGCGCACGACGCGTTAAAGTAGCATAAGCTACCTTAATGGGTCGCGATGGGTCGAAAGCACTTAGGTTTGGTTTCATTGTAGTATGTAGGCCTTGTTAAACCATATCATATGAGTTCCAACACTCATTTGGTTTACCAAGCCTCATCCTATCCGATCTCCCGATTTAAGTCCGGTTTATTTATATAGTTTTAGATTGCCGACTGATTCCGTGCTCTCTCTAGCTTTGTTTGGTTGTTGTTCAAGACCTCCAAGCATTCTCAGGCGAGTACATTATTCCGCTATTTTACTGCTTTCAATTGTTTTGGGGTGACTCATATGTGCTAAATGTTTTCGATGTTATAACAATGGTTTCAAAAACAATTAAGACGATTTATACAAAACTAATAACGATTTCAAAAAGTGAACAAACTTGTTGGTTGTAGTTACATAACAAATGACATTCATTAGCAATGATCAAGCCGACCAGTATTAGGTTATGGTACCATAGGATCTGACAAATCCCGTTAGTTACTACACCCGTAGTTATGTGTGGGTGTTGTGGGTAGCGACTGAATCTGTAATTGTTAATTTACTCTTTGGTAAGGGTTTATTAATGCGAGATGTTAATCTATCCTTTGGTAAGGGTTTATTAATGCGAATTATTAATCTATCCTTTGGTAAGGGTTTATTAATGCGAGTCAAGAAGGTTTGAATGTTATTAGCGAGACGACCATTTAAGTAGTTTCACGACCTAAAACGAATTTAACGATTGGGTAAACGATTGGCTTCAAAGCGATATACGGTTGGGTTTTGGTTACATATTACATGATTTACATTGGGCATGAACATTACTTTGGTGGTTTGGTTTGATTAAGTGATTAAGTAACAATGCATGTGTAATATGATACAAGCATGGTGGATACGCCGCTGGTACTTCCTATATATAAGTGTTTGTATGGTATTACATATTGTAGTGTTATTTGAATCATTTCAGTTTGAGACATAGAACATTTTATACAAGTAACATACTTTTCACAAGACATTTATTTACAAACAACTTATCTTATACAAACTCATTTTACATGGTTATTCATTTAATCATGCATTATTCTCTTATTATACATATCACCTGAACTTATTATTTTTCAAATGATTTACAAAGGCAAAGCAAATTACAAGGTTCATGACTAAACATTTTCTTAAACAGAAGTCATGAATCTTATTTTCACAAAACCTATGTACTCGCCAGCATTTCTTTGCTGACCTCGTTTTCACATATGTTTCAGGTATTGTTGAATGATATCGATTGATAAGATGCATGCTCACATAGGACTGTACAAGGCCTTAGTGACTCAATAACAATGATAGACTATGTTTAATTTGTGTATTTAGATTTCCAGACGATGTAATTATTCAATGTTTAATAAAACGAAACACTTTTTGGTATCCATGGTTATGAAACATTAATTCTGTTGCAACACGCCCCGATGTTTCCGCCGCGATTTGTTGTTTTACGCGGTCGGGGTGTGACAGTATCAGAGCCAATGGTTATAGGGAATTAGGTTATTAGTAATGCTTTGACCTAGTCTATAACCTTCTTAGGACCCTAACGCGAGTTTACTTGCGTTTAGTCATAAAACAATACCGTCACCTATCCTTAGGCGACTACCACAACAAGAACATAAATTTCACAACTGCTTCGAAAACTAATCATCTGTTCTTGGATGATTGATTACTAGGTTTTGAACCCTCTATTGTAAGGTTTTGAACCCTCTGTTATATGGTTTTGAACCCCTTTGAGTTTTCAAAATCTCGTCAAGGTGTTGGGTTTTAAATAATGTGAACACGTGCAAACTGGAAGGGTGAATGCCTGTATTCTGGGTTTTCTGTCTAGGCAAGCACTTCGTATATATCTCATTAGACGCGAGACCAGTTGTGCTTACCTGGGAATTCTTGGGATGAGTGTTCACTTATAGGCGAGCATGTCTTCGCAATACATTATTTTTGACCTATTTACTTTGATTAATCACCGGGGTCGGTTGTTGCTTTGTAGTAACAAACAAATGACCACTATCCTTGCTTTCATCAGATTTGTTTCATCTCATTCTTTTCGTCAAATTCTCTCACTCGTTTCCTTTCATGTTTCCTCTTTTAGAATGCCTCCTCGACGTGAAAGCCAAATAGCGACTGCCGAATTGGCAGAAATCATTGCGCAGCAAATGGCTGCTCAATTGCCAAACCTCTTTGCTCAATGGAACCAAGCCAACAACAACAACAATGTTCCATGCAAATACAAGGATTTTAACCAGGCTAAACCACTCAAGTTTAGTGGTTCTGAAGGAGCGACTGGGCTTCTTCAATGGTTCGAGAGCATTCAGAATACTTTCCGCCACGTGCAGTGTCCTGACAATCGCAAGGTCAAGTTTTCTTCGAGTGTGTTTCAGAAGAGGGCTCTCACATGGTGGAACGGGGTTATGAGGGATCGTGGTGCATAAGTTGCTCTAGCACAGACATGGGCTGAACTTAGGGCCCTTATGATGAGGGAATTATGTCCTCGTCATGAGCAGCGAGCTTTGGAGAAGGAATTTGATGAGTTGAAGCAAGATAGTGGTGAGTACAGGGCGTATACTGATAGGTTTGAGGAGTTGAGTCTGCTTTGCCCGACAATGGTTACCCCACTCGACAAGGCTATCGAAAGGTACATCGACGGCCTACCTGACTCGGTACAAAACATCCTTACTGGTAGTAGCCCTACCACACTCCGTCAGGCGATCGAGTTAGCTGCGACATTGACTGAGTCGCAGATTCGGAAGAATAAGTTACACAGAAAGGGTGACAAGGGTAAGAAGCAGGGGTCTGACAAGGAGGATAGCAAGAAAGGTTAAAACAAGAAGGGTAAGGAAGGTGAGACGTCAAAGAAATCAAGAAAGCGAAAGGGTGTTCAGAACTTTGCTGTTACAGCACAGACTGCTCAGAACCCGCGGAACCCACCAGCTCAGCCACCTGCAAAGAAAGCATATGCCGGTACCGCACCTCATTGTGCACGCTGCAACGGTCATCACGCGGTACAACAAGCTTGCTGGCAATGCACGACGTGTGGTAAACTTGGGCATTTGGCCAATGTTTGTCGTTTGGGACAAAATCAGGCTGCTCAGGTTCAAGCTCCGGTTCAAGGAAATGCTGCGAGATTCCCACTGGGGTCATGTTTCAACTGCGGAGAGATTGGTCACTTCCGCCACAACTGTCCGAGACTGGTGAATGCAAATGCTAACGCAAACCCAAATGCGAACGTCAACGTTAATGTGAATCCAGCACGTGGTCGAGTGTTTAACATCAATGAGGCACTCAATGATGAAGGAGTGAACAATTAGCATTTTGTATTTCCTCTGGTTGTTATCTTGTAACATTTAAAGACAATGCGGTTGTTATATAAATAAAAATTTGTGGTTTTATTTTTTAACTAATGCAATTGTATGAATGTTTGATCCAACCTTATGATGTCAACACAAAGACAAAACTACTCGTGTGGTTCTGTCATTTTTATGATCACTTGTGATCTCCCTAAGAACCTCAAACAGTTGTTTCTTTTAAATCTAAAGTATCTTATCGACTTGCACAGTTCGAGATGCAAGAATTATCAAAACAGCTTCAAGAGTTGTCTGATAAAGGATTCATCCGTCCGAACTTTTCACCTTGGAGAAACTCCTGTCCTCTTTGTGAAAAGAAAAATGGATCTTTTCGAATGTATATCGATTAACGTAAGCCTAGTAAGCTTACCATCAAGAATCGATATCCCCTACCTTAAATCAACGATTTCTCCGATCAACTGCATAGCGTTTCATGCTTTTCCAAGATCGATTTGCATTTTGGGTATCATCAACTTTGTACTCTCGAAGAAGATATTCTCAAAATGGCTTTCTGCACGAAGTATGGCCATTACGAGTTTACAGTCATGCCTTTTGGATTGACAAATGCTCCAGCCATCTACATGGACTTAATAAATAGAGTCTGCAAGTCTTATTTGGATCAGTTCGTCATTGTTGTTATTGATGACATCTTGATCTATTCATGTCCCGAGCCGATAACGATCAACACCTTCATTGACACTGGAACCCTTAAAGAAGGAACAAACTTTTCGCTAAATCCTCCAAGAGGAAATTTTGGCTTAAAGGAGTTCAGTTTTTGGGTCATGTAGTCAACAAGCAGGGTATTCATATGGATCCATCCAAATTGCTGCAATTAAGGATTTGATTCCTTGTATGCTTTAAATACCCGTGTCCAAAGATAACAAATTTAAAGGTCAATTTAAACAATAATGCGAGTGTGCGATTATGCGATTATGTGATATGTGTTTATGTGTTCTCCTCTATGTTTTTGTGTGATCCGATTTTCAAATCCTCGTAGAATCTTTCATATCTTCATATGAGGGATTCAAAGTAGGATATTTAAAAGGTGCTACCTTAATCCTTATGGGCTTCTACGTGGTAGTTAAGACCCTTGGGTTATATAGTACCATTCCATGATTCGATGAGAGACCCTTGAGTGGTCTAGTTAAAAGATTGATTCAAGATCTGGTTAAGAATGGCATGTGATGATACAGCTGAAAGGACCCTATGGTGGTCCAGTCACACTCATCACAGGTTTGTTCATTTGGTTTAACCCTACACATTATAAAATAGACTGTGAACTGTGCAAGGAATTGTCTAATTATGGACGCGTACATAATTATGAAATTTAGTGCATAGAAACCCAGTAGGATTTATTATGTGTAAGAACCGATAGTGACAACAATAACAAAATGAGAACGATGTAATGGAGGTACGGTGGACGCACCAATGACGCTTCATATACTTGTATATAAGTGTCCCTCTTACATTGCAAGCATAATGTTATTAAGGTTACTAGAAGTTCAGAACCCTAACCAATGTTGTTCGATCTTTTCAACTTCATGCTTTCAAGCTCTCACAGGTTTCCTCTAATTAAATTTCGGGACGAAATTTCCTAAAGTAGGGGAGACTGTGCACCTGTGTCACTGCGACCATCAAACAAATGCCAAACCAATAAAATTTTGTGTTTCATACTTGGGATTTGTAAAAATATGTGTATCATTTGCACATATCAAATTTTGTTCGATTTCAAGCTTTAAATCACTTTCTGGAAGGTTATACGCGATCTGATGCGTAAATATAACCAGTTTAAATGCAACGAACACTCCGGAATAGTGAAATAGGCTTAACATACCTTAAATAACCTTTACATAACTTAGAAATAAGTTTCGAAGGCTTTGGTATGGCAAAATCAAGTTAAAATCGCTTACAGGGACTAAATATGACAAACTGCGAAAGTATGCCAATTTGAACTGTAATAGACATTCCGGAACATGACCATAAGTTAAACACACCTTAAATATCCTTTACATAGCATATAAATAGGCTTTGAGGGGTTCGGTGTGCTAAAATATACTTTTGGGTCATTCAGGGACTAAAAGTGTCAAAAAGCGCACAAGTTTGCACTTTCGCGCATATCTTACGTTCTGAATACATCCGGACATCAAAAAAAATTATGTAAGCACTAAAATATTTTATTTTAGTGTTTGGCATAAGAAAAATCCATTCGTCGCGTCATTTGGACCGTTTTTACGTTCGTTACGACTTCCGTCGTAATTAACCGAACAACGCAACCGTACGGCCAAACGAACCGACATCCGAGATATTTTTGGGCACATATTAAGTTCCCTATACTTTAACTTCATTTTAGAGCTTTGAAATGGGGTTAACGGGCCTTAAACGTGTCGAAAATAGCTTAAACGGGCTGCAGGGACCAAAACTGTAATTCTGCCAAAATTGGTCCTTGCACACCGCAACAAATATTTGTTACGGTGCGCAAGGGGTCTGCAGACCAGATGCAGTGTATTAAACAGCCTGTTTTCAGCTGTTAACCACTCCCAAATCCTTTGCCACATGTTGATACCCTATGGTGAGTGGCCAATTTAGTCACCATAACATTCCAACAAGTGTACGGCTTTGAGCGTGCCCCCTTTTCCAAGAAACAATCATAACGGTGAACCGAAAACTATAAATACCCCTTGCCATCCATTGCTAAACTCACTAGAATTTTGATTTGAGAAACTCTAAGTTGAAACCATTGTTTCATACCTGATATTCTTGAATCGAGATTAGCATTCGGGGACCCTTTGTAAGTATTCCTTCGTTCTTTTATTGCTTTTCGAGTCTGAAAGTCAAACTTTGTTTGACTTTCTGCGTTGACCAGTTTATGGTCAATGCGAAGTTCGTTTGAACTTCGTAACGTGAGTGTAATCACGTTGGTTATAGTCCCTTGGGACTATGCCTACTGATTACCATGTTGTCTAGGGTTGTAGGGTAAGCGATCTAATAAATCGCTTATGCCTTCGAACCCGACCCATTTGGTCGATCATTAGGATTCGACCAAGCACATTAGGTGACCATAGTATATAGGGAATAACCTTCCGAGGTTATACCTTATGGTCACATCGTTTAAGTAGTTGTATGATAGGTAGTTTATGTGCCTTAGGTAAATTAGCAAAATACCCTTTTCATGTATAATTGGTAATTAAGCTTATGTAACCTAAACTTTTGTACATAACTGATTATACAACACGATTAAACACGTTTAGGCATATAATACTTGTCATAGGACTAGTTAGACGTCTCGAACGCGCTTTGCGCGCACGACGCGTTAAAGTAGCGTATGTTACCTTAATGGGTCGCGATGGGTCGAAAGCACTTAGGTTAGTCTCAATGTAGTATGTAGGCCTTGTTAAACCATATCATATGAGTTCCAATACTCATTTGGTTTACCAAGCCTTATCCTATCCGATCTCCCGATTTAAGTCCGGTTTATTTATATAGTTTTAGATTGCCGCCTGATTCCGTGCTCCCTCTAGCTTTGTTTGGTTGTTGTTCAAGATCTCTAAGCATTCTCAGGCGAGTACATTATTCCCCTCTTTTACTGTTTTCAACTGTTTTGGGGTGACTCATATGTGCTAAATGTCTTAACAATGATTTCAAGAACGATTACAATGGTTTCAAAAACAATTACAATATGGTTTCAAGAACGATAACAATGGTTTCAAGAACGATAACAATGGTTTCAAGAACGATTACAATGGTTTCAAAAACAATTACAATGGTTTCAAGAACGATTTCAATAAAGTGAACAAACTTGTTGGTTGTAGTTACATAACCAATGACATTCATTAGCAATGATCAAGCCGACCAGTATTAGGTTATGGTACCATAGGATCTGACAAATCCCGTTATTCTCTATACCCATGGTTATGTGTGGGTATTTTGGGTAACGACTGAATCTGTAATTATTAATTTACCCTTTGGTAAGGGTTTGTTAAGAATGAGAACGAGTTGGAACGATGAACGAGTCAAGAAGGTTTGAATGTTATTAGAAAATCGACCATAAAGTAGTTTCACAATTAAAACAAGAACGATTTGAACGATTAAAACAACAAGAACGATTTCACAAAATGTTTTAACGATTGGGTAAACATTTTGGACATGATTTACATTTGATCATGCATTTCCACGAAACATAGTATTGATTTAAACCAAGTTTTACTTCAATACTTTGTTTTGTGCGTTTCACCTATGGTTTAGTTGATGCATTTCACTAGCCATACATATCATTTTGGTTACACATTACATGGTTTACATTTGACACAAACACTTTTGACATTGGTTATACATAACATGATTTACATCTTAACATGAACATTTTGACATATTATTCCAATACATTTGGCAGTTGGTTTACACATAGACATCTTACATTGTTGGTTTGGTTTGAGTAAGTGATTTAAGTAACGAGGCGTGTGTAATATGATATAAGCATGGTGGATACGCCGCTGGTACTTCCTATATATAAGTGCTTATATGGTATTACATATCATAGCGTTGTTTAAATCATTTCAATTTAAACATATAACATTTTATACAAATAACATATTTTTCACAATACATTGTTGTACAAACAACTTAACTTATACAAACTCATTTTACATGGTTATTCGTTTAATCATGCATTATTCTCTTATTTATACATATCATCTGAACTTATTATTTTTCAAATGATTTACAAAGCAAATTACAAGGTTCATGACTAAACATTTTCTTAAACAGAAGTCATGAATCTTATTTTCACAAAACCTATGTACTCGCCAGCATTTCTTTGTTGACCTCGTTTTCACATGTGTTTCAGGTATTGTTGAAAGATATCGATTGATAGGATGTATGCTCACATAGGACTGGACAAGGCCTTAGTGACTCAATAACAATGATAGACTATGTTTAAATTGTGTATTTAGATTTCCAGACGATGTAATTTTTCAATGTTTAATAAAACGAAACACTTTTTGGTATCCATGGTTATGAAACATTAATTCTGTTACAACACTCCCCGACGTTTCCGCCACGTTTTGTATGTTACACGTGGTCGGGGTGTGACAACCACCATCCCTACAGTGACAACAACAAGTGGAGGCAAAGCAGAGCCGTTGGCAAAGACAATATCAGTAGGAGGTAGAAATTCATTTAAATTGAGATTACAATTTATTAGATTTAATTAAATTTTAGATATAACATAATTATTATTATTATGTTAAACAGTTAAAAGTATACATAAAAGTAACTTACAACCTTAACTCTTTTACCACTCCTAACTTAGGGATTGTTTGACAACTTCTGAATGGTTAAATGCTGAACCAGTAAGAGGTCTGAACCATTAAGTGCTGAACCAGTAAGAGGTCTGAACCATTATGAGCCAGTATAATGCTTAACCCTTCAGAGGCAATGTCTGACCAATTCAGATTAGAGGTCTTAACCATTCAGACTCTGTATAATACTTAACCATTCAAAGGCAAATGTCTGAACCATTCAGACATCTGCTCATGAAAACCATTAAGTGCTGAACCAGTAAGATGTCTAAACCATTAAGAGACTCATTAAGAGATAAACCTATTACCTATTGTAGCCTTACCACCTCTACAACCGAAACACTCTATTTCTCTTTAGTTGGCAATCTATCGGCACCTACATTCCATTATTATATTTAGTGGGAGTTAATATTCACATATCTTTTCTCTTTATCTCTTTCTATACATATATAAATGTGAGTTAATATTCACATATCACTCTCCTCCATCTTTCTATATACATACATAGAAATATATAGAGTGAGATAGAGTGAAAAGGGGTGTGAAAATAAGATGTAGAAATGTGAGAATAGTGAAAGCCATATAAATATATATAAAAAGAGAGATAGCGTGAAAAGGGTGTGAAAATAAGATTTGAGGGTGTGAGAATAATGGAAGCCATATGTATATCATCAAATAAATCCATCACATAGTATATTTGTATCTGTAAAGTTTATTTTTATTATTCATCCTATATCAAACAATTTTATGAGATAAAAGTTATTCCATCTCCTTCCATGTAATTCAAACTTGAGTAAATTATAAAAATCGTCTTTTATATTGACATCAAAATGCAAATTATATCCTTTACCTTAGAAAATACAAAAAAAAAAACCATACTCGATGTTTGCAAACCATTGCATGTTACGTCCTTTGACCTTAACTCGGTTAGTTTCCTGGTTAAATCTAACCAAGTGGATCCCACATGAGGGTATTTTGGTCATTTAACCATAAATACTAAAATAGATACTCTCTTTCTCTTCATCGTCTCTCTCCCGCCACCACCCACTAGCCACCATCATCTCCCGCCATTACCAACCCACAAAGAAGAACAAGTAATCTTTAAAGAAAATGACTTGCAATAAATACCTAATTTCAATTTCAAAGCTTACATGTTGGAAAAGGGTGATTCTGTTCACAAAGCTCTCAATGATCCCCAAAATCGACTTTGTTGTTAATTCTCATTCCACCCTACACAAATCTTTCATTTACATTTGCCATGGGCACTGCCACTAAACAACCACCACACCTCCTCGGACCTCTCCCACCACAGCCCAACTCCTCATCCCTCTTGCCTCTTCCCTGTCCCTCTAACACATTCACAAAGTCATCCTCGGTTTGTTTGCCACTATAACCTCGCCCTACAACACAAACAATTTCAATCGTCGCCAGACCTCTCCCACCGCAGCCATCCCCTTCTACCCCATCTCCGGCGACCAAAACCTTGAACCCACCATAATGCCGTCGTGTCACTACCCCAAATCGGCAACCCCACAACCGAACCTCCTAGACCACATCTCCTTCTTCCCTATCTCAGACGACTAAAACCCCAAACCCACTGTCACCGCCGCCTTGTCACCACCCCAATCTGACAACCCCACCACCCCATCCCACAATCGAACCTCCTAAACCATAAGAAACCCAAAACCCTTGTCACACTCCAACCGATGGCGAAAACATCGGAGTGAGACAAAAACGAGATTGTTTGAGACGTCATAACATGCTAATTGTGACAATAATTAAATAACTCCAATTTCATCTCATACTAAAAATGGGAAATACATTGTTTTGGAATGGAAAGTACGACAAATTGCAAATAAACGTAACAACATGAAACAAAACATAGATTAGAGTTTAGGCGTGTTTCTAGTTCACTCTAAATATCGTTCTTTATGCGCCATCACTAGTTTCCTGCAACATGTATTAAAATACAATCAACAAAAGTTGGCGAGTATACAAGTTTGAATACATAGCATAATTGTGAGTAAAAGTTGTCTCATATCCACCATGGTAATTTGCATACATTGTTTATTTACATACTAGCATGTGTTATCTATAAGTCAAATCAAAGTATACCGGATCGTGCATATCATTGCCGCCGAAACGACAAGGCCGTATAATAGATTTCTTAACAATACGACAAGAATACTGGCGGTGCATTAATCCTATAGCGCTATAATTGTTAAGGTAGACTTGCAAAGTTAATGAGCATATAGAACACAAATATGAGTATAACATGTAATAACAAGAATATAACAAGTATCATGTTTTAACGAATAGAGTGTTTATATGAACAAGTTTAATCGTGAGTATGTGATTTGTAATATAGTGTACATGTTGCACCCAAAGTGTGTAAAAGGAAAATGGGTTTGAGTATACTAACGGTTTACGTAGTAAATCCACGAACGCGAGTTTGATAAGTCTTGAGTTGGAAACACCGAAGTTACCCTAAGGTGGGAAACAAAGGTGTGAGAATTACAGATTCGATTTTTTGGATTGGAGTCAGAATTTAGAGGGCAATTATAAGTCATAGTAAAATGTAACGTAAAGGTACCATGAAAATGGTCATGCAAGGAGGTAGGATGATTACCATCCATTAAACCTCTTTATATGATTCACCAAAGCACAAATCATCAACTTAGTTGATGATTTCGATTGGTCATGAACACAGATAAAAAAAATGAAATTCTATAATCTACTAAGTAGCCAAATGAGGAAAATCCGGACGTGTACATACCCAACATGGTAAATGTTGGAGACAAGGCGGGGTTGGTTCATTTTGGTTCTTGAAAGCTACTTTGAATATTGTAACGTCTAAGTCACTAAATAACCAAGTAATCTCAAACTAGACTAGTGCATTTCAGTTATGGCAAATGTTTGGAGACTTCGTGTAGTTTGGTTACTTTGTTACTAGTAAGTTTACTTAGTAACTTAGAGTATTGATTAAATCAACAAGTGAAGTTGTGGAAACAAAGTTGGAAAGCCAAGGCTTCCATTGTTCACACTTTTACCAAAACACAAGTCTCGCCATATTGAAGATGGTGAGCTTAGATGGTCTAAACACTTGTAGGTTGCTTAGAACCTTGTTAACACAAAAAGTTTAGGAGGTATTTGGACCTCTAAACTTATGGGGAGCAACCATACTCAAGCCCCACAACCATAGGTTTGGTTGGGAACATGGTTGGCACAAGATTCTTACAAGAAGATCAAGTTTATGAAACATGTTTGTAAAAGTTTTTATAAACAGAATTCAAATATGACTTTGGAGCCTTATACAAGTGATGTACCACCTTGTCACACCTTGGTTGACCTTGGGTAACATCCTTGGAGGCCATCCAAGTAGATTAAGGAAAGAAAACAAGATGAAATATGAAGAACAAGGTCCAAAACTCACTGTTTTGGACTATAGTACAGTCTGCCAACACTTGGAAGTTTGAATGGTTTGTTGGATCTTAGGAGTGATTTGAGAGAGTGTAAAGGGTTAAGAGAGTGTGGAGGAGGCTTATTTATAAGGGGGATATTAGGGTTTGTCATTTAATGAGGTTAGGTGGATGTTAGTTGGTTGAAAAGTGCAATTAAAGCAAAGTTCACGAAGCTGCCAGCTTACTGCCAGACCAGAGGTCCTTACGGACCGTATGGTACTTGGTTTACGGACCATAAGCCTGGTCAGAATAGTAAAGTTGCATTTTTTTCCATTTTTATTATTAATTAGGCTATATTATGCATTAGGGTGGAGTTCGGCTACAAAGTCCATTTTTCCTACAAAGTGTACAAAGTCATAAAACACCACAATTTAAGCCATATAACTCACTCAAAACCCATAAATAATAGAGTGAAGATCACTAAAACACAATATCCAAACCATAACAGGCGATAAAAACTTCAAACACACAATCGTATAACTGTGACTATAAAACACAACATGATAATCAACATAAAACACACTAATGTTAGTCATTCGATAAACAAAGTCTTAACATCCAAAACAAAACACAACACAAAACCAACAAATATGGCGTTTTAGTAACATTCACTTTGTTATTTGTGGGTTTTGAGTGTGTTTTATGGTTAACATTATGGTGTTTTATGACTTTTTACACTTTGTAGGAAAAATAGACTTTGTAGCCAACTCCCACCCTTATGCATTAAGCTTATATGCTAAGCATAATTATGGGCGAAGGGTTGGTGTTAAGCATGTTATGAACATAGTATATGTTTGATTGTATTCCAAATATCGAATAAACGTAGATATGTGTCGGTTGTGTATAAATTTATGTATTGCGTGATTGATTACATGTTGCGTAAGTGATGTGCGCAAAATGCAACATATAAATTACATCAAATGTGGCATTAAACTAACCCCTTTTTAGTACTAATGTTGGAAAAAGTGTGTTTTTGTCTTCCTTTTGTATTTTCAGGATTAAAAGAGCTCAAATGAACAAAAGAAGCAAAAAGGCACCTAAATCTAACATAAATACAAGAAAAGGGATAAACGTGGCATGCCCGACCCCTCAACAGTATCTTCCCAAGCAAAGCAAAACAAGAGAACAGAAGGCTGAACACGCCCCGTGCTCAATGAGCATGGGGGCGTGCCGAAGTGTCTGCAGAAAATACAAAGATGTAGAAGCTTCTATCACCCACCACGGGGGCGTGCCCAGCGGACACGGGGCCGTGGTCAACTCTAAGATTCGCAGAATCTGAGGAAATATTGATAGTAAAGATACGCTTCTGCACACGGGGTCGTGCCCAGCGGACACGGGGGCGTGGTCAACTAATGCAGACAAACTGCATTTAATGAAGAAAGAGAAGACGGGTGGACACGGGGCCGTGTCCGGGCTTCTGTGCAGGCTATAAATAGGGGTGCTTGGCTCATTTTCAAACCATCCCTTGGCAAACCACCTCTCTCACACTTCACCCACCACCACCATCACAACCCACATCCACCACCATCATCCATCATCCATCATAGAGTGTGTGAGTATTCTCGGGATCCAAGATTGATCGTAAGAGTTCTTGACAATCAAAGGCCATGTTTGCCTAAGTATCTTACATCACTTGGTGAAGACAAGTGTCTAGTGTAATACTTTTTATTTTTAATCTTTTCGCACTTTTTATTTGGTTCTGTATTAATGACTTTAATAACTAGTTTCTTATGTTGAAGGTGAGTCTTCCTTATTGTTTGTCCGTGGTGTCTTGGCATTATTTTACTGTCTATATAAAATAAAAGATTTTCACCATTTATATCTCCACGGTCTATATGGAGGTATGTTGGCTACCTGGTCGGGGGTTAAGGGAACGGTTTGGTAAGAGTCTTGCCTTGTTCAGTGTATAGATCCTGCAAGGACCTGGGTCAACTTTAGTAGGACTTCCTTCAATACCCACTGGTATTGGATGGCGGGGGTCCGAACTCCTTGATCCCCTCATATGTAAACTACTATTAATACTTTAACCCGGCTACTTAGGACTGTATCCCTGCTGACTCAGACTACTTAGCCAGGGGCCTACCACAATATGCATTAATAACTTAATTAATTATCTTTCAATAATCCAACCCTTTAGGATTGTATCATTGCTGACTCAAACTACTGGGTTGAGGGTAACGTCACCTTCAGAAGAGGGGCCCACTACAATAACTAAGATAATCTCTTAAAAAGTGCAAAAGTGCGGAAATAATCAAAGGTTACACTAAACACGAGTCGGATCCAAGTGATTCATCTTGTCTATCTGTTTTTGTTTTTATTTTATTTTCTAGCATTTTAGTTAGTTTTATTTTTCTTGTTTAAAAACATTTTTCTAAACTTTTGATTTGATTAGACGTTGAGGATAAACCGGTACTAAAAGCTCTTGTGTCCTTGGACGACCTCGGTATCTTACCAACACTATACAACGCTCACGATGGGTGCACTTGCCCATATGTGTGTTTAGTGTTAGTAAATATCGTATTTTATAAATTTAAAACTTGGCTAAAAAGTTTTAAAGGGCTTAAAATATACATTAAAAATATACGACACTTCACACGCATCAGTAAGCATGATCAAATAAGGTTGAAACAAACATGATATCCATTATGATCAAGGCCTTGAGATTACAACGATTGATACGAAGTACGAATACAAGCTTCTAAAAATAGAAATGTGAATACATCTTTCTAAATATTGAAACTATAGTAATGCGGTCGTTAAAACCCCGAATCAAGAATCACCAAATTCAGCAGACCCATCTAAAATGTCGTTTAGGTAGTTCAAGGTTTTTAAGTGAGAAATAGAGAGAGAAGAGAACATTTTTAGAGAGAGAATAGATAATGTGTGTCTAGAGAAAACAGAGGGGTGAAAAGACCAAAATACTTTTATTCGGGTTCCCTTGATCAGATTTAACCATGAAAACTAACTGAGTTAGGGTCAAGGGACGTAACATGTAAGAGTTTGCAAACATCGAGAAAGTTTTTTTTGTACTTTTTAAAGGTAAAGGATATAGTTTGCAATTTGGTGTCAATATAAAAGACGATTTTTGTAATTTACTCTTCAAACTTTTTCCAACTAACAATTTCTTATAGATAAGAAAATTTGTGATCTTATGGTGCATTTTTTTTTAATAATTACATATGAAAAATATAGAAATGTTTGAAAATTTATATGTTTTTTTTTTCAATTTTGTCCATCCTTCGTTAAAAGCTATTCATTTCATTAAAGAGGAGTTTTCAAGTTTTCTCAATAATTAGGGGTTTTTAATTGAACCTTATCATATATATAAAATAGGAACTCGGTCGGTTTCGGTGCACTCATTATAGCAAACGGAAAAAAAAAGTTAGAAAATGTGTCCAAAAAGGTATCACGCGTATTCAGTTCGTTAAAATCGCTTCAAAAGTTGAAAGTGTACCCATATCGGTTCCGTTTGTTAAGAAACAACTAACTCGAAACAAAAGGCACAAGTTAGCAAAAATTAACTATAGCAAGCTAACAAACCATTAAGGTGCACATTAGCATTTAAACACTATTTTAACCTCAAATGTTATACTTGTAATGATTTAAATTCATATCATTTTATAGGTAAACACCATACCACTAATCTATTAAATGTTTAGTAACTATAATAACTAAATAATTTTATTTATTTAAAAAAGAAACATTCTTTTCATTCAGACCATGTGTAGTGGTGAGTGAAACAAATGTCTCACCATTGGGCATGAATTGACATGTGTCAGTATATGGGGCATTATGGAATGTGAAGTGAAAAGGGAATGTGTCCCATAACCATCATTCAATCGTTACCCATTTATATTTCTAATTTCCTATTGGCCCATTCAAATAACTTTTTGATCAACATACATTTTAAATGAAACGCCCAACAAAAAATTGCAAAAAAATGCCCAAGGGGCGGTGTGCCAACGTGTTCGAGCGTAGATGGGGCAAAAAAATGCCCAAACTAGTTCCCAATATGGGTGGTCTCAATATCTTTTATCTCTATTCAATTGAAAAACCTCTAAATCTTTTTCCCGTCTCTTTTTTATTTCAAGAGTAAATTACAAGTTTTGTCCTTTATGTATGTCCCAAATTACAGGCGCTGTCATTTGTCTTTAAAATTGATGAGTTTTGTCCTTAATGTTTGCAAATCTTGCACGTTATGTCCTTTAGGCTAAACCCAGTTAGATTTTTTTGTTAAATCTGATCATGTGCAATGCACATGAGGGTGTTCTTGTCATTTCAACTATACAGGGGTTATTTTGTAAAGAACTTCTATTCAGGGGCCATTTTGTACAAACTTAAAAGTAAAACACTATATATACAAACTCTCTCTGATAAACTCTTTCTCTAACATCTGATAAACTCTCTCTCCTCCCTTTCTCTCTCAACTCTCTCTCTCTAACAACAGATTGAAGTGGTGTGTGGTGGTGGTTAGGGGCGGCGGTGGTGGTATCAGATTCAAGCTGGTGTGTGGCGGTGGTTAGGGGCGGCGGTGGTGGTGGTGTTGGTGCTTCGGTGGTGGTGGGTTAAGTGCGGTGGTGGAGGTGGTGTTAGTGTGTCGGTGGTTGTAACAGATTGGGGGTGTTTGGATAAGGAAAAGGGGGTTAAATTTCTGATTTAGCAGCCTGTTCATGGAGTTCCGGCGAATTAAATGGATTTTTGTCGATAATGAGATATGGTGAGAATTGTTGGAATGAGTAGTGATTTTGTTTGATTCATTGTTATTATTGAATTGTTCAGCATAAAATAGATGATTTCAAAATCACAGGTATGAATAGACTTATGCAATTGGGTATATTCTTGTTTAATATAAAACCCCTTTTCTCATGGTGGATACAAGCACCACCTGCCCAGACCGATTGGTTTGTGGTTGTTTAATATGAGGTTGGTCAAGTAGATTTTGGGTATAGTTTTTTGAATTCGTTTGGTTTGGTAAATGAGTTTATTTTAATTCACGTAAAATCTAGTAAAAACTTGAAGAATTGGTCTATAATCTCGAATTATGGAGTTCCGGCAGTGGTGATGGTCACAGGTGGTGGCTGGGGTTGGTGGTAACCAGGTGGTGGCGGTGACGGTACTGGGAGGTGGTGATGGTGGTCTGTAGGTCTATATAATGTTTTGTTTTTAAATTGTACAAAATGACCCTTTAATAAAAGTTATTTACAAACTAGCCCCTGGAAAGCTCAAATGACAAGAATGCCCTCATGTGCCTTGCACATGACCAGATTTAACTAAAAAATCTAACTAGGTTTGGCCTAAAGGACATAACGTGCAAGATTTGCAAACATTAAGGACAAAACTCATCAATTTTAAAGACAAATGACAGCGCCTGCAATTTGGGACATACATAAAGGACAAAACTTGTAATTTACTCTTATTTCAAATATCTCAAATCAATTTTTTTGAACGACAAGGAACGATGTGTCAACCATCGTGACACCGGGCGCTGTGGCCAAGGTCGACTATTCGACCGCCGCCAGCCCCTTGGCTCTCCCAGATGCGCGGAAACCCGACTTCCACCCGCCTGAAGGCACGACAATGGAATAATCGGTAAAACCTCACCTCTCATCCAAGACGAACCGACGCCACCCGTATTCACCCTTCTCCTGAATGCCATAGAAAATAATAGAAAGAGTGTGAGTTGAACCTGGATCACAAGAAACACAAGTCTTTTCCCAACCACTCCACTATTACCTCATTGCAAATCAATTGAAAAACTTCTACATCTTTTTTCCATTCTCTTTTTTTTTTTCAAAATAAATAATGAACCCTTAAATATTATCTATTTTGGAAAGATTTACTTTCTCTTTTGGAGAATATATGCCAAATTAAATATAGAACCTAAATATTTTCAGAAATTACAAGGATGGAGCTATTTTCAATCAGAAATTACAAGGGTGGAGCTATTTAAAAAAAAAAAAAAAAAAGAATTAATTGCTCCAACCAAGATTTTCTATATTTTTTTTTCATTAAATATAGGCCAAAGAGGTTATCAAATCAATTTTCATAGTAGTACTAGCAACAGGAAGTAGGAAACTAAACATACGACTCTCTCTCTCTCTCGATCGACTGATCAATAACCCCTAAATTTCTTTTCACCAGTGAAAAAAACACATACACTTTATTCTTCAATTCAATTCAATTCAAATGGTTACACAAAGCAATGGCCACCAACAAGAATCCACTCCTTCTTTCTTCAAAGTCATCCGTTACCCTTCCGCCGATCATCTGGTATCTATCCTTCTATCCTTTTTTTCTAATAAATCTATGCATCATGTGTATGATTAGTAATAATAATAATAATATGAATTGTGTTTGCAGTCATTGCCAAACGCTTTTGTGAGGAGATATTTCGATAAGATCCCTAAAAACCCCACACTCGTGACTGCAACAGGAAACCATTCATGGAGGATGAAGTTTGTAAAGATTGGAGAAGATTACTGTTTTACCCATGGATGGGAGGGCTTGGTCAACGATGTGGGGTTGTGTAGTAGGGATGTTGTTGTCTTTTGGCTCGTTGATTCTTTCACTTTTCATGTTACTTTTCTTGGTGCCAATGGATGTGAAAAACATGTTCCTGTTATTAAAACCAGTTGGGTTCTCTTTCTGTTTTGTTTCTTTCTTTCTTTCTTTCTTTCTTTGTACATACAAATTAAATTGGGTTTAAACTGATTTATTAAAATTTTGCAGATGATGATGATGATGATGGTGAATTCCATGATGATGATGATGATGGGGATGGTGATGATGAGGAGTACATTCAAGATGAGAATCTTTCCTTTAAAAAACTCATTGGTCCAGGATCTTTCAGATACATGGTAACACTTCTGAACTTGTGGATTATTTGTCTATAATAAATAGCAGAATAATGCTAAAGATACTTGTACCTTGTGCTGTCAAAGTTATACATCACTGGCAAAAGATGTGTGTTCTTATCATCTTACTTTAACACCACCATGTGAATCTGTTTTACTCATTTTTTAAGAGGTGCATTAGTTGTATATTATGCTATGGAAGTTGTACGAATGTACAATACCTCGAAACCAGCCTTTCATTCTAGGGAAACGACCTGGCATTCTTTTCACTAATCTTTTATGTAAGCATGTAGTATTTAATCAAATGTGTTAGACTATGAGTCTGGTTAACTAAAAATGTAAAAGTTAACGTCGAGTCGGTTTTTTTTAAAGTGTGTAGTGATTTAACTAAAAAGTGATTGATTTGGATTGATGTGATTGGCTAAAAAAAGATAAACACTCTCTACTTTTCTTTGTTCACACCCGTTTGTGTAACGATGTTTAGCGCCAAATCAAGTCGATGTGGGCGCTATCCCACTACAACTAGTCTTATATATCGTGAGTGGTGTGGGTGGCGCTGTGGCAGTGTCACGTAAACATTATATAGTCAGGGAAAGCGTTCACTTACTGCGTTATACTTGGTGACTGGTGAGTGATTTTTTTAGACAACTAATATTTATAATTTTTAACCAATCACGTGTAAAATAGTTATTAAATTATTATTAGACAAAAAAATATTTTTCAACATGAATGGCGCACTAGCGTGAGCGTGACTCATGGGGCGCCCACTCGCTAGCCTGGCGTAGTGTTCCCGTGAGTGCGAGCCTACATGACTCACTCCCCCTCACCTCTCACGCACCATAACACTTAGCCTTGTGAAACGTGATGTGTGTTCTTTTTTTAATCATCGTCATCGTCATCATCATCATTATTATTATTATTATTTTACGCAGACACACACCTAGTGCTCCTACTCCTAAATCTATATTTTTTGTCGGCGATGAGACTAGAGCCCTCAACCATTAGGGAGGGACACCTTTTCTACGTAACTTGGTATCACTCGCTACAAGCGACTTGGTGTGTGGTCTGTGTAATGTATGCATTGTTAATAAAATCAATTTTCTTTATGTGTTGTAGCTGCTGCCGATCAAATTCGTGAAGGCTGCAGGACTAGATCATAAAGAGAGCGTAAAGGTGAAGGACCATGAAGGAAAAGAGTGGACAATGAGGATAACGGCGAACAAAGCAATGAGCGGATCAGCGATTCTCAAATACAGCTTATCTGCAGGATGGGCAATGTTCCGTAATCATCACAAGTTTTCAGAAGGTGACGAGTGCATATTCAAGTTCGACAAGCAAGAGGGCATAATAAATATAACTCTACTGTTCAAGAGCAAAAGACCAATCATACAAGAAACTCCAGTGGCGGAGGTGAAGGGAACACAGTCATGTTATGGTGATGGGAATGTTAAGATTGAAGATCAATGGTCTCCGGCTGTGAAACCTTGTGGCAGCGGTGGTGGAACGCCGTTGAAGAGATGTGCAGAAGTTAAGATTAAAGATGGATGGGTTCCAGATCCAGAGATACGAAAGAGGGGTGATGGCGTGGAGGCGAATACTGGACCGGGGACGGACGGCGTGATTCGAAGCAAGCATGTTGTTTACTTCTAACTTGAATCCTAGCTCGTGTGATAGTGGTTGTAGCACTTTTCGCGAAAAATCATTTAATTCGTTTGTGTTTCTTGACTTAAAGCCGCGATGGTGATTGTGATGGCGGACGGAAGAGAACCACCACTAAGGGAGGAGCATGGATGTTGATGATGGATTTTCATAACCAAATGTAGTTAATCACTTTATGTTGTAGGTATTGAAGATTTTTGTCACTAGTTTGTTGCCTAACCATTTTTTTTATAGTTTATCAGGTAATGAACTTATGTTTTCATGTTAATAGATGTTTTAAGCAATTTATATTTGTTCTTTGGTGTGCCCACATACAAAATGGATTTAATCCACTATATCATTCTAAAATTTATGTAACAATATGGATTAATGTTATTTTAATCATGCAGTTTGGATTTTAAATTTCCTGATTTGACAATTTCTCCCTGTTACTAACGGTTTAGTTGAATTTTGAAACTATACCATTTTGTTATAGTCCATATTACTAAGATTATACGGTGTGGGCAGCGTGGAAGAGGCGTGGAGGCCTCAACCACTCTGCTACACCACCCCGAGGTGAGCGTGAAGCATGGCGCGGGGAGGGGGCATTCTTGCCCGGCGTGGAAGGGTTTGGGATGCGACGTGGCGACAAGGGATTGGTTGATGGTTTTAGATTTGTTTTTTTTAATTTAATAGATTTGTTTTATTTTATAAATATAAAATAAAAACCAAAAGTGTATGTCACATGTCACACCATGCCACTCTCACGCCCCATCCCACCTCGCGCTTTTTGGCACCACGCCACCCTTCTGACAGGTGTTGATGTGGCTGCCACGTGCGCTTCATGCCCTCCCACACCGTATAGTCTAAAAGCACCCACATTGTATGCTATGCAGTTAATGCGGTAAAATATCGGATATTGGTTAAGGACCGATATTTGAGATATAGGTTATTTCGGTGAGATATGGATGGGATATCGGTAACTTTAATATCATGCATAAGATATATATATATATATATATAGCAATTTAGCACTAACAATTCAGCGATATATCAGTTATATCGGTCAAATACCGGCCAATATCGTCGATAATATCGGTACCCATATTCTGACCTATATTTTGACACTGATATTTTATATGAGGACCAATAACCGATATAGCATTGGATTAGTGTTATTTTAATCATGCAATTTGGATTTTAAATTTCCTGATTTGACAATTTCTCCCTGTTTAGTTGAATTTTGAAACTATTTATAGTCCATATTACTAAGATTATACGGTGTGAATTTGTCTTAATTGCTCTAAGCAATATTTTCTACATTTTTTTATAATTAAAAACTGTAGCTATTTTGAGACATTTGACTAAATTTTGTTATAGTCCATATTACTAAGATTATACGGTGTGAATTTGTCTTAATTGCTCTAAGCAATATTTTCTACATTTTTTTATAATTAAAAACTGTAGCTATTTTGAGACATTACTATATCTATTAAAAGGCTATGTCGGTGGGGACATAGAGCATGTTTGGCTAAGCTTTTCCAACCAACTTATTGATTTATTGATTTAATCAAAAAGCTAAGGAGTTTTATTGTTTGGCAAATGCAAAAGTCCTTTTCAAAATGACTTTTTGAGAAGTAGAAAAAGTCATCAAAAAGTCATTTTTTAAAAGTTGGAATGTTGTGACTTTTTGAACTAACTTATTGACCTATTAGCTTTTAGTTATTTTACATCAATAAGCTAAGCCAAACACTTTTTAAAAAACAACTTATTGACTTATTGGCTTTTCCCACCCTATAAGCTAATCCAAACATTTTTTTTTTAAAACTCATTTTCAAAAAGTCATAAGTCTTTATCCCAAAAGTCTTTTTTAACTTAAATAAGCTTAGCCAAACATGCACATAGTCTTTTTACTTTTCAAAATTCTAATAGACCATTGACTTTTGCATTCTGAGCTCCAACATGTATTATTCACAAATGAAATGTATTTTTATAATATTAGAATTAGTTTTAAGCATATTTTGTTTTTCGATTATAACTTTTAACATAGAATGTTTTATAAACTTCCGAGTAGGGGTGTTCAGAATTCGTTTCGAATTCGAAAAATTCGAAATTCGATTAAATTCGATTCGATTGTCAAAAATTCGTTTCGATTATAAGAATTCGAATTCGAATTCGATTCAATTCGAGTTAAGTAAATTGAATACGAATTTATAATTTCAAATTCGATTCGAAATTCGAATAAAAATTATACATCTTATTTATTATTTTATATATAATACATATATAACTTTTATTGGGCTATACTATAAATTATTTTCAAAATTTATTCCAAGTATTAAAAATACCCATTACCAAACCCACTACATGGTCCGTAACTAAATCCTAAGTTATAAATCTATCAATAGATTTCTAACCCTAAAAATATTAACTTGCAATATGGAGTGGTTATTCCCGACTTCTCGTTTTGAATGTTACACTTATGGTACTTTATTTGGAATCTTTTAATGTGATATCGTGCTTTATGACTGCTTTAAAATTGATGATTCATTTTGATAGTTTTTTACATGTTTTAAAAGAATCTGAATCAAATCGAATTTATTCGAATTCGATTTTTTAAAAATACCCATTACCAAACCCACTACATGGTCCGTAACTAAATCCTAAGTTATAAATCTATCAATAGATTTCTAACCCTAAAAATATTAACTTGCAATATGGAGTGGTTATTCCCGACTTCTCGTTTTGAATGTTACACTTATGGTACTTTATTTGGAATCTTTTAATGTGATATCGTGCTTTATGACTGCTTTAAAATTGATGATTCATTTTGATAGTTTTTTACATGTTTTAAAAGAATCTGAATCAAATCGAATTTATTCGAATTCGATTTTTTAATCGAATACGAATTGGGTTTTTTTATTTGAATACGAATTCGAGTCCAACTGTGTAGGTTTTAATCGAATACGAATCGAATTCGAATTCAAGGGAAAATAAAAATTATTCGAATAATTCGATATTCGATTCGATGAACACCCCTACTTCCGAGTATGCTATTGTGATATGCTTATTTTTGTTTAAGTAGAGATATAAAATTTACTCAATATTGAGTTGTTAATACTAATGTACAAATGATTGATGCACAAATGTACAAGTCAAAAGTTGTCTCGCGGTTTACCTTTTTATATTTTTTTTCTAAATTACATTGTTTACCTTTTTTTAGCAATATAATATAATATAATATAATATAATGAGTGAGAGTTGGCTACAAAGTCTATTTTTCCTACAAAATGTAAAAAGTCATAAAACACCATAATCTCAATCATAAAACACACTTAAAACCCACAAATAACAAAGTGAACATTACTAAAATGCCATATGTGGGTTTTGGGGTGTTGTGTTTTGGATGACAAGGCTTTGATTATTGAATGAGTAACATTAGTGTGTTTTATGTTGATTATCATGTTGTGTTTTATCTTCATAGTTCTACGATGGTGTGTTTGAAGTTTTTATGGACTGTTAGGGTTTGGATATTGTGTTTTAGTGATCTTCACTCTCTTATTTATGGGTTTTGAGTGTGTTTTATGGCTAAAATTGTTGTGTTTTATGACTTTGTATACTTTGTAGGAAAAATGGACTTTGTAGCCGAACCCCACCCTAATATAATATAATATAATGTTTTATATAATTTTGAATATATTGTTGTGACATTCTTATTTTTATCTACAATTCGATAAAAGTTTCCTTTGAACGTGCCAGATATATGTTTTCTTCTTTACCATGAGGAACCGAACCGATGTCGTCTTAACAACAATACCTATACCGTATTTATTAATAGTTTTCATCATGTGTTGGTATAAAATTCATTGAATAACATAGATACTAGAATTTGTTTATATGGTTTTCAATTGATATAATGCATATCTCTTTTCGTTGCTATATCAAGTGTCGTATCGTACCGAGCCAAACTAATACCAATCAAAGACCCGCTGCGAAGCGTGGGTAATCCAACTAGTTTGACTAAATTCCTTAAGCAACATTTTGTAGTTTTTTTTAATTAAATTTAACTCGTGAGAAAAGACATTTTTTCTTTAGGGTTTAAGGTATAACTTTTTTTAACGACAAATTTCTTTAATTAAGTTATAACTTTTTTTAACGACAAATTTCTCTAATTTTATGTTATCTTTAATACTTAAACCAGTACCTTCCATTCCTTCACCTGGATTGCCTTTTTTAGTGAACACCCACCTCACTAAAAAACATGGGCGAAACTAGTTGACACAACATGTGCTAGGAAACAAAACATACTATGAACTCTCTCTCTCCTCACCGTTCTTCAATCAAACCCCAAAATATTATTTCAGTGAAAAAATACAGATAATTTCTTCAATTGAAGCGTATACAAATGAGCGACCAACAAGAATCCACTCCTTCTTTCTTCAAGGTCATTCGTTACTCATCCGCCGGTTATCTGGTATGTATTCTTCTATCCTTTTTTTTAATTATTATAAATCTATGTATGTGCATGATTAATAATAATAATAATATGAATTGTGTTTGTAGTCATTGCCAAATGCTTTTGTGAGGAGATATTTCAACAAGATCCCTAAAAACCCCACACTCGTAACTGCAACTGGGGAGCATTCATGGAGGATGAAGCTTGTAAAAATGGGTGAAGATTACTGTTTTGCCCATGGATGGGATGAATTGGTCAAAGATGCTGGATTGTGTAGCAGGGACGTTGTTGTCTTTTGGCTTATGGATTCTAGAATCTTCCGTGTCTCTTTTCTTGGTGCCAATGGATGTGAAAAATATGTTCCTGTTGTTGTTAATAAAACCAGTTGAGTTCTGTCTCTCTTTTTTGTTTCTCTATTTATATGTACAAATTTAGTTAATTTTTTTTAACTAATTGATCAAGATTTTGCAGGTGATGAGTACGATGATGTTGTTGTTAAGGATGATGGTAAATGTCTTAATGATGATGCAAATCTTTGTTTTGAAAGGGTGTTTGGTTCTTTCAGATATTACATGGTAATACTTCTAAATTTTGTGAATTATTAATTTATTATTTTTAATTCACATAATAATGATGAACATATTTGTACCTTGTGCTGTTAAAGGTTGATACTTGATGCTTCTCTGTGAAGAAATATATAAGAGTAAACTTCTATTTTGGTCACTAAGAAGGTTTGGTCACTTTTGGCACTTTAGTCCAAAACTCAAATCTTTTAAATCTGAGTCCTGGTTTCACTTTTATTGCCATTTTGGTCCAAAAATGAAATCAACTAATATTTGGCTAATAAAATCCTGTTATTTTGTTCTTTTTCTTAGGGGCAAAACGATCAATATAATTTTATTATAACACATTATTAATTAAATTAATGAAATCAGCTGATGTTTGGCCATTTTGCCCCTGAGGAAAAGGACAAATTAACAGGATTTTATTAGCCAAATATCAGCGGGTTTCATTTTTGGACCAAAATGACAATAAAAGTGAAACCACAGGGACCAAGATGTAAAAGGTTTGAATTTTGGACTAAAGTGGCAAAATTAATTAAACCTGAGGGACCAAAATTGCAGTTTACTCAATATATAAAATTGAAGTAGAAAAAATGTGTTTTCTTGTCATGTTACTACTGTAACACCAGTACACCACAATTATGTGGCTCTGTTTCACTTTTTTTTTTAACTGCATTAGTTGTACAATACCTCGAAATGAACATTTTTTTCATGGGAAATGACCTAGCATTTTTTGTCACTTTCTTTAAATGTATGCATTGTAGTTTGGTAGTTGGTTTTTGGTTTTTGGTTTGGTGGGCTATTTGGCAACTTCTGAATGATTAAGTGCTGAACCAGTAAGAGGTCTGAAGCATTAAGAGCCAGTATAATGCTTAACCATTGAGAGGCAAATGTCTGACCAATTTAAATTATAGGTCCTAACCATTCAGACTCAGTATAATACTTAACCATTCAGAGGCAAATGTTTGAACCATTCAGACATCTGCTCACGAAACAAATAGTCTGAACCATTAAGTGCTGAACTAGAAAGAGGTTTGAACTAGGGATGTAAACGAACCAAAGGTTCGGCGAACAGTTCTTGAACCATTCGGTGGGAAGTTCGTTTGTGTTCGTTCGTTTATTAAACAAACGAACACAAACAAGAAATTCCGTTCGTTTAGTTAAATGAACAAACATGAACAGAGCTCGCGTTCGTTCGTTTATGTTCATGAACGTTCGGTAACGTGTTCGCTTGTGTTCGATAGTTCATTAGTGTTTTTAGTTTTATATTTATTTAAATATATCAAAATTCTGACAAATTAAATATTTAATAAGTGTCAGTGTATTATATATTATGTTCATGAACGATTGTTTATGTTCATTTGTATCCATGTCTGTTCATGAGCATTAGTTTGTGCTCATTTGTGTTCGTCAACGTTCGTTGCCTAAAATTAACAAACAAACACAAACGAACACGAACAAGTTCATTTCCTTAACAAACAAACACAAACATAAAATCATGTTCGATAAGCGTTCGTGAACAGTTCGCGAACACATATATTTTTTAACAAACGAACACGAACAAGGTCTTGTTCGTGTTCGCTCGGTTCGTTTACAGCCCTAGTTTGAACCATTTAGAGCCCCATTAAGAGCTAAACAAACAGCCACCGAGTCTAACTGAATTTGGTTTTCGGTTCCACCTAAAGAAACTGTCAAACTGAACAACCCGAACTGAGGAAACCGATTAACTTGCAAACCGAACTGATGAACACCCCTATTGTTATATCTAGCGAGTGGTGTGGGTGGCAATGTGTGACGGAGATGTCATATTAGCAGGAAAAACACTCGTTCACTGACCGTGCGTTTTACCAAGTGAGTGGTGATCAGTTTTTTTTTTAAACAGTTAAGTGTTAATTATTTTTAAATTTTAACCAATCACTTGTTAAATTAATAGTAAACGTTTAATATTTTTAAACATGAACACATTTTTAAACATACATTACAGGCATCACGTGTCAAAAGAGTGAGTATGCATTTGTTAATAAATCAAGTTTTTTTTATTGTGGGTTGTAGGTGCTGCCGATCAAATTTGTGAAGGCTGCAGGACTAGAACATAAAGAGAGCGTAAAGTTGAAGGATCATGAAGGAAAAGAGTGGACAATGAGGTTAACGGCACACGGAAAAAAAGGATCAGCGAGTGTCGTATACAGCTTATCAGCAGGATGGGCAATGTTCCGTAAGCATTACAAGTTATCAGAAGGTGATGTGGGCACATTCACGTTCGACAAGCAACAAGGCGTCATAAATCTAACTCAATTGATCAAGAGCAAAAGACCAATCAAACAAGAAACTCCAATGGGAACACAATCATGTTATGGTGATGCGAACGTTCAGACTGAAGATCAATGGTCGCCAACTGAGAAACCTTGCAGCAGTGGTGGTGCTGGTGTGAAGGTTAATAAAACCAGTTGAGTTCTTCTGTCTCTTTTTTGTTTCTCTATTTATATGTACAAATTTAGTTAAACTGGTTTTTAACTAAGATTTTGCAGGTGATGAATACGATGATGTTGTTAAGGATGATGGTAAATGCCATAATGATGATGATGCAAATCTTTGCTTTGAAAGGGTGATTGGTCAGAGATCTTTCGGATATTACATGGTAATACTTCTAAATTTTGTAAATTATTAATTTATTATTCTTTAAGTTACATAATAATGATGAACATATTTGTACCTTGTGCTGTTAAAGGTTGATACTTAATGCTTCTCTGTGAAGAAATATATAAAATTGAAGTAGAAAAAATGTGTTTTCTTGTCATGTTT
Organism: Helianthus tuberosus; assembly: GCA_030545235.1. Lineage (NCBI taxonomy): Eukaryota > Viridiplantae > Streptophyta > Magnoliopsida > Asterales > Asteraceae > Helianthus > Helianthus tuberosus. The sequence goes on along the minus strand of CM060417.1, from coordinate 145,176,626 downwards.
CTACTGTAACACCAGTACACCACAATGTGGCTCCGTTTCACTTTTTTTTTTTAAACTGTACAATACCTCGAAATGAACCTTTTTTTTTCATGGGAAATGACCTAGCATTTTTTTATCACTTTCTTTAAATGTATGCATTGTAGTTTGGTAGTTGGTTTTTGGTTCGGTGGGTTGTTTGACAACTTCTGAAAGATTAAGTGCTGAACCAGTAAGAAGTCTGAACCATTAAGAGCCAGTATAATGCTTAACCATTGAGAGGCAAATATCTGACCAATTTAGATTATAGGTACTAACCATTCAGACTCAGTATAATACTTAACCATTCAGAGACAAATGTCTGAACCATTCAGACATCTGCTCACGAAACAAATAGTCTGAACCATTAAGTGCTGAACCAGTAAGAGATCTGAACCATTTAGAGTCCCATTAAGAGCTAAACAAACAACCACTGAGTCTAACTGAATTTGGTTTTCGGTTCCACCTAAAGAAACTGTCAAACTGAACAACCCGAACTGAGGAAACCAATTAACTTGCAAACCGAACTGATGAACACCCCTATTGTTATATCTAGTGAGTGGTGTGGGTGGCAATGTGTGACGGAGATGTCATATTAGCAGGAAAAACGTTCGTTCACTGACCGTGCGTTTTACCAAGTGAGTGGTGATCATTTTTTTTTAAACAGTTAAGTGTTAATTATTTTTAACCAATCACTTGTTAAATTAATAGTAAACGTTTAATATTTTTAAACATGAATGCATTTTTAAACATACATTACAGGCATCACTTGTCAAAAGAGTGAGTATGCATTTGTTAATATATCAAGTTTTTTATTGTGGGTTGTAGTTGCTGCCAACCAAATTTGTGAAGGCTGCAGGACTAGAACATAAAGAGAGCGTAAAGTTGAAGGATCATGAAGGAAAAGAGTGGACAATGAGGTTAATAACGGCACGCGGAAAAAAAAGATCAGCGAGGGTTAGATACTGCTTATCAGCAGGATGGGCAATGTTCCGTAAGCATTACAAGCTATCAGAAGGTGATGTGGGCATATTCACGTTCGACAAGCAACAAGGCATCATAAATCTAACTCAATTGATCAAGAGCAAAAGACCAATCAAACAAGAAACTCCAATGGGAACACAATCATGTTATGGTGATGCGAATGTTCAGATTGAAGATCAATGGTCGCCAACTGAGAAACCTTGCAGCAGTGGTGGTGCTGGTGTGAAGGTTAATAAAACCAGTTGAGTTCTGTCTCTTTTTTGTTTCTCTATTTATATGTACAAATTTAGTTAAACTGGTTTTTAACTAAGATTTTGCAGGTGATGAATACGATGATGTTGTTAGGGATGATGGTAAATGCCATAATGATGATGATGCAAATCTTTGCTTTGAAAGGGTGTTTGGTCAGAGATCTTTCAGACTGGTAATACTTCTAAATTTTTTGAATTATTAATTTATTATTTTTAATTCACATAATAATGATGAACATATTCGTATCCGTTTCCAAAAATCCGATCCGAAATATCCGAAAATTCGGTCGAATTTTTCGGATTCAGATAGCGATTTTAAAAATTTTCTGATATTTCGGATATCCAAAGTATCCGAAAACTTATATTCGGATATCCGAAACTATCCGAAATATCCAGTTCCGAATATAAAAAAAATAATAAAAAAAATAAAAAGTTGGATTTTCGGATATCCGATTCACAATCCGATCGGATATCTGAATTTCGGATACGGATTCAGATAGTGAAATCTAGTATCCGAAAATTTCAGATATCCGAATTTTCAGATATTCGGTTTTGAACACCCCTAATTTGTACCTTGTGCTGTTAAAGGTTGATACTTAATGCTTCTCTGTGAAGAAATATACAAAATTGAATTAGAAAAAATGTGTTTTCTTGTCATGTTACTACTGTAACACCAGTACACTACAATGTGGCTCTGTTTCACTTTTTTTTTTAACTGCATTAGTTATACAATACCTCGAAACGAACCTTTTTTTCATGGGAAATGACCTAGCATTTTTTTGTCACTTTCTTTAAATGTATGCATTGTAGTTTGGTAGTTGGTTTTTGGTTCAGTGGGCTGTTTGGCAACTTCTGAATGATTAAGTGCTAAACCAGTAAGAGGTCTGAACCATTAAGAGCCAGTATAATGCTTAACCATTTAGAGGCAAATGTCTGACCAATTTAGATTATAGGTCCTAACCATTCAGACTCGGTATAATACTTAACCATTCAGAGGCAAATGTCTGAACCATTCAGACATCTGCTCACGAAACAAACAGTCTGAACCATGAAGTGCTGAACCAGTAAGAGGTCTGAACCATTTAGAGCCCCATTAAGAGCTAAACAAACAGCCACCGAGTCTAACTGAATTTAGTTTTCGGTTCCACCTAAAGAAACTGAACAACCCGAACTGAGGAAACCGATTAACTTGCAAACCGAACTGATGAACACCCCTATTGTTATATCTAGCGAGTGGTGCGGGTGGCAATGTGTGACGGAGATGTCATATTAGCAGGAAAAACGTTCATTCACTGACCGTGCGTTTTACCAAGTGAGTGGTGATCAATTTTTTTTAAACAGTTAAGTGTTAATTATTTTTAACCAATCACTTTTTAAATTAATAGTAAACGTTTAATATTTTTAAACATGAATGCATTTTTAAACATACATTACAGGCATCACGTGTCAAAAGAGTGAGTATGCATTTGTTAATAAATCAAGTTTTTTATTGTGGGTTGTAGTTGCTGCCGATCAAATTTGTGAAGGCTGCAGGACTAGAACATAAAGAGAGCGTAAAGTTGAAGGATCATGAAGGTAAAGAGTGGACAATGAGGTTAACGGCGGAACCCGGAAAAAAAGGATTAGCGAGTGTCAAATACAGCATATCAGCAGGATGGGCAATGTTCCGTAAGCACTGCAAGTTATCAGAAGGTGATGTGGGCACATTCACGTTCGACAAGCAAGAAGGCGTCATAAATCTAACTCAATTGATCAAGAGCAAAAGACCAATCAAACAAGAAACTCCAATGGGAACACAATCATGTTATGGTGATGCGAATGTTCAGATTGATGATCAATGGTCACCAACTGAGAAACCTTGCAGCAGCGGTGGTGCTGGTGTGAAGGTTAAGACCGAATATGAGTCGGGTCCTGAGATGGTAGTGGTGAAGGAAAATAGGGGAAGGCCGCCGTTGAAGAGATGTGCAGAAGCTAAAATTGAATTTGAATGGGTTCCAGAGATGATGAGGAAACCAAAGAGGGAAATGGCGCCACTTGAGAAACCGAGCAAGGGTGGTGGTGTGGAGGTAAATGCTGGAATGGGGGCGGAGAGTGTGTTTCGAAGTAAGCATGTTTACTTCTAATGAAATGGTGATCGTTTGATGGTGGTTGTGGCAGTTTTCGTTCAAAATCGTTTAATTCGCGTGTGCTTCTTGAATTAAAGCGGGCGATGGTGTTGGCGGACGACCGCACAATGTAGTTATCTCTTTATGTTGTAGCTTAATTTGTTTATTGAAGATCTTCCGTCTCTAGTTTGTAGCTTAACCATTTTTTTTTCTAGTTTATCTGTTAATAGTTTTCATGTTGAGATATGTTTTAAGCTGTATCAATTTATGTGTTGTTTGGTGTGCCCCACATACATGTTTCTAGATGTCACAAACAATGCATTTACGCCACTATCTCATTCTAAAATTTATGTAAAATGTTATAATCGTGATTTAGATCTTATATATGCAGAATTTGACAATATCTTCTTGTTACTAACGGTTAAAACCATTAGAGTTTGTTTTAAGTTATACTAGTGGGTTCTCTTGCTCTTCGCGGCGGATTTTCAATCGGTATCGGCTTGATAACTTATACGATATGGGCACTCGATATAGCATTCGAAAGAAAAAAAATGGATGCATAGGCGGATACATCTCCGTCTTCAACTGAGTTGTTTGGCCGCGAAGCGATATACCTGGAAATGATTTTACCGGTACAGATGTTGTTTGGCTCTACTGTTAAACCATAAAAAAACTGATTTAATCTCGCTAATAATATCTTCAACCCGAATAACTTTGTTGTCAAACTTTAGTTCATTCATTACTTTCCAAATGCTCTAATAACAACACAACCACCATAAAGATTCTCCTTTGCTATTCCCCTTACTCCAACCAAGTGATGCAATTCCTTGTAACTCTTTTACCCGATAAAAACCTAAAAAATTCATGCGAGATTTTTTAAGGATAGAAGGGAAGGGGAAAGGAGGGAAAAAGAAGAAAATTTGTACGTAGGATAGAAGGGAAGGGGAAAAGAGAAGAAAATTTGTACATCGTATCTAATTAAAATGTTTTATGTTTGAAGGGTATAATGGAAAAATTGTTTCTTTCTTTTCTTTTCATTCTAACTAAACACATAAAATAAAATATTTGATTTCTTTTTTTTTTTTCTTTACTTTTCATTAAACTCGGAACACAAAAAAATCATATTTTTTCTTCCTTTTCTCATCTCCCTCTCCAATGAGACTCGGGAATAGATGAAAGTGAAAGTGAAACCATCAATTTTTATGTTTGTACAATTGTACTAGCAAACTTATCTCTCTCTCTCCTCGTTAATGCTGTTTGTTAACCCTAATAAATTTTCTTTTCTCCGGTAAAAAAAATTCACATATATCTTATTCTTCAATTGAATTGAATGTGAATGGGTAGCCAGCCGGATCAAAGCTCCCCTTCTTTCTTCAAAGTCATCCGTCACCCATCCGCCGCTCATCTGGTACTACATATTCTTCCATCCTTTTTTATTTTTTTTCTATAAATCTATGCATAATAATATGAATTGTGTTTGCAGTCATTGCCAAACGCTTTTGTGAGGAGATATTTCGAAAAAATCCCTAAAAACCCCACACTCGTGACCGCAACAGGAAACAATTCATGGAAGATGAAGTTTGTAAAGATTGGAGAAGATTACTGTTTTGCCCATGGATGGGAGGACTTGGTCAACGATGTGGGGTTGTGTAGTAGGGATATTGTTGTCTTTTGGCTCGTTGATTCTTTCACTTTTCATGTTACTTTTCTTGGTGCCAATGGATGTGAAAAACATGTTCCGGTTAATAAAACCAGTTGGGTTCTCTTTCTGTTTTGTTTCTGTCTTTTATGTATAACTTGAACTGAATTGGGTTTAAACTGATTTATTAAAATTTTGCAGATGTTGTTAAGGATGATGTTGGGTTTGAAAAGGTGTTTGGTCGGAAATGTTTGGGTTATTACATGGTAAGACTTCTAATTTGGTGAATCATGTTTCTTCTACTATTGCTAATGATACTTGTAACTTGTGCTGTCAAAGTTATACATCTCTTGGAAATAAAATATATCAATTTAAGTTGTCCTTGACATTCACCACTGGCAAAAGATGTGCTTTCTTGTCATCTTGTTGTAAACCATAATGTGGTTCTGTTTACCATTTTTTTTATTTTTAGGATTATAATTCATAAGTTGTACATTATGCTATGGAAGTTATACATTACCTTGAAATCATCTTGTAACTCTTGGGAAACGGCCTAGCTTACCTTTTTGACTTTCTGCATTTTGTTTTATATGACACGTGATGTGTGTGAATATGGGTAAGGTGTACAAAACAACGAAATAATCGAACTATAACCGAAATAACAGAAAAAACAAAATCGAAACAAAAACTAACTTATTGGTTTTTGGATTTTTAAAAACTGAAAATTTTAGTTCGGTTTTTGGATAACTAGTTTCAATAACCGAAAAAAACCTAAACGAACCGATAAGTTACACTAGTAGGCCTAGGGTTAGGTTCATTTGTGAACAACCCTCTTAATAGTGAACCGAGTGAACTAATCCTAGCCATTGATTATCAATACACAAGCGTAAATCAATGACCAGAATTTGATCAGGATCTATTCACTCAGTTCACAAATACACTAGTGTTCACTTTAACACACCACCCAGTAGGCCTAATCCATATATTTTTATGTTTATGTTTAAGTGTTTACCAATGTTAGTAGAAATTATTAATTTTATTCTTGAATGTTAAGTATTTATAATAAAAACATTTAACATGTTTATTTATTGCCTATAATAAATAACAAAAATTAATATAAAAATTCAATAATCTTAAAAACCGGCATTTTGGTTTCAGTTTTGGTTTTGCCCAAAAACCAAACCGAACCGTGCACACCCCTAAATTTATGTATGCACTGGGACATTTAAAAAAAGTTATTTTACTTTCTATCCATTGTATTATTAGTAAGCAAAATTATAGATTACAAACTTTTTCGTTCAACAATCTTACTGTTATAACCTCCTAAGGATGCAAGAAAATAATTTTGGTATCAAATAATTGTGATACAATCTTACGGCCAATGAAGCCACAGCCCAGTGGTGGAGGTGGGAGGGTTTAACACGCTTGCGTGGGTTCCCGCCCGGGTGGTCGCGGGTTCGAGTCCACTCTGGTACCAATATTGGGTAATTCCAGTGCGGATGGACCTTAGGGGGGCCTGGGATTCAAACTCGTGTGGGGGGTTCAATTCTTGAGGGGTGTGTACCGCTGAGCCATTTAAAAAAAAAACTGTGATACGTGACACTTTCGTTTACTTATTATTTGAGGTATAGAAGTAAAATTAGGGGGCCTACGCAAATCGCAGCCCGAAGCCCTAAGCTAATTTCACTCCCCTTGAGCAGACTCTTGATCTGTTCGCTAATAAAATCAATTTTTTTGTTGTGGGTTATAGCCGTTGCCAGTCAAATTTGTGAAGGCTGCGGGACTAGAACATAAACAGCACGTAAAGTTGAAGGACCATGAAGGAAGAGAGTGGCCAATGGGGATAATTGGACAATGATATACGAGTCCTAAGTACGGCTTATCAGCAGGATGGGCAGTGTTCCGTAAGTATCACAACTTATCAGAAGGCGATGTGGGCACATTCACGTTCGACAAGCAACAAGGCGTAATAAAGCTAACTCGATTGTTCAAGAGCAAAAGACCAATCAAACAAGAAACTCATATGGAAGAGGTGAACCGAAACAATGGAACACACTCATGTTACGGTTATGGTAATGGGAATGTTAAGATTGAAGATGAGTGGTCGCCAACTGAGAAACCTTGCGGTGGGGGTGGTCATGTGAAGGTTAAGACTGAATATGAGTCGGGTTCTGAGATGGAAGTAGTGAAGAGAAAGAGGGGAACGCCGCAGTTAAAGACATATGCAAATGTTAAGATTGAAGACGGATGGGTTCAGGAAATGCTGCCACCTGAGAAACCGAGTAGGGGTGTTGGTGTGGAGGTTAATACTGAACCGGAGATGGAGAGCATGTTTCAAACCAAGCGTGTTGTTTACTTCTAACCTGGAATGGAGATCGGTTGATGGTGGTTGTAGTGGTTTCCGTAATGGTATTGGTAGATAGAATACCACCATGGATCATATCCTAATGTAGTTGATCACTTTATGTTGTAGCTTAATTGCTTATTGAAGATCTTCTGTCTCTAATTTTAAATTTTTAATACTACATAAACCAACTACTTTATGTAACAAACAAAATGTTTTTTTTTTTCCATCTCATTCTAAAATTTGTATAACAAAATGGATGTTATATTCAAGTATATATCAAACATTTTCTAAAGAGTGAATTGCAAATTTTGTCCTTTATCTTTATATCATTTTGCAGGCGGTGTCCTTTATCTTTAAAATTGATGAGTTTTGTACTTTATGTTTTCAAATCTTGCACGTGATGTCCTTTGAGCCTAACTCAGTTAAATTTTTTTGTTAAATTTGTCCACTCAAGGGCAATTTAATCTTTTTACCAATTACTCTAAAAATAAGTTAATAAATAAAACTAAAATAAATTTAGAAATGCATATAACAAAAACTAAAACAATCTCATCTTTTCTCTCCCTCTCAACTACCACTCCCACCTGCACCACCTACTCTACTGCCATCACCACCACCACCCACCCCTTACAACCAGCCACCACCACTACCGGTTCACCACCACCCGTCGACCAAAAGAACACAACCCACATCCTCTCCCCAATTTCAAAACGCACAAATCAAAAACCCCCAATTTCAAAATCCTAATTCAAACCCCCACCTCAATTATTTCAGTCCAAAATTGGATGTGGCGGCTCACACTCTCAGCAGTAGAAACAACGCCAAAGGAGACAGAGATGATACGACTTGGTGAATCAGTTCTCGAATAATGTAATGAGAAAACCGACAATAATGTAATTAACCTGGAATTTCGTGGGTGGTTATTTACTACATCAGGTCTCCCTGCAGCAATCTTCGCCACATCAGCACCATTGATAGGTCGATTGTTGTTTTCTTTAGGATACTCACCTTCTGCCCTTTCATATGCATATCCGGTTTTATGACGACCAGTACCATCTTCAACTTCAGTTGAAGGAGACTGGTTACATCTTGGATATGTTTAGATATGAAAAAAATTGAATGGTATACAAAAGCTAAAGGAGACTGGTTGTTATCATGGATATGTTTAAACAAAGAAAATTGAATGGTATACAATCAGTTGCAGAAAGAGAAAGAGAAAGAAGGCATAATTTTTATTTATTATATGTGTTTTTCTTTTTTATGCACAATAGTCCCTAGATGTTAATTATTTGCACAATTAGTCCCTGCAGATGTGAATAGACAAAATTGCCCTCATGTGCATTGCACATGACTAAATTTAACAAAAAAAAATTAACTGGGTTAGGCCCAAAGGACACAACGTGCAAGATTTTGAAACGTTAAGTACAAAATTCGTCAATTTTAAAGACAAAGGACAACGCCTGCAAAATGATATAAAGATAAAGGACAAAATTTGCAATTCACTCTTTTCTGAATTTGTCAATTGTTCCGTTTTTTTTAACGGTTTAATTGAATTCTAAATTTATAACGGTTTGTTTAGTTTATAATACATTACATTACAAACACTTTAAAATGAAACCTTTAAAAATAAGTTTTGACTAAGGAAACGAGCCTTAAAAAATACGCCTCCAAATATTGATTAACGTTGGATGCGATGGGCCGTTTTCACACGTTAAATTGGATATGAATCCAAAATTTTGATATGAAGCAGAACATGAAATGAATCAAAAAACCACGTGAATAAGCGGTACTTCCCGATACTATATTTGAAGCAGTTGTTCGAATTCCTTATGATACGCAACTAAAACAAGTTCTTGCTAATGGTAAAAAGGGAGGTTTGAATGTGGGGGTTGTTCTTATTTTATCAGAGGGTTTTGAATTAGCCCCTTCCGATCGTATTTCCCCCGAGATAAAAGAAAAGATGGGTAATTTGTCTTTTCAGATCTATCGCTCCAATCAAAAAAATATTCTTGTCATAAGCCTTGTTCCTGGTCAGAAATATAGTGAAATCACCTTTCCTATTCTTTTCCCGAACCCGCTACTAAGAAAGATACTTTTCAACTCAAAATTCTATTTGCTTTATCTTTATTATATGCTCATACTTTAAAGTTATAAATTTACAACAAAAAATAATCATATAACAATTTACCTTTAAATATATAAGTTTATGGTTATTTCTTTTTATTTTTTCAACTTTTAGTCTAGAACTAGAATACTCAATAGGATTAAGTTATTTTTTCTTTTGAATAACCAGTATTAAACAAGTCAATCTGTACCCATCTGACCAACTTAAACACGATTCATTTAAGTCATATGTTATGGAGGGGCTCTATTGAGGCTTTATTAGCAATAAAAATGTTACCACGTGGGCGCCACATAGGTGCACTTTTCCCCCACTCTTCACCCCACTAATATATGTTATCAGGCAGGAGCGGATCTATGTGGGAGACAGGGGTAGCTCGGGATACCCTTTAACTTTCTTGACGAAGGGCAATTTTAACAATCTTCTTTTTATTTATTGGAATACCTCTAAGCAAATATTAAGATATCCATGAATGAAGATGAATAGAAATTTAATAGTTGATTGAAACGATTATTTTCCGGCGGTTGACGGAGACTTGCAACAAGCTCCTTAGACCAGTCGGTATGGGGGATGGCCAAGGGCCGGCGAGGCATGGCCCCCCCTTGGCCCGTCCGCGTCCTCTTCGTCCGCCCACAGCCGATCTCGCCGGGTCACCTCCTCTGACATAAACCTATACATACATATATATACATAAAGAGGTTCATCCCCCACCCCCTTGGTCCATCCCATTTAGGCCCATCCTCACACCCGCTTACGTGGCGTTCTACGTGGCGGCCCATCCCCTTGGGGATGACCCTCACCATACCTTCCAGTCTTTCTTTTTTTTTTTTTTTTTTTTTTTTTTTTTTTGGGGTAAAGCCTTCCAGTCTTATTTTAATGGAAAAATGAAGTAATTTTTGTTAAAGAATAAAGAAATAAAGTTATATTAATACAGGAGTACATGAACATTGGTACTGAAAAAGTTAGATAAAGTCTCTAATGTCAGAAGTCACCAGTCAAATTTCAATTAGGGTCGTATTATTTGCACACCTTGGGGGATTAAATCAACACCCTCAATACGCATCGTATATGCATATACAATGCGTATTGAGGTGGGTTCAAACTTCTATGTCTGCCAAAGGCTGCCAATGTCCCCTACCAAAAAGTAATACGCATCGTATAGGCCTATACGATGCGTATTGAAGGTGTCAATTTAGTTTTTTAATTTTTGCAAGGTAGCTTCCTGTCACGCGGTAGCTTTCCGTCACGCGGACGAAGAAGCAGCACTTTGGACATTTGTCGGTCTTCAAACATCTAGGAAACATTATTTGAGAATACCCCTGAATTTATCGAAGCTGTAGAATGAGATCCTCCACTGTTGGGTTATCATCTTTCAACCCCATTTTCCCTAAATTTATCGATTCTGTTTTTCAACAGGGATGTAATGCAATGATTCCTCTCAATTGAATAGACCGACACTTGCTTCATAGGACTCACTTGAATCGTCTCGGATGTAATAACAGTACGTTTAACATCCGTGCCTCCAATTGGAATTGATCTTGGAACAGCATACTCTTGTTACCATATGACACATGATAAAAGCGATTCTTTAGACAATCTGGGATTATGTTCCGCAAATTGGGAACCACATCTTTGCTTCAAGATTTACCTCTGATGTCCATGTTTGATCACATTTGACTTCATCCGCGGCAGTCCACTGACTTTCTTCCCCCGTGTCTGCACCGTGATCTTCATATTCTTGGTTCAATACCAACTCATCTTTAGTAGTGTTTGTTTGAGAACCTGATTCAGATACACAACGGTTCTCCAATTCCAGATCAGCAAGCAAATACACAACGGTTCTCCAATTCCAGATCAGTAATGTAAGGAGAAGTGTTGAGATAACGGACATCCATCAAGCTCAAAAAGAAAACTTGTGTTTCCCATAGTCACAAACGACTGCGGTTTGTATTTCCCATAGCCACCGTTCCCATAGTAAAAAACGGTTGCGGTTTGAACATTCAATCTTCATTGCTTCATTAAAATTAACAAGGCGGTCTCTTTGCTTCGTCAACTAGAACTATTTGTGTATGCATTCTTTTGGTAGTTAAAGCGCTAATGAGGCGCCATTAGAAGAAGTACCCAATAAGAAACAAATCTGTAAAATTAAACAATATCGATTGCTATAACAGGATGGATGTGACACACACAGATAGATAATATCTGATTGTTTCAGTTTTTTTCCGATTGTTTCAGTTATGTTTCAATAAATAATATCTGATTGAGAAGCACTAAATTAACAACGGTTCTCCAATTCCAGATCAGTAATGTAAGGAGAAGCGTTGAGATAACGGACATCCATCAAGCTCAAAAAGAAAACTTGTGTTTCCCATAGTCACAAACGGTTGCGGTTTGCAGATTCAATCTTTAATACTTCATTAAAATTAAAAGCGCTTGTTTAGACAATCTAGGATTATTTTCTAACTAAACCCTTGAATCCCAATGCTTCTATAAAAATATTTGTTTCTTTTGCTAGTGTTTCCCGCAGTCACAAACGATTGCGGTTTGTATTTCGCATAGCCACCGTTTCCGTGGTCAAAAATGGTTACTGAAGTTTCGTCTTCTATGATGATCCGAAACATTCCGAATAACTACACAAAGATTTGTTGCGTACTGATTATTGAAAAGATTTGTTGAAATCGAGGAAAAGAGTAAAAAAGATGAATTGAGGCGTGCATTTGGAACAAGAAGTCCAACAATTCGTTCATTATCTGTTGTTGTCTAAACTATGAATGCACGCAACGAATTTGACAACTGTGACCGCTTATTAAAAGTATAAATCACCTCCAATCCTTTCCTGGTCAAATCACACACTATAAAGTTTAAACTTATCGTGTGTTGTAGTTTGGAAAGATGACCGAATAGAGATCTGAATAACAAACTGTGGAGAACTTGTTTGCGTTATCCATCAACATAAGTTAAAATACTCTAAAATATGAAAAAAAATACGCTAAAATACGCCGAAATACGTTAAAATACGCTAAAATATGTTAAAAATACGTTAAAATACATGAAAATATGCTAAAATACGCTGCAATATGTTAATATAAGTCATATTACGAAAAAATACATGAAAATACATTAAAATACGCCAAAATACGTAAAAATATCCTAAAATAGGTTAAAATAAGCTAAAATACGTTAGAATACGCTCAAATACGTCAAAAATACTATTAAATATGCAACAATATGTTAGAATACCTCAAAATACGCAAAAATACGTCAAAATACGCGACTAACGATTTTTCCACACACGTATACATATAACACGCCACAATGGAGTACAAGTGGATTTCAAACAAAACTGTACATAATCATAGAATACGATATTCGCACACAACCGAACGGCACCGAAACGACTTATGTTGAAGGTATACGTCGTAAAACGACAAATTATGCGAAAGTTCGGCAAAAAACGACACGTATACGCGTCGAACCATGGGAAACACGATAAAACTATATTTGAAATAATGCCATATACGATCGTATAGGCCTATGTCGTATCATATATCGGTTCAATACGCATTGTATAGGTCTATACGATGCGTATTAAACTTTGAATTTTCTCAAAAATACCCCTGAATTTATCAGAAAACAGGGGTATTTCAGTAAATTTATCGATTAATACGCATCGTATAGGACTATACGATGCGTATAAACTATAAATATCTCAAAAATGTGTTTCAAATCAAGGGTTCCATCATTACAACCACTTGTTTTCAACGGGGATGTAATGCAATGATTCCTCTCAATTGAATAGACAGACACTTGCTTCATAGGACTCACTTGGATCGTCTTGGAAGTACTGAACAACAGAAATAACAGTTTCGATTTCATCAGCTGCATCGTTTACCGTGGAATGCATCCTTATTTTTGTAAATCACACAAACAAGCATGCCTTGAACGAGTCTAGAACACTCGTAATCCTCAATCGGCTTTGAAACCGGACGGAGTCTATTAAGAAATTGTTCGATTTCACGGTGAGTGGAGAAATTAGCAACGGAGAAACTGTTCGACACAGACATGCATCAGGAAAGAAGCATATAATGATTCCTCTCAATTGAATAGACAGACACTTGCTTCATAGGACTCATTTGAATCATCTCGGAAGTACTGAACAACCGAAATAACAGCTTCGGTTTCATCAGCTGCATCGTTTACCGTGGAATGCATCCTTATTTTTTTAAAATCGCACAAACAAGATTGCCTTGAACGAGTCTAGAACACTCGTAATCCTCAACCGACTTTGAAACCGGACGGAATCTATTAAGAAACTGTTTGATTTCACGGTGAGTGGAGAAATTAGCGACGGAGAAACTGTTCGACACAGACAATATTAGAAGGATGAGATATCGGCAGTTAGCTCGAAGAAGTTTTTCTCGATCAGGTGTTCCAATAGATTCTCCCTTTTAACAATGTCCTGTTAATTGTTTTATTTTTTCTACTTTTAGAAAGGTTTGACCACCTCACGACTGTAATAAAACGGAACATAATTAAGGTAAGCGTGGAAGATGTGATTAAGGTAAGCGTGCCGTATCATGTGTCATAAAATGGAACATAATCCCAGATTGTCTAAAGAAGCGCTTTTATCATGTGTCAAATTAGAGTAGTATGAGTCTGAGTCCATTGTGGTTCGTGTCGGGTTTGTATTTCCCATAGCCACCGTTTCCATAGTAAAAAACGGTTGCGGTTTGCACATTCAATCTTCATTGCTTCATTATAATTAATAATGCGGTCTCGATTGAAGATGTAATTGCAAGACTGTTTGTCAGGCTTCCAATGCTCACACAGGGTGATAAACAATGCTGATATTGAACGGATTATTGAACCAAGAATATGAAGATCAATAAAGATGAGTTGGTATTGAACCAAGAATATGAAGATCACGGTGCAGACACGTGGGAAGAAAGTCATTGGACTGCCGCAGATGAAGTCAAATGTGATCCAGAGGTCAGTCTCGGGTGGGCATAAGATCCGTGGGCCCTATTGTCGGATCTGTGACTCCATGGAAGATGTGATTAAGGTAAGCGTGCCGTATCAGGTGTCATAAAACGGAACATAATCCCAGATTGTCTAAAGAAGCGCCTTTATCATGTGTCATATTAGAGAAACATAATTTTACAGACGATTTAGAGAAACGGAGGATACGTTACGAGATTCTTCAAGAATTAGAAAAGGAGAAAATACGGAACGACAAGGGTGCTAGTCTTTTCTCCCACATATTTTATCAAATGAACTGTCACGTGTGATTATTTTTATCTAATATGACACATGATAAAAACGCTTCTTTAGACAATCTGGGATTATGTTTCGCAAATTGGGAATCAAATATTCGTGTGTAAAAGCTCGGAAAGATGACCGAATAGAGATCTGAATATATCCTTGGTATTTGTTTACCACATGTGTGATCCAGAGGTCGGTCTCGAGTGAGTTGTGGTTGATTTATAGGAGGAGGTTATGAAACGAATATATGTTTATGCGAATTTAAAGGACAATACTGACAGGGGTGCTGGTCTTTTCTCCCACTATGCAAACTTGAAAAATCTCACCATAACACATTGTAGACTGGTGGGCTTGAATGGTTTTAATATATTTCATCTTGGACTATCTAGTCTAATACTTGAAAATGGATATGATCATGTCAAGATCTTTATCTATCATGTCATCGACCAACTGCTCGAAATCCCTTTCGTTTCTTGGGTTCGTATTCGACACAATGCATCAAAAAATAAACTTCAAAAAATCAGATGATTCAAATTCAGGGAGCAGATGTGTTGATAACTTTCACTGTTTGATTTGACCAGGAAAGGATTGGAAGTGATTTGTACTTTCAATAAGCTGTCACAGTTGTCAAATTCGTTGCGTGCATTCATAAGTTTTTGTGTTTTCTAGGTCATTTGAATTAACCAACATACATTGATCGACGATTTAACTTGAAACCGGTTTTACCTCACGAAAAGGAAAGAAACAAACCAACAAAATCTGAATACTGAAAAACATTCCTTCAACCATTCTAAACCCTAGCTGGAAACAAACCAACAAAATCCGAATACTGAAAAACATCAGCAACCATTTTTCCTTTTCCTTCAATTTCGAGAACATTCTCCCTAATATGATAAAAGCGCTTATTTTGCTAGTGAGTTTTATAAATCAAAGTTAACTTTCAGATTCAGATTCAGGAAGACATGTCGGGTTCTGTACCCATCCCCGCGTTTATAGCTTCCGTTTTATTACAGTCATACGACACAGCGATGGAGAAACTGTTCCAGATTGTCTAGAGAAACGCTTTTATCATGTGTCATATGTTGGACGGAATATATGGATGGAAAGCCCGCATAGTTTGTTTTTTTTAATAATTTTACAGAAGATTTAGAGAAACAGAGAATACGTTACGAGATTCTTCGAGAATTAGAAAATGAGAAAATACGGAACGACAAGGGTGCTGGTCTTTTCTCCCACGTATGTTATCAAATGAACTGTCACGTGCGATTGGCACGTGTGATTATCAAATGACAACTTTAGGGGTCTAGTCCTAGCTAGTCCTCAGTTATGTCTCATTGTGACAATATTGACAGGGGTGCTAGTCTTTTCTCCCACTGTGCAAACTTGAAAAATCTCATCATAACACATTGTAGAGTGGTGGGTTTTAATGGTTTTAATATATTTCATGTTGGACTCTCTAGTCTAATACTTGGAAATGGATATGATCGTGTCAAGATCTTTATCTATCATGTCATTGACCAACTGCTCAAAATCCCTTTCGTTTCTCGGGTTCGCATTCGACACAACACAACAAAAAAATAAACTTCAAAAAAATCAGTGCCTTGATACGCATCGTATAGGCCTATACGATGCGTATCAAGCCCGTCGCCAGACATAACCTGCACCTGTCAGTCTACTATGTCTTTTACTTTATTTCAATACGCATTGTATAGGCCTATACGATGCGTACTAAATTGAAAAAGTGTATGGATAGGCAAGGGGTGTGCCATTAGAAAACCCCTTTCAATTAATATTAAGCTATTTACTTGATTTAATTTATTGTTAACATTACTTGTTTATTTTATTTTATTTTATTTTAAATTTTTTTTTATTATTTTACCTAAACACGAAAGGTTCTTTAAAATTATATGCACCTACTTGTTGTAGTTGGTGGTTCTTTTTAAATAGAAAAAAAAGTTAAAAGTTAAAAGAAAAACATGAAAAATAGTTTTTTAAAATGTCATAAGATTACATGCATTAACAAATATTGAAAGACAAATGAGTTTTGGTTCTTTTTATTGGTGAATATATTTATATTACAAAGTATATTATTTATATTGGTGAATATATTTATATTACAAAGTATATTATTTATAAAACTTCTAAATAACACTTAAAGTTTTATTAAAAAAGTTTGATAAAGTTCTCATGTATGTGATACTCATTAATAAAAAAAAATGATATTCAACATATGATTTAAAATGTAAAAATAAAATTATATATGGATCCTATAATTAAATTGTATTTATTCTCTCACTTTATTAGAGAGTGACAAGTATTATAAAGGGTACTAGTAGTAAGACCCGTGTGAACACACGGGTATATTTAATAACGATCGAATAATTTTCCGTTAGAGGCCCATTCTGTCACAGCCCACTTCTGCTTGTCTAATAATTTTCCGGAAAGAGGCCCATTACACAATCTATGAGATTTTAGTCTGAGCACACAAACATTTGCAACCAGTTTAACAACCAACCAACTATTTGTAACCATACTTAATCACCGGCACAACAAATCAATATTGCCCAGCATATGTCACTAAAGAAAGCTTCATTTAGATTTCCTCTGCATTCACTTCAATCTGATCATCCCATCTTATAAACAAACAAACCAGCACTACTACTATATTACCACCAGACCCAATTGAATTTCCCAAAATCAAAATCCTCACCCAAGTCTCTCTCATTAATAGATAACCTGACCTGATATGCAACAGCTCACATTCGAATTTCCCACTACTCATGCAATTAATGACAGACCCTTACATCTCAGTTCCCCCCCCCCCCCCCCCCCACACACACAAACAGTAAAACTTAATCTTTCTACACCCTATCACTTAGCACCATATCTTTCAAAAAAACTCCTGTTTTGTCAAATACTCACACACACTCCTAGTCCCAATATAGTATTCCCAAAATACCCCTGGCCCTTATTAACTATGCTAATCACAACATCCCTTTGCCAAGAAATCTTTACCCAGCCTATTGATCATAAAAAGAATGTTCCCAAAGTACCCCTGCTCTTTTCTTATAATCAACCAATTTTACCATATCCACAAAACATACCAAAAAAGCACTATCCTTGTGTACAAGAAAGAAATCACACCTAAACTGAACTTCCCCCAATGTTTCAGCCCATTGCATCTTCTTACACAAAAACCTGACTTCACATATCTTAGCTTACCCTGCATCCAATTCCCATAATAATAATAATCCCATTCACGTCTAAGTCTAACAATTCTATCTTCACACTCTTCCTTATGTTTATGCCATTCCCCTTGCCCCATATGTTTCCTGATAATAAGTATACCAATAGTTATTTAAAATATATATAGTTATTTAAAACCCTAAAGCCTAAAGTAGTTCAGAAATATCTGACAAAAAAAGCCAACATATTAGTCAGTAAACGACGAAGAATTTTGCATGGTGAATTTGACATAAATAAACACATTAACTAAGAACAAAAAAAATATTTGTAGACAATAAAAACAATGGTCAAACACATGATTAGTTTGTGACAAGTATGAAACTGACTAAAAGTTTATAAGCATTTTAAGTGACGAAATCTACTCCTTACCCCGTTGCTCTTGCCAAAAGCTTGGTTCACCGGGTCCACTGTCTTTGAGCATTTTAAGTGACGAAATCTACTCAATTTTTGAAGCATTCATGGACAAGCTGTAAACTCCACATGGAAGCTCTTCCCAAAAGCTTGGTTCACCGGGTCCATTTTCAGATCCAAAATCTGTAACTATAATTATATAAATTGCATATTTTTCACAGTAAAGAGGTTGAGTTAAAATAATACCCAAATCGACCCAGTGGTTTGAAACCACTGTTGGGTTAAAACAATTTTTTTTGAAGAAAAAAGTGGTTGAAACCACTGTTGGGTTAAAACGGTGGTTTGAAACCACTATTGGCTTAAAACAGTGTTTTGTGGAGAAAACAGATGTTTGAACTTGCGCATCTGAACAGTGGTTTCAAACCATCGTTTCAAACATCTGTTTTCTCCACAAACACTGTTTTAAGCCAACAGTGGTTTCAAACCACCGTTTTAACCCAACAGTGGTTTCAACCACTTTTTTCTCCAAAAAAAACTGTTTTAACCCAACAGTGGTTTCAAACCACCATTTCAAACCACTGTTTAATACAAATTTCCACATGAAATCAAACTGAACTTGCGCATCTGAACAGTGGTTTCAAACCACCGTTTCAAACATCTGTTTTCTCCACAAACACTGTTTTAAGCCAACAGTGGTTTCAAACCACCGTTTTAACCCAACAGTGGTTTCAACCACTTTTTTCTCCAAAAAACACTGTTTTAACCCAACAGTGGTTTCAAACCACCGTTTCAAACCACTGTTTAATACAAATTTGCACATGAAATCAAAATAATAGAACATGTGGTCCTACTTCTTACATCCACTAGTATAAATAAATTTGTATTTACTGCAAAAGATCCATACATAGTGTCACACCGTGACTTTTGCGGAAGCGTGGTTATTGGTGTGACTTCTTAATACCATAGCATTTAATCATAACAATGCTATATGATAAAACCAAAAGATATTCATCCATTAATTAAGCTTAAAAAGTACCACAAGATACTTGTCTTGAAAACATTGATACCAAATTTAAGTTACAAACATAACTTGTTCAACTGAGTTCATAAAGACTCCACTAAAGACTTTAAATAAAACTGGGTTTAGAAACATGTATCCCGTTCAGGAATAGGACACATCTTCTAAACTCTACTACCCCGGATGACATCTTTTATTCATACGCAGCTTGAAAAACATGCACACACCTGCCAGATCCACTAGTTCCCTGAAATACATATAGTTTAAAAATATCAACAAAAGTTGAGCGAGTTCATGTGTTCGTGAGTAAGTATAAAACCTTTGTATTCATTGTATGTATGAAAGTCCCGGTATGATAGCAAACAAGGAAAAGATCACCAATGGTTTCCAAGGCCACTGATATGTGTGACGGTGTAGGAAGACTCAAACCTAGCAAAGTTGTACCGGGCTTCCGGATGGAAGACATAGTCACTACTATGGGCCACCCTGGCCTCATGGGTGTGGGCTCGCTACACCCAAATAGATCTATCACTAATGCCCTTCGGTCCTACAAGAGGATTGATGGCCTCAAGTATACGCCTACCCAATCACATGATCTATGGTTCTTTCCTAGGCTAACCATACCAATTGTATTGTAAGTAATCCCTTTGTAACATGTATTTCACCCCCGAAGTAAATAAACAAAATAGTTTAAAGAAAATGGGGAACATGAACTCACAGTATTGCGTCCTCAGCTCGTAACTCAAACTCTGTCAGCAAACACGACTACCTACAGTGTACTAACGTCTATTAGACGAACGGGCCGTGCCTTTGCTTAGTATTTGCGTTTTGAGTTACGTTTCTTATATTATTCCGAGTTATAATTACTTGTCAAAATAACATTTCAACTTAAATTATATATGATTTTGGAATAATTGTGTAAGCAATATTTCTGTATTAATACTTCTCAAGTATTTATCTTCGTATTTCCTTCCTAAGGATGGGGTATTTTATACATGTATTTTCGTATCATTGTATTTGTATAACTCCAAAATATATTTTCAAGTCTCACTTAGAAAATATATAATAACGTATTTTATTTCCAAAAATAATGTATTGTCCAGAAAATATATATTTTTCCCAAAAATCATATATTCTCTAATATACTAAGAAAATGGTGGATGAAAGCAAGCAATGGAGGTTCTTCAAGTTCTACAAACACCAAGCTCCTTTGATCACCTTCTAACACTTGAAATGAGCTTGAAATTGGATGAATGATGGATGAATATGGTGGTGGTGGCGGCACCTCCTAGGCCGAGAGGGAGAGGGAGAGAGCAAGGGAGATGGTGTGTGAGGTAGATTGTGAAATGAAATGTAATGATCTTGTGAATATCTCACACCATACTTATATTGATCTTCCCTCAATATCTTGGCCATTCAAGCAAGCAAAATCCAATTAAAATAAGAACAAAATCTTTGAGTGGGTGGTGGGTCCTCCCTTGGACCGTAAATTATATGGGGGGGGGGGTTAATTGTAACTTTGAATGATAAGTAGGTAAATAGTTGGAGGTTAAGTGTAAAAATCTAGTGTTTTAAGTGTATGATGAATTACATAGTGTGTTAGGATGTTCGGGGATCATAACTAGCCAAGAAATAATAAAACAATGTATCTGGCAAAATATTGGTGTTTCGGGTAATGTCCGGTTGTTCGGTTAGATACCAGTTCGTTAAAGTGTCAAGCTATTCCGTTTAATGATCCTTATGTTACTTTTTATGACACTTTTAATTCCCAACACTTAGGAAAGCATTCAGGGCCATTTAGTCAATTTTCTGCATAATACTAGTATGTTAAAAAGCTGAATTTTGCTGAAAAAATGTAGAATTCTGCACTATTAGTGGGTTTTAGGCACTTCCCGGCACTTTATCTATCACCTAGTGATGCAGTTATATGGTCCTTACTTCCCTACACACCACACTAGTGTAGTACCTTGTCCCTGGCCCATACTGGGCTTCAAAACACTGTCTGTCTATCTACTGAACCCCGTCAGCATATTTCTGCTCTATCCGTTAACTGTGCTTTGTGCATCATGTATGTCAATAAAGTTTGTATGTGATAATGATGTGACATTATGTAATATGTGATGCACATGTAAGTATGATGCAGTAATCAGAAAGCAGTTAAGTAATTCAGCACAGTCATTAAGTACTTAATTAATATTAATTAATTGTACGGATACCTGGATTTATGAGGGTTGTCACATTCTCCCCCTGTTAAGAAAATTTTGTCCCGAAATTTAAGTTCTGCTACTAGTTGCAGGGGTCTTGGGGAATAAATGTGGGTATTTTGCCGTCATACGATCCACACGCTCCCAAGTAAACTCTGGGCCGTGTTACGCATTCCAATGAACCTTGACGAGTTTGACACTACTCCGTCGCGTCTTGTTAACCTTCCAATCAGTAACCTCAACAGGTTGTTCGGTAAAGTGGAGTGTGTCATCAATATGGATGTCGTCGGCAGGTATGACAACTGTTTCTTGAGTTGGACTCTTTTTCAGGTTAGATACATGAAAGGTATCATGAACACCATTCAGTTCTGCGGGTAAATCCAACTTGTAAGCTACAAGACCAATCCTTTCCAGGATTTTGAACGGTCCAATGTATCTCGGGTTCAACTTCCCATGCTTCCCGAAGCGTGCTACACCCTTCCAGGGTGAAACCTTTAACAAAACCATATCTCCTACCTCATTTTCCAGAGGTTTCCTTCTTCGGTCCGCGTAACTCTTTTGTCGATCACGAGCCGCGCTTATGCGCTCTCGGATCTGTGTAATCTTATCAGTCGTCTCTTGAACCAATTCAGGACCAACAAGCTGTCTATCCCCCGCGTCTGCCCAGCATAATGGTGATCGACACTTGCGTCCATAGAGAGCTTCAAATGGCGCAGCTTGGATACTCTCATGGTAGCTGTTGTTGTAAGAGAATTCTACCAAGGGTAAGTGAGTGTCCCAACTACCACCCAAATCCATCACGCAAACATATCTTCCAACGTTTGGATCGTTCGTTCGCTCTGGCCATCTGTCTGCAGATGGAATGCAGTACTCAGATTCATCTGAGAACCAAAGGCTTCTTGGAAGGATTTCCATATCCTTGACACAAATCTTCCATCTCTATCAGAGATAATCGAGAGAGGCACTCCATGCCGTGCAACTATCTCTCTCAGGTATAGCTCAGCAAGCTTACTAGTGTTGTCTTTCTCTCTGATTGGCAAAAAGTGTGCAGATTTGGTCAGACGGTCCACGATTACCCAAATCGTATCGTGACCTCTGGGTGTCATTGGCAATTTCGTTATAAAGTCCATTGAAACCTGCTCCTATTTCCACATGGGTATTTCTGGTTGTTGCAGAAGACCTGAAGGCTTCTGATATTCGGCCTTCACCTTGGCACAAGTCAAACATTTGCCAACATATGTTGCAACATCGCCTTTTAATCTCGGCCACCAATAGAAATTCTTTAAATCTTGGTACATTTTATCCGATCCTGGATGGATCGAGTACCGTGACTTGTGAGCTTCATCAAAAATAACGTCTCTCAATCCACCAAAGAGAGGAACCCAAATTTGTTTCATGAAGCACAACGTTCCTTCCTCATTTGGTACCAACTGTTTCTCCATCCCACGGAGATATTCATTCACAAGATTCCCTTCTTTAAGAGCTTCTCTCTACGCAGCACGAATGCGCAAAGAGAGGTCCGTTTGTATGATCATTTCCAATGCTCGAACCCTTATAGGCTTGATTCTTTCCTTCCGAATCAAAGCATCGGCGACCACATTCGCCTTCCCTGGGTGATACTTGATTTCACAATCATAATCATTTAACAACTCAACCCATCGGCGCTGTCTCATATTCAGCTCTTTTTGATAAAAAATGTGCTGTAAACTCTTGTGATCAGTAAAGATTGTGCATCGCGTGCCATACAAATAATGTCGCCAGATCTTTAATGCAAACACCACTGCGCCTAATTCCAAGTCATGAGTGGTGTAATTTTTCTCGTGAACCTTCAACTGGCATGAAACATAAGCTATAACTTTCTGTCACTGCATTAGTACACAGCCTAAACCTTGACGTGAGGCGTCGCAATGTACAACGAAGTCGTCCGTGCCTTCGGGTAGGGATAAGATGGGTGCGTCGCAAAGCTTGTTTTTCAATAACTGAAATGCTTCTTCTTGCTTGTCTCCCCATTCGTACTTCTTATCTTTCTGTGTAAGGGAGGTCAAAGGTTGAGCGATTTTCGAGAAATCCTCAATAAATCTGCGATAATATCCTGCCAAACCTAGGAACTGACAGATCTCGATTGGCGTCTTTGGAGTCTCCCAATTCTTGATTGCCTCGATCTTTGTGGGATCCACATGGATTCCATTTCCATTAACCACGTGACCAAGGAACTGAACCTCGCGTAACCAAAATTCGCACTTCGAGAACTTCGTGTACAAATTTTCTTTCTTAAGCAGCTCTAAGATGGCTCTTAGATGTTGCTCATGTTCTTCCTTCGTCTTTGAGTAGATCAAAATGTCGTCAATGAACACGATCACAAACTTATCGAGGTACGGCTTACAAACTCTATTTATCAAATCCATGAATACTGCTGGTGCGTTCGTCAGACCAAACGGCATAACCAGGAACTCATAATGCCCGTATCGAGTCCTAAAGGCCGTCTTTGGAATGCTCTCCTCTTGAATCCTCAACTGATGATATCCTGATCGTAGATCGATCTTGGAATAACAACTCGAACCTTGCAGTTGATCGAACAGGTCATCAATCCTTGGTTAAGGATATCTATTCTTGATAGTCAACTAGTTAAGCTCCCGGTAGTCGATACACATGGGAAAACTACCATCCTTCTTCTTGACGAACAAAACTGGAGCTCCCCAAGGCGAGAAGCTTGGCCTGATAAATCCTTTATCCAATAACTCCTGAAGTTGTGTCGACAACTCCTGCATTTCTGAAGGCGCAAGTCGATAGGGTGCCTTAGCCACAGGCGCATCGCCTGGAACTAAGTCAATGTGAAACTCGACTTGTCGCTGCGGCGGCAATCCTGGCAAGTCTTCGGGGAAGACTTCAGGATATTCCTTCACGACTGGAATGTCTTCTAGCTTTGGCTTAGCGGCTTCTTTATCCACAATGTGCGCCAAGAAGGCAACACATCCCCTCTGCAAACACTTTCGAGCTTTCAAACAATTGATGATTTTTAAGGGCGTATCGTGCTTCTCTCCATGTACCACAATCGTTTCTCCATTCGCCATCGGAATGCGAATGACCTTTTCGTGACATACAATCTCTGCTCGGTTGCTTGACAACCAATCCATCCCTACTACCACGTCGAAGCTTCCCAACTCGACTGGCAGCAGATCAAGCGTGAACTCGTGCTTTCCCAGTTCTACCACGCAACCCCTAATAACTTCATTTGCTTCTACTAGCTTCCCATTAGCTAGTTCTATCGAATAAGGAATGTCTAACTTACTGGCTACTAACCCAAGTATATTCTTAAATTCTAGCGATACAAAACTATAATCGGCACCAGTATCAAATAGTACAGATGCAAAGCGTTGATTGATAGGGAACGTACCAGTAACTACATTTGGATCTTGGCGAGCTTCCCTCGCACCGATGTTAAAGACTCTTCCATGTGCTTGATTGAGCTTTGGGCACTCTCTCTTGAAATGCCCCACGTCTCCACAATTGAAACAACCTGGTCCTCGACTATTACCATTCCCATTACCACCTTGAGCGTTGTTTTGGTTGCGGTTTCCACTCCCCGCTTGATTCGCGAAATTACCATGATTTTCGTTACCGCCATTTCCTCCTTGAGGGCGGTTTCCGTATCCATTTCCTCCTCGGTTGTTGTTTCCATTACCAAAACCCCTTTGGCCACCACGACCAGTACCAACCCAACATGTTTCCTTCGAGTGACCAACTCTTCCACAAGATTCATATTTTCCAGCTCGACATCGTCCATTGTGATGCGACTGACATGTATCACATTTGGGCAAAGTGCCCATATACTCATTTCCTTTGGCCTTGGCTGGTGCGTTTGTCTCATCCTTCTTGGTTGTACTGCTGGTACCTTTCTTAAAGTTGGAGAACTTCCGTTTGTTCTCACTCGACGACTCCACGTGAGTCTCCTTTTTCTTTTGATCAGAAATCGAAAACTTGTTTAACCGGATAGCTTCTTCAGTCAGTGACACGCTCAGATCGATAGCCTCAGTGATTGTCGACGGCTTTGACCTTGTTACCATGCTCATAATCGGGGGCGCCAACCCCCAAATGAAACGCTCAACGCGCTTGAATTCCGGAGTAACCATATATGGTACCACGTGAGAGAGATCGTGAAATCTCTGCACATACTCCACGATCTTGGGGCCATCCATCTTGAGGTTCCAAAACTCTGTTTCCAATTTTTGAATTTCGGCCCTGGAGCAATACTTTTTACGCATGAGCTCCTTTAATTCATTCCAAGTCAAAGCGTATGCTGCCGCCTCTCCCAGAGTTTGGACTTGGAGATTCCACCATGAAAGCGCTCCGTCTACGAACAGTCCGGAGATGTAGGTAACTTGCTGATCTGGTGCATATTTGCTCATTCTAATCACCGAATCGGTCTTCTCTGTCCATCGAACAAAAGCCACAGCACCCCCGGTGCCGTCGAAATTCAGCGGTTTACAGTCTAAAAACTGTTTAAAGGTACAGCCTGTACATGTAATGTCATTGACAGAGAGCATTAGCGAACGCACATGGAATTTTCAGTTGTAACGTAATGTGTCCCAAGCGACTTAAACATTACCATGTGGTGGGTTGTTCCTCGAGGTACCCCCGCTAGTTTCAGCGCGTGAGGCCTCGTGATCTGCTATTTCTCGGGAGATCCTTTCTTGTAATTCGGCCTCAGTAGTGGGCAATCGTGTCTCTCTTCGTGGAGGCATCTTCTATAAGAAGATTGTATAGGTCAGGTCGTATGAATATAAGTATGTAGTACGCGTATGTAATAACATCCATCAACACAAGTAAACACATAACATCCCATGTCATAACACAAACAAGTAATCCAACAACGTATATAATGAGAATGTTGCGATTGAGCTTTCATATATCAAGACCACAAGTACAGTTTTACATGTTTCACAATTGTATCATACATCAAAATGGGACTAAGGGTCACATTACCCCTGTCCAAAACGTCTACCAACTACAATAATCAAAAGTCAAAAGTCAAAGTGTGGTCTTCAAAATGCTATGCAATCTGGCTCAATAGCTGCACTCTCATCAAAAACATGATGTCTGCATAATACCAAAAACCTCTAAGCTGATGGGGGAGGAGGAGGAGGTGGAGGAATGAAAAGCAAATGGAGCATACGCGCTAACTCCTCCTCTAGAGTATGAACAAGATGCAACAAACAGCTGATCTGCTGCTCCATGGTAAGAAAACAGACATCGAAATCCGGGTAAGGAAAAAGTGGAGCAGATGGAGCAGCAAACTGTGATGGACCAGCACCAGGTGGAGGACGCGGAATCCTCTCTAGCTCCGTGACTCAATGACTCAACATATCCTGCTGGAGCTGCAGTGACAAATGCAAGTCATCCCTCATGTATCCAATGTGGAAGGGATGGTATGGATCAGATATAGGCATCACGTTGGGCGGAAACCACATAAGTGGCTCGCCCGTGGGTGCAGAAGAAGGAGCAGTGTGTGTAAACTGTGGTATAAAATGATCGGCTGCTGACACAAAAGGTACGTGACTGGCCTGCTGACTCGATGTTCCTTCCTCGGGACGGGGATGAGGGATATCCTGAAGAAATGTGATGGGTAAATCTGCGCGGTGAACATCTGATACGTGTGGGTGAAATGGAGCAAAGTCAATGGGTGCATATGTGGGTACAGGAGGGGGAGTAACCGGTCTAACAAAAGGAGGGTAGTCGTCATCGTCCTCGATCCACCCATTGCGGGTGTGAGCATATCTGGGGTCTACATGGGTAGCAAAAGGTGCATGATCAAAAAGTGCAGGGATCGGGTCAGGCAGAGGTGGTGCAACAACTGGTACATCAACAGGGATAGGGTCGTGCACAGGTGGAAGGTCGTGAGCAAGAATAGGCTCAGGTGCAATCTCCAGCTCTGGGTCAGCTGGAGCAAGCTCATGATCAGCGGGTACATCAAGGAGCTGATCATCCGGAAAAACAGGTGCATCAATGGGCTGCTCAGCAGGAATAAA
Source organism: Helianthus tuberosus (assembly GCA_030545235.1). Lineage (NCBI taxonomy): Eukaryota > Viridiplantae > Streptophyta > Magnoliopsida > Asterales > Asteraceae > Helianthus > Helianthus tuberosus. The sequence goes on along the minus strand of CM060417.1, from coordinate 145,149,056 downwards.
ATCAATCTCCTGCTCAGGATCGAAATCAGGATCAACAGGTGCCTCAAAAGGCTGCTCATCAGGGACAAACTCAATCTCATGGTCAGGGTCAAAATCGTGTGGAAAGACAGGATCCATCTCATCATCAAAATCAAAATCATGATCCTCGTCGTGTGGACCGACAGGTGCGGCGGACATGGCTGTGTCCGAATCAGAATCAGTGGGATATCGCTGTAATCCCAAAGCATGTAAGGTACTGGAAGACACTGACTCAAATGAGTCAGGACCTGAATGGTCAGAAGGAGCCTCGACAACAGGAATCTCATCCTGTGGAACAGCAATGTCATCAGCAACTGGAATCTCAACAAGAGGGATAACAACATCATCATCAACTGGAGCCCCACCATCCTGGGCATCCTCAGGGGGACCCTCAATAAACAGATCGATGTCGTCATCAGACATGGCGTCTAGAGGCAGATCCTCAAGAGGAACAGCAGCAAGGGGAATAGGAGCAGGGATCGAAACAAGAGGTAGATCCTCGCCTGGAAGACCATAAGCTAAGAGTATGTCATCGCCAAAATCCGACAAGGCGAAAGGCTGAAAATCGTCAGTATCATCTAAAAGCATCTCTGGATCGGTGGCCATCTCGTCGTCTGAAACTATAGCCATCGGGTCTATGGGGTTGGATGCCCGGCTCTCTGAAGAGGACATGGTGTCTGTAACAAATCAATCACAAGTAGGCATATATATCATCAAACGTCAATTAAGCATGTAAGTAATAACAATGTAAGCATGTATGCATCCTAGTCTTCCCAAGACTATCCCACCCAACCTCTCAGACTGAACTACTTAGTCTCTCAGACTAAACCTCCTAGTTTCCCAAACTGAACTACCCAGCCTCTCAAGCTAAACCTCCTAGTTTCCCAAACTGAACTACCCAGACTCTCAGGCTAAACCTCCCAGTTTCCCAAACTGAACTACCCAGTTAGTCTCTCAGACCAACTCCCTAGTCTCCCAGACTGAATTACCCAGCTAGTCTCTCAGACTAACTCCCCAGTCTCTCAGACTGCACTACCCAGCTAGTCTCTTAGACTAACTCCCCAGTTTCTCAGACTGACTCCCTAGTCTCTCAGACTGAAATTAGAAATGAATTCTTTGAAATGTATTTTGTGTATTTTAAAATATTTGTTTCCTGGATCTGGACACTTTGTCTATGCAATGAAAACATTTTGTGAGAGCCCTAATGATCGTAGTCTAGACTCGAGAAGAATCCTAGTTCGCTACGATCAAAGCTCTGATACCAAGCTGTCACACCCTGACTTTTGCGGAAGCGTGATTATTGGTGTGACTTCTTAATACCATAGCATTCAATCATAACAATGCTATAGGATAAAACCAAAAGATATTCATCCATTAATTAAGCTTAAAAAGTACCACAACATACTTGTCTTGAAAACATCGATACCAAATTTAAGTTACAAACATGACTTGTTCAACTGAGTTAATAAAGACTCCACTAAAGACTTTAAATAAAACTGGGTTTAGAAACATGTATCCCGTTCAGGAATAGGACACATCTTCTAAACTCTACTACCCCGGATGACATCTTTTATTCATACGCAGCTTGAAAAACATGCACACACCTGCCAGATCCACTAGTTCCCTGAAATACATGTAGTTTAAAAATATCAACAAAAGTTGAGCGAGTTCATGTGTTCGTGAGTATGTATAAAACCTTTGTATTCATTGTATGTATGAAAGTCCCGGTATGATAGCAAACAAGGAAAAGATCACCAATGGTTTGCAAGGCCACTGATATGTGTGACGGTGTAGGAAGACTCAAACCTAGCAAAGTTGTACCGGGCTTCCGGCTGGAAGACATAGTCACCACTATGGGCCACCCTGGCCTCATGGGTGTGGGCTCGCTACACCCAAATAGATCTATCACTCATGCCCCTCGGTCCTACAAGAGGATTGATGGCCTCAAGTATACGCCTACCCAATCACATGATCTATGGTTCTTTCCTAGGCTAACCATACCAATTGTATTGTAAGTAATCCCTTTGTAACATGTATTTCACCCTCGAAGTAAATAAACAAAATAGTTTAAAGAAAAGGGGGAACATGAACTCACAGTATTGCGTCCTCAGCTCGTACCTCAAACTCTGTCAGCAAACACGACTACCTACAGTGTACTAACGTCTATTAGACGAACGGGCCGTGCCTTTGCTTAGTATTTGCGTTTTGAGTTACGTTTCTTATATTATTCCGAGTTATAATTAATTGTCAAAATAATATTTCAACTTAAATTATATATGATTTTGGAATAATTGTGTAAGCAATATTTCTGTATTAATACTTCTCAAGTATTTATCTTCGTATTTCCTTCCCAAGGATGGGGTATTTTATATATGTATTTTCGTATCATTGTATTTGTATAACTCCAAAATATATTTTCAAATCTCACTTAGAAAATATATAATAACGTATTTTATTTCCAAAAATAATGTATTGTCCAGAAAATATATATTTTTCCCAAAAATCATATATTCTCTAATATACTAAGAAAATATATTTTAACTTCCCCAAAAATAATATTTTCCCTTTTGTCAAGGTATGATATAACTTGTAATAATAAATAAAATCATACTTTCATTCCATTTGTATCCACAATAATATTTACCAAAAATACATATGTAACGGTATTGTTTTGGATAGTAAATTTGACGGTACTTTGTTAAGTTATATTATTTTACCCTAAAATAATATAACCATTTCATCAAGTATACAATTAATCACACAAGTGTCTTAATATGTATATATATTCTAAATATATATGTTTACCCATTTTTATTTATAAAAACCAACCTTCAATATTTGTATTTTTGTAATAAATCTTATGGCAAAGTTTATTTTGAAAACTTTTGATCAAAATATACTTGTAAATACTTGTTAGTAAATATTTTTCTAAAAATGGAGGTGTCCATGCTATTAAAGCATATCATTTTATTTTCAAAAATCATCACAACAATCAATAATTAATCCTTAAACAACTTTCACTTCTCAAGTGCAAAAACTATATAATTTTCATAACATCATGAACTTGAACTTTCACAAAAACTCGTAGTAATTTGGTAGGGTGTTTAGTGGGTTTAGTTATCCCTTAAAGTGTGTTTATTCCTTTAAAAATCTCATCTTTAAAGAAACTAGGTGTTTACAACTTGTTAGATGATTTTTCAAAAACCGTTCTTTTGAATTCTTCTTGTAAATAAAGTGCTTTTACACTTATTTTATCACCAAAGACAGTGTAGTTTAAGTAAAAATCATGATATGCTAAAAATCATATTTTGAACTTGGTTTTCTTGGAAAATCATTCATAAATCTTGAATCTATAAGTTTACTAGCTCACTTTATTTATTATTTTTCAAGAAATCATCTTATTATTCAAGTTCATGTTCATGCATGAGGATGATCTTTTTGTGTTAGCACATAACCATCATTTAACTTGCTAGATCATGTGTTTAATCACAATCTAGCAAGCTCCATATGATGATCAACATCATATTCCCAAGTAACAACAACAAGTATCATACATATACTTAAACAACATTATTTCAACAAGATTTCATCATATGTAAGCTTATGTTTATGATTCTTGTTTAAGTCTTTTAGTGTTCTTGTGATAATCAATATACTACAACTTTTTAACAAATCAAAATAGAAGTAAAAACTAGTAACAAGAAGCTTACAACTAGCTCAAAAGCTAGGGAAGAACACTAGAGAAAAAGATGATGAAAATGGTGGATGAAAGCAAGCAATGGAGGTTCTTCAAGTTCTACAAACACCAAGCTCCTTTGATCACCTTCTAACACTTGAAATGAGCTTGAAATTGGATGAATGATGGATGAATATGGTGGTGGTGGCGGCACCTCCTAGGCCGAGAGGGAGAGGGAGAGAGCAAGGGAGATGGTGTGTGAGGTAGATTGTGAAATGAAATGTAATGATCTTGTGAATATCTCACACCATACTTATAATGATCTTCCCTCAATATCTTGGCCATTCAAGCAAGAAAAATCCAATTAAAATAAGAACAAAATCTTTGAGTGGGTGGTGGGTCCTCCCTTGGACCGTAAATTATATTGGGGGGGGGGGGGGGGGGGGTAATTGTAACTTTGAATGATAAGTAGGTAAATAGTTGGAGGGTAAGTGTAAAAATATAGTGTTTTAAGTGTATGATGAATTACATAGTGTGCTAGGATGTTCGGGGATCATAACTAGCCAAGAAATAATAAAACAATGTATCTAGCAAAATTTTGGTGTTCCGGGTAATGTCCGGTTGTTCAGTTAGATACCGGTTCGTTAAAGTGTCAAGCTATTCCGTTTAATGATCCTTATGTTACTTTTTATGACACTTTTAATTCCCAACACTTAGGAAAGCATTCAGGGCCATTTAGTCAATTTTCTGCATAATACTAGTATGTTAAAAAGCTGAATTTTGCTGAAAATGCAGAATTCTGCACTATTAGTGGGTTTTAGGCACTTCCCGGCACTTTATCTATCACCTAGTGATGCAGTTATATAGTCCTTACTTCCCTACACACCACACTAGTGTAGTACCTTGTCCCTGGCCCATAATGGGCTTCAAAACACTGTCTGTCTAGGCACTGAACCCAGACATCATATTTCTGCTCTATCCGTTAACTGTGCTAACTGTGCTTTGTGCATCATGTATGTCAATAAAGTTTGTATGTGATAATGATGTGACATTATGTAATATGTGATGCACATGTAAGTATGATGCAGTAATCAGAAAGCAGTTAAGTAATTCAGCACAGTCATTAAGTACTTTATTAATATTAATTAATTGTACGGATACCTGGATTTATGAGGGTTGTCACACATAAATGCTTTCAAAATTGAATATGCAGTAAGTTTTTAACTTTTGAAAAAATAAGAACTATAACCTCATAAGAAGATCTTTGGCAGAATAGTACAGTAGTGTGTATAGTAAATTACAGTCGTGATTGCGGCAGTCCTCAATGCAGCTATTTGTAGACAACCTGCTTGTAGGCTGTAAGCAATAGCTAACAAAGCATATATTATAAGCACTTTGATAGATAATGAGTAGAAACAAAGGTATAACAGAACAACTAATACCTTTCTTGGAAAGAAAATTAACAAAGTTAGTTTATTATTACAGTTAAATCATGAAATATAAAGTTCAAAATATTAATTAACAACAATAAACTTGATGATATGATTTAAGTAAAAAAGTTAGAAAGTTATTCTACCATTTAGAACTCATCCGTTCAAACACGATACGTTCAAACACATCTATCAGCAGCAAGATCAAATAGTCATGAACTCATCCGTTCAAACACATCCATCAAGTTCATGTTTTGCAACTACTTGACAGCCCAAACGTGACCTGCATAAAACAGACGTTTATGAGATCCTGAATAATAAGATATTGATTACATTAATTATATTCAGCAAACTATACTCAGTTTATGTCACAAATCACTAACTTGTGACAACAAAACAATATCATTTTCTTACCAGCTGTGGAGACGACGATGAATCTGGAACAGAACCGATCTAGTTATATTTATAGAAAATTTTAACATAAGGAACTTTCTAACTACTTATATAAATATAACTAACGGGAAATCAGACTTTCTAAGTACCACTACCCTCTTTTAAACGAACAAACATAAACGAACACAAACATGCATGTTTTCTTAATAAACGAACATGAACAAAAAAGTGTGTTCGAGTATATGTTCGTGTTCGGTTAAAGTTAAATGAACGAATCGTTCGATTCATTTAGAGGCCTAGGCAAATTCATGTATAAACTATAAACCACTGGTAATTAATTAATTACCTTCTTGACGATGTTGCGAATAGGTTCAACAACACTACGAGCTTCAACGGTACCAACTGTAACACTTGGTAGGAAAGGTGTGAACGCAAAATAATTCCTTGGTGATATCACTTGAACGTCATATGAAGGATTCTTGAGATTCTTCAAGAAACTTGTTCCAGCCCAACCAGTTCCAAGTACCACCACCCTCTTTTTCTCACTACCTGTTTCCGGTAGCTCATCAATCTTCGCACCACTTTGTATATTATTCACCTCAGAATAAGCCACCAGACCCCCACCACTAAAGTTATATCACATAAATAATTGGAAATCAAGGATTGGAATGATGAATATGAACCTTAATCCAACATATTAACACTAAAGTTCATTCAAACACCTCACAGTTGATGATCAGAAACAGGTAACATCGTTTACAAGTTGCAACAATTCAATCACAAAACTCAAACATTAAGATGTAACAAAATTAATGAACAATTGAACCAGCCTGCAACTATCTTATTCAGTTTTCACTATAAATGTCCAAAATTGTGAATCGAAAACTACTATCAACAACTTGAAGAAATTAATTTACATAAAAACGCCTAGATCCTAGATGTTTGTGAATTAAAAATTATGATAAAAAAACTATCAAATTGAAGAAATTAAGCTGAAATTAATTTACTCAAAAACATCTAGATCATTGTGAATCAAAACGTACAATCAACAACTATCAAAATTGAAAGAAATTAAGCTGAAATTAAATGTACTCAATAACGTCCTAGATGATTGTGAATAAAAAACTACAATCAATAAATATCAGATCGAAGAAATTAAGCTGAAACTACTAAACCTAAAAACGTCCTAGATGATTGGAAACCAATAATAACTGTCAAATTGAAGAAATTAAGTTGAAATTAATTAAAAAAAAGTCATATATGATTACGAATCAAAAAGTACGATCAACAACAATGAAATCGAACAAATTAAGCTCAAATCAACATAATACCTCACGGCAAAAACTACCAGAAACCTCGATAGCGAAGGATATTCACCAAAGGAACTCGAGAACCTCTTGTAGAAACTCAAATTCTTCATTTGCTGTCTTCAAAATTAGTCAAACTCTCACAATTTCTAAACTTCTTACAATCAGCTTCAAATTAAGCTGAAATTAATTAAAAAAAAGTCATATATGATTACGAATCAAAAAGTACGATCAACAACAATGAAATCGAACAAATTAAGCTCAAATCAAGCAAAAACTACCAGAAACCTCGATAGCGAAGGATATTCACCAAAGGAGCTCGAGAACCTCTTGTAGAAACTCAAATTCTTCATTGGCTGTCTTCAAAATTAGTCAAACTCTCACAATTTCAGATCTAAACTTCTTACAATCAGCTTCAAATTAAGCTGAAATTAATTAAAAAAAGTCATATATGATTACGAATCTGCTTGTTATACCTTGTTAAATTCGTAAGTAGCTTTCAGCTGTAACTTTCCCATCACATTATATCTCAGATTCATCAGGAAACCCACAAAGTTCTGCACATGAAATTGCTTCCACTGCTGGTTAAAAAAAACAATATTTAATGGCTTAGGATACCCACAAATATTTTAGGCTATAATAGCTGGAATGGAACTTCTTTTTTATTAAATCATGTGATAAGGATGTAATCACCGACACAAACCATACACACATGGAGGGTTGACTTTGTGCATCTTGTTCATCTACATTTTGAAAGACACGTAGAAATAGCATTTATCATGAATCTATTTTCAGGTGTCAATGAATCGATCCACAAACAAAAAACCTAAAACTCAACACGATTATTTTACATTTGAACAGAGGCTACTCCAAGAAATAACACTTGAAAAATATGAACCTTAAGCCACCATTGCTAACAGAGGCTACTCCAAGAACCAAACACTTGAAAAATACATGTATGGATACCTAAGAACTAAAATCAAAATAAGAACAAACCTGCAATTCGGTTAGGGTTTCTTCAAATTCATGTTTTAGGGTTGTGAAGTAACGTACTCCAGCAACTGAATTTATCTATATGACGGAATTGAACTCAATCAGGTTCTGATGGCAAAATTAGAACGAATCACAAAGCAATGGTTAAAGAATTAAAGATTGGGGTATCGTACCTTTAACGGTTTTCCGTATCGACATACTACTCTTCACCAGCGGTTTTCTTCTCACACGAATAGAACTTCCTCACTATAGTCACTGTTCACATGTATCCCAATCTCCTTGTCCTCATCAAAATCATACTTGTTGGAGTAAACCTGCCGTTGATCGTATCCTAAACTGATTCTCTCTCCTATGTGGATTTGAAGATGAGAAAACCCCTAAACTGATTCTCTCCATAGCTGAGGAAACATTAGGGTTTCTGATGGAGTATATGGAAGTTGGAGTATATGGATCTAATTTTTGTAAACGGGTAGGGTTTCGCACAATGATATGATACAGTGGTTTGGTCTGGATTTGAGAGAGAGAGAAAGTGAGTTTTAGAGAGAGAGAGAGGAATGAAGAAGAAGCAGCTGAATTTATTTGAGAGAGAGAAGCAAATATTATGTATGAATTTTGAAATGATATGTTTGAATTTTGAATTTGGAGCCAAGATTTTGAACATGGGCAGTGGTTTTGATTGTTGAAGATACAACATAATTTTGGAGATGGGCAGTGATTTGCCCATTTGTATGTGGGCAGACCTTTGAAAAGGTGAATGTGGGTCACCTTTGAATTTAAAAGTTGGGCAGTGGTTTGAATTTATGATGTCACTATGCTCTCTTTTTGGCTTCCACCTCATTGTTGATGACATAAGAAAAGTCTTGTTGGACATGCTCTCTAGCTGACACCTCAGCTGTTCTTACATCAGCGACTAATCTCCTATAATAGATAGTATAGATGTTTGGCAAAAGTAACTGGTGGCTGGAAGCTGGGAGCTGGTAACTGGTGGCTGAAAGCTGGGAGCTGGTAACTGGTGGCTGAAAGCTGGTAGCTAGTAGTTGTAGCTTTTTAGATATATTTGGTGTTTGGCAGAGTAGCTGAAACTTTTAATAAAATGTATAAAATGACCAAAATGGACATAACTTAAAATTTAAAAAGCTTGTGCATTAAAAAGTTCATTATATTTAGAGGTTAAAATAGTCATTTTTTTTTTCCTAAAAGCTTGTAGCTAGGGATGAGATTTTTTACCGAAATACCGGTACCGTACCGATGCCGTACCTTACCGATCCTAAACGTTACCGGTATCGGTAATAGATTTTTCAAAATTCGGTATCGGTAAAAAACGGTATCGGTACCGATATTTTTTGGTAAACACCTGTATTAATACCGAATTTGATAATGACTTTATGTATTTTGCTATTATCTTAGATCCCACTATGAAGTTATATTTTCTTGAACATTACACTCTTATACAAAAAGTAACAATGTACACGTGTTGTTACACCCTTCAATATTTCAAGGAATTTGGGCGACGCAACGCTTAGAACCGGTGGACATAGCATATTGCAAATCGGCACACACCTTTTCCTTTCTGAACCGACGTATTAGAACCACTGGAATTCTCCTAAGCGGTACTTGATCTCCACAAGAGTCACAACGGTTTGTGCAAACGGTATTTCGACCCTATAAGTTAGCAACGTTCCTTATCCCATTTACATTTGGAAAATCAAGAACCGTTGTGCACACTCTTCTGACGATGTCTCTTTGTCTCCGGACCGCAGCCTCTTCATCTCCGGCGAGTCGTAACCATTGCCTCTACGTCTCCGGTGAGTCATGATCGCCGTCTCTACGTCTTCGGCGGGTCGTAACTGCCGCCCCTTCATCACGCATATGGATCTCTCTAATCGATCTTGTCGAAGTAATCGAAGTGATTAAATTCTAATTCAAAAGATTGACTAGGACGACTCTCGAAGGATTGTGGAATCTTCAGATAAAAGTTCAAACAACATCAAAATTCGAAAAAAAGGACAGCAAAGGACTGCCAGCAAATCAAAAAATCAAATCGCAGAACCAAAATATGAATACAGTTTCAACAAAGAATTGTTGAGTCATCGCAAATCGAGTATTCAAATACCGAAAAGGGCCGTCAAATTTCAATTCTGAAAAAAGAGACAACAATACACAGACGCAAGAAGAAGGCAATCAACAAAATCATAATTTAAAAAAAAAAACCCTAAAGTACGAGGGCTTCGAAATCGCATCGGTTAAATTTTCTGCAACAATCGAATCTAATTCAATTCATAAGATGGTTTTTAATGTTTTGGAAATCACGTGGTTTAAACTAATAAGTCAAAAAGGAAATTTTAATAATTAACTAGAAGGACACAAATATGTAGACCATAACATTCAAGGCACAAGGTTTCAATCTCATCAAGTTTAGCCCATCAAATATTTATTAGTTGGTATAGATATAATAAAAAAGGAATCTCAAAAATATATACATCATGTTATATTATAGAGTAAACTGCCATTTTGGTCCCTGTGGTTTGGGCAGTTTTGTCATTTTAGTCCAAATCTCAAACTTTTTAAATCTGGGTCCCTGTGGTTTGTATTTTGTTGCCATTTTAGTCAAAAACTCAAAATCTCTCATTTTTGACTGTTTTAAGGCCCCTTTTTTGTCTTTATCTGCAGGGGTAGTTTGGTCCATTTAATTTTCATTAAACCAATTCATTTATTAAAAAACCCCAAATATAAATACCCCTTATCACATGCAATTACATCATCATCTTAAACCTCCCAATCGAAACCCTAACCAGACCAGAGATCAAACCCAAAAAAAAAACCCTACCTGAATCTAGTCAAGTCAACGAAGCAAGCTCAAGGACCATTTTCTTTGTTCTAGAATCACACTATCAGTTCCATTTTTCTAACAAATATTCTAAAATCACACGCATTTCTTCATCTCAATCAATCACAACCACAATTGAATAAAAAAAACAAGGGTAAGAGAACTAACCAAGAGCTACAAGATGCCGATTTCTACCAGCATCAGGAAAGAAACGAGCCAAAAGGGTATTCAAAAAAGCCTCACTTGTACTAATATCAGGCTCATTCACATGCCCATATCCACCTAGCACACCTTCCACCGATGCTTCCACACCCTTCAAACCACAAATTCAAGATTCACCCTTTTTCAATTCTAGTCCCTTTTTCACACAAAAGCTTTCTACTTTCTTTAACAAAATGCAAAAAAAGATACAAACTTACTTGCCAGTAGCCAACACCGTTGCTGTACCAATCATGCTTTTTTTGTGAATCACCAACTTCTTCTTGCCACATTTCATCTGGGTTCTTGAATTGGCGGCCGTTACTGTCTAACCCACTGATCTCCATCTGGGTGTTGGGTCTTGCCCTAACGCTGCTACTGCCGTTAGCTTGATGAGTAGCAGCTAATAAAGGGTTTACACAGAGGTTAATGGGTGCAGCAAACATGTATTTTTGGGGGTTTGGGTTTGCATTTTTTACTGTAATTGTCTGCGATAAGGGGGTCTTTATATTGGGGTTTTTTAATAAATGAATTAGTTTAATGAAAATTAAATGGACCAAACTACCCCTGCAGATAAAGACAAAAAAGGGGCCTTAAAATAGTAAAAAATGAGAGATTTTGAGTTTTGGACTAAAATGGCAACAAAATGCAAACCACAGGGACCCAGATTTAAAAAGTTTGAGATTTGGACTAAAATGGCAAAACTGCCAAAACCACAGGGACCAAAATGGCAGTTTACTCTATATTATATAATGGCACGCGGGGTGTGCTTTGGGGATTTTTCAAAGAAAAAATTGTTATGCATATGGTTATCGTAATGTTGGCTTTGGGGGTTTTCCAAAAAAAAATGATTTTTTTTTACTTTTCACCCAAAAGTATTTCATAAATTACTTTTAACCCAAAACTATTTGTTTTTTAGTTTTAACCCAAAACTTTTTATCTTTTACAATCTATCCTCATAATTTTTTTTACTTTCAACTTTGGTCCTTTATAGTTTTCATTTTTCGCAAATTTTGCGCTCTATGCTTGGTTCTAAATTTTGTGACTTAACACATCACAGTGTGCGTCTTTGGCTTAACGTTTTTACGTTTCGTTCTAAATTTTGCAAGTTAACACGACGCAACGGGCATGTGTGGGTGAACGTTTTTACATCGTCTATTTTTACCCCGTTTGACAGGTTTAACATAACGTGTGGGTCGTAGATCGACTTAGTTATAAATAAAGAATCCCCGCCGACCCGCCGCAATGCGGCGGGGATTCTTTAGTTATAACTAAGTCGATTTAAGGCGCGCACGTTATGTTGAACCTGTCAAACGGGAAAAATAGACGATGTAAAAACGTTCACCCACACACGCACGTTGCGTCGTGTTAACTCGTAAAATTTAGAACGAAACGTAAAAACGTTAAACCAAAGACGCATGTTCCGATCTGTTAAGTTACAAAATTTAGAACGAAGTATAAAGCGAAAAATTTGCGGAAAACAAAAACTATAAAGGACCAAAGCTGAAAATAAAAAAAAAGTTGTGAGGATAGATTGCAAAAGATAAAAAGTTTTGTGTTAAAAGTAAAAAAAAAACAAATAGTTTTGGGTTAAAACTAATTTATGAAATACTTTTGGGTAAAAAGTAAAAACATTAATTTTTTTTAAAAACCCCCCAAAAGCCAAGGTTTTAACAACCATATGCATAACCATTTTTTGTTTAAAAAACCCCAAAGCAAAGATTACCACACATAAGTAAAAAAAATCAAAGTGGTTAAATTGCAAAAGATGGAAACTTTTGAATTAGAAGTGAAAAACCAAATTAATCAAAGTGGTTAAATCGTATAAGATAGAAACTTTTGAATTAGAAGTGAAAAATCAAATTAATCAAAAGGGTTAAATTAACAAAGATTAAAACTTTAAACTTAAATTGTCAAATATTAAAACTTTAGGGTTAAAAGGAAACAAATATTAAACTTTAAACTTAAATTGTTAAAGATAAAAACTTTAGGGTTAAAAATGAAAATTCTAGTTTTTTTTTTTTTTTGAAAAACCCCCTAAGCACATGTTACAACCCACATATGCACTAAGAGGTTGCTTCTTTATATAGGTGTTAATGGCAACTTTCCAAGTTTAGTTTCTTAGACTTTGGCCACAGAAGTTTGATATTTATAATTTTTGACCCCTAAACTTTGTTATAAACTTTGATTCATTAGACTTTTGCCACAAAGGTTTCACATATATTATATAATTTATATTTGAATTTGATCATGAAATTAGTTCACTTTAAAGCATATCTATTCATCCACATAAAGAAAGTCAAAATCATATCCCATTTTGTCTTATTTCTAATGCACCATTGGCATCCCTTCGCTACCAAGGTTTGACATGTCAATTGCGCGTCTAACCCATTCACTATTTTACCATTAAAATTTCCGACTTCGAACAAGCAGTTCTAAAATTATATTCAATGCGTTTTGCTTAAACAAGATTTGATTTTTTTTGGTTATATTTTTTCTTGCCATAAATAGTTTCTTTGTCCCTCTATTTCAATTTTATTTTCTTGATTGTAATTTTTTTTAATTTATTGCTCTGACTTAATGGTGTTCAAAGACTATGTTCTTAATTTTGGTTTGAAGATATCAAGTGAGAGATTAAAAAACATTCAAAATCAATTTCCCGCCGCAACGCGCGGGTTGGCGTTAACTCGTTGTTTTACAAAAACCAATATAAAATTTCTTTTTTTTTGTTATTTTTAATCAATTATGATAATTTTATAGACATGTTGGAATTTGGATGTTAAAAGTCGAACCCATGGATGTTTACCTTTTGATTTTTTTGATTACTTAATATGTTTACCTTTTGTTTACACTCCTCTATATATTACTGTAGTTCAGTTAATAATGGATGGATGAGTTGCGCATGAAATTTTTTTAGGTAAAACAATGGATGACACCAAAGTGGTAAAGTACCGAAATACCGGTACCATACCATTACCGAATCTATAAATACGGTACGGTAATCGGTATCCACATTTCCTCAATTTCGGTAACGGTATCTACGGTACCGGTATCATACCGATCTCATACCTACTTGTAGCTACTTCTAAATGCTACTAGTAGAAGCGTTCAACCAAAAGCTTCAATCTCTTAATCTAAAAGCTTCAATTCCTTCAACCAAACAAGGCTTTTTATTGAGTAGGAGTTTTTTTTCTTAAAAGCTTAAAGCTAGAAGCTTCTAAAAGATTCATGCCAAACATACCCAATGTATGGATTAAGAAAGGTTGATTAACAATTTTGTTTTTTAAAAATAGTTTTACCACACATGTATCTATACGTAATTAACATGTAAGTTCAGTTATATCTTATCTCAAAATATCATATAATTATAATTTCTGAATCTTATTACGAATTGTTTAATATTTTTTATTCAACCCATATGATACATGGGTCTTTAACCCCCCCCCCCCCCCCCCCACACGCACACACACAAACTAGTCGCAAAGGGCCCCTAAGGTAAAAGAAAAATTTAGGATACCTCTTAATTTTTCTTCTAGGTCCGCCACTGTTATCGGGTGGCTTTAGTGAAATATGGTATTGTATTGTGGTGACTTGAAATGATTGGTTTATATTCCTTAATAATTATAAAAATAACAAAACTTACTAAACTAGCCCCCATGCTTGCTATCTCATCGAGCCCACGCCCTAGCGCCCTTGTTGATGCCCACCCGTAATGGTGTTTGCACTCCGGTTACTATTGATGCGGCATAAATACGCCCAAATAGAGCCCCATAACACCTCGCCTAAAGCGTTTTCCTTATAATAAATCCAAACACATAAATTTAATATCAAATTAATGTATTTTTCAGAAATTTACACTAAATTTGCAACAAAATAGTCCCTTCAAAATAAGATAGTTACAGTGTTACACTAAAGCACCTTTGATTATTCAGTTTTCTCTAACGTGTGTAGGACCTTGTATACTATATTTTGTGGTCACAGTCTAGTCGACATTTTTCTCTAACGTGTGTGGGACCTTGTATAGTATTTTGTGGTCACAGTCTATAGTCGACATGGCTGGAAAGCTTTTTACTTGCATAAATCCAAAAGTTAGCAAGATATTTTCAGAAACAATTTTTAAAAACAAAAATCAGTTATTCACACATCATTTTACCTTTACAATTTTTAGTTTACATACTTGATTAAAAAATATTTAATTATAAAAACTACCGAATTTATATTTTCTTAAATATCAATTTGCACCATTTTTGACAGATTTAACCAAATTGTATAATTACTATACTTAAATTTATTACGTTTTTAACCCATTTAAATTTAAATTTATTATTATTAATTGTTTTTGTTGTTGTTATTTTTAAGTTTCAATTTCATTACTTATACTTTAAATAATATACGTTTTTAACCCATTTAACCTTTATCTAAATTTGATTTTTTTCTTAATAACTTGCGTATTTGAGTTGGTACACCAAGTGCCGCTACTATAATGAACCAAACTGATACCGATTGAAACCGAATACCACTCATGTCGCACGAGGGAATCCCAGTAGCCAGTAGTGTAGATCATAGATAATGATGGGAGAAAAGAAAAACACTTACCTTAACATCAAAAGAGTTGAAGGGTTAAAGTGTAAATAACAAAAAGCCGAACCATATTAACAGAATCCAGCGAAAATCAACTCTGCCTCTTCAATCATTCATTCATTCTCCTGTATAGAAACAAATGACAACGGTTCCACTAGGTGCTCATTTCCGCCATTGTTGTCGCTCAGAAATCCCTAAATTCATTACAGATTCCAAAAAATATAAACACTCTTCTATCTGTTACAATACTATAAGGACTTCTATCCGAAATTATGGCGCCAAAACCTCCCAGTTCATACCGTTTTATCATTCTAGGGTTCCGAACACCACCGTCAGAGCTTCCGCTAATAACTCCGCCTCCGACACCGCTGTCCTTGATTCCGCCGTCTCCGATGACGTCATCTTTCGAGAAACGTTTCCGTTGCAACGCGTCCGTAAGGTTCGATCGAATTCGAATATGTTTATATGTTTATGACAGATGAAATAGTTGAATATGCATTGTGTTGTTTGTTTGATTAATTGTAGGTTTAGTTAGTGTTGAATTTATATTATGTTTAAAGGAAATTATGAATTTCAGTTAAATACTGGTATGAATTTGTTGAATATTGAATTACATTTTTAATAAGTAAAATATGCTATGAATCATGATTATGGATGTGAATCAAGTTTATCAAAATTGAATATTGATAGTTCAAGGTGTGTCACAAAGCAACAAAATGAGTATACAGGGACGTGAGGTTAACACAATTTATAGTTCAGGGATCAATTTGTAACTTTTTTTATGTTGGTAGTTT
Source organism: Helianthus tuberosus (assembly GCA_030545235.1). Taxonomy (NCBI): domain Eukaryota; kingdom Viridiplantae; phylum Streptophyta; class Magnoliopsida; order Asterales; family Asteraceae; genus Helianthus; species Helianthus tuberosus. Next base: position 145,132,839 of record CM060417.1, on the reverse strand, counting down.
GTTTTCTGGCTTGTTCTTTGTCTAGATCAATGTATATTTGGGCAAATGCCTATATTTATTTGTAAAATTAACCTTTTCGTTTGGAGAGCGGTTCGGAGTCACATCCACACTTGGGTGGAGGTTATCGGGTCATGCGTGGTGTGTGAGGAGATGCCGCCTGTGGGAATCGGTTGAACATCTTCTGGTTTCATGCACATTTGCGAGATCGGTTTGGGCTAAGGTGAGCGTGTGGTGTAATGCTCCGGCAGCCAATTCTGATTCTGTTCTACAGATTTTTGAGGCTCCGGAAAAGTTGGCTCCAAGGGTGCTTAGTAAAATCATTCGGATGATCTACATGGCGACTTTATGGTTTCTTTGGGAGCCTAGAAATGATAAGCTTTTCAATAGAAAGAAAAAGGCAGAGGAAGAGAATAAGACCGTGGAGGAGATTCAATCAAACACTTTCTTTTGGCTTAAACATAGGGCGAAAATGTATCATTTAGATTGGCACGTTTGGTTCGGCTTTAATTATTAGCCTGTGTTTTGTTGCTTGTATTCTTACTCTATCGTCTTGCTAGTTTGTGATATATAATTGCCATTAAAAATTGCTACGTTTATTTCTTCTTATAAGTATAATGTCAAGGTGTACTAATGGTTGGGCATACTAACAGGTGGAAGGAAAGATAATAATAAGATTAGATCGCGGTGACGATGAGGAAAATTGGCAGCTGACTGTAGGATGTAACCTTCCAGGAAAATGGATTCTTCATTGGGGCGTTAATTATGTCAACGACATTGGCAGGTTTCACTAACCATAGCTTCGATACTTTACACAAACTCATAACAACAATTTACAGGCACATATATGTACATTTATGTTGTGTACATATAAACTATGATTCTATGAATACTACAGCTTTGGTGTAATGAAAGATCAGTTGTGATCTTCTTTATTTTTATCTCAAATCTTATACTTTGGTTGTTAATGCTTGTAGTGAATGGGATCAGCCTCCTGTTGAGATGAGACCATTGGACTCTATTACCATAAAGGTATCTGAAATCTTCAGTTTTATTGTGATCATAGAATGTTTTATTAGCAGAATACTTGCGATTTTTATGCCTCATCTTTCAGGACTACGCAATTGAGACCCCTATGACAAAATCGTCAACAACGGCAGAAGGAGATACAGTTTACCAAGTGAAGATTGCTTTCAACACTAAAAGTTCAATTGCCGCTATAAATTTTGTATTAAAGGTACCAGTTGAATCCGTTAACATCTTAAGTATTTTCGTTTCTTCTTTCAGTTAATTAACTTCTAATGATTCAGGACGAGGAAACTGGATCTTGGTATCAGTACAGAGGGCGAGATTTTAAGGTGCCACTTGTCAATTTCTTAGACGATGATGACAATGTGGTAGGGCGGCTTTCTAGCATGATGATTCAATCAGAAGAAACACATTCCGAAACCGAAAATAAAAACGATAACTCAAAAGAATCTGTAAAAGGTTTCTACGTAGAGCATCCAATTGTACAAGAAACTGCGGTAGAAAACTCGATGAACGTGTACATAAAAAGATGTTTAAAAACATCCAAGTATCTTGTAAATATGGAAACCGATATTCCCGATGACATTATCGTTCATTGGGGAATCTCAACTGATGGAAGTAATAAGTGGGAAATTCCTTCTGGCCCATATCCAGCTAACACAAATTTATTTAAAAACAAAGCTTTGCGTACGCAATTGCAACAAAAAGAAGACGGGAACGGCTGCTACGGAGTATTTCCGTTAGACGAAGAAACTGCTGGTTTTTTGTTTGTTTTGAAAGTTAATGATAACACGTGGATTAATTATAAGGGAAATGATTTTTACATACCGATTCCGAAGGAAAATAAACAAGACGGGACATTGGATGAAGAAGATACTTCGTATACGAATGAAATCATCAATGAAATTAGACATTTGGTAACTGGCATATCATCTGAAGCGAACCGGAAAACAAAAACTAAAGAAGCGCAAGAATTGATTCTTCAAGAGATTGAAAAGCTAGCTGCGGAAGCTTACAGTATTTTCAGAAGCTCGATTCAAACTGTACCAGATATCATAGAGGAAGTTGATGCTGAAGCAGCTGTAAAGATACATTCAGCAACTGGTACAGGGTTTGAAATTTTGTTTCAGGGATTTAACTGGGAGTCGAATAAATCCGGAAAATGGTATGTGGAATTAGAAGAGAAAGCTGCTGAGTTGGCATCACTTGGGTTCACCGTTGCTTGGTTGCCCCCACCAACAGAATCCATCTCACCCGAAGGCTACATGCCAAGGGATCTATATAATTTGAACTCAAGGTACTGGTATATACATAGTTTTAATACAATTTATATAACTAGATTGTTGCCATAGGCAGCGCATTGCGGCGGCGACGCCTTAGTTGTTTATAGCTGGTAGCACGTTATGTGATGCGTTAACCATATAAAAACGCTTGTTTTGACGTATCCGATCTAACTTAGTGTAACCTATACAAGCATTGTGGTTACAGTTTACGATGATGACATTAACGTGTGGTGCCCGCAAGCGACATTACACGTTTTTTACTTTGATACACACGTTACGTCCGTGACATTAACGTTATTAGAGTTAGATAATAAAAAGAGTATGTCTCGGTCGTTGCGGTGTAAAGTCGTAAAAGTAATTTAGACGGCAATGTAAAGTCGTAAAAATAATATAGGCATTAACGTGGTTAGAAATATAAAAAAATATAATAATGTGCCGCACGTTGCGGTGTAAAGTCGTAAAAATAGTTTAAACAAAATTAGTGTCAAGTTATTAAGTAGAAAATTTTGAAGTTAAAGAAGATGAGGTGTAGTGTGAGAGTTTGGGGGTGTTTTGGTTCTATTGTGAAAGTTTGAGGGTGTTTTGGTCCTATGTTGAAAGTTTAGGGGTGTATTTGGTCCTATGTTGAAAGGTTGGGGGGTGTTTTAGTCAGTGGCAAAAGCCACCGACCTTTTGTTTTAAGATAGAGTAAATGTGATAGATTGATAATTGACATGTGTTGATCAGGTACGGAAACACTGATGAATTGAAATCCGTTGTGAAGAAATTCCATCAAGTCGGTATACGTGTGTTAGGTGATGCTGTCATAAATCATCGTTGTGCACATTATCAGAATCAAAACGGTATTTGGAACATTTTTGGTGGTTTATTAAACTGGGATGATCGCGCGGTTGTTGGGGACGATCCCCATTTTCAGGTGTCAACTTTACAAACCTTTCATTTTTAACGATTATGGTGTTGCGGAATATTATTTAAATTTCTTCGGTTTTCGACTTTTCGTTGTAGGGCCGGGGAAATAAGAGTAGCGGAGAAAATTTCCATGCTGCCCCAAATATTGATCATTCACAAGAGTTTGTGAGAAAAGATCTATGTGAATGGTTATGCTGGCTCAGGTTAGTCATCTCACGTTAATCAAACGTGTTTTGTTTTATGCTTTTTAAAATTGGTTTATTTATTATTTTTTGGCAGGAAAGAGATTGGGTATGATGGATGGAGGTTAGATTATGTACGGGGATTTTGGGGTGGTTATGTAAAGGAATACATGGAGGCAAGTGAGCCGTATTTTTCAGTCGGCGAATATTGGGATTCTTTAAATTACACATATGGTGAGATGGATCACAATCAAGATGCTCATCGCCAACGGATTATTGATTGGATAAATGATACCAATGGAACTTGTGGAGCGTTCGATGTCACCACCAAAGGGATTCTTCATTCTGTAAGCATATACACGCAACATATTCACTAAATCCATTAGATGTTGTATCGTATTTCATTGTTTTTATATATTATATATACATAAATTCAGGCAATTGAAAGATGCGAATACTGGAGATTAAGTGATTCGAAGGGAAAACCTCCAGGCGTTGTCGGCTGGTGGCCCTCTCGAGCTGTCACCTTTATTGAAAATCATGACACTGGTTCTACACAGGTATTAAAAATCACATGTTATGTGTTTGTTTGTGTGCGTGTGTATAATTTGTTATGCAGTTAATACCGCCGAATATATTGGTTATCAGTCCCCTAGTGAGATATCGGTGCAAAATATTCGTACCGATATTATCGGTGATATTGACCGATATTTGACCAATATATCACCGATTTTCCTGATATGAGTACCTTTCTACTTAGTTATACCATTCGTCTTGCTTCTTATTGCTGCTATTAGTGTTTTTAAGTCTTAATGAGTTCCTACTTGCTACAATTGTTAGTGTTTTGCAAGTTGGAAAAGGTTAATTTGTTAATGGTAGGAGAGCATGCTGAATTGTTAGTGTTAAATTGGTATATAGGATGAGAGTTGGCTACAAAGTCAATTTTTCCTACAAAGTGTAAAAAGTCATAAAACACTATAAAATACACTCAAAACCCACCAATAACAAAGTGAAGATCACTAAAACGCCATATTTGTGGGTTTTGTGTTGTGTTTTGGATGATAAGGCTTTGATTATCGAATGACTAACATTAGTGTGTTTTATGTTGATTATCATGTTGTGTTTTATATGCATAGTTCTACGATGGTGTGTTTGAAGTTTTTATGGACTGTTAGGGTTTGGATATTGTATTTTAGTGATATTCACTGTGTTATTTGTGGGTTTTGAGTGTGTTTTATGGCTGAAATTGAGGTGTTTTATGACTTTGTACACTTTGTAGGAAAAATGGACTTTGTAGCCGAACCCTACCCTATATATATTAATTAAGCATGGTATTAAAATTACCAACATTCCACCGATATCCCACCGCAATTACCGATATCTCAAATATCGATCCTTATCTGATTGTTTACTGCATTAACTGCTTAGATAATTTGGTTAACAGACTTTCACTTGCTTGTGAAGGGTCATTGGAGATTTCCTGGTGGAAAAGAGATGCAAGGATATGCGTACATCCTGACTCACCCCGGGACACCATCGGTTTTCTACGATCACATGTTCTCGCACCACAAATCAGAGATTTCTGCACTTATCTCACTCAGGAGGCGAAACAAGATACAATGCCGGAGCACAGTAAGTGTCATAGGATGTATATATGATCGAATAATAGGGTAACAGATAATTTTATTCATCATATGAAGTTAAACTAATCAAAACTGACCCTGTGTGTGATGTACCATTTTAGGTTAAAATCGTTAAGGCAGAAAGAGATGTTTATGCGGCCATAGTCGATGAAAAGGTGGCAGTCAAGATCGGACCAGGGCATTATGAACCTGAAAGTGGGTCCCAGAAATGGTCGTTGGCGGTTCAGGGAAATGATTACAAGGTATGGGAAGCATCTTAAACTCCTCATAATCAACATATTTTTAAATATGGACATAACAGACAAAAATATTGTATGCTATGTAAACCATGTTCCCATTTAAATATTGTATAAATGTACACTAAGAGTACTAAATGGTTATCACAGCTTGTGGAAGTGTATATTTTTTCTTTTGTAATTAGTTATTATTATTTTTTTAATGTTACTGTTAGTTAGACAAATGAAATTCCAGAGGTTTAAGTAAATAGTTCATTACAATTGTCAAGTTAAATTATATAGAAAGTCTTAAAGGTGTGTTAGTTTCGTAGATTTTTTTTAAACGAATTAGAATTTGTGGAAGGAATTAAAAGAATACTAAGGAATTATAATCTATCAAAAGAATTTGGATTTGTATTGCATTTGTATACAATTATAATGGGGTTGAAAATTACGGCCACTTCCTATAATTTGCCACTGCAACCCCCCCCCCCCCCCCCCCCCCTCTCCCGGTTGCCGCCACCCGACACCTTTGCTATCGCCGCTGTTTACCACATGACGGAGCAACCATTGTCTTCGGTGTCACCATTTGCACCACCACCACCGATGGTTATGTGTGGGGGTGGGTGCAGGCGGCAACAAAGAGGTGGGGCGACATTGGTTTGGGGCAACGTCGGAGGTGGCATGTTCAACAATGGTGAGTGGTCAAAGATTTCTATTCCTTTGGTTGACTTTCTTCTTATATTATTCCAATTCCAACTCAAGCATCAATCAAATACGTTAAGAATGAAATTTAGATTACAATTTCAATAAATCACGTGAACCAAACGCACTGACAATTGGAATTCAACTTCCAATTATGTTGAATCTTGTGAGCCAAATGCAACCTTAGATCTTCCTCTCACTGTCCACCAAGACAATATTCAATCTTGGTTGTGGATTAACATTGATAGCATTAAAGATGGATAGCGGAAGCAACAATCAGAATTATCATGAAGATAACTAACACACGTGGATCATGACGAGTATCAAAATCGAAAACCATAGGAATACTGAACATCACCGATCGTATAGTCAAATAAGTTGTATAGTAAGGAATGATATGTATCAATGCTAAACAATGCAATAACTGTACATTGAAGTTAAGAAGACCTATGGCTTGCTAGTCCAAATAACTATATCATTCAGTGAATTCAATTCTATTATCATCCAGTCCATATATATTTATTTTCCTGCATAAAACAAGCCAAACATGTGAAAATATTATCAATGAAGCTAGAAGAACTGAACATGGTTTGTTGAACACATTACTTCCTGAACCGCAGACATTTTGTGACACTAGTGTGAACAGTGGCGGACCCAGGATTTTATTTCAATGGGGTCCATTTTTCGGGTCGGTCCTCGTTCGAGTCGAGTTAAAGTGAGGTTTGAACTAGATTTAAAAAAAAAATAAGAAAAATGGGCTTATCAAGGATTGAACCCATGACCTCTTGGTGGAAAAGAGGGAGATTTACCACTACACCAACTTTCTTTTTATTTCTATGGTGTCCACCTAATTGTATTTATGGGGGTCCATATACAATTTAATATACCGAATCTACTATTTTTTTTAAAAAGATTGGGGTCCGGGGACCCCGGTGGCACCAATGTGGGTCCGCCCCTGAGTGTGAATAAGAACGCAAACTAAGGCACCATTAACCACTGACTTGCTTATGTGTATGAGTTCCTTGTATCGTATTTTTATTATGTGATTAACCTTACCCGATCCGAACTGTCGAACCGACCTGAATTTTTATTTCAGTCATATGATTGAAACATCTATAAAAGTGAACCCAGTGAAAAAAATTCCTGGATCCGCCACTGCATTGAACCTGTTGGCCCAAATGCATTAATGTGTAGAGTACACACATACTAATCCACAAATACAATACAATATAATTAACTAGAATCCATCCATACACCTCCTTTGATTTTTTTGGCCAAAACAAGACGTCATGGTAGTTACAACTTACATTGCCACAATGGTGGTAGAGATAGAAGAAAAATCCGAACAAGATGGGAAAACCTGAAACCTACAACGTTCATAATGGGCGACGAGACATGTATTCAAAGTATTGGATTAATGAGTATGAGATTAATCATTTTTTCCGGGTTTGTGTTCGGGTATGGTATTAGGTGATATTAGACCCGATTTACTTGAAAACCTAGGGCATAGGCACCTTTTGAGGGTTCTTGTATGTGATATTTCCACATTTGAATAAATTTTTGAAATAGTATTTTTTTTTTTGTTATAAAGGGTGTATTCGATAACTGAAGGGAAGGTAATGAATAATCGGCACCCGGCGAGATAACTGATGAGACTCAATTTTTTATCGGGTATGAAACCGATATTGCATATAAGCATGCTATATCCAACCCATTGCCATTCGTAGGTGGTACGCCACCAGTGTCCTGATGGCGCACTTGTGGTGTAAATGAGCCACGCTACGTTCGAGCTCGCCTATGCTCGAGCTCAGCTCGGTTAACTTATGAGAGTTTGAGTTTGAACTCGGATTATTTCAACCTTAACTCATGAGTGGTTTTTCAAGCTCGAGTTGGACTCATTTATTAAATACTAGGTTATCGACCCGTGTATTACAAGACATTGTACGATAGAAATGATATAATTATATAATCTGTAAGAAAAAAATTGTATAACGAACATATTTTTATTATCAAATGATAGCTCACACAACTAATTTGAATTTATTACAAAAAATTGGCCATTGTTAATTAGTAACACTATAATACCATAATAGCCCATGTATTACATGGGTTGAATAATAAAAAAATGTAACACACACACATATATTCATATGACTGAAATTACGTATTACATTACATATAATACTGTATATAAATATTATTATTTCATTATTATCTATCTTTTAAATATAACTTTTATTTAAAGTAATTGAAAATAATTTTATTAGTATATCACAAATTAGGTTTGTGATTCTTATTAATAATTTGTTATGCATATTTAATTATTAATTAGTAATTATAGAAATATGATCTACGTTAACGTTTATCTATAATAAATATAATATTTTCATAATCAATGGTTAATTTAGCAAAACCATTTCTCAAATTATCACATTTCAATGAAGATGTTATCACTTTATTTTGGAAACATTGTGAGTATGCACATCACTCTAAAACCGTAAATAAGAGGGGTCTCGAAAATCACATGTTCGGAGTAAAAAAACTTTGTGCTATTATGCCTAGGATAACTAAACATCACTTAATCTGCATGAGGGTTTAACACACAAAACTGTCACACCCCAACCGATAACGGAAACATCGGAGTAAGATGAAAACATGATTGTTAGAGACTTCATAACTTGCTAATTGTGACAATAATTGAGTATTTCGAATTTCATTTCATACTAAAAGGGAAATATATTGTTTTGGAATGGAAAGTAAAACATAATGCAATTAAACATAAAAACATGAAACAAATACATAAACTAAGTCTAGGTGTGTTTCTAGTCTACCCTAAACATCGTTCTTCATGCGTAATCACAAGATTCCTGCAACATGTATTAAAATAAAATCAAGAAAAGTTGGCGAGTATACAAGTTTTGATACAACATATCCAACATGGTAATTTTGCATACATTGTTCATTAAGATACTAGCATGTGTTATCTATAAGTCAAACCAAAGTATACCATAATCGTGCATATCCTTGTCGCCGAAACGACAAGGCCGTAAAGTAGATTACTTAACAATACCACAAGAGTACAAGCGATACGTTAATCCTATAGTGCTATAAATGTTAAGGTAAGCTTGCAAAGTTAATGAGCATATAGAACACATGTATGAATATAGTATGTAACAACAAAAACATAACAAGTATCATGTTTTAACGGATAGAGTGTTTATATGAACAAGTTTAGTTGTGAGTATATGATTTGTAATATCGTGTACATGTTGCAGCTAAAGTGTGTAAAAAGGAAAAATGAGATCGAGTATACGCATGGTTTGCGTAGAAAGTCCACGAACGTGAGTTTGACAAGTCTTGAGTTGGCAACACCGAAGTTACCCTAAGATCGGAAACGGGGGTTTGTGAGTTGTGGATTTGATTATTGGATTGTATTCGGAGTTTAGAAGAAAAATTATGTAAATGTAAAGTAAATGTACCATGAGAATGGTCAGCATATTTTAATTAAGAAAGTGAGGATTTCTAAGGTAGGCTTAAAATGTAAAGTAAAGGTACCATGAGAATGGTCAATATATTTTATATGATTATTCCATATGACATCATTAAGAAAGTACACCGATGTACATTAATATCATGGAAAGTAATTGCTACAACACATCAAACAAAAATTCAAGTTTATGCAATATCATAAAACTTTACTATCATCGCAATCAACCATAACATTTGACGCCATGATTTTGATCAGTAAAGACGTTATGAAGAACCAGATGCAATACGAATGCTCTGGGGATATGTTGTATCGATTGCATAATTTAAACGAAACCGTCGATTTGATTTCAATGAGATGTTTAGTTTCCTTAATTATCTGGTTAGTTAGTTAATCTATTAATATAATCCATAATTAAAATAATAATCGAATTACCTTAATACCCTTTTGATTAAAAACTCCAATTGCCACATGTCACATGTAGGAGGCTTCCTGCACTTTGTAGGAAAAAATGGCTTTGTAGCCAACTCCTACTCATATATATATATATATTAACTACAAATAATAATTCAAGCTGAACAGAGCTGAGCGGACCTTTGCACATGCTTGGCTTGTTTACAAACCGAACCGAGCAGAGCGACTCGTTTACAACCGAACCTCAAATCTAACGAGCATTTTCGAGCAATTTACGAGTGAACATCGAGCGGCAAGCGGTTTGGATGACCATATCAGTGAATGTGGGGGTTGGTTGTTAGTTACAAGATTTTGGAGTACAGGACAATAAGTCAAATGCATATTACTTTGATAACAGAACAGAATCATGCTTACTCAAACAAATATTAATTTAGTCAAATGCACAGGATCATGCATATTTGAGAGGTCAACAGTACATCAGTTGTTTATTAGCACCTACTCATCAGTTAGTTATTTAGTTAGAGTCAACTGTATATTGATAAGTTACTTGTTTACTTGTTCACTTAGTTATTTTGTTAGTTAATTAGATAGTTGATTAGTTAGTTGACTTTAGAGGCCAATTGCATAGTTGTTTGATAAGTTACTTATTTAGATAGTTGATTAGTTATTTGATAAATGTATGACATAATTAGGTAATAAGTTAGAGGTCAACTACACGTCAAGATTAAATTTTTAACTGCATTGTGTTAATCTAGTTATTCAGGTTTCATATCAGGCGTTTAATGAATCTAGGATCGTATGTTAGGATGATAGTGTAGGAGTCACTTGTAGGATCATATGTAGGAACATGTCACTTGATGTTACTTTGTTTGAAGTTAGCTGTCAATTATAAAAGTGACTTACGGGATCATATGTAGGAACATGTCAAAAGCACAAGTCATTAGCAGGATCATATGTAGGATCATAGGATTATAGAGCAGGAACATGTCAAAACCACATATGTAGTCAAGTGCACTAGTCTGTTTGACAGTTATTCTATTTTGACTAAACAAGAGTTAACTGCACGAGTCTGCGTGATCTTGGACGTTTGCCTAAACAATAGTACTGCACAAGTCTATTTGATGTTGATCATAACACTAAACTTCAATTTCAAATTATAAAAGTCAACTTCAATTCAAATTATAAAAGTCAACACTAGTTCAAATTATAAAAGTAAACTACAATTCAATTGTAGTTAGTTATGTTAACCTGTTATTGGAGTTGTTAGTTACATGATTTTGGTGGTTAATTACTGGATTAGGTAAGAGTTATGAATTTGGAGGGAATATATCAATCTAACAGGAGGGACTCATATTGTAAATAAAGTTGTGGAGGTATCTTGGTCTTTTTACATAAAAATAACCATCCATTTAATTTAATGGCAGGGATATGATTGATCCAAATCGACAAGCACAAGGACTTGATTGTTCAATTTTGGCAAATCCCCTCAATGTGCCATTGAGTGTTTACCACAAAGACTCAAATTAACTTCATAGCCAAAAACTAATTAATATGATAAGTTAACTTCATTCCTATTCAGTTAATTGTTGATAAGCAAGAAAAGTGGGTAGTATGCTTCATAGCCAAAAACTAATTAATATGATACTAGCAGGGTGCCTGCGCGATGCGGCGGGGGAGACAACTTGCATTTAGGTACTCGTCTGTTAGTTTTCTTATTCGTAGCATCGGTATAGTGTATCTTTGACCCATCTATTTATATTTTGACAAAAAAATTGTTAGGAAAAAGTGAAAACTAAGAATGTGGAGATGGTCTAATAGTTTCTTAGGATTTTTCATCTTTATCATACATATTTTTAGGGTGGTCGGAATGGGAAAAGAAATCTACAATTCCCGCAAGGAGGGGGTGGTGTTCTGATACTCTTTTTTTCTTGCTTTGTTTCCCACTCTCTCATAGAGGATTGGTATAACAACCCTTTAAAATAAATCCGACACCCTACAAATATTTAAAATATCCCAATACGCCCTAAAATACACCCCGTATACGAAAACGGGCCCCGAATACCTTTATTTTTATTTAATTTAATTAAAAATCAAATTTTTTAGGCTGTGGCGGGCAGCGAAGACCTAGCCTTGGTCTTACGTTGGCCGCGAGCGCCTTGACAAACGGCGGCACCTGAAAGTCGCTAAGTGTCAACACGTGGCAAAGCCAGATCGGTGACAAATCAAGGCTAGGCCCTACGGACCCTATGTCGCGGGCCGCGTAGGCCCTCCCTTTCTCTTTCGCGGGCCGCGAGAGACTCGAAATCAGGCACTATAAATAGATGGCATCGGCTGTTCATTCGAAATCGTTCACACAAACTTTCTCTCTCGAATTTCTGCATAGTAAACATAATTTTCGGGCATAATACCCCCCAAATAACGAAGTTCTGCCTCGTTGTAAGTATCATAACCCCCGGTTACGTATTAGATACGCTGCCCGATTGATCTAGGGTTCGTAACGGTTGTCATGGTTCTGCCCGACGTAGTCGTTGGAATGCCGTCTCGGGGAGGGTATTTAGTAATGTAAATATTGGGTTATTATACTAACGAGTGTGCATTTGTGTAATTAATAGATAATCACCAGGAAATCCTAAAGGAAAACCCTAAGACAACAATGTGAGTAATCTCATTTTTGCAAACTATTTTTACAAAACCTCGTATGATTTACATTATATTAAACAGTGATTGAGTATTTATATTCTACAATTATCGTCGGTATGTTGGGGTTTTGTATACAAAATTTGTTACTACATTGTGAGTAGTAACATGACCACAAGTCGGGTTGATAGTACCGTGGGTGGTAATTAAAGTAGATGGAAACAAATGTAATTGCGCGACCGCCCTCAATGCTGTAGACTGATAAAACTTGTTTTGATTAAACTGGGATTCACTCACCAGTATTTCCCACTGACAAAATGTTTTTAAATGCGTTTCAGGTAACAAAATGTGAAAGACAAATAGAAGCCAGCTGGACAGCACTGAAGGCTTGGAAAAGTGGCAATAAAAGTTACCTAAATAAAGAGATGTTTTTATTTAAATAAAATAGGGTTTATCCCTATGAAAATGTGTGTACTTGAAACTTGGGAATTTCCCATGTGTTTAATATTATAAAAGCGTGGTATTTTACTCTGATAAAATATTTCCTAACTACGACCCTGATGTAAATTCCGCTGCCAAAATGATAAACACCGATACCACCGAAACTGGCCGCGACCGCCCGTTCCCGGGTAATTAGGGGGCGGGGGTTGCGACAATTGGCTAAGTTGGTGAGTAATTTCTGATTCTTCCGGCCCTCTTTCCCAATCTCATGTCTATGTGAATTTGTTTGGTGCAAGGTGCCCCTCTTTTTCGATGGTGCTTTATTGGCAGACATCAAGCCTTAATACTAATCTACTTTGAAAAGCTTAGTTTTAAAAAAAATACGAAATTTTAATATATAGTATGCTAGCGTTCTATATAATCATTTTTCTTTGATTGTATTAGGAGTTGTGTTAGTAATTTATTATAGATTGCATGAAATATCTAATTATCTAGAGGTGGTAAGTCCTTTCATATGGCTAATTTGACACACATTCTATTAGGTGGTTTGTTATGTGAATATATTTTACAGGGTATTATTGTTATTTTATGTACCTTCAGATCTTAAAATCATATCCATCTCTAAAAGAAACTCTTCATAACCACACATGCGAGAAACTTACTTGTCTTTGTACAAGCTGAAAAGACCGTTAGCATGAAATAGTCATATATATATGTCCTAGGGTATGTAGAGAAGTTTTCACAATTCGCACCTGAACTTTTTTTTTAAATAAAACAATTCCAGCTCTAAATATATATGTGACACCGTTAGCAAACACAAACCATGCAACTTTTAGTCGAGAAAAGGTAACTATTCCTTGTGTTGTGCTCGCTTTTGAGGATCTTGAAGAAACTGTTGACCATTTCTTCATATAATATATCGCCTCTATCATTTAGCAAAGGTCTCATATTTGGTGTAAATTTCCCATCTCGAACCTGTTGCCCTGAACGAACACAACAATCATCTCAGATTGTATATTTCCAAAATATATACGTGACACTGTTAATAATCACCATAAAATAGAGAAAATAAAATAAAGATCTTAAACGAACCCATTACTTTAAAATCGAAAGCTTGCGACACTTCTCATATAAACTTGTATTATTCCTAAAACATTTAATACAAAAATTCAAATAAAAATCTTTTAAATTGGCTCATGAGTACAAATATAGGTTTTCAGTTAAAAGGACTTTGTTTTTCTTCATAGATTTTAGAGAGTAGTTGATCAAATTTATGGGCCTTTAATTTGGTGGATTCTTGATATGTTGGTGTCCGTCAGATTGTTTAAGAATCGTCGCCTCACGATATTGCCCTAGATCACATATTGGAGCTTCGCGACTCCTCTCAGCCCGTTTAACGGTTTCCATGCAAGTGTCAATACCATAGAGATGGCCACAATAAACCAGAGTTCGGAAACTATGTTTTGACTTTTAACAGGTCTACAAGTTTTCGACATCATAAAAAATGGGATTTAATTAGTTACTGATAAAATATAAAAAAAATTACTAAAAATTATATATAGTTGAGCATGTAGAAAGATGATGTTAAAAACTTGACCAAACTTAATAAATTTCAAGTTCAACTTTTGCAGATTTGACACAAAAAGTCAAAATGTGTCAATTAGTATTTAGTACTAAAGAATGATGTATGTACCAGATATGTACGATAAAGATTGAATCTTGATGGCTGTTGCGGTTCCGATTGTCTCTTTAAACTCTTCGGGTGACCTTGTTTGTTGTTTATCATCCTCCACATGGTTGATCACTTTTTTTTCTCAGGTATTGTGCAAGGTAGTAGCGGTTGATCATTAGGCTCCCAAAGCACCATCTTTTTTCTCAAACCTCCCTGAAAACATCATCAGAAAGCCGAACATTACGGCCTAGGTTTAAAAAATTATATATCTTAAAAAACATCAAAAATAACTTTCATGACTAATTTCATCATTAGAAAAAAATTAAACAAAATGTGATCAACCTGTATATGTATTTACTAACCAGAGGATTAAAAGAGGAAGACATGAGCCAAAGATTAAAAGAATGGAGACCAGAGAAGAATGAAGGAATGAACCAGAGATTGAATGAGTGGAGATTGGAGAAGAAGAAATTTATGAAACAAAGGAAGAATGGAAGACGTCGAACTCCACCAGAGGTCGAACTCCAGAGGAAGACATACGTGAATGAAAAAACCTAAAAACCCTGTCGCAAGCTCATCAAATTGAAGAAAGTACAATCAGTTAAAAAAAGAGAAAGCATACTAGATCTGGGCTTCGTTGAACCTTCGGCAAGCTCATCAAGCATCATCTAGTGAGGAAGCTACTGCCGTATCGACACCAAGAGAAATAACCAACATCACATCAATTATTAGTTCCAAAACACCTCCAAACCATCCCTCCATCAAATAATCGAAGTTAACCCTAGAGATGTAAAACATAAAGGACCCATGGAAAACTAAAGACAAAGAGAGACGGTTTTGATACCTGAGGAGGAAGATGAAGGTTGTGTTTGGTTCCGTCCGTACACCATCTTCTACTTTCACTTTTGGTTTAGAATCACGACTGACCACCTGTAGCGCCACTGCAAATCCTAGACTTCATCTCCATTGCCGTCGTCTTACCTTCATCTTACCTGAACAGAGGCCGCCATCTTCACAAATATATGGTTACACCAGCCATCATTTTCTGAATTTTGAAATGGTAGTAGGGATTTTGAGAGAGAGAGAGAGAGAGAGAGAGTTTTCTGATGTATATATGCTGTGATGTGTCACGGCCCCCGACCCGTTTTGCCTGGTTCAGAAGCCGCGAGACAGAAACTCGTGGTATCGGTATTTAATTAGCGGAATTTTCAACAGGACAGTTTATCAGAAAAATAATATAAGATTTTTAAAAGAAAACACCGAACTATTTTATTCTAAATTTTTACAAGAAAGGAATTTCACTAGGAAATCCTCTGATTACAGAAAACATGTTTATTGCTATTTACTAAGCCACTTTATTTAAGCTCGAGTGCTACGCGGCACTTTTTCTTTTCCTCACAGTAAATCACCTGAAACATGTTTTAAAAAGATTTGATCAGTGAAAAATACTGGCGAGTGCATTCCATTTATACAAAAGACACATTGTTATAATATACAGTATAAAGAGCGATTATAATGTTTATATCAACCAATTACCCCAAATCGGTATTTGTCATTCGACCAAATTTGTGACTATGGTCATATCACATATTGGCTAACCCGTTGTCCAATGGTGAAGCTTATCAAGTAGTGTATATAAAACCCCACATATCGGCAGTAATTGTAGATTACAAAGACTTAATCACTGTAATTATAACTTTGAAAACAAGTAGGGCTTTGAAAGCAATTTGGTAGAAAGAAAATGACTCACATTGCAGATTCAAACTGTCAAAGCTTGCCTACTGGTTAAGCTGGTAAACCTAGTTAAATACATAATGCAAACGAAACTAGGCCAGTAACTTAATTCAACATTTACGATAATCGCGAGATTGAAACCCTCACGACGAATGACAAAGCATAGCCCAATGTAGGCAACACTTAAACATCCATCGGATCGGTTTTAATCGATCGGATATTGTATCGTAGCAGTGATCGAGCTATTACCCTGTTATCGTAGCAGAGTTTTGAGACTCGGGTTGTATTTTTGAAAGAAACAGAGTAACAAGTAGTCTAACGATCGAATTTTTACTTTGAAACAAGCAAACTGGTCAAGTGCCAATCCCCTGGATTTATATTGAGTTTTGGTCCATCCCGCGTGTCGCGCCGGCTTCCTTGACCCTGGCGCGTGTTGCGACGGCGACCCGTCTAGGCTTGGGTAGCCTTGTGTCGAATCTAGCCTAGAAGTGTTGTCAAATTTCGAAAATACGTGTTCTAAACTCCTATCGCGAGTCGCGTAACATTTAGGGGATCCCCCCTTGAGTTTTAGGGGGCCCTGTTGCTGGTTTCGTCCGTTTTTTTCCATTTCGGGTCGCACCGTGCTACTTGGGGGCTTCAATTAGGGTTCCTTAATGTAAATTTTTTAGGAATGGGTAATAGAAATTTTGTGAGGTTGTTACATGATGGAGGAAGAGTGCCTCTAGGATCTCATAAATGGCATGTACGTAAAGCTTTTCAACTAATTGTACTATAATTTAGAGTTTAAATTTTAAAAAGTTTTTCCCGGTTAAATTTTGGTTACCTTTAAAGTAGGACGTTTTGTTGATATTTGACTAAAGTGTAAAGAAAAGTTTAATCGATTATTCAACAATAGTTTACTTTTAAAAATGTTAGTGCTTTAATCACTTGTATACTAAGGTAATGCGTAGTGGGGCGGTATGCCCAAGCATGGCGCCGGCAAAATGCCGGGCACACCAATACGCGGGGCGCTATGAATCGAAAATGAGGGGGTGGCGCGATGTCTATAGCGGGGTTATGAAATGTGATATTTAATTTTTGACCGTTGACAAACGGTCATATTTCATAAAAAAAAATCAATTTTTTTATTTTCACACTATAAATAACTCCTAACTCTTCCATTTTTTTAACAAATCATACTCAAATATTCTCTCCTCTATATATTTTTTAAAAAGTTTTGAAGCTACTCCCACCGTATTAAAAAAAAATGGGTTCCCCGTCGGAAGACTCGTTCACCGATATTTACCGAAGATTTTTTTCACCCGAAGAAGACGCGGAGGAGGAAGAAGCGGTTACGAGTGTGTGTACTTTTATGATACAAGCATTTGAGCACGTTCGGCCTTCTCCCCCTCCACGACCCATCTTGCGGCGCACCTATATCTTGCGAGATCGTGAAGCCGCGAACGAGCATTTGATGTGAGACTATTTTGATGCGACACCGGTTCACGGACCCAATGTTTTTAGACGGCGTTTTCGGATGAGCCAAAGGTTATTTTTGCGCATTTCTAATGATTTGGAAAATAAGTATGATTTCTTTAAGCAAAGAATGGACGCGCGAGGATATTTAGGCTTCACCTCAATTCAAAAGGTCACATCCGCGTTACGCATATTATCATACGGAAACACGTACGACATCAACGACGAGTACTTGAAGATGGCGGAGAAAACAACCCGAGATTGCTTGGAACATTTTTGCTATGGTATTTTTTATTGACTTTTATTTATTTACTTACTTTTATATATTGATTTTTTAGTAGCTTACTAGTAAAACTTCTATATATTAAATTATATTTTAGGTATATGCCAGTTATATGGAAAACGTTATTTGAGAAATCCCACTTGGAACGACCTTCAACAAATATATGAGGTGCATCTAGAAAAGCATGGAATACTCGGCATGATTGGTAGCTTGGATTGTCGTCAATGGCGTTGGTATAATTGTCCAACCGCATGGCGAGGTCAACATACACGGGGTGATAAAAAAGGGCCAACTTTGGTATTACAAGCTGTTGCGTCATACGACCTTTGGGTTTGGTCGGCCTTCTTTGGTGTAGCCGGGTCTTTTAACGATATTAATACGTTAGAGGCTTCACCATTATTAGAGAGCTACATTTCTGGAACTATACCAAAGGCCGGTTTTCATGCGAACGGGAACGACTACAAGCATGGCTACTATTTGGGCGATGGTATATACCCGGAGTATTCGATTATTGTTAAAACGTTTTCTGAAACGTTAGATGAGAAAAGAAAGTATTTTAAAAAATTACAAGAGTCTTCAAGAAAGGATATCGAGAGGTGTTTTGGGGTTCTACAGCAACGATGGCATTTTATCAGAAATCCTTGTCGCATGTGGCATAAGGATAAAATACGAATGACCATGTATGCTTGCATCATTTTGCATAATATGATCATTGAGGATGATGGAAAAGCGATATGCCAAAACTATATTCCGGAAGATTTAGTCGAAGGAACCCAAGCAACAATGGAAGAGAGACTCGCAAATGCTCAACTATTGCGATCTAAGGAAATACATAACACGTTGAAGGCGGATTTGGTTGAGCACGTTTGGGCGATTCGCCCAATTCGATACAACATTGACGACGAAGAAGATTCCGAGGAAGAAGAGGTTGAGGAATTCGAAGACGGGAACTTTGAAGACGTCGGTTTGGATGCTGGAGAAAACGAAGAGGAAGAAGGAGAGAACGAAAATTAAGCCGAAGAATAATCTTTGAAGTGTTGTTTTTTTATTTTTTTAGTCCAACTTTTTTTTTATGTTACTGTAATGTTTTTTTTTTTAAGTGTAATGTTTTTTTTTTTATTTTAGTGTAATGTTTTTTTAATTTAATGAAATGAATTTTAATTTTATAAAGTTAGAAAATAATTATAAAAAATTAGAAATTAATAATTGAGTAATGATTAGGCGGGGGCTTTATGACTACGGGCTTAAATGCATAACGCCCCATAACCCCCACCCGCACACGTGGCGCGCCACGTGTCGCATAACGCCCACAAAGGGGGGGGGGGGGGGGGGTTATGACTACACATGGCCTAAGGCATCATCTACTTGTACATTTTAATCAGCACGTCAATATTGACCAAGACAACCATCGAAACATCGACAAAAATGAGCAGGTCATCACGGAACCTTCGAATGTTTTTATAAAGTCATAGTTTAAAAGATATTACAAGAATACATAAAAGAATTATAGCGGAGGGGGAAAAGTGTAACTAATTATCTATAATTTGTTAAAACTCAGGAGTTTAAGTGTAATAAGTTTAGGGGCTAAAAAATAAATAGTGTTTAAAAGACCAAATTACCCTCAATTTAGGGGTCTATCTATAAATAAAGGGAGAGAAAAGTTCTTATTTTTTGGGTATCTTAAAATACCCATCACTTATGCATTATACTATAGTATAGATAACATGATCGAAGTTGGCCTCAAGAAAAGTATGAATCTTATTATTCTAAACTAATATTAATCATGGTTGCAAAAGTCTATAGGCGCTCCTTAGTCGGTCGATCGGGGAGTTGAGAGTACTCGGCCTAGGTGGAAAGTACTCGGGAAGTTCTCGGACATGTTAAATTATAAAGAAATTTGTTTTCAGAAATAAATATATGTCATATAACATAAATTTACTAATATTTATCACAAAATACGTGAAAATTATATTTATTTTTAATATGATAGGCATAGAAATTATGTTTTTATTTTTTAAGTCAAACTCGGCCAAGTTGACCTACTAGATCCGTTTCTTGCCGAGGTTGACCGCGTTTAATCAATTCCGAATAATTAGACGGGATTGAAGAAAATCGCCTCGGCAGCCTACTTTTTAACGACTACTCGGAGAGTACTCGGTCTTGGAGACCTTGTTTTACAACTATAATATTAATGTATTAATCATACACCACTCTATTTAGCCGACATCATAAATGGTGTTTTAATGAATTTTACCACCCTAATACAATACGTTTAGAAGAAACGTCATGCACATATATAATTTTATGTATAAAACTTAAATGCTTTTAAATTTGAACCCTACGAATAAATCATAACACTTAATATTACATAATACTTAGGATGATTTTCTGTGTTATTTTTCTTTGGTTTTGTCTTTACTTTAACCAATTTTATGTTTATAGCTTTGTTACCTTTGTAATATAATTCTTGAAAGCTAGAACACATTTTTGGTCATAAAATCGATTTCTTAACATGAGGGTCAAAAAAAGAAAAATAAAAAAATGATTGAGTCTGTGATGAGGTCAAGTTATTGACTTAACTGAAGAGGATTATCTTTGTAAGCGAAGGTTTTTAAAACTTCGATAAAACATTTAAAATTCTAACCCGATTATCACTTTTTATTTATCTCACATGATTGGCATTAATTTCATGCACTTAATCTATGTAGTTGAAATGATGATAGTCGAAATGATGATGAAAGACTTGTAGAAGATATTGAAGTTTTGATCGTAACAAGCTATAGTAAGGTTGATCACCACAATATATTCTTTTTATTTTAAGGGTTATTGGATTTTAATAATCCTAGGTTTCACCAATTGGCCGATAATAATCCCAACTTTAAAAATTCCCTCAAATAATCCCAACTTGTAAAATTTTGGCCGCCATTGATCCTTTTCAAGCATATAAGAATTTGGTCTCCTCAATAGATTCAATTACACCTAGAGACTCATTATTTGATTTAAGTGCATCTATGTTAGAAAAGGATCAATGACGGCCAAACTTTTACAAGTTGGGATTATTGGAGGGAATTTTTAAAGTTGAGATTATTATCAGCCAACTGGTGAAACTTAGGATTATTAAAATCCAATAACCCTTATTTTAATTACTATGTTGGAACAACAATGTAACTTTCTTATTGATTGATCTTTTCTAATCATGGTTAATGTTGTGAAGGAAGAGAGTTTATGCAGATTTGTTAGATATAGGGTACTCTTACGTAGGTGTGAGAATTAATCAAAACTTTTGTCCAAGGCTTAAGTGTCAATGCTTTTTTATCTTGGTTCCAAGAAAAGTTTATGAATACTAGCCCTATAAAATGAGGGGCTGGTGCAAGTAATTCTTAAGCTTGACTTCATGACACACTGTAGAATTTTTTATTTATTATTTTTTGAGTAAACTGCCATTTTGGTTCCTGTGGTTTGGGCACTTTTGCCATTTTAGTTCAAATCTCAAACTTTTTACATCTGGGTCCCTGTGGTTTGCATTTTGTTGCCATTTTAGTCCAAAATCTAAAAACCCTCTTTTTTGACTGTTGAAAACTGATTATTTTGTCCTTTAGTGCAGGGGCATTTTGGTCCATGTTAATTTATTATAACATTTCAATAATTAATAACATCATATTCAAGAACATCATCAAACATCATCATCAAAACCCAGAAAATCCAGAAAATCAAGAACATCATCTTCAAGAAAATCAAGAACCCAGAAAATCAAGAACATCATCTTCAAGAACATCATCAAAACCCAGACCTCGTTCATCTTCAAACATCATCATCAAAACCCAGAAAATCAAGAACATCATCAAAACCCAGAGATCGTTCATCTTCAAACATCATCATCAAAACCCATAAAATCAAACGGTTGCCCCCCCCGGTTGATTCGTCATCATCGGCACCATCATCCTCATCCCGTCAATTTTTACGGAAAAAAAAGAAACCGTTCCAGTCGATTAACACTTAAATAACAAAATATAAAAAAAAAGATCTGGGAGTGGCTTACCGGTTTCTCGTCGGGAACAACGAACACCACCGCCGCCGTTCTTGGCGTTGTCGGAGACGGCACCTTCGTCTGCCGCCGCTGTCGTGCCCATCTCTCTCCTCCGATTACTCTCTCTCTCTCCCCTCTCTGTTTGCGTCGTCGCCGTACGCCACCACCGTGGCGGTGGCGGCCGGCCATTAAACTGCAAGAAACGGGGGGTGTTTAGCTGAGAATCATCGCCGGCAGATGCTGTTTGTCGGAGAAAAATAGAGCGAGAGCAGGGGTGAGTGGTGTCGTCACTTACCGGCGAGGACAGGAGTATCGGTGTCCGGTCAGACCTCCGGCTTCGGCTACCGGAGCTGACATCGAGAGGGAGAGACCAAGGGGGTCTGGGTTTTTGATAAGTGAGGAAGATGACGAGGCTTAAGGTCTATGTTTTGTGTGGGTGGATCGAATGAGAGGAGAGAGGTTTATGTTTTTGAAGACATGAGAAGATGATGAAGAGGAGTTAGGTTTTAGAGAGAGAGACAAGGTGTCGGCTGCTTATGTCTAAACATTTAAATGAATTTACAATAAATGAAATTTAAAAAATGACCAAAATGCCCCTGCACTAAAGGACAAAATAATCAGTTTTCAACAGTCAAAAAAGAGGGTTTTTGGATTTTGGACTAAAATGACAACAAAATGCAAACCACAGGGACCCAGATGTAAAAAGTTTGAGATTTGGACTAAAATGACAAAAGTGCCCAAACCACATGGACCAAAATGGCAGTTTACTCTTATTTTTTATATAACTAACTAGGTTAGAATCTCATGTTTTATAACTAACTTGGTTTTCGTTATGGTTATGGCTCAAAACTGAACGCTAGCCAAATTGATTTGAATAGCCTCACGGAACCCCTAAAATCACCAATAGAAGTGTTGTGCTCTCGCCGTATCGCGCGAACACCCCACTATTTTTAATAAATAAACCTGAATGAGTTTAAGGAGGAGATATTTGCAATTTTGGTTTTGAATTTTGGGCACATGTACAATTATTCAATTAATGAGAACTAATAAGGTCTTTTTATTAGACTATGTATACTTCAGAGGGTTAAAAAGTTCTAATCTTAGTCCACTCAAACATGTTTATGGTATGCTAGAAGGTAATGGTTCATTTCCATTACCTTAGTACATATAAAATGTCAAAAATTGGGAAATAGAAAAAGATGCATTTATGATCGTTATAGAAGGCATAGAATTTGGGTGCTTAGCAAGGTGCTCCAGGCGAGCATGTGAGTACACCAGCGCTAGCGGTGAGTTTTGGAGCGTTTTCTCCTGGTTCAGCTTGGATCATGCCTGCTTGTTGTTCACCAGTTAGCGCTGGATCAGATCCGGATGGCACAAAGACAGCTCCATTTTCAAGCACGTCTTTTTCCGTTCTCCAGTTCCAGGTCATCGACTCTGACTCAGGTGCATCAGCCCTCACACAGACCTTCAAAATCATATAAAAGTTAGTTACATTTTTATAATGCAAGTAAAGATGATATAGAATACGTACATTTTTCTTGGCGGCATCATCGGGGGCCAAGAATCTGTTCCCTTGGCTGAGTATAGTTGGGGCCGAGCTACCACCGATGGCATAAGTTCCCCATCGGTCGTAGTTGTTGTTAACAACTTGGAAAAATCCGAATCGACATCTAGGCATTCTTTGGTCACAATTGTCGGTGAACAAGTTAAATGCAACCGTTACAACCATGTTTTTATCCTGATGATGGCCGTCATCAGCCCCAAGCAACATGACCTGTATATTCATTGCAAAATTTAGTGAATTAATTACAGTGTTACATCCATTTCATTAGGGTATTTTGGTCTTTTTACCCTTTTAAACACAGTCCCTAATTTCCTTAGTTAATTATGTTTAAGGACGAAAAGTGATATTTGCTATATGTTACTTACTTTTGAGTGTTGGGTGAATTTGCAGTTGGAAACGGTTACATGTGAGCTGCCCAAGGTGACATCGACGAGCCCATCGAAAGCCTTACTGAACGAGCAATGGTCGATCCATACTTGTTTACCACCAGAAACAGTTATACAATCACCATCACTCTTTTGTCTTTGTGTTGCTGGACCATCTCCGCTCTTGATCATGCCTCCTGGAAGCTCTACAACATCGTGGACATTTATGTTAGAAATGATTATGTTCTTGACATCCATAAGAGTGAGACCCCCGTTGATGATCTCAACTTTCGCCCCTCGACCATCGATGGTCTTGTCGCTGGCTACCACAAGCTCCTGAGTCAAAGAAATCACCATATCTTTTTCAAAAGTGATCCACAAGGGCCTGCCTTGGGTGACACCGAACCGGAGTGTGCCTTCTTTTGGATTTGCCGGATCATCATCCGCTTCACTGGTGACAACGTAGACATCACCACCTTTTCCGCCTGTAGTCCCCTTTGCAAAACCTTGGGCACAATCGGCCATCGCTTGTCGATTGTCCGCCCAGTCTGCTTTGCACCTCCAGCACTGGTCCATTATGTTCACTGCTTCACATGCTTGCATGCTCCTCCTTGTAGGTGGAGGTCTGTAAAAGAATTAATGATAACATGTTAATATACATATACATATACATATACATATACATATACATATGAATAAGACATCGATGTATCGTTGGATTTATAACGTGTTCGAAAAGTAAAAACTCACAATTCGATCTCTTGGCCAGGATGTATAGCTTGCACCAAAGTGACAAGTGCTAAGGTAAAATACAAGATGCAACAACAATGTTTGATCCCCATTGTATGATTGTTTACGTAAGGTAGTTTTATTCACTAAACCAGTGAATAACTTGTTTGATTGTTGCGGTTCTTCATGGAGATCGATCTCATCATTTATATAACAAATTGGTGTTTATATACATTCAGTAATTAGCGGGCTACCAAGAACTAATAATGTGGATCAAATAATTGGCACCAAGAGATCCAGCATGATATTAGAAAACAATTTTGACTGTTGTTACGGTTTCCCTTCTAGTATTTATGGAATACGTTGATATTTTGGGTACTGGTTCAGAACCATTGTAACACTTCAACCCGACTAGGGCTAACGTGTCACTTATAAAGAAATCAGAATCAAACATCATTCCTTAAAAATTAAATACTCTCTCCGTCCTACTAAAAATGTCCTATTTTGAATTTTCAAAGCCTTTATTTATAAACTTTGACCTTAAATAATTTTGTTTGTGTTAGATAATACTTGATGAAAGTTATATGATTGAGTGTGATTTACAAGTGTTTTTATCAGGTTAATTTTCATCAAGTTTTATATAACACAAAAATATATAATTAAAGTCAAAGTTTATAAATAAAGATTTTGAAAATTAAAAATATGACATTTTTAGTGGGACGGAGGTAGTACTTACATAATTTTCAATGAACTAAAATACATTATTACATTGACAACTTCATATATCTCTTTTAACTAAAGCACCTTTTAACTCTCAAGCACCCGTTCGTGTTATCTTCTTAATAACTAAACTTACAAAAACCACAAGTACGTCTGAGTAAAGTTTTGCCCAGGTAATAAACCCGAAAACATTATCAGGTAAATAAAGATAAAAAAAAATAAAAAAAAATAGAGTTAATATTTTTAAATTTAAAGTCACAAAAGATTTTTAAATGTAAAAATCAAATCATTAAACATAACATATTTACATTCACCCAACTAATTGCTCGTCCGGGTAAAACATGTCTTGTTAAATCAAATAACTAACTAACATATAAACGTAAATCATAACGTGTCATGACATGGTGTGACAACTGGCATTTTCATGTTAACACCGTTAACACAAACTCCGTTATCTCAAACATCCATTCATGCATTACACTTGATTATGGTTAATTAAGTGTGCCAGTTATTACACGAACACTCAAATAACGGTAATTTGGAGAATTACCGAGTCATACGAGCCTGGCAGTCCCTGGACATTGGTATCAATCGAAATAAATATTGAACAATTAAATAAATATAAGTTATGTGAATTTATATGTTATGTGGCCTTTACATGTATTATGTGAACTTTCGTAAATCGCGTATGTTTATGCGTAACTACTTGGATTTGAAATTTTTAATAAAAAGAGTGAAATTTATAAAAAAACTATAATTTAGCGGAATTATTGTAATTATTGAAATTTTTAATTAAAATAACCAAAGGAGGTACCAACAATCCACCCTATAACCCGTGGATTAAGTCTACCCCCTCCCCTCCCCTTGCCGTCGCCCCCCAACCCCCACTCCAAACCTATTGCACATTAACCACCACCAATCCACCTTCATTCCATCTTGGATCTTGCAATTGAACACACTGATGATCAATTCTTGCCACCACTAACGCATTGAAATAAGATTCTTGGTTCCATTCTGATTATTTTTGTGATATCAAGTTTTGGCTAAAACCGTAGTTCATCCAGATAATGGTTTTGATAAAAAATGGTGACTTTAACGTTAATTATGTGTTACTGTGTTGACTGTATGATTTTGGTGATGTTAATAGCATAGTGTTTATAGGTTTCTAATAATAGAAACTTTAATGATATTGGTACGTATAGGATTGCATGCTAGATGTATTTGATGATCAATGTTGGTTTGTATATGCTAGTTAGGTTATATGAAAGTGTTTTGGTGTGTTGAATTACCTGAACCATGCTCGGTTACGTATCATTTCCAAAAATGGAAACTTTACTGAAGTTACAACTTGTAACATGAGTTTTAGACATGCATGACTATGTAAGATGATGCCAATGTTTTATATGGAATGTGTAAAGGTGTTTTGATGTATGAAAAGGTGGAAACTCGCATGCTAGATGATAGGTTTCTAAAAGTAGAAACTTTATTATCATAGACATTTAGAATTTGTGAATTGGACGTCCATGATGATGTGTAACGATGTTGATATGTTAGTTAGGATGTATTAACATGTTGAGAAGTAGAATGATGGAAACTTTAATGGAATGTTGATTTGCACGATGATGTTCTAAACGTATGGTATGTGATGTGATGATCTAAGATGTCTTAGATAATCACTTAAACATGTTAGTAAATTGGATTTCTCAAAATGTCATTTTTGCTTGTGACTTACTAAAAAGGGAAACTTTAATTGTGATAAAATTAAAATATGAACCATACGTGCTATGTGTTGTATTGTATTGTACTTGTATATTAAGATTTTGTGTGACAATAAACGAACATTAATCCACTTAATGGGTCACCAACGGGTCGTCAGGTCAAACTTTGTCAACTTGAGTGAATAAGTTAATTATTTTCAAAACACGTAAACGATAGGATTGTTTGGATGCTAAGGGTTATATGAACCTATACGAACACACACTCATAGACCTATACGAACACTTGCTGGTTTTAGCACACACCCTAAGGTAAGTTTCACGACCCTCTTTTACGTATTTTCTTTTGGGGAGAAAACATGAAAGCAAACATTTAGATTATGTAATTCTTTTATATAACTTGTATACTAATCTTGTAATGCCCCAAAAACCCGAATGTTTGGTTTACTAGTAAGTTTCTTGTATATAACATGAAGTGGTCTAACTAGTCAAATTAACCTAGTTAGAATATGTGTTAAGTAGAAAGAAAAGAAAGATGGAACAATTGTGATCAAGTAGTAAACTTGAGGGACTGAAATAGGAGTTTTGGATTAAACTTTCTACAAAATAGAAAGTGAAGGATGTTATATGGGGGTGGAGTGTGTGTCGACACACATAAGGAAAGGAAGAAGGGAGTTCTTCCAACTCATCCAAAAAAATCCATAAATTGAAGGTGGAATGGATCTTGATCTCTTGCATGGGATTAAATTCCTCATTATCCATCCCTAATAAACATGAGGTAAGTTGTAATTTCAAATTTAGTGATGTTATAAGAAATGAGTATATGACAAATCTTGGAATTAGAATGAAATTAAGCATGAATATGTAGTAGAATCATTAAATAGAACTTGGGTTATGAACGATTTTAAGTAGTTTGATGTTTAAAGGTGAAACCCACTTCTAGTGGTGAAGATGGCAACATGGGTGTGTCACCCATGTCCAATCCTTGTTCAATTATTGATATACTATGTTGTATGTGATGAATCCTTATTAGTTAGGTCGAATATGGTATAAAATCAAATTGATGTTTTGCTTTTGATGAATGAAAACAAGAAATAGGAAGAAATGCATGAAGTACTTGTACATTATGCTTAGATAGTAGTACACACATCAAGTGTTTGATGAAATGCCTAGTATAAGTTAGGTTGTGAAATTTGTATGCTAACAATGGATAGACATGTGAAAAATGTGATAATGATATGATTTATAGTAAACTAACATGCGGAATATGCTTTAGGTGGAAATATAGTTGATTGTATGATTTGGTAAGAATTATGCAATTGTAATAGCTTGTGTTCTATGCTTGAATGGTAAGGTACACACTATACGCTTTGATCGATTGTTTGCTGAGGTTAGGGAACAATTTGATGTTAACTGTGAAGAATGCGAATGTACTAAGAAGGGACAATGTTGGGATGATAATTTTGGTTAGCAAATCATGCTTATGGTTAGTTGTAGGATTATGAGATTACTAGTATGGAAGAAATAGATTATGTTTGTGAGTGCATATAACTAGGTGATTACATGATTATATGTATTTTACTACATGGGTATGAAATGTTTATGGTGTCATAAGTATGGACATATATATTCCTAAGTTGGAAGTTTGTATAATTGACCATTGACTTTATGAAAAGTCAATGAGTATGAGAATAACATGATTAGAAATCTTAATATGATTATAAGACTTGGAGGATCATTGATGCATGATGGGTCATTACATGTTATATTTGATGGTATGATGAATTGCGTAAACCTGGAATGTTCCATGATTAAGTCTACGCCTTGTGCTTGTTAGGATTGATTATTGAAAGTCAAATACAAGATATGAATTAGCGATGATTTGGTTATATGTAATATCATGTATGTTAACAACAATGTAATTGTGGTGACATGTAAGGATAAGCATCATGTCAAGGACGCAAGCACGGAAGGCTAACAGGTCAAGAGCAGGCGAGGAAGCGATCACGAATATGGATGCTTAAGGTAAGTGATTTCCGGAATCACTTCTTATTTTATAAATGAAGTTTGGTATGTTGAATATAGGGAACCATGTAAGGAGTTATGGGTAAGGGTAAGTGACTATCGATCGCACTTCTTATTTTATTTAAATGAAGTTATGTATACGTATGAATAATTGAAATCAAATAAGGATGTGCAAATAATGGAAATCCTAGGATGAGAATTGTTGTGATGGCCGTACGATGTCAACCCGGTGAAACCTCATCGTAGGGGCAAACGGGTCAAAAATTTTAGTCGAAATATTAAGCCAAAGAATATGGGGATTGGGTTGGGAAAGGTATGGAATGAATTGAGGACTTGAATAATGATTATTTCACTTCTTAGAACCCCCGAGACACACGGTTAGTGAGTAGAATGAACAAAAAACGAAAATCAGCGCCAACATTAAAGAAGGTGCGTCACCGACGGCCAACCTAGGCGTCACCGACGCGTTATCTAATGTTGTTTTGATTGCTGATGCATTAATGGACTGTCGACGCCACTTCTTGGAGGGCGTCCCGATGCGATGCCTAAACCTGGTTTCTCTGTTTCTTTGCTTCGCATACTCAGTTGATCCCATTTTTGTCCCGATGATCCGTAAGGCTCCCGAGAAGCTTCTTATGCTTCGTTAGACACGTGAAGCACCGGTTTTTGTTCACGCATCGAGGTGTGAGTAAGGATAGAACTAGTATGCGTGTACGAATAGGAAACCAATAATGAATGTGAGCATGTATGCGCGGGATATTTACGTGAGGTCGAAGTCTCACTCAAATTTAATCCAATTACAACTAAATAGATAGCAGTAAATGGGTATCGAACACATGGAGTTTGTGGAAAATGTGTTCTCTAAGTAGCTTTGCTAGGTGATTAAATTACCCGATGACCAATTAACATATATCCAACCCTAATCGCTCCCACGATATCTCGATTGCCAACGGAACCAAGAACGTATGGTTTAGAACTATGATCAAACACAAGTTAACAATTTACAAACAATTATCCAAACACCATAACAAACTAAACAACACATGCAAAGTTTATTATTCCAGAAATCAAAGCATAAAACATAAGTGTCTCAAGCAAACCTTACTTTTGGGATGATCACCAATCGAATTAGCCACTCATGGTTCGGTGAATCATCATAACATTCAAATACTTGTTCATGGAAATCAAGAACAAATACTCAATGTTTAGAATCTTCAATAATACTCAAAAGTTGCAGAATTTCGTTTCTCTAGTCTTGCAAAACGGAGCCAATGATGAGAATGATGAAAAGACACCACATAATTGTCTAATTAAGTGGGAGTTACAAAATTGGCTGGGCGCCACTGTAAATTACGCCGACCACTGTAAATTACGGTGGCCTTAAAATCCTTACGCCCTGATTAAACTGTGATACGGTGGAAAAATGGGACTTTGGGGGCTACCGTAGCTTACGGTAGCCACCGTAAGCTATGGTAGGAGCTCGACCATTTTCCTTTGTTTCTTCAAACAGCCAACTTGAACCTTCAATCCAACCAAACTTCTTCCAAAGCTGCATTTCCATTCTTTTAAGCTCTGAATGTACCTGAAACATAAGCAAACGTAGTCATGTAATTCTAGACAATTACTCGATTAAATGTAGGATTTAAATACCATTTATAACATTTAAGGGTCGTCTTACAGACCACCCATCAGATATATATATATATATATATATATATATATATATATATATATATATATATATATCACATGTTTGATTTGAATCTTGTTGAGCAATGCGTTAGTATGCATTACACACATGAAGGGATAAAACTCGTTCATAGGAATGTTATTGTCACACCCCAACTGATGACATAAACATCAGAGTGAGACGAAAACAAGATTGCTTGTAGCATCATAATGCTAATTGTGACAATATTTAATTAATCAAAATTTCATAAATGCTAAATGAATACATTGTTCAACAAAACAAATACATCAAATTGTGGCAACATCACGAAACATAAATAATTGTTTGTTTCATTAAGGTGAGTATCTATGTCCACCCTAATTGTGTTTCTTCGATCATATCTATCAACCTGCAACATGTATTAAAATACGATCAACAAAATGTTGGATAGTATACAAGTTTGAATACATGGCATAATAGTGAAAAGGTTTAATGGTGCTCGTATCCAAGATGATAAATGTATATCCTGTTACTAACATACGACACAAGTGCAACTACATGTCAAACCAGAGTTTAACACAATCGTGATTACCCAACACTGTCGAAACGAAGAGGGTGTAATGGTGTTTTACTTAACAATACCACAAGAATACGGGCGGGGCGCTAATCCTACATCGATATAACTGTTAAGGTAGGCTTGCAAAGTTAATGAGCATATAGACACGTGTAAACATATCATGCGAGATTAACGAGTATCAATAAGTCTCATGTTTAATTGTGGATAGAGTGTGATTTGTAACATGTTTAAAAGTGTTGCGTGTTTTTGTATAATTGTACATGTTGCACCCAAAGTGTATAAAATGAAAAAGGGATCGAGTATACTCACAGTTTTGCGTAGAGTTCCACGAAAACCGAGAGCTGATTAGATGAAGGTTGGTACACCGAAGTCAACCTGAAATGGGTAAACGAAGGTGTGAGTATTCTGATGAGATAAGGGTTTGGATCAGACTTTAAAATACAAAAAAGTATGAAAAATTAAGTAACAGACCCTTCGTGTGAAAGAGAGTCCCTTCGTGTGACTGGTCTGTTTAAATGAGGATTTGTGCATAAAACTCTGTTTGTAACCATAATACAGTAATAGTAGTTGTTATATGAATGAAACAGTAGGTAAAATAGCCAAACAGTTTAGTAAGGATAACTCGGGTGTGCCATCTCAACATAGAAGGTGTGAACCAAATGTTGGAGGCTAGACGGGGTTAACTTACTTTGTGACTAGCAAACTGTTTGGGTGTTCATCCGTGTAACATTGATGAACTTGGAATCGAACATAAATGAAATCGAAAACAAAAACATGTGAGCCTGTCCCTTTCGTGCGAAAGGTGCAAGTTTGTTTAAAAAGTTTCTTTGATCCATCCTAAAGATATCATTTCTTGGTGAAAATTAACTCTAACGCAAACCCATAACTATGAATTGAGTTGTGAGTCTGGTTGGTACCAGATTCCACCAAGTTCGTAATAGGAAATGAAATGAAAAGTAGGAACAAATTCAAATCACAGTTTATAATTCTTGGTTTGAATCTCGTGGTGAGGTTTCAACATCAGTTTGCCCAAGCAAACTCGTGAAAACCGTCCATGAGACATATTCAAACCAAATCTTTTGTAAAAAGTTAGAGAAATGGAATTAAAATGCAAGAAAATGTAAGGGAAATGAAAAGAAAATGAAAGAAATGTTACTGAGATGGTTCTGATCGCAAAGGGGCTTTAGAGCGTCTGAGTGTAAGTCTTGGCGACTGGGAGGGAGAAATGAGTGAAGTAGCGTGCTTATTTATAGGTTTAGGGTGAGCTTGGGACGAGAGGGAGCTTTCGAGCGAAAGGAAGTTTGGAGCGACAGCCCTCTTTCGCACAAAAAGGGGGTCCTTTCGTGCGAAGGGCATTTCCCTTCCTCCCGAAGGTCCAAGTTTTGTTTGTTGTGCGTTTTAGCCAGTTTTAAGTGTAACAAGCATAATTTTGTATTGTACAAGCACAAAATATGTATAATGGTGTTTAAGACATTGATTTTGAGTATAAACATGCAAACAAGTCTAACATGAACAACATAAATATGAATAAAATACTTGAATTTCCATTATGATCACTAGTCCGGATTACAAAGTTGAAGCGAAATAGAATACAACATAAGTACAAGTTTCCAAAAATAGAATTACAACATTACATTTCTAAATAAGGAGAGTATGAAAATGCGAAGCGTTAGAGTCTCCCCTACTTTAGGAAATTTCGTCCTTGAAATTTATTTAAGAGGAAGACTGAACGAAAAGGTGTGGATGCTTGGTCTTCATCTCACTCTTGAGTTACCAAGTGAATTTGGCACCACGTTTTCTTTCCTATCGAACCTTGACTATGGGAATTCTACTGCGCCGTAGTTGTTTGGTTCCTCGGTCCATGATTTCGACCGGTTTTTTCCACAAAATGGAGAGTCTCGTTGATTTGTAGATCGGCGAATGGAACTTGAAGTCCTTCATCAGCTAAGCACTTCTTGGGGTTCAAGACGTGGAACGTTGGATGGACATTTTCTGAGTTCTTGAGGTAAGTCGAGTCGGTATGCTACTTTGCCAATCCTTTCGAGTATCTTGAAAGGACCAACAAAGCGTGGAGCAAGCTTTCCTTTTTTTACCAAAACGAATTACTCCTTTCTAAGAAGATACTTTGACGAGTACTTGATCACCAACATTGAACTCGATTGGTTTGCATCTTGTCACGGCCCCCGACCCGGTTTGACCCGTTTCAGGAGCCGCGGGACAGAAATCCCGTGGTATTTATTTAATTGAGTTTAACAGCGGAAGTTTTCATCAGGATCTTTTAAAATGTAATATTTCCCGATTATTTTATTTCACAACTCGGGATAAACCCGGTAATTTACAATAGTTTGATTTCACAAAGAAATCTTTTATTTTCCAAAACATGTTTCTTTATTTTATACTGAGCCACTTTCTTGAGCTTGTAGTAATATATGGCACTTTTCCTGATTCATAACAGGTTACCTGAAACATGTTTGAAAAAGGTTTTGTCAGCGGGAAATACTGAGTGAATCATTCTATTTTGCATAATGATGCATAGTTATCAATTACAGCATAAGAGCGATTACAATGGCTTCTATCTTATTTTTATCTGGCATTCTGTCACAATGGTGACATGTCACAATGGTGACGATGGTCATACCACTATTTAGATCAATGAACCTAAATAGTGATGATTATCCCTGTAGGTCAATGAACCTAACAGTGATTATCCCGAGTAGGTCAATGAACCTAACTGGGAGACAATTAGTAATGTGCACAATACCCCACTAACCAGTAATTCAAGATATCCACGACTTAGTCCCTGTAATTATAACCTTGAAAATAATTTGAGGTATTGTAAAATAATTTGATAAAAAGAGAATGACTCACAAACTGAGAGAAAAAGAGAATGACTCACATTGCAGATTTATACGGGCAGAGTTTGGCCTACTGATTTAGCCTTTTATCCTAAATTAATAACAAGCACACCAAACTGGGTTAGTAATCAATCCAGCAATTACGATAACTCACGAGATCAAATTCTCACAACGAACGACAAAGTGCAATACTTTATCCATCGATTTAACGATGATCCGTCAAATTAATGACGAACGATAAAGTACAATACTTCATCCATCGAATTAACGATGATCCGTCAAATTAATGACGAACGATAAAGTATAACCCTAATGTGGGCGGCACTTAAACATTCATTGGATATATTGATCGTCGGAAAATGAATCGTAGCAGCGATTGTGCTAATACCCTGATTGCGGCGTCGATTAGTGAATCGTGTGTGTTAATTGGAGTATACAGAGCATAACTCCGTGTAGAATTGGAATTTCTTCGTCGTTTCAACTCCCAGAATCAAGTCCCAAGCTCCTGTATTTATAGGTGAATTTTGTCCCTCAGGCGGCCCGCGTGAGTTTTAAGCTAACTTGAGGCGGCCCGCGTAAGAACTATTTTCGTGCATAGGGTTGCCACGTGTGGGACTAGCTCAGCTGAGTCGACGGTTTCTGAAAATTCCTTTCTGCCTACGTTTTAAGTGGATAATCGTCAATAGGGTTTAACCCCCCCTAAGTTTTAGGGGCCCTAATCCTGATTCTGAAAATTATGAAAATCTTAGGGTTTGCGTAGAATCACTTGGGTGTCTCAATTAGGGTTTCCTATTGGTCAAATTAATTTAATAATTATGACTTTTGATGAGAGTCGTTACATTCTCCCCACCTTAATAAAAATCTCGTCCTCGAGATTTACCGGAATAATTGAGGATATTTTCTCTTCATTTTGGATTCCAATTCCCAAGTATATTAGGGTCCTATACATTGGATTACTAAAAATGGTCCTACGTAACTTGGACTTAACTTTCTTTTCTTTCCGAATCTAATAATTCCTTTCCAAGGAGATACTTTCAATAGTATTTTGTCTCCAACTCGAACTCCAACGACTTTTATCTATTTATCTGTATACTTTTCTGACGATCTCTTGTCGTCTTCATCCTTTTCTTTGTGATACTGAATATTACAGTTGTAATCACTTAGGATTTTTATCCATCTCCTTTGTCTCATGTTTAATTCTTTTTGCCTAACTATATATATCTTAAATTCTTATAATCCGTATAGATAGTACCCTTACTTCCATACAGATAATGTCTCCAAATCTTAAGGCAAAAATTATGGTTCCTAATTCTAACTCATGAGTGGTATAGTTCCTTCGTTCTTTTTCAATTACCTTGATGCATATGCAATTACCTTTTTGTGCTGTATTAACATGCATTCAAATCCTAACTTTGAAGCATTACCTTATACTTCAAAATCTTCAGTTCATAAGGCTAATATCTGAGTATTTGGTTAATTTCTGCTTTAAGATCCTCATTCAAACTTAGCTATTTTACAGGTTAACTTAGTTAATGATATAACTATCTTAGAAAAATCCTTAATAAATCATCTGTAGTATCCGACTAAACTTCTAATTTCCATTGCGGATTAGGTAATCTTCCATTTGGTAATTTCTTATCAGGATTTACGTGAATACCTTCGGGATTCACCATATGTCCTAAAATTGCACTTCTAGCAGCCAAAATTCATTCTTCGAAAATTTGGAGTAAAGCTTTTCTTTTCTTAACAAAGTTAAGAGTACATGCAAGTGCTGATAATGTTCTTCCTAACTTTTGGAATACATAAGTATATCGTCGATGAAGATTATTACCAATTTATCCAATTATGGTGTACAGATCCTATTTATCATGTCCATGAATACTGCAGGTGCATTTGTTAACCCAAAGGGCATGACTGTAATTTCGTAATGATCATACCTAGTTCTGTAAGCAGTTTTAGGTATGTCTTCCTCTTGTACTTTCAATTGATGATATCTGGAACATAAGTCGATCTTAGGAAAATATCTATTTCCCTGAAATTTGATTGAATAGATCATCAATTCTAGGTATTGATTCTTAATTGTAACCTTATTCAATTCCTTATAATCAATACACTTTCTCATCGAACCATACTTTTTCTTAACAACCAATATTGTGCTAACCGATAAGGTTCCCTGGCTTATCGGTAAAATTCCTGGAATTTAGATGAATCCTAAATTCTATCTTCCTATCTGGTGGTAATCCAGGTAAATCTTCTGGAAATACATCTGGGTATTCTGAAATTACAGAAATTTCCTTAATTTCTTTATCTTTAGTATTAATGATTATTGAAATCATGTATACTATTCCTTGCTTTCGTTCATAATTAGCAATTTTCATTATTGATTATGAACTTTATGGTTTTACATGATTTATCTCCTTTAATCACTATTACTTTTCCAGTGGGTGCACAATTTCTATAGAATTCTTATCACAGATAATTCGAGCATAATTGTTTTACTAATCAATCCATTTTTAGCACAACCTTGATTTCAACTAATTTCATAGATAATAGGGTTGCAGAAAATTTATGACTTAAAAGTTCTATTTCTACGTTTTGCAGAACCTTATTTATTTTAACTGAATTCCCATCTGCCAATTCTACTGTAAAAATTTATCTAATGCTGGTTAACGGTAAGTTAAGAGTTTGGCAGAGTAAAGTATTTATAAAACTTTGGTTTGCACCAGAGTCAAATAATACTATTGTGTAAACGTTGTAAACTAAGAACATACCGGCTATCACATCTGGAATCATCTCGACTTCATGAGTAGTCAGCTGAAAGGCTCTCGCATTCCTCTTTGCTCCTTCTGCCGGTTTGGCTTTATTGTCAAATGGTTTATTCAGTTTTGGACAATTTGGCCTAAGATGTTCAGTTTCTCCACAGTTGTAGCAAACTGAAAATTTCTTCCTCCTACAGTCTTCTTCTTGATGCCCTGGAATTTTGCAAAAATTGCAATATCCTTTGCATCTTCCAAAATGCTTCCTTTTGCAAAAATTGCAAAATGGACTAGTAGAAGATTGCCCATTCCCTTCTTTCTTGAAATTGTTATGGTTACCCGAATGAAATTCTTGGGTAATCTTTTGGGCTACTTCCTTCCTTCTATTTTCTTCTCTTGTTCGTACTAGCTCGTCAGTCAGAGTATTGGCTAATTCTACTGCATCATCAATCGTATGAGGTTTCGCAGCCTTGACGATATTACGGATTTCAGAAATCAATCCCCAAATATAACGAGAAATAAGTACCGGCTCTGGCGAAGCCAGGGTTGGTACCACTCGAGCATATTCGAAAAATGTCGTAGTATATCCTCGACAATCTACATCCACCATCCGATGGGTTAGAAACTTATTTGTCATTTGTTCCTTTTCATACTCGGGACAGAATTTTCTTTCTACAAGACTCTTAAATTCTTCCCAGTTCATAGCATACGCCATCCTTCTTCCTTTTGCCTGTAACACCGTGTTCCACCATTCTAACGCCACTTCTTTGAAAAGGTTTGATACATACATAACCTGATCATCCTGAGCACATTTACTTATGGCAATTACTGCCTCGGTTTTCTCTAACCAACGCAGTGTCGCAGTCGCTCCTTCATTGCCTGCAAACTCAGTGGGTTTACAAGCAAGAAATTCTTTGTAAGTGCAACCAGGCGTTGCAACTTTCCTTTTCTTAGGGAGCGGAGCTTGCCGTGGTTCATTATCATGATTAACATGATTACCGCCTCCATTTACGCTATTACTGAAATTATCTTCAGAAATGCGTTTACTAGGAACAACTTGTTGCGGTTCGATTGGATTTTTAACAGCAACAATGATTGCTGGAATAGCATTGGCTATCCCTTGAGCAACTATTCCTGGAATAGCGTTGGCTATCCCTTGAGCAATGATATTTTCTATATCTTGCCTAGTCACATATTGGTCCCCTGGTTGTTGCTCAGATTGATTAACCTCATTAACTGGTTCATTATTAGCGTTTTCCATCTGATATCTAATTTATAGATACATAATTAGTATAAAGGAAATAATCCAATGTTATAATTTAATCGCACATAATCACATAAACGAATATACAAACAAAATTGTAACTTTTCTAAAATTTCCTTATATCATGCTTCTATATACACCTGTTTTATTTATTCTACACATACTGATTTTACTATTACTATTACATAACCATAGTTTCATAAATCCCCTATCCTTTGTCAGGTGATGTTCTAGTAACGGCGTTTCTTCTCATCGTATTTCCAGGAGATCTGTCCCAAAATCTCTTGGATCCTATTCCCAGCATCCATTTCGTCAAAATGACGGAATTCAGCCATATTCTTGTTACTTATTGGTGAATTTGATAAAGGTTCTGGATTGTACTTAGGAAAAAGCCTATAGGGATGGTTTTGTAACAGTATTTCATTATTCAACCATTCGTCTATATTCCAGTGGTTCGAAGGGTTTGGAATAGCTGGTTCTAAGTTTATAAAATTATTTTCATTAACAGGCTTAATAGTATCATCGGTTGCCATTATAAAATCTAGTTCTTCTTGAGATGGTAATCCCTCAATTTGCCTAGAACTTTCCCCAATTTCCATTTTCTTAGGTTTAGGTTTCTCAAGAGGTAAAGCGTTGAATTCTATAGGTTCTTCTATGTCTGGAATATACCTATTGAAATCTCTGGAAACTTCTATTCTTACTGGATAGAGATTTAAATTCTGACGGGCTTCCGACAGATCACTCATGCTGTTTATGCAAGATACACACAATTACTAAGTTTAAAAATTATATCAAATTTCATAGAAAACTTTTAAATATTATTTCATATTGGGTAACTATGAAACAACCGAATATGAAAACATACTAGGTTTTATTTGTAAATTTATTTACTGAATAAGGTTTATAAACTTTAGATAATAAAAGTACTAAAACTTTGAGTCAAATTATTTAAAGATTTATATTTACTACTACAGTAGCTAACATATAAAAATCTGCCCATACTATTCAAAATTAGTCAGATAATAAAACATATAATCACAAAATAGCAATTAATAAAAAAATTAAGTATTTTCTAAATACTTAATTGGCTTAAATCAGTGGCTCGATAAGTGGCTCTGATACCACCTTTTTCTGTCACGGCCCCCGACCCGGTTTGACCCGTTTCAGGAGCCGCGGGACAGAAATCCCGTGGTATTTATTTAATTGAGTTTAACAGCGGAAGTTTTCATCAGGATCTTTTAAAATGTAATATTTCCCGATTATTTTATTTCACAACTCGGGATAAACCCGGTAATTTACAATAGTTTGATTTCACAAAGAAATCTTTTATTTTCCAAAACATGTTTCTTTATTTTATACTGAGCCACTTTCTTGAGCTTGTAGTGCTATATGGCACTTTTCCTGATTCATAACAGGTTACCTGAAACATGTTTGAAAAAGGTTTTGTCAGCGGGAAATACTGAGTGAATCATTCTATTTTGCATAATGATGCATAGTTATCAATTACAGCATAAGAGCGATTACAATGGCTTCTATCTTATTTTTATCTGGCATTCTGTCACAATGGTGACATGTCACAATGGTGACGATGGTCATACCACTATTTAGATCAATGAACCTAAATAGTGATGATTATCCCTGTAGGTCAATGAACCTAACAGTGATTATCCCGAGTAGGTCAATGAACCTAACTGGGAGACAATTAGTAATGTGCACAATACCCCACTAACCAGTAATTCAAGATATCCACGACTTAGTCCCTGTAATTATAACCTTGAAAATAATTTGAGGTATTGTAAAATAATTTGATAAAAAGAGAATGACTCACAAACTGAGAGAAAAAGAGAATGACTCACATTGCAGATTTATACGGGCAGAGTTTGGCCTACTGATTTAGCCTTTTATCCTAAATTAATAACAAGCACACCAAACTGGGTTAGTAATCAATCCAGCAATTACGATAACTCACGAGATCAAATTCTCACAACGAACGACAAAGTGCAATACTTTATCCATCGATTTAACGATGATCCGTCAAATTAATGACGAACGATAAAGTACAATACTTCATCCATCGAATTAACGATGATCCGTCAAATTAATGACAAACGATAAAGTATAACCCTAATGTGGGCGGCACTTAAACATTCATTGGATATATTGATCGTCGGAAAATGAATCGTAGCAGCGATTGTACTAATACCCTGATTGCGGCGTCGATTAGTGAATCGTGTGTGTTAATTGGAGTATACAGAGCATAACTCCGTGTAGAATTGGAATTTCTTTGTCGTTTCAACTCCCAGAATCAAGTCCCAAGCTCCTGTATTTATAGGTGAATTTTGTCCCTCAGGCGGCCCGCGTGAGTTTTAAGCTAACTTGAGGCGGCCCGCGTAAGAACTATTTTCGTGCATAGGGTTGCCACGTGTGGGACTAGCTCAGCTGAGTCGACGGTTTCTGAAAATTCCTTTCTGCCTACGTTTTAAGTGGATAATCGTCAATAGGGTTTAACCCCCCCTGAGTTTTAGAGGCCCTAATCCTGATTCTGAAAATTATGAAAATCTTAGGGTTTGCGTAGAATCACTTGGGTGTCTCAATTAGGGTTTCCTATTGGTCAAATTAATTTAATAATTATGACTTTTGATGAGAGTCGTTACACATCTCTTATTAGCGTTGCTCTTTTTTCTGCTTCTAGCCTTGAGGAGATTATCACGGATTTGAAGAATCTTATCCGTTGTTTCTTGAATGAGCTCAGGGCTAGTGATTTGTGCGTCTCCAATTTCATGCCAACAGATAGGAGATCGGCACTTGCGACCATATAATGCCTCAAAAGGAGCCATTTGAATACTTGAGTGGCAGTTGTTGTTGTACGAGAACTCAATCAATGGTAAATGCACATCCTAATTTCCACCAAAGTAAAAAAACACAAGAGCGAAGCATGTTCTCGAGGGTTTAGGTAGTACGTTCAGTCTCTCCATCTGTTTGAGGATGAATAGCCGTACTGAGATTAAGATGTGTACCCATAGCGGTTTGAAAGGTTTGCCAAAGGCGAGAATTGAAATGACCAATGCGATCTGAAATGATTTCAATGGGAATAACATGACGACAGATGATTTCATTAGTGTAGATACGGGCTAATTTCTCAACCTTGTAGTCTTCGCGAATGGGGAGGAAGTGAGCGGATTTGGTCAGACGGTCAATGATCACCCAAATTCTATCATGACCAAAAGGTGTACGAGGGAGTTTGGTTATGAAGTCCATGGCAATGCTATTCCATCTCCAAACTGGGATTTCTGGTTGTTCGAGTAAACCAGAAGGACGTTGATGTTCGGCCTTGACATTCGAACAGGTGAGGCACTTCGAAACAAAGGTGGCGATATCCTTCTTCATACTTGGCCACCAATAGGATGTACGGAGATCGTGGTACATCTTGTCAGCACCTGGATGAATAGAGTATCGTGATTTGTGTGCCTCCTTCATTATGAGTTCACGAAGTTCACCATTATTTGGCACCCAAACGCGATTGAGGTAATATTGGAGTCCATCGGATTTTGTCATTAGTTGGTTTTCAGCACCACACTTCATTTCGTTATACATATTTTCCTGGTTGACTGACGAATACTGAGCTTCATGAATTGTTGGAACTTATGAGATCGTTGATACTTGCACTGGATTAGTTTTATTATAGTTTGTAGCTTATCTAAAGTCTAGGGGCTAATTTTGTATTTATGTAATAGTGGCAAACCTGACCTAGTGTAGTTAAGATGCCAGCATAATTATAATTATGCTGGCAAGTCAGGATCTATATAAACCATTTTATTGTTGCCCTAGCCAAGCTTTTGGCCACACTTGGTGAATATTAGTGTTGTTTACATTTCAATCTCTACTCATTGTGCTTAATCAGATTTCCAAGGTGCTTTATTGTTTATCTTCTTGTTTGGATTCAATACAACACTTGTTGTATTCATCATACCATTAGCTTCATCTTCATTCTTGATTCTTCTTAACTTTTTCATAGTACAAACACCTAATCAATAGGTGTTTTGGACTAAAACAATCAACCACTGTGATCCGGATTGATATTGGGATCTACAATTTGGTATCAGAGCCTTAGTGCTCTTGGTTGTTGAGTTTTTGTTAAGAT
Organism: Helianthus tuberosus; assembly: GCA_030545235.1. Taxonomy (NCBI): domain Eukaryota; kingdom Viridiplantae; phylum Streptophyta; class Magnoliopsida; order Asterales; family Asteraceae; genus Helianthus; species Helianthus tuberosus. The sequence goes on along the minus strand of CM060417.1, from coordinate 145,090,346 downwards.
TTTTCAAAGTTTTGAAGGTTTTTCAAAGTTTCAAGGTTTTTCAAATTTTTGGACTTAAAATGGATTGATTTGGTGTGTTTAATCGATAGGTTGTTGTTAATCAGTGATTAGGGTGTCATTTTGGACATTTTGATGCAAAGAAACATGGTTTTTGAGTCCTTTTTGGGTGATTAGAGGGTTTTAGTTCGTGTTAAACCCTCTGGTCAGCGTAGATATTTTTGAAGGTAGCGAATTTAGTTTGAACACAGCGAAGATATTTTTGAATACAGCGAACAATATTTGAATATCACATAATTATTAATTTCGCCGATTTAAAACTCGAGCGAAATTGTTAATTTCCGGCGAAATAGTGCCATTGTCCCTATAGCGAATTTATCGAAGGCGACTTCGAGAACTGTGATAAAGAACCACAGCGTTTTTATCAAGGTGTCCGGCGAAATAAGCCAAACTAATGTGTTTGTTTGTTGTATCAGCGGAATTAGCTTTCTTCGCTCGTACAGGACTTCTCCACGTACCGGCGAAGACATTTGTTCAGCGAAGTGGGTCGGCTAAATTGTCTAAGGTCCTTAAATCTCAGTCTGCTGTCCGGCGAAGTTAACATCATTTCCGGCGAAATTGCTCAGACATCCTTCGGTCAGCGAATTTAACCTCTGATCAGCTTTCTTAAGTAAAAAACAAGTCAAGATGTCGGTGAATCAACTAAGTCCAATCGCTCAAGCTGAACTTTAGACCAGAACCACCACAAGACCACCAAAGTTGAACGGAGCAGAAGATTTCGGTACTTGGAAGAATCGAATCAAGTCATTCTTCGAATTCACTGACTACAATCTATGGCTTTCTGTCATCGCTGGACCCCACGTTCCAACGGTGGTTCAAGGAGATGTGATAATCAATAACAACGACCCCACAACCTTCACTGATGAAGACAAAGCCCTAATCCAACGCGACCGTCATGCACACGCTGTCACACCCCAACCGATGGCGGAAACATCGGGATGCGAGCGCTAAGCGTTCAGATTGCTCATGAGATTCCATAATACTATTTGTTTCAACAGAAATTAGATCCAATTCATCATGACATTGTCTAAAGCAAACACGATCCACACAAGTATCAAATACAGACCAAAACAGATATTGTTCACATTGTTCCAAAGACTCTAAGTTAACTAGGTGACGTTTCTAAGCATCCCCTAGGTGAATTCCATGCACTTCCCAAGCATCCTATCAGCCTGCAACATGTATTAAAATATCAATACAAAAGTATTGGCAAGTATACAAGTTTAATATTAGAATGATAGGTTAAAACAACTCATATCCATAGTGTAAACAATAAATTAGTTTCAGCCGTGCTTGTGTCGCAGTCCACACAGTGTTAGCCCAAGTATCCCGATGCTTTAATGTTTACCCAAGACTCAAGGTAAACTAGAATCCTCCTAACAATACCCCCCGAGAATAATGGGAGAGGTGCATCTCCTATAGCGCTACTATTGTTAAGGTGGACTACACACTATGGATTAAACGTCACATAGCACAAGAGTCAAAAATCAAGAATCACAAGTTTCACATAGGATAGAGTATAAGTTTCAAGATTCCAGTTTAAGTTTCATAGAATACATGTTACACCCCAAAAGTATAAAGTAAAAGGGGATCTAGTATACTCACAGTGATGGCTTAATAGTATAAACTGCTATTGGATCAAAGGGAGCTCTTTTAGGATTAGACTGATTTGATTACAATAGGATAAGAGTCGGGCAGAGTAACGAGGTTGAATAAAGCATTTAACCAGTCACCGGATTGGCTGGCTGTCCGATCGGATGGTCAGTCGGTCGGATGACCCTTGTGTGTGCGAGGTGATAATGGCTGCCCGATCGGATGGCCATCCGATCGGGTTGCCAATCGTTCGGGAGAGACTCACATGAAAGGGACCAGGGTGACTTGTCCGATCGGATGGTAATCCGATCGGATTACCACTCGATCCGAGTGCAGGTAAACTGGACATACCGACTGGATGGCTGTTCGATCGGACTGCTGTCCGATCGGGTTGCCATTTGATTCGACTTCCCAGTTTTGATTATTTACCAACAGTTTGAAAGTTTCAAGGCAATAGGCAAGTGTCACCTGATAGGGTGGCTGTGCGATCGGATTACTGTCCAATCGGGTTACCATTCGATCGGGTGACCCTTGTTCATGTTTATCATTTTGTAAAATCTCTAAGTTTCTAGTTTAAAAGTGACGGCACGACACGTATTTTGGCAACAGTAACCTCGTTAGCACAAGGCCGTCCTGATCATGTGGGAATCACCCCTGTCCAGTTAGCCGCCTGTCCTTAACAAAATTATGTCGGGATCCGTCTCATGGTCGTCTTCCCTGGTATGACTCAGATCCAAGCCGACTTTAGACTATGCATCAAGTCCACAGCCTGTTTAGATCCGGTTTCTACCAAGATAAGGCAAGAGTTGATGAAAGATGGAAAATAACCCAAGTTTTATATGAAAAGTATAGATTTAGCTTAGATTTAGGTTAGATTTAGATTAAAAACGCATGAATCATCTTAGATCTGAGCTAGATCTTGCCTAGAATGACATCACATGTTAGTTTGTATAACCTTCATGATGACGTCATCCTCAAGAGCTCAGATCCGAGAGATTTCACGGTGAAAAGTATGATTTCAAGTGAGAATCACGTAGAGAATGATGTGTAGATCAAGAAAGTACAAGAATCTAGCCTAAAACGTACCGAAATCAGCAAGAAAAATGGAGAATTGAAGAGTGCACGTATCTGGTCGAGCAGAGCTGTCACATCACTCAGAATGGTGATGTGACAGGCCTATTTATAGCGAGGAAGGGAGTTAAGGCGGTGTAAGAGGGATAGGGTGGTCACCCGTTCGGGTGGTCACCCGTTCGGGTGGTCATCCGGTCGGGTGGTCATCCGATCGGACGGTCATCCGATCGGATGGCCACTCAGGCCAATCCATCTTTTCCGCGTTCCCATTTTGATTCGTTTTACGCGTTAGGTTAGGCTTTGCGTTATGAATAGTTTGGGTAAAGTATCTAGATTACATTTCAAACCAAAAGTTTCCAAGTTTCATAGATTCCGCCAGTGACAAGGCTCCAGCCTCTCGTTCCACCAAGAATCAAGTTTCACGAGTCTGAGGAGTCAAGCACTAAATAAGTTTTAGGAGTCAAGAATCATAGTTTCTCAAGCATCAAGAATCAAGAGTCCAAGTATCAAGTGTCAAGAATCATAAAGAATCTAGTTTCCATAGTATCAAGAATCAAGCGTCTAGATTTAAGTATCAAGAGTCAAGTATTTAGATTAAGTATCAAGTTTCATAGTTTAAGCATCAAGAATCAAGCATCTAGAATAAAGAGTCAAGCATCATAGTATCAACAACATTCACACCAAAAGTATCCAAAACATCAACTCCATAAAACCCCAGAGACTAAAATTGACAACTTATTAGAAGTTCGGGGACTGTTCTTGCCAAATGTCTAAAGTTCAGGGACGCTGGGCGTTACAGTCTCCCCTCCTTCAAGAGATTTCATCCCCGAAATCTTAGAAGTAGACTGCTCGAAGAGGTGCGGGTACTTGGCCTTCATATCACTTTTCAACTCCCTAGTGAATTCGGCACCACGCTTTCCTTCCCATCGAACCTTAACAATGGGAATTTTGCTGCGCCTCAGACGCTTGACAGTTTGATCCATGATTTTGACCGGTTTCTCCACAAACTGAACAACTTCGTGTATTTGCAAGTCCTCCAGTGGAACTTGCAATACTTCGTCGGCTAGGCATTTTCGTAGGTTAGATACGTGGAACACTGGATGCACGTTGTTTAGCTCTTGTGGCAAGTCGAGTTTGTATGCTACCTTGCCAATCCTTTCAAGTATCACGAAAGGACCCACATAGCGAGGAGCAAGCTTCCCCTTCTTCTCGAAATGAACTACTCCCTTCCAGGGAGATACCTTGAGAAGAACTCGGTCACCAACAGCAAATTCCAAAGGCTTCCGCCTATTGTCAGCATAGCTCTTTTGTCTGCTCCTAGCCTTGATCAAGTTATCATGGATCTGAAGAATCTTATCCATTGTCTCTTGAACAATCTCTGGGCCAGTGAATTGCTTTTCCCCAACCTCATGCCAACTGAGAGGAGATCGGCATTTTCGCCCATATAAAGCTTCGAGAGGAGCCATCTGAATACTGGAATGGTAGCTATTGTTGTACGAGAATTCTATCAATGGTAAATGTACATCCCAGTTACCACCAAAGTCGATGACACAAGAACGTAGCATGTCCTCTATGGTTTGAATAGTGCGCTCGGTCTGTCCATCCGTCTGAGGATGAAAGGCCGTGCTAAGATTCAAGTGTGAACCCATAGCGGACTGGAACGTTTGCCAAAGACGTGAAGTAAAACGACCATCACGGTCAGAGATTATGTCTAAAGGTACGCCGTGATGGCTTATAATCTCATCGGTATAGACTCGAGCAAGTTTCTCCACTCTGTAATCCTCACGAATAGGAAGAAAGTGAGCGGATTTGGTCAAACGATCTATTATTACCTAGATACTATCATGACCTTTAGAGGTACGGGGTAGCTTAGCAATAAAGTCCATAGCGATACTATCCCATTTCCAAACTGGGATCTTGGGTTGTTCTAAGAGCCCAGAGGGACGCTGGTGTTCAGCCTTTACCTTCGAGCAGGTAAGGCACTTAGACACATATACAACAATATCCCTCTTCATGCTAGGCCACCAATAAGTTGCATGCAGATCCTGGTACATCTTACCAGCACCTGGATGGATAGAGTAACGGGATTTGTGAGCCTCGATCATAATGAGCTCATGGAGGTCATCGCGATCTGGTACCCAGATGCAATTTAGATAATACTGCAGACCATCAGATTTAGTTTCGAGCTGGTCCATCCTAGCACCGTGAATTTCTTCTTCTAGACTTCCTTCATTTACTGATGAATACTGAGCTTCACGAATACAAGTGTAGGATCGTGTCACGACCCGAACGAGTCGTTCAGAAGAGCTCTCGTACGTTTCAGAGGCGGAAACTAAGAAACGGACTTGACAACAGCTTGAAATACACTTTAATCCTCTTGTATATTCAATTAACAATGTTTACAATCAGAGAATAAACCGGCAGCACCTCGGTATCAAATCTTGAATCGTTAGAAATGATGAAAGTTTGAAGGCTATTTATAGGAAAAGACCCTGACTGTTTGAAAGTGTCATGGCTCCCTTCAAACAGTCACCCTTCAAATGGTCAGGCATGCTTCAAACGGTCAGGCATACTTCAAACGGTCAGGCCATCTTCAAACGGTCAGGCCATCTTCAAACGGTCAGGCCATCTTCAAACTTTTTTCACTCCTCAAACTTTTGTCCGAGACTCGATATAAGACGAAGTTGACAGATGTATGCACCAACAGACTCCCCCTCAGATGTTGACGAGCCTTAAATGTCGAGTCTTCTCAATCTTCAGTCTTTATCAGTCTTTGGACTTCCTTCATAATCTCTATCTGGCTCTATCCTATCTCCAATTCTTTTTCAGGATCTCTGGCTCCTAGCTCTTGCATCTTCAGACTCTCTTTCTCTAACAGACTCCCCCTCAATATGTGCTGGGATCGTAGTATGGCTTTCACAGGTTCAGGTATCGTAACCTGACTCACCTGCATACACTCTACCCAAAACATAAGTTTCATAAAAGATAAGATATAACAAATTTAAAAACTTTGCTAATCACTTGAAGACACAACCTGAACATATCATTTTCAAGAATCAAACAAAATGATTTATCATGTCAATTTCTGATGAACCACTTGAATATATATTATTATTTTCATTTCACACATCTTCAAACAAAACTTTCCCAAACCTGTTCGTCATGTTTAGCACTCGGAATTTTGAAAATCAGCTTTTCAACATCAGTCGTCTAAAATCTTTTTGGATTTTTCAAAATTTATGCTAAAACCCACCGAAAATCTTTTTGGAATTTTGATATAAACGAAATAAAATGCAGTAAACTATTTTTGTGAGTTTACGTAAGAGGATCATATCATTTTTTGAGACAAATCACCAACACCGTTAAGCTTAAGTTCTAAACGATTCACTTAGATTGTCAGTATACTGATCCACTTAAATTTTCACACAAAGTTCAACTGTTTCGAGATACGAGATTAATGTTTTATAGACTTAAACTTATCCGCGTATCCCACCTCAGAATATACTCCCGTATCCAGATCCCAATATTCAGTCTTACAGGTGAGTATACCTAGATGATATCTGTAAGGGGTTAGGTGCGAAACAATGAGAGCTCAGGTCAGAACTTCCGTTCAGCAGAGAGATGACGGCTCGACTTTTGGTGGGTCCCCTTTAGAGGATCTTTTTTACAACAGCATTAATTAGCAATTTTATTGTCTATTTTTGCTGAGGGCGGCGCTATATTTCAAGCAAGCAGAAAGTATTCTCCGGGGACTAGGCCATTGCTTCCGCAAAATCAGAAGTCCCGAGATAATACCCCAGATATCACTAAGCATAAAGACCTAGTATCTCAGAAAGAGGGGTCTTTCAAACAAGATTTCGGGGGTTACCCATATATCCGAGAGATGTTACCCACGATATAAGCAAGTTTGAATTTAGGTTTATATCTCGTCACAATCTACTAAATGTGCAAAAACCTACTGACACATCATCAGTGAGACCGTTTATCACTATTTAACTTTCCATTTCTTTAGCATGCCGTGATCGTCCACTGATGTACTATCATTTCCTCTTTTTGACAACAAAACTCATTTTTGATTTTATCATGTTTTTGTCTTTTTCAAAATTTCTAATGTTTTTGGATTTTCTGAAAATTTTTACTCCCCCTAAAATGCAAACACATTTTAGGAAATTTGAAAACAAACTATACAATAAAGCGACAACTGATATCAAATCACTTCAAATCGCCATCCACTCGGCATAAACAATCAGAACTCCCCCTCACAACAAACTATTTTCCCATTGTGATTTCAAAACACTTAAGTTTGTTTTAATCAAATGGTTTTTTCGGAAAATAAGTTTGATTTTACCAATTGTAGGTTAGGGGATAAGTTCCTCTTCTCAATGTAATGAACCCCATATATTTGTTAACCACTTGTAATAATGGTCCAATCAAGTTCAATTTAATGACCTTGATTAACCACTTGTCAATGAAAACCTCTATCAACCACTTACAGATTCACTCACCAACTATAACCACTTGTAAATCAACATATAACAATTTAAATATACCACCTGTACTTTACCAACTTTACCACTTTTAGGATCATTTGCTAAGAAAGATACCGATTCCTGCTCCACTCTTACCAACCTGGGAGCTCCGGCAAGTCAGATTTTCAGTTTGGAAAAACTTTCCCCCAAGGCTGACCATCCTTGGGAGATTCTGGAACACATCTGTCCCACCAGCACTTTGATTTGTAGAACTCTTTAGCTCCTTTCACTTTTCCTGCAACCATCTTACCAAAAATATGTTTAACATTTCCATTAAAAGTCTTCTCAACATCAAATTCTCCCTTATCATCGAATAATTGATTTGAGATCTCTACCTTTCCCACCTTTTTCATCAAATTTTCCTTTGACAATGAAGGAAAATTCTCATCGTTCACCTCTAGAACGGAATTAACAACCTTTTTCTCAACAGATGACTCCTCTGATTTTATGGAATCAGATTCATTGTCAGAACTACTTTCAGATTTTACAACCCATTTTTGTTTACTCAAATCGACTTGTCTTTTGTAAAAACGTTTTGAAGTTTCACCAACTTCCAAAGTCGATTTATCAACACATTTCTTTTTCATATCAGAGTTAGAAGACACTTCCTGTTTTGAATAAATGGACTCTTGGCAGTTCCAAGCAATGTGTCCAACTTTTTGACATTTGAAACAGGTTCTTCTATCAACTCTTTGAGCAAACTTTCTTACATTCTTCTTCACTTCAGCAAGAAACTCTTGATTGGACTGCTTCCAAAACGGTTTCTTCTGCTCATCTTCACAACTTCCACCTACAACAAATTTTGTTTTTGATTTATAAGTTTTCTGATTTTTATAATTTTCTGAAGAATTAAAACCAAGCCCTTTCTTTTTAAGATTACCATTATGGTTTGATTTCTTTTGAAAACCATAACCAGAACCGTAACCCTTTTTCTTGTTCAATCTCTGTTGAACTCTTGAAGTGTATTTTTAGGTTTTTCATCAAGATTTAAATCTTTTATTTCAGAAATATTAATTTCTGTTAATTTGAAAACCTGTTTGATCATTTCAGTTTTGACACTTCTTATTGGAAATTCCTTATCAGAATATAATTTGTCTGAATCATTCAAAGTATATGCCACTTTGATCAATCCATTATCCAAATTAGATTTTGATAACATGAATTCTCTATTGTAAACCCTGTTAACCGGTGAAGTCGGACTCTTTTCTGATGAACTCGAACTTTCAGACTTAGACTCCGGTTTTGACTCTTCATCCATATCCAACACCTGATCGACAACTTTCTTTACTAACTCAGACTCATGATCAGTGTCAGACGCTGTGAATGTAACATCAATATTGTCTGGTAATTCATCAATGATTTCAGACTTTAACTTGATGTTGACTGCCTTTTTTAGACGCTCCTCGTTAGGATTCCTTGGAGAATAAGTTTCATGGATCGGGGGCGGACATCTGTTATACTTGACACTTGGTTTCTTACCAGTATCAGTATCTTCAGTCTTTTTCTCCTTGAATGCCTCCAAACCTGCAACAGTAGGATAAACGCGATCAATCAAATAATCACAAGTAGTATAACTCAACAGTAATCGTTTAATCCTTTCACTCTCAATCTTCTCGAGTTCCACTTCCTGCTTCAGCTTTGCACAATCTTCAATGTATGCATTAATAACACTCTGCTTTGTCATTAATGTTGCACTCATCTTTTCCACTACTTTTTCAATTTCTGTATTTGTCTTTTTCAGACGATCAACTGTGTTGTTTAGCACATCATAAGATTCCTTCACATACTTCACATCACACAGTAAATCTTCTTTTATCTTCTCTAATTCAACAATCTTCATATCTTTCTCCTCACAAACTTTGCAAGATTCTGAACACTTCGAACACGATTTTTCAACTTCAACCGCTTTTTCAACTATCTTTTCAATCTCAACGATCTTTTCTACTTCGACGATTTTCTCTACTTCGACAAGTTTCTCAACTTCGACTAATTTTTCAACTTCAATTATTTTTTCAACTTCAATGATTTTTTCGACTTCAACAATTTTCTCAATCTCAACAATTTTCTCTACCACTTTCTCAATCACTTGATCAACATTTGCTTCTCCAGCTTCTGACTTTGTCTTTTCATCAGCTTGCATTTTTGCTGCTTCCAGCTCTCTCCTTAATCTAGCAATCTTCTTCTGATTTAGCATTTCCATTTTATCTGCAAAGAAGAAATTAAAACTGTCAGGATCAATGCCTTTTCTAGCTCTGTTGAGATGTTCTTCTTCATCATCGGTATCTACATCGCTTCCAAGATCTGGAAAAATTGGGATTCTTTTCTCACTAGCCTCATCTTCACCTAGTATTCGAGCAACAAAGCCTGAATCAGATGGAATGTATTTATCCCAACTAAATCCCTCTGCAACTTTTTCATCATCTTGATGAATAAGTAAAGCTTTCTTCTTTCCATCTTCAATAGCATGAGCATGTGTAGTTTGTGGTTGTTGAGCAATCTGATGGAAAATTGATTTCTGATAATAATTGTTCCTATCTTGATTCCCGGTTGCTTCTTTGCTTTTGCACTCTCTTTTAAAATGTCCCTTTCCTTTGCAACGGAAACAAGTAACTTTCGATTTATCAAAACCCAACTGAGAGGTAGCCATTCCTCGAAATTCATCTCTGCCAGTAATTTCTTGAAACTTTTCAGCTCTTCTACAAGCACTCGCTAAGCACCATTTTATATCCATCAGCTCAAGTTCTTCAGCATCAATTTGGTCATAATCCTCTTTATTAAGCATAGGATTACCAATCTTCCCACCGATCAAACTTTCGTAAGATTCTAACATAGCAACCAGTGATGCCATGTGTTGCTTGGCAACTTCCGGAGACAGATTCTGACCATTTTGAATGTTTATGGTAACATTGCACTGAAGGTTTGTTGAGTTTTGTCGTTGAGAACTTGATGTTGTGCTGTTTGGATCAAAACTTGAGAATGATGAAGAATATCCACCACTTTGAGTCACATTGCTACTCTTTGTTCCAGACGAACTGTCAGCACTGAAACCAGTTTGAATCTTTGGACTAGGGCTGGGAGTAGCCTCAAACTTGTTCCCTCAGTAATACAAACTGACATCTTGTTTGGCATTTGGATTCGTCATTATAGCAGTTTTCTGAATATCCAGCTCCTGCTCTTCAATCTTTTGAATGAACTGTGCCAAATTCATACTCTGAGACTTTCTTAAATGTTTCACAATCATCAAATAAGTTCCCCACTTATGCTGTGGTAGTGCTTCAGCAAGTTTATCAACCCATTCCTCATCTTCTTTCTTTATATCCAATCTCTCCATTTCCAAAACAAGATGACAATATCTGTCAATTGTCTGTTTTGTTGTTTCATGATCAAAAGCCACAAACATATCAAAAGATTTCTTCTGTAAAGCCTTTCTATTTTTAATCATATCTGCACTTCCTTTGAACTTTTGAATCAACGCTTCCCAAATAGATTTAGCTGTACCATTATGTTGGAGTAAAACAAAGATATCTTCCTTAATTGTTTGTTGAAGAATACTGATCATCATTTTCTCACTTGTAAATTTCAATTTGTCACTCTCTGAATAGTCTTCAATTGCCTTTACAATCCCACGTTCATTCCTTGGTTTCTCATAATCTTTCAATAATGAACACCAAGCATCAAACTTATACGCCTGTACCCAGTTCTCAAATCGATTCTGCCATCCTTTAAAATCTTCAATATACATAAGCTTTGGCGGCTTTTGATGAGTTCCCGTTTCGTTTTCACTGTATAAAGTCTCGGCAGCAGTAACGGGAGCAACATGTGTAGCAAACGCGTTGCAGAATTCCTCGTCCATGTCTTCGGAAAATTTGATATACTTCGGGAAAACACCTCGTAAAAATACCTGAATGAAAACAAAAACAACTAATCGGTTAAAACGAACTGAGAAAATGTGAACGTGTGTAACAGTTGAATCGATCTAGAATTCGTGTCAAAAATTCTCGGACTCGTTCCACTTCAAGATGAATGGATGCACACTTCTTTGCACAAATGGGCTTTTTAGCTTGTAATTAGACAAATTTATCCGGTACTCTTGCTTTAAATGTTGATTGGGCCGATGACATGTAGTTCACATGGGCTATCATATTTAATCAAATCACATGGCCAACAATCACTTATAATCACGTGAATCTTGTTGATTTTAATATCTATATTGTTTTTAATAGAAGCCGACAATTCTAATATGATACAGAATTCTATTGGGCCGCCCAAACTTCAAACTTTATCCAAAACTTGGGTCGATAACTATCAAATAAACTTTGCCAACTTTATCACACGCAATGATTTAATTGGACCTCTCCTCACAACTCGATGACAATCACATGGAAATATTTAAAGTCTGATGTTGTTCAAATTCTATTGGACCCCAAACCTTGAACAAAAATGATCACGTGTCTGATGTTGGGCCTATACCAGACTTCTTTAAAAAATGATTGGACCTCCTAATATGTAGTAGACTGATGAAATGCTTTATCGCATGTAAACCTTGAACAAATCCATCAAGTAACCGACTGACACATTAAATCTGATAACAAAACTTGTAAACCGACACACACCACATTATCTCTTATCCCAACATACTGACAGCCTTTTAATCCAAATCACATGGCAGACAAAACACTTAAATTCTCATAGGGCCTTCAACTGAATAGTGGGCTGACACCTCAATTTCCAACAAAGGCCACCAATTACACAACTCACAACTCAATGCACTTTCTCGTGACCTGAAACTATTCCCAACATCTTTAATTGGATACCGATGATATGTAGTGAACTGTTATCACATGAAGATTTTAATGAACTGACATATTTCACATGCTCACAAAAACCAAATCCATTTAGCTGACACACTTTTAATTGTTTAATCACAAATCGATGAACTGATAACTCTAGGAACGATGAAAACACATGCAACTACTGATCAACCGATACAACCTGACATCCTCGTTTAATGTTTCACACAACACTAAGCACTTTCACAACATTCGATGTTCATGTTTCAAACGGTCATGTGCATTTTCAAACGGACAAGGTCAATTTCAAACGGTCAAGGTCAAGTTCAAACGGACAACCATGTATTTTCAAACGGTCATGTGCATTTTCAAACGGTAAGGTGCATTTTTCAAACGGTCATGTTCAGTTTCAAACGGTAAGGTGCATTTTTCAAACGGTCAGTCAGACTTCGTTCAAACGGTCACCAATTTTCAAGCTATTTTTACCATTTTTACTTCGAATTTTAAGCCGAAACTTTCAAGGGTTTGTTAAAACATGATTGCGAGTATAATGTGAAATTTTGAGCCGATTTTAACCGTGAAAAATTTTTAATTTTGTGAAAGAAGGTGTAGAAATCAGATTTTCAAGCTGAAAATGGCAAGAACTCTTCCTCCTGAGCTCTGATACCACTTGTAGGATCGTGTCGCGACCCGAACGAGTCATTCAGAAGAGCTCTCGTACGTTTCAGAGGAGGAAACTAAGAAACAGACTTGACAACAGCTTGAAATACACTTTAATCCTCTTGTATATTCAATTAACAATGTTTACAATCAGAGAATAAACCGGCAGCACCTCGGTATCAAATCTTGAATCGTTACAAATGATGAAAGTTTGAAGGTTATTTATAGGAAAAGACCCTGACCGTTTGAAAGTGTCATGGCTCCCTTCAAACGGTCACCCTTCAAACGGTCAGGCATGCTTCAAACGGTCAGGCATGCTTCAAACGGTCAGGCCATCTTCAAACTTTTGTCACTCCTCAAACTTTTGTTCGAGACTCGATATAAGACGAAGTTGACAGATGTATGCACCAACAACAAGCATGCAAATCACTAGATATACGAATAGCCTTGACATGAGTCTTACGATTAAGAGCGTCGGCCACTACGTTCGCCTTACCAGGATGGTAGCGAATTTCACAGTCGTAGTCGTTTAGCAATTCCACCCAACGCCTTTGTCGCATGTTCAGCTCCTTCTGGTCAAAGATGTGTTGAAGGCTCCTATGGTCGGTGAAGACCACACATTTAGTACCATACAGGTAGTGTCGCCAAATCTTTAACGCAAAAATCACCGCATCAAGCTCCAGATCGTGAGTAGTGTAGTTTTTCTCATGCACTTTGAGTTGTCGAGAGGCATAAGCAATAACCTTTTCCCACTGCATGAGCACACAGCCCAATCCACGGTTCGAGGCATCGCAATACACCACAAAATCGTCGTTGCCATCAGGTAGAGTTAACACAGGAGCATTACACAAAAGATTCTTAAGGGTTTGAAAGGAGTTCTCTTGCTCGGGACCCCAAACAAAAGGTTTCTCCTTTTGGGTTAGCGTAGTAAGAGGAACAGCGATTTTTGAAAAATCCGCGATGAACCGGCGGTAATAACCCGCCAATCCTAGGAAAGAACGAATCTCAGTCACGGATTTAGGCGTACACCAATTCTTCACTGCCTTGATTTTCGAAGGATCAACATGAATACCCTGTCTACTAACAATATGACCAAGAAATTGCACTTCGTCAATCCAAAACTCACACTTAGAAAATTTAGCATATAGACGTTCACCACGCAGAAGTTCAAGCATAAGGCGTAAGTGGCGAGCATGATCAGCCTTAGACTTAGAATAAATAAGAATATCATCAATAAAGACTATCACAAAACGATCCAAATAGGGTTTACACACACGGTTCATAAGGTCCATGAACACTGCAGGTGCGTTGGTCAATCCAAAAGGCATGACTACGAACTCGTAGTGCCCATATCGAGTACGGAATACAGTTTTAGGAATATCATCTTCTAGGACACGTAGTTGATGATATCCAGAACGTAGGTCAATCTTCGAGAAACAGGACGCGCCTTGTAGTTGATCAAATAGGTCATCAATGCGAGGAAGTGGATAACGATTCTTCACGGTAAGCTTATTCAGTTCACGATAATCGATACACATACGGAAGGAACCATCCTTCTTCTTGACGAATAAAACGGGAGCACCCCACGGGGAGGTACTTGGACGAATAAAACCCTTATCGAGTAACTCCTGAAGTTGACTAGATAACTCTTGCATCTCAGAAGGTGCAAGATGGTAAGGAGCCCTGGCGACAGGAGTCACACCAGGTATGAGATCAATACGAAAATCAACAGATCTGGGAGGGGGAAGACCAGAAAGATCTTCAGGAAAGGCATCAGTGAAGTCACACACCACCGGAACGTCGTTTATGTTTTTCCCCTTGCCTTTTTGTTCCACCACGTGGGCCAAGAAGGCAGGGTTCTGTTTACGTAAGCTTCTGCTCGCTTGTGTGCATGACATTAACCTTAGTCCTTTTGAAGGTCGGTCTCCATAGACGATCAAAGTATCACCAGAGGGATGAGGAAGACGAACACGTTTCTCATGATAAACAATCTCGGCATGGTTCTTTCGTAACCAGTCCATGCCAATGATAACATCAAAACTACCCAACCTCATGGGTATAAGATCAATAGAGAAGACGTGATTGTTCAGAATTAAGGAACAATTACGCAAGATAGATTTTACAAGAATCGACTTACCATTGGCGACCTCAACAGAGAATGACTCAGGTAACTTGGAGCGTGTACAGTTTATCAAAGACTCAAATTCCACGGACACAAAGCTTTTATCGGTACCAGTATCAAATAGAATCGAAGCATAAAGGTTATTAACAAGGAACATACCATTGACAACGTTATTGTCATTACGAGCCTGATTTACATTTAGATTGAATGCTCGTCCACGAGCGACTGGCTGCTGATCCTGGTTCAGTTGGGGACACTGGTTACGGAGGTGGGTAGTATCTCCACACTTGTAGCATGAACGGACAACATTGACTGGCCTTAGCATCTGCGGAGGTGCTGGGAGAGCTGCTTGAGCTGGGGCTTGCTGAGCTTGCGGGGCTGGGTTAGTTTGACAACAGTAAGGAGTCATGTGATCATAACGATTACAGTTGGTGCACAGACGACATGCAGAAACAACAGGATGATGGTAGTTGCAAGTTGCACACTTGGGATGGGGCCCAGTGTATTGCTTCTTAGCTTCGGGAGCAGCAGGGTTAGCAGCAGGGGTAATAGCATTACATCCCGAACCCTGAGTTTTCCATTTCTTGTTCCTGCTGCCACTTGGCTGCTGAGTGACTTGATGTGCAGACTTCGAAGGAGCAGGGGTAGCAAACTGCTTATCACGCACACGATTGTTGTTGAGACTAGCTGCGAGACGGTAGACTTCCTCAATAGTTTCTAGCTGAGCTGCTTTGATGGAATCACGCATAGCAGGAGGTAGGCCATTGATGTACTTGGTTATCATTCGCTTAGGAGTCGAAACCAAATGGGGAACGATAAGACTCAGCTGTTTAAAACGGGTAGTATAAGCCAGATTATCATCACCAACCTGCTTCAAGTGCCAAAACTCTTCTTCAAGCTTCAGTTGTTCGTAAGGAGGGCAGAACTCGAGCATCATGAGTTCACGCACCTCAGCCCATGGATAAGCATAGGCTTCTTCATTAGAACGGATGTTTCTCTCATTCGACCACCACTCCAATGCTCTGCCTTGAAACATTCCAGTTGCACTCCTGGTTTTCAAATGATCTGGGCACTCGCTGTTAATGAAGGTAAATTCGATGCTGTCGAACCATTCAAGCATAGCAGTTACCCCATCACTGCCCGTGAAAGGCTTAGGGTTGCAAGAGATGAAATGTTTGTAGTTGAACTTGGCAGGCTTCTGTTTCTCAGCCTTGGAGTCCGCAGAGGATGGCGGAGTGTTTGATCCTTGAAGCTCAGTGACGATTCTTGGCATGAATCGAGCGATCTGATCGGCCATGTAAGACATCATCTTCTTCTGAGACTTCTCTCTAGATCTCCTAAGAGCGTCAGATGTTCTGCGAGCAGACATCTACAGATCCGACAAACGGGACCGTATAAGTCTAAGTTCACTAGATCTCACAATATAGATTATACACACGATAGATTTAAGAATCTAGATTGAATCATCACAAAATTCACGACCTTCGCATGGCGCGTTGCATGAAGCTCGGTCAACATGCCAAAAAACGCTTATATATAGGCAGTACCAGTGGCGTATCCACCACACTTCAGGCACATCTCCTTACCCCGTACTCAGTGTCATGTTACGTGTCGCAATTACCACCCATAACAATTTACTCATCATTATCATCATCATATATCATAGATTGACAGATAGTTTCACATAGATTGCTCAAATAGATTACATAGATTAGCTCATGGAATAACCCAATAGTTTAACATGACTACTTAATAGATTAACATAGGTTAACTCAATAGATTACCATAGATTAACTCAATAGTTCAACACAATAGATTAACGTTGCTAGAGTACACATAGATTACATGCATAGCTTTAGAGTCTACATCGATTACATAGATTCCCCGTAGATTTCACGAATAAAGTTCCCATAGATTACATAGACTATCCACATTGGTCTGCTAACACTGACCTCGTATGGCACTTGGTACGAAAGTTGGTAACATGTCGGAAGCACTTATATATAGGAAGTACCAGCGGCGTAACCACCATGCTTCGGACATGCCACTTCTGTCTCGTACTTCCATGTTATCTTAGTGTTTCATACCCACAACCAACACCTCAAAACATAATAGTCGATCAAGATTACCACATAGAATAAAGCTTCATAAATTTAGTTTGTTATGAGATTAGGATTAATGTTTTAGATTGCGGACAACGTGTGATTCATGTAAAAATATACCAAAACGAACGAAGAATCAAGTTTAAAACCTCATAGATAAAACCACATTTATGGAAAATCGAGATAACATAAAAGCAAGATAGGCTTATAAAACACAGGATTGTTCCGGGTAGAGGAACGGTGACTAACCAAAGTGATTCGAACCCCTCTTGAATTGAGGTAGCGTGTCTTGTCCTACTTAGACAAATACGTCATCGATGTTAGGCCTACGATATTCGTCCTTTTGGTCATTCCACGCACCCAATTGATTGGCAGTCACGAGTCTTTTGCGAGACATAAAATCATTAAGGAGTGGGACTAGCTATCAAGGTCTGAGTTTCACCTCTAACTTGACAACATCGTACCCTAAACGTTGTGGGCACTTATCCGCAGACAAGGCCTACTAGAATAATATGGAGATTTCCCATCAAGGTTTGGATGTCACTCCTATCCTGTGGGCGATTCTCGTGCAAAATATAAACACTGTATAACAGTGTTTCCATAGTATAAAGTGTACATTGCATCAGCCTTAGGAAAGGCATGTAAGTTCAATAGGAGCATGTGCTGCTAGGAAGCAGATGCGGTAGAATGCATAAGTCTTAAATAACAAATAAGAGTCAAGATTCCTAGAACTATAGACTAGGGCAAGTATTCTTACTTATCCTAATTCCCTATAGTTATGGATCTGATACCAATCTGTCACACCCCAACCGATGGCGGAAACATCGGGATGCGAGCGCTAAGCGTTCAGATTGCTCATGAGATTCCATAATACTATTTGTTTCAACAGAAATTAGATCCCATTCATCATGACATTGTCTAAAGCAAACACGATCCACACAAGTATCGAATACAGACCAAAACAGATATTGTTCACATTGTCCAAAAGACTCTAAGTTAACTAGGTGACGTTTCTAAGCATCCCCTAGGTGAATTCCATGCACTTCCCAAGCATCCTATCAGCCTGCAACATGTATTAAAATATCAATACAAAAGTATTGGCGAGTATACAGGTTTAATATTAGAATGATAGATTAAAACAACTCATATCCATAGTGTAAACAATAAATTAGTTTCAGCCGTGCTTGTGTCGTAGTCCACGCAGTGTTAGTCCAAGTATCCTGATGCTTTAATGTTTACCCAAGACTCAAGGTAAACTAGAATCCTCCTAACAATACCCCCCGAGAATAATGGGAGAGGTGCATCTCCTATAGCGCTACTATTGTTAAGGCGGACTACACACTCTGGATTAAACGTCACATAGCACAAGAGTCAAAAATCAAGAATCTCAAGTTTCACATAGGATAGAGTATAAGTTTCAAGATTCCAGTTTAAGTTTCATAGAATACATGTTACACCCCAAAAGTTTAAAGTAAAAGGGGATCGAGTATACTCACAGTGATGGCTTAATAGTATAAACTCCTATTGGATCAAAGGGAGCTCTTTTAGGATTAGCCTGATTTGATTACAATAGGATAAGAGTCGGGCAGAGTAACGAGGTTGAATAAAGCGTTTAATCAGTCACCGGATCGGCTGGCTGTCCGATAGGATGGTCAGTCGGTCGGATGACCCTTGTGTGTGCAAGGTGATAATGGCTGCCGATCGGATGGCCATCTGATCGGGTTGCCACTCGTTCGGGAGAGACTCACATGAAAGGGACCAGGGTGACTTGTCCGATCGGATGGTAATCCGATCGGATTACCACTCGATCTGAGTGCAGGTAAACTGGACATACCGACCGGATGGCTGTTCGATCGGACTGCTGTCCGATCGGGTTGCCATTTGATTTGACTTCCCAGTTTTGATTGTTTACCAATAGTTTGAAAGTTTCAAGGCAATTGGCAAGTGTCACCTGATAGGGTGGCTGTCCGATCGGATTGCTATCCGATCGGGTTACCGTTCGATCGGGCGACCCTTGTTCCTGTTTATCATTTTGTAAAATCTCTAAGTTTCTAGTTTAAAAGTGACGGCACGACACGTATTTTGGCAACAGTAACCTCGTTAGCACAAGGCCGTCCTGATCGGGTGGGAATCACCCCTGTCCATTCAGCCGCCTGTCCTTAACGAAATTATATCGGGATCCGTCTCATGCTCGTCTTCCCCGGTATGACTCAGATCCAAGCCTACTTTAGACTATGCATCAAGTCGACAGCCTGTTTAGATCCGGTTTCTAATAAGATAAGACAAGAGTTGATGAAAGATGGAAAATAACCCAAGTTTTATATGAAAAGTATAGATTTAGCTTAGATTTAGGTTAGATTTAGTGTAAAAACGCATGAATCATCTTAGATCTGAGCTAGATCTTGCCTAGAATGACATCACATGTTAGTTTGTACAACCTTCATGATGACGTCATCCTCAAGAGCTCAGATCCGAGTGATTTCACGGTGAAAAGTGTGATTTCAAGTGAGAATCACGTAGAGAATGATGTGTAGATCAAGAAAGTACAAGAATCTAGCCTAAAACGTACCAAAATCAGCAAGAAAAATGGAGAATTGAAGAGTGCACGTATCTGGTCGAGCAGAGCTGTCACATCACTCAGAATGGTGATGTGACAGGCCTATTTATAGCGAGGAAGGGAGTTAAGGTGGTGTAAGAGGGATATGGTGGTCACCCGTTCGGGTGGTCATCCGGTCGGATGGTCATCCGGTCGGGTGGTCATCCGATCGGACGGTCATCCGATCGGACGGCCACTCTGGCCAATCCATCTTTTCCGCATTCCCGTTTTGATTCGTTTTACGCGTTAGGTGAGGCATTGCGTTATGGATAGTTTGGGTAAAGTATCTAGATTACATTTCAAACCTAAAGTTTCCAAGTTTCATAGATTCCGCCAGTGACAAGGCTCCAGCCTCTCGTTCCACCAAGAATCAAGTTTCACGAGTCTAAGGAGTCAAGCACTAAATAAGTTTTAGGAGTCAAGAATCATAGTTTCTCAAGCATCAAGAATCAAGAGTCCAAGTATCAAGTGTCAAGAATCATAAAGAATCTAGTTTCCATAGTATCAAGAATCAAGCGTCTAGATTTAGGTATCAAGAGTCAAGTATTTAGGTTAAGTATCAAGTTTCATAGTTTAAGCGTCAAGAATCAAGCATCTAGAATAAAGAGTCAAGCATCATAGTATCAACAACATTCACACCAAAAGTATCCAAAACATCAACTCCATAAAACCCCAGAGACTAAAATTGACAACTTATTAGAAGTTCGGGGACTGTTCTTGTCAAATGTCTAAAGTTCAGGGATGCTGGGCGTTACACACGCTGCCTTAACCATGGCTTTGTCAAGTGATGACTGTAACATGTTTGAAGAATACAGAACTGCTAATGAACTCTGGCACGCTTTGATCGAACACTACGAGGGAAATGAAGAGCTAATTGAGAGCAAAAGAGACATGGTGCAGAAGCAATACGACATGTTTGGTGGAATTCGTATAGAAAGGCTCTCTGATCATATCAGTCGCTTTCTGAATATGATGACCAAGATGAAGAAGGCAGGAAATCCTGTGACTAATCGTGCTGCCATAAAGAAGCTTCTGGACTCGCTTCCAAAGGAATGGAGCCTTCAATGCATGATGATAAAAAGGGATTTCCTCAACAACCTAAATCCTGTCACTCTGTCCGATCTAATCAACACTGTGAAGGATTTTGAAATGGACGTCAACAAACGCAAAATGAATACGGCTGGTTACTCCCCAAAGTCAGCTCAGACTTCTACTGGACTAAAGAATGTGGCATTTCTAGCTTCAGGAGGCACCAGTAAACAAGCTTCTGAGATGTCCTACTTTAACGTTTCCGCAAGCGCGTCAAAGGCTCCACAATCTGGTGATAAGGCTGCCGTAGTTGGTGATACTCAAGCCTTGAAAGTGTCAACCGAACATGTGGCACATTTTAACATGTTTCTGAGTAGCTATGAAGCTTTAATGTCGGGAGAACTCAAGAAGGAGATGCTCACTGCTGAAGACATGTATCAGGTTGATCCAGATGACATGGAGGAGATGGATTTGAAGTGGCAGATGGCTATGATCACTATAAGGTTGAAGAAGTTTCAGGATAAGACTGGGAAGCGTCTAGGTCTTGGAAAAGCTGGTTTTGACAAATCCAAGCTGAGATGTTACAACTGCAAATGTTTGGGTCACTTCAAGCGAGAGTGTCCTTTGTTGAAGGAGGGAAACACTGAAGCTGCTCCTGCCATAAAACCAATTGCTATCGAAGAAAACAAGAACAATGCTACTCCCAACACACCAAAAGCTCTGGTTGTGGAAGATTATGATTGGGGTGAAGAAATTGCTGAAGCCAAGGAACAGGTTAACAAAGCTCTCATGGCAAAGATCTCAAGCGGGTCGTCATCAAAACAGTTTGAGAAACAGGCTGCTGGAATCCCAAAAGGGGACAACATTGCTGACAAGGGTCTGAAAAGCATTCTCACCTCCCTAGAGTCTGAGAAAGAAAAGAATTCTGAAGAAGCTGAAAAACCCAAGAAGCAAGTTCCTAAGGAGTCATCTGGTGAGAAGAAAGAAAAGGAAAAAGTCTCAGCAGCAGCAATGAAAACTGAATCCTCAAAGGAAAAAGCAGACAAAGACTTGGTAAATAGCATTCCACATAACTTTAAAGTAAAGTTATGCACACCAGCATGCGTTAACGTCGTGGCACACTACAAATCTCTTAATCTAGAATTTGAGAGGCAAAACGACAAAGCTTTAAAATTTAATATAGAACTTAAACAAAACGAGGCTGCATATCAGAGAAAGTTGAATTCAACTTTAGCTAAAATGCAAACTCTAAAAGAATTTGTTTTTAGAAAAGATTTTATCATCAACGATCTAACAGATAGACTAGAAAAAGCTTTGAACGAAAATAATAAATTACAAACTATTGTAGACAAATGGAATGTCAGTCAAAAGGCCTTTACTGACATCAAAAACTGCCAACGACCGACGTATGTAAAAGATGGGGTCGGGTATAAGGATAGGCAAGGAAATGAAAGAAAACTTTTCTTTCCACCACATAGCAAAAACTATGTGCCTATGCCAACTCCTCATCCTGACAATGATTTCATTGATGAAAAGGCCTCTATAGAACAAAATGATTCTTTAAAAAACGAAACAACCGTTAACATTCCTAAAAGTAATGCAGATCCAATTGTGTGTAAAGAAGATGTGTGCGATGAGGATGGAGACTGCGGCGGTTCAAAAATAGGAATAGGTTATTCAGGCGACAGTTATTCCACCGTTAACTGGTTCGCCTGGAACTGTTCTAAGAAAAATAATATTCGGGATGAATGTAATAATTTAATTAGGACGGATGACTATAATGGCTGTGTGCCTAAATTTAACCCTTTGGATGAGTGTAAGGGCCATGTGCCTACATTTGAGACCCATGATCGTGAACATGCTATGTTTGAATGTCATGATTTAAATTCTGCATTTTGTGATGATAAAAATGTGTGTGAATCTCCTGTATTTGTGCCAGAATTGAAAAAGAATATCTTTGGAAAATTCCTCACCGAGGAAATTCCAGAATTTATTCCATCTCGAACAGGTATGACAGATTCAGAGAAGAAAGTCGCTAAAGATAGCAGCAAAGAAGATTCAAGCTTTTCTGCCTCAGAAAAGGAAGGAAAGACTTCAAGTTCTAATGAAGAACAAGAATCAGAAAATTCAAGTGAAGATCAAACAACAGAAGGTCAAAGCTCCGAAGATTCAAGTGACGAAACAATTGAAGATCAAAATTCAGAAAATTCAAGTGAATATCAAACATCTGAAAGTTCATCAGATTCAGACAATGCTGAAGACTGTTCAGAAGATGAAAGCCGAGTTGACAAGAAAATGAAGAAAGCCGAGAGCTCAAGATACACCGCATCAAAAGATTCTTGAAAAAGCTCAAGACACTCATCACATACATCATCTTCTAACACCAAAAAGCCCAGACGTAAACGATGTTTTCGCTGTGGTCATTTAGGACATACAGTGAAACATTGTAAAAACAAGAATTTTTCTAAACCAGAATATGATTTTGTTAAAAGTTTCACAGATCAGCTTGATTACCTTAAGAAATCTGTTAAAAATCTGGTTAATTCAACAGCTTATTTTTGGAAGCAAAAAGAGGACATCGTGGCTCAAAACCACGATAGATCCAAAGTGAAGCAAATCTGGGTTCTCAAATCAAACTAATTTGTGTATATACTTGTATTTCAGAATAAACTCTAGAAATGGCTTCGAATGCTCATGGAATATATCTGGCATGTCGACAACGGATGTTCAAGACACATGATAGGCTTAAAGGAACTTCTGAAGAATTTTCATTTTATTGATGGTGATTTCGTGTCATTCGCTGGAGACGAGAAGGGAGGGAAGATCGTTGGAATAGGAGATGTTGTGTCTGAAGCACTCACTTTGGAAAATGTCAACTATGTTCTAGAATTGTGCTACAATCTTATGAGCGTATCACAAGTCTGTGATAAAGGAATATCGGTGCTTTTCAACGACATGGAATGTTTGTTTCTCAAGCCTGAATATGTAGTTCCTGTAGAGATGATCATGCTCACAGCTCCAAGACAAAACAACACATACGTGCTCAACATGAAGAATGCCAAGACAAATGATAACTTGACTTGTTTAATCTCAAAGGCTTCAGAATCAGAGTCACTGCTTTGGCACAGGCGATTGGGGCATGTAAATTTCAAAAATATGAACAAACTCTCTAAGTTAAACTTAGTAAGAGGTCTTCCGATAAAGGAATTTCCTTTTTCTGAAAAATGTATAGCATGCGCCCAAGGAAAGCAACACAAGAAATTGCACAAGTCCAAAGCAGTGAACACGATTACTGCACCTCTTCAGTTGATGCATATGGATCTTTTTGGTCCAATAAGTGTTAAGAGTCTTGCTAAAAGTTCCTACTGTTTGGTGATTACAGATGACTTCTCTCGTTTCTCATGGGTTTATTTTCTTGAAGCCAAGAGTGAGACGGCTGATATCCTTAAGTCGTTCATTCCCTTGATTGAAAACGTGACTAGATTGAAAGTGAAGTCGATCAGAAGTGATAATGGTTCCGAATTCAAGAATCAAACCTTCATATCCTTCTGTGCAGAAAAGGGAATTCATCTTCAATACAGTGCGGCTAGAACTCCTCAACAAAATGGAGTCGCTGAATGAAAGAATAGAACTTTGATCGAAGCCGCGAGAACTATGCTGGTGGATTCAAAGCTTTCAATCATCTTTTGGGCAGAAGCGGTAAATACAGCATGCTATGTTCTTAACAGAGTTCTCATTGTAAAGCCTCACGGAAAAACTGCATATGAACTTCTCTTCAAAAGGAAGTCGCTTATTGATTTCTTTAGACCATTTGGATGTTCTTGCACTCTTCTAAACACTCAAGAGAATCTCATCAA
The DNA here is from genome assembly GCA_030545235.1 of Helianthus tuberosus. NCBI lineage: Eukaryota > Viridiplantae > Streptophyta > Magnoliopsida > Asterales > Asteraceae > Helianthus > Helianthus tuberosus. The sequence goes on along the minus strand of CM060417.1, from coordinate 145,065,940 downwards.
GTTCGAAGCAGTAGGTGATATCTGCTACTTCATGGGATATTCATCCACTCAGAAAGCCTACAGAGTCTACAACAAAAGAGCAAAGATGGTGATTAAATCTTATTACGTTGACTTCCAAGAAGGAAACTACTCTAACATTGGAAGTACTCCCGATTGGTTTTACGATGTGGGTGTGATTTTCAACACCTTCAAAATTCCAGAAGCAGGACCTGCAGAAGCTGCTCAAGTTGAACCTCTGTTTGATTCTTCAGATATTGGTTTGACTCCTTTCACTACCCGTTTTTCTCCATTCTCTGCTGATCCACTTCTCTCCGTGGATGAAGTAAATGGTGACACTTCGCCTGAGAACACCCCTGAAAATGGTGCTTCTTCTTCACAGGCGAATGTGGATGAACCAACTCAGGAAGATGATCCTCCAGTAATCTATGTTGACGAACACTTCACCAACCTTCCGCAACAAATTGAGACTCACACAAACGCAGGATACAAGACAAATCACAATCATCCTCTTGAGAATGTCATAGGTACAATAGAAGAAGGAGTACGTACCCGTGGTCAGTCTTCAAGCATCAACAAAGGGCTCTATGCTGCTTTTCTCTCGTAGTCTGTGCCTCGAGACATTGAAGAAGCCATTCAAGACTCCAGTTGGGTTCAGGCCATGCAGGAAGAACTATCTCAATTTCGCAAACTCAAAGTTTGGGAGCTAGTAGATTTACCTGAGGGAAAGTTTCCAATTGGTACAAAATGGGTATTTCGCAACAAGATGGATGATCATGGAGTAGTGATCAAGAACAAGGCTAGATTGGTGGTGCAAGGTTTTCGTCAAGAAGAAGGAATTGATTACGAAGAAGTGTTTGCTCCAGTCGCAAGATTGGAGGCAATCAGAATATTCCTGGCATACGCGTCTTACAGAAATTTCAAAGTTTTCCAGATGGACGTAAAGAGTGCTTTTCTGTATGGCAAGGTAAAGGAAGAAGTCTACGTGTGTCAGCCTCCAGGTTTTGAAGATCCCCATTTTCCAGGACGCTACTACAAGTTGGAAAAAGCACTCCATGGTCTTCACCAAGCTCCACGTGCTTGGTACGAGACTTTGTCAACTTATCTTTTGAAGTGTGAGTACACCAGAGGAACGATCGACATGACTCTCTTCACCAAACGAATCAGAAAAGACGTAATGCTGGTTCAGATTTATGTGGATGATATCATTTTTGGGTCAACAAATGAGGAGTTGTGTAAAGAATTCGAGACCGTCATGAAGGCAAAGTTCGAAATGAGCATGATGGGAGAACTCACGTTCTTCTTAGGATTAGAAGTGAAGCAAAAGGAGGACGGTATTCTTATTCACCAGGCTAAGTACATTCGGGATATTCTCGCAAAGTACAACATGAACGACTACAAAGTTGCAAGCACCCCGTTCGCCTCACAGACGAAGCTTACTCTAGATCCTCAAGGAAAACCAGTGAATAAGTCCTTCTACCACTAAATGATAGGCTCTCTGATGTACTTAACTGCAAGCAGGCCTGACATTTTGTGGGCAGTCTGTCTCTGTGCTCGTTTTCAGACAAATCCCAAAGAATCACATGAAACTGTTGTGAAGCGCATCTTCCGCTATCTTAAAGGAACTCCGAAACTAGGTCTTTGGTATCCTAAAGATAGTAATTTTGATCTTATTGCTTATTCTGACAGTGATCATGCAGGTTGTAAAGTGGATCGAAGGTCTGTATCAGGAGGATGTCAATTCTTGGGAAATCGTCTGATCTCTTGGCAAAGCAAGAAGCAGACAACTGTGTCCTCCTCCACTGCTCAAGCTGAGTACACTGCGGCCTACAGTTGCTGTTCACAAGTTCTCTAGATACAAAATCAGTTGTTGGATTATGGAATCAACATCATGAAGACTCCGATATTCATTGACAATGAAGCATGTCTGGGAATTGTGAAGAATCCAATCCACCACTCAAGAACAAAGCATATCGAAATTCGTATTCATGCAATTCGAGATGCTTACGAGAAAGGATACATTCAAGTGGTGCCAGTGGATAGAACACAGCAACGGGCTGACATATTCACAAAAGCTTTTGATAAAACCCGATTCAACCAGCTGGTAACCTGGTTGGAAATGGTTAATTTCCTTGAGTGGAAATGAATCTTGTTGTCCAAAATCGTTTGTAAATACTCTGTCTTTGTCCATATTAAAAAAAAACGTTTGTTAAAAGTAAAACAAGTATCGTAAAATGTTGCCCACCAAAAAGATTTTCTAAAATGTTAAAATTTCATTTTCGGGCAATGGACTTTCGAAAATAAAAATTTTAGGGGGGATATTCCAGAAAATCAAAATTAGATGCTTGTGTCTGACTCCTGTTAGAGGAAATGATAGAAAATTGCTAACACTTTGTCATTTCTTGAAAAAAAAAACAGAAATAAAAAATCAGGATACCAAGCACCAACGAGTAAACTGCTGTTAGGGAGCAAAACATAACATCTACACAAGGATTCTGGCTTTTCTCAGGCATTACGCATAATTGTGGGTAACACGTTGCGGTATATGGCTTAATGGTCTTAAATCTTGCGTTGATAGATTACCAAAGTCTGAGATTTCAGGTTTTTATATTGGTTTTTCATTCGGGGATATCATAGTTGTTCTTCTGCTGCATCTAGATACATGCTGACCTAGACGCTATGATATATTTTCAAGAAAAGAGCCAAAAATGGCCAAATCCCTAAATTGAAGAAGCTTTCATAGAAAGTCATTCAAATGCGCAAAAATGCACAAATCGTACCAAATCTGGGATCTGTCTCCGCCCTCGATAGTTTTCGGGATCTCTGCTGTACGAAAGTACTGACCTGATCTCCAACTCTATCGTTGAAAAGCAAAACGAATGAATCCAATATACTCACTTGTTATGAGGAACCTTTGTGCATACCTTGATCGCGGGGGTATGTCCTGATGTGGGACTCATGGGCGTAATGATTCTATATTAAATAGCTTGTGTGGGGGCCATAGAAGTCTTGTCAAAATTACCAAAAACATGATAAACGCGCTCTCCGAAGGCATGTTGAAAGAAGGATGCATGGATTTAAGCGGACAAACATACTGGCAGTTTTCTTGTACCTTGATTCGCTAATAATAATAAATAAGGATTTGACAAGTGTTGACAATATGATCCTCTGCAGGTAAGTCAACGAGCGTCAAAAGAAACAAGAAAATCAACAAAAAATGGAACCTCCCAGAATTGAAAAACGAAGTTCGGAGACAAAATGGCCCAAATTTTCTCTAGTTTGTAAATATTTCATAATTTTTATTATTTTAAACTAAAATGGGCATGTTTTTTTTGAGAAAGTTTGAAATTCACGAGCGTATTTAAATTTGATTTTGAAATGAAGTTGCAAACCACAAAAGGCGGTGAAATTAAGATTCCGGCGAAAATACCAATTTCGCCAATAACCCTAAACCGCCTATAAATCTTCCTTAACCGACTTTATTTCAAAATTTTTCAAAAACAATCTTCTTTATCTCTCTCTCTAATCTTCGGTTAACATCACTTAAACATCCTCACAAGATTCATTTCTGTTGAAGATCATTAGGTAATCCTTGAAGTTAATCAAAGATTACAACTTCTGCATTCATCGATTCACGTCTTCGGTGAACGGTTCAGTGTTTGAATATTTATGTTTGGTTCTTTATTTTAAATTCAAATCTTTATAATCATGAATCAGTAGATCTTAGGATATTTTGAGAAAAATCATACTCGGCATCACCGATTTTTCAAGGTTTTTGAACAGTTTTAAGATTGTTTGTGATCAAAGTTGAACAATGTTTGAAATCAGTTAGGGTTTTAGAAGGGTTTTTCAAGAAAGATATGGTGCTAGCGCATTAAAGTTGAACACAGCGATGATTGTAGCGAAATTATCTTGAATCAGGAATTTCAAAAGTCTCGAACGCGAGTTCGAGCAACCGGCGAAATAATCTATTTCCCCGGTAAGTCGGCCTAGACGAATGTCTTCGCTGGTGAAGGTGTTACGTGACCAAACTCTGTCTTCACCGGAGATCATCAGCGAAATTAAATTCAAATTACATGTTTATTACCGGTGAAATCATTCCTCACCTGCTTCTGTCACCGGCGAAAATATTTGATCCGTGTCATAACCATCAGCGAAATTTTGGATTGTTTCCTTTAGTTGTTGCCGGCGAAAACACACATGATCCGATATTGTCGCCGGCGAAATTGCCTGGTCTCGATAACTATCATCAGCGAAGATAACCTTTTGGGTTATCAGCGATTTTGATCTTTTTTTTTAATTTTTGTAAATATCCTTTAATACTAAAATCATATTATCTTTCATATAGTCTAAATTTTTTGTAAATATTTTCTAAAATTATTTTCCTTATATAATATGTAAATATTTTTTTTAAAACAAATTATTATGCTATACATATTTTAGTTTCTCGTTATAAATAATATATCTTAGTGTCGTAAAAAATTCTAACCTGGCTCGTTTGTTGTTTCAGAGGCAAGATGGTGAAAAACATAGAGTGGGATAAAACTCTGAAGCATAATCAGCATATCAAACTTGAGCAAGTACCACAGGATTTCGAAGACGTGGCAAGATGGGTACAATCATGCAGGAGAAGCTACGTTGTCCAAACGGAAGTTCCTATTTATAGAATCCACATTCAAGAATTATGGCAAACAGAGAAACCCGAAACTATTAACAATGCCAGAGGGATATCTGCAACAGTCCGCAACAAACGTGTAATTGTAACTGAAGAAAGGATTCGCACTGTTTTGAAGCTGGGAGATAACGCACAGGATCCGATCAACTTGAGCAAGGATGATGTTTTGGATGGATTTCGTGGTGTGGGATACATGGGAGACTTTAGTCAAAAGAAGGACATCAAAAGAAATGGGCTCACGAGGGATTGGAGGTTTATATTACACGTAATTGCTATGAGTATAGCTCATCGTAAAGGTGGATACGATAGCCTGAATCTGGAATGTTCGGGAGCAATGTGGAACTTATGTTTGAATCAAAAGTTCAACCTATCTGGACTAATTTTCAACTAAATGCTCGAGAATACAAGAGGACTTACTTGGGCAATGTATCCCAGATTTATTCAGATGCTGGTCAACGATCAATATGACAAACTGCTACATGATGGAGGCCTCTTCACCTTTCATGTTCCCACCAGTCGACAGTATACAGAGATCAAAACGAATGAATGGGTAATGTTACACGACTGGATATATACTGCAGAAAGACTGTCATTGGTCAAAGCAGCTTATAAAAAGTACAGAGAAGCAGTTCAAGCAAAACAACAAAGAATCGCGCAAGCTGAGGAAGAGGTTGTAGAAAAAGAAGAAGAACAGTTGAAAAGAAAAAGAAAAGGAAAGCAGGCTGCTGACGACGAACCTCAAAAGAAGAAGAAATCCTCAGAAAACCCAGAAAGACTTATGGGAGCAAGCTTCAGAGCCGCAGATTCAGAAGAACATCATCGACACATTCAAGATATACGGGAAATTCATGCAATGCAAGAAAAAGAAAAGAGGGAAAAGAGGCTTGCAAGACGAGAAATGTCGGAATCTGAAAGACCAGTTATAGTAACAGAAGAAAAGCAAACATTGGAAGATTTTGTTGATACACTATTAACCGATCCAGAAGAAACATTTGCAAGCAAATCATCTCCCCCTAAGAAAACCGATGAAGGACCTTCTAGGTTTCCCCAAGTGAAACCCACAAGGATTTCAAAACCTCCTGTGCCTCCACAAAGAATTCATCCATTTCAAGATCTGTACGACAAACTTGTCAAAGAGATCGGTGCAACTCCAGCTAAAGAAATCTGCCTCCTCAAGAACCAAGTAAATGATACAAACATCCTGAGAGAAAAGCTGAAGGAGCAAAGAAAGAAGAACAGAGAATTGCATGCCTATGTCACTGGACAATCACAATACATAAGGTTTCAGCAGCATGGTATAGAGAAGCTATACAGAACGATGAAAAAAATATGTGCAAAAATTGAGATAGAGCCCATGTTCTCTTTCGCAGAAGTCTTCGACTTTGAGGAATTTAAAGAGGAGGAAACAAATAGAAAGAAGAAAGAAGCTGAAACAAAGAAATGTCATCTTGAGTCGACAGAAAAAGTAACTAAAGGAGACGATAGCGACGAAGAAGAAATGGACAGAGATAAAATGCCTGCAAGATTTATCGAGTGGGGATTGGAAGAGGAAGTTGTTTATGAATAGGAAGATGGAAAGACATTCAGCCCACAACACCCAGAATGGTTTAGAAGGGAAAGAGAAAAACTTCTTGATTTTTATCAGGTAGTAACTGTTGAGAAGACAGAAGCTACTGATAAAATCATTAGCTGGATGTATAGCAATCTCAAGGGGATGTTTGTGGTCAAACGAAGAGGTGGTGTGATTCAGTACTTCAGAACTGGGTATGATCTGTTTTCTCTTCCCAGGTGGGATGTTCGTGAACTTGGCCGACTGGATATGTTAAATCCAGAGGATAGAAGCGTTGGGGGGGGGGGGGGGGAACTTTGAGCGCATAATTGCGAAAGAATGCAACAAAGGTTTCCCAAATTTCAAGCCGCAGCATCCCAGAAGGAGAGTATCCAAAACAACAAAAGATCCTATTACTGGAAAAGGCAAAGTGACGTGGGTTATCAACCCTGCAAAAGTTGTCACAAGAATTAAGCTCCCAGATGAAGTTCCAGTTTGTCTAAACAACTTCAAGAAGTGGTTTTATGATAGCCATACTGATGAAGCGGTGATCCGATCAAACAAAAATGAAGATATTAGAATATTGGATCCAATGGATGTCTTCATGTTCGGACTCTCTGATTTAACTGTGCTGAATGCAAATCGTATAAATGTTGGAGGTGGAAACGCCAATCTAGAAGAGGCCTTGCTGTTTTAGAGGGCAGTGGATAGAGTCTGGAAGAGAAAACGAGAGATGCTCAATATCGTTGATAAGATCGAGAAAAGAAAGGATGCATATGCAAAGAAAAAGGAAGAAAGGAAGAAGAAAAAGCACGAGAGAAAGAAAGAAAAGTCTTCCTCACTGACAAAAGAGCCCACCACAACTTCTCAAGCAACGTCATCACCTCCGGCCTCATCCACATATGAGCCAATTATGGAGGAACCACCATCAACAAGTGAAGCTATTTTAACACAAGAAACTTCCGCAACAACGACTGAGGTTCAAGCAACACCAGAAGCAACAGGGAATGAAGAAGTCCCTCCAGAGCCAGAAAAGAAAGCTGCAGACAATCCAGTGGCAACTACTGAAGAATGAAAAACAAGTATGCAACGATCTAGGGGGGATATTGTTGGAACTTATGAGATCGTTGATACTTGCACTGGATTAGTTTTGTTATAGTTTGTAGCTTATCTAAAGTCTAGGGGCTAATTTTGTATTTATGTAATAGTGGTAAACCTGACCTAGTGTAGTTAAGATGCCAGCATAATTATAATTATGCTGGCAAGTCAAGATCTATATAAACCATTGTATTGTTGCCCTAGCCAAGCTTTTGGCCACACTTGGTGAATATTAGTGTTGTTTACATTTCAATCTCTACTCATTGTGCTTAATCAGATTTCCAAGGTGCTTTATTGTTTATCTTCTTATTTGGATTCAATACAACACTTGTTGTATTCATCATACCATTAGCTTCATCTTCATTCTTGATTCTTCTTAACTTTTTCATAGTACAAACACCTAATCAATAGGTGTTTTGGACTAAAACAATCAACCACTGTTGTTTTGGTCAAAAATTACCGAAGCAATTAAGTGATCAAATTAGTTAAGTGAGGTAGTGTGCTAAGAACGTGTGTTGAAAAATATGTTGACTTGTTAGTTTGCAAAAACAATTTCAGGATATAGCTCAGGATATTGAGCTATATCTATGATCAAACAATGAGCAGAAAGTAAAGGGGTGACACGAGATATATGAGAAAAGCCCTTGATCAATCTAGATCGTCGGTATAAAACCTTGGAAGCTGACAATCGCAACTGCCTTGTTCTTCTTATTACTTCAAACGTCAGGATACAATGCAGGATATTGATCAGATCGCTAAGTGTTACAATGCTTTTTGTGAAAGTGAGAGTTGCGAGAGAGTTGAAGTGTTCGAGAGCAGTGAGTGTAGTGTCCTATTCGATCTGATTTATCCATCTATTTATAGCTAAGAAATGAAAACAAAACTTCCTATAAATGGGGGTTGCCTTCGAATATTCCTTAGTAAACGTTGGAGACCAAGTAAAGCGGGTTCAACGTCTTTCTTCGAACAACTTTGACCGAGTCTTTCGGGGAATAGGTCCTCACGAACGTTGCAAGCTTGGACTCATATTACTGCACATAATCCGTTAGTGATCCTCAGGATACCATGTCAGGATGTTACCAATATCCTGAATCAGCATCCCGGGCATGAACAGACATCATATAATCAAGATATAACTTAAGATATTATCTAGGATATGGGCTCAGAATTTCACCCATAAAAATTGTCCCCAAAAATGTTACCGTTAAGTATCCTGATACTAACGGTTACATTTTTTCATGAATAACGAGGTAATTAAGAGATAAGACCTTGATGTGACTAGTTGTAACCACCCAGCCTATAATTACTCATTACCTCCCTATAACTTCTCATCCTCATCCTCATTTAACCCTTACCGAAGAGAAAAAAGGTAAAAAATTTCTCTCTCATTTCCATTTTCCTCCTCCATTCTGTTCAATATTCCGGCAACCATATGGCGAGGTAGACCAGATCCAGCTCCGGTGATTCCGCTCCTACATTTATCCACCAGAATATTCTCTAAGATCCAGAGAAAGAAATCTGCTCCTTCGATAGTGCCCACTTGTCGGCTCTCAAAACCTCCGGTATCTTCCCGAAAGGGATGGTGTTCCGGCCGTTTGATCAGGAAATCCGGTCGGACATGGTTTCCGACGAGTGGTTGTGTTTTAATGCTTTTCCCTTTACCTTAGGGTTGCAATTTCCTTTTCCAGATTTCATCACCGAGTTCTTTAACACCATAAAAATCTGTTTTTGTCAAGCAATGCCGATGCTCTGGCGAGTCTTGCTTGTTCTTGATCAAATCAAGAACAATCATATCCCTGATCTTTCCATTCATGACCTCCCCTTAGCGTATCGGCTTAGATGCCATGGTTCTTGTAGATTCTTGTTTTATTCTACCTCCAGCGATCCACTGATACTTCGTGCCACCAGGAATGAGGAGGAATGGAAGTCCAAATTTTTCTTTGTAAAAAGAGACTCAATCCCTGGTGGAGCGGATTATCCGGTGCAGTGGTTGAGAAAGGTAAGGATTTAGGGTTTTAGGATGATCCTGTCTTGTACCCTGTTTCATATCTTGTACTAACTTTTTTTATTTTCTTGTACATAGCCGATTTCAGGAAGCTTGCACCTCCCTTAGCCGACTCAAAGAAGAGAATCGACGCCATCAGAATCCTCCCAGCGGCTGAAAGAAGTTTCAATCCATTTCCACCATCTCCAAGTCAACTCTCCAGTTCAAACATGTCTGGTAAGGATCCTGCACAATATCCTGCATACATGTTTTTATTTGATATGTTTTGGAAAGAGTTTTACTCCCTGTATGCAGACTCCAGCAAAGTTCCAATCCTCCTGTACCTTGATGAGCTTGATAGTTACCCCACTCCAGTTAACGTCAAGAAAGATACTCCTGCTACTACCAGCTCCAAACCGCTCCCGGCTCCTAAGCCCAACCCGAGAACTCGTGCTTCCACCGCCAAGAAGAGGAAAGGCTCTGAAGTCAGCACCCCAGGCTCTGAAGGGTTCTCCTACGAAGAACTCAGCTTCACTGACTCCTTGGAGCCGATGACATCCTTCCTCAATAAGGTAATATCCTGATACTATAACCTGCACACATATCCTGATAGGATATCCTGGTTAATGAGTTTTGATTTATACCTGAATTTTGACTTGCAGGGCCTCCAGCATCTGCTTCACCTTTACACCGATGCCTGCAGCACGGCCAAGTTTCAAGAGGCCAGGATCAAGCAGCTCGAGACCACTGTTGCTGACCAAGGTGCCATTGCTGAAGTCAAGACCCAACATTATGACGATAAGCTGAAGAAGGTCACTCAGGATGCTGAGGTAAAGCTGGCTACCATCCAAGTGGAGCACGAACAGGCCATGGTCTCCTTCCGGGAAGGGATCAAAAACTCAGCTGTTGTCTCCCTGCTACAAGCTCGCATCAAGATGGCTTATAAGGCCAAGGAGACAGGCCTGGAGTGTCCATCCTGGCCGGTAGATTCCTGGGTGGCAAAGCTAAAGGAGCTTGGAGGCAAAGCTGTGTCGTATCCTGCAGAGGCTGGTGAGTCCTCTAAGTCAGCAGAGGTGGTGGACAAGGCTGGATTATAAGGCCAAGGAGACAGGCCTGGAGTGTTCATCCTGGCCGGTAGATTCCTGGGTGGCAAAGCTAAAGGAGCTTGGAGGCAAAGCTGTGTCGTATCCTGCTGAGGCTGGTGAGTCCTCTAAGTCAGCAGAGGTGGTGGACAAGGATGGATAGAAGAAGGATGCTGAGACGAATGCTGGTGAGGATGCTGCTCAGGATGCTAAGGCTGAGAAGACGGAGAAGGCTGGTGAAGATGCCGCTGTGTGAGGGCATTCAAGTGGGCGATGATGGATGTTGATGCCTAGGCCGGAGCCCACTTTTTTAAATTTGAATGTTGGTGTGTAACCCTAAAACAATTTACTTTTCCTGCATTTTACTTTTCCTGCACTTGAACAATTTATATTTTCTGCATGCATTTTGAACAATATAACAGTTGGAGGTGGATGGGTCTTGGTTTAAGATGAAGCCTTCAACTGTTATGTAAATATAACTATGAACTCATGTGCTTTTGGTGGATGGATCTCAGTTTGAGATGAAACCAAAAGCACAAACTTTTGCCATGTTAATAATATAACTCTCTTTTGACTCTATCTTTTTTGTTATACTTTTTATGCATAACTTTTATTTATGAAAATAGTTTTGTTTGAACATTCTTGGGAACATATTCTGAGAGTATCCTGAGAGATATACTGGTCAGGATACTTCCACATAACTTATAAAACTTAAGTTATCCAAATAAAAAGGAGAGATCATACCAAAGACTCTTAGAAAGTCGATTCCAATCTCCCATTTTAGGAATGTCCCTAGTGCACATTTAGATTCTGGAGCCCATCCTTCGAATTGTATAGTGTATATCCCCTGTATTCAGCATATTTGAAGACTTAGGAATGCAAACATAGTCATACTTTAGCTTTTCTGTGAATAAACCCTGAATATTCTGGGAATTAACCCTCAATATCCTGGGGATAAACCCTTAATACCCTGGGGATAAACCCTTAATATCCTGGGGATAAACCCTGATTTTCATGCGCTACAGGCGGGAGTGTATAAACTCCAAGACTTAGAAAGGTGAAAACCTTTAAACCTTAGAGAGTATGAAAATACCCTTTCGTGAGAGAGGGTGATCAATCCTCATATACCTTTAGGATCCAGGATATAGCCAATAGTAACAAAATTGTCAGCCACTTTTACATGAACTGGTCCCGCTACCTTGAACTATCCCTGGATAACTTGCGCTCCAGGCGGGGTGTTTAAACCCGATTCGTAAGAAAGGTGAATACCTTTAAACCCGTGAAGGGATCAGGATCCCTTAAACGTGAGAGAGGGGGCCAATCCTCTGATCTTTCGAAATATCCTGAGCATGTATCCTGGAGTTATATCCTGAAGCATATACTGCAAAACAAGTGTAAACTAAGATGGGTGTTAGCCTGGCTAACACCCCTCCGATGCCTATGTCAGTATTGGGTTTAAAAGAATAATTAATACAAAATACATAAAAAGAGATAGAACTCATTGTTATGGGTGATTTTCCGCTCATATATCCTGACTGATATTCTGATTTTGTTTTATTGTGGCCAGGATGCTGGATCAGGATATTGGTAACATCCTGATGTGATATCCTGGTAGTAACCAATTAACCCACGTGCAGGTTATTGAAACCAGTCTCTAACGGTCAGGTGGACTTCTTCTCTTCAAGACTCGGGCAAATCAGTTATATTACGAACGTTGAAGCCAGAAGACGTGGACTACAACGTCCACATATGGAATATTCGCCGGATCCCAGAATAGTAGGATAGTTAGTTTCTTTCTTTTTACTATAAAAGGGGATTGATCGGATCAGATTAGGGACACAATCTTTCGCACACTCTTTCTCTCTACTTGCAAACACTCACAACACACTAACACTTGCACTGGAATTGCATTGTAACACTTAGTTGATCCGCATCATATCTTACGCTGTATCCTGATATTTGAAGCAATAAGAAGAACAAGGCAGCTGTGATTGTCAGCTCCTGAGGTTTTATGCTGGCGATCTAGATTGATCAAGGGCTTTCCTCGTACATCTCATGTCACCCTTTACATTTTTGCTCATTGTTTGATCATAGATATAGCTCAATATCCCGAGCTATATCCTGAACCTGTTTTTGAAAACAACTTAACTAGCATATTTTCAACACACGTTTTTAGCACACTACCTCACTTAACTAATTTGATCACTTAATTGCTTTGGTATTTTTGACCAAAACAATTTGGCACCCACCATAGGGTAAGTGGTGCTATTTCTACTTAAAGCTTTTAAAAAATCATTACTTGGTTTTCTATTTTCAAAACTTTTTGCTACATTATTTTCGATGGCCTCGAGATCAAACATGAGCTCTTCCACCGTGTCTGCTACAACCTCTGCAACAATTGGTTCGGTGCTTCCACCACCTACTCCGAGAATGCAAGCCTCTTCACAGGGAACTGAAAGTCATGTGGCTCGGGATGTTATCCCCGCTCGCAATATCCAGGGATCTGGTCCTGTTTTGGCTTCTAATGAAGAAATTCTAAATTTGTTTGGTAGTGTACAGGAACAGATGAGGCAGCAGCAGGAAACTAATCAGATGCTGATGAGAGAGATACAACTCTTGAAATCCGACCCAAGTAGGCCTGCTGAAGATACTGTCACTCCCTTGCAACCCAGGGCTTTGAACTTCAGTTTTGCAGTTTATACTGAGGATAACCGGGGGAATATTGTGCCTAGCCATTCCCAGAATCATACTCCTGAGATACCCTCTTCAGTAAGAGTGTTAACTGTGAGAAGCTCAGGATATGGCCAGAATCCTCAGGCTGGTAATGTATCTAATAATAATTATACTCTTGCTACTAATGGTGTTGGATCTTTGCAGGATGCAGGTATGACATCAACATTTTCCAGTGAGCTTCAAAAGCTAAAAGACTTGATATCCAGTGTACCTGGGGTGGTCCAGCCAATTCCGGAAGTGTCCCAGGACAGCCACAGGATATCACGATTTGCATATCCTATTTGTGATGCTGAAATCCCAAAAAGATTTCAAACCCCCAACATGAAACTCTATGACGGAACTACGGATCCTGAGGAGCATATTGCCCAGTATAGGGAAATGATGGAGATCAACCCTATCCCTCCAGATCTCAAAGAAGCATGCCTGTGCAAGGGTTTTGGTTCTACCTTAACAGGATCAGCCTTAAAATGGCTCTTAAACATTTCTCCTCACTTAATTACTTCATTTGCTCATTTAGTTAATTTATTTAATAGTCAATTTTCTTGCAGCTGTAGTTTTGAGAAACTAACCAGTGATCTTTACAGGATAACTCAAGGACCTCAGGAATCCTTGAGGGATTACTGAACAAGTTTAGTCGGGAATCCTTAGATATCCCACATCTTGATGTTGCAACAGCTGTGCAGGCTTTCAAGATGGGATTGCAAAAGGATTCTCAATTTTACCAGGATCTTGTAATGAACCCCTACAGGAATCTGGATGAAGCTCGTAATAGGGCTTTAAGATATATTCGGTTGGAAGACGACAAAAAGATGCAAGAAAGGATGAATTCGTCAACAACCTATGAGTCAACCAACAGGAAATCAGAATACTTGTACAAACCATATCGCTATAAGCCATATGGCAGAAATGACAGCAAGAAAGTGAATGCTGTTGAAGATGAGGATCCTGAGGAGTATCCTGATTTGTCTGAATATTGTTTTTCTGTTAACATACCTGAACTAATGTATGCTATGTAGGGTTTAGGAGACAAAGAAAGATGGCCCCGCAAAAATCAACAAAAAGCTGATTGGAAGGATAAGTCCAAATGGTGTGCCTTCCATGAAGATTTCGGACATGTTACTGAGGATTGCATCGCTTTAAGGAAAGAAATAAGCTATCTCTTAAGCAAGGGATATCTGAAGGACCTCTTGGGAAGAAAGAAGAATAAGGGTCAGGATCCTGAGCGAGCAGCATCACCTCCTGCGGATGCGAAAATAATTAACTTTATTTCAGGGGGATCCGACATTTGCGGGATGTCATATTCTGTGGTGAAAAGGCACGCGAAGGAAGCCAAAGTAGAAAGGGGAGATAAACCAACCAGGATGTCAACCCTCACAACTGACAAAGTGATCATGTTCGATAACGATGACAGGGATACTGTCCAGGATCCTTATCATGATGCTTTAGTAATAACATTATATGTTCCTAACCATTTTGTACGCATGATACTGGTGGATAATGGCAGCTCCGTCAACATAATTCAGCTGGAAATGTTGAAGAGGATGAATGTATCCCCAATGGATATTACTTCGAAGTCTACTGTGCTCGTTGGTTTCAGTGGAGAAGCTAGGAATACCGTACGGGAGATAAGGCTACCCGTGTATGTTGAAGGGGTCAATTCAATGCAACGCTTTTGTGTCATGGACTCATTATCCTGCTATAATATTATATTAGGTAGGCCTTGGATCCATGATATGAAAGATGTGCCGTCAACTTATCATCAGTGTATCAAGATCCCTACCCCTTGGGGAGTAGTCAAGGTGGAAAGCGATCAACAGGAAGCGAAGGAGTGTTATTCTTCTTCGATGAAACCCTCAACAAAGCCTAGTGCAGCATAGCAATTAAAGATGCGAGGCCAGGATATCATGGAGGCTTCAGAGTAGGATGTAAAGAAAATTATCCTGGATCAGGATAATCCGGATATCTCGGTGCTCGTGGGAACCAATATCCCTCAGGATATTGAAGATCAATTGACGAATTTTTTGAAATGCAGGATGTCAACATTCGCGTGGTAGCACGAGGATATGACAGGTATTTCCAAGGATATTATAACACATAAGCTCGGTAGTGACAGGTCATTCAAGCCTGTCCAACAAAAGAGAAGGAAATTTGCTCCGGAGTGAAATGTGATTATTCAGGAAGAAGTAGAGAGGTTATTGAAATCCAAAATGATCAGAGAGGTCAAGTTTCCAAGATGGTTAGCGAATGTAGTGGTGGTGTAGAAGAAAAATGGGAAATGGAGAGTTTGTGTTGATTACACAGACCTGAACAAAGCTTGTCCCAAAGATCCATTTCCTCTTCCTCATATTGACTCAATGGTGGATGCTACTGCCGGTCATGAGATGTTAACCTTCATGGATGCATCCTCAGGATTCCAGCAAATCCAAATGGAACCTTCAGACCAGGAGGATACTGCCTTCATGACACCAACAGGTATTTATTGTTACACTGCTATGCCCTTTGGTTTGAAAAATGCAGGTGCAACATATCAAAGATTGGTGAACATGATTGTCAAAGAGAAGCTGGGGGACACTATGGATGTGTACATCGATGACATGGTAGTAAAATCCAAAAAGGCTGAGGATCATCTCCAGGATATTAGGGGAGCATTTGATATCCTGGATCAGTATAACATGAAGCTGAATCCTGCTAAGTACCATTTCGGAGTGGGGGCAGGAAAGTTTCTAGGATATATGGTGACTAAAAGAGGGATAGAAGCAAGCCCAGAACAGATCAAAGCCATATTGGATATCAAATCACCTTCTAACATGAAAGATGTTCAAAGACTGACAGGACGAGTAGCAGCATTGAATAGATTTATCTCAAGATCCTCAGAAAAATGCAAGGAATTTTATGATATCCTGAAGAAGAACAAGAAGTTCGAATGGGGAGTGAAGCATGAAGCAGCCTTTCAGTATTTGAAGCAGTATCTTCCAACTGCACCCCTATTGATGAAGCCTGAAAATGGTGAACCATTATCCCTATACCTCGCAGTATCAGGGAATGCCGTAAGTGCTGTCCTTGTAAAGGATCATGAAGGTTAGCAATATCCTGTCTATTATGTTAGCTTGGGCATCCTCATTGGCTTTGTGCATGGCAGCTTGGTGCTCCTGGGTCATGGCCTTGAGTTTGTCTTCGTAGTGCTGAGATTGGGCAGCGGCGATCATCCCTTGGTCGGCGATGGTAACTTCGACTTTCTTGAGCTTGACCTCCAGCATTTTGTTAAGACCACAGGCTTCTTCATACAAGTGCATGAGACGTTCTAGGCCCTGAAATCAAAAGTACAGGTATCAACATATGTAGGATGTTCAGGATAATAGTTAACAAATATGTTCAGGATATCGGATGGGAGTTTTTACCTGATTAAGGAATGAAGTCATGAACCCACTGGCTTCATTAAATCCATGGTTCTCATAAGGAAAAGTCTCGAAGGTAGCCGGGGAATCCGTTTCCTTCCTCTTCCTGGCGCTGGAAGCACGAGTCCTGGTGGCTGGAGGAGGCTTGAGAGTGGCAGTAGCTTTCGAACCGCTAGGATTGGAAGACGTGATGGCTTTGGGGCTTGGTTCCTTCTTCACCGAAATGGGAGCGGGATAGCTGTCCAATTCATCGAGATCAAAGACCTCTGGAGCTTTAACTGGTGATGCATGAAGGGAAGAAACATTTAACTCTTGAATATTTTTAAACTGATACGTTCGTTTCATACTGATATGCTTACCAGATACGTCGGAGCTGGATCTCTGGCTTGAACTTGCAAATGACAGGAAGAAAGTTCTCTCACTTTTCGGGAGTTGGTAAATGCTTTTGATCCTCTGTTCTGATTCAGCGCTTGGAGGGGCTAGTTCTTTGAAATTTGCTGCACAAAAGATAAAGATGTCAATTCAAGATGTAACTTCAGGATACGATTAGGGATACTCCTAAAACCCTAAATCCTACCATAAGTTAACCACTTCACCGGAAGGTCAAAACCTTCAGTAATAGAATCCCTTTTTACAAAAAAGAACTTTCGTTGCCATTTCTCCTCATTTTTTGTGGCTTTAAGGATAAGAGGATTTTTGGAGGTTGAGAAAAGGAGAAAACGACTGTTGCCGTGAGAACGAAGGCGATAGGCCATCGGGAGATCTTCAATACAGAGGTCGGGAGTAAAACAGGATCTGATTCAGTCCAAGGTCACTAGTACCCGCCAAACCATAGGCATGGTTTGGGAATAACTAAGACTGGTAAGCTCAAAGAAACGGGATATAAAAGCCAAAAAGGGATATCAGAGTCCGATGGAGAAAGGGTAAGCCAAGAAACAGACCCATTCGTTGGAAGAAAAATCCGATCGGATTTCTCTGTCGAAAGGGCGAATGATCGTACCAACAGGGAAGGCACCGAAAGCTTGTAGGGCAGCAATGTCAGCATTGTCGAACGATCAAATTTCTTTTTCGGGTTCTCTAAGAAGGTTTTGGGCTTCGAAGGATGGGATTGAGTCGCCTGTATGTGATCTCGTTCTACTGGCCATGAAAGATTTCGATGAAGAAAAACAGAGGAAAAGAAGAGAGAAGGAAAGTACCTGAGAAATCGCTTGAAATATAATGATAATGATGCGGAATAAGTCGGCTAAATAGAGGCTGAACATAGGGGGGCAAAGAGTAAATATCGCCTTGGAAGTTGCACAAAGTCACATCAACCGTCGTTTCAGTTTAGTAACCTCGATTTAGGGGATAAGTTTTAAAATATATCCGTTGGAATTGGTATACCAACAGATATATTTTGGGGAAAATTGTTATGGATGATTTTCCGCTCATATATCCTGACTGATATTCTGACTTTGTTTTATTGTGGCCAGGATGCTGGATTAGGATATTGGTAACATCCTGATGTGATATCCTGGTAGTAACCAGTTAACCCACGTGCAGGTTATTGAAACCAGTCTCTAACGGTCAGGTGGACTTCTTCTCCTCAAGACTCGGGCAAATCAGTTATATTACGAACGTTGAAGCCGGAAGACATGGACTACAACGTCCACATATGGAATATTCGCTGGATCCCGGAATAGTAGGATAGTTAGTTGCTTTCTTTTTACTATAAAAGGGGATTGATCGGATCAGATTAGGGACACAATCTTTCACACACTCTTTCTCTCTACTTGCAAACACTCACAACGCACTAACACTTGCACTCGAATTGCATTGTAACACTTAGTTGATCCGCATCATATCCTGTGCTGTATCCTGATATTTGAAGCAATAAGAAGAACAAGGCAGCTGCGATTGTCAGCTCCCGAGGTTTTATGCCGGCGATCTAGATTGATCAAGGGCTTTCCTCGTACATCTCGTGTCACCCTTTACATTTTTGCTCATTGTTTGATCATGGATATAGCTCAATATCCTGAGCTATATCCTGAACCTGTTTTTCAACACACATTCTTAGCACACTACCTCACTTAACTAATTTGATCACTTAATTGCTTCGGTAATTTTTGACCAAAACACTCATACCATCCTGAGTTAGAAATTGAATTCTAAACTCACTTGAAATATAGCTTTAAGTGTATAGCATTCCAGGATCTTGGTAGCATATCCCCCTCCATACTCTTGAGTCGGTATGCTCCTTTCCCTGATTCTGATTCAACCTCATATGGCCCTTCCCATTTTGGAGCCAACTTTCCATCAGTAGGATTAGTAGTATTCTGAAAAGCTTTTCTTAACAACCAATCCCCAACTCGGAATCTTCTAGTCCTTATATTCTTATTATATGCTCTGGATATCCTCTGTTGGTATGCTGCCATCCTTAGCTTTGCTGCATCTCTTGTCTCGTCCACAGTATCCAATTCTTGGCATAAAGCTTCTGGATTCTGCTCAGGATCCCGGAGGTTAGATCTTGCTGTAGGTATCACCATTTCTGTTGGGATCACTGCTTCCGCTCCAAATACTAAGGAGAATGGCATCTGGCCAGTTGCACTCTTTATTGTCGTTCTATCAGCCCATAAAACAAACGGTAGTTCTTCGGCCCATCTTCCTTTCTTAGCTCCTAGTCTCTTCTTCAAGTTGTTGGCAATTATCTTGTTCGAGGATTCAGCTTGTCCATTTGCTTGAGGATGTACTGGACTAGATGTGATCATTTTGATTCCCCAACTCTTGCAAAAGTCAGTAGTCCTCTTGCTTATAAACTGAGATCCATTGTCACAAATGATTTTAGCTGGTACTCCAAACCTGGTCAGGATATTCCTTGTTATGAAGGATACTACTTCTTGGTCTCTAACTTGAACAAATGCTTCAGCTTCAACCCATTTGAAAAAATAGTCAGTCATTGCCAGCATAAAGACTTTTCCTCCTGGAGCTTTTGGCAATTTTCCTACTATGTCCATCCCCCATTTCATGAATGGCCAAGGGGAAGTTATAGGATATAGTGGTTCAGCTGGTTGATGTAATATGTTACTGTGCCTTTGATATGCATCACATCTTAGAGCATATTCTGTAGCATCTTTCTTCATTGTCGGCCAATAGTATCCTGTTCTTAATACTTTTGAGAATAATGACCTGCCCCCAGTGTGGTTACCACAATCCCCTTCATGTATATCCTGAAGCACTTCTTTATTTTCAGGATCCTCCAAGCACCTCATGTATGGTCCTACAAGAGATTTCTTGTACAAAATATCATTTATAACAGTGAATCGTGATACCTTCATTCTAAAGGCCTTAGGATTTTCATCCTTTGGGATGTGTCCATCCTTGAGATATCTCATGATTGGAGCCGTCCAGGATTTAGTATCCTTATCAGGATCATGACCAGGATCCTGAACGCTTGTTACCTCCTTATCCTGAGTCTTGAAGAGATCCACATCAGGATGTAGGATGTGAAGTATTGGTATTTGAGTTCCCTCGGGTATCCTGACTGATGATCCTAGGTTTGCCAAGGCATCTGCTTCAGTATTATCTTCTCTTGGTACCTGTTCAAGTGTAAAAACATCGAAATATCCTGCTAATTTTTTGAGAATATCGAGATATTCAATTAACTTCTCACCTTTAACTGCATAGGATCCATTAAAATGATTAGTAATTAACAAGGAATCAACATATACTTGCAAATTCTTAATATTCATGTTTCTAGCCAACTCTAATCCTGCTATCAAAGCCTCATATTCTGCTTCATTATTAGTGGCAGGAAATTCATATCTAATAGCCTGGGGTAATATGTCCCCCCTGTGGCGATTTTAGTAGTATTCCCAATCCTACACCTCTAACATTAGATGCACCATCAGTATATAATTTCCAGGATTCTGAGGTTTCTCCTAGTTGTTGAACTTCTAGGTCTACTTCATTTTGAATATTACTACTGAAATCAGCCACAAAGTCAGCTAGAGCCTGTGACTTTATGGCATTTCTAGGTTCATATACTAGGTCATAAGCACTTAACTTTACTGACCACTTAGCCATTCTACCTGACATCTCAGGCTTCCTAAGCACATTTTTAACAGGATAGTTGGTTTTAACATGAATCCTATGTGTTTCGAAGTAATGTCTAAGCTTTGTTGATGCCATAACTAGGGCTAATATTAGCTTTTCTAAATGAGAATATCTAGTTTCAGCATCTAATAAAATTTTGCTAACATAATAGACAGGATATTGTTGACCTTCATGATCCTTTATAAGAACAGCACTTACAGCATTCCCTGATACTGCAAGGTATAGGGATAATGGTTCACCATTTTCAGGCTTCATCAATAGAGGTGCAGTTGAAAGATACTGCTTCAAATCCTGCAAGGCGGCTTCATGCTTTTCTCCCCATTCGAACTTCTTGTTCTACTTCAGGATATCATAAAATTTCTTGCATTTTTCTGAGGATCTTGAAATAAATCTGTTTAATGCCGCTACTTGCCCCGTCAGTCTTTGTACATCTTTCATGTTGGAAGGCGATTTGATATCCAAGATGGCTTTGATCTGTTCTGGGCTCGCCTCTATTCCTCTTTTAGTCACCATATATCCTAAAAACTTTCCTGCCCCCACTCCAAAATGGCATTTAGCAGGATTCAGCTTCATGTTATATTGATCTAGGATATCAAATGCTCCCTCAATATCCTGGAGGTGATCCTCAGCCTTCTTAGATTTTACTACCATGTCATCGATGTACACCTCCATAGTGTCCCCCAGCTTGTCTTTGAACATCATGTTCACCAATCTTTGATAGGTTGCACCTGCATTTTTCAAACCAAAGGGCATAGCCGTATAACAATAAATACCTGTTGGTGTCATGAAAGCAGTATCCTCCTGGTCTAAAGGTTCCATTTGGATCTTGCTGGAATCCTGAGGATGCATCCATGAAGGTTAACATCTCATGGCCGGCAGTAGCATCCTCCATTGAGTCAATATGAGGAAGAGGAAACGGGTCTTTGGGACAAGCTTTATTCAAGTCTGTGTAATCTATACAAACTCTCCATTTCCCATTTTTCTTCTGCACCACAACTACATTTGCTAGCCATCTTGGACACTTGACCTCTTTGATCAGTTTGGATTTCAATAACCTCTCTACTTCTTCCTGAATAATCATATTTCGTTCCGGAGCAAACTTCCTTCTCTTTTGTTAGATAGGCTTGAATGACCTTTCAATACCGAGCTTATGAGTTATAATATCCTTGGAAATACCTGTCATATTCTCGTGCTTCCACGCGAATGTTGACATCCTGCATTTCAAAAAGTTAGTCAACTGATCCTCAATATCCTGAGGGATATTGGTTCCCACGAGCACTTAGATATCTGGATTATCCTGATCCAGGATAATTTTCTTTACATCCTGCTCTGAAGCCTCCACGATATCCTGGGCTCGCATCTTTAATTGCTATGCTGCACTAGGTTTGGTTGAGGATTTCATCAAGGATGAGTAACACTCCTTTGCTTCCTGCTGATCACTCTCCACCTTGACAACCCCCCAAGGTGTAGGGATCTTGATGCATTGATGGTAGGTTGACGGCATAGCTTTCATATCATGGATCCATAGCCTACCAAGTATGATATTATAGCAGGATAGTGAGTCCATCACACAAAAGTGTTGCATTGAGTTGACCCCTTCAAAATATACTGGTAACTTTATTTCCCCCACGGTGTTCCTGGCCTCTCCACTGAACCCAACAAGTACAGTGGACTAAGAAGTGATATCCATTGGAGATACATTCATCCTTTTCAACGTCTCTAGTTGGATTATGTTGACAGAGCTGCCATTATCCACCAGTATCCTGCGTACAAAATGGTTAGCCACATATAAGGTTATTACCAGAGCGTCATGGTGAGGATCCTGAACGGTATCCCTGTCATCATTGTCGAAGGTGATCACTTTGTCAGTTGTGAGGGTCGTCATCCTGGTTGGTTTTTCACCTCTTTCGGCCTTAGCCTCCTTTGCATGTCTCTTGGCTGCAGAATATGAAGTCCCACAGATGTTGGATCCTCCTGAAATAAAGTTAATTATCTTGGCATCCGCAGGAGGTGATGCTGCTCGTTCAGGATCCTTCTCAGTATCCTGACCCCTGTTCTTCTTTCTTCCCAGGAGATCCTTCAGATATCCCTTGCTCAAGAGATAACTTATTTCTTTCCTCAGAGCAATGCAATCCTCAGTAACATGCCTGAAATCCTCATGGAAGGCACACCATTTGAAGTTATCCTTCCAATCAGCTTTCTGTTGATTATTCTGAGGCCACCTGGCTTTGTCTCCTAAACCCTGCATAGCAAACATCAGTTTAGGTATGTTAACAGAAAAACAATATTCAGATAATTTAGGATACTCCTCAGGATCCTCGTCTTCAACAGCATTCACTTTCTTGCTGTCATTTCTACCATATGGCTTGGAGCGATATGGTTTATACGAGGATTCTGATTTCCTGTTGGTTGACTCATAGGTTGTGGACGAATTCATCCTCTCTTGCATCTTTTTGTCATCCTCTAGTCGAATATATCTTAAAGCCCTGTTCCGAGCTTTATCCAGGTTCCTGCATGGGTTCATCACAAGATCCTTGTAAAATTGAGAATCTTTTTGCAACCCCATCTTGAAAGCCTACACAACTGTTGCAACATCAAGATGTGGAATATCCAAGGATTCACGGCTAAACTTGTTCACATAATCTCTTAAGGATTCCTGAGGTCCTTGAGTTATCCTGTAGAGATCACTTGTTAGTTTTTCAAAACTTTGACTGCATGAAAATTGACTGTTAAATAAATTCACAAGATGAGCAAATGATGTAATTGAGTGAGGAGGAACGTTTAAGAGCCATTTTAAGGCCGATCCTATTAAGGTAGAACCAAAATCCTTGCATAGGCATGCTTCCTTGAGGTCTGGAGGGATAGGGTTGATCTCCATTCTTTCCCTATACTGGGCAATATGCTCTTCAGGATCCGTAGTTCCGTCATAGAGCTTCAGGATCCGTAGTTCCGTCATAGAGCTTGTGTGGGGGCCATAGAAGTCTTGTCAAAATTACCAAAAACATGATAAACGCTCTCTCCGAAGGCATGTTGAAAGAAGGATGCATGGATTTAAGCGGACAAACATACTAGCAGTTTTTCTTGTACCTTGATTCGCTAATAATAATAAATAAGGATTTGACAAGTGTTGACAATATGATCCTCTGCAGGTAAGTCGACGAGCGTCAAAAGAAACAAGAAAATCAGCAAAAAATGGAACCTCCCAGAATTGAAAAACGAAGTTCGGAGACAAAATGGCCCAAATTTTCTCTAGTTTGTAAATATTTCATTATTTTTATTATTTTAAACTAAAATGGGCACGTTTTTCGAGAAAGTTTGAAATTCACGAGCGCATTTAAATTTGATTTTGAAAAGAAGTTGCAAACCACAAAAGGCGGCGAAATTAAGATTCCGGCGAAAATACCAATTTCGCCAATAACCCTAAACCGCCTATAAATCATCCTTAACCGACTTTATTTCAAAATTTTTCAAAAACAATCTTCTTTATCTCTCTCACTAATCTTCGGTTAACATCACTCAAACTTCCTCACAAGATTCATTTTTGTTCAAGATCATTAGGTAATCCTTGAAGTTAATCAACGATTACAACTTCTGCATTCATCGATTCACGTCTTCAGTGAACGGTTCAGTGTTGGAATATTTATGTTTGGTTCTTTATTTTAAATTCAAATCTTTATAATCAAGAATCAGTAGATCTTAGGATATTTTGAGAAAGATCATACTCGGCATCACCAATTTTTCAAGGTTTTTGAACAGTTTTAAGATTGTTTGTGATCAAAGTTGAACAATGTTTGAAATCAGTTTGGGTTTTAGAAGGGTTTTTCAAGAAAGATATGGTGCCAGCGAATTAAAGTTGAACACAGCGATGATTGTAGCGAAATTATCTTGAATCAGGAATTTCAAAAGTCTCAAACGCGAGTTCGAGCAACTGGCGAAATAATCTATTTCACCGGTAAGTCGGCCTAGACGAATGTCTTCGCTGGTGAAGGTGTTACGTGACCAAACTCTGTCTTCGCCGGAGATCATCAGCGAAATTAAATTCAAATCACATGTTTATTACCGGTGAAATCATTGCACACCTGCTTCTGTCACCGGCGAAAATATCTGATCCGTGTCATAGCCATCAGCGAAATTTTGGATTGTTTCCTTTAGTCGTTGCCGGCGAAAACACACAGGATCCGATATTGTCGCCGGCGAAATTGCCTGGTCTCGATAACTATCATCAGCGAAGATAACCTTTTGGGTTATCAGCGATTTTGATCTTTTTTTTTTAATTTTTGTAAATATCCTTTAATACTAAAATCATATTATCTTTCATATAGTCTAAATTTTTTGTAAATATTTTCTAAAATTATTTTCCTTATATAATATGTAAATATTTTTTTTTAAAAACAAATTATTATGCTATACATATTTTAGTATCTCGTTATAAATAATATATCTTAGTGTCATAAAAAATTCTAACTTGGCTCGTTTGTTGTTTCAGAGGCAAGATGGTGAAAAACATAGAGTGGGATAAAACTCTGAAGCATAATCAGCATATCAAACTTAAGCAAGTACCACAGGATTTCGAAGACGTGACAAGATGGGTACAATCAAGCAGGATAAGCTACG
Source organism: Helianthus tuberosus (assembly GCA_030545235.1). Taxonomy (NCBI): domain Eukaryota; kingdom Viridiplantae; phylum Streptophyta; class Magnoliopsida; order Asterales; family Asteraceae; genus Helianthus; species Helianthus tuberosus. The sequence goes on along the minus strand of CM060417.1, from coordinate 145,040,721 downwards.
CGGTCCCAACGAAAGTTCCTATTTATCGAATCCACATTCAAGAATTCTGGCAAACAGCGAAATCCGAAACTATTAACAATGCCAGAGGGATATCTGCAACAGTTCGCAACAAACGTGTAATTGTAATTGAAGAAAGGATTCGCACTGTTTTAAAGCTGAGAGATAACGCACTGGATCCGATCAGCTTGAGCAAGGATGATGTTTTGGATGGCTTTCGTGGTATGGGATACGTGGGAGACTTTAGTCAAAAGAAGGAGATCAAAAGAAATGGGCTCACGAGGGATTGGAGGTTTATAGTACACGTAATTGCTATGAGTATAGCTCATCGTAAAGGTGGATACGACGGCCTGAATCTGGAATGGTTGGGAGCAATGTTGAACTTATGTTTGAATCAAAAGTTCAACCTCTCTGGACTAATTTTCAACTACATGCTCGAGAATACAAGACGACATACTTGGGCAATGTATCCCAGATTTATTCAGATGCTGATCAACGATCAATATGACAAACTGCCACATGATGGAGGCCTCTTCACCTTTCATGTTCCCAGCAGTCGACAGTATACAGAGATCAAAACGAATGAATGGGTAATGTTACACGACTGGATGTATACTACAGAAAGACTGCTGTTGGTCAAAGCAGCTTATAAAAAGTACAGAGAAGCAGTTCAAGCAAAACAACAAAGAATCGCGCAAGCTGAGGAAGAGGTTGTAGAAAAAGAAGAAGAACAGTTGAAAAGAAAAAGAAAAGGAAAGCAGGCAGCCGACGACGAACCTCAAAAGAAGAAGAAATCCTCAGAAAACCCAGAAAGACTTATGGGAGCAAGCTTCAGAGCCGCAGATTCAGAAGAACATCGTCGACACATTCAAGATATGCGGGAAATTCATGGAATACAAGAAAAAGAAAAGAGAGAAAAGAGGCTTGCAAGACGAGAAATGTCGGAATCTGAAAGACCAGTTGTAGTAACAGAAGAAGAGCAAACATTGGAAGATTTTTTTGATACACTATTAACCGATCCAGAAGAAACATCTGCAAGCAAATCAACTCCCCCTAAGAAAACCGATGAAGGACCTTCTAGGTTTCCCCAAGTGAAACCCACAAGGATTTCAAAACCTCCAGTGCCTCCCCAAAGAATTCGTCCATTTCAAGATCTGTACGATAAACTCGTCAAAGAGATCGGTGCAACTCCAGCTAAAGAAAATCTGCCTCCTCAAGAACCAAGTAAATGATACAAACATCCTGAGAGAAAAGCTGAAGGAGCAAAGAAAGAAGAACAGAGAATTACATGCCTATGTCACTGGACAATCACAGTACATAAGGTTTCAGCTGCATGGAATAGAGAAGCTATACAAAATGATGAAGAAAATATGTGCAAAAATTGAGATAGAGCCCATGTTCTCTTTCGAAGAAATCTTTGACTTTGAGGCATTTAAAGAGGAGGAAACAAATAGAAAGAAGAAAGAAGCTGAAACAAAGAAATGTCGTCTTGAGTCGACAGAAAAAGTAACTGAAGGAGACGATAGCGACGAAGAAGAAATGGATAGAGATGAAATGCCTGCAAGATTTATAGAGTGGGGATTGGAAGAGGAAGTGATTTATGATCAGGAAGATGGAAAGACATTCACCCCACAGCACCTAGAATGGTTTAGAAGGGAAGAGAAAAACTTCCTTATTTTTATCAGGTATTAACTGTTGAGAAGACAGAAGCTACTGATAAAATCATTAGCTGGATGTATAGCAATCTCATGGGGATGTTTGTGATCAAACGAAGAGGTGGTGTGATTCAGTACTTCAGAACTGGATATGATCTGTTTTCTCTTCCCAGGTGGGATCTTCGTGAACTTGGCCGACTGGATATGTTAAATCCAGAGGATAGAAGCGTTGAGGGGGGGGGGGGGGACTTTGAGCGCATAATTGCGAAAGAATGCAACAAAGGTTTCCCAAATTTCAAGTCGCAGCGTCCCAGAAGGAGAGTATCCAAAACAACAAAAGATCCTATTACAGGAAAAGGCAAAGTGACGTGGCTTATCAACCCTGCAACAGTTGTCACAAGAATTAAGCTCCCAGATGAAGTTCCAGTTTGTCTAAACAACTTCAAGAAGTGGTTTTATGATAGCCATACTGATGAAGCGGTGATCCGATCAAATGAAAATGAAGATATTAGAATATTGGATCCAATGGATGTCTTCATGTTCGGACTCTCTGATTTAACGGTGCTGAATGCAAATCGTATAAATGTTGGAGGTGGAAACGCCAATCTAGAAGAGGCCTTGCTATTTCTGAGGGCAGTGGATAGAGCCTGGAAGAGAAAACGAGAGATGCTCAATATCGTTGATAAGATCGAGAAAAGAAAGGATGCAGATGCAAAGAAAAAGGAACAAAGGAAGAAGAAAAAGCACGAGAGAAAGAAAGAAAAGTCTTCCTCATCGACAAAAGAGCCCACCACAACTTCTCAAGCAACGTCATCACCTCCGGCCTCATCCACATATGAGGCCATTATGGAGGAACCACCATCAACAAGTGAAGCTATTTTAACACAAGAAACTTCCGCAACAACGACCGAGGTTCAAGCAACACCAGAAGCAACAGGGAATGAAGAAGTCCCTCCAGAGCCAGAAAAGAAAGCTGCAGACAATCCAGTGGCAAATACTTAAGAATGAAAAAAAAGTATGCAACGATCTATGGGGGATATTGTTGGAACTTATGATATCGTTGATACTTGCACTGGATTAGTTTTGTTATAGTTTGTAGCTTATCTAAAGTCTAGGGGCTAATTTTGTATTTATGTAATAGTGGCAAACCTGACCTAGTGTAGTTAAGATGCCAGCATAATTATAATTATGCTGGCAAGTCAGGATCTATATAAACCATTGTATTGTTGCCCTATCCAAGCTTTTGGCCACACTTGGTGAATACTAGTGTTGTTTACATTTCAATTTCTACTCATTGTGCTTAATCAGATTTCCAAGGTGCTTTATTGTTTATCTTCTTGTTTGGATTCAATACAACACTTGTTGTATTCATCATACCATTATCTTCATCTTCATTCTTGATTCTTCTTAACTTTTTCATAGTACAAACACCTAATCAATAGGTGTTTTGGACTAAAACAATCAACCACTGTTGTTTTGGTAAAAAATTACCGAAGCAATTAAGTGATCAAATTAGTTAAGTGAGGTAGTGTGCTAAGAATGTGTGTTGAAAAATATGTTGACTTGTTAGTTTGCAAAAACAATTTCAGGATATAGCTCAGGATATTGAGCTATATCTATGATCAAACAATGAGCAGAAAGTAAAGGGGTGACACGAGATATGCGAGAAAAGCCCTTGATCAATCTAGATCATCGGCATAAAACCTCGGAAGCTGACAATCGCAGCTGCCTTGTTCTTCTTATTACTTCAAACGTCAGGATACAGTGAAGGATATTGATCAGATCGCTAAGTGTTACAATGCGTTTTGTGAAAGTGAGAGTTGCAAGAGAGTTGAAGTGTTCGAGAGCAGTGAGTGTTGTGTCCTATTCGATCTGCTTTATCCATCTATTTATAGCTAAGAAATGAAATTTTTTTTTCCTATAAATGGGGGATGCCTTCGAATATTCCTTAGTAAACGTTGGAGACCAAGTAAAGCGGGTTCAACGTCTTTCTTCGAACAACTTGGACCGAGTCTTCGAATAGGTCCTGAAGAATGTTGCAAGCTTGGACTCATATTCCTGCACATAATTCGTTAGTGATCCTCAGGATACCATGTTATGATGTTACCAATATTCTGAATCAGCATCCCGGGCATGAACATACATCATATAATCAAGATATAACTTAAGATATTATCCAGGATATGGGCTCAGAATTTCACCCATAACAACTGTGATCCGGATTGATATTGGGATCTACATGAATGCGTGTATGTAGATCGCTTAAGATTTGAGAACAACGAATGCTGTTAACATGAGTCTTTCGACTGAGAGCGTCGGCCACGACATTCGCTTTACCAGGATGGTAGCGAATCTCACAGTCGTAGTCGTTAAGCAATTCTACCTAGCGACGTTGACGCATGTTTAGCTCTTTTTGGTTAAAGATATGTTGTAGGCTCTTATGGTCGGTGAAGACCACACATTTGGTACCATATAGGTAGTGTCGCCAAATCTTAAATGCGAAAACAACTGCACCAAGTTCGAGATCGTGAGTAGTATAGTTTTTCTCATGTATTTTCAGCTGTCTCGATGCATACGCGATAACCTTGTTTCGTTGCATGAGAACACAATCAAGACCTTGGTTAGACGATCGCAATATACCACGAAATCATCGTTTCCATTTGTAAGAGCGAGAACAGGAGCATTGCGAAGCAAATCCTTAAGCGTTTGGAAAGACTCCTCTTGTTCGGGACCCCAAACACAAGATTTATCTTTTTGAGTTAATAGGGTGAGAGGAACTACGATTTTTGAAAAAGAACCGACGGTAGTACCCGGCCAATCCGAGAAATGAATGGATTTTGGACGGAGATTTAGGTGTGATCCAATTCTTGACGGCTTCAATCTTGTAGGGATCAACATGAATACCTTTTTCACTCATGACGTGTCCAAGGTATTGAACTTTTTTGATCCAACACTCACACTTAGAAAAATTTTTCGTAAAGACGTTCGCCACGTAGAAGTTCAAGGATCAAATGCAAATGACGTTCGTGTGCAGCTTGGGTTTTCGAATAGATGAGGATGTCGTCGATGAATACGATCATAAAACAGTCCAAGTAGGTTTTACACACACGGTTCATTAAGTCCATGAAGACTACAGGTGCATTGGTTAAACCAAAAGGCATGAGCACAAACTCGTAGTGACCATATCGAGTGTGAAACACAGTTTTTGGAATGTCCTCTTCGAGAACGCGAAGTTGATGATAGCCTGAACGAATATCGATTTTGGAAAAACATGTTGCGCCTTAGAGTTGATCAAAAAGGTCGCCAATACGAGGAAGAGGGTAACGATTTTTTGACAGTGAGTTTGTTAAGAGCACGATAATCTATAAACATTCGAAACAAACCATTCTTCTTCTTCACAAAAAGAACAAGTGCTCCCCAAGGTGAAGTACTTGGGCGTCTAAAACCTTAATCAAGCAACTCTTGAAGTTGACTTGACAACTCTTGCATTTTAGAAGGTGCAAGGCGGTAGGGAGCTTTTGCGATGGGAGTAGAACTAGGGATGAGGTCAAAGCAGAAATCAACAGTACGCGATGGAGGAGGACCAGGCAGATCTTCAGGAAATATGTCAGGAAAATCACGCACCACGGGAACATCACTTATGTCTTTTCCCTTTCCTTTTTCTTCCACAATGTGGGCTAAAAACACAATGTACTATTTATGTAAGTACTTTTTAGCTTGTGTGCATGACATAAGCTTAAGTCCCTTTGAAGGAGGAGGCAAACAAATGTATTTCTCATGACAAGCAATTTCAGCATGGTTCTTACGAAGCCAATCCATGCCTATTATGATATCGAAGCTACCCAATTGCATAGGTATGAGACCGATAGGGAAAACACGATCGTTGAGAGTGAGAAAACAACGAAGAATGGAATCAACAATGATAGATTTGCCACTGGCAACTTCGACTGTGAATGACTTGGGGAGTTTAGAGCGTGTACAATTTAACATAGATTCAAATTCAACTGACACAAAGCTTTTGTCCGCACCAGCATTAGATAGTAATGAAGCATATAGATTATTAACAAGAAACGTACCATTTACGACTTCATTGTCATTCTGGGTCTGGTTCGCATTGATGTTGAAAGCTCGACCACGAGGTGCTGGCTGCTACGGGTACTCTTGATTAAGTTGAGGGCACTGAGGATGAAGATGGGTAGTGTCTCCACACCTGTAGCATGCTCTTACGTTGTTAGCTGGTTTTGGATTTTTGGGAGGTTGTTGAACTTGGTTGCCTTGTGGTGTAGGACCACTGCGACATATGGTAATAACATGCCCAAACCGGTTGTACGTGGTACAATGACAGCATGCGGTGTTTGCAGGATGGTGGTAGTGGCAGGTATTACACTTGGGATGAGTCCCAGTGTAAGGCTTTCTTGTGGGTTCTGGTGTGGTAGGATCTGGGGTTACAGTAGGGGTAATCACGTTGCAACTTTGGCTTTGAAACTTGCGTTTCTTGCCTTTGTTACCACTCGATTGGGTTTTGGGTTCGGTGGTGGCTTGGTTTGCGGACTTGGTAGGTGTGGGTGTTGCGGTTTGTTTATCTCTGATGCGGTTGTTGATGAGACTTGCTGCAATGCGATAAACTAACTCGATGGTTTCAGGTTGAGAGTCTTCTATGGTGTCACGCATGGTGGAAGGTAAATCTTGAAGGTATTTCCTGATAGTACGTTCATGAGTCGAAACAAGATGGGGCACAATAAAACTCAGCTGCTTAAAACGAGTGGTATAACCAATATTGTTATCTCCGATTTGCTTGAGGTGCCAGAACTCTTCCTCAAGCTTCTGCTACTCATGGGGGGGGGGGGGGGGCAGAACTCGGTCATCATCAGTTCCTTAACTTCGGCCCAAGGGAGGGCTTAAGCTTCTTCATTGGAACGAATATTACGTTCATTCGTCCACTAGTCATGGGCTCTTGCTTGGAAGACACGAGTTGCACTACGAGTTTTCAAGTTTTCAGGATATTCACTGTTGATGAATATCACTTCAATGCTGTCAGACCATTCGAGCATTGCAGTAACACCATTGTTGCCTGTGAAAGGTTTAGGGTTACAAGTTGAGAAATGCTTGTAGTTGAAAGAAACAGGCTTGGGTTGGTCGGCCTTATAGTCTACTGAGAAGTTGGGTGTAAAGGATGCAGTAACCTTGCTTACGATCTCAGGGATCACGCGAGCCATTTGGTTAGACATAAACGCTAGCATTTTCTTCTTGGAGACGGTCTTTGATTTCTTGGTCGAGTTGGAAAGGCGGCTGGAAGACATATAGAGATTCAAAAATAGGGGAATAGATGAGACTGGATCATAATGTTTTCATAAATTAATTTGTTTCACGTAATGTGTCACGTAGCATGTAGATGTTTCAAATAGTTCACATAGCATAACAAGAGTTCACATTGTGTAACTAATAATGATGAAAGAACTATAAATTTAATTTGTTCACGAGAGATTATTATTGTTTGAGATTGCAAGGAAATGCCGATTCGTGTCTTCAACATTGAAATGAAAAACGTATCCAATGTAAAATACATTAAAATTGAGATAGCATAAAAGAGAGTTAACGTAAAAATTGGATTGTCACGGAACGTAACTAAGACTATTCCAAAGTAAATCAAAGTCCTTTCGAGTTAGGGAAACATGCTTTGGCCTAATAGGCAAATACTCTCGTCGAGAAGCGATTAACGGTATTTGCCCTCCCAGTTATTACACGTCCCTAGTCGATTGGAAAATCAAAACTTTGGCGAGATTGAAAATCGAAGAGTGGGACTAGTTATCGAGATATGGGTTTCACCCCTAACTTTGTAACATCGTACCCTAGTGTGGTTGGTACTTATCGAACAGGGTCCACTAGAATATAAAGTGGAAATTCCCGTCAAGATATGGATATCAATCCTGACTTGATGGCGAATTTTGTGCAAAATACATGTAAGCGGAGTGAAAGTCATCACCAAATGTGGGAATCACCCCTGTTTTGGTGAGTCGTTTCGATTGTGGTATAAGAATGTCTTCAAGTCTTCAAGTGTATATTGTGTTAGGCTTAGGAAATGCCTTTATATTTAAGACCAAGAGAGTAGAGGAGAAGCAAGTAAGAGAGAATGCAAGTAGTTTTAAGCACAAACGAGAAATGTTCCTAAACTGTAGACTAGGTCAAAAGCGTAGCAACTTTTCTTAATTCCCTATAGTTATGGCTCTGATACCAATCTGTCATACCCCAACCGATGGTGGAAAATTCGTAGTGAGACGAAAACAAGATTGCTCGTAGCATCATAACGCTAATTGTGACAATATTTAATTAATCAAAATTTCATAAATGCTAAATGAATACATTGTTCAACAGAACAAATACATAAAATTGTGGCGACGTCACGAAACATAAATAATTGTTTATTTCATTAAGATGAGTATCTATGTCCACCCTAATTGTGTTTCTTCAATCATCATCTATCAACCTACAACATGTATTAAAATACGATCGACAAAATGTTGGAGAGTATACAAGTTTGAATACATGGCATAATAGTGAAAATGTTTAATGGTGCTCGTATTGCTGTGCGTGAAGCGTGATATGATTTTATTAATATTTTAAGTTCATTTTACGCATTAATCAAGTTTTAGATTTATAAAATACGATATTGTACTAACACTAAACACAAACTAGGGCAAGTGCACCCATCGCGAGCGTAGTATAGTGTTGGTAAGATACCGAGGTCGTCCAAGGACACAAGAGATTTTAATACCGGTTTATTATCAACGTCTAATCGATCTAAATTTTTGATAAAAGTTTTTAAACATGAAAGTAAATCTAAAAATTAAAAGATAAATAAAATGAAAACAAATAGACAGGATATAATCACTTGGATCCAATTCCTCTTTAATGTACCCTTTGATGATTTTCGCACTTTCGGACTTTTTAAGAATTATCTTAGTTATAGTAGTAGGCCCCTCTTTTGAAGGTGACGTTACCCTCAACCCAGTGGTTTGAGTCAGCAGTGAGACAACCCCAAAGGGTCGGAATATTGAAAGATAATTAAATAAGTTATTAATGTGAAAAGTGGTCGGCCCCTCTTTTGAAGGTGACGTTACCCTCGGCTAAGTGGTTTGAGTCAGTAAGAATACAATCCCAAGAAGCTGGTTTAATGTTTTAATAGTAGTTTACATATGAGGGGTTCAAGCTATTCGCACCCCTACCATTCAATACCTTTGGCGCATTGAAGGAGGTCCTATTAAGCTTGAATCAAGTCCTCGGAGGATCTATACACTGAACGAGACAAGAACTTTACCAAACCACCCTTCTAACCCCCTTCCAAGTAGTTAACGTGCTTTATATTGACCGTAAAGACACGAATGAGCAAATCAATGGCATCATGAAGAAATGGTAAAGAAAATTCACTTTCAACATAAGAAACTAGTTATTAAAGTCATTAATACATACTCAATTAAAAAGTGTCGAAAGATTAAAAATCAAAAGTAATACATTAAAGACTTGTCTTCACCAAGTGATGTAAGAGATTAGCCAAGCATGGCCTTTGATTGACAAGAACTCTTACAATCAATCTTGGATCCCGAGACTACTACACACTCTAAAGATGAAAGAGGGATGATGGTGGTGGGTGTTGGTGTTGTAGTGGTGGTGGAGTGGTGGCAAAGTGAGAGATAAGTTGTTTACCAAGGGATGCCTTTGAAGTGAACCAAACACCCCTATTTATAGTTAGAACAGTACCCTGGCCACGGCCCCGTGTCCATTGGGCACGGCCCGTGGCCAGCTCCTTCTCTTCCTTCATTAATTGCAGCTGTCAGCAGAGGGCCCCACACGACCCCGTGGCTTCTTGACACGACCCCATGGTCAACTCTTCGCTCTACTATCAAGATTCTACAAATCTGAGAGTTGACCACACCCCATGGTAGGCGTAGAAGCTTCTGCTGGTCTTGTCTTTTTGTGTGAGGTCTGACCACGGCCCATGCCTGGCTGGGCACGGACCCATGGTCAGCTTCTGTTATCATGTTTTTGTCTTGGGAGATGCTGCCGAGGGGTCGGGCATGTCACGTTATTCCTTCTTCTTGTAATTATGTTGATTTTTGGCTGCTTATTTGTTCCTTTTGTTCTTTTAAGCTCATTTGGTCCTGTAAATTCAAAAGGAAGAAAGAAACGCGCTTTTTCCAACATTTGTACTAAAAAGGGCTGGTTTTATGCCTCTTTTGATGTAATTTATATGTTACATTTTGTACACATCAAATAACCTCACACTTGAATCTTTTCTTGTCCTCAAGCAAAACTCTTTAAATGTGGCTTACCCTCCCAAATGGAATAGGTAGAGAAGAAGTTCTGTGGCTTATCTTGAGTGTCGGGAATCCAAGATCTTTATTTAATTTTGTTTTTATTTTATTTACAATCCTATTCGTCATGATTTATTTAGAACAACTTGTTAAGAAAAATTATTTATTTGGGTATAACATCCCTCTTTAAAATTCTACTTATATACAAGTTCACATACCTCACGGGATATCACTCAACATTTGGCCGAAGGTGTATTTTTGTGAAACACTCGATTCCGGCATGAGACTTACTTCTACCATATGCTTGCCAAGCGATCAAACTCCTCCATTTTAACTATAAACCTTTGTAAATATTAAGAGGACTTTGGAAAGGGTTAGACTTGGGCTAAGGGTAGGTGGTTTTTGGGTTAGTAGTTAGTGAAATGGCGAAAAGCATAAAAGGTTTCAGTTGTCGTAATTTTTTTTGTTTTTGTGACATTTATTCAAACTAAGCATATTCAAACAAGATTTTTGAGGAACTTGTTTGGTTATTTCAAAATTCTATTTTTTATGTCACAAGATAACCGAGCTTTATACTAAAAAACAAATGGGTTTGAAAGGAAAAAGGGTTTGGTGGGTAATGGGTGTTTGTTTTACGGGTTTTTGAAACGAAAAGGTTTAGGCTCAAAGGGGTTAACTAGGGGGATTTTAGGTAGTGAAGTAAAAAGAAAGAAAACAATGGTTTTGAAAAAAGTTAGTCCTAATGCCTCCATCATTTACTTAATTGGGTTCAACTTGGCAAGGACCGGGAATGTATCGTCTTGGCAAGTTCTAGAGTCGTAAGAACCAAGCGACTATTCACACAAGGAACGAAAATGAGCATTTAGTTTAAAGATGTCTGCATGTATGCTCAATAAAGGCTCAAAACTCACATGTTGTGGGAATGGGTATATAGTGTGAACAAGTATATATAATCAAATTTTAAAAAGATTTGTCATGCCTTTTTATAATTTTCTTATTTGGTTCTTTTTTTCACGACGCTATTGGTTGTAACTTTGTAAAAAATAATCTTTTTAGAACTTGTTATTCTCAAATTAAACCAAAACAAGTAAAAAAAATAAAAAATTTTGAAAAGATTTGGGGTGATTAGCGGTTCCAATACGAGTTTTGTGTAAGGGTTGTTATTAGTACTTGCAATATTCAAGGTTTTAGCTCCCCCCCCCCCCCCCCACTTAAATTACACATTGTCCTCAATGTGTCCAAAAATAAGTTTTTAGGTTGATTCGAATGTGTAAAAGCGTGTTAAAAAAAGTTTTTGTGTTACTGGGCACCTGTCCACGGGCCTGTGTGGTCCGGGCACGGCCCCGTGGTCAGAGTGCCAGTAACAAAAATGAACAGAAGGCTGACCACGGGGCGTGTCCACTGGACACGAGCCGTGGTCAGTTACTTGACCAGAAGTTTTTCTGCAAAGCTCCGGGCACAGGGCGTGTTGGGCTGGGCACGGCCCCGTGCTGCACATGCTGGAAAGTTGGAAAAGTTGTCGGAAGGTACTGTTTACGTGCATGGGGTGCGGTTTTAACGTCTATTTGGCATTTTTCATCTATTCGAGTGTGATTTATTCCTGAAAAGTAAGACTAGCCTAGAAAACATAAAGTTAAACTAAATTAACATTAAGGATAGTTCCGCGGAATGCCTCCGTGGTGCGCCACATTTATAAGGGTCCTTGGCTAGACCCAAAGCTCATATATGTTACCCGAGCGGGATGTCTCGCATCCCGTGTTGCACTGTCGGAGAGCGTCATCCAAGCTTGAGTCTATGACATCCATGTAGTTGACCGGGTCGTCGTCTACTCTTCCTCCAACCCCGAATTTCATCTCCTTGTCTCCAACCCTCAATGTTAACTTCCCGTTACTCATATCTACCATGGCATGAGCGGTGGCGAGGAATGGTCTTCCTAGAATGAGGGGAACTTCGGTGTCTTCTTCCATGTCGAGTATGACAAAGTCGGCCGAGAAGACAAATTCTCCGTCCTTTACTAATAGATTCTCGGTGACACCTTGTGGGTATTTGACAGACATATCGGCGAGTTGTATGCTCATTTTTGTGGGGCTTGGTTTTCCTAGTCCAAGTCGGTCAAACATTGATGCGGGCATAAGATTGATTCTAGCCCCAAGGTTGGCTAGTGCATTTCGTATGGGTGATCCCCCGATGGAGCAAGGGATGGTAAAGCTTCCGGGGTCAATTTTCTTTTGTGGGAGTTTGTTGAGGATTACGGCTGAGCATTCTTCACTTAGGTTGACCAATTGCAAAGTTTTAATCTTTCTTTTGTGGGTGAGGAAGTCTCTCATGAATTTTGAGTATTTTGGCATTTTAGTGAGGACTTCTACAAATGGGAGATTAATATGCAATTGCTTTAGTAAGCTTATGAATTTTGTGAATTGCTCATCTGTCTTTTGGCGAAGTAACCGACCGGGGTAGGGTACCAAGGGGTTTTTGGTAGGTTATGAATTTTGTGCGATAGTTATTTCTTGGTTGGTTGAGGGTGAGTTTGTGGTTTGGTCGGGTGGATTGTTGTTGGTTGGGGGTAGTGGTGTTTCCTCGGGATGTACTTTTCGGTTTCTTAATGTTATGATGTGTACTTGCGCCTTTGGATTGGTTTCGGTATTGCTAGGTAATGCGCCTTGTGTCTCTTGGAGAAACTTTGGGCTAGTTGGCTTATTTTTTTTCAATGTTTTGAAGACTAGCTTGTTGGTTTCTAATGTCGGATTCCGTTTGTAGGAACCGATCCCAGTACCTTTTGTCGGTCTTTGAGAGGAGGCGTGTGATGAGGTCTTCAAGCCTCTCTCGGCCCCTTGTTGTTGAGTGAAATTTTGTGACTCATTTCTTGGTTGTTGTTGAAAGTTTGGCCATTGATTTTGATTTTGTTGGTTACTACTATTCCCGAGCTCCCTCCAACCAAGGTTAGGGTGGTTACGCCAACCTTGGTTGTAGCTACCCGTTGGGGGACCTGATGGTCTAGGTTGATTATCAATGTAGTTTACCACTTTCGTTTGATTTTCCATTTCTTTCATACAACTCCAATTTTCATGTGGCCCACCACACCCTTCACAAGCCATAACCGAGGCCGTTTTTGCAATTTCTAATTTTTTGATTTTTGAGGATAGGGCCTCGATTTGGGCTTGTAAGGAGGTGTTCTCATCTACTTTATGGGTGCCCGGGGCAATAGACTTTGAGCCTCGGGGGGTGTGCCATTGAAAATTGTTTTGAGCAATTTCCTCAATTTGATTATAGATATCATTTTGGCGTCTATTACCTAGAAGTCCCTCGGAGCTTGAGTCGAGTGTTTGTCTCGTGTGTGGCAATAATCCATTATAGAAGTGGATACTTGTTGCCACACTGCGAGACCATGATGAGGGCATTTCCTCAATAGCTCCTTGAATCTTTCCCAAGTTTCATATAAGGATTCATCGTCCTCTTGTGAATATGTATTTATTTCAATCATTAATTTAGCGGTTTTAGAGGGCGGGAAACATTTATATAGAAATTTTTGGGCAAGTTTATCCCAAGTGTTTACCGACCCACTTGGGAGGGTGTTGAGCCAAGCCTTGGCTCGGTCTTTTAGTGCAAATGGGAACATTCGGAGGCGGACGACGTCGTTTGATGCTCCGTTGATCCGGAAAGTGTCACATATTTCCAAAAAGTTGGTAATATGTAAATGGGGATCTTAAGCGGGTAGGCCATGGAATGTTGCGGAATTTTGGAGCATTTGGATCAAATGCGGCCGAAGTTCGAAGTTGTTGGCATCAACGTTTGGTGCATTGATGGTGGCTCCAAGGTTACCGACCGTGGGCCGCAGGTAATACATTAGGGTACGTTGATCCGCAATCGGGATTCGATCCCCCGAAGCCTTCTCTTAATTCTTGGATTTTTGTCTTTTTCTTAGAAAGCGTTCGGGTTCGTCTAGAAGTTCTTTTGTGTCTTTATCGGAACTGGAGCTCATGCACTGCGTAGAGATTTCAGGCCTTGCAATTGAGTTCTAAGTCCTGCGATCAAATAAAAAAGAATTGTTGGTCAGATCCTTTACCACGGCCCCGTGGTCAATGACCACGGCCCGTGGTCGTGTTACAGTAGCTGTTTTCTGGAACCCAGTTACTGGGGAGACCAGCACGGCCCCGTGGTGCACCTCCAAGGCCCGTGGTCACTCTTCCGTAACTCAGAAAACAAAAACTGCCAGTAAGGGTGATGAACACGGCCCCTTGTCTGACCGGGCACGGCCCGTGCTGAATTCTGCAGATTCTGATAAAAATTAAAAAAATCCTAAAAAAAGAAAAATGCTAAAAAAATTGGGCCGTTGATTTTAAACTTTCTTAAAATCCTTATGTCCCCGGCAACGGCGCCAAAAACTTGGTGTGCGTGAAGTGTGATATGATTTTTTTAGTATTTTAAGTTCGTTTTACGCATTAGTCAAGTTTTAAATTTATAAAACACGATATTGTACTAACACTAAACACACACTAGGGCATGTGCACCCATCGCGAGCGTAGTATAGTGTTGGTAAGATACCGAGGTCGTCCAAGGACACAAGCAGTGTTGTAAAAATCGGTATTAATCGGCGCCTAGGTGGCGCCTAGTCGCTAGTCGGCCGTTGGCTGATTAATTTTGAGCTAGTCGGACCATTAGTCGGTAGTCGGTCCTAGTCGATGCAAGGCGGCCCAAATCGGGCCAAGTCGGCTAAATCGTTTCTAGTCAGCCCACTCTTTTTTAGTTTAAATCTGGCCCAAACAAATGTTTTTAACCATTAAATACATGGCCCAAGTTGTCTAGTTCCAATCTAGCCCAAAAAAAAAAAACATGTTTCTAACCCATTAGAACATATTCCATGAGGTCATAATTGATATGTTAATGTTTGAATGTTTAAATAGTTAAATTGCTTTGTATTAAACTTCATTCTTTGAATTTTGAACTATTTTTAAGTATTATATTGATATTAATGTGTGTATTGAATCTTTAAATACTTGATTTGCTATGTTTTAAACTTAGTTGTTTGAATTTTAAACTATTTTTAAGTATCATATTGATATTAATGTACATGTGTATATATAAATTTAAAAATTATATATAAAATTTCCGATCCGATTCATCCCGATTAATCCTTATTAATCCCTAGTCAGTACTCCACCGCTCGACTAGCTAGCGATCTCTAAAAGACTGGACACAAGAGCTTTTAATACCGATTTATTATCAACGTCTAATCCGATCTAAATTTTTTATAAAAGTTTTTAAACATGAAAGTAAATCAAAAAATTAAAAGATAAATAAAATGAAAAACAAATAGACAAGATAGAATCACTTGGATCCAACTCCTCTTTAATGTACCCTTTGATGATTTTCGCACTTTCGTACTTTTTAAGAGATTATCTTAGTTATAGTAGCAGGCCCCTCTTTTGAAGATGACGTTACCCTCAACCTAGTGGTTTGAGTCAGCAGGGATACAATCCCAAAGTGTCGGAATATTGAAAGATAATTAAATAAGTTATTAATGCGAAAAGTGGTAGGCCCCTCTTTTGAATGTGACGTTACCCTCGACTAAGTGGTTTGATTCAACAAGGATACAATCCCAAGAAGTCGGTTTAATGTTTTAATAGTAGTTTACATATGAGGGGTTCAAGCTATTCGCACCCCTACCATTCAATACCTTTGGCGCATTGAAGGAGGTCCTATTAAGCTTGAATCAAGTCCTCGGAGGATCTATACACTGAACGAGACAAGAACTTTACCAAACCACCCTTCTAACCCCCTTCCAAGTAGTTAACGTGCTTTATATTGACCGTAAAGACACGAATGAGCAAATCAATGGCATCATGAAGAAATGGTAAAGAAAATTCACTTTCAACATAAGAAACTAGTTATTAAAGTCATTAATACATACTCAATTAAAAAGTGTCGAAAGATTAAAAATCAAAAGTAATACATTAAAGACTTGTCTTCACCAAGTGATGTAAGAGATTAGCCAAGCATGGCCTTTGATTGACAAGAACTCTTACAATCAATCTTGGATCCCGAGACTACTACACACTCTAAAGACGAAAGATGGATGATGGTGGTTGGTGTTGGTGTTGGTGTTGTAGTGATGGTGGAGTGGTGGCAAAGTGAGAGAGAAGTGGTTTGCAAAGGGATGCAGTTGAAGTGAACTAAGCACCCCTATTTATAGTCAGAACAGTACCCTGGCCACAACCCCGTGTCCATCGAGCACGGCCCGTGGCCAGTTCCTTCTCTTCCTTCATTAATTGTAGTTGTCAGTAGAGGGCCCCACATGACCCCGTGGCTTTTGGACATGGCCCCTTGGCTTCTGGACACAGCCCCGTGGTCAACTCTTCGTTGTACTATCAAGATTCTGCAAATTTGAGAGTTGACCACGCCCCATGGTGAGCTGGGCATGGCCCCGTGGTAGGCGTAGAAGCTTCTGTTGGTCTTGTCTTTTTGTCTGAGGTCTGACCACGGCCCATGCCTGGCTGGGCACGACCCCGTGGTCAGCTTCCGTAGTCTTGTATTTGTCTTGAAAGATGCTGCTGAGGGGTCGGGCATGTCACGTTATTCCTTCTTCTTGTAATTATGTTGGTTTT
The DNA here is from genome assembly GCA_030545235.1 of Helianthus tuberosus. NCBI lineage: Eukaryota > Viridiplantae > Streptophyta > Magnoliopsida > Asterales > Asteraceae > Helianthus > Helianthus tuberosus. The sequence continues at coordinate 145,024,158 of CM060417.1, read as the reverse complement.
TGGCTGCTTATTTGTTCCTTTTGTTCTTTTAAGCTTATTTGGCCCTGTAAATTCAAAAGGAAGAAAGAAACGCGCTTTTTCCAACATTAGGTTGGTTTTATGCCTCTATTGATGTAATTTATATGTCACATTTTGTACACATCATGTATCCCACATGATAAATGTATATCCTGTTACCAACATATTACATAAGTGCAACTACATGTCAAACCAAAGTTTACCGCAATCGTGATTACCTAACACTGTCGAAATGAAGAGGGTGTAATGGTGTTTTACTTAACAATACCACAAGAATATGGGCGGAGCATTAATCCTATAGCGATATAATTATTAAGGTAGGCTTGCAAAGTTAATGAGCATATAGATACGTGTAAACATAGCATGCGAGATTAACAAGTATCAATAAGTCTCATGTTTAATTGTGGATAGAGTGTGATTTGTAACATGTTTAACAGTGTTGTGTGTTTTTGTATAATTGTACATGTTGCACCCAAAGTGTATAAAATGAAAAAGGGATCGAGTATACTCACAATTTTGCGTAGAGTTTCACGAAAACCGAGAGCCGATTAGATGAAGGTTGGTGCACCGAAGTCACCCTGAAATGCGTAAACAAAGGTGTGAGTATTCTGATGAGATAAGGGTTCGGATCAGACTTTAAAATACGAAAAAGTATGAAACAAATCAAGTAACAGACCCTTCGTGCGAAAGGGAGTCCCTTCGTGTGTCTGATCTGTTTAAATGAGGATTCGTGTATAAAACTCTGTTTGTAACCATAATACAATAACAATAGTTGTTATGTGAATGAAAACAGTAGGTACAATAGCCAAACAGTCAAGTAAGGACAACTCGGGTGTGCCGTCTCAACATAGAAGGTGTGAACCAAGTGTTGGAGGCTGGACGGGGTTAACTTACATTATGACAAGCAAACTGTTTGGGTGTTCATCCGTGTAACACTGATGAACTTGGAATCGAACAGAAATGAAATCGAAAACAAAAACGAAAACATGTGAGCCAGTCCCTTTCGTGCGAAAGGTGCAAGTTTTTCGAAAACGTTTGTTTGATCCATGCTAAACAGATCATTTCTTGGTGGAAATTAACCCTAACGTAAACCCATAACAATGAACCAAGTTGTGAGTCTGGTGGGTGTCAGATTCCACCAAGTTCATAACAGGAAATAAAATGAAAAGTAAGAACAAGTTTTAAATCAAAGTTTATAATTCTTGGTTTGAATCTCATATGTGGTGAGGTTGCAACATCAGTTTACCCAGAAAAAGTCGTGAAAACCGTCCATGAGATATATTCAAACCAAAGGTTTTGTAAAAAGTTAGAGAAAAGGAATTAAAATGCAAGAAAATGTAAGGGAAATGGAAAGAAAACGAAAGAAATGTTACTGAGATGCTTCTGTTTGCAAAGGGGCTTTATAGCATCTGAGTGTAAGTCTGGGGGACTGGGAGGGGGAAATGAGTGAAGTAGCGTGCTTATTTATAGGTTTAGGGTGAGCTTGGGACGAGAGGGAGCTTTCGAACGAAAGGAAGTTTGGAGCGGCAGGCCCCTTTCGCACAAAAGGGGGGGGGTCCTTTCATGCGAAGGGCATTTCCCTTCCTCTCGGAGGTCCAAGTTTTGTTATGTTGTGTGTTTTAGCCGGTTTTAAGTGTAATGAGCATAATTGTGTATTGTACAAACACAAAATATGTATAATGGTGTTTAAGACATTGATTTTGAGTATAAACATGCAAACAAGTCTAACATGAACAACATAAATGTGAATAAAATACTTAAATTTCCATTATGATCACTAGTCTCGGATTACAAAGTTGAAGTGAAATAGAATACAACATAAGTACAAGTTTCCAAAAGTAGAATTACAACATTACTTTTCTAAATAAGGAAAATATGGAAATGCGAAGCGTTATAGTTATAGGTGGATAGTTGTATGCATGAATAAGTATGATAATCGAATCTAAATAAGTCAATCGAGACTTGTATGTGTGTTGTAGATATGTAATGATAGTGGACGTAAGTAGCGTGAACTTATATGTGTGATATATGTAAGGGACTGGTTGGCTTGTAATTGCTTTTAGGAAAGTGCATACACGTGCTGTAGTTGAATGAATGTATACCAATGATACGTGGTCATGCGAAGATGTGAATTTTCAATATATTGAGATTATGTGTTACTAATCGTGTTCCGTTGAGAAAGAAATGTAATGCACGTATGAGAATGTTGGGCTCTTGAGGAATTGGTGTCGAATTTGGAGCAAGTGGATTCGAGAGGATAATTGAATGAAATAGAATTATGTAGCTAGAATGCTATATGGTCTTTAAATATATGTATTTAGTTTTGTATGATGTTATCAATTACTAATGGATTGGTTGTATATGGTGACTGCAGGATTGCAAAGATTTTCCCTATCACCATCAAGGACAAGCGGGTGTAGATCGAGTCAAAGAGCAAGGATTCTACGGGAAGGGTGGTCACATAGTTTGTATTTATATATTACATTTGATACGTTAATTAAGAATGAATGTTGTAATTCTTTTCAAGAAGGCGTTTGACATTTTATAAATGAACCTTCAAGTATGTCAAACAGTTAATAAAGAAAGAAAATTTTTAGGTCTGTATTTCCGCTGCGTCTCTTTTGGTTAAAACATGATAGGGTCTTACAAATCCCAAACATATCATGAAAGTCCTTACATCTTGAACCATTAGTAAAAGGGTTAGCGAGGTAATCTTGAGTAGTACTATCAGATTTTACAAACCCCACCCGTGCTAGTCGTGCTAACACGACTAAAGGTCTAACGGGTGTTAAATTAACCTAACATCTCAACATTATTTATGTTAGAAGTGGTGGAAGGAAACAAACACAAACAGTCAGCTTCGGTTTCAAAAGACTTTAGTCATAGAAACTTGTGAACACACTACCCTAATGTTGACGCATATTAGCATGTTTTCTCAGGTCGCTAAGGTACCCATGAGGATAGGGCATGCATGGAGTCGCATTGCTTAATAAAAATTTAAAATAATTTTCTTGCATTATTTGCTTAGGTTTTGGGCGCCTTGTTTTGCGCATTAACAACTTTTGAACTTACTTTTATTTACGCTTCTACAATTACTTTCAAACTCTGAAGAAGATTTTCTCATTGAATGAGCAACCTGGCATTTTAAAGAGATTATAGTGATCGTTCAATGTAACTAATGGCAATGGTCCTGGTTTGTCATGCTCCTCGTAGTAGAACTGTCACAACCCCCGATCCCTATCTGTCCCGGGAACGGGCGGACGTGATCACAGAGTTTGGTGGTATCAGTTTTATTTAGTCTTGCAGCGGAATTTACATCAGGACCGTAGTTAGGAAATATTTATCAGAGTAAAACCACCATATTTTATAATATTAAACAAATGGGATGAAACCCAAGTTCATAGTACACACGTTTTCATAGTAATAAATCCTATTTTATTTAATAAAAACATTTATTTTATTTTAGGTAACTTTATTGCCACTTTTCCAAGCCTTCAGTGCTGTCCAGCTGGCGCTTATTGGCTTCACACTAAGTTACCTGAAACACGTGTTTAAAACATTTTATCAGCAAGAAATACTGGTGAGTGAATCCCAGTTTAATCAAGTTTACATAAAAAGTCACAGTGAACAGTATTGAGAGCACATCCGCAATTACATTTGTTTCCAAGATATACCAATTAACATCAGTGGTACTGTCATACTCAACTTGTGGAAATGTTACTCCTTGACCAGGTGGTAACAAATTTTGTATACAAAACCCCAACATACCCACTATAATTGTATTCTTACAAATACTCAATACGGTTATTCGCAGGGAAAGATATATAAGGTTTTGTAAAACAGTTCACAAAAAGGTTTACAAAAAGTGGATCAACTCACATTGCTATTTTAGACTTCGCGTGAGGGTTTCTTGGATATAATCTATAATTTATACAAATGTACATTGATTAGTACCATAACCCTTTGAAAATATTAATAATACTCTCCCCGAGACGGCATTCCAACAACTACGTCGGGCAGAACCACGACAGTTGTTACGGAACCCTAAATCAATCGGGCAGCGTAACTATTACGAAACTGGGGTTATAATACTTACAACAGAGCAGAACCTCGCTAATTAGGGGTATAATACCTGTGTATTATAACTTCTCTACAGAATTGGTGATTTGAGATTGAAATGTGAGCGACGAAAAACGTAAACTGATACGTTCTATTTATAGTGGCTGATATTGACTTCCATGCGGCCCGCGTAAGGTAAGGCTAAGCCTTACGCGGCCCGCGTCAACATGCGGTCAACCTATAGCTTAGCTGATTCGATCCGTAGGTCTGCCACGATGATGACACGTGTCGGCTCAAGGATGCGCCACCATTTGGAACACGCGCGGCCCGCGTAAAGTAATGAAGGGTCTTACGCGGCCCGCTTTAACTAAAGAATTCAGCTGGGTCAAATCCAGTCTTGATACGACCTGCGCGAGATTGAGGTGGGATCCTACGCGACCTGCTTCAACTCGGAATTCAGATTTTTATTTTATTTTATATGTTATAATATAGTTCGGGCTCGGTTTTCACATACGGGGTATATTTCAAGACATATTGGGACATTCTAAACTATATTAGAGTATCAGAAATTTTATGAGGGTGTCGGTTTTTCTTGAGGGTTGTTACTTTCTCCCCACCTTAATTTAGAGCTCGTCCTCGAGATCTACTGGAATAAATGCGGATATTTCTTTTCATTTGTAGAAAATGAGCTGACTTGGTTAGCCTATCTACAATCACCCAGATTGTATTATTTTCTTTCTTAATAAACTTAAAAGTGCGTGCAAATGTCTTGCATGATCCTTTTTACTTTTAGAGTAAATTAGAATATTATCTATGAATACAATTATGAATTTATCCAAATATGGCTTACATATTCGGTTCATCATGTCCATAAATGCAGCTGGGGCATTGGTTAAACCAAATGGCATGACAATAAATTCATAATGACCATACCTTGTTCTAAATGCGGTCTTAGGAATGTCCTCTTCCTGTACCTTTAATTGATGATATCCTGACCTTAAATCAATCTTAGAGAAAAATCGAGCTCCTGGTAGTTGATCAAACAAATCATCGATTCTCGGTAATGGGTACCGATTCTTAATCGTGACTTTGTTTAATTCACGGTAATCAATGCGCATACGCATTGATCCGTCCTTCTTTTTAACGAATAATATCGGCGCTCCCCATGGCGACGAACTCGGTTGTATGAATCTTTCCTCTAACAATTCATCTAATTGTTTCTTTAATTCCTGCATTTCGGCGGGTGCCAAACGGTAGAGTGCTTTGGCAATTGGCGATGTTCCTGGTAGCAGGTGAATTCTGAATTTAATTTCTCTGTCTGGAGATAGTCCTGGTAATTCTTCTGGAAAGATATCTGAAAACTGAGATACTACTGGAATGTCTTTTAGTTCTTTTCCTTTAGTGTTAGTGATTATAGAAATCAAATACATTATAGAACCTTTTCTTATAGAACTTGCAGTTTTCATCACAGAGATGAATTTTGTGGATCTAGATGGCTTATTTCCTTTAATTGTGATCGTTTTACCTTTAGATGAATTTACTTGAATTGACTTTTGATCACATAAAATACTGGCTTTATTGGCTATTAACCAATCCATTCCTAAAACAATATCAAATCCGGCTAGATTTATTGGATAAAGGTTTACCCTAAATGTTTGGTTTAAAATTTCTATTCTTGCTCCCTGCAAGATTTCAGAAATCCTAATGGTTTCTCCATTAGCTGTCTCTACTAAGCATTCGTGTGGTAGTTTAGTTAATGACTGACTTAGAAATTTGCAAAACGATGTATTAATAAAACGTTGGTTTGCACCAGAGTCAAATAATACTTTAGCTAAGACATCATTAACTAGAAACGTACCAGCGATGAAATCTGGAATCATCTTGGCTTCATCTGCAGTCAGAACAAATGCTCTAGCATTTTTAGTATTCTTGTTGTTCGTAGCTGGAGCCAGTTTTGGACAGTTTGGCTTGATATGACCTTTTTCTCCACAGTTAAAACACAATCCATTACTGGATATCCTCCTGCAGTTCTCTTCATTGTGTTCTGGTGCTTTGCAGAAATTGCAGTGGGTGGAGCATTTTCCAGAATGCTTCTTTTTGCAGATCTCGTAATACGGTGCAAAGGTAGAATCTACGTTCTTATGATTGAAATTCCCAGAACGAAATTCTTGAGTAAGCCTTTGGGTTAAGTTTCTCCTCTGATTTTCTTCTCTAGTACGAACTAGTTCATCGGTCAAGGTATTGGCTAGTTCTACGGCTTCTTCTATGGTTTGGGGTCTGGTTGCCTTGACTACATGTCTAATTTCTCCAATTAATCCCCAGATGTAACGGGAGATTAATACTGGTTCTGGTGATGCAAGGGTTGGCACTATCCAAGCATATTCAAAGAATGTAGTAGTGTACCCTTTACTATCTACACCAGTCATCCTAAGGTTGAGGAACTTGTTTGCTATCTGTTCCTTTTCATTGGGTGGGCAGAATTTCCTTTCTACCTTTTCTTTAAATTCTTCCCATTCCATACTATAGGTTTTATCACTTCCTCTTGTCTGAAGGATAGTGTTCCACCATTCTAATGCTGCATTCTTAAACAGATTAGAAGCAAACAATATCTTGTCTTCTTCAGCACACTTACTTATCCTTAAGACTGCCTCAGTCTTCTCTATCCAGCGTAAGGTTGCAATAGCCCCTTCATTACCCGAGAATTCCATTGGTTTACAAGACCAGAATTCTTTATAAGAACAACCATAAGGCATGGTTCTTCTTCTTTTGGGAATAGGCAATTGAAATACTGGTCCATTGTTTACACTGTTTTCTGGTTCAACGGGTCGCTTACTGCTATGTTTACTTTTATTATCAGCATCCTTAACAGTTTGAAGAATAAATGGCATAGCATCTATAATTCCCTGTGCCACTATGTGTTGAATAGCACTATTATCCACTTGGTTTCCATTGTTATTGATACTCGGATTATCATTAACCACGTTAATGTTACTCTGGTTATTGTTATTCAGATTTCCTTGATTTTCTTCGTCGGCCATCTGAATTTTAAACATTTATCCCATATTAATATCACAATTAATATCTTACTATAGTTAATCACATGACACGCATTTTTGCCAAAAGCGTCGATCATTGCTATTATACTCTTTTCATATACTATGCGTCTATTACACACTAGTACTGAAATAAAAATTACAATACCAACAGAAATAAAAACACACTAATAGTAATATGCATCCGTACACACATATTTTATTTCATTTCTCATTATCAATTATTAGGATCTTTTGGATTTCCTCGTATAGGTAATTCACATATTGTAATATACAGACCATTCATAAGGTCAAAGTATTCAACAGATTCACAAATCAGACATCAGGTCATAGCATTATTTAGGGAATTCCATTATCATAACATATACCTCATCTCACCCGGTCTTGTCGGAGAGGTAACCCCATCTCACCCGGTCTTGTCGGAGAGGTAACCTCATCTCACCCGGACAAGCTGGAGAGTCTACCGCATCATGCCCAGTTTTACCGGAGAGGTAATTATCATAGTATTTTCCACCCATAAACTTATTTCAAATCATGATCTTAAAAAGGCATCATTTATTATGGTTTACATCAAGAAACAAGGAAATTAATATTCTCATGAGAAATCATATTCTAGAACCAAGTAGTATCAATAAACAAGAAATAACAGTGGCCAAGTGTTATTGCTTATTTATCGTACATGCACTGTTCTAGTCATTATCCTCACAGGATACCAACAATCATCACACTTTATTTATGCAAGCAATTGGTTTATCTCAAAGCTTCATATTAAGGCATAGCATTAAAAAAAAATTTCTTGTACTTCTAGGCCTTATTCTAGTTTTCTTGGTTCACTTTTGTTGTTCATCCGAATGTTTATTTATCATAAACGAATATCTAGTACAATTATACGAACATATTGATTAAAATGAAATATTGCGATTTATATATTTATTACAAACTAGAACTGAAATTCGAAATATATTATTGGTTATACATCCGTAACTTATTTTAGTCTAACTAGGTTATAGGAATATTATGCTCAACATGCATTTTATGTAAGGTTTATTCTATCTCTTTCTTCTTACTAGGTTGTTGTCAAATGAACGAAGTTCTTTTAAAGTTTCTAGCTTGTAGGTGGCATGGGTGCTGATACTGGTTTGGCGGTTCAACTATAAATTAACATTTACTGCTGTAGTGGCTAACATGTAGAGATTTGCCCATTTTTCGTCTAATTTATCTTCCCAAGGTGGGTTACTACCTATTTTCTGGTTTTCTTGAGACTTTTTCATATTCTCTTGACTTTTTCTAATAATCCGACTTCTTTTACTAGGGGTAAGTGGATTTTCATACTGTGCTTTACGGGCAAATATTCCCTCCTCAATATCTGCTGAGTATCTTGAGGAATTTGTTTGAGATGAACTTCCTTTTTCTTTCGGTGAACTATCTAGTTTATGATAGATGTCCGAAATTCTTTTCTTACCCATACTGTAAACTAACAAATAGTCAATTAATATAAAACACATAATCACATAAGTTATTTCCTAACATAGAATTTAAAATTTAAGTGTCAGCAGAACACTTCTTTGGCTTGAGCCAGTGGCTAGGCTCTGATACCACCTTCTGTCACAACCCCCGATCCCTATCTGTCCCGGGAACGGGCGGACGTGATCACAGAGTTTGGTGGTATCAGTTTTATTTAGTCTTGCAGCGGAATTTACATCAGGACCGTAGTTAGGAAATATTTATCAGAGTAAAACCACCATATTTTATAATATTAAACAAATGGGATGAAACCCAAGTTCATAGTACACACGTTTTCATAGTAATAAATCCTATTTTATTTAATAAAAACATCTATTTTATTTTAGGTAACTTTATTGCCACTTTTCCAAGCCTTCAGTGCTGTCCAGCTGGCACTTATTGGCTTCACACTAAGTTACCTGAAACACGTGTTTAAAACATTTTATCAGCAAGAAATACTGGTGAGTGAATCCCAGTTTAATCAAGTTTACATAAAAAGTCACAATGAACAGTATTGAGAGCACATCCGCAATTACATTTGTTTCCAAGATATACCAATTAACATCAGTGGTACTGTCATACTCAACTTGTGGAAATGTTACTCCTTGACCAGGTGGTAACAAATTTTGTATACAAAACCCCAACATACCCACTATAATTGTATTCTTACAAATACTCAATACGGTTATTCGCAGGGAAAGATATATAAGGTTTTGTAAAACAGTTCACAAAAAGGTTTACAAAAAGTGGATCAACTCACATTGCTATTTAGACTTCGCGTGAGGGTTTCCTGGATATAATCTATAATTTATACAAATGTACATTGATTAGTACCATAACCCTTTGAAAATATTAATAATACTCTCCCCGAGACGGCATTCCAACAACTACGTCGGGCAGAACCACGACAGTTGTTACGGAACCCTAAATCAATCGGGCAGCGTAACTATTACGAAACTGGGGTTATAATACTTACAACGGAGCAGAACCTCGCTAATTAGGGGTATAATACCCGTGTATTATAACTTCTCTACAGAATTGGTGATTTGAGATTGAAATGTGAGCGACAAAAAACGTAAACTGATACGTTCTATTTATAGTGGCTGATATTGACTTCCATGCGGCCCGCGTAAGGTAAGGCTAAGCCTTACGCGGCCCTCGTCAACATGCGGTCAACCTATAGCTTAGCTGATTCGATCCGTAGGTCTGCCACGATGATGACACGTGTCGGCTCAAGGATGCGCCACCATTTGGAACACGCGCGGCCCGCGTAAAGTAATGAAGGGTCTTACGCGGCCCGCTTTAACTAAAGAATTCAGCTGGGTCAAATCCAGTCTTGATACGGCCCACGTGAGATTGAGGTGGGATCCTACGCGGCCCGCCTCAACTCGGAATTCAGATTTTTATTTTATTTTATATGTTATAATATAGTTCGGGCTCGGTTTTCACATACGGGGTATATTTCAAGACATATTGGGACATTCTAAACTATATTAGAGTATCAGAAATTTTATGAGGGTGTCGGTTTTTCTTGAGGGTTGTTACAAGAACCTTGCAGGTGGAATTTGAAGGTGTGACACATGGTACCCGAAGTCCATGGGGGTTTAATTAATCTGTGTTGTACTCTCGCCGCATCACGCATACACCCCACTATTTTTAATAAATAAACCTGAATGAGTAATTTTGATATTTTTATCACTAATAAGGAGATATTTGTAATTTTGGTTTTGAATTGGGCATATATACAATTAATGAAATTTATAATGGGATTTATACGATTCATCTTTTCCAAACCAGTAAAAGTTATATGACTAATAGTGTTTAATGAGAACTAATTAATAAGATCTAATCTTAGACTATGTGTACTTGAGAGGGTTAAAGCGTCATCTCAACATCATATAGGCACAAAACCTTTAATTAAACTATACTTTTACAATGGTGTAGTGGTTTTAACTAAATTACAAATTATTAATTAATTTTTTTAAATGGAAGTAGGATAATTTGATTGGTTAGGCTCCAGACCCAAAGCTTTAAGCTTTAACGATTGTTTCAACTATAATGAAAGTGGGAAGGTAATGACTTTGATGCTCCTTATGACTAGCTTATAGTGGTTTTAATTAAGAATAGGAGATAATGTAGCATGTTTTTAATGCTTTATAAGGCTAAAAAGTGTGGTTATGACCCATCAAATCAGCGTCATGTTATCCATCTCTAATCTACCATCCAAAACCACTACCTTAAGGGTGTGGTCATGATCCAAACCACTATCCCCTTATTTATTTTAATATATTTTTGTTTTAACGAGAAGGGACAAGAAAGCATTGGAAAAAAAGAGAAAGGTGGTCCCTGATAAACATGGTTCACTCCACGTGAACCATGATCCATGCTCCAAGAAGGCGGTGTAGGGTCATTGATGGCCCTAAATGACAATTGATGACTCAACCCATACCCCCACACCCATTAACCTAAGTTACACGAACCTGTTTATTAGACGGTTAAATCTGTCCGATATTTAGTTTGGACTTTGGAGTGGGTATATGTAAGGACCCTCTTTCGTCTTTATAAATTAACTTACAAAGATAACTAAAAGACTTCAAATTAACAACATTAATACATGCTTTTGACAAAAATTGGGCATGACCCGTCCGTAAGACGGATATACCCCTGTTATCATCAAAAGTAAGACAAATACCATTCTATAATTCGTTTGACAAGACCCTACTAAAAACCTAGACATCAAGTGTTAAAATGTATGTCTACTAACAAGTTGTACAAAATAGAAATTTTGACCCAAAACATTAGTGCAACTAGCGGAAGCGCTTGATATGACATATCATGAACATGTGCTCGCTCCAATTCTCCAAGTCGCCTAAATTGAGGATTTACCTACATTCAACAACAAAGCTTTAAAAAGTTAGTCGTTATACTTGTTTGCTTATAAAACCATCATTTTAGTTCCATTCGTGTACGTACTTTCATTTCTCCTACGCATTCAATTAACCAATTAAATGGGTATGACATATATTTTCATACAACTAACCCGTTAGTAGATGATGACGACCAAACATAAATGTTGTATAAACTAAAACGTCCATAGCATATTCTAACCGCATAAGTTACTTCAACCCGATTATCCTTTCAACATTCAACCGTTTCATTATTATATCAACACTTCGAAAGTCCGACATTCATAAACCTGCACTTTCAAACATACTCAATAATAACTTGGTTAGCAAACCCGTAATCTCAACATATTCAAGTACTACATCTTCGTAAAAAGGGCGTCCATCATTTAAATGCATCTAATTAACTTACATTCCAACCCAAGGGCATTATTAATAACGCTAATTCTCAAATGCATCCAAATCATGCATTCGCACATACTTGCACACATACATACCTACACTCATACACATCTACATACCTAATATACATTCAATCATACCTACAATCATATATTTATACCTACGTTTTCCGTACGCATTATTGTATACCATTTACAAGTAATACATGTCCAACTTCATTACATACATCTATCATACTCTTATATAAATTACATAAGACTTAGACTTGGGTTTACAACTTATAATCGTCAAGTAAACACTCGAAATCATGTTTGGGAAGCCCATCGTAGTCCACGGATAATATACCGAAGCCTACGATGCATAAATCACATAAATAATATTTTTGACAGAACCTTCACCCGGCCGTGTCAGCTCACCACCCGGCCGTGTCAACTCTGCACTTTTCCTAGCCATTAATTCTTACCGAAACGGACATAACTCTCTCATTTTTCATCTGTTTTGCGTCACGTTTCTTCCTACATGATTGTAAATTAATATTCTATCATGTGAGCTTGAAATTCAACATCCGAGTTAAGGAATTTCTTAACTTATACGTATTCGGCTTATTATTCATCTACGAACTATTCGACCCGTTCGTGCATTTATCAAAATAATCTATTGATTTGACCTCAACTTCATATGAACTTAACAATTAAAACATTATATTACTTAAACAAACTAAGAAGTGATTACGGAAATCACTTACCTCGTGCATCCGGGTTCGTATCCAATTCTTTGCCTCCTCTCGACCCGTTAGCCTTTCATGCTTGAGTCCGTCTTGACATGATTCCTATACTTTCATGTCACCAATTTACATTTTCATTAGCATACATCATTATACGTGTTAACGATCATATCAACCACATATTTCACATTTGACTTCCTTTAGTCACAACTAACAAGCATAAGACATATAATCAATTTCATATCCTTTCAAACTAATGTAATTCATCATGTCATCACAATAACGCGTATTAACATAACATGTACCATACGACTTCCTATGATCCTACCTTTACGACAACCAATCAAATCATGCTTCTTATGCGTAGATGCGTAGTTAACTTTCAAAAGTTACGGTTTATTGTATAAACTTTCAACTTAACCTCTTATATACGCGACATCATATTAGGCTATACTTACGACACTTGTATTGTATGACATCTACAACTACATGATCACTTACTTATATACACATACACATATACATACACAATCCATTCTATCCACACTTGCATTCTCATATTTTCACAACTAACACTTTAACCCATACTAAGCTAACCCAACATTGCTTCAACATAATATCCACATGAACAATATCTAAAACACACTTCTCATGTTAGTTTACTATCAAATACCTCATTTTCACATTCCACATATATTCATCTTTTTCTTACATACAACTTCATTTATCAAGCTCACCTAGGCATTTCATCAAGCACTTGGTGTGCGTACCACTTTCTTAGCACAATGTGCAACCCATTCATGCATGATCTTCCATGTTCTTATCTTCATTCATCAAATTCAACTAAACATCCATTTATTTCATGTCCTAATCAACTTATCTAAAATCATTTATCACATACAACATACTACATCACAAATTACACAATTATTGAACATGGTGATTTACTCACTTCATCATCCCAAATGGGTTTTACTTCAAAACATGAAATTAATCAAAATCATGCACCACACATGTTCCATAAGATGATTCTAACACATATTCATGCTAAATCTCATACAAATTCGTGGATTTGATCATAACCCACTTCATCAACTCTTATTAAAACTCATAATTTAACTTACCTTATGTTCAATGTACATGGATTAAAGAGGAACTAAGTTCATGCATTCGATTCTTGCTCCATAACACCTTCAATTGCTGGATTTTCTTGTGGTTAGGGTTTACACCTCTTCTTCCCCCTTTCTCTTGTGCGACCGTACGCACACACAGGTGTGTGTGTGTGATTTTTGTTTTAATATATTAAGTTTCCTTTTTGGCCATCTAGCTCCTCAAGTTTACCATACTATCATAGTTGCCACAAGTTTCATTCCCTAACTTGTTATTAGGCATTCAACTAGGTTTATTTACTTAGTTGTTGTATTTCATTTATTTACAACTTACTAATCATTCTAAGCGTTTAAACATTAAGATAAGCCTTTAAGAAATTTTGGGGTGTTACAGTATATATCACTTTAGAGGCCGTTTAACATACAATACCTCTTATCCTACATTATGTACGCGATATGCCCAGCCGTCCAATCTTCTATCTATTAAACGTTGTGAAATTAATTTATATAATTAAATTAATCAAATTAATATACATAAAACCAATCGCGAGGGATAAAGTTGACAATTCCTCTATCACAATCCCGGTAATTTCGTTCGGATATTTCATAATCAAAACACTTTTACACCCTATATCAACATCAAAACATTACCTTCTTCTTTTTCTCCAACCGACTCTTCAGCAATCGACGTCCGCCGGTGCGATTTCATCCAATCAATTGGTCATTCGACGATTATGACAACTACAACAGCTTTGGGAGGTAATATATCTCCAATCGACCGTAATGTTTACTAGAATGACAAAATTTTTTATGCGATTGTTCTTATCAGTTGTGCAAGAGCAACGGGGCAAGAAAAACCATTGACCACAATCGAACATGCGAATACTTATAACTAACGTACAAAATGCCTTAACGTACGACGCGTACGCGATGCATTATCAACATGCGAATACTTATAACTAACATGTGAATTTGGGTTTCCATAACAACATGCTAAATTGTATAACATGCTAAATTATATAACATGCTAAATTGTATAACGTGTGACACTATAAACATGTGAAATTGTATAACATGCGAAATTGTATTTCATGTTTTTTTAACGTGTGAACTTTCGTCGTGTACGTGTCACACGTTAAGGGACTTTGTACGATACATAACATGCGAAACCAGCATGTTATGCCTTTTCATAACATGAGATTTTTTGAACTCATAACAAGTGAAAACCCGCATGCTTTTCATAACATGCGATTTTTTGCACTCAAAACATGCAAAAACCTGCATGTTATGCTTTTCGTAACATGCGATTTTTTTTAATAATAACATGCGAAATTAATTTTTATTGGAACCCTTAGTTACAATATTTGCAGAAATGAGATTTCTAACTTCCTCAATCGTAACTCTCTGGTCACCACCATGCTCACTGAAGAATTCAACGTCTTCAAAATCAACATCTGTGTTTCGTTCGGTTATGCTCTGTGGATCCATTGAAAACAACAATCGATTAAACCCTAATCATGTAGAACTGAAAACTGCAATGTATAGTTTTAAAAATTATGAATATTTGAAACTGATACGATTCATAATTACCGGGATAGTGGTGTAATGAACTCGGGATCTGTTGATTGAATAAATTGTCCGTTTTGCCCTTACCTAGGAAAACTAATTCAGGGACACGTGTTTTGATCCTGTGGTCGCGTACATAATATAAGATAAGGGGAATTGTATTCTACACTTCCTCTATCACGTTAACTGCATAGTTAATGGTCAAAACTATTCTATAAAATTATTTTCTAGAGTTAATATATATGACTATATAGTTAATGGTCAAAACTATTATTTAATATTATTTTCTTATGGAGTTAATATGTGACTATAGTTAATTAAAAAGTTTTATTCCATATATAAGTTTCCAAGTTTTTTGTGCATCATCACTTGTACATTTTGCTTTGGGAGTTTTAAAAAAAAAAAAAAAAACTTGATTTTTTACTTTTAACCCAAAGGTTTTTACCTTTTTCAATTTTAACCCTACATAATTTGTTTTTTTAACTTTAACCCAAAACTTTTCATTATTTGCAATTTAATTTCGCAACTTTTGTCACTTATACTTTTCATCTTTGGCAAATTTTCGTTTTACGTATAGTTCTAAATTTTTCGAGTTAATATGACGCAACGTGCGTGTATGGTTCAACGTTTTACCTCTATTTTTTCATGTTTGACAGGTTCGTCGCAACACGCATATCCTAGGTCGAGTAAGTGTTGGTGGTCGACGACGGTTGTGTGACATTAGTACTATTTGACACCGTTTTACGTCCCACCGTAACGCGGGGTGTGCTTTGGGGAGTTTTCAAAGAAAAAATGGTTATGCATATGGTTGTCGTAACGTTGGCTTTGGGGGTTTTGAAAAAAATTGATTTTTTTTACTTTTCACCCAAAAGTATTTCATAAATTACTATTAACCTAAAACTATTTGTTTTTTTTTTCCTTTTAACCCAAAACTTTTTATCTTTTGCAATCTATCCTCATAACTTTTTTTACTTTTAACTTTGGTCCTTTATAGTTTTCATTTTCCACAAATTTTTCGCTTTATGCTTGGTTCTAAATTTTGTGACTTAACATATCGCAACGTGCGTCTTTGGTTTAACGTTTTTACGTTTCGTTCTAAATTTTGCGAGTTAACACGACGCAACGTGCGTGCGTGGGTGAACGTTTTTACATCGTCTATTTTTCCCCGTTTGACAGGTTTAACATAACGTGCGAATCTTAGATTGACTTAGTTATAACTAAAGAATCCCCGCCGCATTGCGGCGGGTCGTAATCCTAGTTTACATATAATTTATGTATTTAATTATACAGAAGTAGGACCCGACAATCATTCTCTATCTCTCACCGAGACATAATTTACGTATTTAACTAACAGTCAAAACTATGTTCTAATATCATGTTGGATCTCTTGGTGCAAATTATTTGATCCACATTATTAGTTCTTGGTGTCCCGCTAATTACTGACTGCATATAAACAAAAGTATGTTATATAAATGACGAGATCAATCTCCATGAAGAACCACAACAATTAAACAAGTTATTCACTTGTTTAGTGAACAAAACTACCTTAAGAAAACAATCATACAATGGAGATCAAACATTGTTGTTACATCTTGTATTTCACCTTAGCAGTCGTCACTTTGGTGCAAGCTGTACGTCCTGGCGAAGAGACCGAAATGTGAGTTTTTACTTTCCGAACACGTTATAAATCGATCTAAATGATTGTAGATGTCGTATACATACATACATCTATATTAACATGTGTATATATAATTTCCTTTACAGTTCTCCACCTAACTCAACAAGGAGGAGCATGCAAGCATGTGAAGCAGTGAACATAATGGACCAGTGCTGGAGGTGCAAACCAGACTGGGCGGACAATCGACAAGCGATGGCCGATTGTGCCCAAGGTTTTGCAAAGGGGACTACAGGCGGAAAAGGTGGTGATGTCTACGTTGTCACCAGTGAAGCGGATGATGATCCGGCAAATCCAAAAGAAGGCACACTCCGGTTCGGTGTCACCCAAGGCAGGCCCTTGTGGATCACTTTTGAAAAAGATATGGTGATTTCTTTGACTCAGGAGCTCGTGGTAGCCAGCGACAAGACCATCGATGGTCGAGGGGCGAAAGTTGAGATCATCAACGGGGGTCTCACCCTTATGGATGTCAAGAACATAATCATTTCTAACATAAATGTCCACGATGTTGTAGAGCTTCCAGGAGGCATGATCAAGAGCGGAGATGGTCCTGCAACACAAAGACAAAAGAGTGATGGTGATTGTATAACTGTTTCTGGTGGTAAACAAGTATGGATCGACCATTGCTCGTTCAGTAAGGCTTTCGATGGGCTCGTCGATGTCACCTTGGGCAGCTCACATGTAACCATTTCCAACTGCAAATTCACCCAGCACTCAAAAGTAAGTAACATATAGCAAATATGGCTTTTCGTCCTTAAACATAATTAACTAAGGAAATTAGGGACTGTGTTTAAAAGGGTAAAAAGACCAAAATACCCTAATGAAATGGATGTAGCACTGTAATTAATTCACTAAATTTTGCAATGAATATACAGGTCATGTTGCTTGGGGCTGATGACGGCCATCATCAGGATAAAAACATGGTTGTAACGGTTGCATATAACATGTTCACCGACAATTGTGACCAAAGAATGCCTAGATGTCGATTCGGATTTTTCCAAGTTGTTAACAACAACTACGACCGATGGGGAACTTATGCCATCGGTGGTAGCTCGGCCCCAACTATACTCAGCCAAGGGAACAGATTCTTGGCCCCCGATGATGCCTCCAAGAAAAATGTACGTATTCTATATCATCTTTACTTGCATTATAAAAATGTAACTAACTTTTATATGATTTTGAAGGTCTGTGTGAGGGCTGATGCACCTGAGTCAGAGTCGATGACCTGGAACTGGAGAACGGAAAAAGACGTGCTTGAAAATGGAGCTGTCTTTGTGCCATCCGGATCTGATCCAGCGCTAACTGGTGAACAACAAGCAGGCATGATCCAAGCTGAACCAGGAGAAAACGCTCCAAAACTCACCGCTAGCGCTGGTGTACTCACATGCTCGCCTGGAGCACCTTGCTAAGCACCCAAATTCTATGCTTCTATAACGATCATAAATGCATCTTTTCTATATCCCAATTTTTGACATTTTATATGTACTAAGGTAATGGAAATGAACCATTACCTTCTAGTATACCATAAACATGTTTGAGTGGACTAGTGTCCAAACATGTTGTTTTGTATTCATAAGATTTTGTTGATAAACGTATGTACGTTTATCTTTTAATGTAATAAGTATTTCTAGTTCATGTTTTAATACTAAGCAAGTTGAATATATGAATATGTCCGCTTCAAGTATATATAGGTTTTATTGAACCGTCAAACAAATACTTATATATGCAACATTTTATTTTCAATTCAATTAAACCCTTAAGAAATCATGAAAAGTAATGTATTTAAGATATAAATGTATAATCATTTCATCACCAACGTCTCTCTCAAATTATCATCGAGGTTACATATACACGAACAACTTGATGCTTCTTTTATAAATTTATAGCTGCTACCTTTTCTAATCCCAATGGAGGGGAGACCCCATATTATACCAACATCTCTTTCGGTTCTTCGGTGATCCCGAGGTGTACATTCCCATTCTGTTTGGATCGGGCATCATATAAGTCATGATCGTTTCTACAATTAGATAGCGACTTTTCATATATAAATTTTTATATATAGTAGAAGCAACGTTTAATTTGTTTACTTTTATGTAAACTAGAGTATTGATTTAAAAAAAGTTACATTACTAGAAAACATGGCTTTCACCGAAAGACACACCCATCTTGATAAGAGCTCACTAAGACTTGGTAATGGGTCGATCGGTTTGATCGGAGTTTTCCACTTAGGCCGGTCTGAGGTGGAAGTGTGGTTAGAGGGTTTTGGGTTTTATAAAGGCTCAATCTATTTGGACACCCTCTACGCCTATTTTCACACTTTTTGTGCCCTAGACGCCTCGTATAGGGCTATACGAGGCGTCTAAGCACTGAATTCAAAGGGGTCTCAGAGGGTGTCAGGCACAAAGTTTAAGGAACCCTATACGAAGGGTACAGCCCTATACGAGGTGTCTAAGTCTTGGTTTTTTTTTTTTTTTTTTTTTTTTTTTTTTTTTTTTTTTTTTTTTTTTTTTTTTTTTTGCTGAGATAAGGGGTGTTTTGGTGGGTTTTGGTATCGTTTTTTGGGTAGTTTTTGAAGATTTGTTTTTTGGTTGAAAATTTTTTTGGTTTTAAAAAAGTTTTGTTTTATTTGTTTTTTACACTATAAAAAAGTTTTTGTTTTTTAAAAATCAATTATTTTAAAAATCGGCTCTTTAAATATATTATATCGATTAAATATTATAATGTTTTTAGCATTTTACTTTTTTAAATATTATTCTTCCGATTAAAATTTTATCTCGTTCAAATATTGTTTTCGTATTATATTCAGGGGATATATTATTTCCATATTATATTCAAAACATATTTTGTTTCCGTATTATCTCAATTTAAGACAACAATCATTAAGTAACCGAATAACTGAAAACAAACATAAATATGATATATATAAGATAACTTTGTACATCCATAACAAAAATATATAAGATAAGTTTGTACATCCATAATAAAAATAAAAACAACAACAGGTCTATCCATCCAAATCCGAATCCGAATCTGGATCTGGCTGCTGCGGCTGCGGCTGCTGTTGATGTGGTCCTCGAGCCGGTGGAAGCGGTATCGGGGGTAATCCCTCTCTCTCTCGTCTATCCTGCTCGGCCCGTACCAGCCAACCTACCAAATCGTTGAGCCTGTCAAGCTCGGCTCGTACATCCGGATGTAGCGCAGCTCCTGGGGCATGACCTGGAATAACGTGACGTGGAAACTGAGGCGCCCCGGGAGGTAGCGGTGGCTGTGGCACCGCTGCACCATCTACATCCTCCGGAGGGTCCTCCACGGGCACTGCATCAGCAGGATCTGCAGGAGGATAAACGGGCTCGAAGTGCTCTGGTGGGGGCTCCTCTATCCATATGCCCACATCGCGGTTTTTAAACCGCGGGCCAACGAGGAACCTCTTGATTACCTTCATCCCCCACAGCGACTGAAAACCTATCCACGTCGGCATAACTGGCGTCTCAGCAATCCCATCTATCGCATCCCCGTCGATCGCTGCATGCGATCCAATGTGCATCCTCCTAAGCTTCTGGCAATGACGGGCGGCATCGGTGCCGTCGGGAAACTCTAGATACGGGTGACCCTGCAGCGTATCCAGAGGCGGCCGCCGTCTCCGTCGTGGACCCTGCTGAAACGGCTGACCCTGCTGAACCGGCTGACCCCCCGGCGGTGCCCCATCAAGCTTTACCTGAATGTCATCGCCCTGAATCAGATCGTTCTCCATAATCAATCTGCAAATAAATACCGTATACGTATAAAAACAATAATAAATAAATAAATAATAATAATAATAACAATAATAATACTAATAATAATAATAATACATAATAATAATAATTAATAAATAATAATATTAATAATAATAATAATTAATAAATAATAATAATAATATTAACAATAATAATAATAATTAATAATAACAATAACAATAATAATAATAATAATAATATTAACAATAATAATAATAAATAATAATAACAATAACAACAATAATAATAATAATAACAATAATAATAATAATAATAATAATAATAATAACATTAAAAAAAAAGTTTCAGAGCCTCGTATAGCCCTCGTATAGGGCAATACTGGGCGTTCTGTTCTACGGCTTCATCTTCAACCTCATATTCAAACCCCCAAACCCAACAAAAACCAAATTTCAGGGCAAACTACGGTCTAAAGGCAAAAACGAGGCAAAAATACTAAACTACGGGATGAAATACGTACCAATGATGCTTCAAATCTTCGAAAATACGGTCCAAATACTAATCTGAGGCGTATATAGGTGTATGCTCCGTATATATGTGTGTTTTTTTGTTTGGGGTTATAACCAGGGTCGTCTAGGCCCCCCACCCTTATACGAGGCATAGACCTATACGCGTCGTCTGACCTTTTTATTAAATGACCATTTTGCCCCTTTTTAGCCCACAGTATAGGCTTTAATCAGGGGCAAAATGGTAATTAACCAACCCAGAAAGATATTTCTGGAATGGTTAATTACCATTTTACCCCTGACTAAGGCCTATACGGAGGGCTTTACAGGGGTAAAATGGTAATTTAATAATTTTTTTTTAATAATTAAAAAAGAAAAAGTGTAACAGTTGCCGCCCAACGTGTATTGGTCGTATAGACCTATACGCGTCGTCTTTTTGTTTAAATTACCTTTATGCCCCTGTTTATGGCCTATACTGGGGACTTTCAGGGGTATATTAGTAATTAAAATAAAATATTTTCAAAATTCAAATTTAAAAAAAAAGAAATGTTGTCGCCCCAATAGACTACCCGTACAGGTCTATACGATGCGTCCTTTTTTAATAAATTCAAATTTTGATATTCAAATTTTCAAAATTCAAATTTTCAAAAATCCGCTCTAACAGACGACCAATCTTGATCTATACGAGGCGTCTAGTTTTGATAAAATGACCTTTTAGCCCCTGTTATATGCCTAGATTGGGTGCATATCAGGGGCAAAATGGTCTTTTGACCAATCATATACGAGACGTCTAGCTCTATACGAGGCGTATATTTGTAATTTTTTTATAAAAATGTTATTAAACTGTTTTAATCAATTCTAATTATAAAAAAATTATTTAAATTTTTATAAAAATGTTATTAACCTGTTTTAATCAATTCTAATTATAGAAAAATGATAGAAATTATAGAAATTGTAGAAAATTATAGGAATTAATACAAAAAAAATACAATTAATTACAAAAAATACTATTTATTACAAAAATCATTCTTCCGTATCACTGTCGATGTAATTAAGACTGAGGTTTGATCTTGGCGGAGGATTCATTATCGATGTATACCATTCTAGACGTGGCAAGTACATATCTTCCCATTGTCCGTATGGGGTCTTCGATGGGTCAACCATAACCCGTGTGCTGGTGGCATTGGATAATCCCCTTCCAGCTTAACATGTATGAAGTGGTTCTCGTTAACATGTGTAAGCGTTATGAATAATGGTTGTTGATTAGCCGGAGGACTTAGTATCGGGAAGAAAGTGGAACTCGCACCCATGGTTGTCGTTAACAGGTGCACCCCGATACCGTACGTTTGTGCAATAAGTAGTCCTGCTAAGGGGAAGTCCATCCAGTTATCGTACACGTACTTGAAGACTCCTAAAAAGTAAAAATAATTTAATAAAATTTGCGTAGGTGAGTCATATGTTATTAGAAAAACTTACAAGAACGTTTGCACTCCACAAGTCGCTTTCGCATGTTGCGCAAGTGGTACTCGTAGATGGGTTTGGATGGAGACTCAATCAATGTCCCCCAGAATGACAAAAATTTCTCCCAGTCTTCGTCTGTGAAGGCACCCTTGCAGTGCTTCATAACATTCTGTTGTATGTGCCACCTGTAAAGAAGCCTGGAGGCGTCTGGAAATACTTTAGCACACGCGCCCATAAGGGCCAGGTCTCTATCCGTTAAAATCACACGTGGCTCCATACATTCATCCAACATTGACTTGACCCTGTCAAGGACCTACACAAAGTTATCACCCCATTCTTTACTAACAACGGCATGCGCGATAATAAACGATTTGTTGGTAGGCGTCACACCAACAATCTGGATAAATGGCATATTGTATATGTTTGTTTTGTACGTCTCATCGATCAGCATGACGTGGGGGAATGCACTCCACATGTCTGTCGAGTCCCGATGAAGAAAGAAGATCTCTGTTACGATCTCTGTTCCGGGTTCCTCCCGTGTCTCGTAAACAAAGTCGTTGTTTATCAGCTTGTTTTCTAGTGACAGCATGGGAGTCAATCCTTGTCTTTGTTCGGCTCTAATCTTCGCCACAACGTTTTGAACGTCTTTCTAAACATGAAACCTGTCGGGGTCCTGCTTCCTTATCGTTTGAAATATTTTGCGCGGCTCCATGTTTTTAGCTGTCAGCTGCTCGATCAGTTTCATTTCGCTTGGAGTAAACCTTCGCACAAACGCGTGGGCCGGCAGGTCCTCACAAAGTTCGTGGTTATGTTCAATTTTTCCGTCTTTTATCTCCCAGGTTTCATACGGGTGGTTTCGCACAACCAGCAGGTAAAACGGGCAACCTGTTTTTTTGCTTCCGGCTTTTCTAAGTGTTGCTGTAGTCTGGTGCTCACCACCACGATCACATTCAAGCCATATCCTCGCGGTTCTTCCCCCGATTTTCTTTGATTGACGGGTGACAATAACGAAACCATCCGCGTTTGCTATTTCTTGTATCCGATTCTTTAGTTCATCTAAAGAGTTGAAAACCTGTAACATCGACAACAATAATAAATAATAATATTAATAATAATAATAATAAATAAATAAATAATAATATTAATATTAATAATAATAATAATAATAAAATAGTAATTAATACCTGCTTTTTTAAGTACGGACTGTCCGGGATGGGAGGTGTCTCACCACCATATCTACCATATCCACCATAACCACCATATCCACCATATCCTCCAATGTCCGGATTGTTTTGATGAACGTAAGGAGTGCCCGGGGAAATGAATTGCTGATGACCACCGTATCCACCGTCTCCTCCGTATCCACCGTATCCACCGTTTCCTCCGTATCCACCGTCTCCTCCGTAAGAATATTCACACCCGTATCTATAATCCGGATACCCTTGTTGCGTCGGATAACTTGGTTGACCAGCATGGTATGAGTCATCTACGGGGGCTGTTTCATCAACAGGGGGATGCTTGTTCAAATCTAGAAACGGTCTGTTTTGTTCTCTTTATATACTAGACACAACCTCCTCTTGCTCATTAGAATCGGGAAAGCCAGACTCCTCCAAAATAAACAACCGTATCATCATTAGTAAATAATAAACTAAAACAACAACTAATTAAAACATTTAAGCTAATAACTGTTACCGGAACGCTTTCGTGCACCCAGTTGTCGCTAGAATACTGCCCGAAGACATAGTTGCCGTCCCAGTATAGTATGATGACATTTCAACACTTTGGGACGATAAGAACACAAATGCAAACAACAATTCTTTCGAAGAAACACAAGAAGAAGAAGAAGCAGAATGAATGAAATGTTGAATGCTCGGGGTGGACAAAGAATGCACTGTATGTTGCACTTTATGTGAGACATAGACGCCTCGTATAGCTCTAGACTACCCGTATAGCTTTAAGTCACTTGTCAGTCATGTAGTTAAATCAGTCTCTAAGACGCCTCGTATAGGCCTATACGAGGCGTCTTAGAACCCTCGTATCAGTCCCTCGTACATGCCTAGACTCCCCGTCTGATGTGATGTTGTACTTGGTGCAGAAGCTGGTCGGAAAAGCAACCCTATACGCCTCGTATAGCCCTATACGAGGCGTCTAATAAGGTGTGGAAATAGGCTTAAAGGTGTGTAAATATGTAGACCCATAATAAATCTGAGCTTTTGTGTTTTAAGGAAGAGTTTTGGTACCAACTTAAATCTTTTAAAACTAACTGTTAGAACTCACTTAGCGTAGCTGACTTTTGCATCTATGTTAGGTTGTTTGCAAGATTTTATTCAATTTAATTTTTAATTAAATGGTTAAAAGGATTTATCTGAAATTTTAGCAATAGAAGTATATTATTTGTGGTGTAATAATTAATGACATTCTTTATTAGCTTAATTAGAATAACCCCCCGTTGATGGATTATGGATACTCTATATTTATCATTTTAGTTACCACAATTAGAAGTTGTTGTATTGTCCTTATATGGTTCTCTTGGTGTGCATTATTTCTTGGTAATGAAACGAATTTTTGTATACACAAAATTTCTTATCTAAAAGATGAAGATCTTCTAGAAAAATTAGGCAAGATCAAGAATCATAGAACTAACAAATAAAGTACTTTAGGTTAGAATCATATATTTATGATGAAACAGTATTCAGTTTTGCTTTTTACCTTAATCTATGTTTTTATGGTGCCAAGTATCTTAGCTCGATCCGTGAGAAATGAAACCAACAATGAAGAAACTGATGACAAAATGTGACCCCTTTTATTTTCTTTTCTCTTCCAATATGTAAATTTAGTTTGAAAGGATGTATTATATATAATTAACATGTACAAATTCTTTTATAGAGCCCAACTGGGAATAACTTCAACAAGGAGAAAACTGCAACAATGTGCAGCAGAAAACGTAATCGACAAGTGCTGGAGGTGCAAGCCCGACTGGGCACAAAACCGGCAAGAATTAGCCAAATGCGCACTTGGTTTTGCAAAAGGAACCACCGGCGGCCAAGGTGGTGAAATCTACATTGTCATTGATCCTTCAGACGATGATGCGGCAAATCCAAAGATAGGGACCCTCCGCTATGGTGTCATCCAAAATAAACCTTTGTGGATCACCTTTGAAAAAGATATGATCATCAGTTTGAAACACGAGTTGGTAATAAATAAAGACAAGACAATTGATGGTAGAGGTGTCAAAGTTGAGATTGCGAATGGTGCCGGTTTCATCCTTCCAAACATCACCAATGTGATCATTCATGGGATCAACATGCATGATATTAAAGCAACCGAAGGGGGGTTGATCAAGGCTGTGGAGGATAAACCGGCAGGACCGAGACATAAGACTGATGGTGATGGTATCACCATACATGGTTCTTCCAAGATATGGATCGACCATTGCTCCCTCAGTAAGGGTGTCGATGGGCTCATTGATGTCACCTTGGGTAGCACAGATATAACGGTTTCCAATTGCAAATTCACCCAACACCAAAAAGTAATAACAAAACCTATATTTGAATTCAATTCATATTTTTGTTCAGGAAAAATCACGGTAATATCCTTTTTAAAGTTATGCGGGATCAATCAGGGTGCGACAAGTGTCTTTTGACACAATAGATTTCAATCTAACAAAATAAATATAACATTTTGCAACAATTCAATCATTTTGATGTAACATATTCACCCTGGCGCAGCAGATCCATAGTGTTGTGGTAGACGCCACTCGAATAAAAAAATGATTTTTTTTTTTTAAATTAAACATGGTGCATGACTGCATGAGATTTCACTCAATTGTAGAACATTATAATCAAGGATCTAATCTGTTGGTGATTGGTGACCCGTATGATTGTTGGAAATTATTGGAAATGAAAAATAAAAAAAAAAGTAAAAGGACCATTCTTATGATGTCAAAAAAAAAAATCAAGTTTATTTTGTTACTATCCTTGGTCAAAATGGAGATTTCGTGATTTTTTCTTTTTTTTTTACTGAACTTTTCAATGCATAAATAGGTCATGTTGTTTGGGTCTGACGACAAATATCTTCAAGACAAAAATATGCAAGCTACTGTTGCATTCAACATGTTCACTGATGGATGTGACCAAAGAATGCCTAGATGTCGATTAGGGCTTTTCCAGGTTGTTAACAACAATTATGACCAATGGGGATTCTACGCCCTCGGTGGCAGCGCGGCCCCAACGATACTCAGCCATGGCAACAGATTCTTTGCCCCCAATGACCCTATAAAAAAAAATGTATTCCCATATATCATTACGTTTAGATGTATGAATCTTATTATTTGAATGGCTCTAACACTGAAGCTTTTATATGGTTTTGAAGGTCTTGAGGAAATCTGATGCACCAGAGGCAGAGTTGATGACATGGAACTGGAGATCACAAAAAGACTCTCTTGAAAATGGAGCAATCTTTGTGCCATCCGGGTCTGATCCGATGCTAACCCCTGTACAACAAGGCCTCATGATTCAAGCTGAACCAGGGGAATCTGTTCCAAAGCTCACCAGTAATGCTGGTGCACTATCATGCGTGCCTGGACAACCTTGTTAAGCACCAGCTTACTAACTTTTGTAATGATCATATTTATGATATTTTATGTATATATATTAAGCCAATGGAAATGAACCATTACATTAATAGGGGATGGATCATGAGAAAACTAGTTTAAATGAGAAAACCAAAAAACTAACCAAAAAAGCCTAAAAAAAACCTAAAAACATACCAAATTTTTTTTTTTTTTTTTACAATTTTTTATATAAAAATCGCTACTTTTTATGTATGGAAAAAAATTTTCAAAAAAAAAAAAAAAAAAAAAATTTTTTTTTTTTGGTTGTACTGCACATGTGCACTGATACTTAAAGCTTAAACCACTTAACCCAGCCCCCACCGACACCCCCCAAAAACCTAAATCCCCCACCCCCACCCCCCCAAAAACCTAAATTCTTCACCCTCCCACCAAAAGCCTAACCCCCCCCCCCCCCCACCCCCCAAAAACCTAAACCCCCCACCCCACCCTCCCGAAAACCTAATACTAAACCCTAAACATAAACCCGAAAAAAAACCTAAACCCCCCACCCCCACCCCCCAAAAACCTAAACCCCCTCCCCCCACACCCAAAAACCTAATCCTAAACCCCCCCACCCCCCAAAAACCTAAACCCCCCTCCCCCCCACACCCAAAAACCTAAAACTAAACCCTAAACATAAACCCGAAAAAAACCTAAACCCCCCACCCCCCCCCCCCCCCAAAACCTAAACCCCCCTCCCCCCCCACACCCAAAAACCTAATCCTAATCCTAAACCTAAAAAAAAAACCAACCCTAAAAGCTAAACTAGACTCAAAAAGCTAATTTTAAGCATCTAATGCAATTGTAGTACATGTTATATTGCACATGTGCACTACTATAATAATAGTATTGAAAACAAGACGACACCATAAATATTTTTTTATGTCATAAAAAATATGCTCGAATATACTTGAATAAAAGATACAAAAATTTGTGATCTTATGGTGCCATTTTTGTTTTAAAATGATAACGTATGGAGAAATGGGAAATGTTTGAAAAGTTATATATATTTTTTTTCCAATTTTACCCCTCCTTCATTTAAAACAAGACGACACCATAAATATTTTTTTATGTCATAAAAAATATGCTCGAATATACTTGAATAAAAGATACAAAAATTTGTGATCTTATGGTGCCATTTTTGTTTTAAAATGATAACGTATGGAGAAATGGGAAATGTTTGAAAAGTTATATATATTTTTTTTCCAATTTTACCCCTCCTTCATTAAAAGTCCCCCCCCCCCCTTCATTAAAAGTCTCCCCCCTCCTTTTTAGGTGTTTTTAGTTAGTTTTCTAGTTTTCTCATTTATATCTAGTTTTCTCATGATCATCTCCCTACATTAATATGGCTCAAGAAATCTCCCGGTGTATCATTTCCTAGACTTTTATATTCTATCGTGTAACAAATGCCCAACACCATATGAGATTCCTACACATTAGTCATGGTAAGTCTTTATTGGGTCCTGTACACGGATTTTAAAACAATTTAATGCAGCATAAATCTGTGTACGAGCCGATCCAAATCAGAACATTGAATCACCCACCAGAGTCTGGAGTCTGAATGCAAACCAATTAGGTTGTTCTGGTCAAAGGTAATTAGGTTGTAATTAAGTAAAACGAATGGAAATAACCCAATGATGTTGGCAAATTAAATAAGATGTTGGAAAATTAAATCAGGTGTAAGATAGTGTGCAAGTTTAGCCATTAAAAAAAGTAAAACGAATAATAGTTAATTAATGACCAATTGGATTTTAACACCTTTAACTTTGAAGAATTGGCCGATAACACCCGCAACTAACACTTTGATCTGTGACACCCTAAACTTTTAATTTTGTTTGTCATTTCACCACTCAGTTAAAAAATGAGTAACTGAGTTAGTCTTCCATCCTACGTGGCACAGACTTGATTACGTGGACAAGATGACATGGCAAATTCTTGATTACGTGGCACTACATGTGTATAACTCATCTCCTTTATAACACATGGCGAATATGTGGCACTATATGTGTATATAAAAACCTGTGTGGCATTATATGTATATATACACACTTGCAAACACAATTTCCCCCATTTCCCCTGCAAAAAGCTCCCAAACTCCAGTCCCTGGTTTCTGTGGACGACATTGAATCGATCAACAGCTATTATCGGATATCTGCCATTCAACTTCTTCCAAACTCCAATCCCTCTGTTTCGACCAACAGCTATTATCGGATATCTGCCACGCCACGTGGCCCTCCACCGCCGACCCTCTACTCACCACCACCATCTCCGCCTTCTCCTCTGGCCACCGCTCATTCTTCTCCGACGCCTTCACTTCCCGGGGAATTGATGAAATAACATCTAATTTCTGCTAATTTTGTTCGATTTCGCTGGGTTTTAGGTTAGGTGAGAACGGCATCTACGAACGGCGGACGGAAAAGTCATATCCGGTGAAATCATTACACAGATTTAATTGTCGCCGGCGTCGGCGTACGACGGTGATTGGAGGAGGGTTTGGTTTGAGGTTTGAAGGGGTGTGGAAAGAGGTGGGGTTTGATGGGGTGAAAGTGTGCAATGGAGAAGACGAAGCTCAGAGGTGCGGAGGGTTTGCAGGATCGCCATTGAAGAGAATGATGATGATGGTGTGTGTGTTTTGGACTTGTCTGTGTTTTATAAAGAAGGAGATGAGGGTTCGCCATTGAAGAGAATGAAATACAATTGAGGCAGATGATGTTAGGGTTTTTATTGGATAGTTCAGTTCTGCATCTTAATTATGCAGATTCTGTTTTCAGATCCCTTATAAAAATCAAGAATCCAGATTATTTGTGTAGATTGTGTTTTGTTTGTTTAGCTTCATCAAAACGGAGCACCGGTCGTCTTCTCCGACACCGGCAACAGTGGCAGCGGCAGGATGTGGTGTGGGTGATGATGGTCGGTGAAGCCCTAGAATTACAGGTGTTTGTTTGTTTGTTAGAGGGATTTGGATTATAAAGAAGGAGATGAGTTATACACATGTAGTGCCACGTAATCAAGAATTTGCCATGTCATCTTGTCCACGTAATCAAGTATGTGCCACGTAGGATGGAAGACTAACTCAGTTACTCATTTTTTAACTGAGTGGTGAAATGACAAACAAAATTAAAAGTTTGGGGTGTCACAGATCAAAGTGTTAGTTGCGGGTGTTATCGGCCAATTCTTCAAAGTTAAAGGTGTTAAAATCCAATTGGCCTTAATTAAAACATAAAAGTAAATTGACATTTTAATGTGATTTAATGTTTGATATCACATTACTGGATTTCAAGTAGATTAACGGATTAAAACTACAATGAGAAGGATCAAAAGAAAAAGTGAATGAATCTTATTGGATATTAAGTAGATTAACGGATTAAAACTATAATGGGAAGGATCAAAAGAAAAAGTGAATGAATCTTAGGCTAGACGGTATGGTAGAGGCTCATTCTTGGAGAATGACTCGCCACGTAAGCACCACGTCATAGTCCTTGAAGGATGCCCCTCCAAGGATGAAAGTATAAAACCATGGAAATGGAGGATGAGTTTACCCCACCAACTTTATTTATATGTTTTTTTAATTTTGGCAAATTGAATATGCAATATATATATAAAACTAAAATTAATATAAACTCTAAAATAAATATTAATTCCAACATTATATATTATATATTACTCTAATTTGTAACATTTGTAAGCATTAGGTGTTGTACTTCATGCTTAAAGTTTGTTTTGTGCATTTGTGTATGTACTATGGGTTAATGTGGTTGTAACTTTCTCACTTTATCCCAACAAAACACATACGTGTGTAAATAGAGAGTTCCAGAGAGGCAGAGAGAGAACGGAGAGGTAGGATAGGGCTGCCAGCAACCGTCTATGGTGGAGGAGCCACTGCGTAGCTGTGGCGGCTCCTCTTCATTACCAACGCGTTCCCAACCCCTACATTTAGAACAGAAGACGGTGAATCCGGTGATGATATCGATTGGGCTTTTAGACGGTACAACAACTTTTCCGACGAGGTGTCGTGATGGTGATGTCAGTAGATCTGCTTACACTTAAAAGATTGATGCAACTTGACGGGACTCGGTTAGTATCAAGCTTGGGGAATTCAAGAAAGGAAGTAGATTTGGGTGTAATGGTATTAGGGTTCATGTAGATTTTGAGAGGAAAAGAAATTAATATAGAGTTATGCTTTTAAGTGACAGTATGTTTTTGTTCCTCAGAAACCTTTTGGCTGAATTTTTTTGATTTCACAGTTTCATTTTATTATTTGAATAATTTGTTGATTTTGTACACAAATTGTTTAATTTGAATATGATTGTTGATTTTGAGCTCTAATTATTATTTTTTTTAAAATTATTTTCTGTCTTTATATCCTTCCTTTTGTTGGTTTATTGCAGGATGTAGTTGCAGATCAGAAATGAAAAGATGAAATTTGAGAGGAAAATCAATGTCATTTGGGTTCATTTAGGATATTATATAACATAACAAAAAGCAACTTGGGTCGTTAGTTTAGCAACGCACCGTTTGAAAAGAAATCGAACCAACATGTCGTTTAACAAGAAATAACCAAATAGCAACTTAACGGCGATGTTCCATCCGCTTCCTTTCCGTCACCGCCTCATCAACCGTCGGATCTTTCAATCGGCGGCATTCGTGGCAACTGCTAAAGAATAGAGACGTCCACATTCCTAACACCATCTTCGGCATCAGTGGCAATTGTTAAAGAACCGACGCGGCCACATTCCTAACACCTTATACGGTTACTTGTGGTGGCGGTTACTGGCAATAGTTAAACGGTTATCACACCGATTTAACGCCCTATTTCGTTGTCCATAAATACCTTATATCTGCATAATAGTGTTAGGAATTCGATTTTGACAACTAGAACCTCTCGGTGATCTGCC
Source organism: Helianthus tuberosus (assembly GCA_030545235.1). Classification (NCBI taxonomy): domain Eukaryota; kingdom Viridiplantae; phylum Streptophyta; class Magnoliopsida; order Asterales; family Asteraceae; genus Helianthus; species Helianthus tuberosus. Next base: position 144,991,938 of record CM060417.1, on the reverse strand, counting down.
TGATAATCTGGTCATGACGACAGGAGTTGTTCCGGCCGGTGAAGATGGACGGAAACGTGGCGTACACTCAGTGGCGAGTTCGATTTTTACCTTTCATTGCGGTGACGGAAGTCGTATTATCATATCACCACGCCGGAGAAGCAATGGTGGCGGTTTTGGAACAAATCATTGGTGTGGGTCCTATTTATATCGGGAGAATTATGGGTAACGAATACCATAGATGGAACCGGTGTGCTTACCGCTTACATTTCTTATGACTTAACGGCCCAGTTAAGTGTGTTTTTGAGCAATGTGCTAACCTATCAAAGCATCAGTTCATATGTTGCCTATCATAACTTACATTGTTGTTCATGGCCCAATATCTTTATTCTTTTGTTTTTTTTTTCAAACATAAGCAGCATGGTCGCGAAAGTCGACCACAACTACACACCGACCAAGTTTTACTGCAGTTCCATACTTCCATTGTTTTCTTTACCATCTTCGCTTTTATTATTTCATCTTATTGACTTATCTTCATTGCTTCTTAACTAACCTCTTTTTTTGCAGGATCTTTTCATCTTTTTATCATTGTTTATAGTTTTATACTTTCATACACATATATATGTATCTTTCTGTTAATTGTGGTTCCACCCGTTTGAATGAGATATTGAAGATGAGAAGTGTAAGCTTGAATCAAGTTACTTTTTTGGTGTTGGATAAAGCTGACCGGGTTGTTTCTTGTATTTTGCTTTTTAGCTTTTGGCTCTCTTAGCAGCTTGCTAAGGAGCTTTGTTTTGTATGTTGGTTTTGTTTGTTAAGATAAAATATGAACATAAGTGTTTTTGATTTTAAGTGTTATGCTAACCATTTCAATGGCATTAATCAAATTTGCCTTGATGTCATTTTACATGCATTATTTGTGTCGCTGGTATATGTGTCATTTGTTATATGGGGGAACCCGCCCGCAACGCGGCGGGTTCTTTTTCTAGTTACATTAAAAAAACAAACATATTCTTAAAAAAATAATAAAAAGTACTAGTCTTCATCCAACATGTAGTCGAAAAGGTTCGTTTTGTGCGTTGTTCAAAATGTACTCCACCAAGTCCGCTTGTAGGTTTTGATGTGTGTACTCGTTACGTAGAGAGAATCTGTTTAAATCTAGTTATTCCAAACTCACTAGAACAGAATTCCCGTTAGACGCGTTTTCGTCGTACTCACAAATCGCTCTACCTTCGTCTTCGATGATCATGTTATGCAGCAAGATACAAGCATACATAATGTATCGCAACCTCTGTGGTGTAGAACATGATGGATGTTAAATGATATGCCATTTTTTTGTAGAACTCCAAAACACCGTTCAATTTTTTTTTTCGCCCCCTCTTGAAACTTTGCAAATTTCTTTCTTTTATCGTCTGTCGGGTGCGGAATAGTTTTAACGACTGTAGAGTACTGTTTTGGTCAAAAATCACACAAGGATAATGCAACCAAATCTGATTTTGTGAGGTATGATGCTTGGTTAATTGAACAATTGTACAAACAACAAATGAATGAATTGGATGATGAACACAAGGATTTATACGAAGAAAAAGCCCTTGATCAATGAATGATCTCCGGCATAAAAAACCTCGGGTAATGGAAACTACTGATCACCAACTATATTAAACAAAGATTTATTAACCTGAGCTCTCATGATTCTTCATAATTTATTAACCCCTACAGATATCATTTGTGTCATAATTACCTGTAAGACTGAATATTGGGATCTGGATACGGGAGTATATTCTGAGGTGGGACACGCGATTGAGTTTAAGTGCTTAAAACATAAATTTCGTATCTCGGATCAGTTGAACTTTGTGTGAGAATTTAAGTGGACCAGTATACTGACAATCTATGTGAATCGTTTAGAGCTGAAAATGTTTAAAGCTTAACGGTGTTGGTGATTTGTCTCAGAAACTGATATGATCCTCTTGCACGAATTCACAAAAATATAGTCTGTAAATATTTTATTTCTTCAGTTACTTTCTTTCAGAAAATCCAAAAAGATTTTAGTGTGTTTTAGCATAAATTTTTGAAAAATCCAAAAAGATTTTCGACAACTGATTTTGGAGAGCTGATTTTCAAAATTCCGAGTGCTAAACATGATGAACAAATGGTTTGGGTGAAATTGTTTGAAGATTGTTGAAATGGAATGAGAAAATTTTTACAATAAAAACGTTATTCCTGCATGTGGTAAATTAGATTTGAAAATCTTATCCACAAATGATTATCAGAAAATTTATTTTTGGGTAGAGTTTTTTGCAGGTTGGCCAGGTTTCAATCCAGAGCTGGATGAAAGCCAAGGTATGATCTTGTGAATTCCAGACTACGATCTCAGCAGATTGAGAGAGGGAGTCTGAAGACACCATGATATTCAACATTTGAGAGAGAGGAGTTTGTTGATAATGAAGATAGAGAATGAGGATTCTTGCAATGACAAATATTTCAAAGAGTTCGAAAGGACTGATAAAGACTGAAGATGCGAAGACTCGACACTGAAGACTCGTCAACATTCGAGGGGGAGTCTGTTGGTGCATGCGTCTGTCGACTTCGTCTTGTATCGAGTCTTAGATTAGTAATGAAAGATCAAGTCACGCAGTTCGAGTTAAACAGGAAACAAAGGTGAACAAGCCAGTTCAAACGAAGTGGACTGTTCAAACGAAGTGGACAGTTCAAACGAAGTGGACTGTTCAAACGAACTGGAAATAGTATAAATATGTGACTTGAGTTTTTCATTTGTAACTTTGACATTTCCGGTAGCGAAGCTCTGCCGAGGTATCTCCAGACCGTGTAAAACTTTCATATCAATACAAGAAATAATTAAACTACTTTCTAGTGCAAATCAAGCTGATTCGAAACCGAAACGTCTGTTTCCGCCTTTCGTTTTGGTCTAGAACACTTCTGATTGACTCGTTTTGGTCGTTACTCGATCCTACAGAAAGTTTACAAATCGGGATGATATCAAGCTTGGTACAAGGATCACTAGTGTGTAAAAGTATGTAATCGCAGTGAGTTTGCAGAGAGTTCAAGTATAGTGTTGGTGTGTTGCTAATAATATCTCATTCAAGCTTGTATCCCCATTTTAAAATAGAAACTAACTATGCTAACTAACTATCCGAAAATTAAGCAAGCTATCCACGATCACCATAACGGTCAAAGTATGTAATCGCAGTGAGTTTGCAGAGAGTTCAAGTATAGTGTTGGTGTGTTGCTAATAATATCTCATTCAAGCTTGTATCCCCATTTTAAAATAGAAACTAACTATGCTAACTAACTATCCGAAAATTAAGCAAGCTATCCACGATCACCATAACAGTCAGCAGCCTCATTCACGTGCACAAATAGAATCATATTCCTCCGAAATTCCCTCCATGACTCAGTCCACAAGTGCCTGCAATCGTAAACTGAAAACACAAGGAACAAATGTTAAAACATAAATAATAGTAAGGATCCTGGATCCTCAGCCTCCCTGCATTATCCATTAAGGATCCGTGATCCAGGCCCAGTCTCAGGATAAATGATCCTTAATGTCAAATTCATGCCCTAACAATTGCCCCCAAAATATAAGGAATTAAATGCAACTGAATGAGTCATATTTTCTGCTTGATTCTGAACGAGTTGTTAGCGAGAAACTAGCCATTACAACAGGACTAGCCGTTACGAGGGTGACATCAGCGATAAGACTTCCTGCAACAATCATCATTATAAATAGGATTAGAGATAAGGATGAAAATTGCATTTAAGTTCGTGACCCTTCCCCTTTAAATCCTCATTTGAAGATTTCATCAGGTATCTTCTCTTTCCTTCTCTCTATATTTTCTTCTTTCTGATCCCCTGTTCTTCAAGTATCCATGGCGAAGATGAGTACCAGGTCCTCTCCTGCTAAGGATCCTAAAAAAGAAAGCCCTCCGAAGAGTCAGGGCATAACTAAAAATCCTTCAATGGAACTCTGTCGTTTCACCGATCCTGAGATTGATCGGTTACATCATTGTTTTTCGGAAGGCACCATTTTTAGACCCTTTGACTCTTCCATGAAGAGTGACTGCATTTCGAATGTCTGGATCACCTTTCCTGCAATCCCTTTCCAGATTGGCTTCACATATCCATTCCCTTTCTTCACCTAAAGCTTTTTCACACTCACCGGTTTGTGCTACGTCCAGGCCATGCCGATGGTGTGGAGAGTATTGTACATGCTTGAGCATATTGTCGAACAAGAGGGAATCGATATAGGCTTATCTGAGTTGAGCCAGTTGTATAATCTTGTTAGCCATGGTTCTCACTGTTTTCTCTTCAAGTCCAAACCCGGACAAGCACATCCAGTTCTGAAAACCACTAAGAATGACTCCAACTGGAGGAACTAGTTCTTCTTCGTAAGAAGGGACTCCATCCCAAATGGGAGTCAGCTTCCCAAGAAGTGGATCACCCAGGGTAGGATATGGGATCCTTGGACTAGGACCATGGTAGTATTCTTCTTTTCTGTTAAGGATAACTGAGCCTTCTTTTGTGTTGTGCAGCTATCTCATTCTCCCACATCCAAGAGTCTCCTGTCACAAGAGAGAGGATTGCTGCTTTCTGGAAGTTTGATCCTGCCATAAGAACATTTCAAGCCAAAGCAAAGGATTCTCAAGAGATCTCCTCCGGTTCCCACACAATGTCGAGTAAGTATCCATATTTATATGTAAATAAATGTTTAAATGAATATAAGATATGGATACTTATCTGTGAACTATATTTGTAGGTGCTGCCAAATCTTCCAAGTCTGCTTCAAGGTTCAGTGTGGGCGACATCCAGGAATATGTATCCCCTAGGTCTATTAAGAAGCAGCTGGCTGCAAGCCAAAGCATCCCTGAGACCAAAGGTGTCAGCACCAGGGGTAAAGGAACTAAAAGGAATAAGCCTGCTGAACCCACTGAAGGCCTCCCTCTGATGGAACGCCAACTCCAGGAATACATCTCCGAGGTAAGGATTTCATATCCTAAAATTTTGCACTTCTTTTGAGGATATAGGATCCTGAACACTGAATTCTTTTATTGCAGAAATTCGCTGAAGTCCAGATCCTTCTTGATCAACATGTGGCTGAAGCTGAACAAAAGAGTCTTGACCTCCAGGCCATTGCAGTTGCCAAAGATAAGAAGATCTCCCAGCTTGAAAACGAGAATAAGGCACTGCAGAAGGAGCTGCTTGTAGCTGAAATGACAGCCCAAAGCGAGAAAATAGAGGTCATGGAAGGGGCCAAACACTTTGCTGCTGTCGTGATGCTGAAGGTCAAACTCCAGATGGCTAAGGAGGCTGCTGATCCTTCCTTCAACAGGTCTGAATGAGACTTGGAGGGATGGACCAAGAGGTTGGCTGAACTTGGAGATGATGAAGTGCCTGAGGAGGTGCTGGCACTTGAAGCCGGTGGCAGTGGAGCTAAGGATCCTGAGGATGCAGCGGCTGGAGGCAGTGGTCAAGGTGGTGATGAGAAGGTGGAGGATGCATCGAAGGTTTAGGCTGCACAAATGGGCGATGATGGAAAATTCTAGACGTGGCCGGAGCCCATTTTTTATGCTTTAGTGGTTTTATTTGGTGATGTTTTGAACAATGGTCTGTAATAACTTGAACAAAATAGTTTTAGGGTTTAAGGATCAATGATCCTTTGGACAATAGGGGGTAGCAAAGGTGGATGGGTCCTTCTGTTTGTGGAGGATGAAGCCTTTGATGCCCCTCGCCTTTCATTTCCTTCAATTATCGAACCTTTAGTATAGACACCCTTTGCCAACCCAAGTGGACGGGCCACGTTTTGCTGGTAGAAGCTTGGGTTGGCAATTTTGACAACCTTTAAAAGGGTTAACTTTGATAAATAAATAAAACTTTAATCTTTTGGCTATCTTTGTGTTGTTTATTTTGCATACATTTACTTGTCAATTGTTATTGCATACTTTTAGAATTTACAAGTTATTGATAAAGGTATTAAATGTATATCAAGATTAGTTTATATCAAAGAATTAAGGATATGATCAAGGATCAAATATCCTCATGATAAAAAAGTTTGAAAAGTGAAATGATTTAGGATCATATATCCTGTTGTCAAAGAATAAGGGTATTATTGATAAACCAAAAATAAAGTTAGAGTAAATAAGGATCATACCAAAGAATCCAAGTTAGGATCCTATATCCTTAACACTTACAACTGTGAAAACAAAAAGATAAAACCTTGTAGAAAGTTAGGATGCAGGATCCTCAACTGTTTGGCTTTAGAAACCTGCAATATAATATAACTTGGGACTAAGCCAATTGCAAGAGAAGATGTTAGTATCTAGGGACAAGCCCAACAATTTGGGGACAAGCCCAATAAACTGGGGACAAGCCCAAAAACTGGGGACAAGCCCAAAAACTGGGGATAAGCCCAAAAAACTGGGGACAAGCCCAAAGGATCTTGTGTAAACTGGAGTATGGCCCATACTGGCAATTATCCAAACTTAGTGACATGAAAATGCCAAAACCTTAGCTAACGGGAAAACGTTAGAAACCTTAGGAACGTATGTATGGTACATCTACCATTATCCTTAGGATCCTAAATACAGCCAGTACAATGAAATTGTCAGCCCATAAAGCGAGTACTGGTCCTATTGCCTTTAACTGTACTAGGATAATCGTGCGCAACTGGTGAAGGTGTAAGAACCTCATTCATAGAAGGTAGTAGATACCTTAAACTGGGGACAAGCCCAAAACTGGGGATAAACCAAAAACTGGGGATAAACCCAAAGACTTAGGAGATTTCAGTGGATACTTGATCCTTTGTCAAAGATGCACCAACTTCTGCAAAACTCAGAATTTAGTGAAGAAGGATAAAGGATCCTGGATCCTTCTCCTTGTAATCAAATAAATTAAAGGATTAGATAAATAAAGAATCAAATCATTACCAGAATGAGGATCATATATCCTCTAAGGATCCTTTGTGCATATTAGATATGAGGATGACCAAGGATCCTGGATCCTTCTTACATGAAGTATTTTTTTTAGATGGACAACATTCCAAACCCTTGGTAATAGATCACCTTCCATTGTTAATAAACAGTATGCCCCCTTTCCTGCCTCAGCTTCAATCAGATAGGGGCCTTCCCACTTTGGTGCCAACTTGCCATCAGCAGGATTTGTGGTATTCTGGAATGCTTTCCTTAACACCATATCACCAACTTGGAATTTCCTGACATTCTTGTTATATGCTCCAGCCATCCTTTGTTGATAACTAGCCAATCTTATCCTTGCTAAATCCCTGAGTTCTTCTATGGTATCCAAATCTTGAACCAAGTTTTCAGCATTTCCTTCAGGATCACAGATGCTTGTTCTTGCAGTAGGGACTACCATCTCTGTAGGGATCACCGATTCAGCTCCAAATACTAAAGAAAATGGAGTCTGGCCAGTAGCATTCTTGGGAGTTGTTCTATCAGCCCATAATACATATGGTAGTTCTTTCGCCCATTTTCCTTTCTTGGATCCAAGCTTCTTCTTCAAGTTGTTGATGATGATCTTGTTAGATGATTCTGCTTGACCATTAGCTTGTGGGTGGACTTGTGTTGATGTTATCATCTTAATCCCCCACCTGTCACAAAAGTTGGTAGTTCTATTCCCAATAAATTGGAAACCATTATCACAAACAATTTCAGAAGGTACGCCAAATCTAGTAATAATGCTTCTTTTAATAAAGGATATCACTTCCTTTTCTCTGACTTGTGCAAAGGCTTCAGCTTCTATCCATTTGGAAAAGTAATCAGTCATAGCAAGCATGAACATTTTTCCTCCTGGTGCTTGGGAAAGTTTGCCAACCATATCCATTCCCCATCTCATGAATGGCCAAGAAGAGGATATAGGATGCAGGAGCTCCGCTGGTTAATGAAGGATATTACTATGTCTTTGACAAGCATCACATTTCTTTGCATAATTTACATCATCCTTCTTCATGGTAGGCCAATAGTATCCTGTTCTAAGGATCCTTGAGAACAGTGCTCTGCCCCCAGTGTGATTTCCACAATCTCCTTCATGAAAATCCTTGAGAACTTCTTGGATTTCTGGATCCTCAATGCACCTTAGATATGGACCTGCAAGAGATCGTTTATATAACATGTTATTTAGTATTGTAAATTGAGATACCTTGACTTTGAAAGCTCTAGGATTTTCTCCAGTAGGAATCTCTCCATGCTGTATATATCTTAGGATTGGAAGGAACCAGGATCCAGAATTCGAATGTGCAGGATCACTAGGTATGATTGCAGAATCATCCAATATCTCCATAGTTGTGAGATCCTCAATAGCAGGAGCTAAGATGTGGATGATGGGGATTTTAATATCCTCTGGAATCTTCAGTGATGATCCAAGGTTGGCTAAAGCATCAGCTTCTGCATTTTCTTCCCTGGGTACCTGTGTCAAACTAAAAGAAGCAAAAGAGTCTACCAATTTCTTGACTATCTCTAGATATTTGATTAGCCTTTCACCTTTAACAGCATAAGAACCATTAAAGTGGTTAGTAATTGATAAGAAATCTACATGTACCTCAAGATACCTGATGCTCATGTGCTTGTCAATTTGCAAACCAGCAATTAAGGCTTCATATTCAGCCTCATTATTAGTAGTTTGAAACTCACAAGCAATTGAGTGGGGTATTATGTCCCCCTGTGGTGATTTTAGTAGTATGCCTAGTCCAGTTCCTTTGACATTTGAAGCCCCATCTGTGAAGAGTATCCAAGGATCCTTAGTCTCTTCAAGTTGTTGAACTTCCAATTCAGCTTCCCTTTGTAGATTACTACTGAAATCAGCCACAAAGTCAGCTAAGGCTTGGGATTTGATGGCAGTTCTTGGTTCATATCTGATATCATAAGCACTAAGTTTGACTGCCCACTTTGCCATCCTTCCTGACATTTCAGGTTTTCTGAGGACATTCTTAATAGGAAAGTTAGTCTTAACAATAATAGCATGAGTTTCAAAATAATGGCGTAATTTAGTGGATGCCATGATGAAAGCAAGAATAAGTTTTTCTAAATAAGAATACCTGGATTCAGCATCAAGCAAACTTTTACTTACATAGTATACAGGATGTTGAGTACCTTCATGATCCTTAACAAGGACTGCACTTACTGCCTTAGAAGAAACTGCTAAATACAAGGATAATATATCCCCCTTTTCTGGTTTCATTAACACTGGAGCTGAGGATAGGTAATCCTTAAGGGCCTTGAGAGCATTCTCATGCTTTTCAGTCCACTCGAATTTCTTGTTCTTTCTAAGGATGACATAGAATTCCTTGCATTTCTCTGATAACTTATGTACTTTGGGCTGATAGGACAACTCCCAAGAATGCTACTGGCCAAACTCCATTTTCTTTGGTATTTGGAGCAGAATCAGTGATCCCTACAGAGATGGTGGTTCCTACTGCAAGAACAACCATTTGTGATCCTGAAGAAAATACTGAAAACTTGGTTCAAGACTTGGATACTATAGAAGAACTCAGGGATTTGGCAAGGATAAGGATGGCCAGTTATCAACAAAGGATGGCTGGAGCCTACAACAAAAATGTCAGGATCAGGAAATTCCAAGTTGGAGATATGGTGTTAAGGAAAGCATTTCAGAATACCACCAATCCTGCTGATGGAAAGTTGGCACCAAAGTGGGAAGGCCCTTACTTGATCGAAGCTGAGGCAGGAAAGGGGGCATATCGATTGCTAACAATGGAAGGTGACTTGCTACCAAGAGCTTGGAATGCTGTCCATTTGAAGAAATACTTTATGTAACAAGGATCCATGATCCTTACCTGATAAGTATCCTTGAAGGATCCCTACTGGACAGGTGATCCTCATTCTGGTAATATTCTGATCTCTAACTATTTCATTCTTTAATTATCTTATATAAGGGTAAGGACCCTGCATCCTTTATCCTCCTTTCACTTGATTCTGAGTATTGAAGGTTCAGGTATCCTTAACAAAGGATTGAGTATCCACAGAAGTATCCAGTTATTTGGGCTTGACCCCAGTTATTTGGGCTAGTCCCCAGTTTGGGCCTGTCCCCAGTTTCGCCAGTAGCGCACGATGATCATGGTATAGTTCATGGCAATGGGACCAGTACTCGCTTTAGGGGCTGATAATTTCATTGTACTGGCTATATTCAGGATCCTACGTATAATGGTAGACGTACCATACATTCATTCCTAAGGTTTCTAACGTTTTCACGTTAGCTAAGGTTTTGGCATTTTCATGTCACTAAGTTTGGATAGTCGCCAGTGAGGGCCATACTCCATGTTTACACACGATCCTTTGGGCTTGTCCCCAGTTATCCTTTGGGCTTGTCCCCAGTTGTCCTTTGGGCTTGTCCCCAGTTGTATCCTATTTCAGGTTTTTGAAGCTAAACGACCAAGGATCCTTGATCCTTACTTTCTACGAAGGTTTGTCTTTTAGTTATCCTGATTATAAGTTTAGAGGTTGGGATCCTAACTTGGATTCTCAGGTATGATCCTTAAACTATATTACTTTTCAGAATTTGTCAACTATAGGATATGTGATCTTTGATCATATCCTAAACTCTTTAAGGATATTTATTAAATTTTTTCTTTACTTGATAAGTCTAGACAAAATGAATGTCACAGCAATTGAAAAGTAAAGTACTAACAAGGATAACAACACGGGAGATAGCCAAAAAGTTAAAGTTATTTTATTCACAAAACATTAAACCCTTTAAGGTTGTCAAAATTGCCAATCCACGTTTCTACCAGCAAAACGTGGCCCGTCCACATGGGTTGGCAAAGGGTGTCCATTGTTTACGGGTCTTTCTAGTGCAGGAAATAAAAGACGGGAGGATAACGAGTGACTTCATCCCCCAAACAGAGGATCCATCCACCACCCATTATCCTGCCTATTGTTCAAGGATCCATGATCCTTCATCCTAGAAGCTATTATCTAATGTTATTACAACCCAAGATTGTTTCAAAACACCATAACCAAAATAAAACTACCAAGTTCTAAAAAAATTGGTTCCGGCTACGTCTAGAAATGTCCTTCATCGCCCATTCCTGCAGCTTAGACCTTTGCTGCATCACCATCTCCTCCAGCTCCAGCATCATCCACCTGATCCTTGACTCCACTGCCGCCAGCCTCAATTGCTAAGACCTCTTCTTCATCATCCAGCTCAGCCAATCTAGCCTTCCAGCCCTCTACGTCCCAGCTGCTCTTGTCAAAGTCAGGATCCAGAGCTTCTTGGGCCATCTGCAACTGGGTTTTGTACATAGCAATGGCAGCGGAGATTTTAGCATCATTGGTGATCTCATTTTTCTCCTGATCAGCAGTAATGTGAGCCAAGACAAGTTCCCTGTTCACCAGATTGACATCATTTTCAAGGGAGGCAATCTTCTTATCCTTGGCCAGCATCATCTTTTGGAGATCCAAGCACTTTTGCTCAACTTCTTCAACACTGCCTACGTAATCCTCGATTTCAGTGAATTTCTACAAAGAAGACAATGTAAAGTATAGGATCACATGATCCTCAAGCGGGCAGGATAACTAAGCTAAGTTAATGATCCTTACATCAGCAAAGTACTCAAGGAACTGATGGCGGATTAGAGGCAGGCCTTCTAGGTTGTCAGCCTCAGAGGTTTTCCTCTTCTTTCCCTTAGAGGTAGTAGCCTTAGGGATGGCAGTACTTGGGCTAGCAGCAGCTTTTTTCTTCCCGGACCTGGGACCAACAGTGGTGAGGTCGGTGATACTGAAACGGGTAGCAGACTTCGATGATTTTCCAGCACCTACACATTCAAAAACAGATAAGTGTCCTTATTCCATTTTAATTTAAGCATTTAATTACATATAAACATGGATACTTACTTGACATTGTGACAGAACCTGAGGATACCTCTTGAGAATCCTGGGTATTTGCTTTAAATGATCTTATTTCAGGATCAAGCCTTCGAAAAGCAGCAAGCCTTTCCTCCCTTGCAGGTGTTGAAATAAGGTGTGCGACAGTGATAGTTGCAAAATAGAAACAAAAGGATGTTAGTGATCCTCAGCAGAAACAAGGTCATCTGATGATCCTTCTAAGGATCCTCTATCCTACCATGGGTGGTCCATTTTCTAGGCAAATCATTTCCATCTGGGAGAGAATCCCTTCTGACAAAGAAGAATCGTCGTTTCCAGTTGGTGTCATTCTTAGTGGCTTTGAAGATGGGGTGTTCTTCACCAGGTTTATGTTTGAGTAAATATCGGTGGGATCCATGGCTAACAAGGTCATACATCTCTGCAAACTCCGACATTCCCAGATCAATTTCTTCATGTTCAATGATCCTTTCAAGGGTATATAAGACCCTCCAGATCATTGGCATCGCTTGAATGTAGGAGATTCCGGTGAGAGAGAAGAAGGATTTGGTGAAATCTGGAAAAGGATACGAGTACCCTATTGTAAATGGTGTGACCGGGAAGGCTACCCATGTTTCAGAAATATAGTCACTTAGAACGGTGGGGTCAAATGGTTTGAAAACGGTGTTTGCCGGAAAGCAATGTCGGATTCTGTCTATTTGTGGATCAGTAAAGCAGCACCGTTCCTTCATAGAATCCTTGATGATTCCCTGGCTTTTTAGAGGACTATCCTTACGATGATCCTTAGCCGGCGAAGATCTCAACATCATCTTGATCGCGGATAAAGATAAAGAAAGAAGGAACAGAGAAGGAAGATGAAGATGAAGAGAGAAAGGAAAGAGAAATACCTGATCAAGTCTTCGAATGAAGATTTAAAGGAGGAAACGCACGAATTTAAATGCTCTCTAACCCTTATCTCTAACTTCAATTTATAATGATGATCTTGCAGGGTAGTCACTTCAGTGACGTCAGGATGGCAACGGATAGTTCGATTACAATGGCTATATATCCGTTGGTTGGTTACGGATAAGAACAAGAAAATATAACTCGTTTATTTACAAATTACTCCTTATATTTTGGGGGCAATTGTTAGGGGAGGATTTTCCAATGATCAGTGATCCTCATTTACTGTTGGGCTTGGTGATCCTCAATTCTGTCTGAATTAGTGATCCTCAGAAAGTATTGTAGGATCAGGATCATGGATCATCATAAGGATCCTTATACTAACGATTGTCTGCTTTGAATATGATGTTGTTTTGCAGGAGTACAAGCTTGGACTTGGTCTTGGCGATATTCCTGGAGCATATTCCATATTTATGCCGCACGTGCATGACTGAAGTGGACGTTATGGAAGTCGTGGAAGACTTGCACGAAATGCGGAATGTTTGTTAGCTTAGATATATTCCATTTTTAAAAGGGGATAGCGAGCTATTTAGAAACACTTGGCAATTTTTAGCTTAACACACACTCTCGCAACTGCTCTCACCAGCTCTTGACAATTCATTTGGCGATTACACACTTTTTTGCACATTACACTATAGTGATCCTTGTAACTAGCTCGCTATCATCCAAAGTTGTAATACATTTCTTGTTTAATCTGAGTTGGTGATCGGTAGTTTCCATCACCCGAGGTTTTTTATGCCGGAGATCATTCATTGATCAAGGGCTTTTTCCTCGTATAAATCTTTGTGTCACTTGTTCATTTTATTTCTGAGTGATCCTTAGCATTGTTCATTGATTCAAGCATCACACCTCACAACATAAAGTTTGGTTGCATTATCTTAGCTTGATTTTTGACCAAAACACTGAGGATCCATGAGGATATCTTTGACATCTTGTTCTCTTGCCTCCAGGACATCTGTTGGAGGATACTTTAATTGCTATGACTCCCTAGGTCTTGAGGCTGGCTTCATTGATGAAGTGTAACAATTCTTGGCTTCTTGTTGATCACTTTCTATCTTCACCACACCCCATGGAGTAGGGAGTTTAACACACTGATGATAGGTAGATGGAACTGCTTTCATATCATGTATCCATGGCCTGCCAAGGATAACAATGCAACAGGATAAGCAATCTATGACACAAATTTTTTGAAAAGAATTAACTCCCTCTATGTAAATGGGAAGTTTAATGCCCCCCAATGTGTTCTTGGTTTCTCCACTGAATCCTACAAGAACTGATGATCTTGGGATAATTTCTGATTCAGGAATGTTCATTTTCTTGAGGACATCGAGTTGAATAATATTCACTGAGCTTCCTCCATCTATAAGAATCCTGCGAACAAAATGGTTAGAAATAAACAATGTAATAACAAGACATCATGATGAGGATCCTGGATATCTACACGGTCGTCCTCATCAAAGGATATGACTTTATCCTGTGTAAGGATAGAAGTTCAAATGGACCTATCCCCATTCTCCATCTTCGTCTCTTTAGCATGCCTCTTGGCTGCTGAAAAGGAAGTGCCACATATATCTGATCCACCGGAGATAAAGTTGATAATCTGGGCATCAGCTGGAGGAGCAGGAGCAGGAGCCCTTTCTGGAAGTTTTTCAGGATCCTGGATCCTTGACTTTTTTCTTCCAAATAGCTCCTTCAAATGTCCTTTGCTTAACAGGTAACCAATCTCTTTCCAGAGTGCTATGCATTCATCAGTGAGATGACCGAAATCTTCATGATAGGCACACCATTTGGATTTATCTTTTGCAGCGGCTGGCTTATCATTCTTTCTGGGCCATCTTGCTTTTTCACCTAAATTCTGCATGGCAAGGATTAGTTCATTATTATCAACAGCAAAGCAATATTCAGAAATGGGTGGATAATCTTCATCATCCTCTTCTTGCTCCACAACATGCACATTATCAGACTTATTATACGATTTAGACTTGTTGTTCCTGAAATAGGATCCTTGCTTCTTCTGCTTTGAGGATCCTGACAGTCTTTCTTAGATCCTTTTATCATCCTCTAAACGGATGAATCTAAGGGCCCTGTTTCTCACTTCATCAAGATTCCTGCAAGGGGTCATGACAAGATCATCATAGAATTGTGAATCCTTAAGTAAACCCATTTTAAAGGCCTCTACAGCCGTAGCAATATCCAAATTAGGAATCTCTAAGGATTCTCTACTGAATTTAGTTCTGTAATCCCTAAGTGATTTATTTTGACCTTGTGTTACCCTATATAGATCACTAGTTAATCGTTCAAACCTCCTACTGCACGAAAATTGGCTATTAAATAAATTAACTAGATTAGCAAATGAAGTAATAGAGTAAGGGGTAAGACTTAGCAGCCATTTAAGAGCTGATCCTGTCAGTGTGGATCCGAAACTCTTCCATAGACATGCTTCTTTCAACCTTTCAGGAATGGGATTGATCTCCATTCTCTCCCTGTATTGAGCTACATGCTCTTCTAGATCAGTTATGGCATCATAGAGCTTCATGTTTGGTGTTTGGTGTTTGGAACCTCTTTGGTATCTCTGCATCACATATAGGTGGTGCAAAGCGTGCCACTCTATGACTCCCATCCAGAATCTCAGGAATGGGTTTAATCACTCCTGGAACACTGGATATCATATCCTTGAGTTTTTGCAACTCCTTTGCCGTAGCTTGGTTGATTCTTGGTTCCTGCACAAAGCCATGGTTAGCATTATAAGAAGTATTTAAAGCGTTACCACCTGATGGATTCAAGGTTGGGTTCCTGATGTGAATCCATATTGATGTGACTCTGGTATGATCGAGGGACCAGACGAAGCAATAGTTTGCATAGGTATGAAGTCTCCCAAATGAATCTCTGAGCTTCTAGGTTGTACACTTTTTGAGGATCCTTGATCCTGAAAGATGTTGGATCCAGTATGCATTGGAGCTGAAGGTCTTGGAGGATACTCCATGGATCTATGAACCTGAGATGAGGATCCTTGAGCCTGAGATGAGGATCCTTGATACTGAGAGTAGGTTCCTTGAACCAACTGCGTCCCCATCTATCCTCCTGAACTAGAGAAGAATCCTTGATGCTGGAAAGAGGATCCTTAAGGCTGAAGAGAGGATCCTGAAGGCTGGAAGTAGGATCCTTGAGCCTGCGTCATTACCGATGATCCATAGTGCATACTTGGTAATCCTCCCTAATGCTGTGGAATGCTCGGCAGTTGTTGCCGGAGTGCCGAAATCCAGTGATCTAGGCACCAATGGAGAGTGATCCTCCGTTGATCTTTTCAATATCTTGATTTCGTCAATTTCTCAAAGGATCCTGTCATTAGCTTTGTCCTGCTGCTGCATGTAATCCTTCATCTGCAAAATCAAAGAATAAAGATCGTTGTTAGCAGGACCAGAAGTAACAGCAGTAGTTGATTTTGAGAAAACGGGGGTTGGCTTCTTCGCAGCATTCTCAGCATTCTTCTGGGATCCAGAAGGGACATGAGGCAAAGGTGGAATGCTCTGTGAAGAGGTGATCGTCGGCATGGAGCTTGAAGTGTTCTTCGAATGAGAAGCCATGTGGTTGAAGGTAACAAACAGAAATGGATGAAATGAATAAAATTTTCAAGAATGAAGCACCGATTGTCCCACGGTGGACGCCAAACTGTTTTGGTCAAAAATCACACAAGGATAATGCAACCAAATCTGATTTTGTGAGGTATGATGCTTGGTTAATTGAACAATTGTGCAAACAACAAATGAATGAATTGGATGATGAACACAAGGATTTATACGAGGAAAAATCCCTTGATCAATAAATGATCTCCGGCATAAAAAACCTCGGGTGATGGAAACTACCGATCACCAACTATATTAAACAAAGAAAGTTTACAAATCGGGTTGATATCAAACTTGGTACAAGGATCACTAGTGTGCAAAAGTGTGTAAAAGTATGTAATCGCAGTGAGTTTGCAGAGAGTTCGAGTATAGTGTTGGTGTGTTGCTAATAATATCTCATTCAAGCTTGTATCCCCATTTTAAATAGAAACTAACTATGCTAACTAACTATCCAAAAATTAAGCAAGCTATCCACGATCACCATAACGGTCACCAGCCTCATTCACGTGCACAAATAGAAGCATATTCCTCCGAAATTCCCTCCATGACTCAGTCCACAAGTGTCTGCAATCGTAAACTGAAAACATAAGGAACAAATGTTAAAACATAAATAATAGTAAGGATCCTGGATCCTCAGGCTCCCTGCATTATCCGTTAAGGATCCGTGATCCAGGTCCAGTCTTAGGATAAATGATCCTTAATGTCGAATTCATGCCCTAACAAGTACGTTGGGTATATTCCATTAGCAAGGTAGTAACCCCGCCTGTATTCCACCCCCGAAACCGTAAAACTGGTGTCTGGACCTGTTCCTGCTACTACATCGTTAAATATCTGTGACTGGTAGATGATGTTATGGTCATTAAGTGAACCAGGCAGACCAAAAAAAGTATGCCAAATCAAGAGATCATGTGACGCAACAGCCTCTAGAACTATAGTTGGATGACCATGATCGCCCCGAGTATATTGACCTTGCCAGGTAGTAGGGCAGTGTTGGGATTGAACCCTATCAGAGGAACGGATAATGAAAAGCCAAAACTGATTCACAATAGTGGATACATCATAAGCAGTAGTTTACACCAGGCTTTCCCCTTGAAAGTGTTTATAACATCTGATCTCCTCTATCTACTGTCCGTATACAACAGCTGTTGTCCTTCAAACTGCTGATGAAGCCCTGAAGACTGTTAAGAAGTAAACACTGCTGGTTCAATCTACTGATGCTAAAGGACTGCCAACTCAAGGACTGATCAACTTTGAGGAAAGCACTGATGGAAGAAGAAAGCAGTAGTTTAGGGTGTCACTTGTATAGTATAGAATCAGTGGTTAGGATAACAGTGTCTGTATAAGAACAGTGGTTAAAGGTTGTTAGATTGTTAGATGTCACTTTCATGGTGACGTCAGTTTTGATGCTTCAGTGGTTTAGTTTGCCTATAAATGGAGTAGTACCCTGTACTGTTACATTTTATTGATTGAGTTCTTCTCCTCTAATCCAATCCTTTCATCTTGTGCAATCAACCATGGAGTATCAGGCTGAGGGGGAGTTTTTGTTGTAAACATGCATGTAAGCTTTTGTACTGTAATCATTTGACTTAATGAGAAGCATGTGTTTATCAAAACTATTTTCCCCTTTGATTGTGTTTTACAAAGTTTGTTTTTCATTTCTGCTGCATTTAAACTCTGTTCATTTCTATTGATTTGTTCAAATTATACAAACAAACACAATCATGAGGAGCTTCAGATCCTAACAATTGGTATCAGAGCCTGGACAGTCAAATTCGATCTAACAATCAATTTGACATAACAGTTCAGCTCAAAATTCATTGATACTAAGTTTGATTGTCTTTAGTTGAAAAACAGAGTAACGAGTGATCACGTTCAAAGCTGCTATTCAAAAAACTCTGTAAAACAACCAAGATGTCATAAGACACACAAACTTCACACAACAAGTGATGTCATACATAAATCACCTATAGTTTTCAGATCTGAAAATATATCTGAAACTATGGTATAATTATTTACTAAATTGATTTCAATTGTTGTTATGAAGCTTGTGATGTACCATCATGATTGCAACTAAGGTATTTACCTCATGTCAACAAAAATCTATGTTCGGACAAAAACACTAGTGTTTTTGTTTACATAAAAAGAGGGAAATTAAAACTTTAGTCATTTAGATCTTATGTATTGAAAAACAGGTTGAGAATCCTTCAAAAGGACCAAAATCAATTGTGTTAAGAATACATTAAGAAAATCAGCAGTAAAAAATGTCCAGATCATGGGTAATGTGAAATTTGGCATAAGCATGTGCAGAAATGACCAAATCTCTCAAAACATTGCTACAAAATGATTTTAGAATAAGTATTCCTTCAATAAATACCTCCCAGTGAGTATTTCAGTACTTATGTATGGGAAGGGTAAAAAAGGAAGAAGAAAATTACAAAAACTCAAAAGTGTGTTTATCTCAAAACTTTTGAAGTCAAAAGAAAAGAGTATAAATGTAAAACACTTAAGAGTACAAAAATAGGGTGGACAAATGGTCATCAAGCAACTGTGTGCATTAATTGGTACAGGGAAGTCCAGGTAAAAATAGTATCTCCAGTAAATAAAAGAGGACTAGACAAAAATTTTTTCCAGAATCATCACATGGTAATAAAGTTTATAACAGAACTTTCAAATACACATGTGAACATGTCTCCTCATTTTTTTTGCAATCAATTTAACAAGAAAATGGTTTCAAACAGTGGTTATTACAATATATTTCAAATCACTAACCATTTTCATAAAACTTGAGAGTGATATGATCATGAGTTTAATTGGAAAATATACCATATTCCTTTTGATGCTGTTTTCAGAAAAACCTTTAATTATTTTTCTTGAAAAGGTTTTTCTCTAATAAAACAGGATATATTATTCATTTTTTTTTCTTTAGAATAATATATTTTGTACTTTTACTTATTTTTGATAGTAAAAGTTTCAATCTCCTGTCAGGATATAGAACCTTTATTTTTGTTGGTGATATTATCCTTGAAAATAGATCAAAAGAAAATGATACAATTGTCAAGGTCATGTCAAACTCAAGTGTGTTTTAACATAATCAAAGATTGATTGCTAACAGATCTTAAGATACTTGGATACTCATGTTATAATTAAAAATTATGACTCAAAATAAGTAGCCATTGTAAAAGAGGTTTTCATCATCTGGGGTACTAAAACCACTGACAGGAATCTACAAATGCATCAAAACTTGTAATAGACATATGGCAAAACCATGAATGCAAATTCCTGTAAAACTGCTGACATATTTGAACAAGCAGATGTTGGACATGATATTGTGTTTACACAAGATAAAATCATCCTTTTCATCTGAACCAGTAGATGCTCAAAACAGTTATCAAAAGTTTATTCAATGCTACACTAACAGTTGCAGACTTTATAGTTTTTGAAATCCCTACCACTGTTGTGCTCAAACATCTGTTTCCTAAATACTGTCCACTGCTGAAAGTCAACCCCTGCTCTCTCATTTCTTTGATAAGCACTGTTGTTCAAAATCAGTGTTTTATCCACTGATATGCTATCCACTGATAGTAAAAATCACCCACTGCCCTCATTGTTCTAGTCATGCTCACTGATCTTGTTCCATCAGTGGTCTTCATAAAGGAGTTGTCGTTTTCTTCATCAGGGGTTGGCACGTGGACAGTACATAGTGGTCAGACCTTTTGTAACCACTGCCACGTCAGCATTCACTTTTTCTCCATAAAACCCCCTTCAAAACCCCAAACAGGGTTTTACTGTCGAATTGAATTCATAAAAATTCCTTTCTCAAAGCAGTTTTCATCTCATTTTTCTCCAATTTCTTCACAACTTGCTTCGATCATCTTCTCCAAAATGACAAAATCGAAGTCATCCACAAAATCCGCTTCAAAATCATCAACACCCATTGAAATCCCACACAAAGTTTCTCATAACATTCTGGGTCTTCTCACAAAACCCGGCACCACCGATGCTTTCGACTCCATCGTTGATATCATGTCTGCATCAAAGTACAAAACTTTGTTAACAGCAGATGCTCCTATTTACTTGGCGACCCAAACAGAGTTTTGGAAAAATGTAACCCTTGACAAACAAGGAGAGACTGTCATAGCCATCAACTCTTCTCTAAAGGGTAAAACTGTCAAAATCACACCACAATCCATCTCTGAAGTCTTTCAGCTCGATGATCAACAAGGTAAAACTTTCTTTCCTAAAAACGAGTTAAAAATTGACTTTCTTGAAAGAGGGTATGCAAATACAATGATGAAGAGGGATACCTTACAAAAAGGTTTCTTCTCTCCTGCAACAAGATTTTTATTTCGTACCCTCCTAATGTGTGTGTCAAACAAAACCACCACTTTCAATTAGATACCATTAAAGATTCAAAACCTGGGATATGCTATTCCTCAAGATGAAAATTTCAATTATTCCCAGGAAATCTTTAAAGATTTGGTTAAAAATGTTGAGAAAAAGCCATTCTTACTCTTTCCAAGATTTCTAAGTTATTATTTTGAAAAGAAATTTGGTAAGAATGATGCTCATGTAATAAAACAAGGTGACTCTTTTCAAATAACCAGCTTAACTGCTGAAACTTTTACAAGAATGTCAACACCTTGCAAAACACAAGCAGAGGTGCCTGAGCAGAATTTAGCAGCTACCACTGCTCCTCAGGTATCTGCTGCTGAGCCCACTGCTCAAGGTGATCAAAGCAGAAAAACAACTGTTTTGAAACCCACACCTACAATCCATAAAAAGCCAAAACAAAAGAAAACTCAAAACCCCCCAAACCTATCAAAAACGCAACTCTGGAGGATGAGATACCAAAGCAACTGCCAGTGACAGCACAAAAGTCACAAGAAACCACTGCTGCTACTTCCTCACAGCAGTTGATACAAAAATCTCAACCCATGGCTGAAACTCCTCCTGTTTCTTCTCAAAAAGAACAGGTTGTACAAATAGGGACACCACAATATGATGCTCTGGAATCACTTGCTTCCATCATCCACAGCCTAATGCCCGGGGCCAATTCTCTTTCTACACCCAACCTCACATCCACAATTCCCCCACCAACTAAATTATTGTTGGATGCTATTGATCTGAACCAGGCACAAACCAGTCCTTCTCAATCACCTATCAATGAGAATATACTTCAACAAATGACTGGGTCTGATGTATCAATCATAGCTAACCCACCAACAAGACCTGAGGAGGTTACACCCCTTGAGTTACAAGTAACTCTTGGTGGTAGTCCAAGTGAAGCAGCCACTACAAGTGCTAAACCCACTGGTTTGCATTTGGACAGTGGTTACATCAATAAGACTTCCTTGGAGGCAATTCCTTCTATAACACCTCTGAAAACCACTAGTGAGTTTGTTTTAACCACTGGTACCATCAAAAGGTTATCAAGTGTTGAGGGAAGAAGTCCCTAGTACCGAGAAAAAGCGGCATCAGTGGATGACTATTGGAATACATTCCCTAAGTCAACCACTGTTCAAACCACTATTAGTGGGAAATCAGATGATCCCATTAAGTTGGGTGATGGTTTAAGGTACCTAGAATTGACGGATAGAATTGATAAACTGGATACCTCTGTTGCAGAAATCAAAGAAATGCTGCAACAGTTGTTGAAAGTTAAAAAGGTGCAACCCACTGTTGTTCCTGCTCAAGCACCTGCTCCACCACAAGCACCTGCTCCACCACAAGCACCTGCTGCAAATGAGTTATGGACTTTATTTCAACCCCTGCTCCAACAACATAAACAAACAGCTGATCTGCAACATGCAATACATGTACAAGAGCTGAGAAATATAATGGAGTCCAGGTTTAGAAACACCCAAGCAGACATCAAGGTAATCAAAGCCCATCTCTTAAACACCACTGGCACTGCTCCTCCCACTGTTCTGTTCATTGATCAACTAACCCCAGATAATGCCAAAAAGGGGGAGAAAATCAAGGAGTGGAAGAAGAAGGGAATAGATGATGGTCTGTATATTGAACCAGAAAAAGATGCAATGACTAAAAAGATTCCCTTGCCAGATGGTAGCAAAAAGATTGATGTTACCACAAATGCACTAGCTAAAGAAAAAGCAAGTGTAAAAAGGGACAGAGAGGCAAAGGATATGTCCAGGTGGAATGAGGAGAAAAGAGCTTTTATGGAGCTGAATGCGCAGGGTTGTTCTGAGCCAAAGGATGTTAAAAATCCTGAGCCAAAAAGAAATCCCACTCGAAAAGTGAGGGAACCCAAATCCATACCATCCAGACTCACAAAGCATACTCCCAAACCACCATCCAAAAGCCCCCAACATCAATCTTCCACCCAAACAGTTGTTGTAACTTCTGCTGCATCAACAACTGCTGATACTTCAGTAGTTTCAACAACTGCCAGCCAAACATCTGCCATCTCTTCAACACACACCACAACCACTGCCTTACCACCACCACCACCAAAAATCACTTCACCACCAAAAACAAACTCACCACCATCACCTCCTGCCATAAAGCAGAAGACATCAGATGTTACAACATCTGTTGTAATGACAACAGTGGTTGAAACACCAGTTGTTTCAACATCTGTTAGTCAACCACCATCCACCCATCAAATCACCACCTGCTCAAAAGCAGAAGACATCTACTGACACATCAGTAGTTGTAATGACAACAGAGGTTGAAACACCAGTTGTTTCAACAGCTGTTTGCCAGCCATCCACCACTGCTCTCACTATTTCTACAATCACCATACAACCCAGTGTCACATCACAACCAAAACCTCCTTCACCCAAAAAGCTTTACACAAGAAAAAGGAAATTTCAGAAGAATAATGATGATATACCAGCACCTACTCCATTATCCTCCACACCCTACAATGTTGTCGAGCCACAACCATCCACTCCTCCAACTCTGGTCAAACCAATAAACCCTGCTAACCTTGTATCTGTTACTGAAAGTTATCTACTGGAGTTGGAAGCTGTAAAGGATGAGATGAAACAATTCTATACAGAAGATGATCCTTGGAAAAGAAGATTTCGTTCTCTCATTGGCTTCAGGAATCCAGTAAACATGAATGAGTATCTAAAACTCAAAGCCAGGCAAGCAGATATAAGAGCTACAATTGAATGCAAAGATCAAGGTGATAAAGCCATTTCAGAGAAAATGGAATTTTTACTCACTAAGGTCAAACAAATAGAAGATTATGCAAAAGACCTGAGCAAAGATATGTCAAATATGCCACCTGATGCTGCCCTACAAAAGGTAATGAGAAAGGAGTATCTTGAATTCATCATGAAAGAAAAATTTTATCCAGCCAAGGAAGAACAATACAGTGAATGGCCACTCATTACACTAAAGCATGAGGTAAACAGAATCAAGAGAATCAAGAATGATCCAAGTAAGAAAAGAACAGCTTCAAACTGGAGTAAATACAAACAGGCCATTGATAAACTTACTTCAGAATACAAAAGAAAGAAGCAGGAGTTGGTGGATGCAAAGGTGGGAACTGCCAAAACCATAGCAAAATGGACAAAGCAGTATACAGATGAGGCTTATGAAAGGCTAAAAAGAAGGAGAATGACAGATCCTAACTTACCAAAGAAGCCTAAAAACAAAGAGACAACACAAATCAGTACCTCTGAACCACTGTTCACTTCAGCAGATACCTCTGTCATTGTGATAAACCAAGAAAAGAGGAAACAGCTGACTAATGCAGAAGAAAAGGAAAAAGAAGTTGAGTACTTTAAAGAAGCCATCAAGAAAATGGCTTTAGATGAAGATAGCTCAACAAAACTTCAAAACCTTGCCAAAAAGGTATTGAACAAACCATCATCACCAAACACATCAGCAGATGTCTCAGACATTGAGCAAGATCAAAGAAAGAGACAAGAGCAGATTGAAAAAGAAGTTGCAGAAGATATAGCTGAAGCAAATAATATCATAAAAATGGTTTTTAAACAAAATACAGCTGAAGATTCTGAACTAGCAAAAGCTCAGAACACTGCTCAACAAATGATCACAAGGCCAGCATCTCCAAACTCATCAGTAAATAAACCTCTCCCAAGAAACCCATTGGGTTCAAAAATACTAAAATGGATGTCTGATCAAAAGACCCATGTATTGACCCTGATCAGATCCAATGGAGAAGTAAAGCACCTATCAAGGGAACAAGCACTGGGCCTGAGTGTTGAAGATCTACAAGATCTCCTTGAGCTTATACTGTGTAGGGATGAGGATGATACAAGTTCTATGGATTTTGAGTTGCAGTTTAAAGGACAAGTTAGGGAACTTCTGATGAGACAATAAAGATCCAAAATAATGAAGTGTTTTGGCATTATCTGTTCCAGGGGATATTGTTGGGATTGAACCCTATCAGAGGAACAGATAATGAAAAGCCAAAACTGGTTCACAACAGTGGATACATCATAAGCAGTAGTTTACAGCAGGCTTTCCCCTTGAAAGTGTTTATAACATCTGATCTCCTCTATCTACTGTCCGTATACAACAGCTGCTGTCCTTCAAACTGCTGATGAAGCCCTGAAGAGTGTTAAGAAGTAAACACTGCTGGTTCAATCTACTGATGCTAAAGGACTGCCAACTCAAGGACTGATCAACTTTGAGGAAAGCACTGATGGAAGAAGAAAGCAGTAGTTTAGTGTGTCACTTGTATAGTATAGAATCAGTGGTTAGGATAACAGTGTCTGTATAAGAACAGTAGTTAAAGGTTGTTAGGTTGTTAGATGTCACTTTCATGGTGACGTTAGTTTTGATGCTTCAGTGGTTTGGTTTGCCTATAAATGGAGCAGTACCCTGTACTGTTACATTTGATTGATTGAGTGAGTTCTTCTCCTCTAATCCAATCCTTTCATCTTGTGCAATCAACCATGGAGTATTAGGCTGAGGGGGAGTTTTTGTTGTAAACATGCATGTAAGCTTTTGTACTGTAATCATTTGACTTAATGAGAAGCATGTGTTTATCAAAACTATTTTCCCCTTTGATTGTGTTTTACAAAGTTTGTTTTTCATTTTCGCTGCATTTAAACTCTGTTCATTTCTATTGATTTGTTCAAATAATACAAACAAACACAATCATGAGGAGCTTCAGATCCTAACAGGCAGTTCTGCCAAGGCCAGTGCATGCAATCAATGCTTCCGAGCATTCCTTGAAAACATGTCTTTGTTCGTGTGCTTGATATAATTTTTGGACGTCGTTTACGTTTGGTTTCCGCTGATATTTCTTCCTATAAAATTTCACGATCCATTCGCAAAACCTGTGCAAACATTCACGTGCAGTTCTTTTGGACATTAAATACTCATCCAACGAATCGGGTGCGTACCCGTATGCCAGTTGGCGAATGGCCGACGTACATTTATGTAAAGTAGTGAATCCCCTTTGGCCCCTAGCGTCGTATCGCAGTGTAAAAACGGATCAGACTGGGCCAAGTCATCTGCAATACGTAAGAACAGTTGACGGCTCATTCGGAACCGACGTCGAAACATCGCGTTCGTGTACACAGGTTCGTTGGCAAAATAATCGGCCACTAAATTATCATGGCTGGCTATATATTAACAAAGAAAATAAATTAAATTCATTATTAAATTTAAAAAAAGATACACTAAAAAAATAAAATACCTTCTCGGTCTCGGTTTAAGGCGGATCTCCTAGTTTGCCGTTGTGACGACGTTTCAGTCTCTTCGTCCTCCTCCATGATCATCTGCGCTGCGTACATAATGATGTTTGAAAAAAATATTTCGCTCTCACCCGAAGATGACGAATACCACGATGAAGAAGAAGATGAAGACATGCCTATTTTTTTTTTATAAAAGTATGATGGTGTAGGGTGAGGTTCGGCTACAAAGTCAATTTTTCCTACAAAGTGTACAAAGTCATAAAACACCAAAATTTCAGCCATAAAACACACTCAAAACTCACAAATAACAAAGTGAAGATCACTAAAACACAATATCCAAACCCTAACAGTCTATAAAAACTTCAAACACACCATCATAGAACTATAAATATAAAACACAACATGATAATCAACATAAAACATACTAATGTTAGTAATTCGATAATTAAAGCCTTATCATCCAAACACAACACAAAACCCACAAATATGGCGTTTTAGTAATCTTCACTTTGTTATTTATGGGTTTTGAGTGTGTTTTATGATTGACATTATGGTGTTTTATGACTTCTTACACTTTGTAGGAAAAATGAACTTTGTAGCCAACTCCCACACTGATGGTGTATAAAAAAATGAGAGACAATGAAAGAATTTTGGGTTAAAAGTGGGAGAATAAGGGTGTTTACTTATAAAGTGGGGTTTGAAATTTTTTTTTTTTTACCTAAAGGCTAGTCCCCAACGGTTATAATTTTTGTCCTTTATTGCCGTCTCCAACATCTTAAGGGCGACGATTTGGATGACGCCCGGGGGGGGGGGGGATGGTGTTGCCGCCGGTGACGGGTCTCGACGAGATTGGGACGAGCCCCACACCGTCAGGCCTTATTGGATATAGTCGTCAAATGTAATTAGGTTGTAATTAACATGTAACTAACACTATTGGATAGGGGGTAAATAGTAAATAGGGTATGGTGTATTTAGAATACCAAACAAATTAGACCATGTGTAGTAGTGAGATATGTGGGTTCTTTTTTTATTTGACACATGGCGTACACGTTAACATGTGACGAAAATGGGGTAAATGGTGTAGTGAGAATGTATGTGAAATCAGTGGGTTTGAAATTGAAAAAAAAAAATTGATTGGTCGAGAATTACCCCAACCAATCAAATTCCTCCTATCTTTTGAGCCAACCTCGTGGTTTAAACCATATGTGGAATCAAATTTTAGCAACCGCATGGGAGAGGGGTAGTGTTCACCATGTGGTTTGCTTCTAGTTTGCCCTTCCACGTGACAGTGGCCTTATAATAACCATAGGGTGTTTTAGAAAGCCGTACCATAATTGGTCATTGCAGCTCGCGAGACACTTGATTCAACGACCTAGTCGCTAGATTCAAAACACAAAAATCCACCAAGCAAGTAATCCAGGAATTGATGCTACTTCAGATCTACTCGTTAAATGAACTAAACAAGAACCAGTTCAAAAATGGTTAACAAGTGGCAACATTGGGATGGTTGGCCGGTCACACAGCGCGGCGGGTCGGCAGCCGACTGCAGTGGCCCCGACGGTCGTTGGTGGTAACGGCGGCAGGCAGACAAATGGCGCGAGTTCGGTGGTGGCGTGCAGGCGGCGACATCGAGTGGACTAATGCCTACGGATGGTACCACAAAGGGGAGTGCCACAGGAGAGTTAAGAGAAAAACTGAGTTATGCTAAAATTGGTATAACATGAATGAGATCCCTAGTCCTCTTTTTATAGTCTCACAACCCTAATACAGGTCAAACTCAAACGGGCCGTTTATTACATGCGTCTTTAGAGTTTTCAGGTTTATATAAATTAAACCTTAAATTTTATTATCCAAATAAATAAACATATCTTATATGTAATTTATATATTTTCATTTGTTACCTAGTTACTAACTAATTAAATAAATAATTAAAAGAAAAAATTACACCGTTAGTCCTTGTGGTTTCTGTCAAAGTTTAATGTCGGGTACTAATAGATTTTTGTTGCAAAATCAGGTATTAACGTTCTAATTTGTCACAATATTCAGTACTAAGGTTAAATCTTGTCAAAATGTTGAGTACTAAGTCCAAAGCTTGTTAACTTTTTGTTAAGTAATGACTAAAATGCCCTTTGATAATTAAAGTTTTTAGTCATTTTGTAAAACTTAGAAATCGTAGGGACTATATATTTAAATAACCAAACTTGTTATATCAAACAAAAAGAAAGTCCACCTTTCAGGGGGTCCTCTCCGTCAAATTCTCTGGATTCTGGCCATATCGGATCCGTAAAAATTTTCCATTTAACTAGTGTTAGTGCAGTTTTTGTGTCCGATGTTGTTCGAATAGATTAGATTACTTTTTATGCTGATTATGTAATAGTTAGTGAAACGGTCAAACGAACGTGTATAGACCCGCTCGTTTGAAGTGGTCAAACGAAAGGGTTATTCGTTTGACCGTGTGCGTTTGCAAGTGAGCTTTCACATGAAGGTGGATTTTCATGTAAAGGTGGTGTGGCTATAAATACCACCCTTAGTTCATTTGCAAGTTTTTAAGGTTTTAGACTTGGGGGAGAGATCACCACTTGGTCTCTCCCGGATGTATGCTCCTTTGGTATATTTTGGATAGCTTATAATTGTGCCGATTTGTAACATTATGCTACCCAATTTTATACAAGAAAGTTGTTTATCCGTCACTAATCTTCTGTCTTTGAACTTAATCACACACTAATCATGGTTTCGGTCCGTATCACGAACCTACAACTAGTTTTGTTTTCGTTAATGTTTATCTCCATCATAATCAAAGCTAACAACTCGTTGTATTAAGTATAAACTACAAATTATGCTTATCCGCTAACCCATTTAACTCCGAAATTCCCATCATCATCTCGATCTGTTATATCTTCAATTCGAGTATAAATATACATCTCTTGACCCGATGCGACCTCATTGCCACACAATTTCACAGCCAATTTCGCATCTACAACTGATCGGAGCCGTGTTGGCATACCAGAACTCCGAGATGCAATTCTTGTACATTACATCGCAAACTGGTACGATTATTACATGCTATTTATCCTTTTTATTATACAAAACCAATGCCCCTTATTTATTTCAACTTACAAAACTGTTATATTTGATTTAGTTATTTTTATAAATCTTAACTTGGTTTATTATTTAGATTAAATTAAAAAGTTTATTTTACTAGCATATTATTTATATACTCAAAGTTTATAAATAATAAACTTCAAATCCATTTAATTTTATAATAAAATATAAATAAAACAAAAGTTGTTACTTTAAATTATTTTTGTCAAATATATTAATTAAACAATAGACCATCTAGTTATTAAAGGGCATTTTAGTCATATTAGTAAGATTTAACAAAAAAAAGTTAACAATATTTAGCCTTAGTACTCAACATTGTGAAAATATTTGACTTTAGTACTCAACATTGTGAAAAATTCGAATGTTAATACCTGATTTTGCAACAAAAAACTATTAGTACCCGACATAAAAAATATTAAACATCAATTATATAATCCTGTATTATTTTTGTTTAGTTATCAATTATTATTATTTCGCAAATTATAATAGCTAATTTCCTAGATTTGATTATTCTTAATAACTGTCATTAGAAGCCTATTTCGTGTTAGGTCGCTTAACAATTAATCAATCTTACGTGTAGTTGTTCCCCTTGACATAAACCTTAGATGGTTCCTTGGTAGCAATGTTATCGAATATCGTTACTCGGACATAGTTATCCAACATCCTCACCACACGAAAAGTGGTATATCCTTAGTGAGATTCATGTCTAATGTGAGAATGTAACATCCCAAAAATAAATTCTTTCTATGTGTGATGTGTCGGTACTCATCCATCTTATTGTCTTCTTACTATAAAAGTCAAAAGAATTGACACCCACGGTAAAAACGAAATTATAAAATTTGTTAACTAAAAGACCAAGTAAATGTAGACACATCAAAAACTTAAAACCTGGCTTTTATCTTTATGAGCCACGTATCTAGCACCATAGAAATAGTACAAACTTCACTTTTGTGTGTAAGGGGGGACGGGGCGCCCCGTGGTCACCACCCCATCACGCGTGGAACCATTATGCACACCACCGCCACCCCTTTTGAAAACGTGTGGAACTGAAAACGCATGGTCACTATCACGCGTGAAAAGTTGGAGAGAATGAGGGAAATTGTTGGGTTGTGAGGAAAATTGTTGGGTGTGGTGAGTGATAAGCATTTCCACTAAAATCCACCACTAGTGATGGAATAAAGCTCGATGACGTGACGGATATTTATTGGATGTTGTGAGTGATGAGTGAGTGGTGAGTGATGGGCGCACCTAACCCTAAGGGTGTCGTTGGTGATGATGGGACTCAAGAAAGCATTAAGAACCAATGTGAGTTCTCTAAACCTTCTATCTTGTTAAAGTTTTTCACTCTCAAGCATTTGTTAGGTTTTAACACACACGTTAAAATATTGGCAGAAGAGGGTAAACGTGGTGATTTTTAAAAGTTAGAAATGATCATATATGATGGTCAGAAATGATTAGTATCAAAGAAAATCAACAAAGATACAAAATCAAGGATTTGGGTTTTAATTGGGTTCTTAGGCCTTAGCTGATTTTGTGCTACAAACCTAATTTTTGAAAACTGTTGATACTTTTGGGATCTAAGATTATAGATACATCACA
Organism: Helianthus tuberosus; assembly: GCA_030545235.1. NCBI lineage: Eukaryota > Viridiplantae > Streptophyta > Magnoliopsida > Asterales > Asteraceae > Helianthus > Helianthus tuberosus. The sequence continues at coordinate 144,961,185 of CM060417.1, read as the reverse complement.
ACTGATTTTACAATATGTTGCAGTTCAAAGATTTAGATTTCATAACCTTTTTTAACGACATTAGAAATAAAAAAAAAAAAAAAAAAAAAAAAAAAAAAAAAAAAAAAAAACTACAAGCCACTAGCGAAGAAACATAGTACACATTACATTACAAGGAGAGGATTCCACTCCACGCTCCACCTATATGATATTTAGGGGCTGTTTGGCAACTTCTGAATAGTTAAGTGCTGAACCAGTAAGAGTTCTGAACCATTAAGTGCTGAACTAATAAGAAGTCTGAACCATTAAGAGCTAATATAATGCTTAACACTTCAGAGACAAATATCTGATCAATTCAGATTAGAGATCTTAACTATTCAGACTCTGTGTATACTTAACCATTCAGAGGCAAATGCATGAACCATTCAGAAACAAATAGTCTGAATCATTAAGTGCTGAACCAGTAAGAGGTCTGAACCATTAATAGGCTCATTAAGAGGTAAAGAAACATCCCTTAACTTTCTATTCATATTACTCAAGAGAATAAAATAAAAACATAAGATCGTTCCTCCGCTCACGAAAGGAAAATACCACATTAACATCAACACCATTTAATAAAAAAATTTATTCAATATTGCTATTATGGTGATTTTCTTAAAAAAATGTCCGAAGGAATGAAGTGAGTGTGTTCAAGCATATTAAATGTTATATATTCATTATTCATTAATAACTTTTATTTGGTTATATATAGGCCTGAGGACTTCGAAAAACACTCTCTATCTCTTGTTTTTTATACTTATTTGACCCAAGTAAATTGATAAATGTTGCAATGTCCTTCTGTGTTGGTCCTCGATCCATGTTTCTCTTGGTTATAAACCGCTTATTACTGTATATATACAATCGTAACATTCTTATACATCTCCAACAAGAAACATAGTAAACACAAAACGAACTCAAGTGGTTCGTTTAAGAACCACTTTCAAGTACCAGCTAATTGGTACTACCTTGCGAAAAAGTAGTCGTATTGGTGTGAAAAGTTGTAGCACCATATAATGGATCATCATTATTTTGTTCTTGTAATTATGTCCCTCATCTTTGCTAATATGTTGCCATTTCTGTCCGCTGAAAATGAAAATATTATTGCGGGCATCGAGGACTATGAGGACCAAAACGCTGGGAATGCTAACGCGGGTGCCGCCATGGAAGCATACAACCCGGAGTTGCTCGAAGCGTGAGTCGACCTGTTTAGTTAATTTCTCCTTAAAACATTTTTTAAATCATGTAAATCTAGTTGTTTGAGTAAGAGCATCCCGGCCCTTTAAAAGGAATAAAAGTATTATTTAATTGAATAGAGCTAACTACGGAGAAGGAATGCTCTGACTTGAAATTTTTTTTAGGTCTTTACAAAGAAATACATCAAGGAGTGACCTACTTGAATGTGCTGAGAGTAACCCAATTGACATGTGTTGGAGGGGCAAAGCCGATTGGGCGGACAACCGACAAGCACTAGCCCAATGTGTGATCGGTTTCGCTAAGGGAACCACTGGCGGCGCGGCTGGGGAAATCTACACAGTCACGGATCCTTCAGATGCGGATGGGGCAAATCCAAAGGAAGGGACATTGAGATGGGGTGCAGCCCAAAAGAAGCCTTTGTGGATCATTTTTGAGAAAGATATGGTGATTGTATTGAAACACACACTTGTAGTAACTAGTGACAAGACAATTGATGGTAGAGGTGCAAGAGTTGAGATCGCTTATGGTGGAGGAATAACCATTCAAGAAGCCAACAATGTCATAATTCATGGGATCAGTGTTCATGATGTTAGGGTGATGGACGGGTTTGCAGGACGATCAGCTTGCGATGGTGATGCTCTTACTATTAAAACTGCTTCCAAGATATGGATCGACCATTGCGATTTTAGTAAAGGTCCTGATGGGCTCCTCGATGTCACAGTGGGTAGCACAGCCGTAACCATTTCCAACAACCGATTCCACGATCATGACAAAGTAAGAACTGCGAACCATCTGAAACAAAATTAGATGAACCAAAATTCGTATTTTGTGTCTATCTTTATGAGCTTAGGGTCTCAATGGGAACAACTAGGGGTGTAAATGCGTCAGGCTGAGCTAGTCGAGGTCGATTCGCTAAAAATTTGAATCGAGCCGAGCATAAAATTGCTCGACGCAAAAATAGACTTGTTTACTAAACGAGCCCAGACTCGAGCTTCACTTGTTGAACTCGAGCTTCACGTGAGGCTAAACAAACCTATTATATATATAAATTTCATTTAATATATATATGACATATATTTATATAACAATAACTATTAAATATAAAAATATGATAAAAAATATATGTTATGTTATATATAAAATTTATAACTAAAACAATAAAAAATATATTAAAATAGTTATAAATGTATATAAATTAATTAATAAATAACAAAAACTCCCAACTCGAGTTTGAAAAACAACTCATGAGTCAAGTTCGAGTTTCCGACATAGAGCTCGAAACGAACCGTGCCTGAGCTTGAGCCTAGTCGAGCTCATGCAAGGCTTGACTCGTTTACACCAGTAAGAAGAGTCTTTGTTTTTTGAGATAGTGGTATGGTTTGCAAGAATTTCACGCTCTCGAGACCCTATTGTAGGTCCAGATCTCGATCTTGAACAATAATAACTTCTTGTTTAGAATGCAATAATGAGTGCGGAATCCAAGTTAAAGCACCAAACCAAGCAATACACAATCAATACACAAAGATATACTCAATAAGTTTCCGTATATTGATTTCAGCACAGTTTGGTATAGAATACAAATGATAAGCTCACAAAACCCTCTGTTCAAGTCTTGTTTTTCCAAATGACATGCTGAGGTATTTATAGACTATACCCAGCAGGCCAAACAACATGGGACAAGAACCAAACGACACCTATTGCCGTTTGGTATCATTCTAAATGATAAGCTGATGTTGTTTGGTTGTAACCAAATGACAACAACATACAAACATTATCCCAATGTCGTTTGTCTAATCCAAAACAACCTATGTTGTTTGGATTTGAACATACCGTTTGCAACATGTTGGCCAAGTCAAACAACAGGAGGATGTCGTTTAACATTCGTCAACTTGCACAAAATCAAACATATAACAATCTTTAACGTTTAAATGAAGACCAAAACATTAAGACTAATTTCAAGCTAAAGACAAAAGTGCATCAACACCTATTGTATGAGTGGAATATTATTAGGTATGTTTGTTTATCAATTTTAAACAACTGCAGGTGGTATTGCTTGGTGCAGACGATTCTCACACGGAAGATAAAATGATGCGCGCCACGGTAGCATACAACAGGTTTGAAGAAACTTGTACACAAAGAATGCCAAGATGTCGATTTGGCTTTTTCCAAGTTGTTAACAACGACTACAACAAATGGAAAATGTATGCTATCGGTGGTAGTGCCAATCCTACTATTCTTAGCCAAGGCAACCGATTCGTGGCTTCCGATAACCCTAACACAAAAAAGGTATGCAAAAATCACGCATGTAGCATTTTATATGGTTGTATTCATTGTCGTACGATTTACATGTTTTGAAGGTACTACAAAGAAACTATGCGGAAGAGTCAGAGTGGAAGAACTGGAATTGGAGATCAGAAAAGGACGTACTTGAAAATGGAGCTATCTTTATAGCATCCGGGGTTGATCCGCAGTTAACCCCTGAACAACAAGAAGGCATGATTGAGGTTGCGCCAGGAGAATTGGTTCCGCAACTCACTAGTAGTGCTGGTGTGCTCTCATGCGTGGTCGGACAACCTTGTTAACCAACACATATATTTCTTTTCTTTTGTCGGATTTTTCTTTTTATTATTCATGTTATCTTATTTATATATATGAGTTTACACTTATAATCACTAATAATCTTTTGGGATGACTGGATTATTTTAGTTTTTATTTTGTTATACTAATTTTAGTTTTTTTCGAATGAAACCGGCGCCATTTGTTATTGACATTTTTTACACAAATTTTTAGTAGACGTATTTTGGACAATTTGGTGACAGATTCTTGTTTCAAATATATTGAACCAGTTACTTAGTGATGGTTTGCGATGATTTTTTGGACAAAATAGCCACAAGTTTAAGTTTCATTGACCATGTTATTCATAAAGATTAATTGAAAAGGACACCGCGTGAAAAGTGATATAAAGATAAAGCACAAAACTTTTAATTTTTTCTATTAAAAAAACTATATATTATTATAAGATTTAAAACACTATTCATTGGCTTCTATTTTTTAATATATATATATATATGTATAATTAAAAGCCCATAGAATCGGTATAGCGGTCCAAAGAAAAAAAAATAAATCTTCGGACTTAGGCAGTTTTTTGAAGGATTATTGGATTTTATCACCCCTAAATATTGGTTGTTGGTCACTGACACCCCCAACTATAACTTTGACACCCGCCACCCTCAACTTAACACTTAGTGTGTTCTGTCACCACATCGTTAACTGATCACTAACTTTTGATCATGTTATAATACATTTGGGGTGTCCTAAGATCCCTAAAACCTTCCTAAGATCCCTATGACACCCCCAAAGGTATAGTAACGGGATCTAAAGTTAGTGATCAATTAACAATTAATGTAGTGACAGAACACACTAAGTGTTAAGTTGGGGGTGACGGACGTCAAAGTGATAGTTGGGGATGGCAGCGGCCAATAGCCAATAGTTTGGGGTGATAAAATCCAATAAGCTTTTTTTTTTTGAAGGGTGTTGACAATCAATTTTTGAGTAACTGGGGTTAATTGAGTTTTAAAATTTTGAAAGTGAATTTGAATTATTCAAATTGAAAAACATATTCAAATCCTAATTCGGACTAAATTCGTGTGCTTGGATTATTCAATTTGAATTGGAAAAAAAACATATAATTCAGTTTAAAAGGCTTATGATAATACAGATATTGGAGGTTTAAATGAAAAGAATAAAAAATAAAAATATGTAAGATAAAAAATCAATATCTAACCAATCAAATTTTTCTCTTTAAAATTTATTTAATTATATTACAAGGTATAAGAGTAATTGAGTCAACATCACCTTTTAAACATCAAAGTTAAACAATATAATCCTTTCATTCTTTTTATTTACAACATATTGAATTCAAATATAACTTTTTTTATATTATAATCATATATTAAAAAATTAAAAAGATTTCTTCAATTAAATAAAAAAAATAAAAAAATTATAATCATATATGATCAAGTGATGATTTTCTATTTCTTTTCCATCTAAAAAAGAGCTAGTAACCTACATGGTGATGGTTTTATTCATGTGCCTTTTTTTTTAAATTCAATATACACTAGACAAATTAAAAAAAAAAAAAAAAAAAAAAAAAAAGCTTCTATGATTTACATATTGTATATATGTACAGGGCTGGCTCAATGGCCATTTAAGTGAACCAAGTGCTTTAGGCTTCTAAAAAAATTAGGCCCAATTGAAAAAAAAAAATTATATATAAATTTAACTTGTATATTAATATGTAACGGTGGCTTCTTATATGAAGAGCAGAGTTCGAATCCAAGCACTAACGGTGGATTCTTATATTTTTTACGTTTTTTTTTTACCTATTTTCTAAATTGGACAAACCTTAAATCACTGGTTGTTAAGTATTTCTTGCCAATCTATCTATATATATTGTTTGTATTTGTTCTAATTGTTGGGTTTAGTTGACCGTTAAAAGCATCAATGAATTAGTTGTGTTCTGTTATTTTGATTTATTAAAATTGTTGGGTAAAGTCGATGATCAAAATCAACTATTTTCATGATTTATTTTACTTATGCAGCAAAAGCTTTTTGAATAACATATTTCATCAACTCAAATGAGGTCCAAGGATGATCATCATGTAACATCTTTCTTTTTTTTCACTGATATTAGTATCATTTTGATTAGGATTTTATTTTTCAGGAGAACAACTACTAGTTTTCAGTTCTTGTTATGCAAGTCTTCTATTGATCATCTAAATCTAAACTTGGCATGGGTTAAATTCCTTCTTTAAAGATGGATAAGGGCCTCAGGTTTTTATTTCCCTTTGGGCCTCTAAAGCAGTGGAGCCGGCCCTGTATATGAATGTTCCCATTAAAATAAACTGATTTTGAACTCATCTTAGCCATCAGATCATCCTGAAACAAAATCTTGACCTTTTAAAATCAAAAGTTGCTTTTAGAAGCAGAGGTTACAAGCAGTTCTAGGTGGTTACCCAATTACTGATGGGTTTTTAGTTAACGTATAATTTTACAGCTTCTCTGCAAATTTCAAAATTTGTGGTTCCTTCAAATCGTTTTCCATCGTCTCATGCGTTCAAAACGTATGTTGTAGGGTTTCCTTCAGTCCATTCATGTTTTCCTTTCAATTGTGAACTGTTGAACAAGATTTAGTGAGTTAATAATCCTATATCAAGTTGCTTAATCATGGTTCGAGTTGTGAAGGGTACATTGGGTGATGTTAACGGTGTTAGTCGGTGAAGCTTGGGACAAAATGATTGTATTAAAGGAGATGATCATAACGACGACAATGATCTGAAGTGTAGGGTTCTTCGATCACGGTATCTTTCCATATAGAATCTATTCAGCGGTAAGGAAGCCCTAGAATTGAAGCGTAGGGTTCTTCGATCTCCATATCTTTCTCTGTTCAAGTCGTCGGTCGCCGAAAAAAATCTGAGAATGAAATTATATTTGTTTAAGTGAAGAGTTGTTTATTGCAATTTTCCCTAATTTATATGGGATATTAAATGACAGTTTACTGTACATTGTAGGTTTCTTTATTTTGGTTACCTTGCACTTGCTTGATTTTATACAACATGCTTGTGATTCTTCTTGTTTCATACATCAATTGTTTAATTCTTGCTTTGTTAAGTTGTGTTGCTGGTTGCTTAAGGTGTAATTTCAATTATCTTCTAATGTTGTCATTTACATTTAGAAAAAGTGTAATATAAGATGGTTTTAGTATGCTTTGCAACCAGTTCCTAATTAACAATGAAGTGAAAGTATGTTGTTATTATTACTATTTTCCCTAATTTTTATGGATGTTAAATGAGGATTTACTAAACATCTTTTGCATCATGTCTTCGTGAAGTGGCAAGAATTAATGCACCAGAACCGTTTTGTATGAATGAAATTATGAAGCTATTTCAAGAACGAAGTTCTTTTTAACATAAGATTCAATTGGTTACGACTATTGTTCTTGTATGTAATTGTGGTGTATTTTTTGTTGGGTTTCTAGCTTCTTGCTAGATACCATTGCTATATGAATAAGATCAATTCGTCGTTAAAAACCAAAACAACTCATCGTGACAAAAACTTGCTAATACACTTAATTTATTTTTTTGTACGAATAATGTTTATGTTTAGAATTCAAAGAAAGAAATGTTATGTCATAATAACATTAAAATGCTCGTCTAGTAGACGGGTGTAATACTAATTTAATTTGTTTTTGTGTAGGTTATGATTTACGTAGATTGAACATGTTTAAAACAGTTTACTATTCACACAATATCTTTTTGCATCTATGTAGGTTTATGATTTATAAGTGTAGGTTTTTTAATGTTAATAGTCTAAGCGTAGCTTCATAAATTATGTGTAGTCACAATTTTATTAACTGTATTTCTATGTTTGTAGTTTTTGTACAAATTCAGAAACTATCTGTTAGTTTGAATTATTACGAGGGATTTGAAAATACAACTTTTTTAATCATTGTAGTTTGAATCAATATTCGCCTATTTTAGAACATTATGATTTTTGCATAGGTTACAACATAATTATACCTGTACAATTATCATTCTACCAACGCAATATCTTACCACTTAATATACTTTTGCCTACGGAATGAATTCGATGACACTCAACACTTTGATAAATTTCAGAAAGACAAATTAAAAGAGGATATGTATTGGTTATACTGTTCAATTCTCTCTCTGCTCTGTCGCCGGAAGTGCTCGACGGTAAGCCCTCATCGGAATAGCGGGACAGGTTCGTGATTTCTCTCTCTCTGTGAGAAGTCTTGTACCTACCTTTCTCTCTATTTTGCTTTGGTGTCTTCCCCATTCGCCTTTCGGGACGGGCCGTTTCTTCTTCTTCCTGCAGTTTTTCGATTCTTTGGCCTCGTGACAGTCAGCCCGGTCTCTTGATTGCATAGTAGGTCTGATACCGGTCGCGGCTATCGAGTATAGTTTAGCTAGACCTGGTTCGAATCCTATTATCCTTTTAAAGGTCCGTGGTTGAGGTCGCGAGTGTTGGTCCCGGTTTTTTGGTGGTTATGGGAAGACGGGTGTGGAGACCTCAGCAGAATAACTGGAATAAGATCATTAACAAACAGGAGTTTAGGAAGGAAAAGGTGTTTCGTAATAGAGAGGCGAGGCTGCATAACGCCACCTCCTTTTTCATTTCTAATCTCCCAGACTCCTGTGATAAAGACGCGCTCTGGAAGGCTTTTGATCACTTCGACAACCTTGAAGACGTTTTTGTGCCTCGAAAGAAAGATCGTGCGGGGAACAAGTTTGGCTTCATTAAGTTATCTCACGTGACTGACCCGGGATGGTGGATGGATAAAATAAAGGACGTTCGGATTGATGGAGCGGTTATTGGTGTTAATTTAGCTCGGTTTAATAGGGATGGTTCTAAAGTGGGAGTGGTGGAGAATGGGTCTGGCATTCGTACTTCTGTGTTTGATAGACTTAAGGGTCTGTCCAAAGGCCATGTTACTGTTGGTCTTCAGGAAAATGTGGTTCAACCACAGTTGGGAGGAAAATCTTTCAGTTCAGTGGTCCAAAACTCGGGAGTTGTTTGTCCCGGTGGATCGATACATCTTCCTCCTTTGAACTCGGAAACTAAGAAGTCGTTGGAGTTTAAGTCTCTTGTTGGGGAAGCAAAGGATTTAGACATCCTTAATGATCTTAAAACTCTCCTGTCTGGGCTAACAGAGAAAGGTATTTTGTTAAAATATTTGGGTGGTTTAAAAGTGCTCCTTTGCTTTGATAACCCGGAGGAAGCCGAAGCATTCAGGTATGATCTGGTTAACGACTGGGAGAAGTGGTTTTCCAGGCTTTACGTTTGGGATTGTATTCCCCCGATTTATGATAGAGTAGCTTGGATAAAGATTATGGGGGTGCCGGTTAGCTTGTGGGACCATAATGTTTTTAATAAAATAGGCGAGTGATGCGGAAGATTACTGGTTAAATCGGACGCGGATGTTTGTAATGGTAATATGGCGGAAGAGCGGCTCGCGGTTCTGGTTTCTTCGGGTAAAAGAGTGTCGACGGAGTTTGATATCTTGTGGAAAGAGCACCAAATTAGGGTTTGGGTTGAAGAAATATCAGGTCAATGGAGCCCTTCGTTTTTGGATATTGATAAGTCGGTATCGGAGTCGTCGGAGGTTTCGTCGGAGTTTGACGATTCTCTGGTGGCCGGCGACTTGGAGTCGAATAGTCAGGAATGTGACCATTCAGTTGCTAGCATGGGTAATACAAGAAAGCCGACGTCTCCAGTGATCGTTATGCATGAGAAGGATTTTGTGGTGCATGGGAAGATAATCAGCCGACTCCTGTTTCCAATGTGGAGAGAGAAAGGTTGGTTCAAGATATTTATGTGGGGCCAGATTCTGTGGAGAGAGAAGGGGGAGATCAAGAGAGTTCGGTGGGGTCTAGGTATCATTGTGCTTTGTCGGCTGACAATGATATTGTTGGGAGCCCACTAAAGGAGGTTAGGCCCAGTTATATTACCATAAGGCCCAATCGTGTGAGGAAGGATCTGGAAAAAGCAAAGAGCCATCCTATTCCTGATCTTAATGCGTCAGTGGACAGTTCTTTGGGGTCTGACCCCTTCAATATAGAAGAAGTGATTCGACAGGTGCGTGAGGAGGAGGTGGTTTTAGAAAGAAGATCTGAGATAGAGACTTACTTGGGGGATGATATTAACGCAGATAGGAATCCAGGAGTGAATGTCTCTGAAGCCGCTGACAGGACCAATGAAGTGTTTGAATCGGAAGTCGCCCAGACGTTGTTATTTGGGGCTTCTTTGGGCATCCAGACTGAAGGGTTCGAGAATCACATTAAGAAATTGGTAAGTGGTGAGCTTCGAGACACTTGCCTCCCATGAATTTTATCTCGATTAATGTTAATGGTGTTTCCGATCAACGGAAAGGGCAGTGGATTCGGGCGTTAAAGGGTAAAGTCAAAGCCGACTTTATCGGTATCCAAGAAACTCATCAGGAGGTTTTATCTGAACCGGCGATTCGTCGGTTCTGGGACAATTCCAATCTGGATTTCGTGGTTGTGGATTCTGTGGGGAGGTCAGGCGGCTTGGTGTCTCTTTGGAATCCAGATCTTTTTCATGTCCACCAGGTTAGCAAAAATCAGAGATTTATTATTCTTTCAGGTCGGGTTCGGGGTGTCGATGGGGTGGTCAATGTGATTAATATTCATGCTCCCAATGATCCGTCTCGTAGAAAATATTTTTGGAGTGAATTAGCTAATCTGATTAACCTTGATGAGATCTGTGTTTTGTTGGGGGATTTTAATGAAGTCCGGACGGAGAAGGAAAGGGTTAATTCTAGGTTTAATCAAAGCCTAGCAGATGCCTTTAATGGGTTCATTGCTAATTCGGGGCTTTTGGAATATTCCATGGTGGGAGGAAATTTTACGTTTTGCTCGGGCCATGAAGAAGCTAAATTGAGTAAGATCGATCGGTTCTTGGTTAATGACAATTTTATGTCCGTTTGGCCTAAAGCAATCCTGGAGGTTCATTTGAATAGTCTCTCTGATCACCGCCCTCTATCCCTTTCCTGTAATTCTATGGATTTTGGGCCGGTGCCCTTTAAATTTTTTAATTCCTGGCTTGAGGAAAAGCGGCTGGTGGATATTGTTGAGTATGTGTTTGGCGTAAATGATGTTAGGGGGAGATGGGATGTTGCCCTTGCTGGTAATCTTAGGAAAGTAAAGGCTGAAATTAAAAAATGGAGAGAGGCGAAGAGAAAGGAGGACAATAAAGTGATGGCTGAATTGGTGGATAAGATGGTCAGATTGGAAGATAAAGTTGGATTGGGCCCGCTGTCTAGAGATGAGAAAAAAGAAAGGATGGATATTCGTGTGTTAATTGAAAAATTGGAACGGACCAAGGCTAATGAGGTGTTTCAGAAAGCCAGAATTAAGTGGTTGAAGTTTGGAGACGAAAATAGTAGCTTTTTTCATAAGACGGTCTCGTTGAACATGGCGAAAAACTGAGTTAATAGTCTCTCGTTCAATGGTGTTGTGATCTCGAACCCTGAAGCCCTAAAAGAGTCGATCAGAATTTGGTTCAGTAAACAATTCTCAGAGCCCATTAGAAGGAGACCGGATTTTGAGAACTTCAATCTGCCTAGCGTTCCAGCTCATCTGGGGGATGCTATTTGTGCTGATTTTTCAGAAAAAGGAGGTGTTTTCTGCTATTAAGAGCTGTGATGGTAATAAATCTCCAGGCCCGGACGGTTTTTCTCTTAAATTTTTTAAAGTTTTTTGGGAAAAGATAAAACCTTGGATCATGGGGATGGTTAGAGACTTTCATCTTTCAGGAACTTTTAGTAAGGGTTGCAATTCCTCCTTTATAACTTTGATCCCCAAAGTTAGCGACCCGTAAGAGCTTGCCAATTTTCGCCCTACCTCGCTTGTTGGTTCCTTGTACAAGGTCATCGCTAAAGTGTTGGCCAATCGGCTAAAACCTGTGATGAACGATATTATATCCCCCTCTCAATCGGCGTTTGTGGGAGGGCGGAATATTCTAGATAGCCCGCTTATTATTGGTGAAACGGTGGCTTGGGCCAAAAAGTCTCGTAAGAAGTTATTAATTTTTAAAGTTGATTTTGAAAAGGCCTACGATACCATTAATTGGAAATTCTTGTTCCGTATTATGGTGAAGATGAACTTTCCTGTTAAATGGATCGAGTGGATTAAAGGGTGCTTGCAATCTGGAAAGGGCTCTATCCTTGTTAATGGGGCGCCTACAAGGGAATTCAAATTCAAAAGAGGGTTAAGACAAGGTGACCCGCTTTCCCCTTTTCTTTTCATTATAGCTATGGAGATTGTTTGTATGTTTATGAATAGGGCGTGCAGTCTGGGGCTTTTCCACGGTTGTCGGCTTCCCAATGGCGGGCCGGTGCTATCCCATCTTTGCTATGCGGACGACATCCTATTTATTGGAGAGTTGTCAGAAAGTAATGCTTTGGCGTTAAACCGTCTCTTGAGATGGTTAAGTCTAGTCACCGGGCTCAAAGTCAATAGGAGTAAAAGTAAAATTTATGGTATTGGGGTCCCGGAGTCCGAAGTCGGTATGATAGCAAAAGTGGTCAATTGTGAAGCAGGGTCCCTCCCTTTTTTATATTTAGGGATTCCTATTGGGGTTAATATGAAAAGAGTTAAGTTCTGGAAACCGGTTCTTGATAGATTTGTGAAGAAACTTTCTAAGTGGAAAGCGAGATATCTCTCTTTCACGGGTCGTATGACGCTTGCGAAATCTGTCCTTGGAAGCCTTCCGTCCTATTTTCTTTCGTTGTTTGCGGCTCCTAAATGTATCATTCAGAAGATGGAGAAAATTAGAAGAGATTTTATTTGGGGGAAGTCGGCTTCGAGCCATAAGATGAGGTGGATTCGGTGGGAGTTCTTGATGAAAGCTAGAAAACGGGGAGGGATGGGGCTTGGTAATATTCATAGTTTCAATCTTGCCATGCTTTCTAAATGGTGGTGGAGGTTGAAGTCGAACCCTAACCATCTTTGGGCTTCAGTGGTGGCCTCGATTCATAGTGGTAATGGTTCGTCAAATTCGGCGTTAATTCCCCTCAAGAATTCCATCCCGGGGGTGTGGAAAGATATCGGTTCCGTGGAGTCTTCGTTGAACAAAGTTGGTTTTAATCTAAAAGATTTTTTGATATTTGATGGAGAGGTTTGGAAATGGAGATCGGACCCCAATGATTCTTTTTCGATTAAACAAGTGCGTTTAGACATTGAGTCGGCTATTGGGGGTGGCGAGTCGAATCCGGTGCCTTTTGTTTGGAATAGTTGGTCCCCTCCTAAAGTAAATTTTCTGCTTTGGAGAGCTTTGCTTGGGAAGGTTGCGTCTAAGGTCGGGTTAGTTCGGAGGGGAGTGCTTTTATCGGATGTCTTGTGTCCAAGGTGCGGTTTGGGCGAGGAAGACCCGGATCATTTATTTCTTAACTGCTTATGGGCGAAGAGCATATGGTGGAATGTTTTGAGCTGGATGAGAATTCCCTTCCCTTTGGATCAGTCCAGGTTTGGTGACTTTGTTTCCTATGTTTTGAATCAGCCAGGTGGAAGCAAATGGAAGAAGATTGTGTATTTAGTGATTTTAGCCACGGCTTGGAGGATTTGGAAATCCAGAAATGAAATGGTCTTCGAAGGTCATTTTATTTCGGTTTTTAAATCGGTAGAGGCTATAAAAGAAGATGCTTTTCTTTGGCTCTCTATCCGGTTGAAGATCTCGGTTTCTTCCTTTGTTAATTGGCTGTCTTTTGATATTTCTGTTATGTTGTAAGCTTTTGTTCTGTTTCCGTTTGTTGTTTTGTTTTGTATTTTCAGCTGCTTGCTGGCTCTTTATATATATATATATAAAGTGTTGTTTGCCGTTCAAAATAAAATATACTTTTGCCTACACACTTACATCAAACAACATTCCGAACGATTATGCGCACAAGTATATTTTATACTTCTACCTACAGACCTACTCATATTGTTATACGTGCATAATTATATTTCTACCTACACATAACAATACCCTTACTCAACATTTGCATATCCTAATATGAGAACACGAAGTCATGAGGGCAAGGGCAAAGCCCCCAATCAACCATGTGGGTGACACCTAGATCATGTAGGCTTTTCCCTCCACATCAAAAAAGGCATGGGATGGTTTTGGGGCATGAAGGGACTTTGAAAAAAAAACAATTTTTAATGAAAATAAGGGGTAGCACCCATGGGAATTTCTACCTTAAAAGGGGTAATGTTCAAAATGAAGATAAGACAAGGCGTTGTTAGGACGTGGAGGGGCTCCCACTCTCCTTTATCCACCACCACACCATATAGTCATAATAATTACATACAATACAAATTAAATGTACATCACTAGTTTATGAGTTTATCAATCAAATTACTAAGATTTTGCACTTTATAATATTATAAAAACCTATAATATTTAAGTTTTGTAGATGTTATAAAAAACAAATATTATTGCAAATAGTGATTCCTGAAAAATTATTATATCATTTCAAATAAATTGCATAGGGCTCTTAATTTAACAAGTAAGCTGGATTTCAAAGTTTAAAAAGGGTAATTAAATTACACTTTTCATCCTTTATTTTTATACCAAATTACAATTGATGCCCTTCATCTTTGAAATTACAAGAATTATCTTTTATGTTATAAAAATCTTGCACCATATATCCTTTGATCCTAACCTGATTAATTTTTTCAAACATGGTAGTTTAGTCTTTTTACCAATCTATTTAAAAATAGTTTAATAAATAAAACAAAAACAAAAAAAATTAAACACTTTATATACATATAGGGATAGGGTAAAATTGTGACAGCCTGGGAAAAACCTTACACTAACTTAGCGACTAAATTTATACTTACTCAATTTTTGGGACGAAAATTCTTTCAACTTGAGGATAATGTGACATCCCGGAAAAATCAGGGTTCCTTCCTGGTTCAGTTCTTGTAACATTATTATAACTTAGTTTATTTTATATATAAAATTTAGTTAGCATGTGTCATGAATATCTAGTAGCGTGTTATTTATTTATAGTTTATAATAATAATACCCGACCCTTGAACTCGAAACGAAACCCGAACATATGGGCTTGGCCAAACCCATACGTACCCCGCCTCTTCACACTTCGGCCCAACCTCACATCGCTTGTGAAGCCCAATCCCAAACCCAAAACCTTTGTGCGACCCATGCGTCATCAGCCCAAGACACTACCCCTTCCCTTACCTTTTTATTAGTTGCGGCCTAAGATAAATCCAGCCTATATCCCACTTGTTTGCTTAACCCAAACCCCAGCCCAACATCCTAGTCTCGGCCCACCTCTAAACTGCCACACCCACTACTATCTATTATACGTATTATGCATGTGCACCCCATAACAAAAACCCTAACCACCAAAGATTCAAACCGGCGACACTGTGTTCTCGTTCCTCCTTCTCTGCCGATGCAAAAACGAGCCCAAGAACCCCTCCTCTAGTCCGATTCAAGGTGAAATCCTACCTCACTCGCTACGGGGTATTATTATCTTAAGTTTTGTGGAGTCTTTGTTAGGATCTGAGTTTGGTTTTGATTGTGTTTTACGTTTGAATTAAGATGAAGATGGATGAGTTGTGCAGCAGAATTAAGATGGAAACAAACTTTGCACACAATCAAACGAGAGAATTGCTTTAATCAAACATTTTCCACAAAAAAACCGAAAGATTGAATTCATTTCAATAACGATTACAATGCAATGTATGAATACAAACTCCCCCTCAGCCTGAGCTCATAGTGTTTGTTCGTGCAGGAAGAAGATTTTGCAAAGAGCTAATAGAACAGTACAGAGCACTGTTCTATTTATAGGCACGAGCAAACCACTGAAGCATCTAAGCTGACGTCACCATGAAAGTGACATCTAACCTCCTAACAAACTCTAACCTCTGATCTATACAACCTCTGCTATGCTAAACTACTTTTATTACATTTCATTACATTAAGACATCTAAACTACTGCTGCATCCTTCCACTGATGTGAACCCAGCAGTACTTATCCGGATCAGCAGAGCTTGACTCAAGGCAGTAGATTGAACAGCAGAGCTTTAGTCTTCCATCAGGCTTTTACTTGATCAGCAGTTTGTAGGTCAGCAGTTTGTATGATCAGTAGATAGGAGGTCAGCAGATGTTGAAACCACTTTCAAGGGGAGAGACTTGTATGCATAACATCTGCTTATTCTGGATCCACTACTCTGATCCAGTTTTGGCTTTAATTATCTTTTCATTTGATAGGGTTCAATCCCAACAATCTCCCCCTTGAACAGATAATGCCAAAACCCTTCATTATTGTGGAACTTTATTGCCTCATCAACAGTTCCCTTATCTGACCTTTAAGTTGTAACTCAAAGTCTAGGGCATCTGTGTCATCATCATCCCTACTAAGTGGAAGATCAAGGAGATCCTACATATCTTCAAGACTTCGGCCAAGTGTTTGTTCCCTTGATATTTTCTTCACTTCTCCACTAGACCTGATCATAGTCAGTACATGGGTCTGTTTGTCAGTTTCCCACTTTAGTACTTTTGAGCCTGGTGGGTTTCTTGGGAGATTTTTATTGGAAGAGGTGTTTGGAGATGCCGTCCTATTGATGACTGTCTGAGCAGTACTTGCAAGTTGATTCAGGCCAAGAGTATCAGCTATCATCTGCTTAATGCCTTCTTTTACAAACTCATCTCCTGCCTTTAATTCTGCCACTGTTTCAGTAACCAGCTGTTTTTGTTGCTTTCTTTTGTAGATAGCTGCACCAGCTGGAGCAGTAGCTCTCCTGATTTGCAGCTTTGATGGTCTCTTTGAAACCTCTGCTTCAGGATAGTCAGGCTTTTGTGGAGCAGTAGGATCTGTCTTTCTTAATTTCTCCAAGCTTTTGTAAGTAGCCCTGACTCTATCTTCTTTCCATCTCAATACTTGATTCAAATACCCATAATCAGCAGCAGCTAATTCCTCTTTCATTCTCCTCAGCTCTACCTTTTTATCAGGTACATTCTTTTTGAACTTTGCCCAATCTGGAGGAGTATGTTTGACCTTATTCTTTATCATTTCTTGAATCCTGGCTGCTTCTTGTTCAAGCTCAGGAATGGTCCACTCCTTGTACATATGCTTTTCTCCCTTGTACTTCTTGGTTGCCATGATGCTTTCAATGTAGTCTTTTCTCAAAGTTTCATCTGCTCTCTCTGAGATCTGTTGACATACATTTTTTGCAAATTGCTCTAAGGATCTGACTTGTGTGAGCAAGAATTGGTAATTCTGCTGAATTTCTCTATCAGATTTTCCTTGTGGATTTCTTTTTGAGATATCCTCTGCTTGTTTAGCTTTGACTTTCAAATATTCTTCAATATTGTTTGGCCTTGGATATCCTTTAACTGATGGCAACTTCCTTTTAGCAGGGTCATCCTCATAGTAGAAGGATTTGATCTCTTCTCTAACTGCTTCAAGTTCTAGAGGAAATTGGACACCTGCAGGAGTAATGACAGGGATTGATTGTTGTACTGGAGCTGATGAGAGAGGAACCGGCTTTGGTATTGTAACAAGTGATAGAGATTTTGAAGATGTTGGTGGTGGTGATGGTGAATCATCATCTGGTATGAAAATCCTTCTCCTTTTTATTGTAGGAGAGGCAGATGATGTTTTGGGTGGATCAGTGGTGGTGATTTGCGCGGCAGTGATTTGTGATTGACTAACAGCTGTTGAAACAACTGGTGTTTCAACCACTGTTGTCATTACAACAGATGTTGTAACATCTGTTGTCTTCTGCTTTTTGGCAGGAGGAGATGGTGGTGAGGTTGTTTTTGGTGGTGATGGTGGTGGTGGTAAGGCAGTGGTTGTGGTGTGTGTTGAAGTTGTGTGTGTTGAAGTGATGGCAGATGTTGAAACAACTGAAGTACCAGCAGATGTTGATACAGCAGGAGTTACAACAACTGTTTGGGTGGAGGTTTGATGTTGGGGGATTTTGGATGATGGTTTTGGAGTATGCTTTGTGAGTCTGGATGGTGTGGACTTGGGTTCCCTCACTTTTCTAGTGAGATTTCTTTTTAGCTCAGGATTTTGAACATCCTTTAGCCTAGAACAACCCTGCGCATTCAGCTCCATGTAAGCACTTTTCTCCTTATTCCACCTTGACATATCCTTTGCCGCTCTATCCCTTTTTACACTTGCTATAGCTTCATCAAGTGCATTTTGGGTAACATCAACCTTTTTGCTACCATCTGGCAAAGGTATCTGCTTGGTCATATTCTCCATTCTGGTTCTATGTAGAGACCATCATCTACTCCCTTCTTCTTCCATTCTTTAATTTTCTCCCCCTTTTTGGCATTATCTGAGGGTAATTGATCAATGAAGAGAACAGTTGGAGTAGCAGTGCCAGTGGTTTTCAATATGTGGGCCTTGAGTGCCTTGATGTCTGCTTGTGTGTTCTTGAACCTAGACTCCATTGTGTTTTTCAGCTCTTGTACATGTATTGCATGTTGCTGATCAGCCATTTGTTTTTGTTGTTGGAGAAAAGGTTGAAATAGATTCCAGAGCTCATTTGCAGCAGGTGCTTGTGGTGGAGCAGGTGCTTGAGGTGGAACAACAGTGGATTGCATCTTTTGTACTTTCGACAACTGTTGTAGCATGTCTTTGATATCTGAAACAGCTGTATCCAGTTTGTCAACTCGTTCCGTCAAATCCTGATATTTTAAACCATCACCCAATTTAATGAGATCATCTGATTTCCCACTAGCAGTGGTTTTATCAGTGGTTGAGGTAGGGAGTGTACTCCAAACATTAACCACTGATGCCCCTTTTTCTTGGTACTGGGGTCTTCTTCCTTCAACACTTGACAGCCTTTTGATGTTGCCAGTGGTCAAAACAAATCCACTGGTGGATGTCAGAGGTGCTATGGAAGGAATTGCCTCCAAGGAAGTCTTATTGATGTAACCACTGTCCAAATGCAAACCAGTGGGTTCAGCACTTGTAGTGGCTGCTTCACTTGGATTACCACCAAGAGTTACTTGTAACTCAAGGGGTGTAACCTCCTCAGGTTGTGTTGGTGGGTTAGCAAAGATTGATACATCAGACCCAGTCATTTGTTGAGGCATGTTCTCATTGATAGGTGATTGAGAAGGACTGGTTTGTACCTGGTTCAAATCAATTACATCCAACAAAAGTTTAGTTGGTGGGGGAATTATGGATGTGAAGTTTGGTGTAGAAAGAGAATTTGCCCCGGGCATTGGGCTGTGGATGATGAAAGCAAGTGATTCCAGAGCATCATATTGTGGTGTCCCTATATGTACAACATGTTCTTTTTGAGAAGAAGCAGGAGGAGTTTCAGTTATGGGTTGAGATATTTGTACCAACTGCTGTGAGGAAGAAGCAGCAATGGTTTCTTGTGACTTTTGTTTTGACACTGGCAGTTGCTCTGGTATCTCATCCTCCAGAGTTGCCTTTTTGATAGGTTTGGGGGGTTTCTAGGTTTTCTTTTTGTTTGGCTTTTTGGAGATTAAAGGTGTGGGTTTCAAAGCAGTTGTTTTGCTACTTTGATCACCTTGAGCAGTGGGCTCAGCAGCAGATACCTGAGGAGCAGTGGTAGCTGCTAAATTCTGCTCAGGCACCTCTGCTTGTGTTTTACAAGGTGTTGACATTCTTGTGAAAGTTTCAGCAGTTAAGCTGTGCATTTGAAAATAGTCACCTTGTTTTATTGCAGCCTCATCCTTACCAAGTTTCTTTTCAAAATAGTAACTTAGAAATCTTGGAAACAGTAAGAATGATTTTGTTTCAACATTTTTAACCAGATCATTAAAAATTTCCTGGGAATAATTAAAATTTTCTTTTTGAAGAATTGCATATCCCAGATTTTGAATTTTTAATGGTATTTCATTAAAAGTAGTGGATTTGTTTGAAACACACATTAGGAGAGTATGGAATAAAAATCTTGTTGCAGAAGGGAAGAAACCTTTTTGTAAGGTGTCCCTTTTCATCATTGTGTCTGCATACCCTCTCTCAATAAAGTCAATTTTTAACTCGTTTTTAGGGAAAGAAGTTATACCTTTCTGATCGTCGAGTTGAAAGACCTCCGAGATGGATTGTGGTGTGATCTTGACAGCTTTACCCTTTAGAGAAGAGTTAATGGCTATGACAGTCTCACCTTGTGTGTCAAGGGTTACATTTTTCCAGAACTCTCTTTGGGTTGCCAAGTAAATTGGTGCATCTGCTGTTAACAAAGTTTTATACTTTGATGCAGACATGATATCGATGATGGAGTCAAAAATATCAGTGGTGCCGGGTTTTGTGAGAAGACCCAGAAGGTTGTGAGACGGTTTGTGTGGAATTTCAGTGGGTTTTGCCTTTTGAGAGGCATCTTTTGAAGATGATTTGGAAGTGGGTTTTGCAGATGACTTCGATTTTGTCATTTTGGAGATGATGATCGAAGAAGGTTGTGAAGGAATTTGAGGAAAAACTGCTTTGAGAAGAGAATTTTTATGAATTCAATTCGACAGTAAAACCCTGTTTGGGGTTTTGAAAGAGGTTTTATGGAGAAAAAGCGAATGCTGACGTGGCAGCGGTTACAAAAGGACTGACCACTATGTACGGCCCACATGCCAACCCTTGATGAAATGAAGGACAGTACTTTTATGAAAGTTACTGATGAAAAGCAGTGGTTACAATGGTAACAAATGGAAGCAGTGGATGATTTTTACTATCAGTGGATAGCACATCAATGGATAAAACACTAATTTTGAGCATCGGTGCTTATCAAGAAAATGAGAGAACAGGGGTTGACTTTCAGCAGTGGACAGACTTTGAAGTAGAGCAGACTTTTGAACAATCAGTGGTTAATGGCAGACTTTTAAGGATTTTAATGAAAACTTCATTTTTAGCTATTTTTAAGGATGGATTTTTGATTTTCTGAAAATATTTTAATGCTTTTATTCATAGAAAAACAAGATTTTGCTTGTTATTCCATGTTTAGCATGCCAATCCTAGAGACCAAGCTTTCAAAGGTAGATGTATCTAAAGCTTTTGTGAGCACATCTGCCAGCTGGTCTTTAGTTGGAACATGATGCAGAGAAATCAAACCTTTTTCATAGCAATCCCTCACAAAGTGATGTCTAATGTCGATGTGTTTGGTGGTAGAATGGGAAACTGGATTTTTGATGATATTTTCTGCTGCCTGGCTATCCAACATGAGTGGTGTCTTTAAGGCAGTGATACCAAAATCCAGCAACTGATTTTGAAGCCACAGGAGTTGGGCTGTATAGCTTGCAGCAGCAATGTATTCAGCTTCAGCAGTGGATGTTGAAACAGCTGCTTGCTTTTTGCTTTGCCAAGAGACCAAGAAATCGCCTAGAAACTGGCACCCTCCTGAAGTGGACTTCCTTGTGGTGTTACATCCAGCAAAGTCACTGTCTGAAAAGCCTGAAAGCTTGATATTCCGATTAGCTGGATACCAGATACCAAGTGTGGGAGCACCTTTTATGTATCTGAAGATCCTTTTTACAGCAATGAGGTTTGATTTTCTGGGAGCTGATTGACTTCTTGCACAGACACATGTTGCAAACATGATATCTGGTCTAGATGCAGTTAGGTATAGTAAAGACCCAATCATGCTTCTATAAAGTGTTTGGTCAATCAGCTCATCCTTTTCATCAGACATGACAAGCTTATTTGTTGCCATGGGTGTGCTGCATGGTTTACAATCATTCATATCAAATTTATTTAAAAGTTCTTTAGCATATTTGCTTTGATGAATGAAAGTTCCATTTTTCATTTGCTGAACTTGGAGACCAAGAAAGCATTACAGCTCACCCATTGCACTCATTTCAAACTCAGTTGTCATGAGTTCCCTAAACTCTTCACACATTTTATTACATGTGCTTCCAAAAATAATGTCATCCACATAAATTTGGACAATCATTAAATCCTTTCCTCTCCATTTTAGAAACAGTGTTTTATCAATGGTACCTCTTTAGAAACCATTTCAGAGTAGAAAGGTGGAAAGAGTTTCATACCAAGCTCTAGGTGCTTGTTTCAGGCCATACAAGGCTTTGTTTAGCCTGTAGACATGATCTGGATAAAATGGATCCTCAAAACCTGGAGGTTGACAAACATACACCTCTTCTTGAATTGTACCATAGAGGAAAGCACTTTTGATATTTCATGTTGTGGTTGACAGCAAAGGCTAGGAACAATCTTATAGCTTCCAATCTTGCTACAGTGGTGAATGTTTCATCATAATCAATCCCCTCTTCCTGTCTGTAACCTTGAACCACAAGCCTGGCTTTATTCTTGACAACAATGCCCCTTTCATCAGTTTTGTTTTTGAAGACCCACTTTGTGCCGATGGGACTTACATCTTTTGGCGGTGGTACAAGCTCCCATACTTGTTGTCTTTTAAATTGTTGGACCTCTTCTTGCATGGCTTCTACCCAACTGTTGTCTTTTAGTGCCTCTTGGTACTTGACTGGCTGATGGAGTGATAGAAAACCAGCAAAAAGACAAATGTTTTGGGTTTGGCTTCTTGTGAGCACCCCTTCATTGATGTTGCCAATGATTTGATCAGGTGGATGAGATCTCAAGAAGATTAAATCTCCTTGGTATGGTATGATGGCATTTGTTGGTGAAGGCTGCAAATGTGTATCATCTGAGCTAACCACTACTGGTGACTTTGATGATCCAGCAGTGGCTTCGAAAGGTGGTGGAATAGGAGGTAATGGTGTGGACACATACTGACTTTTATCCACTGTTTGGGGACTTTTGTCAGCAGTGTTTAATGATGTGGAACAGTGGTTAAGGGGCTACTTTGGTCAACAACTGTTGATGTAGTAGTGGTTGAGCTTTGACAGATGTTTTGTACAACTGATGCTTTTCCCATTGAAACAGACTTTTGTTGAGGAATGATGATCTCATACCCATAGTCCGGTGTTGATTCCTCGGATGGACCTGCACTGTTAGTCTTGACAGCAGTGTTTTCAAAAGTGAATTTATCAAGATCAAACAAATCTGCAGGATTTGCTGGGATTTTCATTGATGAAAGTTCATTGAACTTTACATTCAAGGTCTCCTCCACTGCTTTGGTCCGTGTATTAAACACTTTGTAGGCCTTGGCAGTGGTTGAATATCCCAGATGATAACCACAATCAACTTTGGCTGCAAATTTTGAGATGGAATCTTTTAAGTTCAACATAAAGCATGGGCAGCCAAATACCTTAAAGTATGAGATCAGTGGTTTGATTTTATACAGAATTTCATAGGTAGTCTTTTTTGTGCCTGGGGTTTATTAAAACTATGTTTTGGACATAGCAGGCAGTATTTACTGCCTCTGCCCAAAAAGTAAAAGGCAAACCTGAGTCAGCAAGCATGGTCCTAGCAGCTTCAATCAGTGTCCTATTCTTTCTCTCAACTACCCCATTTTGCTCTGGTGTTCTAGGGATGCTGTACTGCCTTACAATCCTTTTCTTCACATAGAAGGCATCCAACTCCTTATTTTTGAATTCTGTGCCATTGTCACTCCTGAAGACTTTTACTGGAAGGTCAAATTGCTTTTCAACCTGTGTCACAAAATCTCGCAAAATGCCTGCAGTCTCATCTTTTGAGTGTAAAAAGAAAGTCCATGTAAACCTAGAGAAGTCATCAATAATAACCAAACAATATCTCTTCTTTTTGAGACTCATGACTTGGACTGGGCCAAACAAATCCATGTGCAGCATTTGCAAACACTGGGTTGTTTTGGACTCTTCAATGGACTTAAAGGAGCTTTTATGCTGTTTTCCTTTTAAACAGGAAACACAATGCTCAGGACATGAAAACATTTTTTGTGGTAAGCCTCTTACAAGGCCATTTTTTGAAATTTCAGTGATTGTCTAGAGATTTGTGTGCCCCAGTCTCCTGTGCCAAAGTTCTGTCTCTTTGTTAGAGGCAGCTGAGAACAGACAGGCATCAGCTCTGGGACACTCTTTTGACATATCAACAACATAAACATTGCCACTTCTTTGAGCAACAAGTTTTGTTTTTCCAGTTTTTATTATTTCTTCAATCTTTTTAACCATTTCTGGACCAACAATCCTACAACACTCCTTTGTGAAGAATGATCCATACCCCTTATCACTCATTTGTGAAACACTCAGGAGGTTGAATTTCAGATTGTCTATCAGATTAACATTTTCAAATTTTACATTTCCAGACTGCACTGTACCAGACCCCAGAACTTTCCCTTTACTATTATTCCCAAAGGATATATCACCCCCTCCATGAATTTTGAAATCTTTGAGTAGGGCTTTACATCCTGTCATGTGCCTGGAGCCTCCACTATCTACATACCAAAGGCTATCTAAG
Organism: Helianthus tuberosus; assembly: GCA_030545235.1. Classification (NCBI taxonomy): domain Eukaryota; kingdom Viridiplantae; phylum Streptophyta; class Magnoliopsida; order Asterales; family Asteraceae; genus Helianthus; species Helianthus tuberosus. Next base: position 144,937,073 of record CM060417.1, on the reverse strand, counting down.
CATGCAGAAGCTCCCTGCACATGAAGTAAAAGGATTAGTTCATTAGGGTTTCCAAAGCCAATAAGGCTTTGGATGGGGTCTCAACAGTGTCTGGGATGGATGCAGATTGATGGACAGTGGTTAGGTCAGGGGTTTGGACAGTTTTAGGACTGTTTCTTTCTAACCACTGTTGTGGGTTTTGCCCAATCAAATGTTGGTACCCAAAAGGATGCTTGTTCACTTTAGGTTTAGAGGGCCTTTTGTAGGTCTCATAAACGTGTGGAATCCTTTGGTAAGATGGTTGTCCCTTACCTCTTCTGAATTGATTGGCAGGGGGTGCATCAGTAACCTGAACATCTCTTTTGACAGATGTTTGGTTCAGCTATTTTGTTACAGCTGTTTGAACTGGCACAAACAGTGGTTGGTTCTTGGTGAGTTTGACAGATGATGTTGATGGACTCAAGGATGTTTTAGCAGTGTATTCATTCTTTTTCACATCAAAGTTTTTGAGATACACACATGCTTGAGTTTTGTGGTTTGTTTTACCACAGATGGTGCAGCTTTCAGCAGGAACAATGACACTTGTTTTGTTTAGATCATATGCTTTTAGATGAAAACAGTCTTTTGTTAGATGGTTTCTCTTTTCACAAAATTCACAAAACAAGTTATTGACCTTTTCTCTCTTCTTTCTCTTTTCAGACTCCTTTGCAACAGAGTTTTTAACCTCTGTTAGGATGTCCTTAAGAGGAATGACTTTTGCTATTGGAGCTTTAACACCATCAGTGGTTGTAAAGTCCATGGTCTTGAAATTTTCAAGAATGTCACACTCATCAGACCATGTGGGTTTAAACTGGTATTTCTCAATCTCCTCAAAAGTAGAGGATCCCACTGGTTTGTCAAGTTTGATTTTGTTACCAAGTTTATCAGTGATTTTCACTTCTTGGCCATTCTTGTTTGTGGGAATGAATTCTGTGGTTACATCAGTGGTTTGAACAGATTTTTCAAAAGCAGTGTTTTCATCATCATGTTTTCTATAACCAACACCAAATTTCACATTGCTTTTAATCTGTTTTTCAAGCATTACCTCATATCCTTTGCAGGATTCCACCCATTTTCCACATGTGATTTGGGTGGACTCTAACTCCTTTTTGCAAACTTGGTATTTTTCTACCATAGTTTGGAGTTGAGTTTTGGTTATGCTTTGCTCTTCTTTGAGACTGCTGATCTCTTTATCCTTTTCAGCCAATTTGTTTCTAAGCTCTTTTAATGACTTTTCAAATTTGACTTCATCAGTTAAGATTTTATCCCTAAGGTTTTCATTTACCTCTTTGATGTTAGCAAATGCAATAATGCACTTGTCTGAACATAGTTTTTCAAGAACTTGAGGTGATACCTTGGCAGCAGCCATCTTGGCACAATCACATTGATGATTTTCTTCATCATCAGCTGTTACTTCTTTCTCACCTGCTCTCTTTTCTTCCTCTTCTTCCTTGTCTTCTTTGGACCAGGGATCTGTCAGTGGTTCAATCAGGGTTTCTGAATTTTCTCCCAGCAGCAGTTCACCAGCAGCTGCAGTAACCACTGCTTCAGTCACCTCATCCACTGTTTTAGCACTTAGTTGTTCACCTTCAGTTTCTACCCCCTCTGGTATTGACTCTAATGCCATCAAACAAAATTCATCATTAAAAGGTTCATTAAAAGCATAGAGTGCAAAATTTTCATCACCAAGCTCATCAGGCATGCTGCTCCAGTCAACAAAGCCTTGAGTGAAGAAGCTTTGCTGATCTAGTTGTACCACTGCTGGAGCAGCTGTTTGAGGTGCAACAGGTTGCACTTGTGCCTGAGGGACAGGGGTTTGAACATATTGAATTTGTGGAACAGTGGTTTGGACATAATGCACAGGCACAGGGGTAGCAACATAGTGAGCAGTGTTAACATGGGCTGCAGGGGTATATTGGGTATAGTGCACAGTGCTTTGATTTTGTGGTCTAGGGTTTGAGCTGGGATGAGTGATTATTGGACCAGTGTTTTGACTTCTGCATTCCCTAGCAAAGTGCCCTAGCCTATTGCACTTGTAGCACTTAATTTTTGATTTATCCAACCCCACCCTTAAATTCCCATGTAACCTTGGGAATTTTCTCCCTGTTCTTTTGTAGAATTTGCTTGTTCTTACACTAAGCAAAGCCAATTGATGCAAAATGTCCATCTCTTCTAAGTCAGTGGGATCAAAGTGTTGCAAATCATTGAGTTCAAAGCACAAATTATCTGACATCTGGTTTTCACAATTTGCAGTAAAAGCATAATTTGCAGAGTGAGGATCAGGGTTGTTAAAATTTCCACCAGCAATTATATCAATGAAGTGATCATAACCCTGATCCTTACCACTGCTACCAGATTCTTCCTGACCAAAAAGAGTTGTGCTACCGAATGAATAATCATCAGCAACTTTGCCAGACTCATGCAGCTTCTTTTTCTGGTTCAACTCCCTTTCATAGGTCAGGAGTCTACCATGAAGTTGTGTCAGGGTCAGATCCTTGAACTCAGCAGAGTTTCTAGTGACAAAAGCTATGGTATCCCATTTTTCTGGTAGTGACCTAAGGAACCTGCTATTTTGAGTTGAATTTGGAAATGTTACTTTAACAAGCCTTAGTTCACTAATGAGACAACTGAATCACTCAAATTGTTGAGTCAGTGATTCACCCTTGATGTGACAAAATGTTTCATACTGCTGATTCAGAATTTCCCTATTGTTTTCAATGACTTCGTCTGTTCCCCCAAACTGTTCCTTCAGTGCATCCCATAGCTCTTTGGCACTGTTACAGACTAACAGTCCAACATAGATCTCATTGGGTAACGCAGATGCTATGATGCTAAATGCTTTGGCATCGAGTTCGAATTTTTAAAAATCAGTTTCAGTATAGTTTTCAGTTGGTTTAGGAACGAACTTCTTTGCATCCTCAGCACTTGGCACCATAGGAACATGGGGACCAAAAACAACAGACCTCCAACATCCAGTGTTCTGTTGAGCAAGGATGTGACCCATCCTTCTCTCCCAGATGTTGTATTCATTACGTCTAACCATAGGTGGTTTGAAAAGCGAGCCAATGTTATTCTTATCATCTTGTGATTGTGACGTCATCCTGGTTGTTTTACAGGCACTGATTAATCAACTTTGATGGTGATTAAACCTTGCTCTGTTTTTCAACAAAAACAAACAAACTATCAGTATCAACTTTTATGAGCTGAACTATTTACGTCAAAATGATTGTTAAATCAAGTTTGACTGTCCAAGCTCTGATACCAATTGTTAGAATCTGAGTTTGGTTTTGATTGTGTTTTACGTTTGAATTAAGATGAAGATGGATGAGTTGTGCAGCAGAATTAAGATGGAAACAAACTTTGCACACAATCAAACGAGAGAATTGCTTTAATCAAACATTTTCCACAAAGAACCGAAAGATTGAATTTATTTCAATAACGATTACAATGCAATGTATGAATACAAACTCCCCCTCAGCCTGAGCTCACAGTGTTTGTTCGTGCAGGAAGAAGATTTTGCAAAGAGCTAATAGAATAGTACAGAGCACTGTTCTATTTATAGGCACGAGCAAACCACTGAAGCATCTAAGCTGACGTCACCATGAAAGTGACATCTAACCTCCTAACAAACTCTAACCTCTGATCTATACAACCTCTGCTATGCTAAACTACTGTTATTACATTTCATTACATTAAGACATCTAAACTACTGCTGCATCCTTCCACTGATGTGAACCCAGCAGTACTTTTCCGGATCAGCAGAGCTTGACTCAAGGCAGTAGATTGAACAGCAGAGCTTTAGTCTTCCATCAGGCTTTTACTTGATCAGCAGTTTGTAGGTCAGCAGTTTGTACGATCAGTAGATAGGAGGTCAGCAGATGTTGAAACCACTTTCAAGGGGAGAGACTTGTATACATAACATCTGCTTATTCTGGATCCACTGCTCTGATCCAGTTTTGGCTTTAATTATCTGTTCCTTTGATAGGGTTCAATCCCAACAGTCTTTTTTTGCATCCATGAGTTGTATATATGATTGTCATGGCTATGTTCATATTAAAACAATGATTTTGATGATGTGTGAGGTGTGATGATAGTGGAAGTATCTTGTAGGGTTCACGATTATAATGAGTCCTATGTGTGACTTGAACTGGTTGACTATGTATACGATATATGCATACATGATTAGAGTCACTAGAGACCGTATGCTTGTTAATATTCTAATGTATTGTGAATAAGTTTTGTGACAAATCTGATCAACAACGTATATGGTCTAAAATAAATAGGGTCGTTAGGTTGTATAATCGTTAAACACGCTGTGGAATCATTAGAACTCGAGTTTGGGCAATTATAGTTAAAAACAGTAAGTTGTTTGATGTTTACAGTCGACTTTAGTTGGTTATAAATGGGTCAAAACATAATGAAAATGTGATTTTCTAAAGTCTAAAGTGAACCTCTTTGAAATGCAATTTAAACCGCGCTAGTTTTATAATTTTTGGACCTCGTTTGGTCAGTCAAAGGAATTAAATCGTTTCAGTGATCAAAGCTGCAATTCTCTGCAGAATTTATGTGTTGTTTTTTATGTCATATCTTGGTGAATATATGGAGTTAGGTTATGAAATTTATACAGTAGATAGCCTTACGTGTCTGTACCAATCTCAAGGTGGAATTGGGTAAATTGGGTAATCGAGGATTTTTAGATGAATTTTTCCATAAGTTGCAGTAAGAAAGTGACGAATCTGGTCACTGCATAGTAAATAATTTTTCTATTTTTTCGGTTAAGAGTTAGGCCTTGAAAACTATACACAAGGAGTAGAACACCGGGGGGTACGTCACATAAAAAGATCATAATTTTCACAACTTTGTATGTATGTTAAATGAGCTTCCTAAAATAGCCTAATTTCAGTGAATTTGTTATGCATGAATTATAAACGTATAAGAGCCGAACTTTCTATTTTTTGTATCTGTGCTAGTTTGGTGATTGTATAAATATCATATATCATGTCATAGGATAGGTTGTGAACGCGTGTATGAAACCACATGATAGAAGTACTATGTGACTACTTGTTCGCGTGCTAATTGCTAGATACGTGTAGGACTTACATGAATTGCATAAACAACCATTAATAATCCATGGTAACTATAATAGGGAGTGGTTGACCATCTTAATTCTCATACACCCATACCTTACCGAGCAAAATGAAGGTGAGTTCACGGTCCTTATATTTAAATGTTTTGAAACATAGGGAAAGGTAACACGGGCACATTACGATAATGTAATGCTTAACCGTTATAAGATTATAACGCTTTCATTTAATAGCATGTTGTTATATTGTTATGGTCACAAAGTAGCATTATCACATAAAGCTTGTAAACCTCAGACCGTTAATATTAGGATTAATAGCGGGGGAATTTTGAGTAGTACTACTGGGCCCGACAAACCCCAACCGAGCTAGTCACGCTAGCTAGACCGGTAATGGTCATCAGGTGTAGAATTAGTCTAACATACCGCCATGGTCACCGATAGACCTGGCAAACAAACGCAACAACAGTCAGTTTCGATTTGTACTCTTTCGTGACGTAACACGTGTTAGCTACCTAGAAATATGACAATAATTAATTAAATATTTACTGTTCTGGTTGAATAGTGGAAATTTGTGCAGACGAATCATGTTATAACTGTAACTGTATATGTGAACTCACTCATCGCAAATGATTGACACCTGTTTCTTACATGTTTTCCCCAGGTCGCTAAGGTACTTGCCCACGGTTATGTGCACTGCATGGTGTCAAAAACATTTTCATTTCATAATGTTGCGTTATTACATTTACATTCTGTTGGTTTGGGCGTTTGTTTTGACGCATGTTTTTACATTGCATTTAGAGTAAATTACTATTTTGGAACCAGTTAAACCCTTTCAGTCCAAAAAAGAATCTTTTAACATATTAGACCCTGAGATTGCATTTTATAACGGTTTTGGCCCCTAACACTAACCATGTTCCTTTTTTCTAGATAAAACTAAGGGCATCATGGTCCTTTTATAGCTTAGGGGCTGTTTATGTAAGTTATAAAGTTCTTTTAATATTTTTATTTATGTAATGACTTAATTTCTTTATTTCACGGTTATTATTTAACAACATACATTTTAAATATACAAATAAATACATATTTCTTTAACAATTTGTTGTTTTTATAAATGTCATTTAAAAAAATTGTTTTTAACCATTTAAAACCGTTTATCGTTTTTAAAATCGTTCATTTTCCAAATGTTAGTTTTTAAAATCATTCTGTTTTCAGTCCTCGTTTTTTTTATAAATTGAACAGTTCCTTTTTACCATTCTTTTTAAAACCATATGTTTTTTAAACAATTCACTTTTAAAGTCATTCATTTTTAAAACCATATATTTTTAAAGCATTTCTTTTAGAACCGTTTTTGTAAAGTGTTACTTTTATTTTTTAATCGTTATTTGAATAATTTATCTTTTTTTAAAATCCTCCATTTTTGGATTGTTTGTTTGTTCGAAATTCGTTCATTTTTAAACCTTTTTTATACTAAAACCATTCACTTTTTAAAACCTTATATTTTTAACATAACAAAATTATTCTGCTTTTTAAAACCTTATATGTTTAACAAAACAAATGGTATTAAAAATTATGTTAAAAACATAAGGTTTTAAAAAGCGAATGATTTTAGTATACAAAAGATTTAAAGAAATAAACAAATTTCGAACAAACAAACAACCCCAAAATGGAGGATTTGAAAATGGATAAATGATTCAAATAATGCTTTAAAAAATACAAGTAACGCTTTACAAAAACACTTCTTAAAGAAACGTTTAAAAATAAACGGTTTTAAAAATGAACGACTTTAAAAAGAGTTTAAAAAACATATGATTTTAAAAAGAATGGTAAAAATGAACTGTTCAATTTATATAAAAAATGGGGGCTTAAAAAAGATCAATTTTAAAAACAAACAATTTAAAAAATGAATGATTTTAAAAAGATAAATGGTTTTAAAAAGGTTAAAAACATTTTTTTTTAAAATGGCATTTATAAAAAAACAAATTGTTAAAGAAATATGTATATATTTGTATATTTAAAACATATTTTTAATAAAAATCGTTAAACAAAGAAATAAAAAAATTAAGTAATTACGCAAATAAAAATATTAAAAGAACTTTATAACTTACGTAAACAGTCTCTAAGCTATAAAAGGACCATAATACCTTATTAGGCTTAACTATAAAAATTAACATAGTTAGTGTTAGAGACCAAAACCGTTATAAAATGCAATCTTAGGGTCGGATATGTCAAAAGATTCTTTTTTAGACTGAAAGTGTCACAACCCCCGACCCCATCCTGGGAGCGGGAGCCGCGACCTAGTTAGATGGTATCGGTGTTTATAAATTTGGCAACGGAAATTTTCATCAGGATCGTAGTTAGGAAATATTTATCAGAGTTTTAAAACACCATATTTTTATAATAAACAAATGGGATAAAACCCATGTTTTCTTTACAATACATTTATGGGGATAAACCCTAAGTAATAAAATCTCCTTTTTTATTTAGATCACTTTTATAGCCACTTTTCTAAGCCTTCAGTGCTCTCCAGCTGGCATCTATTTGACTTTCACATTTTGTTACCTGAAATGCATTTAAGACATTTTTGTCAGTGGGAAATACTGGTGAGTGAATCCCAGTTTAATCAAAATAAGTTTTATCATTTCACAGTATTGAGAGCGATTACAATGTTTATATCTACACAATTACTCATTCAGTACTGTCAATCCATGACTGGCGGGTCATATTACTCATTGGCTATCTCGTTGTCCAATGGTAACGTGTTCCACATTTTGTATACAAAACCCCCAACATACTGGCAGTAATTGAAGAATTACAAAGACTCAATCACTGCTAATTATATATAAAATTATTTAAGGTTTTGTAAAAATAGTTTGCAAAAAGGTTTACAAAGATGAGATTACTCACATTGCTACTTTAGGTTTTTCCTTTGTGACTTCCTGGTTATAATCTATTAATTAAACAATGCACATGTGTTAGTATAATAACCCAATTTACATTAGTTATACTCTCCCCGAGACAGAACTCCAATGACTACGTTGGGCAGAGCCTCAACAACCATTACGGAGCACTAGATCAATCGGGCAACGTATCTAATACGTAACCGGGGGTTAAAATACTTACAACGAGGCAGAGCTTCACTATTTTAGTGGGTATAATGCCGGGGTATAATTTTTAGCTTTAGAGGATTGAGAGATTCAGAGGGAATTCGAAGTTTTGAACGATTTTGAGTTGAATGCCGATGCCCTCTATATATAGGGCTGATCGTCGATTCCCTCGCGCCCCGCGACGTAGCCAAGGGTGGCTTTCGCGGCCCGCGAGCTAGGGGTCTAGGGTGTAGCTAGGACCAGTCACACGCATAGGTTTGACACGCACTCGACACGTGGCGATACCGGGTGAGGGTGGGTGGCCAGGCGCTCGCGCCCCGCGAAGGCCCTCAAGGGCTATGTCGCGTCCCGCCAGACACCATTAATTTTTTTTTTAATTAATTTTTATAAAATAAAGGTATTTTGAGCCATTTCTCGTATACGGGGTGTATTTTAGGACGTCTAGGGGTGTCAGGGGTGTTTTAGGAGGGTTGTTATATTATTTAATAAAATATATAATGCACTCGCGTTAAGCATAGTAACCCAATTCAACTTTATCAATATGTCACGAGACAGAACCCCAACGTACTTAGTCGGGCAGATCCTTGACATGCGTTGGTGGGTCCTAAATCAATCGGACAGGGTATCGACTCAGTGATCAAGGGTTACAATACTTAAAACGAGGCAGAGCTTTATTATTATTATGGGGTGAAAAATAAAAGTAGAATTCTAGAGAGAGAGAGGAGATAGCGAGAGAGACAGACAGGAATGTTGAGCATTTTGATTTGAAAGGCTATGGCCATATTTATTGTTGCCATGAGTTCAAGTTGCATTTATTTCCTTTGCTTATAACACTCCACGTAAACACTGTAGCATTTATTTCATGCACACGTTGACAACTAACACTAAATGTAGGTTTAATTATTTTATTATTTTATTATTATAATTAATTCAGCTGTTCACTCATTTGGCGCTTATAACTTCTAAAATATGACGTTTTATAAAACAATGAGTATGTCATTAGAACGAGAATAATCTTATCTACATTTTGAACCAAGTTTCATTAAAAACGGAGTAGGTTCAAATATAATGTATTTATAATTTAATTATTAAACGGTTCCTAGGCCCGTCTAGGTATTTCATATTTCTAACATTCAACTTTCCCATGATTTATCCGTTTAATAACATGAGTTTTTATATATTTTAGTTTAAATTTTATAAATAGAAATTTTGAGAATGTTACATCCCCCCCACCTTGTTTTAAATCTCGTCCTCGAGATTTACTCAAATTTGGAGGAATATTTTTTTTTCTAGTTTGTTACTGATCCTAGTTCTAAGTATATTTTGTTCTTTGCTTTGAATTCTACCTTACTTTGACCAGAACTATTCTCTATGTTTTGAGACTTTTATTTTCTCAAGAGTTCTTAATGAAGGTAAAAATTACTTTTATTGGCGTAAGCTTTTAAATGTTTTGTGTCTTAGCATAATTCTTAGTTACAGGTTTCCTAATGCCCAAGGGAAATTCTTAAACTTTCGATGACGTCCCAACTTATAGAGTTCCTGTCGTTCATCTTGTCACATGAATTACGATACGAATGATTAAACACAATAATGTTTGATATTGGAATTATAGATGTATACGAGAGATTCCTGATAATTAAATCTAAAATTATCACTGACACACCTGTTCGTGATTTATCCCTAATTGTCAATCATTATGGTCTTTGGATTTCCTCATAGATATACATATCTATATAATCGTATATTTCACATATGGTAATATCCACACTATTCATAAGGTCAATATATTTAATAGATTCATATTTCCAAAACAGGTCAGACATCAGGTCATGGTACTATTTAGGGAATTCCATTAATATAACATATACCCCATCTTGCCCGATCTCGCCGGAGAGGTACCCCATCTTACCCGGACAAGCTGGAGAGTCTACTACACCATACCCAGTCTTGCTGGAGAGGTAATTATCATTGTATTTCCCATAAACAGAATTTTCTCAAATCATAATTTTAGAAGTACATCATTTATTATGGCTTGCATCAAGAAATAAGGAAATTAGTATTCTCATGATGGATCATATTCTAGAACCGAGTAGTACTAATAAACAAGAAATAATAGTGGCCAGGTGTTATCGCTTATTTATCATACTTGCATTGTTCTAGTCATTATCCTCACAGCATACCAACATCCATCACATTTTATTTACGCAAGTAATTAGCTTATCTTGAAGCTTATACTAAGGCATTTTCCTTAGGTTCAAGTCAAAATACTATCCTGGGTGTTACCAGTAGATATCAAAATCTTAACTCTTTTCGTTTAAGCATAGGTATTATTATGGTTGTAACTTTCTTTTGTTTGAAAAATGAAGTTTCAAAAATATCATTGCCTCCATTAACATTATGGCTAGGTTAAATGTGATGAGTATGCTTACAACTAACTCTATTCATTAATATATTATGAGATTCCGATGCACGGAATATTTTATTGAGACAAATAGTATTTTAAAACATAATATGTTTCATGATTTATTCTTATATGACTTCATGATTTTGTATGAATCGCCCGTGATATTCTCTCTTATGTTTATCTTTAGAAGATATTTGATTATTATATTATGTATACTATCAAGAAATTCTATGTATATATTAAGAAACATAAAATTTCAAATTTCTTGTTAATATTAAAACTTACATGATACATACACACATACACACACACACACACACACACATATATATATATATATAATATTGAATTATTTAGTAATATCTTTAATTTATATAAATCTGATGGTAACAATTATCAAGCTTATTCCTCTAGCCTTATTTATCCTTTTTATAAAAGTAATATTGAAATAAACTTTTGTTAAATTTATTGAATATAATATTTTGGAATTAAAGGATGGATAAGAAAAATAATCAAAATATAAACTTTCTGGATTTAGGGGAACAATTTCATTTTTAACTAATGGGTTGAACTATATTGATTTAAAATATTAAAACATAACTCTCAATTTATGGTATATTATATTATTTATTCAAAGAATTATCATAGTAGGTAATACAAAGTTTGACGTTTATAAAATTTATTCTAAATATATTAGATAATTAAGTGATATACATGTATTAGAATATGTATATATATATATATATATATATATATATATATATATATATATATATATATATATATATATATACATGTCTCAAACAACAATAATAGTAATGTGTTTAAAGATACTACAATATTAAGATTGTACTTTGATTTTTTTATAAAGCTATATGAAGGACAAATGTATTAAACACACATCTGAGTCAATTATATTTACGTGGGGTATCCATTTTAAATTTTAGCTTGAAAATGAAACAATAACTAGAATGTTTAGGAAAATTTAACGTGCCAGGTACAAATAAATCAATAAATAAATAAATACTAAATTACTGATTTAAGTCAGGTAAGAAAAGAGGTTTTCATTTTATAATATCTTTTACTTCTAAAATTTAATTATTTACTCTCTTTTATATTTACCGATTATACAAATCATCAGACCCATCTTTTCTCTTCTTTTCTAAAAATAAAAATTATTATTTTTATAATATTCTAAATGATAGAGAATAAAAACATGACTTTATATATATATATATATATGACAAAGATCTGCTAGGAACCACCCTTTATTGCGAGAACCAATGTGAACACAACCAAAAATGCCTAAAAATAGCTAAAAAAACACACAATTTTTTTTTAATATTTTTTATAAAAAAAATCGCTACTTTTAGTAGCAAAAACAAAGTAGCGATTTTAACATAAAATATTAAAAAAAATTAGATTTTTTTGGGGTTTAGTTTTTAGCATTTTAGCTTGGGGGGGGTTAGGTTTTTCGGGAGTGGGGGAGGGGGGTTTAGGTTTTATTTTTTCGGGGGGGGGGGAGGGGAGTTAGGTTTTTTGGGGTTTTAGTTTTTAGCATTTAGCTTCGGGGGGGGGGGGGGTGGGGGGGGGGGGAGTTGAGGTTTTTTTGGGGGTGGGGGTTAGGTTTTTTTAGCTATTTTAGGTTGTGTTCACATTGGTTCTCGCGGTTCTCACAATAAAGGTGGTTCTCGCATGAACCTTACCCTATATATATATATATAATCTTTTGAACATATACTTTCTTTAAATTAGGTTATAGTTTTAAATGTATAAAATTTTTTATGTATCCTACGTAAATGTATAAATATTTAATTAAATGTGTGTATATATATATATATATAATACTTTTTAGAATACTTATATACTATTATCCTATATTAACAATGAAAGCCAATGAATAGTGATTTTAATAGTATATATAATTCTTGTAATACTTTTATGATTTTAATATTATAATAATAATGGCTATTATTAGTATGATCATTATAACTATATTTTCTTTTTCATTTCAATTATATTAAAGTTGGTTCCTTACGGAGAATATTAGTTATAAATTACAAGGTGTTTTATCTCTATAGGGAAAGTTTGGTCAGTTTCAGATATAACAAAATGTAAATAAATTAGATATGTAATTTGAATTATACATAATTAAAACTTAAGTAAATTATATAAATTTAAAATATAAATTGAATTGAAATTTATATGTAATGTAATTAAATATTTACGCAATTTCATCATTATATATAATTTTAATAGTTTATAAAATATATTAAACTATTTCATAAATATTTAATTGTTAATATATGCATCATTTTATTTTAAATATGGAATTATATGTTTACTATATTGTATTTAAATGTATTTACAAGTATTTGTATAATGGTAGGTGAAAAGCACCTGATAGAATATAATTAATTAAATACGTTATTTAAATATTACAGATAAATACTTACATTCAATATAATATATTAAATATTAAATATTTACGTGTTTAAAGATACCTTACTTTATTGTAAAAATAAATTTCATATTTTACTACGATTCTTATATTAAAGTATGTATAGTAAATATTTATATAAGATGGTATTATATTTTAATATTAAACTGTACTACGTATATTTTAAATTTAACTAGTGGAATTTACCGTGCTAGGTGGTGGGTATTCAATTGTTATCAGTCAGGGCACCGATACTTGCGATAACACTCGAAAGGGAAAGCTAAAAATAAAAAAAATCGTAATGTGTTCAAAAAGATATCCACAAGTGTCTTACATCGGTCAGAAATGATAAAAACAAATACCGGTAGCGGTTCTGATAATACAGACACGGATATTGTTTAGTCGAGATTGGTTCGGTTCGTCAAGGTACCGGTTCAACACTTGTATAAGTTATAATACAAAGGAAAATACTTTATAAAACTTTTGTTTTTAATAAAATCTATACAGGTATGTTTTTAATACAAAGGAGTATAGGAAAGTTTCAACTTGGTTCTACTCAAGTATATTGAAAAACCTTTTTAATTGATCATTTTTATACAAAATTTTATAACATTAACTATATTCGTTTGATCGATATAAAATAATTAATAGGATCTTATTATATTACTAATATATTAATAACGTTTATTATATACAACTAAATGCTACTGTATTTAATGTTTAATTTATTAAATACAAAAACATTGGATATCTATATCATGTTACATAAAAGATATTTAATCATTTATTAAACCATTAGGATTCATAACGTTACTGTAGATGTTTCATTCAAATTTATATATAGTTTTGATATTAACTATACACTTTTACATTTTGAATTTCTGTGTCCATACCTATTGTCCTATAGGTACTAGATGTAGTAATATATATATATAATACTAATTATATAAAAACTATAGATGTACATAAAATATTTACAAAGCAAAAATTAGTAAGACATCTGTATACATCTAGTACAAAATGTATATAAGGCAGTTGAAGCAACGTAAATGTACTTTACATTGCTTTATAGTTTCCAAATTTAGGCTAAAAATTTAATTTTTTAAAATTTTGTGACACATTTGTTAAATAATATTAGGTTGTATAAGAGTGTAATATAATACATCTGTCTACGTAGCCTATTGGTACATTTAACCATATTGGCTACTCATACTGTAAACTCAAAACATAAAAAATCATAATATACATATGAAAATTTATCTACACAGAGTATCACATAAATTAAAATATTAATTTCCTAAAATAAGGTTTAAGTTTTAGGTATTAAAAGAACACCTAGATGGCTTAAACCAGTGGCTCTAATACCACATTCTGTCACAACCCCCGACCCTATCCTGAGAGCGGGAGCCGCGAACTAGTCAGATGGTATCGGTGTTTATCAATTTGACAGCGGAAATTTTCATCAGGACCGTTGTTAGGAAATATTTATCAGAGTTTTAAAACACCATATTTTTATAATAAACAAATGGGATAAAACCTATGTTTTCTTTACAATACATTTATAGGGATAAACCCTAAGTAATAAAATCTCCTTTTTTATTTAGGTAACTTTTATAGCCACTTTTCTAAGCCTTCAGTGCTCTCCAGCTGGCTTCTATTTAGCTTTCACATTTTGTTACCTGAAACGCGTTTAAAACATTTTTGTCAGTGGGAAATACTGGTGAGTGAATCCCAGTTTAATCAAAACAGATTTTATCATTTCACAGTATTGAGAGCGATTACAATGTTTATATCTACACAATTACTCATTCAGTACCGTCATTCCATGACTGGTGTGTCATATTACTCCTTGGCTATCTCGTTGTCCAATGGTAACGTGTTCCACATTTTGTATACAAACCCCCAACATACCGGCTGTAATTGAAGAATTACAAAGACTCAATCACTGCTAATCATATATAAAATTATTTAAGGTTTAGTAAAAATAGTTTCCAAAAAGGTTTAAAAAAGGAGATTACTCACATTGCTACTTTAGGTTTTTCCTTTGTGACTTCCTGGTTATAATCTATTAATTAAACAATGCACATGTGTTAGTATAATAACCCAATTTACATTTGTTATACTCTCCTCGAGACATAACTCCAATGACTACGTTGGGCGAGCCTCAACAGCCGTTACGGAGCACTAGATCAATCGGACAGCGTATCTAATACGTAACCGGGGGTTAAAATACTTACAACGAGGCAGAGCTTCGCGATTTTAGTGGGTATAATGCCCGGGTATAATTTTTAGCTTTAGAGGATTGAGAGATTCAGAGGGAATTCGAAGTTTTGAACGATTTTGAGTTGAATGTCGATGCCCTCTATATATAGGGCTTATCGTCGAGTCCCTCGCGCCCCGCGACGTAGCCAAGGGTGGCTTTCGTGGCTCGCGAGCTAAGGGGTCTAGGGTGTAGCTAGGACCAGTCACACGCATAGGTTTGACACGCACTCGACACGTGGCGGTACCGGGTGAGGGCGGGTGGCCAGGCGCTCGCGCCCCGCGACGGCCCTCAAGGGCTCTGTCGCGTCCCGCCAGAAACCATTAAAATTATTTTAATTAATTTTTATAAAAATAAAGGTATTTTGAGTCATTTCTCCTATACGGGGTGTATTTTAGGACGTCTAGGGGTGTCAGGGTGTTTTAGGAGGGTTGTTATATTATTTAATAAAATATATAATGCACTCGCGTTAAGCATAGTAACCCACCCAATTCAACTTTATCAATATGTCACGAGACAGAACCCCAACGTACTTAGTCGGGCAGAGCCTTAACATGCGTTGGTGGGTCCTAAGTCAACCGGACAGGGTATCGACTCAGTGATCAAGGGTTACAATACTTAAAACGAGGCAGAGCTTTATTATTATTATGGGGTGAAAAATAAAAGTAGAATTCTAGAGAGAGAGAGGAGATAGCGAGAGAGACAGACATGAATGTTGAGCATTTTGATTTGAAAGGCTATGGCCATATTTATAGTTGCCATGAGTTCAAGTTGCATTTATTTCCTTTGCTTATAACACTCCACGTAAACACTGTAGCATATACACACGTTGACAACTAACACTAAATGTAGGTTTAATTATTTTATTATTTTATTATTATAACTAATTCAGCTGTTCACTTATTTGGCGCTTATAACTTATAAAATATGATGTTTTATAAAACAATGAATATGTCATTAGAACAACAATAATATTATCTACATTTTGAACCAAGTTTCATTAAAAACGGAGTAGGTTCAAATATAATTTATTTATAATTTAATTATTAAACGGTTCCTATGCCCGTCTAGGTATTTCATATTTCTAACATTCAACTTTCACATGATTTATCCGTTTAATAACATAAGTTTTTATATATTTTAGTTTAACTTTTATAAATAAAAATTTTGAGAATGTTACAGAAAGTGTTAAACCGGTTAAACCACATGAGCCAAAATAGTAATTTACTCTTACATTTATTACGCTTCCGCATTACTTTTGAACTGTTGGTTGTTGGGTAAAACTATTTTTCTCATATAGAGGTCATTCGATATGAGGTGTCTTAGATCCTGGTTTGTCACGCGTCTCGCGGTAAAACCTCACAAGTGGATTTTGAGGGTGTGACAAAAATGAAAACTCATATAAGTTATGAAAACTTAAAAATCTTAGCATTAAGAAAGGTTTTTTTAAAAGAAAGAATTACCAAAAATCCTAAAAATCAACTTTTCCAAAAAAAAAAACACTCGTAAATGCTGTAAAAAGCTGATGTCAGCATCTGTAATGGGACGAAAAACCACTCAAATTTTTTTACGACCGTATTTGTAACATTTTAATCTAGCGGTGGTAAAAAATGGGGGCAAAACTCGCACGGAAAGTGTCACAACCCCCGACCCTACCCTAGAGTGAAGTCGTGAACAGACCAAGTAGTTCCAGTGTTTATTAAAATTATCGCAGCGGAAATTTCATCAGGACCGGGTGTTAGGAAAAATACAAGAGTTTTCAAACACCATAGTTTTCATTTCATAAATTTTGTGGGATAAAACCCATATTTACATAAAAGATTTTCACGGGGTAATCCCTTAATTACAAAACACGTTTTATTAAGGTGACATAGCCACTTATTTAAGCTTAAGTGCCTTGTAACACTTTTTCCTTCCCTTCATCGTAATTCGCATTCACCTGAAACACGTTTAAAAACATTTGATCAACGGAAACTACTGGTGAGTTCATTCATTTGTTATAAAATGACACATTCTTATAATTACAACATTGAGAGTTTTTAAATTGATTTGGGTTTTTCCTGCCATGGTGATATTGTTATTTTGATTCTGATTTGGTTTTTAGTGGGTTTTCTTGAATTTGTTTATACTTGTATTGACAACCATATCAGGGAGTTTTATGGTAACCAAATTAATGGTAGTACAACTCTGAATTTGTAGATCGGTGTCTTCTAACACTTTTAGACTGTTGGTTAATTAGGTGGTTGTAAAGTTGTTGATGCTGGTTTGCTTTTAATAAATTTGTTAGTAGAATAGGTTAAAAAGTAATTCTTGTTTTACTTCGGCTAAGTGAACAGATCTGGATAAAGGCGGGTAGTGCGGTTTGGCGGATCTGGATGAACATATTTATTACAATTTTGCATACAATTTAGAGAGGGATGGAGGGGGTCAAAGAGCAAAACATAAATATTATAATTTTTGTTTAAAAGTTTATGTTACTTACACAAATAAATTAACTCTCATAACACCATCATAATTCCATAAATCAACTTCAACTCTTGAACCCCTAAATAGGTCCTTTAAAGGAAACAAGATGCAAGATTTTCATAATCTGCTCTTCAACAACAAGAGCAACATAGTTTTTCGCTATATTATCACGAACACCGTCTTTGGCAGAGATTGTTAGGTTGTATTTTGTTGCATACCCTTGAAGTGTCTCACCTTTAATCAATTTTTGAAACAGCAGTTTGGTCTTGTCCCTAATGTTGTGCTCTCCCACTGCAAACTCGCCAATTTCCACCACTTTTATGTCAGTTAAATTCTTCATCGGCCTCCAACTACCTACATGTGTCTTGTCGCCAAATGTAGGGAAGACGTCACAGTAAGTGGAACCCAAACAAAAGACGAGTATTGCAAGGAAAATAATTTGATAAATTGAACTCATATTGTGTGTGAGAAACATTCTGGAATGAGAAAGAGATATGAACATAGGAAACTATTTTTTTCGGGTAGGGGGTTGTAGGAATTTATAATAGTATATTAGTATGTTCACATGAAATATAATGTGTATAACATGTGATTTTTTTTCTTTTTTGTATTGTTTTTAGAGCTCACTTTTTACTTTAAGAAGTTTGTAGTAAATATAACTTTATATTTGTTTATTTAAATATATACGTATTTTTTAACGGCTAACAGAATCAATCTCGAGACCAAACGGAGTATTCCGAGAGTAACCCGGGTCTGATTGTAAATAAAAGTATATTATTTTTAATATTAATGCACTTCATGTAGGGAGGCCGGGCCAAATGAAAATTGTTATTTGGAATTGTGAAAGTGGATTAAATCTTTGATGAAGGCAACTCAATGCTAAGAAAACTAAGACACAATTAGTTATGACTAAGAATGAGCAAGAAAGATTCATTATTGTTGACCATTATTCTCCCGATATTAATGGTACCCTTTAATGGTATATCCTTCTGGTTTAAACTTTGGCATAGGCAATTAATTTAAAATTATTGGTGTAATAAGCTAAAAACAAACTTTTTTATAAAAAAATAATAATAATGGTACCCTCACAATGAAAAAAAAAAGTAAAATACCAAAATCATTTTTGAAACTTGACCATTTTGCGATCCTAGGCCCTTGCAGATTTGGTGAAGTAGTCATGATGTTTGCTTATTTAAAATTCTATTTATGCATGGCATATTTTAGCAGAAATTAGTAAAAAAAATATAAATAAAGAAAAAGAGTAATCTTGAATACAATATATGATACACTTTGATACGATAAGATACGATATTAATGATATGTTATGATAATATAATATAATACAATAGGATACAGTACTCTAGTATGATATAATACGATACAATACAATACTATATCATATAGTATGATATGATCTGACAGACACACAAACACGTGTGGCGCACGTTAGAGCAGTTATTTATCTCTATTTTTTTTATTTTTGTCTCTATATTAGTCAGGGAAATTTTAGAATTAACGATTATTTTGTACTATATCTCTCTATATATATAGAGAGAGACACACAAGCACGCGATATTCAACCATCAATGTTGCATATTCTATTTTCTTCTTGACATCTTACACTTCCTAATTAAAAAAATATTAGTACGATTCATAACCTTGTTTATTTTGTATTCAATTCATACGGAATTGTTGTTCATACATGTTAATCATAATTTATGGTTTTTGTTACATATGAACTTAAAAAAATAACCACTTTGTCTTAATGAAAATGAATTGTAACATCAAACCGCACTAAGTAGTAACCAAATTTATTTAAGTAGGAACCAATGTATACCGTCTAATAAAAAATAGGAAATCTATGTAGTTGTTACAATAAGTTTTTATTGTGCGAGAATAAAAAAGTGATATAAGAAACTTTTTTTTAGAAAAACTAAAATTTGCACGGTTACAATAAGTTTTGAAAAAGGGTTAGTGGCGCATTTTGTTTCCGTTTGCCTTATATTGCAATGTAAAAAAAGAAAGAAAAAAAAAGAAAGAAAGAACATATATATTACAACCTTAGTCTTACGAAACCAGAAAAACTTGTAATTATTTTCTTATTCAATTTCAAATAACAGAAAAACAATGGATTAAAACATTTTATCCCCACTACTGATAATTGCAATGTTTCCTTGTATTGCTTAACACCTAAACAGGTCCTTTAAAGGATACAAGCACGAAAGAGTTCTGATACGGCCGATCAATAACAAGCGTTACATAGTTCCTTAGTGTGACGTCATCACCATCTTTAGCTGCAATGGTCAGGTTGTAGTTTGTTCCTCCATCTGATTTGGTCTCACCATGTACCACACTGTTAAAGACAAGCGAACTCTTGGCCTGCGAGTTGTGTGTTGTCACTGCAAAGTTTCCAACGCTCACCACTTTTGGGTCTCTTGGGTCCTTGATGGGGGTCCAACCATCATCAAGTGTTTTGCCACGTGATGCAAAGGAGATATCGAATAAAAAGGAAACCGATAAGAAGATGAATACTGTAAATAGAAGAATATGATAACTCGAACCCATTATATGTGTAGCAAAATTGTGTAAAAAAGAAATGGGCAGAGTAGTTGTGGGGTTTGTATATGATATTTATAGTACTAAGTTAACATCAGATACAATGGTGTAATAATTGTAAAGATATAAGATCACATGAAATAAGATGGTCTTATAGATCATAAGTATGATGGTTAAGAGATAAAAAGAAGAAATACGTAAGGGCTCGATGAGTTGTTCTTAAACAATAATATTATCGATATTCAAAATCTAATAATTAATTATTTTTCTTTAAATATGATTTCAATATGTAGTAGTAAATTAAATTTGGAGATTTTTATACCTCTAACGGTCTGACCATGTAACGCCCAATTTTTAGAAATTAATAATAAAAATAATATAATTTATTAGATATTAAATATTAAATATTAAAGTTATAAATTTTAATAACAATTTCATATGGTTAAGAGAATTTGAATTAAAGAAAAAGAATTGTGAATATATCATTAAGAATTACCAAAAAGTTTGGAAAGTACTAATAGTAACGGTTAGAAATAGCCATTAGAATCTTTATGTAAGTGATATAGTTTTTTGTTTTGATATGAAATTTTCTAAGTAATTTAGTGATCAAATTTAGTTTGTGAGATAGTGTACTGGTCTGTGATTTCGAAATATGTAAATGAAAACGTTTGTTATAAAATAGGTGAATTGAAATATGAAGTATGAATATCAAAACACCGTTCAAAATGTTGGAATATTGCTCAGGATATCGGTGTATTGCTCAAGATATTAATGTATTGCCAAGTGTCATTTTGGAGTGGGGGTAGGAAAGTTCATGGGATATATGATCACCTCCACTCTTATTCACCCTTAAGCTAATGAGCAGACAGAACCTTCGAATAAAATTGTTGATGCGCGTGTGGTGTGATATATATTTAAGTATATTTTAACCCCTTTTTACACGTTAGCCAAGTTTTAAATTTATAAAACACGATATTTTACTAACACCAAACACACATATGGGCAAGTGCACCCATCGTGAGCGTAGTATAGTGTTGGCAAGATACCGAGGTCGTCCAAGGACACAAGAGCTTTTAGTACCGGTTTATCCTCAACGTCTAATCAAATCAAAAGTTAGAAAAAGGTTTTTAAACAAGAAAAATAAAACTAACTAAAATGCTGAAAAATAAAATAAAAGTAAAAACAGATAGACAAGATGAATCACTTGGATCCGACTCGTGTTTAGTGTAACCTTTGATTATTTCCGCACTTTTGCACTTTATAAGAGATTATCTTAGTTATAGTAGTAGGCCCCTCTTTTGAAGGTGACGTTACCCTCAACCCAGTAGTTTGAGTCAGCAAGGATACAATCCTAAAGGGTCGGATTATTGAAAGATAATTAATTAAGTTATTAATGCATATTATGGTAGGCCCCTCTTTTGAAGGTGACGTTACCCTCGGCTAAGTAGTCTGAGTCAGCAGGGATACAGTCCTAAGTAGCCGGATTAAAGTATTAATTGTAGCTTACATATGAGGGGATCAAAGAGTTTGGACCCCAGCCATCCAATACCGTTGGGTATTGAAGGAGGTCCTACTAAATTTGACTCAGGTCCTTGCAGGATCTATACACTGAACAAGGAAAGACTCTTACCAAACCGTTCCCTTAACCCCCGACCAGGTAGCCAACATATCTCCATATAGACCGTGGATATATGAATGGTGAAAATCTTTTATTTTATATAGACAGTAAAATAATGCCAAGACACCACGGACAAACGATAAGGAAGAATCACCTTCAACATAAGAAACTAGTTATTAAAGTCATTAATACATAACCAAATAAAAAGTGCGAAAAGATTAAAAATAAAAAGTATTACACTAGACACTTGTCTTCACCAAGTGATGTAAGAGACTTAGGCAAACATGGCCTTTGATTGTCAAGAACTCTTACGATCAATCTTGGATCCCGAGACGACTCACACACTCTATGATGGATGATGGATGATGGTGGTGGATGATGGTGTTGTGGTGGTGGTGGAGTGTGGGTGAAGTGTGAGAGATGTGGTGTGCCAAGGGATGGTTTGCAAATGAGCCAAGCACCCCTATTTATAACCTGAACAACAGCTCTGGCACGGCCCCATGTCCATTGGGCACGGCCCCGTGTCCACCTTCCTTCTCTTTCTTCATTAATTGCAGTTTGTCTGCATTAGTTGACCACGCCCCCGTGTCCGCTGGGCACGCCCCCGTGTGCAGAAGCGTATCTGTACTATCAAGATTTCCCCAGATTTTGCGAATCTTAGAGTTGACCACGGCCCCGTGTCCGCTGGGCACGCCCCCGTGGTGGGTGATAGAAGCTTCTACAGCTTTGTCTTTTCTGCTGACACTTGGGCACTCCCCCGTGCTCATTGATCACGGGGCGTGTTCAGCCTTCTGTTCTTTTGTTTTACTTGGGAAGATGCTGTCGGGGAGGCTGGGCATGCCACGATTGTTCCTTTTCTTGTATTTATGTTGGATTTAGCTGCCTTTTTGCTTCTTTTGTTCACATGAGCTCATTTAATCCTAAAAATACAAAAGGATGGCAAAAACATACTTTTTCCAACATTAGTACTAAAAAAGGGTTAGTTTTATGCCACAATTGATGTAATTTATATGTTGCATTTTGCACACATCAAATACCCCCACACTTGCATCTTTGTTTGTCCTTAAGCAAAACTCTATATAATGTGGCTTTTCACTCCAAATGGAATGGGTAGAAGAGAAGGTTTTTGGGCTTGTCATAGAGTTTCAGGATTTCCAAGATTCTTTATTAAGTTTTATTTTTATTTATTTACAATCCTATTCGTCATGATTTATTGAAAACATTTCATAAGATAAATTACTTATTAGGGCATAACATGCCTTTTTTAAAATTTCATTTATATACAAGTTCACATACCTCACGGGGATCACTCAACACTCGGCCAAAGATGTATTTTAGTGGATCACTCGAGAGCGGCATGGAACTTACTCCTACCATAAGCTTGCCAAGCAATCAATCATCCTCCTTTTTAACTATACACCTTTGTAAATATCAAGAGGACTTTTGGGGTGAAGGGTAAGGCTTGGGTTAAAGGTAGGTGGTTGGGTTAGTGGTTAGTAAAAGGGGCGAAAGGCGTAAAAAGCGTTGGTTTTCGTAAGACTTTCTATTTTTGAAAATTTTATTTTGATGAAGTCATTTATTCAAACAAAGTTATTTTTGATAAACTTGTTTGTTTATTTTTCTTTTGCTTCATCATCATCATCATTTTTTTTTTTTGAAAGTCATAAGAAAAACCGAGCTTGTTACTAAAACAAAAGGGTTAAAAATAAAAAGGTTTTGGTGGGTAAAAGGGTGTTTGTTTTTGGGTTAAGAAATGAAAAGGTTTAGGCTCAAAGGGGTTAACTAGGGGGATTTTAGGTAGGTGGTAAAAAAAAGAAAAATAATGGTGTAGAAATAAAAAGGGTTAGTCCTAATGCCTCCGTCATTTACTTACTCGGGTTTAAGTTGGTAAGGACCGGGAATGTATCGTCGTGGCAAGTTCTAGAGTTGTAAGAACTAAGCGGCTATTCACACAAGAAACGAAAAATGAGCATTTAGTTTAAAGATATGTATTTGTATGCTCAATAAAGGCTCAAAACTCACTTTTTGTGGGAATGGTTTTTTTATGTGATCAAGTATATATAATTAAATTTTAACTAGGTTTGTCATGCCTTTTCATAATTTTCTTATGTTGGTTCTTTTTATCACGACGCTATCGGTTGTAAATTTGTAAAAATATAACATTTTTAGAGCTTGAAATTCCCAAATTAAACCTAGACAAGTAAAAAAAATGAAAATTTTTGAAAAAAATTGGGGTGATTAGCGGTTCCAATAGAGTTTTGTGTAAGGCTTGTGATTTAGGACTTGCAAGATTCAAGGTTTTAGCATCCCCCCCACACTTAAATTACACATTGTCCTCAATGTGTCCCAAAAATAAGTTTTTAGGTTGATTGAATGTGTAAAAAGGTGTGAAAAAGCAAAAATTTGGGTTACTGGGCTTCTGGACACGGCCCCGTGTCGAATGGACACGACCCCGTGGTCAGAGTGCCAGTAACAATTACTTACAGAAGGTGGACACGGGGGCGTGTTGGCTGGACACGGCCCCGTGTCTGGCAAAGGTCTGCAGAATTAAACGAACAGCAGGTTTGGGGAAGTGGGCACGGGGCCGTGTCGGCTGGACACGACCCCTTGTAGACAATCTGCAAAGGTGAAAAACAGGTTTCTAGCTACGGTTTTCCTGTCCCAGCTTTAGTAGCACTAATGTTTAGTGCTCTAAGCCTCATATGTACCTGTTTTATCTATAAACACTACACCAAACCATAACAAGCATCCTAAATTACCATAGTTCAAACATCCAAATCACAAAGTTAAAAAGAAAAGAAAATGCAGAAAATAGAAAGGGTTAAAGGAAGTAAATTGTTCAACGCACGGCACGCAGGCTGGAAATTATTCAAAAGAAAAAGGGGGTTAACCTGTGGGATCACCAACCAGCCGCTCCTGCCTCTACTCCTCCCGCCTAGTCCATGTCCTCGTCCTCATCGTCATCACCTCCTCCTCCGTGCCCCGCCATGTACTCCCGGATATTCCCAATGTCATCCTGAATGTCGGATATGTTTCTCTTAATTGCTCTGACCCGGGTGTACGTGTTGCTCGCCATGTTATAGGTGTTCCTGGTGCACATGAGGTTTTCCTGCAATAAGTCATGTAAGCTTTGAAAATCAGGAAAACCGCCTCCTTGTGAGGTGGATTGGCCCGGATCACCGTGGGGCTGGTACTGGTAATGAGGAGGTTGTTGAAAATGTGGAGCGTGAAGGACGAGTGCCTCTTGTGGGTTCCATGCATGCCCCTGGACTCTTTGGAAACTAACCGACCCGTCTTCGGCTTCATAAATCAGGTTCATGGAGCGGCAGATATGTATGTCCACTCTTCCCGACCATGGGCTCTTTTGGAAAGATCTAGGCATGTTCACGAAATGCTTGAAGAGACGGTATATCCACCCCCCGAAGAAGATAGGGGTTGGTGGAGTAGCAAGCCGGTTCCAATGCATGTTGCGGAGCAGGAGGTACGGAACATCGAGGTGTCTGCGATTATGAATACAATGAAGGACCACCAGATCTCTCAACCCAACAACACCACTACTGTCATGCCTTTGGCTAAGAGAGTAAGTGAGGACCCTATGGATGTAACAGTAAAGCGGGTCCCTCAGCTTAGTGCTCTTAGTGCTGCTCGGGTTGTAGTGCCCTTCTCCTATTTGAACCCAAGAGGCTTGGCGCTCGTTTTCATCCAACTCTCGCACCCCTCTGGTGTTCTCTTCATTACCCGCATCTTCCTCTGCATAAAACCCAACTATCGACCCAAACTGTGCCATTGAAATCGAGTACTTAGTCCCACCACATCGGAACTCTACCCCATCATTATCAAATGGGTCGCATCTTGAATTGAACACAAAGGTTCTATAGAACTCCAGATTGTACTCGTGGACTGAGCGAAGTTGAGTGGTAAGGGAAGCTCTTAGTGGGCCGGTAACGAGGTTGTTAAACCGGTCAAGTTGGTTCACCATTGCCAAAAGATCCGTGCACACTTGTCTTGGGTATTCCTCCGGTCTGGTTCGAAGCACATCGTATCTTGCTTTAGCGTCCTGCTCAGTTGCATTGAACCTTGTGAATTTCTTTGACATCTGAAAGAATACACCAAAAGTTAGCGCGAAACAGTGAAATTTTCGAAGAAAACTGATAACAGTTAGCTGGACACGGCCCCGTGTTAAGCGGACACGACCCTGTGTCCAGGCGTCTGTTACTCAAAAACTTCATTTTTCGACCCGATCCCGAAAACTTGAAAATTTTTGGTCCAGTAGGTGCGGTTTCCCCCGAAAATGAAACCCCAAGTGCCGTTTTTCCCAAAACAAACCGTTTACCCCTTTAATTTTATCTTTTTTGGTTCAAAAACAAGGGTTTGGGGTTTTTGTGAGAAATCGGGCGAATCTATGAACAATACAAGTGGATTTACTTCCCATAACACTAATCTAAACTAATGCTAACAGATTTATGCAAAAATTTGAGGTTCGATCCAGATGAAGTTCAAGAACCCTAGATTTTCCCCAATTTTTTGATGTTTTAACTACATGCAAATGCCTAATCTAACTACTAATTATGATAGAATCATACCTTGATGTTGTTAGAAGTAGAGGAGACGTCGGAATTCTGCGGAAAAATCGCCTGAACCATAGAGTTTTTGGGGAAACGGGGCGTGTGGAATGAAGAAACTGTTTGAGAAAAGGGGTTTTATACCGACAGTCGCGCGGACAAGGCCCCGTGTCCAGCGGACACGGCCTCGTGCCGAGCAAAGTAAAAAAAATATTTTATTTTATTTTTTTAAGTGCTCGTGTGAGTGCCCCTTGTTTCCCAAAAACTTGGTTAGAAGACTTACCGATTTAGATGTCAACCCATTCGTTCTTAACTTACTAGGTATGATGTTGATGCTTTCATTCTTCGATCGTTTGAAGCGAAATTTCTTCCTCTTCATCCTCAATGAATCCTTGATAGAGCTTCAGCCGTTGGCCATTGACTTTGAATGGAATTCCATTTAGAGATTTAATTTCTACTGCACCGTGTGGGAAAATATGGGTGATGGAAAAAGGTCCTGACCACCTAGACTTTAATTAACCAGGAAACAATCGAAGTCGTGAATTAAACAATAGAACCTGATCTCCTACTCGAAATTCATTATGTTTAATGTGTTTGTTGTGCAAAGTTTTCATTCTTTCCTTATAAATTTCAGAGTTTGAGTATGCGTAATTCCTTAATTCGTCTAATTCATTTAATTGACAAAATCGATTTCTACCGGCAAATTCTAAATCTAAGTTTACATTTTTAATTGCCCAGTAGACCTTGTGAGCTATTTCTACTGAAAAATGACAACTTTTTCCATATACGAGCTTATATGGGGTTGTACCTATTGTTGTTTTATAAGCAGTTCGAAAAGCCCATAAAGCATCATCTAATTTATCGGCCCATTCCTTTTTATTTAACCCTACGGTTTTTTCAAGTATTCGTTTTAAACCTCTATTAGTCACTTCGGCTTGTCCGTTTGTTTGATGGTGATATGCTGTTGAGACCCGGTGATAGACCCCATACCTTGTTAAAAAAAATTCAAGTTGATGGTTGCAAAAATGGGTACCTCTATCACTTATTAATGCTTTAGGTGTTCCAAAACGAGAGAATAATTTTTTCAGAAATCTTACCACGACCCTTCCATCATTTGTTGGAAGTGCCTCGGCCTCGGCCCATTTAGACAAGTAATCTACTGCCACAAGTATATATTTGTTTCCTTTTGACGGTGGGAAAGGTCCCATAAAGTCGAGTCCGCACACATCAAAAATTTCACAAACAAGAATGCCATTTTGTGGCATTTCGTTTTTGGAAGAAATATTACCTGTTCTTTGGCAAGCATCACATGTCTTGATAAGTCTTTGGGCGTCTTTGTAAATGGTAGGCCAATAAAATCCTGAATCAAATACCTTTCGTGCGGTGCTAGTGGCACCATGATGTCCTGCGTATGGACCTTCATGACAATGGCGGAGAATTCTTCGTGCTTCGCGACCATGTACGCATCGTAGGATGAGTTGGCCGGCACACATTTTGAAAAGATAAGGATCCTCCCAAAAATAGTGTTTTACATCAGCAAAGAATTTCTTTCTCTGATGATGTGGCAAACCTTTTGCGACTATACCACTAGCTAGGTAGTTAGCATAGTCGGCGTACCATGGCTCTTCTCTGTATTCCACCATTTCTAGGGACTCCGTTGGAAATTTTTCGTTGATTTGCTCGTCCCTGGTTGCCTCCAAAGCTGGGTCTTCTAAGCGTGAAAGATGATCTGCTGCAGTATTTTCTGCTCCTCTTTTGTCTTTGATTTCAATATCAAATTCTTGGAGGAGTAGAATCCACCGAATCAAACGTGGTTTAGCATCCTGCTTCTTGAAGAGATATCGAATGGCTGCATGATCTGTATAGACTATTGTTTTAGAAAGAACAAGATAAGAACGAAATTTATCAAAAGCAAATACCACAACTAGTAATTCTTTTTCAGTTGTTGTATAATTTTCTTGTGCATCGTTAAGTGTTTTACTAGCATAATAAATTGGGTGAAAATGCATTTCTTTTCTTTGTCCCAAGACAGCTCCAACTGCAAAGTCACTTGCATCACACATGATTTCGAAAGGAAATTTCCAATCAGGCGCTATCATGATAGGTGCATTGACTAGCATTTCCTTTAGGGTTAGAAATACTTGATTGCAATCCTTGTCAAAGATGAAAGGGGCATCTTTTTCAAGTAATTTTGTTAGAGGCCTTGAAATTTTAGAAAAGTCTTTGATAAACCGCCTATAAAATCCGGTATGCCCTAGGAAACTTCTGATAGCTCTAACGGAGGATGGGGGTGGTAATCGAGAAATAGTGTCTATTTTGGCTCGATCAACCTCCATCCCTTCGCTTGAGATTTTATGACCGAGTACTATTCCCTCCGTTACCATGAAATGGCATTTTTCCCAGTTAAGGGCAAGGTTAGTTTCCTCACATCGGGATAGCATTCGTTCAAGGTTATCGAGGCATTGGTCATATGAATCCCCAAAGATAGAAAAGTCGTCCATGAAGACTTCCATTGTCTTTTCTATCATGTCATGGAAGATGGCTACCATGCAACGTTGGAAGGTTACGGGGGCATTACATAGACCAAATGGCATGCGTCGATAGGCAAAAGTTCCATAGGGACATGTGAAGGTTGTCTTTTCTTGGTCTTCTGGTGCTATCGGGATTTGAAAGTAAGCTGAAAAACCATCCAAGAAACAGTAAAATTTATGACCGGATAATCTTTCTAACATTTGATCAATGAAAGGCAAAGGAAAGTGATATTTCCTTGTTGCTTCATTTAACCGTCTATAATCTATACATACCCTCCATCCTGTGACGGTTCTCGTTGGTATTAATTCATTCTTTTCGTTAGTTATTACCGTCATACCTCCTTTCTTTGGAACTACTTGGACGGGACTTACCCAAGGACTATCGGAGATAGGATAAATAAGTCCGGCGTCAAGTAATTTGATGACTTCATTTTTAACCACTTCTTGAACATTTGGATTTACTCAACGTTGTGGTTGTATCACCGATTTGTAGTCATCATTCATTAAAATTTTGTGCGTGCACATGGAAGGACTTATTCCTTTAATGTCTACAAGCTTCCAAAATCGCATTTTTGTGTTTTTTTCAAAAGATTAATTAATTTTTCTTTTTCTAAACTACTTAATTTAGACGAAATAATTACAGGTGATTTACCATCTTTGTCTAGAAAAACATATTCCAAACCTTTCGGAAGTTCTTTGAGCTCAAGAGGTGGGTCTTTAGAAGACTCCTTATTGGGTTGCTCATTTTGATCAAGAACTTTAAAAGTTTGTTCTATGGCGACCTCTTCTTTAACAAAGTGGTCAATCTTTTCACTTGTATCGGGTGGCTCATCTTCATCTTCAATTAGGGGGTCATTATTGCCGAAAGGATATTTCATTGATCGCTCAAGATCGACACTCTTTTTAAATGCCCCTAATTGAATAGATAGATTGTTGTACTTCCGGTTTTTCAAGGCTTCGTGGGTTTTTACAAAGGGTCGTCTCAACACTAGAGGAGTGTCATCAAGGAAGATAAAGTCGGTTGGTATTACCATTTGATTTGTTTGAATCAGGACATCCTCAACTACACCGATTGATTTTATTACTTTCCGATTGGATAGAAAAATGGGTATTTGAAGTGGAGAAAAATCACTAATACTTAATTTTTCGAAAATGTAGTTGGGCATTATGTTAACACAAAGATCTTTATCGATTGTGACATTACTAATAAACGAATTTTGAAAAAAAATGGAACCGGTGTAATGTTGATTTCAAATGGGTCTTCTTTTATTAGCGAGGTTTGATCATTATTTAACTTAACGCTTACCGTTTCGTCAATTTTAGTGTTAGTGTTCAACTCTTTTAAAAACTTAGAATGAGTGGGTACTAAACAATGATTTTCAAAAGAAGGTGACAAGAGATTAATTTCTTCAAAATTAGACTCTTTTTGAATTTTAACATTAACGGACTCACCTTTTTCGTTGTTTAACTCATGTATCGGTTTTTCACTTATTTGTTCTTCCATTTTTACACTTTCAACTATCTCTTCTTTATTTAATTTTTCTCTTGCGCGGGACTCCTCTTCCCTTGCGCGAGATTCTTTTATGTAGCGCTCGATAGTTTTAAGGTGTTCTAATATCCTATCGGTCACTTCGGCGATAGAGTAAGGATCGGGATTTTCAAAGCTTGAATCCGGTTGTTCAATCCTTTGTTCCTCATAATACTCATAGGAAGTAGATGGTTCACACCATTGTTCTTCATTGTAAGTATATGATGGATAAGGGTCGTAACTTTGTTCTTCATAATACTCATATGAGGTGGGTTGTTCACGCCATGGTTCCTCATAATAAGCATACGAAGGTGGTGGCTCATATCTTGGTTCCTCAAAGTATGAGTATGAAGGCTCATACCTTGGTTCCTCAAAATATGAGTATGAGGGGAAGGTTCATACCTTTGGTCTTCATAGGATGTGTATGAAGTTGATGGCTCGTACCTGGGCTCCTCATAGTAGGTGTATGAAGTGGATGGTTGAAATAAGTTACAATATTGAACCGAGTGCGGGTCACCACAATTAGTGCAATAATTTTCCCTATAATCATCCTCCACATAGGTGTAGTTGTAACCTCCTGAGTATTAATCCATAAGAATCACTCAGCAGACGAAAACAAAGTCTCGAGACCAGAAAACAAAAATAAAAACGGAAACAGAGGCTGGACACGGCCACGTGTTCAGTGGACACGGCCTCGTGTTCAGGATCTGTATCTGGGCGTTTTAATTAAAGTTACTGGTTTTGTGAGCACAGGGCGTGTTCAGTGGACACGACCCCGTGTTCAGGCTCTGTATCTGGGTGTTTTATGAAAAATATGCAGCACGACCCGTGTTCAGTGAGCACGACCCGTGTTCAATCTACTGTAAATGCAAAACTAAACTAAAATGCAGAAAAATGTGCGCGCGGTTTGAAAAAGTTTTGAAAAACTGATTGGGCCGTCGATTTTAAGCTTTCTTAAAATCCTTGTCTCCCCGGCAACGGCGCCAAAAAGTTGATGCGCATGTGGTGTGATATATATTTAAGTATATTTTAACCCCTTTTTACATGTTAGCCAAGTTTTAAATTTATAAAACATGATATTTTACTAACACCAAACACACATATGGGCAAGTGCACCCATCGTGAGCGTAGTATAGTGTTGGCAAGATACCGAGGTCATCCAAGGACACAAGAGCTTTTAGTACCGGTTTATCCTCAACGTCTAATCAAATCAAAAGTTAGAAAAAGGATTTTAAACAAGAAAAATAAAACTAGCTAAAATGCTGAAAAATAAAATAAAAGTAAAAACAGATAGACAAGATGAATCACTTGGATCCGACTCGTGTTTAGTGTAACCTTTGATTATTTCCGCACTTTTGCACTTTATAAGAGATTATCTTAGTTATTGTAGTAGGCCCCTCTTTTGAAGGTGACGTTACCCTCAACCCAGTAGTTTGAGTCAGCAAGGATACAATCCTAAAGGGTCAGATTATTGAAAGATAATTAATTAAGTTATTAATGCATATTATGGTAGGCCCCTCTTTTGAAGGTGACGTTACCCTCGGCTAAGTAGTCTGAGTCAGCAGGGATACAGTCCTAAGTAGCCGGATTAAAGTATTAATAGTAGCTTACATATGAGGGGATCAAAGAGTTTGGACCCCCGCCATCCAATACCGGTGGGTATTGAAGGAGGTCCTAGTAAATTTGACCCAGGTCCTTGCAGGATCTATACACTGAACAAGGCAAGACTCTTACCAAACCGTTCCCTTAACCCCCGACCAGGTAGCCAACATATCTCCATATAGACTGTGGATATATGAATGGTGAAAATCTTTTATTTTATATAGACAGTAAAATAATGCCAAGACACCACGGACAAACGATAAGGAAGAATCACCTTCAACATAAGAAACTAGTTATTAAAGTCATTAATACATAACCAAATAAAAAGTGCGAAAAGATTAAAAATAAAAAGTATTACACTAGACACTTGTCTTCACCAAGTGATGTAAGAGACTTAGGCAAACATGGCCTTTGATTGTCAAGAACTCTTACGATCAATCTTGGATCCCGAGACGACTCACACACTCTATGATGGATGATGGATGATGGTGGTGGATGATGGTGTTGTGGTGGTGGTGGAGTGTGGGTGAAGTGTGAGAGAGGTGGTGTGCCAAGGGATGGTTTGCAAATGAGCCAAGCACCCCTATTTATAGCCTGAACAGCAGCTCTGGCATGGCCCCGTGTCCATTAGGCACGGCCCCGTGTCCACCTTCCTTCTCTTTCTTCATTAATTGCAGTTTGTCTGCATTAGTTGACCACGCCCCCGTGTCCGCTGGGCATGCCCCCGTGTGCAGAAGCGTATCTGTACTATCAAGATTTCCCCAGATTCTGCGAATCTTAGAGTTGACCACAGCCCCGTGTCCGCTGGGCACGCCCCCGTGGTGGGTGATAGAAGCTTCTACAGCTTTGTATTTTCTGCTGACACTTGGGCACGCCCCCGTGCTCATTGACCACGAGGCGTGTTCAGCCTTCTGTTCTTTTGTTTTGCTTGGGAAGATGCTGTCGGGGAGGCTGGGCATGCCACGTTTGTTCCTTTTCTTGTATTTATGTTAGATTTAGCTGCCTTTTTGCTTCTTTTGTTCATTTGAACTCATTTAATCCTGAAAATACAAAAGGAAGACAAAAACATACTTTTCCAACATTAGTACTAAAAAGGGTTAGTTTTATGCCACAATTGATGTAATTTATATGTTGCATTTTGCACACATCAATTGTAGTGATTAATTTAAAGAGAAGGTTGGATGCTAAGAAGGGGAAGTAGGAAGATGAACTTTCATTCGTTTTGTAGGCTGATAGAACTACAACAAAGATAGCTACTGGTCAAAAACCATTTTCTTTGGGCTTTTGAACAGAAGTTATGATCCCAACTGAGGTAGTTATCCCAACGGCAAGCCCAAGCTTGAAGAAATCCTAAAACAAATTTCGAAGCCCTATCTAAAGATCTTCAATCAGTGGATAAGTTTAGGGATACTTCCAAGGTAAGAATAGCAGCATATCAACAAAGGATTGCAAAATGCTATAACATGAATATTAGAACAGAAGATTCCAAATGGGAGACCTAGTCTTAAGAAATACATTTCAAAATACCACCAACCCTAGTGATGGTAAGTTACCAACAAAGGAAGGCCCATACTTGATAGACTCAGAAGCTAGCAAAGGAGCATATCAAATGGCTACATTAGAAGGTGATATCTTACCAAGGTCATGAAATTCTATTCACTTAAAAGCCTACATCATGTCAGTTAGAAAATTCATTCCTAACTCAGTCTAGTATAACTAATATCCATATTCATATTCTTATGTGTATTTCATTTTATTTATTTATTTATCCATCCTACTATGAATGCCGTTACTAACGTAAGCATCGGATGGGTGTTACCCTAGCTAACACCCACCTTCACCTAGGTTTGAGTATTTTGCAGGAAATACTTATGAGGATACAGACTAAAGATTTGAGGATTGGCCCCCTCTCCATGTTTAAGGTATTCAAAATCCCTTATAAGGTTTAAAGGTTTTCGCATTTCTTAAGAGTTAAGTTTAAACACTCCGATTGGATGCACGATACCCACGTATAGTTCAAGATAGTGGGACCAACCTATGTAGCATTGGCTGATAATTTCGCTATTGGAATCTATATGTTGGATCTACCAATTAATAACAAGGGGATAACAATGAAATGTTATACTACAGGCTTGACCCACAAAATATCTTTAAAAAAGGGCAAGGCCCACGATTGGAATAACCCAGTATTTTAATCAAATTGGCATAGCCCAAGTAATTCTTGCATGGCCTATATATTTTTTCTAAGTTTGGAATGTCCCAAGTATTACCTTTTTTCAGATAAATTCTATTGAAATTGGAACAATATACATTCTAAGGAAATATCTTTGAAGTTTCTAAGTTAAATATTCTGAAGAATATACTAGACATTAGTACTTCTCAAAATAAGTCTCAGGATAGATTTCAGAAAATTTTGAGTTCACTCAAAGTATGAGAATTGTCAACTAAAATTTGGTGTGATCTCTTGAGTTCTATCTTATTTTCTTTGACACTTATCTTCTTTAAAATTGTGGTGGAATGTTAAAGTCTTTTTTTTTTTTTATCAAGGAACATCTTTCTAAATTTTTTAGTTCGTTAAAAGAATACTCTTCATAAGGGAACTTTTTTTATATTCTGCTAAGAATATCTGAGCTACTTTCACAAGACAAACATGCATATAATAAGCAAGAGTTTATTGAATAGTCTATTGCCATAATAAGCAAAAGGTGATGCTTCAGGTTTCATCCAAAAAAGGGATCCATCCATTAGAAGTATCACATGGTCACCATAGTTATGAATTATCGGAGGCTTCATCCTGGAACCCAAGATCTCTCCACCTTCAATCATTTAATGTCTTAAAGCAGGAAATAAAATTGTTTGAAACAACCACCACAAACAAGCAAAAAATAAAATTGTTCAACCAGCAAGTACCACCACAAACTATCATTAAAAAATAGGGCTCAAGCCTTGTCTTTGTCTCCCTCATTGCCCTATGCAACTGTAAGGACCTTCAAAAATGTCCTAAACTGACCCATAAGTAAAAAACCCAGACCCCTGAAACCATACCGTGCGTCAAAAATCAAGAAATCAAGAATTATGGTCTTCAGGCGGGCCGCGTAAGGGTCAAGCTTAAGTTGACGCGGGCCGCGTCAAAGCTGGGTTGACTGGATAAGTGTTCCGGATCCACGTGTCATCCGCGTGGCACACCTACTCGTGACCCAGCAAGCCTACACGTAGACTAGGTGGCTACGCGGGTCGCGTATGGATCGGCTGGAAGCTCACGCGGGCCGCGACAGACTCAAATTTCACCTATAAATAGGAATGGCGATGAGCAGTCCACTGATGTCGAAACCAAAACTCAAAAATGAAGTTTGGCTGTTCAATTTCGAAAATTACCTTTAGTATAGCGAGGCGCTGCTACGATACAGGGTATTAACTCGATCGCTGCTACGATTCAATGTCCGATCGATTGAAAACTATCCAATGGATGTTTAAGTGCTGCTCAAAATTTGGGTTATACTTTGTCATTTGTCGTGAATTCGATGGATGTTTAAGTATTGCACTTTGTCATTCGTTGTGAAGGTTTTAATCTCGTGAGTTATCGTAAATGCTGTATTAGTTACTGACCTAGTTCGTGTGCATTGTTATTTAAATTAGGTTACAAGGCTAATCAGTAGGCTAAACTCTGCCCGTATAAATCTGCAATGTGAGTCATTCTCTTTTATCAAAAGTATTTTACAATACTCCATTTTTCAAATGTTATAATTACAGGGATTAAGTCGTGGTTATCTTAATCACTGGCTAGTGGGGTATTGTGCACATTACTAATTTCTCACGGTTAGGCTAATAAATCCTAACAGTGATAAACGTCACTACTTGGGGAAAGACCCAATAGTGGTATGACCATCGTCACCAGGTGACACGGCGCCAGATAAAAATAAGATAAAAGCCATTGTAATCGCTCTTATGCTGTAATTTATAACTATGTGTCGTTTTGTGCAAAATGAATGACTCGCCAACATTTCCCCGCTGATAAAATATTTTTAAAACATGTTTTAGGCGACCTGCTGTAAATCAAGGAAAACGTGCTACGGAGCACTAACAAGCTTGAAGGGTGGCTCAGTTAAAATGAATAAACATGTTTTAATAAATCAGGGAATTTACTTGTTAAATTCCTCTATTGTAAATTACGGGATTTATCCCGCATTATGAAATAAAATAATCGGGCATTTTCGAGTTTTAAAAAGATCCTGTAAAATCTTCCGCTGTCGCATCATAGATACCACGGGTTTCTGTCCCGCGGCTCTTGACCGGGTCAAACCGGGGCTGGGGCCGTGACAGGAAAAGGTTGTATCAGAGCCAACTCAAAGAGCCACTGATTTAAGCCTATTAAGTATTTCAAATACTTAATTTTCCTGATTATCATCTTGTAATTATGTGCTCTTATCTTGACTATCTGTTAGTTATAGTATGGGTAAGCAAAGAGTGTCGGATATCTATCTTAAATTAGATAGTTTACCGAAAGATAAGGGAACTTCATCCCAATCAAATTCCTCAAGATACTCAGCAGATACTGAGGAGGGAATATTTGTTCGTAAGGCACAATATGAGCAACCACTTACCCCTAAT
This sequence comes from Helianthus tuberosus, assembly GCA_030545235.1. Classification (NCBI taxonomy): domain Eukaryota; kingdom Viridiplantae; phylum Streptophyta; class Magnoliopsida; order Asterales; family Asteraceae; genus Helianthus; species Helianthus tuberosus. Next base: position 144,900,293 of record CM060417.1, on the reverse strand, counting down.
AAAAGAAGTTTGATTATTAAGAAAAGTCAAGAGAAAATGAGGAAGTTACAACCAAAAGGAGTTATGATCAATAAGGAAACTCAGAAAATAGACACTAAACCACCATGGGAAGATGAGATAGATGAACAATGGGCAAATCTCTATATGTTAACCACTATAGCAGTAAATGCTAACTTATAGTTAAATCGCCAAACCAGTATTAGCACCTATGTCACCTACAAACCAGAAACTTTAATATTTTAGTTGTACTAAAAATAAATATTTTGTTTCAATAAAATGAGTTGTTAGATATTTATAATTAAATTTTCTACTCTATGATTCTGTGAAAATTAATTTACGAAATTTTAAACTAAAAGTTTATGTGTTTCTTCATAAATGCTAAACAGCATGAATGAATTATCTGAAGCTCTTGAGAATCTCAATCTCTATCCTGTGAAAATAGAAGTTTCCAGAGACTTTACTGGTTACTTAGCTGATGTTGAAGAACCTATGGAATTCCAAGCTCCACCTCCGGAGAAATCAAAGCCAAAGAAAAGAAGAAGATTTGTGGGTTGGAGGCGTGTGCGCAGAAGGAAACCAGCAACTAGGAAAGTTCGCAAGATAGAAAATCCCATGGATAAAGGAAAAGGGATCGAGATTGGGGAAAGTTTTAGGCAAGTAGGAATAGAAATTGGGGAAAGTTCTAAGCAAGCCGAGGAATTGCCACTGCAGGAGGAACTAGATCGCATACTGGCAAGCTGTGATATTATTAGGCCAATCAATGAAAATCTCTTCCCTTATCCCGCTGAAAACCAACTTCCAATAAATTTGGAACCAGCCATCCCAGAACCTCTGATTCACACCCAACCTCAAGGAATGGACGAATGGTGGACCAACGACTGGCAATTTCAAAACCTCCTAAATAATCCTTATACCTTTTTCCCTCAGTTCGACCCAGAACCTGCACCAAACCCTCCAATGAGTAATGAAAACTTAGCTGAACTTCGCCATTTTGGCGAAGAACTAATGGATTCAGGGAATAAGATTCGGGAGATAGGGGAACAAATCTCCTGGAAGTACGACGAAAGGGAACGTCGCTTCTAAGATGCCAGCTGACAGGAGATAGTGTGATTGTGAAGCTATGATTGTATAATAATAATAATAAAAAATATAACTCTGTAAAATAAACTAAAAAAATAAAACTTTTGTAAGATAACGGTGTGTATGGATGCATAATATATAAAATATCGAAAGTCGAAAGATCGACAATTTTGGCTATATTTGTTTACGTGATTATGTCTAATTACTTAGATAAATTAATTACCATATGGCACACGCTGGTAATGAACAAGTTAACGAGGGTAATCAATCTGAGCATAACAATGAAGAACAATGTCACACCCCGACCACGTAAAGCAACCAAACGTGGCGGAAACGTCGGGGAGTGTTGTAACAGAATTATTGTTTCATAACCATAGCATAAATAAATTCTGTTTTATTGAATAAATGAACTCATTGTTTTAGTACAATCAAAAGTACAACTATGATCTTCCAAGTTTTAAAGTTGCTAAGGCACGAGTCCATCCTATATGTAGCATGTATCAACAATCATTGCAAAGCAGTACCTGAAACATGTGTAAAAATAGGTACGTCAGCATAAAAATGCCTGTGAGATACATAGGTTTTGTGAAATAAGATTCATGACTTATGTTTAAGAAAATGTTTAGTCATGAACCTTGTAATTTGATTTGTCTTGTAAATCATTTGAAAAACGATAAGATCAGATGATATGTATAAATAATTGTAAGGTTAAATGAATAACCTTGTAAAATGAGTTTGTATAAAATAAGTTGTTTGTAAAACAATGTCTTGTGAAAAGTATGTTATTTGTATAAAATGTTATATGTCTCAAATTGAAATGATTCAAATAACGCTACAATATGTAATACCATACAAACACTTATATATAGGAAGTACCAGCGGCGTATCCACCATGCTTGTATCATATTACACACGCCTCGTTACTTAATCACTTACTCAAACCAAACCAACAATGTAAGATGTCTATGTTTAAACCAATTGCCAAATGTATTGAATAGTATGTCAAAATGTTTATGTATCCAATGTAAATCATGTAATGTGTAACCAATGTGATTTGTATAAATAAATGTAAGATTAAACAAATAACCTTATAGTAGCATATTAAAAGTATACTTTGGATTTGTAAGTAACATATTAAACTATGTTTTGGTTTCATAAATAACATATCAAAATATGCTTTAGATGCGATAAATAACATATTAAACTATGTTTTGGTTTTGTAAATAACATATCAAAATATGCTTTAGATGCGATAAATAACATATTAAACTATGTTTTGGTTTTGTAAATAACATATCAAAATATGCTTTGGATGATTAACAAAATATATGTTGGTTTTGTACAATACCACACATGAGAGTATATCAAACTATACTTTAATAGTGTGATTTGAGAATTCATTCAGACCTGGTGCATCAAAATACACCTTTGAGACTATAGAAATACCACAAAGGCAATCCCTATTTGGATGGAGCAACAAATTGGTTTCAGACATTCCATGACAACAGGAATGGGGTGTCAAATCCTATAGCGCTATATCATACTAACAATCGGTCTGGTGAACATAAAATAAGTACAATTCAACATTTTATTTTATGTTCTTTGAGAAATCAATGCTTAAATCATAGATAGTTATTCAATTTGTCAATAGATAAGTATTAACATGTATAATCAATTATACTTTTGGAAAACACGAAAGTAACAGATAGGTACACATGCTTCACCCCAAAACAGTTTGGAAAAACAGTAAAATAGGGGAACTATGTACTCACTTGAGAGTGCTTAGGAGTCCTTGTATATCAACCAAACAATGCTAGAGATCACGGAATCAAACGGCACCTAATATAGGTAGCTATGTTAATAAACCGGACCTAAATCGGAGGATTTAGATAGAATGAGGGTTCGTAAACCAAACGAGTATAGAGACTCGTGTCATATGGTTTAACAAAGCCTACATACTAAATGAAACCTATCCTATGTGTTTTCGACCCATCGCGACATATTAAGGTAGCTTATGCTACTTTAACGCGTTGTGCGCGCAAAAGCGCACTCGGACCGCCTAACTAGTCCTATGACAAGTGTTATATGCCTAAACATGTTACATAATCAATTATGTGACAAACGTTTAGGTTACATATGCTTAATTACCAATTATACATGAAAAGGGTATTCTGGTAATTTACCTAAGGCATATAAACTACCTATCATACAACTACTTAAACGATGTGACCATAAGGTATAACCTCGGAAGGTTATCCCCTACACTATGGTCACCTAATGTATTTGGTCGGATCCTAATGATCGACCAAACTGGGTCGGGTTCGAAGGTATAAGCGATTTATTAGATCGCTTACCCTACGACCCTAGACAACGTGGTAATCAGTAGGCATAGTCCCAAGGGACTATAACCATCGTGATTACAATCACGTTGCAAAGTTCAAACGAACTTCGCATTGACCATAAGCTGGTCAACGCTGAAAGTCAAACAAAGTTTGACTTTCGGACTCGAAAAGCAATAAAATAAGGAAAAGAACGAAAGAATACTTACGAAGGGTCCCCGAATGCTAATCTCGATTCAAAAATCTCAGGTATGAAACAAAGGTTTCAACTTAGAGTTTCTCAAATCAAAATTCTAGTGATTTTAACAATGAAAGGCATGGGGTATTTATAGTAAAAGGTCCACCGTTAGGATCGTTTGTCGAATATCGTGCCTTAATCGCATCCGTACATTTGTCGGAACCTTATGGTGGTTAAAATTGATCCTTATCAACTGACTAGGCATGTGTGGATATGTGGTTGTGAATTAAACATGTGCAAACAGGCTGTTTAAAAACACTGAACCTGGTCTGGACTAGGCTAGCGCACCGTTACATTGAGAGTGTAGAGGTGCGCTAGGCCTTAGTTTGGCAGATTTACACTTTTGGTCCCTGTCATGCATTCAGCCCATTTTCGACACGTTTAAGGCCCGTTAACCCCATTTCAAAGCTCTAAAATGAAGTTAAAGTATAGGGAACTTAAAATGTGTTCAAAAATATCTCGGATGTCGGTTCGTTTAGCCGTACGGTTGCGATGTTCGGTTAATTACGACGGAATGCGCACAAGCGCGAAAAACGATCCAAATGACGCGACGAATGGATTTTTCTTATGCCAAACACTAAAGTAAAATATTTTAGTGCTTACATAAATTTTTGGATGTCCGGAAGTATTCAGAACGTAAGTTATGCGCGAAAATGCAAACTTGTGCACTTTTTGACACTTTTAGTCCCTGAATGACCCAAAAGTTTATTTTAGCACACCGAACCCCTCAAAGCCTATTTCTAAGCTATATAAAGGATATTTAAGGTGTGTTTAACTTATGGTCATGTTCCAGAATATCTGTTACAGTTCAAATTGACATACTTTCGCAGTTTGTCAAGTTTAGTCCCTGTAAGCGAATTAAGTTGTTTTTGCCATACCAAAGCCTTCAAAACTTATTTCTAAGTTATGTAAAGGTTATTTAAGGTATGTTAAGCCTATTTCACTATTCCAGAGTGTTCGTTGGATTAAACTGGTTATATTTACGCATCAGAGCGCGTATAACCTTCTAGAAAGCGATTTAAAGCTTAAAATCGAACAAGAGTTGATAAGTGCAAATGATACACATATTTTTACAAATCCCAAGTATGAAATACAATATTTCATTGGTTTGGCATTTGCTTGATGGTTGAAGTGACACAGGTGTCACAGTCTCCCCTACTTTAGGAAATTTCGTCCCGAAATTTAATTTTAGAGGAAACTTGTGAAGACAGCTGTGACGATTTCGCCTTCTAATAGATCCATTGAACCCTTAAGTAATACTCTGGGCCATTTTAGAACTCTTAGCGAATTTGTTACCCTCAAAGTGAATTGCTTGTAATAGTAAAACATGGAATTTTGAACTACGGACAGAAGAACGTTTCTTATGAAAACTTATCATAGGAAACTTTTGTGTGCTTGAAATCAGAATTGCGGAGTGTAAGAATAAATGACATCGGTCAAAGTCCGAGACTTCTCCCGTATCATTATTCTCGTCACTTTAGGTCTTAACACATGACAAAACTTCTTGTGGTTTCTGTGCACTGACTTCCATAATTATGTAGGCCTCCATAATTACGTAATCCCTTGCACAGTCCGCACAGTTCATTTCATAATGTGTAGTGGAAAATCAATTGAATAAGTATGAAGCGACCTGACTAGATCACCAAAGGATCTTTTTAACTAAATCAACGAACGATCTTTTTAACTAGATCAACATATGATCTTCTTAACTAGACCGTCGTACGATCTCCTTAAATAGACCACTTAAGGGATCTAATTATAGAATAGTACTTTAAAATCCAAGGGACTTGACTACAACGTAGAAGTCCATTAAGGATTTAAGATAGTAACTTTGGATATCCTATTATAAATCCTTCATATGAGATATGAAAGATTTTACGAGGATTTGGATGGATCACATACAACCACAAAACATGTAAGAAAACACATCAGCACAAAATTAGTTAACTTGATTCTTTAATTTGTTGTCTTTGAGGATGGATAATTTAAATCACACTAGAAATCCAATCCATGAATTTCATTTGGTACTTTAATCATTTTCAAGGATCCATCTATAAAGATAGAAGGATTCTCAATAAAAGTTTGGCTTTGTTTCTTAAAAGAAACAAGTGTTAAAGGTTCTTGGAGAGATCACAAGTGATCATAAAATGACAGAACCATACGAGTAGTTTGTCTTTGGGTTGACATTATAAGATTGTATCCAACGTTCACACAATCGTATCAGTTTTGCAAAAATAAAAACGACGAATTTTTATTTATATAACAACTGACTTGTCTTTAAACATCATAAGATAACAACCAAGGAAATAACAAAACACTAATTGTTCACTGCTGCATCGTTGTTCATGTTTGCCTCATTGATGTTAAACACTCGTCCACGCGCTGGAGGTATGTTAACAAGTCTTGGGCAATTGTTCCTGTAGTGGGTAAGATCACCACAATTATAACATGACCCCGGAGGGAACCGTGCTTGAACAGCAGCAGGATTTGCAGCAGCTTGATTTGCATAGCGACAAACATTGATCAAATGTCCCAACCGCCCACAGTGGGTACATTTGTGACACTGCTCTTGCGCTAGATGATGACGGTTGCACTTGTTGCACAAAGGTGCAGTACCAACATAGTTTTGCCTTTTGCGAGGTTGTGCTGGTTGGTTTGGTGCAACCTGTTTGTCTTGAGCAGTTACAGCGCAGTTCTGAGAGGCTTTGCGCTTCTTCTTCTTGGACACCTCAGCATTTTCTTCCTTTGGTTCCACTTGAGCAGTCTTGTCGGATGGTCTTGGGTCGCCTTTTCGAAACAGCTTTTTCTTTCTGATGTGGGATTCAGTTAGGGTGGCAGACAGTTCAATGGCTTGTCTGACAGTAGTAGGGTTACTGCCAGTAACAATATCCTGAACTAAGTCAGGAAGACCATCCGTATATTTCTCGATCGCCTTATCCACAGGAGTAACCATAGCAGGACACAACAGGCTTAATTCTTCAAAACGGTCAGTATAGGCTCGATGTTCACCACTGTCTTGCTTCAAATCATCAAACTCCCTCTCCAAAGCTCGCAATTCATGACAAGGGCAAAACTCCTTCATCATAAGAGCCCTAAGCTCAGCCCAAGTCTGTGCTAATGCAACCTCAGCACCGCGGTCTCTCATCAGCCCGTTCCACCATGTGAGAGCCCTCTTCTGAAACACACTTGAAGAAAACTCGACCTTGCGATTTTCAGGACACTGAACATGACGGAAGGTATTCTCAATGCTCTCGAACCATTGAAGAAGCCCAGTTGCTCCCTCAGAACCACTAAACTTGAGTGGTTTAGCCGAGTTGAAACTCTTGAAATTGCATGGAGCATTGTTGTTGTTGATGGCTTGCATCATTTGAGCATAAAGATTTGGGAAGGCAACAGCCATTTGCTGCGCGATGATTTCCACCAGTTCGGCATTCGCCATCTGATTTTCACGTCGAGGAGGCATTCTAAAAGAGGAAACATGAAAGGAAACGAGTGAGAGAATTAGACGAAAAGAATGAGATGAAACAAATCTGATGAAAGCAAGGATAGTGGTTATTTGTTTGCATTACAAAGCAAACAAACTACACACAGTGACTAATCAAAGTAAATGGGTCAAAAATAATGTATCGCGAAGACATGCTCGCCTATAAGTGAACACTCATCCCAAGAATTCCCAGGTAAGCACAACTGGTCTCGCGTCTGATGAGATATATACGAAGTGCTTGCCTAGACAGAAAACCCAGAATACAGGCATTCACCCTTCCAGTTTGCACGTGTTCACATTATTTAAAACCCAAAACCTTGACGAGATTTTTGAAAACTCAAAGGGGTTCAAAACCTTATAATAGAGAGTTCAAAACCTAGTAATCAATCATCCTAGAACAGATGATTAGTTTTCAAAGCGGTTTTGAAATTTATGTTCTTGTTGTGGTCGTCGCCTAAGGATAGGTGACAGTATTGTTTTATGACTAAACGCAAGTAAACTCACGTTAAGGTCCTAAGAAGGTTATAGACTAGGTCAAAGTATTACTAATAACCTAATTCCCTATAACCATTGGCTCTGATACCAACTTTTCTGTCACACCCCGACCACGTAAAGCAACCAAACGTGGCGGAAACGTCGGGGAGTGTTGTAACAGAATTATTGTTTCATAACCATAGCATAAATAAATTCTGTTTTATTGAATAAATGAACTCATTGTTTTAGTACAATCAAAAGTACAACTATTGTCACACCCCGACCACGTAGAACATACAAAACGTGGCGGAAACATCGGGGAGTGTTGTAACAGAATTAATGTTTCACAACCATGGAAATTTAAGTTTCGTTTTATTGATTAAAAGTGTTACAATGTCTTAACAAACAAAGAAATACAACATAATTAACTAGTCTTGCATCTTTTATGGTCACTAAAGCCCAAGTCTGCCTATGTGTATCTTGATCATCTTATGCAACAGCTCCTGAAAAACACATGTGAAAATATGGTACGTCAGCATAAAAATGCCGGTGAGATACATAGGTTTTGTGAAAATAGGTGTCATGACTTATGTTTGAGAAAATGTTTAGTCATGAACCTTGTTATTTGCTTTGTTTTGTAAATCATTTGAAAAACAATGAGTTCAGATGATATGTATAAATAAGTGAATAATGTATAGTTAAATGAATAACCAAGTTAAATGAGTTTGTAAAAGATAAGTTGTTTTGTAAAACAATGTCTTGTGAAAAATATGTTATTTGTATAAAATGTTATATGTATCAAACTGAAATGATTCAAATAACGCTACAATATGTAATACCATACAAACACTTATATATAGGAAGTACCAGCGGCGTATCCACCATGCTTGTATCATATTACACACGCATCGTTACTTAATCACTTAATCAAACCAAACCAATCAATGTAAGATGTCTATGTTTAAACAAATTGCCAAATGTATTGAATAATATGTAAAAATGCATGATCAATGTAAATCATGTAATGTGTAACCTAAATGATATGTATGGCTAGTGAAAACGCATCAACTAAACCATAGGTGAAATGCACAAGAACAAAGTATTGAAGTAAAACTTGGTTTAAATCAACGTTATGTTTTGTGTAAATGCATGATCAATGTAAATCATGTAATGTGTAAATGCATGATCAATGTAAATCATGTAATGTGTAACCAAACTGATCTGTATGGCTAGTGATAAATATCACTAAACTATATGCACAAGAACATAGTATTGAAGTAAAACTTGGTTTAAATCAACATTATGTCTTGTGTAAATGCATGCTATACTGAATATGAACATTTATGTGGTATTGTGAAAATTCATACATCCAAGCCTTGAGACAGACGGATAACTATGTAAAAGTGAGTTATCAAGAGAATATGTATTCGGATTCGGTCATTCCTTTCATCCCCTTTCCCTGGGATGTCCGGAACGGGATTTGTCAAGTCCTATGGTACCACTACCTACTACCGAGCGGCATGATCGGTGTTAATGAATGTATAGTATAGTTTAAACAACCCAAATGTCATACCAAAATGTAAGCATGTGATGAAATGAATCTGTACTAAGTATGCAACAAATGAACATACATAGCATGTGATGTGATGTGATGTGATGTAAAACAATGTACTAAGTAATGCACACTATGGGCACACCTAGCATAAAATGTAATAAAATACAATGTACTAAGTAATGCACACTATGGGCACACCTAGCATAAAAACAATGAAATCATGTACTATAATGTACTAACAAACATAGCAGGTATATGATGTGAAAACAGGAAAGCATGAAAGTAACAAGTAGGCACATGTGTTCCACCCCAAAACAGTTTGGAAAACAGTAAAAGAGGGGTCTATGTACTCACTTGAGATTGCTCAGTTGTCTAACGATGACCACCAAGTAATGCTATAGATCACGGAATCAAACGGCACCTAATATAGGTAACTATGTTAATAAACCGGACCTAAATCGGAAGACTGGGTAGCATTAGGGTTTGTAAACCAAATGAGTGTAGGAACTCATATGATTTGGTTTAACAAAGCCTACATACTAAATGAAACTTAACCTAAGTCTTATCGACCCATTACGACCCGTTTAGGAAGCTTATGCTACTTTAACGCGTCGTTCGCGTAAAACGCGTTCGGAACGCCTAACTAGCCCTATGACAAGTGTTATATGCCTAAACATGTTACATAATCAGTTATGTGACAAAAGTTTAGGTTACATATGCTAAATTACCAATTATACATGAAAAGGGTATTCTGGTAATTTACCTAAGGCATATAAACTACCTATCATACAACTACTTAAACGATGTGACCATAGGGTATAACCTCGGAAGGTTATTCCCTACCTACTATGGTCACCTAAAGTATTTGGTCGGATCCTAATGATCGACCAAATGGGTCGAGTTCGAAGGTATAGGCGATTTATCAGATCGCCTACCCTACGACTCTAGACAACGTGGTAATCAGTGGGCATAGTCCCAAGGGACTATGACCAACGTGATTACACTCACGTTGCGAAGTTCCTACGAACTTCGCATTGACCATTACTGGTCAACGCTGAAAGTCAAACAAAGTTTGACTTTCTGACTCGAAAAGCAGTAAAATAAGGAAAAGAACGAAAGAATACTTACGAAGGGTCCCCGAATGCTAATCCCGATTCAAGAATCTCAGGTATGAAACAATGGTTTCAACTTAGAGGTTCTCAAATCAGAATTCTAGTGATTTTAGCAATGGGGGGTATGGGGTATTTATAGGAATACCCGAACCGTTAAGATCGTTTCATGGAAAACGTGCCTTAATCCCATCCGTACATGTGTTGCAAAGTTATGGTGTTTAGGTGCTTAAATTCCATCCATACATGTGTTGCAAAGTTATGGTGCCTAAATTCCATCCTTATCCGCTGACTAAGCATGTTAGAATGTGTGGTTGTGAATTAAACAACGGCTAATACATCGAATCTGGTCCCGAATGCGAAAAACGATCCAAATGACGTGACGAATGGATTTTTCTTATGGCGAACACTAAAATAAAATATTTTAGTGCTTACATAAATTTTTGGATGTCCGGATGTATTCAGAACGTAAGTTATGCGCGAAAATGCAAACTTGTGCACTTTTGACACTTTTAGTCCCTGAATGACCCAAAAGTTTATTTTAGCACACCGAACCCCTCAAAGCCGATTTCTAAGCTATGTAAAGGATATATATGGTATGTTTAACTTATGGTCATGTTCCGGAATGTCTGTTACAGTTCAAATTGGCATACTTTCACAGTTTGTCAAATTTAGTCCCTGTAAGCGATTTAACTTGTTTTTGCCATACCGAAGCCTTCAAAACTTATTTCTAAGTTATGTAAAGGTTAATTAAGGTATGTTAAGCCTATGTCACTATTCCGGAGTGTTTGTTGCATTAAACTGGTTATATTTACGCATCGGTGCGCGTATAACCTTCCAGAAAGCGATTTAGAGTTTGAAATTGAACAAGAATTGATATGTGCAAATGATACACATATTTTTACAAATCCAAAGTATGAAATATAATATTTCATTGGTTTGGTATTTGTTTGATGGCCGTGGAGGCACAGGTGTTACAGTCTCCCCTACTTTAGGAAATTTCGTTCCGAAATTTATTTAGAGGAAACTTGTGAGAGTTTGAAAACATGAAGTTGAAAAGATCGAACAATATTGGTTAGGGTTCTGAACTTCTAGTAATCTTCAATAACATCATGATTGCAATGTAAGAGGGATACTTATATACAAGTATATAAAGCGTCATTGGTGCGTCCACCGTACCTTCATTACATCGTTCTCATTTCGTTATTGTTGTCACTATCGGTTCTTACACATAATAAATCTTACTGTGTTTCTGTGCACTAAATTTCATAATTATGTACGCGTCCATAATTAGACAATTCCTTGCATAGTTCACTCAGTCTATTTTATAGTGTGTAGGGGAAAACCAAATGAACAATCCTGTGATGAGTGTGACTAGACCGCCATAGAGTCCTTTAGACTAAATCAATAAATGATCTAAATAGACTATCAAGGAGTCTGTCCAGCTACATCACTAGATGTCATTCTTTAACCAGATTGTGAATCAATCTTTTGACTAGACCACTAAAAAGGGTCTGGAGTGGTACTATATAATCCAAGGGTCTTAACTATTACATAGAAGCCCATTAAGGATTTAAGGTAGTACCTTTGAATATCCTGCTACGAATCTCTCATATGAAGATATGAAAGATCCTGCGAGGATTTGGATAACGAATATCCAGAGTATTAAAAACACAAAAATGCATGAAAGAAAACATAAGATGAATAAACACATAGTCACATAACCACAAAATTGTTTAACTAGAAGTTTGTTCTGCTAATAGAGTACATGTATTTAAAGCACACTAGGAATCCATCTCGTGGATTTCATTTGGCACTTTAAACATTATAAAGAATCTAACTATAAAGATAGAAAGATTCAAAAAGAAAATTCGATTTCGATTATAAAGAATCAAAATGTTCGAATTAAGGTACATAAAGAATCCAATTAAGGACTCTGATTTGAATGATGATCATCCATAAGGGCCTAAATATGAAGATAAAAAGATCCCATATGGATTTTAGAAGTTGAAGATGTTTTGAAACCTTGCACTAGATGTGCTTAGGTCAAAACATGATGTAAGAATGCTTATGAAGTTGAGATGCTTGATATGTCAAGGCGACATATGAAGCAGAATTTGAAGGTTAAGTCAATGTACGAGGAAAATATTTTTGAAAACTGTGCATGGGGTTCTTTTAAGAAAAATATGTTTAACGTTTTTGAAACCTTATATATAATACTTTTGAAATCATAAAGTAGGTGTATTAGATAGATATATTTACAAAAAAAATGTTTTAAAATCATGCGAGATGAATTTTGAAATTATGTATAAGGTTTTTGAAAGACATGAATGATGCTTTTCGAAATCATGCACTTGATAAGAAAATGTATTGTGTTAATATTGTTTTCAGACTATATGAAATATTTTGAAATTAGGAAGGTTGGTTTTGATAACATGGCCAATGTTTTTGAAATAACATAGACATTGCATTTAGAAAAATTGTTTTCAAACTATATGAAATGTTTTGAGATTATGAAGATTGTTTTGAAATACTGGTACTGTGTATGTTGAAAAATCAAAATGTAATGGGTATGAGATTTGAAAATACCCTTAGTTATCTAACCAAGGATTTAAAGGCACAGATGTGCGAAAAGCACGATTACTCATAATGTCACTTAATTTTCTGTACTTTGTTTCTTAGAGTGAAACGAGTACTTAAAATTTTCGAGGGAATCATGAGCAATCATTTGAAAGAGAGAAATCACAAGAGTAGTTTGTAAGGTACATAGTTCCTTGATGTAGGTATCATAGGAAAAGCCATACACACCTTGCAGGGGGTTGAGCTGGTTGGTTGGGGACTGCTTTACCATTGTGAGCGACCATGGCGAAGTTCTGAGAAGCCTTTCGCTTCTTTGACTTCTTAGGGGATCGTTCATCCATGGTCTTTGATTCCTCGATGGGTTTATTGGCTGATGGTGTTGTCGCCTGACTAGGTCCTGCCTGTCTTGGTGACTCTTGAGTGGCTTCATCCTGGGGATGATACATGGCAGTAGCTAATTCAACAGTCTTCAGGACTACTTCGCCTATTCGCTGAGCGAATTTTGGCTGCTTGCTCAGATATCTGGGCGTCATCGTGATGAAGAGACATTCTTGAAGAAAAAGAAAAGCATAGGGAGAAACAGGTGAAAGATTATTGGACAATCAAAAACAGAAAGATAACGCATGAAAATTGCGATCATTTGTTTGTTACCTAAGGCAAACAAATGAGACGGTGACTAATCAAAGTAAATGGGTCAAAAATAATGTATCGCGAAGACATGCTCGCCTATAAGTGAACACTCATCCCAAGAATTCCCAGGTAAGCACAACTGGTCTCGCGTCTGATGAGATGTATACGAAGTGCTTGCCTAGACAGAAAACCCAGAATACAGGCATTCACCCTTCCAGTTTGCACGTGTTCACATTATTTAAAACCCAAAACCTTGACGAGATTTTTGAAAACTCAAAGGGGTTCAAAACCTTATAATAGAGAGTTCAAAACCTAGTAATCAATCATCCTAGAACAGATGATTAGTTTTCAAAGCGGTTTTGAAATTTATGTTCTTGTTGTGGTCGTCGCCTAAGGATAGGTGACAGTATTGTTTTATGACTAAACGCAAGTAAACTCACGTTAAGGTCCTAAGAAGGTTATAGACTAGGTCAAAGTATTACTAATAACCTAATTCCCTATAACCATTGGCTCTGATACCAACTTTTCTGTCACACCCCGACCACGTAAAGCAACCAAACGTGGCGGAAACGTCGGGGAGTGTTGTAACAGAATTATTGTTTCATAACCATAGCATAAATAAATTCTGTTTTATTGAATAAATGAACTCATTGTTTTAGTACAATCAAAAGTACAACTATTGTCACACCCCGACCACGTAGAACATACAAAACGTGGCGGAAACATCGGGGAGTGTTGTAACAGAATTAATGTTTCACAACCATGGAAATTTAAGTTTCGTTTTATTGATTAAAAGTGTTACAATGTCTTAACAAACAAAGAAATACAACATAATTAACTAGTCTTGCATCTTTTATGGTCACTAAAGCCCAAGTCTGCCTATGTGTATCTTGATCATCTTATGCAACAGCTCCTGAAAAACACATGTGAAAATATGGTACGTCAGCATAAAAATGCCGGTGAGATACATAGGTTTTGTGAAAATAGGTGTCATGACTTATGTTTGAGAAAATGTTTAGTCATGAACCTTGTTATTTGCTTTGTTTTGTAAATCATTTGAAAAACAATGAGTTCAGATGATATGTATAAATAAGTGAATAATGTATAGTTAAATGAATAACCAAGTTAAATGAGTTTGTAAAAGATAAGTTGTTTTGTAAAACAATGTCTTGTGAAAAATATGTTATTTGTATAAAATGTTATATGTATCAAACTGAAATGATTCAAATAACGCTACAATATGTAATACCATACAAACACTTATATATAGGAAGTACCAGCGGCGTATCCACCATGCTTGTATCATATTACACACGCATCGTTACTTAATCACTTAATCAAACCAAACCAATCAATGTAAGATGTCTATGTTTAAACAAATTGCCAAATGTATTGAATAATATGTAAAAATGCATGATCAATGTAAATCATGTAATGTGTAACCTAAATGATATGTATGGCTAGTGAAAACGCATCAACTAAACCATAGGTGAAATGCACAAGAACAAAGTATTGAAGTAAAACTTGGTTTAAATCAACGTTATGTTTTGTGTAAATGCATGATCAATGTAAATCATGTAATGTGTAAATGCATGATCAATGTAAATCATGTAATGTGTAACCAAACTGATCTGTATGGCTAGTGATAAATATCACTAAACTATATGCACAAGAACATAGTATTGAAGTAAAACTTGGTTTAAATCAACATTATGTCTTGTGTAAATGCATGCTATACTGAATATGAACATTTATGTGGTATTGTGAAAATTCATACATCCAAGCCTTGAGACAGACGGATAACTATGTAAAAGTGAGTTATCAAGAGAATATGTATTCGGATTCGGTCATTCCTTTCATCCCCTTTCCCTGGGATGTCCGGAACGGGATTTGTCAAGTCCTATGGTACCACTACCTACTACCGAGCGGCATGATCGGTGTTAATGAATGTATAGTATAGTTTAAACAACCCAAATGTCATACCAAAATGTAAGCATGTGATGAAATGAATCTGTACTAAGTATGCAACAAATGAACATACATAGCATGTGATGTGATGTGATGTGATGTAAAACAATGTACTAAGTAATGCACACTATGGGCACACCTAGCATAAAATGTAATAAAATACAATGTACTAAGTAATGCACACTATGGGCACACCTAGCATAAAAACAATGAAATCATGTACTATAATGTACTAACAAACATAGCAGGTATATGATGTGAAAACAGGAAAGCATGAAAGTAACAAGTAGGCACATGTGTTCCACCCCAAAACAGTTTGGAAAACAGTAAAAGAGGGGTCTATGTACTCACTTGAGATTGCTCAGTTGTGTAACGATGACCACCAAGTAATGCTATAGATCACGGAATCAAACGGCACCTAATATAGGTAACTATGTTAATAAACCGGACCTAAATCGGAAGACTGGGTAGCATTAGGGTTTGTAAACCAAATGAGTGTAGGAACTCATATGATTTGGTTTAACAAAGCCTACATACTAAATGAAACTTAACCTAAGTCTTATCGACCCATTACGTCCCGTTTAGGAAGCTTATGCTACTTTAACGCGTCGTTCGCGTAAAACGCGTTCGGAACGCCTAACTAGCCCTATGACAAGTGTTATATGCCTAAACATGTTACATAATCAGTTATGTGACAAAAGTTTAGGTTACATATGCTAAATTACCAATTATACATGAAAAGGGTATTCTGGTAATTTACCTAAGGCATATAAACTACCTATCATAGAACTACTTAAACGATGTGACCATAGGGTATAACCTCGGAAGGTTATTCCCTACCTACTATGGTCACCTAAAGTATTTGGTCGGATCCTAATGATCGACCAAATGGGTCGAGTTCGAAGGTATAGGCGATTTATCAGATCGCCTACCCTACGACTCTAGACAACGTGGTAATCAGTGGGCATAGTCCCAAGGGACTATGACCAACGTGATTACACTCACGTTGCGAAGTTCCTACGAACTTCGCATTGACCATTACTGGTCAACGCTGAAAGTCAAACAAAGTTTGACTTTCTGACTCGAAAAGCAGTAAAATAAGGAAAAGAACGAAAGAATACTTACGAAGGGTCCCCGAATGCTAATCCCGATTCAAGAATCTCAGGTATGAAACAATGGTTTCAACTTAGAGGTTCTCAAATCAGAATTCTAGTGATTTTAGCAATGGGGGGTATGGGGTATTTATAGGAATACCCGAACCGTTAAGATCGTTTCATGGAAAACGTGCCTTAATCCCATCCGTACATGTGTTGCAAAGTTATGGTGTTTAGGTGCTTAAATTCCATCCATACATGTGTTGCAAAGTTATGGTGCCTAAATTCCATCCTTATCCGCTGACTAAGCATGTTAGAATGTGTGGTTGTGAATTAAACAACGGCTAATACATCGAATCTGGTCCCGAATGCGAAAAACGATCCAAATGACGTGACGAATGGATTTTTCTTATGGCGAACACTAAAATAAAATATTTTAGTGCTTACATAAATTTTTGGATGTCCGGATGTATTCAGAACGTAAGTTATGCGCGAAAATGCAAACTTGTGCACTTTTGACACTTTTAGTCCCAGAATGACCCAAAAGTTTATTTTAGCACACCGAACCCCTCAAAGCCGATTTCTAAGCTATGTAAAGGATATATATGGTATGTTTAACTTATGGTCATGTTCCGGAATGTCTGTTACAGTTCAAATTGGCATACTTTCGCAGTTTGTCAAATTTAGTCCCTGTAAGCGATTTAACTTGTTTTTGCCATACCGAAGCCTTCAAAACTTATTTCTAAGTTATGTAAAGGTTAATTAAGGTATGTTAAGCCTATGTCACTATTCCGGAGTGTTTGTTGCATTAAACTGGTTATATTTACGCATCGGTGCGCGTATAACCTTCCAGAAAGCGATTTAGAGTTTGAAATTGAACAAGAATTGATATGTGCAAATGATACACATATTTTTACAAATCCCAAGTATGAAATATAATATTTCATTGGTTTGGTATTTGTTTGATGGCCGTGGAGGCACAGGTGTTACAACTATGATCTTCCAAGTTTTAAAGTTGCTAAGGCACGAGTCCATCCTATATGTAGCATGTATCAACAATCATTGCAAAGCAGTACCTGAAACATGTGTAAAAATAGGTACGTCAGCATAAAAATGCCTGTGAGACACATAGGTTTTGTGAAATAAGATTCATGACTTATGTTTAAGAAAATGTTTAGTCATGAACCTTGTAATTTGATTTGTCTTGTAAATCATTTGAAAAACGATAAGATCAGATGATATGTATAAATAATTGTAAGGTTAAATGAATAACCTTGTAAAATGAGTTTGTATAAAATAAGTTGTTTGTAAAACAATGTCTTGTGAAAAGTATGTTATTTGTATAAAATGTTATATGTCTCAAATTGAAATGATTCAAATAACGCTACAATATGTAATACCATACAAACACTTATATATAGGAAGTACCAGCGGCGTATCCACCATGCTTGTATCATATTACACACGCCTCGTTACTTAATCACTTACTCAAACCAAACCAACAATGTAAGATGTCTATGTTTAAACCAATTGCCAAATGTATTGAATAGTATGTCAAAATGTTTATGTATCCAATGTAAATCATGTAATGTGTAACCAATGTGATTTGTATAAATAAATGTAAGATTAAACAAATAACCTTATAGTAGCATATTAAAAGTATACTTTGGATTTGTAAGTAACATATTAAACTATGTTTTGGTTTCATAAATAACATATCAAAATATGCTTTAGATGCGATAAATAACATATTAAACTATGTTTTGGTTTTGTAAATAACATATCAAAATATGCTTTAGATGCGATAAATAACATATTAAACTATGTTTTGGTTTTGTAAATAACATATCAAAATATGCTTTGGATGATTAACAAAATATATGTTGGTTTTGTACAATACCACACATGAGAGTATATCAAACTATACTTTAATAGTGTGATTTGAGAATTCATTCAGACCTGGTGCATCAAACTACACCTTTGAGACTATAGAAATACCACAAAGGCAATCCCTATTTGGATGGAGCAAGAAATTGGTTTCAGACATTCCATGACAACAGGAATGGGGTGTCAAATCCTATAGCGCTATATCATACTAACAATCGGTCTGGTGAACATAAAATAAGTACAATTCAACATTTTATTTTATGTTCTTTGAGAAATCAATGCTTAAATCATAGATAGTCATTCAATTTGTCAATAGATAAGTATTAACATGTATAATCAATTATACTTTTGGAAAACACGAAAGTAACAGATAGGTACACATGCTTCACCCCAAAACAGTTTGGAAAAACAGTAAAATAGGGGAACTATGTACTCACTTGAGAGTGCTTAGGAGTCCTTGTATATCAACCAAACAATGCTAGAGATCACGGAATTAAACGGCACCTAATATAGGTAGCTATGTTAATAAACCGGACCTAAATCGGAGGATTTAGATAGAATGAGGGTTCGTAAACCAAACGAGTATAGAGACTCGTGTCATATGGTTTAACAAAGCCTACATACTAAATGAAACCTATCCTATGTGTTTTCGACCCATCGCGACACATTAAGGTAGCTTATGCTACTTTAACGCGTTGTGCGCGCAAAAGCGCACTCGGACCGCCTAACTAGTCCTATGACAAGTGTTATATGCCTAAACATGTTACATAATCAGTTATGTGACAAACGTTTAGGTTACATATGCTTAATTACCAATTATACATGAAAAGGGTATTCTGGTAATTTACCTAAGGCATATAAACTACCTATCATACAACTACTTAAACGATGTGACCATAAGGTATAACCTCGGAAGGTTATCCCCTACACTATGGTCACCTAATGTATTTGGTCGGATCCTAATGATCGACCAAACTGGGTCGGGTTCGAAGGTATAAGCGATTTATTAGATCGCTTACCCTACGACCCTAGACAACGTGGTAATCAGTAGGCATAGTCCCAAGGGACTATAACCATCGTGATTACAATCACGTTGCGAAGTTCAAACGAACTTCGCATTGACCATAAGCTGGTCAACGCTGAAAGTCAAACAAAGTTTGACTTTCGGACTCGAAAAGCAAAAAAATAAGGAAAAGAACGAAAGAATACTTACGAAGGGTCCCCGAATGCTAATCTCGATTCAAAAATCTCAGGTATGAAACAAAGGTTTCAACTTAGAGTTTCTCAAATCAAAATTCTAGTGATTTTAACAATGAAAGGCATGGGGGTATTTATAGTAAAAGGTCCACCGTTAGGATCGTTTGTCGAATATCGTGCCTTAATCGCATCCGTACATTTGTCGGAACCTTATGGTGGTTAAAATTGATCCTTATCAACTGACTAGGCATGTGTGGATATGTGGTTGTAAATTAAACATGTGCAAACAGGCTGTTTAAAAACACTGAACCTGGTCTGGACTAGGCTAGCGCACCGTTACATTGAGAGTGTAGAGGTGCGCTAGGCCTTAGTTTGGCAGATTTACACTTTTGGTCCCTGCCATGCATTCAGCCCATTTTCGACACGTTTAAGGCCCGTTAACCCCATTTCAAAGCTCTAAAATGAAGTTAAAGTATAGGGAACTTAAAATGTGTTCAAAAATATCTTGGATGTCGGTTCGTTTAGCCGTACGGTTGCGATGTTCGGTTAATTACGACGGAATGCGCACAAGCGCGAAAAACGATCCAAATGACGCGACGAATGGATTTTTCTTATGCCAAACACTAAAATAAAATATTTTAGTGCTTACATAAATTTTTGGATGTCCGGAAGTATTCAGAACGTAAGTTATGCGCGAAAATGCAAACTTGTGCACTTTTTGACACTTTTAGTCCCTGAATGACCCAAAAGTTTATTTTAGCACACCGAACCCATCAAAGCCTATTTCTAAGCTATATAAAGGATATTTAAGGTGTGTTTAACTTATGGTCATGTTCCAGAATGTCTGTTACAGTTCAAATTGACATACTTTCGCAGTTTGTCAAGTTTAGTCCCTGTAAGCGAATTAAGTTGTTTTTGCCATACCAAAGCCTTCAAAACTTATTTCTAAGTTATGTAAAGGTTATTTAAGGTATGTTAAGCCTATTTCACTATTCCGGAGTGTTCGTTGGATTAAACTGGTTATATTTACGCATCAGAGCGCGTATAACCTTCCAGAAAGCGATTTAAAGCTTAAAATCGAACAAGAGTTGATAAGTGCAAATGACACACATATTTTTACAAATCCCAAGTATGAAATACAATATTTCATTGGTTTGGCATTTGCTTGATGGTTGAAGTGACACGGGTGTCACAAACAATTTCTGAATAGGCAAGATATCGAGAATATCGTTGCTCAGGGAATAGCCAATGCTATTCCAGCAATCTTGGCTGCTGCCCAGAAACCTGTTGAACCTCAACAAATTATTCCTAGCAAACGCACACATGGTGACAATTTCAGTAATAGTGTAAATGGAGGCAGCAACCATACTAATAACAACAATGATGAAATACAAGCACCGCTCCTTAAGAAAATGAAAGCTGCAACACCTGGTTGCACTTACAAGGAATTTCTTGCCTGTAAACCATCTGAATTTGCAAGCAATGAAGGAGCGAATGCGGCACTGCGTTGGTTGGAGAAAACCAAAGCAGTAATTATGATAAGTAAATGTGTCGAGGAAGATAAGGTCATGTACCCGTCACATCTTTTTAAAGAAGGAGCGCTAGAATGGTGGAATACAGTACTTCAAGCCAAAGGAAGAAATATGGCCTATGCCATGAGTTGGGAAGAATTTAAACAGCTAGTGGAAAGAAAATTATGTCCCGAATATGAAAAGGAACAAATGGCAAATAAGTTCCTAAACCACCGGATGGTGAATGTAGACTGTCGAGGGTATACTTCAACATTCTTCGAGTATGCGAGAGTGGTACCAACTCTGGCTTCGCCAGAACCGGCACTTATTTCTCGTTATATTTGGGGATTGATTGGCGAAATTTGAGATATCGTCAAAGCTGCGAGACCACGCACTATTGACGATGCTGTGGAATTAGCTAATACCCTCACTGACGGACTGGTACGTACAAGAGAAGAAAACCGGAAAAAAGGAAGTGGCCCAAAAGATTACCCAAGGATTCCATGTGGGTAATCGTAGTAGTTTCAAGAGAAAGGGAACTAGGCAATCTTCCACTGTTCCATTTTGCAATACATGCAAAAGGAAGCATTCTTGAAGATGCAAAGGATATTGCAATTTCTGCAAAATCTCGGGGCATCAAGAGGAAGACTGCAGGAAGAAGAAGAAAGCAACAGTCTGCTACAACTGTGGAGAAGCTGGACACATTAGGCCAGACTGCCCAAAACTGGTCAAACCAGCTGACAACAAAACCAAAACTGCAAAAGGAGCTACTAAGAGAAACGTAAGAGCCTTCCAGTTGACTACTCAGGAAGCAGAATTAATTCCTGATGTGATAGCTGGTACGTTCCTAGTTCACGACGTTTATGCAAAAGTATTATTTGACTCTGGTGCAAACCAAAGTTTTATAAATACTTCATTCTGCCAAGCACTTAATTTACCCTTAACCAACCTTTGGCAGATTTTTACAGTCGAAACGGCAGATGGAAATTCTGTTAACATAGATAAGGTTTTGCGAGAAGGAAAGATAGAACTCTTAGGCCACAAATTCTCTGCAAACCTGTTACCTATGAAGTTAGCCGGATTCGATGTAGTGTTAGGAATGGATTGGTTAGTAGCCAACCATGCTCGAATTCTTTGTGATAAGAATTCCATAGAAATTCCTATACCTATAGGAGAATTAGTGGTGATTACAAGAGATAAGCCTCGAGAGCCCCTAAAGTTCATTTTAGTAATGAAAGTTGCTAATTATGAACGAAAGCAAGGAATAGTGTATATCATTTCAGTAATCATTAACACTAAGGGTAAGGAACTTAAGGAAATTCCAGTAGTATCAGAATACCCAGAGGTATTCCCAGAAGAACTACCTGGATTACCACCTGATAGGGAAGTAGAATTTAGAATTCATCTAATTCCTGGAACTACACCGATAGCTAAGGCACCTTATCGGTTAGCACCCACAGAAATGCTAGAATTGAAAAAGCAATTAGATTAATTGTTAAGCAAAGGATTCATACAACCTAGTTCATCCCCGTGGGGAGCACCAGTGTTGTTTATAAAGAAGAAAGATGGTTCGATGCGAATGTGTATCGATTATAGGGAATTGAATAAGGTTACAATTAAGAATCGATACCCATTACCTAGGATTGATGATCTTTTTTATCAACTCCAGGGAGTTAGATATTTTTCTAAGATAGATTTACGCTCCGGATATCATCAATTGAAGGTACAAGAAGAAGACATACCTAAAACTGCTTTCAGAACTAGGTATGGTCATTACGAGTTTACAGTCATGCCCTTTGGGTTAACAAATGCTCCTGTAGCATTTATGGACATGATGAATAGAATCTGTAAACCGTATTTGGATAAATTTGTAATTGTCTTCATCGACGATATACGTATTTACTCCAAAAGTCAGGATGAACATTGTCAGCACCTGCATGCACTCTTAACTTTGTTAAGAAAGGAACAACTTTACGCCAAATTCTCAAAGTGTGAATTCTGGCTGCAAGAAGTGCAATTTTTAGGTCACATGGTGAATCATGAAGGCATTCACGTAGATCCTGCTAAGATAGAAGCAATCACCAAATGGAAGGTTGCACAGTCAGCAATGGAAATTAGAAGTTTTATAGGGTTAGCTGGATACTATAGGCGTTTTATTAACGATTTTTCCAAGATAGCTGTACCATTAACTAAGCTAACCTGTAAAGCAGTTAAGTTTGAATAGGGACCTAAACAAGAAGAGGCTTTTAGGATTTTAAAACATAAGTTAACAAATACTCCAATTCTAGCCTTACCAGAAGGAACAGAAGATTTTGAAGTATACTGTGATGCTTCAAAGCTGCGATTAGGATGTGTGCTAATGCAACGCAAGAAGGTAATTGCGTATGTATCAAGGAAATTGAAAAAGCACGAAGAAAACAATACAACTCATGATTTAGAGTTAGGAGCCATAATTTTTGCCCTTAAGATTTGAGGCATTATCTGTATGGAAGTAAGTTTACTGTCTATACAGATCATAAGAGTTTAAGATACATATTTGAGCAAAAAGAATTGAATATGAGGCAAAGGAGATGGATGGAAATCCTAAGTGACTACGACTGTGATATTCAGTATCACGAAGGAAAAGCAAACGTAGTTGCAGATGCCTTAAGTCGTAAGTATCATGAAAAGCAAAAGCGAGTTCGTGCTCTTAGATTAAATCTACAGTTAGATTTAATGGAACAACTAAAGCATACCCAAGAAACAGCAATCGAGGATGATGCTGAAGGAATGAAGGGACGAATAAAAGAATTAGAACAAGGAAGTGATGGAATTTGGAGATTCCATAAGAAACGAATTTGGGTACCAAAGCAGGGAGAATTAAGGAATAAGATCTTAGAGGAAGCCCATAGATCTAGGTATACCATGCATCCTGGTAATAATAAGATGTACCAAGATTTAAGAAATAATTTATGGTGGATAGGAATGAAAAAGGACATAGCTAAATATGTTTCCAAATGTCTTACTTGTTCACAAGTTAAGGCAGAACACCAGAAACCCTCAGGTCTACTACAACAATTAGAAATGCCTGTATGGAAATGGGAACTCATAACAATGGACTTTGTTACTAAGTTGCCCAAAACCAGAAAAGGTAACAATGCGATTTGGGTAATCGTGGATCGATTAACCAAATCAGCTCATTTTCTACCCATGAAAGAAACCTTTAGCATGGAAAGGTTAGCAAAGTTGTATCTAGATAAAATAGTATCCTTACATGGAGTCCCACTCTCCGTTGTATCGGATAGGGATAGTCGTTTCACTTCCCATTTTTGGAAAAGTTTCCAAGAAGCAATGGGAACCTGACTAAATTTAAGTACTGCATATCATCCTCAAACAGATAGACAAAGTGAAAGAACGATCCAAACCTTGGAAGACATGCTTAGGGCATGTGTGATAGATTTTGATGGGAACTGGGACAACCATTTACCCTTAATTGAATTCTCCTATAATAATAGTTATCATTCAAGCATTTGGGCAGAAGACATGTACGGACGTAAGTGTAGAACTCCAGTATGTTGGGCAGAAATAGGAAAAAATCAATTGTCAGGTCCTGAAATAGTACAAGAAACTACCGACAAGATTACTCAAATCAAGGAAAGACTAAAAATGGCTCGAGATCGCCAAAAGAGTTATGCAGATAATAGGCATAAGCCATTGGAGTTTCAAATTGGAGACAAGGTACTATTAAAAGTTTCTCCTTGGAAAGGAGTAGTTCGGTTCGGTAAGAAAGGAAAGCTAAGTCCAAGATACGTAGGACCATTTCCAGTAATCCAATATATAGGACCAGTTGCTTATCGCTTACAACTACCAGAGGAGCTCGCTGGGGTACATGACGTATTTCATGTGTCCAATCTCAAGAAATGTCTATCTGACGAATCCTTGGTAATACCTCTTCAAGATGTGGAGGTAAATGAAAAGTTAAAATTCATTGAGAAGCCACTTCAGATAGAAGACAGGAAGATTAAATTTCTCAAGCACAAGCGACTAGTGCTAGTCAAAGTCAAATGGGATTCAAAGAGAGGACCCGAGTACACTTGGGATCTGGAATCGGAAATGAAGCGAAAGTATCCTCACTTATTCCAGTAAATCTCGAGGACGAGATTTTAAATAAGGTGGGGAGGATGTAAGGACCTTCAAAAATGTCCTAAACTGACCCATAAGTAAAAAACCCAGACCCCTGAAACCATACCGTGCATCAAAAATCAAGAAATCAAGAATTATGGTCTTCAGGCGGGCCGCGTAAGGGTCAAGCTTAAGTTGACACGGGCCGCGTCAAAGCTGGGTTGACCGGATAAGTGTTCTGGATCCACGTGTCATCCACGTGGCACACCTACTCGTGACCCAGCAAGCCTACACGTAGACTAGGTGGCTACGCGGGCCGCGTAAGGATCGGCTGGAAGCTCACGCGGGCCGCGACAGACTCAAATTTCACCTATAAATAGGAATGGCCATGAGCAGTCCACTGATGTCGAAACCAAAACTCAAAAACGAAGTTTGGCTGTTCAATTTCGAAAATTTCCTTTAGTATAGCGAAGCGCTGCTACGATATAGGGTATTAACTCGATCGCTGCTACGATTCAATGTCCGATCGATTGAAAACTATCCAATGGATGTTTAAGTGCTGCTCAAAATTTGGGTTATACTTTGTCATTTGTCGTGAATTCGATGGCTGTTTAAGTATTGCACTTTGTCATTCGTTGTGAAGGTTTTTAATCTCGTGAGTTATCGTAAATGTTGTATTAGTTACTGACCTAGTTCGTGTGCATTGTTATTTAAATTAGGTTACAAGGCTAATCAGTAGGCTAAACTCTGCCCGTATAAATCTGCGATGTGAGTCATTCTCTTTTATCAAAAGTATTTTACAATACTCCATTTTTCAAATGTTATAATTACAGGGATTAAGTCGTGGTTATCTTAATCACTGGCTAGTGGGGTATTGTGCACATTACTAATTTCTCACGGTTAGGCTAATAAATCCTAACAGTGATAAACGTCACTACTTGGGGAAAGACCCAATAGTGGTATGACCATCATCACCAGGTGACACGGCGCCAGATAAAAATAAGATAAAAGCCATTGTAATCGCTCTTATGCTGTAATTTATAACTATTTGTCGTTTTGTGCAAAATGAATGACTCGCCAGCATTTCCCCGCTGATAAAATATTTTTAAAACATGTTTCAGGCGACCTGCTGTAAATCAAGGAAAACGTGCTACGGAGCACTAACAAGCTTGAAGAGGTGGCTCAGTTAAAATGAATAAACATGTTTTAATAAATCAGGGAATTTACTTGTGAAATTCCACTATTGTAAATTACGGGGTTTATCCCGCATTATGAAATAAAATAATCGGGCATTTTTTAGTTTTAAAAAGATCCTGTAAAATCTTCCGCTGTCGCATCATAGATACCACGGGTTTCTGTCCCGCGGCTCCTAACCGGGTCAAACCGGGGCTGGGGCCGTGACAGCAACCTTCTCCTCTACCACCTTTGGCTCCACATCCTTTCCCTTCTCAGCATCCTCCTTAGCCACCTCTAGTTTCTTCCCTGTCTCACAGCTTTGACCTCCGAGCCCTCTCAAGCCTCACCTTCCAACCCTCAATGTCTAAAGAGCTTTTATCGAAGATCTGGTCCAGGGCTTGAAGGGCCATCTTGATTTTGGTTTGGCAACGCAACGACGACACCAGACCTCTTTATCTCTTCCAGATGTTTCTTCATCTCGAGCTTCTTTTGGGCCTCAAAGTTCTTCAGCTCTTTTTCCAGCCCAGTAGACTACTTAGCCAATGCCTTTATATGCTCATCCTTGGCACCAATGTCACACCCCGATATTTCCACGTATTACCGGTGGGCCCGGTGGGGAGTATCGTGACGTAGTTGATATCATCATAGTCAATTAATCACAATTTAATGCACAGCGGAAGTCTAAAGTAATTTATACAAACAGATTCGAAAGTAACATAAAATATTACACAATGGATTTGTAAATGGATCCACAGGCGGATCAAAACAAAAGAAGTAATGTTCAACAGACTTAAAGTGATAAAAGCTTGCAAGGCTCTTTATTTAATCACTCAGGAGTTCCAGCCCATTACGCTTAGTACCTGCACTTAACCTTTTTGAAAAATATGTCAGTTTACACTGGAAAATACAATTAACTGACTCTTTTTTAAAACGTTTAAGAAAATTGATTTAAATACACAAGGCACGAATATTCTTTTATAACTTGGGACAATTATTTAAAAATAATTTTGTATACAGATTTATATGTTTGTTGTCCATTCAGGACCCGGTTAGAAGAGCCGGATTAGATTAATAGACACACCACAAGTATAGGCCCACAAGAGAGTGAGATACCGTTTATACATACGCAACTGTCAGGTGTATGCCTACACCCCGTGCTTAAGTCGTGGCCATTTCTAATGAATGAGCCGAGGATATCCAGGACATGGTCATTAACCCCCCAAAGGCATTGCATCAAACAAAACATATTAAAACGGGTTATGTAAATTTATTAATCACAATACGATTTAAATAATTTCATACCCGACCAAGCGGTATTATTATAATACCGTATCCTAAGCCCGTATCACGGAAAATAAGTTAAAAGTATTTACCTGAGCAAAATTATAATTTTAATCTCAGCCGTATATCAATCAGCAAGCACAAATAGCTTTTACTGGGCTCATAAATCTGAAGCGAAGGTTTTAATAACCTATTAGATTCCTAACGGGTCTTATTTAAGTCTTAACTTAGACCGGTTAGTTTTAATGAAAGGTTTACGGTTCAAAACGCAAGATTAAGCGAAGACCGGATTAGAATGTGATTTAGACCCGACAAAGTACGAAGACTTGTATAATATGGGTAAACTAAACACATTCTGGATTTTGAAGTAAAAATGATGAGGTTTGACCCGTTTCGGTTAATTTTTGCAAACTAGTTACATAAACAGTACCGAACGCGAATAAGTATAACGGGAAATCAAATGAGTCATGTACAGGTTCGATAAGTTAATATGCTTAAAATATGTTATGATATCAGTAGGATACCTTCCATTATGCCCAAAATGAATTTAAAACCAATTTAAGCCCCGTAAGGGTATTTTGGTCATTTTAAAGCTTATAAAAGAGGTTTAATAGAAATCTGAGGTTCTGGTCTAAAATAATCAGTAAAAGTATTTATTTTGACAAGTTACATCAGTAAGATATCACACATATGTGAATTTTATTATTTATGGCCAAATTATGCACCGTAGAGGCATTTTGGTCATTTCACATATGCTATAAGGGTCAAATTTGGAAATCTGAGTTCAAAACTTTTACTTACTGGTTAAGTATAAAAATTTTCTTATAATATCAGTAGGTAATAAGTCTTAGGTGTTAAATATAGTTTTAAACCACACTATGCGCTAAAATCGTATAAAAGTCGGTATTTGACGATATCCGGGTTGTTTAAGGGAATCTGAGATTTTGATCAACCTCTACTGTTTAAAATAATTTATTTAATGTATAAAATCAGTAGAAAAAGGTTTGACATGTAAAGGATGTGTAAAACTCATTTTACTAGCGAAAAGGGCATTATCGTCAATTACCGAGCCTATGCAAGAACTCTATGTTATGATCAGTTTAAAATTTAACAAAAATTTCCAAAAATCCTTAAATATTATATCTTAATATTAGGTGGCAAGTTTGGTATCAAAATTTGAGTTTAAATAGGATTTACGTCAAAATTGCCATTTAATTAATAAATAGCTTTTGTTTTACGATATCGAGCATAACTCTTATTTCAGACCATAAACTGATGTCAAATTTTTAGGACATACTTAAATTTCAGTAATAAAGGTTTTTGTCCTCTCACATTTTCAAAAATCTCGTTTAGTTGATAAAAGGGCATAATGGTCCATTTTAAGCATTTAACGGAAACATGCATATGAATCAGATTTCTATGGAACCTTATAGTATAATCTCAGAGGGTTATACTAACATGTAATGTGGTCCCAAAAGAACCCTAAGGCATAACTAACTAAGCTAAATCGGGTCAGAACTGAAACTCAAAGCAAAAGTCTACTTTTGCGACTTTCGGTTGCGAACCGAGCTAAATCTCAGAATTGTCAGGTTGAACATGCCTAAACATGTTATTATATTATTTGCCAAGTTATTTTAGTGTTAAAATATGTTCCATAACCTCTGCATTATCAGTTATGAATTAATTTGTAAAAACTGACCCGTTTG
Source organism: Helianthus tuberosus (assembly GCA_030545235.1). Classification (NCBI taxonomy): domain Eukaryota; kingdom Viridiplantae; phylum Streptophyta; class Magnoliopsida; order Asterales; family Asteraceae; genus Helianthus; species Helianthus tuberosus. Next base: position 144,870,883 of record CM060417.1, on the reverse strand, counting down.
ACTTTTTATTCATAAGTTTGACCCGACAATTGACTGAGATAATGTGATAATTAGAAGGTGCCCTTTTAAGGGTTTATTACCTACATAATTACCAACACATAGCCACTTTCAAATCGAATAATTGCTGGACCATTAGTTATTAATCACAAAGTCAAAGCTTAATTACGATAACTTTGACTTTCGGTCATTAAGCTAATAAAACTTAAACTTAGGAAGCTAAGAACACTTACTATAGTCCTTAGCACGAATATTGAACTTGGGAAAGCTTCCTTAATCAGCATGAGGCTTCAGAGAGAGAGTTGTGAGTTAAAAACTTCAAGTGTGCAATTGAAGAAATGAAGACCAAGCTCTTATATAGGAATTTAGATGCTCTTGGATCAATCCATCTGTTCCTAGAGGTAATCCTGATGTTTACAAGTGTCCCTAGGGTAGTAAAACCAGTTGCACAGACCCTGGTATCGAAAAACTAGCTTGCAAAGGCAGTGGAATGGCTGTAACCTTCAGCTGTCCATTTTACTGCCCAGTTACAGGTCTTACGGACCGTAAGCTTAAGGTCTTACGGTCCGTATCCACTTTTCAAATTTTCATCTCCCAGTTCAGCCACCTTACGGTCCGTAAGCTTTAATCAGAAGACAAATTTTGAGAACTTTTAGATTTTGACCATGCAATCTTTGTAACTCGAATCTAATGTCATTTTTAGCAGAAGGGTCCATTTGTTCAGTTCTGAAAAGTACTTGGAAGTAAGGCCATGCAAAATATGGTCTTGGAATCTTTGAAAGAGGCCATGAAATGAAAATTGTCATGTATAGTCACATGGTCATTTTCTTGATAGTTGAATTATTTTTCAAAAGATTTAACCGGATGCCTTTAAAATCTTTATCAGATATTCATGAGACCCTATTAATGTTTTATCAAGAGTTGGAAACGTTAAAAGGTCACTCAGAGGTAATAAATAACATGTTGACACTTTTAATCCCTCCGGTTATCTTTTAATATGATCCGGGTTTATAACACATTTAAAGTTCATGGCACGTGTCTTTATTATATTGGGCATGATTTTTGTGAGGTGTTACATCCTCACCCCCTTAAAAGAAATCTCTACCTCGAGATTTACTGAAATAAATGAGGGTATTGTTGTTTCATTGTGGATTCAACCTCCCACGTGTATTCTGGGCCTCTACGGGCATCCCATTTTACCTTGACGATTGGTACATGCTTCCTTCAAAGCTTCTTAACCTGTCGATCCTCGATCGATAAAGGTTTTTCAACGAACTTCAAACTCTTGTCGATCTGCACGTTCTTGTGTGACATTGCTAGCGATTCATCGACTAGGCATTTCTTTAGATTGCAAATGTGGAATACATTATGTATCCCATTAAGCTCTTCAGGCAGATTTAGCTTGTAGGCTATAGTTCCGACACATTCGATGATCTCGAATGGTCCTATGTATCTTGGGCTTAGCTTGCCCTTCTTTCCAAAACGCATCACCCCTTTCCATGGTGACACCTTAAGTAGCACTTTATCGCCAACTTCAAACTTTAAAGGTTTGCGCCTCCTATCAGCATAACTTTTCTGCCTGTCCCTGGCAGCTTTCAGATGATCACGGATTTGAACAATCTTGTCCATCATCTCAAGGACTATATCAGGTCCTGACAGTTGGACATCTCCAACTTCCGCCCAACAAACTGGCGTTCTACACTTTCTTCCTTACAAAGCTTCGAAAGGCGCTGCTTGAATACTCGAATGATAGCTATTATTGTATGAAAATTCAATCAAAGGAAGATGGTCATCCCAACTTCCACCCATGTCTATAACACAAGCTCGTAACATATCCTCAAGCGTTTGAATTGTACGCTCGCTTTGGCCATCCGTTTGAGGATGATAAGCAGTGCTGAAATTTAATCGAGTGCCTAAATATTGCTGAAAGCTTTTCCAAAAATGAGATGTGTATCTTGTATCCCGATCAGAGATAATAGACACTGGCACTCCGTGGAGAGATATAATCTCATCCACGTACAGTTGAGCTAGCTTGTCAGAGCTGTGAGTTTCTTTAATCGGCAAGAAGTGAGCTGACTTGGTCAATCTGTCAACTATAACCCAAATAGTATCATTCCCGCGTTTCGTCTTTGGTAATTTGGTGATAAAGTCCATAGTTACCATTTCCCATTTCCATGTGGGAAGTTCAGGCTGTTGTAGCAAACCCGACGACTTTTGATGATCTGCTTTAACTTGTGCGCACGTCAGACATTTAGCCACATAAGTGGCTATAGATTTCTTCAAACCTATCCACCAATAATTTTCCTTTAAATCCTGGTACATCTTATCACTGCCAGAATGAACTGAATATTTGGAGCTATGAGCTTCTTGAAGAATCACCTCTCGAAGTCCTCCATAAATTGGAACCCATATTCGACCATTCAATCTTAGGATTCCATCCTTGCCATATGATAGTTGATCGACAGTCACACCTAACTTCTCATTCGAAAAGTTAGCTTCTAATACAACTTCCTTTTGAGCGGCTAACAACCTTTCATTCAAACTGTTCTTCAGTTCAATACTTTTGGCATTGATTCTAATAGGCTTAACCCTTTCTTTTCTGCTCAAGGAATCGGCGACTACATTCTCTTTGCCTGGATGATATCGAATTTCACAATCATAATCATTCAGTGTCTCCATCCATCGACGTTGTCTCATGTTAAGATCCTTCTGGTTAAACAGGTGCTGAAGGCTCTTATGATCAGAATAAATCATGCACTTAGTCCCATAAAGATAATGCCTCCATAGCTTTAGTGCAAATACAATGGCACCCAACTCCAAATCATGGGTGGTGTAATTCTTTTTCAGGCACCTTTAATTGACGTGAAGCATAGGCAATAACCTTGCCCTTCTGCATAAGCACACATCCCATACCTGTGTGCGATGCGTCACAATAAACCACAAATTCTTCAATTATTTCTGGCAATGCCAACACGGGAGCATCGCTTAATTTCTGCTTAAGAATATCAAAGGATTCTTGCTGCTTGGGACCCCAGTCAAACTTGACATTCTTGTGAGTTAATGATGTTAAGGGTGCAGCAATCCTTGAAAAGTTTTCAATGAAACGCCAGTAGTATCCTGCTAGACCCAACACGCTGCGAATCTCTGTAGGAGTCTTAGGCTCTTGCCAATTCATAATTATAACAACTCTAAAATAAACCGACACCCTCGAAATATTTTCTGACACCCTAAAATATATTAAATAATCCCAATATGTCCTAAAATAACCCCCATACGTGAAAACCGAGCCCAAAATACATTATGCCATTAAAAATAAATTAAAAATAAGAAAATTGGGGTTCTGGCGGGCCGCGTAAGCCACCCCTTAAGCTTACGCGGCCCGCGAGCGATCATCAACACGGTGAGACCCTGGGCTGCCACGTGGCAGCCACACGTCGAGGCTAGGAAGCTGACCCAGACAAGCTAGACCCTACCCGGTCTACTACGCGGGCCGTGTACACCGTGGTCTCAGCTTACGCGGGCCACGAGGAACCCGGTTTCAGCCCCTATAAAGCTGGAGCTCGGGCCTTCAGTCGAATTCGCTCAAAAAACTTTCTTTCTCTCTCAATTTTCACATAGTAGGCGTTATACTCGGGTATAATATCCCCCTAAATAACGAAGTTCTGCTCCGTTGTAAGTATCATAACCCCAGGATACGTATTAGATATGTTGCCCGATTGATCTAGGGTTCCGTAACGGCTGTCATGGTTCTGCCCGACGTAGTCATTGGAATGCGGTCTCGGGGAGGGTATTACGAATGTTAAAATGGGTTATTATACTAACACGTATGCATTTGTGTAAATTATAGATAATTCTCAGGAAATCCTTACAGAAAACCTAAGACAGCAATGTGAGTAATCTCCTTTTTGTAAATAGTTTTTACAAAACCTTAACTATTTTACAATGCAATTTAGCAGTGATTCAGTCTTTGTAATTCTACAATTACTGCCGGTATGTTGGGGTTTTGTATACAAAATGTGAGACACGTTACCATTGAACGAAGAGTTAGCCAATGTGTAATATGACCCACCAGTCAGGATTGACAGCACTGAATAAGTAATTGGGTAGATGTAAACATTGTAATCGCTCACAATATTGTTTAAATTAAATTAACATTTCTTGATTAAACTGGGATTCACTCACCAGTATTTCCCACTGACAAATTATTTTTAAAACGCGTTTCAGGTAACACAATGTGAAAGCCAATTAAAAGCCAGCTGGACAGCACTGTAGGCTTGGAAAAGTGGCTATAAAAGTTACCTAAATAAAGGAGGAGTTTTATTTCAGTAAAATGAGATTTATCCCTATATGTTTATTTGTATAAAATGTGGTGTTTTACTCTGATAAAATATTTCCTAACTACGGTCCTGATGTAATTTCTGGTGCCAAAAATAAATACCGATACCACCGACACTGACTTCGCAGCCACCCGTTCCCGGGACAGATAGGGGGCGGGGGTTGCGACAGAAGGTGGTATCAGAGCTAAGCCACTAATTCAGCCACAGAAGTGTTCTGCTGACACCAAAATTCAATTTGTTAGGAAATAAATTACGGGAATACGTGCATAATTGTATTTTCTTGTTATGTGTTATTTGACTATTTGTTAGTTTACAGTATGAGCGACCAAGGACCATCTGACGCATACAGTCAATTGTCTGGTTCGCCTAGAAGTGAAGGTGCCTCTTCTCAGCCTGCCCTCTCAGGGTACTCTGCTGATACTGAAGAAGGAATATTCGTGTTTAAGGCTCAGTCTGAAGATCCATTCCCTCAGAAAAAGAGAGGATGGTTCAGTAGGGGAGCACATGAGCATTGGAAACGTATGAAAAGGTTACAAGACCAGAGAGCACTAGCTGCAGTCAAAAGAGAGACGGATGCCCATACCCAAGACATGCTTAATAGGGGTATAGCCAACATCCATATCTTAGCCACTACAGCAGCTGACCCTAACCTGGAACAAATGATAGCACCCCAACCACAACCACCATTTCTTGACCAACAAATGAAAATAGAAATCCTTGAAAATCAAGTAGAAATGCATGATTTCAACCCGGAGGAAATACCTAGGGTACCCGCACCTAACCCCTTAGACCCAAATTACGACCCATGGTGGGATGATAATAGGGACTAGGTGCAACGTTACCCAATACACGAAGACATGCCCATGCCGAATCTAGGAGCCTACCCAGGTTTGGATCCTCTAGATCCCTATTACAACAACGATGTATACATTAGGGAGATCTTAGAAAATCCTTACCCATTTCAGGCACCTACACCCACATACCAGGAACCCGCACCCCAGATTCCGAACCCAGTCCTAGAACCTGCACCCCCAATGAGTGCAGACAATGTACAAGAACTTAGGACATTTGGTGAGGAAATGGAAATTTTAGAGAGTAGTGAAAGAATGAGACACGTGGGAGAGCGACTCGTCTGGAAGTACGACGAGCGCAATATGGATTTCTGGATGAATCCATATCCATGAATGTGATGGTGGAAACGGTAGTAATAGTAATAATAATAATAATATAATATAATAATATAATATGTGTGTTTGAAAAAAAAAACTACAGATGCCTACTACTATTAGTGTAATTTTATTTTAGTTGGTATTGTAATTTTAATTTCCAGTGTTGGTTTGTAGCAGATGCATATTATATAAAAATAGAGTAAAGTCGCAATGATTGACACTTTTGACCAAAATGCGTGTCATGTGATTGGCTATATTAAATATTATTTTGTGATATTAATACGTGGTAAATGTTTAAAATTCAGATGGACAACGAAGTGAATCAGGAAAACCAGAATGATAACCACCCGAATAACGATAATTTGGATAATGAGAATCCGAACAACAATAACAATGGAAACCAAGTAGGATAATAGTGCCATCCAACACATAGTGGCACAAGGAATCATAGATGCAATGCCATTTATTATTCAAACTGTTAAGGAAGTGGATAACAAAAGTAAGCATAGCAGTAAGCGACCAACTGAACCAGAACACAGCGTAAACAATAGACCCGTACTTCAAATGCCCATTCCCAAAAGAAGAAGAACCATGCCTTATGGTTGTTCTTATAAAGAATTATGGTCCTGCAAACCAATAGAATTCTCGGGAAATGAAGGACCCATTGCAACTCTACGCTGGATAGAAAAGACTGAGGCTGTTTTAAAAATAAGCAAGTGTGCTAAAGAAGACAAGATAATGTTTGCTTCTAATTTATTTAAGAACTCAGCCTTAGAATGGTGGAACACTATCCTCAAGTCAAGAGGAAGTGATAGGATCTACAACATGGAATGGGAGGAATTTAAGAACATGGTAGAAAGGAAATTTTGCCCTCCCAATGAAAAGGAACAGATAGCAAATAAGTTTCTGAACCTTAGGATGCCGGGGTAGATAGTAAGGGTTATACTACTACATTCTTTGAATATGCTAGAATAGTACCTACCCTTGCATCACCTGAACCAGTATTAATCTCTCGTTACATCTGGGGATTAATTGGGGAGATTAGGCATGTAGTCAAGGCAGCTAGACCTCAAACCATAGAAGAAGTTGTAGAATTAGCAAACACCTTGACAGATGAATTAATCCGTACTAGAGAAGAAGACCAAAGGAGGAATCTAGCTCACAGACTTACCCAGGAATTCCGATCTGGAAATTCCAACCGTGGGAAAAATGTAGGTTCCACATCTGCACCTTATTGCAAGTATTGCAAAAGGAAGCATTCTGGAAAATGCCCCATATATTGCAATTTCTGCAAAATATCAGGACACGAGGAAGAAGACTGCAGGAAGAAAACAAACAACAGGATATGCTACAACTGCGGAGAGCAAGGTCATATCAAGCCAAACTGTCCAAAATTAGCTCCAGCTACAAACAACAAGAACACTAAAAATGCTAGAGCATTTGTTCTGACTGCAGATGAAGCCAAGATGATTCCAGACGTGATAGCCGGTACGTTTTTAGTTAATGATGTTTTTGCTAAAGTATTATTTGACTCTGGTGCAAACCAAAGTTTTATTAATACTTCATTTTGCAAACTTCTAAATCAGTCATTAACTAAACTACCACAAGAATGTCTAGTAGAGACAACAAATGGAGAAACGGTTAGGATTTCTGAAATCTTGCATGGAGCAAGAATAGAGTTTTTAAATCAAAAATTTATTGCAAACCTTTACCCAATGAATCTGGCAGGATTTGATGTCGTTTTAAGAATGGATTGGTTAATAGCCAATAAAGCCAGTATTTTATGTGATCAAAAGTCAATCCAAGTAAATTCACCAAAAGGTGAAAAGATCACAATTAAAGGAGATAAACCATCTAGATCCACGAAATTCATCTCTGTGATGAAAACTGCAAGCTATATAAGAAAAGGGTCTATAGTGTATTTGATTTCTATAATCACTAACACTAAAGGAAAAGAACTAAAAGACATTCCAGTAGTGTCTCAGTTTTCAGACGTGTTTCCAGAAGAATTACCAGGACTACTGCCAGACAGAGAAGTCGAATTCAGAATTCACCTACTACCAGGAACAACACCAATTGCCAAAGCACCTTACCGTTTGGCACCAGTAGACATGCAGGAACTGAAGAAACAATTAGACGAACTGTTGGAGAAAGGATTTGTACAGCCAAGCTCATCGCCGTGGGGAGCACCAATTTTATTTATCAAAAAGAAGGACGGATCAATGCGTATGTGCATTGACTACCGTGAATTGAACAAAGTCACGATTAATCGGTATCCATTACCAAGAATTGATGATCTGTTTGATCAATTGCAAGGAGCACGATTTTTCTCAAAAATCGATTTAAGGTTAGGATATCATCAATTAAAGGTACAGGAAGAGGACATTCCTAAGACCGCTTTCAGAACAAGGTATGGCCATTATGAATTTACTGTCATGCTATTTGGTTTAACCAATGCCCCAGCTGCATTCATGGACATGATGAACCGAATATGTAAGCCATATTTGGATAAATTCATAATTGTCTTATTAGATGATATTCTCATGTATTCTAAAAGTAAAGAAGATCATGCAAAGCATTTGCACGCACTTTTAAGTATATTAAGGAAGGAAAAACTTTATGCTAAGTTTTCAAAGTGCGAGTTTTGGTTAGAACAGGTACAGTTTCTTGGACACTTAGTCAATCATAAAGGAATTTATGTGGATCCCACAAAAATCGAGGCAATTACTAAATGGAAGACCCCTGAATCACCGACCGAGGTTAGAAGTTTCTTAGGATTGGCCAGTTATTATAGAAGGTTTATTCAAGATTTTTCTAGAATAGCCATTCCTTTAACTAAGTTAACCTGTAAATCAATTAAGTTTGAATGGGGACCAAAACAAGAAGAAGCATTTAGAATTCTTAAGCAAAGATTAACTAATACACCCATACTAGCGTTACCAGAAGGAACTGAAGACTTTGTAGTCTATTGTGACGCTTCCAAACTAGGTTATGGATGTGTATTAATGCAATGCCAAAAGGTTATAGCTTACGTATCTAGACAACTTAAGAATCATGAAGAGAATTATTCAACCCATGATCTAGAATTAGGAGCCATATTTTTTGCCCTTAAGATTTGGAGACATTACCTTTATGGTAGTAAGTTTACCATATTCACTTATCATAAGAGTTTAAAATATGTTTTCGGCCAAAAGGAGTTGAATATGAGGCAAAGACGCTGGGTGGAGATACTAAGTGATTATGATTGTGATATCCAGTATCATGCCGGAAAAGCAAATATAGTTGTTGATGCTTTAAGTCGAAAGTATCATGAAAAGCCAAAAAAGGTACGTTCTCTTAAATTAAATCTACAAGTAGATTTAAATGATCAAATTAGAAAAGCACAAGAATCAGTAATCAAAGATGATACTGAAAAACTAAAAGGTATGATTAAGGAATTAGAACAAGGAACAGATGGAATTTGGAGATTCCACAAGAAGAGAATGTGGATACCTAAATTAGGAAACCTACGTCACCGTATATTAGAAGAATCCCATAAATCTAAGTATACAATGCATCCAGGAAATGATAAAATGTATCAGGATTTAAGAAAGAATTTTTAGTGGATAGGAATGAAAAAGGACATCGCAACCTATGTTTCTAAATGTTTAACTTGTTCACAAGTTAAAGCTGAACATCAGAAACCCTCAGGTTTGTTACAACAGCTAGAAATGCCAGTGTGGAAATGGGAATTGATAACAATGGATTTTGTTACCAAATTACCCAAAACAAGGAAAGGCAATGATACAATCTAGGTGATTGTAGATAGGCTAACCAAGTCAGCTCATTTCCTACCAATGAAACAAACTTTTAGTATGGAACAGTTAGCTAAATTATATGTAAATGAAATAGTTTCATTACATGGAATTCCTTTATCAATTGTTTCTGATATGGATAGCCATTTTACCTCTCATTTTTGGTCAAGTTTCCAAAAAGCAATGGGAACCAAATTGAATCTAAGCACAGCTTATCATCCGCAAACGGACGGACAAAGCGAAAGGACAATTCAGACAATGGAAGATTTGCTTAGAGCTTGTGTAATTGATTTCAGAGGTAATTGGGACGATCACTTACCATTAATAGAATTTTCTTATAATAACAGTTATCACACAAGTATCAATGCTGCACCATTCGAAGCACTTTATGGAAGAAAGTGCCGAACCCCAGTCTGTTGGGCAGAAATTGGGGAAAAGCAACTATCTGGACCCGAGATAGTGCAGGAAACAACCGAAAAAATCATTCAAGTCAAGGAACAACTGAAGGCAGCACGTGATCGACAAAAGAGCTATGCAGATAACAGACGCAAGCCATTGGAATTTCAGGTAGGAGATAAAGTATTGTTGAAAGTCTCTCCTTGGAAAGGAGTGGTAAGATTCATCAAAAGGGGGAAGCTAAGTCCCAGGTATGTTGGACCTTTTAAAATTATTAGAAGAATAGGACCTGTAGCTTATCAGCTACAACTTCCAGAGGAAATGGCAGGAATACATGATGTGTTTCATGTATCTAATCTCAAGAAATGCTTAGCTGATGAATCACTGGTGGTACCTCTTAAAGATATAGAGGTAAATGAACAACTTAAGTTTGTAGAAAGGCCACTACAGATTGAAGACAGGAAAGTCAAGAACCTCAAGCACAAGAGATTAGTTCTGGTCAAAGTGAAATGGGACTCCAAAAGAGGACCAGAATACACATGGGAGCTTGAATCAGAAATCCAAAGGAAATATCCACTCTTGTTCCAGTAGATCTCGAGGACGAGCTCTAAAACAAGGTGGAAAGGATATAACAACTCTAAAATAAACCGACACCCTTGAAATATTTTCTGACACCCTAAAATATATTAAATAATCCCAATATGTCCTAAAATACCTCCCATACGTGAAAACCGAGCCCAAAATACATTATGCCATTAAAAATAAGAAAATTGGGGTTCTGGCGGGCCGCGTAAGCCACCCCTTAAGCTTACGCGGGCCGCGAGCGATCACCAACATGGCGAGACCCTGGGCTACCACGTGGCAGCCACACGTCGAGGCTAGGAAGCTGACCCGGACAAGCTAGACCCTACCCGGTCTACTACGCGGGCCGCGTAGATCGTGGTCTCAGTTTACGCAGGCCGCGAGGAACCCGGTTTCAGCCCCTATAAAGCTGGAGCTCGGGCCTTCAGTCGAATTCGCTCAAAAAACTTTTTTCTCTTTCAATTTTCACATAGTAGGAGTTATACTCGGGTATAATATCCCCCTAAATAATGAAGTTCTGCTCCGTTGAAAGTATCATAACCCCTGGATACGTATTAGATACACTGCCCAATTGATCTAGGGTTCCGTAACGGCTGTCGTGGTTCTGCCCGACGTAGTCGTTGGAATGCCGTCTCGGGGAGGGTATTACTAATGTTAAAATGGGTTATTATACTAACACGTATGCATTTGTGTAAATTATAGATAATTCTCAGGAAATCCTTACAGAAAACCTAAGACAGCAATGTGAGTAATCTCCTTTTTGTAAACAGTTTTTACAAAACCTTAACTATTTTACAATGCAATTTAGCAGTGATTGAGTCTTTGTAATTCTACAATTACTGCCGGTATGTTGGGGTTTTGTATACAAAATGTGAGACACGTTACCATTGGACGAAGAGTTAGCCAATGTGTAATATGACCCACCAGTTAGGATTGACAGTACTGAATGAGTAATTGGGTAGATGTAAACATTGTAATCGCTCTCAATACTGTTTAAATTAAATTAACATTTCTTGATTAAACTGGGATTCACTCACCAGTATTTCCCACTGACAAATTATTTTTAAAACACGTTTCAGGTAACACAATGTGAAAGCCAATTAGAAGCCAGTTGGACAGCACTGAAGGCTTGGAAAAGTGGCTATAAAAGTTACCTAAATAAAGGAGGCGTTTTATTTCAATAAAATGGGATTTATCCCTATAAATCAGTTTGTAATGGAAACTTGGATTTCATCCCAATATGTTTATTTTTTTTTAAATGTGGTGTTTTACTCTGATAAAATATTTCCTAACTACGGTCCTGATGTAATTCCCACTGCCAAAATTAATAAACACCGATACCACCGACACTGAGTTCGCGGCCGCCCGTTCCCGGGACAGATAGGGGGCGGGGGTTGCGACAATAATCGCTTCAATCTTAGCGGGATCCACCTGGATGCCATGCTCACTTACTACATGTCCAAGGAATTGCACTTCACGAAGCCAAAACTCACATTTTGAAAACTTGGCGTAGAGCTTCTCTTGCTGTAGAAGTTTGAGGATGCACCGGAGATGTCTTTCATGATCGGCTTGACTCTTCGAGTAAATAAGAATGTCATCAATGAAGAAAATGACAAAGTTGTCAAAATACGGCTTGCAAACGCGATTCATGAGATCCATGAATGCTGTCGGTGCATTAGTGAGCCCAAAAGGCATTACTAAGAACTCGTAGTGACCATAGCGAGTTCTGAATGCGGTCTTGAGCACGTTTTCGTCTCTTACCTTCAACTGGTGATATCCTGATCTTAGATCAATCTTTGAAAAATAACTTGCTCCTTGAAGCTGATCAAATAGATCATCGATCCTGGGTAACAGGTATCTGTTCTTGATTGTAACCTTGTTTAGCTCGCGATAATCGATGCATACACGCATCGAGCCATCCTTCTTTTTCACAAACAGAATCGGTGCTCCCCAAGGGGACGAGCTAGGTCGAATAAAACCCTTTGCCAACAAATCATCCAACTGAGTCCTTAACTCTTTCATCTCAGTCAGCGCCAACCGATAAGGTGCTATTGCAATTGGTGCTGCTCCAGGAATAATATCGATTCTGAACTCCACTTGCCTATCTGGGGGTAAACCAGGTAGTTTTTCAGGAAAAACATCTGGATATTCAGAAATAACGGGAATGTCTTCAATTTTGGCCTTTGGTTCATCAACGGTTACCTGTGCCATATAAATTACACAACCTTTCTTCAAACACTTCGACGCCTTAAGCATGGACACTTGCTTAGGTAACTCGTACTGTGTATCTCCTTGAATAGTTAATGGCTCACCATAAGGAGTCTTGACAACCACTTGCTTCTTATCACATACAATTTGGGCTTGGTTATGAGATAACCAATCCATACCTATTACTACGTCGAATCCTGCTAATTTTAACGTAAGCAAGGACAACGGAAAAGAGTGATTCCTAATGGATATAAAACATCCATCTAGAACTGTTGAGGCAGTCTCTATAGTACCCTCGGCCAATTCTACTTCATACTTTATGCTTAGAGTCTTAACTGGCAGATTTAATAACTTACAAACTTTATTTTCTACAAAAGACTTGTCTGCACCCAAATCAAACAACACTCTAGCATAAACATCATTGATAAGAAAGGTACCTGTTATCACATTGTCATTCTGAATGGCCTCCTGAGCATTCATCTGAAAGACCCGTGCATTTGTCTTTTTAGCCTCCTCAGGCTTCCTTGGGTTCTTAGGGCAGTTGGTCTTAATGTGCCCCTTTTCGTTGCAACCATAACAAGTTGCATCTTTCAATTTCTTGCAATCCAAAGTCTTATGCTCCTTGGACTTGCAGATCCCACACCCAATAGGCTTTGACTGCGACTGGGATCTTGACTCGAGTCTACATTTCCCAAAATGATGTTTCTGGCAGGTCTTGCATTTGGGTTTCTCGCCCGTCTGTTGGTTATCTTTTTTAAACCCCGAACTCTTCTTGTGATCTGAGTTCCCTTTCCTTTTCTTGTCGGAGCGATGATAACTCTTATCCTCCCTTTTCCGTTTTCCTTCCTCGGAAGCTTTAACAGACTTGTTTCTGATAGCATCAAGTGTAAGAGATAGAGACAGATCTACCACTGACCTGAATGTGGTAGGTCTAGATGCTTTCACATTTGCTTTAATTTCTGGAGCTAGACCACCAATAAAACAAGCTATGCGCTTCGGTTCCGGTGTGACTAAGTAGGGAACCAATCGGGACATGGTGTTGAAACTTGTAAGGTATGCTTGACAGTCCAAGTTCTTCATGACCAAAGTCAAGAAGTCGGTTTCAATCCTTTCCACCTCATGCTGAGGACAGAAATTATCTCTGATCAACGCAACAAACTGATCCCAAGACATGTTGTAAAATGGGATTTTTCCTGTGGCTTGAACCAACGATCTCCACCAAGCCAAAGCTTCTCCTTTAAACGATTGCGAAACAAACTTCACAATATCTTGTTCCGCACATCCACTAATATCAACCACAATATCCATCTCATCTAGCCACGTCATGCAATCGATGGCTCCTTTCTCTCCTGTGAAGTCCCTGGGCTTGCAGGAGACGAAATATTTATAAGAACAGGTCTTAACACGTGGCTCTTGATTGAGCACAATTTTCTTAGACGGGACACTCCTTTGGTTTGATGAGTGATGAGAATCGTCTTTGTGTGATGCGTGCGACTTGGATGGTGGTTTTGAATGAGCTACAGATAGGGTCCTGCTACGAGTACCACTAGATTCTTTGAACTGTCTGTCCATGGCTCGAGTGACAGCATTATCTATCATTGCTTGCAATTCCACACCGGCCACATTAACTTTGGTGGTATCATTCCTTTCCATGGGGTGACCGTTAACCTCATCTGATTCTGCCATGTAGCTTGATTGCTACATAAAACAATTGACAATATTTTATTCAGAGGTTATTATGGAATCATCATTTTTGATGGTTCATTATCCATGGTAGCTATAAACCATATTGGTTAATTTATTTAGGATTTTCTTTATAATTTATCCCTAGTTATAAATCATTAGAGATATTAGAGTGGCACAAAAGGCCTAGTCACAAGGACAGTTTTAAAATATAATAGCCATCATTTTATAAAATCGAGGCATTAAGGTTTGAACATAGTTCATTACCTTTTCTTGACAGGGAGTCATAGACTACATCTGTCTTTTTGTCTTATTAGACAATGAATATGGCCCGTAGGCACTTTATCACTAATGGATGTTTAAATTAAATAGAAAAAGGAATTGGAAGAATCCAATATAAGGATGACTTGTGTGATTTTATCGAATCACCTTTGCCAGGGGTGCTAACATGTTTTCAGATGTTAACAAGGATTTGAATCTTAAAAAGGTTTTACCATCTGGGCCATGTCTAAAATGACATATAGGCTAGGTTACACCTTCAAGATTTTCTTTTAATATTTATTGGCAGATCAATTACAAAAATGAATGATATTTTGATTTATTTCATATAATATATTCTTACATATAATGACAAATGAAATTTTAAATTAAAACATTTCATGATTAAAGAGAAGTACATGATTGCCCTAAACGGGACTTTTTAAAAGAAATAACATTGTCTACGCAGGGACAGAAATAAAAGACAAGTCCACGCAGGGACCTAGTACATAAATAAGATGTCCACACAGGGACTTAATTAAAAATAAAATAAAATAAATAAGGAATTTCAATAATCCATCTTCTTCTTCCCATTTATTAGGTTTGCCAAACCCTTTAGTAGACCCGGCGGCTCCTACGCTCCTCTCCCACCTCTCGTTCCACCTGGTTCAACCTCTAAAGGATTTCTTGCTGTTGCGGTGGTTGGATCTATGGCGGCTGCAGCTGCTGCTGTTGCGGAGGTTGAGGAGGTGGTGGGTATTGATACCCATAAGCTGGGTACCCAGTTTGGTATGAAGCTGCATAAGGTACTTCAGGGTGGAGAGCATTGTAGTTCAGCGCCTCGAGGTACGGGTCAACATTAGGGGCATTGTAGTAGTTGCAACCCGAGTAAGTTGGCTGCTCAAACGGGTTATACGCCGCTGCGTCGGCGTAAGAAGGAATTGGGTTATCATAACCCATGTGCGGTGGTGGTGGTGCGACTGGCGGAGAGTCGACTTCAGAAACTGGGTTTGAAGGCCCACCCATTTGCGGGTCTTCATATAGTGGCGGGTAGTGGCTGCCACTGGAGTGTTGGGGGGTGCTGAAGTGGAAACCCCCTTGCACGGACATCCGTGCACCTGATCTTCTTCGCCTCGGTGGTTCTGGAGGCAGTTGCTGCTCTAGCGGCGGCGGTGGCTAAACTCCTGAAAACGCAAATCCTCAGAGGGATCCTGCTGCTGTTGTGGAGGAGGGTCGAAAGGGGGAGTGAACTCCCAGCGGTATGTGGCCCACCTTTCTACAAAACTGTCTCGGCCACTGTATGGCGAACCATGAAAAGATGATCCGTCAGAAATCTCGATGGGATGCGTGGGCGTCCTAGTTGGTAACATCTCAAGATCTAGATCTTCATCCATCTCCATATCCTGCATTTCAGGATAGTGATCAACTGGTCCCAAAGGGGTTGGACCCTCTGGTTCTTGCACCTGGTTTACCAGGTTGAACTATCTCTGGAAGTATGGGGTCGGCCTGAAAGGCCCGATGTGAACTCGACCACTGTAACGGGATGAAGGAGTGGTGAGAGTGGTCGGACTCGTTGTTCTGATGGAGCCCGAATGCGTCGTGATATGATGGTGAGGAACTGAGGGAGACTGAGTGTCTCGCTGGATCCAGATAAGTCCTCCAATCCTCCTAAGGACTAAAGCTAAAAGTTGTCGAAGGAGTACGCCGGTGTGATGGCCCGGCCTCGTGGTCATTCCCTGCAGTTATTGGCGCCTTGCCTCTTCCACCTCTTCCTCTGAAACGTGGCGGCATTGTCTTTTGTTCCTGCCAAAATAAACAAAAGAAACCAACAAAAGAAAACAATAAGATTAGGATTAGTCCTAAGTCATTTGACTAGACTCGGAAGTTAAGGAATGTGCAAACTGTGTCATTGAGATTAAACACAAAAGGCTAGTGTTTAATTCACTCAATGTTGGCTCTGATACCAACCTGTCACACCCCGATATTTCCACGTATTACCGGTGGGCCCGGTGGGGAGTATCGTGACGTAGTTGATATCATCATAGTCAATTAATCACAGTTTAATGCACAGCAGAAGTCTAAAGTAATTTATACAAACCGATTCGAAAGTAACATAAAATATTACACAACGGATTTGTAAATGGATCCACAGGCGGATCAAAATAAAAGAAGTAATGTTCAACAGACTTAAAGTGATAAAAGCTTGCAAGGCTCTTTATTTAATCACTCAGGAGTTCCAGCCCATTACGCTTAGTACATGCACTTAACCTTTTTGAAAAATACGTCTGTTTACACTTGTAAATACAATTAACTGACTCTTTTTGAAAACGTTTAAGAAAATTGATTTAAATGCACAAGGCACAAATATTCTTTTATAACTTGGGACAAATTATTTAAAAATAATCTTGTATACATATTTATATGTTTGTCGTCCATTCAGGACTCGGTTAGAAGAGTCTGATTAGATTAATAGACACACCACAAGTATAGGCCCACAAGAGAGTGAGATACCGTTTATACATACGCAACTGCCAGGTGTATCCCTACACCCCATGCTTAAGCCGTGGCCATTTCTAATGAATGAGCCGAGGATATCCAGGACACGGTCATTAACCCCCCAAAGGCATTGCATCAAACAAAACAGATTAAAACGGGTAATGTAAATTTATTAATCACAATCCGATTTAAATAATTGCATACCCGACCAAGCGGTATTATTATAATACCGTATCCCAAGCCCGTATCACGGAAAATAAGTTAAAAGTATTTACCTGAGCAAAATTATAATTTTAGTCTCAGCCATATATCAATCAGCAAGCGCAAATAGCTTTTACTGGGCTCCTAAATCTGGAACGAAGGTTTTAATAACCTATTAGATTCCTAACGGGTGTTATTTAAGTCTTAACTTAGACCGGTTAGTTTTAATGAAAGGTTTACGGTTCAAAACGCAAGATTAAGCGAAGACCGGATTAGAATGTGATTTAGACCCGACAAGTATGAAGACTTGTATAATATGGGTAAACTAAACACATTCTGGATTTTGAAGTAAAAATGATGAGGTTTGACCCGTTTCGATTAATTTATACAAACTAGTTACATAAACTGTACCGAACGCGAATAAGTATAACGGGAAACCAAATGAGTCATGTACAGGTTCCATAAGTTAATATGCTTAAAATATGTTATGATATCAGTAGCATACCTTCCATTATGCCCAAAATGAATTTAAAACCAATTTAAGCCCCGTAAGGGTATTTTGATCATTTTAAAGCTTATAAAAGAGGTTAAATAGAAATATGAGGTTTTGGTCTAAAATAATCAGTAAAAATATTTATTTTGACAAGTCACATCAGTAAGATATCACACATATGTGAATTTTATTATTTATGGCCAAACTGTGCACCGTAGGGGCATTTTGGTCATTTCACATATGTTATAAGGGTTAAATTTGGAAATCTGAGCTCAAAACTTTTAGTTACTTGTAAAGTATAAAAATTTGCTTATAATATTAGTAGGTAATAAGTCTTAGGTGTTTAATATAGTTTTAAACCATACTATGCGCTAAAATAGCATAAAAGTCGGTATTTGACGATATTCGGGTTGTTTAAGGGAATCTGAGATTTTGATCAGCCTCTACTGTTTAAAATAATTTATTTAATGTATAAAATCAGTAGAAAAAGGTTTGACATGTAAAGTATGTGTAAAACTCATTTTACTAGCGAAAAAGGGCATTATAGTCAATTACCTAGCCTATGCAAGAACTCTATGTTATGATCAGTTTAAAATTTAACAAAAATTTCCAAAAATCCTTATACATTATATCTTAATAGTAGGTGGCAAGTTTGGTATCAAAATTTGAGTTTAAATAGGATTTACGTCAAAAATGCCATTTAATTATTAAAAAGCTTTTGTTTTACGATATCGAGCATAACTCTTATTTCAGACCATAAACTGATGTCAAATTTTTAGGACATACTTAAATATCAGTAATAAAGGTGTTTGTCCTCTCACATTTTCAAAAATCTTGTTTTATTGATAAAAGGGCATAATGGTCCATTTTAAGCATTTAACGGAAACATGCATATGAATCAGATTTCTATGGAACCTTATAGTATAATCTCAGAGGGTTATACTAACATGTAATGTGGTCCCAAAAGAACCCTAAGGCATAACTAACTAAGCTAAATCGGGTCACAACTGAAAGTCAAAGCAAAAGTCTACTTTTACGACTTTCGGTTGCGAACCGAGCTAAATCTTAGAATTGTCGGGTTGAACATGCCTAAACATGTTCTTATATTATTTACCAAGTTATTTTAGTGTTAAAATATGTTCCATAACCTCTGCATTATCAGTTATGAATTAATTTGTAAAAACTGACCCGTTTGACTTTTTATTCATAAGTTTGACCCGACAATTGACTGAGATAATGTGATAATTAGAAGGTGCCCTTTTAAGGGCTTATTACCTACATAATTACCAACACATAGCCACTTTCAAATCGAATAATGGCTGCACCATTAGTGATTAATCACAAAGTCAAAGCTTAATTACGATAACTTTGACTTTCGGTCATTAAGCTAATAAAACTTAAACTTAGGAAGCTAAGAACACTTACTATAGTCCTTAGCACAAATATTGAACTTGGGAAAGCTTCCTTAATCAGCAGGAGGCTTCAGAGAGAGAGTTGTGAGTTAAAAACTTCAAGTGTGCAATTGAAGAAATGAAGACCAAGCTCTTATATAGGAATTTAGATGCTCTTGGATCAATCCATCTGTTCCTAGAGGTAATCCTGATGTTTACAAGTGTCCCTAGGGTAGTAAAACCAGTTGCACAGACCCTGGTATCGAAATACTAGCTTGCAAAGGCGGTGGAATGGCTGTAACCTTCAGCTGTCCATTTTACTGCCCAGTTACAGGTCTTACGGACCGTAAGCTCTACGGTCCGTATCCGCTTTTCAAATTTTCATCGCCCAGTTCAGCCACCTTACGGTCCGTAAGGTAGTCTCTTTGCGGTCCGTAAGCCTTAATCAGAAGACAAAAATTTTGAGAACTTTTAGATTTTGACCATGCAATCTTTGTAACTCGACTCTAATATCATTTTCAGCAGAAGGGTCCATTTGTTCAGTTCTGAAAAGTACTTGGAAGTAATGCCATGCAAAATATGGTCTTGGAATCTTTGAAAGAGGCCATGAAATGAAAATTGTCATGTATAGTCACATGGTCGTTTTCTTGATAGTTGAATTATTTTTCAAAAGATTTAACCGGATGCCTTTAAAAGCTTTATCAGATATTCATGTGACCCTATTAATGTTTTATCAAGAGTTGGAAACGTTAAAAGGTCACTCAGAGGTAATAATTAACATGTTGACACTTTTAGTCCCTCCAGTTATCTTTTAACATGATCCGGGTTTATAACACATTTAAAGTTCATGGCACGTGTCTTTATTATATTGGGCATGATTTTTGCGAGGTGTTACATCCAGAAAGCTTTTGAAGATCAACGTTTTTTCCTTCGCTTTCTAGGCTTCCTTTAAAGAATCTTCGGCAATCTTCAATAGTAGTTCCTAAGCCTATGAGAACAAATATATAGAACAAGAATATACAGATAAATATGGGGGAGAATATCAACAGAAATATTTGGAACTTCTAAAGAATATTCTTAAAGACACTTACCCAGGAGACTAGAGTTATTGACTTGGCGTGAATCTCTTAGAGCCCAAGACCATCATAAGGGCTAGCCTCTTCAGGATCAGGATTCTTTCTTTATCTAGAAGGAGGGGCTCTAGCCTTGGAAACTGGGGCTGGACGTGAAGACTTTTTAACAGTGGCATGAGTTTCTTTCCACTCAATCATGCTATAAATATTATCTAGGGAAAATATAGAAGCTGATTTGGCAGGTGCTGTAACAGGTTATAAAACTAATACTTATGCTATACTATGCCAATGTTCTAATATGCATGATAACACAAAAAGGAACTTGCTAGATAGAAGTTTGGCTGACTGAAACAGATGAGACGACTCCGGGCTGGAATGTTCGTTTTTCTTCTTGTTGTTCCAAGATAGTTCTGATCCTGTCTGTAGATTCAGTGCTGGGAGGAGCCAGCTCTAAGAATTTTGCTACAAATATAAGTCAGGATATTACTATAAAGGTTTATATGAATATCTCATATTCCTAGAAACCTAAGCCCTACCAGTGGTAAGCCAAGTTAAAGGAAGATCTTTCCCTCTAGGGATAAAGGTTTGCTTCACAAAGAAAAAAATTCTTTTTCAATGAATCCTCATTCTTACTCGCCTCGAGAACCAAACACTTCGACCGTGATATAACTTGGAAACAAACCGGCTAGAACCATGGGTTCTCATCTTATAGACTATGGCTAGGTCAGAAGCTTGAACTTTGGCACCATGGTTTTCGACAAGCTTACACAAGACTAAAAAATCCTCCACATCTCCGGTATGATTTGAGCGTAGCTCAGACCAGTGAGTGTAAAAAACTCAGAAACCAAAGAAGGGAACGGGTATTTAAAACAAATGGTGAATGGAAAAGCTAAGAAACAAACCCAAGTAGGAGACACAAAATTCGACTTCATACTGCGATCATAGGGGCGAAAATAGCAGATTTTGGAAAAACATTTGAAGATTGAAGCTGAGTGATTTCTAGATCAGAAAATGTGTAGATTTCGAGTTTAGGTTCTTTTAAAAAAATTTGAGCTATGAAATTTTAGCTCATGTTTCCGATTTTCGATGATGATGAACGAGTTCTCTTGCCGGCCATAATGATTGGTAGCACAAACAGAGAAAAGAGGAAAAGCAAAAGGAGAAATTTGAAAGAGAAGATAGAAGGTTACCTTAGATCTTCGGAGAGGATGATGATATGAATTTAAACGAGGATAGTTAATGAGATAGTACAGTTGATAAAGCAACCAAAACAACCGCGTTTTGGGTCTAGAAAATTGCACCAAGTCTAATCCTTCTGCACATGCTTGAAACCACTCGAGTTTGTTTGAAAATTAGGTCATCTAGGATATAGCTTCTCCAGTTGTCCTAGTTTTGGGGATAATTGTAATGGGTGAATATTTCGACTAATATTCCGGACGAACACTGACCATCCGGGATATTAATTAGGTTTGATATCCTGAACCTATTTCTTATGTTTAACTAATCCATATTTGCACGTGTTATTGAACTTGTGCAGGAAGTAATGGCTACGGCCAAGTCAAGTCCAAGACTCGCATTATCTGTTGGAAATATGACCGTTGGCTTGGACGAACGAGTCCACAACGTTCACTAGGGGAATATTCCAAGTATTCCCTGGATATCGAATAGTTAGTTGCATATTTATCACTATAAATAAAGAGGTAAGTTGATCGATCTAGGGCTTACACACTCTGCTTACACTTTTCACTCGCATACTTGCTACTCACTTGTTTTCTCTTGCAGCTTATTCACTCACGATTACACTAACATTTGCACTACAAATCATTGTACAATCGATAAGCATTGTTCTCGAGTTGTATTCTTTTTACATATTCAATATTAAAGACTGTGGCAGACGACTTTATTGTCAGCGCCTAAGGTTTTGCGTTGGCGATCACAATCGATCAAGGGCTTTCCTCGTAATATCATGTGTTCCTTGGCATTTTTCCTTTACTTTAATCCTAATATCCTAAGCCATATCCTGATATTCTGAGCAATATTTTTAGCAATTCAAATTATTTATTGTTAGAATCACATTTAAAATTGTTTTGCTTACAATTCAAAGTTTAGCACAGTACCTCACTTAACAAATTCGATCACTAAATTGCTTAAGAAATTTTTGACCAAAACAATAAGCACACAAGAAAGTAGTGTTTTTTAAGTTAAATAATGGTATTGCGCATTGTGGTGGGTTTGAAATGTCAAGTAGTTTGAATTTTTACCGCTTATTAAAAACGTAGACCATCCAAGACCTTACATATAAATAAGCATGAAAATGTATTATATTTTACCACGTATTTAAAAAATAAGCACGTAAAACTTGAGGGGATCAAGTATAAAAATAAGTTAGAAAGTTGAACGGGTTTAAGTATAAGTGTTGAAATTTAAGAGTTTAAGGTAAAAATAGAACAAAAATCAAAAGCAAAACAAATGCATGTAAAGACCAAAAAACACCTTTGATTGACCCTCGCTATAGTATTTACCCTCCTTGAATTCTTATTTATAATAATTATAAATATTATTATATAACTAACATGAATTTACTGTAACGTCTGTTGAATCAGTAACATGTTTTTCCTTTTTTTTTTTTCTTTCAATATGCTAAAGGAATTTGACTATATAAATCGAAAGAAAATAGAGCCATAGAAGCACATATAAGCATAGATAGAGTAGGGGTTTATTGATACTTTCTATAAGTATATTACACTGTGTTAAAAAGAAATTATTGGTTTGGTTGCTTATTAAAGTTGTAACTTATACGTATTTAAATTTAAATTGTATAATAGAAACCCTTTAGGCAAGATGATGTAACATGTCATGGTCTAAAAATCATTAGTGATAGATTTCTATCAGTCCCACTATCCAATCAAATCATGTCATGTCATCACCCAATATTCTATCAGTAGTGATAGAATTGTAGTGGGGGTGGTATCACTAGTGATGAAATTCTATCACTCCCAATTTTTTTTAATTTTCATTTTAAAATTAGAAATTAACAATAAAACACTAAAATATAAATTTCATTAAACTTAAAAAATAAATTACATAGCAAAATAAAAAAAACAACTAAACGTTGGGAAAAAAAAAAACTAAACGGGGTGGCATCTCCCAACCCCACTTTGCGCAAATCTCGCGCTTTTGTTGAATAACAATTGACTTAAACGGTTCGTCGAGATGGTTGTGCTTTTCACACAAGATTTTTAAATCATTTTGTCTTTCAACCGTTTTCAAGTGCTCCTTGTACGCCTGCTCGCGTTCAACTTTTGCGGACATAATTATATCTTTTCTTTCTTCGGCCTTCTTGTATCGCGTGATTTTCTCCTCTTCGATTCTAAAGATCGACTCCGCCACCGCTTCCTTCCCTTTGCTTGACGATTCACCACCTCTCCTGCGGCGTGGCCTTGTAGGTGTATCTTCTTCAACGGGGTCGTCAACGGGTTGATCGGGTTCGTCAAGAGGGTCGTCGTTTAAGTTCATTTCAGGCAAGTTATCCGACGCGGAAGTCGTGTAGTTCCCCGAATCGGATGTCTTTGACCTTTTCAAACCTCCTCGTTTTTTTGGAGCCGTAGGACCACGCATGTCAACCAACTCAACAGGGACCCACTTCGGGTGATTTCTCGCAACTTCCCATGTCGCCACGTGTGGAAAACTCCTCTTTTTGTAGACATCGTAATACATTTCGGTGGCTTGTCGCTTGATTGTCACCTTGCTCGCTCCACTTTGTGGGTTTCGGTTCTACAAAAAATATAAAAGGTTATGTTTTTTTTTTTTTTAAATTCTGTTTTTAAAAAAATAAACAGTTTTATGTTTTTTATAAAATATAGTTTTCAGTTATTAAAAAAAAACAGTTTTCTGTTATTTAAAAAAAAACAGTTTTCTATATTTTTTAAACTGTTTCTGTTTTTTTTAAACTGTTCTGTTTTTTTTAAACTGCTTCTGTTTTTTTTTAAACTGTCTGTTTTTTTTTAAACTGTTCTGTTTTTTTTAACTGTTCTGTTTTTTAAAAAAAATAAAAACTGTTTCTTTTTTTTTTAATAAAAAACAGTTTTCAATGAAAACAGATTTAAACTTTAATAAAAAACATACCTTTTGAATGAAACAAGCGTTGAACTTACTAATTTTCCCGTTCAAATCCGTCCACTTCGACGTCATTTGGTCCATGTTTCGTATCCTTGCATCGGGAAGTTGCCTAAAATGATTAATGACCCGTCTCCAAAACGCATCCTTTCTTTGCTCGTTGGCATGTTTCCTGTTCTCCGAGATGTGCAAATACGCCTGCACCAAGGACACCTCCTCCTCGCTCGTCCTTGGGTCTTACGGGATTTTTCTTCGTACCCGAACCTCTTTTTTTCGAACCCCCACCTCTCTTGCTTGAAGCTTCCATGTTTCTTGTAAAATTATTTAGATTGAGTGTGTAATGGTTTTTAGAGAATTTGTTGTTTTTTTAATTGAGTAGTGAGTATTTATATAAAAAAAAAAAGCTTCAAACGGTCAAAAAAAAATTACAAACGGTCATAAATCAACGTTCCAATTTCAAAATCAACGCGTGATGAGTTTAACGCGTTCAAAATATAACACGTTATGACTAGGGCGGCGGTGGTGTTACGTTATAGTTGCCTGCTCTTAGAACTTAATTATAAAGGTCAAACCACATGTACAATCCATGATGACATCTACGACTAAAAGAGCAATTTCATATTTCGTAATTAATTATAAACCCTTATCGTTACATCTATATCTATATGTATATTATAATGGTTAGTTGTTATAAGTGAGATTTAATTCATTGACCTAGTCATTATTTTAAGAACTTGACAACTACGTAATACAACTACTGACTATTCATTTGTTTAAATACGTCTTCTATCCATTAAGTATTTTACACTTTTAAAAAATAAATATTTAAAGATTTAAAGTCTCGTTCTATGTCAGAGTAGGTTTGATTTGACTTTAGTGTTTCTTTTATTACCACTAACTTTTAGGTTTACTTGTCTACCAACGTTGTTGTATTTTTTTCAGATTATATCATTCTTAATATTATAGTTGATTTTTAACCATTGTATATCGTCGGGGAAAAAACATATAATTTAAATCGCAGTGCAATTTGCGAGCGAAAAAAAGAAGTTTCAGTAAGTTATTGTCATATAATTTAAGTTATAATGATTTAAAACATCAATGATTAAATTGTTTGTTATATAGGTGTTCCAAAAATTGCAATAATGGCCATTTAACTGTGCGAGCTTATTCTAAGTCAATTTGCTATTTAAGTACTTGATCAAATACTACAATTACACATACACAAATTATTAATTAAGGTCAACTAAACATCCAAGTTGACTTTATATTGAGAATACAAAGAATGTTAACGGTACCGCTGCCAGAGCATACTTTGCTGAATAATAGCGTGAGTATATGAGGTTACAGGCATCTGAATAATAGCGTGAGTATATGAGGTTTCAGCCATCCGAGAATGACATCTTAGGCTAGTAATACTATGGGTTTATCTCTACTAAAATGGTATGGCTTCTCATCTCAAAAAGTGAGCAATAGCTAGCTGGATTTTTAGAAGAGGGGATAGGAGATATGCACCCACAAAAAATATTATATATAAGGTACTTAGAATAATAAGATAACTTATATTTTTAGATGACAAAAAAACTGAACCTAATGGGAATATTCGTAACTTTCGGCACGGGTATGAGATTGGAAAAAAATATATTTAACGAATACGAGATTAGATGATAGTAGTTTCATGGAAATGAGCTTTTCTTTTAAGATTTTATATCCTTTTTGTCTGTTAATTCTTTCTTATAGTAGTTTCATGAAAATAAGCTTTTCTTTTAGGATATGTATATTGATGATATTGTTTATGTTTGTATGCTACGAAGTATGAACTTATCTTTTAAGATTTTATATCATCATGGAATTTACATATTTTAGATGTTTCAAACATATTTTTATGGTAATGGCGATATCAATGTAATTTATCATATTTTAGTTTATTTCAGTTCTTATAAACAATTTTTATTATAAAAGCGAGAATAAAAGAAAAAAAAGATACTTGAAACCCTTAAAATGTATTTTTTAACAAACTAATGAGTGTGTGTATATGTATATACTAGGTTATTGCTTGTGTGAACACACGGTTTCACAAATGAAAATAATATTAATTTCTTGAGATGTATAATCCTTTAAAAAACAAATACATTTGAAGAAACAAATAGAAATAATTCAAATTTCCGTAAAAATTTCCTTGTAGACCACTTTGGTTCTCTTATTGTCTTTATCTTGGATAAATAACTTGACATCAGCTCTACATTTTACTATTAATAATACGACATATATAGTTGATCATGTGAGAAAACCAACACCCATAAGCAATCTGAATCAGAATCGAGCACCAGTTCTTGTGAATAATCTGAAGTCCAAATTGAACACGAGAACTGATTTAGACTTTAGCGATTTTTAAACCAACATTGTGAGTAATAGATCAAGCACCAATAAATCATAGAACCTTAATCCATCGTGCGTCCTCAGTTAAGCAGGGCAACACACAATTGTAAGTAATAGAATAATAATGTCAACACAACAGCGACAATACAACATATACCGCCTTCAAACAGGGGCGCAGCATGTGAGGGGGGGGGGGGGGGGGGGGGACGTCCGCCCCCCGGGATTTTTCGCTCAGTAGTGTTATATATGTAGTTTTTGTATAGAAATTTGTGGGTATATACGTTTTCACCCCCCCGGTTCTATAGAAATTTTTGGGTATTCTATAGAAATTTTTGGGTATATATGTTTTCACCCCCCCCCCCCCCCCCCCGGCCGAAAAATCCAAGCTTCGCCACTGCCTTCAAACGAACCAAAGTAGATGGAACAATACTTGCAAGATTTAGATATTTTGAATTATACTTGTAAGATCTCAGAGAGCGCATCTAAATTTATTGAAATGAGAGCAATTGCAGTAAAGGATCTATGAAAAAAATATTTTTTCCCTACAAAATCATTAAACAAATAAAGAACTTCAAACTTTAAACATTGTTAGTCATTAACCTTTTTTCAAACTTGTTTCCATGTCAGATTCATCTCGTTAAATTTAAACTTCATAACCTTGTATTGGAATGGAAAACCAACAGATTCAAGACAAGAACAAAAAGAATAAGATGTGATAATATATAGATTTAACCTAATATGAATAACATTACCTTGTATTAGAACGACCAAAACCAATTGCGTGCAACAAAGATAAAATCGTTTGGGATTCTCGTAGAAATATGTGCGTGAATCAGAGATTTGAGAGGATGATAATGAACGGATGAGAGACGGCGATTCTGCTAGGGTTTTGTGTAATGAACAAAATAACTGATGAGGATCTAATCTATTTTTGAATTAGTAAAGTAGTTTAATTGATTTGGGTCGGGTTATATCATTAATTGTAAATGGATAATCAAAAAAATGTCAGGGATGTGAGGTAGAGGGGGAAAACCAATGAGATTTAACCATGGAGTGTCATGTGTTTTCCATTGATTTACTTTATTATATATAGAGAGATCTAGATCTAGATGTGTATGTATGTATGCATGCATACATGTATGTAAACGTGTAGGAGGTAGATGATGTTGAATTGTCGAGAATTCCAAAATATATTCAGGAGAAAGCCCTACAATTTTAGCCAATATGAAGGGAAAAACCTTATCAATGAATGTATTGTAATTGTATCTATATTTGTTATGTGTTGAGTTAACTTATATTACGCCTATAAACGAACCGAACGTTCATGAACCGTTCATGAACTTGTTCGCCGGGAAGTTCGCACTACAAGAAATATGAGTTTTAGGGGCGACATATAAAAAGTCGCCCCTAAAAGTGTAATCCTTGTGTTAACATTTCACATGAGATTCTGGCCCTTGATAAAAAACGATCAGACGGTTCATGTTCTTTCTTGATATGTCGCCATAAAACCTTGGGCTGGCTTTGTTCCCCCCATCCGACCTCTCTTTCTCCCTCAAATTACACAAACCTAAGATGACCACCACCGCTGTTGCGTCTGAGACGACGACCACCGCCGGAGCACTAGGCTGCCACCACCAGAGACCCCCAAATCGGGGGTTGTGTTCTTATTTTGTCAGAACCGATTGCGATTCTACTGCCATTTACCTTCAACAAGTTGCAGACACTAATATCGGAGTCTCTGTAGGTACTATATTGTTTTTGCCCAATTTTTTTGTTGGGTTTTGTTATTAAATTGCATAAAGAGAGTAGTTTTGTACCAGTGATGATTATTTTTGTTTTGTTTCTATATATAATTGGTGAATTTGGCTTATTAATTGCAAGTTGCATTTGTTTAGATAGTTTGTAAATGGAAATCTTTAGGTTTAGGGCTCAATCAGAATCAGGGAAGTATGTTATGGCTTGTGGTTTAAAGTTAATAGTACTTTTACGAGCTTAGGTGTTCTCTTTTTGAAACCCTAAACTGCACTGTGTTAGACTAAAAAGTCTAGTTTAAGTGGTGACTAAGTAGCTTCAAACCCTAAACTGCACTATGTTTGACTAAAGAGTAGTTTTCTTAGATATAATTTATGATTCATCTGTGTTGTATGCTTTTACCAACTAGTAGCTTACAACCACCGGCGACCTACCACAGACCATCACTGTTTGTCTGTAATTTGACCTACTCTGGTATGTACATTGTTGATCTGTTTGTAATTTGAGTAGATATGTAGTATTGACTTGTAAAACTTCTCGATATGTAGTGTTTGAGGTAAGTTTTTGAGTCTGAATCCTTGTAGTAGATTATTTAGTGTTTGAGGTAAGTTTTTGAGTCAGATTTAGGAGAATTTTATTATGATTGTGATGTTTGGTTGATTTTGATTTTGACTTTCTTTGTTGGTCAAACATATGTACACATAGAGTTGAACAAACCTTAAACGATTATGTGTTGTTAAAAAAGTATACTTTAAATAAAATATGACTGACTTAATCCAAAATATATAAACATGAACCTTTTTGTTTTAGTTTGTATTGTAAAAGGTATACTGGACATGGTGTAAGAGCATATAAGCAAAAAAAATGAAGATTAGAGTTTCATATTTGTGTTTTGATTCCAGTATGAGTTAATAATTAGGTTTAAAAAAAATTAAAGAGATAATGCTCTAACATAGAATACATAAGTTAATCAATACATATTTTGGAAAACCACCCGCATATAGATTTGAAATGATAGCTGCTCAAAATTGAACCGTTTGAACCGTCAAGCTGCCACGATTGAACCCGTCAAGTGCACCGTAGTCGAACCCCGGTGGTCGCAGGTGACATAGAAAGGTGCCTATCGTTGTACACGCACCGATTAAGTTGCGAGTAAGATCTTGATATGCTCTGCGTTTGACTATTTTTTTGTTAAGATTAAGGTATGAAGTCGGTGCTATAGTCATATTATTTAAATTGCTATTTCATAGAAACCAAATGGTGATATGCATTTTTTTACTATCTCTAGGGTATTTACATATTTAGCTTTTATATCTGCAGGGGACTCTAAAAGTTTCCATGCTTAAGTCTCAAATAATATACGAGCCATATGGTCCCCGTGAGCCCATCTCTTTTTTTGTGAAGGTTAGATTTAAATTCTTTAAAATCTTATTATTATATGCGATTGCTAACAAAGTTTCTGATACAACTTCTAATAATATAGGTAGCATGCTTGTTTGCAGCCGGTTATCCGCTGCGTTTACAGCCCGTTCGTAGCCGTTAAATGGCTGCGTTTATGGCCGTATAACTAGCTGTGTATGGGCAGTAGACGCAGCAGTTATCCGCTGCGTGTACGACCCGTTCGTAGCCGTTAAACGGCTGCGTTTACGGCCGTATAACGGATGCGAACGGGCCGTAAACGCAGCGGTTAACCACTGCGTTTGCAGTCGTTAACCCGCTTTGTTCGCAACCGTTAAACGGATGCGTTTATGGACGTATAACGACTGCAAGCAGGCCGTAAATGCAACAGTTAACCGCTGCGTTTGCAGCCGAAACTTTAGCGTACTCATATCCTCCTTTTATTCTTTTGCAGGTAATCTAATTGTAGTTTAACTCATACAATGTCAAACTACAAATGTACATAACAGGTCCGCGAATCAAATTGTAGTTTAACTCATACAATGTCAAACAACAATTGTTTGTCATCTCCGCCACAACATGCGCGTTGAAAGCACTAGTTACTACTGTTTTAATATGGTGATATAAACAAACTCCTATGTAATTTTTGGTTGTTTGAATGTGAATTACTGTTTAATTCTTTGTATACTTATGAACGTTTTGGTCCATGTATGTTTAGGAAAAACTTAAAAAATGTGCATGTAATTGTATGTGGGTAACAATGTAAATAGCAGTAAATTACTTTTTTTTTTTTTTTCCTTTTTTACACTTTTAGTGGCGACATATGTCGCCCCTAAAAGTCACAAATGTCGCCGCTAAAAGTCAATCACAATAGCGACGACACACCCTTTTTAGCGACGGTAGGTCACCAATAGCGGCCGATCTATAGCGGCGACCCCTTTAGCGACGACATGTCGCCGCTAAAAAGCAATAGCGGTGACAAAAAGGACTTTTAGCGGCGACACGTGGCGTCGCTAAAGGTGCCTGTTTCTTGTAGTGTCGGTTATGTTCGTTTATTTAATAAACGAACGAACACGAACAAAAAAGTTTGTTCGTTTAATTAAATGAACGAACATGAACACACCTTGTGTTCGTTCATTTATGTTCGTGAACATTCTTTTATGTTCGTTCAGTTATGTTCGTTAACGTTCATTTATTTGCGTTCGTTTAAATTTTAATAAATACATAAATAGTTATATTTATATAAATATTAGGTTTTTTAACTACTTATATAAATATAACTAATTAGTATATTTATGAACCCTTATTTACATGTGTTTTCGGATGAAATGCAATATATTAGACTTGTTTCTTCAATCATGTTAATTTATGTTTATTCAAATATGTTCAGTTAATTTTTTTTATGTTCGTTTGTGTTCGTTTATGTTTGTAAACTGTTCGTTTAGGCTTTAAACGAACGAACATAAACGAACATGAACATGTCCGATTTCTTAACGAACGAACACAAACAAAAGAATGTGTTTGATTATATGTTCGTGTTCGTTCGGTTCGTTTACAGGCCTAACTTATATACTGTATAGAATACTAAATCATTACAATGATCTTCCAATTTAACATGTAATTTTTAATATTTTATATATTGAGCAAACTAAATACAGGGTAAAAGTTCATTTAATTTGTATTTTTTAAACCAATTTTGTTTTGGAATTCTTAAAAACAATTTATTAAAAGTATTAACAAAATAAATAATTTTCTTTTTTAATTTTTTTGCTTTCGAATAATTAGAATATGTAATTATGTACATATGCAATGACAATATGTGTTAACTTCGATATAATTATCCTACATATAAGAGTAAAGAACTTCAATAGTAAAAGTCTATAGTTAGTCCGGATTTTGATTAGTTTTCTTTTACTTTCCAGCATTTACAAGTTTTGTCTTTGACGCTAACATTCTTTTTCAGTCGGTATCCTTTGGCACTAAAATTGACGAGTTTTGTACTTAACATTTCAAAATACTGCGTGTTATGTCCTTTAGCCTTAACCCAGATAGTTTTTTTTGTTAAGTATGGTCATGTGCCTTGCACATGAGGGCATTCTTGTCATTTTACCTTCCCATTGACTATTTTGTAAAGAACATTTATTCAAGGACTATTTTGTACAAAACTACAAAATAAAAAAGAAATATAAACTCTCTATCTCTTTTATATCTCTCTTTAATCTGAAACTCTGGCCCTCTATCTCTCTCTCTCTTCTCTAAGAAACCCTAAAAGGACCCTCATCTATTTCCATCAATTCAAACTCAAATCCACAAAATTCAAACCTAAATTCAATCATAACCATCAATTACACACAACTAACATGACCGGAACTAAAAATTGCAATAAATTCCTCTTAATTTCTCCCAAAAAAACCTAATATATCCTCCTCTGTTTCCATCAATTTCTCTCCAAAAACCCTAGAATGCCGATATGGTGCAAGTTTTTGTTTCCTGAAAACAGGAGATTTGTGCTTCCATTTTATACAACTGAAGTGTGTGTTCAGAACTCGATTCAACCACTTTGTGATCATTGTAGATGTTCTGGTAATTAGTTGTTGTTAGTTGGTTTATTTGATGGTTTTAATTTCGGATCGAATTATTGTATGGGAATGAGATTAATGGTTGATATTTTATTTTTTCGTGTGTCAAATTTTAAGGAGAATTGGGTGTTTTGGTATCAAATTGCGATTTGTTAGGAATTTCACATGAAATTAGGTTTTGACGATTCACATGAAATTATTTGACGATTCAAGTAGTTAGTGGCGGTGGTTGTGGGAGGTGGGTGGTGTGTTGATGGAGGTGGTGGGTGAAGGCGAGACATATAGAAAGTTGGTGGTGGTGGGAGGTGGTAGTGGTAGAGAAAGAGAGAGAGAGAGAGAGAGAGAAAGCGAGAGTAGTAGAAAGAGAGCGCTATATATATATATATATATATATATATATATAGTCGGGATTTAGAGAAAACAGTGAAAAATGTGAGAACAGTGAGAACGGTTATGGATCATCCGATTAAAACAATCTATGGACAAGATTGGCGCTGTGGCGTTTTCGTAAATAACACCAATTCTATTAAGTGGACGCGCTTCATTAAGGGTAAAAGGATCTTTTACCGCTCAAATTCAAAACGCCAACAAAATGATAACACGCCATTCAAAACAAATAAACGACATTAATACAAAACGCCAAAAATTAGTGATAAAACACGTTGAAGATTACAAGAAGATGAAACAACACAGTAACTGAAATTCAATTATTTGCATTTAATATAAGAAATTCTCTCCTAAATTACGTGCCAAAAACATCATTATATACATGACGTTAAACATCGCTTCCATAATCACTTCAATCCATCATTCTAACAAACATCTTTTACCAAAAAAGCCAAGTTTAACCAAAAAGCCAAGTTTAACCAAAACGCTAAGTTTAACCAAAACGCCAAAAATGGCAACCATCGTTTCCTGGAGATACACTCTGAGAATTAGAAGATTTGTGATACGTTTTAATAACAGAATGAGGGTGTATGTTAGGACAATCAAAACATTTTTCAAGATGGAAGAAGAGGTACAGAGGGGTATCCTATCGCTTGGCATCGCCCTGCATAACGAATGTCATGGAACACATAAGCTTGTGAGAACATTAACAAGGAAATTTGGACCAAGCAAAGCAGATGGAAAAACGGACCCAGTCATGACATCATGGCATTTTGATGAGGAAACAGATATGGTGACCGTCATATATGACAGCAGAGAGCAGGGAGACTACCTGCTTGAAGACATCATGACATAGCAGGGGGTTGCGTTCATGGAAGAATTGCACAACGCCACATGTTTGAACACAGACATGGACTTAAAAATGGCGTTGATGCAGGACATGTTCTAATGGAGGCTTCAGAATCTTCAAGAACAAGAAGCCAGTGAAAGTGAAAGTGATGAATTAGATGAAAGACTAGAAGAAGACTCCGAAGAAGAAGACGAAGGAAGTAATGGATACTTCTCAGATAAAGTACCTTCTGACGAGGAATTTTAAATTTTTTTTTGTTTTATTTTATTTAATTTTTTTAAGATAATAAAATGTTATATTTCTCCCCTTAGTTTCAAAACGCCAAAAAAATAGTACAAAAAGTTATTGCTTACAAAACGCCAAAAATGATAAAAAAATATTTTTCCTGTTTAATATTTTCTCTGTTAGTGTATTTTTTTGTCATCTTAGTCTACAAAACGCCATTAAAAAAACGCCAAACTTGGAACAAAACAGTAAATACACACAGTAACTGAAAAGACGGTTACTTTATTACTATTACCGGCGTTTATTATATTAAAATCCCACCTAAACTACGCTCCAAAAACATCCTATAAAGAGACGTCTCTGCACAATCAATTGATCACACTCAAAAAACAAACGCCATGTTTCCTAGAAACCACTCTCTTTAAACGCCAAAAAAAAAATAGTTAAAAAAAACCATAGATGTCAAAGCTCGTTTCTTCTATATCCAGTGTTCTTCTGCATGAAGTTTCACTGAATGGATTCTTGTCTGAGGTGGGTATCTCTATAAGCGTTTGCTGAATAAGATGGACAAATATTCAAGAAAAAGATACAGATGACAGTGATATATCATTATGTGAGCTTTGTTCTTGATGGATATATTGATGGCATGAAAGGATTAATACCAGTGTAAAATGTTATTTTGGACTTCATTATTATAATAGCATTCGAGCAGGCGTTGATCTTCAACATGTCACCAAACAAGAAATATATCACACTAAAATACGGGATGCCACTAAATAAGCTTCTTCTAAAGACGTGCATTATGTAGGAAAATTGGCATCTAGCTAAGGTATTCAAAGGTTCAAAACGCCAAAACAAATTCAAGAAGAAGAGACTGATGACAGTGAAGATTTGGATGAGAAATTAGATTAGCATTTTTTTTTCATTTTCTATTGGTTGTTATCTAATTCTCTACTAATAAAAAAATTATTATAAAACTACAAATACCAAAACGCCTAATAGTATGAAAACTGTGAGAATGGATGCTAGCAAAGCACGTTGTTACTGTATAAAACGCCATAAAATGCCAAACAATGTATTATTAAAAACAACACTAATTGACTAAACGCCATTAAAACAATGTATAAAACAACGTGCCATCTTTATCTAAACGCGATAAAAAACGCCAAACCCTGGAAAAGTTGGGAAGTGTTACAGCCTTAACAGATGAAACTGAACAAAACAGTAACTGCAAACAGTAAAATGAAGAGACGGAAACATTATTGCTAAAACATTTATTATATTAAAAGTCACTACATGGGAAATTGAATTTATTTATCTTTTCAAAATGTCATAATTGTCTGTCACATTATAGGCCTGCATCCTACATGGCACAACAACTGATAAAAAAAATACACATCAAAAAAATTACTGATGTTTTTTACAGCCAAAAACAAATATCTACCTGGTGCAAAAAAAAAAAGCTCATTATATAAGTACAACAGCTAAACAAAAAAGCTTCACACTCCACCCATTCACTAAAAACGCCACACCTTGTCTAAAACGCCATACAATTAAAAAAATGGCACAGGTTATTGCATAGAGGTCAGAGGGACGTTTCGTCATAAAGTTCTCTAACAGGAGAAGGGTGAAAGTCAAAACAATCAATGCCATACTTAGTATGGATGAATCCGTTCAGAGAGATATTCTAGCCCTTGGGGTCCCATTGGCCTACGATTGTGAGAGGAATCGAACGGTAATAAGAAGATTAAAAAGAAAATTTCTAGAAGAAGAAGAAGGTGATGATGATGATGATGTTGAAGATAATTATCTACCAAAAGTTACAAGTTAGATTCTGGATGAACAATCAAGAACGGTGAAGGTGAGCTATCAACACGGGGTGGATTATTTATTGACAATGGTCGAAGTGCTGAACACAGATAGACTACATCTTATTGAACAGCTCTGTGATTTAGCACATTCGAACGATGCTAGATCCAGCATTGTGAATACATTCAAGTATAGGATGCAACAAAGAAGAGACGAGATTATGGCGTTATACGCCAATGAACAAGATGATGATGATGAGTCTGAGTAGAGTGATGAACAAAGCGGTGGTTACATCTCTGATGTAATACCATCCACCGAACACTATTAGTTTTTTGTTTGATTTCGTCTTAGCTGTACTCTTTTAAATTTCTAATGAAGTTAAAAACGTCATTAATGCCAAGAAATTTACCTTGATAACATATATGAAGTGTTGAAATCTACAAAAACGCCTAATGAATTTGGGAAACGCCATGGAGGAAAATAAGTTATAATTACTAAATGATTTTATTAAATTTGGGGACGCCATAAACGCCAAAATATTTACTATGCTCCTGATCTAAAAAACAATAAAAAACGCCATGTATTTGTTAAACGCCAAAAAAATTAGAGCGGTGTTGTGAGATGAATTGAAAAAAAAAAAGAATATAAAAGGACAAAAAAACCCCGCCCTTCACTATGTCGCGTGCCACGTGTTAAGTCAGGATCCGTTCTCACCGTTCTCACACTTTAGGGCGTTTTCTCCTGATCTCGTATCTATATATATATGTAATAATTTTTATAATATTTGTTTTATTTTTTTAAATAATATTATTTTCTGTGGTGTCCAAGTGAAGGGCGAATACGGGTGGCGCCGGTTCGTCTTGGATGGGAGGCGAGGTTTTACCGATTATTCCACTGTCGTGCCTTCGGGCGGGTGAACGTATAGTTTCCGCGCATCTGGGAGAGCCAAGGGGCTAGCGATGGTCGAGTAGTCGACCTTGGCCACAACGCCTGGTGTCACGGTAGTTAGCACGTCGTTCCTTGCCATTCAAAAAAGCATAAATAACAAAAGTTGTAATTTACTCTGGCATTTATTTTCGATATATTATGGCATAAAATGAAATTAGACACTGAATTGTTTAATAAATGATTGTGAGTTCGACTTTCACACATCCTTGGTTTCCCTTTAACTTTAATTTTTGTAATGTTTTTTCGTTTTTTGTTTTATTTTATTCTCTTTTTCCGTCCTGTTTTTTTTTTTTTTCATTTAGTTTTTTTTACCTATTATTAGCTTAATTTTGATATTTTAATTAAAATTTAGCACATATTTTTTTTAAATATTAAAATATGATATTTTACAAATTTTGGAATGCACTACTATGATGTGATGTTCTAATTTTTATCTATATTTCAATTTAAATTTTAATTGAAATTCATCCGTGTCAAATATAATATATTTTCTATCTTGCTTAACTAACCAAGATAATATTTTTTTAAATCCGAATATATCATTATGACATGCTTATTTCTACCGACATTTCGATATAAACTATATTTAAAATCGATATGCCGGAACGTGCGACCAAACAATGTCATGTATAATGTATTTTAACTTCTACATTTTCTTATTCTTATTATATGTAATATATTTTAAACTTTTACATTTTCTTATTGTTATTAGTGGATGTAGAGTGTCGGCGTTATTACAATACGGTAACAAACTAAAATGATTCTGATCGAATTTCCTGCGCATAACGAATCAAAATGATATCGAACTGACTTAATGACGCATCGCGCATGAAAATGCTTGTTGCCCGCCGCGAAGCACGGCCTTACTACGACCATAGTTTTATTGAAGTTTAAGATATGTCGTTGAAGTTAATGTACATCAAAGGTTTATCATTAAACAAAAACGGCTAAACACATCAAAGGGTGGGTAAAAAACGCATATTAGATACAATAACATAATATGTTGAATGAAAAAAGGAGCAAACCATAAATCGCCACGTGGCAAACGAACTATTCACAAACATGACATATTAATAGATTTAAAATTAAAATTAAAATTAAAATTAACATTAACATTAAAATTAAAATAAAATAAAATAAAATTAAAATTAAAATGGCAATTCTTTTACAGCATGTGATTAGTATTTATTAAGTACAGCCGGTGAAATGGTGAATTGAAAAAAAAAAATAGTAATAAGTAGACATGACAAGTAAATATAAAATGACATCGAAACATTTTACCTAAGATGGTGGTTCAATATTTTAACGAAGTCGGCGCGACTTGAAAATTACGTATGTCTACTAAAGTATTCAGTTGGTAATGTGATGGTGTTTAAAATTGGTCATTAGATCATCGAAGCAGCCGATTTCTCCTTGATTTAAAAGAGTAAGGCATCTTTCTTAAATAGTTTTATATTATAAAATAGTATTATTATTATTATTATTATTATTATTATTATTATTATTATTATTATTATTATTATTATTATTATTATTAAAAGAAATAGACATTTTACCTTTGGTTAGTTTCTAAACCTTTAAAGTGTAAATCAAACATATCTAAGAAAAATTAACATTATTATTACAAGAAATAGACATTTTACATTTGGTTGGTTTCTAAACTTTTAAAGTAAACATAAACGTACTTATGAAAACTACATGGATAAAGAATGTGTCATCTCATGACCCGCAAACATTTTTATTCATTATTCGGTTAAAAGTTTACACCTACCCAAAATTAAAAAAAAAAAAAAAAAAATGCACGTTACTTTCGTTATATATTTGACTTAATAAATTTTTATGCAATTATAGTATCGAAGACCCTGTATAGTATACAACCGGACAATTATATGGTTCGTACAATAATTACCCATGAAGTAAAAACAGAAATCATTAAATAATTTAGAAAAATATTAAAATTAGGGATTTTTAATATGTACTTATATATATATATATATATAGGTAGAGGATCCTGTAAAAAGTACTTAAAGTGTGAGAAGTGTGAGAAGTGTATTATAACACTATATATAATACTATATAACACCATATAAACACCGTATAACAATATGTAACACCTAATACCATATAACACTATGTAACACTATATATCATTATATAACAAATATAACACTATAGGTTGTCTGATAGCATGTCTATGATAGATGTATAGTGTTATATTTGTTATATAATGATATATAGTGTTACATAGTGTTATATGTTATTATATAGTGTTACATATTGTTATACGGTGTTTATATGGTGTTATATATTATTATATATAGTGTTATAATACACTTCTCACACTTCTCACACTTTAGGCCCTTTTTACACTAT
This sequence comes from Helianthus tuberosus, assembly GCA_030545235.1. Classification (NCBI taxonomy): domain Eukaryota; kingdom Viridiplantae; phylum Streptophyta; class Magnoliopsida; order Asterales; family Asteraceae; genus Helianthus; species Helianthus tuberosus. The sequence goes on along the minus strand of CM060417.1, from coordinate 144,831,992 downwards.
CCTTTATATATATATATATATATAGAGAGAGAGAGAGAGAGAGAGAGAGAGAGAAAGAGAGAGAGAGAGAGAAAATGTATTATACAATTGGCCTTAACGTACGAGCGTACGCAATGAGAATTTCGCACGTTATAAACCTCAAAAACCATAAATTCGCATGTTGGAAAACCATAAATCTGCATGTTATAAAACATCAGGTGTTAGTCATAAAATCAGCTTGTTATAACTAAAATCCACATGTTGTAACCTAGAATCCGCATATTATATTTTCATCGTGTACGCATCGTACATTAAGACAATTGTACATTAACCAAGCCCTATATATGTATTGATACATGATGGTGATACACATCAATCTTTTGGGTCTTTTCCATGCCATGAATTGCGGTCGTCCTTCTTTTACATGTTCTATGATCAAGGTTAAAGATTGGTTTTTTAAATTCCAAATTATTTAGTATGAGTCACACTTAATCCATTCAGTTAATTATGTGCGTCTCTTTAAAATGTGTGTGTGAAAATAGATTTTTCCTTTTGTAAAAAGTGTAGCTTCATGAAGTGACATGTTAGATTGGTGTTAAAGTTTCAAAATATGTTACAAATCATTCTCATTCATATAGATTGGTGTTAAAGTTTCAAAATACAAATTATTCTCAATCAAATGGTTGGTGTAAATATCCGGAAAACAATTTTTTGCTACTAAAATGTTATTAAAGTTTCAAAATATGTTCAAATGATTCTCAACAAAAGGTTGGTGTAAATATTCTGAAAACATTTTTTGCTATTAAAACTAATGTGTAAGGATAATTAAAATTTAAGCAATTTAAGGTTGTTTTTTGTTCTTGGAATAACACAATCGAAGCTCAGCTATGAATATATATGTAATATCAAATGCTCTTAATTTTTTTTATAAAATATACAAGTTTAAAAAAAAACATAATCTTAATGCATTTCTATAGTTTACGTACAAAGACAATAACTATTTTATATTAGAAAATGACCGGAGACCTAATTCAAAAATATAGAAATCAATCCTGTCCAATGTCCATTCATAATTAACCTAATGGCTTGCAATATTTTATCTCTTATCATATTTATCTTTTACTTTTATTATGCAAATCTCCTTGCTTGATAGATTCATTTAATTTTATTTGTTATAGATGAGGACTTAGTGTTATTTCTCTCAATTTTAATGACGAAATTTAAAATATAAGAAAAAGCTAGCAGTAGTAGCCTTTTAATTATCAGTGTGTTATGTTTCATGTGAACAATAATTAAACTCACTCCAATATTATTAACGTGGTGGAAGTGGTTTCGGACGTAAAGATCTTGGGTTTCTTGTGGTATAGGAATAGATTTAAATCCGATACGGTAGATTGGAAGAAATAATGGAATTTCGATTTCATGTAACTGTTGGTTGTCGGCCGGGCTATTTCCGCCTTGGAGGTAGTTGTTTCGGCCTTATTTGTTATGAAAGTTGATTTCCAAAAAAAATTACACTCTTACACTCTAATATTATCACACTGTTATTTTGGGAGGTGCAAATTTTGACCAATTTGCCTAACAATAACTCGACGGTGTTATTTGTTATAATCCGTATCAAATGTCAAATTGGTCAAACGAGTAGATACTAAACACTTACCAAACATTAACCATATGAAATGGATTGAACATAAAAAGTATTATATTTTTATAATCATATTTAGTAAGTTGATTATATATAATATATATGGCAAGACAACACAACCTCATCAACAACAATATACTCAGTTGAATTTCAACCATAGCGAAGCTATTGGTGGAGTTTGGGGAGGATGATATGTAGGCACGCCATACCTCAGTCCCAAAGGTTAGAGAGACTGCTTTCAGTTGACCTCATTGATAAACCAAATCACGTGAAGATGGTAATCTTGAATTAAGGAGATAAGGATTAAGATGGGTTATGGATAATTCTTGGTGAATTATATATTAAGTCTTTTTATATTTAATTAGGGATAATTATTAGTTTATTAAATATGTTTATCTAGTTGGGTAAATTATTTACTAAAATAGAGTTTGAGTTTGGCTAGGATTAGAATTATTTTAGTATAAACAGATAGTTAGGTTTATTGTAATTGGTGTGCTTTTGTTTTATAATAAAAAGAGCCGAGTGGTGTTCGTCTAATCTCGTGTTTGTGTGTTCAATCAAGGGCCTGAATTTTCAAAAGTTGGTATCATAGCTTAGTAGTTTGAGAGTCGTTTTTCGGAAAGGGGGAGCAGCCCCTCGCGAGGCAGCAACGGTGGATTCTCTTGTAGGTCGGTGGTTAGATTGAAAGAAGCAAAAGAGTCTGCCAATTTCTTGACTATCTCAAGATATTTGATTAGTCTTTCACCTTTAACAGCATAAGAACCATTAAAGTGGTTAGTGATTAATAAAGAATCCACATGTACCTCAAGATACCTAATCCTCATGTGCTTGGCAATTTGCAAACCAGCTATTAAGGCTTCATATTCAGCCTCATTATTGGTAGTTTGAAACTCAAAAGCAATTGAGTGGGGTATTATGTCCCTCTGTGGCGATTTTAGTAGTATGCCTAGTCCAGTTCCTTTGATATTTGAAGCCCCATCTGTGAAGAGTGTCCAAGGATCCTTAGTCTCTTCAAGTTGTTGAACTTCCAATTCAGCTTCCCTCTATAGATCACTACTGAAATCAGCCACAAAATCAGCTAAGGTTTGGGATTTAATGGCAGTTCTTAGTTCATATTTGATATCATATGCACTAAGCTTAACTGCCCATTTTGTCATCCTTCCTGACATTTCAGGTTTCCTTCATGATCTTTAACAAGGACTGCGCTTACTGCCTTAGAAGAAACTGCTAAGTATAAGGATATTATATCCCCTTTTTCTGGTTTCATTAAAGCTGAAGCTGAGGATAGGTAATCCTTAAGGGCCTTGAGGGTATTCTTATGCTTTTCAGTCCACTCAAATTTCTTGTTCTTTCTTAGGATGTCATAGAATTCTTTGCATTTCTCTGATAACTTTGATTTGAATCTGTTCAAGGCTGCGATCCTTCCTTTCAATCTTTGCATATCCTTGGCATTGGCAGGAGACTTGATGTTCACAATAGCCTTGATTTGTTCTGGACTTGCCTCTATCCCTCTTTTTGTCACCATATAACCTAGGAATTTGCCAGCTTTTACACCAAAGTGGCACTTGGAAGGATTCAATTTCATGTTGAATTTATCAAGGATATCAAATGATTCTTCCAAATCTCTAAGGTGATCCTCAGCTCTCTTGGACTTAACCACCATGTCATCAATATAGACTTCCATTGTGTGTCCAATTTGTTCTTTAAACATCATATTAACTAGCCTTTGGTATGTAGCACCTGCATTTCTTAGTCCAAAGGGCATAGCAATATAACAATAGATACCAGTAGGGGTCATAAAGGCTGTATCCTCTTGATCAGATGGTTCCATCTGAATTTGTTGAAATCCAGATAAAGCATCCATAAAGGTTAACAACTCATGACCCGCTGTAGCATCCACCATGGAGTCAATGTGGGGTAATGGGAAAGGATCCTTGGGACATGCCTTATTTAAGTCAGTAAAATCGACACACACCCTCCACTTTCCATTTTTCTTTTGAACAACAACCACATTGGCTAACCACATTGGATACTTTACCTCTCTAATCATACCTGCTTTGAGAAGTTTATCTACCTCCTCTTGAATGATGGCATTTCTTTCAGGTGCAAACTTTCTCCTCTTCTTATGTATAGGCTTAAAAGACCTGTCAATGCTAAGTTTATGAGTAATGACATCTTTAGAAATATCTGTCATGTCTTCATGTTTCCAGGCGAAGGTAGCTTTTCTTCTTTTTAAGAAGGATACCAAATCCTGTTTAATGGTATCGAGGATCCCGGATCCTATAAAAACTTTGGATTCAGGATCCTGAGGATCCATCAGGATATCTTTGACATCTTTTTCTCTTGCCTCCAAAACATCTCTTGGAGGATACTTTAATTGCTATGCTCCCCTAGGTTTCGAGGCTGGCTTCATTGATGAGGTGTAACGATTCTTGGCGTCTTGTTGGTCACTCTCTATCTTCACCACACCCCCATGGAGTAGGGAGTTTAACACACTGATGATATGTAGATGGGACTGCTTTCATATCATGTATCCATGGCCTACCAATGATAACATTGCAACAAGATAAGCAATCTATAACACAAAATTTTTTAATAGAATTTACTCCCTCTATGTAAATAGGAAGTTTAATGTCCACCAATGTATTCTTGGTTTCTCCACTGAATCCCACAAGAACTGATGATCTTGGGATAATTTCTGATTCAGGAATGTTCATTCTTTTGAGGACATCAAGTTGGATAATGTTCACTGAGCTTCCCCATCTATGAGAATCCTGCGAACAAAATGGTTAGAAATAAACAATGTAATAACAAGACCGTCATGGTGAGGATCCTGAATATCTACACGGTCATCCTCATCAAAGGATATGACTTTCTGCTCTGTGAGGATGGAAGTTCGAATGGGTCTATCCCCATTTTCCATCTTTGTCTCTTTAGCATGCCTCTTGGCTGCTGAAAAGGAAGTGCCACATATATCTGATCCACCGGAGATGAAGTTGATAATCTGGGCATCTGCTAGAGGAGCAGGAGCCCTTTCTGGAGTCTTTTCAGGATCCTGGATCCTCGATCTCTTTTTTCCAAATAGCTCCTCCAAGTATCCTTTACTTAATAGGTAACCGATCTCTTTTCTAAGTGCTATGCATTCATCAGTGAGATGACCAAAATCTTCATGGTATGCACACCATTTAGATTTGTCTTTTGTGGCAGCCGGCTTGTCATTCTTTCTAGGCCACCTAGCTTTGTCACCTAAATTCTGCATAGCAAGGATTAGTTCATTGTTATCAACAGCAAAGCAATAGTCAGAAATAGGAGGATAATCCTCATCATCTTCTTCTTGCTCCACAACATGCACATTTTGATTATCAGTTTTGTTGTAGGATTTTGATTTGTTATTTCTGAAATAGGATCCTTGCTTTTCCTGCTTTGTGGATCCTGGTAGTCTCTCCTGGATCCTTTTATCATCCTCTAACCGGATGAATCTAAGAGCTCTAGTTCTCACTTCATCAAGGTTCCTGCAAGGTGTCATCACAAGATCATCATAGAATTGTGAATTCTTAAGCAAACCCATTTTAAAAGCTTCCACAGCTGTTGCAATATCTAAGTTGGGAATTTCTAAGATTCTCTACTGAATTTAGTTATGTAATCCCTTAGTGATTCATTATTACCTTGAGTTACCCTATATAAATCACTAGTTAAACGTTCAAACCTCCTACTACATGAAAATTGGCTATTGAACAAGTTAACCAGATTAGCAAATGAAGTAATAGAGTAAGGAGGAAGACTTAGCAACCATTTAAGAGCTGATCCTGTTAGTGTGGATCCGAAACCCTTGCATAGACATGCTTCTTTTAACCTTTCAGGAATGGGGTTAATCTCCATTCTCTCCCTGTATTGAGCTATATGCTCTTCTGGTTCAGTTGTACCATCGTAGAGCTTCATGTTTGGTGTTTGGAACCTCTTTGGTATCTCCGTATCACAAATGGGTGGTGCAAAACAAGATATTCTGTGACTCCCATCTAGAATCTCAGGAATGGGTTTAACCACTCCTGGGACACTGGATATCATATCCTTGAGTTTTTGTAACTCCCTAGCCATAGCTTAGTTGATTCCTGTCTCCTGCACAAAGCCATGGTTAGTATTATAAGAAGTATTTAAAGTGTTACCTCCTGATGGATTCGAGGTTGGGATTCCTGATGTGAATCCATATTGATGTGATTCTGGCATAATCGAGGGACCATATGAAGAAATAGTTTGCATAGGTATGAAGTCTCCCAAATGAATCTCTGAGCTTCTGGGTTGTAGACTCCTTAAGGATCCTTGATCCTGAAAGATATTGGATCCTTGATATACCGAAGCTGGAGGTCTTGGGGGATACTCCATGGATCCGTGAACCTGGGATGAGGATCCCTAAACCTGAGATGAGGATCCTTGAGCCTGAGATGAGGATCCTTGATACTGAGAGTAGGATCCTTGAACTGATTGCGTCCCCACGTATCCTCCCGAACTAGAGAAGAATCCTTGATGCTGGAAAGAGGATCCTTGAGGCTGAAGAGAGGATCCTGAAGGCTGGAAGTAGGATCCTTGAGCCTGTGTCATTGCCGATGATCCATAGTGCATACTCGATGATCCACCCTGGTACTGGACACCTGATGCTGTGGAATGCTGGGTAGTTGTGACTGGAGTATCGAAATTCAGAGATCTCGGCACCAATGGAGAGTGATCCTCCGCTGATCTCTTCAATTTCTTGATTTCATCAATTTCTCAAAGGATCCTGTCATTAGTTTTGTCCTACTGTTGCATGTAATCCTTCATCTGCAAAATCAAAGAATAAAGATCATTGTTAGTAGGACTAGAAGAAACAGCAGTAGTTGCTTTTGTGAAAACGGGTGTTGGCTTCTTCGCAGCATTCTCAGCATTCTTCTGGGATCCAGAAGGGACAGGAGGCAAAGGTGGAATGCCCTGTGAAGAAGTGATCGCCGGCATGGAGCTTGAAGTGATTTTCGCATGAGAAGCCATAAGGTTGAAGGTTATGAACAGAAATGGATGAAATGAACAATTTTTTTTAAGAATGAAGCACCGATTGCCCCACGGTAGGCGCCAAACTGTTTTGGTCAAAAATCACACAAGGATAATGTAACCAAATCCGATTTTTGTGAGGTATGATGCTTGGTTGATTGGACAAATGTATGAATAACAAATATATGAAATGAATGATGAACACAAGGATTTATACGAGGAAAAAGCCCTTGATCAATGAATGATCTCCGGCATAAAAAACCTTGGATAGTGAAAACTATCACTATCAAGTATATTAAATAAAGAAAGTTTACAAATCGGGATGATAACAAGCTTGGTACAAGGATCACTAGTGTGCAAAAGTGTATAATGGCAGAGAGTTCTCGAGAGTTCGAGTAGGGCAGTTGTGTTGCTAATAATAATCATCACTAAATTAAGCTTGTATCCCCCTTTAAAAATAGAAATTAACTAGCCTAACTAACTATCCGCAAATGATGCAAGCCCCCCACGATCACCATAACGGTCGAAGAGTTCAAGCACGTGCAGAATCACCAAGCTTATTCCCCTAGAATCTCGGTTAGACCAAGTCCTATTCGAATACACCTGCAATACAAGTTCAAAAATAATGGAAACAATTGTTAGTGTTAGGATAATAATGAGGATCCTGTGTCACACCCCCAAAATCCACACGCGGAGTACCACCGCTTGGAGGCGTGACATGACCAGGATCAAGCCACCAATCATATTGAACATAATTATCAAAAGTCATTCATCAATACGATAGGTGTTTACAAAACCAAATATATACAAGTGTATAGCGGAAGCATTAATGTAAAACCCAACATAAGTTTAAGAACAAAATGTTATAATGTTTAACAAAACATCCACGTCCGTGCCCACAACGACTGCGCCTCCCGTGCAAGCTCCAAGAGTACCTATTGTCCTGCAAGGCATGTAACAGAGAGTCAACAACTAGTTGAGCGAGTTCACTGTTAGTTATTTAGTTATAATGTTCGTTTCGTAAATCGTAAGTAATAGCATCGCGGCCCTCTAGGCATGTTTGCGAAGTTTAGAAATTTGTATCGCGTTAGTCCTTGCTGCCAGTCCAGGCATGCGTGCGATGAATAGTGTTGACTAGTCGTATTTGTACGTGCCCTTCTTAATCCAAGGACCGTAGCGAGTGTGATTGTCCTACCCAAGGAGGACGAGCATGCGTTAAGGTTGTTGTCCTACCCAAGGAGGACGAACGTATGTATTCTACCCAAGGAGAATACATAGGATTTATATTGGCATCCTACCCATGGAGGATGGCGGTACATATCCTACCCAAGGAGAATATGTAGGTTCCATTGTATGTTAAGGTTGTTGTCCTACCCAAGGAGGACGAACGTATGTATTCTACCCAAGGAGAATACATAGGATTTATATTGGCATCCTACCCATGGAGGATGGCGGTACATATCCTACCCAAGGAGAATATGTAGGTTCCATTTTAGTTTCTTAACCCATTCCCAAACCACCGGGAATCCCATGCCTTAGAAAGAGTGTGAACTCACCTTGTTTCGCTCGGTATGCTAAGTATGTGCTCACGGTTAATCAATCACGTCCTAAGGTATGCACGTATACATAATCAGTTTGTATTAAAGTTGTTTGTGCGTAAACATAATCATCATGAACATCGCATCAATCACAATACACGTATTTGCAATCATACAAGTAATACTTTATACATAACAGCAGTTAACTAACCCAGTTAACACTTAACAGAATTAACTCAAGTTACTGCACAGATCAGCTATTCGGCGAAACACGCATGTTGGCGAAACACAGATAGTGGCGAAACACATATAGTGACGAAACACATTCTGTTTCGTCGAGGTGTCCCCTGGCGAAACAGAACTTCTGATTCGTCGACTACTCTTGGCGAAACACATCCTGTTTCGCCGAGAGTTCTGTTTCGTCGATCAGTCAGTTTCGCAGACATCAGTTACAGCAGATGCGAAAAAAACACATAAACCCTAACAGCCGTAAAACAGCAATTCCTCAATCATACAGTAATCATTCAACGCAGAATCATCGTAACATCATCATAACATAAGTATCACAGTTCTTAACGTCTAGCACAAACCCTAGGTTATGTGTACAACATATAGATTAACATACAACATCATATCATCGATTCCTATCAAGATACTAATGTGTATTCAGAATCAGGCCATATAAACAACATTCAGAACCGAGTATCATCAACATACCCTCCTATAATCCAGAAATCGAGCATAAACACAACATGTATAAAGAAATCAAGGGACAAAGAAACCGATTTAGACGAGCACGCACTAACCGAGATATTCGAGATGAACAAGGGAGGATTCGAGAGAGAAAGATGATGGTTGATGATGGGTATCGCCTTCACAGAGTGGAGAGTTCTAGGGTTTCTATTTTTGTTAAAAGTGTGAAACAGGGAGTCGGTTCACGTTAATATGAACGAATTACCGTTCTGGGCCCTTAATGGGCTTGGCGAAACTGGGCTTGGCGAAACAGACTTCTGTTTCGTCGGGATGCTTATGACGAAACAGTCTGTTTCGTCGGGTCCTGTCTGTTTCGTCGAGTTGCTCGATGGCGAAACACATCAGTTTCGTCGGGATGTAAATGGCGAAACAGAACTTCTGTTTCGTCGGGTCCTTTCATATTTTAAACAGTTTAAGTTTTCAACAGGTGTTTCTTGTTATACAGCCAAACACAAAATCATGCAACCACTATGCGTTCATTATAAAATAACGTATACAGTTACAAGTTAAACAAGTCAAACAACTACACAGTCAAAGTCAACGTGCACTAAGAGCGAAAAAGAAAGTCGGAAACTCGAGTTGTCACATTATCCCCAACTTGAAAGAAATTTCGTCCCGAAATTTAGCATGCGGTTACTGAGGAAGCTAGGTAAGTTATCGTTTACTGGTTTTCCTGGGGTGTCACATCATCCCCCCGTTGAGTTGGGATTTCATCCCGAACTTCTGTAGTAGCTTCAGCCTCAGTAGTAGTTGCATTGTTTTCGAACAACTGGGGATATTTGAGTTCCATTTGGTCTTCGCGTTCCCAGGTAAACTCTGGGCCACGACGGGAGTTCCAACGAACTCGAACAAGTGGTATTCTGGTGTTCTTGAGGACCTTAACATCCCGGTCCGTGATTTCAACTGGTTCCTCGACGAAATGCAATTGTTCGTCGATAGTGAGCTCCTTCAGAGGAACTATGTGGGTCTCATCTGACTGAAACTTCTTCAGATTCGACACGTGAAAGACGTTGTGAACTGCACTGAGTTCAGCCGGTAAGTTCAGTCTGTAGGCCACTTTGCCTATTTTCTCTATGACTTCAAATGGTCCAACATATCGTGGATTGAGTTTGCCTCGTTTGCCAAAACGAACAACACCCTTCCAGGGTGAAACTTTGAGTAGTGCTCGATCCCCAACTTGGAATTCGAGTATTTTCCTGTCTTTATCAGCGTATACTTTCTGATGGTCACGAGCTGCCGCCATGCGTTGTCGTATTTGAGCAATCTTTTCAGTAGTATCAACTACCATTTCCGGACCTGTGATCTGACTGTCACCCACCTCTGCCCAACAAAGAGGTGATCGGCATTTACGCCCGTACAATGCCTCAAAAGGAGCAGCTTTAATGCTGGTGTGGTAACTGTTGTTGTACGAAAATTCCACAAGTGGCAGATGTTTTTCCCAGCCTTTGCCAAAGTCAATTACGCACGCCCGAAGCATGTCTTCTAGAGTTTGAATAGTGCGCTCAGACTGCCCATCTGTCTGAGGATGATAAGCTATGCTCATGTCCAATCGAGAGCCAAAAGATTTGTGCATTGCTTGCCACAGTTCTGAAGTAAAACGTGCATCACGATCAGAGATAATAGATGTGGGCACCCCGTGCCTCGAGACAACTTCCTTAAGGTATACGTCTGCTAGAGTGGAGAACTTATCCGTTTCCTTGATAGCCAAGAAGTGAGCAGACTTTGTGAGTCGATCCACGATCACCCAAATAGTATCATTTCCGCGCTGAGATCTAGGCAGGCCAGTAACAAAATCCATGGAAATTTGCTCCCATTTCCATTGTGGTATCTCAGGTTGTTGGAGTGGGCCTGATGGTTTCTGATATTCTGCTTTGACTCTCGCACAAGTCAAACACTTGCTAACGTAAGTTGCTATGTGGGCCTTCATGCTAGGCCACCAATATGTAGTTCTGAGGTCGTGGTACATCTTATCTGAACCAGGATGTACTGAGTAGCGAGACTTATAAGCTTCATCCATTACAAGCTCGCGTAGGTTGCCATAGAGTGGGACCCAGATGCGTCCTGTTACGTAGTAGGCGCCGTCTGCCCTTGGTTCTAACCGTTGCCTTGAACCGCGTAGAGCTTCAGCCCTGACGTTTTCTGGTTTCAATGCTTCTACCTGAGCATCTCGTATCTGTGAAGGAAGACTAGACTGAATAGTGAGTTGCAATGCTCGTACACGCCTAGGTATGGTATCCTTTCGACTGAGGGCGTCGGCCACCACATTGGCCTTGCCTGGATGGTACTTTATAGCACATTCGTAATCGTTCAGTAACTCGACCCATCGACGTTGTCGCATGTTCAGGTCTTTCTGCTTGAAAATATACTCAAGACTTCTGTGATCGGTGTAGATGGTGCACTTAGTGCCATACAGATAATGTCGCCATATCTTGAGCGCAAAAACAACAGCTCCAAGCTCTAAATCGTGTGTAGTGTAATTCCGTTCGTGAATCTTAAGTTGGCGCGAAGCATAAGCAATAACTTTATCCCGTTGCATCAACACACATCCAAAACCTTGGATAGATGCATCACAGTAGACTACAAAATCGTCCGTGCCTTCAGGCAATGAGAGGATAGGTGCGCTACAAAGTCTATCCTTTAAGTGCTGAAACGCTGTATCCTGTGTATCACTCCAACGGTAGGCAATACCTTTCTGTGTCAGTAATGTAAGCGGCTGTGCAATCCTTGAGAAGTCTTTGATAAACCGTCTGTAATAACCCGCCAAACCCAAGAATTGGCGTATTTCTGTTGGTGTGCGAGGTGCAGGCCAGTTCTTGATCGAATCTACCTTGGATGGATCAACATGTATCCCATCCCTGTTTACCACGTGACCTAGAAAGTGGACTTCACGAAGCCAGAAGTCGCATTTTGAAAACTTAGCGTACAGTTGTTCCGTTCGAAGGAGTTCCAGAATAAGTCGTAAATGTTGCTCATGTTCCTCCCGACTCTTCGAGTAAATCAGAATGTCATCAATGAAAACAATAACAAACTTGTCAAGATAAGGTTTGCACACCCTGTTCATAAGATCCATGAAAATCGCAGGCGCGTTCGTTAGCCCGAATGGCATGACCAAAAACTCATAATGACCGTAGCGAGTTCTGAATGCTGTTTTGGAGACGTCCTCATCCCGGACTCTCAGTTGATGGTAACCTGACCTTAGATCAATCTTTGAGTAATAGCTCGACCCTTGTAACTGGTCGAATAAGTCGTCGATGCGTGGAAGTGGATAGCGATTCTTCACGGTCACCTTGTTCAGTTCACGGTAATCTATGCACATACGAAAGGTACCGTCTTTCTTCTTTACAAATAATACTGGAGCTCCCCATGGCGAAGAGCTAGGACGTATGAAACTCTTTTCCAAAAGTTCTTGCAATTGCTTAGACAGTTCTTCCAGTTCAGTTGGAGCTAAGCGATAAGGTGCTCGAGCTATAGGTGCTGCTCCTGGAGCTAGCTCGATCTGAAATTCGACCTGGCGATGGGGCGGTAACCCAGGTAACTCTTCAGGAAACACTTGAGGAAAGTCGCGTACTACAGGAATATCCCAAATCTTTTTCTCTGTCGTCGATGTATCAGTAACGAGTGCTAAAATAGCTACGTGGCCTTTTCGCAGACACTTCTGAGCCTTCAAGAAAGAGATGATGCCACTCACGACACCACTCTTGTCACCTTGAACTTCGAGAGGTTCTTTCCCAGAACAAGGAATACGAACGATCTTCTCCTTGCATAGGATCTCTGCTTGTTGTTGGGATAACCAATCCATACCAATGACGATATCAAAGCTACTCAGAGTTATAGGAATGAGATCGATAGAGAAAGTCTGACCGGCGAGGATAAGATTACAACCCTGAACTATGTGTGTGGCTTCTAAACTTTTACCGTTAGCTAACTCTACGACATGTTTGGTGTTCAACAGGGTTGGTGCACGTTTAAGCATTTGACTAACATTCAGAGACATATAACTGGTATCCGCACCCGAATCAAATAATACGGTAACATAAAAGTCGTCGAGAAGAAACTTACCCGTAACCACATTAGGATCGTTCCTTGCGTCACTCTGGCCAATCACAAACATACGACCTTTTGCACCATTGTTGTTGTTGTTTCCCCCATTGTTGTTCCCACTGCCCTGATTATTGTTATTGTTGCTTTGATTCTGGTTTAATTGGGGACAGTTCCGCTTGAAATGACCTTCAGCCCCACACTGAAAGCATGTCTTATTTCCTTGCTGTTGTTGCTGTGACTGGTTTCGTGGAACGGGTGACTGTTGTTGCTGGTTCTGACTCGCAGGCCTTAAGCTCCTGCAATCTTTAGCCTCATGACCTACTCTTAGACATCTCTGACAGCGGCCTCTACGACACTGACCACTGTGGTGTTTGTTGCACCTGTTACACAGTGGATGAATTCCCCGATATCCACTCTGCCCCTGACCACCAGACGATTGCTGACTCGAACTCTGATAATCACTAGTCTTGCGCTGTTGCTGTGCTTGAGACTGTACAATAGCTGAACCCCTGCTGGAATCCCCTTCCCATTTCCGCTTGTTGTCACTGGGAATAGCAGGAGTAATTGGAGTGGTAGCGGTAGTAGTAGCGTTGATACGTTTAGGCAGCCTGTTCTGTTCCACCGCCTGATCAGTGAGGCGATGAGCTAGCTTAACGATCTGTTGAATAGTGCCCAGATTCGCTGAAGTTACGTGGCTTTGAATCTCCGGCACCAGACCATTGAGATACAGTTCGATACGCTTAATGGGAGGGTCCACCATAGTAGGACACAGAATAGCCAATTCATTCGATCTTCTGGTGTACGCTTCAATTTCTGACCCCGTCATTTTCAAATGGTAAAATTCTACCTCCAGTTTATGAATATCATCACGGCTACAGTATTCCTCTTTAATCAAATCCTTGAAATCATTCCAGGGTGTGGCGTTAGCAACAGCCAACCCTAACATCTGCACTTGCGCATTCCACCAAGTCAGCGCAATGCCTTCTAGTGTACCAGTGGCGTACTTCACCCTGCGAGCCTCAGGGCATTCGCATATTTCAAATACCGACTCGAGCTTTTCAAACCAATGGAGGAGTCCAACCGCTCCTTCCGTGCCACTAAAAGTAGTAGGACGACAGTCCATGAACGTTTTGAAGGTACAAACAGGTGGCTGAGCGTGCTGACCTCCTGCTTGTGCGGCTGCAAGTGCCGCAGCAATTTGCTCGTTAATGAGAGCCGTCAGTTGGGCTTGCGTCATGTTGATACGTCCAGACATGATCTTCATAGTAAATATAACATAAGTGAGAGAGGTTCGCGAGTAGTGCGATAACAAAAGGGAATAATCACACAAGTGTTCTCATGCAATAGTGTCAAGTTAACCTAAGCATACCCGGAGCAAAGTTCTAGGCAATTCTAGCAAGTAGGCAATAAGACATGTACCATATTACCTAGAGTGATGAGTCTTGCACGTGGAGCGAGGCGTCGTTGTGGATCGTTGAGCACTGTTTCGGTTATAGTCTGGTTTTAATAAAAAAATGTTTTTCCCCTTATTAAAACCGAGTTCTCTATAACCAATGGCTCTGATACCAATCTGTCACACCCCCAAAATCCACACGCGGAGTACCACCGCTTGGAGGCGTGACATGACCAGGATCAAGCCACCAATCATATTGAACATAATTATCAAAAGTCATTCATCAATACGATAGGTGTTTACAAAACCAAATATATACAAGTGTATAGCGGAAGCATTAATGTAAAACCCAACATAAGTTTAAGAACAAAATGTTATAATGTTTAACAAAACATCCACGTCCGTGCCCACAACGACTGCGCCTCCCGTGCAAGCTCCAAGAGTACCTATTGTCCTGCAAGGCATGTAACAGAGAGTCAACAACTAGTTGAGCGAGTTCACTGTTAGTTATTTAGTTATAATGTTCGTTTCGTAAATCGTAAGTAATAGCATCGCGGCCCTCTAGGCATGTTTGCGAAGTTTAGAAATTTGTATCGCGTTAGTCCTTGCTGCCAGTCCAGGCATGCGTGCGATGAATAGTGTTGACTAGTCGTATTTGTACGTGCCCTTCTTAATCCAAGGACCGTAGCGAGTGTGATTGTCCTACCCAAGGAGGACGAGCATGCGTTAAGGTTGTTGTCCTACCCAAGGAGGACGAACGTATGTATTCTACCCAAGGAGAATACATAGGATTTATATTGGCATCCTACCCATGGAGGATGGCGGTACATATCCTACCCAAGGAGAATATGTAGGTTCCATTGTATGTTAAGGTTGTTGTCCTACCCAAGGAGGACGAACGTATGTATTCTACCCAAGGAGAATACATAGGATTTATATTGGCATCCTACCCATGGAGGATGGCGGTACATATCCTACCCAAGGAGAATATGTAGGTTCCATTTTAGTTTCTTAACCCATTCCCAAACCACCGGGAATCCCATGCCTTAGAAAGAGTGTGAACTCACCTTGTTTCGCTCGGTATGCTAAGTATGTGCTCACGGTTAATCAATCACGTCCTAAGGTATGCACGTATACATAATCAGTTTGTATTAAAGTTGTTTGTGCGTAAACATAATCATCATGAACATCGCATCAATCACAATACACGTATTTGCAATCATACAAGTAATACTTTATACATAACAGCAGTTAACTAACCCAGTTAACACTTAACAGAATTAACTCAAGTTACTGCACAGATCAGCTATTCGGCGAAACACGCATGTTGGCGAAACACAGATAGTGGCGAAACACATATAGTGACGAAACACATTCTGTTTCGTCGAGGTGTCCCCTGGCGAAACAGAACTTCTGATTCGTCGACTACTCTTGGCGAAACACATCCTGTTTCGCCGAGAGTTCTGTTTCGTCGATCAGTCAGTTTCGCAGACATCAGTTACAGCAGATGCGAAAAAAACACATAAACCCTAACAGCCGTAAAACAGCAATTCCTCAATCATACAGTAATCATTCAACGCAGAATCATCGTAACATCATCATAACATAAGTATCACAGTTCTTAACGTCTAGCACAAACCCTAGGTTATGTGTACAACATATAGATTAACATACAACATCATATCATCGATTCCTATCAAGATACTAATGTGTATTCAGAATCAGGCCATATAAACAACATTCAGAACCGAGTATCATCAACATACCCTCCTATAATCCAGAAATCGAGCATAAACACAACATGTATAAAGAAATCAAGGGACAAAGAAACCGATTTAGACGAGCACGCACTAACCGAGATATTCGAGATGAACAAGGGAGGATTCGAGAGAGAAAGATGATGGTTGATGATGGGTATCGCCTTCACAGAGTGGAGAGTTCTAGGGTTTCTATTTTTGTTAAAAGTGTGAAACAGGGAGTCGGTTCACGTTAATATGAACGAATTACCGTTCTGGGCCCTTAATGGGCTTGGCGAAACTGGGCTTGGCGAAACAGACTTCTGTTTCGTCGGGATGCTTATGACGAAACAGTCTGTTTCGTCGGGTCCTGTCTGTTTCGTCGAGTTGCTCGATGGCGAAACACATCAGTTTCGTCGGGATGTAAATGGCGAAACAGAACTTCTGTTTCGTCGGGTCCTTTCATATTTTAAACAGTTTAAGTTTTCAACAGGTGTTTCTTGTTATACAGCCAAACACAAAATCATGCAACCACTATGCGTTCATTATAAAATAACGTATACAGTTACAAGTTAAACAAGTCAAACAACTACACAGTCAAAGTCAACGTGCACTAAGAGCGAAAAAGAAAGTCGGAAACTCGAGTTGTCACATCCTGGATCCTTAGTTTTGCAACATCTTCTGATGATCCTTAATTCAAACTGAACTGAGGATCCGTGATCCAAGCTGCACTTGAGGATCCGTGATCCATAAGCTATAAAATTCTATCCCTAACAAAAACCCCAACATACCGGCGATAATTGTAGAATTACAAATACTCAATCACTGTTTAATTTAAATGTAAAGCATTGAGGTTTTGTAAAATAGTTTGCAAAAAGGTTTATAAAAAGGAAATTACTCACATTTCTAGTTTAGACTTTTCCTGGTGTTTTTCCTGGTTATAATCTATTAATTACACAATGCACATGCGTTAGTATCATATCCCAATATTTACATTAGTAATACCCTCCCCAAGACAGAACTCCAACGACTACGTCGGGCAGAACCACGACAGCCGTTACGGAGCACTAGATCAATCGGGCAGCGTATCTAATACGTAACCGGGGTTATAATACTTACAACGGGGCAGAACTTCGTTAATTAGGGGGGGGGGGTATAATACCCGATTATAGCTTCTACACTTATAGAATTCGAGAGAGAAAGTTGTGATTTGAACGGTTGAAATGAACTGCCGAGGGCCCCTATTTATAGTTCTGGTCGACCAGGTTCTCGCGGCCCGCGTAAACAGAAGGCAAGGCCTTCGCGGCCCGTGAGCTAGGGTTGTAGGTTTTAGCTTTGCTGATTCGTTGAACTAGGTTGGACACAAGTAGTGACACGTGGCAGCCTGGGGGCTCACCCTGATGACCAGCTGTCGCGGCCCGCGTAAGACGAAGAAGGAGTCTTCGCGGCCCGCCAGAAAACAATAAAAATTGTTTTTATTGTATTTTATTAATTTAAAGGTATTTTAGGGCTATTGTACGTATACGGGGTGTATTTTAAGGAGTATAGGGATATTATAAATATTAGGGGTGTCGGTAAATAATTTAGGAGGGTTGCTATATCAAGTCTTCAAGTGTATTGTGTAAAATGTCTTAGGAAAGACATTATGTAAATATTAAGACCAAAAAGAAGAGAAAGAAGCAAAGTAGGGAGAATAAACATTTTAAGCAAGAATCAAGAATGGTCAAAAATAGGGTTCCTACTATAGACTAGGTCGAACATGGCAATTCTACCTAATGCCCTATAGTTATGGCTCTGATACCAATCTGTCACACCCCAACCAATGGCGGAATCATCGGAGTGGGACTAGTTCGAGATTGCAAGAGACTTCATAACACTATTTGTGACAATAATTAATTCAACCATTTTCATTCATAACCAAAATTGTCAAATATTACAAGAAATTCAAATAACAACGTTGTTCATAACGTAAACATAACAAAATTGATACAACACTTTAAACCTAAATGTCTAAGTGAGTATCTAGGCATCATTGCTAGTCCATTTTCATAGCATCATCAATCCTCAACCTTTAACATTTTTAAAATACAATTCAATGCAAAAGCAAAGGCGAGTATACAAGTTTATTAATAAGTATAAGTATAAGTTTAAAAGTTTAAAACGAATCCACATGGCAACTTAGTTTATATAAGAGCATCATACAAGGCATGCAATATTTCTAGTCAACCCTCTGTTTACGCAAAAATGATATAATTCAACATGACCTCTCGTTCACGGGTGGTGCGTTACTCCTATAGCGCTATATATGTCAAATGGAGGCTAGTAATAAGCTAATGACTATTGTATCACATAAGAATCACCCAAGTATAAGCATCAAATATAACAAACATAGCATTCATGTATAAGGATTGTTTTCGTGCAAGTATAAAGATTAAAGTTTAGGTGTGGTTTAATAATTTAACATGTTACACCCCAAAAGTGGTAAACATAAAAAGGGGGTTGCGAGTATACTCACGGTTTTGCAAGTCTTCACTTGTGAATCCGCGAGTTAGTTGTTATTGGGGGTAGGAACACCAAGTCCTTCTACATGATGAAACGAGGTGTATGAGCTTGGGGAAATCGGAATATTTAAGGATTTGGAATTTAAACATCATAAACTTAAACATATGAAAATAACATGTGAAAATAATCACCTAGTACATATGATACTTGTTCTTGACACTATGAAACTCCAAGGAGTTTATATGTTTTCATGGACAAGGTTCCATTAGAATCGTGACAAGTTATCATACTATAGGATGATATAATCTAGTACTTTGACATATGAATACTAGTTCATCATCAAAGATTTGATTATTTGGATTATGTGTTTATATATTACATATATTGTATACATATTATTATGTCCAATATTTCAAGCATGAGGTAGAAGATCAAGTCTTCATTTAGGTACCTCTAAGTTTCATGGAAGTCATGTAGGAGGTAGGAAGAGTAGTCTTCCATTTAGGTACCTCTAAACATTCACCACTACACTTGATGTAAAAACATACAAGGAGGGTCATGAACTATGAATAATACAAGAATATAAACAACTACTCTATCAGAAATCATCAAGTAATGTGGGGATTTTATGTTGGACAATCCAAGTTAGTCCATAATCACACCTACATTAAGTCTTGGACTTAAACATTACTTGAGGGTCAAAAACCCTAAACAAAACAGAATGTATATGAGGTTTAACCTCTGATTTTGAATGTCTCAAGCTTGTTTTTAAGCCTAACTAACCATAGAAGTGGTTATATGCATAAGGACATAGGTTTGAGATGAGTTTGACTCAAGTTTGAACAAGTTAAGTAAAGTTTGATTGAAAACAGAAATGAACAGTGAACTTTGGAGCCTTTTTGCCAGAGTTCCAGGGACTTATTTACTGTGAAATACCCATGGAATCGAAGCTAAGGTCAATCCAAGTGCATAGGAAAAAGAATGGACCAAATCGGACAAGAAATGAGTGAGTTATGCTCACTTTAGTGAAGGAAGGTGCTTCTGTCTGAACTTGAGTTTGCAGCAGCGATTGTGGCGATTTAGGGAGTGATTAGAGGAGTTTGCAAAGTGATTTTAGCTTCGATAGGCCTTGTATTTATGGGGTTTGAAGATGGTTGGTTGGTGGTTGAGTTTTAATGCAAGAAACACAAAATAACAACCAACTAACTCTCAAAAATGGACCAATTCGCGATCAGAACTTAGCTGGCTACGGATTACACTCTCTGGCGGGGCGCGAGAGAGAACCAAGGGTGGTCGTGGGGTGCCAGAGACCATCAGGTCAGTACTTCAAGTTTTAGAAATGACATTTTGGTCCCTTGAGTTTATAAATTAGGGTTTTAGGGTATTTTAAGGGTATTTTATGTAATTTAAACATAGTTTAAGGATAAATTAAGTATGAGGAACATAAACCAAGTATAATTAGGCGTATGAATGTCGTATTTAAGTATCGTATACGTTCAAAAGACGTTTTATGCATAAGTTTCACATATTGGCAAGTTTAGCACATAGTTTCCAACAATTACGAGTAAGCATCAATTGTTTCATGAAATTGAGTGTATGAGCATGTATAAAGTATGTATAACATCAATTTAACAAAATACAAGTTTTATTTATGATCCAAGTCTCGGATTTTACAACGATTACAAAGAAAGAACGATTACAAGAACACAAGACTTCCAAAAATAGAAATACAAGTAAGACTTTCTAATTATGGAAAGTACAAAGATGCAGGGCGTTACACCTACAATCCTAATCTGTCAACCATCACCGACGATTGGTGAGGTGAGTGCAGATCTGAAGCCAAGAAAGGTGAGTGGCATCCTGCATCCACCTCACATCCTTAACCAACTAATTCATCACTCGCAGGTAACATGGTCGCACGATGGTGGATGTGGTTCGGTGAGAAGAACGATGACTGTTGATTCAATTTTTAATCGAATCGGATTATGGTTTATGCTATGTTCAGATTGGGAATTATGTTAGATACCAGTAAGTTGTTAAATAAAATTAATATCCTATCTTTTTCAACAAATCGGATATGGCGTAATGGTTAATAAGTTTCTTTGATATCGAACCCATCTGGGTTCGAATCCGGGTGTTGGCACTTTTGAGTTTTAGTTTTTATAATCTTTATTTCACATTGATTTAGTTATTTAAGAAACGAAAATACAAAATGACAAAAATGCCCCTAAGTAACTGAGGAGCATGGATAGGGTTAAGTCTGTTGGACCAAAACGAGTATGGTTAAAACTTTTTGGACCCACGGGCGATAAATGAAACTTTTGGACTATACTGGTAAAACTGTCCAAACCAAAGGGACCAAAATGTCACTTTACTCTAAATATGTTTATCCAGTTGGTTAAATTATTTATTAGAATGGAGTTTTTGGTTATGATTAAAATGAGTCTAGAAAAATAAATGGTTAAGTTTATTGTAATTAGTGTGCTTTTGGTTTATAATAACAAGAGTAGAGTGGTGTTCGTTTAATCACGTGTTTGAGTGTTCAATCAAAGGCCTGATTTTCTAACAACATGTGTGTAAAATTATATGTTAAGAAATACATGAAAAACTAGAGGAAAAGGAAAAAAATAATTCTATATGTCATTTCAAGGACAGCTCTAATGTATGGTAGGTAAAGCAAGGACTCAGGCCCTCCCTTGAACGCATATATTGGTAATTGCCGAAGGTTTTGGGAAATCAAAAGAGACTTTGACGCAATCATGGATCAAAGGTTTTGGAAAATCAAAGGATACAAACACAATCGATTAAACGACATGTTTACTCTTCATTCTTTCCAAGAATCGCTATAAACAAATTCGTTTAGACTTCAGTGTGCTAATCATTGTAAACAATTTCGTTCAGACTGCTAAGTCCATATTAAGTTAGTTGTACAATACTTCAATCGCTATATGCAAGTTCGTTCAGTCTTCAATTAGCCATCAAGTTCTCTCTTTTTTGTCTAGCCATTAATCATGTTCTTCCTTTTTGTTCAGTTTCTTGTTGACGATTGCTTGATGTATGGTATTAACATGGTGACAATAGATTAATGCCTTAATTTCTTGTTCTTGATTACTTAGTTCCATGGATTAACATTCTTGATTGCTTTAAAAGGCCCCAAAACATGTTATTTCGCTTGGGGTCTTCAAATACGTTGGGTCACCTTTATGTCATGTTTCAAATATTAAATTAATTTAAGAACGATTTGTACCCTAAACGAATTACGATGTACATTAAACAATATTTTGTATAAAAATGTGTCTAATATTGTTTATATTATAGATCAAAAGGTACAATAGTAATTCATTTTATCCACGACCCATGCTTCCTTTAAACTTCTATTCCCGAGTTCACTTAAGGAGGGAAAATAAAAGAAAGTAAATGGAAGAAAGGAAAGGAAGAGAAAAGAAAAGGAAAGAATGTCTTTCCTTCCAAATTGGAAAGGAAAAAAAACTAAAGAATTTAGCCTGGTTTTCCTTCCATTTCCTTTTTTAAGTGAAACTTGAGAACACAATATATTTGATTTTCCTTTCTTTTCATCCTTAAATGAAACTCAAGAACACAAACATATTTCTATTTCCTTTCATTTCCTTTCTTTTCCCCTCCTTAAGTGAACTCGGGAACACATTGTTGTGAACATTTCAATTGTGGATTGGCAATTAAAAGGTTATCTAAAAGCGCTCATCACAACATGCCAACTTAATTTTGCATATATTTAGAGGACTACAATCTCCCTTTTTATATAAAGGTTATTAGATTTTATTACCCCTAACTATTGGTCATTGGCCGCTGTCACCCCCAACTAACACTTTGACGTTTGACACCCTCAACTTAACACTTAGTCTGTTCTGGCACCACTCTGTTAACTAAACACTAACTCAGTTAGGGTTTTTTGCCTACGTGTCACCCCCTTTCCTACGTGTATATAATTACGTGGCACATGATCAAATATAAAAACCTCTCTATCTCTCTAGCTCTCTTTCTCTCTCTACCTCTCTCCAACCACCACCAACAACCACTTCCGGCCACCACCCTCCAACCCACAACCACCCTCGTTCTTCCGGCCGCTGGAACCATTCTTCTTCCGATCTCGCTGGCCCCTTCGCCAAGGTTAAAAAGGTAAGTTTAGAGAGAGTTGGAGGAGATTGGCTGGTGGTGATGGTGGAGAAAAGGTAAAAAAAATATATACACACATTGGCCACGTAGGATAAAAACAAGCTACGTCATCAAAAACAAGCCATATAGGATTAAAAAAAACTAACTGAATTAGTGTTTGATTGACAACGAGGTGACAGGACATACAAAGCGTTAAGTTGGGGGTGTCGGGCGTCAAAGTGTTAGTTGGGTGGAAGTGGCCGATGTCCAATAGTTGAGGGTGATAAAATCTAATAAGCCTTTATAAAACAGACATTTACGATTTTAATTTTAATGTAATAATAATGAATAGTATATTTGTAAACACCAACGTCCAAAGTTGATGGCAGAATTTACCAACGTTGTTGTGGTCTTCTGAAGTCTCATTTGTTCCAGGAAGCGTCAACCCCTAGATTTTGTTTTGATCCACTATTTGCTAATGCTACCTGAAAAATCTTGAAGTTAACTTAAGACCAAGACCATGGGGTGTGGTTTGCTTAGTCTTTTTAAGGACTACCCGTCACGTAGGCGTCACATCACCATGGGTGGAGGACCATCCCCTTAGGGACTACCCAAGAGTGAGGAGGATGGATCATCCCCTTAATTTTTATATATAAAACTAGCTCAGGGACCCACTTTATCACAAAACAATACACACAATTAATGGGGGGCTCCACCTTTTGGATCGTCTCAAACGTCCTGGAACCGCCGGAAGCGACGTGCCGAGCCCCAAGGGGGCGGTGTTGGACGGAGGGGGACGAGCAAAGCCGAGGGGGACGTTCCCCACACCCTTCGGTCTAAAATTCTAAAATCTGAAAATATGGCACCCGGAGTGGTGTATGGTATTATTCAACGTATACAAAACTCATGGCCGGCAATAGTTTTCTTTTGGGATTGGTTGACTTGGGCGGCCACATGCCACCCAATTTTTTTTTACCAAATCACGATTTTCCCTGTTTATATTTATCTTGTAAGTCCCAAAAACTGGATCTTTCAGTGATATCAAACAACACCAAGTTTGTGCGGAATCCAAACTTGATGTGATTCAAGAATAAACACGAAAAATACGAAATACGAAGAACACAACGAATCACCTTTAAACACTTGCACACGATTCTATTACTATCAACTAGCAAAACCGTCTAGTACAAGTGTTCACAAACAATCGCCTTCCTCTGGCTCTCTCTAGGAATTCTGTAACAATGAGGTTCCAACCCTAAAACAAGTTGAAAACTTGTTTATATACATAGACAAGCCCACTTCCCACATGGGCTCCCCTTGGGCCTGCTTGGCCCACATGGCCTAAAGCTTGGCCCAAGTGACCTATAAAGGTCCAAAACCTAATATAAACTAACCCGGTGAGGCCCAGTTCGACCATAGCCCGTTGTATTAATTTGATGCGTCAGTCTCACACTTTAGGGCCTAACAATCTCCCCCTAGACTAATGCCATCAAATGGTTTTCATAGCATGAATTCAGCAACGTCTTCAACGTAGTCTATGGTTGTTGCTATGCTCCAGATGTTGTGGAAGTTCTTGACTTCTGAACTCTCAGCACTGGGTCTCTTTCTTCAGCTTTTGTGGTTAGCTTCATATCAGGATCTCGATCAGCTTTGCTTGAAAATCTTGTTAAAAAGAATGTGAGAGGAGGATTCTCAACAACTCTTTTCTTCTTCAATCTTTTTCTTTCAAGCAGGTTCACGGTACTTCTTCAAATGTACTTTCACTGTCAGACGGCGTTTCGTATCCAGTTCTTCTGACTCCGGTACATCTTGTTGTTGTGCTGCTCCATGCTTCTTCAGCAGCTAACATCATCTCAATCTTCATCAACCCCTGTTCTTGATTGAAATCAAGTTCTGCACATGCTCACAAACTCATAAGCAAACATTTCTTAGGCAATAGGGAGAGTACCATATGAACACTAGGTACATCCAAGTACTTGTACTCGGATTTCACAATTTAAATTCTTTCAACTTTTGATGATCAGTCAAATCTTCAAGAACGGTTACATTTTTTATTTAAAAAAACAATTAAAAACTCTATTTTTGGATTTTTGAATTTATAGAAAAACAAGACACTATCTTTTTTTTTGTATTTTTGAATTTTTCTATTTTTTTTTAATTTTTAAAAATTTAAGAGCAAGAAACAAATAAGAACTCAAAATATAAACAACTACCATAATATACAATTACAATAGCAATGGGATCAAAATTCGTTCTCAGGCAGACTAAGGAACACTTTTCAGTACGAGCCTAATCAAAATGGTCTATGCGATTACCAATATGTTCGTCCACTTAAACTTTAACGCTCAACTTTCAATTTTTCAACTTCGTGATATGCTTTAGGCAATATTATACTATTATACCCGTGTGTCCCATTCCAAGGCATACCCCCGCGATCAAGGTAAGCACAACGATTCATCGTAACAGGTGAGTATACTGATGTCATCCTTTAAGATATCCTGACTGTATCTAGGTCTGCATATAATCTGTTTTATCATGTTTTGATTTCTTAACAATGAACACCCAAATAAATACTAATCAAATCCTGGAAATATAAACAACACACTCTTTCATGCAAGTATCTTCCCTACCACATATTTCACAAGTCCAATCCAGATTTCTGAAATCTTAACTGGGAATAGGTTGAGAAGAGAACAGAATAGATCTTTTGGAGAGATGGTATAATATACAGATCAAATGAGTTTTTCTCAGTTTGATATAGGTTTCTTGGGTTTCTTTTGGGCACTTGAGGGCCTCTTTCGGGTGTATTAGATCTATAGCGTGACAACGTACAGCTAGGTCAGCATGTATCTGGATGCAGCAGAAGCTGTCGTTGCCTAGCACCTCCAGGTCAGCATATATCTGGATGCAGAAGAGGAGGTACACGACTTTTTTCAGAGAAGATTTCAGAATCAGATCAAAATTGTGTGTATCGGGACAACATACAGACATTCAAATAGAAATGAGCTAATTCCAAGTGACTTTCTTTCCTGGGTTCATGTACAATTTTAGTTCTGAACAGAAGGACAGCCAAGATATCCCCGGATGATTCAACAATATAAAGACCCGAAACCTCAGATGTTGGCTATCTATCAACGCAAGATTTAAGACCATAAAATAATACGCCGTTGGTATGTTACCCACATGGTACATAGTTCGTTATGTTTATAACACTTAGTATCTTTTATCATTTTGAGCGTCAAGCCTATCGACATATCGCAGTAGATCCTAGTCTTTTCAGCTATGGCACCTTACATGTGTTAGTCAAAACCCTTTAACACGAACATTTATTTCACTTCCCATATATGTTTAGGAGTCTTTTTTCTTTTTCATTTTCTAATTTTTTGTATTTTTCTCATTTTCTCCCCCTAAAACAATACATATTTACAGCAAACTCTTTTTGTATTTTCTGAGTTTTCTCCTCCTAAACTCTATATCTATCTATATGTTCCTCTCCCCCCCTAAATTTGTGCATAAATCTTGTATTTTTGCGCAAGTTTACTATTTACTAGAGAAAGGACAATTTATATACAAAGTATAAACTAAGAAAGAGAAAAAATATTTTTGCTTAACCGTTTCGTCATTAGATCGAAGACTAATCAAATTTAAATCAAAGTACTGAATTTAAACGGTACCTTTTGCTGATCATTTCTTACTTCTCTTATCTCCTCCAAAGGAAACATATCATCTGTAAAAAAATTTGAACTTTTTGCAACAGTGAAATGTTACCCGTTTTTATCTCTGGAACAACCGCTATCAACATTCCAGAGATTGTCAACAGTTCCTCCTTGGTTGTTCCTGAAAGGTAAGGAGACTAGTAAGACATGGGTACCCAGGCCATCGTGGTCCTGGGATTTCCTGAAGCATCAAAATAAGACACTTCCTTTAAACATAGGTCCCCTTTGGTTTCAAGGATTGGAAACATTGCTGCTTTGGATTTGGGTTTCCAAATCAGTTTCGGTTCAACAAACGTGTTTGTTGCCTTCGGTTGAGCAACTTTAGCTGATTCAGGCTTGTTAGTGTTAGAAAAATGTTTTTGTTCTTGAACAACCTTGCGTTTGTTTTTAGCAGCATTCCAATCCCCATCAGATGGTTTAACCTTGGGATTCACATTCTTCATTGCCTTAGGTGATGATACCTTCATCGGCTTGGAATGGTAGTTATCCTTTGATGTAACCCTCTGATTTTACATATAATAGGGTACATAGGGACGATGTGTGCAATTTCGAGCAATGTGACCAGCAATGCCGCAATTGAAGCATGTATGTCTCTTCATGTAGAAAGCATTCTGATCAGTTGGATTTGCTCTTGCAGGCCCTGAAGGACGAACCGGTCCTTTCTGTGCTTGTTTGTGTTGCACATTTCCTGCAGACGAAGATGAATTTGGGTGCCTGTACTTGTCGTTTGCAGGGGCCTTCTGTGGTGGAGATTTCCTTTGATTCTTCTTGTTTTCCTTAGATTGCAAGTCTTGTTCAGAAATCTCACCAGTCTTTCTGAAACCCTTGTTAGCACAGTCAAATGCATATTTCTCACATTTGCCATTACAGACTGGCTTAACAAAGACATTTTTCACATCACGGGCCTTTTGAGGACTATTACTGCCCATTGAGGACTGTGGAGAGCCTGGTCGTCTTTGATGTTTAGGCTTCTTATTTCCGCGTCCTTTACCTGCTCGCTTCGGCTCTTGTTGCTTGATCTGAACTTTGTCATCACTAACAAAAGGTTCAGATTGTTTAGCTTGCGCACTTGGAGCCTTGTTCACGCATGTCTTCTCTTCATCCTTCATGTCATCAGCTTTGACAGAATCGGAGAGTTCTGGTTTCTCGGAAGAAATACCAGAAACTTTAGCAGAAACTTCAGCTGAAACATTTGACGAATTTTCAGCACAAGACGGTTCTGCACATGACACCCTTGAGCTGAATTCACTAGAATCAACCGATTCCAATTTCTCAGAATCAGCTGCTTCAGGTGATTCACATTTGGAATTAGATGGTTCAGCTGGCTCATTCGTTTCGTTTGCCATTTCAGTCTCTGTTACACAAGCATCAACGTTTTCGCCCAAACCATCAGGCCTGAAATTAATCATAGAGTGAAAAAATGAGCCAAAAATGTCACACACATGAGAATTTGATGCTTGTTCATCTCCAACGTCACCTTCAACTTTAATTTCATCTGCAAGGGAAGACGAAGCATTAGGATCAAAAGTACCCTTTGAAATAAAATTTACCGAAGGAGTCACTCGTTTATTAACAGGTCTGCTGTTGATTGATGACTTATCAGTTTTAGGACCGTAAGCCATCTTGTCCTCATTCATCAATTCCTCCTCAGTCATGGGTAAATATGTGTAGTTATCATTGTAAGGAGGAGGAGCCTGATTGTAACCCAATCCACACCCTTTCTTTTCCTTGTATGCGAGTTGTTGATCACACAAGTTTTTGACTAATTTGCTGGAAGAATCAAATTTCTTAATATTAAGCTCATTTATTTGATATCTATCTCTGATATCTTCCAGTTCCTTAGTCACAGCACACAGTTTCTCCTGAACATAAAAGAGTTGACTGGATTTCACAGTTACATCATCCTTGAGTTTGACGATGTCTTTTCGCTGAGCTTCAATCTTTTCTTTATAAAGTTTTTCGTTTTTTGATAAAGTAAAGTTTTTATTTTTGATGTCGTTGTAGTCTTGAATCAACTCAGCGTTGTGTAACCGATATGCCTCATTTCTTTCTCTACACTCAAGAGTGCAAAAGACAGAAAGTATCTCTTCACGATCACGAGTAACTTCTTGAGCCAGGGGTTTGTTAAACATAAATACTAAATTTTGTGTGGATGAGCAAATAGCAGCAGATGTGTTGCCTTGAGTAGACTGCTTGTCAGCATTGTCATATGATTTGATGAGTGAGATTAGCTCATCTGACTTCATTTTGTAACAGTTGCAGTCGGTTGTCACTAATATCTGATTAACATTGTGAAACCAACTACAGTTCGCCTGATCTGGAATCCCTTTTATAGCATCCAGAAGCTTTCTGTTGCTCATACGAGTAGACACCACCATCTCTGCCTTCTCCATTTTAGAGAGCAGTTCAGCAAACCGGCCTGTAAGTGCTTCTATAGATTCACCATATGAGTAACTGAATCCTTGGAGTTCCTGCTCAAGCACCTCTCTCTTAGAAGACATTTTAAGATGTGATCCCCCAAAAATGTGCGTTTTTAACTATTTCCTCAACACAAGCCCAAAGCGAGAACCTGTGTACTCGCTAACTCAAACCCTTTGCAAGCGAACGAACCTGCTTTCAGAACTACACCTCGAAACCTGTCAAAACTTTTCACAACCAAACAAATTCACCTTTTTTTTAAATAAGAATATATATATTTTATTTTATTTTATTTTTTTTAAGTTACTTTACTAAATTTAATAAATATAAAGGTTTATTATTATTAACTATTATTATTATTATTATAAATAATGATAAGGTAATGATGACGTTATGATTAATAATTATTATATTATTATAATAAATATTATTAAACCTAAACGACAAAATACAGAAGTCTGTCAGATGTCTTCGTCGTTCAAACAAATCACCCCAAAATCTAAATCAATGTATCACGACAATGAAGAACGACGATGAACTTATCAGTGATTGTCGGAGATGCGATGTGTTGATGATGATGAACTACGGCCAGAGAAGATGACCGGAGTTGCAGGTTACGTCGGTGAACAATATGACGATGGTAACAGGATGATGAACGATTGATGGTTGCGACTCGAAAGGTTGAACGAGAATATGTTGGTGTACGGAGTCGGGGTTGAGTGATCGGAGAAGTTTGTCGGAGACGGCGAAGAAGATAGTTGCAGGTGATCAGGTACGGTAAGGGATTGATGGCTGCGACTCAAAAACGTCGGACTCGAAACCTTTGCTGATTGCGACTCGAGAACAGAAAGTGATGACTCGAGATCTTGGTTGCGACTCGGAGCCGAGGTTGCGACTCGAGACTTTGAAAACGTGAAGAGTCGAGACCGTTTGAAAAATGTGAAGTCGAAACCGTGATTACGACTCGAGACGGTGAAGCTTGCAACTCGAGACCGTGTGAGGATGATGAGTCGAGACTGTGATGATGATGAGTCGAGACCGGCGATGAAGATGAGTCGAGACGGTGGAGAGAGACTCGAGACTGTGATAGGAGAGGGACTCGAGACCAGATATCAATTGAGTCGAAACCAACTGACTCGAAACCACAAATAGATGGGACTCGAGACCTCAGATAGAGGGTTGTTGAGAGTCACCGATGTTTCCTTCTCAGATGTTGCCAAAGCTTTTGAATATTGGAAACTATAATTTTATAAAATAGAGATTTTGCTGTGAGTGGAAAACAAAGATTTGGAAATTATAAAATTAGAGATAAGGAAATTTTCAAAACAACCAAAATCTCGAAAAACATGGGAATTAAAAGAATTTCCAAATCTTTTCAAAGATTTAGAGATTTGATTTATCTCTTTTAACACTTTTTCGAACCGATCAAAATACCAAAATATGACTATTTTCACACAAAATTGATGAACACAAAGAAGAACACGAAGAACGCGAAGAATGTTCTTGATGATTTTTAACAAAAATTTCAAAACCTTGAATCTTTGATATCACACCGAGACTAGAAACAGGTTCTAATGGCTCTGATACCACTTGTAAGTCCCAAAAACTGGATCTTTCAGTGATATCAAACAACACCAAGTTTGTGCGGAATCCAAACTTGATGTGATTCAAGAATAAACACGAAAAATACGAAATACGAAGAACACAACGAATCACCTTTAAACACTTGCACACGATTCTATTACTATCAACTAGCAAAACCGTCTAGTACAAGTGTTCACAAACAATCGCCTTCCTCTAGCTCTCTCTAGGAATTCTGTAACAATGAGGTTCCAACCCTAAAACAAGTTGAAAACTTGTTTATATACATAGACAAGCCCACTTCCCACATGGGCTCCCCTTGGGCCAGCTTGGCCCACATGGCCTAAAGCTTGGCCCAAGTGACCTATAAAGGTCCAAAACCTAATATAAACTAACCCGGTGAGGCCCAGTTCGACCATAGCCCGTTGTATTAATTTGATGCGTCAGTCTCACACTTTAGGGCCTAACAATATTCATGCATGGCACTCCCCTATTGGCCCAACAAATTTACGATTTTATCCCGTTTTAAAACTACGATTTTACCATCAGTTCAAAATTATGCTTTTATCCTCACTTAAGAATAAATTTACGCTTTTGCTCCCAGCAAAAAAATTCAATTTTTCCCTCGGTTCAACATTACGATTTTGTCCCGTTTAAATTTACAGTTTTGTCATTAGGTTTTTTTCCTTATAATAACGATTTTGCCATTTGTTGAAAAATATGTTTTTACCCCATTTAAAAATAAATTTACGCTTTTGCACCTAGCTAAAAATTCCAATTTTGCCCTTGGTTCAAAATTACGATTTTGCCCCGTTTAAATTTACAGTTTTGCTATTAGTTTTTTTTTTCTCACACAACTAAGTTACGATTTTGTCCTCAACCCCATTGGTCCATTTAATTTACGATTTTATCCCTGAAACAAAATTATGATTTCCCCCTTAGTTCAAAGTTACGTTTTCCCCATTGTTTTAATTTTTGTAGCAAAACTATAAAAGTTTTTAGTTTTAATTGGTTGACTCGATTTAATTTTTTTCGTCTAAAGGAGCTCTGCCTAACACTCGCTTATTAGTCCTGAAAAATTGCAGTTTTGCCCTTAGACCAAAATTACGGTCTTATCACCGTTTTAGTTTTTTTCCTAGCAAAATTATAGTAGTGTTTTTTTAATTTATTGAGAACTATTCGGCCATCGCCCCGCAACGCGGGCGGGACATCAAGCATGGCAGGGAATAGTGTTTCCTTGCCATTGGTCGAAATGGGCGGCCGCCCCTCCTCTATTAGACCAACCATTTTATTATTTTATATTCACTGTAAAATTACGGTTTGCCCCCAGTTTAAAATTACGCTTTTCTCCCAACTAAAAAATATAATAACCCTTTTGCCAGCAGCTCAGAATTACGATTTTTCCATCGGTTCAAAAATTACGATTTTACCCTTAGCTTTTGATTTTATACCCGCTTTAAAATTATGGTTTTGCTTCCAGTTTAAAATTACGTCTTCGCCCCCAGTTCAAAATAAAATTATGCTTTTGCCCCCAGCTTAAAATTACGATTTTTCCATTGGTTCAAAATTACGATTTTACCCTTGGTTCAAAATTATGATTTCCCCCAGTTCAAAATAAAAAAATGACTTTACACCCAGCTAAACTGAAAATATGATTTCGCCCTCGGTAAAAAAATTACGCTTTTACCCTCAGCCAAAATTACGTTTTCACCCCAGTTCAAAATAAAATTTTGTTTTTCCTCCGGCTCAAAATTACGATTTTACACCAGTTTATTATTTTATGCCCACTTTAAAATTATGGTTTTTCCCCCAGTTTAAAATTACGTCTTTGCCTCTTGTTCAAAATAAAATTATGTTTTTGCCCCCAGCTAAAATTTACGATTTTCCCCTCGGTTCAAAATTACGATATCACCCTCAATTCAAAATTATGTTTTTTTTCCCCCAGTGCAAAATAAAAATATGGTTTTTCCCTAGCTAAAAATTAGGATTTTACCCTTGGGAAAAAAATTGATTTTCCCCCAAGTAAAAATAAAAATATGACTTTGCCCTTAGCGAAAAATCGTGTCAAGAAGCTGACTAACACTCTTTTTACTTTTTCTTTCTAGCAAAACTATGGTACTGTTTTTTTAATTAGTTAAGAATTATTCGACCAGCCACACAATGCGGACGTGACAACACCTACTTAGTTACAATTTTTCTTTTCAGGTTTAAGACATGTAAGAATCTATTATATATAATAAATGAAAGTTATTTGGGCCACGTGTCACTTGATTAGGGCATCCTCAGTTCTCTTTTCCCGCCCAACAGTGCCATCCCCTTTTCCTTATATAATCTCTCTTCTCACTTCTAATCTTTGTTTACAAACCTTGGGTTCTTTCTCTCTCTATATTCAGGCGATTCAAATTCAAATTTCACAAACCCTGCAAATTATTGAGATAATTCTTTCCATCCAAACCTTAATCTTCTTCAGACGCCACCATAAAATCTTCTTTTGTTCATCGATTACTTCATCAAAAGGTTTGTTCTTTTTTTTAGTTGAAATACTTTCATGATTTCCTCTTATTTACACTAATCCTAATTTCTACTAGTAATCTAATCATATGGTTCCAGGGTTGTTGTCATCAAAGTTGAAATCCGCTTAGCTGCGGATAGATTTCTGCCATAAGCTGGTATGTTTGAATATGTTTTGAAATTAGCGTTTTTTTCTAGATGGTGATGATATGAGTATAACATCTGTTGATTATTGATGTTTGAGTATGTTCAGCCATTATTCTTTCTGAAATTAGAGTTTCATTTCCAGTTCTCGAGGTATTATCTGTTTGTAACAGCAGTGGTTCAGCATCTACAGTGGATTCAACATCAGGTGTTTGCTATTATTGTTTGATGTTGTTTGCTATTATTGTCTGATGTTGTTTGCTATTATTGTTTGATGTTGTTTGCTATTGTCGTTTGCAGTTGAAGATATCTTAATTAAGGTAATAATTGTATTACATCCTGTTGCAAATTAGAATTGATAAATTTAGGGAAAGTGAGGTTGAAAGTTAATAACCCAACAGTGGAGCATTTCATTCTACAGGTTCCATAAATTAAGGGTATTCTCATATAATGATGATGATTGTTCCACGGTTGTTTCCAGTATTATTGTTCCAACATCGTTTAAAGTATGTGTTTTTTGCTACTCTGATTTTCAATTTTGAGTTTTTTATTTTGAAGTGATATACTCTAATTCTCGGTTTATATTTCAGTCTAATCACAGTTGTTTGAAATTCATACAATCTGCTGCGGGTTATTATAGGTTTGTATTCAAAGAAGCATAAAGTTTAATTAAACACAAAGAAAGATTATTAAATTTACAGTTAAAATAATTTTTGCTTATGTCTAAATGATGATGATGATTATAATTGACTTGTGCAGAAGATGATGATGGAGAACCCACAGTAGTTCCTACTAAACGCAAGAAAGGATCTGCTATTGTTGTAAGATAAGATTTTATGTTACTAGAGAGTCTAGAGTAATGGTGTTTCCTACCTTTTTTGTATTAAAAGAAGCATAAAGTTTGTTTTAAAGGAGCTCTTTATGAACAAAGACTGATGAGGCCTATCCACTGTTGAAGACAAGGTCTTGTTAAAGACAAGCACTTTATGTACCTAGAGTTTGATTAATCAAAGGAAAACGACTGTTTAGTATCAGCAGTGGTTCAGCATCTACAACGGATTCAAATTTAGTATTTAATTATCAGTGGTTCTTATGTAACTTTAGTATTTCATTATGAGTTTGTTTCATGTTGTAAGAATCAGTGAATTCTCAGATAATAGATTGCTTTGCCGGATTAGATTATGTGTTAAATTATAGTTCTTTAAGTGATTGTTTCGTTTTCTTGAATTCTATGTAATTTTGTAAAGAAGTACAATAACAAACAGTGGTTTTAACATCTATTTGCAATTTGGTCAATAGTTAATGGAAACCCCTGTTAGGTTGAACAGTAGATGTTATTAACTTAAACATCTGTTCAGGAAAACGACTGTTTGCACTTTATGTACCTAGAGTTTGATTAATCAAAGGAAAACGACTGTTTAGTATCAGCAGTGGTTCAGCATCTACAACGGATTCAAATTTAGTATTTAATTATCAGTGGTTCTTATGTAACTTTAGTATTTCATTATGAGTTTGTTTCATGTTGTAAGAATCAGTGAATTCTTAGATAATAGATTGCTTTGCCCGATTAGATTATGTGTTAAATTATAGTTCTTTAAGTGTTTGTTTCGTTTTCTTGAATTCTATGTAATTTTGTAAAGAAGTACAATAACAAACAGTGGTTTTAACATCTGTTTGCAATTTGGTCAATAGTTAATGGAAACCCCTGTTAGGTTGAACAGTAGATGTTATTAACTTAAACATCTGTTTAGGGTTAAACAGATGTTTGGGCTTTAACAGATGTTTGGCTCTAAACCAAACATCTGTTTAAGGTCAACATCTATTTGAGTATTGGTCCTGTTGTGAAATTTGTTTGACCCAACAGTGGTTTTAAACCACCAGATAAACATCTCTTTATGTGCAAACACCTGTTTATGGTCAAACTTCTGTTTATGGGCAAACTTCTGTTTAAGGCGAAACATATGTTTCTTCAAAATCTGTTGACCATTGACTGACCAAACATCAGTGTTTAAAAAACTGTTGGGTATCCACTGATAGGAAAAATAGCCACTGCTCACTTTTTTTATTGTTGGCATCTATTGATATTGACCATCAGTGGTTTTCCTAAAAAACAGCCACTGCTCACTTTTTTGTTATTAATGGTGTTAATTAGTGATAGATTGAAATTATCAAATAAAAACTAGAATTACAATGAAATTACCATTTTACCTCATCTTTACATACCAATGAGGTAAGATTTCCTCCAACATTGTTTTGATCATACAATTTAAAAAATTCTTTATAACTATTTGTTGGAAATCAAATCAGTAATTAATGCTAATTTCTTGAGCTTTGGACATTTAAAACATGCAAAATGTGAATTTCAAACTCACGGTTTAAAAATTAGAAAAGTCATCATGACAATGACAGTTGCTTTCAAATCATCATCAGTAATTACTGATAATATCAGTAATTACAGAAAAGTCATAATGACAATTGACGTTCTCTCTCTTTTTTTCCTACTTTGCATAACAATTCAAATTCAAATATTTAATATTTAATATTTTAATAAAGGAGTATATAAGGATATAGGCGCTAATCTCCGATTACACTTCTTTGTTCGAATGCATCTTTCTGTTGACCATTGACTGACCAAACATCAGTGTTTAAAAAACTGTGGGATATCCACTGATAGGAAAAATAGCCACTGCTCACTTTTTTTTATTGTTGAGATCTATTGATATTGACCATCAGTGGTTTTCCTAAAAAACGGCCATTGCTCACTTTTTTGTTATTGATTGTTTTAGTTTAGTGATAGATTGAAATTATCAAATAAAAAGTAGAATTACAATAAAATTACCATTTTACCTCATCTTTACATACCAATGAGGTAAGATTTCAAACAACATTGTTTTGATCATAAAATTTAAAATTAAATTAAAAAATAAAAACATTTCTTTATAACTATTTGTTGCAAATCAAATCAGTAATTAATGTTAATTTCTTGAGCTTTGGACATTTAAAACATGCAAAATGTGAATTTCAAACTCACGGTTATTATGTTTTTAAAAATTAGAAAAGTCATCATGACAATGACAGTTGCTTTCAAATCATCATCAGTAACTACAGAAAAGTCATCATGAAAATTGACCTTCTCTTTTTTTTTTCCTACTTTGCATAACAATTCAAATATTTA
Organism: Helianthus tuberosus; assembly: GCA_030545235.1. NCBI lineage: Eukaryota > Viridiplantae > Streptophyta > Magnoliopsida > Asterales > Asteraceae > Helianthus > Helianthus tuberosus. The sequence continues at coordinate 144,795,713 of CM060417.1, read as the reverse complement.
ATATTTTAATAAAGAGAGGATAAGGATATATACTACTGTGGATTACGTATAAACATCAGTTCCCAATAAACATCAGTTCCCAATAAATAAGATAATTTAATAATTATCAGTTCCCACATTCAAAATTGAAAATTCAAACCGTATATTCTAATCCTATAAATAAGATATAATTATCTACTTCACATTCAAATCTCGCTCGCTCATATATGTGTGCGTATATCTCTCTCTCAAATGCATCTTTCTCGTGATTTAGGCGCTAATCTCCGATTACACTTCTTTGTTCGAATGTTTGTTGAACATGTTATCGTTCCAGTATCATTGTTCCAACATCGTTGTTTCAATGAAGATTCCCATCACAAGTCAACCTTTCAATATGGATGTTGCAGTATCATTGTTGCAACATCGTGAAAAGTTGCGTTGTTCGATTTTCGTTAAATCGAAAGTCAGGTTTTCTTGTGTCAGGTTTGTCATTGGGATTTCTTCTTTTATAGAAAGTATGGATAGATTCTTGCAATATCTTGAAAACTTAGATGTGCTACAATAGTTGAGAAGAGACCTTTGCATTTTAGGTTTGTTTCTTGTTTGTGTTGTCAGTAATATAGAGTGCGGTGATAGAGACTTGCAGTTCTTGGCGATGCTGAAGTACATACATCTAGAGGTTCAGCAATGGATGGAGTTGAAACTAAAGTTTCTTAATTCTTGCTGTTATTCTTAGATTTGAACTTTAATACTGTTTACTATGTCATGTAATTATTGGACTTTTAGTTTTAAGGTCATGAATAAATTAATAAATTTTATTTTATGAATCTATGTTGTATTTTTTTTTATTATTTACTGTTTTAGTAAGATTTAAATTATGTTGATGTTGAATTGTGTCTGAACATCTGTTTGGTAAGACAACAGAGGTTTAATAGTGTCAATGCTTCTTCTCAAAGGGTTATGTTGCGGTTATAACAGCTGATCATGCTAAGGACTGTTATAGTTAACAACTGCTTTTTATAAAGACTGATGTTCTTAATGGTTGGTGAGGCCTATCCACTGTTGAAGACAAAGCCATGTTAAAGACAAGCACTTATGTAGCTAAAGCCTGATCAACCAAAGAAAAACCACTGCTCAGTAGCAGCAGTGCTTCAGCATCTATAGTGGATTCAACTTTAGTATTGATGTACCAGTGTTTCTATGTTGTGTTATATTTTTATTTATTATTTAGTGTTTGAGTACGATTTAAATTATGTTGATGTTGAATTGTGTCTGAACATCTGTTTGATAAGACAACAGAGATTTAATAGTTTCAATGCTTCCTCTCAAAGGGTTATGTTGTGGTTATAACAGCTGATCATGCCAATGACTGTTATAATTAACCACTGCTCCTTATAAATACTGATGTTCTTAAAGGCTGATGAGGCCTATCCACTGTTTAAGACAAAGCCATGTTAAAGACAAGCACTTATGTACCTAAAGCCTGATCAACGAAAGGAAAACCACTGCTCAGTAACAGCAGTGCTTCAGCATCTATAGTGGATTCAACTTTAGTATTTATGTACCAGTGTTTCTATGTTGTATTCTATTTTTATTTATTATTTAGTGTTTGAGTACGATTTAAATTATGTTGATGTTGAATTGTGTCTGAACATCTGTTTGATAAGACAACAGAGGTTTAATACTTTCAATGCTTCCTCTCAAAGAGGTTTTTGAGTCGTTATAACAGCTGATCATGCTAAGGACTATTATAATTAACCACTGCTCCTTATAAATACTGATGTTCTTAAAGATTGATGAGGCCTATCCACTGTTGAAGACAAAGCCATGTTAAAGACAAGCACTTATGTTCCTAAAGCCTGATCAACGAAAGGAAAAACATTGCTCAGTAGCTACAGTGCTTCAGCATCTATAGTGGATTCAACATCAGTATTTTATACTTTGTTAGATTGTTAAATTTCATATCATAGGGTTGTTTATATGTAACGGTATTTATCACATCACCCCAGCATGCAAACTGATTATATGTAATACTTTATTTAAAAAATCTCAACATTCATCTTAAAAATAGTTAAAATGAATTTTTTTTATGAATTATAAGCATTAAAATGTTTTAAGGCTATCCACTGATAACTTAAAGTCTCCCACTGTTTTTCAGTGTAATCATTGCAACCACTGTTATTATTCCATCAGTGTCTTCATAAAACAACTGTGTTCCATTACTCATCAGGGGTTGGCTCGTGGACAGTTCATAGCCGTCAGATCTTTTGTAACCGCTGCCACGTCAGCATTCACTTTTCCTGCTATAAAACCCTGATCAAAACCCCCAATCAGGGTTTTAACTGTCGAATCGAATTCATTTTTCCTTTTTCAAAGCAGTTATCCTCCATTTCTCTCAAAATTCCTCATCGTCCTTCTTCCTCAAATGGCAAAATCACGGTCTTCATCAGTTAAAAGGAAATCCAGTCAAAAGGTCATACAAATTCGATACAAAGCTCCCCATAACTACTTGGGTCTCTTGACAAAACCAAGTAACACTGAAACGTTCAATTCCGTCATAGATGCCCTTTCGTCTTCAAAATACAAAACTTTGTTGACTTCCGATACTCCGATTTACTTGGCAACCCAGAGGGAATTTTGGAAAAATGCAAAACTTGAATATCAAGATAAAACACCCATAGCTATCAATTCCTCGATAAAGGGTGTTGATGTTAAAATCACACCACAAACCATTTCTGAGGTGTTTGAACTCAATGATCTTGAAGGTAAGACTTCTTTCCCTAAAATAGAGTATCAAACAGATTTTTTAGAAAGAGGGTATGCAAAGCAAATGAAAAAAAACACTTTGCAAAAAGGCAGTTTTCCCCCTGCCCCAAGGTTTTTGTTTCATACCCTCTTAATATGTGTTTCTAATAAGACCACTGCTTTCAATGAAATTCCATTAAAGGTCCAATACCTGGCATATGCTATCTTGCATGGGGAAAACTTTAACTATTCACAGGAGATCTTTAATGACTTGGTAAAAAATGTTGATAGCAAATCATTTTTACTATTTCCAAGGTTCCTAAGCTTTTATTTTCAAAAGAAATTTGGAAAGGATGATGCTCATGTACTCATCCAGGGTGAACCTTTTCAAATAAATGGCCTTACACCGTTAACATTTACAAGGCTATCAAAAGTGTCCAAAACACAAGCACAGGCTCCTGAGCAGACTTTAGCAGCTACCACTGCTCCTCAGGCACCTGCTGCTGAGCCCACTGCTCAAGGTGATCACAGCAGCAAAACAACTGCTGTGAAACCGACACCTAAATCCACCAAAAGACCAAGACAAAAGAAAACACAAAAGCCCCTCAAACCTAAAACAAAGGCAACTCTGGAAGATGAGATCCCAGAGCCACTGCCGGTGAAAACACAAAAGTCACGAGAAACCACTGCTGCTACTTCCTCACAGCAGATGGTAGAAATATCTCAACCTGAGCCTCAAACTCCTCCTATTTCTTTTCAAAAAGAACATGTTGTAAGAATAGGGACATCAAATTATGTTGCTTTGGACTCACTTGAATCCATCATCCCCAGCCCACTGCCCGGGGCAAATCCTCTTTCCACTCCCGTACTCACTGTTACAATTCCACCACAAACAAAACTTTTGTTGGATGCAGTTGATATAAATCAGATAGCAATCAGTTCCTCTCAACCCCCTATCACTGAGAGCATGCCACAGAAAGTGACTGTGTCTGAGCTCCCTATCATTGCTAACCCATCAACAACACCTGAGGAGGTTACACTGCAGGATGTACAAGTACTTCCTGTCAGTAGTTCAAGTGAAGCAGCTACTACAAGTGTTGAACCCACTGGTTTACACTTGGACAGTATTTTCATTAATCAGACTTCCTTGAAGGCAATTTCTTCTATGGGAACCTTTCTAAATACTGGTATGTATCCTGTATACACTGGTGAGCTTAGATTTGTAACCTCTGCTGAGGAAAGAAGTCCCCAGTTCCAAGAAAAAGAGGCAACAGGGGATGACTTTTGGGAAAGTCTCCCTCAGTCAACCACTGTTACAACCACCTCTGGTGGGAAATCAGATGATCCCATTAAATTGGATGATGGTTTAATGTACCGAGAATTAAGGGAGAGGCTTAACAAACTGGATACATCTATTGCAGAAATCAAAACCATACTGCAACAGTTGTTACAAAAACAGCAGGCACCACCTGCTCCCACTGACCTTTGGGCATTATTTCAACCTCTGCTTCACCAACAAAGAGCAAATGCTGATCAGAAACATGAAATTCAGCTTCAAAATATCAGAAATATAATGGAAGCCAGGTTCAAAGACACTCAGGCAGATATAAAAACCCTGAAGGCTCAATTTATGAACACCACTGGCACTGCTCCTCCCTCTATCATCTTTGTGGACAGCCCACCACCAAATAATGCCAAAAAGGCGGAGAAAATGAGGCAGTTGAAGAAAAAGGGATATGAAGATGGTCTGTACATTGCACCAGATAATTCAACAATGCTTGCACATATCCCTTTGCCAGATGGTTCCAAAAAGGTTGATGTAACCTTAAATGCCATTGCTGATGCAAAAGCAAGGGTGAAAAAGGATATGGAGGCAAAGGATAAAGGAAGGTTTGAACAGGAGAAGAGAGTTTTTATGGAGATGAATGAACAGGGTACTTCTGAGCCAAAGGATCAAGAAAATTCTCAGCCCATAAGAAAGTCTACTAGAAAAGTCATACAACCCAAAACCACACCTCCCAAATCCACAAAACAAACTCCCAAACCTTCCAAAAGCTCCACACATCAATCTTCGAAACCAACAGATGTTAAAACACCTGTTGTATCAACAGTTGTTGCTTCTTCAGTGGTTTCAACATCTGTTATCCAAACTTTCACCACTACCACTTCAACACACACTACATCCACTGTCTTATCTCCATTACGAAAAATCCCTTCACCACCACCAATACCACCTGCTAAAAGGCAGAAGACAACAGTTGACACATCATCCGTGGTAATGGCAACAGTGGTTGAAACCCCAGTTGTTTCAACAGCTGTTAGTCAAACACACACCATCACTACTCAAACACCCCAAACAAAACCATCATCACAAAACTCACCACTTGCCTTAAAGTAAAAGACAACTGTTGATACATCAACAGTGGTTGAGACACCAGTTGTTTCGACAACTGTTAGTCAATTACCTACCACTTTTAACAATCCTTCCCAAGCCATAATTCTGTTTGCTCCAAAACCTCAAATAGAAACACCTCCTCCTGAAAATGTGTATACTAGAAGAAAAAATCTTCAAGTGCATGATGATGATATACCAGCACCTGATCCTGTTTCATCTGTACCTTACAAAATCACCAAACCTGAATCTTTCATTCCTCCAAAATTGGTCAATCCAATCAACGATCCAATAGCTCTTCAAGGATATGAGTCTGCAGATGGTACCCCAGCAGCTGCCAGTTATCCACTGGAACTCCATGCAGTAAAGAATGAAATGAGGCAGTTCTACACAGTTGATGATCCTTCAAAAAGGAAATTCCCTTCTCTGGTTGATTTTAGAAATCCAAAAAACATGGATGAATATCTAAAACTAAAAGCTAGACAAGCTCAAATAATAGCTAGGGTTGAATGCGAAGGAGAAAATGACAATGTGTATTCAAGTCATTATCAGTTTTTACTCACCAAAGTCAAGCTCATGGAAGACTATGCTAGAGATTTGAGTAAAGAAATGTCAAATTTACCACCAGAACCTGGCCTGCAAAAAGATGTGAGAAAAGACATTCTGGCATTGATCATGAGTGAGAAGTTCTACCCTGCCAAGGAAGAGCAATTCCAAGATTGGCCACTTGTTGGTCTCAAAGCAGAACTCAATAGAATTGAAAGAGTAAAAAGAGATCCAAGCATGAAAAGGTCAGCACCAAATTGGCGTAAATACAAAAAGGCTATTGATGATCTTACCTTGGAGTATAAAAGAAAGAAACAAGAGTTGGTTGATGCAAAGGTTGCAACTGCCAAGGCCATAGCAAAATGGACAAGGCAGTACACTGATGAAGCTTATGAAAGGCTTAGAAAAAAGAGAGAAACAGATCCTAGCCTTCCAAAGAAGCCTGATTACAAAACTATTAACATGTCAAAAAAGCAGCTCCACAATTCTGAACCACTGTTCACATCATCAGATACCTCTGTCATTATGTTAAACCAAAGAAAGAGGCAAAAGTTGACTGATGCAGAAGAGAAAGAGCAAGAAGTTGTATATTTTAAACAGGCTATCAAGACAATGGCACTTGAAGATGACAGCTCAGCAGAGCTTCTACATACATTGGAATCCAACCACTGATGAAGCATAAAAATTGAACCTCAAACTACTGATGGGATCCAAGCATTGTTGAAGATCAAAGCATTGTCATTCAAGCTCTGATCACCCTTTGAAAATAGCACTGATCCTCAACATCAGTGCTTAGATTACAACAGTGGAATGAAGAATCAATGTTTATGTATCAGTAGTTTGAATATAATCAGTGTCTGTAGTGTCTGTTGTTATAGATTCAGTGTTTATGTTGAGCATCTGATCTGATTTACTTTTGGTCAACATTTGTTTGAATTTTGGTCAACATCTTATTTTGTTAAGAAGTACAAGAACAAACATTTTTACAAAATCCCAAATCACCCCATCATTTAAGTGCATTGAAGTAAAATTGGAAATAATGTTATTCATGTGGTCCTGTTGTTGAATAGATCTAATTCCGTGATTTTAAGACAATGTTGTTGAATAGAATAAGATGGTTGATGTAATGTGGTCGTATTAATAACAAATTGTAATTAATTAATCTAAATAACTTTCCCGAGCCCGGGAAGCAATCCCGGGTAAAAACCTAGTTAGATCATACATGTCTGTTTACATATATGGAAATCGAATATATCAATATTTAATATATATAATTGTAAAGTGGTAATATGTTTTAATAATGTTTTTCCCTTTTAAATAATATCTATTTACTTATTAATTTAATATTATTTTATATATTTATATATATATATATATATATAGAAAGTGGGTATAAATAGTACTTTGCCCAATAATAATTTTTGTTTTAGTGTTTTCCTTTTCTAAATAATACTTTTTTATTACTTAGCCCTCTGATACATTGTAGTTATTATCCTTATATTAATTTTTGTAGCATTTGAACAGTAACCATCCTTATTATATCAATTTTTGTAGCATTTAGCATTTCAACAGTAACCATTCTTATTCTCTATATATTATTAATTAACTTTAAAAAATATCTAGATACATAGTTGTATTTAATTTTCTTACTCGACATTTCGACATAAAATTTGTGTGAACCGGTTCCATGATGAACCGAACTGATTTCGATCGAATAACATAGGTACCAATAGCAGTATTAACAGAAATGGTACCGATGTTCGATTTCATGTTTCAGATCGATGTAAAACATGTGTCGATATATGTTGGGTATACCACAACTTGGTTTTTGGGTTTCATTTGTCAATTGCCAAAAAAAAAAACCTTTCTTTATTATTTAATCCTCTAATAGGTTCAAGTTCTAGTAAAAATGGTGAATTTTGTGAGAAGTGTGAGAAATATTATGGAGACGACACGTGACATTATTTAATTTTATGGATTAAGGGTAATAAGGTAATTAACTTCAAAAACCAGTTTAATTATAAAATAGATTGTAATCGCTTTAAGAGACATTTTAAGATATAATTCTTTTTTTATGTATCAATAATTGATCATGGTGTTTTAACATCTGGATTTTTTTTTTTTTTTTTGTTATTTTACAGGAATAAAACACTATACAGATTCCAAAATCCCCACGACTTGATTTGTAATACAGTTATGGTGTTTTAACATTTGAAATGATGTTATTATCAGCTTAAAAAATATAGATACATGCATAGTTGATATTACAATAGATTATTATTATCTTTACTTTTAATCTTAAAACATATTTCTTTAATTTTAACTTTTAATGATTTTCTTTTCTTAATATTTCTGATACTGTCTGAACAACATTAGTACCGGTACCATATAACATCGATATAGTTTTTTTATTATTAACGTCATCACGTGTCTATTATTGTGTATGATTCCATAAAAGTTCTACTCGAACGGGTCATATATAGTATATCTTTTTTATCATCATAAACCGAACATATACCGACCAAACAACATCGGTATTCGAACGAGTCATATATAGTTGATTTTTTATCATACAAACTGAACATATACCGACCAAACAACATCAGTAACGGTACCGTATTCGTTTTTATAGAATTCTCGACGTGGCGGTATAAAATTTATTGAAAACAAAGTAATATTCGAAATAAAGTATTTTTTGGTATCTTAAGTTATATCGAGTATTTGTACAATACCGGTATCATAACTGACCGATAACAACCAGACAACACCGGTACCGGTACGGGTATTCGTTTTTATGGGTTTTCAATCGATGTAAAAAACATGTCGATGGGCAACGATTGCTATACCGAATGCCGGTATCGTACTTGAATTTGTTAAATACTTGAAATTATCAAAGTTTAATGAATTTATAATTGTGGTTGGGTATTTAATATTTCAATTTGGTTTTTAGGTGAGTTTATTATTGAATTTCAGGTAATGACTTTTTTAACAAGTAGTTTTAACCACATAAGATCACAACAGGTATACTCGATATCCACAAACTAGATGGGCAATGGATAATGTGTGTCAGGCGGGTAAAGGACCAGATATGTGACACGGTTTTTCAATCGAGTATGTAATTTATCACTCTCTAAAGTAGCATAAAAGGTTGATTACTTGATTTGATCAAGTTTTGAGCCATAGTCTGTTTCAAATGATGTGATATAATAATAGAGAATTGAAGTTTATACGGCAAGCATTATGGCAATATTTACAACAACCAAGGACGGTTCTAAAAAGTTGTGAATTCATTGAAAATTCATTGTGGCCATACGAATTTTGACTATTTAAAATTGTTGGCCGAGTTTTGGTAACGAGCTAAAAACCTACTGGAGGAGGGGGGGGGGGGGGTTGCAAGCATGTTATGTACAGCTTAGTAACCATTCTAGATGGGCCTCTAGTGGTGAACGAGATTTATTCTTGGCTGAGAAAAAGTAAGAAGAAAGCCTGTGTGTTCAAGATTGATTTTTAAAAAGCTTATGACAACGTGAATTGGAATTTTGTGATCGGTGTTTTGGAGGAAATGGGTTTTCCTCCTCGTTGGTGCAATTGGACTCGTGGAGTGTTGTCTTCGGCGAGGGCTTCGGTGTTTGTCAATGGTTCCCCTACGTTTGACTTCCCTTGCTTCAAAGGAATGAGACAAGGGAATCCGTTGTCTCCTTTTTTATTTCTAACGGTCATGGAGGCGCTTTCTCAGTTGCTCAACAAAGCGGTGGGGAAAGTTATCATAAAGGGGTTCAGTTGCCGAATGGTGGACCTTGTGTTTCTCATCTTTTGTACGCTGACGATGCCATTATTATGGGAGAGTGGTCTTATGCTAATGTGTTAAACGTTGTTCGGGTTCTGAGATGTTTTCATATTTGCTCGGGGTTGATGATTAGCCTCAGAAAAATAAATAAGGCTCTTCTTGCTAAATGGGGATGGAGATTCAAAACAGAGAGTAATAGCTTTTGGGTTAAAGTGATTAATGCCCTTCATCTTCATAGATTGTCTTGGGACTTCCTTCCGATGCGGTCGTCTTTAAAAGGGGTGTGGAGCAACATTTGCAAGGTGTGTTTGAAGCAATTAGGAGACAATTTTTCTCTTAGAAGCTTAATGCAAGGTGAGGTTGGGGATGGGTCGGAAATTTTTTTTTGGTTAGATCTGTGGTTACTTTCGAAACCACAGAAGGGGGAGCGGAGCTTCCTAATCTTTTTCGGTTGGAGTTGAATAAGAAATGTAAAGTCAAGGATCAGATTGTTAGGCTCGTGTCGTGTCCAATCCGAGTGGTAAGTGGGATTGGAGGGCTGAGCCGGATTCCAACGAATAACTTGCTGAATGGAGTTACCTATGCAGTTTACTTTATCTGGTTTCGTTGACAGCTAGTAAGGATGGGTGGAAATGGTTGGGGGTCGGGTCGGACGGGTTTTCGGTTGGGTCGGTTAAGAGGTTGATGGAGTTGAGTTCTGATTTTAGTTCCTGGTACGTTTTGGATTGGTGTAGATAGTTACCAAAGAAATGTAATTTGTTTGCGTGGAGAGCTGAATTGGATAGGATTCCGACTAGAGAGGCGCTTCAAAGGAGGAATATTCATGTTGAAGATAGCAGTTGTCCTTTATGTAATATGAGGGTTGAGTCGGTAGATCATTTGTTTACATCTTGTTGGGTTTCGACGGTGATATGGCAGAAAATTCAAGCATGGTGCAAGACCCCCAACTTTCTTTTTTTCTTTTTCCGGGACGTTTTGGAGGCGCAGAAGTGGTGCGGGTTGGAAGTCAGACGAAGGAGGTTTTTCATGGTATTGTTATTCTCGCGTGTTGGAGTATTTGGAAAGCGATAAATGATTTGGTGTTTTCGGGTAAGTATGTTAATATCAATGACATTTTTAGCGAGATTAGATCTTTAGGTTTCGTTTGGTTTAAAGATAGATCGAAGAATATGAATGTCTCTTGGGAGTCGTGGTGTAATTTTGTAAATATGTAATCGGGGTTGGCCTCTCGGTTTCGTGTTGGTGTCGTTTCTAATGAAGTTTTCCTTAAAAAAAGACCATTTTGAGAGATTAATGAGGGAAGTACTTAATTGAATTGATACTCATGTTTTGTTTGTTTTTTGCTTTTTTATTTCGTTTTAAAATATGTGTAGATTTGATCTTTTTAAAAGATTTAGAAGCATCTAAGGTTGGCGTTAATAAATCTGTGGGATCAGTCAAAAAATCGTTATATATAAAACTTATAAAATAATTAAAAAAACTATAGAGTTGATTGACCCCGCACCTTATTGTAGACCCCTCTTTAAATTATATGCCAAATTGTTTTAGCTCTTAATTTTACATCATTGTTTGATTTTAACTAATCGAAATGCATTTATTCCACCAAATTTAAACTATATTGTTATTTGAAAATTTTATGTAATTTATCACGTCTTATAAATGGAGTATTAAAATCAATTAGAAAATAATTCGCCATAAGATAATAATTCATTGACATTCGATGAGTACTGCATTAACAAATAAGATGATTCTCTTTCCACACTCATGAAGAAAAACTTTATTTATTTGTAATTTCAAATCTAACATCGTCATTACACGATTAAAAAAATAGAAAAAAAATTAATTTGGAAATTAACGTTTTATAAAGGGTTGATAAACCACATCCATAGATGTGAAAGTTTTACGGGTCATTTAGTCATTAAGTAATAAAGAAATGAATGTTGTACTTATTATAATTATATGCTTTTAACAAACCTAGTTAAATTAAAATAACAATTAATTCACATGTTTGAAGCAACATGCACATACGACTCTACGAAAAAGATGATTATTTTAGTAAGTTTTTTTGGTCAAACCGAGTTGGCGATCTCAAACGTTATTATATAAGTTATACATTTTGCTATTTGCTACAAATATGTCATAATGAGCTCAAGTTCAATGGAAGCTAGCTTGAACATGAAGAAACCTATGTTCAGTTTCTTTGAGGTTAAAGATGAACCAAAAATCAAGAATATTAATCACTTTCATGATGATCATAACCTAGCATCAAAAACCTCACCTCAGGTCCATTTTCCAGACTAGTTTATTGTTGTTATTCTGTCAAATATGTTTTATATATGTGATCTGTTTGTTCATGTGTTTTAAATGTTTCCGGTGTGCATGTTGACCGCAATCTGTTTGTTCATGAGTTTTGAATGTTTTCGGGGTGCGTGTTGACCTTATTGTGCTTATATGATTTATGTTGTTGTATGTATTCTCGCAGTATATAGTGTTCTGCATATATCCCTCCCCTATCCGTATATGTACAATACAATACAAGTAGGACATGCTTTCATATACTTAGTATAAACCTATGCAGTTTGTACTTGAAAACTAATCATGTGTTCATAATTTTGTTCTTCAGATTGTGCTGGACTCATCAGCTAAAGGTGAGATGGGTCAAGTTAGAGAAGAGAACCAAAAGTTGAAACATAAATTATCCGTCGTATTGAACGATTACAAATCGTTGCAAATGCAGTTTAACGACTATTTCCAACAAGAAGAAGTTACTAAAAGTTCAGAAAAACAGGCTCATGATCAGGAAGCTGGTGATGGGAATGAACTCGTTTCTCTAAGCCTTGGAACAGTTTCTAGTTGTAAACACAAGAGTGATGGTCCAAAGAAGGTGAATTGCTTCAGAAAAAGCAAACAAGACAGTGATGAGGATGATCAAGAACTCAAACTAGGTTTGGGCTGCGAATTTGACTCGACTCCAACTAGAGTTGAATTGAACAACGTGAAGAACGATGAAAGAACACATGCGATGGAACCACCTGTTCATGGTTTGAAAACTGAGAGAAGTGATGATAATGAGCTTTTGGATCAGCTTCCCTTGAAGAAGGCTAGAGTTTCTGTAAAAGTTGTATGCGACACCCAAACGGTAATAATTTATTCAACAAATTTAGATCCATTTATGAAATGCATTGTTAGGTTGTAGGATGCTACAATCTAAGAAGCAGTTAGGGGCGGAACCACAAGAGGGTCGGCTAACCTAGTCACCAAAATTTCTTGGATTTCTATTAATAAAATTTGAATTTCTTTTAAATAAAAATGAGTTTGACCCCCTAATTGTTATAAAAGAGGACCTTATGATAACCTCTGACTAAAAATTATAGTTCCGCCAGTGAACGCATTCTGGTATAGCATGTAAATGTAAATGATGCTTGTTATGATAAGTGTGGGAAGAAGCTGACTTTTGATGAATTATAACAATACAGATGAATGATGGATGTCAATGGAGAAAATATGGGCAGAAAATAGCGAAAGGGAATCCATGTCCTCGAGCATATTACCGATGCACGCTGTCACCATCTTGCCCAGTCAGAAAACATGTAATTTTTTCTTCCTGCTGGCTGCTTTTCTTGAATTATTTTATGTAAATAAGTCTTGATCAATGCTGACTTTATTTGGTCTTAGAGCATGCAATTTCGACCCGTTACTTATAAATGGGTCGACTGGTTTATGTATCATCTCTAACATATCAAACGGGTAAACAAACCTAACGGGTATGACCATTTGACCTATTACCCGTTCCAACCCTCCCAAAAAAATATCATATTTGACGTATTACCCAATGAATATGACCATTTAGCCATCTCTAGCCTTACATCAGAAGTTATTGAATTTCAATCTTTTCAATTCAACACTAGAAAATAAAGCCAACTTGTGTGTTGACCAAAACTTAATAGATTTAAGTATCTTAAAAAAAGTTACTAAAAAAATTCTAAATCTATTTTTATCTAACTGAATTATTAGGTGCAAAGATGCGCGGAGAACAGGTCTGTCCTGATCACCACCTATGAAGGAACTCATAACCACCCACTTTCAGTATCAGCAACCGCAATGGCTTCCACCACTTCAGCCGCTGCATCAATGTTAAAATCCACATCATCAACCTCACAACTCGGTCTCACCACCACTGCCCCCTCTACCACCTCCACAACCACCTTTGCAAGCCACCATGGCATGGGTTACAATTCCATAGCACCACAATACCCATTTTACCACCTACCCAAAACCACAATATCTACCAATCAATCACACCCAACTATCACCCTTGATCTCACATCAAACCCCCATTTCAGCAGATCAAACTCATCAACCTTTACAATGACACCAAGATATTCTTCTTCCACATGCCTTAACTTCTCTTCTCCATCATCAACTCTTTCTTCCTCCATTGAATCCAACTACAAGAATATTAATAATATTCCCTTTTCATATCATACGAAACAAACCCCATCACATGATATTTTCAAGAATATGACTAGTTCTACTTCACAACAACATTCAGCCGACACAATTGCAGCTGCAACAAAAGCGCTAACCTCAAATCCGTCTTTCCGATCAGCATTGGCTGCTTCAATGGCATCACTTGTCAGAAACGTTGGAGGCGGGTCCAAGATATGATAATTAAGAACTTAACATGTTCATTGTAACTTTGAAGTGAACACAGTTTTGTTTCCACTGCTTATAGTATCTCTTGTTGTTCATGAATAATCTATAACATGTATATCTCATAATAAGCCTATCATTATGTACAAGTCATGCAGTTGGTGTGCATAGGCCAAATCAATGTGAAATATTACACAATTTTCAAAGTTCTTGGATTCTAACCTTATTCAGATGATAGAATACAATTTATTCATTCAGGAAGATAAATGAGACTTGTTAATATTTAATACTGACCTTCAAATTAAAATATTATGTCTTCAATCTAAAGAAATCCTCCCTCTCCAGCTCATCCAACTCGCCTTTAATATAAACCACGGTGTTCTCCAACCTTGGCTTCACAACATTCTCCAACGCGTTGACCCTACGATTCGTGGTCTTGATCGCACCATCAAGGGTCAGAAACGATGTTTGGAGAGACGCAAGATCAACAAGAACCTCAATAGCTTTCACATAAGCAACACGACAACCCTGCACTTGCATCCCTCCTCTCGCTAGTCCGGTCAGATCATTCTTTGTCATCTCACCTTCCGTGAAATACTCAAACTTCGGGAGCTTAACGCCTGCAACATTCTCTTGGCGTGACCGGACTCTAACAGATGCACTTTGGACATTCTCCAGCACAATATGTTTTATGTTTTCGCCTGCAACATACTTGGCTTCTGTTAAGGCAAATGCAGAAGATTTCATAACTGTCCCCATTGATTCTTTAGTGGAGACAATTTTCTTGAGGATTTGGCGGAATTGTACAGTTAGTGCATCACTTTTCTTTTTTAAAAGAGCATGACCTCTTGTTGCACCGGTGAGACGATTCTTCACAACTGCAAGCATTGTAACGGTTGGAACAACGTTCAAACGCTGACTTTGGCCCGCCATCTTTCAAATAGTTAAACCTGTAAAAAAATGAGGTGACGCATTAGAGCGTTACTAGCGGCAGAACTAGAACTTCTTACTCGGGGTCAACATAAGGTTTTATTTTCTACATATGTTTAAAGAAATATTTATAATAACTCAGCTTTTATATATAAAAAAACCAACAATTTCCAATGATGACGGGTAAGCGAACCCTCTTGACCCTCCCTGGTTCCGCCCTGTGTGACAGATTCTAATGTATCAAACGTAACTGAACAAATTTATTTATTATCATCAATCCATTTGAGCGTTAGCGATTAGATTAATTATGATGTTTACATACGATTTTTGAGATAGATCGAGTTGCAAATTCAAATATATATGAAAATCAGGATCCGATATAACTATCAAGAAAATAGAGAGAACCTAAAGATGTGAGAATATGCAAAATGTAGGATGTGTTCTTCTGGAGATTTGAAATCAGGGTGATATTAATGCTACGTTACCTTTTCTGGATCATACAATCATCATGCTGAGTGATTTAATCATATGTTGCTTGTCCCAAAATTGTAAAGAGAAGATGGAATGAATTTGACGTGTAGAGTGAAGGGATAAACATCCAAAATGGCTCGGATTACCTAGGATCGGATGTACAACTTGTAAAAAAGAAATAGAAACTTATATATATAAACAAAATTCATTTTTACGAAGAGAATTTTTTTAAGTGGGGTTGTTTATGAGCCAAATTGAGTCGAGCCAAGCCTAGCTTAGACTCAACTCGAGTTTAAACCGAGCTGAAATGTTGGGGTCGGGCTAGGCATAGTTTGCTTTGTCTCGCATTCTAGTACTAATTAAACTTGTTTACCCTTTTAATTATGGTTCAAATTAGGGATGAGCAAATCAGACCCGGTACCGGTACCGAATTTACTGAACCGGGTACTTTTTCGGTACCGACTTTTGTCATTTTCGGTACCGGTTTGGTACCGGTTTTTACCCTCAAATACCGGTATCGTACCGGTACCGAACCGTACCGAACCGGGTATATTCGGTACAGGTACCGGTACCCACTTTTGGGAATTTCGGTACCGGTACCGGACGGTACCGAGCTCATCCCTAGTTCAAATAGTACTTGAGTGAGATATCAAGTTCTCAATTCACTAGTACAAAAAGAGACATCTAATATGACAGTTTTTCAATCAAATATGATGGTATATTAATCGTCTTAAAAGACACCGTCATTTTTGGTCATTGCCGTCACATTTGGTATTAAAACCTTTTAAGACGTTTCAATAGACCGTCATATTTGATATGTTTTAAGGTTCCAAATTAAAGCCTAATATGACGTTTGTGTTTGTTAACCGTCATATTTAATATATATAAAGCGTCATATTAAAGCCTAATAAGACGGTTTGTTGTGTGTTAATAAGACGGTTTCGGTGTATTGACCGTCATATTTATAAAGCATTATATTAAAGCCTAATAAGACGGTTTGTGGTGAAGCTAATAGCCGGTTGGTTAGGTGGTGCATCCATATATTTCACCCAATTCATGTTGATTCATGAGATTTACAAACACATATATGAAAAGGATATACCAAACAATGATCCGTTTTATAAATAGCTAAAGAATCCATCTTGATCCATTAGTCTAAAACATTCAATTTAACAAAAAAAAAAAACATAAAAAAAATCGAATCATTCAGTTTTACACCCATGCAAAAAACACTTTAAAAACCTTTGACTTTGTGCAACTTCCTTCATCCACCACAAGCTCTAAATAACACCAGCTAACCAGAATTCCTTTGCCACTGATCAAAACAAATAAAATGTCTATCAGCTAACATTTAGGATTAAAATAAGACACGATCCCAAAATCTACAAAATTTTAATGCATAAGTCATGCCAACTATAGTCAACATTAATACAAAGCCATGTGTTGCTCCTAAGAAACCCTAATAATATATGTGTGCCTAGGCCCTTGGGGTCAAATAGACGAACGGGTCAAAGTGACTTAACCATCTTTGCAATTAATTCTCAATATAATGAATCAAAAGACTATGTTCGGAGGCTCACTCAAGTGTCCTAAACAAATATTTATAAAAATGTAGAAAAACTGAAAAAAAAATCTATGAATAGATTCGCATACTAATATACTTACCTTCATTGATCATTCTCATCCTCAACATCACCAAAAGATGATATAAACACCTTTAAAGTATGCTCTACAAATTCATCAATTTCACCTTGACGAACCATTTTAGTTTTATTTTCCAACTAAAACATAAAGATAGATAAAAGTTAGGTTATAGTTTAATACACATTGTTGTTAAACGTATATAAATAGGAATGTACAAATATACTTACCATATGTTCTCTGTTACAAATCACAAAATCATACATAGCCAACATAACACAATAACCGCACTCCCATCCATTAGGTTGTAGACAACACTAAATAGTTAATTGAGCTTACAATTAGTTAACTAAAACCTAAAAATAAACAAGCTATAGAAAATGAATCAGAACTTACTTTAACCTTAGCCCACGTCATATTTTCTTCTATGGCCTGTTCGAATAATGTTGTAATCTCGTAACATGAATAATCATCATCATCTTTACCTTTACGTGAATCAAATATGTAACCCTTCCAAGTTTTATATACCGGATGATGTTGAAGTATAATTACTCCCTCCGTCCCATTAAAAGTGTCATATTTTGAATTTTCAAAGTCTTTATTTATAAACTTTAACTTTAATTATATATTTTTTTATGTTATATAAAACTTGATGAAAATTAACCCGATAAAAACACTTGTAAAACACATTCAAATCATATAACTTTCATCAAGTATTATCTAACACAAACAAAATTATTGAAGGTCAAAGTTTATAAATAAAGACTTTGAAAATTTAAAATATGACACTTTTAATGGGACGGAGGTAGTAATACCCAGTGTTTCCTACGTAAAATGGTCTGATTTAAGAAACACTTAATAAATAAAAACAAAAACAATATTCTAACATAATTAAAAGAAGGTTGAAGCTTTAATATAAATGATCTTGATATGAAACAAATTGAATACCCGGCTATGTATGGTGCAATAAACCATTGTTTGTCCTTATGAAAAGAGATGACATTTTTGATGTGGTCAATCACAAAGTCACCATCATATGAGACAAGTTCACCTTCAATATAACGAGGATGAAAATATGCAGTATTATTTAAACCCTCCCGTTCCCCAGCTGCATATAAATACCTGACATAAAAGTAGAAAGAAATGTGATAAGATTAGTAACCCTCGATTATATTGTAAAAAAATACTACCATAAATATTTAAATAAAAATTAGCGGAACATACATTGTGAACCAATGCACAAAGCAAACATCTGCCCAACCGTTGACACATAACTGTATAACCGCCTCAAATTCAACCGTCTCTTGAACACGTTCCTCATACATCCCAGTTGGCGAAGTAAAAACCGTAAACAAGGCTTTTTCAGAATGAAGTGCCACTTTTTGTGCTAATCTATATATGTTTTGAGGCCTGGATCTCGCCATTTCTAAAAGTTCTAATACTTTTATTTTTTCTTTTGATACTTTTGTTTTTTCTGTTGAAGGTTTAGAAGCAACAACAATCGGTTTAGTATGCTGACAATCACGAATGGGCTCGGTAGATTGATTAGCATGAACGGTCTTCGTAGGTTGATTAGCAATAACGGGCTTGGTATGTTGATAAGCATGAACAGGCTCAGTAGGTTTACGAAAAGAAACATGCTCGGCCGTTGTATTCTCAGAAAACTGTTTATCAATGAAATACATCAATCAGTAACAATGTTATTAGTAAACAAATATATATAGAAACACAAACCACATATGAATATATATAAATAATGTGATTACCAATTGATTAAAAGTCTCATCATCTTGTAGTGCATAAGAGTATATTTGATACTCGTTACTTTCATTTGGAATCGCTTATTGTTGGTCAGCAGGAGTTGCCTCAAACTACAATGGCAAAGCAAATTGTTTTTTTAATATCAAGTAATTAAAAAATAATAATATATATTAAACATAACCTGTGGCCTATAAGGTGTACTTATAAAATGGTGACATGGTTCTACAGTTTGAGGAGAGTCTTTGTTCAAAATCTGTACGTTGTAAAAAATATTAGTATACCAATAATAAAATCAATTTACAAATATTATTCATATAACATATACCTTTATTAATTTAACGGGCCATTGAATAAAACTTCCTTTTCATCTTTCAAAAGTTCTATTTCACCATAAATACATGACTCTGGCAAAAGACGAGTCGATCCGCAACCTTCAACAACTCTATCTATTTTATCTTTGACGAAACCATCTATTATTGGGCATCCATGTACAACCCTATCATCAGTAGGATGAACACGGCCAATTGCTACAACCTTAAGAGCACCTTGGTTGTCAAGATGCAGAAGTTCACATTTTTGAATAGACTGTAAAAGGTATCTTTTAGTATGTATATCTAAAATAAATAAATAAATAAACAAACTTTGATATTATATTACCAAGATTTCTGACGAACTACCGGCCGCAAGGCCCATGCCAGGACTACCAAGGATCTTCCCAGGCGTTGTCTCTATAGCCTCGCTCTTGTTTTTCCTTGTGGAATAAGAGCCATCATCCTTCAGTTGTTTTTGTTTTTCTTTTTTATCCTGTTCAAAAAATGTGACTGTTAAAATTTTGATCGCTATAAATTTATACAATAATTATATAAATACTTACCAATAATTCAAGTAATCCTGTCAAATCACCATTTGATATAAGGTTTTCTCTAACTTCATATAGCTTTGTGACCGGATTAAGACGTGCTTTACTTACTGTATTCCTTATAGAGCTAGGATGTTCAATAGCATCTAAATGTGGATAGCTTGAAACAAGTTGATTCCATCTACTTTCAATGTGGGGCTCCAGTCCAACAAAACCACATCTCCCTACACACGCAGGGTTAATGTTTTCTTTTACGCTCTTATTTGCTTTTTCACTTATTTTCTTCAAAAAATATTATAATAAGTGTTAATAATAATAATAATAATAATAACAAATAAATAAATAAATCACAAATTACCTTCCACTCTTCGGTATTGTTGATGCAACAAATAACAGACCAAAGGTAGTAGCTGGGTTGGTTAGGCAAAGGGTTGAAGGGTTCAACTTTGCCTAACGCAGGTCGCGGGGTCCCTCCACGTTTGCAAGACGTGGAAGGAGGTTCACTAGATTGATTTTGTTGTTTGCTAAAGATCCTCCTCTGAAATATGTTCAGATTCGGATGTGTAGGCAAAAGGAATGTGTGAGTTGAATGTGAAAGCAAGTGACTCGCATGAAGCAAGTACTTGAGAGTAATGATCAGAGATTCTCCAAGAATCAGAGCTGATCGGAGTGTCTTCCTTAGTGAATGAAGTGTCTAATATATAGAAGAAGACATCACTCGAAGAGGAATGAGTTTGACTAGTGAACATGCTTGCAGTGGGGGACTTACCCTTTCGGGGGTTGAAGCCCTTTGACCCGCAGATAATAGAGTGTGCTCGGAGGACCTGTATTGCTTTTGCGGCTGGTGAGTTGGTGAGGCAATTCAGAGACATGACCTTTTACTGTTCCCGCATTGCTTTATCTCGACTCCCCAGGCTTTTAACCTTTGAACCATTTTGCCTTATGAGCATTTACATATTTAAGTCATTTATATTTGGTCTTGGGCTACCCCCGTCATCAGCCCCCCAAGTCAGAGGTTTTTGGGAGGTGAGCTCAAAGGCTTCAAGGGTTTAAAGGTTGGAAGGTTGAGAACGGTTGAGATTTTTTAATTTCGAAATTTGACAAGATAGTTGACATGACTTGTGGCAGTTTGTCAGGCGGCGGTTTTAATTCTATCACTTAATTATTACCTTTTATCTCATTTATTTACACATATTTTATCAGAAGAACATTACTTGCCCTCTTTTTCCTCAAGTTTTTCCCCTTTATCAAATCAGGTTAGTTTCCTTTGCTTATTTTCTGTTTAATTTCTCATATCATGGGTGCTCGTAAGGATATGGCAAAGTCGTTTTCTCGAATGACTCAAGAGGAAGTTGATTTGTTTTGTATGGAATGGGGGATAGGGACGAAGTTTAAACCGGTTGCACTGGCTTGTGATAAGTCTATCGATCAATGTCCCCCTGGTTCGATTGCTTTGTATTGTCGACATTTTGAGTTTTCAAATCTCCGTCATCCGTTTTCAAACTTTGTTTTGAATATCTTGGAATATTATCGTCTATCTTTTGGTCAAGTTCACCCCCTTGGAATGGCTAGGGTTTTACATTTTGAAATTTTGTGTCAGGCCTCCGGGTATGATCCCACTCTTTTATCATTCCGCCGTTTTTTTCCGATTGGCTAAGAATGGTGATTGGTTCACCTTCGAGACCACTCAAGTTGACACCTACTTGATTTCGTCTATGGTTTCTACCCTTGGGGTCTGGAAGGACCGGTTTTTCTGGGTGTCGGAAGAAATTGTCCCTTTTAAACTTGTTTGGAGACACCCGGATGCTGTTTTGAATGAACCTGAGCCTTCTGCGTCTGATATAAATACTCGGTTTTTAGAGACCCTTAGGGAGTGTTCTTCAAGGCTTCGTCCCTTTCCCGAGCATTTGTTGGTGTTACTGGGTCTTAGTAAAGTGTGGGAAAAACGTGATCGAGACCCGGTGCTCATGAGAGATGGGAAGGGTATGCATTTGTTTTTCTCGTGCTCTTGTGTTCCTATTTATGTGTTTGCTTATGTGTTTTTTGTTTGTTTTGCAGTTATGTCTGCACTTGACTTTATCAAAAGTGATGACACCTCCGATGTTGCCTTTGATGATGTTGGTGCCACTCCGGGTGAGGATGCGGTTGTTAGAGGTTCTGATTATAGGTTCGAGGGTTCTGGGTATGTAAATGTCCCAAATGTTAAAGGTTTTACCAAGACTACTGCTTCCAAGGTTTCCACTCGTCGTTCCCAACGTTATCTGAAAGGTGTTGATCAGCCATCTGGTTCGGAGGCTGTTGATGTTAGTGATGATATTGAAGTGTCCGCAGATCAGGCCATTGATGTTGGCAAGGGCAAGGAGAAGGAGCAAGTTGTTTCAAGCAAAAAGAAGAAGTTAATTAAGAAAGGTACCACTCCTGTCATTCAAGGTTCGTCAGTCAAAAACGTTGAGAGCTTCGAAGGTTCAGACGGTCAAGAGGTTTATGTGCCCAACTGGGGGGTTAAAGTTGGAGATAGTTTCAAAGATCCGGCTGTTTGTGCTGAAGCCTTAGCTCATTTTGCTCCTCCTGGTGTTCGGGATGCCATTTCAGAGATGGAGGCTGATCATCTTATTTCTAGGATGATGCTCAGTTCCTGCAACCTTTCAGCCCTGTTGGCTGACGGTGTTACTAGGTTTGCCAAAGGCATGCAGGAATACGAGGAGGCCTCTAAGAAGAAGGAAAAGATGAAAGCTTCCATTACCTCCATGAAGAAGGAGATTGATAGCTTTTCTGAAAAGGAGCTGGCTTGGACCAAGAAAGTGAGTGAGATGACAAAGAGACACGAGATTGAGATGAGTGATCTCAAAAAGAGTTTTGAAGCTGACCGATTGAAGCTGAAGTCTGATAGGGAGGCCTTGGTTGTTCAACAGAAGGCTTTTGATGTGGAAAAAGATGGTTTGAAGACTTTGGTTGCCCAAGCCACTGGGGATAACCAGTGGCTTATTGAGCAGGGTTTTCATTAGGTTGTTACCTATCTTCTTCACTCTAAAGAGTTTAACTCTGCTCTTGGTGAGGTTTACACTAAACTGCTCAATCTGGGAAAACATCAAGGTCTTATTGCGGGTTATAAGCTTCATGAGTCTGGCCATCCTTTAGAGAAATCTCCCTTGTACCGTCCCGAGGCTTCCGACATCTTCAAGAGTTCCGTTGAGCAAATGGAGAGGTTAACATACCCATATGTGAGCCAGGTTGCTTCTTGCTATGGTAAGCCTCTCTCCGTCTTACAGGAACTGAAGCCGGATGGTCTAAATGAAAAGGTATGTGTTGAAGTGCTTAGCTCTCTTTCAAGGAAACGTTCCTCTTCAGGAGATAGGGAAGATACATTTCCTGGAGAACCTGATGCTCTTAAGGATGCCAGCTTGGAGGGTTCAGCTGTTGGTGATGAGGGTCCAAAGACTAAGAAGATCAAGAAGACTAAGAAGGCTAAAGGTAACAGTTCTGGGGCCTCTAAGCCTTCTACTGATGCATGATATTCGTAGCTTTCATAGCACTTTTTAAAACAATTTGTGGTTTGTAATGTTGCCTTCAAACAATATTAGGTTTTGCAGGAACCCTTGAGGTTCCTGTTATGTGGTTGTGTTTTAGGCCTGTATGGCTGTTTGAACAATTTCTGAACTTATTAGGCCTGTATGGCTGTTTGAACAATTTCTGAACTTACAAGTCACTAGGACTTGTTTTAACTTGTATTTGAATGGTTGAAAGTCTTTCAAGGCTTTCTTTGCTATGCTACTATGTTTAACTATTTTCTTTGTGTTGTGTTTTTTAGACTTGTACCTATTTTGTTAAGGCAGCTTGGTTGGCTTTAAGCTTTTAAGCTTTTTGGCGATCCTATATGTTGGTTGAAGCCTTTAAGGTTTGTATATAGCTTGAAGCCTTCAAGGCTTCTTGGACTTGTGCCTTTGCTTGGTTTGTATTTTTGAGTTTTTATAACTTTTCGTTCAAGTCGTTGCATTGTTCCTCAAGTTATTTCTTTTTTCTTGTAGCTTTGTCTTTGTCAAGTTTGTGTTGTCTTTATGTTTTTTATACCTTAAAGGGTTCAGTGTTGCAGTCACTTAGCCTTGGTATTTTTAACAAGAAGACATAGCACCTATCCTATTTGTTTTCTTGTTTGATTTTGTAAGCCTGTTTGTTGATTATTCTTCTAAGGCTTAAGGAACATTTGATGTAGGCTGTTCAAACCCGTCTATGAGACAATTTTGTTTTTAATAATAAGTCTCATGGAGTTGTATTGATTTAGGAACTCACCTCTTATATAGGTTCATTCGCCTGGGAGCTCATCCCCTTACATGGCCCTTGCCATGGAGTTTGTTGCTAGGTTCTCAACCTGATCTTAGGATAGAAAGACAAATTTGATAAAATAACTTCATTCATTCAAGAGATACTTATTTTTACAAAAGGAGTTCGTAGAGCCATTCTTGAAATACAACTTGTGAAATACAAACCAATCTTTCCTGGTTAGACATGGAACCTTTTCAAGGTTTTTCCATTCCAATGCCTTGGAAGCCTTTTACCCTCTGAGTCTGCTAGCTTGTAAGATCCACCCTTATGTGCTTCAAGGATGGTATACGGACCTTCCCATTTTGGGCCAAGCTTTCCTTGATTCTCTTTTTTGCTAGCTTCATTGTTTCTAAGGACCAGATCTCCTGGCTTGAAGCGTTCATTCTTGACTCTCTTGTTGTAGTAGGCTTCCATTCGTTGCTTGTACTTGGCTTCTTGAATTGCAGCTTGGTCTCGTGCTTCCTCTAGGAGTTGTAAGTTCAACATGGTCTCTTTTTGGTTTGTTTCGGGATCCATGTTGACAATTCGTTGTGTTACAACTCCTACTTCAGCGGGGATCACGGCTTCGGACCCAAATACCAAGCTATAGGGTGTTCTTTTATGGCTTGTTTTTTCGGTTGTTCTTATGGCCCATAGAACACTAGGCAATTCTTCAAGCCAGTTGCTTTCGTACCTTCCCAATCTTGTTTTGATACCTTCCACTATGCTTCGATTTGTCCTTTCAACTTGACCATTTGATTGAGGGTAAGCCACTGAGCTGAAAACCTGATCAATTCTGTATTCTTTGCACCAAACGCTGAAAGTCTTCTCAGCAAATTGCTTCCCATTGTCAGTGACAAGTATTCCCGGCAATCCATAACGGCAAATGATGTTTTCCCAAACAAAGTCAATGACCTGTTTTCCGGTGATCTTTGTAAGAGGTTTAACCTTAGGCCACTTGGTGAAATAATCTACAGCCACCAACAAGAATTTTACTCCACCTTTGCTTGGGGGAAATGGACCGACAATGTCTATCCCCCATTTATAGAATGGCCATGCTGAGGTTATTGGAACCAGATCGTGTTTGGGACTTTTTGGGATTGGTGCGTGAATTTGGTAGGCATCACATTTCCTTAATTGCTCAACGATATCCTGGTGCATTGAGGGCCAAAAATACCCAAGGTTCACAAGTTTTGCAACCACCGACCTAGCTCCAAAATGAGCTCCGCATATACCTTCGTGAATTTCTTTGATCAAATACAGACTTTGCTCGGGACCCACACATCTTAGCAAGGGAGCAAGATAACCCTTTTTGTAAAGGGTTTCACCTTGTAGTACATATTGCCTTGCCTTGATCTTAACCCTTTCAGCTTCTATTTGATCACTTGGCAATTCACCGTTTTTAAGGAATTTCTTGATTGGAGTTGTCACACCCCCAAAATCCACACACGGAGTATCACCGCTTGGAGGCGTGACTGACCAGGATCAAGCCACCAATCATATTGAACTTTGTAAGTAATAAATAAAAGTCATTCATCAATACGAAAGGTGTTCAAAACCATAACATAGTTAAGCGTTTAGCGGAAGCATAAATATGTAAACCCAACATAAGTTTAAATGTTTCAAATGTTTAGCATGGCACACAGCTGTCCATGTCCCACAACGACTCCTCTCCACTCCCATGCAAGCTCCATAGATACCTAACGACCTGCAAGGCATGTAACAGAAAGTCAACAACAAAGTTGAGCGAGTTCACAGTTGGTTGTTCAGTAATAAGTTCGTTTAACAAATCGTAAGTTTGTTCATAACCATGCCGTGTATCACTAGGCCATTTGTATGTTCATCTAGTGGGGGCTTCCTATGTTATAAGTTCAATTAGTGGGGGCTTCCCATACCGTAACTTACTAGACTAGTTGTATCCATAAGTATCCTTCCCAATCCGAGGATATTTAGTAATTATAAGTTTACGTAGGTTTTACGTAAGTTCCCTTCCCAATCCGAGGACAGTGGTACGTAGCGAGTACGTAGATTTAGCACTGGCGTCCTTCCCAATCCGAGGACGGTAGTACGTAGGTTTTACGTAGGTTTAGTGCTGGTGTCCTTCCCAATCCGAGGATAGTAGTACGTAGGATTTACGTAGGTTTAAACACTAGTGTCCTTCCCAAACCGAGGACAGTACGTAGGCTTTACGTAGAGTTTGGCACAGGCATCCTTCCCAATCCGAGGACCGTGGTAAGTAGTCTAGTAGTGATGTAAGTACAAGTAATCATTCAATCCCATTCCCAACCCACCGGGGAATCCCATGCCTTGGTAAGAGTGTGAACTCACCTTGGTTTGCTCGGTATGCTAAGTTATATGCTCATAAATAATCAGTCAAATCCTATAGTATGCACGTATAACCAATCAGTTCAGGTTCGTAAAGATTCATACACAATTTATGTCACAAAGTGGGATTAGCAGTTAACATTGTGTACACACAAACAGTTGGTCATTCCGTACAAAGTTCCAAGTTACATGCAAGTCCCTTACTAATTGTCATGCTTAACAGAGTTAACCATTTAACCGAAATAAATAAGCTAACCGAATTTACGGAGCTAACAATGTTAATAACTTGACCGATTTAAATGTCACAGTAATCAACAAAAGCATGTAGGTGGCGAAAACACTAGTGCCGAAATCCCCTATATTGGCGAAGACACCCTAAATCAAGACACAATGTAATCGATTACAAACAACACTCATCGGATCAATGGCCATATTAACAATCAAGACATCATCACCTCATTTAATGCTCAACACATTAATAACTTTGACTAATTTTGACAACACACATGGGCCATCATTTACTTGTATGTTTACATGGACTGATGGAATCAAGATTGCACATGCACATGGGCCATATTCCTTCGATTTGATTGGACTGATTTACCTACTATGCATCAATTCCTTATGATATTCTTAAATCTCATGCATTAACATATATAACCATAATACAACCACATCATCAGATCATTCATTAACACATTAACAGACATACACGATTAATCAAATCATCCAATATACATGGCAATTTGTCGATAACATAAATATATATAACGATCACGAATCCCCACAACACTCAATGTTCAAAGCATCTAGATTCTCAACCCTAATTGTCATCATCATCAAATTGAACATGTTCAATACGCATAACATAATGTAACTGATCATACAAAATCACAGATTATAAAAATTCCTAACAAACCCATCCATACAATACACAACAGAATCACCTAACAGTTGATCCATGGTAACAAACATATAGTGCATGATGAATTAAATCAATTAACTATTAGCAGCATGCTACTAACCCAAACGAGATGCACAACGAATACGTAAAAAGGCTTCGAGATCCTGGACTTGCCGTCGCACAGGGATGAGGAGAGAGAAGTGGTTAGGGTTTGCCAGTTATCGATTATATGCACAGATTTAAAACAATACCTATATTCGAAGGTTACTGGGCCAAAGCCCATTCCATGTTTTCGTCATGGGTGGGGGGGGGGGGTTTCGTGAGGTGGGGTTTTCGAGTGGAGAGGGTGTTTCAAGTAGGGGTCAACATTTATTAAAAATATAACACATATATTAACAATACAGAATATACATCTCAATGTAGGTGGGTGATTCGGCTAGGATCCAAGTTTTAATTAAACAATCGTAATATTAATACCAAATGTATTATTAACTTACACTCAAAGATAATGCACACCAAATACATAAAACACACTATGCTATAAGTACAAGGTTAAGTCGAATAGAGACCTTGAGAACTCGGGTTGTCACATTATCCCCAACTTGAAAGAAATTTCGTCCCGAAATTTAGTACGTGGTTACTGAGGAAGCTAGTTTGTGTTGTGTAGTTTACTGGTTTTCCTGGGGTGTCACATCATCCCCCCGTTGATTTGGAATTTCGTCTCGAAATTTTGTAGTAGCTTCAGTCTCAGTAGTGGTTGCACTGTTTCCGAATAACTGGGGATACTTGAGTTTCATTTGATCTTCTCGTTCCCATGTAAACTCTGGGCCACGACGGGAGTTCCAACGAACTCGAACAAGGGTATTCTGGTGTGCTTGAGGACCTTAACATCCCGGTCCGTGATTTCAACTGGTTCCTCGACGAATCGCAACTGATCGTCGATAGTGAGCTCCTTCAAAGGAACTATGAGGGTCTCATCTGACAGACACTTCTTCAGATTCGACACGTGAAAAACGTTGTGAACTGCACTGAGTTCTGTTGGTAGGTTTAGTTTGTAGGCCACCCTGCCTATTTTCTAAATGATTTCAAATGGTCCGACGTAACGCGGATTGAGTTTGCCCCTTTTTTCCAAAGCGAACCACACCCTTCCAGGGTGAAACTTTGAGTAGAACCCGGTCCCCGACCTGGAATTCTAGAGGTTTCCGGCGCTGGTTTGCGTAGGCTTTCTGACGGTCGCGAGCTGCCGCCATGCGTTGTCGTATCTGTGCAATCCTTTCGGTTGCGTCTACTACCAGTTCTGGACCTGTGATCTGACTATCACCCACCTCTGCACAACAAAGAGGTGATCGGCATTTACGCCCGCACAATGCCTCAAATGGGGCGGCTTGAATGCTGGTGTGGTAACTGTTGTTATACGAAAACTCCACTAACGGGAGGTGTTTTTCCCAGCCGTTGCCGAAATCAATTACACATGCACGAAGCATGTCTTCTAGAGTTTGGATGGTGTGTTCTGACTGTCCATCTGTTTGCGGATGGTAGGCGGTACTCATGTCTAATCGAGAGCCAAAAGATTTGTGTATTGCTTGCCACAGTTCTGAAGTAAAACGTGCATCAAGATCAGAGATAATAGAATTTGGCACCTCATGCCTTGAGACAACTTCCTTAAGATAAACGTCTGCTAGGGTGGAGAACTTATCCGTTTCCTTGATAGCCAAGAAGTGTGCAGACTTTGTGAGTCGATCCACGATCACCCAAATAGTATCATTTCCTCGTTGGGATCTAGGCAGGCCAGTAACAAAATCCATGGAAATTTGTTCCCATTTCCATTTTGGTATCTCTGGTTGTTGGAGTAGGCCCGATGGTTTCTGATATTCAGTTTTGACTCTCGCACAAGTCAAACACTTGCTAACGTAAGTTGCTATGTGAGCTTTCATGCTAGGCCACCAATACGTAGTTTTCAAGTCGTGGTACATCTTATCCGAACCAGGATGTACCGAGTAGCGAGACTTATGAGTTTCATCCATTACAAGCTCGTGTAAGTTGCCATAGAGTGGGACCCAGATGCGTCTCGTTACATAGTAGGCGCCGTCTGCCTTTTGTTCCAACCGTTGCCTTAAACCGCGTAGGGCTTCAGCCCTGACATTTTCTGGTTTCAATGCTTCTACCTGAGCATCTCGTATCTGAGAAGGATGACTAGACTGAATAGTGAGTTGCAACGCTCGTACACGCCTAGGTGTAGTATCCTTTCGACTGAGGGCGTCAGCCACAACATTTGCTTTGCTCGGATGGTACTTTATAGCACATTCGTAATCGTTTAAAAGCTCGACCCATCGACGCTGACGCATGTTCAACTCTTTCTGCTTGAAGATATGCTCGAGACTCCTGTGATCGGTGTAGATGGTGCACTTGGTACCGTACATGTAATGTCTCCATATCTTGAGCGCAAAAACAACACCTCCCAGCTCTAAATCGTGTGTAGTGTAATTCCATTCGTGAATCTTAAGTTGGCGCGAAGCATAAGCAATGACTTTATCCCGTTGCATCAACACACATCCGAGACCCTGAATGGATGCGTCGCAGTAGACTACAAAATCGTCTGTGCCCTCTGGCCATGAAAGAATAGGTGCGCTACAAAGTCTATCCTTTAAGTGTTGGAATGCTGATTCCTGTGTATTACCCCAACGGTAGATAACGCCTTTCTGAGTTAGTGAGGTGAGGGGTTGTGCAATCTTAGAGAAGTCTTTGATGAACCTTCTATAATAGCCCGCCAAACCCAAGAACTGGCGGATTTCTGTTGGTGTACGAGGTGCAGGCTAGTTCTTAATCGAGTCTACCTTGGATGGATCAACGTGTATCCCATCCTTGTTTACCACGTGGCCTAGAAAGTGGACTTCACGAAGCCAGAAGTCGCATTTTGAAAACTTGGTGTACAGCTGTTCTGCTCGAAGGAGTTCCAAAATAAGTCATAAATGCTGCTCGTGTTCCTCCTGACTCTTCGAATAGATCAGGATGTCGTCGATGAAAACAATAACGAACTTGTCAAGATAAGGTTTGCACACTCTGTTCATAAGATCCATGAAGACTGCAGGCGCGTTGGTTAACCCGAATGGCATGACCAGAAACTCGTAGTGGCCGTAGCGAGTTCTGAATGCTGTTTTGGAGACGTCCTCATCCCGGACTCTCAGTTGATGGTAGCCTGACCTCAAGTCAATCTTCGAGTAATAGCTCGACCCTTGCAACTGGTCGAATAAGTCATCGATGCGTGGAAGAGGATAACGATTCTTCACGGTCACTTTGTTAAGTTCGCGGTAGTCGATGCACATTCTGAAGGTACCGTCTTTCTTCTTTACAAATAATACTGGAGCTCCCCAGGGTGAAGAGCTAGGACGAATAAAACCCTTCTCTAAGAGTTCTTGCAATTGTTTGGACAGTTCTTCCAGTTCAGTTGGAGCTAAGCGATAAGGTGCTCGAGCTATGGGCACTGCTCCAGGAGCTAGCTCAATTTGGAATTCAACCTGGCGATGAGGCGGTAGCCCAGGTAATTCCTCAGGAAACACTTGAGGAAAGTCGCGTACAACTGGAATATCTTCTATCTTCTTCTCTTTCATCGATGCATCAGTAACGAGTGCTAAATAGCAGTGTGACCCTTTCGCAAACACTTCTGGGCCTCAAGGAAGGAGATGATGCCCACTTCAGCACCACTCTTGTCGCCTTGCATTACCAAAGGTTCTTCACCAGTACGAGGAATGCGGACGATCTTTTCTTTGCAAAGAATCTCGGCTCGATGTTGAGGTAGCCAATCCATACCAATAACGATGTCAAAACCATCACAACATTGGGGTCATTCCTAGCATCACCCTGACCAATCACGAACACTCGACCCCTGGCACCATTGCCGTCGTTATTACCCCCGTTGTTATTCCTGTTGCCCTGATTATTGTTGTTGTTGTTCTGATTCTGGTTTAACTGAGGGCAGACCCGCTTGAAATGGCCTTCAGCACCACACTGAAAGCATCCCCTGTTACCTTGCTGTCGCTGCTGGTTCTGTGGAGCTGGTGGTTGTTGCTGTTGGTTCTGATTCGCAGGTCGTGAGCTCCAGCAATCCTTAGCTTCATGACCCATCTTGAGACACCTCTGACAACGACCCCAGTTGCACTGACCATTGTGGTGTCTGTTGCACTTGTTGCACTTTGGGAGGTTTCCTCGATATCCACCCTGCCCCTGACAACCAGAAGATTGCTGACCAGGGCTCTGGTAGTCATCAATCCTTCGCTGTTGTGCCTGGGACTGAACTGAAGTCGAACCCTTGCTAGAGGTTCCATCCCATTTTAGTTTGTTGTCACTGGGAGTAGCAGAAGTAGTAATAGTAGTAGTAGCACCAATACGTTTAGGTAGCTTATTCTGTTCCACTCCCTGGTCTGTGAGACGATGAGCAAGACGAGTAACATCTTGAATAGTAGCAAGGTTAGCAGCAGTCACATGGCTTTGAATTTCTGGTACTAAGCCCTTGAGGTACAGCTCAATGCGCTTGATGGGAGGATCCACCATAGTTGGACATAACACTGCCAGTTCGTTAGATCGCTTCGTATACGCCTCTATCTCTGACCCCGTCATCTTCAAGTTAAATAATTCCACTTCCAGTTTGTGAATGTCATCACGGTTACAGTATTCACGTTTGATCAGTTCCTTAAAATCATTTCATGGGGTGGCATTAGCAGCCGCCAGCCCCAGCATCTGAACTTGCGCATTCCACCAAGTTAGCGCAGTGCCTTCGAGAGTACCAGTGGCGTACTTCACCCTACGAGTCTCAGGGCATTCACACATTTCGAAGACTGATTCGAGTTTCTCGAACCAGTGGAGGAGTCCAACGGCCCCTTCAGTACCACTGAAAGTACTAGGACGACAGTCCATAAAAGTCTTGAACGTGCACACAGGTGGCTGAGCGTGTTGACCAGTCGTGTGCGTAAGAGTAAACATACTTAAGCACGAGTGTTGGTTTGCGAAAGTAGGATCTAAGGATCCTAGAGTAAGTTGTGATGGCAGGCTATACCTTCTGCCTGGGCAGCTGCGAGTGCTGCAGTAACTTGTTCAGTGATCAAAGCCGCCAACTGGGCTTGAGTTAGGTTAACGCGTTCACTCATGATCTTGATATCAAAGAGAACATGAGTGAGAGAGGATCGCGAAAGTGCGATGACAGAAGAGAGTAAGCACACATGTGTTTCAATCAACAGTTGTTACATTTATCTAAGCATACCATGAGCAAAGTTCTATGTAATCTAGCAAGTAGGCAATGTAAACATAAATCGTATCACCTAGAATATTGAGTCTTGCACATGGAGCGAAGCATCGTTGTGGATCGTTGAGCACTGTACAGGTTATAGTCTGGTTTTAACAAAAACTTTTTCCCTTATTAAAACCAAGTTCACTATAACCAATGGCTCTGATACCAATCTGTCACACCCCCAAAATCCACACACGGAGTATCACCGCTTGGAGGCGTGACTGACCAGGATCAAGCCACCAATCATATTGAACATTGTAAGTAATAAATAAAAGTCATTCATCAATACGAAAGGTGTTCAAAACCATAACATAGTTAAGCGTTTAGCGGAAGCATAAATATGTAAACCCAACATAAGTTTAAATGTTTCAAATGTTTAGCATGGCACACAGCTGTCCATGTCCCACAACGACTCCTCTCCACTCCCATGCAAGCTCCATAGATACCTAACGACCTGCAAGGCATGTAACAGAAAGTCAACAACAAAGTTGAGCGAGTTCACAGTTGGTTGTTCAGTAATAAGTTCGTTTAACAAATCGTAAGTTTGTTCATAACCATGCCGTGTATCACTAGGCCATTTGTATGTTCATCTAGTAGGGGCTTCCCATGTTATAAGTTCAATTAGTGGGGGCTTCCCATACCGTAAGTTACTAGACTAGTTGTATCCATAAGTATCCTTCCCAATCCGAGGATATTTAGTAAGTATAAGTTTACGTAGGTTTTACGTAAGTGCCCTTCCCAATCCAAGGACAGTGGTACGTAGCGAGTACGTAGATTTAGCGCTGGCGTCCTTCCCAATCCGAGGACGGTAGTACGTAGGTTTTATGTAGGTTTAGTGCTGGTGTCCTTCCCAATCCGAGGACAGTAGTACGTAGGATTTACGTAGGTTTAAACACTAGTGTCCTTCCCAAACCGAGGACAGTACGTAGGCTTTAGGTAGAGTTTGGCACAGGCATCCTTCCCAATCCGAGGACCATGGTAAGTAGTCTAGTAGTGATGTAAGTACAAGTAATCATTCAATCCCATTCCCAACCCACCGGGGAATCCCATGCCTTGGTAAGAGTGTGAACTCACCTTGGTTTGCTCGGTATGCTAAGTTATATGCTCATAAATAATCAGTCAAATCCTATAGTATGCA
Source organism: Helianthus tuberosus (assembly GCA_030545235.1). NCBI lineage: Eukaryota > Viridiplantae > Streptophyta > Magnoliopsida > Asterales > Asteraceae > Helianthus > Helianthus tuberosus. The sequence goes on along the minus strand of CM060417.1, from coordinate 144,762,002 downwards.
CGTATAACCAATCAGTTCAGGTTCGTAAAGATTCATACACAATTTATGTCACAAAGTGGGATTAGCAGTTAACATTGTGTACACACAAACAGTTGGTCATTCCGTACAAAGTTCCAAGTTACATGCAAGTCCCTTACTAATTGTCATGCTTAACAGAGTTAACCATTTAACCGAAATAAATAAGCTAACCGAATTTACGGAGCTAACAATGTTAATAACTTGACCGATTTAAATGTCACAGTAATCAACAAAAGCATGTTGGTGGCGAAAACACTAGTGCCGAAATCCCCTATATTGGCGAAGACACCCTAAATCAAGACACAATGTAATCGATTACAAACAACACTCATCGGATCCATGGCCATATTAACAATCAAGACATCATCACCTCATTTAATGCTCAACACATTAATAACTTTGACTAATTCTGACAACACACATGGGCCATCATTTACTTGTATGTTTACATGGACTGATGGAATCAAGATTGCACATGCACATGGGCCATATTCCTTCGATTTGATTGGACCGATTTACCTACTATGCATCAATTTCTTATGATATTCTTAAATCTCATGCATTAACATATATAACCATAATACAACCACATCATCAGATCATTCATTAACACATTAACAGACATACACGATTAATCAAATCATCCAATATACATGGCAGTTTTTCGATAATATAAATATATATAACGATCACGAATCCCCACAACACTCAATATTCTAAGCATCTAGATTCTCAACCCTAATTGTCATCATCATCAAATCGAACATGTTCAATACGTATAACATAATGTAACTGATCATACAAAATCACAGATTATAAAAATTCCTAACAAACCCATCCATACAATACACAACAGAATCACCTAACAGTTGATCCATGGTAACAAACATATAGTGCATGATGAATTAAATCAATTAACTATTAGCAGCAGGTTACTAACCCAAACGAGATGCACAACGAATACGTAAAAAGGCTTCGAGATCCTTGACTTGCCGTCGCACAGGGATGAGGAGAGAGAAGTGGTTAGGGTTTGCCAGTTATCGATTATATGCACAGATTTAAAACAATACCTATATTCGAAGGTTACTGGGCCAAAGCCCATTCCATGTTTTCGTCATGGGGGGGTTTTCGTGAGGTGGGGTTTTCGAGTGGAGAGGGTGTTTCAAGTACGGGTCAACATTTATTAATAATATAGCACATATATTAACAATACAGAATATACATCTCAATGTAGGTGGGTGATTCGGCTAGGATCCAAGTTTTAATTAAACAATCATAATATTAATACCAAATGTATTATTAACTTACACTCAAAGATAATGCACACCAAATACATAAAACACACTATGCTATAAGTACAAGGTTAAGTCGAATAGCGACCTTGAGAACTCGGGTTGTCACAGGAGTCATCCAATTTGGATCTTCCTCGGTGACTACGTCTTGAACTTCCAACTCATCGATTGATGGAGCCTTTAACACTTCTACCAACACCTTCTTGGTAAGGTGGGCAAAAGTGAGAGATGCAAGCTTACTTAAGGCATCCGCTTTTTTGTTTTGGGATCTGGGAATTTGTTTGATGTTGCATGTTTGGAAGGTATTCATCAGCTCCTTGGATTTTTCTTTGTATCTTTTCATGTTGGGCTCCTTCGCAACATAGCTATCATTCACTTGGCTCGAGACCAGCAATGAATCTGTGAACACTTCAAGCTTTTGGACCTTCATTTCTTTAGCCAGTCTTAAGCCGGCGATCAGTGCCTCGTATTCAGCCTCGTTGTTGGTGGTCTGAAAATCAAAACGGAGAGCATACATGAATTCCAACCCTTCTGGGTTGATCAAAATGAGCCCAGCCCCTGACCCTTCAACGCTTGAAGCCCCATCGGTGAAAAGCTTCCAGGCTTCAAGGTCTGAGGGTTCAGCGGTGGCGGTGTTCACTTCAGTGACTGTTTGCTTTAGGACTTCTACAATGAAATCATCCAAGACTTAGGCTTTGATAGCTTTTCTTGGGACGTAGGTGATGTTATGCTCACCTAGTTCCACTGCCCATTTGGCTAATCGTCCTGAGTTTTCTGGTTTTTCAAGCACACTCTTAATAGGTTGGTCGGTGACCACTTGTATAGGGTGTACTTGAAAATACCTTCGAAGCCTTCTAGCTGTTTGAACTAGGGCTAGGGTAGGGGTGTCAAATCGTGTATACCCGTACACGATAAGACACGACACGATAAGACACGATACACGATAAGCCATACACGAACACGACACGATAAGATTTCGTGTCCATTTTTTCAAACACGAACACGAACACGAACACGAACACGACACGAAAACACGAAAATTACCTGTTAGTACCTGTTAACGAACACTAGAATAATCATGTATTAACGGGCATCTAACAGGTAAACAGGTATTAACATGTATTAACGGGTATCTAACTATCTAACAGGTATTAACATGTATTAACGGGTATCTAACAGGTATTAACATGTATTAACGGGTATCTTAACGGGTATCTAACATGTATTAACGGGTATCTAACAGGTAAACAGGTACCTTAACGGGTATTTAACAGGTAAACAGGTATCTTACCCACTCGATGTTAAGTGTTAACATATATTAACGCTATACACGAACAGACACGATAAGACACGAAAACACGAAACGCTATACACGAACACGACACGAAAATTAACAGGTTTTTTCGTGTCTACCTGTTTAGTACACGATACACGATAAGCCCATACACGATACCTGTTAAGGTCGTGTAGGTTCGTGTCGTGTATTCGTGTATCGTGTAAAAATTGCCAGCCCTAGGCTAGGGCAAGTTTTTCAAGAGGAGGATATTTGGTTTCAGCCAATTTTAGGGTTTTGCTGAAGAAATAAACGGGTACCTGAACCTTGTCTCGCTCAATGGTGAGGACCGCGCTTATGGCCTCTTCAGCAACCGAAAACTACACCGAGATTAACTCTCCCGTTTCTGGGGCTGCAATGTCAGGTAACGAAGCTAAATGTTGTTTCATCTGGTTGAAGGCTTCTTTAGCCTCTTCAGTCCATTTGAAGTCCTTCTTATCAGAGCAGGTTTTGAGCATTTTGTAAAAGGGTAAAGACCTCTCAGCCAACTTAGAGGTAAAACGCTTCAAGGCTGCAAGCTTCCCATTTAAGCTCTCAACTTCCTTCTTGCTTCTCGGTGGTTTGGTTTCAAGAACAGCTTTCACCTTGTTTGGATTGGCTTTAATGCTTTGTTTTCCCACAATATGCCCAAGGAATTTACCTTCCTCAAACCCAAATGAGCATTTCTCGGGGTTGAGTTTCATGTTGACTTTCCTTAGGTTCTTGAAGGTTTCTTGGATGTCATCGAGCATTTGGTACTACGTCTTGCTTTTGATCACCAAGTCGTCGACATATGCCTCCATGTTTTTACCAATTTGACTTGCAAAGGCCTTGTCAACTAGGCGTTGATAGGTTGCTCCAGCGTTCTTGAGGCCAAAAGGCATCTTTTGGTAACAGAAGATCCCTTTGTCCGTATGAAAGGCCGTTTTTTCTTCATCCTCTTCCTTCATGAGGATTTGATGATATCCTTTGTAGGCATCGAGAAAGCATTTAAACGGGTAACCGGTAAGGGAGTCGACCTTGATATCAATTTCTGGTAACGGGTAGCAATCTTTAGGACAAGCCTTGTTAAGATCCTTGAAATCTATGCACATTCTCCACGAATTGTCTGGCTTTCGGACCATGACCGGGTTTGCAACCCAGGATTGGTACTTGATCTCGCGGAGGATGCCTGCTGACACAAGCTTTTCAACCTCTTGGCATGCAGCCAAGCTTCTTTCGGGTGCTAGGCTTCATTTCTTCTGGACGACAGGCTTGACATTGGGTGGTATCTTCAATTCATGTTCAGCAATGCTACAAGGAATGCCTGTCATATCTTCCGGGCACCAAGCAAAGACATCACTGTAATGTGTTAACAACTTTTCAAGATACGAGAGGGTCTCTTGTGAAAGGCTTGGATTGAACCTTATCTTCTGCTCTGGGTACTTCGGATTTATGACTAGCCTTTGCTTGTCTTCCTCACTTTTGGAGCTTTCACCTTCAATCATGTAGGCCTCCTGAGAGGGTTGAAGTGTTGCTATTCCTTTCTCGGTGGGAAATTTGACAGTGCCATGGCCAACAGACATAGCCATAAAGAATGCACATTGTCCCAGCCTCCCGATGATTACATCGTAGTTTGAAGGTATATTGATAACCACAAAGGTGAGTGGTTGGACTCTCTCCTTCTGGCCTTCGCTGAAACGAACATCCAGTGTCAGTTGCCCTAAAGGCTTGAGGGGTATATCGGCAATACCTTTTATGGAGGTTCCGGAGGGTTGAAGCCTTAAACGTTCTTCATTGCTTAGACGGTTGAAGAACTTCTCAAACATGATTTCGGTGGCAGCACCAGTGTCTATGTATGCTTTATTTATTTGCAATGTTACCACAGTAGCCTCAACCACAAGAGGGTTTGAAAGAGGGTCTTTCTCCGTTGGAGGAAAGCAAACGCATTGGAGCTCCCAAGCTTCCAACCGCTGTCTTTTGTGTGGAACCCTTCCATCAAAATCTACCATATTGACTTCCTTGCCCTTTCCTTCATCCATTTTGTCTCTTACTCCCTTTACCAAGTGAGCAAGTTCCCAAGACTTAACGGCTTCTTCGATTCTCTTTTTAAGCTGGAAGCAATCATTTGTATGGTGTCCCTTTTCTTCATGAAATTCACAGTATTGAGTGGAATTCTCTTTTTTCCTGCTCTTAGGGAGAGGTCTAGGAGGCCGAAAGTTCTGCTTGACTTCTTCTGTTGTAAGGATTTCTTGAGGAGTCTTTGTGAGGGGTGTGAAACTTATGCCTTTCTCCCTGGTGGAAGGGTTTCGACCTTCAAGCCTTCATTGGTCCGAACCCTTTTGACGTCTGTCATAGGAGTTAAAGTTCCCCCTTTTTCTGGCTGGGCTGTTGCTTTGCCAACTGGATCCTGTTTTCCTTTGCTCTTTAATATCTACTGCCTCCTCTCCCCGGATATGGGCTTCAGCTCTTTCGAGAGCTTCTTCCAAGGTCTTGGGCAGGGATTTGTTGAAATCTCTTGTGAGATATTTTGAGGTGATAGTATTCATAAAACCAGCCACCCTCATTTTTTCGTCTACCCCTACATATGTTAGACCTTCCTTCTTGTATCGTTCGATAAACTCTCAAAGACTTTCATCATCACGTTGTTTTATCTGAAAGATCACTATTGCGTCTTTGACATATCGTCTTTGTTAGGAGAAATTGGCCAGGAATCCCTTGCTGAGGTCGTCGAAGCTTCGAATGCTTCGAGCAGGTAAATCGTTGAACCAAATTCTGGCGGACCCGACAAGAGTTTGCATGAACATTAGACAACATTCAGCGTTTGACCATTTCTCAATCCTTGCTGCACCGGTGAAGATCTGAAGATGGTCCTCAGGATCTTCAGTCCCATCATATGTTTTGATGTGGGATGGCATCTTGATCTTTGTTTGAAAATCATAATCGGCTATTTGCTGCGAAAAGCATGAGAAGTTGCTCGGCTTGTAAGGTTTGGCCAAATCTTCTTCAGCCCTTGCACCCATGTTATCGCTGCTGTTGTTGTTCCCTTGAGTGGCCAGCACCTGATTGATAAAGTGCTGCCACGGGAAGCTGGCCATCATCTGGGCCATCATCTGGGGCATAGGGTTGAAGCCTTAAAGGCTTCCAGGTGCAACTGGGCAACTAACTCCAAAGGGGTGCTCATAACAGCACTTCTTGCCAAGGGGAGCACGGACAAAGCTTGTTCCCATGAAGTTCTTGTAGAAGGTGGAAGGCTTGTCACTGGGGATTGTTGGAGCTGGTCTAGGGTCAGCTCATGGCCCAGAGGAGCACCACATGTAGCTGGTTGAGATGAGGAGATAGGATATGCTGTAGGATTCGGCCTTGCGGATAGATACGGGTTAGGGTTTGGAGGATTACTAGGACCAGCCTCATCTCTAGATACAAAAGGAGGGACAGGAGGCCCAGGAGATAGTGTTGGTTCAGGCTCGTCATAGTCTAAACGAATCCTTACTCCCTTGTCCCTTTCCCTACTCACATATTGGTTGAGGAGAGACCTCAACTCAAGGAAATTGTTGGCAACCCCCTCAGGGGTAAGTTCAACACGTGCTGGGGTGTTAGAGACACCAACATTAGGGGAAGGGACTCCGGATCTGGAAGGAGTTGGAGTGTTGAAAGTGAGAAACTCGGGAGTGCTCCTCGGAGTTGAGAAAGAAGTGGGTATAGCTGTAACACCCCGGCCGGAGGCGGAAAAGCCAAAGGTGTCACGAAACTTGATAGAATGCATTTGAGCACATGGAGATTATGTTAAGTTGAAATATAATTTAAGTTTAGTTCAATAGATTGCATTCACATCTGAAAAATATAAGAGTACATAAACAAATACAACATAAATTGTTTCACAAATGATAAATTTGGATTTAATCTAAGGCATATGTCTTGATCAATCCTATGTAAAATGTTCTTGCAAATCCTGTCATCAAACATTATCACCTGAAACTTATGTTAGAAAAGTAATAGATCAACAAACGGTTGAGTGAATTCATAGGTTTTGTTTCACAATAGTTCAAAATAAGTTTAAGCCTTTCGTATGATATATCACAAAGCAAAATGAATAATACGAGTATATACATGGGGAGTACATTCAAACCATTCAGACGTATCACTCGGGTTTATCACCACACTTCCAAAAGTTTCAAATAGACATGAATACCAACCAAAAGTTTCACCAAAGTTTTACGAGAAGTATGATGGGGCGTCACACCTATAGCGCTATAATATAACCGATGGGCTTGTACGGAGTTAATGAATGCACAAAGAATAACAGTAATAACTCAAGCATCAACCAATTGCACAAGTGAATCAATACGACAAAATAGATATATAGTTTATAAGCATATGTTTCACCCCAAAAGTTTAAAGTAAAAAGGGGAAACTATGAACTCACATTGATCTCGGGTAAGTCCAAACAAGTATGCAAAGTGTGAGAGTTCTTGGAATTAAGATTCCACGTCACTCTAATTGATTGAACATGCAACAATATGGAATATGTATTAACAATTATGTTTAATTGGATAATTGGAAATCCTAAATCTATAGGATTTGGTAGTGTTTTGTAATTATGTGGTTTGGATAACCTAACAAGAGAACTCGGAAAATGAATAAGGAATTATATATGAAAAATATTTCTTTGACAAAAATAATTAAATTATATACGTATATAATTGAGTTACTACAAACATTTTAAAATAATGAATCAATTATATTCGATTTGTATCAATTATATTCGATTTGTATAATTAGTTTAACATAATAATTATACCAAAATATTTCATAAGTGATATAATTAGTTTATAAATTATAATTGAATTTAGAAGTACAAAAATATATAATTATTTGGTAAATGATAATTATATAGTTTAAAGAATAACTATGATAATTATATAACTAATTATCAAAATAATTAATTTAAATCAGAATAATTAAAAATAACAATTTTAATTATTAAACTTTAATATTACTGATTTAAGATAATTATTACAGTTTTGAAATCATTTTAAATAAATAGAATGAATTAAAATGATTATAATAACAATAAATAAGTTTACATAAGTTTAATTATCTTAATAATTAAATGTAATAAAATTTCAGATTCTAAATTTATATAAACTCAGAATAATGCATCTTTTGTCATAAAAATAGTCTGGGATAAAATTTATATAGTTATATAATTTAATTATATAAAATGAACTAAACTTTTAAAGTGTAAACACTGTTTTAATTTCAGAAATATCAAAATTATGTGAAATATTACCAACAATAATATTTCTGTAAAGTCCAACATATAAAATACTTACTATAAAATTTTCAATAATTAACTCATTTAATTTGATTTATTATAATTTTGTAAAGATTAAACTATTTTTAATTTATAAAAAAATAGTTTTATAAACATTTTGACTATCATAATATTTTTAATAATTGAATCAGTAGATAAAGTATATATGTTAAAATTTTCGGACTTTAACTAATTATTGTCTACTTATTATGAATATTTGAATAAAACTGTTTTTAAATAAAGTAAATAAATAAATAAATAAATAGACATGGTACTGTTCATCTTCTTCCCCAAAACAGTCAACAGAAGTCAACTCGTTCAATTACGTGATCAAAGCTGGACTATATTGCAATTAGATTTACAGGAACATTAAACATGTATAAACTAACCGATTAGTCGAATAAAACGTGACCGGTAACGATCGGAATAGCGGGTTCGACAAAATCTGGCGAACCTTGATTCCGGCGAGATTTGCAGGTTGAATTTCCGGCATTTTTCGATATGTATGAGATATGTGAGGGGTGCAGTATGTTCGTGGAGGTTCAGTGAGGTTAAATAATCCATCGAATCGTCGCAGAAACAACAAATTGTAGTGGTTCGAATCCCACTTTAAATTTTTTAAACAAAAGAACTAAAAACTGGTTGTATCGACACTTGATTGTGTCGAATTAATGAGTGAATTGAATTGGGTATGGGTCGTGGGTCTCGTGTGAATACTTTACAGATAGAAAATCGATTAAACAATCGATTTTTGATTATTTCCGACAACAACAGTTTCGATCAGATTTGAAATAATAATATTAAATTTTAAAATGTGTATATATATAATATAGTTTTAGATAATTACCGGATGAGGGCTTAGCCCGACCGGTCACCACGTTGCTTGTTAACCCAAAGGTTCCGAGTTCGATCCCCCCTAGTGACCGGTTCTTTCATTTTTTTTTAAATGTTACACTTAGGTCCCTGAGGTACTGAGTTAATGCACGGATGGTCCCTGGAATAGTTCCGTTAAGTAGTTAACTAGGTTAGGATTTTAAATAAAAATCCCTTCATCATATATAACCCGGTTAGACTTGGTTAAAAATAGTTTAGAAAATGACTAAACCAGTCCCTAAGGTTCAAGTTTAAGGAAAAGACCAAATGGACCCTATACTTTATTTCAAAAATAAATTTATTTATTTTATTTAAAATATAAGTTTCAAAAATGACAAATAGGGCCCTAGACTTATAGTTTTCAAAATTCACATTTTTAACCCGAACTTATAAGATTTTTACAATGACGTTTTAGTCCCCGAACTTTTGTATTTTCTAGAAATGACGGTTTTAGTCCTCGGACTTTAAAATCAAAGTTTTAAAGCAAGTTTTAAGGAATAACAAATAGGTCCTTCAAATTGTAGTTTCACAACCATGTCATAATAGGCCCTTATAGTTTATGTAGCCTTGTTTAATAGCATAAAACTCAACAAATTTGCAATTGTTTCACGTGTTTGTATTGGTATAAGCATGTATAAGCACAAAGCAAGTATGTTCAAATAAGTTTCATTCCAAATACGGTATTTGTTACCATGCAAGTCAAAACAAATGCAAGTGTGAAAACCAGGATGGTTACAATAGCCACATGAGCTTGGCTAGTACCTGGGGTAGAGGTGTTTGGAACCTGATTTACTTCTCCCGGGGATCCACTTTCTGACATGGTAGTTTCAAGAGAAAGGAGCTACACAACTAGGTCTCTTAAGGAAAAATAGTGGTGTAGCCCCACGGTGGGCGCCAACTTGTTGATGCAACAAATAACAGACCAAAGGTAGTAGCTGGGTTGGTTAGGCAAAAGGGTTGAAGGGTTCAACTTTGCCTAACGCAGGTCGCGGGGTTCCCCCACGTTTGCAATACGTGGAAGGAGGTTCATTAGATTGATTTTGTTGTTTGCTAAAGATCCTCCTCTAAAGTATGTTCATATTCGGATGTGTAGGCAAAAGGAATGTGTGTGTTGAATGTGAAAGCAAGTGACTCGCATGAAGCAAGTACTTGAGAGTAATGATCAGAGATTCTCCAAGAATCAGAGCTGATCGGAGTGTCTCCTTAGTGAATGAAGTGTCTAATATATAGGAGAAGACATCACTCGAAGAGGAATGAGTTTGACTAGTGAACATGCTTGCAGTGGGGGACTTACCCTTTCGGGGGTTGAAGCCTTTTGACCCGCGGATAATAGAGTGTGCTCTGAGGACCTGTATTGCTTTTGCGGCTGGTGAGTTGGTGAGGCAATTCAGAGACATGACCTTTTACTGTTCCCGCATTGCTTTATCTCGACTCCCCAGGCTTTTAACCTTTGAACCATTTTGCCTTATGAGGATTTACGTATTTAAGTCATTTATATTTGGTCTTGGGCTACCCCGTCATCAGGTATCAACACTTGCAACTAAAGACTTCCATGGTTCCCCATCTAGATAATCGTAATCTTCAAAGGGAGTTTCGCCTTTCTCTTTAATGGGGTTTTTATTTTTATCTTTATTGGAAGATTCTTCTTTATAAATATTTTTTTTTCTAAGTTCGTAATGAAATTGCCTCATTGTCTTCTTCCCCTTTTCTAAAGTTTTTTTTTTCCCGAGGTCGTTAGGAATATCCCAAATTTGCTACATATTAAAATTAACAATCAAACATTAGCAAGAACCATCATGGTGAGTCCAACAAGCAATAAATGGCTATAAGCCCAGTAGTGTTAATAAATCCATTAAAAATAGTTTAGCCTATGATATTAAGAAAAATCCATCGGATGTTTAGCCTGTGTTATTTCCAATCCGATTTTGCAATTAGAACCATCATCATCAAGTTTGACTTCTACAATTCCATGTTGTAGCTTTAATTTCAAACTGGGGCCAATTAGTAATTTAGTATGCCCATTTTGAGAGAGTAGTTCAACATGAAATTGTTATTTCATGAGGTTCCTCTTCCAAAGATTAACAATTAGTATTGGTGAATCAAATTTTTGAATTTTGTACATGTTTTCTCCATCACAAATTAAACACGGCTGTTGCAAAAATGATAATATAAATATGTAGAATTAACTTTTGTTTCTTAAAGGAAGATCACATGAATCAACCTCAATAAGTGTTGAGTGGCATCCACAAAACACCTCTATATTGTCTTTATGATCAATTAAAAATATAGTATTTTTTGTTATCGTAAACTATAGCAAGTGCCGGTATCGTAACGAACCTAATCGATACCGACCGGGTTCCGCCGCGTAGCGCGGGGAATCCCACTAGCTAAAAGAAAAAGGAAGAAACAATACCTTACGTATTCCCAAATATCTTCGTATATTTTAGGGTTTACTTTTCTGGCACATTTATCGTACGGGATCTTTCTTTTACATTCGACACCAATCCAAGACATAAAGTTCCCTGCATTCTTACCGATCGCTATACCCTTCTCATTAAAATCAACTTTAGATTGATCCGGATTTGAAAGCTTCTTTTTGCATTTAGAAACTCCCCTCTTTTTCTTCTCCGACATTTTTAAACTAGGTTTCTAAAAAAACATAATATGGAAAGTGAAGTGTTGCGTGTAACAAAGAGACAATTAGAGGTCAAATAGATTATGATACTTTAGCCATCTTTAAATATAAATCTATCCAACACTTTAAACTCCTTTCGTTATAACTTTGTAATTTGAAAAACAATCTTATGTATAAGATGCATGTGTGATCTTGGTAAATCTTGGCAACTTGTGGGCCATGATCATATGGGAATAAGCTCTCTCATCTTAAATATGTCTGCAGCTTTTTTCTATGTGGTACTGTTTCTGCCCAGTAATTAATGATATATAAGGCTTTTTTATGGCCACTAAGTAGTAACTTGACTATATGTGTATTTTTCTAGCTCGTGTCCTTTGGTATATTGGCTTTCAGTTTTCAAATAATGCACTAAAGTATAAATTTTGAGTGTGTGGCACTGATATACTGAAAGAAAGGGGTTTGATCTTTGATGATCAATTCGTTTTAAAAACAGTTATTCAACGTCAAGGAAAAGAGTTGTAATTTTTGTACATTCTCACTTGATATTTCTCAGAAAGAAAATGTTGTCCACTTCAAGACTTTATGAATTAATGTGTATTTCGATATTGGACGAACTTAACACTATGGGGTATGGGGCGGGGGTTGTGTGCATATGAATTATCAATTCATATTCTTAGACTGGAGCTGTTATTTGTTAATTAGTGTTACTAGATGAAATTTTAGTTCATGCCTGTGTTTGAGTTGGTTCAAGATAAATACAAGTGCATTATATGATTGTGTAGGCCGTAGGGTTAAATTGAGATTTGTATTATCAAAGCTAACTTTTTTCGGTATATTGATTTGGTGCAGCATAGGTAAGATTAGGGAAGTTCAAGAGAGATTCGGATTCAATAGCAAGAGAGGGAGAGAACTTGCAAGCTATCTGGAGCCCTGATACTAAATTAATCGCTGTTATTGTAAGAATGAAATTGGCAAACCTCTGCATTGTTTGATTTTGATTCACGTGTGGAGTAATGTAAGTTTTATACGTTTGCCTATTCAATCCATCTTATCGGTAGCCATTTGCAGCATTGTTTGATTTTGATTCACAAGCTATTTCCGAAGCAGTTTCATAAAAGGAGGCTTATTCAATCCATCTTATCGGTAGCCATTTGCAGCATTTGGCGTGCGAGAAACAGTTTGGTTTTCTTGAACAAGCCTGTTAGAATTGAGAAGATCTCAGGGGAGATCAAGACTCTTAGTTTTATTTAGATTAAAAATAGGTGTAAGGGCTTAGCTATTGATTGGAATAAGTGGAAAACTTTCTGTTTGTAATTGTATTTTGGTTTCCTTGGCTTTGTATTGTGTTTGTGGTTGCTACCAGCTAGTTGCTTGCTAGCTTGGTTTAATAAATGCTGCAGTTTAAAAAAAAAAATCCAGTGGAGTTCAACTTTGTGATTATTCTTATTTTGGGCGTTCCATGTCTTCTGATCCATGATGCCATATTTATTATTTTGGGCATTCCATATCTATTTCTGGGCAGTTCCAAAACAGCCCAAATAAACAAGACTAATTTTTTCAGGACATTTGTATGGGCGATCAAAAAACCGCCAAAACATCTATTTCCACCGCACAATTAGACAAGTTTTCTAGTAGTGGATTGTTTTAAAAATACCAACAACATTTTCCTTTTAACTCCAACTGCAATGAAACTTTTACACAATTTTAGGCGAAACAAGAAAAAAAAACTATATATGTGTAACAATAATAGAATACATGTACAAAACCACTTAAATTAGTGATTTCATTAAATAATAAATAAAAAAAAGTATTATCATAAGTGTTACCTTGAAGTGTGAAGATCCACAATGACGGAAACTATGATTGAACAACTTGAATAGGTGTGGTTTTAATGAAGAATGAACTTTAACTTGAATTAATTTGGCTTGAACTTGCTGAGAATATGAACTTTAGAATTTGCAATACAATCTTCTATTCTTATAGAATAAATAATGATAGAATTTTTTTGTTTAAATTTTAAAAGTATTCTTTGTTTTTGCTTAAAGATAAAAGGATTAGTATTATTTTTTGTTTAAAGTTAAAAGGATTAGTATGATTATAATATTTCAAAATAATTTTCATATATTAAATCGTTGAAAACCCGTTGCAATAGCTTGGAAAGTTTTGGTTTTAGTGGCTAGGTAAGAAACTTTAAATAATTTAATTAATATATTAAGTTATGAAGGGCATTATAAGTTTGACTTTAATTTTGTATAATTATTGTTAAAGAAACCGTCATATCTATACATATAATAAAAGAAACCAATTGATGGACACGTGTCGATATGAGAGACATCTATTTTTTAGTTTTCTTGTCATATATTTATGTTTATTTTTATCTTAAAAATTACAAGTTTTAAAATAATTTATCAAGTTATCCCATATTTTAACTCGACGCTTATCTATAACTATATCTCTATATTTATATTTATCTTCTAATATAATCTTTATACTTATCTTTAGTTCATTATTTTGCGAGTAAATTGCACAAAACGTCCTTTATGTTTCCTCAAACTTGCAGGTTCCAGCCTTAATGTTAAAAACTTGCTAAAAGCATCCTTTAAGTTTATTTTTGTTGCTGGTTTAATCCTTTATGATTAACCAAGTTAATTATCTCAGTTTATTTCCCTCACATGCCTAACATGTGATGATCCCACTATCATTTGATGACCGACATCAACTGACTCGCAAAATGGAATGGGGATGTGGTGCAAACGCAACTGCCTGAAACCCAAGTAAAATTGCCTCTGTTTTCACCGGATATGTAGTCCAAACACAATTGGATCTCTTAAATTTATGGGGCCATTCACATGGAGCAAGCTCCTTTTCATTCCGAGCTATCAACATCCACTCGGAGGAGAGATCCAGCCCGCGTTTTGCTGACTAAATGCCAAACAAACCATATTTGCAGGTTGATAGCCTCATGTTAGTTCTGTATGTGAATTCAAATTGAAAAGTGCATATCATTTTTTGTAATTGTTTTCCTCTTTAGTTTTGATTACTTGATTGAGATTACATGTATTAAGTAGGGAAGAATAAAAGCTAATATTTAGGTACAAAGCAATGGGTCATGAATGGGGAAAGAAGAAATAAGTGGATTTAATGGACTTTTGTAATACACAAGTTTATAACATAATAATAGAAAAATAAAAAAAAAATGTTATTAGATTTTATCACCACCAACTATTAGCAATTGGCCGCTACCACCCTTAAATATCACTTTGATGCCCGTCACCCCCAACTTAACACTTAGTGTGTTATGTCACCAAGTCGTTAACTGATCACTAACTTTTCATACTGTTACTATACTTTTAGGGGTGTCATAGGGATCTTAGGAAGGTTTTAGGGATCTTAGGACACCCCAAAAGTATAGTAACGAGATTAAAAGTTAGTGATCAGGTAACGACTTGGTGACAGAACACAATAAGTGTTAAGTTGGGGGTGGCGGACGTCAAAATGATAGTTGCAGGTGGCAGCGGCCAATAGCCAATAGTTAGGGGTGATAAAATCTATTAACCCTAAAAAAAAAGTAAAATTTTCTAATATGTAAATAGTATATCAAAGTTTTTTTTTACCAAAATCGTATTTTGACGACTGTGTGTGTTAACTGATTACATTATATTTATTCAAGCCGTGTAGTACACGTGCTTATTCAACTCATGTTATACAAGGGTAATTAAAGATGTAACTTTTTTATTATATAAAAATATATTTAATCAACCCGTGTAATACACGGGGTTCTAACCTAGTGTTTATTATATAAAAATAATTAAAATTGGTAATTTATTTAGCTAACTATGCGTCTGAATGATAAGCTTTAATCAGAAATGGTTTCACAATTTGATAACATCTATTACAAGTGAAAATATAAAAATAGTGACATTTGTTTATTATATAAAAAAACCGTTAATATACCTTAGACCTAATATGACGGTTTACATAATAATATATAAAATTTTAATAATAAAATGAGAAATATATGATGGTTCCATATAATAAAATAGGCCTAATATGACGGTTTAATATATTAGGTCTAATATGACGGTTTAATGGAGATTTCATAAATCCAAATCTCAAATATGGCGGTTTCATTTATCAAAATAAGACGGTCCAATAAAATAGGTTTAATTCCAAATCTCAAATATGTCGCTTTCCATAAAATCGTCTTAAAAGCCTTTTCTAAACCGTCTTATTTGCTCTTTTTTGTACTAGTGATTTTTGGAGATGGCTATCTCTTACGTTTGTCATTTGGGCAATGTGAGATGGATAAATCACAAATGGAACGAAGGGAGAGGAAAAGTGGACGAAAAGGAAAGCGGAGCTGCCAATTCTCAAACTTGTGACTTAACTTGTGACATGCAGGTGGTCTTACCAGCTCTTGCATCACTAGTTTTGTGTTTAAATACGGACATAATAATTAAACCATAATTTAAATTTTTACATGTAAAACTAGGAAAAAATAAACTTGTCCCCCCTCCCTAAATTTTGGGCTTGTGCGCTCCTCATCCCGGTACACCCTTAGGGTCGACCCTGCAAATGATTTATCAGTCCAACTTCAGAAATATTAGTGAAGTTGTGGTAGCATTAGAAAAGGATCATCCAATGTCAACAAATCATGGATTATCATATAACTACCCACATAACAACGTTATAACAATATCAATCTAGAGGTACCACACATTTATATAATATAAATTTACAACATTCTGGCGCAATGTAAGTTGTACTCTCAGCTGCTATTGTTGGACAGTGGTTTTTTATGCAACCATGGGCTGATGTGGGTTGTTTTATAACTTCCTTCAAGCCAACTTCTTCATTGAAACCATCATTACTCTCTCTTAGATTTCTCTTAGATCTCACAATGTCTCTCTCTAATCTGACTTTCACCTGGGCTTTGTTGATCATTGTTTCGGCCCATGACGGTGATTCATATTATTTGAGCTTTCCTCAAACACAGAGAGGGGTGTTGCCCCACTGTTGCTGGCGGCATCGTACCTGTACGACCCTCTGTCTCTCTATCTTTAGTGTTTGGATCTTTTTGGTGTGAAGCTTTAGTTGCATGTCATATGAACTACTACAGATGTTCTTGGATGTAAACCCTAGGCGGTAGCCTCTCTGTAGCCGCAGGTTTTTGTTGGTTTGATGATGGTGGTTGTTCGGCTTCACTATTTGGGTTGTTCGGCATCGATGCTATGACTTTAAATTATTGTTGTCAAAGCCGATGTGAAATCCGTTTGATGATGGTGGTTGTTCTTGAGCCCTAATTGTTTTGGCCATTTTGTTCTTTTCGTGTCGAATAATTGTTGCCGAGCCGTTGATGATTGCGCTGAATCGTCTGAGGTCTTTTTTGGTTGCTAAGTCGATGAGGATGATGGAAAATCATCTGAGATCAACAAAGTTGTGGTGATGATGGGCAAGTCTCCCCTGAACCTAATTATTCTGAAACATTTTCTCTTCTCATTTTTATTTTTGATTTTGCTTTGGTTTGATTTTGATTGTGTTGGATAAAAGAAATAAGAAGAGACTGTTTTTAAATGAAAATTATGAAGATGAGACTGAACAGTATAAGAAAGTTGATTTTGTGAGCTTTGATTTGGACCACAGTTTGGTTGCATCTTGCACCTTTTTCTCGATCCCCTTGACTATGTTATTCGAGTTCAGAACTGATTTTAAAAGGTCGATGATGGTGGGCGTACGCTCAATTGAGGTCTGATTCGGTTATTTATGATTTTTTTGGTTGGATCCGTTGTCGATGGCAGTGAATGATGGTAGTCTTTTCTCAGCGTCGGCGATGTTTTAGTCTTTCTCAGCCTGGCGAGTTCATTTTGGTAACATTATGTTACTGTTGTTTTTTGTTGATGGTTGTCAATGATGGAAGTTGCTTTTGGTTGTTTTTTTTTTTTTTTTTTTTTTTTTTTTGTGTTTCACCAATGAGATGTGTTCATGTTAGATCTGATTATGGTATTTATGCTTCTTTGGGTTAGATTCATGGTTTATGGTACTCGATGATAGTAGTTGTGTGAATATTTTATTGTTGGTAATCTTATAGAGTTAACCACAAACTCTCATGAATTTGAGATGTGTTTTGGAGCTTTAATAGTTTCAAGTAAACTCGTTAGGTTATAATCAATAGTGAAAGGGTCTTGGCAAGGTACAAATGCATGTCATACATTGGTACTATTCATTCATTACATAAGCATTACTTAACTACTATCGCTTTCGATACACATACTTTTTTTCTCACGTCCATGCTTAGTCGTTGCAGGGACGGACCTGTAGTACAAATAAGCTAGGCTTGGGCTTAGTGCCTCCAAAAAAATAGGCCTCCCACTGAAAAGAAAATTAACATGCTAACTAGTAATTGGTGCAAACTTGTTGTTTTAGATTTGTTTCAATGCTTATACAAACAAACCATTTTCTGTTATAATTGTGTTAGATTTTTGTTTGATTCTAAATATAGATAAAGAAGTATCATTATACTATATAAACAATTGACGTAGCTCTTAGGAACAGTTCAGGTTCCCCAGTTTTACACACCTACATCTGCCGATCACTATCTTTGTTTGCTGCCAGTCCTCCACAATTACATTGAAAATTACAGTTTATCCCTTTGTTACGCCAGAAATCACCATTGTTATGGTACAAGAACTAGGTTGTAACACCTTGCAAAATCACGACCAATATAATGAAGACACGTGTCATGGACTTTAAACGTGTATTAAATTGGTCTGGAGGGACTAAAATTGTCAAACAATGTAAATATGTAAGTAAAAGGATCCAAAGTATCAACATGCCATTCTTGTGCCTCTGATTGACCTCACACGCCGTTCGTATTCTTTAATGAATAATTTGTCGAACATTGAAAGTCGTTTATGTTTAAATTAAGGATCTTACGAAACATAGGGGTTAAAAGTGTCAACATGTTAAAAGTTACCTCTGAGTGACCTTTTAACGATCCAAAAAACATTGTAATAATTGTATATTTTTGCTCCCAAGAATAATTGATAGTAATTTTGTGGAGTTTCGATGAAAACAAGACTTTTCGGATGATCTTACAACTAACCGGGAGCTTAACGGAGTTAAAATGTGACCCAAGGTCCTTAATAGTTAACTATGGGGGTCCTAAGTGCAATAAATGAAAGTTAAATAAACTTAAAATGGACCAGGGACTGAAATTGCAAAGTTTGGAAATTGTTTACCGGATTTCCCCATTGTCGCGGCCCGCGTAGACTTCTTATAAGTCTTACGCGGCCCGCGTAAGAGTGCCAGATACAGAAAACCTGCACAGCTACAGGTTCAGTCAGTTCCACTGCCTTTGCATGCTTGTTTTCGATGCCAGGGACTGAACAAATGGTTTTTCATGCACTAGTGACACATGGGAACATCTGGTAGCAACATAGGGACATATGGATTGATCTTGGAGATTCAAAATTCCTATATAAGGCCTTGTTTTGTTCTTGTTCATTTGCACATTTGAATTTCACTTCAAAACTCACTCTCTGAAGTCCCTTGGATCTCTAGGAAGCTTTCATCAGTTCAATATTCGTGCTAAGTACCCTAGTAAGTGTTATTAGCTTCCTAAGTTCAAGTTTTATTAGCTTAATGATCGAAAGTCAAAGTTATCGTAAATAAGCTTTAACTTTGTGATTAATCACAAACGGTCCAACCATTATTCGAATTAAAAGTGGCTATGAGTTGGTAATTATATAGGTAATAAACCCTTAAAAGGGCACCTACTGATTATCACTTTTACCTGGTCAATTGTCGGGTCAAACTTGTTAATAAAAAGTCAAACGGGTCAGTTTTCACAAATTAATTCATAACTGATAATGCAGAGGTTATGGAACATGTTTTAAAACTAAGATAACTTGGTAAATAATATAAGAACATGTTTAGACATGTTCAACCCGACAATTATGAGTTTAGGCTCGGTTCGGAACCGAAAGTCGCAAAAGTAGACTTTTGCTTTAACTTTCAGTTCTGACTCGATTTAGCTTAGTTTAGATATACCTTAGGGTTCCTTTAGGACCATTTAACCTCTTTTATAAACTTTAAAATGACCAAAATACCCTTACAGAGCTTAAATTGGTTTTAAATTCGTTTTGGGCATAATGGAATATATCCTACTGATATCATAACATATTTTAAGCACATTGACTTGTGGAACCTGTAAATGACTCATTTGGTTACCCGTTATGCATATTCGCATTCGGTACGGTTTATGTAACTAGTTTGCATAAATTAACCGAACCAGGTCAAACCTTATCATTTTTACTTCAAAATCCAGAATGAGCTTAGTTTACCCATATTATACAAGTCTGCATACTTGTCGGGTCTAAATCACAGTCTAATCCGGTCTTCGCTTAATCTTGCGTTTTGAACCGTAAACCTTTCATTAAAACTAACCGGTCTAAGTTTAAACTTAAGTAAGACCCGTTAGGAATCTAATAGGTTATTAAAACATTCGTTCCAGATTTAGGAGCCCAGTAAAAGCTATTTGCACTTACTGATTGTTAAACGGCTGAGATTAAAATTATATTTTGCTCAGGTAAATCCTTTTAACTTATTTTCCGTTATACGGGCTTGGGATACGGTAAATTATTACCGCTTGGTCGGGTATTGAATCTATGATCAATTAATGGTTAAATCATTGAGATAACCCGTTTTAATCTGTTTTGTTTGATGCAATGCCTTTGGGGGGTTAATGACCGTGTCCTGGATATCCTTGGCATCATTTAAATGCAAATGGCCACGACTTAAGCACGGGGTGTAGGCATACACCTGAAAGTTGCGCATGTATAAGGTATAACCACTCGTTGAGGATAACTCGCCGTGGGACTATATTAGTGGTGTGTCTATTAATCTTTAACCCGGTACTTCTAACGCGAGCTACTGAATGGATGACAAACATGTAAATCTGTATACAAGATTATTTTTAAACAATTGTCCCAAGTTATAAAGGATTTTATGCCTTGTGCATCCAAACCAATTTTTATGAATAATTTTCAAAAGAGTCAGTTAATTGTATTTACCAGTGTAAACTGACGTATTTTCAAAAAGGTTAAGTGCAGGTACTAAGCGTAATGGGCTGGAACTCCTGCGTGATTAAATAAATAGTCTTGCAAGCTTTTATCACTATTAAGTCTGTTGAACATTACTTCTTTTGTTTTGATCCGCCTGTGGATCTTCTTACATTCCGTTGTGTAATATTTTATGTTACTTTAAACTCGATTTGTATAAATTACTTTTAGACTTCCGCTGTGCATTAAACTGTGATTAATTGACTATGAAGATATCAACTACGTCATGATACTCCCCACCGGTAATACGTGGAAATATCGAGGTGTGACAGGTTGGTATCAGAGCCAACGTTGAGTGAATTAAACACTTGCCTTTTGTGTTTAATCTCAATGACACAGTTTGCACATTCCTTGACCTCCGAGTCTAGGCTAACGACATAGGACTAATCCTAATCTTATTGTTTTCTTTTGTTGGTTTCTTTTGTTTGTTTTGGCAGGAACAAAAGACAATGCCGCCATGATTCAGAGGAAGAGGTGGACGACGCAAGGCGCCGATAACTGCTCCAAATAATCATGAAGCCGGGCCTTCTCACCGGCGAACTCCTTTAGCAACTTTTAGCTCAAGTCCCCATGAGGATTTGAGGACTTACCTTGAGCCTGCGAGATGCTCTGTCTCGCTCAGTTCCTCGCCATCATACCACGACTGTTTCGGGCTCCACCAGAACAATGAGTCCGACCACTCACACCACTCCTTCATCCCGTTGCAGCGATCGGGATCACACCGGGCTTTCCAGGACCCGACCCCGTACCTTCAAAGCAGGTTCAATCTTATGAACAAAATTCCAGAACCCGAGGGTCCAAACCCATTGGGGCTAGACGACCACTATCCTGAGATGCAGGATATGGAAATGGATGAAGATCCGGATCCGGAGATGCCAACTGGGACGCCGACGCATCCCATCGAGATTTCTGACAGATCATCTTCTCATGGTTTGCCATACCGGGGCCCAGACAGTTTTGCTGAAAGGTGGGTCACATACCACTGGGAGTTTACTCCCCCTTTCAACCCACCTCAACAGCAGCAGCAGGATCCCTCTGAGGATTCGCGTTTCCAGGCGGTTACGCCACCGCCGCCGCCAGAGCAGCAGCCGCCTCCAGAACCACCGAGGCGAAGAAGATCAGGTGCACGGATGTCCGTGCGAGGGGGATTTCACTTCAGCACCCCCAACACTCCAGTGGCAGTCATTACCCGCCACTGTATGAAGATCCGCAAATGGGTGGGCCTTCAAACCTAGTTTCAGAAGTCGACTCAGCTCCAGTCGCACCACCACCACCAATGGGTTATGATAACCCAATTCCTTCATACGCCAGTTGTAACACCTCGTAAATTCATGTCCAATAATGTATCGACACGTGTCATGAGCTTTAAACGTGTAAAAGATTACTTTAGAGGGACTAAAGTTGACAAACAGGGAAAGTATGTGAATAAAAGGGTTCAAAATGTCAACAATGGATAAATATACTTTACAATAATCCTACACGATGTTTATACCCTTAAACGAATGAATCATGGATCATACGAAGCTAATTGTGGAAGAAAGTGAGAGATTACAAACTACAGGGGTTAAATGTGTCAACATGTTCAAAGTATACCTCTGACTGAACTTTTAGCAAACCCGAAGCTTTGTAATGATTAATTATGCTCACTAGAATAAGTGATAAAAATTTCACAAGGTTTCGATAAAGTATGAGAAAGTTATGACAATATTCGTATACGAGGGGTTAAAAGCGTCAACGTTGAAATTAAAGGCTTCTCGGGTGATCAAAAGTTAACCGAGGACTTAACAAAGTTTGGTTATGTCATGGAGCCCTTAAAAGTCAAGTTAGAGGGTTGAAAATGCAAGAAATGGAGTGAAAACCACGTTTAAAAAGGATCAGGGGCCAAAATGCAATTAATGAAACTTGTGTAACCTGACCCCGGCACCATACCGGCCGCGTAAGGTCCCTATGGACCCTTACGCGGGCCGCCTGAGCATGCTAGCATCAGAAAAACTGCACAGGTGTCGGTTTTGCAAGTTTAACCGACTTATGGAGCTTGTTTTTTATACCAGGGGCTTGTTTGATGGTTTAGAAGGGCCTAGGAACACTTGGGATGATCAGGAATCATCCCATAGACCTATTTGTCATGATCCTAAGTGATTAAACTCACTATATAAAGAACCCATTGTTGCAACAATTGAGCACCTCACTTAAAACTCTCACAACTTCAATTCTGGAGGTTCCTGGAGCTCAAGACCTGTTCCTAGAAGTCTTTAGTCGTGCATAGGACTATTGTAAGCTTCCTTAACCTTTCTTAATTCAGTTTTACTTAGTTAATTAGCTTAAAGTCAAACTGTCGTAATTAAGGTTTGACTTCGTGATTATTCAAAATTTGTCCAGTCAAATTTCAAATTGAAAGTACCTATGAGTTGGTAATTATGTGGGCAATAAACCCTTAAAAGGGCACCCTCTGATTCCCACTCTAACTAGGTCAATTGTCGGGTCAAAGCTAATTATAAAAAGTCAACAGAAAGCTTATTTTCAAATTAATGCATAATTAGCAATGTAGAAGCTATGAAACCTATTTTATCACTAATATAACTTGGTAATTAATGTAAGAACATGTCTAAACATGTTCAACCCGACAATTTTCAATTGAAGCTCGGTTCGGAGCCGAAAGTCGCAAAAGTAGACTTTTGCTTTGACTTTCAGTTCTGACCCATTAGAGCATAATTTAGAAATGCCTTAGAGCTTTGTTAGGACCAGGTTACATGTTAGTATAACCCTCTATGATTATACAACTTGGTTCATTAGTTATCCGATTCATATGCATGTTTCCGTTAAATGCTTAAATGTTGACTATTATGCCCATATGACCTTAAAACGTGATTTTTGAAAATGTAATAGAATAGAAACCTTAGTTACTGATTTATAGACTTGTCCCCAAAATTTGACATCAGTTTGAGGTCTAGATTAGGAGTTATGCTCATTAGCGTAATTAGAAAGCTTTTTATTAAATAAACGGCGTTATTAGCATAAAGCCTATCTAAACCCAATTTTTGATACCAAACTTTTTACCTACTGATATAAAATAATATTTTGGGATTTTTGAAAATTTTTATTTAATTTTAGGCTGAGCATAACATAGAGTTCTAAGCTTAATTTGGTTATTGTCGGTTTTGCCCTTTTGGGCTATAAAATGAGTTTTTCAAATCCGTTTGATACCAAACCTTTTTCTAGTGATCCAATATGATAAATAGAATATTTTAAGCCTTATGGAATAATAAAAACATCAGCTTTTCTTATAAAACCCGAAAATCGCTTAAAACTACCTTTTTACACGTTTTAACGCATTGTATGTATTAAAACTATTTTAAAAATATAAGACTTGATACCTACTGGTATTTTTAGTAAATTTTTATATTTTAACAATAAACAAAAGTTTTTAAACTCAGATTTCCAGTTTTGACCTTTTAGGCTTAAGTGAAATTACCAAAATGCCCCTACGGTGCATAGTTTAGTTATAAAAGATATATTTCACATATTTACAATACCTTACTGTTATGACTTATAAAATAAGTATTTTTACTGATTATATCAGACTTGTAACTCATATTAATATTTAAACTCTTTTATAACCTTTAAAATGACCAAAATACCCCTACGGGGCATAATTTGAGTTTATATTCGTTTTGGACATAATAGAAGATATCTTACTGATGTCACAACATATTTAAGGTATATTAACTTAGGAAACTTGTATATGACTCTTTTGGTTACCCGTTACGCACTTTTCGCGTTCGGATCGGCGTATGTAACTAGTTTGCATATATTAGCCGAAACGGGTCAAACCATATCATTTTCATTTCAAAATCCAGAATGTGTTTAGTTTACCCATATTAAACAAGTATCCAAGCTTGTCGGGTCTAAACCATATTCTAATCCGGTCTTCGCTTAATCATGCGTTTTTGGACCGTGTCCTCTTTTAAAACTAACCGGTCTAAGTTTAGGCTTAATTAAAGACCCGTTAGGATTCTAATAGGTTATTAAAAACCTTTGTTCCAGATTAGGAGCCCGGTAAAAGCTACGTGCACTTGCTGTTTTTGATTTATACTTTGCTCAGGTAAATACTCTTAACTTATTTTCCCTATACGGGCTTGGGATATGGTATTATAATAATACCGCTTGGTCGGGTATGTAGTCATTTAAATCGGATTGTGATTAATGTATTTACATAACTCGTTTTATTCTGTATTATTTTGTGTATGGCCTCTGGGGGTTAAATGACCATGTCCCGGATATCCTTGGCATCATTCAAAGAAATGGCCACGACCTAAGCACGGGGTGTAGGCGTACACCTGACAGTTGCATTATGTAAAAACTGGTAATCCACTTAAAGGAATCAACCTTGTGGGCATTATACCTGTGGCGTGTCAGTTAATCTTGACCGGCTCTACCAACCGGCCCTAACAGACGACAAATAAGTAAAACTGTATACAAGATTATTTTTAATAATTGTCCCAAGTTATAAAAGAAGTTTTGTGCCATGTGCATTCAAATCAATTTTCTTAAACATTTTCAAAATGAGTCAGTTAATTGTATTTACCAGTGTAAACTGACGTATTTTCCAAAAAGGCTAAGTGCAAGTACTAGACGAAATAGGCTGGCTACTCCTGGCATCATTACTCAAGTCTCGCAAGCTTTAGATGCCTTTAAAGTCTGTTGAACAAAGTTTCCTTTTTATTTGATCCGCATGTGGATCTGTTTCAACTATTTGTGATACTTAATATTACAATTTATTCAGTTGAAATGAATCTATCTTTTGCTTCCGCTGTGCATTTAAATTGTGTTGTTTGACTATGATGATATCAACAACGTCACGATACTCCCCACCAGGCCCACCGGTAATACGTGGAAATGTCGGGGTGTGACACCGGTGCAGCGGCGTATAACCCGTTTGAGCAATCAGCTTACCCGGGTTAAAATTATGATAATGCCCCTGCCGTCGACCCGTACCTCGAGGCGGCCAACTACAATGCTCTCCACCCAGAAGGGCCCTACGCAGCTTCATACCAAACTGGGCACCCAGCCAATGGGTATCAATACCCGCCACCTCCTCAACCTCCGCAGCAGCAGCAGCCGCAGCCGCCTTAGATCCAGCCGCCGCAACAGCAGGAAATCCTTCAACGGCTGCACGAGGTGGAGCAACATGTCCAGGAGGAGCGTAGGAGCCGCCGGGGTCTGCTTAAGGGTTTGGCGAATCTGATCAAGGGGAAGAAGAAGAAGAGGGATTTTTTAAAATTCCTTATTTATTTGTGTTGTATTTTTATTTTCAATCAAGTCCCTATGAGGACATTTTATTTATGTATTTGGTCCCTATGTGGACTTGTATTGTTGTTTTAGCCCCTGTGTGGGCAAGTTATTTATGTAAAAGTCCCGTTTAGGGCACCTATGTACTTCTTCCATTTAATGAAATGTTTTAGTTTAAAATTTTCATTTGTCATTATAAGTAAGAATATATTATATGAAATAAATCAAAATATTCATTCCTTTTTAATTAATCTGCCAATAAATATTGAAAGAAAATCTTGAAGGTCAAACCTAGCCTATATGTCATTTTAGACATGGCCCAGATGGTAAAACCTTTTTAAGATTCAAATCCTTGTTAATATCTGAAAACATGTTAGCACTCCTGGCAAATGTGATTCGATAAAATCACACAAGTCATCCTTATATTGGATTCTTCCAAATCCTTTCCTCTCTTTAACTAAAACATCCATTAGTGATGAAGTGCCTACGGGCCATAATAATTGTCAAATAAGACAAAAGACAGTTGTAGTCTACGACTCCCTGTCAAGAAAAGGAAATGAACTATGTTCAAACCTTAAGGCCCGATCTTACGAGATCAAGGCTTATGAGTTAAAAATGTCCTTGAGACTAGGCCTTTTGTGCCACTCTAATATCTTTAATGAGTTTTAACTAGGGATAAATTGTAATAAAAACCCTAAATGAATATGACTAAATAAAATAACCAATATGGTTTGTATTTACCATGGTTAATGAATTGTTAAAATGACAATACCATAATAAGATTTCTGAATAAAATATTGTCATCATTTTTATGTAGCAATCAGGCTACATGGCTGAATCAGATGAGGTTAACAGTCACCCCAGGGAAAGGAATGATACCACCAAGATTAATGTGGCCAGTGCAGATTTGCAAGCAATGATAGATAATGTTGTCACTCGAGCCATGGACAGACAGTTCAAAGAATCTAGTGGTACTCGTAGCAGGACCCTATCTGTAGCTCATACAAAGCCACCTTCCAAGACACATGTATCTCATAAAGACGATTCTCATCAATCATCAAACCAAAGGAGTGTCCCGTCTAAGAAGATTGTGCTCAATCAAGAGCCACGTGTTAAGACCTGTTCTTATAAATATTTCGTCTCCTGCAAGCCCAAGGACTTCACATGAGAGAAAGGGGTCATTGATTGCATGACTTGGCTCGATGAGATGGGTACAGTGGTTGATATTAGTGGTTGTGCAGAACAATACATTGTGAAGTTTGTTTCACAATCCTTTAAAGGAGAAGCTTTGGCTTGGTGGAGATCGTTGGTTCAAGCCACAGGAAAAATCCCACTTTACAACATGTCTTGGGATCAGTTTGTTCCGTTGATCAAAGATAATTTTTGTCCTCAGCATGAGGTAGAAAGGATTGAAACCGACTTCTTGACCTTGGTCATGAAGAACTTGGATTGTCAGGCATACCTTACAAGTTTCAACACCATGTCTCGATTGGTTCCCTACTTAGTCACACCTGAACCGAAACGTATAGCTCGTTTTATTGGAGGTCTAGCTCCAGAAATTAAAGCAAGTGTGAAAGCATCTAGACCTACCATATTCAGGTCAGTGGTTAACCTGTTTTTATCTCTCACTCTCGATGCGGATAGGCAGAGATCGCTAAAGAATTCCGAGGAAGGAAAGAGGAAACGTGAGGATGAGAACTCACGCCGTTCTGACAAGAAGCGAAAGGGGAACTCTGAGCACAAGAAGAGTTCGGGGTTTAAGAAGGATGACCAGCAGTCGGGTGAGAAAGCCAAATGTAAGACCTGCCAGAAACGTCATTTTAGGAAATGCAGGTTTGAATTGAAATCTCAATCACAGTCGTAGTCGCAACCTAGAGTTTGTGGAATCTGCAAGTCTAAGGAGCATAAGACCCTAGATTGCAAGAAATTGAAGGACGCAACTTGTTACAACTATAACGAGAAGGGGCATATCAAGACCAATTGCCCCAAATATGCAAAGAAACCTGAAGAGGTTAAAAAGACCAATGCACGGGTCTTTCAGATGAATGCTCAAGAGGCCATTCAGAAAGACAACGTGATAACATGTACCTTTCTTATCAATGATGTTTATGCTAGAGTGTTGTTTGATTCGGGTGCAGACAAGTCTTTTGTGGATAATAAATTTTGTAAGTTATTAAATCTGCCTGTTAAGACTCTAAGCATAAAATATGAAGTAGAATTGGCCGATGGTACTATAGAGACTGCTTCAACCATTCTATATGGATGTTTTATATCCATTAGGAATCACTCTTTTCCGCTCTCCTTGCTTCCATTAAAATTAGCAGGATTTGACATAGTGATAGGCATGGATTGGTTATCTCATAACCAAGCCCAAATCGTATGTGATAAGAAGCAAGTGGATATCAAGACTCCCTATGGTGAGCCGTTAACAATACAAGGAGATATACAGTACGGGTTACCTAAGCAAGTGTCCATGCTTAAGGCATCGAGGTGTATGAAGAAAGGTTGCGTCATTTACATGGCACAGGTAACCATTGATGAACCAAAGCCCAAGATTGAAGACATCCCCGTCATTTCTGAATATCCAGACGTCTTTCCTGAAGAACTACCTGGTTTACCCCAAGATAGGCAAGTGGAGTTCAGAATCGATATTATTCCTGGAGCAGCACCAATTGCATGAGCACCTTATCGGTTGGCACCAACTAAGATGAAAGAGTTAAGGACTCAGTTGGATGGATTGTTGGCAAAGGGTTTTATTCGACCTAGCTCGTCCCCTTGGGGAGCTCCGATTCTGTTTGTAAAGAAGAAGGATGGCTTGATGCGCCTATGCATCGATTATCGCGAGCTGAATAAAGTAACAATCAAGAACAGATATCTGTTACCCAGGATCGATGATCTATTCGATCAGCTTCAAGGAGCGAGTTATTTTTCAAAGATCGATCTAAGGTCAGGTTACCACCAGTTGAAGGTAAGAGACGAAGATGTGCACAAGACCGCATTCAGAACTCGATATGGACACTACGAGTTCTTGGTGATGCCTTTCGGTCTCACCAATGCACCTGCAGCGTTCATGGATCTCATGAATCGTGTTTGCAAGCTGTACTTGGACAAGTTTGTCATTTTCTTCATTGATGACATACTTATTTACTCGAAGAGTCAAGCCGATCATGAAAGACATCTTCGGTGTATCCTTAAACTTCTTCAGCAAGAAAAGCTCTACGCCAAGTTTTCTAAATGCGAGTTTTGGCTTCGTGAAGTCCAATTTCTTGGACATGTGGTGAGCGAGCGTGGTATCCAGGTGGATCCCGCTAAGATTGAAGCGATTATGAATTGGCAAGAGCCTAAGACTCCTACAGAGATACGCAGCATCTTGGGTCTAGCAGGATACTATCGACGTTTCATTGAAAACTTTTCAAGGATTGTTGCACCCCTAACATCGTTAACTCGTAAGAATGTTAAGTTTGACTGGGGTCCCAAGCAGCAAGAATCCTTTGATATTCTTAAACAGAATTTAAGCAATACACCTGTGTTGACATTGCCAGAATGAATTAAAGAGTTTGTGGTTTATTGTGATGCATCGCACACAGGTATGGGATGTGTGCTTATGCAAAATGGCAAGTTTATTGCATATGCTTCCCGTCAGTTAAAGGTGCACGAAAAGAACTACACTACCCACGATTTGGAATTGGGTGACGTTGTATTTGCACTGAAGCTGTGGAGGCATTATCTTTATGGAACTAAGTGCGTGATCTATTCTGATCATAAGAGCCTTCAGCACCTGTTTAACCAGAAGGATCTTGACATGAAACAGCGTTGATGGATGGAGACACTGAATGATTATGACTGTGAAATCCGTTATCACCCAGGCAAAGCAAATGTAGTCGTTGATGCTTTGAGCAGAAAGGAAAGGGTTAAGCATATTAGAATCAATGCCAAGAGCATTGAATTAAAGAATAACTTTAATGAAAGGTTGTTAGCCGCTCAAAAGGAAGCTGTATTAGAAGCTAACTATCCAAATGAGAAGTTGGGCGTAACTACTGAACAATTGTCACATGGCAAGGATGGAATCCTTAGGATGAATGGACGAATCTGGGTTCCAATCTATGGTGGGCTTAGAGATGTGATTCTTCAAGAGGCTCATAGCTCGAAATATTCAGTTCATCCTGGCAGTGATAAGATGTACCAGGATTTAAAGGTAAATTATTGGTGGATAGGTTTGAAGAAATCTATAGCCACTTACATAGCTAAATGTCTGACGCGCGCACAAGTTAAAGCAGAGCATCAAAAGCCGTCAGGTTTGTTACAACAGCTTGAACTTCCCACATGGAAATGGGAAATGGTAACCAAGGATTTTATCACTAAGTTACCAAAGAAAAAGCACAAAAATGATACTATTTGGGTTATAGTCGATAGGTTGACTAAGTCAGCCCACTTCTTGCCGAGTAAAGAAACTCACCGCTCCGACATGTTAGCCCAGCTATACGTGGATGAGATTGTATCTCTCCACGGAGTGCCAGTGTCTATTATCTCTGATAGGGATACAAGATACACATCGCATTTTTGGAAAAGCTTTCAGCAATCTTTAGGCACTCGATTAAATTTCAGCACTGCATATCATCCTCAAATGGATGGGCAAAGCGAGCGTACGATTCAAACGTTTGAGGATATGCTACGAGCTTGTGTTATTGATTTAGGAGGGAGTTGGGATGACCATCTTCCGTTGATTGAATTTTCGTACAATAATAGCTATCATTCGAGTATTCAAACCGCACCTTTCGAAGCTTTGTACGGGAGAAAGTGTAGAACGCCAGTTTTTTTGGGCGAAAGTTGGAGATGTCCAACTGACAGGACCTGATATAGTCCTGGAGAAGAAGGACAAGATTGTTCAGATCCGTGATCGTCTCAAGGTGTAACACCCCGAAAACGGGTTTGGTAATCAAACCCCGTTAATACTAAAAGACGGGTAAAATACCGTTAGTGGTAAAAAGAAAAATTAGTTAACCCGGTGAATATTAGGATTTGAATAAATAATCTTGAATTAATCAAAAAGAGGAATAAATGCTTTGAGAAAACACGATTTATTAGGAACCCGAGTTAACGGGACTTAAAAATAAAACGGGTTATGATTCCCCACACCCACCAAGTTAACTAGGAATAGTTAACCTAGTTAGTAACGGGTAATTAAATGAAAAGCTATGAGATATAGCTTCTTTTGTAATAAATGAAACAAGAGGGACTAAAAGAGGAAAAAAGGGAAAATGTTTTAATTAAATAAAATACTAACACCAAAACACACACTCTAAGTGTGTGTTCTGGTCAAGATTTCCAGAAGAGCCAGGGAGCTCTCATCTTCAAACCCTAGACTCACTAATTTGCTCAAAATCAAGGAGAATTCAAGACCCGAATTGAAGCACGAACGTATATTAATGACCACCCAAGCTAGGGGATCATAAGGTATGTAAAATCTTGACATTTTGTGAAGTTGTAAAAATTTGATAATCATCCTAATCGCGAATTAGGCATGGATTAGAGACGCTATGGCTAGATTAGTGATGTATACTTGCTTAGGAACGAAACCCTAAGTGAAAATCATATCTAACATGCTATGAATTGAAGGATTTGATGAATTAACACACTTAGATAAGTGGGTTTTAATGTTATGATGAAATTGATGATATAACTATGCTTAGAATCAACATGCATGATAATGAATAGAAGGTGTTTGATTTAAACCATGAATTTGGGTACAAGATCATGCTTCTCACAAAATGGGTTTTGTATGATATAAAAGAATTGATGTTAAGATCGTGATATAGATGCTTGAAATCATGGTACCTAGTAGTTAGTGTGTAAAATTTTGATTTCGTTAAGGGTTAGGATGAAATGCCTAAGCGAAATTCAATAAACCAAATGTGCATTGAATAAGTTGATAAGTCGATTGACTTTAAAAAGTCAAACCGACCAAGTATATGATCGAATGATAAATTCGATATAAGAAACGTAGGATGGAATAGTCGTAAATGATTATGACTAACCTAACCATCTTACAATTACAATGATAGTTTGACGCTTGGCAAGCTAGGTGAAAGCTTGGGAAAGGAAGCGGGTCAAACGAATCAAGAATGAAGGAAAAGCGTAATTCGGATGCAAGGTAAGTATAGCTTACACTAGTCATATATTTTGGAATATTCTTTGTCGTATTGATTACGAATAAGACAAATACCTAATTGAGATATGGTGTTCCGGCATGTAGTCGTACGGAACAAGATAATCAAATATGATGAGAAACCATAGTGATGGCTAAAAATGAGTTAAATCGGTAATTCGATCATATTATGACAAATGAAACATGTACGTTTAAGGGTTACCATATAAGGTAAATCATAATAACCAATAAGGGTAAAATTGTAATTTGGTCACTCGTTGACAATAATTGTTAGTTTTGAAAGATACTATATTTCGAAAGCCTTGATAGGCCAAAAAGTGTTAAGAAGTGATTTATAATTAAATGACCGCACAATGTAAACTGGAGCGGGTTGTGTAGGCGAGATGGCAATAAGCTTCATCTCGCCAATATAATCGGTCAATTAAAACAAACGGGTCAAAAGGGTGAAAATATCACCCTTTGACAATATCGACTAATGGTTTGTCGAGTTGTATGATTTCAGGAACAAATATCAAATGGATACTTACATCGCTATTACTTAGCGGTTACTAAGGCAAGGTATCGAAACGGGTCAATATATATATTGATCCGAGCCAGGTATGTATAATATAGATTAACCACTCAATAGGAACTAGAGGCTCCTTGATAGTTAAATGCAGTCATATAGACATTTGGTTACCTTAATAAGCAAACCGAATGATTCATATGATGATCGTTGTGTTTTGAAAACATAATGACCTTTTGAATCAAATGCATAGTTTAAAACAAGGCTTTTGGGTCGAAAATGCTTTTAAAAGTCCTTTATGTTAATGAAAGGACTAAATGGACCAAAATGCCCTTGTAAGCTAAATCGAGCGAACGACCCATAAAGGTTGTTCGGAAAAGAGTAGTATGCATAATTAAACACTTAGAATGAGTATACAAAAGCGAAAGATGTGAATCCCTAGTCATTTGACTCTATAATAGTCTTTGCCGTAAAATAATGATTCGAAGGGTAAAACTCGGAGTTTAGGAAATTCAACACTTATTACAACACAAATACAGTTGTGGTGGAAGATTACTTGGTAAGAAATGTGGAAATATAAAGCTAGGTACGAATGAAAGCGAATCATGTTTAAAATAAACTTAAAACACCCTTAACGGGTCAAAATAAGCATACGAGCAAAAATGGGTTTAATTTGTGTAAGAAACCTGTGATTAGAACCTAACATGGTAGATATCATTAATTTGAAGAGGTGCATGTGAAATAAGGATCAAACAAATATGTTTGTTTGATAAAATGCATAAACGGGTTAAAATTTGGTAAAAAGGCAATGAGTCGAAGGCTTAGAAGTCTCAAAATTTATTATGTAGGATGTTGGATTTTAACTCCATAAGATGGAGAATTAAATTACGGACGCGTAGGAAAAAGAATTGGGTAAAACGGATAAAAAACGAGAGAGTTATGCTCGTTTCCGTGAAATCGAGTCATGCTGGGAATTATGCAGCACCAGCAGCAACAGTCTGTTGAAATCAAGCAGTGGCGTCGCGCGACGGGGGAGGCCCCAGGCCGTGGCGCGACGCAAGTGTGTGTCAGTTTCACGAAAATCGTTTATTTTAACCGTTGATGCTTTGCGAACCCGTTTAAATACGTTCTAAGTTACGTATGACTAATACAACTCATGTTTTATGAGTTTCAAGTAAAATTTTAGCACCGGAGGACGATCAAGCAAAATGAAGAACCGAACACGATCAAGAAATAAGCTTCCGCACGACGTTTTGTTTTTGCTTTTAATTGACGAACTTAATTACATTATGTTCTAAACTTTCAAATTGTAAAAGGTTTTAATAAACTCGTATTTCCGATGTAGATGTAATCTTAATTACATGATTGTTTTTCGTAAAAGATACGTTAAACCTTGATTTATAAGAAAGGGTGTTACAAGTTGGTAATCAGAGCTCAAGGTTAAAAGAATAAAGTGTTCGGTTCAAGGCTTGATCGCAAATCCGGTAAGTACATGTATGTTAATAGTTTAGCATGCTAAAGTGTTGTAAACAACACATAGGGCTATCGTGTGATACACGTTACCCCAATTAAAATGATTGATATAGTTGACGAAAATACGCGCGTTGACGCGTATAGTAGAAAAAGCCTTGTATTATAATACGGGCGATTATTGAAGTTGACATTACTAACTTTTGTGAATGTTTTAATTGAAGGATACTCGTGTCTGAAGATGACGAGAGTTGAACAAATTGTGGATATGATGATGGAACGGTCTGAGGTATGACAAGAAGAGCATACTCGTCATGGACCTAAATCGCGTAACGATCGCAAATAAGTAATGGAAAGAAAATCTCGTTAGGGCAAGCATTTACCAGGTGCACGTTTAAATTTAATTGCATAAATAGTAATATGCAACAAATACGTAGAGATTGAAAGTTGCATATGTAGATTGAAAACTTGGAAAAAACCCGAATAGAAAACCTATCCGGGATATTGTTTCCAAGAGAAACAAATAGAGGCATTACTTACATGGGGCGTAATGTGAAAATTATAAAAAGGTCATGTATACCAGGTATTGATCGCTTACTCTGGCCAAGTAAGTGGTGAGCACGTGGCACCATGAACTTTTTATGATGGACATGCTTACATCCGATGTAGTAAGGACGGGGTGAGATGGACAAATTAAAAAGTACCCAACTGAATCAAATGAGCAAAATACTTGATAATAATGTAAACGCACAGCCGGGTGACGGAAGCGTATTACATTAGGATAATGAGCCCGAGTGAAGGGACAAAGAAACATGTAAAACGATTAAAGTACGCACTGGGAAGGGGTGTACTTACACTCGAACCCGGATAATGCAAACATGTAAAACGATTAAAGTACGCACTGGGAGGGGGTGTACTTACACTCGAACCCAAAGAATGAAAACATGTAAAACAATTAAAGTATGCACTAGGAGGGGGTTTACTCACACTCGAACCCGGAAAATGCAAATATGCCTCTTAACGGGCCGTTTTTGGTAAAACGTCAAACTTGAGGACAAGGTCGGAATATAAAAATGAAGCGAGGTCTTAATGCGTACCGGGAGGGTTGCAATAATAACGACTTCGGTAAAACACCCGGATGATGGGTAAGGATTAAACACATGCGTAGACCGAGAAACGGGAACTCGGAAGGAAAGTTAAAAGACTCGGGTTTTGAGTCATAACTAAAAGACGACAAGATAATGTAAATGGAAATTTTGAATAAATTATGTTCAACTATTTTAAAGTTGAACGGGTCGAATATAATATCATGCCGGACGGCATGAGTAAACGAAAGCGGGATAATGGTAGCGTTAAAAGCAAAAGAATAATGAGCCCGGTAATGGAACATAATCAAATACGAATGTATGTAAACTGGATAATGGTGAGCATAAGATAAACCGACGCATAAATGACGTGAGAAGTCATAAAGTCGGAAAATTTGTCCGAAAGGTAAATGAATGTAGCCTTAGACTATGGTCAAGGTCAAAGAAAATACCAAGGCGAAAATAAATGATTATTCAAACAAAAACAGGGTGCCTTGACACCAAACATGTATTTTGAGAACGACATGAGTAAAGAATGAACTACGGGGTCAACCTAACCTTTGGGGTTATAAACAATGGAAAGGTCTACGAGACTAAAACGACCCACGAGTCATGACTAGAAAGAAATAGATTATAAGGACCTCGCCTTAAAGAGGTAAAGGTCTAATACAATAGCCCATAGGCTAAGTAATAAAACCTACGGGTTAACTAGAAAAGGCGAGGGAATAAATTGAGAATCCTCGCATAAAACAAAGACTGTAAAAGAATAAATTTTAAACTGTCAATATCCCGGTATGGATAACTGAAAAAAGTTAAAGAGAAGACGCTAAACTAAAACTTCGGTTTTGGTAAGAAATAACGTTTTTTCAAATATGAATTCAGATAGACGTATAAATAGTAAACCTGAAAGATATAAGTCTTGACACTGACAGGTGCAAGACGATATATTCGAAAAGTGATATTTTCGAAAATGAAAGGTTGATATAAATTAAACATGATGTGACACGATCACGGTCAAGAAATGCAATGTGAAGTAGAATCACATCATAACCAAGCGAGCGGTAAAAAGTAACTGGACTAATAAGTCTAGTTAGTGAGACCAGTTAAGGTCAGCAATTCAAATCAAGAAATTTGGTTTGCTTGAAGGCGGTGGATTCGGTATAACTGAACCGAATAAATAAATTTGAAAACAAGAGAATTTGTTGCTAAAAGTGAAAGATTTCACTAAAGACCTTTAAACGGGTCAAAGTAACAGATTCATAAAGAATTCGATAGTATATGAAAGCGATGGATACCGCTAAGTTAACTAAACTAGTGGAAATAACGAGATTACGTTATTTCAAGTTGCACTATGTCGTATGAGATACGTAGACAATTAGTAACCAAAAAGATGTTACCATACTTTTCTGGTAATACTAACAATTGCTTAAAAGTATAACTAAAGTTTAAAAGATTTCTCGGATCAAATACATTGAGTTTAAACTCAATGAATTATGTAATAAAAGGTTTCGAGGATGAAACCTCTTTAAGGGGGGTAGACTTGTAACACCCCGAAAACGGGTTTGGTAATCAAACCCCGTTAATACTAAAAGATGGGTAAAATACCGTTAGTGGTAAAAAGAAAAATTAGTTAACCCGGTGAATATTAGGATTTGAATAAATAATCTTGAATTAATCAAAAAGAGGAATAAATGCTTTGAGAAAACACGATTTATTAGGAACCCGAGTTAACGGGACTTAAAAATAAAACGGGTTATGATTCCCCACACCCACCAAGTTAACTAGGAATAGTTAACCTAGTTAGTAATGGGTAATTAAATGAAAAGCTATGAGATATAGCTTCTTTTGTAATAAATGAAACAAGAGGGACTAAAAGAGGCAAAAAGGGAAAATGTTTTAATTAAATAAAATACTAACACCAAAACACACACTCTAAGTGTGTGTTCTGGTCGAGATTTCCAGAAGAGCCAGGGAGCTCTCATCTTCAAATCCTAGACTCACTAATTTGCTCAAAATCAAGGAGAATTCAAGACCCGAATTGAAGCACGAACGTATATTAATGACCACCCAAGCTAGGGGATCATAAGGTATGTAAAATCTTGACATTTGGTGAAGTTGTAAAAATTTGATAATCATCCTAATCGCGAATTAGGCATGGATTAGAGAAGCTATGGCTAGATTAGTGATGTATACTTGCTTAGGAACGAAACCCTAAGTGAAAATCATACCTAACATGCTATGAATTGAAGGATTTGATGAATTAACACTCTTAGATAAGTGGGTTTTAATGTTATGATGAAATTGATGATATAACTATGCTTAGAATCAACATGCATGATAATGAATAGAAGGTGTTTGATTTAAACCATGAATTTGGGTACAAGATCATGCTTCTCACAAAATGGGTTTTGTATGATATAAAAGAATTGATGTTAAGATCGTGATATAGATGTTTGAAATCATGGTACCTAGTAGTTAGTGTGTAAAATTTTGATTTCGTTAAGGGTTCGGATGAAATGCCTAAGCGAAATTCAATAAACCAAATGTGCATTGAATAAGTTGATAAGTCGATTGACTTTAAAAAGTCAAACCGACCAAGTATATGATCGAATGATAAATTCGATATAAGAAGCGTAGGATGGAATAGTCGTAAATGATTATGACTAACCTAACCATCTTACAATTACAATGATAGTTTGACGCTTGGCAAGCTAGGTGAAAGCTTGGGAAAGGAAGCGGGTCAAACGAATCAAAAATGAAGGAAAAGCGTAATTCGGATGCAAGGTAAGTATAGCTTACACTAGTCATATATTTTGGAATATTCTTTGTCGTATTGATTACGAATAAGACAAATACCTAATTGAGATATGGTGTTCCGGCGTGTAGTCGTACGGAACAAAATAATCAAATATGATAAGAAACCATAGTGATGGCTAAAAATGAGTTAAATCGGTAATTCGATCATATTATGACGAATGAAACATGTACTTTTAAGGGTTACCATATAAGGTAAATCATAATAACCAATAAGGGTAAAATTGTAATTTGGTCACTCGTTGACAATAATTGTTGGTTTTGAAAGATACTATATTTCGAAAGCCTTGATAGGCCAAAAAGTGTTAAGAAGTGATTTATAATTAAATGACCGCACAATGTAAACTGGAGCGAGTTGTGTAGGCGAGATGGCAATAAGCTTCATCTCGCCAATATAATCAGTCAATTAAAACAAACGGGTCAAAAGGGTGAAAATATCATCCTTTGACAATATCGACTAATGGTTTGTCGAGTTGTATGATTTCAGGAATAAATATCAAATGGATACTTACATCGCTATTACTTAGCGGTTACTAAGGCAATGTATCGAAACGGGTCAATATATATATATTGATCCGAGCCAGGTATGTATAATATAGATTAACCACTCAATAGGAACTAGAGGCTCCTTGATAGTTAAATGCAGTCATATAGACATTTGGTTACCTTAATAAGCAAACCGAATGATTCATATGATGATCGTTGTGTTTTGAAAACATAATGACCTTTTGAATCAAATGCATAGTTTAAAACAGGGCTTTTGGGTCGAAAATGCTTTTAAAAGTCCTTTATGTTAATGAAAGGACTAAATGGACCAAAATGCCCTTGTAAGCTAAATCGAGCGAACGACCCATAAAGGTTGTGCGGAAAAGAGTAGTATGCATAATTAAACACTTAGAATGAGTATACAAAAGTGAAAGATGTGAATCCCTAGTCATTTGACTCTATAATAGTCTTTGCCGTAAAATAATGATTCGAAGGGTAAAACTCAGAGTTTAGGAAATTCCACACTTATTACAACACAAATACAGTTGTGGTGGAAGATTACTTGGTAAGAAATATGGAAATATAAAGCTAGGTACGAATGAAAGCAAATCATGTTTAAAATAAACTTAAAACACCCTTAACGGGTCAAAATAAGCATACGGGTTTAATTTGTGTAAGAAACCTGTGATTAGAACCTAACATGGTAGATATCATTAATTTGAAGAGGTGCATGTGAAATAAGGATCAAACAAATACGTTTGTTTGATAAAATGCATAAACGGGTTAAAATTTGGTAAAAAGGCAATGGGTCGAAGGCTTAGAAGTCTCAAAATTTGTTATGTAGGATGTTGGATTTTAACTCCATAAGATGGAGAATTAAATTACGGACGCGTAGGAAAAAGAATCGGGTAAAACGGATCAAAAACGAGAGAGTTATGCTCGTTTCCGGGAAATCGAGTCATGCTGGGAATTATGCAGCACCATCTGCAACAGTCTGTTGAAATCAAGCAGTGGCGTCGCGCGACGGGGGAGGTCCCAGGCCGTGGCGCGATGCGAGTGGGTGTCAGTTTCGTGAAAATCGTTTATTTTAACCGTTGATGCTTTGCGAACCCGTTTAAATACGTTCTAAGTTACGTATGACTAATCCAACTCATGTTTTATGAGTTTCAGGTAAAATTTTAGCACCGGAGGACGATAAAGCAAAATGAAGAACCGAACACGATCAAGAAATAAGCTTCTGCACGACGTTTCGTTGTTACTTTTAATTGACGAACTTAATTACATTATGTTCTAAACTTTTAAATTGTAAAAGGTTTTAATAAACCCGTATTTCCGATGTACATGTAATCTTAATTACATGATTGTTTTTCGTAAAAAATATGTTAAACCTTGATTTATAAGAACGGGTGTTACACAAGGCTGCCAGGGATAGGCAGAAAAGTTACGCGGACAAAAGGCGTAAACCTCTAAAATTCGAGGTAGGTGATAAAGTGTTACTCAAGGTGTCACCCTGGAAAGGGGTGATACGTTTTGGCAAGAAGGGCAAGTTAAGCCCAAGATACATAGGACCATTCGAGATCATCGAATGTGTCGGAACTGTAGCTTATAAGCAAAATCTGCCAGAAGAGCTTAGTGGAATTCATAATGTATTCCACATCTGCAACTTAAAGAAATGTCTAGCCGATGAGTCGCTAGCAATGTCGCATAAGGACGTGCAGATAGATGAGACTTGAAGTTCGTTGAAAAACCTTTGTCGATCGATGGATCGACTGGTCAAGAAGCTTCGAAGGAAGCATGTACCGATTGTGAAGGTAAAATGCAATGCCCGTAGAGGCCCAGAATACACGTGGGAGGTTGAATCCACAATGAAACAGAAGTACCCTCATTTATTTCAGTAAATCTCGAGGTTGAGATTTCTTTAAAGGGGGTGAGGATGTAACACCTCGCAAAATCACGACCAATATAATGAAGACACGTGTCATGGACTTTAAACGTGTATTAAATTGGCCTGGAGGGACTAAAATTGTCAAACAATGTAAATATGTAAGTAAAAGGATCCAAAGTGTCAACATGACATTCTTGTGCCCCTGATTGACCTCACACGACGTTCGTATTCTTTAATGAATAATTTGTCGAACATTGAAAGTCATTTATGTTTAAATTAAGGATCTTACGAAACAAAGGGGTTAAAAGTGTCAACATGTTAAAAGTTACCTCTGAGTGACCTTTTAACGATCCCAAAATCATTGTAATAATTGTATATTTTTGCTCCCAAGAATAATTGATAGTAATTTTGTGGAGTTTCGATGAAAACAAGACTTATCGGGTGATCTTACAACTAACCGGGAACTTAACGGAGTTAAAATGTGACCCAAGGTCCTTTATAGTTAACTATGGGGGACCTAAGTGCAATAAATGAAAGTTAAATAAACTTAAAATGGACCAGGGACTGAAATTGCAAAGTTTGGAAATTGTTTATCGGATTTCCCCATTGTCGCGGCCCGCGTAGACTTCTTATAAGTCTTACGCGGCCCGCGTAAGAGTGCCAGATAAAGAAAACCTGCACAGCTGCAGGTTCAGTCAGTTCCACCACCTTTGCATGCTTGTTTTCGATGCCATGGACTGAGCAAATGGTTTTTCATGCACTAGGGACACATGGGAACATCTGGTAGCAACATAGGGACATATGGATTGATCTTGGAGATTCAAAATTCCTATATAAGGCCTTGTTTTGTTCTTGTTCATTTGCACATTTGAATTTCACTTCAAAACTCACTCTCTGAAGTCCCTTGGAGCTCTAGGAAGCTTTCATCAGTTCAATATTCGTGCTAAGTACCCTAGTAAGTGTTCTTAGCTTCCTAAGTTCAAGTTTTATTAGCTTAATGACCGAAAGTCAAAGTTATCGTAATTAAGCTTTGACTTTGTGATTAATCACAAACGGTCCAGCCATTATTCGAATTGAAAGTGGCTATGAGTTGGTAATTATATAGGTAATAAACCCTTAAAAGGGCACCTACTGATTATCACTTTTACTTGGTCAATTGTCGGGTCAAACGGGTCAGTTTTCACAAATTAATTCATAACTGATAATGCAGAGGTTATGGAACATGTTTTAACACTAAGATAACTTGGTAAATAATATAAGAACATGTTTAGACATGTTCAACCCGACAATTATGAGTTTAGGCTCGGTTCGGAACCGAAAGTCGCAAAAGTAGACTTTTGCTTTGACTTTCAGTTCTGACCCGATTTAGCTTAGTTTAGATATGCCTTAGAGTTCCTTTAGGACCATATTATGGGTTAGTATAACCTTCTGAGGTTATACAACTTGGTTCCATAGAAATCCTAGTTCATTGCATGTTTCCGTTAAATGCTTAAAAGTTGACCATTATGCCCTTTTGATATTAAAACGAGATTTTTGAAAATGTGAGAGGACAAAAACCTTTATTACTGATATTTAAGTATGTCCTAAAAGTTTGACATCAGATTTTGGTCTAAAATAGAAGTTATGCGCGATATCGTAAAATGAAAGCTTTTTATTAATTAAACGGAATTTTTGGCATAAAACCTATTTAAACCCAAATTTTGACACCAAACTTGCCAGCTTCTGTTAAGATATAATATTTAGGGATTTTTGGAAATTTTTGTTAAATTTTAAACTGATCATAACATAGGGTTCTTGGATAGGCTCGGTAATTGACGATAATGCCATTTTTGCTACTAAAATGAGTTTTACACATCCTTTACATATCAAACCTTTTTCTACTGATTTTATGCATCAAATAAATTATTTTAAACAGTAGAGGCTAATCAAAATCTCAGATTTCCTTAATTAACCCGAATATCGTCAAATATCGACTTTTATGCGATTTAGGAGCATAGTATGGTTTAAAACCATATGTAGCACCTAAGACTTGTTACCTACTCATGTTATGAATAAATTTTTATACTTAAATAGTAAGTAAAAGTTTTGAACTCAGATTTCCAAATTTGACCCTTATAGCATACGTGAAATGACCAAAATGCCCCTTCGGTGCATAGTTTGGTCATAAATGATAAATTTCACATATATATAATATCTTACTGATATAACTTATTAAAATAAATATTTTTACTAATTATTTTAGACCAGAACCTCAGATTGCTATTTAACCTATTTTATAAACTTTAAAATGACCAAAATACCCTTACGGGGCTTAAATTGGTTTTAAATTCGTTTTGGGCATAATGGAAGATATCCTACTGATATCATAACATATTTTAAGCATATTGACTTGTGGAACCTGTAAATGACTCATTTGGTTACCCGTTATGCATATTCGCATTCGGTACGGTTTATGCAACTAGTTTGCATAAATTAACCGAATCGGGTCAAACCTTATCATTTTTACTTCAAAATCCATAATGTGCTTAGTTTACCCATATTATACAAGTCTTCATACTTGTCGGGTCTAAATCACATTCTAATCCGGTCTTCGCTTAAACTTGCGTTTTGAACCGTAAACCTTTCATTAAAACTAATCGGTCTAAGTTTAAACTTAAGTAAGACCCGCTAGGAATCTAATAGGTTATTAAAACCTTCGTTCCAGATTTAGGAGCCCAGTAAAAGCTATTTGCACTTGCTGATTGTTAAACGGCTGAGATTAAAATTATATTTTGCTCAAGTAAATACTTTTAACTTATTTTCCGTTATACGGGCTTGGGATACGGTAAATTGTTACCGCCTGGTCGGGTATTGAATCTTTAATCAATTAATGGTTAAATCATTGAGATAACCCGTTTTAATCTGTTTTGTTTGATGCAATGCCTTTGGGGGGTTAATGACCGTGTCCTGGATATCCTTGGCATCATTTAAATGCAAATGGCCATGACTTAAGCACGGGGTGTAGGCATACACCTGACAGTTACGTATGTATAAGGTATAACCACTCGTTGAGGATAACTCGCCGTGGGACTATATTAGTGGTGTGTCTATTAATCTTTAACCCAGTACTTCTAACCTGGGATACTTAATGGATGACAAACATGTAAATCTATATACAAGATTATTTTTAAATAATTGTCCTAAGTTATAAATGATTTTATGCCTTGTGCATCCAAACCAATTTTTATGAATAATTTTCAAAAGAGTCAGTTAATTGTATTTACCAGTGTAAACTGACGTATTTTCAAAAAGGTTAAGTGCAGGTACTAAGTGTAATGGGCTGGAACTCCTGAGTGATTAAATAAAGAGTCTTGCAAGCTTTTATCACTATTAAGTCTGTTGAACATTACTTCTTTTGTTTTGATCCGTCTGTGTTCCGTTGTGTAATATTTTATGTTACTTTAAACTCGGTTTGTATAAATTACTTTTAGACTTCCGCTGTGCATTAAACTGTGATTAATTGACTATGATGATATCAACTACGTCACGATACTCCCCACCGGGCCCACCGGTAATACGTGGAAATATCGGGGTGTGACACAGGTCGATCACCATCACGTTGCAAAGGGTAAGACAACTCCGCCGACGGCAAACCTAGGTTCCATATGCATCATCAGTTGTTGATTTATCAAGGAACAAAGGATAAATCGAAAATTAAAAAGGTGATCGAACATCATGTCAGAACCCTAGATCTGTCGATGCATGTGACCGGAACCGTCCTTGTCGCCGGTGACTGGAATGCAACTAGATCATATGATGGGTTGGAAGACTGATCGTCGGATCTTACGGATAGTCAGATCTAGGGCTGATTGAAAGGTGGTATCAGGGGCGGACATAGGGCTTACCGGGGGGCAACGTCCGCTACGGCTTGGGGCGGAAAAATTTGGAAAAATTAGTGTAAATTTTGGAAAAATTTGACGTTTTTTCGATTTCGTTACGGCTTATTTATAAAACGTTACGGCTTAGTTTTGTTTCTAGATCCGCCACCGGGTGGTATGCTACTAGACAAGCGACGAACGAAGATGGCAGTTAGCCGGCGGTGGTTGTAGGTGGGGTACTTTCCTGTCGTCAGAAAAACTTTACGTTGAATCTGGTGGTGATGTAGAGAAAGAATTGAGAGATTGTAGATATATATAGAGAGATAGAGAGTAGATTTTTTAACTTCGTCATTCCAACAAATTTACAAAATTCCGTCGACCGGGGAGAGTCCGATCCTATGACTTGATGTCACCGTATAAAAGAGAAAGAAA
This sequence comes from Helianthus tuberosus, assembly GCA_030545235.1. Classification (NCBI taxonomy): domain Eukaryota; kingdom Viridiplantae; phylum Streptophyta; class Magnoliopsida; order Asterales; family Asteraceae; genus Helianthus; species Helianthus tuberosus. The sequence continues at coordinate 144,717,468 of CM060417.1, read as the reverse complement.
TGTATTGTGTGGATCCTGGATGGTGGTTGGTGTTAAACTAGAATGGGTGGTGTCACGTGCTTTGCACAACTTTTGTTTGGTTATATGTTTCTACACAATCAATTTCATATGTCAGGAACAACAAAATTGAATATTGAAAGGATTAAAGTAGAGAATTAACATCCAAAAGTCACTTGCAATTTACATATGTTTTATATTTGCTAAAGTCAATTTTCATCTATGATATAGATTTGGTAATCATTAAGTAATCCAGGTTTTCTCATTTGATTGTGATACCCAATAGTGATATTGTAACGAAACAAACCAATAATTATCAAATTTTCGCCACGAAGCGGCGGAGAATTTTACTAGTTTATAACATTTAAAGAAGGAAAGTAGGACCCAAAATTTTGTTTCACATTTGGCCTCCAAAAAGGTTAATAGCATCTCCTTTTTGTTAACTATATACTTTTTGAAGTAGCATTTTCTTAAACTAGAAGGAGTGAAACTTAAAACAAACTACAAGGACTTGAATTGAAAATATGTATAACCTTAGGCAATAAAGGTAAAATATATTTCATCCTTCCTTTACCAATTCTACGCCACATTTCCATCAGCCTTCCCCGCCACTTCATACAACATTTACACGTGGCAAATGAACAAAACCACCAACGAACCTACAACATCATTTCTTCCTTCAACAACCTTTGTTTCACATCATCATCATCATCCTCTTCTTTTTTTTTTTTTTTTTTTTTTTTTTTTTTGAACGGTGAACTTCCAGAATTGGTTGGACCGGAGCCCACGACCGCCAAACGGCAGACCCCAACCGCCCCACAACTCAAGGGCCTTGCGAGCAGAGGACCCAGGGTGTGGTGACTCAGGCGTTCCCCGAGAAACTTCACCACCCCACATCCGTATAGGTGTGGGTTCCCAGCCGGGGGCTGGGTGCGGTTACTTGAAAACTCGGGCGGTTGCTCGGATTCGAACCCACGCCTTTCAGCATGTTTCCGAATCATCATCCTCTTCTTCGTCGCATGTTTCAGATCCTCCATCTCACCCCACATACAACACAAGGTAAGATTCTCTTTATTCTTCAAATTCAAATCACTAGTTATCAACCAAATCGATTAATCAATACGAATCCTGTTCAAATTGCAATTTTCATGACAAATCTGATATTGAAAGTATTCATTGATACGATCGTTTATTTCAATCAATGATCATTCAGATTTTAGACGAAGAATTATGTAAATGTTTTATTATATTGTAGTGATTGGAAGAAGTGTGGTTTTTTATATATAATTGTTGGTACTGTGTGTGGTTGTGGTAGATAATACATAGGACATATTATAAGAGGAATAATGTCGGATGCGAAAGCGAAAGGGAAAGGGGGCGAAAAATCGGATGTTTCGGATTATGATGCCTACTTTGAGTTGGTTCAAAGCAGGAAGAAACTGTCTCCTTCATTGCAGGAGAAATTAACTGCTGCTTTCTCCAGAATTCCGGTTTCCTCTTTTCCTCAAGTGCCCAGAGGGAAAGGTAAATTGATGCCTATAGTTTTTCTCATTCGGTTGTATTTTATCGGTGTGGTCGACCTTTGATGTTGGAATAATTGTCTAATATAGTTTTGTATTGATATGAATGTTTTTCGGTTTGATGGTGATGGTGCATTATTATACCTTAATGTTTGGCGTGGTACCTGTTGGTAATTTTAGCGTTATCTAGCTATTTTTGATAATTGGATTTACTTGTAGACCAAAAGGATATCATCATAAATATTAGTACGCGTTAGGAGGTGCGGGGTATAAGCGCATCCAAGGGGCAACGCACCTCGCTGGCACGCGTTGGTTGGCTAAAACTTGCTTGCAAAATGATCTTTAAAAGTGACTGGAAATCAGTAGCAAAGTTGCTATTGCTCAGTAGCAACTAAGCTACTAAAGTTCGGTAGGAGGTAGCAAAAGAGTTAGTACCGCTTGTGTTTTCTTGCAGTAACATAACTGACAGCGGTTATAACTTGTAACCGCTTTTTTTAAGCACCTACTGAAACGTTGCAATGGTTTGACCCTATAAAGATTGTAATCATATGGACTAATTTAATCAGTTGAATTTCATAGTTAGGATTTCACATAAGAAAACCTCTCGTTCTTAACTTATAACACCTCTTTCAATATGTAATGTATCAAAGATTACATTGAATCCAAGTCTAAATCTTTGATCGAAAGAGTAATGGTAGGAGTTTTAAATATTTACTGTTAGAATGATTGTCATGTACAGACGAACAACACTCTAGCCATTCTTACATATGTTGTAGTAATTAAACTAAGAAGTTATCTAGCTATTTTTGATAATTGGATTTACTTGTAGACCAAATAGGATATCATCATAAATACTAGTACGCGCTAGGAGGTGCGGGGTATAAGCTCATCCAAGGGGGCAACGCACCTCGCTGGCACGCGTTGGTTGGCTAAAACTTGCTTGCAAAATGATCTTTAAAAGTGACTGGAAATCAGTAGCAAAGTTGCTATTGCTCAGTAGCAACTAAGCTACTAAAGTTCGGTAGGAGGTAGCAAAAGAGTTAGTACCGCTTGTGTTTTCTTGCAGTAACATAACTGACGGCGGTTATAACTTATAACCACTTTTTTTAAGCACCTACTGAAACGTTGCAATGGTTTGGCCCTATATAGATTGTAATCATATGGACTAATTTAATCAGTTGAATTTCATAGTTAGGATTTCACATAAGAAAACCTCTCGTTCTTAACTTATAACACCTCTTTCAATATGTAATGTATCAAAGATTACATTGAATCCAAGTCTAAATCTTTGATCGAAAGAGTAATGGTAGGAGTTTTAAATATTTACTGTTAGAATGATTGTCATGTACAGACGAACAACACTCTAGCCATTCTTACATATGTTGTAGTAAATAAACTAAGAAGTTATCCTCTTTGTAGTGATTGAAATTCAAGCAGACACCACAATTTCCGATGCTGTCAAGATTCTTTCAGAATCCAACATATTATCCGCACCAGTAAAACATCCGGATGCCGTAGACAGTACAGACTGGAAAGAAAGATACCTCGGAATCCTAGATTACTCCACCATAGTTTTGTGGGTATTGGAAACCGCAGATTTGGCAGCTGCCGCATTAACTGCCACATCAGCAACCGCTGCAGGGATAGGTGCTGGAGCTGCAACCACTCTTGGAGCTGTTGCATTAGGTGCCACAGGTCCGGTTGCTGCCGCCGGACTAACCGTTGCTGCTGTCGGTGCAGCCGTCGCTGGTGGTGTTGCCGCCGACAAAGGAATGGGAAAAGACGCGCCTACCGCAGCTGATGAATTGGGGGAGGATTTTTATAAAATTATCCTTCACGAAGAGCCATTCAAGTCTACTCAGGTGAGTGCACCGTAAAAAAAAGGCTGTTTTGTAACTTTGTTCACTGCAATATAGAAATGAATGCCTGTGTTTATTTCAGGTGAAATCCATTGTGAAAAGTTACCGTTGGGCCCCGTATATTCCAGTCTCCACCGATAGTTCTATGCTGAGTGTTCTCTTGCTGCTTTCAAAATATCGGTTGAGGAATGTGCCCGTTATAGAACCTGGTAATCCTATGATCAAAAACTTCATAACTCAGTCTGCCGTTGTTCAGGGTCTTGAACAATGCAAAGGACGAGACTGGTTTGATACCATTTCTGTGCATCCGATAACTGAGTTGGGCCTTCCATTCGTTTCGAAAGATAAGGTTAAGAGTTATAATTCTAACTTCTAACCCTGCTTTTACTGTAAATCATGGAGTAAAATGAGGGCATTTTCGTCCCTGAGGTTTGGCTAGTTTTGCGACTTTCGTCTAAAGGTTTGTTTTTCCTGCATCTGGATCCAAAAGGTTTGAAATCTTGCCATTTTCATCCGGCTCGTTAACTCCATCCATTTTCCCCGTAAAGTCGGGTATTTCTGTCTGTTTTGCTAACTTAAAGTGCATTTCGGCCTTTTCAAGACTAAATAGTAAATACCCCTGAAAAAGACCGAATTGCCCTTTAAGTTAACAAAAAAGATGAAAATACCCCTGACTTAACGGAGAAAAATGGATGGAGTTAACGAGCCGGATGAAAATGGCAAGATTTTAAACCTTTTGGATCGAGAAGCGGAGAAATGAAACCTTTGGACGAAAGTCGCAAAGCTGGCCAAACCTCAGGGACGAAAATGGCATTTTACTCTAAATTTAGAGTTAATTTCAACCCTCAAGTTTTCTCACGCGCAGGTTGTTAGCAGTCAAAGCGATGAACTAATTCTTGAAGCTTTCAAGAAAATGAAAGACAACCAGATTGGCGGTCTCCCAGTTGTCGAAGGCCCGACAAAGAAAATTGTCGGTAACCTGAGCATAAAAGATATCAGATTTTTGTTACTCAAGCAGAAGCTTTTCACCAACTTCAGGTATGGTCTATGCATACGTCACACATGTTTCAGTTTCTATCATGTTTTTATGATCATTAACAATGTGGTTTTAGGAAGCTGACGGTAAAAGATTTCATGAACACCATTGCCGCAACATCAGAGGAGAACAAGAAAATTACGTCACCGATAACATGCAAACTTGGGTCAACTCTCGGGGAGGTTATAGGCACTTTGGCTTCAAAATGTGTTCATAGGATATATGTTGTGGGTGACGGTAATGACGTCATCGGCATCATTACACTGAGAGACGTGATTTCTTGCTTCATAACCGAACCTCCAAATTACATAATGGAGGTGCATGGAACTACAGTCAGAGAACTTCTAAGCAACGAGAAGAGTAGGAACTCAGGTTAATTAGGTGGAATGTAACCAACACTCCCAACGTTGTTCATCGTGACTCATTTACTTGATCAAAACCAGGTTTTTGCCTTCCTTTAAATCATATGTTTCGTAGGACATGTATTAGAAAAAATATAAAAATAATGTATAAACGTTTTTATTATTTTTTTCCGGGTATTACACTTAGATAACGCAAAATGCAAATAGATAATTTCCAGGAGTCCAAGGATGAAACTTCCCCAATCCAACGGTATACCCATGACCAACATATATGCACCCATAACTTGCAGACACGCCACCATATATGGTGGCTCCGGTGTTGTACGACCACAGAACACTCCCGGTTCTAGCATCCATCGCATACAGTGGACCATTAGGAGCTACTGATCCTGCAAACACGACACCCCTAGTTACCGACACTGGTCCTTCAGCCGAGTCGTTGCTTGGGTCAGCCGTGGTCCACAGAATCTGACCAGTGTTTGCATCTAAAGCCACCCAACCACCTGCGGTTGTGGTCCGGTTAGATGGTGCGAGCGTGAACGGAAAATGCGCACCATTGGCTATGTTGGTGTATACCCTCTTTCCATCTGTAGCTGCACCCCATATCCCTCCTCCCTCGTTACTTCCCGGTCCCGCTAGCTACAACAAAAAAATACGTTTAGCATAACCCGATAAATAATTGGTCGCAGAGGTAAAACTTTAAAGTTGTTTTCCTTGCTTTGAACCAAACAATTTCACCGTTGTCACGATCTAATGCCCAAGCGAAGCCACTCTTTTGTACAGCCACGACAATATCACGCAACCTTCTGTTTGATGTGATCGTTAGCAGCATTGGCGCCTCGCCAAAGTCGGCATCTACATTAGGTCCAGGTGGACAATCAGGATTATTGGGAACCAAACATGCAAAATAGAATACATCATAACCACCAAGTTGTTGAGACCAAACAACGTTTCCCGAGTTCATATCAAACGCGATTATCGAGTTAAACCGAATGTCAGGTCCGGTGCATTGATCGGGTTTGGTGGGTTTTGTAGTTTGATTGTTTTGCCTCTCTTGACATTCTGTCACCTCTGGTGGTGCGGTGTAGAGGTTCCCGGTGGCTACATAAACAAATCCCCTTGAAACATCAATGGCGGGGCTGCTTCCCCATATGGCAGCGCCTGAGTAACCACCAAGCTTACCACCGTTATCAGGAACGGTGTATGTCTGCCATAAAATCGCTCCGGTTCTAGTGTCTAGCTTCACTAGGCTTCCCCGAAAAGTACAACATTTATCAGCAGGTAGTGTTTCTTCCAGCGATGACACTCCCACATAAAATCCCCTACCGAATATTGAAAACAATATCAGCCAAAAATGTCTAGAATTTTGAGTATGAGTAAAATTTGAAGCACAAGTTAAAAGTTAAAAATTAATCATATCGGTAACTCTCCAAATGCGGGCAGTAAGTAACATGTAGAAGAGGCGATTAGACTTGTTTTCTGAAAAATACACCATGTGATTTTTTACTTTTTTTAAAAATAAATAAAATTAGGAGGCTAGGATCCCTCGTTTCTTCTTCTTAGTACATAAAACACACAACTATGTTATAGATCACATAAAGTAGTTAAACGAGTTGCATTCATGTTTAATACTTGTGTTATTTGCGTCGTCAGAGACCTATAAAATACGATATGACACGATTTGCCAGTAATCTTCATAATATTTATTTTGTTTGAATATGATTCATATATGAATTTACATCGAGATAGTTGGTAAACGGGCAACAAGTTGCGTCGCTTTTTTTATTAGTAGTTTTTCTAATTGGTTATTTCTTGTCCATTTTTGCTTGTTTATGTTAATTATTCTTATATTAAAGCTAGAAATTCGTAGAGAAAAATTTTATTTCTGGCCCAACCCAAATCTGACCAATTCAGATTTGACCCAACTCAATTTTTGTGCGCTACCAAATATATGACAAACTAAGATGGTCGCAAGAGATCTCATCAGCGACCAACGAACGGCTTTTGGCGACGTTTCTGAGTTAACTGACCTAGAATAAACGGTTCCGGAAACGGTGATGACAGCGAGCGGACGAGGATCAATTGTAGTTAACCAAACGAGCCGTCCGGAGATTCGATTAACTGCAATCACAACAGCAGGCCCATAGATCCCGACTATCAAAAGATTGCGAGTAACAACCGGAGTGGTTCTTGAGACTGATACATTCACGGTCGCTCCAGTTCCGGGCAAGCCGGTCAACTGACCTATATTCTGCTGCCAAATAAGACCACCAGTGAAGGCATTCACTGCATACAAGTACCCGTTCCATGACGGGAAGTAAACAACTCCACCAGCGACAGCTGGCGTCGCTGATATGTCTCGTCCTGTGAAGAACTTCCACCTTAGCCTGAGGTTCCGAACCGTTGATGGGTTGATTAGATATTCACTGGCCGCGAATCTCCGGTTACCTAAATCCCCACCATGATTCAACCACTAGAAAAAAACACAACGAAGTTAATCTTATGAGCACCGTATATATACACACACAGTGGCGGAACCAGAGGGGGTCAACAGGGTCAGGTAGCCCCCCAACCACCGGAATTTGTCAGATTTTTACATAAAATGTAATATTTTTCTAGAAAAAACATAATTTGGACCATCTAGTACAAAAAAAATATGATTTGGACCCGCCACTGATTAGACGAAGACGGAAAAGATCAACATCTTAAAATTAAAATTTACATCTGTAGACGCGTATTGTACAAGTAGGAGCAGCCAGATTGGGACGATAACGCTAATAAGATTTCCATACGACGACATGGTAGTTAAGTTCTCATGAATGGTGAATAAGTGTATATTTATAATTATAATCATTCATATATATTGAAGAGCTAATGGCTGATTTTAATGGGTGATGACTTTTTGGTTCATGTATTTTGCTTTGGCTTGCAAGTACTCATGAAAAGAAACACAATATATGCAAGAAAACCACTAAACCAAACGTATTTGACTTTGAGTATGAACGGTTTATTGCTTTTAAAGGAGACTTTTTTTTATAAGGAGAAAAACCTTGTTTTGGGAACGGCGTGTCTGCCCAATCTTGTTATTGTGACAAGGAAACTTCACGTCGCAAGCTCAAAAAAGTAAAAGTAAAAGCGTCGTCATTACATGCTTTCTTTGCTATTTTTTTTTTTTTGGCCAGCCAAGAAGACAATATATTAAAACCAACAACAAGAATCCTTAGCAAGCAGCTAAGAACCCAACCATACAAAGAAACACAACAGGACAAAAAGGAACAGACCAACTACAAATTATACAAAAATCAAACCCTCAAACCTGCTCCAGTTATCTGAACTCAGCTCTCCAATTTTGGATCTTTTTTTCAGCCACCAAAAAGAGCTTTCCTTGATCTCCTCCACAACCATGTTCACTGATTTGTTTCTTTGGTTGAAAATTTTGTCGTTCCTGTAGAGCCAAATATTCCAAGCTGTGTTTAGAAATATCGCGTAAATAACCTTTCTTCTTTTGTCTTCAATTCCCGAACGAGAGCAAAAGCTAAGCATCTGATCGAGAGACTCGAAAGTCGTAGGGATCTGAAGGCGCGTCCACACACATATGTTCCACCACACCGCTCTAGCGAAAATACAAGCTACGAGGAGGTGTTCTGCCGTTTCTTCTCCTGAACCGCACAAAGGGCATCGACCGTCTCCAACCGACACCCCGCGTGCTGCCAAAGCTGAAGCTGTTGGAATCTTTTTTTCTAACCGCCCTCCATGCGAAGTAATTAGCTTTAGGAACAGCCATATTACTCCATATGAAGGTCCGAGTTTGCTGGGCCGAATGAGTCTGATCTTCCACATCTCTTCGAACCTGCCTCACCGAGAAGTCCACCTTTTGACCCTTGCTGACCCACATCCAGGTGCTACCACTGTTACGAGAGTCCTCCTGCACCAGTTGAGAGTTTAAATCCAGCCCCAGCTTATTAAAATCCTGGTTAGCTCGAATTATAGCGTTCCAAACTCCTCCTAATGTTTTTCGCCCGGGTATAATACATCCGCTTCTCCCACCATTATGGATAGAACTGATAACTTTAGCCCAAAGATGGTTAGCTCCATTTTTAAGACGCCACCACCATTTCTTTGCTATTTGTTATAGTAATAATTATTTCCCTAACATCTGAACTTTACGGAAAATTAATAAATGGACTTGCAAGCTCTCAACATCAAAAAATGGATTTATATGACTGGTTTCCTGGTTAAAGTGAGAGAGGAACTGAAGGTTTAATCTTTTAGCACCGAACCATTAAAAAAACAAAATACTTTACACAAAATGGAAACACAGTCAAATCCGTCGGTAACTACCTTTACAGACGGAAAAATCTGTCGGTGATATCATTTGCGACAGATTACCAATGAATAGTACCTAGGGATCACCTACAGGGCTACAACCAATTTTACTGACAGATTACGGATAGCTTTTGAAAAGTTGTCCAGGCACTCGTCGGTCCCTTCCAAATGTTCCGACGGTAGTTGTCGTTCAAACAAAGGGCAAAACTTCCCTCGATAATTTGTCGCTGATTACCAAGGATTACCAACAACCCTTTTAGTTTATTTTATTTCCTTTTCGGTCTGTTGGAATTCCGTCTGTAATTTGCAACGACTCGTGTCCTACGGTAAAATCTTTCGTTAGTAATACTCTGTTTTAGTAGTGAATAGCTAATTTAAAATGTGTTCAAGTTAACACGAATTTATAGTTTTTATGTAACAACATTTTATATTTTATGTAACAAAATGACTTATATGATATGTAGCTGACCATTTTTGTACTTTTATAATTTTTTTCACGTGTACCATCTTCTTTTAATAACGAACACACCCCTTAAATTAAAATTCACCTAATGTCCACTCAACCCCACACCCCTTTGGTGAGGATAAACACCTAGTGTCACTAGGCCAAAAGGCCGGCGGCAAAAACTATACCAAGTTATGGATCGGCAACCATCCGTAAGAGTGGCATGGTGTGTTGCTTTGCTACTCATGCCGGGAAGAGTAAGGTATTGGGGTAGACCCCTTTCACCAACTAACCAATCAATTTTTTAGATAGTAATGCGTGAGAGGCATATGATTTTCTATGATTTAACAATTTATGGTAGGTAAGAGGTAATTAGTGGTGAAAGCTGATGTAGTGCTAATGTGCACGAGAGAGGTGTTGTGGCAAGTGTGATGTGGAGGCAAACATTCCTTGTGGCCTTATGGCCTCTCTACTGCAAGAATGGACTGCTTCCGGCTTCCCCTACCCCAATCACCACCACCAACTTTTCCTTCTCAGCCTCATACAACCACAAATTTCCTCATTTGAAACCCTTATCAGCCAAGCGACCAAATTCATCAAAAGGCGGAGCTCCGTTAATTGTTGAAGCGTCGATGAAATTAAATTGAGATATCAAAGACTTTTATGAGGGTAATTACGGGTTGATCGATATTGAGAGCATAATACATTAACATATGAAGAATTTAGTTTGCTACACTTATAATGTCAAATACAATACATTATGATATGGTTAACCAAGTAAATATTGAAGTGCTAAGGTTTAAGATATTCAAATGTTATCACATATGAATTAACATGCAACATGAGCACAAAGTGTTCTATAAGTTAACATGTAACATGAACATATAGTTTTACACTACAAAAAAAATGAGCATCACCGACAATATAATTCATCAGCAGTCCGTCTGTAAAGGGTATCATTGAATATGTTGGTGACTGGTCGTGGGAAATATGGTCATGGGTAATCCGAACTATGACAGATTGTCGACAGATATCACAAAAGGTCATCGAAGGACAAATGATATAAGGGTAAATAACTGTATTTTAACATGTGTAAGTATCATAAAACATCTTAGGGGTTGTTTGCTTACCTCTTAATGAGGCTCTTAATGGTTCAGACCTCTTACCGGTTCAGCACTTAATGGTTCAGACTGTTTGTTTCACGAGCAGATGTCTGAATGGTTCAGACGTTTGCCTCTAGATGGTTAAGACTTATACAGAGTCTGAATGGTTAAGACCTCTAATCTGAATTGGCCAGATCTGAATGATTAAGCATTATACAGGCTCTTAATGGTTCAGACCTCTTACTGGTTCAGCACTTAATGGTTCAGACCTCTTACTGGTTCAGCACTTAACCATTCATGTCACACCCCAACCGATGGCGGAAACATCAGGGTGCGGCACTAAGCGTTCAGATTGCTCACGAGTTTCCATAACATCAAAAGTTTCATTATAGATTAATTGAGTTTCATGCAAAATTTGTCTAAAACAACATCACCAACAAGGTATCAAATACAACCATGAATTACTGTTCAAAAATCTAGATTAAACTAGGTGGGTTTCTAAACATCAACCCTAGCTTGATTTCCATGATTCAGCAGCCTATCAGTCTGCAACATGTATTAAAATAGAGTCAGTACAAAAATGTACCGGCGAGTATACAAGTTTGAGTATATAGCATAATAGATTCAAAAGACTCATATCCATAATGTTAATGATAACAAAATAGTTTCAGCCATGCTAGTGTTCGCAGTCCAAGTGATAGCCCAAGTGTCCCGATGCTTTAGTGTTTTCCCAAGAATCAAGGAAAACTAGAATCCTCCTAACAATACCCCCGAGAATAATGGGGAGGTGCATCTCCTATAGCGCTAATATTGTTATGGCGGAACTACACACTCTGGATTAAACGTCCACATAGCACAAAGAATCAAGAATCACAAGTTTCACATACACATAGGATAGAGTTTAGATTCAAAAGTATCAAGTTTCGTAGTTTAATAGAATACATGTTGCATCCCAAATTTTTAAAACAAAAAGGGATCGAGTATACTAACAGTGATTGCTTAACAGATTTATTGGATCAAAGGGAGCTCTTTAGGTTTAGCCTGATTAGATTACAACAGATAAGTGTCGGACAAAACAACGAGATTGCGCAAAGTGTCGGATCAGTCACTGGATCGGATGGCAGTTCGATCGGATGGTTATCCGATCGGATTGCCATTCGATTTAGGTGACTGTTGTGAGTGAGGGACGGATTGCCATCCGATCGGATGGTCATCCGTTCGGATGGCCATTCGATCGAATGGTTATTCGACCCAAGAGTCAAGATTCCAAATTGATCACCAAATGTTTAAGTGGGGTTACTTCGATCGGATGGTTATCCGATCGGACGACGGTTCGATCGGATTGCCATTCGATCATGGAAGTTTCCAAGTTTCAAGTTTCAGAAAAAGTTTCTAAGTGTTGAAAGGTTTCAAGGCACATTGTCACTTTGATCGGATGGCAGTTCGATCGAATGGCTATCCGATCGGATTGCCATTCGACGATCAAAGGTTCAAAGCTTCAAGGTGTTTAAGGTTAAAAGGCAAGTGTCACCTGATCGGATGGCAATTCGATCGGATGGCTATCTGATCGGATTGCCATTCGATTGAGTTGTCCTTGTCCCGTTCTCACCCTTGTAAAGTTTCTAAGTTTCTGGTTTGACGGTGACGACATGGTACGTCTTGAGACAACGGAACTGGTCAGATCGGATGGGAATCACCCCAGTCCGATCAGTCGTCTGTTCGTGATGGTGCTTATGTCGGAATCCGTACTCCGGTCATCTCCTCTGGCAACAATCCATTTCCAAGCCGACTCAAGACTAATCATCAAGTCTTCAGTCCGTTCAGATCCGGATTCCACCGTTTTAAGTGAAAAGTTAAAAAAATGATGAAGATAAACATAAGTTTTAGCTGAAAAGGTTTAGATTTAGTTAAGATTCAGTGTAAAACATATGAAATTCCTTAGATCTGAGCTAGATCTTGGCAGGAATGACATCACACCATAATTTGTACAAACCACCATGATAACGTCACCCTCAAGAGCTCGAATCTTAGGGATTTCATGATGAAAAGTGAGATTTCAAAGGAGAATCTCATAGAGAATAGTGTAGTGATCAAAGATGTACAAGAATCTAGTGTAAAACGTACCGAAATCACCGAGAAATGGAAGAAAACGGAGTGCGTGCGTCCGGTTCGAAGGAGGTTGTCACATCAGTGAGAAATGATGTGACATCTCCTATATATAGTGTGTGAGAGGAGTGGAGGGGGTGTGGCATGGGTCAGATGGCGGTTTGATCGAATGGCCATCCGATCGGTTGGTTATCCGATCGGGTTGCCATTCGGTCAATCCCATCCTTTCCGTTTCGCCGTCTCTGATTCGTTTTGCGAGTTAGATTAAGCGTTGCGTTGCGTATTATCGGGTAATAGTATCACATAACCAGATTACATTATTAACACAAAAGTTTCCAAGTTTCATAGTTTTCGCCAGTGACAAGACTCCAGTCTCTCGTTCAACCAAGTCTCAAGTTTCACGAGTCTCAAGAGTCAAGCACCATAGTATCAAGTGTCAATGATCTAGATTCCAAGTATCAAGAATCATAGTTTCCAAGTATCAAGAATCATAGTTTCCAAGTATCAAGTATCAAGAATCATAGTGTTAATTATCAAGAGTCAAGATTCAAGTATCAAGACTCTAGTATTAAGAATTAAGTATCATAGCATAAGATTCACCAAGTAACAAAAGTATCAAGCCTCACATAGTTTAGGGATTAAAAGTGATAAAAGCTAAAAGTCTAGGGACGCAGGCGTTACAGTCTCCCCTCCTTTAGGAGATTTCGTCCTTGAAATCTTGGAAGGAGACTGCTCGAAGAGCTGCGGATACTTGGCCTTCATCTCACTTTTCAGTTCGCAAGTGAATTCGGGCCCGCGCTTTCCTTCCCATCGAACCTTGGCTATGGGAATTTTGCTGCGCCTCAATCGCTTGACACCTTGATCCATGATTTCGACCGGTTTCTCCACAAAGTGAACGGCTTCATTTATTTGCAAGTCTTCGAGGGGAACCTGTAATTCCTCGTCGGCTAGGCATTTACGTAGGTTAGATACGTGGAACACTGGATGCACATTGTTTAGTTCCTGTGGCAGGTCGAGTCGGTACGCCACCTTGCCAATCCTTTCGAGTATCGTGAAAGGACCCACACAGCGAGGAGCGAGCTTTCCCTTCTTACCAAAATGAACTACTCCCTTCCAGGGAGATACCTTGAGAAGAACTCGGTCACCAATATCAAATTCCAGAGGCTTGCTCCTTCTATCAGCGTAGCTCTTTTGTTTGCTCCTAGCCTTGATCAAGTTATCACGGATCTGAAGAATCTTATCCGTTGTTTCTTGAATGATTTCAGGGCCAGTAAATTGCTTGTCACCAACCTCATGCCAGCTGAGAGAAGATCGGCACTTGCAGCCATACAAAGCTTCGAAAAGAGCCATCTGAATACTGGAATGATAGCTGTTGTTATACGAGAACTCAATCAATGGTAAATGTACATCCCAGTTACCACCAAAGTCAATGACACAAGAACGGAGCATATCCTCTAGGGTTTGAATAGTACGCTTGGTCTGTCCATCCATTTGAGGATGAAAGGTCGTGCTAAGATTCAGATGAGAACCCATAGCAGATTGAAAGGTTTTCCAAAGATGTGAAGTAAAACGTCCATCACGATCAGAGATTATACCGATAGGTATGCCATGACGGCATATAATCTCATTGGTATATATTCGAGCAAGTTTCTCCACTTTATAATCTTCGCGAATAGAAAGAAAGTGGGCTGATTTGGTCAAACAATCAATGATCACCCAGATACTATCGTGACCAGAAGGTGTACGGGGTAGCTTAGTAATAAAATCCATAGTGACACTATCCCATTTCCAAACTGGGATATCGGGTTGTTCTAAGAGTCCAGGAGGACGTTGATGTTCAGCCTTAACCTTCGTACAAGTAAGGCATTTAGAAACATATGTAACAATGTCCTTATTCATACAAGGCCACCAATAAGTCATACGCAAATCATGGTACATCTTATCAGCACCTGGATGAATAGAGTAACGGGATTTGTGAGCCTCATTCATAATGAGCTCACGGAGATTATCGCGATCCGGTACCCAGATGCGATTGAGGTAGTATTGGAGTCCATTAGGTTTAGTTTCGAGTTGATCAATTTTAGCTCCTTGGATTTCCACTTCTAGACTTCCTTCATTTGCTGACGAATACTGAGCTTCACGAATACACGCATGGAGATCACTAGAGATACGAATAGCCTTAACATGAGTTTTACGACTAAGTGCGTCGGCCACAACATTCGCCTTTCCAGGATGATAGCGAATTTCACAGTCGTAGTCGTTAAGCAATTCCACCCAACGTCTCTGTCGCATGTTCAGTTCCTTTTGGTCAAAGAAATGTTCAAGGCTCTTATGGTTGGTGAAAACCACACACCTAGTGCCATACAGGTAGTGTCGCCAGATCTTTAACGCAAACACAACTGCACCAAGCTCCAAATCGTGAGTAGTATAATTTTTCTAATGCACCTTGAGTTGTCGAGAGGCATAAGCAATAACTTTGTCCCGTTGCATGAGCACACAACCCAAACCACAGTTCGAGGCATCACAGTATACCACGAAATCATCATTCCCATCAGGGAGAGTAAGAACAGGGGCGTTACACAAAAGAGTCTTAACAGTCTGAAAGGATTCCTCTTGCTCAGGACCCCAAGCAAAAGGTTTCTCTTTTTGAGTCAACGAAGTGAGAGGAACGGCGATCTTAGAAAAGTCCGTGATGAATCGGCGCTAATAACCTGCCAATCCTAAAATGGAACGAATCTCAGATGCCGATTCTGGCGTACTCCAATTCTTCACCGCTTCGATTTTAGACGGGTCAACATGAATACCTTTCCTACTAACGACGTGACCAAGAAATTGCACTTCATCAATCCAAAATTCACACTTAAAAAATTTAGCATACAAACATTCACCACGTAGGAGTTCAAGCATCAAGCGTAAATGACGAGCATGATCGGCTCTAGTTTTAGAATAAATGAGGATATCATCAATGAAGACTATCACAAAACCATCCAAATCGGGCTTACAAACGCGATTCATGAGATCCATGAACACAGCGGGTGCGTTGGTCAATCAAAAGGCATGACCACGAACTCGTGGTGTCCATAACAAGTGCGAAAAACGGTTTTGGGTACGTCATCTTCGATTACACGAAGCTGATGATAACCAGAACGAAGGTCGATTTTCGAGAAATAGGACGCGCCTTGCAGTTGGTCAAATAGATCATCAATACGAGGGAGAGGATAACGATTCTTAACGGTAAGCTTATTAAGCTCACGATAGTCGATACACATACGAAACGACCCATCTTTCTTCTTAACGAATAGCACGGGAGCACCCCATGGAGAGGTACTTAGACGGATGAATCCCTTGTCGAGCAATTCTTGAAGCTGGCTGGACAATTCTTGCATCTCAGAAGGTGCAAGTCGATAAGGAGCCTTGGCAACAGGAGTCGCGCAAGGTATGAGATCAATACGAAAATCGACAGATCTAGGTGGAGGAAAACTAGGTAGATCTTCGGGAAAGACGTCAGAGAAATCACACACTACTGGAACGTCTCTTATGTTCTTCCCCTTACCCTTTTGTTCCACCACGTGGGCCAAGAAGGCAAAGTTCTATTTTCGTAAGCATCTGCTCGCCTGAGTGCATGACATCAACTTCAGTCCTCTCGAAGGTCGGTCTCCATAGACATGCAAAACATCACCGGACGGAAGGGGTAAGCGAACATACTTCTCGTGATAGGCAATCTCGGCATCATTCTTACACAACCAATCCATACCGACAATGACATCAAAACTACCCAATTGCATGGGTATTAGATCAATAGTAAACACGTGATCGTTAAGAGTCAAAGAACAACCACGGAGAATAGAATCAACTAGAATAGACTTCCCATCAGCAATTTCTATCGAAAACGACTTAGGTAACAAAGAGTGTGCACAGTTTAACAAAGATGCAAATTCTACGGACACAAAGCTTCTGTCGGCACCAGTATCAAATAGAATCGAAGCGTAAAGGTTATTAACGAGAAACGTACCATTGACGACGTCATTGTCATTACGAGCCTGATTAGCATTAAGATTGAACACTCATCCTCGAGCGGCTGGTTGCTGCTCCTGGTTTAGCTGAGGACACTGATTACGAAGGTGAGTAGTATCTCCACACTTATAGCATGCATGAACAGCGTTGACTGGCTTAGGATTCTGCGAAGGAGTTGGGAGAGCTGGTAAAGATGCCTGAGCTGGTTGGGCAGGGTTAGCTTGATGACAATAGGGAGTCGTGTGACCATAGCGATTGCAATTGGTACACAAACGACATGCAGAGTTAGCAGGATGGTGAAAGTTGCAAGTGGTACACTTGGGGTGAGGCCTAGTATACTGCCTCTTAACTTCAGGGGCTGCAGAGTTCTGAGCAGCAGCAGCAGGGTTTGCAGCAGGAACAATAGCATTGCATCCTGAACCCTGAGACTTCCTCTTCTTGTTCTTGCTGCCACTTGGCTGCTGAGTAACTTGATGTGTAGACTTAGAGGGAGCAAGGTTAGCAAACTGCTAGTAGACTTCCTCAATAGTATCGAGCCGAGCTACTTCAATAGAATCACGCATAGCAGGAGGTAGACCATTGATATACTTGGTTATCATGCGCTTAGGAGTAGAAATCAAGTGAGGAACGATCAAGCTGAGCTGCTTGAAATGAGTAGTATAAGCAATATTATCATCATCAATCTGCTTCAAGTGCCAGAACTCTTCTTCAAACTTTAACTGTTCATGGGGAGGGCAGAACTCAAGCATCATTAGTTCCCGCACCTCGCTCTATGGAAGAGCATAGGCTTCTTCATTCGAACGGATGTTTCTCTCATTGGACCACCACTCCAACGCTCTGCCTTGAAACATTCCCGTTGCACTCCTAGTCTTTAGATGCTCTGGGCACTCGCTGTTAGGGAAGGTAACCTCGATGTTGTCAAACCACTCGAGCATAGCAGTCACCCCATCACTGCCCGTGAAAGACTTAGGGTTGCAAGAGACAAAATGTTTGTAGCTGAACTTTGTAGACTTTTCTTTCTCTGTCTTAGAGTCAACAGAACATGGCAGAGTGTTCGATCCTTGGATCTCAGAGACGATCTTTGGCACGACTCGAGCGATCTGATCGGCCATGAAGGACATCATCTTTTTCGGAGACTTTTCTCTGGATCTCTTGAGAGTGTCGGATAGCTTACGGGAAGACATCCTAAAGATCCAATAAGAGGATCGTATAAGTCTAGATTCACAAAGTCTCACAGCATAGATCCACACACGATAGATCAACACTCAAGATTCAACAAGTATCACATAGATTCCAATAAATTCAACCCCGCAAACCCACGACCTTCACATGGCACGTTGTATGAAATTTGGCAACATGTCAGAAATGCTTATATGTAGGAAGTACCAGCGGCGTATCCACCACGCTTCAGGCACATCGCTTCCGCCTCGTACTCGGTGTCATCTTACGTGTCACAATTTCCAAACATAACCACACACTCATCATAATCATACGCTCGTAGTTTAACCCAGTAGATTCACATAAATTTTAACCAAATAGATTCACATAGATTCCAATAGATTCCCATAGATTCACATAGATTCACATAGATTAGAGTTAACAATCTCAACACCAAACAACGAAATCTTGCATGGCACGTGCTACGAAAGTTCAGCAACATGACAGAAGCACTTATATATAGGAAGTACCAGCGGCGTATCCACCATGCTACAATCATGCCACGTCCGTCTCGTCATCGGTTTCATGCTTCGTTAACCATAACATTAGATTCCATCATACCTCACATAGATTTCTCATAGATTAACCAAGTAGATTCAATAACATAGATTAACCCCGTTAGATTCAACAACTTCACCCGAGTCTACAAAACTATGAACTTCACTTAGTGCGTGGTACGGAGGTTCGGTAACATGACAGAAACACTTATATATAGGAAGTACCAGCGGTGTATCCACCATGTTTCGGACATGCCCCTTTCGCCTCGTCTTCGGCGCTAGGCTACGTTTCGTATTTTGTTCCTCAAAACAACACATGTATAGATTACACCTAGATTATGATAGAGTGCACATAGATTACACCTAGATTCCACATATATTACACAAGTAGTTTCCCATAGCTTAGAATTCAACCATCTCTTCACCAGTCTGCAAAACATTAAGTTTCGCATGGCACGTGGTACGAAAGTTGGTAACATGCCTGAAACACTTATATATAGGATGTACCAGCGGCGTATCCACCATGCTTCAGACACGTCACTTATGTCTCGTATTTCTATGCCATGTTCCGTTTAGTGCTTCACAACCACAATAACACATAGATTCATCAAATAGCTCCACATAGTATCATAGTTGATCAAGACTCTCACATAGATCAATATCATGAAAAAAACTTCATAAATTTAGTTCGATTCTGAGATTAGAATTAGTGTTTTAGATTACGAACATACGTGCGAATCATGTAAAAAAACCTCAAAACAAACTAAGAATCAAGTTTAAAACCACACATAAAAGTCGAGATAGCATAAATGATAGGCTCATAAAACATAGATTATTCCAGGTAGAGGAACAGTGACTAACCAAAGTGATTCGAACTCCTTTCGAATTGAGGTAACGTGTCTTGACTTACTGAGACAAATACGTCATCGATGTTTTAGGCCTACGATATTCGTCCTTTTGGTCATTTCACGTTCCCAATTGATTGGAAGTTTCGAGACTTTGGCGAGACATAAAATAAAAGAGTGGTACTAGTAATCAAGGCCTGAGTTTCACCTCTATCTTGACAACATCGTACCCCAATAGCGTTGGTACTTATCAACAGATAAGACCTACTAGGATATAATAAGGAAATTTTCCATCAAGGTTTGGATGTCACTCCTGACTTGAGGACAATTTCGTGCAAAATACAAACACTGGTTTGCAGTGTTTCAAAGTATCAAGTGTATATTGTGTCAGCCTTAGGAAAGGCATGTAAGTTTAACAGGAAAATGTGTTGCTAGGAAGCAGATACGGTAGAATGCATAAGTCTTAAACAACATATAAGAATCAAGATTCCTAGGACTATAGACTAGGGCAAGTATTCCTACTTATCCTAATTCCCTATAGTTATGGCTCTGATACCAATATGTCACACCCCAACCGATGGCGGAAACATCAGGGTGCGACACAAAATGTTCAGATCGCTCACGAGTTCCAATAACATCAAAAGTTTCATAATAGATTAATTGAGTTTCCTGCAAAAATTGTCTAAAACAACATCACCAACAAGGTATCAAATACAACCATGAATTAGTGTTCAAAAATCTAGATTAAACTAGGTGGGTTTCTAAGCATCAACCCTAGCTTGATTTCCATGATTCAGCATCCTATCAGCCTGCAACATGTATTAAAATAGAGTCAGTACAAAAATGTACCGGCGAGTATACAAGTTTGAGTATATAGCATAATAGATTCAAAAGACTCATATCCATAATGTAAATGATAACAAAATAGTTTCAGCCATGCTAGTGTTCGCAGTCCAAGTGATAGCCCAAGTGTCCCGATGCTTTAGTGTTTTCCCAAGAATCAAGGAAAACTAGAATCCTCCTAACAATACCCCCGAGAATAATGGGGAGGTGCATCTCCTATAGCGCTAATATTGTTAAGGCGGAACCACACACTCAGGATTAAACGTCCACATAGCACAAAGAATCCAGAATCAAGAATCACAAGTTTCACATACACATAGGATAGAGTTTAGATTTAAAAGTATCAAGTTTCGTAGTTTAATAAAATACGTGCTGCATCCCAAAGTTTTAAAACAAAAAGGGATCAAGTATACTCACACTGATTGCTTAACAGATTTAATGGATCAAAGGGAGCTCTTTAGGTTTAGCCTGATTAGATTACAACAGATAAGTGTCGGACAAAACAACGAGATTGCGCAAAGTGTCGGATAAGTCACTGGGTCAGATGGCAGTTCGATCGGATGGCTATCCCACTGGATTGCCATTCGATTGAGGTGACTGTTGTGAGTGAGGGATGGATTGACATCCGATCGGATGGTCATCCGTTCAGATGGCCATTCGATCGAATGGTTATTCGACCCAAGAGTCAAGATTCCAAATTGATCACCAAATGTTTAAGTGGGGTTACTTCGATCGAATGGTTATCCGATCGGACGGCGGTTCGATCGGATTTCCATTCAATCATGGAAGTTTCTAAGTTTCAAGTTTTTTAGAAAAAGTTTCTTAGTGTTGAAAGGTTTCAAGGCACATTGTCACTTTGATCGGATGGCAGTTCGATCGGATGGCTATCCGATCGGATTGCCATTCGACGATCAAAGGTTCAAAGCTTCAAGGTGTTTAAGGTTAAGAGGTAAGTGTCACCTGATCGGATGGCAGTTCGATCGGATGGCTATCCGATCAGATTGCCATTCGATTGAGTTGTCCTTATCCCGTTCTCACCCTTGTAAAGTTTCTAAGTTTCTGGTTTGACGGTGACGACATGGTACGTCTTGAGACAACGGTAAACACATCAGTGTTCAACTGGTCAGATCGGATGGGAATCGCCCCAGTCCGATCAGTCGTCTGTTCGTGATGGTGCTTATGTCGGAATCTATACTCCGGTCATCTCCTACGGCAACAATCCATTTCCAAGCCGACTCAAGACTAATCATCAAGTCTTCAGTCCGTACAGATCCAGATTCCCCCGTTTTAAGTGAAAAGTTAAAAAAAATGATGAAGATAAACATAAGTTTTAGCTGAAAAGGTCTAGATTTAGTTAAGATTCAGTGTAAAACATATGAAATTCCTTAGATCTGAGCTAGATCTTGGCAGGAATGACATCACACCATAATTTGTACAAACCACCATGATGACGTCACCCTCAAGAGCTCGAATCTTAGGGATTTCATGGTGAAAAGTGAGATTTCAAAGGAGAATCTCGTAGAGAATAGTGTAGTGATCAAAGATGTACAAGAACCTAGTGTAAAACGTACTAAAATCACCGAGAAATGGAAGAAAAGGGAGTGCGTGCGTCTGGTTCGAAGGAGGCTGTCACATCAGTGAGAAATGATGTGACAACTCCTATTTATAGTGTGTGAGAGGAGTAGAGGCGGTGTGGCACGGGTCGGATGGCGGTTCGATCGGATTGCCATTCGGTCAATCCCATCCTTTCCGTTTCGCCGTCTCTGATTCGTTTTGCGAGTTAGATTAAGTTTTGCGTTGCGTATTATCGGGTAATAGTATCAGATAACTAGATTACATTATTAGCACAAAAGTTTCCAAGTTTCATAGTTTCCGCCAGTGACAAGACTCAAGTCTCTCGTTCAACCAAGTCTCAAGTTTCACGAATCTCAAGAGTCAAGCACCAAAGTATCCAGAGTCAAGGATCTAGATTTCAAGTATCAAGAATCATAGTTTCCAAGTATCAAGTATCAAGAATCTTAATTTCCAAGTATCAAGTATCAAGAATCATAGTGTTAATTATCAAGAGTCAAGATTCAAGTATCAATAGTCTAGTATTAAGAATCAAGTATCATAGCATAAGATTCACTAAGTAACAAAAGTATCAAGCCTCACATAGTTTAGGGATTAAAAGTGACAAAAGCTAAAAGTCTAGGTACGCAGGCGTTACAATTCAGATGTTGCCAAACAGCCCTTTACTATGAGTATGATTTGATTCAAAGGTACCCAGAGCTTAATGGATGGCTTAACGGGGGGGTTTTGGGAAACATTATGAAGGTTTGGAAGTTCATACGCAAGACGGGAGTTGAAAAAACGTGAAACCGGGAGCACTAGTCTGGCGCAACCTGGTGCCAGTTTTGGCGCAATACAACAGATTTCCAGCACCAAACGCCACCTTGAGACGCTAGTCATTTTTGGACTCTCAATGACGAATTTTCAAGTTCCAAACCTCAATTTTCTCAAATCTTTCATGTAATCCGGATCCAAGACAACCAGAGAAGATTCAACCATAATGAAGAGCGGCTAATCTCACCCGTGATCTCCTCTAGTGTAGGGTTTGTAATTGATGCTTTTGATACTTGTTTAAACCAGATTTTTGGGATTAAATCTGTAATCCCTTAAGTTATTGTTAGATTCAATTATGGTTTTTCTTTTAGAAGATTTAATTTTGTTGAAACTTCAAATTCATTAATTTTTTGGTCTATGATTTGTTTGTTGATTTATGTTTCATATAATTGAATTGGTGTTGTGTGAATATGACCTCTTAAGTTCAACTCCTCATCTACCACTTGATTAACTATATGCATAGTCACCATTAGTGGTTTTCCACTAGGTTAGTGATATGATTTAATTTATACATATTTTACATGCGATTATCCTTGCGTTTTTGTCGAGCTTTATCATGAAATTGTTGTAATTTGGCACTTAATTGAAGCATTCGTGATTTTGTAGAAGCTTTTGGAAACTGAAGAAAATAATAGAAGAAGCCGAGAATTCGAGGCACACGAGTGGAAATATATTGAAGAAAAGTAAAATTTGGTAAAACTGGATCCTTTACGCACCATAATGCTTCACACATTACACCCTGTAATGGAACCTCATACCATTAAATAAGATTTTAATGAAGTAGCTTATTTTACACGTTACAGACCATAATACATATACCATTACGCCCCGTAATGCTAACAGATGAAGAAAAAATAAAATTTCTTATTTAACGAACGCGACAGCTACAAATTGGAAGGTCAGTTTTGGATGACATTTGAGGCTATTGAGGAAATAATTTGAAGGGAGAGTGAAGTCTTGGAGCATCCAATTGAAGGCTTTTGATTTGGAGTATTCGGTTTTAGTTCTTTCGCGGTTAAACATTGTTTTCGGTTTGATTTCTTGTTTATCATTATGAATTTAATTTTTTAGACCAGTGACTTTGGTCTTTTCATGATTATGGTCTAATTTTCCATAGCCACCTAGGTTTTGATGAACTATTGAACGTGTACTTTGACTTTCTAGTTTGACTTTTTATCGAATTGTGTTTAATTTAAAATAACTTTAAGTTGTAGCTGATTATGGTTATGTGTACTAGTTTTGATTGTGATTATTGATTTAGTTGTTGATTTTTGTTGGTCTTGGCACGTAGAGATGCATCCTTGATTCGGTAATCATTCGTAGATCATTAATCAGTATAGATCTTGTCATTAGATATAATACAAGTTAACTAATCAATAAAATCAGTTAAATAAAGTGTGCATCCAATCTAGACAAACCGAAAGGTGAGTTGAGATTGCTAGGTTATATTCTAGTCGTTCTTTGATAATCTAGATACCCATTAGCCTGAGGTTCATCTGTTTATTCGCATCTGGTTATTCCTAGGTTTTCGGTGTAACATCTTTGGGTTAGCTTCACAGTTGGAGTATTGTTGATATTATTGGTGTCACTGATAGGTGTGGGATTCGGTATCTCTAGAGAGAACTAGTTCTATCTTAGAACTTCAATCACGTTGTTCTGATTGCTCTTATTAGGCCGGTTTTTTAGGATCTTTAGGGTGTGGTTCACATCCCTAGCTTTTTTTATCACTATAGGATTTAACCATCTCTGGGGAGAGGTTTGTCAGGTTAGAAAGCGGGACTTTGGTCAATTGTCAAATTAGAGGTCATTGCGTGTTCTTAGGGATTCGATGCCTAGGTGTAGGGCAGGCATATTGTGTATACCTGTACATGATAATACACGAACACGATACATGAAATCCCATACACGAACACGACACGATAAGGTTTTGTGTCCAGTTTTCCATACACGAACACGAGATATTTTTTAACAGGTATACACGATAATTACCTGTTAATACCTGTTTACGAATGTTTTAGTAATTACATATCTAGGAACATGTTTAGTGAATCAAAAGTTCAAAATAGGCTAAATAATGCATAAACGCAAGTTCACATGGGTCTTTCTTCTCAAATCTTCAATTCAAAGTTCACATGGATCTTTCTTCTCGACGGCCGGTGGTTGGGATGGTGTCACTGGGAGTGGGGCTAGAGAAGGGAAGAATTAGGGTTTTTTAATATGTCCATTGGAATGGAAACGGGCCGGAAGGGTTAGGGAAACTAGAGAGATAAGTAATAAGATCAGGTTTTCAAATCACACGGTCCCACTAAATTATATTTTTTAGTATGTTAAAATTGCTAACATGTATTAACAGGTACTAAACAGGTAAACATGTATTTTACCTATTTAGACACGAAAATTAACAGGTGTTTTCGTGTCTACCTGTTTAGTACATGTTACCTGTTAAGGCCATACACGAAACCTGTTAACTTCGTATAGATTCGTGTCTTGTATTCGTGTACGTGTCTAAAATTTCCAGCACTACCTAGGTGGTCTTTATTCTTGTTGATTTCATCTCGTGTTCTTAGCTTTCTTAGTTGCCTAGTCTATCGTTTTCTATTTCCTTAGTTTTCTATTTTCATTATTCGTTTGTTTTCATAGTTCCTAGTTAAAAAATCACTCTCATTAGTTAGGCTAGGAGTCAATAGAGGTTTATTATTAAGAGTTTGCATTCAGTGTCCACAGATTCGATATCTGGTCTTGCTAATACTTTTATACAATATTGCGATCGGTACACTTATCGTGGTGTGTGGTTGAGTTGATGATTCCTTTTCATTTAAAACTTGGTGTGTGTGTGTGTGTGTGTAGGGGAGGGTTTAAATGAGAATGCTAAATATCACTAGAACCATGAAAACGAATGAAAAACCCAATCAAAATCAATTTTTTAACTAGGAATATGGTTACTTGTTGTCTGTTTAATGATTACAGGTGTACAGGGGATTGCAAACAAAACCCATGAATAGAAAGCATGAAAAGAGCCAAGTTAAACTGATCTCAACAAGTTTTCAATCAATTGTAAGGTTTTAATCTTACCTAGGTTGTGTTACGAAAGAAAATGAAAGTTGAATGGGTGATTAGTAAAATAGTTTAATTATTTATCTATTAGAATGTTTTTTTTTTTTTGAAAGACAAATTTCTTTTAATCACTACTCTTTGTGGGGCTGGAACCCAAAACTTCCCCTCCCAAACTCAGGTATGTATTTGAATGTTTATTTAGCTTATTTGATTGTCTAGAAGATAGGTGAAGGTGTAAGGTCCCAAAAACCTTGCACAGGTGCTTGAGACCAAACCACAACTTCACCAATGAGCTCTCTTTAGAAAGAACCATGCGTGGCTGCGCACCGGTTCTAAAAGAGAGCTTAAAAAAACGGCATTTAAAATCCGCGAGCCAAAAGCAACTAATAAATCCTTGCGCAAGCTCTCATACAGCAGAGCAGTTAGGATAAGCTCCTAACAAAATCTCTGCGCGAATATCATCTAGACTTGGATAAAAGTAACTTTTCTGTTACAAACGAATTAGCATGAAGCTAAGCCACATAGGATTACAGTTGTAAACCTTCTAGAAGGCTTTATCATGCATCACCATTCGGTTATAACCGAATGGCCACGTGGCATCATCCTAGGCACTCCTCAAAGTCACGATGATGGCACCAAATTGAAGGAAGATCCACACTTGCCCACTTTCCACATGTCATTACCCCAGCCGTTGATCATGACCACAATCCGTGTGCACACACACCCGTTAGTGATTAACGGTGGGGAAAATAACCGCTTACGGAAATTACTTTCCCTTACGTCCTCCGTCAACAAACTTTCCCGCCCAAACTTCGGTTATAAATAAGGACAATTCAGGTATCATTTCTCAAGTTAATATCACTTCACTTTACTATCACTTCTTCTTCTTCACTAAAACCTGTACTTATTCTCACGCCGGAGGGTGGTCACTGAGAGAACCCCCATTCTCCCCATGGCAAGTCTAACGGCTGTTTGTTTTGCAGTTATCGTTCGAAGAAGGAGATCATTCACCCCCGAATCAAACGAGAAGATCTAACCCTTTTATGCAGATTGAAACCCCCTGGTTTAATTGATTCCGATCTATTAATCCAGTGTTTCTTCAATAGGGATTTAAGTTTGCGTGTGCTAAAGGCTTTATTTAGTTTAGGGTAAATTACATTGTCCATCCTTTATGTTTGTATCAGATTGCAATGGATAGCCTTTAATAATTACAGTCACAATCCTTTATTTGGAAAACTCATTACACTATATGTTCTTTAGCACTAACCAAGTTAAAAATTTTAGTTAAGTATGGCATGTGCCTTGAACATGAGGGTAGGTTAGTAATTTTACTAGTACAAAGGACGAAAAGTGTAATTTTCCCTTGAACAAATAAACAACCACCACCACCAAATCCCACCACCACTGTGATAGTCACAACCACCACCAAATCCCCAAAATCATCCACCACCATGGCCACCAAATCCCCCAAATCCACTACCACCGTCACCAAATCCCACCCCCACCACCACTGTGACAGTAATTGAATGGTAGTTCTCTGCATTTAAGAGACTTGGACTGATTCAGAAGCAAGGCTACATTGTGTTTCTTAAATTTTAATAAATAAATATTAAAGTAACATGCTTTAAATATTATAGTTGCATAAATGAATTGACTTATGACAGGATGTCCAGCAAAACTACCAGTATTTGTGACTAATTCATCTAAAAATTAAAAAAAAAACAACCATATGATAAGTTATTTGTGACTAATCTCAGGAGCCCACCCGATCCACCACCACCAGCTACCAAAAAAACCACCGTTAACCATGTTTAAAACAAAAAGAATTACATGATCATTATTAAAACACATCCTTTAAAAACATCGTCATCACTTCGTCCCCAACCGAACCCTAAAAACACTTCCGTCGTTCCCTACATATTCATCGCTACCTGCGAATCCCGAAGTTGATCACTGCCATATGTGAATCTGGTTGCATCAAACACCAAAATTGATGCCAGATCTATTGGGGTGGATCTACAATCTCACCCTTTTTCTGACCTGCAACATCATCGTCAATTTTTCCCCGACTTACCGTCCTCAGTGGAAGTTGAAGGTCATTGAAAGAGAGGACTGAGGATAGGACCACTTCATCACCGCCCCCATGCTGCTGATTTGGATAACAGGTTGAATTTGGAGCCCTAATTTGGATGGAGGGTGAAAGAGGGGTTGGGTTATAAGATGGGAGGAATTAAGGGTAAAAGGACAAAAATGACCTCACATAAGGTGCACGTGATATAACTTAACGTTTAAAACAAACCTGGTTGGTGCTTAAGGACGTAGAGTGTAACAGTTTTTACAAATGAAGGATTGTGATTGTAATTGTTAAAGTTAAAGGTTATCCATTGCAATCTGATACAAACATAAAGGACGAAAAGTGTAATTTACCCTTAGTTTTAATAGGGCCATTGTGATCGTATGTTGGTGTGAATTGTTATATTAGGCCACCGTTATTATTACTAATATTTGTACAAAAGGATCGCTAACCTCTTACTTAAAACAATTATCGGTGATCACCCCTCATTGATTAATTGATTTTGTTGTTGTGCGTTGTTCCCTTACACTAAAATTTGGACCGACTCACAGAATGTGGGGGCATTTACTAATAATTCGATAATTGTTGAGGATCGGAACTTTACTGTGGATGCAGTCATCGATTTGAAATATAGTCAGGTCTGATATTTTCTTATTCTTGTGTTCGTTATTATTTAATTAAGATATGTAAGGCCCAAGGAATAGATAGACCACGCCGTTGTTATGAAAAAGAAAACTAACAGACGTATTGTACAAGATATCACGACGAGATGAATGATAAACTAAAAGAAAACAAGTATCGTGTTGTAAATTGTAGCCATTGTCGCATCGCACGGATTCTCTACTAATGTGTGTGTGTGTGTGTGTAAGAGGCCATTTACATTGTTGTATTAGTGGAAAGAAATTCATTGACCTACTTTTACTAGTCGCGCGATGTATCTAAAATATCAATGACAACTTGCTAGGAGCCTAATTATTCTATCGCACAGGGTTCCCGAGAGCCCATGGATTCTTAGGCACCATCGTGACTAAATCTGGTGGTATTAGACTATTGGTTAAGAATGGAGTAAGGTTCCGGTGTTCAACACATGGGTTGAGAATACCTAGGGATAAAATTTTCTTTTAGAGACATGTTATCAATAAGCACCCTGATATATATATATATATATATATATATATATATATATATATATATATATATATATATATATATATATATAGAGAGAGAGAGAGAGAGAGAGAGAGAGATTTTCATGTTGCATGGATAAGACGAAAGTCAAGGGGATGCCTTGTAGTTCTCGAAGAAAGAAGGGATCGAATGATATTAACATGACATTAATGACCGTTGTTGAAGTTGAATTTTACCAAAAGTATAAAGGGGCTCTTATCTCGGATATTTACGGGTTGTTTGTTTTTTTCAAGAAGAGCTTCCTGACCTCTTATGCATGTGTCTTGCAGACCACGATCAAACCTATGGGTCTGAAGACTATTTGTTTTTTCGAAGACCTTTCATTGAAAAAAGTATGTGTGTCCTCTTCTTGGGGCAAATGTGGACTCAAGTCTTCAAACCACTTCTCCATCTTTCTTTTTGTCCAGATACCACAACCTCTTCTCCAAAACCCTAGCTCCTTTACAGCCGCCGCTGATTCTGTAACAACCTGACTTTTGAAAGTCAAAGTCAAAGTCACCGGAAGAAAAGATTGCTAATTGTGATCTGTCACTCCTTGCTTAATTATTGATTGTACTTCCCGGCTTGTAATCGACACACTAATTTTAGTTACTTTAGTTTATGTGGAGTATATGTTAATGAAACGCTATTTAATCGCTAATCGACTTATCTCTAATCGCATCACAACTTGAATTATGTGTTCTGGATATTGTTTTACGTGTGTGTGCTATTATGTGTTATTTGTGCATGTTATGTTTATGTTGAGGTGATTAATCGCAAACGCAATCGCAATACAATTGCAACGCAATCTCATCGCAAACTCGAGATTTAAGATTTTATTTATGGTATTTAGTAGTTAGGTTATTTGTGTAACTAATGGGTAATACTATCGCATCGCTTACTCGAAACGCATCATAACGCTTAACGCGCGAAACGAAAAGTCGGAAACCAACTCACACCGCCAATCCGATCGAATGACCATTTGATCGAATGGTCATCCGTCCGGATGACCATCCGATCGGATGGCCATCCGATCGAACCGCCAATCGCTTCGCACACCTACACCAACTTTCCTCTTTTAACAATCTATAAATAGCCCTGTCACATCACTGTTCATGATGTGACAGCTCTATCGTCCGACCAACACGTTCCAGCCCTCTTTTCTCTCGATTTCTCGCGATTCTTGTAAGTTTTCAACCCAAATCTTGTACTTCTTTGATCTTCACGCACTGTTCATCTTTTTCACCATCAAATCTTCACTTTTAACCATGAAATCGGCTGGTTTGAGGTGTTCTAGGATGATGTCATCATGGGGTTTCTTATGAACTTCAAGATTCGACCTCATTCCACCAGGAACAACCCAGATCTAAGAGATTTCGACATGTTTAAAAACTGATTTTGCATAAAACTAAACATTTTCGAGATTAAAAGGATTGGAAGATGTTTTCATAACTTTTCTTTCAACTAATTTACACTCATGCACTCAAAACTGATAGAATCGTAGCTCATTCAGCCCTTCCACTTATTCTCTAGTGATGTGTCGGTCTGAGATTTGATTCATATCAACGAGATGACCGACTTAGCGGATTGAACATGAACAACCGACAAAGAACAGTTAACTGGTCAGAATGGGGTGATTCCCGTCCGATCGGATAACTTGGACTTGAGGGAATTCAGTTGTTTAACACGTTGTCATACCGTCTCAATCAAACCGCAAACTTTCAAACTTAACAAATTTCAAACCGAGCAAGTCGCTGAACAGACTGTCGTCCGATCGGATTGCCATCTGATCGAACGACAATCTGATCGGATGACTTGTGACCCTAACACTTAACATTTTTACAAGTTTCCAATAAAGCTTAAAAACCAGCGAATGGTCATCCGATCGGATGACCATCCGATCGAATGACCATCCTGCTGTGAACTTGTTCTCCGTGAGATGTCTCGCTGGACGGATCGCCATCCGACCGACCGAACGATCGTTCGACCGCACGACCTGAAAGGTAGGGATACTTCTCTATTTTCAAAATGCTACAATGAAAACTTCAAAGTCACATCATACACAAACACATCCATCCCAAATGAATGACACTTCCGTCGTTCCCTACATATTCATCGCTACCTGCGAATCCCGAAGTTGATCACTGCCATATGTGAATCTGGTTGCATCAAACACCAAAATTGATGCCAGATCTATTGGGGTGGATCTACAATCTCACCCTTTTTCTGACCTGCAACATCATCGTCAATTTTTCCCCGACTTACCGTCCTCAGTGGAAGTTGAAGGTCATTGAAAGAGAGGACTGAGGATAGGACCACTTCATCACCGCCCCCATGCTGCTGATTTGGATAACATGTTGAATTTGGAGCCCTAATTTGGATGGAGGGTGAAAGAGGGGTTGGGTTATAAGATGGGAGGAATTAAGGGTAAAAGGACAAAAATGACCTCACGTAAGGTGCACGTGATATAACTTAACGTTTAAAACAAACCTGGTTGGTGCTTAAGGACGTAGAGTGTAACAGTTTTTACAAATGAAGGATTGTGATTGTAATTGTTAAAGTTAAAGGTTATCCATTGCAATCTGATACAAACATAAAGGACGAAAAGTGTAATTTACCCTTAGTTTTAATAGGGCCATTGTGATCGTATGTTGGTGTGAATTGTGATATTAGGCCACCGTTATTATTACTAATATTTGTACAAAAGGATCGCTAACCTCTTACTTAAAACAATTATCGGTGATCACCCCTCATTGATTAATTGATTTTGTTGTTGTGCGTTGTTCCCTTACACTAAAATTTGGACCGACTCACAGAATGTGGGGGCATTTACTAATAATTCGATAATTGTTGAGGATCGGAACTTTACTGTGGATGCAGTCATCGATTTGAAATATAGTCAGGTCTGATATTTTCTTATTCTTGTGTTCGTTATTATTTAATTAAGATATGTAAGGCCCAAGGAATAGATAGACCACGCCGTTGTTATGAAAAAGAAAACTAACAGACGTATTGTACAAGATATCACGGCGAGATGAATGATAAACTAAAAGAAAACAAGTATCGTGTTGTAAATTGTAGCCATTGTCGCATCGCACGGATTCTCTACTAATGTGTGTGTGTGTGTGTAAGAGGCCATTTACATTGTTGTATTAGTGGAAAGAAATTCATTGACCTACTTTTACTAGTCGCGCGATGTATCTAAAATATCAATGACAACTTGCTAGGAGCCTAATTATTCTATCGCACAGGGTTCCCGAGAGCCCATGGATTCTTAGGCGCCATCGTGACTAAATCTGGTGGTATTAGACTATTGGTTAAGAATGGAGTAAGGTTCCGGTGTTCAACACATGGGTTGAGAATACCTAGGGATAAAATTTTCTTTTAAAGACATGTTATAAATAAGCACCCTGATATATATATATATAGAGAGAGAGAGAGAGATTTTCATGTTGCATGGATAAGACGAAAGTCAAGGGGATGCCTTGTAGTTCTCGAAGAAAGAAGGGATCGAATGATATTAACATGACTTTAATGACCGTTGTTGAAGTTGAATTTTACCAAAAGTATAAAGGGGCTCTTATCTCGGATATTTACGGGTTGTTTGTTTTTTTCAAGAAGAGCTTCCTGACCTCTTATGCATGTGTCTTGCAGACCACGATCAAACCTATGGGTCTGAAGACTATTTGTTTTTTCGAAGACCTTTCATTGAAAAAAGTATGTGTGTCCTCTTCTTGGGGCAAATGTGGACTCAAGTCTTCAAACCACTTCTCCATCTTTCTTTTTGTCCAGATACCACAACCTCTTCTCCAAAACCCTAGCTCCTTTACAGCCGCCGCTGATTCTGTAACAACCTGACTTTTGAAAGTCAAAGTCAAAGTCACCGGAAGAAAAGATTGCTAATTGTGATCTGTCACTCCTTGCTTAATTATTGATTGTACTTCTCGGCTTGTAATCGACACACTAATTTTAGTTACTTTAGTTTATGTGGAGTATATGTTAATGAAACGCTATTTAATCGCTAATCGACTTATCTCTAATCGCATCACAACTTGAATTATGTGTTCTGGATATTATTTTACGTGTGTGTGCTATTATGTGTTATTTGTGCATGTTATGTTTATGTTGAGGTGATTAATCGCAAATGCAATCGCAATACAATTGCAACGCAATCTCATCGCAAACTCGAGATTTAAGATTTTATTTATGGTATTTAGTAGTTAGGTTATTTGTGTAACTAATGGGTAATACTATCGCATCGCTTACTCGAAACGCATCATAACGCTTAACGCGCGAAACGAAAAGTCGGAAACCAACTCACACCGCCAATCCGATCGAATGACCATTTGATCGAATGGTCATCCGTCCGGATGACCATCCGATCGGATGGCCATCCGATCGAACCGCCAATCGCTTCGCACACCTACACCAACTTTCCTCTTTTAACAATCTATAAATAGCCCTGTCACATCACTGTTCATGATGTGACAGCTCTATCGTCCGACCAACACGTTCCAGCCCTCTTTTCTCTCGATTTCTCGCGATTCTTGTAAGTTTTCAACCCAAATCTTGTACTTCTTTGATCTTCACGCACTGTTCATCTTTTTCACCATCAAATCTTCACTTTTAACCATGAAATCGGCTGGTTTGAGGTGTTCTAGGATGATGTCATCATGGGGTTTCTTATGAACTTCAAGATTCGACCTCATTCCACCAGGAACAACCCAGATCTAAGAGATTTCGACATGTTTAAAAACTGATTTTGCATAAAACTAAACATTTTCGAGATTAAAAGGATTGGAAGATGTTTTCATAACTTTTCTTTCAACTAATTTACACTCATGCACTCAAAACTGATAGAATCGTAGCTCATTCAGCCCTTCCACTTATTCTCTAGTGATGTGTCGGTCTGAGATTTGATTCATATCAACGAGATGACCGACTTAGCGGATTGAACATGAACAACCGACAAAGAACAGTTAACTGGTCAGAATGGGGTGATTCCCGTCCGATCGGATAACTTGGACTTGAGGGAATTCAGTTGTTTAACACGTTGTCATACCGTCTCAATCAAACCGCAAACTTTCAAACTTAACAAATTTCAAACCGAGCAAGTCGCTGAACAGACTGTCGTCCGATCGGATTGCCATCTGATCGAACGACAATCTGATCGGATGACTTGTGACCCTAACACTTAACATTTTTACAAGTTTCCAATAAAGCTTAAAAACCAGCGAATGGTCATCCGATCGGATGATCATCCGATCGAATGACCATCCTGCTGTGAACTTGTTCTCCGTGAGATGTCTCGCTGGACGGATCGCCATCCGACCGACCGAACGATCGTTCGACCGCACGACCTGAAAGGTAGGGATACTTCTCTATTTTCAAAATGCTACAATGAAAACTTCAAAGTCACATCATACACAAACACATCCATCCCAAATGAATGACACTTCCGTCGTTCCCTACATATTCATCGCTACCTGCGAATCCCGAAGTTGATCACTGCCATATGTGAATCTGGTTGCATCAAACACCAAAATTGATGCCAGATCTATTGGGGTGGATCTACAATCTCACCCTTTTTCTGACCTGCAACATCATCGTCAATTTTTCCCCAACTTACCGTCCTCAGTGGAAGTTGAAGGTCATTGAAAGAGAGGACTGAGGATAGGACCACTTCATCACCGCCCCCATGCTGCTGATTTGGATAACATGTTGAATTTGGAGCCCTAATTTGGATGGAGGGTGAAAGAGGGGTTGGGTTATAAGATGGGAGGAATTAAGGGTAAAAGGACAAAAATGACCTCACGTAAGGTGCACGTGATATAACTTAACGTTTAAAACAAACCTGGTTGGTGCTTAAGGACGTAGAGTGTAACAGTTTTTACAAATGAAGGATTGTGATTGTAATTGTTAAAGTTAAAGGTTATCCATTGCAATCTGATACAAACATAAAGGACGAAAAGTGTAATTTACCCTTAGTTTTAATAGGGCCATTGTGATCGTATGTTGGTGTGAATTGTGATATTAGGCCACCGTTATTATTACTAATATTTGTACAAAAGGATCGCTAACCTCTTACTTAAAACAATTATCGGTGATCACCCCTCATTGATTAATTGATTTTGTTGTTGTGCGTTGTTCCCTTACACTAAAATTTGGACCGACTCACAGAATGTGGGGGCATTTACTAATAATTCGATAATTGTTGAGGATCGGAACTTTACTGTGGATGCAGTCATCGATTTGAAATATAGTCAGGTCTGATATTTTCTTATTCTTGTGTTCGTTATTATTTAATTAAGATATGTAAGGCCCAAGGAATAGATAGACCACGCCGTTGTTATGAAAAAGAAAACTAACAGACGTATTGTACAAGATATCACGGCGAGATGAATGATAAACTAAAAGAAAACAAGTATCGTGTTGTAAATTGTAGCCATTGTCGCATCGCACGGATTCTCTACTAATGTGTGTGTGTGTGTGTAAGAGGCCATTTACATTGTTGTATTAGTGGAAAGAAATTCATTGACCTACTTTTACTAGTCGCGCGATGTATCTAAAATATCAATGACAACTTGCTAGGAGCCTAATTATTCTATCGCACAGGGTTCCCGAGAGCCCATGGATTCTTAGGCACCATCGTGACTAAATCTGGTGGTATTAGACTATTGGTTAAGAATGGAGTAAGGTTCCGGTGTTCAACACATGGGTTGAGAATACCTAGGGATAAAATTTTCTTTTAAAGACATGTTATCAATAAGCACCCTGATATATATATATATATATATATAGAGAGAGAGAGAGATTTTCATGTTGCATGGATAAGACGAAAGTCAAGGGGATGCCTTGTAGTTCTCGAAGAAAGAAGGGATCGAATGATATTAACATGACTTTAATGACCCTTGTTGAAGTTGAATTTTACCAAAAGTATAAAGGGGCTCTTATCTCGGATATTTACTGGTTGTTTGTTTTTTTCAAGAAGAGCTTCCTGACCTCTTATGCATGTGTCTTGCAGGCCACGATCAAACCTATGGGTCTGAAGACTATTTGTTTTTTCGAAGACCTTTCATTGAAAAAAGTATGTGTGTCCTCTTCTTGGGGCAAATGTGGACTCAAGTCTTCAAACCACTTCTCCATCTTTCTTTTTGTCCAGATACCACAACCTCTTCTCCAAAACCCTAGCTCCTTTACAGCCGCCGCTGATTCTGTAACAACCTGACTTTTGAAAGTCAAAGTCAAAGTCACCGGAAGAAAAGATTGCTAATTGTGATCTGTCACTCCTTGCTTAATTATTGATTGTACTTCCCGGCTTGTAATCGACACACTAATTTTAGTTACTTTAGTTTATGTGGAGTATATGTTAATGAAACGCTATTTAATCGCTAATCGACTTATCTCTAATCGCATCACAACTTGAATTATGTGTTCTGGATATTGTTTTACGTGTGTGTGCTATTATGTGTTATTTGTGCATGTTATGTTTATGTTGAGGTGATTAATCGCAAACGCAATCGCAATACAATTGCAACGCAATCTCATCGCAAACTCGAGATTTAAGATTTTATTTATGGTATTTAGTAGTTAGGTTATTTGTGTAACTAATAGGTAATACTATCGCATCGCTTACTCGAAACGCATCATAACGCGCGAAACGAAAAGTCGAAAACCAACTCACACCGCCAATCCGATCGAATGACCATTTGATCGAATGGTCATCCGTCCGGATGACCATCCGATCGGATGGCCATCCGATCGAACCGCCACTCGCTTCGCACACCTACACCAACTTTCCTCTTTTAACAATCTATAAATAGCCCTGTCACATCACTGTTCATGATGTGACAGCTCTCTCGTCCGACCAACACGTTCCAGCCCTCTTTTCTCTCGATTTCTCGCGATTCTTGTAAGTTTTCAACCCAAATCTTGTACTTCTTTGATCTTCACGCACTGTTCATCTTTTTCACCATCAAATCTTCACTTTTAACCATGAAATCGGCTGGTTTGAGGTGTTCTAGGATGATGTCATCATGGGGTTTCTTATGAACTTCAAGATTCGACCTCATTCCACCAGGAACAACCCAGATCTAAGAGATTTCAACATGTTTAAAAACTGATTTTGCATAAAACTAAACATTTTCGAGATTAAAAGGATTGGAAGATGTTTTCATAACTTTTCTTTCAACTAATTTACACTCATGCACTCAAAACCGATAGAATCGGAGCTCATTCAGCCCTTCCACTTATTCTCTAGTGATGTGTCGGTCTGAGATTTGATTCCTATCAACGAGATGACCGACTTAGCGGATTGAACATGAACAACCGACAAAGAACAGTTAACTGGTCAGAATGGGGTGATTCCCGTCCGATCGGATAACTTGGACTTGAGGGAATTCAGTTGTTTAACACGTTGTCATACCGTCTCAATCAAACCGCAAACTTTCAAACTTAACAAATTTCAAACCTAGCAAGTAACTGAACGAACTGCCGTCCGATTGGATTGCCATCTGATCGAACGACAATATGATCGGATGACTTGTGACCCTAACACTTAACATTTTTACAAGTTTCCAATAAAGCTTAAAAACTAGCGAATGGTCATCCGATCGGATGACCATCCGATCGAATGACCATCCTGTTGTGAACTTGTTCTCCATGAGATGTCTCGCTGGACGGATCGCCATCCGACCGACCGAACGATCGTTCGACCGCACGACCTGAAAGGTAGGGATACTTCTCTATTTTCAAAATGCTACAATGAAAACTTCAACGTCACATCATACACAAACACATCCATCCCAAATGAATGGCAAACCGACCGAATGGCCATCCGACCGGATGACCATCCATACGGATTGCCATCCGATCGGATGACCTTTCGTCACTCCGTCACTCGCACCGTTTAACGCACTGTTCTTCGCTTATGGTATCGTTCTGTAATCAGGCTAACTCTCCAGCGCTCCCTTCAATCCAAGACGGTGTTTATTTATTAAAAGCTATCTGTGAGTATACTCGATCCCTTTTTGCTTTAAGCACTTTTGGGTGTTACATACGTTACTTATACTAAATCACATCGATCACATAACGCAAACACTTTTATACGCTAACCGTTAGTGCATGTTGTGACAACTGGCCCAAACCGGTAATTTCCGTACACATTAATTATTGCTTAATGACTGCAATTATGAGTTTAATTGTCAGCAATGTCTGAGCATATGATTAAACAAGTGAATTCATGCATGTTGAATACTACAAAATATTGCTTTATGCATAAACGAGAGCGTTGCGTCAGAATAATAGTAAATTCACCGGTAAGACACACTGTGTCGACTGAACTGCAGAAAGCAGTCAGACATTAGAATTGAGGCCTAGGTGTAGGTCCGACAACAAGAATGCATTAAAACCCAAGAGTACATACAAGGGTTAATATATATGCAATACGAAAGCAAAAATAAGCACTAAAAAGCACCCGAAACGCACTTTAAGTGCAGAATTTATTTAATTCAGCAATAAATCAGCATTTAAACATGTGAATATTTTGTAGAAATGTCGTTTTATCATCTAGAATATTTTCCTAAGTGTTGGGAATCGAAAGGATACAAGAAAGGTACTTAAAAGACCCTAAAAAGTGTAATTTAGCACTTTAACGAATCGGTATCTAACCGAACAACCGGACAATACCCGGAACACCAGAATAATGCTAGAAGCATTGTTATTATTTTTCTGAGCTAGTATGGGCTGCTGAACACTTTAATATACTACACCATACAACCTACACATTAAACACTAGATATTACATTAACCTAACATTAGTTACCTACTTACCATTAAAAGTTACATTTAACCCCCCCCCTCTCCTTGTTTACGGCCCAAGTAGGCCCCACCAAGATCACCATGATCTTCTATAATCTTGCTAGAATCTCCTTCTTGGATTGATCAAGATTTGTTTTGTACTTTGGGAGCATTAAACCCCTTGGACAAAACCCAAACTTGGATTATAAATTAACATGAAGGGCCATTAGTTCATCATCTTCAACCAACAAAAACTCCCCTCTCTCTCTCTAAGAAGCTACGGCCAAGCACCCCTTGAACACACAACAATTGCCAAGCTTTGATCTCGCCATTCCAAGTCCATACAAGTGTCGAGGATCGCGTATTAGGAAGCTTGGTGCAAACGGAAAGCGAAGGACCTCATCCTCTTGCTTT
The DNA here is from genome assembly GCA_030545235.1 of Helianthus tuberosus. Taxonomy (NCBI): domain Eukaryota; kingdom Viridiplantae; phylum Streptophyta; class Magnoliopsida; order Asterales; family Asteraceae; genus Helianthus; species Helianthus tuberosus. Next base: position 144,678,405 of record CM060417.1, on the reverse strand, counting down.
TATCCACCATATTTGCGTCTAGATTCTTCCCTAGCCTCGAGCTAGTGGTATGTTGCTTAAATCACCTTCTTGAACTATTCTAATGTGGTTAAAACGTTATATGATGGTTAAAACTCGAAATCTTACAAGATGATACTTTAAAGTCTACTAAAAATGCTATAAGTGTTGGACAAAAGCTCATATGTTGTGTAAATGTTGTAGTAATTGAAATTTGTGATTATTTAGACCCGATCTATGTTGTGGTAGCTCGGATCATCATTTAACCCGGTTTGGTCATGATCGTGAATCATGACATAAGGTTGTTTTGAACGAAACAAGGGTTAAAGGGTGAAGCTCTACCACACACGAATCGTGAACTTGTGTAAAAGCGTTTTACTTGTGAAATAGTGTTCAAAACTAGCCGATCTATGTATCTACAAGTGGTATTTTCAAAAGACCAAGCATCAAAAGAAATCACATGTTCTAAACCGGATCTTACACAAACAAAAGTGGTTTTTGTGAACAAACAAGTGTGTGGACACTTGTGTAACAAAAGTTTTAACAAAGAAATAATTTTCATAAAAACTGACTAGAAGTTGTGAAAAGACATACTCTTTAAAAATAAAGTTTTTAAAGAACTAAACTTATTTTTAAGGATAACAAGACTTACTAAATATGCTAGTAAGTTACTACACATTTTTGTGAATATTCAAGTTCATGAAATAGAGAAATTAGTGATTGTTGACGATTTAAAAGAAAATAAACACACGTTTTGAAAACATGGGAAACCTCCATTTTTAGGGGAAACTCTGTCAAAATTTTTACAAATGTTGACACTTAGAAAAATATAAGTTTTTGAGAAACTTATTCCCTAAAAATGTGTTTAAAAGCATTACCAAGGTTTCCCTAATTTTTGGTGATAAGAAATGAGGATTTCTTCAAGAATAAAAATGGATATAAGTATGTATATTTTTGAGAGAAAAATATATATTATTTGATCACCAACTTATGTGCTAAGTGTATATAGTATGTGTTATACGTACTAGTGTATTAAGACTTAAAAATACACTAAATACTCGTGAGGAGTATAAACATAAAAATACACATACAAAATACAAGATACACAATTCGGGTGCGAAGTGCAAAACACAAAAGACTTATATTTATTTTAGAGGAAATAATATAAGTAAGATGCGTAGTTAAAAATATAGAATATTTTTAACACAACAATACAAACACAAAAGAGAGTGACTATACTTGTGCGATACAAGTCTAGTGACTAACGTTAAGAAAACACGTATAGGTTACGACGTTAAGTAAGCAAATCCGGTGAAGTTTACGACGCAAGGAACGCAAAGTTGTGAGTTCATGCTCCCCCTTTTCTCTTTAACTGTTTTTAGTTTTTATAACTTCGGGGGTGAAATACATGTACAAATGTACAAAATTTATAATTGGTATGACATAAATACAAGAAGTACACTTGGTGAGAACGAGAACCAAGTGTGACGAAATATAAGAATATGAGAAGCGCACTTGGTGAGAACGAGAACCAAGTATGAGGCGCTATGAGAAATGATAACAAGAAACGCGCTTGGTGAGGACGAGAACCAAGTAGGATGCGTTATGAGAAATAGTGTCACGAATAGGGTACAGAAGCACCATTAATCAACGTATACATTCAGACCGCAGAACAAAAGGTTAGATCTAACGGGTGCCTGGCAGCCACACTCTCGGTGAGGGCGAGAATCGAGTAGTGCTTTTGTGTCTCAGAATATACCAATTAAATGCCTTAGGTTTGGTGACTTCCTATGTCGTGTCACATGTTAATGGCTTTGCAACCCATTAACAATCCTGATATTTACAGGAATATTTTAAATTACATGAAACTCATACCATACTAAAATTGATATATAACTTGAAGTACGTGGGGTACTCAAGAGGATTGATATATAACTTGAAGTACGTGGAGTACTCAAGAAAAACTTGATTTATTCACAACTATGTTTTTATACAAAGTATACAAACGTGAAACACAAAACTGCATGAATTCACACCAACTTTATGTTGACGTTTTTCCAAAACTCACATGTATTTCAGGTAACTAGGATGGATGTGCGCGTGGTCTTGCTTATGCTCGTGGATGTCGCTTGTGTTTAACTTTAAATAAAGTTGTAAACTTTTAAGACAATGTTTCAAGCTGTCTAGCGATGTAAACGCTAAACTTATGTTTTCAAATTATGGTATTTGATGTTATTTTACGAGCATGTAGTATGTTTACTCTTCGTATGCAATGAGAACCTTTCTTGATCACACCTCGTGCTTCCGCCGTAGAAAGGGGTGTGACAGATTGGTATCAGAGCTGCGATTGTAGTGAACCAGGATTCCTTCTCGAGTCTAGTCTACAATCTCTAGGATCCATTCACGAAAACAATTTTCAAAGAGTTTTCATTGCATAAAACGTCCCGCGACATCCACTACCTGAAACTAGTTACATGAGTCTAGAAAAGACGCTACGAGACTTAGAGTGCACTTGAGTAGCACCTGTCGTTGACTAGAAATTACTTGCAATTATGTGTGATAATTAGCATGTACTAGAAGTAGAATGTCACAATATGTGACTTTACCTGAAAGCAATGGCCTACCTGAAGGAAGAAATACGAGGATGAAACAAACTGTGCGGACTGTGCAAGGAGTTACGTAATTATGGATGCATACATAATTATGGAATTCAGTGCACAGAAATCACAGCAAGTCTTGTCACGTATAGATTCCCTCAGTGCACGCCTACTCTGCTAGAGTAATAATTGTTTGATGTCACTTATGTGGTATATATACCTGTGAATATATATGATACTACTGTCTAGTGTGACGATATCAAACAAATGCCTAACCCTGCTGTGTTATGTTCTGTCAGAACATGGCACCCAGGAAAGCTGTGAATGCTCGCAATGATGATCAACCTCCTCCTCCCCCACTGCCGAGAACTGCTGAAGAGCTGAACGCTCTACTGGAGGAAAGGATCTCCCCTGCTATCGCCCAGTACGAGGCGAACCGAACTCAAGACAGTGGTGGCCCAAGCAACGCTAGACGTAATGGGAATGGAGATTCGTCTGGAGGCAATGCAGCTCAAGGTAACCTTAAGACACTGTGCTAAGCATGAGGAAATTTATGAACGGTCTTTGTTTCATTATTTCTTCGATTGCTCACATGTGAATTGGTTGAATCAATTCCAGGCTGCACTTTCAAGCAGTTCCTCTACTGCAAGCCGATGAACTATGACGGCACAGGAGGTGCAGTAGCGTTTGTGCGCTGGACGGAGAAGACTGAAGCTACCTTCCGCATGAGCAAGTGTACCGCGGATCAACAAGTCACCTTTGCTACTGGGTTGTTTGTCGATGAAGCTCCGACTTGGTGGAACCTGCAAGTCCAAACCTTGGGTGATGATGCTGCTTATGGCTTAACTTGGGAGGAACTGAAGGAAAGAATGAGAGAGAAGTACTGCTCTCATGCTGAACTCCAAAGGATGGAGACGGAGTTCTGGCACCTGACCATGGAAGGTGCTGACATTAATGGTTACACTCGAAGGTTCCACGATCTGTCTAGAGTACTTCCCTACATGGTGACTCCCGAATTCAAGCGCGTTGAACGCTACATTTGGGGACTGGCCTCAGAGTTTCGTGGCATGGTGACGTCGGCAAAACCACAAACAATCACCGAGGCTGTAACTCTGGCTGTCAGCCTTACTGAAGATTGTGTTCGTATGAAGAAGCTATCACTGAACCCGACAGAGAAGACCGAGACACATGCTGAGTCGTCCGGTGACAAAAAGAGAAAACATGCAAACCTGAACCAAGCAACTCGCAACAACAAGGGTTTCAGCAAGAAGCGTGACACTAATCCGCCTCAGGAGGCGAATACCCATGCAACCAAAGCATACCAAGGCTCCATGCCCAGATGCCAAAAGTGTAAGTATCATCATGATGGAGCGTGTCGCATTCCAAGGTGCGACAAATGTGGTAAATTGGGTCATCGAACAGAAGACTGTTGGGGAAAAGGAAAGAACCGAAATGGAAACGGTGCTGGTAATAAGAATGGCAACAGGAAAGGGCAGAACCAAGGATGCTTCAAGTGTGGAAGCAACTATCACTTCATGAAGAACTGCCCAGAAAGAAACAACGCTCCGGCTCGAGCATTTGTGATTGGAGCAAGAGACGCACGCGAGGACCCTAACGTGGTCACCGGTACGTTTCTCATTAACAATCACTTTGCATCCATATTATTCGACACTGGCGCCGATTATAGCTTCATGTCTGTGGAATTTAAACGCATACTTGGAATAGAATCTAGTAGATTGGAAATTCCTTATTCCATAGAACTAGCCAATGGTAAACTTGTTGAATCGGGTGAAGTTGTTAGAGGCTGCACACTGGAACTTGGCGAGCGAAATTTTAGCATCGACCTCCTACCTAATCAATTGGGTAGCTTCGATGTAGTGGTCGAAATGGACTGGTTGTCCAAGAACAAAGCTGAAGTCATTTGTCATGAGAAAATCATTCGCATCCCTCTGACGAATGATGAAACTCTCATCGTACATGGAGAAAGACGAAACGCGCCTCTACGAATCATCAGTTGTATGAAGGCGCAGAAGTGCTTAAGGAAAGGATGTGTTGCTTTCCTAGCACACGTTGTAGATAAGAAGGCTGTGGAGCCAAAACTCGAAGACATTCCTGTGGTGAAGGAATTTCCTGATGTGTTCCCTGAAGATCTGCCAGGACTACCTCCGCAACGACAAGTCGAATTCCGCATAGACTTGGTTCCAGGAGCCGCTCCTGTAGCCAAGGCACCCTATCGACTTGCACCATCCGAAATGCAAGAATTATCTACACAACTTCAGGAGTTGTTGGATAAAGGATTCATAAGGCCAAGCTTCTCACCCTGGGGAGCTCCAGTATTATTCGTGAAGAAGAAGGATGGATCACTGCGGATGTGTATCGATTACAGGGAACTGAACAAGCTCACAATCAAGAATCGGTATCCGCTACCGAGGATTGATGACTTGTTTGATCAACTACAAGGATCAAGCTACTATTCCAAGATCGACCTTCGATCTGGATACCATCAGCTGAAAATCCAAGATGAAAGTGTGCCAAAGACTGCATTCAGAACGCGCTATGGGCACTACGAATTCCTTGTGATGCCGTTTGGACTGACGAACGCGCCAGCAGTCTTTATGGACCTGATGAACCGCGTATGTAAACCATATCTCTATAAATTCATGATTGTATTTATCGATGATATCCTGATTTACTCGCGAACGAAAGAAGAGCACGAGCAACATCTCAGAACCATCTTGGAATTACTGAAGAAAGAGAAGCTTTATGCAAAGTTCTCGAAGTGCGAATTCTGGATTCGCGAAGTACAATTTCTTGGTCACGTTGTGAATGAGAAGGGCATTCATGTAGACCCATCCAAGATTGAAGCGATAAAGAATTGGGAAGCTCCCAAAACCCCAACTGAAGTTCGACAATTTTTGGGCTTAGCGGGCTATTATCGGCGATTCATCGAGAATTTCTCAAAAATAGCTCAACCGCTAACGACCCTTACTCAGAAAGACAAGAAGTACGACTGGGGTCACAAACAAGAAGAAGCCTTCCAGTTACTGAAGAGCAAGCTATGCGATGCACCCATACTATCACTACCCGAAGGCACTGAAGACTTCGTGGTATACTGCGACGCCTCACGACAAGGCTTGGGTTGTGTGCTAATGCAACGCCAAAAAGTCATCGCTTACACTTCAAGACAGCTGAAGGTTCACGAGAGAAATTATACCACTCACGACCTGGAGCTGGGCGCAGTGGTATTCGCCTTAAAGATTTGGCGACATTATTTATATGGTACTCGATGTACAATCTTCACAGATCACAAAAGCTTACAACACATATTTAATCAGAAGGAAATGAATATGCGCCAGCGACGTTGGGTCGAGCTGCTAAATGATTATGACTGTGAGATTAAGTACCATCCTGGAAAGGCAAACGTTGTAGCGGACGCGTTGAGCCGAAAAGAAAGGGTTAAGACCCTAAGGGTTCGAGCATTGGAAATGACGATTCGAACGAACCTCACTGCACGCATTCGAGATGCACAACAAGAAGCTCTTAAAGGAGAGAACTGTAAAGCTGAATACCTACGGGGTATGCTTAAATACATGGCGCCAAATGAAGAGGGAGCCTTATACTTTAAAAAGCGCATTTGGGTTCCGCTCTATGGTGGCCTACGAGAAGTCATCCTTGATGAAGCGCACAAGTCAAGATACTCGATCCACCCAGGGTCGGACAAGATGTATCAAGACTTGAAGGAATATTATTGGTGGCCGAGACTCAAAAGCGACGTTGCTGTCTATGTTGGAAAATGCCTAACCTGTGCTAAGGTTAAGGCAAAATATCAGAAACCGTCCGGCCTACTACAACAACCAGAGATTCCCGTGTGGAAATGGGAACAAATCTCGATGGACTTCATAACGAAATTACCCAGGACCCCGAGAGGGCACGATATGATATGGGTAATAGTTGATCGATTAACGAAGTCTGCGCATTTCCTACCAATCCGAGAGAAGGATAGCACTGGAAAGCTTGCAGAGATATACCTAAGGGAAATTGTGGCACGTCATGGAGTGCCAATCTCAATCATTTCAGACAGAGATGGACGCTTTGTCTCGAGAATCTGGCAATCATTTCAGGAAGCCTTTGGATCTCAGTTAGATCTAAGCACGGCATTCCATCCACAAACAGACGGCCAGAGCGAACGGACTATACAAACGTTAGAAGATATGCTTCGCGCATGCGTCATGGACCTAGGCGGCAGCTGGGATACTCATCTACCTTTAGTTGAGTTTTCCTACAATAACAACTATCATACAAGCATAAAAGCTGCGCCGTTCGAAGCTCTGTATGGCCGCAAATGCCGATCGCCCTTATGCTGGGCAGATGCCGGAGATAAACGTATGGTTGGTCCTGAACTTGTACAAGAGACAACCGACAAGATTGCGCAGATCTGAGAGCGCATTAAGGCGGCTCGAGAGCGACAAAAGAGCTACGCTGATCCAAATAGAAAATCGGTAGATTTCAAGGTGGGAGACAAAGTGTTGCTAAAAGTCTCACCATGGAAGGGCGTAGTCAGGTTTGGAAAGCGTGGAAAGCTGAATCCACGATACATCGGACCATTCAGAATTTTGAAGAGAATTGGTACCGTGGCATACAAGTTGGAGTTACCGGAAGAACTTAATGGAGTACATGATACGTTTCATGTATCCAACCTGAAGAAGAGTCCAACACAAGAAAACGTGATCATCCCGATGGATGAAGTGCATATTGATGAAGCCCTCCGATTTACAGAGCAACCCGTTGAGGTTACTGACTGGAAAGTCAACAAGACCAGGAGGAGTAGTGTGAAGCTTGTCAAAGTACGTTGGAGCTCTAAGCACGGACCCGAGTACACATGGGAACGTGAAGACCAGTTCAAGAAAAAGTATCCCCACCTATCCAAGAAGACTCCAGCGAGAGTGAGTTCAGTCTGAATTTCGGGACGGAATTCTTTTAACGGGGGGAGACTGTGACAACTGGCCAAACCGGTAATTTCCGTACACATTAATTATTGCTTAATGACTGCAATTATGAGTTTAATTGTCAGCAATGTCTGAGCATATGATTAAACAAGTGAATTCATGCATGTTGAATACTACAAAATATTGCTTTATGCATAAACGAGAGCGTTGCGTCAGAATAATAGTAAATTCACCGGTAAGACACACTGTGTCGACTGAACTGCAGAAAGCAGTCAGACATTAGAATTGAGGCCTAGGTGTAGGTCCGACAACAAGAATGCATTAAAACCCAAGAGTACATACAAGGGTTAATATATATGCAATACGAAAGCAAAAATAAGCACTAAAAAGCACCCGAAACGCACTTTAAGTGCAGAATTTATTTAATTCAGCAATAAATCAGCATTTAAACATGTGAATATTTTGTAGAAATGTCGTTTTATCATCTAAAATATTTTCCTAAGTGTTGGGAATCGAAAGGGTACAAGAAAGGTACTTAAAAGACCCTAAAAAGTGTAATTTAGCACTTTAACGAATCGGTATCTAACCGAACAACCGGACACTACCCGGAACACCAGAATAATGCTAGAAGCATTGTTATTATTTTTCTGAGCTAGTATGGGCTGCTGAACACTTTAATATACTACACCATACAACCTACACATTAAACACTAGATATTACATTAACCTAACATTAGTTACCTACTTACCATTAAAAGTTACATTTAACCCCCCCCCCTCTCCTTGTTTACGGCCCAAGTAGGCCCCACCAAGATCACCATGATCTTCTATAATCTTGCTAGAATCTCCTTCTTGGATTGATCAAGATTTGTTTTGTACTTTGGAAGCATTAAACCCCTTGGACAAAACCCAAACTTGGATTATAAATTAACATGAAGGGCCATTAGTTCATCATCTTCAACCAACAAAAACTCCCCTCTCTCTCTCTCTAAGAAGCTACGGCCAAGCACCCCTTGAACACACAACCATTGCCAAGCTTTGATCTCGCCATTCCAAGTCCATACAAGTGTCGAGGATCGCGTATTAGGAAGCTTGGTGCAAACGGAAAGCGAAGGACCTCATCCTCTTGCTTTTATCCACCATATTTGCGTCTAGATTCTTCCCTAGCCTCGAGCGAGTGGTATGTTGCTTAAATCACCTTCTTGAACTATTCTAATGTGGTTAAAACGTTATATGACGGTTAAAACTCGAAATCTTACAAGATGATACTTTAAAGTCTACTAAAAATGCTATAAGTGTTGGATAAAAGCTCATATGTTGTGTAAATGTTGTAGTAATTGAAATTTGTGATTATTTAGACCCGATCTATGTTGTGGTAGCTCGGATCATCATTTAACCCGGTTTGGTCATGATCGTGAATCATGACATAAGGTTGTTTTGAACGAAACAAGGGTTAAAGGGTGAAGCTCTACCACACACGAATCGTGAACTTGTGTAAAAGCGTTTTACTTGTGAAATAGTGTTCAAAACTAGCCGATCTATGTATCTACAAGTGGTATTTTCAAAAGACCAAGCATCAAAAGAAATCACATGTTCTAAACCGGATCTTACACAAACAAAAGTGGTTTTTGTGAACAAACAAGTGTGTGGACACTTGTGTAACAAAAGTTTTAACAAAGAAATAATTTTCATAAAAACTGACTAGAAGTTGTGAAAATACATACTCTTTATAAATAAAGTTTTTAAAGAACTAAACTTATTTTTAAGGATAACAAGACTTACTAAATATGCTAGTAAGTTACTACACATTTTTGTGAATATTCAAGTTCATGAAACAGAGAAATTAGTGATTGTTGACGATTTAAAAGAAAATAAACACATGTTTTGAAAACATGGGAAACCTCCATTTTTAGGGGAAACTCTGTCAAAATTTTTACAAATTTTGACACTTAGAAAAATATAAGTTTTTGAGAAACTTATTCCCTAAAAATGTGTTTAAAAGCATTACCAAGGTTTCCATAATTTTTGGTGATAAGAAATGAGGATTTCTTCAAGAATAAAAATGGATATAAGTATGTATATTTTTTAGAGAAAAATATATATTATTTGATCACCAACTTATGTGCTAAGTGTATATAGTATGTGTTATACGTACTAGTGTATTAAGACTTAAAAATACACTAAATACTCGTGAGGAGTATAAACATAAAAATACACATACAAAATACAAGATACACAATTCGGGTGCGAAGTACAAAACACAAAAGACTTATATTTATTTTAGAGGAAATAATATAAGTAAGATGCGTAGTTAAAAATATAGAATATTTTTAACACAACAATACAAACACAAAAGAGAGTGACTGTACTTGTGCGATACAAGTCTAGCGACTAACGTTTAGAAAACGCGTATAGGTTACGACGTTAAGTAAGCAAATCCGGTGAAGTTTACGACGCTAGGAACGCAAAGTTGTGAGTTCATGCTCCCCCTTTTCTCTTTAACTGTTTTCAGTTTTTATAACTTCGGGGGTGAAATACATGTACAAATGTACAAAATTTATAATTGGTATGACATAAATACTAGAAGTACACTTGGTGAGAACGAGAACCAAGTGTGACGAAATATAAGAATATGAGAAGCGCACTTGGTGAGAACGAGAACCAAGTATGAGGCGCTATGAGAAATGATAACAAGAAACGCGCTTGGTGAGGACGAGAACCAAGTAGGATGCATTATGAGAAATAGTGTCACGAATAGGGTACAGAAGCACCATTAATCAACGTATACATTCAGACCGCAGAACAAAAGGTTAGATCTAACGGGTGCCTGGCAGCCACACTCTCGGTGAGGGCGAGAATCGAGTAGTGCTTTTGTGTCTTAGAATATACCAATTAAATGCCTTAGGTTTGGTGACTTCCTATGTCGTGTCACATGTTAATGGCTTTGCAACCCATTAACAATCCTGATATTTACAGGAATATTTTAAATTACATGAAACTCATACCATACTAAAATTGATATATAACTTGAAGTACGTGGGGTACTCAAGAGGATTGATATATAACTTGAAGTACGTGGAGTACTCAAGAAAAACTTGATTTATTCACAACTATGTTTTTATACAAAGTATACAAACGTGAAACACAAAACTGCATGAATTCACACCAACTTTATGTTGACGTTTTTCCAAAACTCACATGTATTTCAGGTAACTAGGATGGATGTGCGCGTGGTCTTACTTATGCTCGTGGATGTCGCTTGTGTTTAACTTTAAATAAAGTTGTAAACTTTTAAGACAATGTTTCAAGCTGTCTAGCGATGTAAACGCTAAACTTATGTTTTCAAATTATGGTATTTGATGTTATTTTACAAGCATGTAGTATGTTTACTCTTCGTATGCAATGAGAACCTTTCTTGATCACACCTCGTGCTTCCGCCGTAGAAAGGGGTGTGACACATGTTATACGTGTTACTCGATGAAGGCTTGTATGTTATGTTTACACAGTGATTGTTGCCTTACACCTTAGCAACGATAGTACTATAGTTTAGACTCAGCACCTGTCATGGACAGGGGTTGTTAAGGGCTTTTCTCACATATCACAGTAGTGGTATGTGTTGCGCATTCTACAACTCGCAGTCACGTCTGTGCATATTTCATTGTCGATAACCTACTTGCTTCACATTATGCATGTTACATGCTGGTTATGCGTAAACTTGCTTTCACTATCTATTATACTATTAAACTTGTATGCTCACCTTTACACTATGTGTATTGACCTCTATTTTAACGTATGCGACAAGTGTTTAGGATGCTTTGCTTGTTACACGATGGAATCAAGCTAGGATGGAGTCTAGAAACAAATCTAAAAAAATCTGAGTTGTCGGAACAATGTTGTTTTTTAGAACAATATCTGTAATAACTGTTTTTATCTTATGTGTTTATGGTATGGGATGTGAACGTTAAATATTTGGTAAAATAATAGTGGTTATGGATTCTCTTAGACAATCTGTTTCGCTCAGTAACGCGCCCCGATGTTTTCCGCCATCGGTTGGGGTGTGACAGATTGGTATCAGAACCATAACTATAGGGAATTAGGCCAGACTCGACCTAGTCCGGGTCGATGTCTTAGAAACGACCTAGTCTATAGTCTAAGTACCAACAGACCAACTTGTGCATACCCGGTATGGGTTTTGCACGAGTTTACTTGATATTCTCGCTCGAACTCGTTGTACACTACACTCTTGCGCGAACATCGCATACTACAGTTCCGCGCAAGATCAGCCTTTCCTAAGACTGGCTACACACACAAACGGATGATCTGGTTGAGAATAGGTGTGAAAACCGCAAACTCTCGACCGAATCGCTCGACACGCTATTTTTACTATCAACACGAGAATCTGCGTTGAATCAGGAATGAAATCCATACTTCGACGCGATTCTCCCTATCTATCTCGTGATTCCATCACACAAACAGGAATGGAGTCACTAAGTCAGGGGTGAAACCCAAACCTTGACGACTCTTTCTACTCTCTATTTTGGTTTTACAAAACTCTCACCAAAGTCTCGATGTACTCCAACGACTCGAGTTGCGTGATTGAGCGAAAAGATGCGTGCCATTCACCACGTGTCGGTGATAGAGCACAGTCCATTAGGACAAAGTGCGTACTTGACATCCTTGAGAATAGTCGAACCACTTTGGGTAGTCAACGTCTATCAAGCCAACACAATCTCTCTTCGATTTTATATGTTTCGATTCTGGAATTCGCCGCCGACGACTCTGAGATTCATCGATTTTATGCATTCTATGTGATTTATGTGTTTATTATGGTTTTTATGCTTGTTTGTTAGCGTATTGAGGTACCGATGGTTTCGATTTAATGTTTCGTACTCTGAAAATACACACGCCACACGACAAACGCTAACAAATCTCTTGTGTTATTCGCAATCGTTGCTCGCTTTTCGCACTCGCAATACTCGATCGCTTTACGCGGCTGTGAAGGATAGGTGAATATGTGCAATATATGTAGGTCAATACGTGCAAAATATAGTTGAAGATGCGTTTATGTGGACTATGTGCTTCTGTGAATTATGTGCCTACGTGCTTCTGTGTGATTATACGTGCTTCTATGCTTTATATAAAGTAGCTTTTGGTGAGATCGCTAGACTATACTAGGGCTAATAGAAATTGTGTCTGAGTCCTGTGATGATGTCTGTTTGCAGACAATGTCGTCATTTGGATCACACACTGCTCGCTTCGCACGCCGTAACCATGAGGACAAACGAATCGCTGCACTAGTCGCAAAGCAGATGGCGAAAGTCATTCTGCAAATTGTCAGCGAGCTGAACGAAAACGCTAGCAAGTCCTCTGAAGAATCCAGGACTGATTCTCCTAAGGCTACTTTTAGCTTCAAGCAGTTCAAAGCCTGTGGTCCCAAAGAATTTACCGAAGAAGACGGGCCTACGGCCATGTTTCAATGGTTTGATTCAATCGAATTCACCCTGAGCCAAAGCGGCTGTCCGAAAAACCTTCGCATTGTTAACGCCACCGGCGTCTTCCAATCCAGGGCTCTGGATTGGTGGACTGCCGAGAGAAACAAACGAGGGAATGATGCAGCCTATGGGCTAACGTGGGATAAGTTGAAGGACATCATGATGAAGGAGTTCTGCCCTCCCCACGAGCTCCAGAAGCTGGAGGATTAGTTTTGGCGTATCAAACAGGATGGTGGCGACAACGTTGGTTTAACTGCTCTCATTAACTAGCTGAGTATCATATGTCTGGGTCAAGTTACTACCCCCGAGATTACAATCAAGAAGTACATCCGTGCTCTGCCGGATTGTTTTGCTGACTTCGTTCAAGCTGCGAAGACGACAACTATCGAGGAAACCTACCTGCTCGCCGCCGAGATCAACGACAAGCGAGTTAGGGCTGGTTACTTTGATAAAGCCTCCAAGAATCTTCATCAAGTTACCTCTGCTCCCACCGCTGAAACCGCTGCATTGCAATCTTGAAGGTCCTCACTCCGCAAGAGAAAGAACAACAACTCCAGCAACAAGAACTGTGCGGTTACCACCGCTCCACTCCAAGTTGTGCATGCCCAACCGCAACCTTAGAACTGCCAAGTAGCGGCGCATGTGGCCAATGCGCCACCAGCCAAGCGTGCATTTCTGGCCCACACCAGCTCTGCCCTACTTGTACTTATCATCACCCAGTTGGAATCGCATGCTGGTTTTGTGTCCACTGCAACCTGTACGGCCATTTCACCGCCAACTGCCATACCGGTCCTCGCCAAGCCCCAGTTCAAGCTCCTGCACTACCAGCTCCACAGGGTCAACAAGCAGCTCCTTCTCCCGCTGCTTACGCAAGAGCCTGCTATGCGTGTGGCGATCCCAACCACTTCGCAAATGTCTACCCAAACCGAGTGGTGAAGCAAGAGCCACAGCAGCAGCAGCCAGCACAACAACAACACCAACGGCAGCAGCAGCAGCCAGCTCAGCATGCAGCCCGCGGGCGAGTCTTCAACATCAACGCCCGTCAGGCTCAGGCAGACAACAACGTGGTTAATGGTACGTTTCTCGTGTATATATGCTTCGTGTTTGTTTGATACTTGAGCCGATAACTGTTTTGTATCGTTCGAATTCGAAAGGATCCTAAACCGTAAACGCGTTAACCTCCCATCAACATTCGACGTAGAAGTTGCCACTGGAAGAACTGTCACTGTTAGTTCCATTCTGCGTGATTGTACTCTTGAACTCAACAGTCACATTTTCCCGATCAATCTTATTCCGATGCAACTTGGTAGCTTTGATGTCATAGTAGGTATGGATTTCCTTCGGGAGAATCATGCTGAAATTGTTTGCTTCGATAAAATGATTTGTTTCTCTCTCGCAAACGGTGATCAATTGTGTGTTTATGGTGAAGTCTCTTCGAAGAAGTTACAACCCATGTCGTGTGTCCAAGCTAGCAAGTATCTCCGCAAGGAATACCAAGCTTTCTTGGCGCACATCGTAGTAGCGAAGGAAAAGGAAGTTAAGGCAATAGACAAGGTGCCTGTGGTTCGTGAGTTTCCCAACGTCTTTCTTGACGATTTACCTGGTTTACCTCCCACACGTGATATCGATTTTCGAATCGACCTAATTCCTGGAGAAAATCCTGTTGCTAGAGCGCCTTATCGTCTCGCTCCTTCTGAAATGCGTGAACTCTCCGGTCAGCTCCAGGAACTACTTGATAAAGGCTTCATTCGCCCTAGCACCTCTCCTTAGGGCGCACCTGTCCTTTTCGTCAAAAAGAAGGATGGATCGTTCTGGATGTGCATCGATTATAGGGAATTGAATAAGCTGACTATCAAGAATCGCTATCCCTTGCCTCGAATCGAAGATTTGTTTGATCAGCTACAAGGTGCTACATGTTTCTCAAAGATCGATCTACGCTCAGACTATAACCAGTTGCGAATTCAAGAGGAAGATATACCCAAAACTGCTTTTCGCACCCGATACGGTCACTACGAGTTTGTTGTTATGCCTTTTGGTTTGACCAACGCTCCCGCAGTCTTTATGGATCTAATGAATCGCGTGTGTAAACCCTTTCTCGACCGCTTCGTCATCGTGTTCATCGATGATATCCTGATCTATTCCAAGTCAAAAACCAAACACGCACAACATCTACGTTTGGTTCTTGATTTACTCCAGGGAAACCGTCTCTATGCCAAATTCTCCAAGTGTGAATTCTGGCTTGAGGAGGTTCAATTCCTCGGTCACATCGTCAATAGTCAAGGAATTCATGTCGATCCTGCGAAGATCGTAGCTGTTAATAGTTGGGTTACACCGAAGAACCCGTCCGAAGTTCGTTCTTTTCTCAGATTGGCAGGTTACTATCGAACAAGAGAAAGCCTTTCAAACCCTCAAAGCTATGCTTTGCAACGCTCCCGTGCTCTCGCTACCCCATGGAAACGACGATTTCGTAGTCTATTGCGATGCCTCTAACCTCGGTCTCAGTTGTGTTCTCATGCAATGGGACAAGGTTATCGCGTACGCCTCTCGACAGCTCAAGATCCACGAGAAGAACTATACAACCCACGATCTCGAACTTGGTGCAGTTGTTTTTGTGTTGAAGATTTGGCGACACTACCTTTACGGTACCAATTGTACGGTCTTCACTGACCACAAGAGCCTACAACACATCTTTAACCAGAAAGAGCTAAATATGCGCCAACGCCGATGGGTTGAACTCCTCAACGATTACGACTGTGAGATTCGTTACCATCCAGGCAAAGCAAACTTCGTTGCCGATGCCCTTAGTTGACGAAGCTATTTGCATAGCGTTCGTAATACTCAAGCCCAGCACAATCTCGAAGCTCTTATCCGAGACGCCCAACATGCTTGTTTTACCAAATGCACTTTGAAGAAAGAAAGGATCATTAATAACGGCGAACAACTGGTGAATAAATCAAATGTTATATTCCGTTATCTAGACCGAATATGGATTCCCAAGCGCACCAACTTACGACAGATTCTGCTAGACGAAGCTCACAAATCGCGATATTCCGTTCATCCCGGTGCCGATAAAATGTACCCGGATCTTCATTACAAGTACTGGTGGCCAGGCATGAAGAGAGATATCGCTATCTATGTTTCGAAATGCCTAACTTGTTCGAAAGTCAAGGCTGAGCATCAACGTCCCTCTGGCTTACTCGTACAACCAGAAATCCCTATGTGGAAATGGGAGAGTATAGCTATGGATTTTATAACGAAACTTCCACGAACGCAATCAGGTCACGACAGCATCTGGGTTATCGTTGACCGTCTTACCAAATCCGCTCACTTTCTACCGATACGGGAAGACTATAAGGTAGAACGATTAGCTCAAATCTATACCGACGAAGTTATTTGTCGACACGGGACACCTCGTGATATCATCTCTGACCGCGATGGTCGATTCACCTCACGTCTTTGGGAAACATTTCAACCGGCTCTCGGTACTACTCTCAATCTAAGTACCGCTTTCCATCCTCAGACAGACGGTAAGACTGAACGCACGATTCGTACCCTCGAAGACATGCTTCGCTCGTGTGTTATAGACTTCGGTGGTAATTGGGATTCGCATTTACCTTTAGTCAAATTCTCATACAATAACAATTATCACTCTAGCATCTAAATGGCACCATTTGAGGCATTATACGGAAGGAAATGTCAATCGCCTATTGGTACGAGATCGGGATGCGCAAATTACCGGTCCTGAGTTACTGCAAGAAACGACTGACAAAATCCTCCAAATTCGAGACAATCTGCTGAAAGCTCGGAGTCGTCAGAAAAGTTACGCCGACAGACACCGCAAGCCCCTTGAATTTGACGTTGGCGATCACGTACACCTAAAGGTTGCACCTTGGAAGGGGATGATCAGATTCGGCAAGAAAGGAAAGCTCGCGCCTCGATATGTTGGACCCTTTAAAATTCTGGAAAGGATTGGCAAAGTGGCCTACAGACTCGAACTACCGGAGGAACGTAGTAACGTCCACCCGACTTTCCACATTTCAAACCTCAAAAAGTGTCTAGCCGACTAAGAATTACATGTCCCTCTTGAGGATCTACAAGTGGACGAAACATTACACTTCGTGGAAAAGCCTGTCGAGATCATGGGCCGAGAAACCAAGGTACTCCGACGCTCACGCATTCCCATTGTGAAAGTTCGCTGGGAAGGCAAACGCGGCGCCGAGTTCACCTTGGAACTCGAAAGTGATATGAAGGCTAAGTATCCGCAACTGCTTGTTACGCATGCGCCTTAAATTTCGAGACGAAATTTCCAAAAGTAGGGGAGGCTGTTGCAACCCGACCTTTGAAAGTCAAAGTACAAGTCAAAGTCAAAGTTAAAGGAAGAAAAGATTGCTAATTGCGATATGTCACTCCTTGCTTAATTATTGATTGTACTTCCCAACTTGTAATCGACACTCTAATTTCAGTTACTTTAGTTGTATTATGTGGAGTACATGTTAATGAATCACTATTTAATCGCTAATCGACTTATCGCTAATCGCATCACAATTGGAATTATGTGTTCTGGATATTGTTTTACGTGTGTGTGCTATTATGTGTTATTTGTGCATGTTATGTTTATGTTGAGGTGATTAATCGCAAACGCAATCGCAATACTATCGCAACACAATCTTATCGCAAACTCGAGATTTAAGATTTTATTTATGGTATTTAGTAGTTAGGTTATTTGTGTAACTAATGGGTAATACTATCGCATCGCTTACTCGAAACGCATCGCAACGCTTAACGCGTGAAACGAAAAGTCGAAAACCAACTCACACCGCCCATCCGATCGAATGACCATTCAATCGAATGGTGATCCTTCCGGATGACCATCCGATCGGATGGCCATCCTATCGAACCGCCACTCGCTTTGTAAACCTACACCAACTTTCCTCTTTTGGCAATCTATAAATAGCCATGTCACATCACTGTTCATGATGTGACAGCTCTCTCGTCCAACCAACACGTTCCAGCCCTCTTTTCTCTCGATTTCTCGTGATTCTTGCAAGTTTTCAACCCAAATCTTGTACTTCTTTGATCTTCACGCACTTTTTCATCTTTTTCACCATCAAATCTTCACTTTTAACCATGAAATTGGCTGGTTTGAGGTGTTCTAGGATGATATCATCATGGGGTTTCTTATGAACTTCAAGATTCGACCTCATTCCACCAAGAACAACCCAGATCTAAGAGAATTCAACATGTTTAAACACTGATTTCGCATAAAACTAAACATTTTCGAGATTAAAAGGATTAGAAGATGTTTTCATAACTTTTCTTTCAACTCTTTTACACTCATGCACTCAAAACCGATAGAATCGGAGCTCATTCAGGCCTTCCACTTATTCTCTAGTGATGTGTCGGTCTGAGATTTGATTCCTATCAACGAGATGACCGACTTAGCGGGCTGAACATGACCAACTGACAAAGAACAGTTAACTGGTCAGAATGGGGTGATTCCCGTCCGATCGGATAACTTGGACTTTAGGGAATTCCATTGTTTAACACGTTGCCATACCGTCTCGATCAAATCGTAAACTTTCAAACTTAACAAATCTCAAAACGAGCAAGTCGCTGAACAATCCGATACCATCCGATCGGATTGCCATCCGGTCAAACAACAATCCGATCGGATGACTTGTGACCCTAACACTTAACATTTTTACAAGTTTCCAATAAAGCTCAAAAATCAGCGAATGGTCATCCAATCGGACGACCATCTGATCGAATGACCATCCTGCTGTGAACTTGTTCTCCATGAGATGTCTCGCTGGATGGATCGCCATCCGACCGAATGATCGTTCGACCGGAAGACCTGAAAGGTAGAGATACTTCTCTGTTTTCAAAATGCTACAATGAAAACTTCAAAGTCACATCATACACAAATACATCCATCCCAAATGAATGGCAAACTGACCGAATGGCCATCCGACCGGATGACCATCCGTTTGGATTGCCATCCGACCGGATGACCATCCGTTCGGATTGCCACTGATCGGATGACCTTTTGTCACTCCGTCACTTGCACCGTTTAACGCACTATTCTTCGCTTATGCTATCGTTCTGTAAACAGGTGTTGGAACCTGAAGGTTTATACATAGAGGATTACAAAGTTTAGGGGTTGATTTGTAATTATTTGTTTAAGAGTGTTTTGGGTCGATATGTTTGGGTTGGGTCTAGTATGTAGTTTCGAGTGGGTTTTAGGGGTTTTGACCCATATGTTTTGTATGTAAGCGAGCCTCAACCTAATGGTTGAGGTTGATCAGTCCTAGAAGGTTGAAGGCCACTCGAAACCTTGGAGTTTGTATCAGTCATTGATCATCAGTGAATGCAAGGCAATCGGTTTGTTTTGATCAATCTTTGTTTCGATTATATTCAGTTTATCTTGAATCCACTTGTGTTTGATTTCCGCACTTACACAAGTCATTGTTTGATATCATTGAAAGATCCTTTACGGGTTTTACAATTAATATCAGAGCCAAGAAACCAATTCTTGGTTCGGTTTGATATCTTTCAGATTCAAGAAGGCCTTATTTATTACTTATCTTGTTTGCTAGTGTTTGTTTTACAGAAATTCAGTTCTTGCTGGTGTATTTCTGATTTCGGAATATACATCTTCAAACTGTTCTTCGCATATTTTACATGATAAGTGCTGATTTTGGTTTGTGTGATTCCAGAAAAAGTGTTTGCTGAATTTTCAGAAGTTGTTGAGGATAAAAATTCAAAGATATCAAAATCTTTGAATTTTGGAAGCTGCTAGAAATCAGGGATTACAATTATTTTTTATCTCAGAATCTGTTTTGCAGGGTCTCGACTCGTATTCAGCTCGTCTCTACTCGAAACCAGCTGTCTCGAACTCTCAAGTCTTCAGTCTCGACTCGTAACAACACTAGTCTCGACTCTACAGTGATTGGATTCCAAGGTCTCGACTCGCAACAGCAGTGGCCTCGAGTTGTCACTTTTGACTCGAAACCATCAGTCTCGACTCAAAACAAGGATTTTGATATTCCTGGTCTCGACTCGCAACACTTGTCTCGACTCCAGATTTATTTCATTCGCAATCGTTGTCTCGACTCGAAACAACAAGCTGCAACGTGATTTTGGACTTTGGACTTAACAATTAATTAATTAATTAATTAATTAATCATTTTCTAAGAATCGTGTCTACAAATAATTGAAGTGTTGACCTGTCTGCCATGAACACACAGCAAGAATTGGATTCAAAAATTTGAACTACTACACGTATTCCTAGGTTGACTGATGGAAATGACTTCCCTGAATGGAAGTGGCATTTTGAACAGCATTTGAAGGTCAAGGATGCTAAAATTTGGCGAAGTATTCTAAGAGGTCCAAGAGAGATCATGATGGATAGTGCTACTGAAGCTGGTATAAAAGTAAAGAAGCCTCTTAACCAATATACTGAAGAAGATTTCACTGTTGTTGAAGAAGATGATAAGGCACTTCCCTATCTGACCATGGCTTTGGGGCCAGACATTGCTATCGAATTTCGTACTTGCAAATCAGCCAAAGAATTGTGGGAAGCTTTGATAGACGTATATGAAGGGAATGAGGACATGAAGGAGAGTCGAAGAAATTTACTGAGCCAAAACTTCAACAATTTCAACCATATCTATGGAGAGACTGTTGATAATCAAATTTAGAGGTTTGTAAAACTGGTTACTCAAATGAAGATGGAAGAGATGCATACGAAAAATGCTTCAACAAAGAGACAGCTTCTGAACACTCTACCTAAAAGTTGGGATCATCACGTAGCCATGATCAAGAAAACCAAAGATCTTTGATGTGTGTAAAATGCAACATATAAATTACATCAAATAAGGCATAAAACTAACCCTTTTTAAGTACTAATATTGGAAAAAGAGTGTTTTTGTCTTCCTTTTGTATTTTCACGATTAAATGAGCTCAAAAACGCAAAAGAAGCAAAAAGACAGCTAAATCCAACATAAATACAAGAAAAGGAATATTGGTGGACTGCCCGACCCCTCAACGGCACCTTCCCAAGCAAAATAGAGAAATCAGAAGACTGAACACGCCCCGTGCTCAGCCAGCACGGGGCCGTGCCCAAGAAGCAGCAGAAAAGACAAACCTATAGAAGCTTCTATTGCCCATCACGGGCCGTGCTCAGCGGACACGGGGGCGTGTCGAAAGTACAGCAGGCGCATTTATTGTAATTGCGAATTACAATTAATGAGGAGAGAGATTGTCAGACAGACACGGGGCCGTGCCCAGCGGACACGGGGCCGTGTCCAGCTCTCTGTTCAGCCTATAAATAGGAGGGCTTGGATTCATTTCGTCTCATCCCTTGGCACACCACCTCTTTCACACTTCATCCACCACCCACCACCATCACAACACCATCATCCACCACCATCATCCATTGTCCATCGTAGAGTGTGTGAGTCGTCTCGGGATCCAAGATTGATCGTAAGAGTTCTTGATAATCAAGGCCATGTTTGCCTAAGTCTCTTACATCACTTGGTGAAGACAAAGTGTCTAGTATAATACTTTTTATTTCTAATCTTTTGCACTTTTTATTTGGTTTTGTATTAATGATTTTAATAACTAGTTACTTATGTTGAAGGTGATCTTTCCTTATCGTTTGTCCGTGGTGTCTTGGCATTATTTTACTGTCTATATAAAATAAAGGATTTTCACCATTCATATCTCCACGGTCTATATGGAGATATGTTGGCTACCTGGTCGGGGGTTAAGGGAACGGTTTGGTAAAGGTCTTGCCATTGTTCAGCGTTTAGAGGTCCTGCAATGGACCTGGGTCAAATTTAGTAGGACCTCCTTCAATACTTCACGGTATTGGATGGCGGGGGTCCAAACTCTTTGATCCCCTCATAAGTTAACTACTATTAATACTATAACCCGGCTATTTAGGACTGTATCCCTGCTGACTCAGACTACTTAGCCGAGGGTAACGTCACCGCCAAAAGCGGGGCCTACCACAATATTGCATTAATAACTTAATTCATTATCTTCCAATAATCCACCCTTTTAGGATTGTATCCCTGCTGACTCAAACTACCGGGGTGAGGGTAACGTCACCTTCAAAAGAGGGGTCTACTACAATAACTAAGATAATCTCTTAATTATGTGCAAAAGTGCGGAAATAATCAAAGGTTATACTAGATACGAGTCGGAACCAAGTGATTCATCTTGTCTATCTGTTTTTCTTTTATTTTTATTTTTCAGCATTTTAGTTAATTTTATTTTTTTCTTAGTTTAAAACATTTTTCTAAACTTTTATTTTGGTTAGACGTTGAGGATAAACCGGTACTAAAAGCTCTTGTGTCCTTGGACGACCTCGGTATCTTACCAACGCTATACTACACTCGACGATGGGTGCACTTGCCCATATGTGTGTTTAGTGTTAGTGAAATATCGTGTTTTATAAATTTAAAACTTGGCTAAAATAAGTGTTAAAAAGGGCTTAAAATATACACCTAAAATAAGTAACACTTCGCACGCATCAAGTTTTTGGCGCCGCTGCCGGGGACACAAGGATTTTAAGAAAGTTAGGAATCAACGGCCTAATCATCTTTTATTTTTCCTTTTATTTTTTAGGATTTTTCTTAGTTTTTCAGCTTCTGCAGAGCTCAGCACGGGCCGTGCCCGCTGAACACGCCCCTGTGCTCAATCATTGGAACTGGCAATCTTGTTTTACGTCAGACAGTAAGCTGAACACGGGGCCGTGCTCACTCAACACGTCCCCGTGCCCAAGATTCAGTTACTGAAAACAGAACCGTTAGATCCCGACGGTTGGTAATTTCTGACATAAACATGAGTGATAGTAATTGTTTTTACTTTCGGCACTCTTATGGTACGTGGTGTCAATTATGTGGTGGCAAACATGAAGAAGTAAAATGCTACTTTCTAAATTATAGGCCCCACTATATGGACCCACCGACTTCTTACAACCTTAAGAGGGGCGAAAGTAAAAATAAGCACTATTTCTCCCTCGAATGCGCCCAGCCAGATATTCTAGGAGAAATGCTCCTTGATGAGTTATTTCAACTAGAAAAGCTAGTTCAGAATTGGTTAGAAGAGCTTAGGAAGGATTTTATTGATCCACTCCAAGACGATAACCATGAAGAAAAGTTGGAACCGCATTCCGACAACCTCGTTGCTCCCGAAAATGCCTTAGTACCTAGCAAAGACTTGGACGATAGTCGTCCCTGTGTCGATTGTGCCGTGAATGACTCTCCATCGACTTCGTTCGGTGCATACATAGACCTGAGCGATTCGGCATACACCTTCTTTAAGAAGAGCCCGGAAAAGGGTTGGACTTGTCCACCTAGAATGAAAATAGGAATTACCCTCACCGACAACCTCTTGCGTTCTCGCCTTAGTCTAGGACAATTAAGGTATCTTAGGCACTTTGGGGTTGTTCCAATCAGTAAGGAACCACCCGATGAGATCCTTAGAAGTAGCGAAACTCCATGAGACAGCCTCCAGTCACGGGGCCGTGTCCAGGTCAACACGCCCCCGTGCTCACCAAAAAGATTCTCTGCTGATTTGGTCAGAATACGGACAAAATGTGTCAGGATTTTCTCTGAACACGGGGTCGTGTCCACTGGACACGGGGCCGTGCCCAGTGCGCTGTCGTTTTCTTTAAATGCAGCCTGATTCCTGCTCATTTTGACCACTTCAATTGACAGAGATCCCTGGGATTTTCACTCATACCATCCTAGGTAAGTGCTAAAAGAAGGTTCCAAAGGACCCTCTTGTCCATTCCACTTTTATTCATTTCCTCCTCTTTCAAAATTTTTTCAAAATTTCCTCCATGGAAGCTTGGAAATCCCTTGATTCCAACCCTCTATGTGAAGTTTGTAAGATTATTTGCTAAGGATTCTTGTTTAAAGTTAGTTGTATAACTTTATTTTAAATTATCTAAGCCTAAAAACCAGCTAAAAATCATGAGAATAATTTAAAACTCCAAGACTCCTTAGCATAAAATCCTGCAGGCAAATGGACACGGGACCGTGCTCAGCGAACACGGGGCCGTGTCCGGGGCTCTGTTTTGTAAAAATTTAGCTTTCTTCGGTTTCCTTCACAGAAAATGGCAAGCAGAACAAGCGGATCATCTTCAAGAAATAACCGACAAGGGAGGAGATCTTCAACAGCAGAAGACTCTCTTGTAAACTATGTTTACGCTCTAAGGGAGGCTATTGATGAAATGACGGGAGTGGAAGAAGCATTGGTCGACCGTATCAACCATCTTACAGTGGGGCTGGAGGGCTGTCTCCATGAGGTAAACCTCTTGCACTAGAGGTTGAACCTTCTCGCCTCCCCGCCTTTGGTACCTATAATAACCCAAAGGGCGTGGAACGTGGTACCCGAAGTTGTCATTCCGGCCGAATGGTACGCCATGCACCAAGAGCCTCCGTGAAGAGTGGTGCAAGGAGTCCCGGTGAATGTTCCCCCTCAACCACCAGCTGCGGAGGGAAATGAAGCCGCATTCTTCCTTCCTAGGGAAATTGAAGAATGGCTTTAAACAACATTTAGGAAAAAAATCATTCGGCTAAAAGTCCTACTATAACGGGAAACTATTCTCGAAATTTTCTTAAAATAGTAGAACTCCTTATGATAACCTCGTGTACCTGCTGACCTATTTAGTTAAGTTTTAATTTTATCTTAATTTAGGATTATGTAAGTTCTCTCTATGATGAAATGAAATGATGGTTTTAAGGTTTGGATGGTTTGTAATGAATAAAACACACTCATGGTGGTAAAGGATGAAAAGGGGAACGAGAAAAATGAACCCATGCACAAGAACAAGACAACCCGACAATTCTCTCCATTTCAGAAGGTTCAACATGCGCCGTGCCCAACCAACACGGCCCCGTGCTGAGCACCCTGCAGAAAACGCCCAGTTCAGGTAACTGGACACGGGCCGTGTTCACCCAACACGCCCCCGTGTCCAGGCTTCTGTTTCTCTTGTTTTAATTCTGTTACTGGCACTTGAACACGGGGCCGTGCCCGGACAACACGGGGCCGTGTTCAGTGCCCAGTAACACAAATTTTTGCTTTTTAAACACTATTTTACACATCTAATCAACCTAAAAATTTATTTTTGGGACACATTGAGGACAATGTGTAATTTAAGTGTGGGGGGGATGCTAAAACCTTGAACTTTGCAAGTCCTAAATACAAGCCTTACACAAAACTCTATTGGAACCGCTAATCACCCCAAATTTTTTTCAAAAATTTCATTTTTTTTTACTTGTCTAGGTTTAACTCGGGAAATTCAAGTTCTCAAAAAGGTTATATTTTCACAAATTTACAACCGATAGCGTAGTGATAAAAAGAACCAACATAAGAAAATTATGAAAAGGCATGACAAACTTATTTAAAATCTGATTATATATACTTGATCACATAAAAACCCATTCCCACAAAAGTGAGTTTTGAGCCTTTATTGAGCACACAATTACATATCATTAGACTAAATGCTCATTTTTCGTTTCTTGTGTGAATAGCCGCTTGGTTCTTACGACTCTAGAACTTGCCATGACGATACATTCCCGGTCCTTATCAACTTAAACCCGAGTAAGTAAATGATGGAGGCATTAGGACTAACCCTTTTTATTTCTACACCATTATTTTTCTTTTTCTTTTACCACCTACCCAAAAATCCCCCTAGTTAGCTCCTTTGAGCCTAAACCTTTTCGTTTCATCACCCAAACAAAAACCCTTTTACCCACCAAAACCTTTTTCATTTTTAACCCTTTATTTTAGTAACAAGTTCGGTTCTTCGTAAAAAAAATGTGATAATGATGAAGCAAAAAGAAAATAAACAAACAAGTTAATCAAAAATAACTTAGTTTGAATAAAAGCTTCATCAAAATAAAAAGTTGCAAAAATACGAAAACCGACACTTGTTACGCTTTTAGCCCTTTTTCTACTAACCACTAACCCAACCACCTACCTTTAACCCTAGCCTAACCCTTAACCCACAAAGTCCTCTTGATATTTACAAAGGTATAAAAGTTAAAAAGGAGGAGGATTGATTGCTTGGCAAGCCTATGGTAGGAATAAGTTCCATGCCGCTCTCGAGTGATTCACTAAAAATACACCTTCGGCCGAGTGTGAGTGATTTCCCCGTGAGGTATGTGAACTTGTATATAAATAGAATTTAAAAAAAAAAGGCATGTTATGCCCAAATAAGTAATTTCTTTTATGAAAAGTTCTAAATAAATCATTACGAATAGGAGTGTAAATAAATAAAAATAAAACCCAAAAAGATCTTGGAAATCCCGACACTCTACGACAAGCCCAAAACCTTCTCTTCTACCTATTCCATTTGGGAGTGTAAGCCACATATTAAAGAGTTTTGCTTGAGGACAAGCAAAAGTTCAAGTGTGGGGGTATTTGATATGTGTAAAATGCAACATATAAATTACATCAAATAAGGCATAAAACTAACCCTTTTTAAGTACTAATATTGGAAAAAGAGTGTTTTTGTCTTCCTTTTGTATTTTCAGGATTAAATGAGCTCAAAAACGCAAAAGAAGCAAAAAGACAGCTAAATCCAACATAAATACAAGAAAAGGAATATTGGTGGACTGCCCGACCCCTCAACGGCACCTTCCCAAGCAAAATAGAGAAATCAGAAGACTGAACACGCCCCGTGCTCAGCCAGCATGGGGCCGTGCCCAAGAAGCAGCAGAAAAGACAAACCTATAGAAGCTTCTATTGCCCACCACGGGCCGTGCTCAGCGGACACGGGGGCGTGTCGAAAGTACAGCAGGCGCATTTATTGTAATTGCGTATTACAATTAATGGGGAGAGAGATTGTCAGACAGACACGGGGCCGTGCCCAGCGGACACGGGGCCGTGTCCAGCTCTCTGTTCAGCCTATAAATAGGAGGGCTTGGATTCATTTTATCTCATCCCTTGGCACACCACCTCTCTCACACTTCATCCACCACCCACCACCATCACAACACCATAATCCACCACCATCATCCATTGTCCATCGTAGAGTGTGTGAGTCATCTCGGGATCCAAGATTGATCGTAAGAGTTCTTGACAATCAAGGCCATGTTTGCCTAAGTCTCTTACATCAACTTGGTGAAGACAAAGTGTCTAGTATAATACTTTTTATTTCTAATCTTTTGCACTTTTTATTTGGTTTTGTATTAATGACTTTAATAACTAGTTACTTATGTTGAAGGTGATCTTTCCTTATCGTTTGTCCGTGGTGTCTTGGCATTATTTTACTGTCTATATAAAATAAAGGATTTTCACCATTCATATCTCCACGGTCTATATGGAGATATGTTGGCTACCTGGTCGGGGGTTAAGGGAACGGTTTGGTAAAGGTCTTGCCATTGTTCAGCGTTTAGAGGTCCTGCAATGGACCTGGGTCAAATTTAGTAGGACCTCCTTCAATACTTCACGGTATTGGATGGCGGGGGTCCAAACTCTTTGATCCCCTCATAAGTTAACTACTATTAATACTATAACCCGGCTATTTAGGACTGTATCCCTGCTGACTCAGACTACTTAGCCGAGGGTAACGTCACCGCCAAAAGCGGGGCCTACCACAATATTGCATTAATAACTTAATTCATTATCTTCCAATAATCCACCCTTTTAGGATTGTATCCCTGCTGACTCAAACTACCGGGGTGAGGGTAACGTCACCTTCAAAAGAGGGGTCTACTACAATAACTAAGATAATCTCTTAATTATGTGCAAAAGTGCGGAAATAATCAAAGGTTATACTAGATACGAGTCGGAACCAAGTGATTCATCTTGTCTATCTGTTTTTCTTTTATTTTTATTTTTCAGCATTTTAGTTAATTTTATTTTTTTCTTAGTTTAAAACATTTTTCTAAACTTTTATTTTGGTTAGACGTTGAGGATAAACCGGTACTAAAAGCTCTTGTGTCCTTGGACGACCTCGGTATCTTACCAACGCTATACTACACTCAACGATGGGTGCACTTTCCCATATGTGTGTTTAGTGTTAGTGAAATATCGTGTTTTATAAATTTAAAACTTGGCTAAAATAAGTGTTAAAAAGGGCTTAAAATATACACCTAAAATAAGTAACACTTCACACGCATCAATCTTGCTAGGTGTAGTCTGTCTGAGATGATTTCTCATATCAAGGCCTGTGAGCTTGATGACAAACAGAGGGAAACCAACTATTAGAATAGTATGCTGGCTGCAGGATTCTCTGTTACTCCCACATCGTCAAACAACAATAATGCAGCTCTCATGTCTCAAGGAGGTTTTCAAATGTTTAGCAACTCGGCATCTGCTAAGGCTGCTCCTACTTCAGCTAATTCTTACTACTCGGGAACTCTTGCTCCTTCTCATGCTTCTACTGCTGCATCGTCCAATGCTACTATTACCGCTGCTCCAACTTCCTCTGTGAAGAATGAAATGATTGCCTTCTTTAAACAACAGTCTAAAGAAAATCTGGATATTGTTGTATCCGTTATAAACTGTCTGAATGCGTTTGTTGCAAGAAAGATAGATTCTCCTAAATGGTCTTCAGATGATCTATATCAGATTCATCCCGACGATGTTGAAGAAATGGACATCACATAGTAGATGGCTATGGCTGCTTTCAGAGCAAAGAAATTTATTAAGAGAACTGGAAGAAACAAGTGGGATACTGGCTTTACAGGAGCTTCTAAAGTACCATTTGAACTGCGTTGTTACAACTGTCATGAGCCAGGACATTTGGCACGAAATTGTACTAAGCCAAAGGTTAATAGAGAACAAACTCCAGCGCAACCTGCTCCACCTAACACTAAGAGAGCTCTTGTCACCACATCTAATACCACTACTGATGCTGCTGGTGGAAGTACTCAAGCCTTAGTGGTTCAGCCTAATGCTACTTTTGATTGGAATTCAGAAATTCAACGTCTGAACATCTCAGCTCCAGAAAATCAAGCTGCCGCAGACAACATTGCTTTCATGACCTCAGCCTCTGAGGATCAAGATTCTACACCTGAGGATGAGACTTCAACAAAAAACTTGGTGCTTATGACCCAGATTCTTTCAGCTCCAGTTCATGGTCTCACCAAAGAAGAGGTACTTTCTGTCTTCTTCACTCTTGAGTGTCGAGGAAGGGTTGAGGCATATAGAATACACAACACTGAGCTAACACAAGACTATCAAGATATAAAAAATAAAAACTTTACTTTATCAAAAAATGAAAAACTTTACAAAGAGAAAATTGAAGCTCAGCAAAAAGACATCATCAAACTTAAGGATGATGTGAGTGTAAAAACAGCCTATTTCTTGGAAGCTCAAGAGAAAGTATGCCTTTTAATTAAACAACTGGAAGATATCAGGGATAGATATCAAATTAATGAACTTAACATTAAGAAATATGAGTCTTCTAGCAACTGGTAAAAAAATTGTGTGATCAACAACTTGCATACAAGAAAAGGAAAGGGTGTGGGTTGGGTTTCAATCAAGCTCCTCCTCCTTATAATGATAATTATACATATTTACCTATGACTGAGGAGGAACTGATGAATGAAAGAAAGATGACTTATGGTTCTAAAAACAATAAGTCATCAATTAATGGCAGACCTGTTGAAAAACGGGTGTTTTCTTCAATCAATTTTGTCTCTAAAGGTACAACTGATCCTAATGCTTCGTCTTCATGTGTAGATGAAGTATCTGAAGTAAAGTGTGGAGATGTTCTTGGGACTGAACAAGTTTTTAATTATGATATTTCTGAAAATTCTTTTGATCAAACTGATTCTGATGATGTGTTTGGAAAAACTTTGTTTAATTCGTATTGTGCTTATGTGTCGTCTAGTGAGCCTGATGTTTTGGGTAAGACTGATGATGTTTGTGTTGAATCTTTGAACAATAAGTCTGGTGATGAATGTTTTTCAGTTAATGCTTGTGATTGTGATGTTTCTAACTCTTTAGTTGATGATAGTGTTACAGGTGAGGTCCCTCAGGATACATTCAGTGAAACCACTGAAACTCCTTCTCAAGAAAATCAAGAATATCCTGATTCTTCTTCTGAATTGGTCTCAGTGGACGTCCCTAATGTTGAATCTAGCGGGACCCCATTAGAAACCGTAGCTGAAAACAAATCTCAATTAGATTTACATGATACATATGTTGTACAAACATGTGTTGATGAAATGTCAACTTATTCTGAAATTAAAACTAAGTCAGAATCAATTGACGAAGAAAAGAAGGTTGAAATAAGCAAACAGTCACCGACAAATGTTTTTGAAAATAAAACTGAAACTGAAACACCGGCTTTTGAAAATGATGATGATCACAGTAAGAAGGATGAATCTCAATTTTCATCTACATCTCATGCTTGTATCAATTCTAATCAGCAGGGACCAAAATGCTCAGAACAGGCGCAAGAAAAACAAACTAGAAAAACCAAACAGGCTCATACTTCGAAACCAAACAAAGCTTCTGCAATAAAGCATCAAAATTTTCACACATTGAAACGACAAACATATTTTAATTGTGGTATTGCTGGATACATCACCAAAAACTGTGTTCAACTCCCAAGTGCACAGTCTAAGAAGAAGATTGTACAGAATCAGAAGGTCAAGCCTAGCCGATCTCGTTGTTCAGAGTCAGTAATGTGCGTAAGTGTGTATAGTTTTTAATGTATATTTTAAGCCCTTTTACACTTTTTAGCCAAGTTTTAAATTTATAAAACACGATATTTACTAACACTAAACACACATATGGGCAAGTGCACCCATCGTGAGCGTAGTATAGTGTTGGTAAGATACCGAGGTCGACCAAGGACACAAGAGCTTTTAATACCGGTTTATCCTCAACGTCTAATCAAATCAAAAGTTAGAAAAAGGTTTTTTAACAAGAAAAATAAAACTAATTAAAATGCTGAAAAATAAAATAAAAACAGATAGACAAGATGAATCACTTGGATCCGACTCGTGTATAGTGTAACCTTTGATTATTTTCGCACTTTTGCACTTTTTAAGAGATTATCTTAGTTATTGTAGCAGGCCCATCTTTTGAAGGTGATGTTACCCTCAACCCAGTAGTTTGAGTCAGCAAGGATACAATCCTAAAGGGTCGGATTATTGAAAGATAATTAATTAAATGCATAATGTGGTAGGCCCCTCTTTTGAAGGTGACGTTACCCTCGGCTAAGTAGTCTGAGTCAGCAGGGATACAGTCCTAAGTAGTCGGGTTAAAGTTTCAATAGTAGCTTACATATGAGGGGATCAAAGAGTTTGGACCCCCGCCATCCAATACCGTTGGGTATTGAAGGAGGTCCTACTAAATTTGACCCAGGTCCTTGCAGGATCTATACACAGAACAAGGCAAGACTCTTACCAAACCGTTCCCTTAACCCCCGACCAGGTAGCCAACATATCTCCATATAGACCGTGGAGATATGAATGGTGAAAATCTTTTATTTTATAGAGACAGTAAAATAATGCCAAGACACCACGGACAAACGATAAGGAAGAATCACCTTCAACATAAGAAACTAGTTATTAAAGTCATTAATACATAACCAAATAAAAAGTGCGAAAAGATTAAAAATAAAAAGTATTACACTAGACACTTGTCTTCACCAAGTGATGTAAGAGACTTAGGCAAACATGGCCTTTGATTGTCAAGAACTCTTACGATCAATCTTAGATCCCGAGATGACTCACACACTCTATGATGGATGATGGATGATGGATGATGGTGGTGGATGATGGTGTTGTGATGGTGGTGGGTGGTGGGTAAAGTGTGAGAGAGGTGGTGTGCCAAGGGATGGTTTGCAAATGAGCCAAGCACCCCTATTTATAGCCTGAACAGCAGCTCGGGCACGGCCCCGTGTCCATCCTCCTCTTTCTTCATTAATTGCAGTTTGTCTGCATTAGTTGACCACGCCCCCGTGTCCGCTGGGCACGACCCCGTGTGCAGAAACGTATCTGTACTATCAAGATTTCCCCAGATTCTGCGAATCTTAGAGTTGACCACGGCCCCGTGTCCGGTGGGCACGCCCCCTGTGGTGGGTGATAGAAGCTTCTACAGCTTTGTCTTTTCTGCAAACACTTGGGCACCCCCCCCCCCCCCCCCGTGCTCACTGAGCACGGGGCGTGTTCAGCCTTCTGTTCTCTTGTTTTTGCTTGGGAAGATGCTGTCGGGGGGTCGGGCATGCCACGTTTGTTCCTTTTCTTGTATTTATGTTAGATTTAGCTACCTTTTTGCTTCTTTTGTTCATTTGAGCTCATTTAATCCTGAAAATACAAAAGGAAGACAAAAACACACTTTTTCCAAAATTAGTACTAAAAAAGGGGTTAGTTTTATGCCACATTTGATGTAATTTATATGTTGCATTTTGCACACATCAAATACCCCCACACTTAAATCTTTGCTTGTCTTCAAGCAAAACTCTTTATAATGTGGCTTTACACTGCCAAATGGAATGGGTAGAAGAGAAGGTTTTGGGCTTGTCATAGAGTGTCGGGATTTCCAAGATTCTTTATTAAGTTTTATTTCTATTTATTTACAATCCTATTCGTCATGATTTATTTAAAACATTACATAAGATAAATTACTTATTAGGGCATAACATGCCTTTTTAAAATTCCATTTATATACAAGTTCACATACCTCACGGGGGATCACTCAACACTCGCCCGAAGATGTATTTTAGTGAATCACTCGAGAGCGGCATGGAACTTACTCCTACCATAAGCTTCCCAAGCGATCAATTCTCCTCCTTTTTAACTATGCACCTTTGTAAATATCAAAAGGACTTTTGGGTGTAGGGTTAGGCTTGGGTTAAAGGTAGGTGGTTGGGTTAGTGGTTAGTAAAGGGGCGAAAGGCGTAAAAAGCGTCGGTTTTCGTAAGACTTTTTATTTTTGTAATTTTTTTTGATGAAGCTTTTATTCAAACAAAGTTATTTTTGATAAACTTTTTTGTTTATCACTAACCCAACCACCAACCTTTTTGCTTCATCCTAATAGAATTTTTTTTTTTTAAAGTCATAAGAAAAACCGAGCTTGTTACTAAAACAAAGGGTAAAAAATAAAAAAAAAGTTTTGGTGGGTAAAAGGGTGTTTATTTTTGGGTTAAGAAATGAAAAGGTTTAGGCTCAAAGGGGTTAAATAGGGGGATTTTTGGTAGGTGGTAAAAAAATAATGGTGTAGAAATAAAAAGGGTTAGTCCTAATGCCTCCGTCATTTACTTACTCGGGTTTAAGTTCGTAAGGGCCGGGAATGTATCGTCGTGGCAAGTTCTAGAGTCGTAAGAACCAAGCGGCTATTCACACAAGAAACGAAAAATGAGCATTTAGTTTAAAGATATGTATTGTATGCTCAATAAAGGCTCAAAACTCACTTTTTGTGGGAATGGTTTTTTATGTGATCAAGTATATATAATCAAATTTTAACTAAACTTGTCATGCCGTTTCATAATCTTCTTATGTTGGTTCTTTTTATCACGACGCTATCGATTGTAAATTTGTAAAAATATAACCTTTTAGAACTTGAAATTCCCAAATTAAACCTAGACAAGTAAAAAAAATTGAAAAATTTTTGAAAAAAAAAATTGTGGTGATTAGCGGTTCCAATAGAGTTTTGTGTAAGGCTTGTAATTAGGACTTGCAAGATTCAAGGTTTTAGCATCCCCCCCCCCCACACTTAAATTACACATTGTCCTCAATGTGTCCCAAAAATAAGTTTTTAGGTTGATTAAATGTGTAAAAAGGTGTGAAAAAACAAAAATTTGTGTTACTGGGCGTCTGGGCACGGCCCCGTGTCGGATGGATACGACCCCGTGGTCAGAGTGCCAGTAACGATAACTTACAGGTGGACACGGGGGGCGTGTTGGCTGAGCACGTCCCGGTGTCTGGCAAAAATCTGCAGAATTTCAGCAAACAGCAGGTCTGGGGCGATGGGCACGGGGGCGTGTCGGCTGGACACGGCCCCGTGTAGACAATCTGCAAAGGTTAAAAACAGGTTTCTAGCTTCGGTTTTCCTGTCCCGGCTTTAGTAGCACTAATGTTGAGTGCTATAAGCCTCGTATGTACCTTTTTTTATCAATAAACACTACACTACACCCAACCATAACAAACATCCTAAATTACCATAGTTCAAAACATCCACATCACAAAGTTAAAAAGAAAAAAAATGCATAAAATAAAAAGAGTTAAAGGAAGTAAATTGTTCAACACACGACACGCAAGCCAGAAATTGTTCAAAAGAAAAGAGGGTTAACATGTGGGATCACCAACCAGCTGCTCCTACCTCTACTCCTCCCACCTAGTCCATGTCCTCGTCCTCATCATCACCTCCTCCTCCGTGCCCCGCCATGTACTCCCGGATGTTCCCAATGTCATCCTGAATGTCGGATATGTTTCTCTCAATTGCTACGACCCGGGTGTACGTGTTTCTCACCATGTTATAGGTGTTCCTGGTGCACATGAGGTTTTCCAGCAATAAGTCATGTAAACTTTGGAAGTTAGGAAAACCGCCTCCTTGTGAGGAGGATTGGCCCGGATCACCGTGGCACTGGTATTGGTACTGAGGAGGTTGTTGAAACTGTGGAGCGTGAAGGACGAGTGCCTCTTGCGGGTTCCATGCATGCCCCTGGACTCTTTGGAAGCTAACTGTCCCGTCTTCGGCTTCATAAATCAGGTTCATGGAGCGGCAGATCTGTATGTCCACTCTTCCCGACCATGGGCTCTTTTGGAAAGATCTGGGCATGTTCACGAAGTGCTTGAAGAGACGGTATATCCACCCCCCGAAGAAGATAGGGGTTGGTGGAGTAGCAAGCCGGTTCCAATGCATGTTGCGGAGCAGGAGGTACGGAACATCGAGGTGTCTGCGGGTATGAATGCAATGAAGGACCACCAGATCTCTCAACCCAACAACACCACTGCTGTCATGCCTTTGGCTAAGAGAGTAAGTAAGGACCCTATGGATGTAACGGTAAAGTGGGTCCCTCAACTTAGTGCTCTTAGTGCTGCTCGGGTTGTAGAAAAGCATATTCCAAACCTTTCGGAAGTTCTTGAGCTCAAGAGGTGGGTCCTTAGGAGACTCCTTATTGGGTTGCTCATTTTGATCAAGAACTTTAAAAGTTTGTTCTATGGCGACCTCTTCTTCAACAAAGTGGTCAATCTTTTCACTTGTATCGGGTGGTTCATCTTCATCTTCAATTAGGAGGTCACTATTGCCGAATGGATATTTCATTGGCCGCTCAAGATCTACACTCTTTTTAAATGCCCCTAATTGAATAGATAGATTGTTGTACTTCTGGTTTTCAAAGCTTCATGGGTTTCTACAAAGGGTCGTCCCAACACTAGAGGAGCGTCATCGAGGATGACAAAGTCGGTTGGGATTACCATTTGATTTGTTTGAACCAAGACATCCTCAACTACACCGATTGACTTCATTAATTTCTGATTGGATAGAAAAATGGGTATTTGAAGTGGAGAAAAATCACTAATACTTAATTTTACGAAAATGTAGTTGGGCATTATGTTAACACAAAGATTTTTATCAATTGTGACATTACTAATAAATGAATTTTGAAAAAAACATGGAACCGGTGTAATGCTGATTTCAAATAGGTCTTCTTTTATTAGTGAGGTTTGATCATTAGTTAACTTAATGCTTACCGTTTCGTCAATTTTAGTGTTAGTGTTTAACTCTTTTAAAAACTTAGCATGAGTGGGAACTAAACAATGATTTTCGAAAGAAGGTGACAAGAGATTAATTTCTTCAAAATTAGACTCTTCATGAAATTTAACTTTAACGGACTCACCTTTTTCGTTGTTTAACTCATGTGTTGGTTTTTCACTTACTTGTTCTTCCATTTTTACACTTTCAACTATCTCTTTTTTATTTAATTCTTCTCTTGCGCGGGACTCCTCTTCCCTTGCGCGAGATTCTTTTATATAGCGCTCGATAGTTTTAAGGTGTTCTAATATCCTATCGGTTACGTCGGCGATAGAGTAAGGATCGGGATTTTCAAAGCTTGAATCCGGATGCTCGATCCTTTGCTCCTCATAATACCCATATGAAGTAGATGGTTCACACCATTGTTCTTCATTGTAAGTATATGATGGATAAGGGTCGTAATTTTGTTCTTCATAATACTCATATGAGGTGGGTTGTTCATGCCATGGTTCCTCATAATAAGCATATGAAGGTGGTGGCTCATATCTTGGTTCCTCAAAATATGAGTATGAAGGATCATACCTTGGTTCATCAAAATATGAGTATGAGGGAGAAGGTCCATACCTTTGATCTTCATAGGATGTATATGATGTTGATGGCTCGTATCTGGGCTCCTCATAGTAGGTGTATGAAGTGGATGGTTGAAATAAGTTACAATATTGAACCGAGTGCGGGTCACCATAATTAGTGCAATAATTTTCCCTATAATCATCCTCCTCATAGGTGTAGTTGTAACCTCCTGAGTATTGATCCATAAGAATCACTCAGCAGACCACAACAAAGTCTCGAGACCAGAAAACAAAAATAAAAATGGAAACAGAGGCTGGACACGGCCCCGTGTTCAATGAGCACGGCCCCGTGTACAGAATCTATATCTGGGCGTTTTAATTAAAGTTACTGATTTCGTTGAGCACGGGGCGTGTTCAGTGAGCACGTCCCCGTGTTCAGACTCTGTATCTGGGTGTTTTATGAAAAAAAAATGCAGCACGGCCCCGTGTTCAGCGAACACAGCCCCGTGTTCAAGTTACTGTAAATGCAAAACTAAACTAAAATGCAGAAAAATGTGCGCGCGTTTTGAAAAAGTTTTGAAAAACTGATTAGGCCATCAATTTTAAGCTTTCTTAAAATCCTTGTGTCCCCAGCAACGGCGCCAAAAACTTGATGTGCGTAAGTGTGTATAGTTTTTAATGTATATTTTAAGCCCTTTTACACTTTTTAGCCAAGTTTTAAATTTATAAAACACGATATTTACTAACACTAAACACACATATGGGCAAGTGCACCCATCGTGAGCGTAGCATAGTGTTGGTAAGATACCGAGGTCGACCAAGGACACAAGAGCTTTTAATATCGGTGTATCCTCAACGTCTAATTAAATCAAAAGTTAGAAAAAGGTTTTTAAACAAGAAAAATAAAACTAATTAAAATACTGAAAAATAAAATAAAATAGAAACAGATAGACAAGATGAATCACTTGGATCTGACTCGTGTATAGTGTAACCTTTGATTATTACCTCACTTTTGCACTTTTTAAGACATTATCTTAGTTATTGTAGTAGGCCCCTCTTTTGAAGGTAACGTTACCCTCAACCCAGTAGTTTGAGTCAGCAAGGATACAATCCTAAAGGGTCGGATTATTGAAAGATAATTAATTAAGTTATTAATGCATAATGTGGTAGGCCCCTCTTTTGAATGTGACGTTACCCTCGGCTAAGTAGTCTGAGTCAGCAGGGATACAGTCCTAAGTAGCCGGGTTAAAGTTTCAATGGTAGCTTACATATGAGGGGATCAAAGAGTTTAGACCCCCGCCATCCAATACCGTTGGGTATTGAAGGAGGTCCTACTAAATTTAACCTAGGTCCTTGCAGGATCTATACACTGAACAAGGCAAGACTCTTACCAAACCGTTCCCTTAACCCCCGACCAGGTAGCCAACATATCTCCATATAGACCGTGGAGATATGAATGGTGAAAATCTTTTATTTTATATAGACAGTAAAATAATGCCAAGACACCATGGACAAACGATAAGGAAGAATCACCTTCAACATAAGAAACTACTTATTAAAGTCATTAATACTTAACCAAATAAAAAGTGCGAAAAGATTAAAAATAAAAAGTATTACACTAGACACTTATCTTCACCAAGTGATGTAAGAGACTTAGGCAAACATGGCCTTTGATTGTCAAGAACTCTTACGATCAATCTTGGATCCTGAGACGACTCACACACTCTATGATGGATGATGGATGATGGTGGTGGATGATGGTCTTGTGATGGTGGTGGGTGGTGGGTGAAGTGTAAGAGAGGTGGTATTCCAAGGGATGGTTTGCAAATGAGCCAAGCACCCCTATTTATAGCCTGAACAGCAGCTCGGGCACGGCCTCGTGTCCATTGGGCACGGCCCTGTGTCCATCCTCCTTCTCTTTCTTCATTAATTGCAGTTTGTCTGCATTAGTTGACCACGCCCCCGTGTCCGCTGGGCACGACCCCATTTGCAGAAGCGTATCTGTACTATCAAGATTTCCCCAGATTCTGCGAATCTTAGAGTTGACCACGGCCCCGTGTCCGGTGGGCACACCCCCATGGTGGGTGATAGAAGCTTCTACAGCTTCGTCTTTTCTGCAGACACTTGGGCACGCCCCCGTGCTCACTGAGCACGGGGCGTGTACAGCCTTCTGTTCTCTTGTTTTTGCTTGGGAAGATGCTGTCGGGGGGTCGGGCATGCCACGTTTGTTCCTTTTCTTGTATTTATGTTAGATTTAGCTGCCTTTTTGCTTCTTTTGTTCATTTGAGCTCATTTAATCCTGAAAATACAAAAGGAAGACAAAAACACACTTTTTCCAACATTAGTACTAAAAAAGGGGTTAGTTTTATGCCACATTTGATGTAATTTATATGTTGCATTTTGCACACATCAGTCAGCAACGACTAAAAAGTCTAAGACAATGAAGGACAACTATCACAAGGCTAAACCCTCTGATCAAGATTGGAATGCAGCCAAACGTAGAAATCAAAACCAACAAAATAATTTTCTAAGAAATCAACATAAAGCTTTTGGTAACTACAATTCTCGATGGTCAAACAAACATTGGAAACCCAAAGCTAAGGCTGCACAATCTAATACATCCCATCAAAGATCTGCCTTTAAAATCCTTCAAAATTTTTGAACAAATACAATTTAGTTTGGCAGAGGATAACATACATTGATGCACAGGGAAAACCCCGATCCACTATGGGTTGGGTTCCTAAATCTATCTGATCCCGCTAATCGTGCAGGAACAGCTGTGGAGGACTACCGTGCGACTTTGGTACATGGATAGTGGCTGTTCCAGGCACATGACGGGAGACTTATCCCAACTGGTAAATGTAAAAGAATTTGACGGTGGATATATCTCTTTTGTGGGAGGAGAATCAGGAAGAATCACATTAAAAGGAACAGTGAGAAACGGCGTTTTAAGCTTCGAAAATGTGAATTATATACCAGAACTGAAACACAATCTTTTGAGCATTTCACAGATTTGTGATCGAGGAAATTCAGTTCACTTTACAAAGAAGGGATGCTATGTATTGAAACCAGTGATTGTGATTCCTGAAGATTGGTTTTTGATGACAGCAGAGAGACGAGGACTTATGTCATCGATATGAACAAGAAACCGTGTGAAGAAGTCACTTGCCTGTTCTCGAAGATTTCAGAACATGATGGTCTACTGTGGCATCGTCTCCTTGGGTATGTGAACATGAAGAACTTGAATCGACTTGCCAAAGGTCAACTAGTCCGTGATCTACCAATCAAAGATTTTATGTTGGTGGAAAAATGTGTTGCTTGTGCAAAGGGAAAAGCACATCGGAAGCCTCATAAACCCAACTCTACACACTCAACCAAAGTTATGCTCGAGCTACTTCACATGGATCTTTTCGGTCCAGTGAATGTGTTGAGCATTGGCAAGGAGGCTTATTGTCTCGTGATAGTTGATGATTACTCACGTTACACCTGGGTGTACTTTCTAAGTCACAAGAATGAGACTGCGGTTTAAGTCAAACAATTCATTACTCTGACTGAAAATGAAGCCAGTACAAGAGTGAAGGCTATTCGATCAGACAATGGGACAAAATTCAAGAATATCACTTTGGATACATTTT
Organism: Helianthus tuberosus; assembly: GCA_030545235.1. Taxonomy (NCBI): domain Eukaryota; kingdom Viridiplantae; phylum Streptophyta; class Magnoliopsida; order Asterales; family Asteraceae; genus Helianthus; species Helianthus tuberosus. The sequence continues at coordinate 144,638,492 of CM060417.1, read as the reverse complement.
GTGCTGAAAAAGGAATAGATGGACAGTATAGTGAACCACGAACTCCACAATAGAATGGAGTGGCTGAGAGAAGAAATCGTACTCTTATAGAGGTTGCACGTACTATGCTGGCCGACTCGAAGCTTCCTAGTTTCTTTTGGGCTGAGGTAGTTAGCACGGCTTGTTACGTCCAGAATCATGCTTTGGTAAACAAACGTCATATGAAAACTCCTTATAAGATTCTGGAAGGACGTAAACCTTCGGTTTCACACTTTCGTATCTTTGGATGTCCATGTGTGTTATTACTTATGGACGCTAGTGGAAAGTTTGAAGTCAAAGGGGACGAGTGTTTCTTTGTTGGATACCCTAAAGGCTCAGCCTATAGAGTGTACAACAAAGTAACTCAAAAGGTCGTCGAGTCGTGCGATATTGAATGGCTCGAGGAAAATACTACGGACGCTAGAGTTGGACCAGATTGGTTATATGATTATGCTTAATTGTTTAAATCGTTTAACATTTTGTCGAGTGTTTCTACAGATGCAGGTGTGTCTACTCCAAAACAACCACTGTCATTTGGTGATACTGAAGAAGAAGAACAGGATGAAGGGAGCTCAAGAACTCACACCATTGACCCACCAGGAATGGTCTTTACGCAGCATCCTATGCCTCAACAAATGTCCCATCAATCCCCTGAAGGTTCATCATCAGGTGGAGTTGCATCTAGTGGTTCAGGATCTGCAGTGTTTCCTGACCTGATTCCTGAAGATTGTACAGTTACTACTCTTGTGGTTCACAATACTGTAGCACCAAATTAGGGGGATTCGAGCAACACCGTTGATAATAACGTAAATGCTTCCACTGAAGGCGAGATCGTACCTGAAATGTCAATTCCTACAAGTGTTCAACGAAATCATCCAATAGAGAACGTGATCGGTCCTAGGGCCGTTCAAATCGCTCGTCGCTCGTCGCTCGCTCGACGCTCGTTCGGTAATTGCTCGAAAAATGCTCGTTCGATTTAACGCTCAGTTGTAAACGAGCCGCTCTACTTGGTTCGGTTTGTAAACGAGCCAAGCATGAGCAAAGGTTCGCTCGGCTCGGTTCGGCTCGAATTATTATTTTTAATTAATAATTAGTATATATATACATACATGCACATATACACACACATATATAAACATGTATATACACAAAAATAAATTATACATATATATACACACACATTACACATACATATATACTTAAATATAAATTAATTTATAGTTTTATATATGTCACTCTATTAGATTTTGGTCCACTATATACAAATTTACAACTATATCTATACGTACTAGCCCAACCACGCCAATAAAAAATTAACATCAAAGCCTAAAAGTTAAATCCTAAACCGATAAACGACAAGCTGCTCATCGCCTCAATGTTTCATGTCGTTACCCTAAGTCGATCGTCTGTCTCCTGCTCTCAACGTAATTGTTCGTGCAATATAACCATCGCCTCATCGGCCACAACATTGTTATTCATAAGAAAAATATTATGTCATGAAACGTGCATGTTTTTAAAGACATAAAAACTTGAGATCAAAACATTGTCACTAGCTCTCTTAGCGAATTTTATTGGGCGACACGGTTGTCCAAGTCGCTCAAACTTCGCTCGACACTCGCTCGAAATATTTACTGCTCGAAAAATGCTCGCTTGATTTACGGCTCGGTTTTAAATGAGCCGCTCCGCTCGGTTCGGTTTGTAAACGAGCCAAGCATGAGCAAAGGTCCGCTCGGTTCGGCTCGGCTCGTGAACAGCCCTAATCGGTCCTGTAGATGCGGGAATTTTATCCAGGAGCCAATCAGGGACCATTAATACATGTTTATACTCTTGCTACATCTCTCAAATAGAACCTAAAACTATTGATGTAGCTTTGCAGGAACCAGGCTGGGTGGATGCTATGCATGAAGAGCTGAACCAGTTTGAGAAGCTAGGAGTATGGAAACTTGTTGAGTTGCCGAAAGGAAAACGCAAACTTGGAACTTGATGGGTGTTCAGAAACAAGCAAGACTCTGCAAGAGTGATTGTTCGAAATAAAGCACGATTGGTGGTCCAGGGATTTGGACAAATAGAGGGTTTGGATTATGATGAAGTATACGCTCCGGTTGCCCGACTTGAAGCCATCCGGATCTTCTTAGCCTACACGTCATATATGGGGTTTACTGTTTATCAGATGGACGTCAAGACAGCGTTCTTATATGGAGATGTGAAGGAAGAAATTTTTGTTGAGCAACCGCCGGGTTTTGTTCATCCAGATCATCCAGAATATGCCTACAAGCTTGACAAGGCATTGTATGTATTGCACCAAGCGCCACGAGCTTGGTATGCTACTCTAACTGAGCATCTTCTGGCTCATGGTTATACTCGTGGCACAATTGACCAGACTCTGTTTATCAAGAAAGTGGGCAAGGATCTGATCTTGGTTCAAATTTATGTCGATGATATTATCTTCGGATCTACAAGTGAGGAGCTTTGCAAGGTGTTTGAGAGAGTTATGAAAAAGAAGTTCGAGATGAGTACTCTCGGAGAAATGACATTGTTTTTGGGTTTACAATTCTTATTCATCAAGGGAAGTATGTGGATGATGTGCTAGCAAAATTTAAATTCTCAGACGCGAAATCGGCTGAAACTCCAATGACAGAAAGACCTTTACTGACTGAAGATGCAGAAGGATCCCCTGTTGATCAACGCCTTTATAGGTCTATGATTGGGTCGTTGATGTATCTGACAGCGAGCCGTCCAGACATCATGTTTGTTGTTTGCAACTGCGCGCGATATCAGGCTAATCCTAAAACTTCTCATCTTACTGCTGTTAAACGAATCTTTCGGTACCTTAAAGGTCGACCTCGGTTTAGTCTGTGGTATTCGTGGGATTCCAATTTTGACCTGTTAGCGTTTTCTGATAGTAATTTTGGAGGCACTGACAAGGACAGGAAATCTACATCAGTTGGATGTCAATTTTTGGGTGACAGGCTCATTTCTTGGCAATGCAAGAAACAGCAAACGGTGGCTATTTTAACAATTGAAGAAGAGTATGTTGCAGCATCGGCATCTTGCTCTCAAGTGGTATGGATGTAGCATCAATTGCAGGACTACGGTTTGACTTATCTTAATACTACCGTATACTGTGATAATGATGCTGCTATACAAATTGTGAAAAATCCTGTCTTCCACTCAAAAACCAAGCACATTGATATTAAAGTTCATTTTATACGAGACTGCTTTGACAGAGGTCTTATCAAACTGGAGCAAATCGACACAGATGCAAATGCTGCCGATTTGTTCACAAAACCTGTCACTAACTCGAAATTTCAGGTGCTCGTGGATTTTCTGAAAATGATCCGTTTTTCTGACTGAGCACGTTTTTTTATTTTTCGTAGGTAAATATGTACAAAAAAATTTTATTCTTAGGTAGTTTTTATTTATGCACAAATTTAGGGGGGGAAATTTTGAAAAATACAAAGACATTAAAAAAAATTCAAAAACATTGAAAAATTGAAAAAATACAAAAACATTAAATTTTTTTGAAAAATACAAAAAGAAGCATTGCGTTTCATGGGAAATGAAATAAATTTTCACATTATGGTCAAGGGCTGACTCATGTAAGACCAGTATTAAAATAGTTTGACTCTAGTATGATGTGCTGGTAGGCTTTATTCTTAAGACTGGAAATATTGGTTGTTTCTGTTCTGAACTTAAAAATATATATGACCCCAGGAAAGAAAGTCACTTGGAATTAGCTCATTTCTATTTGAATGTCTGTACGTTGTCCCGATACACACAATTTTGGTCTGGTTCTGAAATCTTCTCTGAAAAAGTCGTGTGTCTCCTCTGTTTTGCGTGAGCAAAGACCTAGAGGTGATAGGCAGCACTTAGCCTCTGTTTTGCGTAAAAAAAAAGACCTAGTTGAGTGTCTGTCGTCTTATAGATCAATTAAACACCCGAAAGAGGCCCTTAAGTGCCCAAAAGAAACCCAAGAAACCTATATCAAATTGAGAAAAACTCATTTGATCTGTATATTATATCATCTCTGCTTATGATCTATTCTGTTCTCTTCTCAATCTAGTCCCAGTTAAGGTTTCAGAAGTCTGGAGCGGACTTGTGAAATATGTGGTAGGGAAACTGCTTGCATGATAGAGTGTGCTATCTATAATTCTGGGATTTGATTAGCATTTGTATCGGTGTTCATTGTTAAGACATCAAAACATGATAAAATGAGTTACAGGCAGTTATATGGAAAAGGTCTAGGAAGATGAGTTTAAGCGGACAGATATACTTGCAATCGTCTAGATCATTCGGTAGTATATCAGTGTTGATAAGTGAAGTCAATCCCGAAACCTCGTGATTTGATCCCTGAGAAATTATGATATTTCCTATTTTATTTTTTGTTAATAATAGTTCGTATTATTTATTTTTGTGTTTTTAGGTTTTGATCTCGTAAAACGTGCTCGGGAGGTGGAAGGGTTATACAAGAAAATTATTGTTTTAAATGGATTTTTAAATTAATTGAAAAAGTGTTTATTTAAATCCAGTATTTAAAGTGGAGTGATGGTCTCGACTCGAGACATTGGTCTCGGCCCGACCCATGTTTATTGAGATATTTAAGGCATCTCGACTCAAGACCTCATTATTCACTCGCAACCTCTTCACTATTGTCTCTCAATTTCTCTCAAAGTCTCCGGTGAACTTCTTTAGTTTCCGACGAATTATCTCCGGTCTCGACTAGTTATCTTCAATCATTTGAAGGTATTTTGAAGATTTAATGATGTTTATTTGAAGATTTGCAGGTTGATTAAAGATTTGATGAAGATTAGTTGAAGATTTGAAGTTGCTTAAGAACCCTAATAATGCTCTTATTTTGGTCTTCAAAGAAATTCAATAGTGTTTCTGGATTTCGATCCAAAATTTCTCAGATGATTGGTGTTTATAGGTATCGACTCAGGTTGCGACTCCTCTCATATGAGGACTCGAGACTTGTGGTTGCGAGTCGTAACCTTGTTGATCTCGACTGAGGTCTCGACTCGTAATCACATGGTCTCGACTGGGTCTCGACTTGACATCATGTGGTCTCGACTCAAAATCGCACCGTCTCGACTCAAAATTTCATGGTCTCGAGTCAAGTCACACCTTTTGACTCGTAATCTGAGTTGTGGACCTTTTGACCTGTACTGATTGTTGACTTAAAATCTACAATTTTTTTGTAAATCTTGAATAAAGCCAACAATAAATTTCATAACCATATATCTATACTTAACAAATTTTGGTTTGTGTAGGATATGGATCTGAAGTTTATTTCGACGCACAATCAGGCGGGATATCTTGCACCACCTCCAGAGAAACACAGGATAATGTTTACTTCTTTGATCAAGGGTTTAAATAGTTGCAGGATAGTTCATGCGTTACGAGAAAATCCCGTTATCTACGAAATCCTTGTTCAAGATTTCTGGAAGACTGCTAGGTTTGAAGAACTTGAAGCTGAAGGCAAAGGAGCAATAGTTGCTTAGATTCAAAAGAAGGTTGTCTCTTTGACTGAGCAGATGATTCGAGAGGTGTTGCAGTTCAATGACCAAGAAACTGATCCTATTGAGCTTCCAGCTGGGACCGTGGAAGAAATTTTGCCATGATTAAGTTATGAAGGAAAGTACCCGTCATTAGTGAAGAAATTTGTACATCCATATTGGCGTTTGTTAGTGCACATGTTCATTCTTTGCATGACAGAAAACCGAGGAGGAACGGATCAGTTAAATATCACACAGTCTGCTGCTCTTGTTTGCCTGATAACGAATCAACCTTTCAACTATTCGAAGTATATATTTGAAGGCTTGAAGAGGAATGTGATGGGGGTTCGAAAGGACAAATTTCTTATGTATCCAAGGTTCTTGCAAATGATTCTTAATGCTCGTTATCCAAAGTTGGTGAGATCTGGAAACACCTTGGAGTTGAAACCCATGGGTCCTGCATGTTTTGGTGCTCTCACTTCTAAAAAGGTTACTGAAAAGAAATTTGAAGGACTAATTCCTCTGGAGAAGTTTGGTCAGTTTGCTGAAACAGAAGATGTAGCAGCTGATCCTGTGATTGTTCAACCTGCTCCTGTAAATGCTGCACAAATCAATGCTCCTGTGAATGCTATAGTTGCTGAAGAGCACGTTGTTCGAGGTGCTGATGAAAATGAGCCTGAGACAGAGATTCTTATAATAAACTCTGACGATGAAGGCATCGAGATTAGTTGTAATGATGAAGATGAAGCTGAGCTTCCTCCTGAAGCTGATGTTAGTTCTGCTACTTCTCCTGTTCAAATGCCTGTGATTTCATCTGAAAGTTTGTCTCAGCTGTTGAAGTCCATAACTGAAAAAATGGGAAATCCTCCTTCCAATCCTTCAGTTCATATTGAAGAGCAAACATCTAGTAACCCAAAGGATCCTGATTCATTGCCATTGAAGCGAAAAAGGAGGGATCCTCGACCCGGAATGTATGTTGAGCATAACCCAGATCAACCCATGAATGATACTGAAGATGATGATGGCTTATATGACTTCGACTTTGAAAAGAATGTCACTGATACCACCACGGCTACTGAAGATATCTTTTAGTTTGATGATGATACTTAAAGAATGGATGTGGAGACCCCCACTGCCGATATCCCAGTTCCCACCAGTGTTTCTGATCCTGTCATCGTTTCAACATCACCCGTTACAACTACTGTTGCATGTCCATCTGGAATAATTCATGAAGAGCCTTGTAGTTCAAGTGGTAAACGGCCTGAAGAGCCATTGAGAATGTTATTTGACGATGATTCAAGTGATGATGATGAATTTATCAGCATGAGGGAAATGAAGAAACGACTAGTTGTGGTTGAACAGGATTCAATCGATAAAGACGCGAAAATCATTCAGCTTGAAGATACCATAGTGCAAAAGAATCAACAAATTGATCAGCTTCAAGGTGACGTCAGTTTGTTGTTCAATATGGTTTATGATTTGCGTGGAAAGTTGGAGAAGAAGTTTGGCCGAGAGTTTTCTGATCCAACTGATGTGGAAAGTAGAAAAAAGGCTGATGAAGATAGAGCAAGAGCTTTTGCTAAGGATGACGCTGAACGGAATGCTGCTATGGAGCATTACTTTACTAAAGTTACTGATGTAGAAGCTGACAAGGCAAAAGCTGAAAGAATCAAGAAGAAAAGAGAGTTTATGATCCTAAAGAACAAGAATCTCAATCTAGAGGATGAAGACGCTAATGCTACTCATCATCTAATGGATGTTGGTGAAACTCTCTATGATAGAGTTGGAAATCGATCTGGCGTGGTTAGCTGGGGATTTGATCATGATCGTAAAAGGTGGTGGATTAAAAGAAAGGTTGGACCAGTCGAATGGTACAAAAATCCTGCTCAGTTTCAAACATTTACTAAGGTGGACTTGATTACTTTGTCAAAGTCACCTTATGTTGATGACAAGCCAGGAGGACGCGGATATTTGTTTTTTGAAAGATTGCAGAGAGAGGTTGCTCGTGATTTCTCTTCAATGCATACTGCCGAATCTATCGTTACTCCAGCTGAAAGAGGAGTTAGGGATCCATACACCAACAAGTGTATGAAGATTGTATCTTGGCCACAAACTGAAAAGGAAAAGACTATTCCCTTGGTCAAGAAAATTCCAAAAGGTGCTCTGAAGACTTTGCATTGTTTGGCTTATGATGAGCGTCTAGGGCAAGCAGTGATGGTTTGTGATGGTGATGTGAGCTTTTGTATGGTTGATCAAGTTGATTTGCTGAATTTAGCCTATGAAGATTTGGAAGTGCTTGCTCGTAACCAGATTAGAGCTACTGAGAAATATGAAGAAATAGCTAAAGGATGGACTTCTGCTGTTGCTTCAGCTATTCATATACGCACAAAAGGATTTGGTGGTTTCAAGGATCGTTTTGGTGGTAGCGGCGGAAGTTGAAGTCTCTAGAACCTCTATGCATAAACCTAGGGGGAGATTGTTGGAACCTGAACGTTTATACATAGAGGATTACAAAGTTTAGGGGTTGATTTGTAATGTTTTGTTTAAAAGTGTTTTGGGTTGATATGTTTAGGTTGGGTCTAGTATGTGGTTTCGAGTGGGCTTTAGGGGTTTCGACCCATATGTTTTGTATTTAAGTGAACCTCAACCTAATGGTTGAGGTTGATCAGTCCTAGAAGGTTGAAGGCCACTCGAAACCTTGGAGTTCTTGTATCAGTCATTGGTCATCAGTGAATGCAAGGCAATCGGTTTGTTTTGATCAATCTTTGTTTCGATTATATTCAGTTTATCTTGAATCCACTTGTGTTTGATTTCCGCACTTACACAAGTCATTGTTTGATATCATTGAAAGATCCTTTACGGGTTTTACATCAGGCTAACTCTCCAGCGCTCCCTTCAATCCAAGACGGTGTTTATTTATTAAACGTTATCTGTGAGTATACCCGATCCCTTTTTGCTTTAAGCACTTTTGGGTGTTACATACGTTAGTTATACTAAATCACATCGATCACACAACGCAAACACTTTTATACGCTAACCGTTACTGCATGTTATACGTGTTACTCAATGAAGGCTTGTATGTTATGTTTACACAGTGATTGTTGCCTGACACCTTAGCAACGATAGTACTATAGTTTGGACTTAGCACCTGTCGTGGACAGGGGTTGTTAAGGGATTTTCTCACATATCACAGTGGTGGTATGTGTTGCGCATTCTACAACTCGCAGTCACGTCTGTGCATATTTCATTGTCGATAACCTACGTGCTTCACATTATACATGTTACATGCTGGTTATGCGTAAACTCGCTTTCGCTATCTATTATACTATTAAACTTGTATGCTCACCTTTACACTATGTGTATTGACCTCTATTTTAACGTATGCGACAGGTGTTTAGGATGCTTTGCTAATTACATGCTGGAATCAAGCTAGGATGGAGTCTAGAAACAAATATAATAAAATCTGAGTTGTCGGAACAATGTTGTTTTTGAGAACAATATCTGTAATAACTGTTTTTATCTTATGTGTTTATGGTATGGGACGTGAACGTTAAATATTTGGTAAAATAATAGTTGTTATGGATTCTCTTGGATAATCTGTTTCGCTCGGTGCCGCGCCCCGATGTTTTCCGCCATCGGTTGGGGTGTGACAGATTCGTTACTCCCTCACTTCTGCACAACCGAATTTACATCTTCAACTTCTTCTAAACCCTGTCGTTTTACTTCAATTCCGAAAACACACCGAATTGTTAGGTAAGTTAATCTGAAATTCGAGTAGTAATGTTAGGTAAGTTAATCTGAAATTCGAGTAGCAATTTTATCGATTAATCGGTTTTTATGATTGCTCGTCAATGATGTTTTTATAGTGTGATGAGACAACCGTTGGCTGTGTATTTGCTTGTACTGTTTGATCTTTTTTAGAACTGTTTAGGGCTTCTGTTTCGTGTTTCATGTTCGGAAATTAAGTTTGTAGATAGTTATTTAAACAGAGACCGAATTTTTTTACATGCTATCGTTTGTCTTCTATGAGTGTTGTTCTACCTCTTTCTCTCCCTCTAGAGAGTTAATTCCATCCTATTATCTCTGGTCGTGTCGTAATGTATGTTAGAGATGTTCTGGCTTAAATGTTGTTGTAAGGCCCAGAAATTGTATAGTTTTACGCTGATCTTTATTGTACACGGTTATGTTTATTGGGCTTAGAATAGGACTTGGGTTTGGGCTAGGCCATGTGGGCCGATTGGTTAGAGGCTCCTATATATTGTCATTCTAGTTTATTGTTAGGTAGCTCTCTCATTTTTAATTTTTATTTTGTAATCATGTAATCCCCATGGAGAACCTTGTACCAGACAATCCTAGAGATTGTGTGCAAGGTTCTTAGAGATTGTACCAGACGTTCCTAGAGAGCGTGTGCAATCTTCTTAGAGATCGTACCAGACGGTTCGTTGAAATCGTGTGCGATCGAATCAGTGGCACAAAGTTTGGTAATAATATATTTTCTTTTTGTTCTTGTGGTTTAATCTTATATTCCGCATTCGATTAAACCTTTGAGTGATATCTTGGGATGTTTGGGACTTACAAGTGGTATCAGAGCCATTGAAGCCATTCAAGGGCTCGGTTTTGATATCACTCGAAGAACAAGAAGAAGGATTTGCACCATGTCAGGGGATGTATGTTCGTCAAAAGGGAGATCTCCGGTTCACAAGGTAATAATTTTTCTTATTGTTGAGAATCATGATTTGAACTATAGATGTGTATGATTTGGAAGATCGAAGAACGAGAGTGAAGAAAAAGATTTAAAGAACTCGAAGAAATTGTTGAAGATCTTGAAGAACAGTTCAAAAATTACGTTTTTGATCTGTTTTGGTGTTTTGATTGTGGTGTTTGCATGATTTTCGGGATAATTGATGGAAAGAATCAATTGATATTAGTTTTCAAATTATTTCCTTGATTTTCGCGATTATTTTGTTAATTTATTCACAAGGAAGTTGTGAAAGTCAAAGTGTGATATTCTCAAAATTCTGCGATTGAAGTTTCCATATACTTGTGCGACTTCATATGTCATCATTAGGGGTGTTCAAAACCGGATATCCGAAAATTCGGATATCCGAATTCCGGATATCCGAAATTTCGGATAGTATATATTCGCTATCCGAATCCGTATCCGAAATTTCGGATATCCGGAATTCGGATATCCGAATTTTCGGATACGGATTCGGATAACGAAACGGATATCCGAAAATTATTAAAAGATAAAATTTATTCCACTTTCAAAATAAAATAAATTAAAAGAACATCAGATTCATCATCCAACAAGAAGGCTGTAGAACTAACACAATAAAAAAAAATAAAAACAAAAATTACCTATGAAATAAACTAACTACTGTAAAATATCATCAAGAGGATTTATATAAGTGAAAGATATTAAAGAAGAAAGTTGATAAGCAAGAACCTACACCAGATTCATACGAACATAATATATTAATTAGGTATCGATGAGTTACAAAAGTGAACGAATCTAAGATTATAAACTTCAAATCCAGAAAGATCCATCCACAAAAGAGGTGTTTCTTTTAACATCACCAAATATTTTAAGCGGAGGAATGAACAGATTAAAATCGAACACGTAAAGCAGATCGAACGTTGTAGAGATAGAACAGATTGAATGATGTTTTTTCACTCGTCAGATCTAGATCTAAGGAGTTTGGAGGCGTTCATTGAGATACTGGAAGGACAAGAGGCAAAAAAGTCAAGATGGAAAGGGTAGGGTTTTTCACTTATTGGTATATATAATTATAATTTAAGAATTAAAAAAAAATTATTATTTAACATTTCGGATATCGGATATCCGAAATATCCGAAAATTTCCATTTTCACTATCCGAATCCGAATCCGAAAATTCGGATATCCGTGATTCGGATATCCGAAATTTCGGATATCCGAATTTCGGATAATTCGGATTCGGAATTTCGGATAAATCGGATTCGGTTTCGGATTCGGATTTTTTTGCACACCCCTAGTCATCATCATCAGCACACATCATCATTTGAAACTATCATTTTTCATCAGCAGACAAATTCTTGTGCGATCCAATATTATTGTTCGATTGGAACCTTCTTGTGCGACAGACATCTTGTGCGATTACTCCTTCTTGTGCGACTACAACAACAAACCACTGTCATCATTATCATCATTCAAAATTGTGCGATTGGTACAACACACTTGTGGGATATGTGAACATCTCACCAAGTTCCTCATCATCAACAGCACAACACCACCGTAATAAAGATCACCTCCAATCTCCGTCGTACCGACTCCGAACCCGCACATCGTTTCGAGTTAGAGGTCGTTTTTACACCGTCAGATCAGCACTCATATTAACCACCATATTATCATCTTCAGATCTTCATCGTTTACCTTCTCGACACCACCGCTCACTCCGACGTGCATCCCTGATTACCTTCCTCATCTCTGGTCAGCAACAACGTCATCCGTTCATCGTTTTCATCTGCAGCTCCGGCTACTGATCTCTGCCACATCGTCGGATAACCATCACCTTCATCATGACAGCACTACCGAACCACCATCTCCGGTCATCATTAATATCATTACATCTTTTAGAAAGTGAGACGATGCTTAACTTCTGATGTGATCAAGTGCATCTTTGATGTGATCAAGTGCATCTTTGATACCCTTCACCTACAAAACGAGCTGTTGCCAACCATCCCAACTCACGCATATACAATACCCTGAGTGGGTTGGTGGAGTTTGACGGTTATTATCTTGAGAGTGAGCCTTGTGTTGCGTGTAGCTTCCCTGAGCTTCCTTACAGTAAAATGAAGTTGGAAAGTCTGAAATCAGAGACGAAGTGAGAGAGAAAGACCAGATCTGATTTTGTATGTGATTGCCATTGTTTCTCGAGAGATAAAACGAAGAAGAAGCTAAAGTTTTTTTGTGACATTTGGTTCCGTCGGTAAAGAAAGAAGTTGATCATAAAAGCTGAAAATATTATTTCTCTAAGCAGTAATAAAGATAGCATAAAACTAGGGGGATATTGTAAGGCCCAGAAATTGTATAGTTTTACGCTTATCTTTATTGTACACGGTTATGTGTATTGGGCTTAGAATAGGACTTGGGTTTAGGCTAGGCCATGTGGGCCGATTGGTTAGAGGCTCCTATATATTGTCATTCTAGTTTATTGTTAGGTAGCTCTCTCATTTTTTATTTTTATTTTGTAATCATGTAATCCCCATGGAGAACCTTGTACCAGACAATCCTAGAGATTGTGTGCAAGGTTCTTAGAGATTGTATCAAACGTTCCTAGAAAGCGTGTGCAATCTTCTTAGAGATCGTACCAGACGGTTCGTCGAAACCGTGTGCGATCGAATCAGTGGCACAAAGTTTGGTAATAATATATTTTCTTTTTGTTCTTGTGGTTTGATCTTATATTCCGCATTCGATTAAACCTTTGAGTGATATCTTAGAATGTTTGGGACTTACAGTTGCTGTTAAATTATTTTATCGTTTGTTTAGAGACCCTAATATTATCCTAAATGTCTCCAGTAATTTTTATCTAGTCCTTCTCATGTCCACGTAGGCACATATCATCCTCAACTTGCATAGGTAGCTACAATGTAAATCTCACTTTTTAGTTCTCAAAATATTTAGGTCTCATAGTAGTTCAATAGAAAGGTTACCTTCTAACTCCAGTAAGCTAATACTATCAGTAAGCATGATTAAATTTATGTTTTGTTAAAATCCCAGTTCACCTTTTGGTTTGTGTACTTGGATGTAATAATTTACCGTTCTCTAAAGGTAAAACCTTTAAGATAACTTTAACAATAAACTTGATATTTCTTACCAGATGAGATTGCTGAGGAATTAATGCAAACCATGTAATAAATGATCTAAAAAATGTTATTGTATTTTTATGAATATTATTTCAGTATTGTATAATTATTATTTATGTTTGAATGTTGAAAAAGTCTTTTAAGTTAAATAAAATCAGTTTATTTATATTTCAGTTTATTTTAACAGCTTGTAGAAGTTAAAAAACAAACAGACTTCTTCTTGCAGACTGCAGAGGTTTGGTCCACCTCTTCAGCTACAGATGTCTGCAGATGTGGTTCGCAGACTGCAGACGTTTAACCTCTGAAAAAACAAACAGCACCTTAATGTCCTGCAAAAGTAGTTAATGATTCAATTCTTGAGATTTTAGATTCTAAGTAATTTTTGGAGTTTTGTATGTGCTAAACACTAGTTGATGAGTTAAACATATCTTTTAATAGATTTTAGTATGGTATTAGAGCTTTGTGATCGTATTTGTTGCTGAACAACGAAAGCCATAATCGATTTGAAATAAAAAGGAGGCTTCAAAAAAACGGTTTAATCCTAATTGCTCAATTGTATGTTTGAGCTAAGATCCAAGAGTTGCTAACAGTTTTCGTTGTGCCTGACTCAGTTTTTTATAATCGTAAAAAACCTAAGCTCGTGATTTCAACTGATTAGTTGGTTGTTCAGAGCATATTCGATTCTTACTTAAATCTAGGGGTGTACATGGGTCGTTTTACCATCCAATTGAAGCTTAACCGTAGTTGTGGATTATGGAAAATGCCAACCAATTGGTTCTGTCTAGTTGGTTTCGGTTAATATTTCGGTTAACCATCTACTAGGCCTACATTATTTGTTTTAGACTTGATGAAAATTAACCCAACATAATATAGATTTAAGCTTGAACAAATTGGTCAATTCTAGAACACAAATTAAAGATGTCTAAACTATATGCAAATTTTGGCATTATTAGTTAGGCGTTACCATTAGTTATAGTTTTCTTATACATTTATATTGATTTTTAATAACATGCACTCAAGTTAAGTGAATTAATCCAATAACAATCAAACATAACACAAGTGATTTGATCAAACAACAAACATTTAAGCAAAGTCTCAAGATGTGACAATATCAAGGTGTTTTAATCCGAAAAAACACGTCTTTGTACTTTTCATGTTTAATTCAACAGTTTTTAGACTTCTAGTCCCACACTTCATCTTCCTTCTTCTCTTACTCAACAGAAAAAATGCTATACTTTTTCATCATGAGTATTAAGAAAAAATATAAAGAAAGGGGAAATTGATTGCCGCCATAAATGCATTGGCAATTAGTCGTTTCCTATTAAATTGAATGTTTGAAAATTGCACAAATTAGCTAAACACAATTCCACTTTATAGGGCCACAACTTGTACGTTGACAAATAAGAATTGATATTTTTTGGTAGTACGTTGCACGAGATCACAACTTATATTTTTTAAATAAGACAGGCAGGTTATCAAAATGACTAATATAAAAAGCATTAAGCATCGCATATCACAAATAACACAATATACACAAACTGAAAAATAACAATTCAACTAATTATTTACTTATTATAAACTTGCCATTAATTAAACTTTATTTTGATTGTACCATGGTTCTCTCACATATTAGAGACAACACTTTGGTTTGGGAGAATTGGCCGTCTTTTAATTTTTAATTTTTAATTTTTAATTTTTTTTCTAATATGTAACATGTAATAAGATATAGTGTGGAAATGTATTGGGTGTTGAAATATTACTAGTTTTAGTAACTTGCTAGTTCCTTGCTCTTACTTTTTTGTGATTAATGAAGTTTTTTTTGCCGTTAAAAAAAAGAGAGAAAATCTTTAATTTACAAGTTATCATAATTAATTTAGTATAGTTAAGAGATCTTATTTGATTAAGTATTCTTTTGTGGGCGTAATTTGGAGGAGGTTAGTCTCTAAGATAGGTGTGAGAGGTGTCGAGAAGGAGATGGCTACATATTTCGGTGATTTTCAATTTGGGGTGGGGATCCCTAGTGGAGCTAGTCGTTGATCGTGACTACTGTTGATTTTTCTAATGCTTTCAACCTGGTGGATATGAGTGTTCTTCTGTCAAAGGTTCAGACCCGATGCTCGTCCATTTCCCTATGTGTGGATTTTCTATAAAGACAGTCGGCCAGACTATATGTCGGAGATGATCCAATTTGGTCCACCACTGGGGTTTAGCAGCGGGGCCCCTTGGGGCCTCTTCTCTTTTCCTTAGTTTTACATCCCCTCATTCACCATATACGAAATAGACTCAAGTTACTCTTCCATGCTTGGTACTTGAATAATGATACGATTATAGAAGACACTAAAGAGGTGGCTAAAGTTTTAGAAATCATCAAGTCTGAGATGCCTGGCTTGGGGCTTGAACTTAACGTTAAGAAAACAAAAGTTTTTTGGCCATTGTGCATTGGAGTTAAGGCGCAAGAGGGTTTGTTTCCTGACGGGATTGGAAGGCCGATGTTGGGTATGAAACTCCTCGGGGGAGCTGTTAGTCGGGATGCAGGTTTCATCAGTAGTTTGGTCGTAAAAGAGCATTTCGTGCAGTGGATCTGATGAGTTATCTTCCACATCTATGGGACCCTCAATGTGAGCTCCACTTGTTTCCCTCCTGCATGGGTGTCGTTAAGTTGTTATTCGGCCTCAGAACGTGCCAGTCTACATTTGTTCGGGAGGCCATTTCAGTTTTTGATAAAGGCCTTCGGGGAGTGAACGAGGATATTGTGGTTTGCGGGGGTCAGTTTTTTGGGGATCTTCAATGGAGTTTGGGTTTATGTTCGGCTGAGTATGTATCTACATACCTTTCGTGGCCTCGCAGGCGCAATCTTGGAGTTTGCAGGGTCACATTCTTCGGAATTGTGGTATTGTCAGGTTAGATTTTGATTATGTCTGTGTGTTAGATTGCATGCACATGTCCCTTCCTGATTTTGATCTTGGCTGTTTCTAATAAGGACATCCCCCAAAGCACAAAATGCTTTGACGAGTGCCATATTTAGTAGAGCTGTCCAGAGTTTGGGAGAAAAGTTTGGTCTATCCCCTAGTCAGAAAGTCGTGTTTGATTGTCTTCGGGCTCCTCATGCTCAGGATTTCCTGATAGTAATCCCATTGAAGGACTGGGCCAACACATGTTGGTTGTGGAGTACCATGCAATTCTTAAGTACCAGCTAATGATCCCTCTATTTCTGGTTGATGAGCCTTCTCTAGTTTGCCAAAAGGTTTGTTTAGATACTTTTGGTGAGCATGTGGTCCCTTGCAAGGAGTTATCTAGGTTTGAATACGGCATGATTGTTAGGGATATTCTTTGTGATGCTCCAAAGCGGGCACTGGTTTTGGCAAAAAGGGAAGCTCCGGTGAACTTTCTATCAGATCCGCTCGATAGGATGTCTACTCTTCAGTCAGTTGAAATTCTTGTGTTTGGGTAGGTATGGGAAACACGCTTGTGTGGACCTTACAGGAGTATACTCTTGTTGGGCTCAGTGATAATGGGTTTGTTGTTGGCCAGGCAGCGCTGTAGGCGAAATCAAGTAAACTTGTTAAACACGAGAAAGCTTGTTTAGAGAATCAACATGTGTTTATACCATTTGCTTTTGATACATTTGGTCCCCTAGCCCCGAAAGCCGTGGAATTCCTAAACAGGGTCCAGCAAATAGGGAATAGTAATTTCTCAACATCGGTTGTGCAATTCGAAAGGGGGTTGCGACACAACTTATTGCATGTTTACTTGTCGTTTGTTTGTAATTTGTTGTTTTGGCATTTTAATAAGAAAGATTACCCAATGTTACGATCAAAATAAAATTTAACTACAAGTAAGTGCATCTTAAATAAAGTAAGATTACCTTCTTTAAGAATTATAGTAAATTAATTTTAATGATAAGAAGTTTAGGTATATCTTAATTTAGGAGCAAGATATTCTATATAGGGCTAAAACAACAAAACCTTATAAACATATGAATAATGTTGGTGTTGACATGTGATAATTTAGATAAGGGTAGTATTGTTAAAAGGCTTATGTACATATTATTACTCACATGTCAAAGACCATGTATATGTAAGTCACGTACATCTTTCATCATCTTTTTTAAATGTCTATAACTTTTTTATATGTGATTAATTGTTAAAAAAACACACCATAAAATCGAGTGTTTTATTATATTTCCAAAATTAAAAAATGATATGAACTGAGTTTTTGTGAAAATGGGTGTCGTCGTGGAGTGTTTGCACTATACAATTTTAAGGAATTTTGAAAACGCCATGATAAAAACACACAAATAATGTCTCCAATTTCAAACGTCATCATAAAACCTAGTTTAGAAAACACCATAAAAATGTTCAGTTGAAAAACGCTATAAAAACTCAGTTCAGAAAAACACCATAAAATGTCCAGTTCAAAAATGACATATTAAATCTCAGTTCAGAAAAATGTCATACAAACCCAGTTGAAAACACCAAAAAAAAAAACACAGTTCAGAAAAAACGCCAAAAAACTCAATTGAAAAGGCCACAACACAACCTAGTTAAAAACGCCATATTCATTGTTTTCGAAGGTATATCAATAGTATACTCGTCAAAAGGATAAAAAACGCTGGTATTTATTATGTTTTTTTACTAATCATGTATAAAAAAGGTTATATACATTTAAATATGATGGGAAAATGACATGTAATTAACATGTGCATCTTTGTTTGGATCTTCATATTATATCCCTCCTAGTAGTTTTAACTTTTAAGGTTCCTAGTAATTACAAAAATGTCATCGCATCAATCTCAACCACAAATCACAAAGATTTTAGAGCATTCACATTGAAGACTCTATTTCTATCTATACAAGAGCACTCACATCTAACCCCCCATTTTTTACCCTATATTACACTAAAAATCACTATCTTTTTTCTCTAATACTTAATTAAATAATACTTTTTAATACATTTATCATTACATTTTATCTTTCTTCCACTCACATCCACTTTCAAAATATATTAGAAAATTATAAAGGATGATAAGTGTCTCCTCAAATTTACAGATGAACAGTAACATTTTCTCTCTCCTCTACTCATAACCACTTTTCATAAAATAAAAACCCCCGTCACATAATTTGGGGGCTTGGATGTAAATGCTTTAACTCAACTAAAAAAACCTATTCTTCTCTATACTTTGCTTATTTTTTAAAAACATTTCACATCCAACCCTGTATTTCTATCTCTATCATACTCACAAACATTTATTTTATTAATTTTTTCTCTTTCCTACACACTAACAATAAAAATATAGGGGGTTGATATGAACCTCTAAGAGCATTCACATTTGAGACTCTTTATTCATATATTCCATATAATATAGAGTAAAAAATAGAGAAAACACAAAAACATTACTACATTAGAATCTCTATAATAGAGAAAGATTTATAGAAAGCAAAGCACAACCTCTATATTTTGAGGTTCATATCAACCCTCTATATTTTTATTGTGAGTGTTTAGAAACGAGAAAAAATTAATAAAATAAATGTTTGTAAATATGATGGAGATAGAGATAGAGGGTTGAATGTGAAATGTTTTTAAAAAATAAGCAAAGTATAGAGAAAAAAAGGTTTTTTAGTTGAATTATATAGATAGAAATGAAGTCTCCAATGTGAATGTTGTAAATACAGAGGTTGTGCTTTGCTTTTTATAAATCTTTCTCTATTATAGAGATTCCTAATTTAGTAATGTTATTGTTGTTTTCTCTAATTTTTACTCTAATATAGAATATAGAATATATGAATAAAGAGTTTTCAATGTGAATGCTTTTATAGAATATATGAATAAAGAGTTTTCAATGTGAATGCTTTTTATGGTTGAGAATCGTTCATAACATTTGTAGGGATTTGGCCATTTGTAGCAAACCCAACACTATTATTATATTGATTGGCAACATAAATACATTAGACAACGTAAATACAACTCCACTTATAAAAGGACGACAACGTCTACGTTGGCATATCAATGGGAGAGATTGGGAGGACCACTTAATTGTTAAGTTGATTTGAACATAATTCATAAAGTAGGAGATCTCAATTTATTTAAGATGAACTTATTTGTTGGTACATTTTGTTTTGACCGTAACATTGTGTAAGTAATGTTATCAATGAAAAATATATAAAAATTTGAATCTGGATGACACTTCATCAACATAAAACAAAACAAGAGTGGGTGAGTAATGTTACCAATGAGAAATATATAAAAAATTTAATCTAAATGACACTTCATCAACATAAAACAAAACATGAGCGAAAATACTAACTTGCACATTGAATCGTCAAAGCTTGTTGACTCATAAGGGAAACAACGAGTTTTTTCCCAAACTAATATTGGTGAAAAACTTATTTACTAAAATAGATGATTTGAAAATTATTTACCAAAATAGATATTTTTTCTAAAACATACTTTTTTCTCACTCCCAATTGTATTGGATAGAAATATCTTATATTTAAAAATATTTTTGTTAACAATAGCCGAGAAAAAAATAGTAAAGTTTTAAAAAGGTTTTTGTTTTTATATTTTAAACAATGACTAAGCAATTTAGGTTTAACATTACTGAAGGTTATTTTTTATTACTTTACATAACATTGAATTCGAGAAGGCAACATCTTAAATTGAATAAACGTAAATATAGTATCAAATGTTGAATTCTTTAAAGTTCTTTTTATTCCTTTTTTTTCGTTTATGTATAAAAAAATTAGAGAAAGTGATCGAACAACTTTTCTTAAAGATGAAAGAACATTTGTGTGATTAAACTTTTTGAAAGAAAACAAAATCGTCTCAACCCAACTTAAAATCGCGAAACAAAAGATGTTTTTATTTTTTAAATTGGAAAAAACAAAAGCTATTACAATTTTTTAAAGAAAATAAAATAAATATGAAAGAATAAAAAATGTCTTTTTAAGAAACATTTAAAATAGTTAAAGAAATCATTTAATTAAAGAATTTATCAAATAAATTAATTTTTTTTATAAAATTTCATGATCAAACAAAATGTTTTTATAAACTTTTTTAAAAATTTTACTAATTTTTTCCTCAGCTCTTGTTAACTAACATAATTTTTTAATAGAAAATGTTTCTATCTAATACAAATAGGAGTGAGAAAACGTATAATTTAAAAAATACTCATCTTGATAAATAATTTTCCAATCACCCATTTTGATAAACAAGTCTTCCACCAACGCTAATTTAGGAAAAAACTCAGAAACAACTAGGATTATATGATTAAGATGTGTTTTTAAAAGTGAAACTCCTTATGGTATTTCGTGTGCTCAGTGGTTCAAACTCGGGAGTACAAGTATAATTACACCTAAGCTGAACCCATTAGCGGAACCATGAATTTTTTTTATGGTGTCATTTTTTGGTACTCGGATTTATAAAAACCCGGTGTTAAAATTTTCTAGTAAAGTCGAATCACATGATAAAAACCAATATTAAAATAAAAGTACAATGTCCTTGTAAAAAACTCATTTTTGATTGTCCCTGGCTCCCCTCTATGATCATAAATTCCAAATCGACCACACATGACTCTTCAGTTTGAATGGAATCATCCCTGAGTTACACCAATCGTGACTCTTTTCAACTTATGTTTGTCTCGTGACTCTTCAGTTCATCCCTGGCGGTCTTTTTTTACTACAGTTAAATATTTAGAATTAATTAATTGGGCCTTTGATTGGTTATTGTGTTAAAAACTTAGAATAGGACATTGGCTTTTAATGGTTTATAAAGTGGTATATATATTAGATTAAATTAAGTAACTGAGCTTAACTAATAAATTTTTTTTTTTTTGGTAAAATGTTTATAGATTTTTTAGTTAAAAATATATATGGTTTATTCAAATTTTTTTAATAAAATTAATGGTGTCAATCATAAAAAAAACACTGATGTCGTTCCAAACTTTTCTATTATACTGGCTGAACCACAAAAGTCGGTTTTCTAAAATGTCAATATGTGTTTTTTGTTTAGTCTGGTTACTTCAGTTTTTTTTTTTTATTATTATGTTAATTATGGTTTGCTTAATCAGTTTTTGTTTCAATATGATATTAGAGTTTCAAAATCTTATTGCTTGTGTTATGAGAAGTGATATGTTGAAATCCTATGTTTTGTGTCAAGTTAATTCAAAGTCGAGGTCATTTGGCGGACAGGAATTAACTAGTCGACGTTTTAAATACTTGGACCATAAACAAGTAATTATTGTATTATTTTCTTTCTGAAAACAAATATATCATTTATGACAAGAAAATGAACTCTTTGGGCCTTGGCCTATATTCCGATTGGATACCTATAAGTTTGGAATTTGCCCTTTCAAAGTACAAACGTCTCTATTAGTATGTTAGTTTCGTTGAAACTCATCGTTTAAAATGCGGCGGATTGGCTTTGAAGCATATACGGTTCAGTTTTGACAGGTTATGAAATGCTTTACGTTTATAACAAAATCGGCGGTTTAACATTCATCATTTTCTTCATTATAATAATATAAAGCTATGTGTATGTATTATACACACTAGGTATTTCTCTTCGTGCGTTGCAACAAGGAACATGTATATTAGATAATAATAAAAAAAATACTTATGTACGGCGGTATACAGAAAATTCATCATGTATAACCAAAAGGTAAAAAGATAAAATGTCCAAAACAATATCAAAACATGTTTTACATTGATGATAACAATATTGTCCAGTAAAGATAGTAGGGGTCTGTTTGGTATGGGGTAATAGAATGAATAGGGGAATGGAATGGACGAGATAATGGAATTGATCTTTACTATTTCATGCCTTGTTTGATTACCATGTGTAAATGGAATGAACAATTACTTTTTGTTATTTGGTATGCGAAAAAAGACAAAGGAATAAAATCAGATGGTGGTGGTCAGTGATGGGCGATGATGGTGCGTGGTGCTAGGTGTCCGTTGTAGCGGCGGCGGTGCTTGGCGGTGGTGGTGGGTGGAGACGACGGCGGATAGTGACAATGGTGGTGGTGGTGGATGACAGTGGAGGTAGGTGGTGGTGGTGGATGACAGTGGAGGTAGGTGGCGGCGGTGGTCGGAGGTGGTAGCAGCGGCGACGGTTGTCGGAGGTGGCAGCGGTGGGTGGTGGCGGTTGATAGCGGTGGCGAAGGTGGGTGGCGGCGACGGCGGTGGCGGGGACGGAGATGGGTGGCGGCGGTAGGTGGTGGCAGTGGCGGTGGCGGGTGGCAGCGGTGGTGGATGACAACGGCGGATGATAGTGGTGGTGGTGGTAGCAACGGTGGTGGGTTGTGGTGTTTGTTGTTGATAAAGGGTGAAGAAGGAATGTAATGAAAAAAAAACAGGGGGGGGGGGGGGCGGATGGAATGATTTTGAGGGAATGTAATGCATTTTGGAATGGATGATTCCATTCTATCGACCAACTAAACACTATTTTCTTCATTCCTTCACAATGGTCCATTCTATTCCACATCTTATTCTTGCATACCAAACGCTACCTAGGTACTTTCCTTGAAGTAAAATTAGCAACAACAGCATAGGAAGGATTGATTTTGTCACACCCCCAAAATCCACCCGCGGAGTACTACCGCTTGGAGGCGTGACTGACCAGGATCCAGCCACCAATCATATTGAACAAGCATATAAGTAGTTATAAAAATCCAACCAATACAATTGGTGTTCAAACAAAACATAGTTAAGTTGCAAGCGGAAGCATAAGTCTTAAATCAAAACACAAGTTTAATTGTTTCAAAGTTTAACATGGCACACAGCCGTCCATGTCCCACAACGATCCTCCTCCATGCAAGCTCCAGCTAAGAACCTAAGGACCTGCAAAGCATGTAGTAACGAGTCAACAACAAGTTGAGTGAGTTCACGGTTGGGTGTTCGTTTTAAGTTGTTTTGAAAACAGTTTCCTTTAGCTGGCATCCTGCCGTGGGGGTTACCCCATAGTTAAAAACGTGTCTTGTTTATTCCCGGTTACTCTGGCTATCCAGTCGTGGGGGCTACCCCGTGTAGTTATCTGGCATTTCGGCCGTGGGGGCTACCCCATGTATACACTAGACTCGTTACCATATCGACTGCTGACTGTAGTCATGTTTAAGTGCCCTGAAACTGTCAATGTCTATCATCATTGACGTGCCCCAGATCCATTAGTTCACGCCCGTCCTCTGCGGCACGGTGTGAGGTTTGTCAGACCTAAATAGCGCTATCTAACTAATGACCCGCTCGCCATTGGCCCGGCAATTAAGTCGATATAAAAAGGAGGGACTTCGTGATAGAGTTTTGGTCTAGTACGAGTTATCTGTCCGTGAGGACGAGGAATTGCATTCCTGAACCTTTGCTGTCCTACCCAAGGAGGACGAGGAACCCAGTTCCTTAACCCCAATTCCCGACCCCTGGGAATCCCATGCTTTGTAGAGGGTGTGAACTCACCTTGGTTTGCTCGGTAGATACACAGAAAAGTCAATCAAGCAATATTGTGGCTACTCACGTCCTATCATAGTTGTATCATACCAATCAGGTTCGTATTCAAGTAGTGCACGTATGGCATACACGTATAATAGCAAGTAGCATGCAGGTATAATTTATGGCATACACTCATAACCATACGGTTCACAAGGACGCTTATGAGTTCAGTATACAAGCGAACAAGGCCCAATAGTCCGGCCCAAGCACTTCGGCCCGTAACAGTGCGAGCCCAAATAGTGTGTACATGCACATGGGCTCGAGTCGCAACCGGACTCGCAACCACGGTTTCGGTTCGTGCTGTTTTGGTTACGAGTCGCAACCGGACTCGCAACTGTGGTTTCGAGTCACAAGATTGGTGTGCTGATCATGTGTGGTTTCGAGTCGCAACCAGGTGTTTGCGACTCGCAACCGATGTCGCAACCGGGAGATTTCGACTCATCATGCATGGTTTCGAGTCGCAACTGATGGTTTCGGTTGGACAACTGCTGATTCGGAACAGTGTACTGTCCAATGAGAATTTGATTTCAGAAAATGGTTTGTACTATCCACTTAAACATGTTTGTTTGTCTAGTAATTTACTAATTTGGATCAAACATATCAGATTTCAAATATTCAGCCACATTCTTATCATGTTCATCAAGTTCTTCATACATTCATCATGTTCTTCACACATTCAAGTAGTTCATCATCATTCATATGAACCTAAGTCTAACAAAGTCATGAACAACAATCAACTCTTGAACATATTCATCTAATAGTTTCAAATCATCACATAACATATCAAAATCAACTCTACACTAATCTCATTAACATGGTACTACACATATGCAAGCCGGTTTTTATGAACATCAACACTCCATGGTTTGAATCATACTTAGACATAAAATATTGTGTGTTCATTAAGCAACATATCCGAAATCAAAGTATGTTAACCAAGCATCATCATATACATCATACACATTCGGTTCACAACCATCATCAAGCATACAACTACACTAGTTAAATCCTACCATTCATGCTATCATTTAACACAACAAACATCATAAAATCACTAACCAATTGTGAGGTGGTGCCGAGTTGGTAAAGAAGATGAGTGTCCGAGTGATGATGATGAGCTTAGCCGGGTCTCCTTGTGGTCACCGATTTGATCCGAGAAGAAGGAGAAGGGTGTTGTGGCTTAGGGTTTTAGTGAGAGGATGAAGAGTGTGTGTGTAGAGGAGAGTATGGGTGTTGTCCAAAAATGACAAGTATGGGTATCATGAGGGTTATATACTTGTTTCACTTGTGCACCCTAAAGGGCTTTCAACATAGGCTAAGTGTGTGTGTGTGTGCGGCCTAATCGGCCCGTAAGTCATTGTTCGCTCGAGACCACATGATCTCGAGTCGGGTTCGTGTTGTCTCGGTTCATATACATACTCGAATACATACACACAAGCATACATATAAGGTAACACATAATCATATAAGTTCACATGTATCATTCATTAATTCATCAAATCAATTAGTCACTAATCGTTCAAGTATACAACGGAAGGTTCTAAATTTCGAGTTGTCACATCATCCCCAAGTTGAAAGAAATTTCGTCCCGAAATTTGGTAGGCACTCACTGAGGAAGCTAGTTAAGTTGTATGGTTTCCCTGGTTTTCCTGGGGTGTCACATCCACCCCCCGTTGATCTGGAATTTCGTCCCGAAATTCCGTAGCTTCGGCCTCAGTAGTGGGTGTACTGTTTGCGAACAGTTGGGGATACTTTTGTTTCATCTGATCTTCGCGCTCCCAGGTGAACTCTGGGCCGCGACGTGAGTTCCAACGAACTCGAACGAGAGGTATTCTAGTGCTCTTGAGGACCTTAACATCCCTGTCCGTGATCTCGACTGGTTCCTCGACGAATCGTAACTGCTCGTCGATGGTGAGTTCCTTCAAAGGAACTACGTGGGTCTCATCTGACGGACACTTCTTCAGATTCGACACATGAAAAACGTTGTGAACTGCACCGAGTTCCGCTGGTAAGTTGAGTCTGTAGGCCACCCTGCCTATTTTCTCAATGACCTCGAAAGGTCCAACGTATCGTGGGTTTAGTTTGCCGCGTTTACCAAAACGAACCACACCCTTCCAGGGTGAAACTTTGAGTAGTACCCGCTCCCCAACCTGGAGCTCAAGTGGTTTCCTGCCCATGTCGGCGTAAACTTTCTGACGTTCACGAGCGGCCGTCATGCGTTTTCGTATCTGAGCGATTTGCTCGGTTGTATCTACCACATATTCTGGGCCAGTGATCTGACTTTCTCCCACCTCTGCCCAGCAAAGAGGAGACCGGCATTTACGTCCGTACAATGCCTCAAACGGAGCAGCTCCAATGCTGGTGTGGTAGCTGTTATTGTACGAGAATTCCACAAGTGGCAGATGCTTTTCCCAGCGGTTGCCAAAGTCGATTACACATGCACGAAGCATGTCTTCCAAGGTTTGAATAGTGCGCTCGGACTGCCCGTCCGTCTGAGGATGGTACGCTGTGCTCATGTCTAATCGTGAGCTGAAGGATTTGTGCATTGCTTGCCACAGCTCTGAAGTAAATCGTGCATCTCGATCCGAGATGATAGAGGTGGGCACCCCGTGCCTCGAAACAATTTCCTTGATGTATATTTCTGCAAGAGTGGAGAACTTATCCGTCTCCTTGATAGCCAAGAAGTGTGCAGATTTTGTGAGTCGATCCACGATCACCCAAATAGTATCGTTCCCGCGCTGGGATCTAGGTAGACCAGTGACAAAATCCATGGAAATTTGCTCCCATTTCCATTGAGGTATCTCTGGTTGTTGGAGTAGGCCTGATGGTTTCTGGTATTCCGACTTGACTCTCGCGCAAGTCAAACACTTGCTGACGTAGGTCGCTATGTGGGCCTTCATGCTAGGCCACCAATACGTAGTTTTGATGTCGTGGTACATTTTGTCCGATCCAGGATGTACCGAGTAGCGAGACTTGTGTGCTTCGTCCATCACAAGCTCTCGTAGGTTGCCATAGAGTGGGACCCAAACGCGTCCCGTTACGTAGTAAGCACCGTCTTCCTTCTGTTCTAATCGTTGCCTTGATCCGCGTAGGGCTTCAGCCCTGACGTTTTCTGGTTTCAGTGCTTCTATCTGAGCAGCTCGTATCTGGGAAGGCAGACTAGAATGGATCGTGAGTTGTAAAGCTCGCACGCGCTTAGGCGCAGTGTCCTTTCGACTAAGGGCGTCAGCCACAACATTGGCTTTGCCCGGGTGGTACCTGATTGAGCACTCGTAGTCATTCAGCAGCTCGACCCATCATCGTTGTCGCATATTTAGTTCCTTCTGTTTGAAGATATGCTCGAGGCTCCTGTGGTCGGTGTAGATGGCGCACTGGGTACCATACAGGTAATGCCGCCACAACTTAAGTGCAAAAACAACAGCTCCCAGCTCTAAATCGTGCGTCGTGTAGTTCTTTTCGTGAACCTTTAGTTGGCGTGAGGCGTAAGCTATAACTTTGTCTCGTTGCATCAGCACGCAACCAAGACCCTGAATTGATGCGTCACAATAAACCACAAAGTCGTCTGTGCCTTCCGGCAAGGAAAGGATGGGTGCGCTACAAAGTCTATCCTTTAGGTGCTGAAATGCCAACTCCTGTGCGTTTCCCCAGTGATAAATAACGCCCTTCTGCGTTAGTGAGGTGAGAGGCTGTGCAATCTTAGAAAAATCCTTTATGAATCTCCGGTAGTATCCCGCCAAACCCAAGAATTGGCGAATTTCCTTTGGTGTACGAGGTGCAGGCCAGTTCTTAATCGAGTCTATCTTGGATGGATCAACATGAATCCCATCCTTGTTCACCACGTGGCCTAGGAAATGGACTTCTCGAAGCCAGAAGTCGCATTTCGAGAACTTTGCATAAAGCTGTTCTGTTCGAAGGAGTTCCAGAATAAGTCGCAGATGCTGCTCGTGTTCCTCCCGACTCTTGGAATAGATCAGGATGTCGTCGATGAAGACTATAACGAACTTGTCCAGGTAAGGCTTGCACACTCGGTTCATCAAATCCATGAAAACCGCAGGTGCGTTTGTCATCCCAAAAGGCATGACCAAAAATTCATAGTGCCCGTATCGAGTTCTGAAAGCTGTTTTGGAGACGTCCTCTTCCCGGACTCTCAGCTGGTGATAACCCGATCTCAAATCGATCTTCGAATAGTAGCTCGATCCTTGCAGCTGGTCGAATAAGTCGTCGATACGCGGTAGAGGATAACGGTTCTTCACCGTCACCTTGTTGAGTTCCCGGTAATCGATGCACATTCTGAAAGTACCGTCTTTCTTCTTCACAAATAGCACTGGAGCTCCCCAGGGCGATGAGCTAGGACGAATAAAACCCTTATCCAAGAGTTCTTGTAGTTGCGTAGAGAGTTCCTTCAACTCTGATGGGGCTAAACGATAAGGTGCACGAGCTATAGGCGCAGCTCCAGGAGCTAGTTCGATCTGAAACTCGACTTGGCGATGAGGCGGAAGACCAGGTAATTCCTCAGGAAATACCTCTGGGTAATCGCGTACAACTGGAAAATCTTCTATCTTCTTCTCTTTCTCCGTGGTGTCAGTAATGAGAGCCAAAATGGCAGTGTGGCCCTTTCGCAAGTACTTTTGGGCCTTAAGGAGAGAAATGACGTTCTCAACAGCACTCCTTTTGTCGCCATGAATCATGAGAGGTTCACCATCGGGCCCTGGAATACGGACAACCTTCTCGTTGCAAAGAATCTCTGCTCGGTGCTGGGATAACCAATCCATCCCAATGACAACGTCGAAACTACCTAAGACAATAGGAATGGGGTCGATAGAGAAGGTCTGGTCAGCGAGAATAAGTTTACAACCCTTGACTATGTGTGTGGCTTCTAAACTCTTACCATTTGCTAGCTCTACGGTGTGCTTGTTGTTCAGAGGGGTTGGAATACGCTTAAGCATTCGACTAACTTCTAGTGACACGTAGCTAGTATCGGCACCCGAATCAAATAAAACTGAAACATAAAAGTCGTCGAGAAGGAACTTACCCGCCACAACATTGGGGTCATTCCTTGCTTCACCTTGGCCAATCACAAACATTCGCCCCCTGGCGCCATTGTTGTTGTTCCCATTGTTACCATTCCCCTGATTGTTGTTATTGTTGTTGTTGTTGTTCTGGTTCCTGTTCAGTTGGGGACAATCTCTCTTGAAGTGGCCTTCAGCTCCACACTGAAAGCACCCCTTGTTATCACCTTGTTGCTGTTGCTGGCGCTGGTTCTGTTGAGCTTGCTGACGATTCTGGTTGGCGGGGTATAAGCTCCTACAATCCTTTGCAGCGTGACCAGGCTTGTTGCACCGATGACAGTTGCCCCTGGTGCATGGTCCGCTGTGGTGCAGGCTGCAGCGATTGCATTTGGGGTGATTTCCTTTGTATCCGCCACCAGACGATTGCTGATTAGGGCTCTTGTAGTCCTCAGTCTTTCTCTGCTGAGACTGGGACTGAACAGAAGCCGAACCCTTACTCGAAGTTCCATCCCACTTCCGTTTGTTGTCACTAGAGGTACCAGAAGTAGTTGCAGCACCTATGCGTTTTGGTAACTTGTTCTGCTCCACCGCCTGATCCGTGAGACGGTGAGCCAACTGAACAGTTTGCTGGAAGGTAGCGAGGTTCGCTGAAGTCACATGACTTTGGATTTCTGGCACTAAGCCCTGAAGAAATAGTTCGATGCGTTTGATGGGAGGATCCACCATAGTAGGGCACAGAATTGCCAGTTCGTTCCACCTTTTCACATAAGCTTCAATTTCCGACCCCGTCATCTTGAGGTTGAAGAACTCCACTTCCAGTTTGTGAATCTCATCACGACTGCAGTATTCCTCTTTGATCATTTCCTTAAAAGTTTCCCATGGGGTGGCGTTGGCAGCAACCAACCCTAGCATCTGAACTTGAGCGTTCCACCACGTGAGGGCTAAACCCTCGAGGGTACCAGTAGCGTACTTCACCCTGCGCGCCTCAGGGCATTCGCACATTTCGAACACAGATTCTAGCTTCTCAAACCAGTGTAGGAGACCTACTGCTCCTTCAGTGCCGCTAAAAGTAGTTGGTCGGCAGTCCATGAAAGTCTTAAAAGTGCACACGGGTGGTTGAACATGCTGACCTATCGTAGGTGAAAGAAAAGACAGAGTTTTACACAAAGGTTGGTTCACGAGAGTAGGATCCTAAAGATCCTAGAATAAGTTCGGACTGCAGGATATACCTCCTGCGTGTGCAGCTGCAAGTGCTGCGGCAACTCGTTCGTTGATCAGAGCCGTCAACTGGGCTTGTGTCATGTTAACGCGTCCAGACATGATCTTCATACCAAGAAGAACGTGAGTGAGTGGGGTTCGCGAAAGTGCGATGATAGGATAGAGTAAGCACGCACGTGTTCAAGCAACAGTAGTTATACTAACCAAGCATACCATAAGCAATGTACTATGTAACTAGCAAGTAGGCAATATATACACAGATCATATCACCTAGAACGTCGAGCCTTGCATGCGGAGTGAAGCATCGTTGTGGACCGTTGAGCACTGTACAGGTTATAGTCTGGTTTTAACAAAAACGTTTTTCCCTTTATTAAAACCAAGTTCCCTATAACCAATGGCTCTGATACCAATCTGTCACACCCCCAAAATCCACCCGCGGAGTACTACCGCTTGGAGGCGTGACTGACCAGGATCCAGCCACCAATCATATTGAACAAGCATATAAGTAGTTATAAAAATCCAACCAATACAATTGGTGTTCAAACAAAACATAGTTAAGTTGCAAGCGGAAGCATAAGTCTTAAATCAAAACACAAGTTTAATTGTTTCAAAGTTTAACATGGCACACAGCCGTCCATGTCCCACAACGATCCTCCTCCATGCAAGCTCCAGCTAAGAACCTAAGGACCTGCAAAGCATGTAGTAACGAGTCAACAACAAGTTGAGTGAGTTCACGGTTGGGTGTTCGTTTTAAGTTGTTTTGAAAACAGTTTCCTTTAGCTGGCATCCTGCCGTGGGGGTTACCCCATAGTTAAAAACGTGTCTTGTTTATTCCCGGTTACTCTGGCTATCCAGCCGTGGGGGCTACCCCGTGTAGTTATCTGGCATTTCGGCCGTGGGGGCTACCCCATGTATACACTAGACTCGTTACCATATCGACTGCTGACTGTAGTCATGTTTAAGTGCCCTGAAACTGTCAATGTCTATCATCATTGACGTGCCCCAGATCCATTAGTTCACGCCCGTCCTCTGCGGAACGGTGTGAGGTTTGTCAGACCTAAATAGCGCTATCTAACTAATGACCCGCTCGCCATTGGCCCGGCGATTAAGTCGATATAAAAAGGAGGGACTTCGTGATAGAGTTTTGGTCTAGTACGAGTTATCTGTCCGTGAGGACGAGGAATTGCATTCCTGAACCTTTGCTGTCCTACCCAAGGAGGACGAGGAACCCAGTTCCTTAACCCCAATTCCCGACCCCTGGGAATCCCATGCTTTGTAGAGGGTGTGAACTCACCTTGGTTTGCTCGGTAGATACACAGAAAAGTCAATCAAGCAATATTGTGGCTACTCACGTCCTATCATAGTTGTATCATACCAATCAGGTTCGTATTCAAGTAGTGCACGTATGGCATACACGTATAATAGCAAGTAGCATGCAGGTATAATTTATGGCATACACTCATAACCATACGGTTCACAAGGACGCTTATGAGTTCAGTATACAAGCGAACAAGGCCCAATAGTCCGGCCCAAGCACTTCGGCCCGTAACAGTGCGAGCCCAAATAGTGTGTACATGCACATGGGCTCGAGTCGCAACCGGACTCGCAACCACGGTTTCGGTTCGTGCTGTTTTGGTTACGAGTCGCAACCGGACTCGCAACTGTGGTTTCGAGTCACAAGATTGGTGTGCTGATCATGTGTGGTTTCGAGTCGCAACCAGGTGTTTGCGACTCGCAACCGATGTCGCAACCGGGAGATTTCGACTCATCATGCATGGTTTCGAGTCGCAACTGATGGTTTCGGTTGGACAACTGCTGATTCGGAACAGTGTACTGTCCAATGAGAATTTGATTTCAGAAAATGGTTTGTACTATCCACTTAAACATGTTTGTTTGTCTAGTAATTTACTAATTTGGATCAAACATATCAGATTTCAAATATTCAGCCACATTCTTATCATGTTCATCAAGTTCTTCATACATTCATCATGTTCTTCACACATTCAAGTAGTTCATCATCATTCATATGAACCTAAGTCTAACAAAGTCATGAACAACAATCAACTCTTGAACATATTCATCTAATAGTTTCAAATCATCACATAACATATCAAAATCAACTCTACACTAATCTCATTAACATGGTACTACACATATGCAAGCCGGTTTTTATGAACATCAACACTCCATGGTTTGAATCATACTTAGACATAAAATATTGTGTGTTCATTAAGCAACATATCCGAAATCAAAGTATGTTAACCAAGCATCATCATATACATCATACACATTCGGTTCACAACCATCATCAAGCATACAACTACACTAGTTAAATCCTACCATTCATGCTATCATTTAACACAACAAACATCATAAAATCACTAACCAATTGTGAGGTGGTGCCGAGTTGGTAAAGAAGATGAGTGTCCGAGTGATGATGATGAGCTTAGCCGGGTCTCCTTGTGGTCACCGATTTGATCCGAGAAGAAGGAGAAGGGTGTTGTGGCTTAGGGTTTTAGTGAGAGGATGAAGAGTGTGTGTGTAGAGGAGAGTATGGGTGTTGTCCAAAAATGACAAGTATGGGTATCATGAGGGTTATATACTTGTTTCACTTGTGCACCCTAAAGGGCTTTCAACATAGGCTAAGTGTGTGTGTGTGTGCGGCCTAATCGGCCCGTAAGTCATTGTTCGCTCGAGACCACATGATCTCGAGTCGGGTTCGTGTTGTCTCGGTTCATATACATACTCGAATACATACACACAAGCATACATATAAGGTAACACATAATCATATAAGTTCACATGTATCATTCATTAATTCATCAAATCAATTAGTCACTAATTGTTCAAGTATACAACGGAAGGTTCTAAATTTCGAGTTGTCACAGATTTGGTCAAAATACAATCTTGGATTTTTATATTTTTAGGAAGAGAGAAACACCACATGTTGTGAAATAGTTTTTTTTTGCTTGCCGACGGATTATTATGCATGTGGTAATAAGACTATTGTAGTAGTGTATACACCCATGTGATGTGATCCCCCCATGGGTCTATTCCGAAAACAACCTCAAGGTACCGGGGTAATCGTATTTTTCTTTTATTATAATAACAATAACAACAATAAATATAGCTCAAATATATAGAGTTTTTTTCCTAAAAGAGTGTTGGTGGAAAATTTATTTATCAAAATGGGTGACTTGAAAGGGAAAGGATCAAATAGAAAGTTTATATTCGCTAGGAAGGATAGGAAGTAATCTTAGCCGTCCATATGGAAAAGTAGAAATACAAGTGGGAAGGGTATTTTAGTCAATCTCCTTTTATCTATTCTTTCTATTTCCCTTCTCTGTATCTTCAAAACCCAGATGTTCAAAACCCACCATCTTCAACATTTCATTACTTTTCTCTCTCTAGAATTACTATATCATAGTGCGATATTCTTCATCAATGAATGGTTCAAACACTCAATCAACGTGTTCTTCGATTTCTTTGAAGAAAACCCAGTTTATGTTTCTATAATTTCTCGTTTTTTTTTTCAATTTAACATGATGCAATGTAACTGTAAGACCCTAACACGTTTAACCTTAAAACGACGCAGCGGAATTTCGAGTCTGAAAATTTCTTTCGTGACATACATCTTGACATTCTAAAAATTCATTTTATAATATAAGAACATAACTTATCGACACTAAATTACATATTTAAACATTCCCGTACAATCCGTCTTGTGACTCGATCTTCGATCTCTGCTCCTTAGTAATCCTCATGGCTTGTACTACCTGCGCTCACCACATAAAATTCATAACGTTAGTACGTATCATAAGCCTACAAGATTTGTTCACGTTTACTTTTCATTTCGTTAACTCTTTACATCCCGTCTTTCCCTTTGATCATACGATCCGTAGTGAGACTTCCTGGGTATTCCTGCGTTACACTTCATCACCAGACACGCTGTTATTATTGTTAGTACCCAATTTCATTGAATACATGCGTAAATACTTTCATACAACCTATACATACACTTATGATCACACATAGCAACATACGTACCTATGTACCTACATACATACGTACGTGCATACCTAAATACATCCATTCATATCATACATACATACATACATACAT
Source organism: Helianthus tuberosus (assembly GCA_030545235.1). Classification (NCBI taxonomy): domain Eukaryota; kingdom Viridiplantae; phylum Streptophyta; class Magnoliopsida; order Asterales; family Asteraceae; genus Helianthus; species Helianthus tuberosus. The sequence continues at coordinate 144,604,308 of CM060417.1, read as the reverse complement.
ACTTACATACCTACATACATTCATACGTACCTACATACATACATACAAACATCCATACATACTTACATACATACGAACATACTTATTTCATACCTTCTCACAACTTACATACGTGCATACCTTCGTACATGCTCACTTGACTACATATACATACTAACTACATACACCCTTACATACATACATTTATACTTATACAACATACATACGTACATGCCTATATACGTACTTACATGTATATTTATAATCACCTGTTTCAACATAACCAACTCGTACTTACCTATTCATATACGTCTTTATATATATCCTTATGTACCTGCTTACACACTATAATCTTACATACATTCGCGCATACACGCTTACATACCCTTCTACCTACGTGTATAAAGATATACAATATCCATACATACCTATCCACACGTGCGTTTACCCTATTGGTCACAAAACATGAGTTAAACTAGTCATACGCAACTTAAAACACGTTTAAACGAGTTCCCAAGCTAAAACGAGGCACGAAAACAATTTTCGGAGAAACTTGACCCGTCGCGCTACGCGACCCCCCTAAAACAGCAGAAGGTTGTTGCTGCTGTGCTGCATACTTTCAGCACGATCCCGTTTCACGGAAACGAGCATAACTCCCTCGTTTTTAATCCATTTTACCCGATTCTTTTTCCTACGCGTCCGTAATTTAATTCTCCATCTAATGGAACTAAAATCCAACATCCGACTTAATATAATTTCCGATTTTTAACTCTTCGGCTTATTACCCTTTTACCACTTTTCGACCCGTTCATGCATACGTCAACATAAGTTGTTCGTTTTACCAAAACCTCTTATAAACATAATAATATAAGTGACGTCTATCATAAATTACCAAATTCTTGGATGTCTTGCATCCTCTTAACACCTTATCGTTCATATGCTTATTTTTGACCCGTTAAGGGTATTCGTGCATTAATTGGTCTACGACTAACCAAACCGTAATCCCCACATCCATACTTGTCCAAAACATTACACTAATCGAATAACTTGTTTCTAAGCTACTTTTAAGATCGTTTGCCCCAAAATACCCATCAAGGGCATTTTGGTCAACTTTAATTCCATCATTTACGACGAAAGACTTTAACACATTTTTGACCTCAAACAACATGTATGTTTAATTAAAACACCTTATTACTTAATCGTACTAAGAAGTGATTACGGAAATCACTTACCTTATGCGTCCGTGCTCGTATCCGATTCCTCGCCTTTTCTTGACCCGCTATCCTTTCATGCTTGCGTCCGTCTTGACATGATTCCTATACTCTCTTTTCATCAAGATTACGCTCCTATTAACATATGCATTCGTACATGTTAACAATCATATCAATCGCATATTTCACCCTTAACTTTCATTAGTCATTTCTAACATACATAACTCATGTGATTATATTCATATCCGTTTAAACTCATGTAATTCATCATATAATCACAAACAACGCATATTGACATAACATGTACCATACGGATTCCTATAATACTGCCTTTACGACCACGTGTCAATTCATGTTTCTTATGCTTAGTTGACTTTCGAAAGTCAACTATATACCATATTTAACCACCGACTTATCATTATATACTCGTAACATCATATTCGGTTATACGGATGACACTATATACATTTCATCATATACTTGATGCGAGTACTACCTTTTAAGCATAACGTACAACTATTTCATGCACAAATCTTCTAAACTCATACATAACCCATCAAATCCTACTACCAATCATCATATATCATTCCAAATGAACATTAAACATAACATCATCATATTCCTATACTTTCATCTAACAATAATTCATCATACCCACATAATACATCAATCATTCAACAAGACTTGAACATAGGAGGTGATTCTAGTCATCATCTTCACCCTAACTAACGGGTTTCACCTCAAATCATCAAATTAACACAAACCATACATAACCCATGTTCTATACGAGGATTCTAACCCTTGTACATGATCAATTTCATATTAGCTAACGGATTAGAGCATAACCCACTTCACCCATGATCACCAATCTTAGATTTAAAACATACCTTATGATCCTCTCGTGTTGGTGATCATTAATCCATGCTCGGTTATGGATTTAAGCTCCATCTTGCCTTCCGATTTGAGCATAAAGATGATGCTAGGGTTTGAGGCTCCATAGGAGCCTCCTGCTCCTTCTCGAACACACACGTATGTGTGTGTGTTTGTGTGTGATAAGTTATTTAATAACTTAACTTTCATCTTTCCCACTTTAGCCCCTCAGGTTTACCTTTAAAACATAACTGACATTACCTTCCTCTTTTAATTCTTTTGACCATACCCTTAACTAGGTTAAATAGCCTAGTTATTTATTTCATGACGTTTCATATCGGAACACACGACAAATATTAACATTCAGATTTTGGGGCGTTACAAGTCTACCACCCTTAAACAAGGTTTCGTCCCCGAAACCTTTCTCACTTTCATTGAACACACATTATCTTTCTTCCAGTCCATCCATACGACCCCTAGCCCATCCTAATGAGAATCTTCTGGCTCCAAGAACTCGTTCCGGAGTTCTTATTAGTGTCGCTTCCACTAATAACTCAAGTTCCTAACAGCCTTTATAGCTAATGATTCATTCATCATCCTAATACGCGTATATCATATGCATTATATATCTTTTATTTAATTGAAACCATTTCAATATCCCACTACTAACATTCCCTTTTTATTATTTGCACATTCATAACGTCTTCATCGACTAAACGACCTTACTTTGAATTTGAAATCTATACATACTCATATATGCTTAACTTTAATATTAACCTTATTCTACATTTTCTACAGTTACGTATACCTTGCATACCTTCATTTTATCTTTATATCATTCTGTTCATTTCACATTACTATTGCTTCCACTTCATGCATTACTTGCGAAGACCTTATTACCATTCCCGCCCATACTCAAGTTATTGTCCGGGTCACCGCCCGTCATCATTCTGACTTCTCAGAGTCAATTACTAACACATCTAACACGTAACTTATACAAAACTTCGTCTATTATACTATCACCTTTTTACTTTATACTTATTCTCTATGACCCGTTCGACTCAATCATGGTCAAACTATCGACATCTTCTTAGGCGGATTAATTTCATCATTTTATATTTTTGAATCCGTCTCACGGATTCAGACGCATCATTCATGCTTTTTCATTCATTGAATCCGCCTTACGGATTCAAACATTACATTCATGCCTTTTATCCTTGAACCCGCCTCGCGGATTCAAACATTACATTCATACCTTCCCTCCTTGAATCCGTCTCACAGATTCAATCATTACATTCATACCCTTCTTCCTTGAATCCGTCTCGCGGATTCAAACATTCATTCTTATCTTGTTGATCCGTACTTAATCACGGATTCAACATTCTTTATTCTTATCAGGCATGTTTTTTTTTCATTCTTACATAGTACTCTCAATTTCCCGAGAGTCTTACTTCCCATTTCACCCACACGCCCGCCTGCTACCCAACTCTACCGGACATACCTGTAACAATTATCATGATCCCACGAACGTCATACGTTTCTCGTGTACTGGCCAGGTACACAATCCACATAGTAGTTTCGTGCCTTCATGTAATTGTCACCTTATGTCCGTAGACTTAGGTTTCGGCGCGTGTATCGCTTCCAATGCTTCATTACTATACTATCATTGTCTTTCATCTTAACATTTTTCCTTCCCTTAATGAACTTTACCATTACCTACATTCACATATTAAATTCACGTACCTGGGCTCATTTGCCTATTTGTCTTATTACCTCTTTGCCTGCCTTAGTATTTATCCTAGACTGCATTCGCGGATCATCCTCTTCCAACACTTACGCTTACCTTGCACATACAAAACCGTCAGTTTCTTTATACGTATACATAAATACATACTTTCATCAACCTTTACCTTTGGATCTTGATCGAGTCTTAGATTGTACGGATTTCTTATCTCAAGAGCACACAAGTTTGAGTTCAAGTACTTACCTTCTCGTACTTGATTCCCTCAAACCAGGGCTCTGATACCAACTTGTAAGACCCTAACACGTTTAACCTTAAAACGACGCAGTGGAATTTCGAGTCTGAAAATTTCTTTCGTGACATACATCTTGACATTCTAAAAATTCATTTTATAATATAAGAACATAACTTATCGACACTAAATTACATATTTAAACATTCCCGTACAATCCGTCTTGTGACTCGATCTTCGATCTCTACTCCTTAGTAATCCTCATGGCTTGTACTACCTGCGCTCACCACATAAAATTCATAACGTTAGTACGTATCATAAGCCTACAAGATTTGTTCACGTTTACTTTTCATTTCGTTAACTCTTTACATCCCGTCTTTCCCTTTGATCATACGATCCGTAGTGAGACTTCCTGGGTATTCCTGCGTTACACTTCATCACCAGACACGCTGTTATTATCGTTAGTACCCAATTTCATTGAATACATGCGTAAATACTTTCATACAACCTATACATACACTTATGATCACACATAGCAACATACGTACCTATGTACCTACATACATACGTACGTGCATACCTAAATACATCCATTCATATCATACATACATACATACTTACATACCTACATACATTCATACGTACCTACATACATACATACAAACATCCATACATACTTACATACATACGAACATACTTATTTCATACCTTCTCACAACTTACATACGTGCATACCTTCGTACATGCTCACTTGACTACATATACATACTAACTACATACACCCTTACATACATACATTTATACTTATACAACATACATACGTACATGCCTATATACTTACTTACATGTATATTTATAATCACCTGTTTCAACATAACCAACTCGTACTTACCTATTCATATACGTCTTTATATATATCCTTATGTACCTGCTTACACACTATAATCTTACATACATTCGCGCATACACGCTTACATACCCTTCTACCTACGTGTATAAAGATATACAATATCCATACATACCTATCCACACGTGCGTTTACCCTATTGGTCACAAAACATGAGTTAAACTAGTCATACGCACCTTAAAACACGTTTAAACGAGTTCCCAAGCTAAAACGAGGCACGAAAACAATTTTCGGAGAAACTTGACCCGTCGCGCTACGCGACCCCCCTAAAACAGCAGAAGGTTGTTGCTGCTGTGCTGCATACTTTCAGTACGATCCCGTTTCACGGAAACGAGCATAACTCCCTCATTTTTGATCCGTTTTACCCGATTCTTTTTCCTACGCGTCCGTAATTTAATTCTCCATCTAATGGAACTAAAATCCAACATCCGACTTAATATAATTTCTGATTTTTAACTCTTCGGCTTATTACCCTTTTACCACTTTTCGACCCGTTCATGCATACGTCAACATAACTTGTTCGTTTTACCAAAACCTCTTATAAACATAATAATATAAGTGACGTCTATCATAAATTACCAAATTCTTGGATATCTTGCATCCTCTTAACACCTTATCGTTCATATGCTTATTTTTGACCCGTTAAGGGTATTCGTGCATTAATTGGTCTACGACTAACCAAACCATAATCCCCACATCCATACTTGTCCAAAACATTACACTAATCGAATAACTTGTTTCTAAGCTACTTTTAAGATCGTTTGCCCCAAAATACCCATCAAGGGCATTTTGGTCAACTTTAATTCCATCATTTACGACGAAAGACTTTAACACATTTTTGACCTCAAATAACATGTATGTTTAATTAAAACACCTTATTACTTAATCGTACTAAGAAGTGATTACGGAAATCACTTACCTTATGCGTCCGTGCTCGTATCCGATTCCTCTCCTTTTCTTGACCCGCTATCCTTTCATGCTTGCGTCCGTCTTGACATGATTCCTATACTCTCTTTTCATCAAGAGTACGCTCCTATTAACATATGCATTCGTACATGATAACAATCATATCAATCGCATATTTCACCCTTAACTTTCATTAGTCATTTCTAACATACATAACTCATGTGATTATATTCATATCCGTTTAAACTCATGTAATTCATTATATAATCACAAACAACGCATATTGACATAACATGTACCATACGGATTCCTATAATCCTGCCTTTACGACCACGTGTCAATTCATGTTTCTTATGCTTAGTTGACTTTCGAAAGTCAACTATATACCATATTTAACCACCGACTTATCATTATATACTCGTAACATCATATTCGGTTATACGGATGACACTATATACATTTCATCATATACTTGATGCGAGTACTACCTTTTAAGCATAACGTACAACTATTTCATGCACAAATCTTCTAAATTCATACATAACCCATCAAATCCTACTACCAATCATCATATATCATTCCAAATGAACATTAAACATAACATCATCATATTCCTATACTTTCATCTAACAATAATTCATCATACCCACATAATACATCAATCATTCAACAAGACTTGAACATAGGAGGTGATTCTAGTCATCATCTTCACCCTAACTAACGGGTTTCACCTCAAATCATCAAATTAACACAAACCATACATAACCCATGTTCTATACGAGGATTCTAACCCTTGTACATGATCAATTTCATATTAGCTCATGGATTAGAGCATAACCCACTTCACCCATGATCACCAATCTTAGATTTAAAACATACCTTATGATCCTCTCGTGTTGGTGATCATTAATCCATGCTCGGTTATGGATTTAAGCTCCATCTTGCCTTCCGATTTGAGCATAAAGATGATGCTAGGGTTTGAGGCTCCATAGGAGCCTCCTGCTCCTTCTCGAACACACACGTATGTCTGTGTGTGTTTGTGTGTGATAAGTTATTTAATAACTTAACTTTCATCTTTCCCACTTTAGCCCCTCGGGTTTACCTTTAAAACATAACTGACATTACCTTCCTCTTTTAATTCTTTTGACCATACCCTTAACTAGGTTAAATAGCCTAGTTATTTATTTCATGACGTGTCATATTGGAACACACGACAAATATTAACATTCAGATTTTGGGGCGTTACAGTAACATGAGATTTATGTTAAAACAGGTACTCCTCTTCTCAAATTTCTCAAACATTTTGTGTTCAAAGTGAAGATATCTCTGATTCTACTCTTTCTCTTGATGTATTCATGTGTTTGGGCAACATCTTTAGTTCCAATTTCATTGAGAAATCATTAATAAAAAGTTGCACACCAGGTGTTTGACAAAATGTCTCAAAGAAAAATTGCAAAACACCTTTCAGTTTAGACTTTCATTTAAAATTGTGTTTTACAAAAGCATGAAAAAACACATTTTTTGGGTGTTTTTTGTCCATTGCGTTTTACAAAAGAATGAAAAACACACTTTTTGGTGTTTTTTGTCCATTACGTTTTACAAAATAATGAAAAAACTGTTTTTTTATCCATTGCGTTTTACAAAAGAATGAAAAAACACACTTTTTGAGTGTTTTTTGTTCATTGCGTTTTACAAAATAATGAAAAAACACTGTTTTTTATCCACTACGTTTTACAAAATAATGAAAAAACACATTTTTATGTGTTTTTTGTCCATTGCGTTTTACAAAATAATGAAAAAACATAGCTTTTTGTCCATTGCGTTTTACAAAAGACATTTTTCTTTTGTGATTTTAGTCCATTGCGTTTTAGAAAATACACTTTCTTTTATATTTTTAGTCAATTGCGTTTTAGAAATAAACTTTGTTTTGTGTTTTAATTCATTGCTTTTTAGATGCTCATATCGTTTCTGTCCTCCTTTCTGTTGTTGATCACTCTTAAAAAGTGAAGCCACTCCAATATGATTGGCATGTGGCTTACTTGGAGTTTGATTATTCTCTTTGGTCCTCTGAATGTAGAGAAAAAGAAAGATTTTTAAAATATGATAAAAACTACTTTCTGATTTTCACACAGGAAAATTTTTAAACAGTTGGAACCTGTTGACAGTTTCTCATGCTCTTGGAAGATTTATTGCGTTTTATGTAATAGAGCAGACTACATATATATTGTATTATAATTTATAAGCTTTAACATAAAACAATCAATTGCAGTAATGGACTTAATTCAAGAAGGTATTCTGCAGCAATTCACAAATTCTATTAACTTTTCCCATTGGTCAACTCTTTCCTTGTTATACATTATCACCAATCCAAAAACACAATACATATAATAATAAAATAATAATACCATTCATCCATCCAATAACACAGTACATATAATAATAATAAAAATAATACAATCATCTAAAAAAGATAATACGCAATACAAAATCATGTCATACATTCTCACTGTAGTATCAAATATGAACATACTAATAAAGATAATTCTTTTTTAGAGTTGGCTTTTACCAACAGTAGCATAAAGGAAACCAACCAGTTGTCTTCTTGATCGAACAATAATAGCTTCACGAACTGTTATCGCAGCTAGGAGTTGAATGTTGAGGTTACAATAGAGATGCAGAAAATGGCAGCCTCTCTCCAGAAAACGCAATACATGTTGAAAGAAGGTGGGATATTTTTTTATTCATTGCGTTTTAGAAAAAAAAATCATTTCTTTTTGTGTTTTTTTTCTATTGCGTTTTACACATCTGGGTTATCGAAAACTTTTTTTTTTCAAAAGTATAGCAATAGTGTGCTTGTTTTAAAGATAAAAAAAGGCTCGTTTTTATGGTGCAATTTTTATAAAAAAATAAGGTCGTATGAAAAAATTATTAACGTTTTAAAATTGGGGGAATTAAAGGGGAGAGAAACTATTACCTTAGATGGACTAGAATACCCTTACATAAAAGTCACGCGCCTTCTCTTTTTGTTCAATTCCACCCATTTAATCTTAACCATTGATTACTAAATAGATGGTTAAGATTACTTCCTATCCTTCCTACCCATAGAAACTTCCTAGTATATCCTGACCCGACTTGAAAAACATTTACTAAAATAGGTGTTTTGCAATGACTTTTTCTCAAATTGGTGAGGGTGGAATTTTTTTTACCAAAATGGGTGATTTAAAAAATATTTATTAAAATAAGTGTTTTTTTCTTATTTCTTTATTATTAACTAATCTATTATATTTTTTATTTTTTTCAGTTAACCTAATATGTTTTTAATTTATTTTTCTCCAAACAATTACTCTTTATATTTTATTACTTTTTAACTAACCAAAATATAATTCTTTTTTTTTTCTTAACGCCTTTTATTTTATTTCTTTTTACATTTATATAAGCTAAATCATTCTAATATAAAGCTTACTCCTATCATTTTAGAGATGTAAACGAACACTAAAGTAACATGTTCATGTTCATTTATTTAACTTTAAACGAACAAATAATCGAACACAAACATGGTTTTCTTTTTTGTAAACAAGACATGTGTTCATGTTTACAGTAACCGAATGAAATAAATGTTGTTCATGGCCATTAAAAAATAAGTTGATAATAATAATAATAATAATAATAATTAGTATCGAGTTGGCCAATGAAATTACGAACCAATCAATCTTCGTAAATATTTTTCCCATTAATAAAATTTATGTAACTTTAGGAAACACTATATTATGGGTTTTCATTTGAATTGGTAATAAACTACGCAGACAATAGTAAATAAAAAATTACCCTAAAAAATATTAAATTAGAAGCTATTAGCATTTAAAAATAAAATGAATTCAACGATTTTAATTTGTTTTAACATGGGTTTTATTATATAAATATATATATATATATATATATATATATATATATAATTAATAAGTTGGTTAAAAAATCTATATAATGAGTTAGATCGAAGAAAAGAATATAAATGTGATAGGTTGATTAAATAAAAATAGAAGAATTATAATAGATTAGTTAAAAATGAAGAAATATAGAAAAACACCCATTTTGGTAATTATTTTGCAAATCACTCATTTTGGTAAATAACTCTTCCACCAACACCATTTTAAGAAAAAAAAAAACTCCAAATATATAACCTTTTTTTATTTTTAGACATGGAATTAAATATTACCAAACCAAAGTTGACCCATTTAATGTGAAGCTTATTTTAGAATAAGGTGAATATATGACTAGGGGTGTTCTGAATTCGTTTCGAATTCGAAAAATTTGAAACTCGTTTAAATTCGATTCAATTATTAAGAACTCGTTTCGATTAAAAGAATTCGAATTTGTTTTGATTAAAAGAATTCGAATTCGATTCATTTCGAGTCAAGTAAATCGAATACGAATCGAATACGACTTTATAATTTCAAATTCGATTCGAAATTCAAATAAAAATTATACATTTTTATTTATTATTTTTATATATAATGTATATATAACTTTTATTAAGCTATACTATAAATTATTTTCAAATTTTTTTCAAGTATTAAAATTACCCATTACCAAACTCACTACATGGCCCCATAACTAAAACCTAAGTAACAAATCTATCAATAGATTTATAACCCTATAAATATTAACTTTTAATGTGGTGTGGTTATTCCCGACTTCTCATTTTGAATTTTAGACTTATTGTACTTTACTTGTAACTTTTTAATGTGATATCGTATTTTATGGCCGCTTTAAATTTATGTTTGATTTTGACAGTTTTTACATGTTTTTAAAGAATCTGAATTTATTCGAATTCGAATTTTAATCTAATACGAATCGAATTCGAATTTTTAATCGAATACGAATTGGGTTTTTATTCGAATACGAATTCGAATCGAATTCGGTAAGTTTTAATCGAATTCGAATCGAATACGAATTCAAGGGAAAATAAAGATTATTCGAATAATTCGAAAATTCGATATTCGATTCGATGAACACCCCTATATATGACCACCATTTGTTTTTATCACTATGGCCATTTTCTATAAAAGGGCTTTGCTCTATGTGGTATCAAAATTTGTAAATAGTCTCTTTTTATAAGAAGCGAATAAGCAATAATGGTGTAAATTCAAAGTAGATTAGCTATTTCCATTTTCCTTGCTTGAAGTATTTTTATTAATAATAATAGTCTAACAACAACATCCGTGTAATCGGGATTTCAAAATCGTGAATGTGAAGTTAAGTTGTGGCGACATGGCATGAAACACAAGCCACACATGGACTAAGAGCATCCACAATGCGACGACCACTGCGTTTGGTTTGCTCATCGGACAAACAAAGAAACAGACGACCACATTGTGTGGTGGTGACTCGTTCGTCTGGTGGGGGAGAAGTCCGCTCTAGCGGACCAAGTTTGGCTGACTTATGATGGGCCCCATGCTATATATTTGATTAAAATTAAAAAAATGTTAATAAATAAAAGACACTTTTGTATAAAATAACTTTAAACAATAAAGTTACACAAAAATTAAAAAAACAAATACATAAAATAAAACAAAATAAAAATAAACAAATTTATTAAAATTAAAAACATTACATAAAACCCAAACAAGACTAGATAATAAACCTAGACAAACCACGTAATGAAACCAAAATATACCATATAATTAAACCTAAACAAACCAGATAAATAAACATAAATAAAACAGATAAATAAGTTTTTATTTTTAGGTTTTAAGTTAGTTTTTTATTTAAAGTTGTTGTAATTGTGTGTTTTTTAATGGATCATATAAAAAAAGATTATATAGATTATATATAGTTTATTTCTATATTTATTAATATTTTACTTAATTATAAATAATATAATGAGTTAAATGTCATTTTAGTCCCTGTGGTTTGGCCATTTTGGCAGTTTAGTCCAAATGTTTGAAACGTTGTCATTTTAGTCCAAATAGTTTCAAACGTTGTCATTTTAGTCCACTGGATTAACTTCATCCATTTTTTCTGTTAATGAGAAGGGCAATTCAGTCATTTTATATGGTCGAATTGCCCTTCTAGTTAATAGAATTACATTTAAAATGACCGAATTGCCTTTCTCGTTAACAGAAAAAATGGATGAAGTTAACCCAGTGAACTAAAATGGCAACGTTTGAAACTATTTGTACTAAAATCGCAATGTTTCAAACCTTTGGACTAAACTTGCAAAATGACCCAAAGCACAGGGACTAAAATGGCATTTAATTATAATATAATTAAGTAAATAAATTAAAAATAGATTATATATATATATATATTATAAATAGTTAAATATAAAAGAAAAAGTAGGTGATGAGGTGGAGGTTCGAATTAGTTTGGAACTGTTTAACGTTGTGGGGGTGGAGGGGGGGGGGGGGGGGGGATGAGGTTTGGAATGGTGGTGGTTTGGAATGATATGGCATGCTGACTAGCTAGTCTGGATTTAGACTTGCTAATATCCTTGTAGATACTCTAAAACGAAGATGCGAGTTAATATCCCACGTGTCATTTTGCTAACAAGCTTTCTGTGTTTTGACTTACCTAATATACTCATCATCATCCATCCCCTTCATTTCTCACAATTGTATGTTTTATGAATATATTAATAATAATATCTGCGCGCATTGCGGCGCGGGTACTTCGCAAATATTGAATGGATTATGTCACACCTTGAATTTTGCGGAAGCGTATACGTGTGACTTGATCAGTTTTAATTGCATTCGATTATAATAAATAACTATATGACTAAAATGATTTTCATCCATTCATAAGTTTAAAACATTACAAAAACAAGTTGTTTAAGTTTAGGTTACAATCCATCAAAAGATAAGTAGTTCCATAAAAGGACTTCTTTGACAAAAAGACTAGTTTCACAAGGCTTTGCTTCATATATCCCACCAAGGATTAGATATACAAATCAACCCTTCAAAAGTGGATGGCATCTAAACTTGAAATTTGCAGCTTGAAAACAACACCAGCGCCAAAGATCCATCTAGTTTCCTAAAATACATGTAAGTTTGAAAACAATCAACAAAAGTTGAGCGAGTTCATGCGTTTGGTATGAGTTCCAAATAAACTTGTAAACATTTAAGAGATTCTTTTGATAACAGGTATGTAAAGCGTCTATGAACAGATCATTAATGTTTTGTAAGGACATTAATATGTGTGCGATGGCGTAGGAAGACACAAACCTAGCGAATTTCCTCCGGTCCACCCGACTGGAACGACATAGTCACTATATGCGGCCACACAAGGACCCATGAGTGGGGCTCGCTACACTCGATAGATCTACCACTCCTTCCCCTCGGTCTTAAACAAGATTAATGGCCTTAAGTGTGCGCCTACCCATCCACATGATCTAACAATTCATTCCTTAGCTAAACCATACCATTGAAACATGTATTTCACCCCTGAAAGTTATAAATCCGAAAATAGTTCAAAGAAAAGGGGGACATGAACTCACTAATTTGCGTAACTTGCATCGTAAACTTCACCGGCTTGTTTTGTAGACCTCGTAACCTATATGTGTACTATGTACGTTAATCACTAGACTTGTAACACACGAGTACAAGTCACCATCATAAGTTTATGCATTCGTCTTTTGTATGTTCAACATTTGTGAGGGTCGTGCCCTTGTTTATCGGGTCTCGCCCGTTTGTTGTGTTATCATACTTTGAATTCGGTGTCGTCTGCTTGTGAATATATATTTTACTCCCTAAAATATATTTGTTCATGTAATGTTTGACAAACGATAGGTGTTAAAAATACTCTATATTTTTAACTTGTTCCAAATATGTTACTTATATTATTTTCCCAAAAATAAGTATAAGTGATTTGTTAAAAAATATTTTCAATATTATTTTGTGTAAGTATACTTAGGTAAGTATACTTGTATTTTGAGTATGTTATTTTGTATTCTCATATTTATGCATAATACTTGTTTATGGGCATTTTACCAAGTGTTGGTAGTGTATGTCGGTATGTATTTATACGTATAGGAATACGTATTTTCTTGTATTTATCAAGTATTTCATACTTAATTTATATGTAATTTTCCAGAATATTGTTTTTGCATTATTAAAATCACCATTTATATATGCTTAAAAAATATATATATTTTAAGAAAATTTTATAGAAAAAATATCTATAATTTGACTTGGTAAAATATGTATGTATCCGTATATCTTAAAAATAATCTATTTTTAAGATCAAAGTTAGAAAATATACATTTTTAGTTTCCACAAAAGTAATATATTTTTGAGTTGTTTATGAAAATATATATTTCCTTACACTCCAAAATAATATATTTTCAAGTTGACAAAATATGATATATTTTCATAATAATTGTAAAAATACATACTTTGTCGTTTGTTCGGTTTTGAGAGTATCGTTTACCAATTTTGTCAAGATACGAGTTAAATTTCCGGAATATTTACATATTTTGTCCAAGGTGTCCATTGTCCGAATAGTCCAATATATTTATGCAAATATATTTTCTTGTGTTTGTCCATATACCCTTTCACGGGTTATTTTGCATGAGTAATATTGGATATTTGTCATGTATCTTTATGTGTATTTTGTTGGTGATACTCATTGGGAGTATTTAGTGTATTTTCATCAACCTAATACACTACTACATATATTACACATAATATACACTTAACACAAAATGTGGTGATCACTAAATACAAATATTTTTCCTAAAATATACATACTTAATATTGATTTTAACTTGAAGAAATTCTTATTTCTTAGCTTGAAATTTGTACAAAAATTAGGAAACCTTGATAAATATTTTTAAATGAATTTTTAGGGAATAAGTTTCCTCAAAACTTATATTTTTCTAAGATTTTGACATAGTTTCCCCTAAAAATGGAGGTTTCCCATGTTTTCAAAACATGTGTTTATTTTATTTTCATCACCAAAAACAATTTCCAACAATTTTCACAAATAACATACACTAATTTCTTCATGTAAAACATTATGATGAACTTGATTTTTGTTAAAAATGTGTAGTCTTTGAGACCTACACTTAACATACTATGACCTTTCCAAAAACAAGTGTTCTTGTAAATTTTAAACAAACTTTTAGGAAACTTTAATTTACTAATCAATCCATCCATGAATTTTATGGTTTCAAAGTCTTGAAAATCATGTTCAAAAACCATTTTTATGTTTATTAGAAAGATCTTTATGTTTAAAACCATGTTTCATCATGGATCTTCCAAGATCCATACTTAACATCTTTAAATCCTTCAAAAACAAGCTTCTTGATGAATCTCTAACAATCTTTTCATGGATTTTAGTTTCAAAAGTTAGTTTTACATGCACTTTGTTACTTCAAGATTACAAGTTCATGCTTCAAAATTCATCTTTCAAGTTCACATAAGTGTTTCACAAGTTCATCTTCAAGTTTAACCATGGATCTTTCAAGATCCATGCTTAGACTTGTTAGATCTAAGCTTCTAACAAGCTTAACATACTAGATCTAAGCATACACACAAGATTCAACAACAACAACTTCATCACATACACTAAAAATCACTAAAATTACTTGTTTTCTTCATGATTAGGTTAGATCTTCTCATTTTCATCTTTTAAAGTTTAGTTACTTAGATGGTGTGACTTGTACATAACATAAACATGAACTAAAATAGTGATTAGGAGGCTTACAACTAGCTCTATTGGCTAGGGAAGTGGCACAAGAAGGACGAAGATGAAGGATGATGATATTGAGAGGTTAATAGCTCCAAAAGGAGGTCCTTCAAGTTCTAGCACTTGTAGCTTCCTTAGATAGCCTCCATACACCTTCGTATATGCTTGGATTGCCTTGAAAGTGAAGCAAAAATGGAGGTGAAGTGTGGGGGTGTTGAGCCGTGAGTTTGAGAGAAGAGAGGAAGGAGAAGTGTGCTTGAAATGGTGAGAATGAAAATGATATTAAGTTTAGGTGTTCTAGTCCCTTTATCCCCCACAAGCTTTAACCACTAGTTTATTTGCCTAATATCAAGGAAACATGAGGGATTATTTTATTCAAAAGAGATGTGAGGCCCATGGGGCCGGCTAAGGATGAAGGGGGGGGGGGGTAAGTTGTATAAGGTTGGAAGTTGAAGGTTTAAAGTGTAAACTAGAAGGTTTAAGTTAGTTTAAGTGTGTTTAGGTGTTTTTACGATTTATAAGGTGTTCTATCACCAATACTAGCTTAATATCATAAAAACAATGCTTCTAGTTAAATTTTGATGTTTTGGATAGTGTCCAGTTATTCGTTTCGTCACGGTTCATTAAAGTGCTAAATTGCGCAGTTTTACTAGTTATGAAGCACCTTTTGTGACAGTTTTAATTCCCGACACTTTGTAAGTTATTCTGGACACTAAAACATCATTTTTGCATAATATTTTGGTGTTAAATTGCTGTTTTTAGCTGATTTTTTGCTGAATTCTGCAGAATTCAGCATTTAAAGTGAGTTTCGGGTGTCTTTCAGGCATAGTTTAGTTTCCGGAAAATGTATATGTTAACCCTTGTATCCACACTTGAGTTTTAAAGTATTTTTGATGTTGGACCTACTCCTAGGCCCTAAATCTAATGTCTGACTGCTTTCTGTGGAAGTGCTGACACAGTGTGTCTTACCGGTGAGTTTACTAGTCTTTCTGACGTAACGCTTAATGTAATGCACAATGCGATGTTGCAAGTATAAAACATGCACTTAGTGTTGACGTTTAAGCACATAATTGCAGGAATAAATAATTAATAAAATAGTAAGGAAATTACCAGTTTTGGTCGGCTGTCACAGATTAGTCCAATCGTTTTGTGATATATTAACCATATGAAAACGCACGTTTTGACGTATCCGATTGAACTCAATGTATCCTATAGTTGCATTGCGAATGGATTTAAACGTAACGTAAATCGAACTTATATCGTACAATGATAATGTATTATACGCAACCCGACTAACTCGAATTTATATCGTCAAGCAAAAAACTCTCGAGGGGATCAAAGTGGCATTTACAAAGTTCATAAAAAATGGTTAAAAATTTCATTTCCTAAACTTAAGGGCTAAGAAAGGGTAAAGATAAAATTTGATAAAGTTTTGGGGTAAGAAGGAAACTATGACAAAGTTGGGGCTGAAAAGGAAACTACCACAAAGTTGGGGTGTCAAAAGCAAACTATTTGTAAAATGGAGTAGTAGTTTAGAGACTAAATTTGTCATTTTATGAAACTTTGAAGGTACCAAAGTCAAGAGGCTAAAATTGCAAATCGTAAAAGTATGAGGGAGGCAAAGTCGGTGGGGTTTCCACCGACTTTTTAAGAGTATTAGTAATAGTAATATCCAATATTTATGTGTATCTTTTGTTATCTATCAAACAAAGTAAACTCTAATACCAACCTTGGTTCAAATTTTGTCAGAAAACTGTTGGACCGTTCCTTGACCCGAAAACGTCAATCCGAGTAGCTCATCTTCATATGTAAAGGCGGAATCAATGCATATAAAGTCTACAACAGCTATTCCTTTCCAATTTCTATCTCTTTATTGCATTCTAATATTGTTTTGACAAAGTTTCGTTCCAGCAACAATCACCTAGGTTCGCTCCAAGTGTTACAAATGAAAACAACATAAGGCTATTTATAGTGTGTGTGGATCGCTTATGTGGACTGCCACAAAAGCGAACCAGCCACATGACACAAGAGCGAACCAGACCTATGTACCTAGGAGCGAACCAGACCTAAACATGGTCATATAAGCGAACCAGCCAACATATTTCATGATTTTGACATTCTAAACCCTATGTTGACTCATATCGACCTAAAACTTGATTTAGACGAAGTCAACAGACATTCCGTGCACTAACAGACTCCCCCTTGGATGTTGACGTAGTCTTCAGCAATCTTCAGCACCTGAGTCTTTGGTCTTGATCTTTTCTCCAACTCTGTCTATCTTCACAAGCATTCTTCACAGGTTTCAGCATCATCTAGCTCTAACTTCAACTTCCCAAAAACTGTTGATCCAGACTCCCTCTTTCACAAACTCCCCCTCTCAGTATGCTGGAATCTGAGGTATCTGGTTCAAGCTTTGACACTTAGTTTCCGTGGAAATTCCTGAAACCTGCATATTCTCTACCACAACATAAGTTTCACAAATTTATAACAATTAGATTTAAAAAAAAAAACTTATTGGTAGACATCCTATAATCCAACCATCTGTATAGTTACATCAAGTTCAAATAAATGACCTTGATTAACTAACCTCTCAATCTTTCAAAAATATTTGTATATGACAATCAAAATTTTCAACATATTCTCCCAATCCAATTCATCATGTTTAACACTTGGAATTTTGAATATCAGCTCTTCAACATCAGTTGTCAGAAAATCTTTTTGAATTTTTTATCTTGACTGAAATGCAGTAAAGAAATATATACAAACAATATTTTTGTGAGTTTGTGTAAGAGGATCATATCAGTTTATGATACAAATCACAAGCACCGTTAAGCTTTAATCATTTTAAGCTCTAAACGATTCACGTAGATTAACGATATTGTTGTCCACATAAACTCAAACTAAAAACTTTCAATCTGCTTACCGATACTTTAAGGTATATTAAGATAGCACTAAGTTCTTATGGACCCCACAATCTCAGCATATCCCCTCATCATGCAATACACTAACTCAAGTAATGCCTTTAAACTTTTATCAACTGTGATTTGTGCGAAAATAAAGCAGAATGTTTAAACATTAACAATCAGGTCGATACTTCCGTATACGCAGAGAAAGTCCAATGTTTAAACAAAATAAGAAAATAAAAATAAGTTGAAGTTGTTTAGGCTTTAACCACCAGGTCGATACTCCCGTATACGCAGAGGTGATCCAAAGCTTAAACGAAACACCAAAGAAAATAAAGCAGAACGTTTAGGCAACAACATCCAGGTCGATACTCACGTATACGCAGAGGATGTCCGATGCTTAAACAAAATAAAGAAAATAAAACAAGTTTAAGTCTTTGCAAAATAAAATGCACAATCACAGCGACTTTTCAGCAAAGTTGTGAAAGTTCACAAACTTAACCAGTTTTATGTCTTTCGACAATCAGCAATTACTGAGTAGGTACACAATCAAGAAGGACAAAACCAAGTACTATGCTTTTGACCATGTTTCCCACTAGAACCAGGCTTTTTCATTTATGTTTGTATTGTTATCGCAAATCTACTAGTCTAGCTGAGCCTACCGTCACATCTTTAGTGAGACCGTTTATCACATTTGACATTACAATTCTTTAGCATGCTGTGATAGTTCACTGATTTTCTATCATTTCCTCTTGTTTAACACAAAACTCATTTTTGATTTTTCAATGTTTTTGACATTTTCAAATTTTCAAATTTTTTTTAAAAATTTTCTCCCCCTAAAATCAAAATATGTTTCAATTTTGATTTTCAAGGAAAATTTGAAAACAAACTATAAAAGAAACGTGACAAACTGATATCGAATCGCTTCAATTTGCCATTCGCTTGGCATAAACAATCAGAACTCCCCCTGACAACAAACTATTTTCCCATTATGATTTCAAAACACTTAAGTTTGTTTTAATCAAATGGTTTTTCCGGAAAATTAGTTTTGTTTGTCTTTTCACAAACTCGGGGTTTCATCACATTGTTTACCTTTAACCATTTTTTAAAAAAAATAACAATTAAGACCCTTGACAACAACAAACACTAGTAGAAAATCAAGTACAACTTAATGTCCCTGATTTACTACTTGTAAATCGAAATATCACAGTTACCATCCTGTGAATTTCTCAAGAATGATGCCGATACCTGCTTCACGCTTACCAGCCTGGAAGCTCCGGCAAGTCAGGTTTTTCTATTTGAAAAGATTCACCCAAGCCTGACCAGCCTTGGGTTTAATAGTTTTTACCTCAACAGATGGCTCTTCTAGTTTTGACAAACCAGAATCATTGCCTGAACATGGCTTATCTGACTTTGACCTGTCAGATTCATTGCCTGATGGTGGCTTGTCTGACTTTAACGCATCAGCTTCATCGCCAACCATTTTCTTCTTCTCCTTTTTCTCTTTCGTCCTCAGATTTGTATCTGATGAATTCGTCTTGCTTGACTTTACAATCAAGTTAGTTGATTCATCAGAACTCTTATTCAATCTGTTTGGTGAACCCGAAGACAAAATTTTCTCGAGATACTCTCTCGCCTTCTTCCTTTTCTTTCGCAGTCTGTCTTTCTGCCCCTGTGAAAGTTTAACTTTCTTTTCTTGAATTTTCTGATCCTGAACTTTAGGTTTTAGAACCTTCTGCTCATGGGACTTGACATTGACTGGTTTCTTTGCCATTCTTTGAGATTCAACCCTCGATCTTCCCATCGATCTCCTTGGGCAATCTTTAGCAATATGTCCTCTGATTTGGCAATTATAGCATCTTCTTGACTCATAACTCCAATTCTGGCAGTTAACAGCAATGTGTCCTCTCACACCACAGGTGTAGCACACTCTGTTATCGTACCATTCACCACTTTCACACCATATGCTTAGATCATAACATTGTCTGGCTCTGTGATGATCATCACTCTTCTTGAAAATTTGATTTGGCTTTGAAGCACTGTAGTCAAACCTGCACCACTTATTACCAACAGTTTTTGAGTTATAATTTTCCATTTTTTGTGGTTTTTTATCACGATTGGATGATTGAACTGATGAGCTTTTATTTTCTTTTTGAACATTTTCCTGTTTTTTATCCTTTTGTTTTTGTTCCACATTCTTCTTTACAGGTTTTTGCTTTGAGCATTCACCTTTCTCAGTAGAATGTAGAACAATTTCTTTAAACATTTCTTTTAATTTCAAAAATGTTTTCTTTTTCTCATCATTATCAGTTTTCTCATCACAATCTTCAACTTTGACATTGTCAAAGTTTGTGACATTGTCACTTATTGGAACAGAATTTATCGGTTATGGAGAAACATGTGATGTAAAATTCTCAAAACCTTTCAATTTCACCTCAAGCTCTTTAATTTTAAACTGAGCTTTTTCAGCTTCTTTTTCAAGCTGAATGATTTTAGCAAGATGAGAATTGATTTCAATTTGTTTTCCAAGATTATCTTTACCAAAAATATCTCTCTCATCTTCTAAAATCTTGATTTGATTTTGAAAATCTTTTTCTTTTTCTTTCAAACTTTTGTTTTCCAATGTCAAACTGTCCACATCACTCAACAGTTTGTCATTTTTAGACGTCAATTTTTCACAATTTTCTCTCATTTCAAGAATCTGTTTATTATCAGATTCTTTCTCATCCTTCAAGCTTTTGATTTCCAATGTTAAACTTTCTATATTCTTCAGAAGTTTGACATTATCTGTTTCTGATTTTTTGCATTTCGAGCATTTTCCATTCATCTCTCCATCAACAACTTCTTTCTTTGTTTCCATCTTGTATGTTCCTGCACAGAAAATTTTAACAAAATCAAGAGGATTCATATTTTCATCAATATAACAACCCCTCTTAATATCGTATCTCATAACATTTTTTGCTTCAAGACACACAGTGATTCGATTTCTCATTTCAATGATCACATCCAAATCTATCTTTCTTGATTCTTCTTTTATTTCATCCAATAATTTCCTTTTTCTTGAATCTTCATCACTCCTATGATTTGTTATTGTATTGATGAAACTTCTTAAATCAAAGCGTGATAAACTAGAATCCCTTCTCAGTCCATTCACAAATTTCTCCCATTTCAAAGGTAAAGCATCAACAAATTTTGAAATTCTTTCATCATTTGAATAATATATCTTATGTCTTTCTAACTTGATGATTAGATCATAAAACCTTTCTTTCAACTCCTCCACTGATTCATTCTTCTTACATACAAAATTTTCCCATCTTTTAATATAAACATCCTTATCACCTAATCTCTCACGCCAAGATTCACAATGCCAATCATTTAAATTTTCAAGATTCTTGTTTTCCTTTTCGTCAAACATTTTTAATTCTTGGTATTTGTGCCTTGTAAATCACCTCGAATCACCTGCAATACAGACAAACAATTTGTTCAAACGAACTGAATACGTAACAGTGAATTATCGATCTGTGCACGTGACAGATAAGCGGATCAAACAGTGTACTAATGAGCAAAACAGAAAGTGTCTGTTCGAGCGGACCAGAAAGTCTGTTCGAGCGGACCAGAAAGTCTGTTCGAGCGGACCAGACTTTGTCCGTATAAGCGAATCAGATGTTGTCCGTTCGAGCGGACCAGCTGATATTCGTTCGGGCGAACCAGCAGATGTTCGGATAGGCGAACCACACAAGCTGTTCGTTCGAGCGAACCAGCTATTGTACGTAACAGCGATCCAGAGAATGATTGTTCGAGCGAACCAGATATGATCCTTCGAGCGAATCAAATATGATCCTTCGAGTGAACCAGGTCAATATCCAGATAAGTGAACCAGATCTATGTCTGGATAAGCGGACCAGATCTACGTCCAATATGTTCTCTCGAGCGGACCAGATAAGAATTCCAGATCTGAAACTTGCGATGTCCGTAAAAGCGAATCACAAATTTTAACTGATTTTAAGTCCGAAACACAATCTGATACTTTCAAGGGTTAAACTACTCTTAATTCCGATCACAATGATATAATTTTCGTTCAATTCTGACCGCTAATCCGTTCTAGATCTGAGTTTTAAATTCTGTCCGAAAACCGATCACGTTTTAGATGAAATTGAATGATTTTTACTATGTTTTAAAGTCCGAAACTGTTACTGATTGTTTAATAACAAGTTTCACTCAATATACTCGAACTTCAAACCATTATGTCCGATAGAACTTGTTTAAACCGAAAAATAAAAGAGAAAGTGAGTAGAAATGAGATTATAAAGCCGAATCAGCTGATGTAGTAATATCCAATATTTATGTGTATCTTTTGTTATCTATCAAACAAAGTAAACTCTAATACCAACCTTGGTTCAAATTTTGTCAGAAAACTGTTGGACCGTTCCTTGACCCGAAAACGTCAATCCGAGTAGCTCATCTTCATATGTAAAGGCGGAATCAATGCATATAAAGTCTACAACAGCTATTCCTTTCCAATTTCTATCTCTTTATTGCATTCTGATATTGTTTTGACAAAGTTTCGTTCTAGCAACAATCACCTAGGTTCGCTCCAAGTGTTACAAATGAAAACAACATAAGGCTATTTATAGTGTGTGTGGATCGCTTATGTGGACTGCCACAAAAGCGAACCAGCCACATGACACAAGAGCGAACCAAACCTATGTACCTAGGAGCGAACCAGACCTAAACATGGTCATATAAGCGAACCAGCCAACATATTTCACGATTTTGACATTCTAAACCCTATGTTGACTCATATCGACCTAAAACTTGATTTAGACGAAGTCAACAGACATTCCGTGCACTAACAAAAACAAGTTATTGTGAATCGTTTGATGGATAATCCGTTTGTGTTCGCTCATTTAGTGAATGAACAAACACAACATTTGTTTAATTAAATGAAGAAACATGAACAAATGTCGCATTCGTTCATTTATGTTCATGAACGTTCGACAACATGTTCGTTTATGCTTGTTTGTGTTCGATAGTTCATTAGGGTTTTTAATTTTTATATTTTTTTAATTATCACTAATAAAATAATATCTAAATATTAGCGTATTGTATATTGCGTATCTTTTAATATATGTTTATTTATGTTCCTAAACTCTTATTTATGTTCGCTTGCGTCCGTTATCTAAAACTAACGAACAAACATGAACACGAAGGCACCTATTTCTTTAATAAACGAACATGAGCATAAAATCTCATACAGTAAGGTTACATAATCAACATACATACATACATACATACATATATAAAAGGGTTCCTCTATGAAAATCCTAAGAAGACTAAAAAGATATAGGAATTGGCATGTACGCATCATATTTTGAATTTAGACATGATGTTTTAGATTGCATTATATAGAACATCACCAAAAATAACAATTAAAAACACGATGCAATGTATTCTAATCTTAAAACTTAAAACACGATGCCAAGAAAATTGAGCAATGTGTTTTATCTGAGTTTTAAATTCCATGCCTATAATACATTGTGTTGTGTTTAAATTGTTATGTTTGGTGTTTTTCTATATAATACAATGCCAAAAGAAAAATAAAACTTCGTAAATTCTATGTTCTAAAATCTACACACTTCGTAATTTCTGTAAAACAGTTATCGGAACCCATAAGAAAAGTGTAACATGTGAAGTTAAAAAAAATGAACGATGAAAAAAATGTAACACATGCACTTCTCATGCCTCTAACACAAAAGTGCTACGATGTCAAAAAAGTGATACATCAGAAAGTGTAACACGTGTCATATTTGTGTCCACCCATTTAAGTTTGTTTGGTTTTCTTGACTCAATATATATTTCTCTCTATAATTTTCCTATACACACATGTAATACCATACAGTGTGTGTACATATATCAAAGTTACTATTACATATATGTGTAATACCATACAGTGTTTGTGTGACAACTGAGATTTTTCAGGTTAACTTCGTTAACATAACTCCGTTATCTTTAACATGATTTAAAACATTCATTGTAGCATTTCACTTCATATTGGTTGGTTAAGTGTGTCAGTTAGTACACAAACACTCACGTAACAATAATTCGACGAATCAACCGAATTACCAACTGCACACAAGTCTGACCCGAACGTTGGTGAAACATGGATATAGTATTGCAAACATAGATATAATAATATAATTGAGTGGAATTATATGTTATTTGATTACATGGACTACTTGTTAGTTGTTTCTCGTAATTGCGAACAATGTGCGTTTTTATGTGATCTAGTGTTACAAAAATATTTATTTTTAAAAACAAACTAGTGGGTTTTATTTTTATAGACTTGGGCTATTAAAAATTAGTAAATATGGTTTGGTGGGTGATGTGGAAAAAGTAGTTCAACTAATTAAACCAAAATAACCCTAATTTAGACTCAAGTAATAATAATCTAGACTCTCTAACTTGACTAAACTACTCACCGGCAAGTGAACCGGTCGACTCTAGCAAAGAAAAGTAAGTCCGAATGTCGAACCCACAAGGACTCTAATAAATTACGTTAACGACTCTATTTAGATACGACACTGACATTACTTAACAATTGTTGTGTTTTAAGGGGGGGTTTATTAAAATCCTAAAATTGAAATTAAAATGGAATTAAACTAAGACACGAACAAAGACTAAGGTTTGATTCAGATGAGATTAACGACTACCTAGACTCGAATCCAGTTTGACTGGGAATGGACTTTTAACGGTATTATTGTTGTATGGAGCCGGGATCGTAAAATACTAAACCTTAAGGTATTTCAATGCTAAGACTTCCCGACCCTTCTCAGGAAGAAACCTAGGAAACCCTACAAGGCTGTTATGAACACCGACTGTTAGACTTCCTCTCAGTCCTCTAACGACTCTAAAAGTGCCCTAATATGACTATCTACCTCTCAGCGCGATAATCTAAGGCAATTCTAGGTTCTAACTTGGTTTACTAGACACAAATGCAATTAGGGAACTAAGATTGACTTCTCTCAAAACCTATCTTAGATATATATTGCACCGCGACCTAATAACTAACTCGAGCCTCTCAGCGACAAGTTAAGCAGAATATTTAATTCTAATTGTATTTTAATTACTGTTTCTAAGGCTATTGGCCAATTTACCCAACGATTACCCGAACCCGCAAAGAATCGAACAATCAACACAAATTTATTATGTGAAAGACATTCACCAAAATCTATGTGAAACAGTAAATAATCAACAATCAAAAGTAAATACGCATGTGCACCAAATCATAAATTCTAGAATACTTTACTTTCAGAAATCAATCCATATCAAACAATAAAAACCGTTAAAAGATCCAAACTTTAATCAAACTATCATCTTGTCTAGGTAATATCTAGGGTTTAGCCAAGAAACATGTTGTCTATAGCAAACAAATCAAGTTCAAAACAAGAATTCATCGGAAAATATTGAAAACACGAAATTAAAGAAAACCGGGAGATAAAACCTGAACAATCTTCACTTCCACGCTCCAAGCTTCAACCGGATGATTCCCGCAAGCTTCAACTCTTCAAAAATCTCAAAATCTGCTCCAAAAGGTCGACTAGGGTTTCTTAATTCGTAAGATGATCCTTAATGATCATTAACTCATGATTATATATGAAACCCTAGCCATAAACACCTAATTTCGTCAGCCAACCCGTGGTGTAGCGTGACAGAGTCTTCCCTTTGTGCTGGTGCTACACCAGCACCTCCAATATCAGATTTTTTTGTTGATTGTTGGTGGTGTAGCGTGAGCAACTGGCCTCCTACCCGTGGTGCTACACCAAGGGTGTTTTTTCACAGCAACTTGCATCCTGAAATTAACTTTCACTCCCAAAAGCTTTCAAGAATTATTCTAACTCTTTGTGACTTGTTCCAAGATGTAATGCTTCAGCAATATAGCTCGTTTCCACTCAATTTTCAGCCACGTAACATATCAAAACCTGGAAAAACGAACTTGATCAATAGCACGTAATTCTAAATAAAACTAAACTATAAATAATGATAAAATGTACAAACTATACACGAATAAAGGATGTATTTTGCAATACATCAAATATCCCCACACTTGCTCTTTTTTCGTCCTCGAAAAAAAATTGTGCAACGGAATCAGATACAAATAATCACTTGGGTCAAAAATTAGTTATATCTTATTAAAACCAAGGCTTGCGTTATACTTGTCCCCTTAAACCCGAATCCAATCCTAAGCCCTTATCATGTAAATTTAATTTAAGTGCGGTCAATCCACCTAGGGTCTCACACTAGAATCTACGGTCCACCTACTCCCACCTCAAGCTTATAGGACTAAGAGAACGATCACTGGACCAATTCCCAACCGTCTTATATCAAAACAAAGAGAGTTTACAATCAAAATTTTTTCTTTTTCCATTTTTTTTTCACTTTTTCTCTTTTTTTTTCATTCGTGAGTCTAGACGATGCTTTCCCTAACCAAGAGGCAATCCGGCTGTAGAGTCGCTATCCCCAACCACAGATTACTTAGATTTCGGTACTTTTTTTTTTCTTTTGCACGGTCGATTTCACACACCCTAGCGGTAATCTTGCTGTAGAGTCGCTATCCCCAGCTCAGACTACATAGGAATGCATTACTTTCATTTAGTTTCTAGCTCACTTTTTATTCTATTTTTTTTCCGCATGATCACAAACTCTAACAGTTTTAACTTATAACGGTGCCCCTTATACTATTATTGGCAGTTTAAATTTCCCATATCTCCCAGGCGAAAACCTACTAGCAGACCTACAATTAAGGTATATTAGCTCAAAGGGACTTAAAACCCGAGCCTATCCACATATCCCTAACTAGACGCAAGCTCGATTTATTTTAATCTCATATTATTATTATTCAACCCAAGCAACAATTCACCTTTTCTATCATTTTCCGTTTTATTTGCAAACTTCTTTTTTTATTCGAAAGACATTTTCTGATTTTTCAATTTTTTTTTTGGATTTTCAAATTTTTTATTTTTTTTGTATTTTTCAATATAAGACTCGATTATTTACATGTATCCCATCCCCACACTTGAAGATTGCATTGTCCCTAATGCAAGAATGGAAATACGACTCAACTACCTAATAACTACTAAACTACTAACTAACTACTAAATAAATAACGAACTAACGACGAAATAAATAAATATACAACAACAAAAAGGGAAACGACTTAGCTGATATGTGAGACTGTCAAAGTGCCAGTCGTTTCCACATAAGCCCTCCAATTCGAAATGCGCTCAGCAAACAACTCTAACCTCGGACACGCGAACGAAAGCGGCTAACACAGACAACCTATCTGAATCAAACAAACTACCAAAACATAACATCATATATATATATATATATATCAAACGCATCAGTAGTTCAGAAGTTTCATCACATCAACCAACCCATCCATCCCTAACCAACCTGTTTAAAGTATATGAATATAAGTACAAACCAAAAATGAGGATCAAAACAGCACAAAATAAAAATAATCAGCAAAAGATATAGTAGTCAGCTGTTGCTCCGCATCCTCGTGCAATCCCCACACTACTCCTCACTATCCACTATCGGACTCGTGACTACTCTGCTCAAATACCTGAAATGGAGGCTCCGGACCAGCCTGGCCCTCCTGCCCTGGCTGACCCCTCTGAAGTGCCTCAATAAACTGCTCCAACCTGTCAAATCTCTGCTCCACATAGCCAGAGAATGACTCCAAAGTAAGAGGCTCAGGTAGAGGATGTCTCCTCTGGAACTGACGTACCGACTGCTCGTGCACCTGTGGTGGCCGCTCATGTGTAGGCTCAGTCTGAGTCACGACCTCCTCAGCTGGTCGTACCTGTGGTAGCTGCTCATGTGGACCCTCCCTGATCGGCTTCCAAGGTTCCTGCCACGACACTATACCTGCCTTCTGCAGGTCTTGCAATCCAAACATCGCTGTTGTGGGCCCCTTATGTAGAAATTCGGGAAGATACTTCTCAAATACTCCCAGATTTGTTGCAATCCTGGTAATGTAGGGGCCCATATCCAACCCAGCTCTAATACCTCATATTCGGCCTCTACTGAATGAATCTGTTAAGACAGTAGCCAGATTCATTTCCTTTCCATGCACTCTACACATCAAGATAAAAAGCTCGATCCAATTTGCTTTGTTCTCCCCCGACCTCCTACCCACCAATGTTGTCGACAAGATCTTCACCACATATCTATACACCGGATTACGAACCGATGTGATCAGATTCGAAGACCCAAACTTACGATCAGAAATGGAACTCCAGAACTCTCTCAATTCAGTCCCACCAACACTACAATCCCTTGGTTTATTATACGCACCCCTCAAGTAAGTAGCAAACTCCGGTCTCTTCACCTCCTCTTCGGTATACAAACCCGAAACGATAGCAAACCTCGGCACATTCATCTCATACATTTGCCTTCCAAAACTAAATGACACAGCCGTGCCCTGCTCGAACTTCCCTTCCTTATGCACCCAAGTGCTATGGAACTCTAGCACTAGCTCCTCATACTGAGGCTCTATACAGTCCAACGCCTCAATCATCTTTCACCCAAAAGATCCCTCACTTCCTGCTCTGAACCTATCTCTCTTAACCAATTCCAATTAATAACCTGATGTAGTGGATAATGTGATAATGAAGATCAAACACGTTGATTCTACGAATACCCGTGTAGTTCTTCCCCAACCCCAAAATTCAACCCAAAGGGCACGGAATTTGAAGTGAAATATGAGTTTTCTCAAAATTCAAGTCTGCTTGTTCAATTGACTAAAGGGACATATAAATAAGAACAAAAATTCGAAATGAGCCTAAAAAAGATAACGGGCCAAACACAAGCCCAAAAACAAAATGCCCAAAATACTTAAAAAAACATAAAAATGCAAATAACTAATGGAAATAAGCGTTTTTTTGGCCCGGACGATGACCCAAACCGCCAAAGGCGTTTGCAGCAAGATGGAGCTTTTCTTCACGTTCGTTTCGCCTGGTCGCACGCCCAAAACGGACCTCCGTAGCCCAAGTTAGAGCCATTTTAGTGAAACCCCTTTTGTTACGCGATCTTGGGCCTCCAAATACAAGATGGCCCGCTCCTCCACACTTGGGCCCGCATCATTCCCTCCTGGGTAGACAAAATTCGACCTCGAATCCGCAACAACCTCATCATCAGACGAATCCCCATAAAAAGGCAGCAAATGTTTGACATTGAAAACATCGAAACAACGGATGTGGCTTGGTAACTTCAGACGATAGGCATTAGAATTTATCTTCTGCACAATCTCCACTGGTCCAATCTTCTTGGCTGACAATTTATTATACTCCCCCACTGAAAAACGATCCTTAGTTAAAATGGCCCAAACAAAGTCACCCTCTTCAAAATCAACTTGCCTACGCTTTTGATCTGCAGCTTGCTTGTACTTTGAATTAGCGTTGGCCAAGTTATCCTGCACAGCTTTATGAACATCATGTAACCCAACCACAAAATCTTGCACCTTCTTGGGAACAGAACCTGGGGTAGAAAGTGACATCAAATCAAGAGGACCCCGAGGCTTAGCAGAATAGACCACCTCAAA
Source organism: Helianthus tuberosus (assembly GCA_030545235.1). Taxonomy (NCBI): domain Eukaryota; kingdom Viridiplantae; phylum Streptophyta; class Magnoliopsida; order Asterales; family Asteraceae; genus Helianthus; species Helianthus tuberosus. The sequence continues at coordinate 144,574,270 of CM060417.1, read as the reverse complement.
CGGACTAAACCCAGTGCTCCTATTAACAGCATGATTATGAGCAAACTCAGCCTGACAAAGCTTTTGATCCCAAGACTTCACATGATCACCCACAAGACACCGCAAAAGATTACCAAGTGACCGATTAACAACCTCCGTCTGCCCATCAGTTTGTGGGTGGTAAGCACTACTAAAATTGAGCTGAGTATTCACCATTTTCCATAGACTTCGCCAAAAATGACTCAAGAAACGAGTATCCCGATCAGAAACTATAGAGGATGGCAAACCATGCAAACGATAGATATCTCGAAAGAACAACTGAGCCACATTAACTGCATCTGTTGTCTTCTTGCAAGGAATAAAGTGCACCATTTTAGAAAACCGGTCCACCACTACAAAGATCGAATCATTACCACGCTGAGTACGGGGTAATCCCAACACAAAATCCATGCTAATATCTACCCAAGGTTGCTGAGGAATGGGTAGAGGCATATAAAGCCCTGCATTGGTAGCTGTGCCTTTTGAAACTTGACAGATCCTGCAACGTCTAACATACCGATCAACATCCCTCCGCATAGTAGGCCAAAAATAAGAAGACTGCACCAATCGTAAAGTACGGTCTCTACCCACATGCCCTTCTCCATGCAGTTCTTTAATTATTTGAAGGCGGAGGCTGGAATTAGGAATACATAATTGATTTTCCTTAAAAAGAAAACCGTCATGCACAAGAAAATCTGTCCTCTTCCCAAACTGCACATCCTGTAAAATGACAGAAAAATACGGATCTGTTGTGAGTTGTTCCATGAGATTGTCTAGCCCGGGTACAACAACTCTCATAGAAACAAGCAGGCTACTCCTTCTGCTCAAGGCATCTGCCACACGATTCGAAATTCCAGATTTATGCTTCACCACAAAAGTAAACTTTTCCAAGAAAGCCATCCAACGGGCATGCTTATGTGACACTTTATCTTGACTGCGGATATGCCTCAACGAATCATGGTCTGTAAATAAGACAAACTCCTTGTGAAACAAATAATGTCGCCAATGTTTCACAGCCTGGACCACTGCATAAAATTCTCACTGAAATAAGAAACTGGACGCCCCCCTTGACTCAGAACTGCCCCAATACCACCCTGCGAGGCATCCGTGTGCAACTCGAAAACACGAGAAAAATCTGGCAATATTAGAATTGGTGCTGTTGTAAGCTTTTCCTTGATTAACTGAAAAGCTGATTCTGCCTCCTCAGTCCATCTAAAAGTCTTCCCTTTCATGCAGTCAGTCACTGGCGCCGTAAGGGAACTGAAATTTCGAATGAACCGTCTATAAAATGAAGCAAGACCATGGAAACTACGTACTTCAGTTATCATAGTAGGAGTTGGCCATTGCTTAACCGCCGCTACCTTTGAATCATCCACCTGTATACCGTCACCAGAAACAACATACCCCAAAAATAGCACCTTAGGCACCATAAAGACACACTTCTTTTTGGCTGCATACAAGTTATCCCTACGGAGCAAGGTCAAAACCTGCCGTACATGCTTCACATGCTCGTCAAAATTAGGGCTATAAATAAGAACATCATCAAAATAGACCACCACAAATTTACCAATAAAGGGTCTAAACAACTGATTCATCACACGCATAAAAGTACTGGGTGCGTTAGATAAACCAAATGGCATCACCAACCACTCATACAACCCTTCACGAGTCTTGAAGGCAGTCTTCCACTCGTCACCCGGTCTAAGACGAATCTGGTAATACCCACTTTTCAAATCTAACTTCGTAAAAATAGTAGCACCACTAATCTGATCAAGTAAATCATCAAGTCGGGGAATCGGAAATCGGTACCTTACAGTGATCTTGTTGACCGCACGACTGTCAACACACATACGCCACGTCCCATCCTTCTTAGGAGTCAAAAGAGCAGGAACAGCACAAGGACTCATGCTTTCTCGAACATACCCCTTAGAAATTAAGTCTTCAACCTGCCGACGTAATTCCTCATGTTCTTTTGGGCTCATTCTGTAATGGGGCTTGTTGGGTAGTTGGGCCCCTGGTTCCAAATCAATGTGATGTTGGATGTCACGTAGGGGTGGCAACCCGGCAGGTAGATCATCTGGGAAAACATCAACAAACTCCTCGAACAACGGAACCATACATTCAGGAATTTCGACTTCCTCGGGCACCGGCTTCCCAATCAAAATAAAAACATTTTCCGCTTCCTCCAACTCATCCTGAAACTGACTAATGGTCAACAGAGTACCCGACTGTTTTGTGGCTAACTGCTTAGGCTTGCTAGGAACAAGAGTGATCTTCACACCACCAAACAGAAAGCTATAAGTATTGGTCCGGCCATTATGTTCTATGTTACGTTCGTACTCCCAAGGTCTACCCAGCAATAAGTGACACGCGTCCATTGGGACCACATCACACACAACATCATCTTTGTACGTGGACCCAATGGAAATTGAAACAAGTGCCCTTTTAGATACCGTCACTTCACCTCCCTTTTTAAGCCATTGAAGCTTATACGGTTTCGGGTGACTCTCTGTCTTCAAGGCCAACTTTTGAACTGCCTCTTCAGAAATCAGATTGTCACAACTCCCCGAGTCAATAACGAACGTGCAAACCTTCCCCAAAATAGTACATGTTGAGTGGAAGATGTTGTGCTTCAGCCAGTCATCCCCATCTGCCTTTGGTGTATAGCAAGAGCGCCTGACCACCAAGTTCACCCCAACATCACCGGTCACAACCTCTTCTTCGTACTCGGTTTCTTCATCATACACTGGGTTATTTTCATATTCTTCATATTGATCATCTTCAGATTCAGCAAACAAGTGTCTTTTACCAGCCTTCTTGCACTCAGCTTGACGATGGCCCGTCTCACCACAACTGAAACATCTCGGACCACTACTACTAGCCCCCTTAGAAGTAGGCCCAGTATTGTTAACCCCCGGCCTTTGCTGACTAGGCCCGCCACGAGGTGCCCCGCTGCCCGACCCAACGTTTCCCCCAGCAGGGGTAAATGAACCGCCCACCCGACGGTTTTGCTTCTCAAAGGACAACGCCCGTTGGTGTGCCTCCGGAATGGTTAACGGATCAAAAAGATTCACAGCCTCCATGATTTGAACCCTTAGACCTCCAATATACCGAGAAACAAGTTGCTCCTCCGGTTCTTGAATATCATTCCTCGCAATCAACTGGTAAAACTCTGTGGTATAATCATCAACCGATTTAGCCCCCTGTTTCAAATTCTGCAGACGCTGGTACATCAACCTTTGAAAATTATGAGGCAAAAAGTTGGACCGCAAGCACTTTTTCATCTTGGCCCACGTCACGATCCTTGACTTCCCGAGTCTATTCCGTGTTAATTTCAATTGTTGCCACCACGCAGAAGCCCTACCACGTAACCTGGTAGCGATCAAGGCCACCCGCTTGTTTTCAGGCACCTCCTTGTACTCGAACACCTCCTCTACGGTAGCCAACCAATCGATGAACCCCTCCGGATTCAAACTAGACCCATCAAATTCCGGAATATCAACTCTTATTCCAGAATCCCAACGCCTGTTACCCCCTCCACGTTCACCCCTTGGTCTCCCTTCCTGTTCGTCTTCGGAAGCCGAACCGTCACCAAATGGGTTACTAAAATCAGAACCATACCCGTCATTGGGTCCTTGTCTCCTACGATTGATCAAATCGGCCATCCGATCAGTCAACTGATTAACCACTTGATCCAACCGTTCATCCACCCTCGCCATAAGTCGCTGCTCCAACTCTCGTTCATACACTTCATCAAGAGGCCTGTTGTTGTTTCTCCTCGGAGGCATTTTGAGCCAGGAATTCGGCTCTGATACCAACTGATGTAGTGGATAATGTGATAATGAAGATCAAACACGTTGATTCTACGAATACCCGTGTAGTTCTTCCCCAACCCCAAAATTCAACCCAAAGGGCACGGAATTTGAAGTGAAATATGAGTTTTCTCAAAATTCAAGTCTGCTTGTTCAATTGACTAAAGGGACATATAAATAAGAACAGAAATTCGAAATGGGCCTAAAAAAGATAACGGGCCAAAAAAAAGATAACGGGCCAAACACAAGCCCAAAAACAAAATGCCCAAAATACTTAAAAAAACATAAAAATGCAAATAACTAATGGAAATAAGCGTTTTTTTGGCCCGGACGATGACCCAAACCGCCAAAGGCGTTTGCAGCAAGATGGAGCTTTTCTTCACGTTAGTTTCGCCTGGTCGCACGCCCAAAACGGACCTCCGTAGCCCAAGTTAGAGCCATTTTAGTGAAGCCCCTTTTGTTACGCGATCTTGGGCCTCCAAATACAAGATGGCCCGCTCCTCCACACTTGGGCCCGCATCATAACCCGGTGCTGAAGTAGCTCAGTATCTTTCAGTTTTTCAAACTTATCCCATTCGGGTGAATCTTCTTCAAACTTCAGAATCGGGTGATCATCTCTATGTGTTTTCTGATCTGGAATAAAGTTAAACGAGGTTCGATATTTAATTTTCCTTAATTTCGGATCATCAGCCGCTATTTGAATTATCGGCATTTCTTGAGGAACCGGATCCTGCTGCGGTGCCGACTGACCCTTTCCGGTTTTCCTACCCTTTCCTCGGCGAGAACTACTAGCCATGCCTGCAAAACAGATAAATTTCAAGCCAAAACAAGCAGACAATCAGTAAATAACAACTGTTTTTGGTATTTTTAGATTTTATAATTTTTTTTTGAATTTTTGAAAAAAAAAATTTAGATAATAAAGATTAGCCGTATAGCATTTCGTTCGCGGCTAATTCTAACACAAGCGGGTTACTTTTTACAATTGCTAAGTGGTGGCTAAACTCGCCCGAATGGAGATTGAGTACGGGCGAGCTTAAACCACTTGTATGTGCAAGTAAACCCAAACAAGACTAAAAACTACTAAAACTATGCTAAAAACGACACCAAGACGATGCGAAAACACTAAACTAGACTCAGTGTACACTACCCCCCATCGGCACTTTTAATTGTCCCAATTAAGAGCCAAAGTGCCGAAATATGACATTGAAGTCGAAGTCGCGCTTTAAATGGAACTACCTTGTAATTTTATGAAAAGAAATTTGAGCGTCGAAAGATTCCGCCTAGTGAAAGGAGGCTTCTTTCGAAATGCAAAAATTTAGTTCCAAAGCGCAAACTCGAAGCTTCAAGTCAATGTGTCAAACCATCCCTTCAAATATTTAGCAATCAATTGCAATACCAACCCGACTACCCAAAACCAATCCCAATATTTAAGCTTAAACCAATGAATCCATAAACTTAAATATATCAATCTCGATGTCAAATATAGCAATCATATCCCAATTAAAGCCATCCGCAATCCCATTAAAAATCAACTACAAGACGCAGCTCGACACACACAAGACTCAACCAAGGACTCGAATTATACTCTACTTGCCCAAAAGACACGGACTCGACACAATGTACTAACTCCAAACAAAAACACAGGATACCGACTCGAACTACTCAACACAACGGACTCTATTCAACCTATTAGCGACTCAATAACGCACCACGACCGACAGTTGACTGGACAAAGACTCAATTCGACTCACTCTACGACCAACAATTGACCTAAAACTGACTGACATTTGACCCGAGACATGATTCTACCGAATCGACACACACAAAAACTGACCAATCGACAGGACCTACTCGACCCGAAGTTTCTAGTAATGACTCGACTCGCTCGAAGCAGACAACTGGACTGTCCCAATGAACATCGATACAACAAACCTGAGAATCAAAACCCATAGTCGAACCAACAGAGACTAACTGGACATCAAACTCGAGACACATACTACAGACTCGACTCAAACTAAATCAACAAGAGACACCAACTGACCTGCACGCACAGAGTGACTCAAACAATACTCAACTGACCGCATAAGACACTGGACAAATCATGAACATGACCCAAACAACTAGCCTGCAGACGCACCTTCGAACCCCTGAAGAGACAAAACACAAATAGAAGAGAAGTAAGGAGGATAACCGTACCTGAAGCGACTAAATATGCCAAAAAAATCAAAAATTCCGAGTTGTGCAATTCCCGAATCGGACCTTAAAGACGGCCGGATGGTAGATGTGGTGATGTTCGAACGGAGGAGAACGACGGTCGGAGATGGAAAAGGGTGGTGATGTACGGCGGTCGTCGGCGGAACAAGGATGAGGACGAGGGTGGTAGGGTTTTCAGCGGTGTGGTGTTGGTGGCGGAGAAGGGGTGTCGATGTGCGGCGGTCGTCGGCGGAATAAACGTCGGCGATGGGGGAGGAACTGGAATGTGATTGGTGATGTATGGAGGTGTAATGGAGATGAGATGGTGAAGAGGGGTGAACGGCGATGAGGAGGAGGGTGAATAAGGGTTGGGCTTTGTGTTTGGGATAACTGATAAGTTGGATGAGGGTTCAAAAAACATTTGATAGGGTTCAAAAGGTTCAGAAAGGGTTTTAGATGACCTGTATAGTGGTGCTACACCACCAAGTGATGCGTATGGTGGTGGTGTAGCGCGAGAGTCAATTTTCAGCAGAAAGTTGCGTGAAAAATTGAGTTTTGTGCCTTAGAATTTTTTCTAACTCTTTCCCAACCTTCCCCAAACCTTCCCAAAATTTTTCTAAGTATGGGACTTACCTGGAATGACTTTTTCCTCGCATTTTCAGCTCTTCAAAGGTAGGTTTCCTGCAAATTTCTCAACACACAAAAACACAAACACGAAAATCTACAAAAAACATGAAAAATAACGAAATTTACAAACGGTACATACTCTACAAACGAAGCTTTTCGCACTCACTGCTCGGTGAAGGTGGGTGGGTCCTCTAGAGGAATTTCCTCCTCTTCGGTGGTATCTATCGGACCTCCCAAATAATGTTTCAGTCTATGACCGTTTACTTTCCATACTCCTTTGTCAACTTCGTCGTATAATTCAACCGTGCCGTATGGAAATACTTCTTTTACCACATACGGTCCACTCCATCTTGATTTTAACTTTCCTGCTATCAATTTCAACCTCAAATTGAATAGAAGCACTTTATCACCTACCTTGAATTCTTTCAAACCTCGCAACCTCCTATCATGCAACGCCTTAGTTCTTTCCTTGATACTCCAAGATCGTTGATAGGCAGCATCCCTCAATGCTTCCAACTCGTGAATCTGGAAGAATCTCCTTCTAGCGGCTTCGGTAAGATCAAGGTTAACGGTTTTCAAAGCCTACAAAGCTCTATGCTCTAATTCTACCGGAAGATGGCAAACTTTGTCATACATAATCATGAAGGGTGTCGTTCCTAACGGTGTTTTGTAGGCGGTGCAGAACGCCCACAAAGCGTCGTCGAGCTTTTCCGACCAATCCTTTCTACTTTTTCCTACCGTTTTCTCTAGGATTCTCTTCACCCCTCGGTTAGCATTCTCTACTTGGCCACTAGTTTGCGGGTGGTATGCGGTGGAAAGACGATGAGTGACACCGTAGCGTGCAAGTGCGTTTTCCATGGCGGAATTGCAAAAATGCGTGCCACGGTCACTTATGATAGCTTTAGGGACTCCGAAACGCGTGAATAGCTTTTTAAGGAATCTCACCACCACTCGGGCATCATTAGTGGGCAAAGCTTGAGCTTCCACCCACTTAGAGACATAGTCTATGGCCACGAGGATGTACATGTTCCCACTTGAAGATGGGAAAGGTCCCATGAAGTCAATGCCCCATCAAGAACTTGGATGGGATTTTGAGGCATTTCATCTTTGGATAAGATGTTGCCGGTACGTTGGCAATGGTCACATGTCCTAACAAACTCTACGGCATCCTTCACTACCGTTGGCCAATAGAAATCACTATCAAAAACCTTTTGTGCTGTCACATTCGCTCCGTGATGGCCTCCCGTTAAACCCTTGTGCACATGTCTAAGGATGTCTAAACCATCCTCCTTGGAAACACATCTCCTAAGCACTCTATCTCCACCTATCCTAAATAGGTACGAGTCATCCCAAATATACTTCCTAGCATCCCTAAGAAGCTTTTTCTTTTGTTGATATGACATACCCCTCACAAGATCTCCGGTCGCTAAATAATTTGCCAAATCTGAGAACCATGGCAAACCCTCAACCTCGGCACTAACAAAATCTATGGTTTCGTGGGGAAAAGTATCTCCTATGGAATCCTCACGAACTTCCTCTCTCTTTGGATCCTCTAAACGTGACAAATGATCGGCGGCCACGTTTTCCGCTCCCTTCTTATCCTTAATTTCTATATCGAACTCGGAGAGCAAAAGAATCCATCTAATGAGACGCGGCTTCGCGTCTTTCTTTTGGAATAGAAATCGCAAAGCGGCGTGGTCGGTGAACACAGTTGTTTTGGAAAGCACGAGATATGAGCGAAACTTATCAAACGCAAACACTACGGCTAAGAGCTCCTTTTTCGTGGTGGTATAGTTCTCTTGAGCATCATTTAGAGTTTTGCTCGCGTAGTAGATTGGATGAAAGTGTTTATCGACTCTTTGACCTAGGACCGCACCTACGGCATAATCGCTTGCATCGCACATGAGCTCGAAAGGCAAGCTCCAATTAGGCGAAACAAGTATCGGGGCACTAACGAGTTTTTCTTTCAAGAAGTCAAACGCCTTGATGCACTCTTCGTCGAAGACGAAAGGCACATCCTTCTCCAAAAGTCGGGTCATGGGGCGAGTAATTTTGGAAAAATCCTTGATGAAACGCCTATAAAAGCCCGCATGACCTAAGAAACTTCTAACGGACTTGACACTAGTAGGTGGAGGCAATCTACTTATGGTATCTATCTTGGCCCTATCCACCTCTATACCCTCTCTCGACACCTTATGCCCTAAAACTATCCCCTCCGTCACCATAAAGTGACATTTCTCCCAATTCAACATAAGATTTGTCTCTATGCACCTTTTAAGCATCCTATCAAGATTTAGAAGACATTGTTCGAAAGTGGTGCCATAAACCGAGAAGTCATCCATGAAAACCTCCATGGAAGTCTCAAGCATGTCTTGGAATATAGCAACCATGCATCTTTGGAAAGTAGCCGGAGCGTTGCATAACCCGAAAGGCATGCGGCGATACGAATAAGTGCCGTAAGGGCATGTGAACGTCGTTTTATTTTGATCCTCCTGGGTGATGGGGATTTGAAAATAACCCGAAAATCCATCGAGAAAACAATAGAATTGTTGACCCGCTAGACGCTCCAACATTTGGTCAATGAATGGCAAGGGGAAGTGGTCTTTTCGGGTGGCGTCGTTTAACTTTCGGTAGTCTATGCATACACGCCAACCGGTAACGTTACGGGAAGGGATTAACTCGTTCTTTTCGTTCATGATCACCGTCATCCCACCCTTATTTGGGACGACTTGGGTCGGGCTAACCCATGGTGAATCGGAAATTGGGTATATCACCCCGACATCTAACAACTTAAGCACTTCTTTCTTAACGACCTCTTGCATGTTCGGATTTAGGCGCCGTTGAGGTTGCACCACCGGCTTATAGTCATCTTCCATGAGTATCCGGTGGGTACAATAGGCGGGGCTTATGCCCTTGATATCCGAAAGACGCCATGCAATGGCTTCCCTATTCACTCTCAACACCTCTAACAACCTACCCTTCTCTCCCTCTTCTAACTTAGATGAAATAATGACGGGAAACTCGGACCCCTCACCTAAAAATGCGTACTCTAAGTGGGATGGGAGAACTTTGAGTTCTAATGGGGCGGGTCTCTCTATAGGTGTACTCTCACTCTCACTCTCCACTTCACTCAATTCTAGCACTTCAGGGACCCACTCGTTCTCTTCTACTTCCTCACTCTCACTCGCAACCTCCTCTACCTTCTCAACTACTTCATCTATCTTACTCTCCACTAGATCGGCTCCACTAATATAGTCAAAGCAATGGTCGACACAAGATAAGAAAGACTCTATGAAATAGACCGAATGACAAGGACTACTAAGATCATCGGAACCACTAGGATGTTCCATGGAGCGTGCTATCTCGAACGTAACTCTTTCCTCACCGACTTGAAGTGTAATTTTCCCATCGAAGACATCAATGATAGCCTTGGCGGTACACAAGAATGGGCGTCCTAGAATGATAGGAACCTTCTCGTCGGCTTCCATATCAAGAACGACAAAGTCTACGGGAAAGACGAATTTATCCACTTTGACTAGAAGGTTTTCAATTATACCACGTGGATACTTAACGGATCTATCGGCTAGAGATAAAGACATATGTGTAGGGGACAACTCTCCTAAACCTAACCTCTGATACAAGGAATATGGCATTAAGTTATACTCGCTCCTAAATCGGCTAGGGCCCTACACTCGGTATCACTCCCAAACAAGCACGGGATGGTAAAAAGGCCCAGATCCGTCAATTTTTTCGGGACCTTGTTCAAGACTACGGCCGAACACCCTCCACTAAGGGGGATGTTAGAAACCTCTCCTAACCTATCCTTATGTTTTAGAAGGTCCTTTAAAATTTTTGCATATTTTGGCATTGATTGAAGGGATTCTATGAAAGGGAGGTTGATTCTAAGTTGCTTAAAGATTTCTAAAAATTTCCCGTACTCTTTGGAATAAGTTTGATTTTTAAGGCGGGAAGGGAATGGAGCACGGGAAATATCAACATTAGGTGGTGGAACAACTTGAATGGGCCTTTTTCCTACACTCTTCTCACATGAAGGCCCCCGGGTGTATGCGGTACTTGCTGGGATGAACCTAGGTTGCACTTTACCGGGCGCCTCCATTTCAATCTCCTCATCTACGGGGTTCTCATCTTCTACCTCGACACTCTCGGGTCGCACTACTTCTCATAGAGTCCTACCACTACGGGTCGAAATTGCCTTCAAAGTGCCGGAAGGGTTGGGCTTCGTGTTGCACGAAAATTGACCGGGAGGTCGCTCTTGCAACTGGCGTGCAATATCCCCAACTTGCCTTTGAAGATCTAAGAAATTTGAGTGATTATTCTTTAAGAAAGTAGCGTGTTCTTCTAAGGTACGTTGGGTAGCCTGATCCTTAACCACTAGTTGGGTAAGAAGGTCCTCTATCCTAGATAGACTACTATTTGACCCCTCATTCTTAGGTTGAACCTCTTGGTGTGACCCCTCACCTCTGAACTGCCCCCTGAACCTGAACTAGCAAATTGACCTGTTTGACCCGACCCCCCCCCCCCCCCACTAGAATAGAAACCTGGCCCCCTGCTTTGATATTGACCTGATGGAAAACCAGGGGGTTACCTGAAGAGCGATAACTATTAGCACGACAATTGGAGTTACTATTATTGAACGGGTTAGTTGGACCCCTATTTTGACCTGCTATGTACTCGACTTGTTCTAGGGTAAGTGTTGGGCATTCTATGGTGTCATGTCCACCTCTACAAACGTCGCACCTATCTACCTTCTTCTTAATTTCTAGCAACTCTTTGGTGACATAGTCTAGTTGAGATACTACCTTTGAGTCTGAGACGACTTGGTTCACTCCTCGAGAAGATGAGGAAGTAATCACAGGATTGGAATTCCTGCTGGTAGCACTATGTTCTATATCAGCATGAGTGAAGCTCTCAAAGAGATCATTGCAGTCAGCCACAGTTTTCTTTCCCATTAGGTGGCCTCCCGCAGATGTGTCAAATCGGGCCTTGCACTCAGGGGTAAGACCATTGTAAATTTTTTCTACTAAAACCCAATCCGACAGCCCATGTTGGGAACAACGTGAGAGTAAAGTTTGAAACCTCTCCCAAGCAAAGTGATATGGTTCGTCAGGCTCCATTATGAAGGAATGGATCTGATCTCGAAGGCGAGAGGCCTTCGCAGGTGGGAAATACTTAGCAAGGAAGGCATCCCTAAGTCCAGCCCAAGTAGTGTAAGTACCTGCTGGCTGCGAATCGAGCCATGTGGCTGCGCGGCCAGCAAGCGAAAAGGGGAAGACTTGGAGAAAGCGGGTATCAAGATTAACACTTTCGATGCCGAAGGTGCTACACAGACGGGTGAGACGGTTGATATGTGCTGGCGCATCCTCATCATCACGACCATGGAACTGACAAGAGTTGTTAATGGCGGTCATGATGTATGAAGGAATTTTCCAGGACTTGTCATTGGTGATTTCAGGGATGGTGATGGGTGAATTTGCGATGAAACCTGAGGTGGAACGCTGCTGGACAGTTTGGTTATCGGTCATTTGGTGAACTGGTGGTGGACTAGGGTGACGGGAGGGTGGTGGGGAGTTATGGGGTGATGACTTCGGGGTGAAGTCGTAGTTCGGTGGATTAGATTGAAGTGTAGAGTCAGAAAGGGCTGAAGATTAAGTTGAGGATTTTTTTACCTGAATACCGGGTGTGGAGAAGGAAGACTTGTCAATCGGTGGTTTCACTGGTCCCTGCGAATGCGTGTGGGGCATGAACTGCAAAACCAAGAACAAACAAGTAAAACGACTCCAACAAAAGACTCTAAAAATACGAAAAAAACACTAAATAAACTTGGACTCCTACGACTCAAAAACACACAAAAAGCACGTAACGATATCAGTTGAAATCCAAACAAAATAGTTAACGCCATTGCCAAGAGTCCCCGGCAGCGGTGCCAAAAACTTGATGTGGAAAAAGTAGTTCAACTAATTAAACTAAAATAACCCTAATTTAGACTCAAGTAATAATAATCTAGACTCTCTAACTTGACTAAACTACTCACCGGCAAGTGAACCGGTCGACTCTAGCAAAGAAAAGTAAGTCCGGATGTCGAACCCACAAGGACTCTAATGAATTACGTTAACGACTCTATTTAGATTAGACACTGACACGACTTAACAATTGTTGTGTTTTAAGGGGGGGTTTACTAAAATCCTAAAATTGAAATTAAAATGGAATTAAACTAAGACACGAACAAAGACTAATGCTTGATTTAGATGAGATTAACGACTACCTAGACTCGAATCCAGTTTGACTGGGAATGGACTTCTAACGGTATTATTGTTGTATGGAGCCGGGATCGTAAAATACTAAACCTTAAGGTATTTCAATGCTAAGACTTCCCGACCCTTCTCAGGAAGAAACCTAGGAAACCCTACAAGGCTGTTATGAACACCGACTGTTAGACTTCCTCCCAGTCCTCTAACGACTCTAAAAGTGCCCTAATATGACTATCTACCTCTCAGCCCGATAAACTAAGGCAATTCTAGGTTCTAACTTGGTTTACTAGACACAAATGCAATTAGGGAACTAAGATTGACTTCTCTCAAAACCTATCTTAGATATATATTGCACCGTGACCTAATAACTAACTCGAGCCTCTCAGCGACAAGTTAAGCAGAATATTTAATTCTAATTGTATTTTAATTACTGTTTCTAAGGCTATTGGCCAATTTACCCAACGATTACCCGAACCCGCAAAGAATCGAACAATCAACACAAATTTATTAGGGATTATTACATATATCCCCTTATTTAAAACTTTAATTACATATTTACCCAACCCAAACATTTAATTACACATTTCCCCCTCTTATGGCATAATGACACAATTACCCTTTTCAAACATAAAAAGAACACCCTATAACCTTTCATCCTCTCCCTCCCAAGACCTCGCACACTCCTCCTCCCTGGTGTGTTAACAATCGTTGCCAAATCTGAAATCCCCACCTGCGATCTACTAATCCTAACACCACCGGCGAACCACCAATCCTAACCGGTGACGAGAAGAAACCAATGACTATAACCGACAACACACCATCATGTTCAGAAACCTAACCGTAACTGGAGACGAGAACGGGCACGTCTTTTATTAGTACCAGCGATGTGTTCAGATTCCTGACCGAAACCAGAGGAGAAATGTATTTTGGTGTGTCTTGTACTTGTTTTCTTACCTTTCCATTGTCTGTTTCATTGATTTTTTTCTGCATACCAAAACGCAGATGTGATCCATTAACTGCTAAACTGATGAGGCAACAGTTGTTCGTTGCAATTTAAAGCATTTGTTTCTCTTTGTTACATTTTGTTTCATGTTTACATGTCTGGTTTGTTTGTTTTTTCTTTAATTTTATCTAGGAAACGATATTATTTAAAAAATTAAAGGATAAAACCGATAACGAAAAGGGAAAAAAAGGAAAAAAGTCCTAAAAAACGCTCAAGAAAAAGGCAACAAAAAGTACTACTTTGCAAATTTGAAATTTTTGTGGTTTAGTAAAAAAAAGGGCAAAATAGTCATTCTCTAATATGTTTTTAATGAAATGGGTATATTTGATATTTTTAGTTTTTAGTAAGGGGAAATATGTAATTTAATTTTTGGTTTGGGTAAATATGTAATTTATGAAGTTTGTAGGGGGATATATGTAATTGCCCCAATTTATTATGTGAAAGACATTCACCAAAATCTATGTGAAACAGTAAATAATCAACAATCAAAAGTAAATACGCATGTGCACCAAATCAGAAATTCTAGAATACTTTACTTTCAGAAATCAATCCATAATCAAACAATAAAAACCGTTAAAAGATCCAAACTTTAATCAAACTATCATCTTGTCTAGGTAGTATCTAGGGTTTAGCCAAGAAACATGTTGTCTATAGCAAACAAATCAAGTTCAAAACAAGAATTCATCGGAAAATATTGAAAACACGAAATTAAAGAAAACCGGGAGATAAAACCCGAACAATCTTCACTTCCACGCTCCAAGCTTCAACCGGATGATTCCCGCAAGCTTCAACTCTTCAAAAACCACAAAATCTGCTCCAAAAGGTCGCCTAGGGTTTCTTAATTCGTAAGATGATCCTTAATGATCATTAACTCATGATTATATATGAAACCCTAGCCATAAACACCTAATTTCGTCAGCCAACCCGTGGTGTAGCGTGACAGAGTCTTCCCTTTGTGCTGGTGCTACACCAGCACCTCCAATATCAGATTTTTTTGTTGATTGTTGGTGGTGTAGCGTGAGCAACTGACCTCCTACCCGTGGTGCTACACCAAGGGTGTTTTTTCACAGCAACTTGCATCCTGAAATTAACTTTCACTCCCAAAAGCTTTCAAGAATTATTCTAACTCTTTGTGACTTGTTCCAAGATGTAATGCTTCAGCAATATAGCTTGTTTCCACTCAATTTTCAGCCACGTAACGTATCAAAACCTGGAAAAACGAACTTGATCAATAGCACGTAATTCTAAATAAAACTAAACTATAAATAATGATAAAATGTACACACTATACACGAATAAAGGATGTACTTTGCAATACATCAGTGGGCTTGTGTTAGCTAGAAAGGGTCACCAAAAGTTACAAAAGCTCACCAAAAGGCCCACCCATGGGTTTTAATTAGTTAAAAAAAAGATATAACCCAACCCTAAACCCCCAAACACGTACGGTAGCCCCACCTCCATCATAATTTCGAAATTATGCCTTCAAAAAACCATTCCACTTTGATTTGTTGCTTGGCTGTAACAAGGTCAAAACATAACAAAAATCCACTGTTTCTTGAGTCTAAAATATAGTGTTTTGAAATACGCTTCAAACCCCACTAGAATCATAATTTTTCGACGCAATTTGATATTTTAAATGATTTTTTTGTAACAAAAGTCCAGAGTGCGTTTTCTGTCAGAATTTACAGCCTATTACGAATGTCATGACTCAATGTAGAAATTGAGTTATTACCTAAAACTTTTATTGTACGTAGTTCCAGGTGATAGTGAAAAACTCCCACTGGAATTTTGTTAAAAGAGTTAACGAGGATTTTTAAATGATTTTTGTCGTAAACTATCATTGGAATGTTACAAATCAGACCTAGGTGTGAAAGATGATTTCTTTTTTGTGAATTTTCTGTAAGTATTTATGTCATGAGAAAAATACATAAGTATTCGTGAACTAAATGACATGTTGTGCTAAAATATCATAATTATTTTAATTCGTTTAGTATTTCAAATATATTCCAAAATATTGCATAATATCTGATGAAAAACTGATACATGCAGAAAATGATTTTTGAATGTTTTGAGTGTACATATGGGTTATCATAGGGTGCAGTAATCGTTTGAAACATTAGTGGGTGTCTAACAGTGTGTTATATGGAGTAATATGATCACATGCACTAACTTATACGAACCGGTAATTGTATGCCAAACGTGATTCTATGGCTATGTGTTAGACTACGTGTAGGATTACATAAATTAAACTAACTGAAACGGTAAACATATCAGGAAGAGATTGACCATTCCTGGTCACCTTTCACACTTATTTCTGCCGAGCAAAGTAAGGGGAGTTCACAACCTTTTCCAAAAGCATGTGTTCCTAGTTTGGAGCAACACTTTTTACGGTGGCCCTGGTTGAGGCTACGCACACGTTCCTAGTTGGGACCAGTGAAACATACTATCCACTAGAGGTGGAGTAGTATACTTGAACTAAACGAAAACTCTATCATGAAAGTCCATACATTTTTACCGATTAGATTATCGGTGGGCATACGCGGGGTATTAGTTCGGAGCGCCATTAGGTTTGACAAACCTCACACTGTGCTGGGAGCCGGACGTGAACTTCTAACCTTCACTTTTACATTAATGTTGATAGACATTAATGAGGGCACAAACGAAACTTCAGCATTCGGTACACAGTTTAGTCATGTAATGAAGGTTAGCTACCCAAGTCATACATAAACCAAAAACAATTGTGAGCTTTACTTTTGCTTAACTAAAATTTGTGAATTCGGCAACTTTATTGTGGACACGTAGTTGCATGCTTTGCAGGTCAGTAGGTACAGCTGGGACGGACGTTGCAACTATTGTAGTGGTGTGGTTTGTAAAACTTTATGTTTTGAAAACATTTATTAAACTTGTGGTTTTTAAATTCTTATTGGTTTCAACTTTATATAATAATAATTACCATTTATTGGTGAAATTTCACCTTTAGTCCCAAACTTTTCAGAATTACACTCGTAGTCCCTGTGGTTTGACAAGTTGTTACTCAGATAGTCCCTAAAGCGGATGAAGGTTGCTCGGATAGTCCCTGTGGTTTGGTGAAATTTCACCTTTAGTCCCCAACTTTTCAAAATTACACTCTTAGTCCCTGTGGTTTGACAAGTTGTTACTCGGATAGTCCCCAAAGCGGATGGAGGTTAGTTTTTCTTGTTAAGTGGGTGTGAAATGACAAGGACTATCCGAGTAACAACTTGTCAAACCACAGGGACTATCCGAGTAACAACTTTAAACCACAGGGACTATCCGAGCAACCTTCATCCGCTTTAGGGACTATCTGAGTAACAACTTGTCAAACCACAGGGACTAAGAGTGTAATTCTAAAAAGTTGGGGACTAAAGGTGAAATTTCACCAAACCACAGGGACTATCCGTGCATTTTACTCATCTTTTATTAATATATTAAAACATATATTTATATAATAATAATTACCATTTATATAAATATAAAAAAATAACTAAATTATATGTATAATAATAACTATAATTAATATAAATTCATTAATAAATACTAAACAAGTCGAGCCCGAGCCGAGCTTTAAAAATTACCTTCGAGCCGAACTCGAGCTTTAGAAATAAAGCTCGAATCGAGCCAAGCTCAAGCTCGAGCTTTCATATGTTAAACGAGCTCAAGCCTAGTCGAGCTCAGGCTCGGCTCGTTTGCACCCCTAGGTACTAGGGGTGTTCATCGAATCGAATATCGAGTATTCGAATCGAATTATTCGAATAATTTTTATTTTTCCTTGAATTCGTATTCGATTAAAATCTACCAAATTCGATTCGAATTCGTATTCGAATAAAAAACCCAATTCGTATTCGATTAAAAATTCGAATTCGAATCGAATTCGAATAAATTTGATTTGATTTAGATTCTTTAAAAACATGTATCATAAATCTAAAATTCACGATAAATTTTAAAGCAACCATAAATCACGATATCATATTAAAACAGTTCCAAATAAAGTATCATAAATCTAAAATTCAAACCGAAAGGTCAGGAATAACCACTCCACATTACAAGTTAATATTTTTAGGGTTAGAAAATCTATTGACAAATTTGTTACTTAGGTTTTAGCTATTGGTCATGTAGTTGGTTTGGTAATAGGTAATTTTAATACTTGGAATAAATTTTGAAAATAATTTGTAGTATAGCCTAATAAAGGTTATATATGTATTATATATAAAAAATAAATAAAAATGTATAATTTTTATTCGAATTTCGAATCGAATCGAATTTGAAATTGTAAATTCGTATTCGATTTACTTGACTCGAATTGAATCGAATTCGAATTCTTATAATCGAAACAAATTCTTGATAATCGAAACGAATTTAAACGAATTTCGAATTTTTCGAATTCGAAACGAATTCTGAACACCCCTACTAGGTACATGAGTATATTAATTGAGCCAACTAACTTTTTAAGTATCTAAATTTAATAATAACGCTTCATTTTTTATTTATAAAATTTTACACTTAAATAAGTTTTTTTTATTGTAACCATACGTAAAAAACTACAAAATTTTCATCAATTACATTAACAAATCGAAAAATTAATTTGAATTGTAATCATATATTATCAACAACGTGATGTGTAGGATAAAGTATATGATAGATGTAGAAGAAAGTTCAATATGTGTATAATATATTTCAATATCATGTGTAGGATACACGTATGATTATTTTGATATGTGTAGGATATATATATATATATATATAGGGTGGGAGTTGGCTACAAAGTCCATTTTTCTTACAAAGTATAAAAGTCATAAAACATATCGTAATGCCAACCATAAAACACACTCAAAACCCACAAATAACAAAGTGAAGATTACTAAAACATCATATTTATGGGTTTTGTGTTGTGTTTTGGATGATAAGGCTTTGATTATCGAATGACTAAGATTAGTGTGTTTTATGTTGATTATCATGTTGTGTTTTATATTCATAGTTTTATGATGGTGT